>OY979709.1:3246401-5863712 GCA_963855925.1 Inga laurina | reverse complement strand
GCATGTTATAAACATGGAGAAAAATAAGAAAGAACCTGATAGCATGTTATAAACATGGAGAAAGATAAGAAAGAATACGAGAGGAGGAAGAGACAATAATTCTCATTCATTGTTCAAAGTCCGTCAAATACATAATACATACCTATTGTTTATAAGCAAATATTTAAATATCAATAGAATCTATATCTATCATCAACAAATTTAATGAGAATAAAGATAAGTGTAAGATACTAAAGATAATATTAGATAACGGAGATATATGGACACCCACATAAATATTATATTCATAAGAAAATGTTACATTTTAAGGTAAGAAATAAAAAAGTGGATAATTTTTTAAAATTAAATATAATAAAATCAAATAAACAAATTATACACCATCCCACATTATCAATGATTGGTGAAAATAATATAAGAATAAAAGGGTTAGCGTGTAATATAAAAAGTTAAACACATGTTTCTTAAAAAATATTAGTTTTATAGAAATTAATAAAACAGATTTTTTTAAATATTATTTATTTATTTTCATAAATATGCCTGGTGGAGGTGAGAAGGATTTTTTTTTTTTTTTGAACTAGGGCTTTTAATAAAGCTATTGCTGTGCGAGGTTAAAAAAGAAAAAAAAGTAGTGCCATTGCGGTGGGGGTTTATACAAAAAGAGAGAGAGAGGGAGTAAAATCCAATGTAACCAAACGCAATTTGGGCCACAAGCTTTTCTCCCCAAATCTCTCCACCCTTCGAGAGAAATTTCGAGAGAAAAAGACTCTATGAGATTCACCCTATTTTCTTCCATATTTTTTTTTCCTCCTCTATTTTCTTCCCTATCCAAGCAAGGGAAAACTTTCTTCCTCCCCATTTTCCATCCCACTTTTCTTTCCTTCCCTATTTTCCCTCAATCCAAGCAAAGAAAATGCCATAAAGAAAAACAGGTTTAAAAATATTCATCTGATGAAGCCGATTTTTTGTAATATAGGCCAATATTAAGCATATGAATTTAAAACACATTCTCTTATGGCATTAGTGGGAATTATAAAAAAATTGATTTAAATTCCACATTAATTAATCTGCGAGATGCCCTTTTCATTTTACTGCTATTATAGTTCCCATCTTTTTGCAAGTTCTATGGATAATTCAAAACTGATTTTTGTGGTAATAATGGCATAGCAATCCACTAACCCTTCAATTATTTTGGGGAAAAAAAACAAAAACCATCATTTCTAATAACAGTATTTCAGAACCTTGTTGAAAATCTTTAGAAGAAAGGCTCAAAATTTTCCACAATGATATTCCTCTTTACAGAGCCCTGAAAGGAGATTTAAGTGATAATAATGAAACCAGAGCTTCTTCTTCTTCTTGAACCCTTCCCTTTTCTGATGAAACCAAAGGAAATAATAATGAGGTTGAAGAAATCTCCAAGCATCCCCCAAGTGCTTTTAGATTATCGAAGCCTTCCTTCAAATACTGGAAGTGAAGATTGTTAAAGTAATAGCAGTCTCAGCAGAAGCAACAGTATGAATAGTGGGAAATATGGAACCAATGATGAACATTATGAACATAGCCTCAGAAGAAATGGAAGAAGCATTTAAATTGGTTATGAAGCAAAATAAATCATTCTGGCCAGCCATTGGTTAGAGGAACGTCAGAATAAATATTTTTTTTTTAAAAAGACAGCAACAAGTGGATCACAAAATATAATGAGAGAATCAGATTTTATGTTTGATGTTTACTTAAGTCTCCAACATTTGGTTCATAAAGCGTTTATATATCTACTCATGTCTCAGCCTTTCATTTTTTTGAAAATGAATTGAGTTTCAAGTCAGGTTTCTTCCTCCAGGTTTGTAAAAAATTAGGATTCATATTTTGAAAGGTACTCCCTCCGATTCTTAATATAGGACGTATCTGGAGAGTAATTTTGATCTTAAGTATAAGATATATTTTTCATATTTGTCAATGTTTTCTTGATTTACCCTTATTGATACTCCTCCAGCAATAATTAAAGAGGAGAGGGAAGGATCAGCCTGTGTTTGACATCACTTATTTTTGGGCAATAAGTCTTTATTATATAAGTTGAGATAAAACTCCTTTCACATGCTTACCTCTTATATCGTAAATCACGATTTATAAGTACTAATAAGTCAAAAATAAGTTATCCCAAACGAGTATTAAGACATTGTCTTCATGTGGATGAATACTCAACTCCCTCCGATCCTAAATATAAGACAGAGTTAACTTTTTTTAAAATCATATATAAATTGTGAACCGACCAAAGAAGCCCTTAGGTTAAACTAATGTTTCCTCAAAATCACTGATCACACATGTTTTTTAATCTTATCTTAATATATATATATATACAGCTAAGGATTAGAGATCATACTGACCCTAGCTCGACATGATTATTTACTTTACATTAATAATTTACTTGTTTATTTACTATCATATATAAATTGTGGCCAAGGCTGAATTATTTAATCACGCACAACTTCACAAGAAAACAAGCGGCCTAATTTTCCTTTGGTTTTATTCCCCCAGCGTTTGAGCGTCTATAATATGATATAAAGACTGGCCAGTTGTGTCCAAAGCCAGAGTCCCTTACGTGGAAATCTCTCTTCTCTAAGCAATTGTGTGACACTGACATCAGACATGTGCTCATAAAGGGGTGGAACCAGAGGCTTTACTAATTTTCATCAGTAATGATATAATAATATTCCAGTAAGCTGATAAGAAGAGAAACATGCATTTTATCATAAAGGTTTTGAGTTGTTTTTGAGATCATGGCATGTGTAGAGATCTGACAAAAGACTGTTCATATACAACACTGACGATACTTTGGCACATTCATCACAAGACGGTATTTTGCCCCAAAACCAAAAGAAAACACCCCCATATCTACAGCTACAAAAAAGAAACACAAGGACTACTTTTCTTGCCCAAAAAGTGCACACATCTCCTGGTTGATAATTACTTGCTCTGCTTACGGTCAAGGATCGGCCATTGTCTCCTCCGGAGCGCCACCAGTCGCATTGTCTTTACTGTCTGTCTCTGAGATGGATGCAAGCATGTGGGCAGCTCCTGCAGAAATGAGAATCTATATCTATATATCATATAAAACTCTTCCACCAAAATTACTGTTCATAGGAAACGCACGGATACGATTTCTTCTCCCATCCAAATTCACTGTTCACAAGCAATAAACGGTGCAGATTTTGCTGACGTGCCTAGCACCCTGACATAGCATCAGTGAATTTCACGTGCCTGTCAGCCTCAATTTGAATGTTGAATTTGAATTTTGAATTTAAATCCGCTACCTCACTTCACTCCGGATCCGTCCCTCAATTCTCTCCACATACCCTCTCTTCTCCATCGATTTCTTCTTCCTCTTCACGGTATGTCTGTCTCCTTCGTATTCGATGATGAATCAGTCCTCTGCAACTTCACCATGTCTTTTATCTTCTTCTACTTCTAATTAGTGAATTCATTATACTTTTACAGGGAGACGGGAGCGGAGCGAAGAGCGGAAGAACTACCGCCGACAAAGGGTAGAAGTATAGCCGCTGCTTCGTTTTCCTTTCTCTTGTGTGATGTGTGATGTTTGGCTGTATGTGTGGATATTCTGTAGTGTTATTCTTTTTGTTACTCAAATTTTAATTTAGACATCTTTTGAATACCATTTTACCACGCTGTTGTAGTTGCGGCGACTGCATCCAAGAGAGATGGAAAGGGAAGACGCTTCAACTGAAAGAAAACTGAAGATAAGGATGAAAACTTTGAAAATCGGAGGCGATAGCTCGATTCGATGTAGGGACAGTGGATTGTTAGATGGCTTTGTGATAAATTCATTAGGTTCATGCTTGGATTACAATTCGCCAACTTTCGAGCTGTATGGTGGTGACATAGCGGATGAACTGACCTTCAATTTGGAGGATTCTTTTGTGGGGTTACTTTGGAGCAGTACGCTAGAGAATTGCTTGTGGGTGCCCTGTTAAAGCACAAACGAGAGATGCAAAACTATGAAGCCGAGAAAGCGCACAGAGGGCAGGTAAATAAATCGAGAGATATGTAACTAACTTGTACATATGGATCATATGATTTGAGGGTCTATTGTTGTGAGTTGAAAGTTTTTGAATGTGTTTCTGTAGATGCAAGCTTCTGGTTATCCATATTTGCAGCATTGTGTTGAAACAACGGTTCTGCTTGCTTTGATTGGTGCCAATTCCACAGTTGTATCTGATAGGCTTTTGCATGACTCACTTGATGATTCTTTTCTGACTTACGATTACATCTTTGGGCTTTTTTATTTTTTATTTTTGACATCTTAAATTGCTTGTGTCTTGCAATCTAGGAATCTATATTGAAAAGTTGTTACAAAATTTCTCTCTTCTTGTCGTAACAGATACTGTTCATTTGGCATAATTGCTGTCTTCTTATCATCACTTATTCTATTGCCTTATAATTGTTACAAATTTTAGGCACCATTGTTAAAAAACAACAATTTTGTTCAACCTGAAGATAGATCAGAAGCTGATAGTGAACAGTCAAAGCTTGGACATGTTCAATGAGCCAGAGCTTGATCTCTTCATGGTATGGCTTTCTCCAATTCCCTCTCCCTCTCCCTCTCTCTGAGGCCATTGAATAATGCTTGAGAGGATATATCTAACTGAGAAATAGATCTTGTATTACAGTTCAGAGAATCCCATAACATTGTTTTGGTTAATTTCTTCAGTATTGATAGAAACCTCTCATGGAAACCCCAAATCATTTTCATGAAAATGACTGGTCTGATAAAAATGTGCATAGTTTTTTGTTCCAACTCTATCACATGTTTGTGTCCTCAAACAGTGAAAGGAGGACCTCCTACTTCATGTTTTTAGGTTTCTTGTCTCTATATTAGTAATGTTAGTTCCATGTTTATGGTTTGACTGATCACCTTCAATAGAAAGTTAACTTATCATAAACTTATTCAACCTGTCAACCAAATGGTTCTGTAATACATTTTTTTTTCTGTGGTGCCAAGAAAAAGGCTATTGAGAAGTACTCAAAACTTGCCCATAGTTCATTCACATTATTGCCTTGGTTTTTCTTGTGATTTTCCTTAGGTTTTTATATACATTCTATACTTCACTCTGAAGCAATTCTTATGTCTATACTAAAGTTGGGGCCACTCTATCGATGAACCGGGTGACATTTTGATTTCAACCTTCGCCTACTTTAGATTGCATAATGTTTGGCCTGGTTATCATATTTACAGAGCCCCATATATTATTTGGTTGCTGCATCCTTAAACACTGTGCTTCACTGATTTGGTTGCTGCTGTGCTCTATAAATAAAAAAGGATGACCTCCTATTTCATGTTTTTATGTTTCTTGTCTCTATATTATTTATGACAGTTGCATGCTTATGGTTTATGTGATCACCTTCAATAGAAAGTTATCTGCCCATAAACTTATATTACCTGTCAACCAAATTCTTGCTTCTATGTGTAAATAGGTGCAGCGACCTTCAACATTGTGCTTCACTGATGTTGTTTCTGCTGTGCTCAGAAAAAAAAAGGAGGACGTCTTACTTCATGTTTTTATGTTTCTTGTCTCTATACTATTAAGTTTAGTTCCATGTTTTTCGTTTGACTGATCACCTTCAATATAAATTCATCTGACCCTAAACTTATTTCAGACTTCTTGCAGTCAAACCAATTTTGCTGCCTTTGACCTCTGTTCAATAAAATTCACATTTTCCAACATTAAATAGATTATAAGCTCTTTCGCATAAACCAATAATTAAATGCCAATTTGTCTTTTTCCATACTTTCTCCCATGCTTTGGCAGGTGGTTCAACCTTAAACCCTTTCTTTCAGTGATTTGGTTGCTGTTGTGCTGTGAAAAAAAAAGGGAGGATGTCCTGCTTCATATGTATATGCTTCTTGTCTATATATTCTTAGTGTCAGATACATGTTTATGGTTTGACTGATCACGTTCGATAGGATGTGCTTTAACCCATATACCTATACAATCTTTTAACCAAAAGGATTTGTAATACTTTCATTTTTCCTTTCTATTTGGTTGAAGGCTATTGTGCTATCCCTTTGGTTTTTTTGCACATTTTTTGCTACACATTTATTAATTTTATTCTATATCTAAGTAAAGCTGGGGTCACTCTCTTTATCAACCTCAACACATTTCTGTAATCCCCAGAACCTATGTTTGATTGTATAAAGTTTGTTTAGTTATCATATTAACCTAAAGCGAAATGTGAGAGATTCTACACATGAAGTTTTCACACATGGGCAATTATATGTTGCATTATCTAGAGTGAAAAGCATGGATGGGTTGAAGATCTATTTTGCAAATGATGGCAATCAAGAAAGGAGGACAACTACAAATGTTGTCTACAAGGAAATATTTAGTAACTTGGGTAATTAACATTTCCGATTTGTTGTTATTGATTCCAGGGTGATTGATGGTCCCTGTTTCATTGCAATTATGTTTTTAGAAACTTGTGAACTCGAAGCAGAAGTTGTTTGTTTCATTGTTTTCGACTGTTTGCATGTAATTTGTTCCTGTGGCTTCATTGTTGTTCTTTATGATGTCAATGTTAATGTCAGTGCAATCGTTGTTGTTGTGAATGTGAAATGTGTGTGAAATTAAGTGCTCCCTGCGCAACGCGTGGGGGAGTATGTGCTAGTTCACATAAATATAAGAATCTTCACCTCCCATAAAAATGTGGCTCAGAGAAGAGTGATTGACAAAATAGCTGAAGAAAACTTTCCCTTTCAATCAAAGGGTAATGTAATGAACACACCCCTCATTGGTTATATGTCCAAGAAATAGATTAATCAGAACAATAAGCAGTTGAAAAGTAAATGTCTATAAAGTATTTCTGCTGAAATATTCCTTACAACTTAGGAATTAAGGAAAGAAAAGAAATACTGTCAGAGGCAGAAGAGACTATTCATTCAGAAGAGGGAAGAAACATACAGAACATACGAGAACAATGCAATAATCAAAACTGTCTCCTCCTCACTACCCTATCGATCTATCTACCACATTCTCTCTCTCAGCTTCCATGATGGCTTTCCAATTCTGCTGCTGTGCCTAACGGCCTTGTCAGCGAGTGCATTATCATGTACGATCCTTTTCTGACCTGTTGACACCTGTCCAATTTGTCCTGCAACCATTACGCCTTTATCCATTTTGTCCCACTCTTCTTGTTGTCCAGCCCTATTCTCATTAGCCACGTCACCCTCTTCCTCTATGGTCATTACAGTTTAGTCATGCACAAAAATGAATTACACTTCTTCCCCATCTTCATGATATATATATAGATGTATAATGTCAGTTTTTCCATGCAGTTTGTAGAGTAAAATTAAATTAATGTGCAGTCAATACAGCTATAGCAATTGAGATTGCTTAAGTTTAAGAGTGAGTACCACAGTCAGAAGGTACAGCTTTTACTGAATTTAGATCGCTGCTTTGATCTCCAATAAGCGTCTGGAGTTGATAATTGTATATGCACACATCTGGAGTCATGTCCAGAAGCTCTTTTTGAATCATTCTCTCCATTTGCCCTGTAACTATAGTCACAAATATTTAATTAATCAAGGCATGTAAATGACACTGCCTGCAATCCAAATATTTAGGCTTATAAAGCAATAGGAAGAAACACATGCCATGGCACATAGGAACGTCCAGGGACACATGTAACCCCACAAACATCTCTTTGGTATTTTCACAATTGCCAGCGTGCAAAGGATATCCCTCTTTTGATACCCATAATTGCTGGGTCTCTGATAAAGAGCCAAAAATAGAAAATCAGTATGCAGAATGTAAGATGTGTATTGAACAAATGCCAAGAAAAAGGGGGGGAACTTGACAGCCCACAATTTGCATAAAGCAAACTTAGCCGTACTTTATTTGATATCTTAGTAACACAAAGCTTGAGGAAGATAGAATGAAGCTACCACAATGACTGCGTTACCTGAGTTCTCTTTGATTTCTTCATGTTGCATGGTACCTGGGATCAAAAGATGCTCAGGAATCTTGTTTTCACGAGAATGTCTCACACAGGAGAATGTACTCTTGTCTAACTCTTTAAGAAAATGACTTCTTTTGGTCAATTCAACTTCAAACAGATCTTGAGTTGCTCCATTACCCAACATCTCTTCAAGCAAAGGATCTTTGGTATAGATACTTGTAACAACTATTTCATTGCTGCTTGTAAATTTGCCAGACCTGTGAACCCCTGAATTGTTCAATATTTCACACCTGAACGCATCAAACATAAGACTATCCCTGTCCTCTCTTTCTTTGTCTCCAAAGTCTCGGTCTTTCAAGTAACAAGGATCTTCATAGTTTTTGTCTTCGTTCAAAGATCGGATCCTTCTGTTACTATTACTATGTTCTGAGGGTTTCTCTTCATTAATTTCTGCACTGTCTTTCACTCCAACAACCTCGTCCTGGCTTTGCGTCTTCCCCGTGTCTGACTCCGAGGATGATAGACCTTGTCTATTTAACAATTCATCGCTATCATCAAGGTCAACTATGATCGTTTTTCTCTTCTTCTGCTTTCTCTGATTGGGAAAATCAGTTTTTTCACAACCAGATTTATCAAAAACCTTGACAACAAAGTGAGATCTTCCCATGTAATGGAACACCAAAAAATGTCCAACCTCAAGCCCGTGTTCCAACGAAAAGGCTTTCCATCCCTCCTGAAAAGCATAAGTTTTATCGACAATTGATATTTGTACCGTCCATTGCTTTCCGTTTGAATCCTCAATAATGGCTTCTTTGTCAATCAAGGTTGACGCTGTGGGACCAAACTTAGGAGGCAGATACTGCGAATATTTTCAGAAAACAAATACGAGTATGTCAGAAGTCAGAACGATATCCTCAAAGATCACAAAAGCAGAAGAAAAACCGTAATTTTAATGAAGGTTCCTAACTTCACCGCAAGCAATACTTTACTTAAATGTGTTACAAAAGCAGAAAAGGCATACCAAATACAAAATGAGGTTCTTTACAATGCAGTTCTAAAGTATAAACTAAAGATCAAAGCAATGATTGTGCGTACAAAGGTGACAACAAAATGAAAATCAATTTTTTTAAAAAAGAAATACTAGTTACAGAGAATGCCATTGTGATAGCACCAAGAGGACAAAGCAACCAACCCAAAAGTTAGTACATAGTTTGGTGACTAAATCATAACGTCTAGTATATGAGGAAATAATTTTTGATAAAACATGTCAGAGAAGTTTAGAGAAGAACGTTATCCACACCAGCATGAAACGAAAAATTAATTTGCACAAAATATCAAATCAAGTGAATCTTGGTGGAAGACGTTATCGTACCAAAACGCTAGAAAATTCGCTGCCAATCATGATCTTGAAGAAGGAAGAAGGTACATTTGACGACGTCGTCTTCTTTCCGTGAATCGAAGGACGCTTCTGGGCATAGTCCACACACTTTTTTCTCATCTCTGTTGATCTCCTAGCAAATGTCGCAAATCACTTCTGTGACGGAAAAAACAGCAAAGAATGAGGAAAAAAACAGAGCTGAAAAACACAAGCATTACTTTGTTAACCACAAAACCCTAGTTCAGAGTTCTGAGTTTTATAATAAATAAGCAAGTTCTGGCTGGAGAGCGAGATCATAAGCTAGATATTTTGCTTCTACACACCGGCCGATGACCGGAAGACGAAAACCGAGAGACAAAAGAAACTTTAAGTTAATAAACGATTTACCAGACTTCCTACATCATTGATAACACCAGCATTGACAGAAATACTCGCCGGGAGTTGAAGCGCCTTGTGAGCCGTCGGACTCTGCTTGATCTTTATTGGCCTCGGAAACTGGGTGGAGCTGTATCACTTTTCTGTTGATATTGAACAAAAGAAGCTTGTATATGTATAATATCAAGCACGTCATTTAAGTCAAGAGGCAACAAGATGCTAGACTGTATTTATAGCTTACTTTTTTTCATAAGATACAGTACTGGATACTGGATTCGTCGTCGTCATAATTTCTCTCTGAGGGGAAGAATAGCTCACATTTCCAAGACTAATAGTTCAAATATATAACACTGGAAGTCGGATAGGAAACTCAATCGGTTAGGGGATTGGATTAAGGGTCAGTAAGTGTGTATTTGGAAGAGCTTATTTTTGGGCAATAAGTGCTTATAATTCGTGATTCACGGTATACGAGGTAAGTATGTGAGAGGAGTTTTTTCTCGGCTTGCGTAATAAGGACTTATTTTTCAAAAATAAGCCCTCCCAAACATGCACTAAGTTAGATAGAAGTTAAACCGGAGCTAAATATGAACTAGATCGGTGAGAAAGTAAATATTTCAGGCTTATTTGTATAAAATTATGTGTAAAAGTAATAAAAAACGACTTAAAAAAATTTTAAAAATGGGTGAATCGGTTCTTACGGTTCACCTATCGGACCGGATCGGACCTGTTGGATCACCGATTCACTGGTTAAAATTAGTTAAAAACAATAAATGTCGAAACAATATCATTTTTCTTCCAAATATACTCATATTTATGAAAGGAGCATAGGATAGAGAATGAGAAAAAATATGACATCAATGAGTATATAATATGAGAGAGAATGTGTAATAAATGATTAAATGAAAGAGGATTAGTTGTGAGTTAGGGATAATTCATATAAAGATATGTATTAAAATAGGGGTTGAAAAGGAAAAAACAGAGTTATCTAACCCAGACCGGCCCGGCCGAACTGGACCGGAAACCGGTGACCCGGCCTCTAAACCGGTCCAGTCCGGGTCAGATTTTTTATTTTTTATTTTTTAAAAACATTTTTCCTTTAGAATTTCATACTATAAGTCTAAAATATTTCATTTCTCACCGGTTTGGTCCCGATTTAGCTCCGGTTTGACTCTGGTCTGACCCACTGACCCTTGACCCAGTACCCCGACCGGTTCACTGACCGGTCCGGGTTTAATTACCTTAAAAAAAATAGTTTAAATTTTGAGACATGAGAAAAAAGCTATTTATTTAAGGATCGCCCTCAAGAGAATCAAAGTTACTTATAAACAGGACATGAAAGCATGAAATATTGACACATTCCATTTATTCTTCTATCCTCATTATCTTTATTCTCTCACAGTATATTTTCACCATGCATTCTCTTTATTTCATCATTTTTCTCATTATTATTCCCTCTCTTTACTCATTCATAAATAAGAGCAAGTGTAGGAAAAAAAACACAGAGAGAGAGAGAGAGAGTATATTTTCCTACATATTTACTACTTTAAAATTATTTAAACTATTTTCTTAACTAGCGTAATTTGATTAAAAGAATTTTATATATAAGGATGGAAGGATTACTAAGTATGAGGAAGATAATTAAAGCTCTAGCAAAAAAAAAAAAAAGGAAGATAATTAAAGAGAATGTGGAACTTTTAGCATATGCAATTACTAAATGAACTTAGGGAAAGATAGCTATGAATCTACCAAGTATAGTCTTGCAGGTTTTGCATTTGTTGTGAAAATAGATGTTCCTTGAGGATTTTTTTTACAATTTTTTTGTTAATTGTCAATTATGAAAGCAGATGTTGCCTATAGTGTATACTTGATATACCAGATTCCCATGGCAAAAAAAAAAAAAAAGATATATCAGGTTTGCCTTTGTGCACTGCCCCTTCTCATCCCATGTCATTAGTTTTTGCCGTTTTCTTTTCTTAATGATCTCATATAACGTTAAAACCGTATTTTGTTAATAATATTACTTTCACTGTTATCTTTTCATATATAGAGCATCTCTTGGACTGATTGGCACTCGGTTTGCTTGTAGATTAGCTATAAGCATGTCTTAAAATTCCGTGTAACATACACTTTGTTTAGCATTGTTTCTTCGATGGTATTTCATCCCAGTTTAGTTTTGTGAGGGTTGTGTGAAATGATATTTTGCCTGTTTACTAATCCGCATTTGTTTTGGCGGCATCCTTTTTTCCTCGGATAATCATATTTTTCCTTGTTTCCGTTTCAAGCATGACAATGCTCATTGTTGCCATGAGAGATTCGGATCATATAAATCTAATTTCATCTCCTAATGAACACGATAATTGCCTCACCAATTGAATCGATAAGGAATCTTTACTACAATTTTTAAACTAGAGAAATATATATTTTAAAAAAATTAACTAAAATTAAAAATATAGCAATATTGTAAATAAGATGTCTAAACTTTATCTTATAGAGCACTAACAAAGTAAGGTTTAATCATCATTTTTTGCATCATTTCCTGCAACATATTTTACATATTGCATAAGGTTGTCAACATCGAATTCCCCTTGTTTAAACCTTCTCCTCAAGTCGTGGGCTTCTTTGGCCATCTCCAAATCATGGTTTATTTCAGTTTTGTAGGACTCTTTATGCACCTTTCCATTTTTATCTAAATAAAACATTGCAAAAAACACCACAAACACCACGAGTAAGAATAAAATTTTTATACAATAAAGATGAGAGAGAAAGAGAGGGAACGAGAGAACGAGAGAGGCAGCGAGAGCGAAGCACAGGGAGGGTTAGGGATCGTTCACCAAAGACACAGAGTGAGAGTCCTTCCTAGAAAATTCCACCTGATCTTCAAATGGAAGATCAGACAAATTCTGGGGAAGACACTAGTCACATTTCAAGCACAAGCAAGATTAAGGAGAGTAGGACTATGATGCCGGAAACCATCAAAGTGTGCCAAAATGCAGAGGAGCAGAACGAAGGAAAAAATACTGGGAAAGTACCTCGAGTGGCGGGTACGTTGACGAGAAAGGAGCCACTAAAGCCAAGAGAAGAAGACAGATGATAGAGGAGAATACTAAGGTGCAGAATGGACCAATGAAGATACTTTCCTATAAAGAAGCGCTAAAACCAAAATCTTCTGATGAGGAAAAATAAGGTGATGCCATTCGAAGGGATGACTCTTGGGATAGAAACCTGTATCTCAGCGATGTGAAGGAGATGATGCAGGGGGTTAAGATTACTGATACACCCATGGGACCTCATATTGAATTCTCTGAGGAGGAAAAACAAAGGCTGGAGAAATGCTAGTCAAAGTCGCTGATCATTAAGCTATTGGGAGATATAATAGGCTTTATGCAAATGAGGAGGAAAGTCCAAATGCTATGTGGGAAAGCAGGGAAGGTTGACCTTTCAGACATTGGTAATGGATTTATGATTGCAACATTCCTTTCTTCTGAGGATTACTTTTTCGCACTGGATGGTGGACCCTGGATTATTCAGAATCATTATCTCATGGTCCAAACTTGGAAATGAAACTTTAATCCTTGGAATGAAAAGATTTATAGTGTGGCACTATGGGTTCGGTTGCCAGGTCTTCCTAGAGATTACTACTACAGGAAGTTCTTATACACGCTTGGCAATAAGATTGGAAAAGCCATCAGGGTGGATGAGATAACATTAAATAAAGCTAAAACCATGTATGCAAGAATGTGCGTAGAGGTTGACTTGAACAAACCATTACTGCCTTCCTATACGGTAGATGGGAACAAGCTTAAGATTGAATATGAAGGCCTTCACTTGATCTGGTTTTCCTGTGGTAAATTCGGGCATGCTTTGGAATACTGTCCACTTAAAATTATGAGAGACCAAGTAGCAAGTATGGCTCTTATTGGGTCTAAAATGGAGGGTACAACTTTGAATAAGGGAGAAACGCCGATAAACCAGACGACGGAGCAAGGAAGTGGAGTCTACGGAGGCTGGATGGTGGTTCAAGACCCGAGGAAGAACCGACATTCTCAAAACTATGATGGAAAAGGCTGAGAAGGGCTGAGCAAAGTGATAAGAAAGGAAATGACAGCTGGGGTGTCACGCTTTGCAGTTTTAGTAGATAATATTGACTTGGGGGAAAAGGAGGCTAAAGAAGCTAACAGGCGTATCCCTTTGAAAGAGATCTCAAATGGAAATAATATTAAAAAAGGAGAAGAAAAGAAGGCCAAACTAAAAATCAGGATGGGAGGGTCAAATGGTTCAGGATTAGGAAAGAAGAATTTGAAAAAAGAAGGGGCAATTATCGAGAAAACTAAGGAAGCAAGATACTGAGGGGGAGATAAGGAGACAAAAAGGTGTTCAGGTCTTAGGAAAAAAAATATATAAGCCAAAAGGAAATGGAAGTCAAAGTGGGTCAGAACATGAAGCAAAAAGGAAGACATGGTACAATTACGATACAATGTAATGGGAACCAAATGGATCAAAAGAGAGAGGGGATTGAGAGTAAAAAAGAGAACCAAATGGGCTAAAAGGGAGAATGTGGTAATGGGCTGAAAACAAATCAAGAAAACATAGTTGCACTCATAAAGAAGCATGGACCAAACGAATATGGGCCAAGTGATGACATGCTCATAGATGAGAATATACGGCCTGACCTTACCGAATCCAATCACTGTTTAGGCCTGTCTGCAGTGGAGGAAATTATGCTAGAACAGCAAGGAGTCGATGACAACAGGGGAGCACCATAGTATAAACCAGATAATAAGTTTGTAATTGGATTTGATGAGTTATGACGATGATTACTTCTTATCATTATGTATGATAGTAGCATGAAATGTAAGGGGAGTGGCCGAAAAGTCATTCGGTTTAGCCTTGAAAGAATTAAAAAGAGTTAATAAACCAGAGGTGGTGGTGTTGGTAGAAACTAGATGTAGTGGTCAATCCACACAGAAAGTAATTAAAAGACTGGGTTTTCAATTTCAAGTAATAGAGGAAGCTAGAGGTCTGTCAGGAGGTATTTAGATACTGTGGAATAATGATAATATTTCCATTAATGTTTTAGACCAACAAAGCCAATTCATTCATTGCCTAGTGAAAGGTCTAGGGTGAAGGCCTTGGTGTTTCACATCAATATATAACAGCCCCAGAGAAATTGAAAGAAAAGTGATGTGGGAGGTGATTTGGGAAATTTCAAAATGTACCACACTCCCATGGATGTTAGTTGGTGATTTTAATGATATCAAGAGTGCAGACGAACAAAGAGGAGGAACAATGGTAAATGAAAGAAAATGCGAAAGTTCTAAGAGAATATTAATAAATGTAGTTTAATTGACCTGGGATTCGAAGGACCAAAGTATACCTAGAAGGGACTAATGATTCAGTTTGCAAACAGACTGTACAAGAAACTAGATAGAGGTTTTTGTAATGAAGCTTGGAGAAAGGAGTTCAGTGAGGCATCGGTTAGAGTGGGTCAATGAGTACAATTAGATTATCACTCGCTGATTATTTTTCTAACTAGGAATCAGAGTGTACACAGAAACCGTCCGTTCAGATTTAAGGCTGCTTGGTTAAAGCACCGGGACTTCAAGAATGCTCTTGAGGAAAATTGGAAAGCAAAAGAATCAACTTAGGCGGAGCTGGAAAATTTGAAGCCGAAGCTGGAAAAATGGAACTACAAGGTATTTGGGAATATAAAGAATCCAAAGAAAGAACTATTAAGAAGATTGAAAGGTATCCAGAGAGCCTTGCAAGAAAGAAACAATCTGTATCTGGAAGACCTAGAAAAGAGATTGCATAAAGAACTTCTTGAAGTATTAGACAGAGAAGATATCTTATGGTTTCAAAAAGCAAGAGTACAATGGCTAAATGATGGGGATAGGAACACTTCCTATTACCATACTAAAATGACAATTAGAAGAAGAAAGAACAAAGTGAATACTCTAAAGAATACTCAAGATGAGTGGATTGAAGGAGATAAAGAAGTAGGGGAGTTGGTGAATACTTTTTTCGAGAACTTGTTTAGTGAAGAAGACCATACGAGACCTTGGACTTATACAGCTCATACTAAGCCTGTCATTACAGAGGAAGAATGGGAAGATACAAATAGGGATATTTCAGAAGTTGAGATTAAGAAAGCCATGTTTGACATTGGAGGTTTAAAAGCACCCGGACCAGATGGGTTCCCCGCTATATTTTTCCAACGAAACTGGGAAGTAGTGGGAAATAGTGTGATAAAATCAGTGAAAGAAATGTGGCACAATCCAAATAGAATTCAAGAGGTCAACAAGACAAGGATTGCGCTAATCCCGAAGGTGGACTACCTAGAGAAGGTAAACCAACTAAGACCTATTTCCTTGTGTAATGTGGCGTACAAAAGTCTCTCTAAAGTCTAGTTAGAAGACTAAAAAGCGTCATGCCCAAACTAGTATCACTATACCAAGTCAGTTTCGTCCTTGGACTGAATATTCATGATAATGTGATTATTATGAATGGAATAATACACTCAATGAGAAAGAAGAGAGGTAAGAAGGGTTTAATGGCAATGAAGGTTGATCTCAAGAAGGCGTATGGCCGTATTAGCTAGGCCTTTATGGAATGGGTGCTAAGAGAGATTAACTGTACGAAAACAATGGTGGGGATAATCATGAGCTGCATTAAACCTTCAACAACCAACATTGTGTGGAATAGGGATAAGCTAGAAGATTTTTGCACATCTCGAGGGCTACGACAAGGAGATCTCATCTCCCCATATCTCTTTATGCTTGGAATGGAAAAACTCACTCATATGATCTTAGATAGAGTGTGAGAGAAAAAATGGAAAGGCTTGAGAATGGGAAGAAAGGGACCTCATATTTCCCATATGATGTTTGCTGACGATCTTGTTCCTTTTGCGGAGGTTAATACTAGCCAAATTGATATGATTAACCAATGTTTGCAGCAATTTGGAGCCATGTCGGGACACAAAATTAGTGGAGATAAATCCTACATCTATTTCTCTCCGAACATAAGTCAACTGTCAGAAGGGAGATATGTGCGAGGAGTGGATTCAAGCAAGTGCCAGAATTCAAGAGATATCTCGATACTGACATCTCCTTTCCAAAAAGAAGAAGAGAAAAGTACAAGACTATTGTAGAAAGGGTGAGAAAAAGGCTTAATGGATGGAAAGCTTCCAGCTTATCACTTGCTGGATAAATGACGTTAGTCAAATCAGTCACGAACTCTATGACTCTGTATCCCCTCCAGCACGACAGGCTACCATAAGGAGTGATTGAGGAAATAGAGAGGTTGCAAAGAAACTTCATTTGGGGTGAGAAAGAAGGAGTAAGAAAGAGACATGTTGTAGCATGGAAGCAACTATGTCACACGAAGGAGCACGGGGGTGTGGGAATAAAATCACTGAAACTAATGAATGACATGTTTTTAATGAAGTTGCTCTGGCGAATGAATAATGAACCTGAAAGCCTCGGGTCTAAGTCTTTCATGGAAAATATGGCAGGGAAGAAAGGCCAGAAGACATGTTAATATCTAAGAATGGAGATTCGAAGCTCTGGAAAGAAGTAGTAAAGTTGTATGGCAAATACAAAGAACATCGAGAGAGTGAGAAAGAACCTGAAGAGACTGAATGTTTTGTTTGGAAACTGGATGCTAGCGGCAACTTCACGATCTCTAGCACATACAAATGGCTCCTCAATGAGGCGCAGGATCATAATAGAACAAGGTGGAAGAACATATGGCAGCTGCAAGTACCAAAAAGAGTCCGTGTATTCATGTGGCTCGTGGCTCTTAAAAAACTACCCACTAAAAGTCTTACGGGCTCATGGAATGGCACAAATGGTACGTGTAAAGTGTGTAGATTAGATGTAGAAGATCATGCTCATGTGTTAAGAGACTGCCCATGTGCAGCTGCAGTCTGGAAACGATTAGTACTAAAGAGAAACTAGAATAAATTTTTCTCTACAGACTGGGATAACTGGTTTAAAGCTAACCTATCGGGATCATGCAAAATTGCATAGGAAAGCAACTGGCCAGAAGTTTTCACAGTTGGATGTTGGTGCCTATGGAAATGGAAAAATGCACAGGTTCATGACCAGGAGGAGGGATTACCGCATAATCCAGCAGAAAGGATCAGAAAATACATAAGCTATTATAAAGAGAAGTGGGGAAGGAATAAGCTACGTCCACCGAGTGATAGAGTTGAAATGATTTCATGGAAGCCTCCGTAAAGGGGATGCTGCAAGCTAAATGTTGATGGTCGCTGGTCAGTGCAATCAGGAGCAAGCTGTAAAGGAGTTATAAGAGGAAATGAAGGGGAGTGCTTGAAGGATTATCGGTAAAGCTGACAAAATTTGTCTCTGATGCGACCTAAGCATGTGCTATAAAAGAAGGGTTGCTATTATGTTGGGATCTAGGATTTAGATTTATTGAAGTCGAAAGTGACGCCCAACAAGTAGTAGAAGCCATTAACTAAAAACTGAACATGACAGGGTGTCACGTGTCTCTTCAAAACATTAAAGAATTATTGGAAAGAGATTGGTAAGTGTGTATCAATCATGTATATTGGGAGGCTAATCGTGTAGCAAATGCTCTAACGAACTTAAGTCTAAAGCTTCCTGATCAAAAAATAGTATGGAAGAGGCCACCCAAGTTAATTGAACGAGTTCTGCAAGAAGATTGTGAGGGACGCATGCTCCCTCAGAGAATCTCTGTTTAGTTGATGAGCTTAGCCCCTGTTTGTTACAAAAAAAAAAAAAGAATAAAATATTTATCCTTAATAAAATAAAACTAATCCTCTTTATTCCTCACCGGTTGTTTCTCCCCCAGTTTGTCAATCATTGATACAGGTCTAAATAACTTCCCTTTGGACTAATGCTATGGCCTTGTTCACAGTCATTTCATTGTTGTGGCTACATCATGTAAAGAAATTTTTTAAATGAATAAGTTCAAATTCAATACTTTTTTTGTTTGTATAAAATTTTACTTACTTTTTCACAAGTATCTCAAGAGCATAATCATGGCAATGAAAGTAAATTAAGTTTAAATATATAAATACATGTAACATAATAAAATCAAGGCACTCATTATCATCTTTTCCTCTTTCTTATTTGATTTAAAAACCAAATCCCCTATTCATAATCATGTCTCATATATAAGGGTTCATCTTCTTCTTCATCTTCTTCTTCATCTTCATCTATATCAATATCTTTTGACCACAACATCTCAAAGGAAAGATCATCTTCGGAAATATTCAAATATTCATTACTTTCACCATCAACTTATTTTTTATGATTCTTGTTTGATGGAAGTACAATGGACAAATTCTTCTTAATAGGATCCAGAATAAAACAACACTTGTTCTACTTGTGATGCTAAAATGAAAGGATCATCTTTATATCAAACTTTAAAAAAGGTCCACTTAAACAAAGTCTAATTTATATATCTGCAATCCACTATTATTGTTAACTCATTTACATTTGAAGACATAGACCCTCAACATTTTAAAAGATGCGTTAAGATATAAAATATTCAAAAATACCTTTTCATATTTAAAGGTATTTTTATGAAAATTTTCCATCTTAAAACAGCACCAGATAAGAAGATCCATATGCGTTACGATATAAAATATTCAAAAATATTGTGATTATGACTCAAATTTTTATAATTCATTGGAATTATTTTTTTTTATTATCTTGACTTAAAATCTATTTTTAGGAAAATTCCAAAAGGATATGTAGAAATATCAAAATCCCAAATCAGTTTTATTTTGTATACTTCAATATTAGCTATTCACTATACTTAATGAACAAATAATAACAATAAATTTTATTAGGAATCTCTTATGAGGGGTTTTTAAATTATGAAGGTATTTAATTGGAAATTTTCCTTTATTTTTTTGATTTGTTGGCTCAGATGAAATAAACAATTATCAATCATGAAATAAAAAATAAAATGAAATAAGCCATGTGTCAGTTTAAATAGATATAGTGTTTTAATATTGCACAGAGTTTGAGACGCGACAGACAACTCCGTCTAATTATATTGTTCTGATAATATTGTACAACTAATAAAGAACTTTTTTACTAAAAAAAGAAAGTGATTGATGATTCTTTGGAAGCTAACGCAAGCACACATTTGTCTTATTTATGCTATATATATTGCTGGTGTTGAGGCCAAATTAATTAGCAAAGACCAAGGGGTAAGTGCATTACTGCCTTTCATTCTTGTTATTTTATTCTTTCTTTATTGAAATTATATATATATATATATATATATTGGGTGATGAGTAATATAATGATTTTATGATTAAATATAATGTATATGTTGGTGGTGTGATGGTGTCAGTTGCATATTCACAGTTATTAATTATTTTTATCTTCTATTATTTATTTTAAAAAAATTCAGCAGCATAACATCTTAAAATTTAAAGTTTTCCAAATATTAATTACTTTCTTTAAGTCACAAATAATCAATCAATTAATCCCGCAACATCATAATAATTTTCCACAACTCACAACAAAGGAAATTATATTTCCCAACACTACATATCATAGTTAAAGTAATTGGTTCCATAACAAGCCAACGAAAATACTACCAGCACATTTTAATTGGTTCCACACCAGCAGCATTTATAGCACTGTTCCACCTAATTTGACCATTTCATCAATGCCATTCACATAAACTTTTTTACTATTGATAACATGTACTTCTCTGGAGAATTAAACTAGTATTATTATATTTGTAATTAAGCTCAAAAATTTAAAAACTTACAATGTATATGAAGTTTAACAAGACAGATTGAGTTGAAACTTCAAGTAAACACCTAAAAAAAATTATAAGAACACATATAAGATCCATAACAGATTTTAACTTTAAAAAAGAAAGAAGACAATGCGTATGAGACTTAAGCTTCTATTTAAAAAAAAAAACTTACAAGCTTGGGAGCTTATGTAGGAGGCCAACACAAGAAGGAAAAAAATACGTGAGAGACTAAGTTTTATACTGCAATGGAAGTAGGGATCAAATATTGAAGAAATGAGCACGAAGGAGAGACAACAAACAATAAAAAGTGGGAGGACCAAGGAAACTTCTACTTGAAGCCGTAAAAGAGAGGAGGGAGTAGTGTGGACGAAAAATGGCTCCGCTAGTTCAAATAAGAAGGAAAGGAGTGGGGACCATATTATATAGGAAAAGTGGAGAGTGGGAAGAATGATAAAGAAAGGTGTTGAGTAGGGACAAAGGAATAAGACAATATGGTGGACTAATAGAGTGAGATTTAGGATAAGATTCTGAGAAATTGGGAGCAGGAGGGCGTGACGGAGAACATTTATGGTAGGACTAGGCAAATTGTTTTTAGACAAGTTTTCTTCCTGAACATATATGGAATGCACTCTTTTTTTTAAAAAAAGGGGTAAATGTGCAAATTTGGCAATGAACAATTTTGCCCGGAACATCCATAAGACTTATCTTTTTTAGATGCAAAAATAGCAATAAACTATTTTTTTTAGAATAAGATTCTAAAGAAAGGTGTTGAGTAGGGACAAAGGAATAAGACAATATGGTGGACAAATAGAGTGAGATTTAGGATAAGATTCTGAGAAATGGGGAGCAGGAGGGCATGATGGAGAACATTTATGGCAAAACTAGGCAAATTGTTTTAAGACAAGTTTTCTTGCTGAACATATATGGAATGCACTCTTTTTTTTAAAAAAGGGTAAAGGTGTAAATTTGGCAATGAACAATTTTGCCCGGAGTATCCATAAGATTTATCTTTTTCGGGTGCAAAAATAGCAATAAACTATTTTTTTTGGAGTAGATCTAGCAATGCTGTTAAATCTGCTTAACGGCCGTTAGTTTTTGAAATATGGGTTCCAACAGACTTCTCCATCTGTATTATTTTAATAAAAAAATATCACTTAGGCCACATGAAAAAAATTTCATTTCAGTTAATGCCCAGAAGATTCTGAAATTTCACTGCAAAACTTAATTTATTTTTACTGATAGAGCTTAATGTCATTTTAACCCAAGGAGTGCAGTGATATTTCAGAATCTTTTGGGCCTTATCTGAAATGAAATTTTTTTCATGTGGCCTAAGTGATATTTTTTCATTAAAAAAATATTAAAATAATACAGAGAGAGAAGCCTGTTGGGACCCACATTTCAAAAAGTAACGGCAATTAAGTGTTTTTTAACGGCGTTGCTAAATTTGCTAAAAAACAATAGTTTATTGCTACTTTTACACCAAAAAAAGATAAGTCTTATGGATACTCCGGGCGAAATTATTCATTACCAAATTTACACCTTCGCCCCTAAAAAATAAATAAGCCTTGCATAGCACTTTCTTTGGAAAGCACCATAAATTTTTAAAATAAATAAATAAATAAGCCTTGTATGGCGTTTGCATAATTTATGGCCCTTACCTAGACAAACACTATAAGTTCCCATAATGTGTTTTTTAAAAAAAAAAAAAAAAAAGGCCTACACTAGTTGTGGCACTTGTGATAACAAGTGCTAGTGTTTTTAAATTTTTTATTTAAAAAAACAATTATTTATGACACTTTTTTAAATAAGTATCATAAGAGGGGAGTCATTAAATCCCTCTTTTATAATAGGTAAGACAAAATCTTGATATATGAGCTCAATAATTAATCACACGTCCTTCTTAGTTCTTATTCTAGCTGACACATCGAGCTCCAACTTGTAAACCACTTGTACTCTCTCTTTCTCAAACTGATGCTTCTTCGATTAACTAAGAGACAAAGGTAAAAAAGGGGGTCTGTGGCAGAGATAGGGGCATACATGCCTATAACAATGGAGCACATTGCCCAAAAGGCACCACCACCAGTTCACTTCAATTAACGAAAAGTTAATGATATGAGATTAGATAATAGCTAGAGAGGAGGTTAGGGAAGAGGGAATAATATAACACGTGAGAGATTTTACATATGGGCTGTTCAAAACACACGCACAAAGCATGCAGTGCTGTGTAGGGCAAGAGAGGGAAAGGAAACACACAACAGATTAATTTTTTGTGTTTATTGCTTGTTGGAAAAAGAAAAAAAAAACAAAAGCATATAAAAGCATACCTCGTCCATATCAGCTGCTTCAATGGAGGAAAAATGATGAGGAGGAGGAGTGAAGAAGATGATGCTTTTCCGATAATCTATATGGGTCGGCTTTTGTCTAAGTTTCTGGGTTGCATTCCCATGGTTTTTTATGGAGTTTTCAGTTCTTCCAGGCAACTTCTTTGCAATCTCTGCCCGTTTATTTCGTATCTCTACGTGTGGGCTTCAATTCGATCAGTATCTTTTCCACTTCATGGTTCCATTATTCTGTCCCACTTTTAATCTCGTACGAATACCGTGATTTTAGAAATTTTATAATTTTAACGTGAGTATTATATATAGTACATAAAAAATATTTACATTATAATTTTTTTTATTCAAATTAAATATCAATTTATATCTCTATTCATTATAATTAAGTTAAAAAGATAGGGGAGAGTATAATTTATGATCATATAAATTTACACGAGATTTTATTTATCTATTTTATTTACTCTAAGTCTCTAACTATAATGTTGGTCCCATATTTTGTACTCCCACACCCTAGCTGTCATTTAGGTACTTTCACTTATTAGTTCTTTTCTTGTTTTAATATCTTAGTATATCTCATTTTAATACTATCTCACTATAGGGCCTTCTAGTAATATGGTGTATATATGTTTTAGCGATTCGATTGTTTATAAGTAACTTTTCAATAGTGATTTATGATATACAAAGTAAATATGTGAAAGGAGTTCTGTCTCGATTTACGTAAAAAACAACTTATAAGCAATCGTAACGCCCAAACAAACATGCCCATGATCGTTTGGAAGGACCAACTAGCTTTTTGCCTTATCTTCTGCCATTATCATGCTTGTTAACAATTTTCTGTTTTTTTTTTTAATGTGGGGGCTTTGTTTCCGATTGCTGCAATAACACTTGTGGACTTTGGTCTGCAATATTAAAGGAAGCTGCGTGAAATTTTCTTAAAAGAAATGCCATATTGAATGGGGCAAGGTGAAAAGTTTTAAATGATTAACCCATGTTGGTGTTATGCATAATAGAATAACATTTTATATATAATATTAAATAATTTATAATTTGATTTTGAACATGCCAATAAAGAAGTACTAGTATATATTATTTAATATATATGGTATATAAAATCATACCGCGAGATCCTATATTAAGGAATGAGGTTAGTATATATGATACAAATTTTATTTTCTCACAAAATAACATAGATAATAGAATAAAATATAAAAATAGATGAGCAATGATCATTTGAATTAATGTTTGCAAAAGTTTCTTTAATCCAAATTATACTTCCAAATCAAATAAAGATATGATTCAATTTATGTAATCTAATTTATATTTAGATAAATTGATTCACATAGACTTATTTGAATATAGAAAAATCAATTTTTAAATTTTTATTTTTTTTAAAAAAAAAGCCAGGAGTAGAAAGCTAAAAGGGAAAAAATTTACTTTTTTTTAATATGTGCTATAGACAAAAAATCATTTGCCACAAAAATTAGGAGAAAAATTATTGGGGCCAAAATGGGCATTTTGAGTTTAAAAACAGTCAATTTTATATAGTGAGATAAAATGCCAAACACAGCCTTAAATTAGGATGTTATAAGAGAGGGGATGCAATCTTTGTTTTATCACAAAAAGAGGAGAGGTAAAGTAAAATGATAGTAAAAGTGAATTGACAGTTGACCTTCGAAAGGAGAGGAGGAAGGTATATCATATGCAAATGCGCACCAGCAAAAAAGAGGAGGTAATTAATTGAAATCTAGGCAGAGGGGTGGGTAGAGATGATGATGATGAAAGGAAAGGATTAGAGAGATAATTAAGAATGATTAGTGAAGGCTTAAGGTAATGATAAGGAGATTATGAAGAGAAATGGTCCCCTTGTAATGTAAGAAGGAACTGAGTGTCAAAATATCATACGATACTGAATCTCACTCGATCAGTATCTGACATTCTGTCTAAATCTAAAACATGCCAACTTAAATTATCAAAATACCCTCAGCTTAAGTCTTGCTGGTAGAAGTGGGAATGCGGGCCCGCCCGCGGGTTGCGGGCCAGCCCGCACGGGCTGGGGATTAAAACGGGGCGGGCTGAAGTAGCCCGCCCCCTTCGCGGGCTGGCTGAGCCCGCCAATATTTTTTTTTTTAAATTTCACTATTTTTTAAAAAAAAATCTACCCTCTTTCTTTTTCACCCGCTCATATCACACTTCTTTTTTTTATACATTTATATTATAAAGTCAATTTCATTCTTATTTTTCTTTTTTTTAATCTATTCACATCACAAAACTATATAAACACATGTTTTTTTAAATTTAATAATAGTAGAATAAATAAATATAATATGAAAATAAGTGTCAAATAAAAAATATGAGGAATTAATTAAACACATTATCAAAGGAAAGAAGATACGGGATAATAAGAGGGCATTTGAGGAGAAAAAAAATAAAAAAATAAAAAAAATTTGCGGGTTGGCCCGCCAGCCCGCACCAATGTAAACGGGCCTCCATTTGGGCGGCCCGAACCCGCCTCTTTTTGGCGGGCTGGCGGGCTGGCCCCGTTTTACCGGCTCTACTTGCTGGCTAAGACCCCACTGTACAAACAAGTTCATTTCAATTCAAACCATGATTTCCTTAGATACCCTCATTGTCTCTTGAATTTATTGCTTTGCCACTCCTTTATATATCCTTTGGAGTTCATTCCTTAAGCTCCTACTATCCAAAATATAGGGCTTTGTCAGTTTTAAAGAATATTAATACTCCTTTTGATATTTTTCTATTTTTGTAAGTGTGAGATTTTTCAACTTTTGTCGTATTGTTTGTTCTCATCTCCCTTATTTTAATGTCATTATAATTTGACCTCAGAGTCTCTCCTTCCCTCAGTTTCAGATATCCGAATCATTGCAATGAACATGGCATGATGCCGAATCGATCCTATGACTTGTAGTAATTAATGTGAAGACAAATGATTGCTTCACAAAGAGACAAGCCTCGGGTTCGAAAAGCATTCTCTCCTTCCCTTAGTTCTACGCAGGCTGCAATGGGAACGGTATAGGCTAATCTGAATGTCAGAATCAGAAGAAATATGAATGGCATTGTATTGCGCTTTGCTCTTATTTTGTCGTTTCGCATTGTTTGTTCTCATCTCCCTTATTTTAATATTTTAATACGCTTGTCTCCTTTACTTCTCCCATTTGCTGCCCTCCTGTGCTTTAAAACAGTATCGTTTTATGCTTTAAAACATATTTTGCGTTGAATAAGGTGTCATAGGGGAAAAAAACAAAAATAAAAGGGTAATGATTAATAACTCAAACAAATTTATTTGAGAAATCCTAATTTTTTTATTAGATCAAGAGTTTTCCTCAAGACTTGGAGAGTAAATAGTTCTTATATCTCTCAACAAATACTTTTCGCGGGATTCAAACTTATGTTCTCCTCTTCACAAAAATAAGGTTCTTTACCACCTCAATCAATAACTTGTTAGTAGAAAATACTAATTAAATCCAATTGGAATGATCAAAATCAAAATTGGACCTGCACTTTTAACAAATTCTTAATGAGACATAAAGGCCTAATTAGGGATTTCTAAATATTGTTAAAAGACCATGATGGCCCTCTGTTGTTTAAAAGTAAAACTGAAGGTACTTAAAAAGGAAAAAAAATATTTATAAATTAGGCATCATCTAACTTAAATTAATTAATAATTATTCAATATAATCAGCATGCACATGTTATTTTAACTTCTGATGTTTGACATATTTTTTTTAAAAAAAAATCAAATCTATCTATATCAATGGTTATATACTTAAATTATTTGTGGGGCATCATGTTCACGTTTCAATCAAGGAAAAAAAATAACTTAAATATATTAAAACCTTAAGAATTTCAAATAAAATTTCTAGCATATCTTCTCCGCTTTAACCAATCTTAATTATAATTTCCTTCCCATAAAATAATAACAATAATTAAAGTTTAGGATGTCTACTTCTATCCTATAAAATTTCATAATATTTGCTCATCATTTGGTCTTCCAAAATCACCTGACAAACTCGCTACCTCGCAGGCGATTTCACTGAAAACACTATTCAACTTTCAATTTTCAATATTTAATTCCTTTTACCTTAAATATTCATCATTTCATTGAATTTCTCAATTAATTACATTATATTTTAGGTGAATATAAAATTTGGGATGTTACACTGAGACTCAAACCGGTCATTGGGCCGGTTAGGGTACTGGATCAAGGGTCAATAGATCAGACCGGTGTGAAACCGGAGCTAACCCAGAGCCAAACCAATGAGAAATTGAATATTTTAGGTTTATTAATATGAGATTCTAAAGAAAAATATAAAATAATTGATTTTAAAATAAATAAATCCTAGACCAAACCAGTTTATCGGCCGGTCCGGTCGAGGTTTACGAACCTAGTTATTTTCTTAAAGAAATTAAAATAAAACAGTAAAATTTTTGTAAATATTATTAAAGTATTAAATGTTTCCTTTTTTTAATAAATAGAATAAGTGACTATTTGCATTAAAACAAAATTCTTCATAAGATAGAGACTCTACCTTCTTGTTTTTCAATGTGTGTTATTAGTTTCTCTTTTTAATATAGTTTGTATAATATTATGACCTCCTCAAATATAGTTAGAAAATTGTTCTCTTTGTTTATCAAGAATTAATTAAAAGATTTTTAATTAACTATAATGTTATCAACAAGCTTCTTTTAGCTTTTTAATAATAATATAATCAATTTTTTCCTTTACAAACGTTCAGCTAGCAACACTATATGATTTGAAAAAATATTTTCAATTTTAAAAAATCACTAGCTTCAAAGCAAAACTCAACCTGTAGTCATTTAATAAAAATTGAAGGAAAAAAATTTGGCGGGCACCTGTTTAAATCGGCGGGCCTACAGAGCTGGCCATTTTAAATATGATTTCTTCTGAAAGCTCTAAATCACAAGCCCATCCCTTAACTTAAATGGGTTTAAATAAGTTGGCTCGACAAATTCGGTCTATTTTTTCAGCTCTAATTTACCACGATTTACAAAGACTGCCTGGTTGAATGAGGGGAAGAGAGAGAATGGTGATAAGGTTGGAGGAAGAGAGATGGAGTGTGGTAGGAACCAAGGAGAGAGGGAGACTTTTAACCAAATCGTTGAGAGAGAGAGATTTAGAAAAACACATATTTCTAAAAGATATTTCCTCCTCCGATCCTTTTTATAAGTAATATTCTCTCTTTTGGGTATGATATTTTTTATAAGTAACAAATACCTTTTTTTTTTCTAAAAGTAAAAAATTTTCTTTTCATTTTTACTCTCATTAATACATACCTTTATAATAATTACTATCACACTTGTACTAAGAACAAGGAAATTCCTCCATTTAGCATCTGTTTACAGTAAATTATACTTATTTCACATTTTTTTTCTAAATTAGTTTTGTTTCCACTCATTATCTCTCTTAAGCCCTCTTTAGGAATTGAAAGAAAATTTGTATATATTATACATTTATTGCTTTTAACTGAATTTAATTATCATTTTGATATGCGTACAAATGATAGTTGTTATTCATAAAAAAAGACTAGAGAAAGTATTAAAATAATACATTGTGAAAGAGGGGCATTTTGGCTAACACATAGATTAAAATATCCTGAGTTGTCCTAAATCTATCGCCCCGTGCATATATGTGTTGGTGAACTTTGTACACGCAAGAATTTCTCTCAAATCAACCCAAGAGAATAACCTATTAATTATGTAGACAATACACATATACCAATCACAAAGTAACTAGCACTATTAAAGAAATATGGTACTTTATATATTTTGTAGTTGTAAAGAGACTACAATAGGTAGAAAGAACAAAGAATTGAAAATAACCCATTCATAAATGAAGACAAAATTTAAAAAAAAAAAATTATCAATTTAGTGCATATTTATAGAATTAACTTAACTTTTTTTTCGATATGCCAAAATCATGTAATCTAAAGTCTGAACTTATAAATATTGTAAGTAGTATGGTGGATCTTGTAATCTACGGTAGACTCCGACAATGCAAAGAATTCAAGAAATTGCATTAATTGGAGATACAAAATACCGTGTTATAACCGTGGGATGCTTATTTTCTATCATAATTTTATTGTCCTTTCTTTTCTTTTTCTATATTTATTTCTTTTTGGCATCCTTTTCTTTATTCTGCGCAAGACATTGTTTGTTTGGTCTGAGGGGAGGGGAGGGAAAGTGGGCAGAGAAAAAAAATTTTTGAATTGAATTTAAAAAAATTAGAGAAGCGGGGTTAAAAATTTTTAATTAATTTTTCTTGATCTTTTATCTTATATATTCTCTTTATTAAAATTTTATTACCCCACTTCTTCAATCTTTTAAAATTCAACTCATAAAAATTTTTACTCCCCTCCCTTCCCCTCCAAATCCTTCACACCAAACACAAGGTTGAATGACATTGTTAGTTTGTGACCGGTTATCTCAAAATTCATTATCTCTTTTTTTTTCCCTTCAAAATTTCATCCCCACGTTTAAATTAAAGAATAGATGGTTCAAATTTAATATTTTATAAAATTATTATTTTAAACATAAATAAATAAATTTAAGTTATTAGAATCTTATATACATAATTCATAACTGGCAATACAAATAAAATTTTTTAAAAAAATTAATTTATAAAATACTATAATATAGTATTAGAATATATTAAATATGACCATTCATTTTTAATCTAAAGATAAAGATGAGATTCTGAAAAAAAAAATGAGCAACATAATTCTAAGTGAATCTGCTTTTGAAATTGAATGATGTATGAGATTTTTCCCCCAATGGAATGATGTATGTTATTGTTAAGACAGCTAATTACGTACTTTGATTAGTTAATGGGTTTGAAAACCCAACAGCATATTCGCTCCATTATCACAATTTTAATTTAACTTACCAATAAAAAGATTGACCTGGTTGAGAAGGATTTGACCCATGACTTCTATAGTCGTTGGTTTCAAATCCCTCTATTGGCATGTGAGTACATAGTTGATGAATAATTTATAAGGATTTCTGTGTTAGATTATCTTGAAATTTCAGCAATTCTGCCCCACATTCGTATTCAATTTCATCTTATTTTTTATGGCAAAAAAATTTTCATCTAATTTTTCTTTCCTTTTTTGCTATTTTCTCCTCCTCTCACGTGCCCCTCCCTGTTGTACACTTGTACTAGCCTTCCTTGTTAACTAATATAAATTTATTGATAAACAATTTATTTTCTAATTATTAGGACGTAAACAAAAGGGAGAATTATGAAAAAATACCTCATTGATAAATTAATCGTCAAATACTATTTAGGAAGATCTATGCACACGGGGAAAGATATTGTGCATATGGAGGAAGATCTTGTGCACACAAGCGAATATGTTTTGCATACGCATATGGAAGAATATTGCACATAGATGAAGATCTTATACACACTTGAAAGATTGTGAGCATACCATGGTAGCATTTGACAATTAAATTGCCAATAAGTTATTTTTCTCACAAGTATTCCTAAACAAAATTTATTTTACCTTCTGACAACTTGCGCATTGTCATTCCTTGGCAGTGTTTTGGAACCCGAATCGGACAGGCCGGTTCGGTCCGGGAACCAGTGAACCGGACCATAAACCGGTCTGGTCCGGTGACCGAACCGATTCACTATTTTTTTTATTTTGTATTTATTTTTTTAATATTTTTTTTATAATTTCATATTAATAAACCTAAAATATTCAATTTTTCTCCGGTTTATTTCCGGTTTGACTTCGATCTGACCTTTGACTCAATACCCCGACCGGTCCAGTGACTAATCCGGGTTTCAGAACCTTGTTCCTTGGGCAAATATATTACTATGGTTTATTCAATCATAAATAAATTTTTGAGTGATCATAAAGAGATCAATTTGCACTATACGTATGTACGTACTTGTAACTCTTTGATCAAAATTCTCAATATATGTGTGTGCGTATGATTGATAATTAATACTACCATAATATTAGGGGCTTCCTGTAAAAAAAACACTCGTTAACATACAGCCATAGAGGCACACCAATAGGTTTCCAAATGAGCAATGGAGAACGCCACTCAAAATCTTAAGGTTTTTATGTTTTTCGCCAGAAAAAATCTTAAGGTTCAACTTTGAGACCTTCCAATTTATTATAGTGTTAGTTTGAAATAGTTTATTTTTGGGCAATAAGTGTTTATAAATCGTGATTCACGGTATACGGGGTAAGTATGTGAGAGGAGTTTTGTCTAGGCTTGCGTAATAAGGACTTATTTTTTAAGAAAACGCTGAATTAAACAAGCCTTAGTGCTCATTTGGAAGAGCTTATTTTTAGGCAATAAGTGCTTATAATTCGTGATTCACGGTATACGAGGTAAGTATGTGAGAGGAGTTTTTTCTCGACTTACGTAATAAGGGCTTATTTCTCAAATTTAAGCTCTCCCAAACACATACTTCCTCCAATATTACTTATTTAACCCAATTATGTATTTGTTTGTGATAGCTTATTTTTTATTTATAAGTGCTTATAATTCGTGATTTACGGTATACAAGGTAAGTATATAAGATGAGTTTTATTTTGACTTATGTAATAAATATTTATTTCCTAAAAATAAATTATTTCAAACACTCATCATATCCTATTAAAGATTTCTCACATTAACTGCAGTCTACACGCAATTGGACGTACCTCCTAATTAACACATTCACTACTTTTTATTGGGCCGTGGGATATGAATGTGTGTAACCAAGGCTCCCACCTTCACAACCCTGAGTAGCAAAATTTTAGGGTTTAAAAAAATGCTGGGGCCGAAGAGAGAACTTTCTAAAAGCTATTATCTATGAAAAAAAAAATCATGCACACACAATGTGAAATATCACTTTGTTACCCAGTTGTGTTTACTTGTAATTAATTTTCCTCTTCATCAGTCAAGTTTTCTTGACTGACTTCCTCAATCAATATTTTCTCCCATGGTTACAGAAATTTAACTAATCTCTATCTAATCTTTGTAAATTATAAAATTAATGAACTTGTTCATGAAAAATTGATATATTAAAATATTACACATTAAACCTGGAAACAACATGCATTGTGAAAAATGCATAATAGCATAAAGGGTTAAGATGCAAACATACACATAAGATTTTTCCAAAAGTGCACATAACATCAAATGTTTTTTTAAGGGACAAAAGTAATTATAAACTTCCAAAATAGGTGTAAAAATACACATTGATTGTTTGTTTGAATTTTTTAAGGGTTAAGATGCAAAAATACATATGAGATTTTTCCAAAAGTACGTCCTACAAAAATTCTTTTTTGAGAGACAAAAGTGACTACGGACTTCCAAAATATGCGTAAAAATACATATTAACTGTTAGTTGACCATTTATTTGCATTTTTTGACTAAATATGGTGACATGGAAGATGATGTGGATGATTAAGAAACACCATATTTTGTTCGGCTCAACTCAAAAATAATAAAACAAATGAAAAAAGAAAAAATCCTCCTTAATCCTAACACATCTAAATTAATAAGCAAATAACATTGATGGTGATTGATTGTAATTGAAATTTGAAAAATGATCTTCATTAATGGTGATTATCTTGAAATTGAGGATTTGTAGTAAATGAAAATAAATTTCAAAATAATTCAACTCTTGATGTTATTTGATATTCGGATTAACAAATTATTTGATATTCGGACTGATATTTGAGAATCGCAGTCAATACCTTGGTGTAGGTCCAGGATACTCTTTTGTTCCACAGTTCGAGGCTATTTAAACTAACCAGTTAAGAATTCTCAAATGTACTAGTACTAGCAAGTGGATCTTTGATGCAGTCATAAATTCTCCCGAAAAGCCACAATTATCGCAAGCAAACATATTAATGATGAGGAAGGCATTTTTGTGAAGGGAAAAAAATAGAAATTTAAAAAATAGAAAAAAATATCTCTCATCCACGTTGATATATTCAAATTAGGAAATTACTTATAGGGAAAATAAAAAAAAATAAAATAAAATTGAAAAAATACAAAAAATATCTCTCATTCATGTTGATAAGTTAAGATCAGGAAATTGTTTGTAGGGAAAATAAAAAAAAAATATCTCTCATTTATATTGATACGTTTAATTTAGAAAATTACTTGTAAGAAAAATTAAAAAAAAAATAAGTTAGGAACTTTATTAACATAAAATACAAAAAAATTAAAAAAGTGAAAATTCAAAAAAGAAGGAGCATTTATAAAAGAAAACATTGCCTTGAGATTATAAATAGGGGAGCAAGGGTTAAAACAAGATACACAAAAAAACAAATTGGGAGAGCAAAGACACAAGAAAATGAGAGAGAAAAGATGCAAGGAATAATTAGATGTATCTAAGAATAAGAGTGAATTATTGATTGTGTTCATCTTTTTATCTTCTTCTTCTTCATACCCAAGGAAAGCCTATATCTTCATGATTGTTTTCACATATGTGAGCCTCAACACTAATGCCTCGTTTGGTACAATGGAAGAGTTTCTGTTAGAAGTGGAAATGGAAATGGAGGTGGAAGTAGAAATGGAAGTGAAACTGGAATTGGGGATAAAAGTATGTTTGGTATAACGATGGAAATATGATATAATTTTTAATTAATATATTAATTTTAAACATGAAATTACCCTTATACCCATTCCAAAAAATTCCCAACCCCAAACTATCATAGCCATCTTGAACATCCACCGGTAGCCATAGTAGAAAAACTGAAAAAGCATCCACGGTCAACCACCAGAAATTACCCCAAATAAAGTGAAAAATCAAACCAGACACAAGAACAAAAGATAAGGAAATCAACCTAAATCTAATAAGAACTAGAAACAAAGAAGGCATAAAAACAAATTTCAAAACCAGAAGGATTTTGTGAGTTCGGGGAGATGAAGAACAGAAATAATGAGGACTAAAGAATAGAGAGGCAGAGGTCATAGTCAATCAACAAGGAATCACATATTTGAAACGACTCCAGGCTGAAGAATGGAGAACATAGAGATCGAAGAGGAAGAAGAAGAGGAGCGGCGGTCGTTGCAAGTCGAAGAAGAAGGAGGAAGAGACGTTGTCGTGCCAAATCGATGAGGGAGAAGGAGGAGAGGCTGCCATCTGCCATCGTCCTTGCCGTCATCATTGCTCGTTAACCCCCTCGTCGTTCGCCTTGATGTCATCCTCGTCGTTCGCTGTCTCGTACTTGCTCGCTGTCTGCTGATCTCGAACTTGCTCACCGTCCGCTGATCTCGACCTTGCTCGCCGTCTGCCATCGTCCTTGCCATCATCCTCCGTCCACCTTGTCGTCATCCTTGTCGTCCACTGTCGCAGATCCATCCTTGTCTTTGAGCGATGGATGTTTGAGGAAGAAAGGAAGAGGGGCAAAATGACCAAAGTTTTACTTCCATGACAGGTGGAAGTCGGTTCTCATGGGGGGACTAAGGAAGTGACTTCCATCATTTTTTATGGAAGTTAATTCCACAAAGAAGCCAGTTCAAGCATACCAAACAACATAATTTCAAGATTCTGCTTCCACTTCCACTTCTCCAGCTTCAGTTCTCATGTACCAAACGGGGCATAATGGCTAGAGGGTGAAATCCAACATGATTTGGATTAATCTATTTGTTTTCTTTTCATTTGTTTTTCTCTCTCCCCTCCTTTTCTTCTTATAACTTGGCCATGTATGCTTTTGCTTGTTGAATTCTAATCTCTAGGGATCAATTGTTAAATAGTGTGTGACTTTATGATTGAATGTAAGCACTTTTTTTAAGTAAGAATTCAAATCTTATGTCATCAATTTATGAGTGACTAACCCTTCTCCTAAATTCAATTATCAACTATAAACTATTATTGAAATATTCTATAAATTTTTATTTTTCTCACTTTATTTATAAAAGTGTTCAAATCAAATTTTAATAGTTTTAATTTTTTTTAAATGGAATAATAATAATAATAATCTTATAAAATATTAAATTCAAATTGAAGAGGAGGATAAAGAAAAACGAGTGTAGGCTATTCTATCAAAAAGAGAATGGAATTTTCCTCAAACTTTAAATAGAGATAACCTTAAAAAAAAAATATAGTTAATATCTACTTAATGACTTATTATTATACGTACCAGTCATTTATTTCAAAAATTAACTTATAATAAGAATTAGAGAAGAAAGTAATTGTCCAATAGCCAAATACGAGCAAACTTGAATCCATTTAATATCATTTAAGAATGAATTAAGTTTTTTAAAAAAGAATCAATTAAGTTCCCTTTAAGAAACATCAGGACAATTACCATTTAATAATCAGGTATTCTCTTTATTTTTTGACTCAATTTATCTTCTGTCATCAGTTCCTCCCCTCAACTCTTTCCCTCCACTTGGATGGTATGGGAAGAAGAGTTAGGAGGAAAGAAAATGGAATGAGAGAAAATGAGGGGAACAAAAAAAAAATAAAGAGAAAATATTATCACTCTTCTTATTTGGATGAGTGAGAGAAAACTGGAAGGAGAGAAAATGAGAAAATATCTTATCACTAAAACACCCTTACCATATGTTAAGATAATCATAGTTAAAATTAAATTAAATATCACAATAGCAAAATCATTTTAATATTAGCATCATCAAATAATTTAAAATAATAAAGATTGTTATGAATATAATATTTATGTGGATATCCATATATTTCTATTATCTAATATTATATCTAGTATCTTACCATTACCTTTATTCTCATTAAATATGTTTATGATAGATATAGATTTTATTGAAATTGTCAACCTATCATGGCAAAAAAAAAGAAATTGTCAACCTATACCTATAAATAGAAGGCATGTATTATATACTAGAGTATGGCAAAAAAAGTATTATATATTAGAGACCTTGAATAGGGAGCAAGAATTACTCTCTTCGCCTTCTCTCATATTCTCTCTTATCTTTTTTTTTTTTTATTTATAACACGTTATTAATACAAAACTCTACCAGATAAGTTGATTTTTTTTTTTTTTCATAACTAATGAATATAGATCTTTTTGCAGTAGGATTATTATAGTTGTACATGCGTGTCTCCTTAAAAGGGATGGAAATTTAAAAAGGAGCAGCAGATCGAGCCAACATGGGAGAAGCAGAAGAGGGAATGGTTACTGAGATATCATGGTTAAGCTCTTCAATTTAATGAGATAGCAAGGTAAGCTTTGACTTGCGGAGTCTTTAATCTACAGCAATGCTGATTTATTATTGTTTTCTAGTATAAAATTTCTTGTGAGCTGGCTTCTATTTTTCTTCTAAAATATTTTCAATTTATTTAGAATAAGATCAGAAGAAGATCTGATTTTTGTTGGCAATTAATTACTTATAGTTAATGTTCTAAGGGTGCGTGCACTGACTCTGTTGGCTTATGAGATGGAATGGTAATATTTTTACCATTTATTTAGAGGCAATTATGACATTAAAATTTCTAGAAACATCTTCTATGTTCATGAGAATCAATTTGTAACTAAGATACGCTATTGTTTTTCCTCCTAATTAATTTATCTATTTTGATAATAAATCTTTTATTGCAAAGTTGATTCTCTCTTGTATATAGAGCATAAATAAGATTAGTTTAAATCTTCTTCTCAAGTGAATGTTTGTACTCTTGGATAACATCTAGAATGTATAATTCTGTCTTTGGAATTTGATTGTTCTATATATTCTACATAGGCTATCCTCTTATTTTGATTTATTATTTTGATATAATATGGTTAGAAGCCATAGTTATTTAATTCCCTATTATATAGCCAAAAGTTATATACCTTTTCCTCTTCTAATTTATTGAATGGTTATAAGTCTTATAATTTTATCTTAAAGATAAAGGGTCAGAAATCATATTACCTTTCATCTTCCATCGTATCATACGATTAGAAGACCTAAAACTTTTATTTATCTTAAAGATAAATGACCAAAAGCTATATAAATTTAATTTCTCGTCTTAAAATTAATTGGCTCAAAGCCATAAAAATATTAATTAGCCTGAAGCCATGAGAACTAAATGGTCCGAAGCCATGAAGTTTTAATTTTAAGGTAATATCTTCCTCTTTGGGAATCTTGAGATCAAATGCCTATATGTTTATGATATTAAGTTTGGGTATTTATTAATATTATAATTTCAAGTCTAGCACCCATTATATTCTCGATTTCTTAACATGGGAAATAAAATTGTGGCTCTCTGATTAAAGTCTTAAAGGCTTATGACTAAAATATCGAATGACATAAAAAAGCTTTGTAACTTTGAAAAAAAAAATATTTGTACTATATAGTATTCTAAAGACTAATTATTCATAGAGAATTATGCCACTTAAAAGTAATAGTCTTGAAGATGAATTTTTGTTATAATCACATTAAAAGAATTATGCCACTTACGAGTCTCTACCGAATCTATATAAGGCAATGACGATTTGAAATATATATATAGATATATAATATAGCCCAGAAGGCCGATGGTTAAAATATCTTATATTAGGGGAAGCTCTTGAGGAAAATAAAAGATGCCTTAATTAGTATGTTTGTTGATGAGATTCTTGTACATCACATGCCTTTTATTAGATATTTACTCTTATGTTTGTGATCATTTGACATAATTGACTTTGTGTTGGAAAACGTTGGAGCATGCCATTGATAAGGTATATTATATTTGTCCTCACATTCCTCTTAAATTTTCTTTATTTTAGTTTATCATATATCATTGTTGTATGATCTCTATGTTGTTTGATTTTACCCTTGTGAATCTCTTTAAATTTCAGTCAAATTTAGTTAGCCTTATTTTGCTTATATCAGGCGCACTTAGATTAAAATTATAATGAATATAATAAAAATATTAGAACCAAGAATATATGAGATAGAATATGATAAACTCCCAGAAAGTTCATATATACCCATAAATAAAGATACATGTATGTTTACTCCATTTATATTTAGAGGCGATGGAGATAATACATATAATCAAGTAAATTGGATAAATAAGTATTTAATGAAACAATTAGGATCTTATATAAATATGAATATAGAAGAATTATTGAAAATATAGAGAAATACTTGCATACTCCAGGAGTGCCATCTCATATGTACTCTGACTAATTAAAATATAACAACTCAATCTCATTTTAATCCCACATGGCTGATGAATCATTTGAAGAAATTCAAATTCTATGATTTTGAAAAATAATAACTCAAGGGAGGGAATTGAGTTTCTTGCTTTTCTAAATTATGAGGTTTATGCTTTTTAAAATCATAAATTTGAATTTATCTAGATGACTCATCAGCCATATGGGATTAAAATGAGATGATTTGTTGTATTTTAATTAGTTAGAGTATAGATAAGGTGGAGCTCCTGGAGTATATAAATATTCCTCTGAAAATATATACATTAGAAGAAGTAATAGAAACATTACCCAATACCCAAAGAAGAAAAATTAAAGATATTAGATGAAAAACCAAAGTATAGATTAGATAGACAATTATAATTATTAAAACCTGTAGAACAAAAAAAAAATGAAACAATATGATTTAATAAGAGAAAGTAGATCTAAATATTCATCACCAGCAATGATAGTTATTAAACATAGTGAAGAAAAAAGAGGAAAATCAAGAATGGTGATAAATTGTACAAAATTAAATGAACTAGTGATAAGAAATAGATACCCTATTCCTAAAATGGATTTATTATTCAATCTAATAAGAGGAAAAATAATATTTAGTAAGTTTCATTGTAATTCAAGATTTTTTCAGATTAAGTTAGAAGAAGAAAGTAAGAAATATACAGTACTTAGTACATCAGAAGAATTATATAAATAGAATGCATTGCCTATGAGATTTCATAATAGCCCGAGTATATTTCAAGAATATATATCAAAATTATTATTACCAATAAGAGATTTTACAGTAATATATATAAATGATATATTAATATTTTCAAAAAATGAAAATAACATGAAAGCCACCTAAATCAATTTGTAACATTAATAGAAGAGAAAGGATTAAATATATCACCTAAAAAAGCTGAATTAAGGAAAACAAGAAAGAATCCTCTCTGGCAAGCTCTGTCGCCATCACCGCCGTAGCTCTGGCAGCAAGCACCACTCCGCCTACGGGACTCCAACGGTTGGACGCCAGAGCCTCGGTGACAAGTTGAGTAATAAGATTGACATGTTGAATAAAGAAATTGACTACTTGAGCTCCATAAACTCTATCTGGCATCGTTAACAAGTTAAATAAAGACAATGATAATTTAAGTGTAATGATTGATAAATTATGCTCCTGATGTTATTAATGGTTACACTTAAATTATCATTGTTAATACTAAAACTGTCGTTGCATTTATTCAACTTGCCAACGACAGTTGATACAGCTTAAAGAACTTATATAGTCTCACATTACTCAATTTGTTATCGAAACTCCGGCACCGGCAAGGGTTTTTCTTTTTTCTTTTTTTTCTTTCAAGATAAAAAACCTAAGGGGCATTTTAATAAAAACGCAACATTTAATCTCATATTAGTGCCTTAAGACCTATTTGTCATTTTTATGTGTTAATAGGATTTTAAGGTTTTCAACCAAAAAAATGCATTTTATCATAAAGGATTTGTATTGTTTTTGAGAGCATGGCATGTGTAGAGATCTGAAAAAGGCTATTCATATACAACACTGACAAAACTTTGGCACATTCATCACAAGATGGTATTTTGCCCCAAAACCTAGAGAAGACAACCCCATGTCTACAGCTACCCAAAAAAAAAAAACAACACACACATAAGGACTACTTTTCTTGCCCAAAAAGTGCACACATCTCCTGGTTGATAATTACTTGCTCAGCTCACGGTAAGGGATCGGCCATTGTCTCCTCCGGAGCGCCACCAGTCGCATTGTCTTTACTGTCTGTCTCTGAGATGGATGCAAGCATGTGGGCAGCTCCTGCAGAAATGAGAATTCACATAAATATAAGAATCTTCGCCTCGCATAAAAGTGTGGCTCAAAGTAGAGTGATTGACAAAATAGCTGAAGAAAACTTTCCCTTTCAATCAAAGGGTTATGTGATGAACACACCCCTCATTGATTATATTTCCAAGAAATAGATTAATCAGAACAATAAGCAGTTGAACAGTAAATGTCTATAAAGTATTTCTGCTGAAATATTCCTTACAACTTAGGAATTAAGGAAAGAAAAGAAATACTATCAGAGGCAGAAGGGACTATTCATTAAGAAGAGGGAAGAAACATACAGAACATAAGAGAACAATGCAATAATCAAAACCAGTCTCCTCCTCACTACCCTATCCATCTATCTACCACATTCTCTCTCTCTCGGCTTCCATGATGGCTTTCCAATTCTGCTGCTGCGCCTAATGGCCTTGTCAGCGAGCGCATTATGCCATTATCATGTAGGATCCTTTTCGGACCTATTGACACCTGTCCAATTTGTCCGGCAACCATAACACCCTTATCCATTTTGTCCCACTCTTCTTGTTGTCCAGCCCTATTCTCATTAGCCACGTCACCCTCTTCCTCTAGGGTCATAACAGTTTAGTTATGCACAAAAAAGAATTATACTTCTTCCCCATCTTCGTAATATATATATATATAATGTCAATTTTGCCATGCAGTTTGTATATTAAAATTAAATTAATGTGCAGTCAATACAGCTATAGCAATTGAGATTGCTTAAGTTTAAGAGTGAGTACCACAGGCAGAAGGTACAGCTTTCACTGAATTTAGATCGCTGCTTTGATCTCCAATAAGCGTCTGGAGTTGATCATTGTATATGCACACATCTGGAGTCATGTCCAGACGCTCTTTTTGAATCCTTCTCTCCATTTGCCCTGTAACTATAGTCACAAATATTTAATTAATCAAGGCATGTAAATGACACTGCCTGCAATCCAAATATTTAGACTTATAAAGCAATGGGAAGAAACACATGCCATGGAACATAGGAACGTCCAGGGACACATGTAACCCAACAAACATCTCTTTGGTATTTTCACAATTGCCAGCATGCAAAGGATATCCCTCTTTTGATACCAATAATTGCTGGGTCTCTGATAAAGAGCCAAAAATAGAAAATCAATATGCAGAATGTAAGATATGTATTGAACAAATGCCAAGAAAAAGGGGGGGGGGGCTTGACAGCCCACAATTTGCATAAAGCAAACTTAGCCGTACTTTATTTGATATCTTAGTAACACAAAGCTTGAGGAAGATAGAATGAAGCTACCACAATGACTGCGTTACCTGAGTTCTCTTTGATTTCTTCATGTTGCATTGTACCTGGGATCAAAAGATGCTCAGGAATCTTGTTTTCACGAGAATGTCTCACACAGGAGAATGTACTCTTGTCTAACTCTTCAAGAAAATGACTTCTTTTGGTCAATTCAACTTCAAACAGATCTTGAGTTGCTCCACTACCCAACATCTCTTCAAGCAAAGGATCTTTGGTATAGATACATGTAACAACTATTTCATTGCTGCTTGTAAATTTGCCAGTCCTGGGAACCCCTGAATTGTTCAATATTTCACACCTGAAAGCATCAAACACAAGACTATCCCTGTCCTCTCTTTCTTTGTCTCCAAAGTCTCGGTCTTTCAAGTAACAAGGGTCTTCATAGTTTTTGTCTTCGTTCAAAGATGGGATCCTTCTGTTACTAATAGTATTTTCTGAGGTTTTCTCTTGGTTAATTTTTGCACTGTCTTTCACTCGAACAACCTCGTCCTGGCTTTGCGCCTTCCCCGTGTCTGACTCCGAGGATAATAAACCTTGTCTATTTAACAATTCATCGCTATCATCAAGGTCAACTGTGATCGTTTTTCTCTTCTTCTGCTTTCTCTGATTGGGAAAATCAGTTTTTTCACAACAAGATTTATCAAAAACGTTAACAACAAAGTGAGATCTTCCCATGTAATGGAACACCAAAAAATGTCCAACTTCAAGCCCATGTTCCAACGAAAAAGCTTTCCATCCCTCCTGAAAAGCATAAGACTTATCGACAATTGATATTTGTACCGTCCATTGCTTTCCACTTGAATCCTCAATAATGGCTTCTTTGTCAATCAAGGTTGACGCTGTGGGACCAAACTTAGGAGGCAGATACTGCGAATATTTTCAGAAAACAAATACGAGTATGTCAGAAGTCAGAACGATATCCTCAAAAATCACAAAAGCAGAAGAAAAACAGTAATTTTAATGAAGGTTCCTAACTTCACCGTAAGCAATTCTTTACTTGAATGTGTTACACAAGCAGAAAAGGCATACTAACTACAAAATGAGGTTCTTGACAATGCAGTTTTAAAGTATAAACTAAAGATCAAAGCAATGATTGTGCGTACAAAGGTGTGACAACCAAATGAAAAGCAATTTTTTTAAAAAAGAAATACAAGTTACAGAGAATGCCATTGTGATAGCACCAAGAGGACAAAGCAACCAACCCAAAAGTTAAAGTACAAAGTTTGGTGACTAAATCATAACGTCTAGTATATGAGGAAATAATTTTTAATAAAACATGTCGGAGAAGTGTATAGAAGAACGTTATCCACACCAGCATGAAACGAAAAATTAATTTGCACAAAATTTCAAATCAAGTGAATCTTGGTGGAAGACGTTATCGTACCAAAACGCTAGAAAAATCGCTGCCAATCATGATCTTGAAGAAGGAAGAAGGTACATTTGACGACGTCTTCTTCTTTCCGTGAATCGAAGGACGCTTCTGGGCATAGTCCACACACTTTTTTCTCATCTCTGTTTATCTCGTAGCAAATGTCGCAAATCACTTCTGTGACGGAAAAAACATCAAAGAAATGAGGGAAAAAACAGAGCTGAAAAACACAAGCATTACATTGTTAACCACAAAACCCTAGTTATGAGTTCTGAGTTTTATAATAAATAAGCAAGTTCTGGCTGGAGAGCGAGAACTTAAGCTGGATATTTTGCTTCTACTCACCGGCCGAAGACCGGAAGACGAAAACCGATAGACAAAAGGAACTTGAAGTTAATCGACGACTTACCGGACTTCCTACATTATTGATAACACCAGCATTGACAGAAATACTCGCCGAGAGTTGAAGCGCCTTGTGAGCCGTCGGACTGTGCTTGATCTATATAAGCCTCGGAAACTGGGTGGAGCTGGATCACTTTTCTGTTGAGATTGAACAAAAGAAGCCGGTATATGTGTAATATCAATCACGTCATTTCAGTCAAGAGGCCAACAAGATGCTAGACTGCATTTATAGCTTACGTTTTTTCACCAGATACAGTACTGGATACTGGATTCGTCGCATCACTTCTTTCTAGGGGAAGAATAGCTCACATTTCCAAGACTAAAGGTGTGTTTGGCTTTGAAGGGGAGGAGACGTAACAAATTACAATTTTAGATAAGAAAAACTTAAAATTTATTTTTTTAATTTTTTATATTTTAAATTTTTATCTAAAATTTATTCTCTCATTCCTTATAAATTTTAGATTCCGACTCAAAAATTAAATATCTTTAACTCAAAATAATAATTTAACCTCCCTCCCTTCCCCTCCCCTCTCCTCCCAACAAATCAAACATTACCTAATAGTTCAAATATAACACATAGGCATAAGGTGAAAAGAAGGAATCAAAATTTTCAAATTTTGAATCAAGTATTTCTTAAAAAAATATGATCAGTGAATTATTTATTAAATTTCGTTATTTTCTTATTAATTATTAATAACAAATTTGATTGAAAATTTTATAATTTTAAAATTCATTTTATATATATTTTTCCTATACATAATGATGACATATAAAAAGTAGCAAAAAAACAGATGAATGATCTGGTCTAAAACAATAACAGATAAATTATGGGGGGAAATAGATAAACAAATACTTCCTCCCGTCTTAATTATAAGCAGTTTTCTCTTTTATAGGACCGATCCCTTTTATAAACAACTTTCGCTTTTTATCTGAAAATATAAGTTTTTTTTTCCTATTTTACCCTTATTAAATACTCATTCTCTCTCATATCTTATATTCATTATCTCTCATACTTTTTATCTATTCTCTCTTCTATACTCTTTTCATAAATAGGGGCATATATGGAAAAAAATATGACATTTTTTACACACTTATTGCTTTTAACTACCAGTTCGTTTTGCGCAATAAAAAAGAAAGTTACTTATAAATTAGACTCGAGGGAGTAGTGAGATGAGTCAATCCTTGAAAAAAGTTATAAATATTCATATGTGTGGGTCAAGGATGTTTAAAGTATCTAGGTCCCATTTAGGGACGAGAGACACCAGACATGAGTTATGGTTGTGTTCTTAGAAATTACATGCATTCTATATAAAAAAATAAAGGTTAATATTATCTTTAGTCCTATAAATTTACACTCATTTTGGTCTTAATCCATCAAGTTTCAAACAATTGATTTTGATTTATTTATAGGCAAAATAGTCTAGGTTTCTATTGAATTATAGGGACCAATGTCAAAAATAAAATGAAACTTGAAGGATTAAAACTAAAATAAAAGCAAATTTTAAGAACCAAAAATTAGATTAACTCAAAGATTAAAGGAAAAATCAACAAAAAGTCTGTCATATAGTTTTTAATTTACATGTATATACTTGGTATTAGGAGATATGGATTAAATATTGAAAAATTTTGAAAACATTAGTTGATGGCAAAAAAAGAGTTCCCACATGATTTTAACTACTAACGTATTCCCTAAGTTCTACCATGCATTATGTTCTCGCTCTAAACCTGAATTTAATTACTCTTCCTCATATCCTTTTTATAAGCAATTTTTATTTTTATTGCGCAAAATAAAATGACGGTTAAGATTAGTTAAAAACAATAAATGTGTCAAAAATGTCATGTTTCTTTCAAATATACCTCTATTTACGAAAAGAGCATAAGAGAGAGAACGAATAATAAATATGAGAGAGTACAAGTATCGAATATGAGAGATAATGTGTAATAAATGGGGCAGGGGCTGGGTAATGTGCTTTCCCTGCTGCCCCTTCACTTTTGGGGCCTTACGAAATGTATTTTTCATGGTTCTTTAGATTATTAGCTTCTACACAAAATGAGCGACATTTTGATATCTTATAAGCAAAAAAGGAAGTTGATTTCATTTTTTTAGGATTGTTCAAATATTTAAGACTTTAAATCAAGAAGAAACCACACACTTTTGATATCTTAAATCTTTAAAACATCATAAAAAAATTGAAAACAACTCCTTTTTTTACCCATAAAATATCAAAATGTCGCTCATTTCGTGTAGAATCTAATGATCTAAAAAACCATAAAAAGATAGTTAGGAAGGCCCCTAAAATGAAGGGGTAGCAATGGCAATAGAGAAAGCACATCACCCACCCCTACCCTAATAAATAATTAAATGAAAGAGAATTAATGATTAGTTGGGGATAATTAATATAAATACATGTATTTAATAGAGGTAGAAAATAGTTTAAATTTTGAGATACAAAGAAAAAATTACTTATAAAAAAAAAATCAGCCGTAAAAAAAAGAAATTTACTTATAAAAAAGGAGTATTGTATTCCACGGGGGGCCATGGGGGCACTGAGTAAGGATGTTGACGGATGAGGTACTTGTTCTATATTATTTTTATAACGACCTTAAAGAGGAAACACAACTTCTTTGATCATGATTTTATTTCATTTTTATTTCTATTTTAAATAATTTTGGTTATGTTATTATTAACAACTAAGCCCCTCTATCACTCTTTTTGAGATACTTAGGCTATGTTTGGTACGAAGTAACAGAAGGTAGGGATAGGGATTGGATGAGGGATTAAGTCAAAATATATCGTTTGGTACCATGGATTATGAATAATCAGGGATTGAGATTACCACGAAAGAGGGATTGCTGCAAAGCCACCTCCCCCCTGGTTTTGTGTTTTTAATCCCTGGATTCCAAAACTGTAGAGACAAAAATGCCATTGGTTTAAAATTTTTTAAACAAAAATACCCTGATTTTAACCTAAAAACGTAGCCAATTGACATCACGCATTCACGATCGTCGTCTCGCCTCTGTGATTAGCGTGCTCGAAGTCGGAGTTGCCTAAAAAGAGTCATCGTCGACCGCCGTTACAGCAACGCCCGTTCTCTTCTCTATCGCAGGTTCCCTTCTGCTCACTTTTTTTCTTCGGCGTTTCCATTTTTCCAGTAGATCTAGGATTCGCAGTCATCAGTGCTGTTCTCAATCGTTTTCTCTGGTTTTCAATTGGAATTCCTCTTTAATAATTCTGTTCATTCATCGGTATTACTTTGCTCTACTTATATGGTAGTTGAGACTAGATTGTTTAAAATGTTTGCGTCAGCCTGAGCCTACGAACTGATTCGATGCTATTGAAGGCTGGCCTTCGAAGTTTGAACTGAAATTTAATGATAGACACTCAAAAGTCAAAATAGCCCAGAGGGAAGAAATTTTTACCCGTTGGTAGTTTCTATCCTTACAATTGAATAAAAAAGTTAATATTCCAAGTTAGCAGTTTTGCTCATGTTTGGGATTTTGGGTAGGGTATTGGTGTCATTTTATAATTAATATATGTTTATTAAATAATATTAGTAAAATCATTCCCTCCAATTACCATCTCATACCAAACATATTTTTAAAGTATCAAACCCAATCCCAATCCCAATCCCTATCCCAATCCATCAAAATTCAATACCACGTATCAAACATAGCCTTATAGTTGGCGTCAGGTTTTGTGATGGAGGATTGTAAAAAGGAGTGAGAGAGAGAGAATAGCCAGAGAAATTAAATACCACGCACTAGCATTCATCCTGCAAATACGAGGGATTATAGTTGAATATGGGCCTTATGATACTTAACCTAGCAGCTAAACCTTAACTAACCAAATTTTTTTGGGAAAATCCAATAACAATACAGTGAAAATTACTGAAAGACAAATTAGGGTGTTCAATATGCAAAATACCATGTCAGATTTGGTAGGAGGAATCTAGAATTTCAAAATGTTGTAAATTTACTCATTTACCCTTTTCCATTTTGTCTCTTTCCCTTTTCCTTGTCCCTACAATTGGCCGACCTCATTCAGAAACCATTTCTCCCACCATCTCCATCTCCGCCATTGCCTTTCACCATCTAGAAAACCGAATGTGAGAACTTTCCATTGCTCAACAATGATTTTTTGTGGTTTTTTGAATGAGCTAATTTATTGTGGATTATCTTTTGCTTTTTCTGCTGCTCTTTTTGATGGTGCATATTGATGAAGAATTGGGCAAATTTTTTTGGTGAATTGGACAATTTGAGAAGATAGAGAATTATTTGTTGTCTGTCTTTTGTGACTGCATTATGCGGACTTGCGGAGTTTGTGCATTATGCGGATTTGCTATTTGATCTGTGGCCAAAGTCCGACTGAGCAACACTAATGGGAGAAGAAGAACTTTCCAAGCATTCAATTAATTAATAATGGCAACGGAGGAGAGGGAATTCGAGGTTCTCCTTCTCCACTTGTTTGTCGTAGGAAACTCGCAAATGCATGCTTTTCAGAAAAGAAACTTGAAGGTGAGAGCAGCATGCAGGCCTAAAGTAGAAAACTAGGAAGGACTCAAATAAAATGCAGTATTATGGAGCTAGAGAGAGATAAACTGGAGGAATGAGATTAAAAAGCAGTCTTCATTATTGGAAGTTTAGTTTTCCTCTCCGGCTGCAACAGTAAAGTATTGCAAGCAATTAGAGGCAAAGAAAGGCAAAACATGTAAGCGACGAAGTGAAGAAAGGGAAGGAATCTAAGGTGTAATAGTCAAGATAAGTGAAAAGCAACGGGCAACACTATTTTTTTTCGGGTGGGACCTACACCCACTAGCCAGCCTAAGGTGGTAGGTTCGGATTGACATGGGCTACACCAGCCTGCTTATTTTTTTTTAAAATTTTTTCATAAAATAAATCTAAATATTCTTATTATCTTTCTATTGATATTATGTTTAACTACTTTCTCATACTTTTTACTTGACACTTTTATTTTCATATTCTATTTATTTATTCTACTATTATTAAATTTAAAAGAGATGTATTTATATGTTTTTATGATGTGAATAGATTAAAAAAAGGAAAGAAAGAATGAAATTGGCTTCCTAATATATTAACAAAAAAGTGTGATGTGAGCGGGTGAAAGTGGAGCCGGGAAATCGGGTCAAGCCCGTCGGGCCAGTTTGTTTAGACTTGCGTTCATCAAAGGCCAGGATTTTGATTTAAAGCCTCCAAAAAGAGGTGGGCCTAAAAGGGTCTACCCTAAAGTCTTGCAGGGCCGACCCTTTTAAACCCATTTAATTTTTTTTTTTAACTAGGCAGTGGGCAGAGACACAGAGTTAACCTAACCTAACCCTCATATCAGATATGCTCTCACATTAACTCACACCTCACCACCTTAGTCACTTGACCCTCGCCCCTTTGGACTATGATCTTAGTATTTGTGTTTTGTTAAATATGGAGAATATTTATGTTTTAAATTAAGTATTTTAGTTTTCAAGCATATAGGAATCGAAAAAAAAAATTAAATGAGCCTGGCCCATGGGCTTTTACTAAACAAGTCGGGTCGCTCAAATGGAGAACTTTTTTTGATTCGGTTCTAAATGGGCTGGCCCATTTTCCAACTACTGAGTGAAAGAGAAAGGGAGTGAGAATTTAAAAAAAAAAAAAAAAAAGAGTGAAATTTTTTTTAAAAAAAAAATTAATAGGCCGCCTAACATTTTGCCAACCCGCCTCGTTTAGCCCACGGGCTGGCCTGAATCCCCACTACCAAGCAAAACCAAGGTTTAGAAGCTAACACCAGCATTGAGGTTGTTAAACCCAGTGTAGTGAGCATTTCCAATGCGTGACTTGGTGATGGGAAGCCAGCTTCTTGAGGGTTCAGTTCTGTGAGGTGGCCCACCTCCTCAAAGCAGCCCTTCATGCTTATCAACACCCTCTTTATCGGCGTCCTTATGGGGCTCAAGAACCTCGGCCATATCAGCGATGTCAGAGTCCAGGCGTTAGACTACTTTGCCTCCTTGGACATTGGCCTCGGTGGCCTTTGCCCTGACGGTGTTTGTGCCTCTGGCGTGGCCAAAATAGATATCAACTCCAATCCGTCTCCGCCCTCTCCTCCAATGCACTCTTGTCCTTTGAGTCCCCACTTCCCTGTTTTAGAACGTCGTTGAAGCTTTAGGAGAGAGAGACACAAAAAGAGAGAAGATGGTGAGATAGGATATTCAAGGGTAAGTAAGGTCATATGTCGAGATTTACGAATTCTATCTCAATACATGGTGTTTGATATGTCCTTTGTAAAATTAGAGTCACTAAATTGTCTTTTTTATATTTTAAAAGTGTTTATTTGGGATTTTTCCTAATTTTTTTAGGCAAAAAAAAACTTAATTATTTTTTATGTTTATTGATATTTATACAACAATACCCAAATGACCATTGACCTCAAGGGTCAAGTCCTTAATGGCAAACCCTAAGGCAAAACCAAAGGGCATATTGACTAGTTCTCCTTTAAACCAAGTGAGTGTTTGAGTAAACCAAAACCGCGATTTCAGAAGCTCTTTTTAACAAGTTGAGACAAAATTCCTCTCACATACTTACCTCATAAATCATAAAAGTGATTCTTCAAAAACTAATCAAAATAAACACCGAACATCTTGAAGGATAAACTTGAATAAGAGAAACCCAATTCGAAAATATGTGCGTAAGCTTGTTAGAAATAACCCATTGTAGTGAGTATTTGGGCCCTTCTCTTGAAATATAAGGCCCATTTCTTAATACTTATGCCCCTAATACAAGATGATGGCCACCAACAACAAAAGTCTGAGATAGTTGGTAGATGGTTAGATCTCTTAAACATGATGTCTTGGATTCTAACTAGGGCGTGTGCATGGAAAAAGCTTTATTGGGAGAGACAAAACCCACTTTAGTGATATTTACTTTTTGGGAGTATTAGTCTCTAGCTATCAGTTGCGGGATATTCAAGATTTTATCCTAAATATAGGATTTTAATTCACTTTATCTTTCAACTTTATAAGTTTTTCTCTAAAATATCCCTATTAGTGTTAGTATCATAATTATGTTTAGAAATTATATTGATTCAATCATATCTCTAAAGGCATATAAACGCATTAAAAGATGAAAAAATCACTATGATAATACAATATATTAATAAATAATTAATAATTTTTATTCTATGTGTTAATTTTCATTATGGACATGATTAACAAATTTTATCTAGATGTCTATTACTTCTTCTGGTCCTTTTTATAAGAACTCAATAATCGTATTACGCAGTTTAAGAAAATGATTAAAATTAGTTAAAAACAATAAGTATGTTTGAAATAAACGTTATTTTTCCAAATGTGCCTTTATTTATGAGGAAGCAAGCAAGAGAGAAAAAAATGGATATTAAATGGGGGAAAGTAAAAAAGAGAATATAGAATAATAAGAGGATAAAAGAAAACAATGAGAGAATGAAAATAGTCCATCTTTTAATTAATGTTATATAAATGATTTATGAGGGGTAAATATGGAAAAATTCATTAAATATTGAGACAATTTTTGTCGGGCTCTTGTGAAAAGTGTAACCCCCTCCATAATTATATTCGAAATACGCGATTAAAATGAATTAGAGACCAATTGATAAACAAAACTCATTTAGTATCACATCTTTACGATTGGTTTTCACAAATACCTTTCAAGATCTAATACACTTGGTCTCACATTCACATTTTGAATACAATTACTTCATGAAAATAAATCACATTCATATAAATATCAGAGTGCACGACATAATTCCCGGCAACCTCGGGTTTCATATATTCACTAAAGGGTATATAAATGCCCATTCAAGGGATTTCACAATATCCTTTCAAATTTTCAACCAAATATACATCTACAATATATATAGTTATCTCAATCCATAACTGATAACCAACTACTAAATCTACATCCCGAAGGAGTCATAGCCGCCCTTGATGCTTGCTCCCTCCATAAGCCACTTGCCCTGTCTAAATTGTTGGTAGGGGAGGGTGAGATTCGAGATAATTTCAGTAGGAAAATAATACTAATATGTATGCAAGATAAATGTTTAATGCATGACATACTTGCTCAACATTTCGAACAACATACTTATGGCTATAGTATAAATTGAAACAGAGCTTCAATCATTCATATATGTTTCACATAATCAAACAAAGTAATAACATGTATTAATACACCAACACAAATATCAAATACATGCAGGAGAGGTAAGTTTCCTACCTTAACCCTTTTACGCCTCGAAATGTGTGCCTCGTAAAGCATGCCAATGACCGGGCTCACAACTTGGTCCTATAATTCCAAATATACAATTTAGACATTTCCATAGTGTTTATGGGGGTTATATAAGTTTGTGTTGAAAAATTACTAAAATGCCCCTGCGGACCCGGCCCCGCCCCGCCATACTCGGTCCGATTGTAGTTTTCTTGAAATTCTATCTTGGGCTATCCTGACATGTTTTTGCCCAAGGAATCTATTTCTGAACTTGGAATTACCAAATTCATTGCCAAAAGATGAAATTGCCCTTGGCAACCCTTATTTCAGTGTTTCAAGGGTATTTTCGTAATTATGCTTTTTCAGGCTTTTCCGAAAAAATGACCAACTGTAACTCAACCTAATTTTCTCTCCTGAACTCAATGGAACCATCAATTCATTTAAAATCCAACTCTAAGGTCCATTTATAGTCATGGCCAAAATATACAAGTACTCCAGGAAAAATTGGGATTTTTCGGTTTCGACTGCGTAAACGCGTTCCTTTCTACTCCTAACCACTTTATTGACTATTTTATTAGGTTATAACTACCATTCAGTACCAATTTGGGCAACATAACCCTTAAGCCAACCCATTTCCAAAAATTAAAACTAATGACAATCCGGAAAAAATTCACCAATTAAATTGTCCACAACGGCCAGAATAGTCAATATACGAGAGTTTGGAAGTTACCTCAAGCTCCCATTAGCTTTTACTCAATATGGCTGAACCCTAACCCTTCTTACCACTGAAAATTGAGTTTTCAACACCTTGAAGAACATGAAAGAGAAAATTAGGAACAAGGTTATACACGTTAAGTACGAATTCACCGAAGAAATCGACCTACCTCGCGAGATTTCTTCTCCTTCTCTCTCTAAATGCTCTCAACGTTTTTCCCTCTTTCAGCTGGAGTAATATGTCATTTTTGAGCATATGAGGAGGAAGGTGATGTTTTATTATGCTTATGTCATATATATTTCCCCTATGTATTTTCCAAAAATACAAATTTTGCCTTTATGTATATAAATCCCTATGTACATGTAATCTTGTCCATCAAGCCCAACAACATGCAACTGATATTTTCCTTCTCTTGGCCCATCAAAATGAAGTCCTAAGAGTCCCTTAAATCAGAAAAAATGGACTGATGTATTTATCCCAAAATTACCATGCTGCCATCACAAAATTTCCCTATTTTCGGATTTGTCTGAATTCCGGTAGATTTTCTGCCCTAACTTTGAAAAATCATAACTAATTTTAGAAAAATCGAAATGGAGTGATTCTAAAGGCTATAGAATCCTCATTAAGTTTAGTTTAAAAAAAATATAGCCTTTTGCTATTTGGAAGCACATCATTCCCAGATTTTTAATCTTTACATGTTGTTCTAGAAATTTCACAGTTTTTCTGTGTTGAATTCAAAAATTCATAACTTTTTGTATATAGCTCTAATTGAGTCATCTGACCTATCAAATTAAAGCTTAGGATGTCTAATTTCATCCTGAAAAATTTCATAATTTTTGCTCATCATTTATTCATACAAAATCAAATGACAAACTCACTATCTCATAGGCGATTTCACCAAAAAATAATTACTTTCTCCAAAATTCACTATTTTACTTTTTTTAATACCCCAAAGATATAAGAATCATTAGGGAATAAATTTGGGCTCTTGCTAGATTGGGGCTTATCAGTCCACTTATTTCAGGTTTATTCTCTAGCCTCAAATTTCAAAATTCGGGGTATTACAAAAAGAATCAAGGCAATTCAAATTTCAAACCCTTACAAATAGCACTGGCGGGAGTATTATCAAGGCGGCAAAAAGAGGCATCAAATCCAATGGGCTATTTTTTTTATTTGCAAGAACTCAATTTGGTCTTCATGATTTCGCCCAGGGGATATGAGTGTCCGTGTTTGGTTCACAGAATCAGAGGTAATATAATGCAATGTAATATAACGATAATTATATGAATTTATTTGGTTTGTCATTAAAGAAAGATGATGATGCACTTGCATGAAAACGTTTAGTTGAATTACATCGAAAATGAGAATATATGAAAATAATACAGTAAGAGACAAAATTATCCCTATTTAGACATATATGTATAATGTGCATGTTGAGTTCAAGGTAATTTTTTCAATTTTGTGCAATGTATAGTTGGGTTCATAATTATTTTTCTAATATTAAATAGTGGAAATATTATACAATATATAGGCTAGTTTCATGGTAATTTTGTAATATTTAATGATGAAAATATTATTTAATGCGATATTTTAATATTTTTAATGATGGGATATAAATTTTTATTTTTTATTGAGGGATTTTTTTTATATTTTTATATAATTAATTAATCTTTTAATATTTAATGATAATAATTATTTAATATTTAATAATATTTATTGGTGGATACTTTAATCAAATTAAAAAATTATAATGATAATAGTATCATTTTTATTTAATTACAGAATATCTACATTTTCCTTCATTAATTCTAATAACGTAATTCTAACTAAGATTACAAAATATATCTTTCTTTACATTTTATAAGCACAATGTAGTCGTTCACTCGTTTTGTTACATCGGGGTTTTACATGTAATCCCTGTCATTTAATCAAATCAAACGGGCCATTAAGGATCTCCATACCTTGAAACCCCGATGGGCTGCTTCCGTGTTTCCCCTCACCGCGGGTTTTCCCAAAAGAAAATCGGGTGAGACTGTGCTAGGGTTTTAAATGCCTGCTGCAAATGCAAACTGAACTTCCACCGACCTGAGAATCTTCAGCAATTATGATGCTAACTTGGGATTATAGTTGCCGTGATTCTCGAGCTGGTAAGGGAAGTTCTGTAGCTCATTACTAAGCCCCTCAGCATCTCGATCTATAAAGAAAGTTATCGAAACTAATCTATATTTGCTCATGTGAGGCAGGAATTTGTGCTGCCTCGAATCTTGCATCATGTGGTGGTAGTCATTCTTCCAAACTGACCAAGGAAGATGTAATTTTGTGTTCAGCTAAGGTATGGCCACAAGATAGAACACTAGGCATTTGGGTTTAAGGTTTTTTAAGGTTCTGATTTTATATATATACATTAAATATTTAATCCTTTTGCCGATGAAGTTATCTCAGTCTTCAAGTTTAAGGTATACTATTTTTACTTTCAGCGTACTTTGAGTGAGAAGTAATAACCTTTGATGAAAGATTGAGAATTGCTTTAGATGGAATTATTGTGGTCAGGAAGATATCTGTAGTCTTTAAATATAGTGGCAAAAGACCAGAAGTTATTGCTATTGCTATAGAAAACCTTCTTGCTGATGAGATAAAAACAAGGCTGTCTGAGGAAAATCTCATAAGGGTCTTGGAATGCCATCATTGAGAAAAGCTGTGGATGGGCATAAAGAGGAAAAGAAGTCCAATAAATGCCAATAAAAGGAGGTAACCAATAAATGCCAATAAAAGGAGGAAATGTTAATATTAATGAATATGGAATTGGTGAGGTCCTTTTGCTATACTTTTTGAGCATATATACACGTCTGTTCTATATAAATCTGCCATCAAATGTATACTTTCAAGTTGGCTTTCAATCAGGGAAACCCATTCTCTTCTTTTCACCATTATAAAAAAAATACATAGTACTTTGAATGAGTTGCTCAGGTTCTTGCACTTACTCATATTGTTTGGGACGCAATAAGTTTTGTACATGTGCAGGTAAAAGCCCTTTAAACTTAAAGTGTGGCCGAAGCACATGTCCTCTATACTGTGATGTAGAATTTAATTTAATTAGACCAGTGGAGGTGGCAAGGAGTAAACTCTTAACTCTTAACCCCCTGGTGTAAGACAGTAATTTCATCCCAAAAGTTTAAACCATTAGGAAAAGGCAAAGGAATGACTTTATGAACATGTCGAACAGCTTTGAAATGTTCTGCAAAAGAGCTTTTTTTTTTTAATAAAGTGATTGTCTTGTTTCCCAAACACCTTAATATCCGCTTGCTCAGGCATAGTAACTATCGACTTATATAGTTCTTGTGTGATTTTGTTTCTCTATGCATTTATCTAGTGTTCATTCTTACCCTTGTTTTTGCAATAGGAAAAGGCAAAGGAATGACTTTATTAACATGTTGAACTGCTTTGAAATATTCTGCACTTGATGGTGATGAATGAATGTGGTGTCAGTTGCACTTGCTATTGATTCTTATGAGTTTTGTTTCACCTTAAGCAATTGATGAAAAAATCCCTACTCCAAGTCCCTTACCCCGGATTCAGATGAATTTTGGAAATCATTTGTCACGCCTTCAACCTCCATAAAGTTGATCAAAGCAAACAATGGTTATGATCCATAAAAGCAGCAAGAGTCTCAGGTGATGAAAGATAATTCTAATGACTATGAAGATTGCGAGACTGAACCCAAGCCTTCAACAGTGAAGAGAAATAAATGGAAACCTGAGGGAGTGAAGGAGCTGATTGATATGCGTGGGGATTAAAATTTGTTGGTTGATGGTTTGTCAACAAAAGTACAGGGCAATATAAATCTCTGTGGACTTGTTTGATACAAAAATACAAGGTTTGTTTCCTCTTTCAGCTAGGGACATTAAATTTAATATTACCAAGCAAATCAAGTCATGCTTGATATGATCGTCTGTATTTCTCTCGAGTTTTCACCCCTCTCTATATTCATATATTGTAAGGTGGGGGCCCGCTGTTTCAGATAATTTGTTTCTTGTCATTTATCTTTGTTGATGGTAAATAGGATTTCTTCAAAAAAACATCATATACTCCAATTTTAAATAAGATTCTTTTAACATAGTTAGCATAGAAAGGGTTTGTTGGCCATTGAAAACATATATTTGTGAACGCGGGAGATCAAGAATGGGAAGAGCAGCAAGAAAAGCTGGCCATAACTAGACGACATGGACATGATATTGTCGGATGACTAGGTTTTGGCAGCAAGGAGAGCAAGAAATTGTAAACAATGTGTGTTTGGAACAGCGAAAGAAATATTTAAAAATAGCTTTCCAATCGTGATTTATGGTATACGAGATAAGTATGTGAGATGAGTTTTGTTTTGATTTACATGAAAAGCAACTTATAAGTTATCGTGATGCCAGTCCAAACATGCACAATGTGTTTGTTTGGGATTACTTTTGGACATCCTAAAAGTGTTTATTCACACAAATCGAGACAAATTTTCTTTTGCATATTTATCTTGTATACTGTAAATCATTATTGAAAAGTTGTTTTTGAAAGCTTTAATCGCTATTCCAAACTAAAAAAATGTTGAAGATCGCTAGTCCCCTTAGACTTGCACTACACATGGTCGCCAACCAATGGTGAGTTTGGGGTGGATTTTTGAGAAAATCCTAATTGAATACCTTTAGGATCCATTTGGTACGCTGGAATTGATTTTGATGGAAATGGATATGGATATGAAAATGGAAATGAATATGGATATAGAAATAAGATTTAAAAGTGTGTTTGGTATGATTTGGAAATGAGACCTAGTTTTCATATGAAAATATTAAAATACCCTCAATAAAAAAAATAAAAAAACTCACCCACTACCACCTGACAAAACAAAAACACCCATCGCCTTTACTAGATCCAGGACTAGCTTTGAGCAGTTGCTGTCATTGTCGTTGCCAACTTTAAGCAGCTGCTGTCATTGATCAGATGAAGAGGAGGGGGGAGCTATTGTCGCTGTCGTAGCCGGTGAGTACAGTCGGTAATATGAGCCCAACCTGCTGGCTCAACCCTCGAGCCCGTGGGTTTTGACGGGTTAGGGTTGGGAAAATCTCAACCCGCAAAATGTGGGCCGCACAAGCTTGCACCGCATAGCCCGCGGGTTGGCCTCAAAAATTTTTTTTACATATAATAATTTTACAAAATTTATAAGTTTTTCACTCCTATCTTGGTACTTCCCAATCTAAAGAGAAAAAATTTTAACCTCTTCCCTTATTCTTTAAACAAAATTATTATATCTTGGTTGTTTGAGGATGAGTTTATGTTTTATTTATAAACTTTGGCAAATTTGATAACTTTATCTCTTGAATTGTAGATTATGTTTTTAAATTTTTATAAGAGAAATGATTGATGCTAGGAAGGTAAATTTAATTACTCATATATATGTGTATCATATTTTCAATCCTCTTTAAAAAAAAGATTTTTGTTTTCAAAAAAAAAAATGCGGGCCCGCAACTCATACACTGTGGGTTAGGGTTGGCATTTTGCCAGCCCGCAAAAGTGCGAGCTGCGGGTTGGTACGGGCCAGCCCGCAACTCACGGGCTGGCTCGTATTCCCAGCTCTACCGGTGAGGGAGAGATGTCAGTATCTTCTCCGTCATCTGGTGAGGGAGAGTTGTGTTATCGTTGTCTCCATTGATCTGGTGAGGGAGAGCTGTGTCGTTGCCGTCGCCGGTGCTAAAGGGACCACCGTGGTTATCGTCATTGGTGGAGGGGAGAGAGCTGCTGTCGCCAATGAGGGAGAAGAAGTTGCCGTTCTTGGGTGAGTGAGCAGAGGTCGCCGGACGGTGTGGGGGCTGAAGCAAATAGGAGGGTAACGATGTAAATTTGAGGTTGGAATTGCAAATCTTACCTTTTTTGATGGATTTCATTTTGGTGGAATTGGGTGATTTGGATTTCATGTGGAATTGGAATTGAGCCATAATTCCATTGTACCAAACAAACTTGTTCATGGAATTGAGCTCCAATTCCATTGTACCAAACGGGCCCTTAGAATTTAAATGAAAATCACTTGCTCATCAGACTTAGTAAATAATTGCTAAAGATTAGTAAAGATTTGCGATTTCGATATTTTTGAGGTATTTTTTTTCCTGGAATTTTCCAATGGCCACTGTCTCTAGTGGACACACCTCTTAATTGAAAGTATGCAAAAACAGATATAAAATTCACTTTATATTCAATCTATTGAGAAGATGAATATTGAAAGTATGAGAAAATAGTATGGTTTAAGCTATATCTGTTTTTATAAATAATAGTAGTATGGTTCGTTACTGACTGTTATACACCGACTAATTTAGATGCACAGATTGTAGTTTTGCATTTCAAGTTCTGGCATATAACATAAGCCTTACTGACCTATGACTTCCTTATGATCTTAGTTTATCATGTGGGACCAGATGGATGGAAGAAACTGTCCGATGATGATGTTTTGAAACAACATCACCACTGCTACCTGTCTCTCCAAACTTAGCGGATTAAGAAATCCAGGGGCCCCTGGGGAGTGATGGAGACTTGTATATAAAACACTTGAACTATATTTATGCCACGCAAGAGATATGACCTTGGATTTTATATTTTTGTTGTGTAGACGCGTAGTGAAATACACCTTTGTTTAGAATCTTAGTCACAAGGGCAAATTTGCAAACCGGAAATTATTTGGGATGTTGTAAAGCTTAGTGGTTAAGTAATGGGAACATACTTTCTTTTTGTTTTTTGACAAGCTAAGTAATAACCAGGTCGGGGTGTGAGTTCGGGAAATAAGAAGCGCGTTTTTTCTTTACCAGAAAATGACCTTTGCGGCAAGATATTTTCTCTGTTTTTTATTTTTTGGGGACTTGAGTAGCAAATATTCTAGCAACTTCACATATAAATTTATCGTAAAGTCTCAGAATAAATCATCCAGCTAAAGTCATTTAAATATTACTCCGGTCTTTAATATAAGAAACATTAACTTAAATTAATTAAATCAAGAAAGTTGATTAAGTTAATTAATAAGATTAAGGTGCAAATTTATTTCGGAAGTTTTTACTGAGGAATAATGTTGCCCTGAAGGTTTTTTAGCTTTAATGTCACCTTGAAAGTTTCAAAACGTAGGGATGTTACCCCATATTGTTGAAAAACTAACGTTGACCATTAATTTTTTAACGGAATAGAGTAACTTTATTCCATTTTAATACTTCTGGGGCAATATTGAACATAAAAATACTGTCATGGTAATATTGCTCCTCAGTGAAGAACTTCTAAGGTAAATTTGTACCTTAATTCTAATTAATAGATATGTATTTTTTAAATTAGTTGAACCATATTTGACAAAATGGATATAAAAAACTTGATCTAAGTATTTTCCTTTATAAAATATCACTTTCATTTGTTAATATAAGAATGAGATAATTAATTTGTATATATTTAAAAAATTAATTAAGCTAGTTATTTAAAAAAAATGTGTGATGATATCATATTTATTCATGTGCATTCAAACTACTTATCAATAGAAACCTCCTTCATACGAACCTCCTTGATATGTATGATTAATAGGGATATTCTGAAGAAACAATTATAAATTTGAAAGTCAAAATGAATTTGTCTTATATTCATATTCAGAACCAAAGCAAACCCTCTATCTACATGCCATGTCTATGATTTGGAATATCATGAATTTTTACTTGTTTGGTTCGATTTCATAGGAGAGAATTACATATAATCCTGATGCAATAGCCTAATGGTTGGGCTTATGTAATATAAAGAGGACTACATTTTATAATCCTTGATTACATCATTTGATGTAACTAGGATTACACTGCTAGGATTAATAACTAGGGATGCAAACATCCTATAATCAAGTGAAAAAGATACTATGATCATTATAATTTTTAAATTGACCAAAGTGCCCACCCCTAAATATTATTAAAATATTAAATAATTACCACCATTAGATATTAAAAATTTAATTAATTATTAAAAAATAAAAAATTTCCCCATTAAAAAAATATACTTCACTATTAAAAATATTAAAACATCCCATTAAATAATATTCTCTCCATTAAATATTAAAAAATTACCATGAACTGAACTTGTACAATGCATAATATTTCCATCATTAAATATGAAAAATTACCATGAACCCAATGTGTACACTACATAAATTGAAAAATTATTATGAATTCAACGTGTACATTATACATATATATGTAGTTAGGGGTAATTTCGTCTTTTACTATGTTATTCTCATATTCGATGCAATCCAACCAAATATTTTAATGCATATGTATTATCTTTTCTTAATAATAAACCAAACAAATTTATATAATCATTATTACATTATCTTCGATTATTTGAACCAAACCACATAAGATTTTGTGGATGTTTGGTTTAACTTGTAAGAAAATACTTTTATACTTAGTGTGTGTTTGTGATAGTTTATTTTTAATTTAGAAGTGTTTTTTAATCTTGATTTACGGTATACGAGATAAGTATATAAGAGGAGTTTTATCTTGACTTATATAATAAATACTTATTTTTAAAAAATAAACTAAACCAAACACTGTGCTTGTTTGGAATAACTTATTTTTAGGTAATAAGTGCTTATAATTAGTAATTCACGGTATACGAGGTAAATATGTGAGAGGAGTTTTATCTCGACTTGCGTAATAAGGACTTATTGTCCAAATATACCAACCAAACACATCCTTAATGGGATGAAATTTTTTAACGTGATAAAATCCCGTTCCGTTGCAGGAGGAAGTCAGTGGGATTCATCTTCGACGTAATTCAAGAAACGAGTGTATTCACAAATAGTCCTAGTGGTTATGTTCACATTGTTCCATTCAACTTCAAACTCCTGAAACAAAACGGTAGCGGCATAAATTACGAACAAGTCATTGTCCTTTCAGGCAGCGGGGAAATTGAAAAAGGGAATTGTCACATTTCGGCTGATTTCTGTGACTCCGTTTCTGGCGATACGCGTCTCTTCAGTTGTGTTAACCTTTACTAAAACCTCACCATTTTCGAAACCAATTTGGCAAAGTAGGGCTAAACTCTCAGCTGTCTTTTCGTTGAAGAGGGAATCGGGAACTCCAATTCCCGATCGAGTTCAGGTGTTACAAACCACCTTGGGCACCGGTTGCTCCAATCGGTGTTGGAGGCATGGCTAGGGTTCGTGACAACTGGGAGAGGCTGGTTCGAGCGACGTTAAGGAGGGAACATCTTAGAACCGCCGGCCAAGGTCATGAGAGAACCTCAAGTGGGATTGCAGGCGCTGTTCCACCTTCGCTTGCTCAGACTACGAATGTAGAGGCGATCTTGCAGGCTGCTGATGAGATTCAATCAGTAGACCCAAATGTTTCCCGGATTTGTGAGTGCATTCTTTTCATGATATCAACTTCTAATCATTTTGGTTTCTGAATTTTTGCTGTTCATTTTGGTGTTCAGTGGCGGTGCAGCTGATGCTGTTTCTAATTTAAACTCTAGATAGGGAGGTCTTGATTGAATTAAGTAGTAAAACGTGTGTGGTGTTATATGCCTTTCCTTTTCATTTGCAATATTAATTTAATGGGCGAGGCATCCTCATATCCGGGGAAAGCTCAATGTTTGAGCCTGTTCAACCTTATACACAGATCCAATACAGTGATTACAACTGTTGCCTCTAGAAGTGTGCATTCTCTGATACTCTTCTCTCTAATTTTTTGTTTTGGGAGCTCCTGCGTATTCCACCACTTACGTGTGGTCAATGGGTTTACATTTTTGGTAGGAAAAACTAGATTCTTTAAGAAAATTTTTATAGAAGCATATAGATGTTTGGTCGTTTATGTACGAAATTCTCAATTCTTTTCTCATTTATTTTCCCTCCTGCTTCGGTTCTTTGTTTTCTATATTGCTTTCTATCATGTGTCCATGAAATGTTTTTTTGGACCCTGGGAAATTTGTAATCAACCATTTTATAAGTTTGCTTGTTCATTGAATTTTCAGAAAATTGCTTCTTTCGGCATGCTAATATATTTTAATAGAGATCATGTGGCCACCTTGCATTAGTTTTTTTTTATATAATTTACACTATTATACATCAATAAGACCTTATGTTTTAACTTTAGTGTGCGAGCAAGCATATAGCATGGCCCAAAATCTTGATCCCAACAGTGCTGGTAGGGGAGTTCTCCAGTTCAAGACCGGTTTAATGTCCGTAATCAAGGTATCAACTTCGAATTCTAAGTGATACATGATGAATAATAACGAGCCTTATGGAGACATGTGGTTTTCTAACTTCTCTTTCAATTAGTTTTTATTGTTCAACAAATATCTCTCTTATGATTTTGATTTCTTTGTATTATAAGCAAAAATTTGCTAAAAAGGATGGTGGCCGCGTTGATCGCAATCGTGATATTGAGAACCTGTGGGAGTTTTATCAACGCTACAAGAGACGTTACCGGGTGGATGACATTCAAAGAGAAGAACAGAGGCTGCAAGAATCTGGAACTTTCAGCTCTAATCTTGGAGAGTATGTATTACTTATGAGTTGCAATATTGCTATTACTTGTGTTTATAAATACATAGCTTCTTCATCACTGAGAAGGATTGTTATCAACCCTATAATCTTGACAGGATTGATGGTAAAAAATGTAGGAAGAAGGAGAGAAATTGAGCAGAAGAGGATTGGGATAGAAGAGAGTAGAGAGAGACGAGAGATAAGAGAGACACAAAGTTGCTGAATATGCATTCATTTACTAGGCAAAACAACAACTAGTTACAAATGAGAGAGGGATAGCTCTTATATGGAGAGCTTAAAGGGGAGTCACGGGTGAGTTGCACTAAGTATTAGTGAGGGGCAATTCTGTAATTATGCACTAATCCCCCCTAGTTAGTGAAGGAGCTCAACAACTAACGTTGCTATTGGCTAATGCTATTTTATTAATAGCTACGCCATTCTCAACTAACATTGCTCTCTCCTGAACTAATCATCTAACACTTACAACCTAGGATAGTTATTAAGATAGAAATTACAAATTCATATCATGGATAAACAATGGAATTTCTTTTCTGTTATCCCCTGCCTAGAAAGGCTTGTTGCTTTATTTTCAAGTAAGATCTTGAGTTCGTTTGTGGACATTAATTCAGGTCATTGTTTGCCAAAAGAAGTTGCCTTTGCTCTTTTCTGTTGTAATTGTCAATTATTTCGTTGTTGTAGGTTGGAATTGAGATCATCGGAAATGAGAAAGGTAATTGCTACGTTGAGAGCCTTGGTGGAGGTCATGGAGGTACTGAGTAAGGATGCTGACCCTGATGGTGTTGGAAGGCTCATAATGGAGGAGGTGCTTGCTCTATATTATTTTTATATTTTATAATGGCCTTAAAGAGGAAAAGTAGCTTCTCTAATCATGGTCTAATTGCATTTATTTTGCTATTTTTCTGTTTTAAATATTGTTTTGGTTATGTTGTTATTAACAACTAAGCCCATCTATCACTCCTATTGGCATAGTTGGCATCTGGTTATTAGAGTTAATAAATATTACCTACTAGTTTTTCATCAGGATCTTTGAGCATTCCATTTGAACTTGGCAAACTTTGAGGCATTCCTTGCATCAAAATGATTGTGAATAATTCTTCTTAATCTTGTTTTTTGACCTAGTTGAGGAAAATCAAAAGGTCGCGTGCCACGTTATCTGCAGAACTGATACCTTACAATATAATTCCCTTGGAAGCGCCATCATTTACCAATCCTATCAGATTTTTCCCTGAAGTAAGTTGATGCGCTCAGAAATTTGTGGCGTTTTTGGTCTGTCATATCCTTTACAATTTATTAGCGGTATTATTGGTTTGTTCATTGGTTGCCATTAATCTGGAATCCATTGTTGGTACTATGCTTGAATATTTTCATAACTTGTGAGTGCTTATTCTTAATATCAGGTTAAAGGAGCAATAGCTGCAATTAGATATACTGAACAGTTCCCTAGACTTCCTGCTGGCTTTAACATATCCGGACAAAGGGATGCAGACATGTTTGATCTTTTAGAATTTGTCTTTGGCTTCCAGGTTTGCTGTAGTTGCAATGTGCTGTTCATTCTTGACATGTACCATGGATAGTTGTTTAGTTGCATACTATCACCTATTCATTCAGTTCTTGAGTGACATCTGATTACTCTTTTTCATTGAACTATGCCGCCCCCCCCCCCCCCCCCCCCCAAAAAAAAAAAAACACCAACCTTTGGGTTAGGCAGCACAGAAGATTATGCTAATTTGATTGAATTCTATTTCCCTTCCCTTCTCATTTTCTAGAGCAAGTTCCCATCATACTATGTGGGTCTTAAGTTCTCTACTGTTATGATTGAATAGGACTAATTTTGAACTTTTCCTTCACGTAGGATATTCTGTAGCACACATGCTAAAAATTCTTGGCAAGTATTAAGTGATCTTAAATTTTCCTTGTGCAGAAAGACAACATAAGGAATCAGCGTGAAAATGTTGTTTTGATGGTAGCAAATGCGCAATCACGGCTTGGTATACCTGCTGATGCTGATCCAGTGAGTGCTTCTATTAACCCTAGTTATTGTACTTTTGTTATCTATAACTTAGCTTTTGGGTTCTAGGTATTATGTGCTTCGTTATTTTTAGATGTCTTTAACTTGATAGTTCAATTATTTTAATTATTTGATTGGTATGAAAGTGGGTTGTGATATATGAGCTTAAGAGCTCATGTTTTTCATTGATAATCAAATGCATATAGGTTACACTATATATAGGAGATTATACAGAAAAACAGAGAGACAAAAAACATAATGGTAGGTGAGTGATAGACGGAGGTGTGTGAGAGTGTCAAATATTGCATGACATTTGGTGCTGTTATTGCTGACATTCAACACTCCCCCTCAAGCTGGAGAGTATATGTCAATCATACCCAGCTTGCACAGAAACTTTTCAAACGTAGTTCTGCTTAGCAGTTTTGTCAGCACATCTACAATTTGGTGTTCAGATTTGATGTAGGACAAATTCATGATGCCTGCTTCAATTTTCTCTTTAACAAAGTGTCTGTCTATCTCAACATGTTTTGTTCTATCATGATAGACTGGGTTCTTAACCATTTCAATGCTAGCTTTGTTGTCACACCAAATTTGCATTGGTCCCTCGTATGGAATTCCCAACTCCTTCAGTAATCTGATGACCCAAAGTTCTTCACGTACTCCATGATTAACAGCTCTCAGTTTGGCTTCCGCACTACTCGGTGACACTACTGTCTGTTTCTTGCTTTTCCATGTAACAAGATTTCCCCACACATATGTGCAATATCCTGAGACTGATCTTCTAGTCTCTCTATCCCTTGCATGATCTGCATCAGTGTATATTTCAATATCTCTGGCAGTGCATTTCTTAAAGAAGATTCCTTTTCCAGGATTAAGCTTTAAATAGCTTAGGATTCTGTATACCGCTGTCATGTGTTCTTCTTGTGGCTGGTGCATGAATTGACTTGCTATTCCGACTGCATAGCTAATGTCTGGACGTGTGTGGGTCAAGTATATGAGTTTGCCGACAAGTCTTTTGTACTGTTCTGTGTTGACTGGGACACCATCTGGTTTGATTTCTAAGTGACAACCTTCTTTTATTGGTGTTCCTTAAGGATGTGCCCCTAGCATTCCAGTTTCATGCAACAGATCTAGGGTATACTTCCGCTGGGATACATTGATACCCTTTTTAGTTCTTGTTACTTCCATGCTTAGGAAATATCTCATTTGTCCAAGGTCTTTCACCTGGAACTCAATTGACAAGTCCTGTTTTAAATGAGCAATAGATTCTTCATCGTTTCCCGTAATGACCATGTCATCAACATAGACGATCAAGATGGTAACTGTGCCATTGACACGTTTGATGAATAATGTGTCATCTGCTTGTCCCTGAGTATACCCAAGTTTTTTAATTGTTTTGGTAAATCTACCAAACCATGCCCGAGGAGATTGTTTAAGTCCGTACAATGACTTGTCGAGTTTACACACAGAGTTGTTAGGAGCTAAAATTCCATCTGGAATCTCCATGTAAACTTCTTCTTCCAAGTTTCCATTTAGAAAGGCATTCTTCACGTCTAGTTGGTGCAACGACCAATCCAAGTTGGCTGCGATTGATAGGAGTATTTGGATTGTATTAAGTTTGGTTACCGGAGTAAATGTCTCCTGATAATCAATTCCATATGTCTGGGTGTATCCTATTGCAACAAGTCTTGCCTTGTATTTGTTGATACTACCATCAGGATTGAATTTTGGGTTGAAAATCCACCTGCATCTTACTGGCTTCTTTCCCTTGGGAAGAATTGTAATCTCCCAAGTTTGATTTTCCTTGAGTGCCCTCAACTCTTCTTCTGCAGCTTGTTTCCAATTCGGATAAGCTATAGCTTGTTGAAATGTTTTTAGGATTTTAATCTGCGCACTGTTTACAACAAAGCTTTGCATTTTTGTAGGCAGGTTACCATATGAGACAAAACGTTGAATTGGATGCTGAGTACAAGATCTTACCCCTGATTGTACAAGGTTGATGCCGGGTGTAGAGTTAGATTTATTTTGTCTGTCTAGCATCCTGCGAAACATCTGTAGTTCCTCTTTAGTCAGAGAATCATTTTCAGTTTCTGGCTCAGAGGAAGAGAGATGGCCTTGCTTGTTAATTTTTGGCTTTCCATGAAGCTTCCAGCATTCTTTTTTGGTGTGTCCCTTCTTCTTGCAATAATTACATCATTTATTTCTTTGTTCATCTTGTGGTCGTTTTGCTGCCAGGGCTGACCTTTCAATTGAGCTTGGACTGCCTTGATTCAAGAGCTTTCTGCTTTTTTCGAATTGCACATGGTTGACTACTTCGAACAGATGTGGCAAGGGTTTTAGACCCATGATACAGCCCCTTATTTCTTCAAATGAATCGTTGAGTCCCAGGAGGAAGTCATATACTCGTCCTTCTTCTACTATCTTCTATAATTGGGCGTCTTTGGCAGTCTCCCATGGATGTGATTCAAAGAGATCTTGTTGTTGCCACAGTTTATGCAAGGCTTTATAATAATCAGTAACTGTTGAGTTACCTTGCCTCAGGTCTCGAAGTTGTCGTTTCAGGTGGATTAAGGCAGCGGTGTTATCAAGAGAAGAGTAAGTTTGTTTTGCTTCATCCCAGATTTCTTTTGCCGTGGTTGCTAGGAGATATCCTTCACTGATGTCGTCAGTCATGGAATTGCATAACCAACTCATAACTTGATTGTTCTCAGCAAACCATGTATCAAAATGGGTGTCATCAGGGGTAGGCTGAGGTGCTGCTCCATTAATATACTTCTCTTTTCGCTTTCCACGAAGATACCTTAGCACGGTTTGGGACCATTGGAGGTAGTTTCGCCCATTAAACCTGTGGTTAATAGCCATAATCTGACTATCGGAGACTTCTGGAGCTATCACCGTTTTGCTAGTAGTGGAGGAATGAGAAGAAGATGAGTCTTGAGTCTCAGAATTTGTACCTGACATGAGTGCCATTGGGGTAGCCCTCGTTATGGATGAATTTTCAGGAAAAGAACCAAAAAGAGGACGAAATTTGGAAGAATCCATGAGACAATGGTGGCCGGAAACATTGCTGATCGGTTTCTGGAAAAATGGTGGTCGGAAAGCTCTCTGGACGGTGGCGCGTGGGTGTCATGCGTCGGTGAACAGTAGTCACGCGCTGCTCAGATTGACTCCGCACTCTGGGATTACGTTGATTGACGTTGTCTGAACCCTTCTGAGGTAGTGGCGTGCTTCAACGCGCCGGTATGGCTGAGATCGAAGCACATCGTCTCCTCCCCTGTTATCCGATCTGTAGCCGTCTATCTCTCTCTCGCCTCACCGTGTCTGGTCGCCGGACATTCTATATCCAGCTTTGATACCATATGAGCTTAAGAGCTCATGTTTTTCATTGATAATCAAACACATATAGGTTACACTATATATAGGAGATTATACAGAAAAACAAAGAGACAAAAAACACAATGGTAGGTGAGTGATAGACGGAGGTGTGTGACAGTGTCAAATATTGCATGCCATTCGGTGCTGTTATTGCTGACATTCAACATGATATATTTTTAGGAAGATGTTATAAAAAAGATGTTGAAGAATTTGTTTTGTTTGTTGTCATTCACTGAAGTTTGTCTACAACTTGCAATATTATTTATTGTTCTCAGATTGCTGTTGGCTTGTGCTTGGCAAGGAAGATGAACCAAGAAGCTTGTTCCCTTTTTCCATTTTTAACAATTTGCATTTATGTCGTTTGATTTTCTTTCTTTTTTTTGGTGTTTCTATTTTTAAACATGTTTATTTCTTCATTCATACCAAACATATGAATTGGATCCCGGGTAGGCCCAATTTCCATTTCCATTATCATTCCCCTTCCCATTCCCATTCCATTCGAACAAGGGAGCTGCGACTAAACAGGACCTTAGTTTCTTTTAGTAGATGAATGTTTGCCTGCACAAGATATTCACCCATCCTATAGCTCTTCCTTCAAGGCCCTCTTTAATTGGCAACACAACTTTTAGATTTTAGTGAGCTTTTCAAGGATCCATGTTCTTTAAGCAGTTGTAGTCCTGTAAAAGGGTCTGTGGCTGCATTATAAGGTACAACATAAGGAGATTGTCATATTATATGATGAATGTAATGATAGACTTTCTTCATTTGTGCATGATTGCAACCCTTGACTTTCACACATCGGAACTCTATTGAATTTCGTATGGACCAGCTGATAGGCCCTTATTTGGCACTGATCCTTTTCTTTTGTTTCACGGAATTGCACAGAAAATAGATGAGAAAGCAATCAATGAAGTCTTCTTGAAGGTGCTAGATAACTATATCAAATGGTGCAGATATCTGCGAATCCGGCTTGCATGGAATAGGTATCACTTAGATTATCTATTACAATAAATAACTTTTCCTTATTGTACTATGCTTTACTTGATTTTAATTATTCTCTGCAGTTTACAGGCCATTAACAGAGACAGGAAGCTGTTTTTAGTTTCCCTTTACTTTCTTATATGGGGTGAAGCTGCAAATGTCCGTTTTCTTCCAGAATGCCTTTGCTATATTTTCCACAATGTAAGTCTCCTATTATACTTTTTCAATTTTTGGTCATGATTGCGTGTAGTGTCATTATTGATTCAATGTTATATTAAGAGCATGCTATTTGGATGCTCTACATTTATAGTTTGGGGTGGATTTGTTGTCTGTTGATTTTAGTATCATTATCTCTTTTCTTCAATATGTCTTTCTTCATAAAGAATAAAAAGAGATGAACCCTTTTGTAATATAGCATAATATGCTAGATCTTGATAGTTGAAATGTAATTTTGTTTGAATTGATGACTGTTCCCTGTAGAAATTTTGAATGCGAATATTGGAAAATTACTTAGTACTATGTTTATTCGTATATGTTGCAGCGTTGTTTTCTTCATTAATGTGATGCTCAGATATGTTGGTGACTAACTGCTTAATTGTTATACAAGTTAAAAGTTTTGGCAGAACTAAATGGGAAACTTATTGTTTCCTTGTGTTGAAAAATTTCAGTTTAATTTTTATTTTTAGCACACTATAGACATGCAGCTTAATAAGTGGGCCATCCCAGTTGTTGCTTGTATTTTACATAAAGAAAAGTTTTGTGAACAGTCACTATGGGTTCTTTCTAAGTAAACTGTTTTTATGTTTTGAATTCAAAAGAGAAGACAGATTGATGATGTAAATTTATTTTTTGCCTTTTCAATCCTTTTTTTTTTTAAATGGAAGGACGATATAAAAGCTATCATGTTCTACTAGTGTACTTAGGTTGCATCAATTTTGTTTTTTAAAATGTCTGCCTTTTAAAATGCTAAAACCTAATATGTTAGAAGGTAGTTAATTTCATTTTCAAAGATGTCTTTACTGATTTAATGGTTATCTAGATGGCAAAAGAGTTGGACGCTATTTTGGATCATGGAGAAGCTAATCCTGCTGTAAGCTGCGCTAGCAGCGGTTCTGTTTCCTTTCTTGAGCAAATCATCCGTCCTATATATGAGACAATGTTGGCGGTTAGTTGGTTCCCCCCCTTCTATAGTTAAGTTCATTTCATTTGTTTTTCTATTAGCATCTTTTGTAGAGTTGTGAGAAAAAATGACTTTCTCATTAATTTGCAGAGAATGATGCACTCTAATATTCAGAGGAAAAAACTAGAGAATAAATGCTAATGAAATTATACAAATATTTGCAATAAAAGTAAGATATTCCCACATCTTTCAAATAAATTTTGCATTTAATTCGTTGGCCCTTTCTTGTGATAACCACAACCCATGCTTCAGTTGTTGGGTCTCTAAGGCCGTCAAAATGAGTTAAGTTGGATGAGTTGACCTGTTTAACCTGCTAATGTCTGTGTATTGAGTTAAGGCTTGCTTGGGAAATATTTCTAAGTATGATGAAATGAACCCAACACATTTCAACCCACGATTTAGGTGGAATGATTTGTCACTTCAAACTTGTCTCTTATCAAAATTGCAGTACACATATTATTTAACATATAATATTAAAACAAAGAAAAATTTAATACTCTCCCAAAATCCAAATGAATATATCATAATATTAAACACTTAATTGTAATTAAGATCTTAAAAAGCCCTAATATTTGCCCATTTTTCATCCCTCTCTTGATCAACATTTTTTGTGCAGCATGCCTTGTGTTCTCTGTGGTTCATTGGTTTTTCTGTTCTATATGGTCTACGTTCTTTATTTTCTTTTTGTAAGTGATTTCACTCTCTCCATATATCCTGACCCTGTGAAATATATTTTTGTGAGACCTCTACATTTTTTAATAAAATATTTCAAATGACATTGGTATTAATAGCGATTCTACATTTATAAGACAAAATTTATATGTTGTTGAAGCTAAAGGCTATAAATTTTTTTTTGGCCAATAGCTAAAGGCTATATATAACCTAAGATATTTGAACATTTACTTGCATGCTTTGTTTTTTTTTTTGTGGTAGACATTAGAAAGTTAATAGTCAAAGGATGTAAAAATTATATTTTGTATTTTTATCTTTTTTGGTGGGTAAAGTGGGGCTTGTCTTGTTTGACCAGCCTGATCAGTCGGGTTTTAATTTTCAACCCACCAAATTATGTTAAGTTAAATGAGTTTGTTTGTTTAACTTGCAAAACGTGAAGGTTTGGCTCGTTTAAATAATTTAACCGGTTTTGAGGTCTTTTCTCCTATAGCTATCATTAGGAGTAGGTTGTTTGCCTTTAGTTATCTAAAGAATTTCAAGAAGTTATGAGGCGATTGTTAATATCAAGATTACATGGGCAGATTAAGGTAGAAACTAGAAGATTGATGTTCATTATGGATATTTGAAGGTAAGGTTGGCTTAAGAGAAAGCTTGGTTTTGAAGAACGGGATGGTGTTTAGACTTGATGCCGAAACATTACCCAATGGATCAAGATTTTATTGTAGATAGAATGGATTCCATGACATATTCTAGAAAGAAACTACTACGCTAATTTTAGTGCCTCCTTCCCAGAAAAGTATGTAATAGAGTAGAAGTTGAAAATATAAAGAAAATTTGGACCCCAAACATTGTATTTTATTGCATCACATTATTTTTTATTGGTACAATTGTTGCATCACATTATTAGTAAGAGAACATTCTTGTTGAATAACTTGGAGCTGCTCACTGTATGAAAGAAACGATTGCCTATGACTTGTTATTGAAATTGTAGTCATGAAATTTTATTATAATGCATTTGTTGCTCTTGCTTGTTTAGTTCTCTTTAGGCAAGCTTCAATAATCTTGTACAATTGCATTTGTGATCAGGAGATATGTATTCATTTAATTTCACGTGCCTTTATTCTTTATTTTACATGGCTACAATCCATAATACAATGCAGGAAGCTTCCAGAAACAATAATGGGAAAGCCGCACATTCAGCATGGAGGAATTATGATGACTTCAATGAATACTTTTGGTTAGTAGCATAAATGACAATTTTGCTGGTGTTTTTTTATTCCTCAATCCTAACATTGACTTCCATGCAGGTCACCTGCTTGTTTTGATTTAGGTTGGCCAATAAAGAGAGAGTCGCCATTCCTGTTAAAGCCAAAGAAGTTCAAACGGGTTTGTTTTTGTGCTTTATTTGCTCATCCTTTACTTTCTATGGATACTACTTTTCTGGGTCCTAATTGTTCATGCTTTCTTTTTGAATTTTCAAAATATTTCTGAAGCCATTTTGCTATTGTTCGGTATTTCTTGTCCCTGTTTGTTTTCTTTTTCCCTCTATTAATTTCTTTTTATTTAATTGTACTCCTAAGAAGCGTAGAGATGTTATTTTTCCTTGCTTTTAAAAGATTTTGTTTTGGTTCTTTTATTCAATCTTTCATGCCAAAAAAATAGCAAGAAATATGTAACTGGTCTTCTATGCTTTTAACTGAAACAGTTAAAGTTATTCTCCGCTCTCGTAATCCAGATGACGTTTCTGGAGGCTATATTAGCATATACTGTACTAGAGCTTGCCAAGAGCCTTTTTGGCCTAGGTTTGAGAATTGCAGTTTCATGGGATGTTAGGGATCAGTTATTTAGTCAAAGGGCTCTCTACTTGGGAATTAGTATAAATAGAAGGAAGTATAAATGTAATGGTGTGGAGAATGAATTGATTTATCTTTTACATTCAATCATACCTTTATTCAAAAATTGTGAAGTAGTTTGAATGATGACAATAAGTGGAATGGGGGAGTGGTGGCAAATCATCACATTCTTTTTCGTGCATATGTTTGTATATTCACTTTATTTGACCACCTTTTTTTTCCTGTTTATCGTTTCTACATTTGGTTGGCAGACTGGTAAAAGCAGTTTTGTTGAGCATAGAACTTTTCTACACCTGTATCGAAGTTTCCATCGCCTATGGATTTTCTTGGCTTTAATGTTCCAGGTTACTTTTCTCATTTGTCCTTTATTGCTGTTTGAGTTGAACATGGATAATGAATTTTCAACATGAATAATGTCCTCATTCTCGATGCAGGCTTTAACAATAATTGCTTTCAACCATGGACACATAAGCTTGTATACTTTCAAGACAATCCTAAGCATTGGGCCATCGTTTGCAATTATGAGTTTCATCAAAAGTAAGCTGTTTGTGTTTTCTGCAGCTGTTGATTGTTTAAATGGGATGTAATTTTGATATTACATTTTATATGTTGGAAATAGGCTGTCTAGATGTTTTGCTTACTTTTGGAGCCTACACTACTGCAAGGGGCATGGCTGTTTCTAGACTAGTTATACAGTTCTTCTGGGGCGGCTTGAGCTCTGTGGCTGTTACTTACCTTTACCTGTAAGTTCTTATCTTTAAGGCGATTCTATCTCAATTTTGCATGATATCTTACCATATATCTTGCCATTAGCTTACCATGCATCTAATTTGTTTATGATATCCTACCATATATTTTAATGCAACAATTGCAGGAAGGTTTTGCAGGAGAGGAATAATCGTACTTCAGATAACACATTCTATTTTCGGATATACATCGTTGTCCTTGGTGTATACGCAGCTCTACGCCTATTCCTTGCGCTTATGCTCAAAGTTCCAGCATGCCATAAAATGTCTGAAATGTCTGATCAATCATTCTTTCAATTTTTTAAGTGGATTTATCAGGTAAGGTATTTTCATTAATTAGTGGCTAGGGGTAATTTTCAAGTTAATTCTATGCCATGATATGTTGTTTTTATTTTTTCATGACATCAGGAGCGGTACTATGTTGGACGTGGCCTTTATGAGAAGATGGGTGATTATTGTAGGTCAGTTGTTACTTAGCATATGAAATATTGTCTAAATATAAAAGTACCCTAATAGGATGAGATGATTAATGACTTTATTGTTGATGATTCTATTTGTTGTTGATAGAACACAACGGCGTCGTGCGATCCATATAGCCGATCCTACCTAGTGGGATAAGGCTTTGTTGCTGTTGCTTCTATTTGTATTACTTTGGTTGATTAAATCAAAATGGCTTTATATGCTTGTGAACTGGCTTACTCTGTTGCTTCTGTTTGATTACTAGAACTACATGTTTGGAGAACTTCTGAAGGTCATTTGTGCCTTGTATTCATTACTTGCTGGTTATTTTTCTATTCTGTTTTCTCGCTGTTGCAGGTATGTGGTCTTCTGGTTGGTGATCTTTGCTTGCAAATTCACTTTTGCATACTTTCTCCAGGCAAGTGCTCATATTTTGATTATAGTATCACAGAAATAACATGGTTATGATAATCTAGGGATTGTTTGATTTATCATTTAACTTCAGTGCAGAGAGGAGTATTTGAAGTAGTTTTACTTGCACAATTTGGTAGTTCTAATCTGTTTCTCATATTGCAGATCAAACCTCTTGTCAATCCTACCAATATCATTAGGGGTCTCACGTTTTTGAATTACACATGGCATGATTTGATCTCAAAGCGTAAGCATATATTGGTTATGTTAGGATTAATTGCACTTTTTTGAATTACTCTTGGCCCTGGTTTGGTACAATTCTGTGTAATTGACCCTTGAGGGTAAGGATCTTTTGGCAGGGAGTATTGATATATAATTGAAGTAAAAGCGAGATAGATAGTTAACAAGTTTTTGGGCCTATAAATAGGGGGATTGGGTAAGTAGTTGCTAGGTTATGAGAATGATAATGGGTTGAATCAAGTAAAGTTTCTCCCCTAATTCTCATGTTTCTCTCTCTGCTCTATCTTTCTCTCTCATGCTCCTTATTTCTCCCTCTGTTTCTCGCTCCCCCTCTTCTCTTTACCTATCTTTCTCTTGTCCAGATAAAAATGTGAAGATGGTTTGTAATTATGAGAGTGATAAGAGGTTTAGCTATGCTTAGAAAAGTAAGCTCGCCTTAAATTTGGATATAAGTTTGCAGTATGCAAATTAGACAACCTAGTTGTTGACAGACTTTGCTTCATCAAATATGCAATTCCTAATCTGATGTTTTGATGTAGTCTGAGCATCAATATGGAAAAGTGCTACTTTTTTTATCTAAACTTGTGTTTTTTTTGCAGATAATAACAATTTTTTAACTATAGTTAGCTTATGGGCTCCTGTTGTGGCTGTAAGTATTGTTTTATTTGTTCAGCTTCATTTTCATGCTGTTGCCTATGGGATTGTATAATTACTTCTTTTGGATATTGTTTCTTCTGGATTATAATTTCTTGCATTTCTGTTAGTCTTTTGGTCTATTTAGAGGGTGTTTGGATTAACTTTTTTTGAAGTGATTTAACATTGTACAAGGTAAGTATGTAAGAGGAGTTTTGTCTTGGCTTATGTGAAAGTGCTTTTGAGAAGCTAATCCAGGCAAGCTTTTGGTGAAGGTTCTTGTTTTTTTAAACCAAAGCACATGTCCAAGTTTTATTTTAGGTGCTAATTGTTGCATTTGCTATTTACTATGGTAATTGGCAGTATCATGCTGTGCTAATGTTTGATTGCTTTACAGATTTATCTCATGGATATCCACATTTGGTACACAGTCTTGTCAGCAATTGTTGGTGGCGTAATGGGTGCACGGGCACGACTGGGTGAGGTATATAGGGAAAAAACTGACCTTTTTTATATTATTACCTGTTTTCTTTTTTTTTTCCTTAGCAATATTGTAATACTTATAAAAGGTACAATTATAGTTACTTGATCGTGTAATTCAATTGCTTAAGTTATTGATGACCGCCTTTTGCAGTAGTTGTAAAACCCTGATATTGATAACAAAACTACAAAATAAAAATAAGGGCATTGGTCAGCCTAAAATTATAAAAATATAAATTTTACTTTAATGCAAGGACATCCTACCAGGGCACTCCCTTACTTGAAAAGCCCTTGATGGAGCCTTTTATGTAAAGTTACCTTCTGAGGGAAAGTGTATACATTGTTATTTGGAATGCATATGTGATTTATTGTCTTCATGGTTGCTTTTAATGCCCTTGACAAATTTTGACTTACAGATACGCTCGCTCGAAATGGTGCACAAACGTTTTGAGAGTTTCCCAGAAGCCTTTGTCAATCGTATGATCTCTCCACAAATGAAAAGGTTGGTTTTCTAATCTGGAGCATTTTCCTTTTGCAATATGGTTTGCTTATCATTAGATATTTTAACTGATACATTGAGGTATTGTTTGTCTGAATCACTTCTTTACACCTTTACTCCTATGCATCTTTTAATTTATGATGGAATAGCACATTTATTGGTGGGGAATGAATGCGATGTTTGTTTTTAGTTAGGGTAACCTTAAACAGTTTTTTTAACGAGAACCTTAAGTAGCATTTTAGCTATTCAAGCATGGCACCATATGCTTCGTGCCTATGTCATTATATTTGACATGTTGTAAGACTTGATTTTTTTTGCCAGACCTGATGCTTGACCAGAATTTGTTTAATGCAGCAACCCCAAACCACCCCCCCCCCCAAAAAAAAACCACCACCACCACCACAAAAAAGAAAGATAATTATTTTCCCCAATTGAAGTTGCTTTTAATGTGGCTTTTCAGGATGCCGTTCAACAGACAAGCATCTCAGGTGAGCTCAAATATGTATTTTTTTAAGACGTCATCTCGATTTTTTATTGTCTCTTGTTCCATGCGTCATTTAATCTTCAATTTATCAATGCAGTAATTGTTTTTTTTTTTGGTGTTTTTTCTTTGTTTGGTTTTGGATTATTGTTTATAGTAAAATGAGTTTATTTGAGGCAGTATTATTGTTACATGACCATTGGAGAGTTTCAAACGTATACCTAATTAGGGCATTATAGTACTGTGTGATGATCAAATTCCCTTACCTTAGCTCATGAAGATGGCCCTTTTTCTCAAACAAGGCAGCAATGTTCTCTTTTAAAAGAATATGTTCTTTTAAAAGCTTCTCGACTCTCCTTGACGTGGTGATATATTTGTAGAATATGAAGATTATATCTCATATTCTTTGACATGGTTATATTCTTCATATTCTTCGCCTTGAATTTGGGTTCCCTAGTGCTTGGTAGGGTGACATCACTTGTGACCATGTTATAAAAAATTGGACCGAATGGCCGAGTGATCAGTTCGTAAATCCAAGAGAACTAGGGATGTATTGACCTGGGGTCAATTCGTTCAACCTATGTTTGCTTGGCTTAAATCAGAAAATGTTATCTTTTTGTAAAGAAAGAACAGAATTGAAGAGAAAGAATTGAGTAGAAGAGAAGAGACAGAAATGTAACAGAGGGAAGAGAGAACAGAGGAGAAAAACAGAGATTCTGAGAGGGAGAGAGATAGACACGTGGCTGCTGAATAATACTTTTTCATTAGCTCAGTCAACAACAAGAATAATGGGAACAGTAGCTCTTATATAGGGAGCCGTGGGATTCAGGGGCAGAACTGTAGTTTACTATTCCTAATCCTATTTAATTAGCTAAGGGATACAATTAGGGTGTGTTTGGCTAGTGCTATTCTAAAATAGCTAATGCCACTCTCACTTAACATTGCTCTCCCCTTAACTAACTTAACTAACTAACCTAACATTCTACATTAGGGTTCACAATTAGGGATTAGGGATTTATATTATATATTCATATCAGGAAACCTGATGGGTCACAATGGTTTGAGAAAAAAACGCAGGAAAGAGAAAGCTCAGCCCTTAGTGGTGCAGGAAAGAAGAAGGAAATAAAGATGAAGAAGAAATTCAGCACGCTTCATTTGTTTCCCCTTCAATAACACCAAAAAATCACTTAAAAATTGTAAGAACAGGGCAACAAGAAGCACCTGAAGTTGTTAACCACCATTTGCTTCAGCTACTTATGAGTCATGATGACGTCAAATCCCAAAGCAGCGGCCTCCAATTTAGATCACTATGAATACTTATGACTCACAATGAAGACGATGACTTTGGAAGGCTTTGTACCATTACCATCTAACAAGGGAGGCTCATGAAAAAACAAAAATGTCTTGAGAGTAGAAACATTTAAGAAATTGCTTGCAATATAATCTTCATTTATTTGCCTCAGCTTAATAACAAAAAATTTTGGTACTATTAGAATTGCGTTTTACCATCCATTCCAGTTCATGGTTGGTAACCATCTAGTAGAGCTTTCATGGACAGTGAATGAAAGAAAACTTTTATCTATGGCATGGACAAGAGGCATGTTTTTTGATCATGATACCTGCTTATCTGTGTGCAAACTTGGGGGAGTTTTGGAAAACACGTTTTATCACCTTTGTTGCTGTTAGTTTGTTACCTATTTTCTCTGTTATAGTCAACATTATCTTTTGTTATTGCTTCTTATGTTAGAGAATCTTTAACCTTTAATTACTACACTAATATCTGCTGTTTGAATTGAGGGAACTGGAACCCTTTTGGTATTTCATTACTTTCTCATGCTTGTGCCCTTGGCTTAAAGTTCATAATTATTTTGTTGTGGCATTAGTTTCCTGGTTATTATCTGGTTTGTTGTTTTAGCATACGTGGTCATTTTTGTGTAGGAATCTCAGGATAATAACAAAGAATATGCAGCCATGTTTGCTCCGTTTTGGAATGAGATAATTAAGAGCCTGCGTGAAGAAGATTTTATTAGCAACAGGTATATTAGAGTTTGCTTCTTGATAACACGTGAATACCTGGATTTGCTTCTTTGCCTATATTTAAGTTGGCTGACTCTGCTGAGTGAGTTTTGCTCAGCCGGCAGCATGTTAATATAGTTTCTTTTATTTGTCCCAGGGAATTGGACCTGCTTTCTATACCTAGCAACATGGGGAGTCTAAGATTAGTTCAATGGCCTTTGTTTCTTCTAAGTAGTAAGGTATAGCCTATTGTGCAATTACTCGGGACAAATTTTTGAACTGACCTCTGTAATATTCCGAGGCACTGTCAAATTTTTGGATGATATTGTTTTTGCAGATCCTGTTGGCAATTGATTTGGCTATAGACTGCAAAGATACCCAGGCAGATCTTTGGAACAGAATATGTAGGGATGAATATATGGCATATGCAGTTCAGGAGTGCTATTACAGTATTGAGAAAATTTTGTATTCATTAGTTGATGGTGAAGGAAGGCTTTGGTATGGTTTTCACTGCTCTATCGTATTTTGTGATTTATGTGTATATTTTGTGTTAGGAGATCTGGATTAAGTATTGAAAAAATTTGAATTGTATTCATTAGTTGATGGGAAAGAAAGAGTTCCTACATGATTTTAACTACTATTGTATTCTCTGATAATATTTCATTTATGGGTTAATAGACCCAGAATATGAGGAGAGAAGTGTGAGGCAGAGAAATTCCAGTTTTATATTAAAAAAAATGAGGAAGAGAACTAGAGGGAATCTGGAACTTTTCGCAGATGACAATTACTTGGGGAAAGATAGCTATGAATCTACCAAGTCATAATCTTGAATTTGTTGTGTAAACAGTTTTTCCTTGGGGATTTTTTTTTTAAAAAAAAATCCTATTTATTGTCAATTCTGAGAACATATGTAACTTATAGTGTATTTCTGATAAACCAGATTCAATTGCGAGAACAGCCTTGGTTATATTATTCCATAGTTTGGCCTCTCAAAACTTTCATAGGTTTGCTTTCTGAGATAGCAACTGCATGTGGGTTTCAGAAGATCACAGTTTAAAATGTTCCGTTTTGAGAAAATTTTGGAACATCCATTTAAAAGCAATCTGCTGCCTGCATCTTGTTTTTTTCCTCTTCAGTTTGAATCACTTCTTTGAAGGTTGTAAACATCTCTTGCTATTTGTTTTCTCCCAATATTTTCTTTCACAGGGTAGAGCGGATTTTTCGTGAGATCAATGACAGCATATTGGAGGGTTCACTTGTTATCACTTTATCACTTAAGAAGCTTCCACTGGTTTTATCAAGATTTACGGCATTGACTGGACTCCTGGTATTATTCTGTGGACCATGTAGTTGATATGCTCTGTATTATTATGAAGGCTTGTTTAGTCTGTCACTGATTGTCTATTCTTAGTAGAATTTCCTGCTGCGCTGCTTGTTTATTTGAATCATTTAATGACTTGGAGGTATACTATGCTGTTCTCTTCTGTCATCGATAAATTCTTTTTTCAAATACAATGACCTTGTCTTTCGTTTTTATAAGGTTAAATGTCACGCTAATATGAGAAAAGCAGCTTTGGGGGAATGGAAAATCTTCGAATATACTCATGGAAATAAAACAGCAAAGTTTCATAATTCAATAGAATTTTTTCCCTCTTGGCATTCTGATTATCCTAGTTGATTAAATTGTTCATTTATTTTTTACGCTACTGTTATAGCATTGAGCGGCAGTGTTGAATTGATGGTGTTTATTTTGATCGGACTTACTTAGAGGGCTATTTCAAATCTATTTTTATTACTTTGGCATTTTCCCTTGCATTCAAGTCTTTTGCGTGATACTGTTTTTAGACGTTAAAGGATTATAAATATTTGCACTTTTTTTGAGGTCTGTACTGAAACAGTTTGCAGTTGGTGTTGTTTGTAGATTGTATGTTTTATATTTACGACAATAATGATCTGTGTTAGATTCGAAATGATCCTGGACTTGCTAAAGGTGCTGCCAAAGCTTTATTTGATCTATATGAAGTTACTACTCATGATCTGCTTTCATCTGATTTAAGGTACTTGGTTGAATATTTATGATTTTCAAGGCACTGTGATTTGTATCTGTTTTCTAGGTTGCAATCTTCTAACATGTTGATTCCCTAGGGAACAAATTGATACATGGAACATTGTGGCCAGAGCTAGGAATGAGGGACGCCTTTTTTCTGGAATTCAGTGGCCTAATGATCCCGAAATTGTAAGAGTTTTGGATATAATACGTCCTTTTTATTCCCTGTTTTTTTTTTTTTTTTTTTTACATATCAGAGTAACTGAATAATGTTTTTTTTTTTGTTGTAGAAAGAGCTGGTGAAACGGGTGCACCTTCTCCTTACTGTAAAGGACTCTGCTGATAATGTTCCTAAAAATCTTGAAGCGAGAAGAAGACTACAGTTTTTTACTAATTCCTTGTTTATGGACATGCCTCCTGCCAAGCCTGTTAGTGAAATGATGCCATTCAGGTATTATAGGCTCGATTTTTACAGCAGAGTGTTTCCCCTCTAGTTCTAGTATTCCACCATATTAACATTTTCCCTTATCTTCTGTTTGAACTTTGAAATAGTGTCTTCACACCATACTATAGTGAAACTGTACTTTATAGTACGTCTGAATTGCAAAAGGAGAATGAAGATGGTATATCTATTATTTTCTATCTGCAAAAGATATTTCCAGGTATTGTCTTCTCTTTTGAGCTTGTCTTCCCAAGAATAAACACATGTTTGTTTCCAGACTTTGAAGTCTCAGTTCTTTGTGATTATGTTTGGTAGTGATTTTTATCTTCAAATATGAAACAACATTGTTATTCTCGAGTCTTGTAACTAACAATTATTTTTTAGGGTTCTTTCAACTAAAAAGCTTAATTAAGTAAAGGCTTGGAGCTAATTTTATTATAATATCTATATCTAATCCTAGGATATACATAATTAAAGAAATAACAAGACATATTATAAAATGACCATATGAATATCAATTAATGGAGCCTGAGTCTGCGCCTCTCAACATTTTACGAATAAACTCAGTGCTTTTTCTTCATTGAGTGATGTTATTCAGAATGGACAAGCATGTGCATAGGAAAATATACGTTGAGAACTGGAATCAGCAAAATGATAATTAAAGAAGTGAAATATTCCAATCAGCTAAAATAAAGGGTAGAACTGGAATATACATGGATAAGAGAAAAATAAAGTAGAAAGTCTTGAAAGTGCAAATTCTCCTCGAATAAAATAATTCTTGAAAAGTTCATGAAACTGCCAATGGTCCTCAACTTATAGGTTGCTCATGCCATTCAACAATAACCTTACGGTAATGTTAATGAGCCAATCAGAGAATAAAGCGGTCTGTTCATTATATTTTTATCCCATATATCACGAGTGCTGTCATAAAGTGTACCAAAAGCTTCCTAAGCAGGGAATAATTTATCTTAATACCCTACGTATAATCTTATAAAATAAGAGAAACAAAATGGATAGAAGCCATAGGCACTTGACACGCATATGACAAGATGCATATGGAAAGTAAGATAGTTCAAAACTTCCCCTCTAGTTGGGTTGTATATGTTAAACATATGCAATGTGTAGCTCAAATCTTAATAATTAATTCTGCGTGCAGCCTTTGTTATGATGTTTGCCACTTTAAATTGCAATGGATTGGGTATTAACTCAATAACCTGCCCCTCCCCCTTTTTGGTGATGAAAACATGATCAATCTCCAGATGTTCAATCTTGTCGTGATAAACAGGATTTTTAGCAATCTTTATTAACGCCATTTTGTCATATATAATTCTTATTTGCCTTGTGAGAAATCAAGTTTTTTGAGGATTCTATGAAACCGTGCACCTTTACTTATCTGACGCTCTAGTGCCCTGAACTTAGCTCCTGTGCTTCTTCTAGCAACAACTTTTTATCTTTTGGCTTTTTAAAGTCACAAGGTTGCCCTCCTAAATGTGCAATATCCCAAGGTCGCTCTTGTTAGTTGCTGAACCTGCGCAATTTACACCCCTTTATACTTCCACGTTCTTTTTTATGCCCTTCTTTAAGTAAATACCTTGCCAAGTGTCATCATCTAATATCGAAGTTTTCCGTAGACTGCTTTTAAATTTTGTTTATTAGGCTTATTTTTAAATTGACTCATCAGACAAATCAGGAAGCTAATATTCAATCTAATGAGTGAGAGATAAATCAAGTTGCATAATTTTTCTTCTTGTAAATTCAACATGTATTTTCTTTGATGCATAGTTAAGTGACTTTTTGATCTAATCACTCTTATGCTTAAAAACTATTTTATTTCTCTAATTCTTCTTTGTCTAATTCATAACTAATGTGCCTAACTGGTGACTAATTCATGGGTTGAGTCTGTGTAGGTGGCGGAGTGTGTGAGAAAGAGGGGTATCAGGAATATAGTGGGGAATGGGGTCAGAAGGAGATAAGGAAACAGTGAGCGAATGTTGGGAGAGTCTAGGCTCTCAAACAGCTTGAGTATTCATGAGCATTTATGTGTCTGTTTCTGTTTTATGCTTATTTTCTGTGTTTCGAGTTGCTTAGATTATACTCTGGCAATGTTTGTAGCCCTTTTAATGTCAATACAGAGGTGGGTTCCATCACATTCCAATTGGGTGTCAATCAGTTTGGTATATGTACTTTTGCTAAAACCATTAATGTTGGTTGATGTCTTTCTGGAAGCTATCCTAAAAGTTAAAGTTATTTGGAGATGGCCCAGCCATCTAGGAAGGGTCTTGATTGTTGTCCCCATTAACACACCGGAAATAATGACTATTGCAGATGAATGGAACAACTTTCTTGAAAGAATTGGTCGAGATGTGTCCACTGGTGATGTGGATCTTCATGAAAGTTCCAGTGATTCTCTGGAGCTTTGTTTTTGGGCATCTTATCGTGGGCAGACTTTAGCCAGGACAGGTTATAATTGCATACAATTCCTTTGCTTGATAGCAAATTGCATTTTGTTAATATACTTTCTTGCTAGCTGTTACCATGCATATTTTTATAATCATTAACTTCTTTTATGATGCAGTACGCGGTATGATGTATTATAGGAGGGCTTTGATGTTGCAGAGTTACATGGAGAGTAGACCAATTGGAGGCTGTTAGATTCGAATCTTCCCTTTTGGATTGTGACTTTCTATTTGTTTAATTTTTTTTTTTGTATAATTGGATTGCTATTTATTTCCATCTGTTGCCTCAATAGTGAATGACTATTATCAAAACAACATCACGAATCAAGGTTTTGAGTTGTCACGTGAGTCACGGGCTCAAGCAGATTTGAAGTATACGTATGTAGTATCATGCCAAATTTATGGGCAACAAAAGCAGCGGAAGGCACCTGAAGCTGCTGATATATCTCTATTATTACAAAGGTATGAAATATGTGACTTGGTTTCTGTTTTGCTGTTAAATTTCTTTTTGAAGCTGGTATAACGACTACTGAACTTTCTGTGCTCATTCCTTTTAGCAAGGTCTGTTTTTATGTTTACCAATGTTCTTTTTCACATCCTGAAGTACTATCTTTGGGAGAGTTGGCAAATTAAGCAACGTGATATGAATATCTTTCAAATCTTTTGAAGATGTTTAAAGAGTGTTGCCTGAGTGAATCAAGAATGATGTACATAATACTGAGTACTGAACCTGCATTTTACTTCTGTTTTGAAACGTGAAAGAAGAAACTACTTTCTGATTATCATACCATTTTCCTAGTTGTTTACACCTCCATAAGCACCTCATCAGAGACCTATTTGGTTTGTTTTTAGCTCTTTGAACATCTAATGATATCTGTCTCCTTTTCTTCATTTTCTTTCGTCTGTGTTTTTTTTTTGGGGTGGGGGGGTCTTGTGGTGTTCCGTTCACAATTATTACAATTACAAGTATTAGAGCATTGGACTGAAGTGATTATTTTGTTTGCTTGAATTCCATGATGTACATGTGCTTGAAAATATCCTGGAAATATCTAATACAAGAAGGAACATAAGAGAAGAAATATATGGTCAGGGAGTGAAGATTATTGACTTGTAGATCATAAAATCTGAAGGAGGAAGTAAAATAAAATAAATAGTTTGCAATAAATGCCCAACAGCTAGAGAATATTGGGAATAAATGAAAAGAGGGTTCAAATAATTGGGACGAATTAAGGATATGTTCATATTTGTCGGAGATTACATCAGATCTGGAGATTCTCCAGCATTACATGCCCTCAATTATTTACAAGATTCACTCCATTTATAACAGTTCTAATTGGAGATGTTGACACCGAATTTCATACCTATAAGATGCAAATTGCTGATGCAAGTTTTGTTGGGGATTAAATGTGATGTGGACTTGTTCCATCCTGGTTGTCCGTTTTATTAGCCTGTTCAAAGTAATGCTTTTCATGGTATCAGGAATGAGGCTCTCCGTGTTGCTTTCATTCATGTTGAGGAGAGTGGTGCAACTGATGGAATGATTTCAAGGGAATTTTATTCGAAGCTTGTCAAAGCTGATATAAACGGAAAAGATCAGGTGAAGAAGTGTTTCCTTGCACAGTATCCTGCTTATTCGATGATTGATGTTGATGATAACCCATATGCGAGTGCTCAAAATATGACATTGTGTTGTTATGCATGAAATATGGTGGAGATATTCGTAATCATTCTAAAATTTTAAATTTCTTTTTTTCCCCTTGGGAAGGGGAGTGACATATAGTCATTTCAGGATGGGCCAAATTTAACAATTATAGTGATCATATGTCCTGTTTTACCCTGTATCATATTAATTTTCTATCTTCATGGATTATTCTGTTTACCAATTATATATACATGGTTTTTGTCTGCTTGTTTTTTTGTTGAGATTCCATTAATAGGATAGGAAAATCAAGAGTGAGGTCATGCCAATGGTGCGTGGTTTTTTGGTTCTTCATCTTGTTTTACTCAGATTCACATTTCTGATAAATTTTAGTGTTTTTCTATCATGAGTATTGATAAATTTTCTGTTGATTGATAGATTATGTGCGTGTTTGAAGTTGCCAAACTGACTTTCTACAAACCCAGTTTTGATATATGTTTGTGTGGTTGGCTCAACTGACTTTGCAAAATGGAATATTAACAGAAAGTGCATGTCCATCAATGTGGTGTTCCTGTCACCGAGTCTTAAATTTTATGATTTTTCTTCTATACTTGTTGCTTCTGTAATGTTTTCTAATTGGCAAATTGTCTAAAAATAACTGAAGTTTATTCTAAGGTTTTATATTAGATTGTGTGCGGTAAATTTCTTTAAATATAAATATATATTATTGGTAACTCTTGAATTTGGCATCTTCGGTTAATTCCTTTGTTGACATCTTTTTATTTTATCTTATTTTTCGATAAGGATATCTATTATTTTTATAATATATACTTTTTATTTAGCAATCTTAGAGAGTACTTCCCTTGTGGATTTACAAAGGGATTGGCAAACACTTTCAAGATATGATTTGCTTATTTTTGTGTATTCCTTGTCCTCCTTGGTTGTATTGTTTTCTCTTTTCATCATTCCTATTGAAAAAAACACAGAAAGAAAAGGTGAGAATACTTGGTCTGTCAGTATTCAAGGTCATTGTGAATATGACTGCTTCTCTGGAGTTGTACATGTTTTTTTTTTTATGTTTCAGTTTTGTTTAGTCTTTTGACTGTTTGTGGCGTATTAGATTATTGTTCTTTAAGTTTGCTGAGATAGCCAGTCTTTTCAGTCCTTGAACTGAGTTTCATTAATGGTGCTTGTAAGCGTTTCTTCTTGTGCGTAGGAAATATATTCTATCAAACTTCCTGGGGATCCGAAGCTTGGAGAAGGAAAGCCTGAAAACCAAAACCATGCTATAATTTTCACTCGTGGTGATGCTGTCCAAACAATTGACATGAACCAGGTACAAACAGATCACCAAAATTAGTGCAACTCTCTCTCTCTCTCACACACACACACACACACACACTCAACTCACACATTTTGCACATAAGGTTGTGGCTGGAGCCTTTACTGTAATTGTGACAAACTCAAGAAACTGATTAAGATCTAGTTGAGTTGTTTGAAATACTTAAAATTTAAACCGTGTCGAACAGATGTACCTATGTGTACTCTGTTCAACTGATATATTGGTAGAACTTAAAATTTAAAACCTTCGTATATTAATGCACAAGCAAACACCTCAACTGATTCGGTTATCAAGCATTGTTTTTAATCAAGCTGAACGGATCTTCTAATTAAGATGCCTAGTGTTATCAGAACACAAGCCAATTAAGTTACATGGACACTGTAATGGTTCCATTAGATATTGTCAAAGTAGATGCATTACCAGTCATATGGTACCCACAGTGTTGATGGACTAGAGTGGTTAGGGCAGTGGATGCGTTATTTGATTGACCTAAGATACTTGCTCCGCCAACCTTTCCATGGTGCTTGACAGTGCTTGATATAACAGAGAGGAAAACAGGGATAATTCATTCACTGAAAATGGAAATGGGCAGGTACAACATGTATATTCTCTCTGCCTAGGCACATCATCATTACTATTCTCTCTCCTCTAACTAACTCTTTGGCCCGATACATCTTTTCCCTATAGTTATTTACCATAAAGTCCTCATTAGATAATAACATATATATCAATTACTCCCCGCCCCTAAGCAGAATCCTTGTCCACAAGGATTTCATTAGTAGGTAATGCAGTAGTGGAGAAATGAGGGAATTGCTGCTGAATGACTGAGAGGTCTTCCCATGTAGCATCTTCAGGTTGAGTAAACTTCCACTAGATTAACTCTTGTGTGACTGGAAGGTGATGGCGTTTAACAATCTTACGACTCAGAATTGCTTCAGGTTCAAGGGAAAAGTGTCCCTGATCATCAACAGGTGGCAAAGATTGATTTAAGGTAGCTGACGGTCCCACATGCTGTTTGAGAAGAGATACATGGAAGACCAGATGGACTCTAGTTTCTGCAGGTAAATCAAGCTCATAGGCAACAGCACCTATCTTCTTCAATACCTGAAAGGGCCCAAAATATCTGGCAGCCAGCTTATGAAGGGAAGAATTATTAAGTAAATTAAGGTAAACCATAGCACCAACATCAAAGTGACATTCAGAATGGTTTTGTTTGCTTGTTAAACCATGCGGTGCTGAGCCTTAAGCAGATGCTCTTTCAAATACTGTAGAACCAACTCACGTGAGAGACAAGTACGGTCCACTAAGTCATTAGAAGAATCTCCTGCAATATATGGAAGATGAACAGGAGGAGTCACCCCATAAACAGCCTCAAAGGGAGTCATGCCAATAGAGAAATGATAGGAATTGTTGTACCACAATTCAGCTAAAGGTAACCATTTAACCCATTGCTTGGGAAAGTCGCCGGTCATGCATCGGAGATAACACTCCAAACAACGATTAAGAACTTTAGTTTGCCCATCCGTTTTAGGATGACAGGCTGAAGAATAATGAAGTTTAACGCCATATAAGCGAAACAGCTCCTTCCAAAATTTACCACAAAAAATAGGGTCCCGATCCGTAACGATGGATTTAGGAAAACCGTGCAGCTTAACCACATTATCCACAAACACTTGAGCCACATCCACTGCTGTGAAAGGATGTTTAAGAGCCATAAAATGTGCAGCCTTCGATAAACGATCAACAACAACCAGAATTGTAGTTTTAGAATAGGACTTGGGGAGCCCACTAATGAAATCCATGGATAACTCAGTCCATACATGGTCTGGAATAGGTAAAGGCTGAAGAAGCAACCAACTCAGGTTTAAATCACTGACATGGGGTGCATTCCCTCACAAAATTGCGAACATCTTTTTCCATCCTCTCCAATAGAATAAAGAGGCTAAACGCTTGAAGGTAGAGTGGATACCAGAATGGCCCCCAATGCTATCAACATAGAAAAAAATAAGTCACGACGAAGAACACGATCAGCTGCTACCACTAGCTTACCATTGCGTTTGAGCAATTGGTGCTGCCAAGAAAACTTAGAATGAGATGTAGGATCCAGCTCTAAGTCCTTAATGAGGGTTTGAAGTGCATCATCAGTAAGCCAAGAGTCACGAACCCGTTCATAAAGAGGGGAAACTGGAATAGACAGCCAAACAAGTGCCTTAAGGATGACGAGAAAGTGCATCGGCCACAACATTTTCACTACCTTTGCAATAGACAATCTCATAATGGAGACCCCATAATATATGCAACCATTTAACTTGCTCTTGAGTGAGATCCTGCTGCTCTAAAAGGTGTCTTAAAGGTAAATGATTGGTTTTAATAAGGAATTTCTGATCCCATAAGATCGCCACTGTTTAACAGCAAAAAGAATAGCAAGAACCTCTCTCTCATAAGTAGACAAAATTCTTTTAGTAGGAGCAAGTGACTTACTAGCACAGGCCAATGGATGACCATTTTTGGATAAAACCGCGCCCAAACCAGAACCAAAAGCATCGGTTTCGATGACAAAAGTGTTGTTGAAATTGGGTAAAGCAAGTATCGGAGGAGACATAATGACCTCTTTGAGAGTATGAAAAGGCTTAGCGGCGTCAGGGGTCCAAGCAAAGGGCTGATTCTTCATCAATAAATCAGTCAAAGGACGACTAATATAGCCATAATTCTGAACAAAGCAGCGGTAATAACCAGTGAGACCAAGGAACCCCTGTAATTCCTTAAGAGATGAAGGAACCGGCCATGAAGCAATGGCTGCAAGTTTTCTGGGATCGGCTTGGACTCCCTGTGTTGATATAAGATGACCCATATAATCAAGTTTGGTGGCAGCAAAAACACACTTAGAAAATTTGGCAAAGGGAAGATGTTGCCGCAGAATGGAGAGAGTAATTTCCAAGTGTTGTAAATGAGAGGACCTATCGTTGCTATAAACCAATATATCATCGAAAAACACCAAGATAAACTTACGCAAGTAAGGTTTAAAGACAGAATTCATAAGCCTTTGGAAAGTAGCTGGAGCATTTGTTAAACCAAAAGGTATAACTAAGAATTCATTGAGTCCCTCATGAGTTCTAAAAGCTGTTTTGGGAATATCAGCCTCCTTCATTCTAATTTGATGATAACGAGCCCTTAAATCAAGTTTGGAGAAGAAGGTAGGCCCTTGAAGTTCATCTAAACATTCTTCAATCACAGGAATAGGGAACTTGTTCTTGAGAGTGGCTTCATTCAACTAGCGGTAATCAACACAAAATCTCTAGGCACCCTCTTTCTTTTGAACTAACACAACAGGGGCTGCAAAATCACTGAAACTCTCACAAATGATGCCATTACGAAGCATATGGTGAATTTGATTTTCAATTTCATTCTTCTGGGCTGGGCCATAACGATAGGGTCTAGAACTTATGGGTTTATCATCCTTAAGAGGAATAGAATGGTCAAAAGTTTTGTAAGGGGGTAATTTAGTAGGTTTTGCAAAAACGTCTACAAAATTATCCAAGAGATGTTGTAATTCAAGTTGTTGATCATGAGAAAGGGTAGAATCAGAATTGAGTTCAACTTGTAATAGAGAAGGTAAATGAATGAGATATAACTCATTAGCAACCACAAATTCACGCAAGGATAGAAGTTCATCAGAATGAAACAGTTTACCAGTAGTCAACCCTTTCAATTCAATTGGCTGACCACTAATAGTAAATTCAAAAAGATATTGATCCATATCCATAGTAAATCGACCCAAAGTTTTAAGCCACTTAATGCCAAGAATAGCATCATAGCCTCTAATTCGCATGACCAAGAAATTAGAAGAAAAAACAAAGCCACCCATTTCCCACTGTAGGTTAGGGCAATACTTAGAAATACATACCTGGTGAGATTCGGCCATGGACAACCGACTAGGATCCCGCTCATGACCCTGGAAGCGCTCATGTTATGAGCGCTTCCAGTGTCAACAAGAATAATGACTCGTTGATTCTTAATTCGCCCCACCAGTTTTAGAATTGAAGTATGTGCTCTGCCTTCAATCGCATTGATGGTTCCGTCGGTAGCTCCTTGTGCGTCACCAACAACATCCTCAAAATGATCCTCCTCCTCGTCGATAATTAAGGTAAAAATATGGGAATCCTTGCATCAGTGGTTAGAGGAGTATTTTTCGGGACACCAATAACACAATCCCTTCCGGTGACGGTCATCCATTTCTTTCTTCGATAATTGATGTGATGGCTTGGAGACAGAGGTAGAAATGGACTCGGAGAAAGAAATGCTCGGTTTAGATGATTGGGTCGGTGAGTGATGGACTAGAGCCCATTACTGTAAATGGTTTGGATCCAAACCCGATGGAAGACCCAGAGGACCCAGTTGGTGGTGAGAGTGTTTTCTGATCGTGAATGGGGGCATGCTCGTGAAGCGTTAGAATGGTTGCTTCCTGCAACCGAGCAGAACAGGTTGAGCTAGCCAACGACGAAGGGGAAAAATTGAGGACGAATTGTTGAATATCAGCTTGGAGACCCTCAATAAACAGGTTCACGGCAACTGTTGCAGGAATATTGACTTCCGAAAGCAACTTGTCGAATAGTTTCTCATAATCAGCAACGAGACCATCGCCTTGTTGAAGCTTCTTTATAGCAATCAATGGGTTCTCCTCTTTGACGTCGGTAAACTTCGCCTCCATTTGCTTGAAATACTCGTCCTGACAAATCTCGGAGAAAGAACGATGTCTCATGAAGGTTTGGTGCCATCGCAACGGATGGCCTTCTAGGTGAATGCTCAAAAGCCAGAGATGATGCTCCAGTGGAGTCCCATCAACCACAAAGAATTGGCGGCAGCGATACGCCCAACTACGAAAATCAGAACCATCGAATCTCGGGAATTCTACACGGCTTTGTTTTGTGGGGATGAAGTAGGGAGGTGCGTTCTGGTGTATCTCTGGAAAGGGACCGAAAGCCTGAATGCGAGGTGACATAGTTGAGTTGGAACCCCCTTCCGTTCCACCATTCCCATTGATCGTCTGCTTCCCAGTGTTAAGACTCACTGAAGAGAGACGAGCATCCATCGTCTTCATGTACTCCTTCATGAGTTCCTTAAGGCGAGTAGTCATGTGTTTCATTTCGAGAACGTCTTGGGAGGTCTGGTCCAAGCGAGAGTGTACAGCTGTTTGAAGCATCTCCATACGGTGTTCTAAATCACCGATATGGTCCTGGGACCGGGTGTCCGGCGGCGGTGCCATGCGCCAGACAGAGGCTCTGATACCTTAATGATACCTTAATGATATAACAGAGAGTAAAATAGGGATAATTCATTCACTGAAAATGGAAATGGGCAGGTACAACATGTATATTCTCTCTACCTAGCCACATCATCATTACTATTCTCTCTACTCTAACTAACTCTCAGGCCCGATACACCCTATAGTTATTTACTATAAAGTCCTCATTAGATAATAACATATATATCAGTGCTGGTCATGTTTGTCTAGCAACCTACGATTCCATCACTTCTGTGCGGATTTTACACAAGCCTCTGATTTGTCTTCACTGGCAGCCATATACCCCCTAGCTTCAACTCTAGGCCTTGGTTTGAGGTTAGTTAACTTTCTATGAAGCTTATAATATGCCTCCTTAGTGTGCCTACTTCTATAATGTATTTCCCTTGTCTTTTTCCCTTTCACGCTAGTGCTTGGCCTTCTCTAGTTATTAAGGTCAAAGAGAGTGGCCTATTACACACTTTGAGGGACAAGGATCAATTGCTTTTGGCTCGCCTCCCGTTTATTAACCAAGTTGAATACCTCTTCCAAGGAGAGTAATGTCCAAGTTCTATAGGAGGTAGTCAATAGTCATGTACTACAATTCTTCTATAACAAGCCATATCTTTGATAAGTGCGCATTTATGTGGGTCACATATGTCCTGCGGCTGCCAAAGCTTATGACATCACCTTATTGTTTTTGGCTGGCCAAGTCTCACACCTTGGGTCTCCCATGCTTGGCTATGTGGTCTTGTCCTTTAGATCTTCCCCCCCCCCCCCACCTCTTCCTCTAATCAACATAAGCACACTCTGATGCCATTGAAGATGATAATTTCCATTCAAACGATGGCCAATGCCTGCAGAGGGCTTGGGTTTTTTAAGCAAGAACGGGAGTTACAGTAGTAGAGAAAGATGGTGTGTCAAACAAGCTTTGTTGGGCCATGGTAATGGACTCAAGGGCAGCACTTCCTTAACTATCATTCGCCATCACCATCGTAAATGAGATCATTCTTCTGGGTTATAAGCTTGAGATTTCTCTAATACCATGAGCTAAATCAGCAGATGATTCTCTAATGTGTTTATTCAAAGAATAGGTACATAATGGACCTGTAGCTTTTCTGCCTAGGTTGTCAAAGGGCCATGGCAAGAGAACAAAGACAGGAGGGTACAAAGAGCTGGTCAGAGGGGGGGGGGAGAGAGGGAGAGAGAGAGAGAGTTGGGTGGGGTGAGTTTCACTTGGGCTGTGAGTGTGGTGAGCTGGGTGAGGGAGAGGGTGTTTGTGTGAGTGGAGAGTTTTATCAAGGGGGTTCAAGAGATTTGTTCAGGAGCAGGCAGATTGTGTTTTTGTGATGGAGAGTGCCTGGTCTCTGAAACACCAGTTTTGGGGTGGAGGAAAGCATTCCTTCCCTTTTTTCCCCCCCGTTTTCAGTGGGTTTTGTTGTTAGTGAGTTTTGTGTGAGCGCGCTCGCTCCTTTCACTTCAAGTAACTTGTTTCCATTGATTGTGAGGGCTCGCAGAAAAGGGGAGTATTTTGAATATTGATACAATATCAGTGTGTGCTTAGATTTCTAACCTAGATTTAATTACTGTTAATTTCATATTTGGTTGCCTGAATTCCATTAACGCATAATTCTATAGGATTGGCAGCAACAATCCTGCTATTCAATACTGCACAAGGAATTCAGAGAGAGAATCTGAAACAATTAATTAGAGAACCGTGATCCTGACAAGCTGGACAGAATTTGGTAATAAGATAAATAATAAAACATTAAATCCTACTAGCTTAAATCTGCCAGAATCAGTGACATGAGATCCTACCAATAGTTTCCTCATATAATAATCTGAAGGATTCCCTCAAATGACTGCTAACCTATTTACTGGCAATTTCCGATGAGAAATCCTGATGTGACTCAAGTATTATTAGTTGAATCCTATCAGGGGACTCCTGAATTCCCCTTTTGCTTCATTACTTTTTAATCTTGTTCTTGGTGTGTGCGTGCGTGCATGCCCTAATGAATGAATGACTAAAGAAAAGAAAATTGAAAATAGTTTGACTTGACCTCTTTTGTTGCACAGGATAATTATCTAGAAGAGACACTGAAAATGAGAAATCTTCTTGAGGAATTCCGTGGCAATCATGGCTTACGGCCCCCAACTATTCTTGGAGTGAGAGAGAATGTTTTTACTGGAAGGTTTGGCACTGGCCTACTAAAGCTGGAAAATGAAAATGATGCCATTTTGCTTTTTGTTCCTCCAATTCCCGTCCTTACTGAATGCATGTATGATACCTCTGCAGTGTCTCATCCTTGGCCTGGTTCATGTCAAATCAAGAAACTAGCTTTGTAACTTTGGGCCAGCGTGTTTTAGCAAATCCTCTCAAGTGAGTTGAATTTGATTTAGAGTATCTATTGTAGATGGAAATGTACGGATCTCGTTGATGTGTACATTTTAACAGCATCTTCCAATGATCCCTTTCCAAAAAGTTTATTCTCCCATGTTGTAATTCATCTTTGATATGATGACGACTGTTTTCCATGTAGACCGTTGAACTACGATCTGGAGTTAGCTTGCTTATTCTACATTTTATGCCATTACTGTCAAAAGCTCCCATTTTATAATCAGTCAAGTCATCATAACTTGTAGACATTGGTCCATGACTTTTGGTTGGGTACAAATCTTGCAGAGTTCGAATGCACTATGGACATCCTGATGTTTTTGACCGAATATTCCACATTACTAGAGGAGGCATTAGTAAGGCATCACGTGTGATTAACATTAGTGAAGACATATATTCTGGTAAGTAAAGAGTGAGATTTGTCATTTGTTTGTAGATCTTGGTTGTTGTGACTTGTTAATCTTATGCTGCAGCTTATGCAATAAATCGATATTTATTTTATGTTTAGTAGATCTCTGTCACATCCTTAGATTTGACCAACCATTACTGGTCCATAGGATAACTTCTTGAGTTTTATTCTTACCTATTATAAATACATATGGAGAAAAGGAATCTTTAAGGTCTTATGATTGTTATTCTTGCCTAGTAAGAACTATCGGTAGAGAATAGCAAGATTGAAGTTCTTATCCAACCTCGTCCCTAGGAGTGGTAATCCTTCCTTAGTATCTAGGATATATAAAACATTAATTAAAGCCTACTGTGTGATAGGAGTCACTCATTTTAAATTGTGGGACTGATTATAAAATGTTATATAGTGCAACGATGCTATGAACAACAAGCAATTTAATTGAGGAGCTATGCTCAATTCAACATGTATTGGTTTCAGTTGTTTTTTTTTGGGGGGGGGGGGGTGTGGATCCTTATAATATGCTTGCCGCCACACCTCTGTTTAGTACTAAGGAACAGCAAGGCTTCTTATTTTAACTTTGCACACGGTACCCACTACCCATGTCTTTATATAGATTCTGGATCCATGTTATCTCATTTCAATGCTTTGTAGGTTCAATGCCTAGTCATTTGTTATATGATTAACTGACTGTGAGAAGTTGATAAGCCTCTCGTCACATTCGCATGTGGTATAGCCATCTGCCAGAAGCATCACCCAACATGAAAATGTTTCTGGCTTGTTTCTATAACCTTTGGTTGTTAGCTATGATGCTTTGGAACATGATTCAGTCATCTGGCATATTGAGCTTAAATAATATTTATATTGCAGGTTTCAACTCCACATTGAGGCAGGGGAATGTAACACACCATGAATACATTCAGGTTGAATATAACTGGGAACAATGCATAGTTTCAGGTTGCAGGTTTGCATAATCTTCTCTCATTTACTGTTTACTGCCTCCTTCTGTAGGTTGGAAAAGGAAGGGATGTTGGATTAAACCAGATTGCTCTTTTCGAAGGCAAAGTGGCAGGTGGTAATGGAGAGCAAGTGCTTAGTAGGGACGTTTATAGGCTTGGACAACTTTTTGATTTCTTCAGAATGATTTCCTTCTTCTACACAACTGTTGGTTATTATGTTTGTACCATGGTATACATGCAAACCGTTTGTTTTATATTTTGTGAGAAATTTGATCTTGATTAGCAAGTCTCATAATTTCTCGAAAAATATTTCCTATGCAGATGACAGTCCTCACAGTGTACATATTCTTGTATGGAAGAGTATACCTGGTAAGATGATAAAAGTTGAAGAACTATCTTTGCATCTTACACCAATCTTCTCTGAGGGAATATATTGGCATCATTTGTTCATTTTCTATGGAGGATGATCGTTTTCTTGCCGTTAATGATTGCTAATTTGTTTAAATGAATTGCTTCTATCACCAAAAAAATTCCTTGACTTGAATGAGATGTCAATCTTGTGATTCTATAGATATTACCAAATATTTTGTTATATACTATCAAAAATTCTTTTAGCATGGGGAGATTATTTTGTGTACTTGCCACCATTTTAGAACCATTATTATGGTAACATGGGTCTTATAGTACAAATCGCTGGACACTGGTTATCAAACTTATTGGCAAGTATATGCGCTCCTTGTCTTAGGCTCATTAGTGTTCTAATTTGCTGTGTAGTTGGTTTATTTTTATTCTTTAAGTCTTAGATGTATTTCAATTTCTTTTCTGTTTTAAGTGTGGCACAATATCTGTTTTAATCCTGTGTTTATTTGCTCTTCTGTACTCATGCAATTGAGCAATGACATGGACATCCTTTCATCATTATAGTATTTATTTTTTTATCCTCGTTCAGCATGGTTAGAAAGAAAATACTCTAATCTGAATTGTTAATCATTACTCCTGATGTACAACAACAACAAAGCCTTATCTCACTAGTTGGGGTCAGCTACATGGATCGTCGAACACTATTATATTCTATCAAAAACCAAATCTTTGGATAGATTATTAACCGAAAGATCTCGCTCTATAAGCTCATTAAGTGTTCGCTTCGACCTTCCTCTGCCTCTTCCTCTTTTTAGAAGACTCTATACTGCTTGATTAACCCTCCTCACAGGCACATCCATAGCCTTCTTTGAACATGTCTAAACCACCTCAAACGATTTTCCACCATTTTTTCCTCGATAGAAGCCACTCTTCGTGTATAAGATCATTACGAATCTTAATATTAACAAATTTTGACGAGTGAATATTATTTCTTTGGGTGATTTTACTTGTTCATGTTATATGAAAGTTGCACATATGGTACAATCCCTTTTTAGATGTCATTGGTCATACATTCTGAACCTATGGCAAGATGAAATGAAGGAGGCTATAGTAATTCATAGTGCAGGATGCCGCCTATAATATGATTCCCAACCTTTGATTTTGTGAAATTTAAAAAATTCCCCAACACCAACTCCTAGCATGCATGCTGGCCTGTAATCTGCATAAATACTTATACTGGCCTTTTTCACATTGGTCACTTCATTTACTGCATGAAGGCAAAGAATATGCTTATTGGGTTTTGCATGTTATAGTCAGGACTCTCTGGGGGACAATCACATGGTCTTTGTAGGCAATTGATTATGTAGGAATCAGTTTATCAATTGTCTCCAGTTATACCTTTACTCTGGGACTTACATGAGCATGATATTGTCCCTGAATATACTAACATGCAACATGTCTCTATTTCTTTCAGGCCTTCTCTGGTCTTGATGAACAAATCTCGAGGCAGGCACGAAGGCTGGGTAATACAGCACTCGATGCAGCTCTGAATGCTCAATTTTTGGTCCAGATTGGAGTTTTCACTGCAATCCCTATGATAATGGGTTTTATACTCGAATTAGGATTGCTGAAGGTTTGTTCACCTTCAAATTAATTTCCTCAACAATTATGATTATTTTCTTATCCAATGGTTATCCTTATCTTGAAATTATCTTGAAATTATTTCCAGGCCGTTTTCAGTTTCATTACCATGCAACTTCAGTTGTGTTCAGTCTTCTTCACGTTCTCATTGGGAACTAGAACTCATTATTTTGGGCGTACTATACTCCATGGGGGTGCAAAAGTATGTTTTATGGTCATTTCCTCTAAAAATTGAAACTATGTATGGCTATTTATTTTTGTGAAACTCAGTAATTTTTCTTTTCTTTTTTAACCAAAGTACCGAGCAACTGGTAGAGGGTTTGTTGTCCGTCACATAAAGTTTGCTGAAAATTATAGATTGTATTCTCGGAGCCACTTTGTCAAAGCGTGAGTAATATTCATTTCTTGTTAGTAGTTTCTCTCTCTCTTGTTTGTGGTTGAAGGAATTGGGGATCTAGATTGAAGTTGTATATGATATGCAACAGGCTTGAAGTAGCATTGCTTCTAATTGTGTACATTGCATATGGGTATACAAGGGGAGGTGCTGTTTCATTTGTTCTGCTAACCTTAAGCAGTTGGTTCCTTGTCATCTCCTGGCTTTTTGCTCCATACATTTTCAATCCCTCTGGTTTTGAGTGGCAAAAGTAAGTTGCCTTGAAAACTAATTATTTCCATTGGTTTATTATGTAATATTTTCTCCATCTTGATTGATTCCTGTCTATGCGATCAACAAAGCCTTTTTTTCTTCTCTTTGTTTAAAAAAAAAAAGATTTGACATCTCACAAAAATTATGCATTCAACAGGACTGTGGAAGATTTTGATGATTGGACAACTTGGCTACTTTATAGAGGAGGAGTTGGTGTCAAGGGAGAAAATAGTTGGGAGTCTTGGTGGGATGAAGAACAGGTTCTCATTTATTTTTCAACTTAATATTGTTTTATTCTGGGTCTCATTTATATGATGCCAGACAATGGGAGAAAATAAAACTAATCAGATTATGACATTCTTTGAAACAGAACAGAGGGGAGGAATGATAATAATATGATTGGGTCAATACAATGTTTAATCCTTATAATTTGCTCTCATTTTGGTTTTAGTCGCTCAAATTTATTTTCGTGTAAATCGTTAGCTCCTGTAGTTAAGAACCCAGACCATTTTGACCTTTGAGGGGCAAAAATCTATGATTTGAAACTATAGAGACCAAAACTAAAACGAGGCCAAACTATGGGGATTAAACATTGTATTAACCCAACTTATATGTTCTTTATTTCTAATAAAATTGATTGTTGTATAATTCTCTCTATCGGCGTCTATGATATGCTATAATGGCCTTTTTGTCTCCATCTTTCTTTCTGTGTCTAATGATGGCCACCATTTCTGCAGATTCATATCCACACTTTGAGGGGCCGTATATTGGAGACCATTTTGAGTTTAAGGTTTTTCATGTTTCAGTATGGTATAGTGTATAAGCTACACGTTACAGGAAAAGATACATCACTTGCGGTAAATTTTCTTCTCTTCCTCCATGCATTAGATTTTGATTACCACTTCATGTCAGCTCTAGGAGTTTAATGTGAAGTGTAATATGAATTTCTTTTGCTACTAATTATATTATAATCATCTAAGAAGGCCTATTTAATATTTTATAACGCTAATGTGAAAATTTCTTATTTATGGATTCTGATGATTGATTGTTTCATAGGTTTATGGATTCTCCTGGGTCGTCTTGGTTGGCATAGTTTTGATATTTAAGGTTCGAACTAATTTCCCAATCTATTCCTTTTCTTTTCTTTGTCAAGTAGTTTAATAACTTTTTTACATGTTTTAACACTGGTTCACACCTATCTTGCTTTGGTTTCCCTTTTATCTTGTCCCATTTTTATATTATTCCAATACTTTGTTCCCTTGCAGATCTTTACCTACAGCCCGAAGAAATCAACCGACTTTCAGCTAGTGATGCGATTTACACAGGGAGTTACTGCGTTAGGACTCGTTGCAGCCGTGTGCCTTGTTGTTGCCTTTACCAGTCTCTCAATAACTGACCTATTTGCTAGCCTCCTTGCATTTATCCCTACTGGATGGGCGATATTATCTGTAAGTCCAACTCTAGCTTTCTTGCTGATATAAAATGCATTTGATATGGCATCTAGGTCCTACTCAATCTTTCTGAGTTGAACCTCCATCGGGCTAATGTCATGCAACTGCTAACAAAGTGACAAGTAATTTGAGTATTTGTATTAAGTTGTCGTGCCTTGAGGAGAAGTGACTGCGGTCACACATACCAGATCAATGAACAGTTTTTATTCTGTACATGTAACTTGAAATATACCCCCTCCAGTCCTTAATATAAGATATATTTGGAGAGTTGATATTGGTCCTAAATACAAGATATATTTTTCATATTTGTTAGTCTTTTTCAAATTTACCGATGCTCTCTCAACAATAATCAACGAGAAGTGAGAGAATGAAAGAATTAAGGAAGAAGATTAGGGTGTTTTAGAAAATACAGGTTATATTAACTAATTTTCTTAATCTAATCAGATTAGGTAAATGTGTCTTATATTAAGGATTGGAAGGAGTATATAATCTTGTTGTTTGGGGCATTTTGAATCCTTCTATGCCCCCTTCACTATTGATATCATATTAGTTCAAGTCTCTCGACTGTTCATTACAACTGCTTTAACCTGGGTGGGTCCTACCTTTGCTGTTGTGTGTGTGTGTGTGTGTGTGTGTTACAGTTTACATAGTTAATTTGTTTTCTTGCAGTTGGCAATTACATGGAAGAAGATAGTTTGGAGCCTTGGCTTGTGGGAATCAGTGCGTGAATTTGCTAGATTCTATGATGCTGGGATGGGTATGATTATATTTGCACCAATAGCATTTTTGTCATGGTTCCCGTTCATTTCCACCTTTCAATCTCGCCTCCTCTTTAATCAAGCATTCAGCCGTGGTTTGGAAATTTCCCTCATCCTAGCTGGAAACAAAGCTAATGTTGAGACCTAACTTTGTGTGCCCCCAAAATTTTTGTGAAGGCCAGCAGTGTCTAATTGGAGTGCATATTGTTTTGTAGCGCACACTATATCTAATTGCAGCTATGATTGTATATTTATTGTAGGAATTTGTATTAGTATAGGTCTTTCTTTGTATTAGTTTTGCTTGGTTTTTCAATGTTATGTAGCTTTTGTACAATATTAGAGTTGAGAAGAGGGTGAGAGTGATCATAGACCTGAGTTTGTAGAATTGAACTGATGGTAATTTATTTCTCTCCGCCCCACCCATCTTGTACAACCCCAACCTAATCTTGCAATCCACCGAGGAATAACTACGAACTTGAATGGGACAAATAAAATGAAATTGATTTATTGTTTTTCAAAATATCATCTCTGCATGTTAAAACCGCCTTCGGAAAGTGGGTATCTTATCTATAACAAGGTTGTAATGAAGACCCGGAAAGACCGTGGTTAATGTATCTTTGGAAGTTTTAACATAGCCTGTGAAGTGGACGCACATGGGAGGGATCAATGAAAATTTATACATAGATGTGCACTTGAATCTTAGACATGAGCCCTCTGTTAGGGCTGAGCAATAAGTTATATGAACCGTATGATGTTTTGCCTCTCGTCTGCCCATTTATTTTTTTAATGGGAGCTCATGCCTGTCAAATGGCCGCCCATATTCGTGATAAATGGGTTGGGTTAAACCCGTGAGATTAAACCTGAGGGATTGGTCATCAAGCTCGTTCTGGTGGATATCCTACGTAACAAAAAAAAACCCGCGTGGGCTGAAATGGGTGTGGGCTGTTCTGTTATTGAATCTTTTCTAAAAAATGCATTTCTACCTTATTGTTTTGTTGTTTCTAATTTTTGATGATAAATTACTAAAAACATAGAATTATTAAAGCACCACAATTCTCATTATTCCTCATGAGATAATTTATTTAATAATTTAATTCATCCTTAATTAATAGTTGATAAAATTTTTAGAGTAAAAGTAATTTATAAATTTATATATAGAATTATAGTTTATATATAAAAGTTTTATATCATGATTTTGATTTATGAAATGTGATCATAATATATAGCATTGATTTATGAGATATATATAATTATATTACTTAACTCGTTTGAAAATTTATCCTTTAGAATTATATTATCTCTTATACTTAAATAAATATTATATATATACACATAAATGGGCAGGCATGGGCAGCCAGCCTAAGGTTGTGCCTGTGGCCCGTACAGTTTAATGCATACGCCCGCTCATTTAAGCCCGCTCGTTATGGGCTTTTATTGGGCGGGCCAAAATAAACAATTTTTCACTGGGCGTGGGTAGGCTTACTAGGTTGTGGGTACTGGGTAACATGCTCAACCCTTTCCTCTGCTCGGATGGAAAGAAAAGTTGGGGTGAAAAAAATGAAAAAGCGAGAAAAATAAATAGAAGAGATTATCATGGGGAGAAAATTAGAAGGAAAGAAAATGAGTAAATATTTAATAGCTAAAATATCCTTACCCCTATATTAAAATAATCATATTTAAAATTAAAATAAATATTACAATGACAATCATTTTAATATTAACATCATCATATAGTTTAAAATGACAAATATATGTTTTAAAACCAAATAATTTAACAAAAAATGTTATGTTCTTAAGGTAAAAAATAAAAAGTAGATAAATTTTCAAAATTAAATATACTAAAAGAAGAAAAATAAATTATAGATTATCCAACATTATTATTAAATAATAAAAATTAAATTTAAAAATGAAAGGGTTAAAGTGTAATATGAAGAAATTAAACACATTTTTTTTAAAAAAATACATAAATTAATAAAACAACTTTTTTAAAATATCACTTGTTTGTTTTTTAAAATAATTCTTGTGTAACAAGTGTAAAGGTCAATTTGGGACAGTAGCTTTTCTCTTCAAATTTCTCCACTCGGGGAGAGAAATTTTTGGATGAAAAAAGGGGTGGGTATACACCCCCATTTTCTTCCCTACTTTTCTTTTCTCCCCCATTTTCTCTCCTGTTCAAGTAGGGAAAAATTCACTCCCTCCCCCATTTTCCACCCCACTTTTCTTTCCTCTTCTATTTTCTCTCAACCGAAGCTTAAATCTAATCCAACCCATCCTATGGTCCACTGGAGAGTGCTAAATTTAGTAATTTATATCATAAGAATTACAGAGATTTCATAACTTTGTGTTGAATTCCTATCTGATTCTTCAAAGGACATGGAATTATTTATTTTTATTCAAGATCACAGTTTAAATGTTTCAAGTGGTGTACTGTTCAAGTATATTACTTTTAGTTTAGTCATAAAAGGTAACAAATTAGTTCAGTTGATAAGAAGTTAACTTATAAGTCACAAAATCTTTGAAACTAGAGATATGGATAGAGATAACTCAGCTTAATGTTTATGTTTAATGAAAGGGGCAAAAAGGTGATCTCTAGGGTCTGTTTGGTGTGAGGGATTTAGAGGGGAGGGGAAAGGAGGAAAAATTTTTATGAGTTGAATTTTAAACGATTGAAGAAGTGGGGTAATAAAATTTTAATAAAGAAAATGTATAAGATAAAAGAGCAAGAAAAATTAATTAAAAATTTTTAACCCCACTTCTCTAATTTTTTTAAATTCAACTCAAAAAAATTTTCCCTCCACCCACTTTTCCTCCCCTCCCCTCATACCAAACAAGCCCCTAAGGTTCTTTCTCTCAAACACACATAACAGAAGGCATTTGCATTGGCTTTTTTTTCTCAATCTCCACCGACTTTCCAATCCTGGATTTGAAGCCCCGCCACTATGCTTACCTATGGGCTATGGCTTCGGTAGTTTCTTCACTCTCTCCTGCATTTGATTTTATTTCTGAATTCTTGGAAATTACAGTTTATGTTACGAAAATAAAAAAAAAATCTGGGATAAGAGAGTAAGAGATAAGAAAAAAGAAATTTTGAGAGACAAATGGAGAGCAATTCTCTTTTAGTTTCTTCTTATTACAATACTTATACAAGACCTTCATTTATAGACTTCCAAAAGTCACCACTAATATACAACAAATGTAACAAAAAATATACTGAGGGTTAAGAGTCAATGAACACCCACATAATTAATATATTTATAATAGTTTGATTATTTTAGGAATTCTTTGAATCCAAAATGCTCGATGCTTTTCATTCTTTATTTCAATGGATGAGGGTTTATTCAGTTCTCATTTTATGGATGATGTTACTTGATTTGCAAATTACACAAAAAAAAAAAAAAAAAAAAAACTTTAAGATGTTGTGTGTCTCTTGTAGCCTAGAGCGGATTACATGGAGCGAATTCTTAAAAAAAAAAAAAACTAATTCATTATTGCATTGTGAAGCAGGGCATGATCATTTAGTTTTATTATTTTATTCTGTCGAATTCTTTGATGTTTGTGAACTAATATATATATATATTTATTTATTTATTTATTTAATGCACAAGGAAGAAATGAAGTGGTGGTGGCCGGTCGGCACGAGAGAAGGGTGTTTCCATTGACCATTATCTACATTTCCTCTCCACTTAATGTTACGACTATTGGATTGTGTTTTAATGGGTGAGATTTAATTGCAGATTTTTATTATATGTAATATAACAATAATATTTTTTACATAGCATTAAATTTTATCTATTAAGACATGATCTAATGGTTAAAATATTAAGTGGAGAGAGAATTTAGTGGAGACACCCTTTTCTCGGTGGCCATACTCTTGATTAATTGAAATGTGAGTGTTGTGCTATGTGACCACCATTGCTTTGTCTTTTCTTTTCCCTTGACCTTAGCTTTTGTCTTTGAGCAAGGTGAAATTTTGCATGTTTTTTTTAATGTTTTCAGCAATGAGTGTATGGGGGCTCACCTTACGTGATCATCCTTAAAATTATATTTGGATTATTCATATAGTACAAGTTAAAAGACTATACTTCCTCGCGCTTAATATAAAACCTAATTTATTTTTTTAGAAAGATTAAGAAAGCTAAATAAATTACTTAATCATAGTAAATATTGTGTATCATTAGATTATATATCAATTTATAAATCAGACAATTAGTTTGGGGAGAAAAAAAGATAAATATAAATACCTTAAAATAATTTATTTAACTTCTTTAATATCTAAAAATTATTGGGTCTTATATTAAGAAATGAAAAAAGTAACTTATAATTATATTCTCATCTTTTCTTTAAATAATGTAAATTCTAAATGAGTGATGTGTGAAGGGATATTGTTTTTTATTCCTCAGTTTTAAAATATGAAAGTGGATGCTAGCTACGTTATGCAATTACAAGGTTATTAGACTGGAATGGCAACCCCAGTCGAGGCAGTGGGTCAACTCAAAGTCAATTTGAGGCCCAGATCGGTGGGGATTAAAAAAATTAAAAAAAATTAAAATTTCATCATATCTTCCAAATATTAAATATCAATTTAATACCTTGAATAATCACTAACAAAATAGTCATGCACTTATCCAACATTGTTTACAATTTCTTTGACATATTGACATTATAGTATTAAGGTATCGATCCACCATCCGGTAACACGAGAATAAGTAATCACTAAATATTATTCCTAGTAAAATATCAAACTAGATCATTGGTAACAAAATATTACTACCTACAATTTTTTTAATAACTAAACTTATAGTCATTAACAACAAAATTATCATTAACTTTTATCAATATTGTTGTATACAACTTATGCCCATAAAAAAACATGGTAATTTTTTTTCAACGGCAACTTGGCACAAGCTTTGCCCCCAACCCCGAGTTGGGGACTTGCCTGGACTGGTTGCATGGTTGGGTTGTCAGTTTTCGGGTTGACCCAGCCGCTCCACTCCGAGCTTAATAACCGTGCAATTGGCTTATGATTCTCAAATTCTATTTTATTTTGGTGAGACCTCTTTGCCTTGTATACCTCATTTTAAAGGAATCAAGGGGATATGGCGTTCAAATCAATTATGCCAGAAGAGATCGGTCGCTATTGCTCTCTAAAATCATATTATGTCATCAAGTATCTTTCATTAGATTATTAAAAAAAAGTTGTCATTGAGTTAATAGTTCTTATCAAAAAAATATTTTGATATGACTTGACACTACTCTGTTTTGATGCTGCACTAGATTATCCAAATAGCTTCAATAGTTGTTGTTTCTTTAAACCACATCACTATTATTACATATGAGAAAAATCTGCTCAATGATCTTGTTCATTCCAATCTCTGAGGTATCCTAGAATATGTTACAAACTCGCTGGTGTCATCTTTTTCCAGCCACTTTATATAAGAGTGATGTACTATTAGCTCCTCATTCCCTCAACCCTAGTCTTCTAACTTTAGTGGTATAATTTCCTTTGCTGATACATAATTGATCATTTTATTAAAAAAAAATTACTGTCTTGTGACTGGAAAAACATTGAAGTCCAATACAGTCATTACTATCTAATATAAAACATTAAAGTCCAATATAGTCATTACTATCTAATATATACTCTAATGAATTTAATCATTAAGTCAAATTTTATAATACTAAAGGAATGAAGAATCAGATTTTGAGTTTGAATAAAAAAGAAAAATGTGCTTGCGGTATCGTTTATGTTCATATAATTATTAGTGCTCAGCAATTTCGATTTGTTTTGATTTCTCCCATTTGTTTCACCCGCCAACATCGGATTCAGTTCTGTTGAATCAACTACCGTTATGAATTCTGAGAACCCAAAGTTAGAGTCCTTTGGAAGCTAAAAAGCAGAAACAATAAACTCCACATTCATACCCAATAACATCAACCCTAACATATAATCCAAAACACTGATTCTGGTAAACAAACTTCCACAGAAACACAGAATAATCTACAGATGTTGATATTACCTGTAACAAAACACCTGTTTAACATGTATATTGCCATTCTCTGAAATGCTCGTGCCATTAAGCAGAACCCAAAAAAAAGTCAAATAATTTATGTCAAGAAGAAAATTACAAATTCTGGATCAAACGTATCCTCGAGGCTAGAAGAAGGATCCTGACTTTAAATATTTAGACTGCTAAATTATTGCATTATTTGCTCAATTGCCCCCTCCATTTTCAGCAACTTCAGCTCTAGCAGGGTTTGAGTAGGGAGAGTGCTGATCAAGGGAAGGCCCTAAAGAGAGAGACTGGTTTATTGGGTGGTCAAACTTACATGCGGGTCCAAATTTGCAGATACCGTAGCGACTGTAATGCGTGCATACATTCTGGTCCTGCAATAAGAGAATCTTCAAGCTCCATATGAAAAATTAAATTGAAGGTCTTTTGTAAGAGCCTGGGTATGAACAAGAAATAGCAGGACAAAAACTTACAGGTCTCAAAGGAAGACCCTTGTCACTGAGGGTGCAGGGTGCATGCAGCAGAGGCTAACTTTGAAAGCCGATTCCTTGGATGGTGAAATTTACAATTAGATTTGAATTTGCAATCCCCAGTTTTTAAGAAGTAACTGCATTCAGGCTCCCCAGGCCGTTCAGGAAACTCTTCAACCTGCATCTTCCTTTGATGTTGCATATAAATATTTTTCTCAATCGCCGGGTTGTTCATAATATATGCAGAAGGTGGGCGCATGCTCCCCTCAGGTAGGTAGACAGGTGCCTTTATACAAAACCAGAGACGAGAAAAAGGAGTAAACAACCACTTACAGAAGTTCAATAGGCAGAATGGTATATTATTATTTAGGAGTAGAACACGAATACTTGGAAGCACATAGCATAGGACTACAAGTTATATACTGAAGCTATAGTGATCATCTCAATAGCATTGGATGTGGAAAATATGTAAACTAAACATATAATATAATAATTAAAGTGTACCATAAGTCCCTTGCTAGATGATTATTGGTGATGATGTACCTGATACACATTCCATTCGGGACTTTGGGGAGGAACGCCTTGAGCAGGTGACAACATCATTGGCATAAAAGCAGCAGTTTCATTTAATGTTCTTGTAGAAGACCAGGAGGGTGCAGATGGCTGTGAGATGCCTTGTAATGATATAGACCCAACATTACGGTATGTTGCAGGAAGATCGCCTCCTCCGCCAACTGTAGGATCTGGATGATTAAATTTGCAGTTTGTTCCAAACTTACAAGAGCCAGTACGCATGTAATATGGGCACTCTTTCTCCTCCTAATGCAAATAACAAACTTGTTCAAATCTCAGGGAACAAGTAATCTACTTGTTCAAATCTCAGGGAACAAGTAATCTAAAAAATAGAAGAAAGAGGCAGATGATATCATATACACATAAATTACGCAACAAAAGCACGAACAAATTTAGTAATAAATGATGGGGGGAAAAGAAGATAGAGATTATGTACCAGACGAATTGGCAGACCAAGAAAATTAAGCTCTAGAACTGGAACTACTAAACACTTTCCTCTTGAATGGTTATATTTACAAGCCTTTCCAAACTTACATCCTCCTGATGATAGATAATACTGTCATAGCATCGAAGGGGGAAAAACAGTTATTAGCATGATTGTCTCAAAAACAAAAAAAAGAAATAGAAATAATCAACAGATATAAGCACGCTTCCTAAAACTACAGTTTAAGATTTAGCAAATTTTTGAAAAATTGATGCAGCCTTGTAAACGACTTTATTTATTTATCCTTTCATCTATCCATCCATGTAGCCATAGGTATACAGAAAATTTTCTACCAATGTTTGGTTTAGCTAATTGTTATTAATATTTACTATTATCAATTAAAATGAGTGTTATCATGCTTATTATTTGCACATTATCATTAGTGTGCCAGCACGAGGCTTGCAATGACTAGATATGGACAACTACTGAAAAGAGGTTCCTTAATGACAAAGGAATCAGTGGCAGAAAATATATATATATATATATATATCTGTGTGTATCACACACACAGCCTTGGGTGGTAGATGATATGACAACACAACAAATTTGACATGTATGATATCAAAGGGAATGGAACAATACTAATTGCATGTTTGATTGAACCTCCTTGAGTTAGCCTCACATGTTATACACATATTAAACAGCTGAAGCAAATCTTATTACACTAATTGTACATAATCAACATGATAATCAAAATGATATTACAATACGATAATGCAATATGAGACTTCGTATGAAAAAACATATTTAACAAAATCGTTTTGACAATAACCTTGCATTCTGCCTGCGCTGATTTATCTGCTGATTCATCTATCTCTCCCGCCTTCTCTTTACCAGCCTTCAATTGAGTTAAAACATCATAAGATAGAATAAACTCTTGGCATCTAACAGAGTACAAGGTGTTTTGTTATTAGATGACCCACAGAATATTATTGAATGTCAATCATGAACACCCAATCCTTTTAAAGATAATAGTATCTTCTTTTTTCCCTCCCAAATAAATAGAGAATGCCACATTCTATAACCCAATGAAACAGGGAAAAAGTTTGAACCTTGTAGAAGTAACTAATCAAAGCCATAGAGGAGAAAGAAACTTCGGTTGATATTTTTTAAATACATGCGTGCATGCATGCATACATACATATATATATATATATATTACCCAGCTGGTTCTCCAGGAAGCTACTAAAAATCAACCACGGTGACCGATAAATTATCAGTCCCTTAAAACATAGCATATTCAGCAAAATCAAAATAGCCTTCTCCTAAATCCAGCAGTTCCATTAGCTGCAATGGTGTTAGAAACCACACAAAAGAAACTTTATGTTGGGAGATTCGGCCAGCACAAGTGACTTATTTAGTATAGTTTCAAAATGTAATATAATATCCACGGAGATAAATTCATATGCAGACTGAAGGAAGATAGTAATACCTGATTTTTCCTCCTATTAACAGGGTGATTAAACTTGCAATTGAATCCAAATTTGCAAGTTCCAGTTTTCAGATAGAATACACAATCTTCTGCTTCGGGCCTCAACGGGTACTGGTGGTAGCTTGTTTCTTCCCTTCTCTCCACTTCATGGACATAATCTCCACCTTCCTCATCATTCTCATTCCCGCTCACATGCGTACTCCAATTATTGTCCTCATTTCCATTCCAATTATCGTTATATTCACCCCACCCATCTACCTCATAAGATTCCTCAGCAACGTGTTTATCACTCACTTCCTCACTACCATCAAACTTATCATCTTTATTCACAGTCTCTCCCTCTTCATCCTTATCCTTCAAAATCAACTTCTTCTGGAACTCCTCATCAAGTGCATCGACCTCAGCTTGATGATTGAGATCTGAGGGTTCCGAAGCGTGATCAGAACTAGGGAAAGACGAGGCCGAGCCAAAGCCCAAGTCTGGGTTCTCGTTGGAATTCGAAATTGCAGTTGATTCTGGTTCAGAAGACTCCATTCTCCCCCAACATTTCAAACCCTAATAATAGAGAAGATTATAAAAGAACAAAGGGAAGAGCAGAGAAGAAAGGGCAGGAAAAAGCATTATAATTTGGGAAATAGGAAAACCAGAAGGGAAGTGTGAACAAAAAGGTGATGTAAAAGAAAACAAAAGGCGTTACTTTTCTGTCTTGGCGTATTTCTACAGCTTGTACGTATCTCTACGTATTTCTATACGGTGTACTTGTTAGTGTATAACCGTATCGGATTGCCATGAAAATTTTCGAACTAAGCTGGAAAATTGAATCTTTTAAGGTGTGTTTGGTTCAGTTTATTGGACAGAAATAAACCTGTTTTTGGGCAATAAACCCAAATAAAAAGGTATTGCGTTTTTACAGTGTTTGGTTCAGTTTATTTTAATTACATTAAGGATATAATAAGCTACTTATTAAATAAGCTTCTTACTACAGTTTTTCTATAAATTTACTTATTACATAAGTCGAGATAAAACTCCTCTCACATACTTAGCTCGTATACCGTAAATCACAATTTATAAGCACTTATTATCTAAAAATAAATAATTCATCCAAACATAAATCACATTATAAAAATTGACTTTTCTATTAAATCATTTTTAATAAGTCAGAAACATAATAATTCATTTTTACTACTGCTATCCCAAACACACTTTTAGTATTTTACCAACGTCCTGCCCTAGCTGGAGAAGAGCGAGTTCCAATTTCGTAAAATACACTGCTTATTCTGATTATTTACCATATAACCCATCATCTTGAAGGTTAAAATCAGATACAAATCTTTATAATCAATTAAGTAATAAATCTACAATACGGTAATAATTTGATATGGGTTCACATTACTTTCTTCAGAAGGGACGAGGACAAATTACTAGAAGAATAATTATAGAAAAGATTACTGATAATTTAAAAATCAACAGGGTTCTTTTCTCAATATATATATATATATATAATAAATATTTATTATTAATATTATTTTTTTGGCCAATATTAATAATATTATTCACACCTTAAGATATGCTGTATATACATACACACACATTTAAAAAGTCCTTCACATTTCCCCCTATATCATGGAAGTGGAACAAGTAAATCATGACATCTGTTTTTCTCTTTTTGAAAAATGACAGAAAAACACTTTCAATGTAAAAGACAGATCAAAATGGTAAATATTGACAAATATGTGAAATCACATGAATGTTCATACATTTTATTTTTTTTCAAAAAACCCTTGCCAGCTGCTCGACCTATGGCGGCAGTGACTGCTCGATGACCGGAGCTCCAATGGCCCAATATATATTTTTTAACTTCTCAAGTAAAATTATTAATATAGATACTTAAATTGTTAATAACGATACTAAAGTTGTAAATAATGGTTTAATTTTTTTTTTGAATTTCTCAAGTAAAAATTATAAATATAGATATCATAGTTGTTAATAGTGATTTTGAATTTTTCGGGCAAAAGTTGTCAATATAGATACCAGAGTTGTTAATAGTATCACTATTAACAACTCTGATATCTATATTGACAACTTTTGCCTGAACCACTATTAACAACTCTGGTATCTATATTGACAACTTTTACCAGAGAAATTCAAATGAAATATTAGACCACTGGAGCTTTGATGAAAGTTATTAGGAAATATTCAACAAATACCCCGTTTACAATTTTACTATTGCTGTCAACAATTTAAGTATCAATAGGAACAACTTTTGCTTGACAAATGGGAGAAAATAAAGGCTACAGGAGCTCAAGTGAAAATTATTAGAAAATAATCAACAAATACCTATTTACAACTTTAGTATTACTATTAACAACTCAAGTAATAATAATGATGACTTTTGCATGGGAAATGCTAAAAAAAATATTAGACCGCGGAGCTACGGTGAAAGTTATTAGATGATATTCAATAAATACTCTGTTTACAACTTTAGTTTTATTATTAACAACTTTTTTATCTGAGAAATTCAAAAAAATATATATTAGGAAATCATTTACAACTTTAATATCACTATGAACAATTTAAATATTTATTTTGACAACTTTTACTTGAAAAATTCAAAAATATATATATTAGGCCGTCGGAGCTCTGGCAACCAATCACCAGCAAATACACTGAAGCTCCAGCGGCTGGCAAGGGGTTTTAGGGATTTTTTAAAAATAAAAAATAAGGGCATTTATGTAATTTATCATATTTGTTAACATTTCAAAATTTCAAATCAGTTAATTTAGAATTATTAAAATTCACAATCCTTATTTATCTTTTAAATATTCTGAAAGTATTTTAATCAATAACCTAAATTTTTTTTTTAAACGCCTAAATTAATTTTTATGCGTAACTAAATGCACAAGTGCGGCGTGATGGCATTATGTACTGTTTCACCCCGCTAATAGCAATATTCAATAATTCAATCATAAAATTGGAATATGGGTAATTTCCTCCCATCACATGAGAGCATATGATATGATCATGAACATTTTTTTATTTAAATCCATATGAAATACAAAAATTTAAATTTAGGTTGAGATCTTTAATAAATTTTTAATTAAGTCAAGAGTCTGGATACTATTAAAAAACGAAAATACCTCTTTGTAGTTAAAAAAGGAAAATTGAAGAGATTTAAAAAAGGTGTTAAGGTATATTCAGCTCCTTGAAGTAATTTTTTTAGCTACATCTAGTATCCTAAAATATTTTGTGGTACATTCAACACTTAGAAGCATTTTTTTAAGGAGTGTCTATCACTCTAAAGTTTTTTTTTTTTGTTCAATTTTACACTTAACAATTTAAATAATTTAGGGTATTTGATACGCCAAAAAATATTTTAGAGTGTTGGATAGACAAAAGAAATAGTTTACAGCACTAGACATACCTAAAAAATTACTTCAAAGTTTTAGGTGTATCAAAAAAAATATTTCAAGGTACTGGATATACCACAAAATACTTTAAGGCACTGGATATACCTAAAAAAATACTTCAGAGTGTTGAATGCACCTTAACCCTTAAAAAAAGTTTCATGGATTTATTTATCCAAATATAAGTCCCCCGGTCTACAATATAGAATACTTCTAAAAGAATGGTTAAATCCAAAATATAAGTCTTTGGCAAGATAATTAATATTCATTTTTCAGATTTATCCTAATAATTAATGCTCGTTTCAAATTTTGTTCACTCATCAAATTTCAAGCACATTTTTTAATAAGGGAAAAAGTGAATTTTCTTTTTCCCCTTCAAGACATATTTAATAAATTAATTGTATGGACGGCAGGGAATATATACCAAGAATACCCTTGGGCACATATCACCTGGAAGCCACTATAAATGGATTCCTGTTGCTCCTGACCAAGATATTGGCCATGACTTTAAGTTTTTCACATATCACCTGGAAGCCACTATAAATGGATTCCTGTTGCTCCTGACCAAGATATTGGCCATGACTTTAAGTTTTTCACATATCGCCTGGAAGCCACTATAAATGGATTTCTGTTGCTCCTGACTAAGATATTGGCCATGACTTCAAGTTTTTGTTTCTAACAACAAATGGTCATGGCCACGTCTCTCAATGGATTCATATTGCGTATGTAACTTCTAATAGGTCTATTTTTGTCAAATTCCTATATAAATTTTATTCCAGAGCTCGGTCAAGGGAATCCTAATCATAATTCCAATATTATTTATATTTGAAAAAAAACTTGGTAAGGATTGGTTTAGTGTTTAGCTCCCAAATAGCTAGAAGTCAAAAAGGGTCGGACTTTAATTTTGTGAATTACAAATATAAGTAAAACTTAAAAAAGGAAAAAAGAGAGAGAGAAAACGAGTCTTCATTTAATTGCTCTCACTTATTTTCTCTTAGCAGAGATTCCCATGTTGTTTTGTAAATCAATGATAAGTAGACAATATAAAGTGGAACGGCAAAAAAAAAAGACAATATAAAGTGGAAGAGGTGATTTGTATGAAGTTATTTGTTGCTTAATGAAATTCTAATCTCAGAAAAAAGGGAGATATGTAAAAATTGTTAGATGCTAAGAACTTAATTGTATTGAGCCTTAATACGGAAACGTGCCAAGTGGTAACTTTCAAATTCGGAGAAGCCTGAAATTAACAGTGGGCAATTCTAAACCAAATCCTATTTTCCGAAAACCAAGAAGAGTTCAGAAAGGGAGAGTAAACTTGAAAGAGGATAGGTGCAAAGACTTAATGGAAACTATTCTAACAAATGGAGTTGACGACATTTGGTTTCCTTAGTAAAGATTTCGTTTTATTAGTAAAGAGATCCTTACATCATAACTCCATAAAAGAAAGGATCAAGGATGAGCATACATGTTCGTACTGAAATACTCTGTGAACTGAAATTTAATGTTCTGCACTTATGTCCTATGACGTTGCCACGAAGAAGATTAAAGAGCAGAAGAAGGAAACGCCACACAGTAACTTCAAAAACTATTGTTTTTCAGTAAAACCAGAATATATACACGTACTAATGAATGACTCAGAACTACATTATGATTGGTTCTATATATGGACAATAGTTGAAGGGTTTAAAGCTGAGACCACCAAATTCTTTTCAAGGATTTCGATGCTGATTTGATGATCCGATCCCTCCTTCACTTCCAGTTTCTGGCCTCTTTCCATGACTTAAACAATATCCTGTGTCTCAAACAGAAACAATACTACTTCACATTTACTTTCTCACAAAGTAATAAGATTATAAGCTATTCAGTTAGGTTAGTTGGAAAAGGAAAACAATGAACCCTCACTTCTAACTGTTCGATCAAACTCCTCTTTATTATGCTTCAGCAACTCTGCCGCCTTATGATTGATAGGATTTTCAGGATTTGGATGGCGCAAGAGCTGTGGAAGAAATTGTTCAAACATATATACAAGATCTGCAAAAATGAAGAACAACAAATACTTGACTATGACAATCCATACATACATACAAATCATCAAAGGCAAACAATGCTTGAAAATTTTCATATAGAGATCCTAGAATTAGCAATTACCATATGTTTCCCTCCATGCTTCCGAAGGAACATCCAAGATTCTAGGAGGAAATGATCTGCAGACAAAACAGTAGAGTCAGCCTTATTCAACCTTTGTGTAAAATAACAACATTTGCAGCTGTTATTCCATAGTTCACAACGATTATTTCATTTCCCCCTTAGGGGGGGGGGGGGGGGGGAGGACAAGGCTTAACAGCAAATAGGGTGCTCACCCTGAAATGTTTGGGTGAAATATCTCGTCCATGAAAAGCAAAACGGGTGGTTTGTTTGGATAATTAGATGGAACGCAAAGACAAATTCTCCAGACTCCATCTTTGTAAAGGCCTGCAAAAACAAACATGAGGTTGTGATAGGGATATTATAATTAAGCCAATTCATCTCATATACTCCACCTGGCCTTTAATATACAACATATTTATACAGTTGATCTTGGTCCTAAATAAAAGATATAGTTTTCATATTTGATAATATTTTTCATAGTTTTCATGCTCCCTCAATAATAATCAATGGGGAGAGGAAATGAGGGAATTAAGGGAGATGATTAGGTGTTTTAGAAAACGCGTGTCATATTAAGTAACTTAACTAATTTCTTTAATAAAATCAAATTAGGTTAATATGTCATATGTTAAAGACTGGAGGGAGTATATATTATATATTATGAAGCCAAGTTACTTAAGAGAGATAGAATGTGGACACTACTATCTTTTGGACCATGCCACACCACTTCAAACAGATCACGCCTATGGTCTATCAGCATCACTTCAATACCCTTATTATTCAGCCTGTGAAAAAGGCAAATATGTACAGTTAATTAACGAGACATATGAATTACGTAACTGAATAATAATATAATATTGCCTATTATCTCCAGCATTTGTCTGCATATTAATTACTACTTACTATTTACATAAGCTTTCTTGACCTGTGTATACATGTTTAGTAAATATAATCTTGCATTTCTTTTCTGTGATACATTATGATTGTTAGCATATCACACAAATTTTCCAACTATGAAGACAGGTAAGTAAGAATTAGTAAATTTAAGATTATAAGGATGCATCTGCTAACGCAAAATAAAACAATTCACTTACAATTTCTTTATATCGATATCTTTTCTTCTGCGCGAAAAATACTGCTCCATTCTGATTTGAGTAAATCACTTCTTTCAACCTGCAGCAAGAACATTAAAGAAGTTTCTTGCTCAGCCAAACGTAGAAATTTGTATTCTATTTGTCTCTGTCTTCGCGATTAAAGGTTCAAAAGCAAAAAGTCACTTCATCATGGCAATGTAGGTAGCAACATTTGAAAGAAATTAAAATAGGGTTAGAACCAAACCTGGATCGATCAATCTGATTGTGCGATAGAACCTAACACTGTGATCTTGGAAAGAAAGAATGCGAGGAAGCTTCTTCTGACTTTCAACGATTGCTTTTCTGAACTTTGTGATGAAAGAAATGAGCGTAAGTCTCATTATAGGGGAAATATATAGGTGTGGTTGGACTGCGGCCTGAATTGGATTGGGGAGGCTAAGAATGAACAATGGTTTCTTGAATTTGGAAATATTAACGGAGCGGGAAATAGCATACAGTAATGCACCGATTTGTTTAAGAGGGATTTAGCAAATTCATGATTTTTTTTTTGATAATAGCAAATTCATGATTTTAAATGCAGTTGAAGAAGGTATACTGTTGCACTATTCATCCGCTATGATTGGACTTTCGGAAAATATTTATATAATAAATTCATGAATTTATTTTTTATTAAAAGTGCTTAAATTTTCCTTTTTCATTGCAGAAGGGCGGCCTTATCTTTGATTATTTTGATTAGATTTAATTAGTATTTTTCTAATAATTTAATAGATGTTGCATTTACTTAATGTAATTTTTCTATTTCTTTTATTTAATAGATTTATTATATCTATATCCATATATTATGAATGTTGATCAAATGTTTTAATTTTCAAAACTCATCAAATGAGTTTTCAAATTTAACTATTTAAGTCAAAGATATATTCTTCCGTGTGCGAGTATTTTCATCTATGTTTACATGCAAAGATACAACCAAAAAAATTGTTGGACAGAGAAAACAATATAAAGAGATTGTTGCAACTAATAAGAATTAGATCTAACAGTAAGGTCCAGTTCTTGACAAAGTAATAAACTAATGTTCAAATTCCTGTTAGAAGCCTATTCTAACAGGAGAATATGTGTCAAAGCTAGTTAAGGGAACTCTAATGAGCTCATCAAACATGTCCACTGTTAGATTGATTTTGGATGATTCAGATTTAAATTAGTTTAATTGTTATATTTTAAATGAATTTTTATTTTAACATATGTAAAATTAAAAATAAAAATAGTCTTATAACTATCATTTCTCATAAAAATGAATTTATCATTTAAAAAATCACAAATTAAAAATGTTAAATTTGTACTGTCCAGATTAAATTAAAATGGTTGAGATCTTATCATATTGGTGTTAAATGGGGACCCACTAATCATTGAATGGTACCCAAAATAAAGAAGAAGAAAAGAACGCATCCCTGTAATGACTGGGCGTTACGAGGGATAAATAATACAACATCTGTAAAAACGGCCCTGTTGAAGCATGCATCATGCATGATTGTTGCATGAAATTCATCATAACACAAACGTGGGGCTCGCATTTGCATGGGATGCGAGCTTGATTGAGAATCATGTTTACATATCCAAGCAATTGCTCTACTTTAAATAAACAAAAGGGTACAAAATACCCCCGAGAGCAAACACAATTAGTAACTACTACAAATGGCACTTGCAGGGATATTCTAATTCTAAGCCTATTCCTAACCCTGTCAATTGAACAATTTGGACTTGAATTCATAAACCGTGCTAAGGAACATCTAACGACTCTTCTTTGTTGAATGGCCGGTCTTTCGCTTGTGGCGACTGAAATCAGAAACAAATCTGAATGTTTGCCCACACCCTGGTTCAGCACAAACATATGGACGAGCTCCGGTATGCACTCGAATATGCTCAGTACGCGCCCATGCCCACTTGAAGGTCATCTTGCATCCCTTCCAAGGGCACCTCAGCGGGCGGTCATCCTCGTGAACTCGACGGTGCTGCACCAGATATTTATGTGAGAAAAATTTCTTTCCACATCCCTTTACGGGACAAATGTTTCTCTTGTGCACTGCTAGCTCCTGTTTAGAGCCAAAACTCATTGTGCACCCATCAATATCACACTCATATTCTACTTCCTCATCCTTCGTTTTGGAAACCTTCAGAGCTGTAGCATTGTTCGCCTTCTTCCTTTGGGTTATCTTTCCTTTTGGTTTTGCTTCAGACTCCTCAACTTTTGGTACTCTCTTCCTAAGGCGTGTGCTAGGTCCACCTTCTTCCTCCTCTTCTGAACACATGTTAAAATCTCTGTACTTATCAGGTTGATTTTTCCGCACTCGGGTAGGCTGCTTCATTTTCTGAGAAGTCTTTGATTTGACTGGTAGCTGAGTGCTTCGTTTTAGAGGTCGGGGCGTCTGCTGTTTCACACGGCAAGAGTTAGATTGTTTCACTGCTTGATGTGCCTCTAATTTAGATTGCTGGCTTCGAAGAGTCCTCCTTCGCTGCTGAAGAGATGAATCCTCCATTTGATCATCAGAATTTATGTCCTCTTCATCCATGCTTTTAAATTGCTTCCTCTTAGGAGTTCTATGCAGCAGATGAGTATAGTTATCAGATGAGTCAGCCATAACTTTATTCTTGCGTTTATTTTGCCTGCTCTTTTGAATAGTACCACGTGGCTTCTGAAATTGATCCTCCAATTGGTCATCAGATACCACATCTTCGTCGACTAGGCATTTACCTTGTCTGCTTTTAGGAATCCTTCTATTACACTTGCCAGAACGGTCCTCCAGTTGGTCATCAGATGTAATATCGTCTCCAGTGAAGTGTTTGGCTCGCCTTCCTTTAGATCGTTGCTGCTTATGTATTCGATGCTCCAGTTGGTCATCAGATACCATGATATCTTCTCTATCAAGGTATTTGGCTTGTCTGCTTTTAGGAATCCTTCTTTGCTGATTCTGAAAATGATCCTCCATTTGGTCATCAGAAATTACATCTTTAGCAACATATTTGGCTGGCTTGCTTTTACAAGTCTTCCTCCACTGCTTAAGAGAACTACCGCCCATGGAATCCTCCGAAACCCCATCTCTTTCTGAGTCTTCAATTTGTTTATTGATAAGCTCTCTCCTCAGTTGTGAATCAGAATCATATCCCATTGTATCATCTGAGACAACATCACTGTCAACGAATTTAGGTTCTCTGACTTTAAATTTCCTTCCCTGCTGCATGTGAGAATTATCATCCATTGAATCATCTGAAACTTCATCACTTTCTGTAGGTTTCCTATATTGCCGCACAGGAGAATAATCCTCTTCTGACGCTGCATCATCTCTGTCAAAATATTTGGCTTGCTTGGCTCTAGAATATGTCCTTTGCTGTGGGTTGTATTTCTCTTCAACAGAATTATCAGAAACATATTCTCTCTCAGCAAAACTGGCTTTCCCGGCTTTTCTACTCTCTACAGTCATTTTCCTTTTCTTAGCAGATTTTCTATTAGTAAAATTGTCTGTGGGGGCACTTTCTGATCTATCACTTTTCTTGTCAGGCAACGACCACCCATGTAAGATTTTCTCATCATCATCCTCAGAATCTCTTTTAGCTAAAAGGGGATGGACCTGATTGGACATCCAAACTTTGCCACACCATTTTCCAGCAACCACCTTTTTCTGTTTGCTGGTCCTTCTTTGGTAAACCTTGGGTTCTGTGGGTGAGCTTGCCGGAGCACTACGGCCAAATGCATAATATATGACAGAATTATAGGGCATCTGCTTACTGTAGAGAGGAGAGCGGCTAAGATTGGCACTATAGAAGAGATTGATTCCGAGCTTCACAGCCCAGTCCGCATTTCCAGGAATAGCATCCTCACTATCCAGAGCCGACTGGATCCTCTCCTCATCTTCTGGGGTGGCATTTCTGTAAGAAAGATTCTTCCATATGCCATCAATATTCAGTTCTTCAGCCACATTTTTTGCTTCAGCCTCTACCTTGGGATAATCTGCAGAAAAAAGAATAATAAATAACTAGCAAAGGAGAGGAAAACTAGTGACTATACATGATAAATCATAATTCAATGAAAAAATGACCCAAAGATATAGAGGTTAATAAGCAGCAATGAGTTGATTTAAACAATCAATATCGAAGCAAAAAAAAAAAAAAAAAAAACTTGAGTGTGCTAAAGGTTAATCCACCAAACAGCACACCTGGATGACAAAGGAGTAATATGTGTGCTCCTCCTATTGGGTGAAGTCGCTGCTCCACTTCAGCAGCATGTTCCAGACAGAAGACATGCAATCTAGATGAATCTTCGTCAGAATTTGGCAACAATGATGCACTTCTATCATCAATGGGACATCCAGTGTTACCAAGCATTGATGTTTCGGCCTCACGAACATCTTGAGAATAATTTAAGGTACAACTCGTATTCTTAAATGCAGTCCCTGAAGTGGTATCACAACCTTCTGAGTTTGCTTTCTGCCCATAATCACCATCAACCCTGACTGCACTTGCATTGCAATCTTGGAAAAGAGAAGACAATCTAGACATATTCTGAGATATACCACCTGATGGATGGTCCATAACATTAGATTCGTTATCATGAACTGCAACACCTGGGTCAAGTTGGTCATCCTCTGAATCAGATGAATTTCCATATGCTGATGCCAATAAGCCAAGGGCTGAAGTTTCTTTCTGTCCTTTAGTACGTAAAGCTACCTCATGTGATTGATCTTCCACCTGTATCTGGTATCCTACAGATTGAACAGGAAGATCATAGTCTGGGGCTTTTTTGATCTTCCATCCTGTACGAAGAAACAGAAATAAGCAAGTAGTTTTCCCTGCATCTTTGTCTACGAAGATTGAAAACGAGAACTTTAAGCTAAGGTAATCTGAAACAAAAGCCAAATCAGTTACCTATATAGCAAATTGTAGCAAATTTATTCATTTTGTGAACCCACGAAATCTCTGCACAAGGCATTAGTGCATTTTACTACTCTCCTACTATCCCAAAGTGAAAAGCTATAGTGTGTATGTTGGCGTTCTTTTTCTTTTTCTTCCAATAATAAGATCATGGCAGTCGAACACAGTTCTATAGGTTGAACAAAAGGAAAGACACTCTTGTAGAGTTTGGGTTTAAATATACGACAAAACAATTCAATAATTTCTGATTTAGAATAACACTATATAGATCAAAATCAGCCTTCTGGAACTGAGATTAGATCAATAGCTAACTTTAGAACAATAATTCCCCATTCCACATATATACCCACAATTGGTATCAAAGTTTGATGGTAGGGTTCTGAGCAGTGAAAGGTTCTAACCACTGAGAAAGCTAACTGAAGGGCTTGTTTGGTATGAGGGGAGGGGAGGGAAAGTGGGCGGAGAGAAGATTATTTTTTAGTTGGATTTAAAAAAATAAGAAAGGTGGGGTTAAAAGTTTTAAATTTATTTTTCTTACTATTTTATCTTACATGTTCTCTATATTAAAATTTTATGACCCCACTTCTCTAATTTTTTTAAATCTAACTTATAAAAATTTCCCCTCCCCTCCAAATCCTTCGTACCAAACAGACCCAAAGTGTCACCAAGTGAAGCTTCAGAAAGTGTAGCCATGGGGAGATCAACTCTCCATGGGGGTCAACTGATGAAGACAAAGATGGTATGGAATACTTTAATGGAGACTTAAGTCAGTCGGTTCTCCTACCTCAATAGCTAGCTTGTTTCCCCATAAAGACAAAAGATCAACTGGATGATTGCAAGCTGGAGTCAGAGCTACTAGCTATTTTGTCTGCAATCAATATTTCTTAAAATGAAAGGGTTTCTTTCTTTAGAAAAAAAAATAGCATTGTGCCATACAGGATACAGAATGAGCCTTTAAGAAGATAGAATTTATAACATCTAAGTACTCCCTCTGCTCTTAATTAAAAGACAAAATTTCAGAAGGTGTAGTGTTCCTATATGAGACAATTCATAAACTTCTAGGAGTAATTAATCACTTTTCCTAAAACGCCCCTAATAAATAAATAAAAATACTTGACCCACCTTTGAGTAAATTAAGAAAATCGTGAGCATTGAGGCTAGAAGTGGAAAGATGGAAAAACATTTAAGACATTAGTTAAAATCATTTTATTGGTATGTATAAGTTAGGTAATTTTGTTTTATTAAACAGAACGGAGGGAGTATTAGCAAAAGGCCAAGAATTTAAAGTGTCTAGGAGAAATGTTTTGAGGAACCATATGCCAAAAACTAACTTATGAAGTTAAGAAGTCCAAGGTCTCTACAAACTCCACATCAGAATCCCATATGAACGATGTGGGATTGAAGTCCCATGCCTTACAATAAGATTTTCACATTCAACACACTCCATAGCCTTATTCTTATGTACCTGTTACATGATTCCTACTGGGACTTAGTGGAAGGCCAAAATACCAATTAATAAAGCATTTGAGAGAACTATAACAAAAAAGCCAGCTCATGAGACTAGAAAGCTCAAGATCTCTTTAAACCCCAGGGTGGGGGGGACAAAAAATTGCATGCTTTGGATGTGGGACTTGAATTTTATTCTTTGCAAGTTGTAATTAATTATTAATGGTATCCACATCTCTCTCATTTAAACCTAGGAAGTATCCTCTAGCCTACTCCCTACTTAAAACTTGAACAAAATCGAAGATGTTGTGGACTCACGCCTACCAAACTAGAAAGGTAGGGGAATCTATCACATATTGTAGCCTACAGAGCATTTGATTTCTTCTCTATGCAGGGAATTTATCAGGACAGAATAGTAATAGTTGGCTATGCAGCCTTTATAGCACGATACTGAAAATAAACTATGTCTTCTAATGCGCAAATGACACAGTCCTGGAAAAAACCTAGAAAAAAACTGAACATCCATTACTGTCAAAATGTGAAAAAAGCCAGGAGCAACAACCATGTTAGAAAGAGAAGTTAAAAATAATCCTACCTGAAAAGGTGCTTTTCTCAAAAGTAGTTGCATCTCCATGGGCATGTGTATACTTATTGATGCTTACTCCAGAACCAACAACCCAATCATTAAAGAAGCTACAATCAGCTGACATAAGGTACCTAGCAGCTGGTTCCTTCGGCTGCACAATAGCAACGCAAGCAAAGCTTAGTATACCACAAGTGACGCATGAAAATAGTCTCTGGTCTGACAACACATCCCCTTGGCCTGTCTCTCTTTCAGTGTCTCTTTGAAGTGGCACAGAACTTGAAGAGCATATGTTATCATTTACGCTTAATGAGGAAACCCTGTTCCTTTCACACAAAGAAGCAAACTTCTCTTTTACTGAAAACTCTTTCACTTGTGTGGTTCTGCTGAAAACCAGGTCATCGGAAACAAAACCTTTTGAGGAATTCATTCCCTCGGAATTGCATTCTCTGAGAAAATACCCAGGGTTCACCTTCAGATGCTGGGAACCAACACGTAATTTTGAGCAAACAGAAATATCTGAAGAGCTCCGAGGAAGAAGTACTATAGCAGATCCTTTGCCAAGACCATGAAGCAAGTCATTGTTCTGTAACACATCCTGGACAAATAGTTCCTTAATAACAGTTTCCCCTTCACTTTTCCTCTTATCTCTAAGCCGAGAACTCCGTGGTTCAGCACTGATGCCCCCAGGAATTCTGCATGAGCATATCAAATTAGCTCTCGATAAATAAAACCATAAAGTACCAATTGCTCTTACAAAAGCATTTAATTGTAACTTAAGGCATATGCATAAGTTTATCTATAGAGTGGTCAGCCCAAAACTTTCTAACTTCTTGTACGAAATATCATTTTCCAACTGTGTTTGCTTCACTTCGGCGTCAATCTTTCATAATGAGTTTGGACCATTAGAGAAAATGAAAGACATATTTCTTTCAAGATTTTGGCTCGAGAGGAGGGACAAACCTTGAAGACAAAGCCAGGGCAAGATCATAAAGTAACTGAAAATGTGAAACCATGGGCGGATAATTTATTGATGCCCTCCTAATAGCAGCATCTTTAGCAACCCTCAACCATTCAGGTGTCGCAATGTTTGCTGCCTCCCCACAATTAAATCCTACACACCACATTATCCAGAGGATTAAAGCCAATTGAAATATTAAAATTAATGACAACCAAAATATCCCCACAAAATGGAGCTTATAGTCACATTCCTTAAAGGTTAAGTGTCCCACCGTGACTAAATCCAGTGTGATAAGCTCTTGGAAATGTGACAACAAATTCTCCAGCATTTTGCACTAACCTATAAGCAATTAAGAAATGAAAATCATGAAAAACGCTTCACAAAAGATTAATCAGGCATCAATTCAGAGCCAGCATCACCAAAATGAGTAGAATAAGTAAGTAGGCTTCTTTTTGGCAAGAAATCACTAGTTACAATAGAGATTTAGCATAGGAGAGGCTGTACAAGATATTGAAAGGTATTAATAAAAACTATACCTGCAGCATGGAACCCCTGCACTAATAAACACTTCAGGCGATATCACTGTGGTTTTCTCCCCAAGTACAGCAAAAGTAACTGATTGAATAAAAACAAGATCCTTGTAAGTTTGATAATAAAATGGGGACGCATTTATGAACACAGCCAAATACCATTCTCTCAAAATGTTGATACTAATTCCTCTCAGTGAACCAAAAAAACTTAAGCAATACCTTTAATTCTACATACATTGCCAAAAAGAAACAATGAATCAAAGGTTAAAGAAAGGATGAAAAGGAATAAGACTAAGAAAAGGGAAAACATTAGAAAATCAAAACAACGAAGAAACTGAGAGTAGCATACCCAAGGAACTGGAGTGAAAGGCCACTTTAGGAGCTTGATTGAGAAGGCTAATGGAAAAGGGAGAAAGGCAATCTACTCAAACAAGGGAAGGCCTTCAAATTTCACAAGAGAAAGTTCTTTAATTTGAGTCCAATTATTAGATTTGCAAAGTCCGTAAATCAATATGATTAAATTAATTATTAAAATCCTTATAGTTGGGGGAGAGTCAACTTAAGTTCTCATAAAGCTACTCATACTACTCAATTTGAGACTAGGCATCTCATATTACTTAGTCCCCATCAGTTAGTTGGTCATCCTTAGAAAGCCAATGTCCTGACAATTAGGCTGTGACAAATCACTTAGCTAGTAGCTTTTTCTAGATTACTCAACCACCAGCTCTAATGCAATTGGAGGGCACCCACTCAATATGGGAAACCTCACCCAAAAGCTAACTATCAAGGTGGGAGAATCAACCCACTCAAATTCCCATAAAGCATCTCATGCTATTCTTGGACTAATCATCCCATATACTACCATTATTTTCATCATATTACAACAAGAATTTCACTAAATTTTGACAAAACGATGTTTTTATAGGAATTTGAATCATAAAATACTAAGATATCAGTGGTAAATCTTGATTTTGACAATCATGACTTGATACAAAACTATCAGTTTGTGAGCGCATGATGATCAGTGGTAAATCTTGATTTTGACAATCATGACTTGATACAAAACTATCAGTTTGCGAGCGCATGATGTTAGCTATACACGACGGTGCACACGCACAACAATCACAGAAAGAGAAAAACTTATGATCTCTGTTCATGAGGTACATATATCATCAAGCACATGTTTGAAATCACATTGGATGAGGCCAGAACGTGGTTTTGACAGAAGCAATCTTTGGGTTGATTTTGCCAAAACGTGGTTTTAGCCCTACCTAATAAGATTCCACACACACCTTACATCATATCAAAGGATCTACCCAATAATGCATGTCTTGGTTATAACAACACAAGGCACAGTAGGTTAGGGCCTGTCTCTCAAGGCTGCGAGAAAATGGACTTCGAAAAAATGACAACGTTTTTTCATAATGAACTTTCCCTGTAGAGTTAGCTCTAAAACGACATTTTTCTTGGTTAAGCAAAGAAATATAAAAGGGATTTCTAGCACTTAAAATAACTCTCATAATATCTAATAATCTATCACGAAATCATAGCAGTCTCCAAATATCTGACATAACATCACCACCTCTATGTTTGATAAGAATCAGAGAATATTGATTAACGCCTATTAACCCTGAACACAATAGCTACTCGCAGTTAACAGAGACTTATGCCTTAAATCTTATCTTCCACATCCATCAATCTGTCTAAAATGCTACCAAAAATAGCAACGTTCAAATGCAAGTGAGAGCAGAAAACGCATCCAAGAGCAAGATTTATTCAACCATCATTGTAGTACACATATATCGCCTATACATGCCACCAAAGTTCTTCCTCAAAAGTTCACAAGTAAATTTAAATATGTTCGCATGCGGAGATAACTAACATGGCGAGTGTGAAAAATATGTAGTACTTTATGTAATATGGGAGCAACACACGAACATATTGCCGAATTAAATTTTGAGTTCACATTAAACAGAACCGAGAAACAGGGATGTTTACTCTGATTTAGTGCCACCTTAAGTTACTTACCAAGAGGATTTATTTCTCCTCCATACCCATGAATTCTGACCACTTCCTCAAATGCGACAGCGGCATCCCGCGGCACGCCATACCAAGTCTTGCCTGCCCCCATATGAAGGTAATTCAAGCTATGCAGGTCATGATCCTCTGCATGCCAAGCAAACCAGCTGAACAGCATAGCTACGTACACCATTGGTGATGTAACACCTGGAATCCCCTCCTTCATAAACCTCAGCAGAGAACCATTTGCCCGTGACACCAACCTCATGTTCCATGCAGTCTCTCCAAGAGTCGTTCCCTCCCCTGCCTCTCTATATTTTCTCCCATTCACGGGAACAAAAGCCGAACCAGGCATATCGTTTGCGTACTCCACGGAAAAGGGTTTGTCCACTGTAGCCTTCCAATAAAGTGTTTCTATCTCCAGAGGCAAAAGACCACCTTTCTTGGCCCATTTCTTCAGATAATTCTTCTCAAAAGCCTTGGCCTTGGCCTCAAATTCCTGAAACGTGTAGTTTTCCCCACTCTGCCACACAGGACGCTCCGCTGGCCGTTGCTTACGAGGGCAGAACCCGATCTGCTGCTGCCTTGTGGTGAATGTAGGCTGGGATTTCGAATTAGAAGAGTCAGAGGAGGCAGCTCGTGCTGCCAACGAGCGATTAAGATTGGCAATTGCTGTCTTCTTCGAAGAAGGTGGCACGGGGGGAACAATTTTGCAGATTCCATACCTGGAAGCTTCCTTCTCGATCTTAAAAATGTATGAAATCGGATCTTGAAACTCAGCCAAGCTAGGGCGGTACTCTGGGGCCAGAGGAAGAGATTTTAGCCATGAAAATACCTCTGAGTTTGGCTCTGAAGCCAGAGCTGCCGAACCCACCATTATTATTACTAGCTGAAAACTCGGTGAAGGAGATTCAGGTTTCTCATTGCAAACTCAGAGGAAAGAGAAAACCCGAGTTGTTCAGATTCCATGCTCCATCTTCCCCTTCCCTCTTTGCCTTCTGGGTTAATTTACTATCTCTCTTTTTATCTTCCTCTGTTTCTGCTGTTACAGAGGAACGAAAGAAGAAATGGTGAAAAAAAATTAGAAAGAGGAGATTTTCGGGGCAGAGCAAGTGAGGAGCGAAGTAGACATGTGAGTGGGGTTTTAATCTGGGTTTGGGACTGCTTCGTAAAGATGCCATTTCTTTTCCTTTAATTTACGGAAAATGCCCCTTGGTTTTTCCTCTTTACTTTGTTATTTATTTAGTTTAAAATTATCTTTTTGGCGTTTCCTATCTATTCGAGGATAAATATGAAAGTAATTTGGCCAACCAAACAATTATTATAACTTTTTCTTGCAGTCATGAGTCATGACCTTTCTGCCGCTTGCACAATGCCTAGGTCCAATGCGCCATAGCATTTATGTCCTCCTCTTCCCGTTTTTTTTTTTAATAAATCACTCCAATGTATATTTCAGGCCAAAAAAATGTAAATCTAAGTAATTAATTTATATAATTGGACAACTCATATTATAATTTACACAAAAATTGAAGTAAACTACATACAATTATATTATCGCATCGCAGATTCTTAATATAAGAATTGATTGATTTTTAAAAAAAAATTAAGAAAATTAAATAAACTATTTAATCATAATATTATACATCATTAGATTATATATTAAATTATAAGTTCACAAACTAGTTTAAAAGGGAACCATAAATATAAATACTTTAATATAATTTAATTAACTTCCTTAATATGAAAAACCAACCAGCTCTATATTAAAAACTGGAGGTATTAAAAAATTGGTCAGGTAAAAAAACTGGTGAAAATCCCTATTTTAAAGTTGTATTGGTCAAAATGATCTGAATTAAAGTATGGCCGATGCCCTATAGTAGAGCTGGGAATACGGGCCAGCCCGTGGCCCGTACAGTGCGGGCCTGTGCAGCTCGCACTTCTGTGAGCTGGTAAAATGTCAACCCTAACCTGCAATGTACAGGTTGCAAGCCAGCCTGCGGGTCAACATTTTTTTAAAAATTAATCCTATTTTTTAAAGAGGATTGAAACTATGAGACACATATATATGAGTCATTAAATTTACCTTCTTAGCATCAATCATTTCTCTTATAAAAATTTAAAAACTTAATCTATAATTCAAGAGATAAAGTTATCAAATTTGTCAAAGTTTATAAATAAAACATAAACACATCCTCAAGCAACCAAGATATAATAATTTTGTTTAAAGAAGGGAAGAGGCTAAGATTTTTTCTCTTTGGATTGGGAGGTACCAAGATAGGAGTAAAAAACTTATAAGTTTTGTAAAATTATTATATGTAAAAAAAAAATTTTGCAAGCCAACCTGCCATCCCGCCGATTGGGCCCATATTACCGGCTCTACCCTATAGGTATTTTTTAGATATAAAATCCTGTAGGATATGGGGTACTTCCGAAATTTTTCGCTACTTTTTTTTTCTAAATACCTTAGGGCTTGTTTGGTATAAGGGGAGGGGATGGAAAGTGAGTGGTGGGAAAATTTTTTTAAGTTGAATTTAAAAAAATTAAAGAAATAGGGTTAACAATTTTTTAATTAATTTTTCTTATTCTTTTATTTTATATATTCTCTTTATTAAAATTTTATTATCCCACTTCTTTAAACTTTTAAAATTTAACTCATGAAAATATTCTCTTCCCTCCCTAACCTCCCAAATCCCTCACAACAGACAGGATTAATTATATCTGACTCAGCGAGGATCTGGGTACGGTATTGAAGGAGTCAAAGACGACCAACCAATGGATGACACATCAGGACACATTTTTGACAAGTGTAGTGATATGATTGGGAAGACCAGAATCTGACCAATGAAGGCTGCCGCAACGCAAGCATCGCATGAAATAACTGTGTGCGGACGATATTTTAATCATGCCCCCCGCGACAATCAACGGATAAACGGACCACAGATTAACTGTCAACATTTTCTTTTCTTTTTTCCTTTTTCCTTTTTTTTGGAATGGCATTTGAGGAAGAAAAGGGATACTTAATTTTGTTAGGATATTAAGTATTAGGTATAATAGCATATTCTCTCTTTGACTCAAATCAATGAACAACCTTTAATCTTAATTTGAAAATTTCAAATTTATTATCTTCGAATAAAAAATAAAATTCTTTCTTTTCTTTTGGTCCAAAAGTTTTTTGTTTAGAAGAAAAATATAATAAAATACTATTTAAACTTCAAAATCTTAAAACAATTATTTCCTTTTAAAATGAGTCATCAATTGCTATATTATTGTTATAGTTAATACCATGCTCTTACAAGTAACAAGACTTATTTAAAATTTTGAAGTTTAAGTGGAATTTTTTTATATTTTTCCCTTTTAAAGTTGCATGATTCTCAATTAAATATCTACAATCATTTTATCATTTATACTCAATTTTTAAAAGTAATTGTATTAAAACATAAAGAAAATCTTATACAAAGACGGTTGAATTACACAAATTCTAACTTGGGTCATTGAACTTAACAAACTATATATAAGGTTATGCGTCATAATTAGGGATTTAAAATTTGGGTCAAATTACCTATATGTCCCTTAGTTATTAAAAGTTAAAACAACAAAATTGAAAACACAACTATATTATTTGCTCCATGAATTAATTCCTTGGTAAGCACTGTACGAATTTGTGCTCCAACTTATTTCCAAACATTAATTATGCACAATAATTTTTTTTACAATATTCAGTTTTATAGGAAAGTAGGAGTATATAATTGAAAGAGGGGGGATTCTTGTGTGCTAGTACAATGTTTCACAAATAGTTTTATTTGGGATTTTTCCTTTTTATAAAAAAAAAAAGGATCATGGTTTATATATTCAAGATTCAAAAGTTAAACTCAAGTCATAAAACTTTGAATAAAAATACAAATATCAAAAGAAGGTGATACGTAGATCAACCGCCACAATAGATTTTCATTTATTTTAATACATTATTTTATAAAATTGAATATTGTATAACAAAATATTGTGCATAATTTTTTAGAGATAACATTAACAAACCTGTAACAGAGCTTTCATAGTTTGATAGTATATATTTCATTCATCAACGCCTACATAATTAATGTTTGGAAAGAAGTAGGAGAACCAACAATGTATCGTACTTTCTGAGGAATTAATTGATAGAGCAAATAATATGGTTATGTTTTCAATTTTGATGTTTTAATAAATAAGGGATATGGAGGTAATTTGATCCAAATTTAAAATATCTAATTATGATGTATAATCTTATATATAATTTATTAAATTCAGTGACTCAAATTAGAGTTTGAGTAATTCAACTACTTTTATATAAGATTTTTTTTTTAACACGTAACTCGAATTAGGCAATTACACCAATAAAATGGGGCCCAATTGAGAAATTTTAGTGCATGCAATATCATAATGTTTTTTTAGTAGCATATCATAAACTAACTTATATGCACGCGGTACCTTAGAATATGTTTTCTAGTAACACCTTACATTCTAAAATATTTTTTTAATGTGATTTCACTTTTAAAGTATTTTTTCAAAAAGCAACAAACATCCTAAACTTGGAATAGTGAGTATTATTAGGAAAATACTTTAGGGTGCTAAATACATAAAAAAAAAAAAAAAAGCTTATTTTTTGCAGCTTCGCATACAAAATTAGTTTAAACCATTAAAGGGGAGTTTGAGATATCTTATTTTTTGACAATAAATGCTTATGACGTAAGTGGAGATAAAACTCATCTTACATACTTACCTCGTATATCGTAAATCACGATTTATAAACACTTATAAGTAAAAAATAAGCTATATCAAATAAGCATTGAGTGTTATTAAGAAACTTTAAAGTATTAAATGCACCAAAAATTAGTTTAAAATAATGATTGCCACTAAAAAAATATTTTAAGATATTAAATGGTACTCAGCCAATTTTCGATCCATTAGAAAGCTTGCAGATAACTTATGGATCCCTAGCTTTCATGCTAAATCATTATTATGGTAACTTGATTAAATGGCCTATATTATAGTGATATAACTTGATATGAAATTAGTTTATAGTGATTTAGCATGAAATTCATTCATGCTAAATCATTCATGTTACTGGCAAAAAAAAAAAAAAAAAACTTGATATGAAATTCATACATTCCATGTTACTATAAAATGCATGTAATCAATATTTATTTGAAATTTATGGAACTTTGATGTCAAATACCTTTGGATTTTAGGTTCTACATAAATCGCATGTAACTATTTGCAACCATATATATATATACACAAAATTATGTGACAAACCATATCTATATATCATAATTTCAGTTGGCAAAAACTACATATATCACAATTTCTAGAATCTTCCCAATAAAGAACATATTGACAAGAGCACAACTATTGTTTTTTTTGGGCCAAGACAAGAAACATTGAGTGAGCTATTTTTGTGTTGGCAGGTGGCCACGACCTTAGCTACGGAAAACGGCTCCATCCTTAATTTTCAGCTATAAATAAAACCACGAGACAACTAGAGCCGGTAATATGAGCTCAACCCGTGAGCCCGCGGGTTTTGACGGGTTTTCCCAACCCGCAAAAATGCGGGCCGCACAGGCCCGCACCGCATAACCCGCCGGTTAATGCGGGCCAGCTCGCGGGTTGGCGGGCTGGCCTGCAAAATTTTTTATTTTTTATTTATACATAATAATTTTACAAAACTTATGAGTTTTTCACTCTTATCTTGGTATCTCCCAATCTAAAGTAAAAAAATCTTAGCTTCTTCCCTTCTTCTTTAAACAAAATTATTATATCTTGATTGTTTGAGGATGAATTTATGTTTTGTTTATAAACTTTAACAAATTTGATAACTTTATCTCTTAAATTTTAGATTATGTTTTTAAATTTTTATAAAAGAAATGATTGATACTAGGAAGGTAAATTTAATTACTCATATATATGTATCTCATATTTTTAATCCTCTTTAAAAAATATGAATTTTTTTTTTCAAAATAAAAATGCGGGCCCGCGGGCTGACCCGCAACCCGCACACTGCGGGTTAGGGTTGGCATTTTGCCAGCCCGCAGAAGTGCGGGTTGCACAGGCCCGCACCACGCAGGGCGCGGGTTGGTGCGGGCCAGCCCGCAACCCGCGGGCTGGCCGTATACCCAGCTATAGAGACAACACTATTTTTTATTGGCTAAAAAAATCACTAATTTTAATATTACAATAAGCACCTGGGGAAAAAAAAAACCTATCGTGCATCACTGGCATTACATTCATCAACATGGAGCTAATCCTCTTTTCTGAAGATGAAGCAAAAGCACAATCAAGAATAGGATTCAAGTTTCAAATGAGTATTATTAATTTAAAAAAAAAAAAAAGAAATTCACATAAATCAGAGACTAACACATTTATATAGTTTGCCCGTCGATGTTAGGTTCCCACAACAAAACCCCCCTAAAAACAATTGTCTGACACCTGAAATTAAGAGCCAAGAAAATGGCCTTTGAAGGCAAAATCATAAATGCAATCAGATCATTATCGGCAGGTGTCGGCAATGTAAAGCAACTAATCCATACTCCGAATCGTTATTTTTAAGCATTTGTAGATGGTCAAACACAGAGAAGCATAATGAAGAATGGTATTTCATTTAACATAATAGTCAGGGTCCAGACACACAGGATTCAAGACAGAAAAAGTAAAACTCAATTTTAAAAAAAAAAAAAAGCCAAGATTTTTCTTTTTCTTTTCTTTTTGGCCTAAGTTGGATCCACATTTGGGGAGCTGGGGCAGGAGGAGAGCTCTAGTGTAACAGGGCAATGATCACTTCCAACAAAACCTGAAGACATGACAAGAGCAACAGCACTGATTTACAAAACAAGCATAATTCGAGCAGCTTAAAAAAAAACTCATAAAAATTTTCCCTCCACTTAAAATCCCATGTAGGCAAAAAGAGTGATTTATTAAGGCAATATTTGGTATGCGAAAAAGTATTTTCTAGAAAGGAAATGAGATCGGTACACTTCCCCTCGGTATACTTTCCATTTCCTTTCTCGAAAACACTTTTCCACGTATCAAACATTGCATGAATGTCAATAAAAGTTAAGCAACAAGAGTAACACGAATGAGAAAATGTTGCCGCGGGTTCAACTATCATATTACTAAATGGGGAGACAATCGAGGTAAAAATTTAAGCCCCCCCTTTCTGTTAGTAAAATCACAACATCAAGACCTTTTTAAAGTATGGTATTAAGCTGTCATGTTTTCATTGGATAGCCTAATACTCCTCTAGTCCTATTTACCATAGGGTAGAGAAAAGGTTTATTTTAGTCCAATTTATAAGTCACATCATCAATTTTTTCATATGAATGCATAATTATACCTTTAATTTATAATTATGTTGACTGTGTTTTCATGGGGTGTATTGTATATTAAATAGGGGTAAAGATAGAACGTTGTTTAATTTTCATGCAAAGTTAATCAGGTTTAAGGTTTTTATTCGTCTGTGTGAAACATGCTAAAAGTGATTTACAATAGAAGCAGAGGAGTAATAAGCAATTACAAAACTGCACCTAAATTACCTTTAAACTAATGCTTAAAGAAACAGTCCAGAACAGAAAAATGATCATTCTTGGGGACCCATTTATATTATTAAAGGATCTAGCAGTGGCATTTACAAAGGCCAGGCACTTGGATCTAGGATTTAGGACTCAGAAAATAAACTAATGGAGGATTCAACACTCAACAATGTAATTATTTCAGTTTCATATTTCAAATTTTGCAAAATAAGAAAACACAAGAGGATCATCAGTCTCATGAATAAGAAACTCACCATCTAACTCTATCCCTTTTCCACGCATTTCACATGCAACAATTCTGTCCTTTAGTTTCTCTGAAACTATGAAATAGTCTATTCTCATCCTTTTTCCACGATACCTATTAAAGAAACAAATATCAGAACTAAAGCAGGAGATACTAATTAAAAAATTCTTAAATTTTCATCTCCCAACAAATCACTTGCAGAGAAGTATTTCTGTAAAAACAAAGGGAAGAAAACAATGACCAACAGACAAAAGGACCTTTTCAATTATTATGACGCATTGCTTCAGCAGTTTGGCATAATATTTAATCAGGTTTAATTTTGATAACCAAATTAGAGTGTAAATTTGGACAAGAGATAGTAATCTTACCTTCCAACTGGATTTCCAGACCATGAGAAACCCTGCTCCATGTCCTTTTCTTTGTGCAGAAATCTATAGGCATCCACCAGTTTCCCCCTAAGAATGCTCCAAAATCTCAGCTATTATTTTTGGAAAAAAAATAAAGAATAATATTAAGCTGAAAACGAAGGAATAAAAGCTCTTGCCAAAGAGAAGGGGAAGATTATTATCAGCAGAAAGAAGTCATCTGTGATTCACAGTTCCATTTCTTGTATTATTTATTCAATTTTCCTTGTTATGTGTTGTCATACTCCACAGAAATAGGCTTCAAAATCTAGTTTGAAAAACAAAGGTATGTGCAACTTCTCCTATTCTTCCTGAACTTGTACATGCTACCCTTCTCCTTTTTTTTCGCCTTGTTTTTCTGTGCATTTTCTATTGTCCCTAACTTAAAACTCATCTCATCTAGTAGGAGGACCCATTGCGTGGTACGTGACTTGAATCCCATGGTAAAAGATTGGGATTCTGATGTAGGGTCTATCTACAAGGACCCTTGTCTCTCCAAGGACGTTAGTATCATTTCTTCACAACTTATCGAAAAAAGTATCATTTCTTCACATGCCATAAGTGAAAAGGGATATGGAGAGTTGTGACAGCCGACATGGCTGAGTAAGCTCCCAAGAGTGGAGCACAAAAATGGGCTACCTAGGAGGGTTGCAACTGACAAGATGATAGGCTGAGCTGTCTAGAATCAAGCCACTATGGGTATCAGCTGTGAAGGGCTTGGCATAGTTAGGGTCGATTGCAAGGCATAGGACTTGAATCCCACAATGGAAGTAAGTTAAGAAAGTGTAGAAGAATATAGGAAGAGAGAAGAGAGGACTATCTCTAGTTGGTGTAATACGGCCTGGGTCTGATGCTATATGCATTCTTATGAGAAACAGCTCATTGAAATGAACTGTTTATGAACTATCTCTAGTTGCTAGATGAAAGGTAGTCCCATTGCTAGCAGAAGCAACGGGACTACCTCTCATCAAACCTTTTCAATACCTTTTTCATCTAAAAATTGTTTTGAAACATTATATTCAATTCTGTAAAGGAAAATATTGATATACTTTTAACCTTAGCAAGGTATAAAATTATTGGTACTAAATGAATCCAAAAGAACTTATCGTAAAGTTATAAGGTAAACGGCAGGAGACAAATGAAGGCAGCAAGCCACCGACATCAAGTTTTAAATGTTGGTAACAACATCAGGTGATGGAACACCCCCCCCCCACACACATGAGAGAGAGAGAGAGAACAAAGGCTTGTGAGATAGAATGGAGGAAAAGACATCTTCAATAACATTTCAATTAGCCCAAAAAAAGGAAACACTCTTCGATCAAGGAAGAGCAGACATCTTTGATGAGATCACTCACTCTCGTAAGATAGTAGCAAACCGTTTTCTTTCAGACAAGGTAAATCCAGGCTGCCCACAATCCTGCATAGAGGCCAGATCATCGGATGATTAACCACAATCCATAAAAGAGAGAATTATAATACACTATTTGATGCTAAAAAAATAGGGTACATTGCTTGTAAGATAAAGATTCTGCTCCTACAAAGCAATATTATAAGATAGATAAAGCTCAAATTTCAAGAAAAAAATTAAGTTTTTCCCAAAGTGTGAAATATACATACAAAAAGCATAAGTGACTCAAATTGATGTCAGTCTAAAACATCAATACATTTTTAATTCTGTAGTTTTGATCATCAAATATAATATGACAGTAATTTTAAATTAAATGAGATAAGAAGAGAGCTTTGGGGGTGAACTGTTGAGACCTCTTTATTTGGCGGAACATAGCCATTTTGTTTGGCTGCGCTAAAAAATTCTGGATGACTCACATCAATCTCTTCATGACTGCACATAATGAATTAATGAGGGAAGAAGAGAAGGGAAATAAAGAAGTCTACTCTTTAAAAGTGTGATGATACACTAAATGATAAAGAATAACCCAGCTCAAACAACTTCCATGAAAGTATAAGATAGGCCTCCAAAATAAGATAGCTTCATCAAATAAGGCCAAAAAACATTCCTTTGTATGTTTCAATGAAATATATAGAATGCTCATCACCAAAAAAAATATGTTGATTTTGTGTGAGGAGGAACTAACTACATCTGAAAGAATATTAAAAGCCAAATGTTGGCATACAGACAAGTTCATAAATGCATTCAGTTCCCTCAAAATTTTGAAACACTGCAAAACTCTCCCCACTTAGATGTCCACCATGTTCATGGAATGAACAGTCAAACTGAGAAAGAAAATGTGCAACCAACAGCTAAACGCCTAAACTCGAACCATTGCAAACAAAATTCTACTGCTATACAAAGGGGATAGACTAATTGCTACTAGACAACCAAATCCAATATGAGAAGCTGGAAGAACGAAAAATAGAGATTGCCTACCTGACATTGAGATCCCCACACCATATTAAAGGCTTATCAGAATACTGGGTGACGAATTCCAGAATCCTTTTGTCCCATTTTCTTCTCCTTTGAAATGAGTTCTCCTCCTCTTTCCATCCATTGTTTGGTGCATATGTGTTCAATATCCGAAGAGTCTCAAATTCAGCCAAGATCACACGGCCATCTGGTTCATGCTTTGAAGCTAACCAGCACACACAAGAGTATGATTCTATGAGCAGTAAAGGAAAGCAAATATCCCAAATTCCACCATAACAGTTGGAAATATATATCAGTAAATCCATCAGATCTATTTGTTTTACCATATGAAACAATTGCTTCAAATCATTTTTAAAAATCAAGTAGAATTGCTCACTCTGAATGCAAGAGACTAAAACTGTCAAAAGACAAAAGATTCTTAGTACCAAATTGCTATAGTAATATGTCCACAACAAAGTATATCCAGCATTAGATTCTTTTAAAACCACCCACAAGCACATTCTAATCATGGCACGATTCTGAACTAACAAAATCCATGTCTAACTTTTGAATGCTTGGCATATTTGTAGATGAAAGATAGAAAAGAATAATGCCATTAAGAAAAGCCGAAGCAAATACCTTTTCTATCAAGATTGAAAAAGACACTTTTTGGCTTGAAGCACTTTTTTACAAAGAGTGCTGTCCCTGCATACTTTGAGTCTGCAAGAGACCACCATACACGATAGTCTCCAAAAGGTGGACTAGAAAGCGCACGCATTAATATCTGCAATGTTTGTGAAAATTTGTGTTCTAGAACATGAGAAGGTAATGCCTTGAATACATCAATATAACGTTATATTAGAATATTGCTCTACACATATTCTGTAGTATAAATGATGCTCATGCATAGTTTTACATACATTTTTTTGGGAAAACCAATCAATGACTATTAATGAGGAAATTAGCTTTATTATAATTACAAATGACCAATTTATGTTCAAATTCAACCAAAAAAAAAAACATTTAAGATGACTATGCCCTTTGCAGGATATCATAGAGACATAATATTAGGAACAAATAAATGCACTGGCGAAAACTCTGCTTAATATTCTGACTGAGGTGAAAGAAGCAACAAATATGATCAGAGAATCCCCAAATAAAACTATTCATGTAAATAGAAGAAATAAGAGGCTCCAGTTACAACGATAGAAACAAAGGTCGACTTTCAACACTTGCATAGATCAATGGCTAACTTTTACTGTACTACTCCATCTACAGTCAAATTCACATAAGAACTAAGACATGCTCTGATGCAGGACAAAGGATGGAAATGCCATTCTTCATGGTGGTGAAAATCAATTAGAAATTGAGAGTAGAGAACAAAACTTGAGAGAAGGAAAAATTCATCACAGTCCATCCCTATACTTCACCATTAATCAATTCTACCAAATTATTTACCTACCAAGACTAACCTGAACGAGTTGGTAGGTCAATAAGAATAACTTGTGCAGATATCAATCAAAAACTTACACTATAATTCCTAAACATAATTAGGCACAAAAAGGCACATTTTATAGGCATAATTTGCAGCAACGTAACCTGCTTTTCTTCCCTGGCGGAGCTTGTATCATCTTTCAGTTGTCCTGGATTTTTTGGAGCACTCTTTGAACCAGCAGCAGGCATCCTCACTTCCTAATGATAAACAGCTTTTAGAAAATTCTTATATGATAGTTACTGAGTATAGAAGCGTAAATATGATGTTCAACAAACAAAGTAATATCTTGCACATTTACGACGGGTGAAAAGCACTGGAAAATCAGCTGCAACCTAGGATCTGATGGATCATTAACCAACAGACTAAAGCAGGACCACTTTCATGCTTGAGAGTGTTTGCAGTGAAGTTTTCAACTTTCAAAAAAATCCAACGCAATTTCAATCACATTACAACAAAACAGACATCTATTACATTTAAACCAAATACATTAATGCTTTTAGCACGAAACATAAGAGATCACAGACTTCTAGCTGATCCAGAACCCAAAATACTATTTTCTTGCTAGATAACAAAGGCAATGACAATCATCATCAACTCTTTTCGGAGCTCTAGACATAACAAAGGGAAAATTTTCAATGTCCCGCATATGACGAGTGATAGAGAAAGAGCCACCTGTATTGCAATGACATCCGGGTCAAAACTAGTGACTAACTTGGTGAATTCGGGCCAATTGTTCTTCACCCGAAGTAAAAGGCTGTTAGCATTCCAAGTCAAGAACCTTGATGGCTCTTTCTTCTCCTCCCCAGATGTTTCTGTACTTTCACCATCTTCTCCTGAAAGCGAAAGAGAGGACTTCTTCGACGGCCCATCCTTCTGCACTGGTTGAAAGAATCGCTTCATACTCTACGCTTCACTGTGACTGTGAGACACTGTATGGGGATAGCTCCTAACTAAATAATTAAATAATTATGGACAGTGTTTGAGGCTTCCCGCTTCTGATTCTCTTTTTTTAACCTTGCCATAAGCTTCTGATTGTGTTCGAGTAAGAGGGTGTTTGGAAAGCAGCAAAATCATGATTTCAAATCATGATTTGTAAAACTTGAGATAAAACTCTTCTCACATATTTACCTCGTAAACCGTAAAAGCTATTAAAAAAAACTAATCCAAACACGCCCAGATCCTGATTTTAAATTTTTTTTTTTAATAAATCGAAATAAAACTCTTTTCATATATTTATCTCATAAATCATTAAAACTATTCTTTAAATATTAATTCAAATAGTGTGGAGTCCCCAACATTATTTATTTTCAGGTGAGACCGTGAGTTAATTAGATAGTTAGAGATACGTTAGCCTCTCTTTTTTCCTTGGACTGAGTATATTTTTAACCCTTTAGGTCAGAGGAAACGACAGGATCTCCGTCGTCGACGTCAAGGTTCCCGAAAACCCCCCAAAATTCTCTAAACGGCGAAGAAATCCTGACGTTTCTGAAATTCCTGGACTCCGGGCCCGAACCATGGTGCTGGGTCCCTGCCTCCCTGGTGTTTGCCCTTTATTTTATTTTATGTAACTGGGTTTTATGAGTTTTTTCGGGCCCAATAAATATATGCCTTTTTTTAATATTTCGATGTCAGTGTTTGTTTTTTTGGGCCCAAATCGATGTCACTGTGTTAGTATTACTATTACTATAATTGGCTAAAGTGTATAGTTAATTAAAATTTGAGAGTTTTTTTAATAATATCATTATTATAATTAAAATATAAATTTTTTATAAAGTTTAAGATGATGCGGAATCTAATTAGGATTAAAACAATGTGAGTTAGCATTTTCCATGAAATAAAACTAACAAACTTAAGTTTATAGGACTAAAAGTGCACTTTTTAAAATGAAGGGAATAAAATGAATCTTGATATAAATATAAAGGACTAAATATATATTTTAACCTACTATTATTTAGATTTTGCTTTTGAGATTGAATAAGAAAATCAATAATGATGTCAACAATAATATATTTGCTTGTATTGAAATCTTTTCCCAAACCATTATTTAATGCATGTAATAAAGATTAATTCAGGACAAAAATAATTTATTTGTAGAAAAAACAAATAACAATAGCTCCTAATTCTTCTATTTAAAAGATTTGATGCAGATGTTATTTATTTATTATTGATTTTTATTTTGATAATTATATAATATGACATTTTAGTATTAGATCAACATTTTGTAACACAATTTTTTTAGTACGAACGTAAGAACGTTTAGTATCACAAGCATTTATATTTTGTCACGATTTTAGTATAATTTCCTGGCCAAATGTCACGCAATATAGATTAAAATTATAATATAATTATTACTGACTCGAAGTCCAAATTTCAGAGGAGAATCATCTATTTTTCAAAGGATAAATAGTAATTAAATTGTAATGAGATTATAGTAAATAAATATTTGTTTTGTTCCATGTTGAATACTACTGCTCCGGTCCTTAATATACGAAATATTTATCTCACTTGATTAAATTAAGGAAGTTAATTAAATTAGTTAAGATGACATGTATTTTCTAAAACATCTTAGTCATATTCCTTAATTCCCTTTCCTCCTAAATTATTGTTAAGGGAGCATCAATATGGATAAATTAGGAAAAAATTGACAAATATAAAAACTATATCTTATATTTAAGACCAAGATCAACTCCTCAAATATATCTTATATTAAGTACGGGAGGAGTAATATGTAAAATTATCAACATCTCAAAACTTACCTATTTCTAAGCCTTTTATCACCACCCATTCCATCCATAAAAGTTTGCAGAGTCAAAAAAAGGAGTAGCCGTCATTTTTTGCTTATTTTTGCTCTACGCGCACACACAGGAACACTTGCCCGATGATTACATGCAAGATCTTAAGAAACAAGGAAACCTCTTCACACAGTGCATCATGAGCTTACCATTTCTGACTTAAAGGTTTAACATGAAAAGGTAAATAAAGAATAGGCATAATCGCATTGACAAAAGAAATAGTGAAGGGTGCAAAATGCAAGTCCGTACGTGGACAATTTTGTTAGCTCACATACTGCTTCTCAAGAAGACTTCCACAGAATGCCAAGTCAAATCTCTCCTCAGGAGGATCCCCAATGAAGTCAAACACAGCATCAGCGTGTAAGAAATCTTCATCTGCCGTGTAGCTGCACCCACAATGTAAGGAAGCTTATGGAATTCAATGTGATATGGATATTATATTATAAGGAATGATAAGAATTTTCATGAGATGTTAAGAGCCTTTGGCTCAAGGCGTACTCACACCACCTTAAATAGGAGAGGTTGTGGGATCAAATCCCAAGTGGTTATGTGGTGGGCGTGTGTTTTTCTTCCCCAATGGGGAAGAGCTAGTTTACAGGTAAAATTCTGAAAAAGAGTGCTTTCATGAAATGCTCAATGCCTAACAAAGCAGAAATTTAAACAACTGTAAACACAGTTGCTTGCGTCCAATATAACAATAACATAGAGGTAATTTACCCGCTCTTCGTTACTATACACTTCATCCCTGCTGCTTTGGCAGCTGCTAGGCCTATGGCACTGTCCTCCACCACAACACATCTGAGGAAAATAAATGACATTTTACATTCACATGTGAGATACTGAAATACAAGAAGCCAGTATAAATAAGCGAATAAGTTGTTGGGGATGCATTGCACAAGGCATGGCTCAAAAAATTTAAAGGTTCAACAAGGACTATTCCCATTCCCCTTGTAGACAACAGTTTCATTTAGTTTTTGTCGTGTCTCAGCCTTACCAGAAACTGAAGAATTGAATGAAATATAATAACAAACTAACAAAATTAAGAAGTTGTCACTTATGCACTCCTACGAGATACCTTGAAGGTTCAACACCCAAAGTGCTGGCTGCTAATAGATAGATGGCCTGCCAAAAAGAACCATATGCAATTAGCTTCTGAGAGTATCAATGTACATCCAATAATTCATAAAAATAATGCACCGCATAACTTCGGAACATAGCAAGGGATTGGTATAACACATAAAGAAGTTGTATCAGATAAAGTTACTGAATAATCCAAAACTGTATTATAGAGATAGTACTCATGCATGTGGCACATTGGGCTTAAGAACCCCCAGTTTCAGTTTCCATTTACTTCTAATAATTAAATGGAAGTTGGATTATATATGTCTACATCTTATGCTACTAGGGTCTTATATCAAAATTAAGAGGATGAAAACCTTACAGGATCAGGCTTTTTGCGAGGAACCACATCTCCTGCAAAAATCTTGATTTTTTCTGCTCTTTCAGGACCCAGCAAGTTTGACACTATTGCAGAGACCTAAATTCAACACACAGATTAGGTCTCAAAAGAGTAGTAATCGACAAATAATTTGAAAATATGCTAATGTGATATGCATATCCGATCATCAACAGTATCATATAATTCACTCAGTAACTAATGTAGACAATTGGAAGGTTATGAATTATTGATCTTGACCTAAAAGTTCTTCACAACTAAATTCTATGTATGGGAGCTAAAAACAAAATCTGATAGACTCCTGAGGTTACTTAAGCAATTTCAACTCAGCCATGTAAGAAGGATTAATGGACCAGCATTCCCTTCAGTCATAAAGGACTTCTCATATAAGTGATTTGGACCTGATTATGCATACCGCCTTCTCGTTGGAAGTGCTGCAAACAGCTACATTGACTCCTTGACCCAAAGCCTGATCAATCAACCTGTATGTTTGATAAAAATAAACACACAATAAATTTTTTTTCTTGATTATAAATTGAGATTGTCTTTGTCTTATAACATAAAACATGAACATATGATACCTAAAACAATAGTGATTGATGTCAAGAGCAATCTTAGGTTGAAGCTTAATGATCAAAATCTTAAATTCATGCAAAGAATGAGATGAATCATGCTAAGATAATGCCCAAAAAGCTGCAACATGTGGATAATTGTGTTGTTGGATCAAGTTTTCAGAATAAAAATCTTAGCATAATTTTTTTTATTATCCTTTAAACATCTGTTACTTCTTCATATTGTGAATTTGTTATTATGCTTTGATATTAGGAATTTATTTAAATTTACTCTGGCTAGTACCATGAATAAAAACCATCCTCCTAAAAATAATTTTTCTTTATTTTATTTCTTCACTTAGCCAACATGCCTCAAAAACCAATATAGTGTGTCCTTATAGTAATGACTAATACGGCAACATAACAGTTTCTAACCAAATCAAGTATTTGCAAATTAATTTTAAAATTCCAAATTCCAAGAAATTAAAAATAAAGAAGTAAGTTACTGGAGGGAACAAACTTTGCAACACCCGGACGCAGAGGCAGCAATCTCTTCTCAATAAGGTCCATGAACAGTTCTGTTTTCCTCTTATGGAGAGAAGCTATAAAATGTTGTCTTTCTTCTTCGCTGCTTGGAGCTTTAGCTGGCCAACCTGTCTGGTTAAAGAACGCTGTCATCCTACAAAGAACACCACCAACTTTTTGTTTCAGTTAAACATGTCAGGTGCTAGACTCACTAATGGCTGCAACCTATCCAGAGATAAAGACAGATAGACGTTATCACTTTCATTGGGATAATCCAAGTGAAGAGAGAAAGAATGATTTTTCCCCCTTTGTTTTAAGAAAAAAGAAAAAAGAAACATACCTTTCTTTTCCACCTCCAATTTTGAGCAGCTCCCCATACAAATCCACATCCCAGGTAACGCCTAGTTCCCTCTGTGTAGCCAATTGAATTAGCGCAAGTAATTCACATGATTAAGCCCGGCCCAATTTCCAACTTATTGTCAAAGAAGAACAAAGCATGCATCTCTTTCACCGTATTAACAAACCACAATACTTTCACATAAACAATCTTCAAATCAAGAATTTAGTTCTTAGGAAGAAGGCCCAGCACAACATAAAAGTCTCAATGTGCCAAAAAATGAACTAACTTGTCCTTCTTAGTTTCCCGAATTTCTGTGATCTTACAAAATGAAATGCCCCTCAGACTTACATTATGAAAGTAGCAACGAATGAAAAATATCATTCTCTCTAGCTTAATCATTGCTCTACCACAGAGGATCAATATGCACAAACCCACTGAAAATGTAATGTGACTTCTCATTTTTGGCTCGCAGTACAATGACTGAACCATCAAAACACAGACACAAGATAAAGCAGCAACGAGAGCAGAAAGAGAAAAGCACTTAGTAAGTACCTCTTGGAAAGTTTCATTAAAAGATATCCTGTGGCCATCTTTCTCAGTGTCTACAAGCACTCCATCACAGTCGAAAAGAAGAGCAGCGGGAAGGGTAGAAGACGAAGATGCTGCGGCACAATTGACGCGACAAGGAGGATGACGTCTCAGTCCCAATGGCGTCGTCGTTATTGCGCGTGACGATTTAAGAGTAAATGCGGTAGGGTCCAAGAAAGACGATGTCAGAATATGTTCATGGTCCTTGTGTTTGAGGTTTGCGAGTGAGGATTTAGGGTGAGCTGTTCGACAGAAGAAAGAAGCGGAGGAGATGAAAGGGGTGGTGGTGGACGCCATTGGAGATCGATTGGATGGGCCTGTTAAAGGACTGAGCTCTTTTGCATATAAACGAAGGAAACTTATCCAGGGAAACGCTCATGGCATTGTGTTTTTTCTGGGCGGGCAGTGATTGGAATGGCTAGGTGGGGCCAGGGGATGAATGGTCCGAAGAACACAGACGAAGATTAGGCTGACACTTGGGAGATAAGTCATAAGTGGAGACCTGAGCTGACCGGCACATAAATGATTGACCCAATTCTCTGTAATAAGGCCTGACTCCCTCCCGTTTAGGGGTGTCCAAAGTATCCGGTCCCGATCCTAGAATTTTGATTCCGGGAATTTCCTGTCCCGGTTGGGACCGGGACCGGGATCTAAGGGATTTGGGATCGGGATCGGGACCGGTCACATACCTTGTGATCCCAGTCCCGGTCTTAGTTTTTTTATTTTTTTTTAAATTTTTTTCTTAAAAACTAAGTTATTGTTTTTTTTTTGTATTTTTTATCCCATAATTTAAGTTATCATTTGATAAAATGTGTATCACATATTTAGTTGGAGTTAAACTATATATATTGTGATACTAATCCTACTATATAATGTATAAAAATAATAATAATAATGATAAAGGTGATAATAATAATAATAATAAAATGTTATTCTTCAATTCTAGATCAATTTGTGTGATTATTATGACTTTATTAGATGTTAAATAATTACTTTAAACACTAGATTATAGAAAATTTAACTAAAATAATAATATTTTTTAAATTTAATTTTTTTTTAAAAAAATCGGGATTTCCCGGTTTGATCCTGGTCCCGCCCGGGATTACCGGGACCGGGACCAAACCGGGACCGGGATCGGGACCGGGATGCAATTTGCATCCCGGCCAAAAACCGGGACCGGGATCGGGAGTGGTAGATCCCGGTCCCGGTCCCGGTTTTAAACACCCCTACTTCCGTTTGTAAATTTTTTTTTTTAAAAGGTAACTTCTATATTTACAAATTTGTACATAACCAAACCAAGGTTCTAAAACTCACATCGGTCATTGAACCGATTGAGGTATTAGGTCAAAGATTAATGAATCAGACTAAAACTAATCTGAAGTGGAACTGGTGAAAAATTAAAAATTTCAGGATTATTAATATGAAATTCAAAATAAAAAATAAGAAAAATTGATTTTTTTTTTTTTTGAATACCAAACCAGGTTAATGTGGTTCCAAATCCGCCGGTCGGGTCTAAATTCTCATTCCTGTTGTTTCAAAATAAAATTTAGAGGTTTTTTTTTTATCGGAAGAAGAGTATTATGAAAAAGAAGAATTTATTTATTTTTTTTTTGGTACAAATGAGGGCCAGGCCCTAAAAGTGAAACTAAGACACTACAGGGGGAAAGGATCCCAAACGCTCTTCATGCACTAGTTGCCGCAAGTGAACTGGACAAGTCTCCATAAGGCAAGACTTTGTCAAGCCATACTTCGCAAGTGAATCTGCTAATTTATTGGTCAGTCGTGATGCATATTGTAACTTAACTTCCCATGCAAGTCCCAACATAGTCTTAATCCGCATAAGTAACAGGCTCCCAACTACGGTCTGCTCACTCTGCTGTAGTAGATCAATTAATTGCTTTGCATCTGATTCCACGATAACTCTTCTAAATCCCATATCTCTTGCAAGCATCAACCCCTTATAGAGTGCCCATTGCTCAGCCTCGAAGACACTGCACGAACCAAGAGTATGGGAAAAACCTACAATCCAATTTCCTTCATGGTCTCTAAGAACGCCACCACATCCAGCCTTTAATTGGTTTTTAGTTACTGCACCATCTACATTGACTTTTATCCAGTTGGTCGGTGGGACTTGCCAACCCGTACTGTTTGCATTGTGGGAGTCAAACTCTACAGTCTGCTGGGTTTGTAGCTGCACAAAATTCTTCATGTTGGCCAAAATAATTCTCAGCGGGTCAGTGGGTCGGTCAAACTCTTCCTCAAAGACATCTTTATTACGCCAACTCCACAGTAACCATATAGATACTCCCCAAAGTAAACTCCAATTGTGACTATTTCCTAGTCCCAAATCCCGTTTCAAATTAAGCGCAATCCAGTCTTTAAGAGATGCAGAAAAGAAGCAGTTCGCATACCTTGGTTCCAGGATTTCATTCCATAGCCTTCTTGCATAACTGCAGTCTCTAAGTATATGCAACACATCCTCTACTCCATTAGTACAGTAGTTACACTCTGCATGTGCTGAAGACCACTTACTCCTCCAATAATTAGTTGGCAGTCGATCATGGAAAACTTTCCAAAGGAATACCCGAACCCTCTCAGCGCCCTTCCAACCCCAAATATTCTTATAAACCTCACTATAATTATTACTCGAGGTTCTCTCCAGCAGATAATACGCACTCTTTACAGAAAAATTGCCATTTGAGGTGGCATTCCACGACATGATATCATGACCCGCTCTGTCCATCGGTGGTAATACCGCCAGTAGTCGTTGGATTACAGCACTGGGCACCAAGTTAGCTAAACGCGAGAAATCCCATGCACCTGCAGCAACCCAATCTACAACTTTGCTTTCCTCCTCCACCCTATCCAGCTCTCTACTACAGTAGCTTTTGATATTCCTATCCGGGAACAGCCACACATCATTAAAGAAATTGACATCCCTTCCATCTCTGATATGCCATCTAGTACCCATCTTAATTACATCTTCTTGTTGCGAAATGAATTTCCACAATGAGGAGTCCCCATTTCTGGCTTCTAACAGGTTTTCCTCATTTCGCAACATATATTTATGTAGAAGTACCTCCGCCCATAGTCCTTTAGCTCCACTCACCAGTTTCCAAGTCACCTTTGCCCCACAAGCACGATTGAATGACTCTAACCTTTTAAACCCAAGACCACCGTGAAGTTTTGGCTTTAATATTTGTTCCCAACTAATTGGATGGTAGCCATTAGGATTATTAGAGTTACCCCAGATAAAATTCCTTTGCAACCTCTCAACCTCTGAACAAATTGTAGCTGGAAGTTTAAGCACCTGCATTGGGTACACAGGAATAGCACTGATGACAGATTTTGCCAGAGTTATGCGACCCGCAATGGACAGAGTATTTTCCTTCCAGGCAGCTAGTTTATCTCTTACTCTGTCAATGACATACTGAAATGTATCCGTGGTTCTTCTCCCTCGCGTCATTGGAACGCCCAAATACTTTCCAATGTCAGTCGAGATGCCCATATTTGTAATCTGTTTAATCCTACCTCTTGTACCTGGCTTCACCCTCGGGGAGAAATAGATGGTTGATTTAGCTTTATTAATGCGTTCTCCAGAGGCTAAGCAGAATTTGTCTAGGCAATCCATCATACATACCGCTTGTTTCTCCGATGCAACCCCAAACAACAAAAGGTCATCAGCAAACATGAGATGTGAGATCATAGGTCCCTTTTGGCACACCCGAACTGGTTTCCACATTCCTTCTTGAACCTCATCATTAATCAGATGCAAAAGGCGGTCCATACACAACACGAAGAGCAATGGAGAGATTGGGTCCCCTTGTCTAAGACCCCTCTTTGGCGCAAAGAATTCTGTTTTATCTCCATTCCACAAAACATTATAAGAAACCGTTGTGACGCAGTTCATAATAAGCTTAACAAAATTTTCTTCAAGACCCACATCAACTAGCACTTGTCTTAGAAAATCCCAGCGGATTCTGTCATAGGCTTTCTCTAAATCTATTTTTAAAGCCATAAGCCCATTGCTGCTTCTTGATTTTCTCATAACATGCATTACCTCCTGCCCCACCATAATATTGTCTTGTATGCACCTTCCTTTAATGAAGCTAGATTGAAATGGAGACACTAGCTCATCCATTACATTCCGCAATCTGTTAACTATCACCTTCGTAATGCATTTGTAGTGCACAGTACATAGAGATATAGGCCTAAAATGGCCCACAACTTCTGGATTTTCCCTCTTCGGAATTAGGGAAATCAAGGTCTTATTAGAATCTTTCAGTACCAACCCTTCTTTAAATGCACTCTTCACAGAATCGCATAATGAATTTCCCACTATACTCCAATTAGCTTGATAAAAAACTGGTGAGAACCCATCAATACCTGGAGCCTTATAAGGGCCCATTGAAAACAAAGCATTCTTTATTTCTAAGTCAGAAGGTTGAGCACCTAAATTTGACACTCTCTCTTTAACTAATGGCGGAAAAGAGGAGGTAGTAATTAACTCCATACAATTCTCTGCATCAAGGTCATACAAATTTTTAAACCACCTTACAACAAACTTTTTAAGCTCAGTCACATCCTCCACCCACTGGCCATCTTCGTTTTTTAGAGATACAACTCTATTCCTTCTTCTCCTTATACTTGTTTTCAGATGATAATAACGGGTGTTACGATCACCCTTTGTAATCCAAGTTGTCCTGGCCTTCTGGAACCATTTGATTTCCTCCAGTTTAAGAATTTCCTCCAATTCCAAATGTAATTCTTTTTCCAGGTTGTTTAGAAACACTGAATGGGTGTAGGCATTAGAGGATTGAATACCTCCCAACCTAGCCAAGATAATCCTTTTCTTTTTTTCCACAAAACCAAAGGTATTCCTGTTCCACTCAGAAAGAGATACCCCTAGGTTATCAAGGGAACTATTTAGATCCATGTCAACAACCCAATTATTTGACAAATAATCTTTAAAGTTATCATGCTCTAGCCACATTGATTCAAATCTGAAAGGACGAGAGACACTAAAACGGACTTCGTCACCAAACCTCAAAGCAATTGGGTTGTGATCAGAAAATTTAGTTCGAGGGAGTACCTTCAACAAACATTCTGCAAATTCCATTAAGAAACTGTTATTAACCAAAGCTCGATCCAGTCTTTCAAATAGACGAGGGCGGCCCACAAGCTTTGGTCCTCTCCAAGTGAATTTCGGCCCCTGGAATCCTAAGTCCGACAGCCCACAATCCGTGACTTTCCCTTGGAACCATCTGATTCGTGAGGAATCGCCACCAGCCCCTCCTATCCTGTCAGCTTGTTGAAGAATATCGTTGAAATCACCATATACCACCCAAGGAGTTACAATCGTATTGGCCATATTCTTCAGCTTTCTCCATAAGATCTCCCGAAAATTTGAGTGAGGTAACGCATAGACCGAGGTCAGCAAGAAATGGGGTCTGCCATTCAGTTCACATCTCAGGTGAAAAAATTGTCTGTCTTCTATCAGCACTTCAGCACTTATACTGTTGCTTCTCCAAGCTGCAACTAACCCTCCCGAGCGTCCCATGCTGGGGATTATTTTGATAACATCAAAGCCCATCGAGTTAAGGAACTGGAACCGAGCTTCTTTATTACATTTTGTTTCCGCTAGTAAGAGCATTTTTGGTTTCAGCGTGCTACATACTGCCTTTAAGTTCCTTGCGAGCCCACTATTACAGGCCCCACGAACATTCCAGAATAAGATTGTATCCATAAAAACAAACAATAAATTGAGAGCCCAATAACAGCAAGCCCATTTAGGCCTCATTAATTTGACTCTCAGGGACCATTGTGTCCAAACACTGCTCCTTACACATCACCTCATTACTTATGGGGTCATCGTACATCTGTCTTCTATTTGGGTCTCCTGGGTCCACTTCCTCAATCCCAATTTCCGCATCCATACATAAGTGTTGATCCACCATGCCGCTAGCGGTCGGATCCTTTTCTTTAATGTCTTCAACCTCCAATCCATCCATTATCTCTTCACAATTTTTTCCACCCCCTCTTGGCAACTCCACGTCTCCCCTCTCAGTAAATTGTTCCACACTATCCATTAGACTTTCCCCACTATTCCTCCTATTCTGAATCATGTCCCTGGTTCTTTTCTCTCTCCGTTGTCTCACAGCGTGCCCCACCAAATTCTCCTCCACCTCCATGTTCTCAACTAACTCCGTACCTATTGTGATTTCGCCTGACACATTCCTTTTTTCCTTTCTTTTTCCTGGTGCATTCCGTACCAACTTAGTGCGCACAATGGCCAGGCCAGCCTCCTCTTCGACCACCCGTTGTCCTATCTCAGCAGACACTGTGACATCCTCTTGTTCCTCCACCTCAGCAAGGACACCAAAATGAGAGCCCGTTTTTCCAGTCCGAGCCAGTTCACCCCTGTTTTCCTTTGATTTCCGCTGCCGGCGGGTTTTGTTCACAACGCGCCACCGTTCTTGGCCTTCACATACTTGGTTTGTTAACTGTTCTCCTCGCCCATCGCTGTGTGGGTTATCTTCATTGGACTGTTCTTCCAGTACATTGATCTTCACTTTATTAGGACAGGAATCGACACAATGTCCATAGCAACCACATCCTGTACAGAGCAAGTGAAGGCCCTCATACTCTAGATAATATTCCACCCCATCTAATGTAAATCCCGACATAAGTTGTTTTCCAAGATCCACTAAAACACAAATTCTCGCGTAGTGTCCTCTGATATGGCAAGAAGTATTCATATCTACCTTCAACGTTTCCCCTATCCGATTCCCAATAATTGTTAGCACCTGTGCATCATAATACTCTAGAGTTACCTTGGGAATTCTCACCCACACCGCTACTTTATCAATGGTAGCTCTATCAGGTCGGAATCGCGGCTCCCATGGCCGAACAGTAAGGTAATGGTCATAAATCATCCAAGGACCTCCTGTTAACGCATTGAAGTAGTCTTCTTTATTGGACAACTTAACCACGTAAAATCCATGTCCAATATTAATCAAGCTAATCACACCTTTCTTAGCCCACACAGCTTGGAGACGAGTAAGCAAGGCTCTATACCCAATGTTCCTATCCAGTAGCTTAACTATTACTGCTTTCCGCCATGCCTTGTATAGACGTTTCCTCATCTTGCCAGAAAAAGTGAAGCTCGGAAAATTCTTCCCCGGGATCTCAACAGTCTTGTACAGAGGGTTCTCTCCCTCCCTTTCATTAGCCGACTGTGAGAAATCGGACATGCTATCATCCGAATCATTATCCTCATCATCACTTTCTTCATCTTCCGATGACTCCATTTGACGGTCCACTCCTTTAAGTTTATCTGCAAACGATGGGCCTCCCTGATAAGTCCCCGATGATTTAGAGCCCAGAGCTGGCCAGTGGCCATGGAGGATATTCCCCCCCGTCCCTTTTGATCCATTCTTGATCTTTTTCGAACTTCTTGCCATTTGATCCTCTTCCTCCTGTGTCGGAGGGACGAAAGAAGATATATCCCCAGAGAGCACCAGAGACATGTTCACCATGAAACAAACTTTAGCTGGCTTAAAAAGAAGAATTTAATATGAGAGCAAATGTAACCTTTTATTTTAGGACCAGACCCAATTCCCCAAATAAACTTGATGTTCAGGACCAATGGAGTATATCTTCACATAAATTTGTTTATTACTTTTTAGAAATATTTCTTATCACATGACTACAAATTTATCATTGAGGATCACGGCGATGACCCTTAGAAATCACAAGAAACCGCATGACGGTTAATCTCTTGATAATCCGTTCGTAGGATATTCCCATGCATTGGTTGTGAAGCCGGAGAAGAGGTTAACAACGAACAAATGAGATTGAGAGAGGCAAAAACGAGAGAAACGGTGCAGAGAAACACAATACACAGTACTAATATACTATCTAAAATACCTGTTGATGCATTGTCATCCTAAAAAGCTGTCAATGGAATACAGGACCAACTTTATACAACCACTAAGATACGAATCTCTGTCGATTAAGATGATTCTGGAGGGAAAAAAAAAGGCAAGTAAACAAAGGAAACAGCTAACAAGGAACATCATGAGTCTGCCCTTTTCATTTGGCTTGAACCATATCCCCAAATTATACAACTATGCGCGCAGCCAAACTTTCCAAAAGGAGGAGAGCCTAACGAGCAGCATGCATGAGAGAAGCACTAAAAATGACTAAAGGCTGCAGCAGCCTGGGGGCAATCAGGCATCTGGGGAATCAAATGAAGGGAGAAGCCAACCCTTGTTGGTTGCATACTCCACATAGAAGGCGAATTTCTCGCGTGCATTTGGAATGTCCAGAGCCAGATCGTCAAGACCGTCCTTGATGCGGGTGAAACCTTTAGTCATCTGATTGATAGTGATGAGACCTTCACTGAAGCACTCCTGCAGCAGATCCAGCATCCTATCATTCTTCTTCTCCATAGCCATGACCAGAGCTTTCTTCACCACCTCATGGTTGAAGAAAGGCATTCCAAGATCACGAATACACTGGCATGCTTCACTCACCACACCCCCACTCTCATACTCCTCCAACAGCTTCATGATCTTGTCCTTGGCATCCTCCACAGCCCATCCAGTACCCCCACCCCAACATCTCAATAGCCTCTCACCGGCATGACGAGCCCCAATGAGTGATCGAGCCATTCGCACAGTTTCGCTGCCACTGCATTTAGGTGGCAACCTGCTGCCAATTTCCTCTAAATTCAGAGGGGCCAATACATCATCAATCACAGCCCGAGCTAAAAACAGGGCAAGTTCATTTGAAGCGTCCAATATATCCAGTGCAGTATCTTCAGCACTTTCCAGAAGCATGACAAAACCATTAACTATATCCTCTGTGGAGAATATCTCAATATGAAGAGCAGATAGTAGTATTGATGCCATTTCCTTTTCTCTGTTTTTTCTGTCCATGGCAAGAGTAATTAGCTTCTTCAAAAATATTGGGTTAAACTCAGGCGCTCCAAGATCTTCAAGACTCCGAATGAGTTCAGGAATATCATCAGAGAGAAAATACTCATGAATTATAGTTACTGCCTCCTTTTTGTAGTTCCTCACTTTTTCATTCTCAACTGGGACATCCCCATCTTCACCACAGGGTTTCAAAAATGAAGCATCAAGCCATCCTTCAGATATTGCCCTGGGTACCAATGATTGAAACAAAGCTTTGGCTGATGGAATATCAAGAGCAAGATCATCTAGGCCTTCTGCCAACCGAGAAAAACCTTTCACCATTTGGCTGGAACTAATGAGCCCTTCTTCTGCTGCTTCTCTTAATAATTTCAACATTGAGGATTCTGCTGAACGGTTCTCCATGGCAACTACCAGAGCCCTCTTCACAACCTCATGATGAAAAAATGAAACCCCCAACTCCCTTGTGCACCTGCAAGCTTCAACCGTATCGCCACTGCCAACATATTCTTTTAATAAATCAGAAATCTTCTTCTTTACTTCTTCAACAGTGATGTGTGTGCTACCACCCCATCGCCTCTCTACAAGCTCTGCATGATGTGGAGCTGAGAGATAACTCTTTTCTGCAGTCTGGATAACCTGAACCCCCTTGGATGACTCAGGAAGAGCCTTTTTTGCCCTGGTAAGAAAGGCTGGAGGAAGGATATCGTCAACAACAGCCCGAGCCAGAAACAAAGCAAGGATGTCAACAGCATCCAGTATGTCCACTGCAAGATCATCAGCAGATTCGAGAAGCATAAAAAATCCATCCCTAATCTGTGCAGGACTAATCACATCAGCATACAATGCTGAAAGCAAAACAGAAGCCATTTCTTTCTCCTTATCATGCCTATCCATGGCCATAGACACAAGGCGCTTGATGAAGTATGGATAATATTCACTTGAACCAAGTTCTCTGAGATCAGAGGCAGCTAAATCCACATCACCAGTGCTGAAATATTCCTCGATGGTGGAAACAACTGCCTTCTTGAATTCATCCAAGGGGTCAGTGACAGTAGACCCCACCAGCTGATAGGGTTCCTACAAATACAGAGTATTCAAACAAATAATGTTACATGCTCATTAATGTAAACTATTTGAAAACTTAAGAAAATACAACCCAAGAAAAAAAAATTTACCCTCAGGCAACAATTGACAATTACGTGAAATTTAAGGAATTTAAGAATATATTGACTACAAAAGAAGAGACTTCATCAGTGCTGTAGATTTCCCAACAGAAACAGAAACAACAATTACCTCACCACTATCATAATTTGGGTCTTTCCTGTCTATATGAGATTCACCATCAGTATCAAGCAATTTTCCCCAAGTGCCCTTACCACCAGCACCATCTGCATTCAAAATAAGGAAAACATCAATTTTATCTGCTGAACATTTTGAAACTCAAAATAATTTCAATCTCATATACTGATAGTGAAAGTAAAGACTGCTTGTTAAAATCACAGCATATCCATAAGAAAGAACACAAAGATAACAATTGTTGCCCCAGAATAAAAAAACAAAAATAAATGCTCATAACTCTGAAGCACTCAGATTATTCTGCTTTGTTATGCAGATCAATTTCCTCCTGGCCAGTTAATGGAACTGCAGACTGGCTGGTTAGAACACATACCTGGAGAAAACAAATCACATATGATAGCATAATACAACACTTCAAGACATGGTTGCCCCTCACAATTGAGAAGTTTCTATTGCATGCCAAAACGAACAACATAAGGGGAATAGGTAGGAACCAGGTTAATTCATAGAGCCTATTCTTCTCATGGCTAAAGAAAACTTATCAAAGATAATATCAACAATGAACATAAATACAGCAGTGGCCAGAAAATATTTCTTTTTATCAACTTCCTAAAGAATAGAGAGGCTAATTCATGGGAATCACATCATAACATTGCAACCCTTCCAATCTACAGCCATAGTCCCACAATTTTCATCAAACTAATAAGCAACTACCTACCTCAGAGTAAAAAAGAAAACCCCAAAAGCTCCATCAGACGAGTTCAAAATTAATCATACATAGCCAGTCAACTCAATCTCACTTGACTTTGGAAGATCCAAAGATTCATCTATTGGTAAAGGGCATAGCACCTCCACAACATAAAGTTCCTTCCTTTTTTTTTTTTTTTTGCCGGTAACATAAAGTTCCTTCCTAGGTATACATAAAGTTCCTTAAACATAAAGTTCCTTCCTAGGTATACAACATCTTAAACATCAATATTGTGCATAATCCATAAATAAGTAAGGACCTCAAGAGGCCATGAACTCACCCTTCTTCACCCGCACAAACTTTCCAGAATGTGATCGCCGCACATGCCTCACAGCAATCCCAGCAGTTTGGGCCTTACTACCAGCAGGAGCTTTTATTTGATGGTCAGCAACAAAGGATGTAGGAGATTTCGGAGATGAAGATAAATTTTCCACATTATTGCTGGCATATTTTAGCATTTCCCTCTGCTCATCTGTCAGAAACCCCTCGCCTGAAGCCATTCGTAGGAAGATGAATATCCAAGCCTGTACAGGTAATCACGAATTGCTCTTATTAATTTTTCAGCGACCAAAACAGCAGCGTACGAATGCAGAAGGAAAAGTGACGTTTTATTTGCTTCAGTGAATATGGAAAAGGGGAAAAAAAGAAGAAGTAATTCTTCAAATAATCTAATTTCGCAATAAATCAAATCGCCTCAATATGATAAAATTGTAAAACTACTATCGTCCTTTTTTCTCCAAAAAGAAACCAGGAAAAAGAAAAGTGTAGTAAACGCTAACATAAACTCTCGCACATGCACCGCCATAGTTTTCAAGAAAGTTACACAGCAAATAATTATCTCCCAAGAAACCATGTGCAGGCAGTTTCTGAACTTCCCACCAGTAAACAAGAGTTCATGACACTAAACAGTGCCTTCATTTTTCTTTCCCCAGCCAATCACCGACACCAACCAAACAGAGTATCACCGCAAACAATTAAAAAAATAAAGAAAGAAGCAGAAATGAGTCGGCGGACAAGAACCTGTGAGCGGTTGAAGATTGTCAAATGCAAATCTGAATCCGATTCTTCTGTGCTTGGCCCGGATCTCGAGCCAAGACAGGAGAAGAAATTGGATTTTACAAATCGGTCCTTCCGAGGCCAACACAAATAACTCCCCTTCCCCTCAACACAAAGAAACACACAGAGAAGAAGATCCAAGCTAGCAAGCTCCTGAAGAAACCAAGGCAAAATCAACGCACAAGATATCCGAACCAGAAGGGATCCGAATTAGAGGGTTCTAGCAATCTAATTCGCCTGCTGAGGCAGTGCCCCCAATCGGTGTAGGCGTGATAGAGAGAGTGCAGTGAGAGAGTGGGGAAGAGAGAGAAAGTGGGATGGATGAGAACGTAAAGCAAATGGACGAGAGACGAGGGTTTATATAGGGAGGCTACGGTTACGTGTGCCGTCACCATTCGGAAGGTTTTTGGGTTTGGGCCTTGTTACTTCTAACCGAGTCCACGTGGCACCTTCGCTAAAGCCAGCGTTAACTATGTGGCCTGTCTTTAGAGGCCACGTGTCTCTGCGCCAACTGATTTTAATAACTTTTGCTTTTACAAAAAATACGCCTAAAACCCTAAAACCGGATATGCATGAGGCGTTCCCCATCACATTATCCTTTATTTTTATTATTTATTTATTTTCCTATTTTTGCGTTTCGCTTTGAAATTTTCTATCACAACTAATGTCTATATTTCCTTTTCTTCATTTATTACAGGCTTATGATTGAAATTAATCAACCAATTTGAACATGAATTTAAATCGAAAGTGTAGCTTTAAAAGGAAAGATGATTATGCATTATAAATATCTATTTCTTATAAAGATCGTGAATTTTAACATTCTTTTTAAAAATTTAGAAGACTTCGAACCTTCACCGACATGTGAGATGCTTCTTGAATATAAAAAATAGTTTTAGAACTTAAAAAACTTTTCAATAAATACGTTTAGTTTATGATTATGATTTACGATTGTAACTTTAAAATGTAAGTTTTTTTTCATTTTAATGTAGAGATTGCGGATGGGAGGGTGAGATGAAGACAAGTTTACACGGATACAGGAGCTGGCAAAGGATAGAATCAAGACTTTAAAGACAAATTTCTCATTGTCCAAAAGAATATCGGAATATCTAGATTATAGACGAATGCACCACGTTTAAAATGAGTGAATTTGATGCCTCACTTGTGTTATACAGACTTTCAAATTGCATACATTATTTTATATACATTATAAATAAGTTAGTCTCATAACCAGTGGAAAAAAAAATGGACCGGGCCGGCCGATTCAACCAATTGAATCGGAAACCGATCAGTGGTCCGGTCTGGTTCATCTAATGGACAGTGAATCGGCCTAAAACCGGTTGAACTGGTCTAAACCGGTTAGAACTAGGAAAACTGGTTCAACTGGTTGGACTTGTTTTATTTATTTTTATTTTTTTAATTATTATTTTATGTTATTTTTTAGGAAAAAATAAAAGGTTGAAACCAAAATGAAGAAAAAAATAGGTAAAGAAAGAGCAAATCTATAAAAAAGAAGAAGATAATGAAAAAAATTATTTAAAATGATATAATAATTATAGGAGAGGAGATATCTTTTTTTTTTTTTTTTGCCAACAAGGAGAGGAGATATCATTGTATAAGTATATGCATTATAACTAATACTAATAGATTTAAAGCATTTTTTTTATAAAGATCTTCATTTTTATTTATAGAAATTTAAAAATATATTAATATATATATTACCTCTAATAAATTATAATATTTTAATATGACCGGTCCCACCACCGATTAGACCCTGATTGACTTATTAATCCTTGAACCTGTGCTATAACTGGTTCATTACCCGGTTCGATTTTTTTTTTCCTTTCTCATAACTCAAATGGCATCCATCACCTCTTTTAAGCCTTTTTTTTAAGGGAAAATTACATTGATATCCCAGGAAAGGAAAAATACGAAGAAATGATTTTAAGAAATGTTCAAATTATTGTCAAGTCCCATAAAACTATTCTGTAATAAACTTTAGTTGGAAAAAGTCAAAAATACCCCCTGTCAAATAAATTCCATTTGGAACTATTTTGCAATAAATTTACAGGGGTAGTTCTGACTTTTCCTAGCTGAAATTTATTACAAAATAGTCCAATGGAACTTGACAATAACTTGATATATCTTAAGATCATTTCTTCGTATTTTTCCTTCCCCGGGGCTTCAATATAATTTTCCCTTTTTTTAAAGTGTAAAATTTAATGTCATAAGTTCAAACACTATGTGTAAGATATAATGAGTGAGTGAATTATTGAAAAAATATAGATATACATTATAGATGTATTCTAATTGAGATACTGAATACCTTAAATGAAAAGTTTTTATTCATTGGGTTAATTTTTCTCTTGAATCATTTGGACTTAAAATAATGCTAGAATCGACTCCATCTAGTCATAAATATAGGAGTTCAGCGTATTCTGTTGTATTATTTTTTTTTCTAAGAAAATTAGTATGCCATAATGATTTTTTTTTTTTATGATTACACTGGGATTACACGCGAGATAATTGAGGTTATTTGTTGTGCAAGAAAAAAGAAAGGAGGGTTATTAAAGACGAATTAATGCTTGCTATATGGGCAATAATGAAACCAACTCGAGTAAAATATTTAATGATTGTACGGAATAGATCATCAAGTAATAAATCTGGCCTAATTACTCCGCCAAGCGATTATAAATAATTTTGGGAAAATTACATTCAATCCCAAGAAAAAAGGAAAATAAAAAGTTGATCCTTTGAAATTGTAAAATGAAAATAATGATCTTGTCTGACAACTCCAGAAGTGGGTATTGAAAACTTCATAGAACCATTTTTTTATTTCTCTTTTTTTTTTTGGGCTTTGAGTGTAATTTTTCCTAAAATATTTATTTAAAAAAAATGAATCCAATTTCGTGCGTTGGATCCCTATCTTTTGAGTTTCGGTCTTATCTTCTTCTTTTCTAATCATGATGAAGCGAGCACACCTTGTATCTTATTCCATTATATATTATACATTTTTTGACCAGCAATTATATATTACTCCTTCCCTTATATTTATATAACTGAATTACACAGAAAGCAGTTAAAATTAGTTAAACATAATAAATATATCTGAAATAAATTTTATTTTTTAAATATGCTCTTATTTATGAGAGGCAATTAAAAGAGAGAAATAAAATAAATATGTATATTATCAACCTTTTAATTAATACAATACATATAATTAATGAGGAATGAAAATAAAAAAACTCATTAAATATTCAAACAATTTTTATCAAGCATTTATAAGAAGGACAAGGCAACTCAAATTTTGAGTGTTTATAAAAATGATCGAGGAAATAATTCGAACATTAAGGCTTAAGCATTTGGACCCTTTTTATTAATTTTTAATCATTTTAATTTAATCTAAACTTCAACTTTTTGCGCCTCATCCTTTTAATCTAAACTTCAACAGTTCAACTTACTTTATGCACCTTAAGTCCTTAACCTTTTAGTCTATTTACCACAAAAACTTTCTCTGAAAAAATCATTTTCCCAAGTTAAAACTGGTGAATATAAATTTTAGTTGAACAAAATCGCAACAAATGATCAAATTTACACCAATATATACACAACTTCGTTTATTGTCTCGATCATAATTTTTATTAAGCATAAACCCTATAATTTTGTTAATATAATGGCATGTCTTCTAATTTTTTCAACGAACAACTCAAAAACCTATATATATAGTTCGAGCAAGAGAGGGAAGCAAAACTTAACCTTATAAATTATAATTCAAACCATGTAAAAATGTTTTTCTCATCTACAGGCCCAAAAACAGAGAGAGAGAGAGAGAGAGAGAGAGAGAGAGAGAGAGAGATTGATTCCAAGGATGAAAAGTCCAACTTCACTGCCCTACCCGAGTCAAAGAAAAATGAAATTAGTAGGCAGAGGAACTGGCAATTCCTTTCATTGTGGACAATATGTCAATTTAAAACAAGTAGTGGAATCTATTTCCAAGGTGCTGGTAGATACTATCAACAAGGGATTCTGTTAACAATGTCAGTTGCAGCTTAGTGCAAGAGGCGATCTAACATATGCTTAAGTTTCAGTGGGCTATTCTGCCAAAGAAGCTCTTCAATTCTCCTCCTTATATGACACAGACAGTGTCTATGGGATCGCTTTCCCTTTTCTAAACTTAATTGCTTGGTTTTTTTATTTATGGGCATGGGCATAGCCCACCTTTTGTACCCAAACAGAAAAAGAAAAAGACACTACTATCAAAAGGTTGCAGCTAACTCAAAAATAAAAAATACCAACAAGAATGTCACTATTTATCTTGCTTTACCTATATCTGTTCGAACATGTGACATGTGATGAGGAGACTGTTCTTCTCAACCAACCAACATGACACTGAACATTGACAACAAGAATGTCACTTTTGATGGGCTGTATGAGGGCAAGTCTTGTACCTAACTTAAATTCATGAAGATCCTGATATCAACGTTATACTACAGAGAAATTTAATACTGGAAAAAACTTGAACTTACAATGCTCAAGGGGATTTCAAAGTTTCCCTCGTGGGCAAACTGGGACCGGTTGTCTTGTATGTTTTTTCTTGTATTTCCAGAACTCATCTTTCTTATTCTTCTTCTTATCTTTAACCATGCCCATCTTACTGTTAATTATCCCCAGTATAGCACTTTTATCCTTCCTGTTTTTCGTGGCGACTTTTAAATCCAGAATTGCCCTAAGCTTCTTGTAAGAGCCAGAATCTGGGACTTGGCCACTTCTGACCATCTTCTTGTGATAATAAAATGCCCTCTTATAATCTCTAACACGAACATAGGCATATATCATCGTTGAATAGGTTATTGAATCAGGTTTTAGATTCAGAGTTGCCATCTCTTTCAACAGTTGTGGCAACTTTGAGTGTTGACCTCCTCGTGCATAAGCGTTCATCAGCATATTATATGTCATCACTGTTGGGTGTAATCCAATCTTACCAAATTCAGATATTACATCCCTTGCTTCAACGTAGTGACCTTGTTTAGCAAATCCATCGAGAAGAGTATTGAACATAACTCGTGTTCCTTCAATTTTGTCCCTCATCATCAACTTCCATATTTTCATCAATGTCTGGGTATCACCGGCACGCCTAAATGCGTCCAGGAGAGCAGTGTAGGTTTCTATGGAGGGTTTGAGGCCCTCTCTTTGCATATTCTCAAACGCCATGTAAGCTTTCTCATGCCAACCACTAACTGAATAAGCATGAATTAGTGCTGTGTAAGAATGTGAATTGGGTTTTATGCCAGCTTTCTTCATCTTCAGAAATGCATCTGCAGCCATGTCACTCATATCTTTCTGCTTCCCATATGCACTGATTAGGCAAGTATATGATTTCGCATCCAGATTCAGGCCAGCATCCTCCATTTCTACCATCAACTTCTCCACAACCAGAGGCTGCATTCTTCTGGCGTATGCATACATTAAAATGTTAAATGTAGATGCAGTGGGTTTAATCCCTTTAGCTTTCATCTCAGCAAAGAGGCCTTCAGCTTCTTCAACGTAGCTGGATTTACAAAATGCATCCATAAGAGTGTTGTACACAATTGCATTTGAAGAGACTCCTTTTCTTTCCATTTCTGATTGGATGATGAGCGCTTCCTTAATCAACCCCTCATCACAAAATGATTTGATTAATGCACCCAAGACTTCCTCGCTCCATCTGACTCCTTTTCTGTTCATTTTCTCAAAAAATTGCCATGCATCTTTCGCAGAATGGCCAAGTTTTCTAATTATTGTAATCACAATAGAGCATGTCACATGATCTGGACATATATTATCATGTTCCATTGACTCATATAGCTTCCAGGCATCTTCATACCTAGGAGAAAGAGGCAGCCATCAGTAAAAAGTCTTGAGATATTAACTTTTCAAAGGAAATTCTGCCCAAATCATATTTTAAAATATCACGCTCGAAGAAAGAAATTGAATGGATAATTCAAATTATTTTTCCTAAAATTGTACACTACTCGAAGTTTGGAAACTGCACTGGGTCCTTACACAGATGAGATTATTCGCAATATCTTAATTCTACAAGTAATTACTCAAAACATTTGTGGTTGTTTAAAGGATTTAGAGAAGAATGGGTTTAGGTAAACAATGTCGAGGTTCAGATGAGAGAAATGAGTGATACAACTATTAGATGATAGCTGCACAGTATATATAGGTCAGGGATATTGACACGTGTCCACTGACTCAGTTATGATTTAGTTACACTAATTAGTTACACACAGATGTTAGTTACATATCAGTTACATAGCTGAAACTAATCTATAACTACTTAACTACACAATCACTGTTCATAGGCTTCTTAATTACCACATCCAAACCAAGAAAGCTAAGAGAGAAAAATCATCACAAAAAGCAGGAAAGGCTTCCAGTTCAGTCTATCTACAGATACGATGACCCACAAAAACGCATCAAAATGAAATGTGTAGACAAGCAGAACATGCAAAAGCTAAAGAGTTTCGTACCTTCCACTATATAATAGACCTGAAATTGCAGCGTTATAAACACGAGCATCTCTGAACTCCTTACTTGAAGGTAAGTTTCTGAAGAGAACCATCAACTTATCACCCATCCCTGCTCTTCCTAACACAGGAAACAACACGCTACATGCCCGAGGTGTAACAAGTGATGGTTCCTGCAATCTCATCCACTCGAAGAAATATAAACAATCAAATAAACGACCTTCGTCCCCAAGAAATCCCAACACCTCCAGGCACTCAGCCTTATCAACACGTCCCTCATAACCGTTCAAAACGTCCCCCAGTGTCAGATTTTCCGGTAAGTTTCTCGCAATTTGAACAATCTCCCCAACAATGCCCTCAGGCAATTCATTTTTCTCCCTTCCCTCTTCCTGTTCCTCAACAACTGAGTATTTGGAATCCAACTCAACTTCGGCTTCTTCAACAACCTCGGCATCCGAAGCAAGATGCCATGAAACGCCACGGTTCTTCCGGAGGGTTAATTTTCCTTCCTTTTGAGGGTCTTGGCCAGAGGTTGAGGCGCGAGATTTGAAGAATCTGTAAATTGGATCATCCGGCTCCTCTGTCTGTTCTTGCTCTGCCACCGCTTCCATGTCTTTCTCCTGATCCCTTTGTCGTTCTTCTTCTTCGAGTAATGGAAGAAAAATGGGGCCTGAAGACTGAGAAACATCTGCTGATAATGCTGCAAAACGTAGCCAGAGTGAGTTTGGGGTTTTAGAGAACGAAAACAGGAAGGGCTTTGAAAAGTTGTGAGGAGAACTAGAAGGGCGAACGAGAATGCGTGAGGGAAGGAATTCGTGATGGATTAGAGCCATGGCTCCAAACAGATTATCTTCCCATTGGATTTTCGTACTTGCATTCCGTGCTTGTGAAGTCCGTGCTCGGTTATTTAAATCGTCCAATAATCTTTTGATTTTTTTTTTTTTTTGCCAACATTTGAAAATTTTGATATCTTATAAAATAAGTAGCTGATATTTTTTTTTAATACATAAATGGTCAAGCTAACTGGGATAGTTCATACAACCAAATACATTACATATCAAAAGATTGTATATAGTCATTCCGCATGATGAGAATACAACCAAAATGGGGAACCGATAAGATGACCAAATGTTGAATTAAGTTCTGAGCGTCCCTTGCCAAGTAATCAGCACACCGGATTGCATCCCTTGGTGCATAGCGAAGTTCAACGTCCCATTCCGAGTAAAGCAAATCCCGAACTGTATTAATCTCAAATCGAAGTGGATGATGTAGACCAATATCCTGCATAACCAAGTGGTACGTCTCGAGAGAATCTGTGTAAGCCACAACTCTCTGAAATCCATATTGTTTGCGTAGTTGAAGGCCGTGGGATAAGGCCAAAAGCTCAACAATAGTCGGTGGAACAAATCCAAGCCTACTCTGGAAGTCGAGAACCCGCCCGCCTCTATGATCCCAAACAAAACCTCCGCATGCTGCATTGCGGTGAACATCAATTGAGCCATCTGTATCTAGACGAACACATCCTTCTTGTGGTAATCTCTAGGAATGATCCTCTCCAGCATTGTAGCAAAAAATCCAATGCTTCAGGGTGTCCGAAACGGTAGACTCCATGATTTGATACAAGTCACCATGAATGAGTTCATTCGGTAGAGAGCGAACTCCTTCCATGACGCCCTTACATCTGTTCTTCCATAAAAGCCAACAGATGATACTAAATATCCGAACTCATGGCCAGCGGCAAAAATAAGGCTTCGCTAGTGAGAGTGATAAATTATCCTTGAGCCATACCTACAAATCATATCGAAAAAAACTAAATCGAGAGTTAGGAGCAATAAAATGTAACCACACTGATCTCGTAATCTCATAAGTAGCTGATATTTTAATATACTCATTTCGATATCCCTGTGATTTGTATATGGATAAAAAAGTAGCTGATATCTATGACAATTTTCCCTATATACTTCCACCTTCACAGTACTCACATACGGAGCGAAATTTGTTAAGCCCGAGAATTTATACAAAAAGTACTAACAAGAGATTTTTTTTTTCCTAGTTTGAACTATGAAGATTACATTTTCTTAATTGAATTATATATTAAAGTAGTAGCATTATCAATTAATGAAATTCTTCTGCTGGTCAAAAAAATTCTTCTACAAAAAATAAGCTGAATTCAATCGGATGTCATAAATATTAGAATAATGGATTGCTTACGAGTGAGATGATAATATTTTTGGGCACAAAAAAGGAGATAATTATTTCCCAGCACAACCAATTAATAAAGATGACAACGTTGGCAAGGGGAAAAAAACGTGAAGACATTTCTTCTTTTTCAACAAAAGTGAGGCAGCTAATTTAGTACATATTTGACATCACTTATGAAAGGCTAATAAATATTTGTGTACATAAGTCGAAACAACACTCATCTCATACTTACCTTATTTATTATAAATCATGACTGAAAAACTATTTTTAAAAGCTCCAATCGTTCCAAACAACCACTACTCAATTTCCATCACATTTAACTATCCCTTTTTTTTTTTGGCCAACACATTCAACTATCTAACATGTTCATCGTCTGTTAAAAAATAAATAGTAGAGATGAGCAATTAGGTCTCCCTCATATATATCTGTCAAACCATGTTGGGCCTCTGTGGCAGCAGCAGATTATAGAACTTATCATGTAAGAAGAAATTCTTTCCCTTGTTATCTACGGCTTTTTTCCAACCACACCAACCCGCGTTCACTATTTTCTTCAGATCATCCGTGCCCGTGTAGTGTGGATCAAGAATTAGAAAAGCGCAGTCTCCACTTGCTTCATTGTAATCCACTCCCAATAGTGTATAAGCCAGTACACCACCACCTGCATTTCCAATTCAAGTGCTAATAATAATAGACGGACATCTTTTATTTTTCCCCTCCTTCCAAAAATTTTCTTGGAGTGGCTGGGCCAAACTTAGCCCCACGTAATTAATTACTCCCCACATCCTTAATATAAGACATATTTATTTAATTGGATTAGATTAAGAAAGTTTGTTAAGTTAGTTAATATGACATTTATTTTTTAAAACACATTATCTTTCTTAATTCCCTTATTTCCTCTCATCCTTGATTATTATTGAAGGAGCATCAATAAGGGTAAATTAGGAAAAAGCTGACAAATATAAAAAATATGTTTTATATTTAGGACCAAGATGAACTCTGTAAATATGTTTTATATTAAGGAACGGAGGGAGTATTTTTTAAGTGATCATAACCAGAAGATGTGATTAATGATACCTCAAATCTCCCCACGTAAAAAGTAAGATAAACAATTAAACATGGATGGCAGATAAAACAGAGAGTACATCATCCACTAACCAATCATAACAGGAGTCCCTTGGGTCTCAAAGTGCAACGCCAACTCTCGGCATTTTTCAGGAAGCTCAGCTCCAGATCTAACATTGATTACTTTGCAAGTAACCTGATAAAGAGACAGCCCAGTCAGAAACATTAATAACATATTGTTCATTTCCACCACGCATGCAGGCATCTGTTACTCCCTCCGGTCCTAATTATAAGATAAAGTTGACTTTTTTGGAGAAATTAAGGAAGTCCATTAAATTACTTTAGAGTATTTATATTTTTATTTTTTTCTCCAAACTAATTAATTTGATTAATAAACTAGTATATAATCTAAGGATACTAAAAATATAAACACTTTAAAGTAATTTAATTAACTTCCTTAATTTCTCCAAAACAGTCAGCTTTGTCTTATAATTAGGACCGGAGGGAGTATCTAAAATAATGAGCAAACCTTTTTCCATGCTACAGGTAAAAGCATTCTTGTATAACCACAGGATATTCTATGATACATACATCATATGTTTATGCACCCTGTTGTGCATCAAAGAGTGTGCTGTGCATCTAAATTCTAGATGGATGCCATGTCCAATTGGACCAACCCCAAAAACCCAACTTCATCCATAAGAAGACGATAATATTGTAACACTAGTTCAAGTTTACAAGCAGTTGAAAGAGTGGTATACTTACACCCAAAAGTTTGTCTAAAACAAAGCTCAACTCAATGGCACCAATCCATTCTCTTGACCCGATAAAAGAGGGATCCTTATCACCAATCTCAACAAGTGACTGTTGTATTTCCCTGAAAAATTGTACAACAGGCTTAATGACACACGTGAATATGTAAAGCTATTAGGTGTCAAGTAAATATCCAACGAGAACGAGCACAATAATTACTAATTTGAATTAGAATATATTCTCTTCGAATAATCAATTACACACAGAATCAAAACACAACAGAGCCTCAAGGGATAAAGAGACAGCAACTGAAGATAAGATAAACTAGAGAAATATTGCAAGAAATTACTGCATTCCGCACTCCCCCATTCCAAAAAACGAAGTAAAGGACCATCAGTAAAGGTAAATTACCTATGAGAAGGAACGTCTATGGATGTGTAATTCTGTAATCTGAACCATGAGACAATAGTTTGAAGAGAGCGATAAGCACAACCCCAACCCTAAAAAGTCAACGTTAAGTGATTAATTTTGTGACAATAGTGGTCTTGCAATCATTGATCCAAGCAGTAATATGCAATATGCCCATTGGGACTATGTTAAGCCAAATATCTAAAACATCTCAGCAAATGACTAATGGAGTGTGTGCGCGCTTTGGATAAATATCTACAGCAGATAAACATGTAATTTCAGTATGCTCAGATCATTAGAATGCAGCAGGGTTGAAATTACCGAATCATTAAAACCGTCCTGAAGATAATGGTGGTATTCATAGGAACCTTGTACCAGGGACATGGCTCCACCAACAACTGCATAAACCATCACAAAAGCATGAGACAAGGAAGAATTATACTACTCTCGCAAACTGGCAACTTACCCCCACTGCTAGGTATTCCAATATGTACATCTTTGAGCAATGTAGAACCTGATGTTGCCCCCAAAAAAATGCCAAGGTTAATACATGGATAATGGATGAGGCAAATGCATCCATAATTATCACCACCTAGGGTGCAAAGAAGTTTTTATTTATACATGATTATTACCCTTCTGCAGGGACTCACTCCCACTGCTTTTCGATCTTGAAAAATCCAAGGCATTAGCAATTCTTAGAAGGGGCCGGTCATAAGGCAATCCTAGCCTTGAGTGTAAGGATCTTCTAACTTCAACTGCAGAAAGCAAAAAAGAATTAATAAATCAATATCATTTATTCACATCGGGAATGGTAGCAAAAGCAAAAAATTTAAACAGATGTATTCCTCCCTGCAAACTTCCATGCACAACACAATATACTCCTCATTCAGTTATTTTCCAATCAAGACAAGTGAAAAGCATACCTTGCTTTAATTCTGTCTCCCCAAAGCTAAGTTCATAGAAAACAGTAAATGGATGCAAAACCCCAGGAGGGTTAAGGTGATAAGGACGAAGCTGCAAATAATTTAATCAAAAAAATAATAATTTATGAGCCACATGAGTATGAAGGGGGAAAACTATTATGAAACATCAAAACAAAATAAATGTCAAGAACATAACAAAGCAAAGACTGGGGAGAAAAGTATGACCAAATAAATAAATTTTTGAAAGACTCAATTGCTACTAATACTACAACCACATAAATATACCTTATAGTTTGGGTGCACTACAAGAAGCTCGTTCCTTTACCTAAAATATTTTCCTGATAGCTGGATATCTATTAACAGGGTAACTGCATTTTGACCTAGGGGATTTCTCTAACTTCTCAACACTTACAATTAAAAAAGTAAGAAAAACAGATATTAGCTGTAGAAATTATTCACAAACAATGATCTTTTCTGTTTCACCTCACTAACTGAAATAGATCACAGTATCATTTTGAAGGGACAACTATAAATATTATTTTGTGAACATTAAAGACATGCACACCAACACCAAGGCCGATGCTTCTCATCTGTTGCTTTTTGCTATGAGATTGCATCATTAGATAGGCTCTGAAAGGTTTTGTATATGACAGCATTAGTCTCCTTTACACACTCATAAATCACAACCCTTAGCAAACAAAGGTGTCATGGATCTGATTCTTTTCACCAATTAGAACTGTGAAAAGCTTATGTAACAGAATAAATGAGAGTGCATTGCCTCACCTGAGGATGTTGTGTCAAAAGATTGGGCAAGATTAAGTTCATTAGTGTATTTATCTGGTCTACTAAACCAGGGATGACTAAGCTGGAAACTGCATAACTCAGCGGAAGCTCTTTTGCTGCAAAGCAGAGTATATCAAGCTTAATGTCTACTGTGAGTAGTCTGGCTTCTTCCTGGACTGAAAGCAATGATTTAACGTTCAATTAGAACGTTAAGAAACAAAGTTAAATTAAATTCAAATATTCAATGAACAAATATGTTACAGGAGTTGTGGCCCTCAATTCCTAACCTGGAAGATACTCGGCAAAAGGGGCAGCAGGAGTTGAGGAGGACTTTTCTAAGCTATTAGAGAGAACACTAACTTCGATGGTATCTGTATTCTAAGCAGAAAAAAGTCTCACAAGATGGATTACAATAATCATTCGACTACCCATGAAGCATGTATAAAAGCAAACTAACAGGCAACAACATCATCAAGTTCTACCAGATAACATCTAGAAAGCTTTAACAGTAAGGAAAATTTGACCAAATTATCTTACCTCCACAGAAAATATTGGTGAGCCAGCTTTACTTTTCATGGAAAAGTAAGAACATGACAGCGAATTTGCATCAAAGCCATCACCTCCAACAGCCAAAGGCCAGACCTTGGAGAGATCTGTTTTGAAGTCTAATTGTACACCTCGGACTATGGCTCGTGAAGGTCCATCCACAGAGACTTTGCTTGATGTCTCTAATATGTACACTGCTTGTGGATCTCTTAACTTGGCAACAACGGCTTCAATTGCACGAGAAAATGCTTTCTCAATATCTGTGGAACAAAATTTATCCATTATTCACTGTCTGTACAGTGTGGTAAAATATAAGCCTAAATAATTTACTAATGTTTTCATGTTACGCAGGCACAGTTACAGAATTAGAAACGCGATTTCTTCTTCGGCTAAACCATCTAAACTACTGCCGGCCTTTTTATGACAGACTATCATTTTTATTTTCACCAATCACTATCCCTAGCAACAAACTGTCGTAGTTTCGCTCCTTCAATAGCATCGCTAACTACAACTACAGCATTTTCAATAAGATCATAATTATTCTTCCATTAAAATGAAGTAGTTAATCAATCAATGGAGAGTATAGCATCTCAATATAGTATAACGCTCAATGATTAAATTGCCCAATTACATGTTCGAGTGATAAAAACAAATTGGTGAAACAAGGAAACCTACCACTGGGATTGTTTACTGCGTAATACACCGGCAACTTAACTGGCAGTTCACACCGAAGCAAACAGCCCTTCTCCCATACATACTTCTCTGGATGATCTTCGTATACAATTGACGTAACAGATTCGAGGCTTGTTTCATGTCCGCTTTTGGAGATGAAAAATCGTATGTCACTGGCATCTAAACCTGCAACAGCTCCTACCACGGGTTGATTTTCACATTGGCCTTGGCCGTAAAGAAGCTTCCTTAATCCACGAGCAGCATCTATGGATTTACAAGCATTCTTCTCCAAATCGGAGTTTCCAAAGGTCAAGGCTCCGATTATCTCAAACCCTTTTATTATCAAAGTCCGAAGTTCTTCTGCTCAGAATACGAAAATTAAGTCATTTTCTGAAAATGTTAGGGGGAAACGAGAATAATGCATGGAAAAATAGGCAAGAAGAAAAGTTGAGTGATAACGAATTACAGAAAATAATGACCTGATTCTTGGCGTAAATCAGGTGAAGCGGAGTCGGAAGAAGTAAGGGCGTGGATGCATCTAAGAGAGGAGACGATGGTAAGTGGCGGGAAAAATGAGGATCCGACGAGCCAGTGGATTCCGGGACCGGACTCAGCGTTGTGGAAGACGAGCTTTGGGCAGAGAATTTTCACGCTCCCCATCTATGATACGAAGATTCCGCAGATCCCTGTTGCGTCTGTGCTATCCTTTGTAAACTAAACAAGAGTAACACTCTAGGATAGATTACCGACTCATTACGACGGAGGTTTCTTTCGCGGCGTTTTTTTTGTTTTTTGTTTTTACCTTTTTTTTCCCTCTCATCTTGAAAATTTTTTCAAGGTATTAAAATTTGGATCGGCTAGTGAACCAGTCGGGGTATTAGGTTAAGGGTCAGTGGGTCAGATCGGGGCCAAACCGGAGCTCAACCCGGGCCAAACCGGTGAGAAATTGAAAATTTTAGACTTATTAGTATGAAATTCTAAAGGAAAAATTAAAAAAATTGATTTTTAAAAAAATAAAAAATCAGACCGGACCGGGTCACCGGACCGAACCGGTCTGATGACCGGTTCGGCGGTTCCCGGGCAGGACCGGCCGGTCTGGTCTGGTTCTGGGAACAATGAATTTTTTATACGTATGTGGGATACTTAGTGCTTGTTTGGAAGAGCTTATTTTTAGGCAATAAGTGCTTATAATTCGTGATTCACGGTATACGAGGTAAGTATGTGAGAGGAGTTTTTTCTCGGCTTGCGTAATAAGGACTTATTTCTCAAATTTAAGCTCTTCTAAACACACCTTTAAATATCTAATAGAATATTAGTAATAATTTAATATTTATTAATTATTTTATTTTTTATAATGATTTATTCATTTATGCAAGAAAATGAACCATCCTTGATGAAGGAGATTATGATCTGCATCTCCCAAGGCCATAATCGATGAATTCTCATTTAAAGATCATGATGAGCAAGATGGAAAAGCCAAAGTGGCAAAGGATAATGACTACTGATTTTCTTTGATAACCTGTTGTGGAGGAGTGATGGAACCATTATGCAGAGCTATATTCAGCAAGTTCAAAAGTCTCTTTAAGGCAAAGTTGGAAGATTTGAAAGTCAAAGGCAGGGAGTCTAATTGATAACCCTTCAAACCAGATTGTACGAGAATATGGGCAAGAGATAAATATGTGATCCAAAGTTTCAGACTCAACACATCCAAACAAACAATTGCACAAGATATTAGATGATGTTTGGTGAGGACACATGGAGGAGTAGCTTCATGGAGTAGTTTCCACATGAATAGCAAATTTTTTATCATGAGAAGGTGGAGAAGAAATAGATCTACACAATTTGAAACCTTTCAGAAGGTTGAGAGCTATATGAATTTTTTAATGATTAATTTGATGCCATTTTTTTTTTTTTGTAAAAAACTGAAATACAAATAGTTAGATATTGGAGTTGACCCATGATTTGAAAATATATATATATATATATATTGGAGGTGACGAATGACAATAATTTTTTCAAAAAAAAAATTAGAAATTATTTTAAATATTTTCCAATAAATTTATTTTTAAAATTTTAAAAAATTGTGTAATAAATTCATAGATCATTACAAGTAGAACCCAACCTTCAACCGCCCAACTTCATACTACTATTATATTACAAGTTCAATAGCTGATTCGATTATTAGATAATAATCGTTAAATGGTACCTTCAAAATTCAAGGCATGGTTAAATGGAATAGTGAATGTTGTTTTGTTGAATGAGTATGTTGTTTAACAAAAAAAAAGGAGTGGATTCATTATCCTTTTTCTTCTGCAGTGTCCGCTGCATTTAATAAATCATGTGAATCTCTGTTTTATTTTTTTTTATTTAAATACACTCATTATTTATTTTATAAACTAACGTATTGATATAATATATGGAAATAAAACCACTCATCACGGTTAATTATGTATATATTGCTTCCTATATTTCTTAATATAAGACATATTTTCCTAATTTGATTAGATTAAGGAAGTTAATTAATATGACAAGTTTTTTTAAAAAAAAAAACACCCTAGTCATTTTCTTTAATTTATTTCTTCTCTCTCTTCTTTAATTATTACTGAGAGAGCATCACTAGAGATAAATTAAAGAAAATTGATAAAAATGAAAAATATGTATTACATTTAGAACAAAAATCAACTCCCTAAATATGTCTTATATTAAGAATGGGAAAAAGCATATGCATAAGAAAACTCACTAATACTTTGTAGTTGTTGTGCTTGACCAATTTTTTCATGTTTTATAAGATGAAAGAAAAAACAAGATGGATCAACAGGTACAGCCATACAGGCATTCACAGTGTTACAGAATTGCTAAGGGTCTGTTTGGTTTGAGGGGAGGGCAGGGGAGTGGGAGGGAAGAGAGGGATTTTGCTCCCCTCCCCATATTTAGCACTATAGATTTTTTAGGAGGCTCCCTTCCCTTATAACCCCCACCCAAAAAAAAATTGGGGGATTTGGAGGGAAGGTGTAATAGTTTGAGTTGATGTAACTTTTTCGCCCATGAAATTTTTTGATTATGCATCTGCATATGGTCACACCGATTGGTACTCGTGTGTGGTGGACCAGTTTACAGTTGAAATTGCCGTGGAAAATTTTGCCTTCAAAGATTTCGAATGCTGACATGTAGTCTGTAGAATCCCCAGGATTCACTCTTTTCTTTTTTTCTTTTTTGTAATACGTAAGATTCATCTTTTACTTGAAGAGTAAATGGTACTCCTTTATTTCTTCTCATAGAACTCTTTTAGCCTTGCAATGGTGGCTTCTCTGCATCCTATAATAGTGCAGGAATAAGAAGGGTAGGATTTGTGGCCAAATATGTATATCCTATTCCCTTGAATGGGCAGGAAGATTGCCAATTTGAAGGTTTCTGGTCAATTTGGATTAGGAGGAAAGGGTCAACTGGAAAACTTTTTGTTTAATCTTTTATCAAGCATGGTTCCATTATCTTAGAAGAGATCAAGTTTTTTCCCTCAGTTATATATATATATATATAACTATAATTATAAAATATAATTTTAAATACATACATACATACATATATACATATGTGTGTGTGCATTTGTATTAAATGGTATTTATAATTATAATCTAGGTCATACAAATGTTATTTATAATAAAATTTTATTATATATTTAATAAAGTTTGAATAAAATCACTTATAACATACGGTAAAATTATCCATATGAAAATATTTTTCCTCCCCTCCTTTTCTAAATCAAACAAGATAACATTAAAATCCATCTTTGCCCCTTCCTTTTGATTAATCCAAACATGGTAATATTAAAATCCCTCTCCTCCCCTCTGTTGAACCAAATAGACCCTAAAGAAAACATTTGGAATGTGCTTGGATAGCTGGATTTCAATTTAAATTGTATATCCAAAAATTTTCATTTAAAATTCATGCATTTAAAAAGTCCTTTGCGTGTAGAATTTTTTAATGTTGTGTTCTGAGCAACCGCCCACAAGGTGAAAAATCGCATGCAAAAGAACCTAAATCAGCAATATCTGCGCTATCATATGTTACGTTGACTTGAACAAAGCTCCATGAAAAATGTGTCATCTGGACTTCTCACAAAATATACCATATCTAATTTACAAAATTGTGCCAAATTTATAAAACTATTCATCACTGAGCTCCTGACCTTGCAGTAGTAGCTACTTGGCAGTGGCACAGGAAAGAAACCTCCCTGCTGGATGCGACTTATGGTGCTGAAGCCCCACATGCCATGAAGACTGCAAGAGGCCCAAATCACTTCTAGTCAAATAAAAATGTTCTTGGATTATAGGGTTACACTTTAAGAAAGCCATCACATTTCACAGCCCCCAGCAAAGTCCTTTAGTTTACTAATCATAACCAAGATTACAAGCAAAGTACACTGATTTTCAGAAGGGATTATATCATGTCTACCCCAAATCCCACAATGTAACAATTACTCCACATTCAAGAGACTTATCTTTTAAAAGACAAGTGCTCTGCCAATATAGGCAAAGTACACTGATTTTCAGAGAAGACGAAACTTCGAAGCTTAAAATCTGATTTGGGGAAACAGGAAATCAGCAATCTTCCACAGGATCATCCATTACATAGTTACTTTGTTTCCAACATCTAATTATATTAGTCACTCCAAAGGAGTTGTGTGACGTTAAAGCAAACCTACCTTCCTCAAGGGAGATCTTGGGGTTCTCCAACAAAGCATATCCGAATCCAACTTCGGGCTGCAAAAAGGATCATAGACTTTCAGCTAAACAACTATGAAAGCTAACCAGAAGAAATGAAGCAATAGATCCATTTCAAATATGGGGAGAAAATTACAGGTACAAGACAACCAGATCGTATTGAACCATCAGTAACATGCCTTGTTGGAGTTTGCAGTTTCTTGACATTGCAACAACACCCACTTTATCTATGCATATGTTTTGTTAACCCTTTAAGTTTAAAGCTAGGAAGTAGAAACTATGTTAAAGTTAGGCTTACAAATAATACAGTAGTATTTAAAAGAGGCTGTTTGTTTGAAAATATATTTAAATGACGAGATTTAACATATCAATGGATCAATGGGAAACTTCGAAGTTGATTGTTCCATGGCTTCTACCAAAGATACGAAGTTCCGTTGAAATATTCATCACATGGATGATTGAGTCAATTTATCATCCATAGTTATCATACCTTCAGTAGCAAACAATTCTTGATCCATTTATTTACATTAGATAGGAAGATACGGTTTAGCTTAGCAGCAGCATTTTCCAACCGAAGATTTAAGAATGTTCATTTCCAAAAGAGCGTTATAAGCAAGAAATTGATGGGATGCATTGGAATAAAATATCAAATCCAGAAAATGCTAGGGAAAACAACTCATGTACAACTTCTAAAATTTGGAATTTCTAACCTTCAAATAGACGCACTTCAAATACATGGTGATATCTTCATATTATGAAGTACAGTAGATGATGGTAACAAAAGAAAATATAATGATAAGAAGCAAAAGAAAGCTACCTTTTCTCATTTTGGGCGGCTTTGGTACAATTGTTAGAGCTGGTGGAGAAAACACATGGTTCACTAGCATAGCTATATGTCTCAGAACAGGTGTAATTTGGGATAGATAAAACAAATTCTTTCTGTTTCTGGGTGCCCTCGAAAACCAACTGAGATAGATCTGGAGAACGTAACTTCTTTTTATGAATCCAAAAGGTTCGAGGGAAACATTTTGATTGGCAGTCTGAATCAGGGTTTGATGAAACTAGGTGTGCATAATCAAACCCCTCTTCCTTAGAGGAATCAACCCCAGAACTTGAGGTCCTTGAAGTCTCTTGACATGAACCATTCAACAAACTCTTCCTTGAGCTCAGCAAATTTCCTTCACCATCTCTCAACGCTGTTACAACCTCCATTCGATGATAAGACTCAGGTTTTTGCATCTGAGATCCACAATCAGATATACAAGTTACAGTTCTATCCCTCATCATAGCTTTTTGTGAGGTGTGATCAGTGTAGTCTGGTTCACTTCCTTGTTCATTATCTGAGAGTGCTTTTCGATGAATTCTACGGGAACAACTAAAAAAACTGAAAGATGACCTCTTCAACTTGGTATATTTAGAATCAGAAGTACAAGGTACAAGATTGAGGCTGAGCTCTATGTTACAACCTAATATGAGCTGCAGGGAACTGGCAATCATTTTCCATGACTTCTCAGCCCTACATACATAGCTGCGATGCTGGAAATCCAACTCAGCAATTGCTAGACCTAGAAAGTGGAGTAGTTTTCAGTCAATAGATTGAAGGAGTGCCGCAGGTACATGTACATATCAGTTCGCAAGATATGAGTAGTTTATCAAGAGTATGGGAAGTATTAGAATCAGATGATGTTGAGGTGAAATAATATAATTTCTAGGAGCCATCCCTCTATGTAATAAATTAATATTAAATACTTTCATACTGATAACTACAGAGTAGATATTGGAAGTTCCTTCAAAAAGGAATAAAGAAGTCCCGCTCAAAACATGCAACAAGAACAAAATGCACTGACCAGAACAGGGGGAATAGATTAAATTATTATTATATGGTAAGTTTTGAATATGAATGGAAAATGATAAACAAGATGTGATAAAGAGAGTGTATATATACCGCGATTAACAGAGAGCGAAGACAACTTCCCCTGTTTCCTAAGAAAAGTCTTCAGTCTGTTAGATTGGCATGACTCTGTGGCTTTATACCATATGGAACTTAATGTGTGATCCTGTTGTCCTAATCTAAACTTGTTATCATACTGAGCAGAGGCAAGATGCTTCCTGCCATCCCCTGTAGATGATGTACTGCAGGACGCACCATCTGTATCCATTTAAAGGCAAGCTTAGAAGAGAAATTTACACCTCATTAAACTATTTTAATTCTACAAACCCATCCGCATCACACCCAATAAGAAGGAGGAGGGGGGGGGGGGGGAATTAATAATAATAATAATGTGATAAGCCATCAAAACAAATCAAGCCCACAACACACCTCCATTGCATGCATCTCTTAATTTAGTATCATTTGCATCAACAGAAGAATGTTCTGCAGCGCTTAACTGTAGAAGTGCTACTGTGAACCAAGTTGTTTGGTTCTTGGAAATTCGTAATTGCTTCTCCGTTTCAGAGAGTATTCTCAATGCATGATTTAATTTTTGAAGGTCTGCTTCAGCTATGATGGCAAAAATGTAAAGTTAGACAATTATGCAAGCCTAGTCTGAAATAAACATCAAACAGACAGCCAACTTAAACTGATAAGAACTTAATTGGCATGCTTTACTAAGAAGCACTTACATTTATGACTACTAGAAAACCTCATTCTGACCCCAGAACCACCACCATCACATTTCCCTGCAAGAATGTCCATAATGAGATTTGCAAGCTGCGATATAAGTTGTAGAGGATCCACCCTTGATCTCATTAACTCTCTCGCCCTTTTAACAGTATTTGAAGTGTCGGAGGACAAAGCCAGATCCAGTAATTCAAGCAATTCATCATCAGAAATGATACCAGTCTGCCAAACAACAAAGAACAAGCCTCAATACTAGGGATTTTTTGGGTGGAGATGTTATGTGTCAGGAATAATAGCATAATACTTACAAGCTCATAGGCTAAGGAAATTGTGATTTTTCTACCGAGCAAACTCAGCTGATCAAGCATGATTTCTGCATCCCTAAGTGAACCACAGGATTTAGCAGCGATGAAGTCCAAAGCATCCTGTTCAAAATCAAGACCTTCTTCTAGGCAAATTTTTTCCAATCTGCTTGCAATGTCAGCATCTTTTATCTTAGGGAAGTGATACCTCTGGGCCCTGGAAACTGCACTTCGGGGAAGTTTGTCCAAGTCTGGAGTGATCATAATAAAAACCACATGATGAGAAAGGCTCTCTAGGCTATTCAAAAGACTTGCCCATGTCTCCCCGAGGATCAGCTGGCACTCATCAACAATAAATATCTTAAAACGTGAAGAAACTGGAGGGATGCTTGCCTTCTTAACAAGGGATTTTACTTTGTCAATACGATTTAGTCTCGCAGAATCAACTTCTTTAACATCTTTACTTCTACCAGAAAAGAATAAAACACACTCTCTGCACAGACCACATGGCCTTTCCTCCTCAATGGAAAGACAATTCAGTGCAGCAGCGAAGATCCTAGATGCAGATGTCTTGCCAGTACCACGAGGACCATGGAAAAGATAGAATGAGGTTACCCTTCCCTTAAAGATGGCACCCAATAGAGACCTCGCCACAACATTTTGTCCAACCAAATCATTAAAAGATTTTGGCCTGAATTTCATACATAAACTTCTAGGAGTTTCAAAATTTGGGCTTATTTCACCACCAATGTGTCTCATGTTTTTATGCCCATAAAGAGCTGTCTCATGTGTGTGCCAGGTAATGAGGGGACGATCTTCTAAATCTGAATATACATTTGATTCTCTAAACCTTGGTGATTTTGACCAACAGCAGCTTATTCCACATCCATGGTGATTATCATCTACAATATCTACATCTTGATTCGTATTAGCCGAAGAACTATAAGCTGAGAAAGCTTCACCGACTGAAAGGCATGGACTGCCTCCAAGACCCGCAATATCGCCCAAAACTTCGGATGATTTCACTTGATTCTTGCATTGAGGTTTTCTAGTCAACATAGAATGATCAATTGCCCCTAACTTCGACGATCCAGAAGTTGCCTCGTTGCTAGGAGGCATAATAGATGCTATATCTAATTCCTTGCGCCTATTGTTGCTATAGCAGCTATCACCTGTCGACTTAATTCCGGAATTGCCTTCCTGATTCAAATTAGAGTATGCTAGTTCTTCATCCTGCTGCCCTTCAGGACAACATTTCAGTTTAGAGTTGAAATGGCTACTGTTCAATTCAAAATCAGCAGCATCGTACTCTCTGCGCATGCCATAACTTAAATTCTTTGGCCTTAATGCCCCATTATCATCAGAATCACAAGCGCGAGAAGCATCCAAGAACCGCAGGGAAATCCCATTGCCCGAACTGTTTTCCCAGTGTAGATTATCAATCGAAGAACAGAGTTTGCTCATAGAATTTGTAGATGGATCCCTCAACGACCTGACTCTCCTCAACGCTATGAGAGTCTTCGAAATAGGAATATCAACTGAATGCCGCCTCCCATCTATCATCGTCTTAAATATTTATATTATATACAATCAACACCTAATCAAAGACAGCACAAGCAAAAAACCACAAAAAGAAACACAGAACCAAACAATCATATTCCAGATAAACTTAAAATGGCAAATAGGAATTTCATTCAAGCTTGCATTGTAGCTCATAAGATGCTTTTCTCACTCCTTTTTACAGCCATCTAGATCCATTTCTCACTGCAACCAGCAATTACCATTCAAGGTGGAAATGCACATCCGATACTGAACAGAGAAATAGGAGCATAAGAAAATGTAGTATACCTTCGATCAGGGCAAAGCGCAATACAATGACATTAATATTTCTTCTGACATCCGGAGCAACCTACACTGTTCCCATTGCACTCCAGCGTAGAACTAAAAACAGGACAGAGAATCTGAAGTTCAAATTATAATGATATTAAAATAAGGAAGATGAGAACAAACAATGCGAAACGACAAAATTTAAAAAAAACCCACACCTGCAAAAATAGAAAAATATCAAAACTATACTATATTCTTCGAAACTGACGAAGAAAACAATGGAAATGAGGAAGCGTAGAAAGCGGGACAGTGCTTGAGAAACCCTACGCTGGAAACACAGGCCTTACCTTGGTGATGGTGCCTGTTCGCATTGGGTAGTAGGAGCTTAGGGAACTCTAATAATAGATGAAGATAGAGAAGGAGAAGAGGGAGGAGTGGCAAAGCAGTAAATTTCAGAAGCAAGTAGGGGTATTTAAGTAAAGCATGGTTTGAAGGGTGCGTACAGAATTTAAGAGGGGGAAGACTGAAGAATTTGTTTGTTCCGTTGCAGCAGAGGTGAGGCTCTGAGGCAGATGCCAGAAAGGGGGTCTTGGCCAGCGAGCCTCTCAGAGAAAGGAAAGACTGGGGTATTTTGGTAATTTAAGTGGGTGCGTTTCAGTTAGTTTAGTTTTAGTTTAGCGTGAAGCAGTTGGGCAGTGGGTGCACTGGGTGGGCACGGTCGCACGGAGAACTTTTTTCTTAAAAAAATTATTATTAAAAGGAAAATGAGGGGAGAGAAAAAGGTGTGACTGTTTGTCCAAAAAAAAAAGGGAAAATCATTGTCAGGTCCCAAGGGAGCAAAATATTGTCAGAAAAGTCCCACGAAAAACTGAAATATCTGAAAAGTCCCTAGGGACTTTTCTGATATTATTTTCTAAAGCCAAATTACACACATGCCCCTCTTCTATGTCTCCCTCTCTCACGTTTTCAGCTCAATCTCTGTAACTGTTTCAGATCGCAAATCTCTTCTTAATATTTGCAGATTCGGTTTTTGCAATGGTGGAGGGTGAAGCTTTGAGGTGGTGAAAGATTTGTGGGATGAAAAGTAAGATAGAAGGAGGAAGAAGATGGAAGGAAGGTGGTGGGATTTTTTTGATCTCAAGCTTCCGCCATTTTTAAAGAAGGAAGGGATGAAGGTGATGATGATGATGAATAGTCCAACCTCATTGACAAGTAAAAACGCTAAAATGGGAAAAAATTAAGTTGTTGTTAATTTCCGCAGTAGTAGTTGTTAATATAACTCTAGTAGTTGTTAATACGAAAAATGAGGTTTGGGCGCCATTTTGCTCTGTTGTTGGGAAAGAAAACAGAGGAAGTGGTGTGTTTTAAGTGGTTGGGTGCTATGAAAACGCTGATATGGAAGAAAAATAAGTTGTTGTTAATTCGCACAGTGGAGGTTGTTAATTCGCACAGTGGAGGTTGTTAATACGGAAAATGACGTTGGACGCCATGGTGCTCTGTTTTTGGGAGAGGAAACAGAGGAAGTGGTGCGTTTGAGGTGGTGGGGTGCTATGAAAATGATGATATGGAAGAAAAATAAGTTGTTGTTAATTCGCACAGTGGAGGTTGTTAATATAACAATGGAGGTTGTTAATACGGAAAATGACGTTGGACGCCAGGGTGCTCTATTTTTGGGAGAGGAAACAGAGGAAGTGGTGCGTTTGAGGTGGTGGGGTGCTATGAAAATGATTATATGGAAGAAAAATAAGTTGTTGTTAATTCGCACAGTGGAGGTTGTTAATATAACAGTGGAGGTTGTTAATACGGAAAATGAATTTGGACGCCATGGTGCTCTGTTTTTGGGAGAGGAAACAGAGGAAGTGGTGCGTTTGAGGTGGTGGGGTGCTATGAAAATGATGATATGGAAGAAAAATAAGTTGTTGTTAACTCGCACAGTGAAGGTTGTTAATATAACAGTGGAGGTTGTTAATACGGAAAATGACGTTGAGTGTTAGTGGGTGCTCTGTTTTTGGGGAATATAATAGAGGAAGTGCTCTGTAAATTGCTCAATTGGTCATATTTAACGTAAGGCAATATAGTGTCAGAGAGAAAGTCATTGGAGGTTGTGAAAACAACTCAAAAGGTTGTTAATACACACTTTATGAGTTGTAAATAGCTTAATTTGTCATACTTAATTTGAGGAACAATAGTGTCAGATAGAAAGGTGTTGGAGGTTGAGAAACAAACCGAACAGGTTGTTATTACACGCTATACGAGTTGTAAATAGCTCAATTTGTCATACTTAACGTGAGGAAACATAGTGTCAGCGAGAAACGTGTGGGACGTTGTGAAACGAACTTAAAAGGTTGTTAATACACGCTTTATGAGTTGTAAATACACCGTCAAGTTGTTCCGTATTAACAACCTCTACTGTTATATTAACAACCTCCACTGTGCGAATTAACAACAACTTATTTTTCTTCCATATCATCATTTTCATAGCACCCCACAACCTCAAACACACCACTTCCTCTGTTTCCTCTCCCAAAAACAGAGCATCATGGCGTCCAACGTCATTTTCCGTATTAACAACATCCACTGTTATATTAACAACCTCCACTGTGCGAATTAACAACAACTTATTTTTCTTCCATATCATCATTTTCATAGCACCCCACCACCTCAAACGCACCACTTCCTCTGTTTCCTCTCCCAAAAACAGAACACCATGGCGTCCAACGTCATTTTTCGTATTAACAACCTCCACTGTTATATTAACAACCTCCACTGTGCGAATTAACAACAACTTATTTTTCTTCCATATCATCATTTTCATAGCACCCCACCACCTCAAACGCACCACTTCCTCTGTTTCCTCTCCCAAAAACAGAGCATCATGGCGTCCAACGTCATTTTCCGTATTAACAACCTCCATTGTTATATTAACAACCTCCACTGTGCGAATTAACAACAACTTATTTTTCTTCCATATCATCATTTTCATAGCACCCCACCACCTCAAACGCACCACTTCCTCTGTTTCCTCTCCCAAAAACAGAGCACCATGGCGTCCAACGTCATTTTCCGTATTAACAACCTCCACTGTGCGAATTAACAACCTCCACTGTGCGAATTAACAACAACTTATTTTTCTTCCATATCAGCGTTTTCATAGCACCCAACCACTTAAAACACACCACTTCCTCTGTTTTCTTTCCCAACAACAGAGCAAAATGGCGCCCAAACCTCATTTTTCGTATTAACAACTACTAGAGTTATATTAACAACTACTACTGCGGAAATTAACAACTACTTAATTTTTTCCCATTTCAGCGTTTTCACTTGTCAATGAGGTTGGACTATTCATCATCATCATCACCTTAATCCCTTCCTTCTTTAAAAATGGCGGAAGCTTGAGATCAAAAAAATCCCACCACCTTCCTTCCATCTTCTTCTTCCTTCTATCTTACTTTTCATCCCACAAATCTTTCACCACCTCAAAGCTTCACCCTCCACCATTGCAAAAACCGAATCTGCAAATATTAAGAAGAGATTTGCGATCTGAAATGGTTAGAGAGAGTGAGATGAAAACGTGAGAGAGAGAGAGAGAGATAGAAGAGGGGCATGTGTGTAATTTTGCTTTAGAAAATAATATCAGAAAAGTCCCTAGGGACTTTTCAGATATTTCAGTTTTTCGTGGGACTTTTCTGACAATATTTTGCTTCCTTGGGACCTGACAGTGATTTTCCCAAAAAAAAACAAAAAGGTGCGACTGTTGTCCAGTGAGGAGGGAGGGTCCATACGTTTCAACAGAGGCTATGGGTCTACCTCGACGATGCATCTGGCAGTTTTCGAGGGGCAGTTGGAGGCTCGTGAAAAAGCTGGTTTTGTTGTTTCATTAAAGGATTAAAAATTGATTTAATTAAAATACTGGGATTATTGGGTGTGTGCTTTTGGATTTTGTGCAATTGTTTTTTGTTTTGAATTTGGATGAAAAGCACGACATCTTGTCTCTTTTTTTTTTTTGTCAAATGAGACATCTTGACTCCTGAGATATAGATGCAGTGATCTCGTCCCCATCCCATTGAATTTGACTGACCAATTTCTTCTACCGCAGCCACCGCACTGACATTGCAACAAAGTTCGTATTAGTGTGTCTGTTTGTATTAATTTTTGAGAATAACTTTTACGATTTATAAAATAAATGTGTGTGAGAGATTTTGTCTCGGATTATACAAACTTAGATTTAAAATGTAGGTTTGAAAGAAACTCAAACACTCATTTAATGTGATCAAATATCTCAGGTTGAAGTCTGCACACCATTATTTTAATGTGTTCTACACAAAACTTCTGTAGTATCCTCCTCTGGTGCCATAAAATTTTCTCACGGCCAGAATTAGTCAATTATTAGTACATTAATTCAAAAAGAAAGTAGGTACCCCCTCCGGTCATAATTATAAAATAACATTTGATAGTTGATCTTGATCCTAATTATAAAAAAAAGTTTTAATTTTTGTCAATATCTTTCCAAAATACCCCCTATTGATACTTTCTTAATAGTAATAAAACACAATAATAATTTAAAAATATGCCTATGTATTCTATAAATTGAGTAATGCTTGCAACTCATTAATGCTACTACACCTCAATTCTACTGTTTTTTAAAATTTTAAAGTTTAAATAAGGGTATTTTAGGAAAATAAATATGATTAACTAATTTAATCATTATCATTAATTTCTCCAAAATTAGGTAAATATATCTTATAATTAGAACCGGAGAGAGTAATATTTTAGGGATAATGGGAGTGTATCAACATTTGTGTTTATAGTAGTATCATGAAAGCTTTAAGTGAGAGGTGGTGCCATGAGCTTGTTAATTTCTGACTCATCAGCTCTTGTATTTATGTTAATGGCATGAAATGTCTATGTGAGGATAAAATTAGGGCTTGCTTGGTACGAGCAGAAGAAGGAAAAATGAGTGAAAGGAAAAAAAATTTGAGTTGGATTTAAAATATTAAGAGCAATGGGAGTTAAAAATTTTTAATTAATTTTTCTTACTCTTTTATCTTACATGTTTTTTTATTAAAATTTTATGATCTCACTTCTTTAATTTTTTAAAATTCAACTAATAAAAATTTCCCCTCCCCTCCAAATCCCCCATACCAAACATAATTTTAACGAATCAAAAATCATATTAACCAAAACATTACTCCTTTTATTCTTTAATATAAAACTTAATTAATTTTTTTTAAAAAGATCAAAAAAAATTAAATAAACTAGTCAACCATAATATTTATTATGTATTATTTAATTTTTTTTTTGCCGTTTATTATGTATTATTTAATTATACATCCATTTATAAGTGACAGAAAAGATTCATATGTTAAGGGCCAAGGTAGCATTAATCACATTTAACGTTGAAGTATTGAATTTGAGGTGGAAAGGGTGGTCCCGAGTTGGATGAAGATAATCCTACTTGTAGTAGAGTCAGCGGATAAGACACGGGAAAAGGGGGGTAGTGAAAGGGACGTAGAGGTCGTTGAATAGGATGACTCAGAAGCAGTTGCCTCCCCATATCTGTACACTTTCTCAGTTCTCTCTCACTATCTCTCTGACCCCCTGAAGCGGCGCCGTTTCCTTCTCATCTTTTCATGCCTCGCATGCCTCCTCCTTCTATTACTCCTCCTGCAACGGGACCATTTCTCTTCTTTTCTCTCTTAATCACCCTTCATAATCTCCTCATCATTACCTTAAACCTTCACTAATCATTTTTAATTATCCTCTAATCCTTCCTTTTATTATTATTATTATTGTTATTTATATTATTATCTCTACCTACCCCTGCCTAGATTTCAATTCCTCCTCCTTTAATTTAATTTCTTAGATTAGATTAGATTAGATTTGCCTACTATAACCGGACAGCTGGCCTACCCCTTCTTCTCTTCTCTGCCATTTGCCTCTTTTCATAATTTGCTGCTGCGCTTTGCATGTGATGTGCCTTCCTCCTGGGTCAATGGTCAATTCGCTTTAATCTTTTTACTTTACCTCCCCTCTTTTTTCAACACCACAGAGGTTATGGGTTTGTGTGGGCTATCGACGGCAGAGGTGATTTTTCTAGGGTTAAGGTATAAATTTATTGATGAAATTTTGTCTGATGAGCGTTTGACATAAATATCTTTTAGAAGGAGTAAAAATATCAATGAATAATTAAAAAGGGATAAAATACCAATGAACAATTAAAAAGAGGGCATCCACCACAAAAACAGTTAAATCCGTACTAACGTTGTTAGAGTTTTCTTCTCTTATAATTTAACGCCGTCAGTACGGATTAACGGTTTTTGTGGTGGATGCCCCTTTTTAATTGTTCATTGGTATTTTATCCATTCTAAAAGATATTTATGTCAGACACTCCTCAGACAAAATTTTGTTGGTAAATTTACACCTTAACCCTTTCTAATATGATTTTTATAAAAGTTATATTATAAATGTGATTTGTGTTTGGATTAGCAACGACAAAAGTGGTTTTTTTTTTATAGAAAAAGTCAAACTTTTGTGCTTCTTCTCAAAAGCTGTTTTTGGAAGAAGAAAAAAGTTTAGTTGCCAAAACGCAACCCAAACACCCAGTTTTCAAAAAATCAAAAGCCACTGTGATTTTTTTTTTTTTAAAAACCCGTTTGGGATGGCAAAACGTCTCCTAAATAGGCACGGTGTTTGGCATTTTCTTATACTACCAAAGTATAGAAAATCGGATCGGACCAGCTGGTTTGGCCAAGGAATCGAACCGGACCAGCTACTTTGGCTCGGGAACTAGACTGGACCGACCCTGTGGTTGAACCAGTTCAGCATTTTTTAATTAAAAAATTAATTTGAATCATTCTTTTATTAATTTTATCCAGAATTTTATATAAATAAGCTAAAATATTTACTTCCTCACCAGTATAACCCCGAGTTAGCTCCGATTTGACCCACTGACCCTTAACCCAGTACCTCGACCGGTTTAGTATTAAGTTCGATTTTCAGTATCTTGCTTACTAAGAGCCAAGAAATCGGACCAAGCCCGTCAAGCCGGCTCGTTTAAGCCTGAGCCCGTTAGGGTCAAGCTTATGATTTAGAACCTCCAAAATGAGGCAGCCCTAAACGAGTCGACAATGTAGGCTTAAACGGGCAAGCCTTGAAGCCCTGCAGCCTTGCAAGGCTGACATGTTTAAGCCTGTTTATTTTTTTAAAAAAAAAAATTGTATATTATTACACCACATGGTCATATATAATATTGATTTTAATTTGGGGGGATTATCTTTTTTTCCTGGCACAACAAATTCTCTTATTCTTCACCACTTAATCTTTAGTATCTTTACTACCAAACAGAGTTTATAACTTGAGATAAATTGCAATTCTTAGGTTTACCTAATGTTAACCTCTTCGAAATATTGTTTAGTATTTAGTTTATGATTATAACTTTATCTAGTTATTTATTTGATTGTGATTATGAACATTAGTTTTCAACTTTTAAACTTAGTGTTTGTGTTTTGTTAAGTATGGATAATTGTTAATGTTTTAAATTATATTTGATAATATTTTTATGTTAAATTAGGTATTTTAGTATTCAAGAGCGTAGAAAATGAAAAAGCGACAAAATGGTCTAAAACCTACGGGCCTTTTGTTAAACCGGTCGGGCCTTATAAATGAGGCCCATTTTTGGAGTTGGGTCTAAAGAGCCCATAACGAGCCAACATGTTTTTCCTGCTATTTACTACATGTAACTGACTTTTTAAACTCAAATTGCCCATATTTAGGCCAAATAACTTTGGCATGATTATGTGTGTGTTTAGTTGGGCTTATTTTTGGATAATAAATCCTTATTACGTAAGCCGAGATAAAACCCCTCTTACATACTTTTCTCGTATACCGTGAATCACGATTTATAAGCACTTATTACCCAAAAATAAGCTATTCCAAACGAGCACTATGTAGCAAATGACTTTTTATCTAGAACACACACTAAAATAAAGCAACTTCTTTTTCTTAATTTTTTTTTGACCTGGGGCTTCTTTCTTTTTTTTTTAATTTAAAACTTTCAAAATTAATTTTCCAATATCCAAATACGATTATATCAAACTGATTTTTTAATATAAGTTTATCTAAATATAAATCATATTACACAAATTAAATTTGACCTTAGTTTTAGTTTCAAAATACAATTAAGATAAAAAGTCACTTTTGCAGTTATTCCAAGCAAGCCTTATTATTGTTCAAAAAAATCAAGCCTTACTCATCTATTTTCGTATTTTATTCTGTTATCTATGTCGTTTTGTGAGAAAATTAAATATTATATATATACTCGTTTCTGTCATTAATATATGATATATCTATCCAATTTAATTTAATTAAAGAAATTAGTTGAGTTAGTAAATATGACATATATATTCTAAAACACCATAATTATCTTCCTTAATTCTTCCTTTCCTCCCCTTCTTGATTATGATTGAGGGAGCGTCAGTAAAGATAAATTAGAAAAAAATTGATGAATATAAAAATTATGTCTTAAATTTAGAACCAAGATTAACTCCCTAAATATGTCTTATGTTAACGACCAGAGGGAGTATTAAATAATACATACCACATCCAATTTTTAATGTAAGTTTTCGTCCATAGTGCAATTTTTTGTATCATATATTTAAATATACTAGTGCTTTTTTATTGGCTTGTTCAAAACGACATTATAAATTATTTAATATTGTATATATAATTTTTTTTTTTTTATATGACACTAACACATGGGTTAAGTATTTAAAACTTTTCACCTGTGTCATTCAATATGGGTCTTTCTTTAAAAAAAATTTCGCCCTACTTCCTTTAATATGGCAGACCGCAAGTGTTATTGTCGCCATCTGAAACCAAGCTGCCCCATGGTTTTTTTTTTTTTTTTTGAATAGATGGTCTTTTCTTTTTGAACAAAAATTTGTTGACAAGCGTGATATAATGGCGGAAAATAAGGCAAAACGACGAATTGGTCCTTCCCAAAAGATTGTACCAACACACTTTCACTGCAGTAAGTGGATGCTCTTACTCTCTCTCCAACCATAATAATATATTTTGGGGTTAAGATGTAAAAATACTCATGAACTTTTCTCAAAAGTGCATTTAACACCATAAACTTTTTTTAGGTGTAAAAATACCCATGAACTTCTCAAAATGGGGCAAAATTGTCAAACCATTAATTGGTACAAACGTCCGTTTTGTGGGACCCACAACATTATTTTTTGAGGTGCAAAAATACCCATGAACTTTTCTAAAAAGTGCACCCAACACCATAAACTTTTGAAAAGTTCATGGGCATTTTTGCACCTAGAAAAAATTTTATGGTGTTGGGTGCACTTTTTAGAAAAGTTCATGGGTATTTTTGCATCTTAAAAAATAAAATTGTGGGTCCCACAAAACGGACGTTTGTACCAATTAACGGTTTGACATTTTTGCCCCATTTTGAGAAGTTCATGGGTATTTTTGCACCTAAAAAAAGTTTATGGTGTTGGATGCACTTTTGAGAAAAGTTCATGGGTATTTTTGCACCTTAACCCTATATTTTGATCAAATTCTTAAATTTAAATTATTTATTTCTCTTGAAATCTTTTCAATGTTTATTTTTTCTTTTACACACGTCTTTTTTTAGGGGCCTACATCCATTATGTGGTATAGGGGTTACATCCCGTATGAAACTGAAGGGCCCTGTATTAAGATATTATAATAAGATATAGTGTTCGTTTTGAATAATTTATTTTTATATAATAAGTACTTATAAATCGTGATTCACAGTATACGACATAAGTATGTCAGAGGAGTTTTATTTCGACTTACGTAATAAGTGCTTATTTAGACAAAATAAGCCTAACCAAACATTCATATACTAAGATATTAAAAAGGCAAGTGAAAACACCTAACGATGGCCAGTGTGTGTGGGAGTACAAAATATGGGACCAATATTAGGTTTGTGTGGGATCATGCTTTTAAAAGTGTTTATTTATATAAATTGAAATAAAATTCTCATCACATATTTATCTCATATATTATAAATTATGATTGAAAAATTATTTTTAAAATATATAAATCGTTATTCCAAACAAACATATTACAGTTACAACAAATACAATAGACAAATCCAGTGACCATGATTGTGAAGTTTTGATTTATTGATGTCATGTTATCTCCTATCCCAAATCATCAGCGTAATCGACTTAGCATAATATGTGTATGCGCGTGCGAAAAAAACACCTTTGGGTATAGTGGCATCCACATCTCTCTTTAGGGGAGAGGTCAAACCTCCATGGTGTCTGTCCTCTTTATTTGACTCCTATCAATATATATACATATATAATTCATAAAGTATCTTCTAAATTTAATCCCGGAATATTTTCGTAGTCATCTAATCTTAATATTAGTATTTGAGAATATTTTACCAACATCTAAAATTTTAATAGCAACTTTTTTTTGTTTTAATGAAACTAATAGTAGTGTTCGGTTTAGAGGACAAAAAACTCTTTATACCGCGGAAGAACCCAATATACCTTTGTGTAAGGTTAAATGACCAGATAATACTTCCACCTATTATTGTTAACTAATAGATATTATGACTTATTTTCTTATAATTTACGAATTACGCTTTTTATGTGGAATAAAAAAGGCTCATAAGTATAGGGACGCCTAAATATTTGCCTAGGTCACCAGAAATACTGATACCCAGGGATTGACCCAGTTGCTGAGCTCGTTGGAACTGAACATTCCTGGAGGCAAAGATTTTGGATTTCTGAAGATTTATCCTATGACCCGATACCTTGCAGAAGAAAATCATCAGATCTTTAATGAGCTCCATCTGACTAGTGGAAGCTTCAGCGAAGAGAAGAAGGTCATCAGCAAAGAAGAGGTGGGAGAGGTTTGGACACGATTGGCTAATCCTCAGAGGCTTCCATCTTCTCTCTACCACAGCCCGATTTATCAATTGGCTCAGTCTTTCCATACAGAGTATGAAAAGGTATGGACTCAAAGGATCATCTTGGCTCACACCTCTAGAGAACTGAAACTGAGTTGAGAGGGACCCATTCCAAATCACTCGCATTGTGGGAGAGGATACACACATCATCATCAGCTTAACGAAGTGGTCGTTGAGGCCCAGGCTACGAAGATTAAAAAGCAGGAAGTTCCAATCCAGCCTGTCAAAAGCTTTTTCCATGTCCACCTTAATGGCGACATAACCTTTCTTCTTTCTAGTTGTTCTCATAGTGTGGATCGCTTCTTGAGCCAGAATTATATTATCGCAACTTTGCCTACCCCTGATGAAGCTGCATTGAGTAGGGTGAATTAGGAAGTCCATTACTGATCTCATTCTATTAGCAAGAACTTTGCTAAGAATTTTGTAACTCACATTGCAGAGAGATATGGGCCGGAACTCCTTGAGCGAGGCGGGGTTATCAACCTTAGGGATCAGAGCAATGTGAGTCTGGTTAATATCTTTGACTCTGCTCGGATCTCTAAAAGTGGAGAAGATAAGATCACAGACCTTTGGACCCACAGTGTTCCACTGTGTCTGAAAGAAATGTGGTTGAAGGCCGTCCGGACCAGGCGCCTTGAAGGCGTCCATCTCAAAAGCTGCATTTTTTATTTCCACTGCAGTCACATCCTTTTGAAGGTGGAAAAGCTGAGAATCATCCAGTAAGGAAAAGTCGACTGGCCATTCTGAAACATTTTGCACCTCATTATCTCCCGAGTAGAGGTCTCTGAAGAAGTTAAGAGCAGATGCTTTAAGCTCTTCTTGGTCGGTAATCCAGTTTCCCTGGCCATCTTGAAGAGAGTCTATTTTGTTTTTCTTTCTTTTGATCACCGTGGAAGAGTGAAAAAAACTTGTATTCTTGTCTCCATATTTGAGCCACTTGTATCTTGACTTTTGATACCAGAGAAGCTCTTCTTGATTTACAACCTTGATGTACTCCTTCCAAAGCTTCGCTTCGAGCTTAATTAATCCCGCATGAGGTCTCACAGAGAGTTGACGATCGACCCCCTCCAAGCGCTTGATCAAAATCTTCTTATTTTTTTTTTTGGAAGGCTGCCTATCACATTCTTATTCCACCAAGAGGCCTTACATTGGAAATTATTACAGCCAGAAAGCCAATCGTTGTTTTGCCAAGCAGCATTTACTAAGTCTGAAAAATCCTCTTCAAGGTACCAAGCCGCTTGATATCTGAAATGGTTTATTGGTGATGGGGCGCTATCACCTCTAGCAGTGATCACCAGAACACGATGATCAGACTTGAAGTGAAGCTGGTGAAAATTTTTGTGGAGTGGATAGGCCATTTCCCAGGTTAAGTTACAAAAAGCCCAATCCAGTCTTTCCTTAATATCGTGTCTAGACCACGTGAATTTGTCCCCAACTACAGGTAACTCAAGTAAATCACAATCATGGACACAGTTTCTGAAGGGGCTAAGGATCTATCACTAACAGCAGCGCCCCCAGTCTTATAAGAGGGATTAAGAAAGGAGTTGAAATCCCCTAAAACAAGCCAAGCCTCAGAGATAATTCCTGCCAAATCCCTGAGCGATGCCCAAAGCTCTTGTCTATAGCTCCACCTAGGGTCCCCATATACAAAAGTGACGCAAAAACATTTTTTGGATTTTTTCTCAGTCAAACGACAATGAAGGAGTTGATTTGTAGAGAAAAGGTATTCCACGGAAACTTCATTATCGTTCCACAGAATCCAAATGCCTCCCGCATAACCCGTAGCCTCAACCCTCAACCAATTATTAAAACCCAGTTTACGTACCACAACATCCGCTTTAGGCCACTAACCCTGGTTTCCAGAAGACCCATGACCGAGATAGAATATTTAGAAACAATATCACGAAGAATATTAGGAAAGGATTTGCTACAAACCCCTCTACAATTCCAACAAGAAATAATCATGAAAAAAGATAAAGAGGAAAGGAAAAAAAAGGAAACAAACGAGAAGCAAGAATAAGAGCTACTTATCTGGAGGAATGCGACCAGACATAGATCTACTTCTATTTTTTAATTCCCTCATATTCCTATTTGGTCTGCCCCTCTCAGAGTCCTCCACAATAGCTGGTTCCAATTCAGAACTGGAAGATGTAGGAACAGTGGGCAGATCTGAAACTAGGTGCTTTTGTTCTTGGCTTTTGACCGAAACCACCTTTTTCGTCTTCTTATCATATGCCAAAGATGACATCGAACCCGAGACTCTAGGGGGGGAAACAACTTCAACGGAATCTCCCTGCTGGAATTCCACAATCGGATTTGCGTCAAGGCTACTTGGGGTCAAAGTATCAACACTGTGTGGGTTTTCCTTGGAAAGGCCTTGAGCAATGGGGTTAAAATCTTGCTGGATTGAGGACGGTCCCTGGCTTTGGACTGGTTGGACAGTGGCCTGAGAAGAGCACGGAGTGATTATGGATTGGGCTTCGATCATGGAGCCCACCACCACTTTGTGAGCTCTTGCACCCGATTTTGGTGGCTTGGGCTCATCCAGAATTGGCCCAACGGCATCTTTGGATCCAACAGCATCTTCGGCGCCGTTGACTGGGACTTGGGGAGGTTGGGCCTCATTTCCCTTGGGCCCTTGCGGAAGGACTTTTGGCAGAATGGCTTTCAACCCACCAATGGCTAGCTCCTTCTTCCTATACACTAGATTAGATTTCTGAGCCTTATTCAAGAGGTCGCTGTCAGTCCTGCTGTACCCTCTTTCACTAGAGACCTTTTGACCAGAACCTGCACTTGCTCCTGTGCGCACAGACATCTGTGCTTTCTCAAACTTGGGTTCTCTCACGTCTATTCCTTCATCTAGGTCTGCCAAATATCCAAAGTTACTTGATTTGTTCCTCTTCCCCACGTCTCTGGCAGCCCCATACCTTCCTCGATCCACGCCGTTTCTGTGATTTCCCATTCTTGGGAATCTATTTTTCCTCTGACTTCCCATCATCATCCACGGGCCAAAGGCTTCCTCCGGTGACGAGACCGGCTCTTCCTCCGGTGACGAGGCTGGCACTCTCTGTTCGGAACTTACCGGAGTTTACTGGGATTTCCCAGGTTTGATCCCCTCCTCCTTTCCTGGGCATTTTGCATTTTCGGCATTGATTCCCTCTTCCTTGTGAGGGCAAGTTTCTCTCTTGTGACCATATCTACCACAATTAAAACATATCAAATCCAGTCCTTCATACTCTACATTGAAGACGGTGGAGGCTAAGATAACTCGAGGGACAAGACTTTTCTGAAGATCTAACTCCACGCAAATTCTCGCGTATCTACCCCTTGCCACCACTCCTGCTGACTGATTACTAGAGTTTATAGTATTTAAATCTACTTTAATAGTCCTCCCAATCATATCCCCCAGCCTGGAGATGAATTTGTGAGAGTAGAAAATAAGAGGAATATTTGGGATCCTTACCCAAGTTACAATCCTCCCCAGCTGATTTTTGAAAGGGTCGAAGAATGGCGTCCATTTCTAAACCAAAATTACATGTTGCGCGATGACCCACGGTCCATCTAGTAGGATGTGTTTATAGTGAGCTTCCCAACTCTCAGGGTTTGTGAACCTAACAACATAGTAGTTGTTTGGGAGATCAATCAATTCAAACTCATTGAATCTCCACAGCCTACAGAGCAGCTCCTTCAGCTTGAGCAGATAAAAATGAGCGCCTAATACAGTGATTATGAGGGATCTGTTCCAGGGCTTGCATGCTTCATTGAATTCCTCTTCAGTGATATCCATAAATGGATATATAGCCTTTAGCTTATTGATTTCCTTGGAGGGTTCTGGAATCTTCCACGTAAGATTTTGTAGCTCCGAAGTCAGTGGGTCTTCACTATCAGTTGATGAGTCAAACACAGTCCCATTAAAGTCCAGACGGTTGAGACCCATCAATGAATCCTTGTATGAGGAAGTGTTCTTGCACATTGATGAGTTTGAAATGAACCCCTGATTTTTGTTTTGCAACACCGAAGCAGGGGCCTCAGAAGTTTCTACCACCTTCCCTAATGAAACTGATTTTTCTGATGCAATGCGTGCAATGAGTTTATTCTTAGATTTATCCGATTGCTCTGGCTTGTCCAGCGGTATCTTTAGAGATACTACATCATCCATAGAAAAAACTTTCTGATGGCACGAGCTCCGAGAGAGAGAAAAAACTTTTGGTAACTGGTGTCCAAAGTTCAAAAGAAGCTCTCCTCTTGGAAAGGTAAATTCTTGAATATGGCCGGAAAAACTGTCCTGATCAACTCTGTCCTCTCTACTCTTCCATTCTACCAGATGCAAACTACCCTGCTCCCCAAAGGTATTCTGCAAGACCTTGAGAAAGCAAATAGAAATTTCTTTTGGAGTCAGGGGCAGGATAGTAAGAAAATGCATCTCATTTCTTGGGAAAAAATCAAATTAGACAAGAAGTGGGGTGGACTGGGTATCAAAGATCTTTCCAGCCAGAATAAAGCGCTCATCATGAAACTGTGCTGGAATCTCATTACCAGACCTGACGCATTATGGGTGAAAGTTCTCAGAGCAAAATATGACTGTGGGGAAGATGAAATTCCAAGAGTTGAGAGGAAAAAGTACCAATCCGCTACCTGGAATGCAATTACAACTGTTTGGGACCCATTTAGGAAAGCTGTGGGTAAAAAGATGAGGAGTGGGCAGTCAACAAATGCTTGGTGGGATTTATGGACTAGTCTTGATCAGCCCCTCATTTTCTATGTAAGCAGAAATCAGGACTTAATAAATCCTGAAGAAGTAGTAAAACACTTCATCGGTCCAGACGGAGAATGGGATCTTCAGAGATAGAGTATGTTCTTGCCGCGGTGGGTGATTGAAAGGATCAAACAAGTCTCTCCGCCTTCCCAAACTGGCAATGATCTATTTTGGTGGAAGAAATCTTCGGATGGAAATTTCAGCGTCAAATCAGCTTATTCCATGATTTATTCGACGCTCATGGAGCCAGCTGATCCGTTCTGGCAAAGTATCTGGAGATGGCCTATTCCAGAGAAAGTCAAATTCTTTATGTAGCAATTGTTCCAAGAGAGAATTCCTACAAATTCTATTCGTGCAAAGAGAGATGTGAGATTAAACCCTGAGTGCCCTTTTGAGTGTAACTGTGAGGAAACAACATTGCATATCCTGAGAGATAGCGAGTTTGCCAGTTCTGTATGGTTTTCTTGTATTAATCCTGTTTATTACCCTGTTTTTTTCTCTGGAAATTTACAGGTTTGGATCAAATGGAACATGCAACACTCACCGGGGAACCGCAAGTTATCCCAGTGGCCCTGTCTGAGAGTATTTGGTTCTTTATGCTGGCTAATCTGGAAGAATAGATGCAACAAAGTCTTTGAAGGAACCTCTGTCCTTCCCCAACAACTTTTACACAGAGGAATGCATCTTCTTCATGAAGGAATCGAGGAAGGACGGTTCAAGCACAAGATTTTCAGAGTTCCAGAAAGATACATAGACAATTGGAGAGCTCCACCAGAAGGCTACGTTCGGATTAATGTTGACGCTGCGGTAGACGAGCACAAGATTTCAGCAGTTGGAGGAGTGGTACGGGATAGCTCCAGAGATTAGATTTACGGTGTTCAACAGAATACAGGTATTAGTCTGGGTTCAACAGCTACGGAGATTCAAGCTATTCGCATTGGTCTACAAACATACAAATCCAGGAAGTTCAGAAAGATCAAGCTCTTTACCGACTTATTAGAAGCATTTCAACTATTATTCCAGGTAGGTCGCCACTATCATCCCCTACAACATGAACTGGAAGAAGTCAGGGAACTAATACACAGGGATTGGGACTTGGAGATACACCACTGTCACAGAGAAGCCCTTAAATGTGCCGACGTTCTGGCAAAGCGAGCACTGGACTCGAACAGCGATCTGTCTTTGTTGCAGCACCCACCAGATTTCTGTTCGGCCCAAATGTTAGCTGATCTCAGCTTACATTTGGGATCATAGGTCTCTATTTCTGTATTTTGCTTTAACGGCCCGCCGTGGCCTCAAGAGCTTGCTCTTGTCATTGTAACTCAAAAAAAAAAAAGGCTCATAATGTTTCATGAAAATGTTTACTCTAATGTCCCGTCTGATTAGTTGGAACTGTATTTGAAGAAGTGGAAATGAAATTTAAAAATAAAATATTTGATAAAAAAAATTCACTTTCACATGAAATCCACTTCTATCAAATTTGATGGAAGTGAATTTCACAGCCTACCCCGCGGAACTGATTTGATTTTTATGGAAGTGAGATTTTCTTCCAATTATACCCTCTTATATTTTGTTAACCCACAACTTCGTCTGTCATAATTATAAACCACATCCGCCTCTCTGAGCCATGCCTATCCCTTCGACATCTACCTCCGACGGCGTTTGGCGAAAGTTCTCCCCAAGAATCAGCATCCACCAAGCACAACGATGTGAAAAAAACAATTTCAGAGAAGTGTGGTCACCCTCTGCTCCTTCTTCGCCATCATCATCTCCAATACCCATCACTTCCACCATCTCCGGCACCTACCAACTCCGACATGGATGAGATCTTCGGAGGGGGAAGTCTGGAAGGGGATGGATATGAAAAAACAAAATTTGGATTTGTTATTCACTATTTTGAAAATCTCATATATGTTCTCTGTCTCTTTTTTCTTAAGATTTCAATGGCTTTTCTGTTGCTTTGAAAATCGATACAGCCACTCTGCTTCTGCAATGGAAGCTTCTTCCTTTTGGTTTTATTCTGGGCTTGTAGTGATTCAATGGTGGAATAGTTTGATTTTGGTTCCTGTGTTTCCGGTGACAACGTTGGAGGACGAAGATTCAGGGCGATACACCGATATTCTCTCTCTCTCTCTTTTTTATTTAAATAGACCCAGCTTGATTTTTTTTTAATTTTATGGATATTTTAGTCTTTTCATAATATAAATACATATATTAAATAAATTTTATATCTCACTTCTATTTACGTATCAAACATATTTTTAACCCCACTTTCACTTCTACTTCCAATTTTAATTCTAATTTCACTTCTACTTTTATCAAAAACTCTTCCATGATACCAAATGAGGCATAAAAGCCTGTTTGGTTTGAATGGGAGGGGATGGAAGAAAATGGTAGAGAGTCACATTGTGGTTTGATTGGAGGGGGGAGGAAGATGAAGGTTTTTTAATGATCATTTATTTGATTTAAGAGGAAATGAGAGGAAAGATAATAACTAATTCACCATTTTACTCTTATATGTTTGTTTACTTGTTTTTGCTTATATAACTAATTTAAATTAGTTTACACCTCAATATAAATTAAATAAATTATGAAAATTCATATTTATTTTACCAATTGGACATAAAGAGCACATTTTTTTTTATAAAATCCTCCTCCTCAAAAACAAATCCTAAGACCAAGATCTCAACTGCCAACCTCTGAAGTAAGAGTTCAAAAATAATTTAATTTTGAGACCATAAGCTTGGTGTAGAATTATATCCTGATAAAAATAAGGTGTCATGGAGGTGTAAAAATGAGCGTGTTTTTAATTTCTACTTAAGGGTATAAATAGAAATATGAAAAAGTAATGGAGTAAAATAGTCACATTATCTTACTTTCCTAAAAAAGCCTCAATTTGAAGAGAACAAAAATGAGGGAAGGGGAGCAATTTGAAACTCCTTTATTGACTCCCCTCCCCTTCAATTTTTCATATTAAATAAGAAGAGTAGTTCATTTTTCATTCTCTGGCCTCCAACTAAACCACGCTGATTCAATATAAAAGATTTGGATAAGTATTTTTTATCACCCTTCACCTTTTTTTTTTTGCCATTTTATAACCCTTCACTTATCGAAAGGAGCTTGCAAATTTAATCAAGAAAACCCCGCGCTTTAAAAAAGGGATAAAGTGCAATCCACCCCTAAAGCTTTGAACTCGTCACAATTTTCAAAAGTATTTCTTGATGCAATTTTCGTCTCAACGTATTTATTTTGCTACAATTGAAACCCTAACTAAAAAAAATGGTAGACAGAGTTAAAATTATCATATGAGCCCCACATATTAGGACTTGGTATCTAAATAATTTGACCCATTACCTTAATAAAAAAATTTGACACATTGCCATGTATTCTACCCAACTCACCATAGGCACCTTCACTCAGTCCCTACCTGTCATCCTTGTCACCAACCCGTTAATGCCGTCTCTGTGACCACTGCTTTTCCTCCTCTTAGATTTGATGGTGGTTGAGTTTGTAAGGTAGGACGAAGACTGGTGCCGGAGAGCTTAAGTTGTTCGATGACAAAGGCAAATCGTGGTAGAGGAATAATGATGGTGACTAAGATCTCAATGCCACTTGAATGGGATGGTCATCGCCACTCCTTTTCTAGATCATTGTTGATGATTTCATCGTTCTCCTTTTCATCGACGTTCTTCTTCTTCAATTTTGTTAAGACAACTAACAAACATTCGCCAAGGAGCATTCTGCAACTTTCTCTATCTTTAACAGATAGAATTAAGCATAGTAAAGATACAATGTTACATAATTAGACTTACAGCAACCAAACATACTAAATGAAGAAGTAAATCCCCATAACCTAGCTAACAGAATAGAGAAGCAAATATTAGATTTTTTCAATACAACAAAGACGTTAAAATGAAGCTAAGATATCATCTACACCAATTGATACATAGCCTGTATTTGGAACAAAGGTCGAAATGCTTGAACACAGGAGCAAGACCTTGCCAATGAAGCTTTGGTAGTCCTTTCGACTACCAAATTAGCTTCCCTGGGAACACACCTACAAGAGAGATTCCTAATCAAATTCATTGACACAATAGTGTACTTAAGGAGAAAAACATTCAACAAAATATTAGATAACGCACAATCGAAGAGACCAAAGGAAAAGGAATCCCAACTCCATACTGAGAATGAGCAGTAATGCCATACACACTGAACAGGCTCATATCGTGTCCTATAATGCCCAGTATTGATAACCACACTGAACAGGCACATTTTGAGCCAAAGATGAACAATGCTTACAGACATACTGAACAAACCTAGAATAGTATTTGTCCATAGTCTCTCTATTGCACATTCCTTGAATAAAAGACCCACCAGATTCATAACCTCCCTACCACATTAAGCACCTTTCGACCAGACATTACTAACTCTTTGAGATGTCTAAGGAACTTTGGTATTGGGACTTAGAGCAGTCAATTCGACTCTTTCCCACCAATAATCCTTCCACACCATATCAAACAGGGCAAAGACAAATTGGGTAATGCATATTAATTTATAACACACACAGACCAGAGCATACAAGACTAAGCCAGCCACTTCAAATGTCAAAACTTTTAAATAATCATTAGAATTGAATATATCGAAGCCAACACCTAGAGAGGCTATCCTACCAATAACAAACTTCAAATGTAGAAAATCATCGGTGGGAAAAAATCAAACCTTTAGTGAGCCACTACCCTTAGGAGCCCAAGACCACCAAAAGGATACCTTCAACCACATTTACGGGTGGGCAACTTTTTTCCTGTCCCAATCCTGAGCAAATCAGGACAGAAAAAATTCGAGATTGAGAAATTTTTTTGGGGATCGGGAATGGGACTTCCCGATCCCGACTTTTTCCTGATCTCAAATATATATATATATATATATATTGTATACAATTTCTTAAAATATTTAAGAAAGCAAGACCAAATGCAAAATAAAATGTGAAAATCCCTAACACCCTCAAAGTAATATCTATTATTTTAGTTAATTTCATTTATTATTTATTAAATAATTCTAATTTTTTGTTCTTGTCTTTGTGCTTTTTGTAGTTAAATCGACAACTTTAAGCATGTATTGGACTAATAATATATTTATATTGAACTAATTTGGTATAATATGATATTAGACTAATTATATATTTATATTAGACTAAAGAAAATAGAACAAAAAAATTAATATAGGGATTTTTCTTTAAAAAAAGAATTCTGGGATCGGGAAATTCCCGATCCCGATCCCAAACATTTCCTGTCCCACCCCGATCCTGAACATTTCCAGTCCCTTCGAGATTGGAAATTTTCGGGATCGGGAGTGAAAACCATTCCCAAACCCTTCTCGGGATAGAGATCGAGAATGACATTTCCCGATCCCGAAATCCCCTAACCACATTTGTTCCAATGCAATTGGTCTCCTCTATAAGATTGAAGATCTCCAATTCCCACCAATCCATTGATTCTTCATCACTTGACCCTCACCAGAGTCTCCACTGGCAAAGAGGCCATCTAGCACTATGGCTATAATTTCTGTATTCTCTGTGCTCCGGTATAGTGTGCACCACGTCTCCACCACGGATCTGCCCCCAGTTGTCAGAAAGACCTTCCCCTCAACCCTCAAATCCTTAATCAGTGACGTCCGTGCACTAGAAGAGGGAGAGAGCCTTCGCTTCAAACCACTTAGCACTCTCAAAGGTCATGGGGGCACCCATCAGAGGTTGGCGATGGATTCCGTCAAAGGGCATTGAGGTGTGAACCCCCCCTCATATCCACCCACCTTGCAATTCTGCACCTTGTTGTTACCGGATTCGAATTCAACCAGAGCAAGTCCGGCCACGACAGAGGAAATCTACCATTAAACTCCACTTGAATGGGAGAGACAACCCCACAACCAAGGAAGAGCAGTCGACACTCAATTAGCGTTTGACTTTGTCTCGTCGGCGCTCTCATCCTTTTAGAGGGAATGAAACCCTAGCGGAGGGAAAGTTTTCTCACTGAGGCGATTTTTTGACAGCCTTTTGCTTCTTAATTTTGTTGGTTATTTATATCATAGTATATGTTTTTTATGATTTAATTTTAATCAAAGGATAGAATGATGTGGCAAAAAAAGACTAGTGAGGTGGCCACAGGCAAAATCAAGTCAACTTGACGGTCAAACGCTTGGAATCTGTTACAAAGGACAAACATTACACCAATTTTAAAAACAACTGAATAGAAATTGCATCTAGAAACACTTTAGATTGAAAATTGTGACAAACTGAAAACTTCCGCGGTGTATTGCACTTTAGCCTTAAAAAAATACTAACAAATTTGGGAGGGTCATTGTCTTAAGGGTTTGTTTGGTAGGAGGGATTTAGAAGGGAAAATAAATTATTGCGAGTTGGATTTAAAAAAAAATTAGAGAAGTGAGGTTACAAAATTTTAATAAAGATAAAATGTAAGATAAAGAAGTGACAAAATTAATTAAAAAGTTTTAATCTCACTTCTCTAAATTTTTTAAATACAACTCAAAAAATTCCCTCCCATCACTTTCCCTCATTTCCCCTCATACTAAACAAGCCCTAAAAGATCTCAATTGTGTGCATAAGTTAATACTATTTCTAATGACATTACAAAATTTTAATTCATTTGAAAAAGGTTACCGTTTTGAGTGGAGTTTTAGGTGTAAAATAATGGGGCTGAATAACTTTTTTATAGGAAAATAGGATATAGCATCTTGAAGTTTTTTTTTTTGTAGTATCCAATATTTTAAAATATACTTTAAATGTCATCCACGATTTTAAAGTAATTTTTAGTGCTTTTAATTCCTTAACATATGTTTTCATTTGCAAGTGACTTAAAAGCTGAAGGATTATTATAAAATTAATTTTATTAAAGAAATTTGGTGCTTTCAAGATTAGGAGATTAATATGGGGTAATTTAGTATTTTTAAATTTATATTTTAATATTTTTATCAAAATATTATGATATTGGGTCCTTTTATATAATTAGGATATTTACTATTTTTACAAGTTACAACAAAAGGTAAAGGTGTATATATATATATCAACTTTTTTCATATGTGCGCTTTGCAACATGCTAGCACTCTATACAAATCTCGGGGGCAAAACTACGGGCCCGTTTGGTTAGATTGCATTGCACACATGCGATGGTAATCTTGATTGCATTACCATTGGTGGCCTGTTTGGTTGAGCTTATTAATGGTAATGTAGATTACAATTGTAAAATAGATTGCATATTTTATGGTAATCTCCATTCATAGGGGGACCCCTATGAAAACTCATTGCAGGCTTGTAATCATTGATGAAATCTCAATTTTAACCCTACTAATATAATAAAAAGACAATATATACCCTCAATAGACAAAACATCAAAATTTGTATTCAAAAAGCAAAAGCCCTAACGTGAGCGCAGAACATCAATTTATTTGCCTTTCAAAAGCAAAAGCAAAAGCCCTAACGTGAGCGCAGAACATCGTCAATCAACATTCAACACTCCCGCGGGCCTGTGATTAAGCCCTTCGCCCTTACTCCACTTTCCAAATGGGAATAGTTCATGAGTCAGAGGGATACGCAGCTGTGTAATTGGATAAGAGCAGTGAGATGAGCAGCATGCATCGATAAGGAGCAATGGGGCAAAGGAAAGAAACAGGAATGGATGATGTCGCAATCAGAGTTTTTTTTCTAGGCCATCTCATCAATCTGGATATGCAATAATTTGAAAGAGAAGTTATGAGAAAATCAGTTGATTGTTTGTTTTACAACGCTTAAGATCAGGCAAGTATTCAGATTTTTGTTACCTACCTTTGAATCTCATAATGCAGAGAATGGCAGTGGCCGTTGTGCAGCCGGTCAAAGGTACCACCAATAACCACGGCATCATAGGTATTTGGGGGAGACAGATTATTGGGGTGAGGAAGGAGATGATCGGTGATGGAGGTTTTTTTTTATGTTTAAGGGGTATTTTGGACCTTTTATAATTCAATTTAAATATAAAAAAAAATTTCTCAACATCTTATTATTAAGCAACCAAACATGATGATGGTAATCATTATTGCATTGCACCCCATTGCATTGCAGTCCATTGCATTACCAGAGGGGTCTGCAATTAAACCAAACAGGCCCTACATGTTATCGTTTTAAAAGGATTCTAAAATGTCGTAGATGTATTTGAAGTTTTGAACTAACAGACATTACTTTTAAGAAGAAATTTTTCTATGAACTTGATTTGTTATATTATTTGTGGTTTGATAAATTAAAATATAATAACTCAGTTAATATTAATCTTAATTGACAACTTATGTATTTTTTATTTTTATCTTTCTTAAAAAGTGAATCCCTTAATTAAAATTTCAAAAACAATGAAAAAGTGAAAATCTTATGAAATCTTTCAATTTTGTTAACATCACAGCTAATATTTAAGAGATGATAAATCACCTCATGAGTCTGTTATATTTTAACATAAATCAGGTTCACGCAAGAGCTTCACGCCAGAATTGCTCTTTTTTAAGTCGTAGGTCCCATGTTGTCCAGGTGGCTTTTGGGTAGGCTTACAAGGACGTCGAGGTGGTGAAGAAAAAAATAAAAGTCGATTTTTTATATCCAAAGTTTTACGTCAGGTCAGGTTTTCCTTCCACCTCAGGTCAGGTTCTCGTTCGCCACAATCGTCCCGTCGCCTGCCTACCTTCTAAATACAACTCCCAACTCACCGCAATCGTCCTCCGTCGTCGTGGAGTCGTCGTTGCTGTTGGCCATCACGTCCCCTTTGACCTTCTGCAATGGGTAATCACAAGATCAAAATCGGAATCAATGGTAAGTGTTCTTTTACTACGATGTTCCTTTCTTCTTATTCTTTCTTTTCTTGTTTTTGTGATCAATTACTTTCGGAAGTGATTTAAATTCTTATATTCGTTTGTGCTCTCACTTGCAGGATTTGGAACGATTGGTCGCTTAGTGGCCAGAATGGCTCTGCACAGGGACGATTTCGAAATCGCCGCTATTAATGACCCTTTCATTACCACCGACTACATGGTATACATGACTTTTCTCTATGCTCCTTTTTCGTTTACATTCTTCTGAATTGGTCGCTCGTGTCTGGCAGACCTTCAAGTTTCAGTTCGACAGTGTTCCCGGGCAGTGGAAACAACACGGTATCACGGTCAAGGACTCTAAAACCCTTCTTTTCGGTGAAAAGCCCGTCCCTGTGTTTGCACACAGGTAAGGTTCCTGAAATTTTCTTATGGCTGTGCTTGTAAATTTTAACACTACCTCTCGAAGGTGAAGGTATTATCCATTGACCTTGTAACTTCGTGCATCAGTAACCCGGAAGAGATCCCATGGGCTGAGACTGGAGCCGAGTATATTGTTGAGTCCACTGGTCACTTCACGGACAAAGAGAAGGCTGCTGCCCATTTGAAGGTTTGCCTTTGTGCACCAACCCTTCTCACGTCTTTAGTCTCTGTCGTTTGCTTTTCTTAACGATCCCATTTAACCTTAAAACCATATTTTGTTAATAATATTGCTTTCACTGTTATTTCTTCATATAGAGCGTCTCTTGGACTGACTGGCATTGGGTCTTGTAGATTAGCTATAAGCATGTCTTAAAATTCTGTGTAGCACACACTTTGCTTAGCATTGCTTCTTTGATGGTATTTTATCACACTTCAGTTTTGTGAGGTGATATTTTGTCTGTTTTGATTTGACTGAGCCAGGGTGGTGCAAAGAAGGTTATCATATGTGCACACAGTGAAGATACTCCCATGTTTGTGGTAGGTGTTAATGAGCACGAATACAAGCCAGAGCTTGATATTGTTTCCAGTGCAAGCTGCACGACCAACTGCCTTGCTCCACTTGCGAAGGTTATCAGGCCTTCAGATATTGTATTGTACTTGTATGCCATACTGTTCTGTTATATTAATCTTTCTTTGTCAATTTTAGGTTATTCATGATAGATTTGGCATTGTCGAGGGGCTAATAACCACATTTCACTCCATCATTGGTAGGTATGATTAACTGTAACATCTACCGTTTCTTGTTTTTGAGTGTTGAGCCTAATCATGACTTTCATGCAATATTGCTGCTCAGCTGTCCAGAAGACTTTTGATGATGGGCCACTTTGTAAAGAATGGAACGGAGGAAGCGCTGGGTCATTCAAGGTCATTCCTAGCAGCATTGGAGCTGCTAAGGTGAATAATTGGCATTCATATATTACTGTTAGTTGTTACCTTCATCTGATCTCCTTTACTAATATACTCTCTTCTTTGCGTCAGGCTGTTGGGAAAATTCTTCCTGATCTGAATGGAAAATTGTCCGAAAGGACCTTCCCTGTTCCTACTGTGGATGTCTCTGTTGTTGATCTCACTGTGTGGCTGGAAAAGGCAGCCACCTGCAACCAAATTAAAGCTGCCATCAAGTAAGATTTAATTCTCAAACTGATTGTTATATTACACGATTGTTTTTTGATTGTTGAGGTTTGTAAGACTCGAGTGCATGGAACTCTTTTATATTAGCTGGAAGATTTTTGGGATTGCTATGCTTTGGGCTTGTCTGATTCAATAGTACTGTTTTTCAGGGAGGAGTCCCAGGGCAAGTTGGAGGGAATCCTTGGTTACATTAAAGAAGATGTTTTCTCCACCGAAGACTTCATTTGGGACAGCAGGTGTGGATTATCATCTCATTGGAAGCTATTAAATGCATCACATTCTCTACCTTGTCTTCTTTAAATGCATATATGCCCCTATTTGTCATTGGAGCTAGGAGTTGCACGTTAATTCTTTTGTTTTTTCAGGTCAACTATTTTTGATGCCAAGGCAGCTATTGCTTTGGGCGAAAACTTTGTGAAGCTTGTTGCTTGGTATAGCAACGATTGGGGTTACAGGTAATTCATCTTCCTTCTTGTTTTTGTCGCATGATTTCTTACCATTTGCATGGTAGCAGCATCTTCAAATGTGGTAAGAGGTTAAGTGGTGCTTTCTGATATCTATATCACGAGGTGCATAACTAATTCTTGCTTTGCTTTGTGTGTAATGCTGCAGCACACGTGTTGTTGACTTGATTGCTCACATGGCTAAGACTCGTTAAGATGTTACTGCATGTAGCGTTCCCACTGCAAGCCAGCTTGTATGTTTTGCCTTGTTGCGGTCTTAGTTTCCTTTGATCCCACTAATTGAGAGTTCCGAACTAATAGTTTCCTGGTGCGTGCATCCCTGGTGTTGCTGTGTAAAGGGTAGGGGTGGAAACAGGCCAGGCCAGGCCAGGCTTTGGCCTTAACAGGCCAGGCCTGTTTTGTAACAAACAGGCCTGAGCCTGGCCTGTGGCCTATTACAGGCCTCTTTTACAGCCTGAGCCTGGCCTGTATAAAGGCCTGGCCTGGCCTGAAGCCTGTTAAGAAGCCTGTATGTTTAAATTAATAAAAATAACATCATCAATCCAAAGTTGCGGTAAATCTATAAATTATACAACACCAAATACAATAATATAATAATTTTTATTACAATCACAACAATTTTTATCAAATCATCAACAAGTTAGACAATTTACAACACCAATTACAACCAGTGGCTGCACTAAACATTATCAAACATACCACAACCTATCCAGCGTTCTTCATGATTTGCTTTGAACTCATCTGAAAAGAAGAAGCAAGCATCACTTAGTTAGTCAAAAGGAATCAATCCCTAAAAAGAAATTTTTAATACAGTATGTTCTAAGAAAAAAGGGATATGAGCACACTACATGACATGTACTTGAAAGAGCATCCACCATTAATTAGTTGCACAGAAGAATAAGAAGCCTTTTAAATATGAAACATACACGTTAAAAAAGAGCTTTGCCCATGTCAGTGTTTATGTTAGTGTTGTGTCCCATGTCCATGTCAATATCCATGTTTACTGGCTTTTATACCTGTTATGATAACAACATCAAAAGCTAATCCATTTTATAGGAATTTTTTTTTACAAGTTCCAGATTTTCCAGAGCTAGATGCAACAGATGCTAAATAATTTCGCTTTATGCATGACATTGATGATAAAATTAATGTTTTTAGAAAAAATTCAGTAACATTTACATAAACATTTCAACCAGTGAACTCTATTTCTTCAAACTGAAATCTTCTTACAAATCTACTCTTGCTGAAAATAATTAAGCTCCTTGTAGTTTGATAACATTGGAACATATTCTCATACTTCTTCAACTTCTTCTCCCAACTTATTTTTAATACACATAAGGTGAAAACAAAACCCAATTCAGCAAAAAAGACAAAATAATGGGAATCAAAAATCCATATGGTGAGTTCACTATAAGAAAAATGGCAAATTAAGTCGCAGATTACATACATTTAACTTAAATGGCAGATTGCACTATAAGAAAAATCAGAAAATAAAACCAAAATTTTGTACTTTCTTCTGAACTATCAAATGCAAAATTCTTTACTAAGCCTACAAATACTGAGAACACCAACAGACTTCAAATACAAAGAATACATAAGCACACTCAACTAAGCCTACAAGTAAATCTTTGACTATTTGACTAAACACACTCACAACTAACTAACTTGATGAAAACGAGAAGCAAATCGCAAGAACAGAACAGCGGAACCAAATCGCAAGAAGAACTGATCTACTGCTGAGCTGGTGATCTGAGCTCATCGCAAATCGCAGGACGAAAATCACAAATCGCAAGAAGCAAATGCAGCACAAAAGCGTAAATACAAATAATAGTAGTTTTCTCTAGTTTGTGACTATCATATGTTAAAACCATAAGTTTTGGCTACTATCTACCTTTTACCGCAGAAGTCGACCAAAACTAGAAGCAAATCACAGAGAAGAAAATCCAGAAGCTTACAGGGCTTAATCGGATTGGCGGAGGAGAAGCAAATCGCAGAGAGAGGAGACGACATAGGCGGAGTTGATTCGGTGAGGAGAGGAGGCAGAGAAATAGATTGCCAACAGAAAAACAACAGTAACAGAAAGAAAGAGCAGCAACAGATCTGGAGATACAAGAAACAGAGCAACATGCTAGCAGAAAAACTGAGAAAAATACCAGAACAAGGCGAGAAAGGATGGAGAAAATATCGAACTTACTAAATTTGGGGATCAAGACACGAGCGTCGACCGACCACGCGAAGATGAAGACTGAAGTGAGGATGGGTGAGAGGCTGAGAGCGTGACGATGATCTGAAGAGTGATGACTACCGTCTACCGAGTGATAGAGATTCTGAGAGTCGGTGAGGGAGAGATTAGAATATGAGAGTTAGGATTAGGGTTAGGGATTTTTTTTTTCTGAAACTGAGATTTGGGCCTGACATATGAGGATGAAAGAAGAGAAGTGATTGTTTTGTTTTTGGGCTGCCCTGATTTTTTTTTTTTTTAATAAACAGGCCGGCCTGTTAAGCCTAAAAGGCTTATTAATAGGCCTGGGCCTGACCTGTTTTTCTAAACAGGCTTTGAAATAGGCCTGGGCCTGGCCTTTTATTCTAACAGGCCAGGCCTGATCAGGCCGGAAACAGGCCAGGCAGCAGGCCCCTGTCAGGCCGCCTGGCCTGTTTCCACCCCTAGTAAAGGGTTAGTTTATTAGGACTTTATCGAATAGATTGCCTCTTTTGTGGAGGATGTGGAGATTCTGAATTCTTATACCAGCACGTTTGTCTTGACTTTCTTAGGGTCTGTTTGCCAAAACAGTGAGCCATAACAACCGTACGTTTTCCTTAAAAAAAGCACTTTAGACAAAAATATAATGTTTGGCAAAGCTTTATTATCTACCGCACTTATATCACTGCCGTAGCTTTTTTTTAAAGCTCTTCTGAGTTACTTTTCCACTGCACTTCTAATAATATATATATATATATATATATATATATATATATATATATATATATATATATATATATATATATATAGTTTTCAATACTTCCTCCAATCCTAATTATAAGATAAAGTTAACTTTTTTGAAAAAATTAATGAAGCTAATTAAATTATTTTAGAGTATTTATATTTATATTTGTTTTTCAAACTAATTAGTTTGACTAATAAACAAATATAAAATATAAGGATACATAATATATCATATGATTAAGTAATTTATTTAGCTTCCTTAATATCTCCAAAAAAAATCAACTTTGTCTTATAATTAGGATCGTCGGTGGTAGCATCCATGCTCTTTTCAGTCATTTTGCATCTAAACAGGTTTTTCAAACTCTAATCCAAACAGGTTCAAGGTTAGAAAAAAAATCACTTCTGTCACCGCTAATCCAAACACAAATCACATTTACATTTTCACTTTTAATCCTACCTTATCTTACTTTTTCAAAAGTCAGATGATAAAAAAGGTCACTTCTCCACCGTTAATCCAAACGGACACTTAATATCATATGCGGTTTTGTCTCTATTACTGATCATTGTTTCTTTCAAATTATGGTTTTTCTTAAATAACAGCCTTAAAATTATTTTCATTTTCGATTCTACATCTGTTAAAAATATATACTGAATTGAAAATATAAAAAGTATAATATTAAATCTAGATCATTTAATTTTGATCATAACAATCTAAATTGGCGCTCATCACCTAATACGCATCGAAACTGCTTTCATATTGTTTTAGCGACGCAAACTATTACTAGTTGCATTGGAACCTATCTCACCCCCCACCCCCAGACTATATATATATATGTATGTATATGTATATGTATATTATTTTGCTTTGAAGGGTTATCGGATGAATGAAAGAAAGCTGTATTGTAAAAAAGGAAAAAAAAAAAAAGGATCTTTACGACAATTTTCAAACAAGAAAAAGATATGTTTTGAATAAATTAACTAACTAAAAATGTATAATTCAAATTAACAAAAATTTATCTGAAATGACTGACTCTTTTTTGGTCTAAAATAAAATTGGGAGAATCGGGACTAAAGAAAAAGAACCCCTTGGCTAATGCAGAGAAAAATTTTCCCAAACTAGGTTTTTGTTCAGCAAAACCGTGCTCCTTTTCTATGGTAAGATAAAATTATGCTCCTTTCAATACTTATTTATCTAATCTGATTAGATTAAAGAAGTTAGTTAATATGACATATATTTTTTAAAATATCTTAATAAGCTTCCTTAATTCTTTTATTCCCTCTCCTCCTTAATTATTATTGAGAGAGCATCAATAAGAGGAAATTAGAAAAATTTAGACTAATAATATAAATAGGTCTTATATTTATGACCAAAATTAACTCATTTGTTTTAGGTATTTTCATGGACTCATTTGTCCAAAAACATTCTAGTATTCCAATTATATCCTTATTCATCTTCATTATTTGTGAAAGAGATCATAAAATCTTAACGCAAGTCATGAGATCACTGTTTAACATTTTAGGGGTAAAAAAATCAGTTGATATTTTGACATAATATCATTAGCCTAAATTAAAAGATTTCTCCGTCTATGGCTTATCTGAGGGTGAAAAATATAGGGCTTGCTAGATTTTAAGTTTTTGGGCATGTCAACTTATTCTTTAGCTTTTGGTGGCATCAATGGTGTTAGCATAACAATGATTATGGTTTAGTTTTAACTAAATGGTTGCTTTGAAGAACTTAAAAGTTATAGTTTGGTGGATGATCGAGATTTAAGACAATGACTCTTAAATTCGAACCATGACTTGAAGTGAGGGGCGGGAGGATAGATGGAGTAGCATAATCATCTTTAGTCTTCACATAGGCCGCTACATTCATTACTGGTCTTCATAGGCTGCACACTATTCTTTTCTCTATCCTGCAATGCTTGGTGTCCCTTTTTATTTTCAGGGGGTATAAACTTTTGATGGGCGATTAATATGGTTCTCCTTTCTAGTTTTTGGAGTTTATAGAGTATTAAATGGATTAGATTTGAGGTTCATAAGAAAATGTGAGCATCTAGAATTTTGGATGACACTTTAATGTCGGAATTTTGGGAGATGGATGTCTCCATTGAATTTTCTCTCTATTTCTTCTCGGAAGAGGATACTTTCAAAATCATTTTTTTCATTTCCTTCTTAGAATCTCATCTCTACCTTTAAATCAAAAAATGAATGGTTCAAATTTAATATTTTCTAAAACTATGATTATAATGTTTTATAAATTAATCTTTCATTACTTGTGTTTGTATTACTGTTATGAATTGAGTAGGTCATATTTTATCAATTTAAGCTTACTTGTTTATATTTAAAATAATATTTTTATAAAGTATTAATCTAAAGCATCCATTTTTTTTTTAAATATGATAGTGGAGATGAGATTCTGAAAACAAAAGGAGAAAAAGGATTCTGAAAGGATCCAGACCCATTTCTTCTCCATTTACTATCTTCATGGTTGAATCAGCTTCCAATGTTTGAAATTTAATATTTTATAATAATATATTATAATCTTAAATAATAAAAAATATAAGTAAATTTAAAATAATTAAAATTTAACATAAACATTTTAGAAGTGTATGAGAGAAAAAGTAAAAAAATTAGTATACAATATATTAATAAAAGTTCACAATGCTGAGGTAGTTATATATAATTTTAACATTTTAAATTTATTTATATGTATTGCTATACTTAATAATATAAAAATATTATTATAAAATATTTAATCCCAACCATTAGAAATTCAATCGTGGAGCTAGTAAATAGAGAGGAAATGAGGAGCAAGCTCATCGGAGACATCTCTCTTCGGTTTTATGATGGTTGGATATAATTATTATTGTCAATGATTTTAATGAGGGGAATAGAGTTATTAGATGATAAAAGTATAGACAAGATAAATAAATTGAGCTATAGTAATAAATTGAGAATTTTGGAGTTTTATATCAAAGTGAACAATTTGGAAATTAAATGAATATTTGAGTTAGATGTTTGATTTTTGACTTAAGCTTTAGGGTGATATTGATAATGTGATGACTGAAAATGAAGATTGATAATTAGGTTACGTTAATGTGGATTAATATGGGTTACATTGAATCCTCGTGCTACACTTGTGCGCATTGGTTGTATAATTAACATTCAAGTGATTGTTCATTTTTCAAATGTTTATAATTAACATAAGTGGTTTTTGTTTTCTGGAATTTGAAAGGTGTATAATTGAGCATCAAACGTATTTGCTTTAGATTGACATTGACATTTACCATTTAGGTACAATTCAAGTGTCTTAACCTCGATGTCACGTCCTTATTTTAATTTCACATTTATCAGAGTATTCATGAAAAATGATATGCGGTTCGGTGGGCAACACATGAATAACATGAATATACTGATAATAAGTGTGTGATTACATAAATTCCCCATAGAGGTTTATACATGATCATTACCATCAATGTAGCCACACAGGGCTACTTGGGTATCTAAACCCGTCCCAGTGAAACAAAGATATCTTCTTATCTTCGTTCAACCATTGCAATCCTCTCATATGGTTCTTTGCATTGTTCTCAGCATATCTTCTGTCTTCTCCTGTCTAAATTGTTGTAGGGGAGGGTGAGATTCGAGAGAATCTCAGTAGGAAATAGATACCATAATGCATGCATGATTGATGCTATGTGTATGACATGTTAGCTTTATTTAGATGTATGCCCCATAATGACATTTCTGCATGTTCAATATTTCATACAACAAGACTATGGCCACAGCGAAAACAGAAACAGAGATTCATTCATTTAAATATGCTCTACACAATCAAGTAAAGTAATCACATACATCATTACACAAGCAAAGATATCAAATACATGCAAGTAAGGTAAGTCTCCTACCTTGACCCTTTTCCGCCTCGGAACATGTGCCTCTTAATACGTGCCAACAGCTCGGGCTCTCAGCTCAGTCCTACAATTCCAAATATACCATTTAGAAACTTCCATAGTGTTTTTGGGGGTTATATGAGTCTATCTTGAAAAATTACTAAAACACCCCTGGGGACTCGGCCCGGCCCTGCTGTATCCGGTCCGATTGTACTTTTTCCGAAATTTTGACATAGGCTATTCTTACATATTTTCACCCAGGGGATCCATTTCCGGACTCAGAATTATCAAATTCAATGTCAAATTATGAAATTGCCCTTGGCAGCCCTACTTTTAGGGTTTTAGGGGCATTTCCATAATTATGTTTTCTCGGCCTTTTCTGAAAAAGTGACTAACTGTAACCCCACCTAATTTTCGCTCATGAACTTAATGGAACCATCAAATCATTGAAAATCCAACTCTAAGACTCATTTACAGATTTGGCCAAATTATATGGGTTTTCCGGGGAAAATCGGGGTTTTGCGATTTCGGTTCCGTAAACGCGTTCCTTTCTACTCCTAACCACTTTATTGACTATTCCATTAGGTTACAACTACCATTTAGTACCAATTTGGACAGCATAACATCCCCACACACCCATTTTCCATTTTTGAAACCAATGACAATCCAGCAAAATTTCACAGATTAAATTGTCCACAGCAGCTAGAATAGTCAATACACAAGAGTTGGGAAGTTACCTCAAGCTCCCTCTGGCTTTTCTCAAAGTGGCTGAACCCTAGACCTTATTCACAATGGAAATTGAGCTCCTCAACCTTTAAAAACACAAAAGAATAACTTAGGAGCGGAGTTATATACGTTAGAAACCTATTTACTGAAGAAATCACCTACCCTTGTAAGCTTTTTCCTCCTTTCTCTCTCTAGAGTTTCTCACGTTCTCTCTCTTGTTTCAGCTGAGAATGACGTCTGAAATGCGGGCTGAATAAGGAGGATGATGATATATTATTATATCATATTTTACTTTAATTTTCCAAATTTTCAGATTTTTACAAAGTTTTGGCAGATTTCTGTCCAAACTTTGAAAAATCATAACTAATTCTAGAAAAATCAAAATGAGGTGATTCTAAAGGATATGGAACTCTTATTGAGTCTAGTTTCAAGGAAAAATATAGCCTTTTGCTTTCTGGAATAAAAAAATTCCCAGAATTTTAATCTTTGCATGCTATTCCAGAAATTTCACAGTTTTTCTGTGCTGATTTCAAAAATTCATATCTTTTTGTATATAGCTCTAATTGAGTCATATGACCTATCAAATTAAACCTTAGGATGTCTAATTTTATCCTGTAAAAGTTCATAATTTTTTATCATCATTTGATCCTTCAAAATCACATGACAAACTCACTATCTCATAGGCGATTTCATCAAAAACATAATTATATTCTCCAAAATTCACCATTTTACTTTCTTAATACCCCAAAGATATAAGAAATATTAGAGATTAGATTTGGGACATCTAATAAATTGGGGCTTAGCAGTCCACTTAATTTAGGCATATTCCCAAGCCTCCAATCCCAAAATTCAGGATATTACACCCAACATCAATTGTCGTGGGATACAATTCAAGTGTCTTAACCCCCAAGATTGATTATTGAGTTTGGGAAGCAAGTGTTTGGCAGGAGGGAATTAGAGGGGAGAAAAAAGTATTGTGAGTTGGATTTGAAAAAAATTGGGAAAATTAGGTTACAAAATTTTACCAAAGATAATATGTAAGATTTACAAAATTATTGTAAAAGTATGAAAACTAAATTAAAAACTTTTAATCCTACTTCTTTAATTTTTTTATATCCAAAAATAAAAATCTAATTTTTCATCAATAAACCCTAACTATCCCTGATACCACAAAATATAACACTCTCTCTTAGAAATTATTTACTTATTACTTCTTTCTACTATCTTATTTTTATAATTGGATATGATTGCTGGTTGTAATACTCTCTCTAGGAAACTATTTACTTATAACTTATTTCTACTATCTTATTTTTATAATTGGATTGTACCGCTCTAATATCAATTGTAATATCCCAGTGCCTCGCTCTCGATATTGTCCGTTTTGTGACCCCTGTTGCCCTTTAAGGTTTTAACACGCTCGAGATAGGGAGGTATCCAAACCCTTATAAGACGCCTTTCGTTCATCTCTCCAACTATGTGGGACAAACACACTCCACCCACCTTTAGGCCTAGTGTCCTCATTGGCCCACATCAAATTGAGTTTAACTATAATACCAATTGTAACATCCCAAACCAAGTTTTGATACCACAATGTAAGATTCTTTCAAAAACTATTTATATAACACTTATTTCTATTATTTTATTCTTATAATTGGATATTATTGCTGGTTCTTCTTGTTACTTACAATCCTTAGGGATCTGTAACATTACGAACTTGGCTTTGATACCAATTACAAAATCCAAATGTCTCGTTCTAGATATTGTGCGCTTTGGGTCACCCGTCATGACTGTAAAATGTGTTTAGAGGGGGAGGCATCTAAATCTTTATAAGCCGTCTTTTGTTCCCCTCCCCAGTTGATGTGGGACAAAACACTCCATCTACCTTTGAACCCAGTGTCCTCGCTAGCCAATGGCCCACATGACCCAAGCTTAATACTAAAACCAATTGTAACATCCTAAACCCTAAACCTGGCTCTGATACCACAGTGTAATATTCTCTCTCGAAAACTATTTTCTTATCACTTATTTCTGCTATCTTAATTTTATAATTGGATCTTATTGTTGGTCTTCCCCTGTTGCTTCCTTTTTTGAGATCACTAATCACTTCAAATTCGCGTGGCGTGTAACTTGTGAGAGAAAATAGGATATGATGATTGATGCGACTTATCTTATTTTTGACATTTGATAAAATTCTTGGTTCTTTACCTTCCAATGTAGTGCCTTTAGAATCAGCTATTATAATATTGTCCTGCCTGAATTTAAGCGTTAGAATGGTACTGCTATGCAAAACGATCTCACCCTATATAATAAATGTCTTAAATCATTAAGCAAGTACTCTTCATTAATTAATCTCACTCCCGGTACCCCTCACGGCTTTAAAATGTGTCAAGATGAGGAGGTATTCAAACCTTTATAAGACGTTTTTCGTTCATTTCTCCAACCGATGTGAGACAAATATACTCCACCCACCTTTGGGCCCAGTGTCCTTACTAGCCCATTGGCCTACATCGAACCGAGGCTTTCTCTAATAGCAATTGTAACATCCTAAACCAGGCTCTGATACCACAATGTAAGGCTCTCTCGAATACTATTTATATAACACTTATTTCTATTATTTTATTCTTATAATTTGATCTTATTGCTAGTTCTTTCCCTGTTACTTGCATTCCTCAGGGATTTGTAACATCCCAAACTTGGCTCTGATACCAATTATAACATCCAAGTGTATCGCTCTCGACATTGTCCGCTTTGGGTCACCTCTCACGATTGAAAAATGCGTCTAGAGGGGGAGGTATCCAAATCTTTATAAGGTGTCTTTTATTCCCCTCTTCAGCCGATGAGGACAAAACATGTCACCCACCTTTGAGCCTAGCGTCCTCGCTGGCCAATTGGCCTATATGACCCGAGCCTAGCTCTGATACCAATTGGCCCATATGACTCGAGCCTAGCTCTGATACCATAATATAATATTTTCTCTCGGAAACTATTTACTTATCATTTATTTCTACTATTTTAATTTTATAATTAGATCTTATTGCTGGTTCTTCATTGTTTGTTTTTTTGAGATAACTAATTGCGTTAAATCCGCGTTGCATGTAACTGGTGAGAGAAAACAATATATGATCATTAATGTGTCTTATCTTATTTTTGACATATGATAAAATTCTTGGTTCTCTCCCTTCCAATGTAGTGCCTCTGGAATCGGCTATTGTGATTTAGAAGAAAACATGAGAAAAGGGATTCTGAGAGCATCATCTTCTATTTCTGTAGTGTACTTCATTGGATGGAAATAATTCAGAACTTCATGGTATGAAATTGAATGTAAGTAAATGCTTACGAATAACTTAATTATTATGATCATAGCAATCAATAGAACATCAATGTTTTAATATGTTCTCAAAAAAACTGAAGAGGTTATTAATTCAAAATATGCCCAAGAATTTTTCGAAGGAACTCCTAACAAATTATCTGAAGCCCCAATGATAGCTTCCTTTTGGTGAGAAATTAAAATCTAAATATTTACTTTCTTTTTTTCCCCTTTCATTGGTGTGCTGCTGAGATATTACAATTGGTATCAGAGCCAGGTTCGGGACGTAACAAATTCCAGAGGAATGAATTCAACAGGGGAAGAACCAACCATAAGATCCAATTATAAACGTAAGATAGTAGAAATAAGTGATAAGTAATTAGTTTATAAGAGAGTGTTAATTGTGGTATCAGAGCCTGGTTCTAGATGTTATGATTGGTATCAGAGCCAAGCTTATGTCGATGGAGGCAATGTATTTGACTATTTATATTTCTTTTTTCTTGAGAAAATCATACTAATAAAAGTTTTTCCGCTTTGATGTTAGGAGAGTATTATCTCTACTCTTAATTTTCTTGGTTTGCCTATTTGTCTGGTATATAATTTCTATATTTTAAGTGTAATTTATCACTAAACTTGTTTGTGCTTTTGCTGCTTAATATGTATATATATATATATATGGTAATAATCCTTCCACGCCCCAAATTGCTATGTTAGGATGCTTTTTATACCTATTTTTCATATTATAATGTTTTTTTAATTTATTTGCAAGGTGTACATAGCACTACCGTGATAACTTTTATGGTTCGAGGGGTATCATGGTGTTGGCATATACAACAGGGACCGTAGTGACGACAGAAAATGGGACCGTAGTAAAAGTAATTAGATCAAATAGAAAAGAAAAGATTCAAAAAATAACTATTCACATTCTTTATGCACTGGTTGGCTACGCTAAAACTGACAGGGAAGCAATTAATGAGCTGAAAGAAAAGGTAATGATTAAATTAAATTTACATTAATATTGAAAGGACTTAATTAGTAAGTTTTATTCTAGGGTGGAGGAGAAATTACTGTTGACAGTGTAGTGAAATTTTTTAAAGAGAAATTCAAACAGAATTGGGAGAAAATTGAATAGGATCCTATGAGAGATAAGAAGTTAGTAGAAGCAATTATAAAAGGGTATGAAAATGTGATTGGGTCGATTGTACACAGAAACTGCACAGGCACAGAAACTAAGACTGCAAAGTACATCATGGGTAGTGATTCCAAAAATGCAGAAAAGACAATACCTAAAGAGTAAAGTGAATTTTTTATTTTTGACATTAAAATTTAAATATTTACTTTCTTTTTTCCCCTTTCATTGGCGTGGTACTGAGATATTACAATTGGTATCAGAGCCAGGTTCGGGACGTAACAAATTCCAGAGGAATGAAATCAACAGGGGAAGAACCAACCATAAGATCCAATTATAAACGTAAGATAGTAGAAATAAGTGATAAGTAATTAGTTTAAGAGAGTGTTAATTGTGGTATCAGAGCCTGGTTCTAGATGTTATGATTGGTATCAGAGCCAAGCTTATGTCGATGGAGGCAATGTATTTGACTATTTATATTTCTTTTTTCTTGAGAAAATCATACTAATAAAAGTTTTTCCGCTTTGATGTTAGGATAGTATTATCTCTACTCTTAATTTTCTTGGTTTGCCTATTCATCTGGTATATAATCTCTATACTTTAACTGTTATTTATTACTAAACTTGTTTGTGCTTTTGTTGCTTAATATGTATATATATATATATATGATAATAATCCTTCCACACCCCCAAATTGCTATTTTAGGATGCTTTTTATATTATATTATTTTTTTAATTTATTTGCAAGGTGTACACAACACTACCGTGATAACTTTTATGGTTTGAGGGGTATTATGGTGTTGGCATATACAACAGGGACTGTAGCGACGACAGAAAATGGGACCGTAGTAAAAGTAATTAGATCAAATAGAAAAGAAAAGATTCAAAAAATAACTATTCACATTCTTTATGCACTGGCTGGCTACGCTAAAACTGGCAGGGAAGCAATTAGCTAGCTAAAGAAAAGGTAGTGATTAAATTTAATTTACATTTGATTAAATTTAATTTACATTAATATTGTAAGGACTTAATTAGTAAGTTTTATTCTAGGGTGGAGGAGAAATTACAATTGACAGTATAGTGAAATTTCTTAAAGAAAAATTCAAACAGAATTGGGAGAAAATTGAATAGGATCCTATGAGAGATGAGAAGTCAGTAGCAGCAATTATAATAGGGTATGAAAATGTGATTGGGTCGATTGTACACAGAAACTGCACAGGTAGAGAAACTAAGACTGCAAAGTACATCATGGGTTGTGGTTCCAAAGATGCAGAAAAGACAATACCTAAAGAGTTAAGTGAATTTTTTATTTTTTACATTAAAATTTAAATATTTACTTTCTTTTTTTTCCTTTCATGAGCATGGTGCTGAGATGTTACAATTGTTATCAGAGCCAGGTTCGGGACATAACAAATTCCAAAGGAGCCAAGTCAATAGGGGAAGGACCAACAATAAGATGCAATTATAAATTAAGATGGTAGAAATAAGTGATAAGTAACTAATTTCTGAGAGAGTGTGTAATATTGTGGTGTCAGAATCTAGATCGGGATATTACAATTGGTATCAGAGCCATGCTCATATTGATGTAGGGTAATGGGCTAGTGAGGACACTGGGCCCAAAGATGGGTGGAGCGTTTTGTCCCACACCGGATGGGGAGGGCAAGGAAAAACACCTTATAAGGGTATGAACATCTCTGCCTCTTGTCGCATTTTAATGCCACAACGTGCCACGTCAGCTCTGAAATTCTCTCTAATACATTTAAAAAATTTAAAAAATTCCTCTAGATAATAACTGCCATGATACCAATACGAACGTTCCAGTATTGCCTAATAAAAACCTCCCACTTTTTTTAGTGGTTAATTGATTAATCCTTAAAAGCTTTTTTTAATTTTAATTTAATTTCAAATTTAAATTCAAACTAGCTACGAGAAAATTGGGGAACTAACTAATTTCCTCATTTAAAAATAAAGATTAAACTATTAGAATTTTTTAAGATTTCCTGCTGATATCTTATTTTTAAAAGCAGGGTTGAAAGCAGGGATCACAACATGCCATATCTGCCCTAAAATTCTCTCTAATACATTTGAGCAAATTTAAAAACTTCTTCTAGATAATAGCTACCATAATACCAATACGCATGTTCCATTATTGCCTAATAAAAACCTCCCATTTTTTTAGTTGTTAATTGGTTAATCCCTAAAAGCTATTTTTGAATTTTAATTTAATTTCAAATTTAAATTCAAACTAGCTAAGAGATAATCGGGGAACTAAGTGCTTTCCTCATTTAAAAATAAAGATTAAACTAACAAAATTTTTAAAGATTTCATCCTGATAGTTAATTCTCAAAGGGTATTTTTGAATTTCAATTTAATTTTTTTCTATCTTATTCTTAAATGCAGGGTTGAAAGCAGGCACTACAGCGTGCCACGTCAGCCTTGAAATTCTCTCTAATACATTTGAGCAAATTTAAAAAATTCCTCCAGATAATATCTACCATAATACCAATACACATGTTCCAGTATTGCCCAATAAAAGCCTCCCACTTTTTTTAGTGGTTAATTGGTTTATCCCTAAAAGCTTTTTTTGAATTTTAATTTAATTTTGAATTTAAATTCAAACTAGCTAAGAGATAATCAGGGAACTAACTGATTTCCTCATTTAAAAATAAAGATTAAACTAACAGAATTTTTAAGATTTCCTGTTGATAGTTAATTCATAAAGATATTTTTGAGTTTAAATTTAATTTTTGAATTTGAATTTAAATTCTTCATTTAAGAATAAACAATTGCAAAAATTTAAAGATTTCCTCTTGATAGTTAATCCTTAAAGGGTATTTTTGAATTTAAATTTAATTTTTGAATTATTTAAATTTAAATTTCAAATTTGAATTTAAGCTAGCTAAGATAATGTCGTAGAACTAACATATTCTGGATTCTAAGATCTACAGTAGTCCAACTTGGATTTTTTCTTATTTGTTTCAAAGACATCAATTTTGTATTCCTAAGTACCTATATGCATATGATTTTTATTACATAATTTTTTAAGATTTCCTGTTGATATCTTATTCTTAAAAGCAGGGCTAAAAGTAGGCAGCACAGTGTGAGGAAGAGTTACATGAATTGAATGCTTTGATATGAATGCTCTTTTGGAAGAGTTACATGAATTACTATGTAACCTCACACCGGAGCAAAAGCCCATTTTTTACAACATAACTACAATTGTTAATGATTCTGTAGGAGGTTTTTTCTTCGTTTATGGATACGGTGGTAGTGGGAAAACATATCTATGGAAAACACTATCAACTTCATTTAGGGTTGATGGTAAAATCATACTTAATGTTGCCAACAACGGTATAACATCCCTTCTCCTACAAAAGGGCAAAATAGCTCACTCTCAATTTGCTATTCCTCTTTCTATTAACGAAGGTTCTGTTTGCAATATTAAGCATGGGACACATCTAGCAGAACTACTACTACATACCTCTTTGATTATATAGGATGAGGCACCAATGGGCAATGACTAATAAGTAGTGTTTTGAAGCACTTGACAAGACATTGCAAGATATAACTGGTCGATATGTGAATGGTGCAGGAGATAAGCCATTTGGTGGAGTTGTAGTTCTTGGCGGAGATTTCAGACAGATACTACCAATTGTTCTGAGGGGTACATGTGAAGATATTGTGTTCGTAGCTATTAATGCCTCATATTTGTGGAAATATTGCAAAGTCTTTACGTTGACACAGAACATGTGTTTGTTGACAGCTGAATCTATGAGTACTACTACAGAGCTTGTTGAATTTGCAAAGTGGATTCTTGCAGTTGGTGATGGTTGTGTGCCAACAGAAGATGATATCAATGATTTAATCACCATCCCAAGTGAATTCCTGTTGCAACCCACCACAAATGCATTTAAGTGATTTATACATTCAACTTATCTAGATTTGTTGCTTAACTTTCATGATAAGTCATACTTCCGTGATAGAGCCATTTTGACATCTACATTATCTGTAGTAGATGAAATTAGTAATGAAGTGCTTCATATGCTTCTTGGTGAAGAAACGATTTATTTAAGTGCTGATAGTGTATCTAAACAGGATGATGCCTTTAGCTCTATTGCAAATATGCACTCAGTTGAGTTATTGAACTCAATCTCTATGTTAGGTCTTCCAAACCATGAGCTTCGAATAAAGGTGGGTGCCCCCATTATATTTATGAGGAACGTTGATAAATCCATTGGACTATGCAATGGAACTCGATTGATTATCACAAGATTAGAAAAATATGTCATTGACACTAACATTATATCTAGAGACAGTCCCTCAACCAATGTGTTCATCCCACGAATCACCATTACACCTTCAAATTCAACTTTGTCATTTACCTTGTGTAGGCGACAGTTTCCAATTATGCTTGCATTTGCCATGACAATTAATTAGAGCCAAGATCAAAGCTTGCTTAATATTGGATTATATCTACCACGTCCATTCTTCACATATGGCTAGTTATATGTTGCAATCTCACGTGTGAGACGAAAAGAGGGGTTGAAGATTCTTATTTTAGATGCAGAAGAGAAACCGACAAGTCAAACTTCTGATATAGTTTATAAGGAGGTTTTCTATAACTTTTTGCCCTAGATTATATAAATAGATGTTGTTTTTGAGTTTGTTATTTTGTATACAAAATACTAAAGTACTAGTATGCTACATCTTTTAATCTCAAGCTTGTGTGCCCACGCATTACGCGGGTCCTTAACTAGTTATTCTTAAACCGACAGCTTTACCCTTATTTTATTTAATTTTTTTTCTTTTCTAACTTTATAGAATATTTAGTAAATTCAATTATGAGTGAAATACACCAACATCTCCTCTATTTATTCTATTCTAATAAATAATAAAAATATAATAAAAAGTGAAAGGGTTAAAATGGAATATAATAGCTTGAGAAATTGATTTCATAAATAAAGTTATTTTTTAAATATATAAATAAAGTATTAAAGAAGGACAAAGACAAAAAGGGAAAACATATTCTTTTTCGGGGGTAGAGGAATGAGACCCTTCATTTAAAAATTTCAACCTGTTTTCCCAACACATAAATTCAATTCCCTGCTACTGATATCCTATCAATTACAGAATTGTCTCCATGTATCTCAATACCTCTCACTTTCTCTCTTGAAATTTATAGCTTTACCATGAGTCATCTTAAGTTATTTGAAAATCTTGTAAGGAATTGTATGTAAACCCTGTGAGTATTGCAAAATTCATTTTTTCATCAAAGTGTAGGAAAATTCTTGAAAGCTTGACTCTAGCATATGGTCAAATGATTTTCAAGAGTGGCTCCTTACATGCAGATCCTAACCTAGGAAACATCTTGATTTGTAAAGGCTCGGAGGCAAGTATTTTGTTGGATCATTTCTTTTATTCTATGAATATCTTGTAAATATTAAGCTGTTTGGTCTACTAGTCATGAATAAACAATTTGGAGGCAGAATATTGAACATTAACTTTGGCTTTTGATGCTTAATATATATTGTTTTCTCCACCCTAATCTTGGTATCTTGCCTCTAGTCAGGTTGCCTTGCTAGACTATGGATAGGTGAAGGATCTACCAGAAATGTTGAAGCTTGATTATGCTAATCTTGTACTTGCTATGGCTGATGGTGACCCTATAAGAGCATCAGAAAGCCATAGGTTATGAAGTCTGCATTACATTCTTATATATACTTAAAACTTCTTTGCTTTTATGTTGAGACTCAGTAGTGAAATACAAAACTAAGGCTGACTACTAACTGCATATGCATCACTTCTGGATATGGGTAATGAAAACAAGGAATAGAGGTTGAGGAGTTATGGCAATGGAGTCGATAGAAAACAACATAGACAAGATATAAGAAAGGCAAAGAAGGTATAAAGGGAAGGGTGTTAGGAGGGGCGAAATTCTCAACCATTTAATTTCTTTTCATAGACCTTTAGTCCAAGGGTACCTAATACCTTTCAATAGATGAATCCTAATTTTCCATAAACATGGGGGCTAAAACCCTGACTTGAATCTCAATTCATTTTCAATAAAATTAAAACGTAGACATGAATTGATATAAAAGCTTCATGAACCAAAATCTTGAAAACTTCAGTAAACATTAGACATAAAATCTGATTCTCTTAGTGTTGGACTTTGGGTCCAAGTCCACCCTTGATGGGCCGGACTATTTGATTAGGAAATAAGTTGCTTAATCAAATAAGAATAAAATTAGCATAAGATGCAGATTTGGGAATATTTAGCAATAATTATGGATTTGTTAAAAGAGGAACAAATCAGCATAATTAGAAAATTAATTGAGAGACAATTAATTGCTGTCTTGGAGGGCAAGAAGGAGTGCACACGTTTCCTAATTAGTGGCCTCTATAAACCACTATAAATAGGGTGTGCCTCCTCAATTGCAACTCGCCCCGCCATTGAGTTTTCTGGCAATTCCCTTCTCTCCTACCATCTTTCTGGTTCTGGTGATCTGCTGTGCAAATCATAATTAGGCTCTAGTAGTCTAATACTTGTGTGGGCACAAGTATGGAGTATTGGAGCTTTGACCCGGATCCGAACATGGATTCGTCCAGGTATGCTTAATCTCCTATTAGTTTAATATTTTTTTTTCCGACACTTAGTATATTTCTTGATCCACATGTTGCTATATTAAAAAAAATTATGACATTACTGTAACCAATGGTTATCCAGAATGATTTATTTTGCATCATAACTGTAAATTGAAGATCCTCATTCTATTGATGGATGTTTTCGAACCTAAATATTCAATTGTTTCATCCCATTTCATAAGGACCTTGGTACAAACTCCTTAAGTAAATGTGAAGATGAGCTACAAGAAATGGTAAAACTGGCATAGACCATGTTTGATACAAAACTTCCTCTTGGGGTGGCGATGCTGCAACCTTTCTCAAAGGACTCTTCAATTAAAAAAAATTGCTGTTGGGCATTTAGTATTTGTTCATTTTTAGATCTCACATTCCTGATCTGTCATGTTATTAGTGGTATGGTGATAGTCTTGTCTTGACTCTAAGGAAATTTGTTGTGTCATGTTTATGGAATAAGTACTATATGACTTGTTCACACATGACACCGCTACTTTTTGTCCCCTGACTTTGTGCCGGTCCGTTTATAGGCTTTTCCTGAAGAACTCTTTTCTGTACTTAGGATAGTGCATCTACTGAGGGGACTCGGTGCTAGTCTCAGAATCAATTCAATTATTCAAGTACAGAATAGTGGAGACCTATTTGCTGAGGAAGTTTTGTATAAAGCTGGCAGACTTAAAGGTATAACGATAAGCTTGTTAAGATAGATGGCATAGAAGGTTATAACCCATATGCATATGTACACCAAACCAGAAGATATACTCTTTATTTGTTCTTATTGATATTGGACAACCAGCCAAAGATGGAAAATTATTGATGCTTATTCTCACCCCATGTTTGAATGTGGGTATCATACAAGAAGTAGAATCAAACAAAAACTAGAAACACATGCTCCAAACTTCCCATATACGAAGCTGGTCTTACTACTATTAACACCACATATCAAGCAAATGAGGCACCGAAAGATTTAGCATTTCCAGTAAGAAGTTGCCACAATTAGCTTTGATTTCCATCCCAGGACCAAACAACCTTTCTCTTCCACAACAGTGTAGCCATCACAAACCTCATTCTTTTGAAGCCATTGCTTGGCTTGAGTCACCATCTTCATTGGTGCACCCTAGAACCTGGCCAATGGTCCACCCTTTCGTGCCTCTCCACCCTCGCAGGTTCCTGGCAACTGACAATGGTCTTTATCTCTTCTACAAAATAGAATTGTTCAATTTTTGCTCTCTTAGTGTCATACTTAGGTAACATGACATCCAAAGAGTAAAAAATGGCAGAGTAATAATGAAGTTCTTCCATGAACCTCTTAGGGAAAAAGGGTCCATTATGGCTTGAGTCTTGCTCAACCATAACCAACACTTTTGGTGAGAGTTTATCAAGTGTCTGAAGACTGAGGTTAAAGCCCTATGACTCTCTTTCACTACACAATGCAACTGAAGAATGCTATTAACTACAAGGACCTCATCTTCATTTACCTTAATGTCATCAGTATGCAAATTTTCTAAGTTCTTTCCCACCATTGAGAACTACAGGTTAATCCCCAGGTTATGAGCATAAAGTTCAAATTCTTTACCAATCAACTTGAGTTTCTCCATTGGTGGCCATGGGGAAAACCAAGAGTTATCCCTACGTCCACCACATACACAAAGCTGTGGTTTTCAAAGGCTTCTAAGGTCCACTACTTGTACAAAGTTGTGGTTTTCAAAGGCTTCTAAGGTCCACTACTTGTACAAAGTTGTGGTTTTCAAAGGCTTCCAGTATTGTGGCATTAGCTACAAAGAGACCAAACTAAATGTATGGGCAAATTTCATAAACCTATTTAAATGCTTCTCCTATTTCTTCTGAGGCTATGTCTATAGTGTTTATCATTGGTTCCATATTCCCCACCGCCCCAACTGGTTGAACCATCACGAGCTAATCAGATAGCCCTTGCGCAAAACAAGAAGCCACCTTTTAGAAGAGATAGCCAAAGACCATTGTGTTTGATCTCAGTTCAGATAGAGTAACATTGAAGAATGTGACTTGTCATGACAAGCCACACCTTCAGCACAAGGAACAAGAAACTGAACAAGTCTCATCCCATCGGCACAATACCCATCTTCTTGTTCTTCGGCTTCACTCACCTAAGAATTGATGATCATGTCTTCATGTGTTGCCTCTTCAAAGGCTAGATATCTCTGTGTAATAGTCCATATGTGGTCTCTGAAATGGAGCTCTGGATAAAGCGAAGCCTACCCAAAAACAGGAAGCAAATGAGGATAGGTAACATACCCAATAGAGGAATTATGAACACCAAGGCCTATCATGGGACTTAAATCTCCTTTAAGGTCTCTATAAAGAGGAATCATTGTGGGAAATGTTGAGCCTTTCTTCTAAAGATTTTCAATAAGGCCCTGAAATACTGTTATTAGAAAGGATGGTTTGTTTTTTTAATACTTCAAGCGTTCGTGGATTACAATGCCTTTATTACCCAGGTTTGGTACGATATGTGATTCTGACACATTTGTATGCTTGATGACATAGTCGTGAGAAATGAGAAATGATGTGGAGGTTAAAATAGGAGAACAAGTCATTCGATAGGTGGTAAAGTTTAAATATTTAGGATAAATTATTTAACAAGATGGTGAAATTGATGAAGATGTAAATCATAAAATTCAGGCTAAGTGGTATAAATGGAGAAAAGTAACCGAAGTGATTGGAAAGTTTCTAATAAGGTAAAAGGGAAGTTTTATCGTATTGTTATAAGACTAACAATATTATATGATAGTGAATGTTGGGCTTTAAAGGGATAATATGAACATAAAGTGGGAGTAGTCGAGGTGAGGATGCTGAGATGGATGTGTGGTCATACAAAAAAATATAAGATTCGTAATGATTATATACGTGAATGAGTTGGAGTGACACCTATCAAGGAGAAAATAGTAGAAAATTGTCTAAGATGGTTTGGCCAAGTTCGAAGAGGTATAGGTAGAGGAGGACTGAAGTGAGCCCTCAATAAGGTTATAGAGTGAGATCTATTGGTTAATAATATGTCTAAAAATTTGATTTTCGATAGAGCACAATAGCGTCATGCCACCTATATAGCCGACTTCCCCTAATAGAATAAGGCTTTGTTGTTATTGGCATAGTTGTCTCTTTGAAATGTAACATGCATTAATTGGTTGATACAACATAAGAGAAATGTTGTTTCATTGATGAAATAGAATACTCCCTCCTGTCCTTATGCATATTTGGGGAGTTGATCTTGGTCTTAAATATAAGATAAAGTTTTTATATTTGTCAATCTTTTCCTAATTGACCCTATTGATACTCTCTCAACAATAATCAAGGAGGAAAGGGAATAAGGGAATTAAGGAAGATGACTAAGGTGTTTTAAAAACTACATGTCATATTAACTAACTCAATTAACTTCCTTAATTTAATCAAATTAGGTAACTATGTCTTATACTCCTCCGGTCCCAATTACAGGACAACATTTGGGAGTTATTTTTTGTTCTAAATATAAACTATAGTTTATATATTTGTCCTTTTTTTTTTTTACTAATTTACCCCTATTGATGCTCAACCAACAATAATCAAGGAGGAGAGGAAATGATGGAATTAATTAAGGAAGATGCTTAAGGTATTTTAGAAAATACATGTCATATTAACTAACTTAATTAATTTCCTCAATCTAATCAAATTAGATAAATATATCTCATATTAATGACATATGATAGGAGGGAGTAAAATATAACACTGATATTGTTTGTTTCTTGTTGTCCAGTTCCTCTTCAGAGTTTTATTCTCGGCCCTCTTTTAGTACACTGGATTGTTTTGAATTAAGAAGAATCACCACAACAATCAATTTTAAATTATCCATATAGAATATGGGAACTATAATAGCAGTAAAATGAAAGGGGCATCTCACAGATTAATTAATGTGAAATTTAAATAAATGTTCCAGAATTCACTCTAATATAAGAGAATGTGCTTTTAATTCACATACTTAATATTGGCCTCTATCTAAGAAAACGGTTACGTCATATGAATATTTTTAAACCTGTTTTTCTTGAAGGCATGTTTAAGAGTTGAGGGGATGGAAGAATATTAATGGAGTCAAAAAAAAAAAAAAAAGACTGAGAGCATGTGATTATTAAATGGTAATTTTCCTTTTGTTTCTTAAATGGAACTTAATTCATTCTTAGATGGTATTAAATGGATTCAAATTTGCTTATATTTGGCTATTGGACAATGACTTTCTTCTACTGCTATTATAAGCCAATTTCTAAGATAAATGGGCGGTCCTTGTAATAAACCATTAAGTATATATATGGAATGTCAGTATTAAATACAGTTGTTTTCTTTTGCCAACAATTGAATACAGCTGTATTATTTTAGATCTTTGTTATTTAATTATTCAACAAACTATTGTAAAGTAAATAGAAAATTATTTTAGAAGACGCAATATTAAGAAAAAGCTGATTTTGATTAAAGTCCAGGCTCTATGTAAACTCACACTTCATTGAAGCGTGGTCACCCAAAAAGTCTATATCTCTAGCGTGCTGTGTCTCCTTTATCAAAACTGCGCTCCGCCGCTAGAGAGATGGCCTCTGGTACTTCCTTTTATGAGGTGCTAGGGATTTCAATGGGGGAGAGCTGCCAAGAAATAAAGAGTGCCAACAGGAAACTTGCAAGAACATGTCACCCTGACGTGGTGGCCAGCGAGTTCATGACAGGGAGCTTTATAGGTACAAAAGATCTCCTCAGTACTCATCTCTCCCCTGCCAAAATATGGAATCCATGTCAGGTTATAATCACAGATTTGGCCATAAATGGGAGACAGATCAGTGTTGGTAACAGAACCAGAATCTATGTGTGGTATGTATAGTAAGTACAGTATTGCGTTTACAGGATCGTCGGCCCTGGTTAATGGCAACTTTTCCTGGGAAAAAGATTCAACATCGGTGAACTAATTATGTAATGTTGCAGCATGTAACCAAGAAAAGGTGAGCAATAATATATCTCATGCCGTGGCTTGTAGTGTAGCGGGTATATAAACAAGGTTTTTGATGCATAATTAACAGTAATTAAATTTGATGCTCATGTTGAAAGTGGGATGCATACAATAAGTGAGCATTGATTAGAAACATAATGGGAATGTGTGATGACAAAGACCAGAGAGAGTACGCAGGCATCTGAATCAGCTGGCACAACTTTATTATTAAAGGATCATCCATTTTCTGTTATCTGGTTCCTCTGACTTCCAACTTCCAACTTCCAAGGGTTAAGACTTGCTGGGTGTTGAATAAAATCTTTAGAGCCGAATAATCTTGTAGCCCAATAACATAAAATTTGAGATATCCCAGGTTTCGGTCGTATAAGTAAACACTAAACATCAGTGGCTAATCCATTCCTTTAAATCTAAAAAATTCATCAAACCAGCTTCAGTTTGTCCTTGTTTGGGCTCTTACGCCCAAAATGCCATTTCGTAAAGGCCCCAACAACATGGCAGCAAACACCGCAAATAATCCTCAACGGAAATAAATAAATAACCCTTAATGGCCTGTTTGGTTTAAAGGGAGGGGATAGAAGGGGAGGGGCTTATTTTCCATTTTCTCCAAAACCCCTTAATTTAGAGGGAACAAAAATAAGGGATAGGAGGGATTTGTAGCTCCTTCTTTGAGGCCCCTCCCCTCCAATTTTTTATACCAAATAAGGGGAGGGATTCATTTTTCATCCCCTCCCCTCCAACCAAACAGGCCTTAAGGATGTGTTTGGTTTGGGGGGGGGGGAGGAAAATGGAAGGGAGGGGAGGGATTTTGCTCCCCTTCCCTTGATTGGTAAGGAAAGAAATTTAAGAGGGGAGGGGACCCTCCCCTCAAAAAACATCCCCCCAAATCGGAGGGATTTGGAGGGGAGGCCAAAATTATATATCCGATTAGACTAAAATACCCATACCATTTTCATGATAAGCTAAAACTACCCTCACTTGTTTTTATTCTCAACAGAGCCTCTTCCTTCGACAGAGAACCCTAGCTCGAGAAGTAGGAATGAAGATGGAAGTCAGAGAGCACGATCGAACCATTTTCATCCAGTAATACCATCTTTTTGTGTACTTTTGTAGTCTCTGCCTTCATCTTTTTTGTTTGTCGGTGAAGCTCTTCACTGCTTTTGAACCATTTGTGTGCTTTCTTTGTCGGAGGACCTTTTTTTCTGTGGTTTTCCCTGAATCCTATCAGTGAAGCTGTGGACTTAGCAACACCGACAATGAGGAGGCATCGCCGTGCTTTCGAACCATTGTCTTTTTTCCCTGATTTTGGTCTTTTTTTCTCTTGCATTTGTTTATTGTATAAGATCGAATCAAAGAGCTTGATTTTAGCGTTTTCTTTTTTATTATTACATTTTGATTCTCTGAACTATATCTCTGGACAATTAATCCTTCATTTCTCTAGACTATGTCGTTTTTTTAACTTGTAAGCTTTTCTTTCGTTTCTCTGGACTATGCCCTTTTTTTTATGGATTCACTTGCAAGTTGCAACTTAAAAGTTACAACCTGAAAGATATGCTGATCGTTGAATTTTCTCTGTGACATCATATGCATATATTTTTTTTTTAAAATATGTACATCATGTGGATTTATGTTCATAATAGTATGCACCTCTATTTTTTAATAACAGGATACGCTTGTTCTTCTTCTTTTTTTTTCGTTCCTAAGTCCTCCATTTCTTCTTAAAACTTTGTAATTTGTAGTAACCTCTGTTTGGTATCTTTACCATTAGCCTTCTGTACAATAATTTGTGTGCTTTTCTATATTTACAGTGTTCAATTCGTGTTTGGTATACTGTTATGGCATTTATCTCATTATAGTAGTATTAATAGTGTTCATAATACTATTGTTAACACTATCAACGGGTATTTTATTGGATAAGTTGCTAATGTTTTGATTATTTGGTCTATTGTTTTAATTTGGGATAATTTTTGTATTTGTTAGATGGGTTCTGAAGAGGAATTTGTGATGTTGATGTTTTAGGATTTTTCTTTCAATTTGGACAATGTTGAATTTGAAGAGCTGTCTTATGAAGCACAAAGTGAGAGCTCTAAGAGGACTAAAAGGGGTGCTGCAAACAATGATGGAGTAATTTCTGATGGAGCTCTAATTGCAAAGCAAATGCAAGAAAAAGCAAGTGTCATAGGGGAGGGAAATCAAGTTTTTAGAGAGAGATATGCACCTCAAATTTTAGGGGAGGATACTTTCAAGCTGATTTGAGAGAGTGGATGTGATGAAGATTAAGTCTTTGACATTATATTCTAATTGTGTGTCTTTTTTTTTTTGCTTAAAGCCCCCGGTGTCCGGCCTCTTTGAGAACCGACTAGTCCGGAGTCGCCCCCCGGGATTAAGGGGACTTACCAGGGATTGAGTGTAACACCCCAAAATTTGATTAAGGAATTTTGACTCCAAAAGTGAGTGTGATTATCATTAATTCAACACTTTTGGAGAATGTGGTATATGATGTGACTCGTATCTGTTGAGATTCGTACCCAAACCTTGTATCTAAGTTCAATTATGGATTAACATCTAAATTGGACAAAAATAAGGGGGAGGGCGTGTTTATGGTGAAATAGAATGAAAAGGATGTGTTTGTGGTGATTCAATGAGAATTACCGTAATCAGGGGTAAAATGGTAAAGTTATAGACCAATTGGTCAGTTACCGAAAAGGAAACTTATTGGTAACTTCAAGATCAATGGTTAGGATTGATTTGTATAAGAGATCAAAGGGTGGAATCCCATGTGGATGTGTGTATGTGAGCTCATGATAGATGGAGCAAGTATGTGACAAGTGGCAATTTGTGGACCCTTGGATTGGGTCAACATTTTCAACTCACTCTCCCTCTCTCCTATCTTTTTCTAGACGTCCAAATGGCCAATTGACATCCTAAAATCTGAACATCTTCATCTTTAACTCATCTCTCTCTCTCTCTCCAAAAGGCTCCATGGACGTTTAAGCATAAGGAGGAGGAAAGAGAAAAGAACAAGGTGAATTTTGGTTGGTCTATGGTCCTCTTTAGCTTAAACACTCTTCTATAATGTTGTTCATAGTGATGAGAGCTTTATCTCTATGGTTTTAGATTCTTGATTGGAGGTGTTTGGGAGCTTGAGAAAAATGAGGAAGATGAAGAATCAAGGATTTGGTTTGGGAAAGAGGAAGAGGTGAGTATTTACTATTTTTTGATATAAGTTTGTGACTTGTGGTTAAGTTTTGAGAATTTTGGAATTTTGCCCTGATTTTTGTGGTATTTTCGTGTGGCATGTAAGTGGGAGAATTTCATGTTGATTTGTGTTGAAAATGGTGATTAGTTGTGTAATTTGGTCATTGGAATTGGTTTGGCATTGGAAATGGAAAAGTTTGCAATGTTAGGTTTTGAAATGTGAATTGTGTTAACATGTTGAGATTGTTGTGAAAACATGTCAATGTTGTAATACCCCAAATTTTGAGACTCGAGGCTAGAGAATAAGCTTGAATTAATTGGATTGCTAAGCCCTGGTTTAGCAAGATCCCAAATTGTGATTAAGGGTTAATGACTCCAAAAGTGGATGTGGTTAGTAATAAATAACCCTTTTGAAGATTATGATGTGATTTGGCACTCGAATGTGATTCGTAAGTGTTGTGAGCAGCGCTGAAACCCTGTATTTGAGTTCAATTATGGATTAACATCTAAATTGACTTAAAATAGAGGGAGGGCGCATAATGTGGTGATATGGAATGATAAGATGAGTTTGATGGTGATTCAGTGAGAATTGATATAATTAGGAGTAAAACGGTAAAGTTACCAACCAATTGATCGGTTACCGAAGAGGAAGCTCCTTGGTAACTCAAAGATTAATGGTTGAAATTGATTGTTATGAGATTAAAAGGGTGGAATCCCATGTGTTGAGCTCATGTGAACTCATGAGGATGAAACAAGAGTATGACAAGTGACACAACATAAACCCTTGATCTTGGTCAAAGTGTCAAAGCTCATTCCTCTCTCTTCTCCTCTCCTTTAGGTCGGTCAAGAGGCCTCATTTGGCTCAAAAATATGATTTCAACTCTCTCTCCTCAAGCTCCCATGGACGTCCAAGCATAGAGGAAGAAAGAGAAATGGAAAGGTGAGGTTTTAACCTTGTTGTTGACATCTAATGCTCAAATACCCTTCTTTAAAGTTGTTCATAGTGATGAGAGCTTCATTGCTATGGTTTTAGATTTGTGAGAGAAGGTGTTTGAGAGCTTGAAGAATTTGGAAAGTGGAGGAATCAAAGAATTGGCATTGGGAAGGGGAAGAGGTGAGTATTTGATGACTATTGACCTAACTATTGTGGTTATTGGTTGAGTATTGTGAATTGTGAATTTTGCCCTGATTTTGTGGTATTTTCGTGTGGAATGTAAATGGTGGAATTGTATGTTATTTTATGTTGAAAATGGTGTCATGTTGTGGTGTTTAATCATCGGAATTGGTTTGAATTGGATTGGACACATTGGTTGCAAAACTGGAAAATCTGTCTTTTGGAAGTCTGTTATGGGCAGTTTATTTGTGTTGGTGTTTTGAATAGGAAAATGATATCAGAAAATTATGAAACTTTTCAGTCTTAAATTTCACATCCAAAGATTCAAAATGGACATATAATTTGTGCCATTTAGTTTTTTGAACTGGGATTTATGTTTGCCCAAAATTTGAGGTCGAAACTGGGATTGATTCTGGAGCAGTGTGGATATTTGTGTAATTCTATAATTCTGGGGTTTTGTACAGCCTTGATTTATATTTTTCCTATGAATATGACTTAAATAGATTTCATTTGGCTTTGGGATCACCTCATTTCTATTTTTCTGGAATTAATTATGAATTTTTGAAGTTGTCTTGGCTGCAGCTCAAAAGTTTCTGTGTGCGTTTTGGTCGCAGCCAGAAATTATTGGCTGCAGCCAAAAACCTTCTGTGCATGTTTTGGCTGCAATTAGATGATTCTTGGCTGCAACCAACCCCCACTTTTTAGTATTTTGTGATTTTGAAAGGTGATTTCCAACCTATTACATCTCAATCCTTTAGGCTTTCATTGAGCTTATTAGAACCACCTAAAGGGTGTGAATGGTAACCAACCTTAAGTGATATGAAAGTAAAGATTTGGAATAGCGAATAACCTGATGTCCTTGCTTTAGCTATAGGGTTTGATATTCGCCTTGATAGTGAGTAGCCGATGCAGGAGCATACGTGGAAAGAAAAAGGGTAGGGAACTTACCTCTCTTGCATGCTTTGATATTTGTGTTTGTGTATTGATGCATGTATTTCTTTGCTTGATTATGTGAAACATGTATGAATGATTGTAGCTCTATTTCTATGTATGCTATGACCATGAGTATGTTGTTGAAACATTGAGCACGCAGATATGTCATTATGTGAGGATGTGTTATTGTGATGCAAGCATGTCATGCATTAAACACTGATCTTGCATGCATATTGGTATATGTTTCCCTACTGAAATTCTCTTAAATCTCACCCTCCCTTACTAACCATGTAGTCAGGGCAAGAGGCTCGAGGAGGGAGTAAGCATCCATGGGCGACAAGGGCTTCTCTGGTATTTGATATAGGGGTAGGTTATCATAGTTGGGAGTATTATGTATATTTGGATTTAGATTTGGATATGTATGGGTTGGAATGTGTTTGGATACGATATTTTTAGATGTATTTGAGAGGATTTGTGTAATCCCCATGTGGAAATTGTAATGGGCAATTGTGCCCTATGTATATTTAGTAAAGATATGAACCTGGGAGTTGTCGGGATGATATTTTTATACACTCTAATATTTATATAAATGTGATATTCCGCGTGATGTAATTGTATTTGAAATTGAATGAGACCAGGTAAATCAGATTTGTAAAGATATTTGTGAAAACCTTATCGTGAAGATGAGATTTAAAATAAGTTTTGTTTCTTATTGGTCTCGACTTCAGTTTAATCGCGTATTTCGGATATACTTACGACAGGGGGTTACAAATGTGATGTGAATTTGATTGATTTGGTGTTTCCAATGGATTCCTTGTGAAAATTTTTGTGGGAATGATGTTTGGTATGAAAATGGGACCATTGGAAGTAAAGATGCAAAATCTGGAATTCTGTCTTTTAAAACTCTGTTCTGGATAGTCTGTTTGTGTGGACGTTTTGAATGGGCAAATGATGTTTAAAAATTCTGAAACTTTCCAATCTTAAAGCTCACATCTTAAGCTTCAAAATGGATTTATAATTTGTGTCATTTCGTTTTGTGAACTGGGATTTATGTTTGCCCAAAATTTGATGTCGAAACTGGACTTCATTCTGGAGCAGTGTGGATATTTGTGTAATTTTGTATGTCTGTGGTTATGGACAGCCTTGATTCATATTTTTCCTATGAATAGGACTTAAGGAGCTTTCATTTGGCTTTGGGATCACCTCATTTTGATTTTTTTTGGAATTAATTATGAATTTTTGAAGTTTCCTAGGCTGCAGCCAAAAATCTTGGCTCCAACGCAAACATTTCTGTGTGCGTTTTGGCGGCGGCCAGAAATTCTTGGCTACAGCCAAAAACCTTCTATGCACATTTTGGCTGCAGCCAACCCCCTATTTTTAGTATTTTGTGATTTTGGAAGGTGATTTTCAACCTAGTACTTCCCAATTCTTTAGGCTTTCGTTGAGCTTATTATAGCCACTCAAAGGGTGTGAATGATAACCAACTTTAAGTATTGTGGAAGTAAGGATTTAGAATTGAGATTGACCCTATGTCCTTGATTTGGTTATAGGGTTTGATATTCGCTCGGATCGCGAATAGCCGATGTTGGAGCTTACGTGGAAAGAATAAGAGTAGGGAACTTACCTCTTCTGCATGTATTTGATAATTGTGTTGGGGTATTGATGCATGTATTGCTTTGCTTGATTATGTGAAACATATATGAATGATTGTAGCTCTGTTTCTATTTATGCTATGGCCATGAGTATGTTGTTGAAACATTGAGCGCACTGATATGTCATTGTGTGAGCATGAGTTATGTATTGCCAGTATGTCATGCATTAAACACTTATCTTACATGCATATTGGTATTTGTTTCCTATTGAGATTCTCTCGAATCTCACCCTCCCCTACCAACATTTTAGACAGGGTAGGTGGATAGAGGTTGGAGCAAGCAGCCAAGGGCGACGAGGACTCCTTTTGGGTTATTTGAGTTTTGATAGTTGGTTAACATTGTAGCTGGGATATTTGTATTCGATATGGATGTATATTTGATTATGTATGGAGATGAGATTTCTATAATCCCCATATGAGGCTTGTAAGGGCGAATATGCCCTGTAATACTTTGATTAATGAATGAAACCCGGGGATTAGCCGGGACTTATTTGCGTATTCTGATATTGGTATAAATGTGATATTTCGCGTGATATAATTGTATTCGAAATTGAATATGAGACCAGGTAAATTAGATTTCGAAAGTATTTGTGAAAACCCTATCATGAAGATGAGATTTTAAAATGGTTTTGTTTATTATTGGTCTCTATTTCATTTTAATCGCGTATTTCGAATATAATTACGGAGGGGGTTACATCGAGTTCGAGCCCTTTTAGGCAAATGGTCATTGATTTAACCGTGTGTTTATGCCTTTGGGTCAAATGTAAAATATTTTTAATCCAAGAATTGCAGTACAATGCAACACTCGGGTCGTCTCACTTAAGGAGCTTTTATTGAACTACATAAGTAATATAATTATCATGCAATATGCAATAAAAACAAGGGGAAAACGGTTTTTGGATTTTCCAAATTAATAATTAAAAGAAAGATGCAATTTAATTAAATGCTAACTATTGTTTTTGGTTTTTTTATAAAAATGGAGAATGAGTGAATGGAATGGTATGGAGTGGAAAATATAAATAATGAATGCTCTTGGTAATGAAGAAATAAAAATCCTTGCTCAAAAAAATTATGGGAGTTAAGAATTCATTAAGTCTTAAGAGCAACCTCAAAATAACACTTGAGTCTAATAATCCCAATTAACAGTAGCTCCTACAAACACAGCTAACTATTACCTCTTGAAATATTGTTAAAAACCACTTAATGTGCAATTAAAATTGGAATAATGCAACATGAGTCTTCTTGAATTTGAGTGCTAAACAGCCCCTCAAGGATACAAATCAACCACATTAACTAGACAATAACACGCTAATTAATATAATCTCATTGCAACCACAAAGAAATTCAAATATATATAATCTTCACATTGTAAAATTCAATCTCAACTACAATTATCAAACCAAAAGAGACAATTAACATTAATCCCAATTTCAGAATCACATATATAAAAATTCCTAAAACTAGGCAATTTAAATATATATAATTCTAGATTAATGGAATGATAACAAAACTCCCCTTTATAGTCCATTAGGCTCAAGCACAAATCCCCACTACCAAGACGCAACAATTCAGCCTCTCATACTTTAAAATAATCACAGCTTAGAATTTGAACACCCGCCGGAATCTGGAATTTGGTCACCGGAATCTGGAAATTCTTGCCGGAAAATGCTAAACTTCGCCGGAAAACTCAAACCTGTCACTGGAAGTTACAGAACCTTGCTGGAAAGTTGCAGGAAGAGGCCAGAAATGATCTGGAAGGTCGCTGGTGGTCTGGTGCAAGTTAGAGCTTACTGGCGTGTGAAATGGAAGGCGACGGTGGTGTTGGAAAAGAATGAAGATCAAGAGGCGATGTTTAAGAATGGAACAGCGGAGGGAGAAGATGGAGGAGGTGGTGTGAAAAAAGTCATCGACGGTGGTAGTGGGAGTCCGTCTCGTTCCCTCCGCTTCTCTCCTCCTCACCAGCTGCGTCTCTGTTCTGGTTTTTTCCAGTCTCGACTCTGTCTCACGGGCGGCAAAGAACTATGGTGACAGTCAAGCATTGGCCGCCGGCGAGGGAAGAAGATGAATGTGATGATGCGATCCCCCCAGGTGATGCGATGCTTGTGCGGCGCCCCTCCATCTGTGATATATCTCTCAGCTGGCCTCGGGTCTGTCCTCCCCGGGTCTCTTTTCAATCTCAGATCTGCATACCCGACTCTCAGCTCCAGAACAGCCCTAAACCGTAACCCAATTCCATGGTCTCTGTTTGTATCTGTTCGCTCTAGCCCAAACCAGTTCCGGGTCTCTGTTTTTTTTCCATCTCCAATCGGTTCTGTCTTCTTTGCTGATGAAGAAAGGGAACAGTAACATAGGACCTGGTCAAAACGCAAGTTTTGACCAGGGACCTATTTGCAACTTGAAAAGTTCTGAAGGAAGGACCACAGTGCAATATTTTGAAATTCTTGTGAGGCAGGACTAAAATTTCTGAAAATTTTGGGTATTTATCTATAATTCTACCCTATCTTTTTCTTCATGATTTTTGTAATTTTCCCAAAATCTAGGGCCCCTTTATGTCATTTTCTCCAATCTTCAAAATATTAATTTGACCTCGAAAATCCACAATTTTCTTCCAAAATACCTGAAATGCAATATTAAGCACAAGGTAATATCAAAAGTTCAAGAGACAATATAAAAAAATAATAATAATTAATGAATTTTGACCATTTTGCCCCTAATTCCCATTAATTCAAAATAATTGCCCCTAACTAAAATTAATGCTTGATAATGCAATAATGTCATAGAAAATACATTAAAATCCCAAATTAATCATGCAAAATTCATATAAAAATATGGTTCAATCAGAAGGTGCCTTACCAACCCCTTTCTGACCATCCAAGCCACGCCCCCGAGCAATTGTGTGTCTATTTTAGGTTATGATTTTGGGTCTATATTGTATGCATTATATATTTTTTTTCTGGAACTATCCAAATTGGACACAAAAGGTAGGAAGGAAAGCAAAATATGTTTTCTATTTGAAAGAATATGATGCTCTGTGAGGAAGCATTTCAAGTAGAAGTTCTTGTTTAGGTGAACCTTCAAGGATTATTGAATGAGAACGTACATACATAAATTGGATTTGGTGCAATTAGTCTTGGTTAATTGGATTAGTATCACTGCAACTCTCTGGGAGGAGTCATAATGGTCAAATTAGCCCATAGAGAACTTTTGCATGATTTGTTACCAAATCAATTTTATGTTGATCTTTTGGGAGAAGGGCTAGTCAGGAAAAAAATCGGTATAATATCCTTCTTGCCAATGACTACTTACAAACACAATTAACAGGAACATTAAATACAGTAGCAATAAACAAGCAAAACTTCAAATTATATTAGCATTGTCATTCATGTTCAGGCATCAGACACATTTGGTGGCCTTTAATGCCATGCTCCATTTTTTTTTGGAATGTCATGTGGTTGGCATTTGATTAGAGTTGATTATAATTTAAGACATACAAAACAATTAAAATCCCCTCCTCTCTTCTTCTCCTGAACCAAACAAGGTAACATTAAAATCTCTCATATCCCCTTCCTTCTGACAAGGGTAAAATTGTCCATGTCAAAATAATTTCCCTCCCCTCCCCTTCCTTTTAATTAATCCAAACAAGGTAATATTAAAATCCCTCCCCTCCCCTCCCCTCCCCTCCCCTCCCCTCCCCTCCGTCGAACCAAACAGACCCTAAGAGATTTCGTTGACAAATGACATTTGACCTTGAGATAATTTCTATATGTTGGGTAAAAAGTAAAAACGGTAGATGTGATATATGATTTTTAGATGGGTTATAAAGTTTATTGTTGGGAAAAATACAGTTAAATATCATTTGAATTTCAAAAACCTCAATAAGGCTAATAACAAATGGAAAGGATAAAGAAGTGAATGGGAGGAAACTGGGATATCAAAGTTTGAAGGAAAAAACTTAAATGCCCTCCTCTCACTTTCTCTCTCTCTCTTTGTCTCTCCCGCCACCGCCTCCTCCTCTGCTCTCTTGCCACTTCCACCACCGAATTCTGTGCTCATGGTGGTGACGTTCTCAACGGAAGTAGCTTTAGTACTGGTCAGTGGCCACAGATAGAGATGATGATCGATGACTATGTGTTTACCAACCATCTTGTTGACTGGCACGATTAGCAAGGGGAGCGGCGGAGCCAAAGTGTGGATTTCCCTCATCTTGAAGACGATGATTGGCGGCTGTATTTCCCAACCATATTGTCGAAGGCATGGGTTTCGAACCAAAGATATTCCTTCTTTGTCTCAAATTCTTTTCTCTATGCTTGGTTCTTGGAATCTCATTCAAAAGTATTTGATTCCTTCTCACTAGTACTCTTACACTTCTAGTTTTGAGTTTCAATTCCATGTGGTCAACCTTCCATAACAGTTTAACTGCTTCAAATTTTTTTAATCCCTTGGATTAACTGGTAATTCCTGGCCCAGGGTCTCTTAATCTTGTTTTCAAAAAATTGTTCTTTTTGCTTGTCAACATCTTTTCTTTTAATTGTTTCGATCTGTAAGTCTATTTTATTCATTGAGGAGTGTATGCTTTGTATTACGTGGGCTGGTTCTTTGCTTGTATCTCCTTATTTGGTTGCTTAGAACAAGGAAAAAGCTGGGTAGGATGAAATCAGAGGAAAGAAAAATGTTTGCTGCATTTGGCCAAGAGGTTGTTTTGCTCTAAATAGGAATCCGTCCCTGGTTTGAACCAATTTCCATCAATCTCATCTTCATTCTCTGCTCCTATGTTTTCTCGTTTTCATTTTCCTTATCTAGAAAATCTGTCTCCTAGATAACAAATCAGGTGTTACAAAGAAGTTCTCTAAAAAATTAGGGGTATTTTGGTAAGAGGACAATATTTCAAAATTCCACATTCCTCCCCTATGACCCATGTGTCCTTTCTAAGTTTTAACAAACTTTTTGGAGTTTTCTAATTTAGGTGATATTTATCTTTCTTTTTTCCTTTATTGTTTTATTATTTAGGACCTAGGAGTTTAGAAAGTTCGTTATTTTATTACTTAACGGGTGGGCCATGGTTACAACCATGGGCGTCAATGCCTACATGCAAAGTTATATGTAGGAACAATTTCAGTAAAAAACCTCTGCTGTAATTTAATGTCAAATAGCCCTAAACAAATTCTGAAATATCACAATAGGACCTTGGAGGCAAAATGAAGTTAATTTTTATGGTGAAATAACATGATTGCCCTTGCCTATTTTTTTTTCAAAAAAAATGTTAGCATTTTCTGACCACCGGTGGCCGGAACTCTGGTAATGAGCCCCAGGCAGCTGGGGGTCCGGTGGACAAAAGATAAATATCCATCAAAAGGTCCAAGTGAGGGTTCAAACCCACCCCCCTCTTGGCACCCCAAGAACGGCATTGCCACTAGGATGGCAAATCCCTTTAACAAATATATATGCAAGAAAAATTAGATGCAATGATTTTATTTTCCTATCTATTGTACAACATAGTTAAAGTGTCTTACACATAATAAGCAAGTGAAATAACCCAATGAACAAGTGAAAAATTTGTATTAATAAGATCAATTAATTTTTTAGGAAGATCAAATTTGCTTTTGCCTTATGCATAATGAGCAAGTTGAATAATCCTATGAACAAGTGGGATAACCTTATGAATAAGATAAATTAATTTCTTAACAATTAATGATTTTCAAGTGTCTTGCACTTCATGAACAAGTGGAGTTGACCTTTGAACAAGTTTTAATAATAGTTTAAATTAATTTATCTTATTCCAAAAATTATTTTAAAATATACAAATTCATAAAGTAGAACCAGGAAGTGGTAAAGATTATGAAGGGACAAGCAATATCTAAAAATTAATTATGTGTTATTTGATTTTGATTATATATTTATTTGGTACAAAATTAATTTTATATTTTAAAATACCTTCTAAATTTTTTATAGATCAATTTTATCTCTTAATTAAATAAATTAATAATATATAAATTAATTTTTTTAGGAAAAAATAATAATTTTAGTTCAATTAATCAAGTTATATTAATTATTTAATTCATAGAAAATCATCATAAAGTTCAATCCAAATAAGATTATATATTTATTCGATAAAAAATTAATTTTATATTTTAACACCTTCTGAATTTTTTTATAGATCAATCTTATCTCTTAATTAAATAAAGGAATTATATATAAATTAAATTTTTTAGGGAAAAAAAGAATAATTTCACTTCAATTAACCAAGATATATTAATTAATTAATTCATAGGAAATCATCATAAAGTTCAACAAAATCAGATAACACATAATTAATTTTTAGATATTGCTTGTCCATTCCTAGTCTTTAGCACTTCCTGGTAGGGGTGGAAACAGGCCAGGCGGCCTGTCAGGGGCCTGCGGCCTGGCCTGTTAGAATAAAAGGCTAGGCTTAGGCCTGTTTTAAAGCCTGTTTCATTAAACAGGCCAGGCCTAGGCCTATTAAAAGGTCTTTTAGGCCTATCAGGCCGGCCTGCTAATATATATATATATATATATATAAACTGGCTCTCTGCCTCTCTCGTGCTGGTCGTCAAAATTTAGGCCCCAAAAACTTCAGTCTCCACTAACTCTTAAGAGTGTGTTTGGAACAACGATTGTCAATTGGGCTTGTTGTGATATTACTTTTGATAAAAGCTAAATTATGTAATGTGATTTGTGTTTGGATTGATGATTGTCAATTGGGCTTTTGCAAAAATAAAAAAATTGGTGTGTTTGGAACAACGATTGTCAATTGGGCTTTTGTGATATATGATAAAAGAGAAATGTAATTAAAAATTATAAAAAATTTATAATAGTTTAAGTTGGGAAATTAGACAATTAAAAAATGCACAATCTAATTTGTTATGATCCTATAATGATGATTCTAATGAAAACAAATGTGTTAGTAATGAAAAATAAATAAATGAATATAAATGGAGAGCAATAAAGAAGATGAAGTATGGAGGAAAGGCTTTTTTCCGGTTTTGATGGAAGAGACTTTCAAAGTCAATGAACAAGAACAACACATCATGTGATTTCCCTCCATGATCCGCGGAAATTAAGCTGGCAGCCAGGCTCAAGTTCGTCACGTTCATTTATACAAACACTTACCCTGTACCATGATTTAAACCCATATTCTTTAAAAAAAAAAATTGGTAAAACTCTTATCAACCAAGCCTATTTTATTCTCTCAAATAACGTGTGCTCATAGTGATCTCACAGCAACTCATGGCTTATCAACAGTAGATGCTGATTTGGCATGTTTACCTCCGAAAGAGCCTGTTATTTATTTGTAAAAATTATTCATCCATGTATTATCTAGTTTGCAGTGCAGCTGAAGGTAGTACTATTTTTAGCACCTTTTTTAATTATTCATCCATGTACTATTTTTACAGTGCAGCTCGATCACCTTTTGCATCAGCATCACGACGCCCGAAGCGGGACCCATATAAAGCTCCAGTGTTGAATGATCGAGCTTTTGATTAAAGCTCAAGTGTTGAGCTTGTTCCAAACGTGGTTATTTTATCAAAAACCCAATATCTAATCTAATCAACCAAACACTCCAAAAAATATCACAGCTAGTAATTGGGCTTTTGTAGTCTCAATTGGGCTTAAGGATGTCCAAAAGCTGCATCCAAACACGCACTAAATCTCAAGCTCTCCCTCTCGTCACTCTCTAATCTCTATCTCTCATCTCCCGAATCGCGATCGCTCTGCACTCTGCCAAACCTGATCGTTGTGCGCCTTCAAAGCCCTAACCTAAACCTTCAACGTCGAATTGCAGTTTGCCGTTCGCCGCTCCTTTCTCTGTCCTCTCCTTCCTAATCTGAACCTCCGACGCCGAATCGACGTTCTCTGCTCCTCTCTCCGTCCTCTCCTTCCTAATCTGAACCTCCGACGCCAAATTGACGATCTCCGCTCCTTTCTCCTTCCTAACCTAAACCTCCGAGAGTCACCGTCCTCTCAACTCTCCGTCGGACCGTCGGCCATCCTCGGTGGGGATTGGGGAAGAAACGGCAGGCAGATCTCCAATGCTGGTAAGTGCACTCTTTAGGTTTGTCAATAATGGAGATATAGCTAAGAAAATCTACGAAACATTACTGAGAAATTTAGTTAGACCATCTGCAAAACGTTCCCACTTGTAAATTAAGTATATGGCTGAGAAAATTCTGTTTTTCCATTTAATAGACGCATATGGATGGAAGTTTGGTTTTGGGAATAGTGGTTTAGGGATCAGTATCGTCGTGAGCGGTTTTTAAATCTGAGATTTCACAACTTTAATCAATTCCTTTTTCAAACGTTAACCGCACTTTGTATTTGAAGGCACAACATCTTATTCCTGGGCTTTGTATATGATTTTATGGCTGAGAATATTTGTTTATGTTGATCTTTTGGGTATTAATTGTGTTTCTGTAGCTAAATAACTTAATGCAAATGTGTGCAGGGGATCTTATGGTTAAACAAGGAAAATATGGCGTATGCAGCGATTAAGCCTTCCTCTAAACTTGGCTTGGAGGAGTTTCAGGAACAGATCCATAAGAGAACTAGAGAAGGATCACTCTTTCCTCTGAGAACATGAAAAATCTCGAGAAAGGCCTTTTCTGTTCTTTAAAACTTGTATTATGTTCTGCTCTGCTTTTTTTGTTTAATTGGATCTTATATTAGATTCTATTATACTATACTATTAATTGAGGTCTCAGCATGGATGAATATAGCATTTTGTTGTCAAAGGTCTCCGAGTCTGTAGCTGAATGTCTAGATGTCTACATTTTGGCTTTAGTGATAGTTTAAGATTCAACTCTTATGGTTTTGAATTTAATCTGTTGGTTTTTAAATAAACTTGTTTATTGAATTATGCTTTACTACATATATGTAAAATAAGTTCTATATGAAGTCTTACTCGTTATATGTTATGAATAGGGTCTCTTACTTCATAGGAAATCACATTTGGGTTTGCATTTAAATCTAGAATGCAGTTAAGTTCTCTTGGTGATTCAATTGATATTTTCCTGATGATTAAATTTGGCTTATTGGCAGTTTGTGCTGACTTGGTTCACGCTCTGTGCTTCACGCCCCCTTTATGAATATATGTATGTCCTGTTGCTACTCTTGTGGCTTGTTTCACTATCTAGTTTATGTTTTTTTTGTGATCTTGATTTATCTATTGGTGGATGAGTATTTGTGATGTACAAAATTATCAGGAGCATGATAATTAATAGCACCATGCGTTTGATTACAACATGGGTCCATAGGCTTGTTTGAGTTTGTGGTTGTGTTTGGATTTTAGCATGGCTGTCACATGAATAAAGAAGATTATCTAATATCTTTTGATGTGTATATATATATATGAGAATAATGGTTTATACTTTAGTCAGCCTCTTTCATTCTTTCTTCTCTTTTGGCTCTGAATTATTTCCTCCGACTAATCATCATTTGTATTAATTCACAATGGGCATGACTTATTCTATTTTCTTTTCTCATTCCTTTTGTGATGTAGGAGAGTGATTTGCATACAAAAAGAACTGGGCATAGTGAATTTGTTGATAGACATCTGAGACAGCCACTGCAATCACTGCAACAATTATTGTTTTGCAATCTGCATTATTTGCTTTTGGTTCTGCTTCTACTTGTTTTGTGTGACTTTTCTCATAAGAACTTCTTCCAATGAATCAATGCATTCTGTGGTTTGTAACATTTTAAGCTTCTCTTATGGCCATTAGAACCCTTGTAGATGCTAGTTTTTTATTCATATGAATGAGGGCTGAGCCCACTTAATTTGGCAATACAATCAGATTGAGTTTGTGATATGTGTGCCTAGATTGAGTTTGTGAGAAATAAAAAATGAGAGTTGATTTGTATGTTACTTTCCTTATCTTTGACTTTGATCTCCCTGCTGGTTACAACATAATATGCATACAAATGATTATTAGTCGGAGGGAAGATAGAGATCCTACAATATGGATGAGCAAGAGCTAGGGAGGCTTCCAAAGTAGGGGTATACCTGGATCTTGTGAGAATGGGTTCTCTGTTTCTGTCCATCCAAGATGCTAATTAATCTCCTTATTTTATACATGTCCCTTTTTTGATATAAATGAGGGCTGAGCCCACGTACAAGCATATGGTCCACAATGACTGATTTATGTGGATGCTAGTTTTGATTCATACAATGGCATTCTCTATGTAAAAAAAAATTGTAACTAGGCCTGTTTGTGTTGGCCTGTTTGGGATCTTTTACAAATCCAGGCCTCCTTAACAGGCCACAGGCCAGGCCAGGCCTATATACAGGCCAGGCTTAGGCCTAATAAAAAGCCTGTAACAGGCCACAGGCCAGGCTCAGGCCGTCTTGTGTCTTAACAGGCCAGGCCTATTAAGGCACAAGCCTGGCCTGTTTCCACCCCTACTTCCTGATTGTACTTTATGAAATTTTATATTTTAAAATAACTTTTGGAATAAAATAAATTAATTTAAACTTGTTCTAAGGTCTATTCCACTTGTTTATGAAGTGCAAGACACTTGTAAGTTAAGAACTTAATTTATCTTGTTCATAAGGCTATCTCACTTATTCATAGGATTGTTTGACTTGCATATGGTCCGGCCCGGTGGAATCGGGCTAACCCTCCACGGGTTGGGATTATATGGGTTCAGGCCCAAAAGGACCGCATTAATATGGGTTGGCTATAATCGCTGGGTTGGTGGGTTGGGCGGGCCAACCCATATTTTTTTTTTCAAAATTTTTAACAATATACTAATATTGTTTTTTTTTATACAATAAAATTATTTTTTCTACACACCTAAATATAAGAAAATTAAAAATGCATTGCAAATTAAAGAGAGTTGAGACTGACTTCTGATTTCTAATACTGAGAGCGTGAGCCGTGAGAGAGACAAGGAGTGAGAGACTGTTTCAAGCAAAAGCAAAAGAGAGTGGACCAGGCCGAGGAGTAAGGACTGAGGAGTGAGAGTATTGGGCTGGACTCTGGAGTGACGGTCTTGGACTATTGGGGGTTGAGCCTTGACTAATGGCTCTTCCCTCTTGGTTTTTTTTTTAAAAATATGAGCCAACCCGCCAACCCGGTAGTCCAACCCGTCACGGGTTGGGACCATATGGGTTCGGGCCCAAAAGGACCGCATCAATATTATCCCAATTTTGTAGAACCCAAACATCCCATTTTATCTGGTTGGGCAGGCTCGGCCCACGGTCCCAACCTATATTACCACCTCTACCTCTATTAGGGTGCCAAGATGGGGTGGGTTCAAACTCTCACTTAGGCCCCTTTAATGGACATTTATTTACTGGCCAGTGGTAATGACACTCTTGGGGTGCCAAGAGGGGGTGGGTTCAAATCCTCACTTGGGCCCCTTTGATGGGTATTTATTTTCTAGCGGTCGGAGCCCTTTGTTGGCCACTGGACTCCTAGCCATCGGTCGACCTGTATTCAGGGGCTTGTTGCCAGAGCTTAAGCACTTGATTGGCGGCCGGAAAATGCTGACCAATTTTTTTTTAAAAAATAAAGGTAGGGGCAATCATATCATTTCACTGTAAAAATTAATTTCATTTTGCCTCCAAGGTCTTGCAGTGATATTTCAGAATTTGTTGGAGGCTATTTGACATTAAATTGCTACAGAAGTTGCTTAGTGAAATTTTCCCTTATGTGTATATATACTTTTTTTTTGCTTGGATTTATTTGTGTATACACACACAATCCTTTGGAAACTTATTATAATAGTTGGTTGACATTTTTTTTAGAATTATTATGGAAGCTAAATAAAATATTTAATCATAGCATATATATCATTTTATAAGTTAGGAAAATTAATTTAAAAAATAGTAAATATAATAATTTAATAACTTCTTTAATTTAAAAAAAAAAGTTACTCATTCAATCCTTAATATAAGACATAGTTGAATTTTTTTTAAGAGATTAAGAAAGCTAAGTAAATCAGTTAATCATAACATATATAGTGTATTATTTGGTTATATATTAGTTCATATGTCAGACAATCTAATTTAATGTAAAAAAAATAAATATCAATATTTTAAAATAATTTATTTAATTTTTTTAATCTTTCGAAAATATTAACTATATCTTATATTAAGATCACGACTATTCACGAGGAGTAGATGATATTTTTATTTATTTTTGGCCAAAAGAGGAGTAGATGATATTAAGCCCACAGTATATACTGGTTTTAAAAAAAAAAACCATCGTATTTATATGTTTTTAAGATTTTATAGTTCCTTCTTTTCTTCATAAACGTAGCAAACATAAGCACACTCCCCCTCGCTCATCAGCCATATCACACCTTGCCGCGCCCCTACCCTCGTTCTTCCACTTCTTCTTTCTCTAGTCACTCCCCAGGCAAGAAACTTGTAATTAACAAATTTCAAGTTTGATTTGGACTGGGAAGGAAAATGAGCACAAAGCAAACTCCAATCTTAAGTGTGAAAGAAGCTACTCAAACCGTCAATAAAAAAAGAAAGCCACAGTCTGATAAATCAAAGCTTAGAACTTTGACCTCTGATGTACTTCCTGCACCCTCTGCAACTATAGGTAATCACAACGATTTCATGGATTTTACTTCATTTTCATACGTAATTCTACTTTATTTCTTTTTATCTTATTTTATTTCCTTCTTGTTTTTGTTCGAATCAAATCAGGCAAGATCAAAGTCGGAATCAATGGTAAGTCTAAATCCTCGCTACTCATTCGCTCAGATCGGATAGTCTGACTCTCTCTCTGTTTTTTTTTTTTCTTTTGTTTTTGTGATCAATTACCTTTGGAAGTGATTCAAGTCTTTATATCCGTTTGTGTTTTCACTTCCAGGATTTGAAAGAATTGGTCGCATGGTGGTGAGAGCGTGTCTGCAGAGAGACGATATTGAAGTGGTCGCTATTAATGACCCTTTCATTACCCCCGACTACTGTGGTGCCCAATCCATGGTATACATTACTGTTATTTATGCTAATGATCCATCTATTGGATTTTAGCTGTCCTTTTCTTTCCATAGATTTGATGCGTGCTCAGTTTAAGGTCGTAGTCTTAGTTGTCGACTTGTTCAATGTGTTTTGCGCTGTCTGGCAGACCCTCATGCATTCGTATGGCACTGTTCACGGCAAGGGGAATTGGGAAGATCTCTTTATCAGGATTCATAACTGTCGTCCCATTCTTTTCGGTGAAAAGCCCGTCCCTTTGTTTGCACACAGGTAATGGTCCTGAAATTTTCGTATGATTGTGCTTGTAAATGTTAACACTACGTCCAGAAGGTGAGGTTATTATCCATTGACCTTGTAACTTCATGCATCAGGAACCCGGAGGAGATCCCATGGGCTGAGACTGGAGCCGAGTATATTGTTGAGACCACCAGTGACTTCACAGACAAAGAGAAGGCGGCTGCCCATTTGAAGGTTTGCCTTTGTGCACTACCCCTTCTCATGTCTTTAGTTTTTGTCGTTTTCTTTTCTTAATGATCTCATATAACCTTAAAACCGTATTTTATTGATAATATTGCTTTCACTCTTATCTTTCCCTATAGAGCACCTCTTGGACTGATTGGCACTGGGTCTTGTAGATTAGCTAGAAGCATGTCTTAAAATTCCGTGAAACATAGACTTTGCTTAGCATAGCTTCTTCGATGGTTTTTTTATCACACTTTAGTTTTGTGAGGGTTGTGTGAAATGATAATTTGTCTGTTTTGTTTTGATTGAGCCAGGGTGGGGCAAAGAAGGTTATCATATGCGCACACAGTGAAGATGCTCCCATGTTTGTCGTAGGTGTTAATGAGCACGAATACAAGCCAGAGCTTGATATTGTTTCTAGTGCAAGCCGCACGATCAACTGCCTTGCTCCACTTGCGAAGGTTATCAGGCCTTCAGATTCTTGTATTGTACTTGTATCAATACCATACTGTTCTGTTATATTAACCTTTCTTTGTCAATTGTAGGTTGTTAATGATAGATTTGGCATTGTTGAGGGGCTAATAACGACATTTCACTCCATCAATGGTGGGTATAATTAACTGTAATTGTAGCATGTAGCGTTTCTCATTTTTGTGTTTAGCGTAATCATGACTTTCATGCTATATTGCTGCTCAGCTGCCCGGGAGACTTATGATGGGCCACCAAGTGAGAAATGGAAGGGTGGAAGGTCTGCTTCATTTAACGTCATTCCTAGTAGCCCTGGAGCTGCTAAGGTGAATAATTGGCATTCATATATTACTGTTAGTTGCTTCCTTTATCTGATCTCCTTTACTAATATACTCTTCATTGTGTCAGGCTGTTGGCAAAGTGCTTCCTGCTCTGAATGAAAAATTGACTGAAATGGCCTTCCCTGTTCCTACTGTGGATGTCTCTGTTGTTGATCTCACTGTGAGGCTGGAAAAGCCTGCCACCTTCGACCAAATTAAAGCTGCCATCAAGTAAGATTTTATTCTCAAACTGTTTCTTATTGTTAGCTATTCTTATTCTCACTTGAGAGCTCTGCTTTTGGCTTGTGTGTTTTTCAGGGAGGAGTCCCAGGGCAAGTTGAAGGGAATCCTTGGTTACATTGAAGAAGATGTGGTCTCCATTCAAAACTTCCATGGGGACAGCAGGTGCGGAATATATTGTCTTCTTTATATCCATATATTCCCCTATTTGTCATTGGAGCTAGGCGTTGCATGTTAATTCTCTTGTTTTTTAATTTCAGTTCAAGTATTTTTTATGCCAAGGAAAGTATTGCTTTGAGTGAAAACTTTGTGAAGCTTGTTTCTTGGTATAACAACGAGTGGGGTTACGGGTAATTCATCTTTCTTATTGTTTTTGGCACATGATTTGTTACCATTTGCAATGTAGCCGCATCTTCAAATGTGATAATTACATGTAGCTAATGCTTGCTTTGTGTGTAATGCTGCAGCACACGTATCGTTGACTTGATTGCTCACATGGCTGGGACTCAGGCAAATTGAGAGTTCTGAATGAAGAAAAACGGAGCAAGTAAGTAAGCAAGAGATTAGAGAGAGAGAGAGAGAGAGAAGATGAGATGAAATGATCTGAGCCTTTCATTGCTGAGTTGAGTGAGTACATTATATAGACACGTGTGATCCTCTAGAGTTAACTGACATGGTTAAGATCTAGCAGACTATGGTTAATAACTAACAGACTTCAGTTACTAACTAATATTCTGACACCGAATAAATGGTTTCCTGCTGCATCCCTGGTGTTGCTCAGTAAAGTGTTGGTTTCGTAGGCGTGTCTTTTTGATTGCCTCTCTTCAGTGCGAATCCAGATTCTGAATTTTCATACCTGTATGTATGTCTTGACTTTTCTTATTGTGATATCAGACAGTTTTTGTCTCGCCCTTTCTGATCTGATCGTTGTTTCTTTCAAACTATGGTTTGCTTAGCCTATTAAAAGAATTTAAGTGAAAATTTGGAGGTTGTGGTATGTTGAATAATTGAAGCTATAAAACCTTGGGTCAATGAGAAACACTGAAACAGGCTGAAATATCTGTCCACCAGCGATTTTGCATGTCATTTGCTATTACTGTTTCAGCCAAAATAATGATGTTTCATGTTTCATCCCTTATTTACTAGGATGGGACTTATGCGGCTGGTTAGGATGGTGACATTGCTAAGTGTGGATTTCCCAACTTTTTTTTTTTTTTTGGTTGATAAAATGAGTTGGAATTACAGATTCAGAATAAGAAATAACAGAAAAGACTGAAAGCAATTCAACAAAATTAGAAGATCCTTTGGAGGAGATGAGGAAGCGAGGAGTGAGCGCCCGATCATCCATAAGAGAAGGCCAAGTTAAGGCCAAGTTAGGGTAATATCCGGTGACATTGTTATGTTTTAAGATTTTCAGAGTGATATTAAGACAACAAAAATTTATAGGGTAATATCACTCCTTTGCTTCTACTTCTAGCAGATTTGCATCTTAACCCACAACGTAGTAATTTATAAAGAACAAATGTTTTTTAAACCCTATTGTTCAAAAGCATAATATGTCCTTACGTCAAGTAATGAATTTTTGCATTTATTTTCGCCAACATGGTAACGATTACTACATAATTACTTAATAATGTCAGTCATATTTTAGGGAGAATTAGAATTAAGGATCAAGATGCTGGTTGTAATATTTAGTTTAAAATCCCCTACAAGTGTAATTAGAGTGAAGCACCAAAACAAATAAAACATATAGTATTTGAAATTACCAATGTACCTCTCGTCCTGCTTCCCCTCCCTCTTGTTGCTTCTCCTCCTCTTGTAGAAAAACCTGAAAATATACAGAGTAAACTATCATAGACAATCAACATGCCAAATTGTAAATTAATGGCCATTTTCATTTTGTATAAAAATCAAACCTCAAATGATGCTCATAAGAATTTTGAGAGCACATGAAATCTGACCGACTCACTAAAATATCAACACGAAACTGAAGCACTGATGCGGATTCTGATTATGTTACACAATAAATTCACCATAGAGAGACAGACAAGATAGCACACTTATGAGAGAAACCTTTTAAGAGGGAGGATAACGTTATTTTATATGTGATATATTCCGACTCTTTGCTGCCTTAATTTCACAACCTATATATAGCACACCTACAGTCACATAGGATTAGATATAACTTTTACGGTGTGTTTGATTTGAGGGGAGGGGTTGGAAGGGGAGGGTAGATACTCCCCTTCTCTCATCTTGTATAAAATTTTTTAGGGGAAGGGACCCAAAACCTTCCATCCTCTCCCCTCCAACACCTCCAATTGGGTTTCCCCCAAATTGGGAGTTTTGGGAGGAAAGCAAAAATTTTAAATTATTTTGTCCTTGTGATTTACGTGATATTTCAATAATTTTTATGATAAAAATATTATAATTTAAGTATGTTATTATAAAATAAAAATACATTATCATACAACAATTATTTTAGCTAAAAAGTATGTTCTTTAAAATTAAATTAATATAAAAATGTATTTATTTGAATAATTATTTTTTATAATTATAACATATGCAATAATAATTTTAAATTTAAAAATAATACTACAACACAAAATATATTATTATTTGATTAATTTATATAAAAATATTTTATAATTAAAGTATTATTGTGAAATAAATTTTAAAAAATATATATTTTTACCATTAAAAATTATTTTAATTAAAAATATATTATTATAAATTAATTTAAAATAAAAATTTTCATAAATAAAAAATATTACAATTATAAAATAGGTTTGCATAATTTTAAAAAACAATATAATTATGCTTAAAAATTTATTATTTTTGTTAAATCTAAATAACAAATATATTATAATTAAATTAATTTAAAATAAAAACGTGTTATTATAAATAAAAATAAAATTATATTAAAAAATTATATTATTATATTAATCATAAATAAAAATATTATTATATTAATTAGATAAAGTGTAAACTAATGTGTATAACATAAATAAAAAAGATAAACTAATATATTATGATAGAATAGTAAATTGTCATTGTTCTTCCCTTCCTTCCCCTTTTAAACCAAATAAAGTATTATTAAAGTTTCCTCACCTCCCCTCCCCTCCCCTCCGAACAAGGTAACACATAATCCTTTCCTTCTATTCCCTCTCCTCCATTCCCTCCCTTCAAACCAAACATGCCCTTAAGGGGGTGTTTAGTTTGAGGGAAGGGGAGGCGAGGGGTTGGAAGAATGGATGATCCCCCCCCATTTGGTTTAAAATTTTGGAGGAGAGACCCAAAACCTTCCATCCCTTGCCCTCTTATGTCCCCATTTGGGCTCCCCTCCAAATTTGGGGAGTTTTGGAGGGGAGCTAAAATTTTGGACCATTTTGCCTTTATAATTTATATGATATTCCAATAAAGTCAATGATGAGAAATATTATATTAAATAAAAATATTATTATTATTAAAGCATTTTATCATAAAATATATTATTATACAAAAATTATTATAATTAAAAATATATTATCACAAGATTAATTTAATATAAAAAATATTTTTATGAATAAAAAATTATAATTATTATAAAATATATTAATATAATTTTAAATAAAAATATTATAATATATTATTATAATTAAAAAGGATATATATTTTTAAAATTGTAAGTAAAATATATTTTTATAATCCGCGGTGGTCCCCCGGACTGCTCCAATCAAGATGTAAATTAATTTATATAACATATAAATAAAAAAAATATAACTAAATATGTTAGCATATAATGATAAATTGTTATCGTTCCTTCTCTCCCAAGGGTACAATTACATGATAATAGACATAACACTTAAGCCATACAAAGGATGATATCTCTTTATGAACCCATGTCACTCTACATCTATATAACAACCCTCTTGATTCGAACTCAGGCCCTAATCTACCAATGACAGACTAGGTATATTTCATCAACGTTTAAGTAGAAGAGACAACAATGACACTGTTACCTCTAGATTTGCAAGAATTTCTTTTCATTTTCAAAAAAGATGTTTGCAAAATTAAATACTCCTTCAATCCTTAATGTAAGAGCAATTTATCTAATTTAGATAAATTAAGAAAGTTAAATGAATTACTTAATTATAACAGTGACATCATCTCGCTAAAATACTTTTATTTAATATCACATTATATATCAATTTATAAGTTATATAAACAAGTTTAAAAAAATGATAAATATGAGGGATAAATTGAATTAAGATATTACATTTATAAATAAAATCCACTTCTTAATTAAATTCTACATTTAGCATAGTAATAATATAAAGGGAAAATTAATTTTTTATTTGACTTATTTGTAACTCTGTACTTTAACTATAACTTAGTGCGACTCAGTATTTCAAATTTAAACTCAGTTATAACTCAATTTTTCAACTTTTGATTCATTTATAACTCACTCCTTTTATTTTTTCACTTTTAATAACTCAGTTATGAGTCATCACATATGGCATAAATTGCTTCCAACCAAATTCCATGTGACTGAAATTATTCCAACGCATCAGCCCCATGTCACCTACTCTCACTCCACTTGCATCAATCAAATCAACCTCCCGTTGCGACAACTCTTTTTCCAGCGAAATCCCGCTAATCACTCAAATAAAAGTGGAGTGTAAATAATAGCAATTAGAGACACATAATAAAGAAGATGAAGAATATTGTGTTAATCATATAAGAGCAACATGATCATAAAAACTATAACCTACTTAGGTTATCTATAATCTACTCTTACTTGAATGAGATAACCAACCCCACTTAGGGATTAAGAGAGACTTTCCTTTTTAAAGAGAGACTTATATTAATCTCTCCTTAACATGGTAAGAATCTAACTATTCTATACACAAAACCAAATTAGCCAAGACCTTTTAAATAAACTAGGACCTTAACCAACTAACTAATAAATTTAATTCTACCTTAATATATCTCTAACACGTCCTTCTAAGTTGACACTCCTTAATTCAATGGACTCAACTTGAACAACACAAACTAAAGGGAGTAAGGTGAATTAAACCAATTACAACATGAAGATATCTTCAAAACATTATTCTTCTTTCTTTCTCAATGATTGATAAGATTGGAAAATCGAGCCAAGCTTATTGGGCCGACCCGTTTAAGCCCTTTTAAGTCAATGATCAGGCTTATAAATTGGAGCCTCCAAAGGAAGTCGGATCTAAAAGCGCCAATCCTGTAGGATCGAGGGCTTAAAATGACTTGCTCGTTTAAGCCCGTTAATTTTTTACTGACTTGCCAGGTTGCCCTTGCATGTGCCCCTCCCTAACCCTACAATTGCCTGATTTTCCTCGGCCTCTCTCACTCTCACAGACTTACAGTCTCACTTTCTCTGTTCGACTTCTACTGATCCTCAAACCTTTCCCTTCCTCGGCTCACCACTCACTGCTCATATCTTTGACTTGACAAAGTTGGAGTCTCTCTTGCTCTGTTCCTCAATCCCTCTTGAGTGTCGGCCTCTCCTTCTTTCTAATTTATTGACTTGTCTCACTTGTTTGATGCATGTTGTTTAGATCTTAATGCTGACAATATTATATGTTAAATTAGAACTTTAATTTTCATAATTTACTAATTATATTTCTTTTGAAAAATGCAGAAAAAATAGTTAAATTTTGTAAAAAAAAGGTTGTCAGCCTTAGCCCTTATACTCATAGATCAGGCTTTGAAAAACAGATGTTTTTCTTACCCCGGGCCTGTCAAGAGCCGGCCCTGTTTTCTAGCTCCAATGACTGATGCAAGCCTCATTATTGTCTTGATTCCCAGTAGCAAAAATACAACCTTGAAGATGCTACACTGATGCAAATGAGTATGGGTGGACCTGATCAATGACCATGACATCTGAACTCACACATGACACAACTGCTAGTGCTGAAGTGCCTTATCACAGCATGCTATTTTGGAAGATGACATAGAACAACTACAGCCTGGTGGGTATATGTAAGCACAGATTAAAATATAGCCATATGAATATAATCAAGGCCATAGATTCAATATCCTGTTCCCTGTACTTCCTTTAGCTTTTCTACAAGATCATACTTGCACACATCATGAATACTGTGAACGTGAATCCATCAGCCACCACTTGATTCACAAAAAATGTCAACTTGCGACACAATATATAGAGTGGAGTGGAGTGAATTGAATCAATCACAATGATAATCACTGTGCTCATTTTCATCAACTTTGGATACAATTTATATTCTTCCTTTCCTTTTATTCTTCTCTCATAGTGTTCTCTTTGCCTTCATGTCTTCAAGCTTAGCTCTTAACGTGCTCTGTTAATTGCCAAAGAAGAATCAAGGCCCAAAATTGACAGCTTCCTTAACACTCTTTTCTTTCTACAAACTCTGCTGGCAAATTCTCTAATTCCATGACCCTCTTTTCAGGTGACGTTATGGCTTCAATAACTTGTATGGAGCTATCCTTCAAAGGGCACTTCCAAAATCTCAGAGAGCCTCTCAACATTTTCCTCAAGCTGCTACTGATAAACCTCAAATACGTTTTGTTTTCTTATCATTTCCTCGTCTGACATTTCATCCTTTATCAAATTTCTAATTTGTGCAACCCTATTGTTTACAACTTCCTGCCCCCATCACCAATTGTTGTAGCATGATAGTACTGTGGTTAGCACTACCTTGAAGCTTGACTCACTTCACACCGACCTCATCTCTGACTATGGCACCTCAGCTGTAATCAAATTGGAGACCTACTTCATAGTTATTTACTGTAATTGCCACATTCGCTAACTCTTTGGTCCCAATCATTCTGTCACTAACAATTTTTTTTTTTTAATGCGGAAGCCATAATTGCTCTTGGAGGATGAAATAGAGCATGTGAACTTGGAGTATGTCAAGCTAAATATAAAAACTGTATGATTAGTGTGTGTTTGGAGCAGCGATTGATAATTGGGCTTGTTGTGATATTACTTTTGGTAAAAGCCAAATTATGTAATGTAATTTATGTGTGTGTTTGGAGTAGTGATTGACAATTGGGCTTGTTGTGATATTACTTTTATTAAAAACCAAATTATGTAATGTAATTTATGTTTGGATTGGCTTAAGCATAAGGGCTTTTGTGAAAATGGTAAGAGAGAGTGGGTGGAAAAATATTTAAAAAATCAAGTAAAATATTAGGAGCTACTGGAAAAATATTTTAGAGTGGGTGGAAATCAATATAACAATATTCTAAGTTTTGGGTGCTCTTTACTACTAAAAAAAATATATTAAAGGTAAAATTGTAGTCAGTCTCCTAAGAATGAGTACAATTGAAAAATTATTTTAAAGAGTTAAAAGCACAAAAAAATATTGTAAAGTAATTTTTGGAATTGAAAAAGTACATTAAAGGTAAAATTATAATAAGTCTGATAACACACTAGGTACAACTTGAAAAATATTTTAAGGGTTTAAAAACTCCAAAAAAAATATTTTAAAGTAATTTTTGGAGCTGAAAAAATACATTAAAGGTAAAATTGCAATTAGTCTGACAACACACTGGGTACAACTGAAAAAATATTTTAAGAGTTTAAAAACACAAAAAAAAATTATTTTAAGGGGTTAAAAACACTCAAAAAATATTTTTTGAGTGGGTAAAATTGCAATGAGTCTGATAGTACATTAGGTAGTGGGTATAACTAGAAAAATATTTTAAGGGGTTAAAAACACTCAAAAAATATTTTTTGATACTACATACTATTTAAAAAACATTTTATGGAAAAAACCAATATCATATAACTAATTTTCAGACAACTCAATCTAGCATGAAACGTCATTAGCTTTTAACAAAAGCTCCATTTTCTAGCTTCTCCCAATTGAGCTTTCACCAATTGAGCTTTAGCAAAAGCGCAATTGCCAATTGACCTCTCCAAACACTTAAATTTGAATTCTCAATTGACAATTGAGCTTATGATATTCAATTGGGCTTAATGGTCCCCAACCAAATCTGGCCCAATGACCAAGATGTGGAGTGTGTTTGGATGCACTTAAAAAAAGCTATTTTGAGCCCAAACCATGGTTTGGGAAAAAATCATCCAAACACTCAAAAATTTTCCCAAACCATGGTTTTGAGCTCAAACCATGGTTTTGCAAAAATCATCCAAACACCTCAAATTTTCCCAAACCAAGGTTTTGAACTCAAACCATGGTTTGGATCTCAAAACCATGGTTTTGAGAAAATCTAATTTTTTTTGCTTTTTTTCATATATGGACCCCACCATCTCACTCTAATTGGTCCTTTTTATTAATGTGGGCCCCACACCACACACACACTCTCTCTCTCTTTTGAATTTCACCAATTTTTCTTTAATCCCCCCCCCCTTTTTTTTAAGAATTTTAAAATTTTAATACTCCCTTTTATCTTATAAAATCTATTTATCTAATTTGATTATATTAGAAAAATTAGTTAATCTGCACACGAAGGTCCCATTTGGCAAATAAGTTGGCAATGAGGGATTTTTTCACAATTTTCCTATAAAATCATTATTCTACTCATAATCTATTCTCCAAAAGCTATTCTGCTCAAAATCTATTCTTCAAAAGCTATTCTCCATTTTTTCTCCAGAATCTATTCTCCAAAAGCTAATCCAAACACACTCGTGGTAAAATGAAGCTTTGCCCAAATTGCTCCGCTAGTATTTGAGAAAATCTGGGACTCTGACTAGGAGCATAAGAACTCAAGGACTTTGAACTTTGATGATTATTTAGTGTCAATGAAACTCATACTTGAAGAGATTGGAAAGGATAGTATGGTCACCCAAAAAGAGAAACTGTAACTTCACATTGTTGTCATCTATAAGAATAATCTGCTTTCTCTGTACATTTCCAAACATGCCTTAAGTTTCCACTGACCTAATGCTTTTAATCTTGAACTCTATCTGGCATAAAGTGAATAAGAAATCCCTTCGCTTGTTGTATTGAGAGATATTGAAGAGAAAGTATCTGACCCAGACTAAGCTGCTAGTAACATAGCATCATCATCTTGATTCTCATCCAATAATATCACAAGATACTCCGTTGGCAAAAGGCGTAGAAGACTAACACCACCTTCAGAGGAAGTTTAAAGATAGCAATCACTGAGGAAAACCTCCCTCGCTTTCTTCAGAATTCCATTCTCTATACCCACTAAGTTATAAAATCTGCGGTGGAGATAAAGATCTACGAGATTGGAAATCCTGTAGTCTCCTAACTTTAGCATTTGGATGTCTGTGCCTCTTTTGTTTCGAATTGAGGAGGAAAAACAAAGAACCTCAATCTTAAAGTAATCTTGTATTAACTACATAATAAAGAAGACGAAAGAATCTTGTATTAACCACATAATAGCAACATGTTCATAGAAACTATAACCCACTTGGGTTATCTCTAATCCACCCTCACTTGAGGGAGATAACCAACCTTACTTAGGGACTAAGAGGAACTTCCCTCTTTAAAGAGAGACTCACATTAACATTTCCCTTAACATAGTAAGGATATAACTATCTTACACACAAAACTATATTGACCAAGACCCTTTATACATACTAGGGCCTAACTAACAAACTATTCAATTTAATTTCACCCTAATATCTCTAATATGGAGGTTTTTGAGTGACTTCACAAACCAAAGGCGAAAGGGTTTTTGTGTGACATCAACTGCATACCCTCCGATCTAACATCCATATTCCCATTATATTCCCCATTATTGTTGCTTCATTAAAGCTTAACTTTCATAGAGTCTCCAATAATCCCACATTCTACAAACCAGTAAGATGCACTCAAAAAATGGGAAAAAATCATTTGTACACGGTACATTGTGAAAATCAGACAGTGCCTCAGTGAAGAAACCTGGATCAAAAATTGAATCTGAAGCAGATGCACCAGGCCAATATTTTTAGCAAAGTGCTTAAAGAATTAACACAAAAAGCACCCTAAAAAAGAAGAGAGGGAACAAGAAACGAAGATGATCAGGAATTAAAAAAAAATGAAGAAATTTCAACAACATAAGGCGAAAGGGTTTGTGATGTCAAACAAAAACCTGCATTTTTATGGTATTCCTGGAGCTGGTCATTCTGTATCAGAAAGAAGGGATTGGATCGGATAAAAACCTGTACATGAGTAATTTGAGTGATCAGTGGGATTTCGTTGGAGAATGAGTTGTTGGTGGGGAGAGGGTGATCTGAGTGATGCGGGTGGAATGAGATCAGGTGACATGAAGCTAATGAGTTGGAATAATTTTTGCCATGTGGGGTTGAGTTGGAAGCAATTTATGTCATATATTTAGAAATCATTTATGAAAGCCAGCGCAGTGTGGCGCATATGGCACGGTGTGAGGCCTTTGTGCCTCCTCGTTCGTGATCGATCCCTCCAGCTAATTCAAAAAAAAAAAGAAATTATTTATGAAAAGTGAAAAGATAAGATACTGAGTCATAAGCGAGTCAAAAGTTGAAAGGGACCAAGTGGTGTTGAGTCATAATTAAAAGACCATGTTATAAGTGAGTTAAAAATTGAAGGACTAAAGATTTATTTTCCCTCAAAATAATAATACTAGAGACAACTTGACCAATCCATACATATTCCTCTTTCTTAGCAATAGCATATTCATTGACCTGAAAAATATGTGGAGAATAATTGAGAAGGGATCTTATAACTACTATTGAAACTTTGATATTAATTTCAATTTTGAATATGTTTTTTTATTGATTTGGTCCTTCATAATAATTTCAATTTGTAAGGATTTTAAGTTAAATAAGTATACTTATATTTTGTTATAATATCCCAATTTTTATTCATAATATTTAATGTAACATCCTAAATATTAGATCCAGTAGATTGGAAAACTCGTCTCAGTGAGTAGGGAACTCACCAAGGCAAGTTGATAAAAAATGAGGGAGTGACTTTCTGTGTCACTTGCCTTGGCAACTAAGTAGGTTGCCAAGGCGAATGCCACAGCGCCAATTGCCTCGACAACCAATAATGTAGTCATTGGGGCGAGTCATCGATTTTCATAAATAAGAGGACCTCATGACAACTCATTATTTTTCAAAATTTTGAATACAAAGAGGCAGAGCTCTGCTAGGGTTTCGTGAGGAGGACTCCTAGGGGCTCTAATTCATCGTTAAGCCTCCCTAATCCTCCTTCCTCCTTCTTTTTCTCTAATTATGGGATGTTAAGAGATTTAGGCTAAGGCTCGAGAATCCCAATTTGGGGATTTTTCATAGAACTGAAATTTAAGGGTTTAAAACCCAAATTGAAGATAAAGAGGTGTTAGACTAGTCTAACACTCCATTGTGGGAAATTTTCAGTTTTAGCCTTAAATTCTATTATCAGAGTTACTCATGAGATTTCTAAGTAACTCTTTAGATGAGTTGAGATCGCTATACTAAGTCGTAGTTGTTTGCTTTGTAGTTGATCTTTGTCTATACAAGAGAAGTTTTTCTTAATTAGAATTTGTTGGAAAACTTCATGTAACGTGGTCCTATCTATCTTATTTATCAGTGTTACTCATGATATAGCATGCCATGTTGCGATTGATTGTGGATTGTTATGTTATGAATTATACTCCCTTATTATTCGTATACTGTAGAGTCAAAAATCCTACTTTGGGCCTGTAGTTGTTGATCCGCAAATGGAAGGCCCAACAAGGCATGCCTACCAAGTTAACATCCAAAGTTTAAGCTCGAACAACTTCTCCTACATGCTTGGTCAAACCCACCACCAAGCAGGAACCTTGATCCATGAATATAGGTACAAACCCCATGATCTGCCAAGATCCTAATAAAGCGGAACCGAGTCCTCTGCTTAGTGAGTTGAGCATTATAAATAAAAGCCATTCAAGCACACTCAAGAGATTCATCTTCCTATTCTTCTCCGTACTCATTACTTTGTATTCGATCAATATTCGCAATAATACTATTCTTTTCTTTACATTACTTGTTTTTATAGCAACTTTCATATTCATTCTATTAATTTCTATGTTGTCGATACCCTTCCCAAAAAGATCCCTTTCCAACAAAATATTGCACAAACAATTTGGCACTGACTGTAAACCCCCCAAGGTAATTATATCCGGATTATGAAATTTAACTGAAATAGAGATCAATAAGACAAAAATCACATTTATAATCACTCATCTCCAAGAGATGGGGTGTCTAAAAAAACGTTTAAAAACAAAATTCATCTAGTCTCACATTTACTTTCGAATACAATTACCTGTGCAGTTATATCACATAATAAATATCAGAGTGCGTAACCAAAGTCCCAACAACCTCGAGTTACTTGTTTATATATACACAATGGGTTTAAGTTTCCCAAAATGGGGATTACATATCCAAAAATTTATATTTACAATCTATATATACAGTAATCCCAAAATCCAGCTAGATAACCAACAGTCCCAAAGTCTAAAATGTCCCTACTAGCCCTAACCACTCCTGGTTGGCCACTTCCCTTTCTAGCCACTTGCCCTGTTTGAAAATGTTAGTTATTAGAAAGAGTGAGATTCTAAAGAATCCCAGTAGTAACAAATCATTCATATAATATATAAACACAAGGCATGTAATATTATCATGTTCACCAGTATCATCAGAAACACAATGATCCATGTCTCGCGCCACAAACGACAGCACTCACGGCTGTATCACAATGCACTATGCCCGTTTTCGTGGTAATCACAATGGCAGTTTTCACTGTAAACACTATGCTCGCTTTCACGGTAATCACTATGCTAGCTCTCGTTGTAATCTCAATGCCTGCTTACACGGTAATCACTATGCAGCAGCATCACAAGGCACAAAGCTCCACAAGGTATCTCAATGCATCTTAAAGCAGCAGCGGCAGCAACACACAATGCATGATAGGCAAACATACAATACATTTACACAAAGTATAAGAGAGAAGTCACTACCTGTATCTTTGCTGACATTTTTTGGCACAGTGGGCTCACGTGTCTGATAGATATCAAATCCTATACCAATTTAGGGATAATTGATTAATCTCTTTCCCAAATACTTATTTCCATAATACTTTTAGTTAGTTATCATTTAGGACTCTTTAGGTGACCATTAAAGGCCTAAACACATGCTAAAAGAGTTGGAAGAAGCTACCCTGAATACCTATTTTTCGAAGGCAAAAGACAGATTTTTGGCTGACTTACTTGAGTGAAGATGACCTCACTCGAGTGATGAGAGACTTGCACTCGAGTGAGACTAGCTCTCACTCGCGAGTGTTTGACAGTGAGCAACCATCACGGCTAGAAAGTGCTCACCACACTCGAGTATGGGGTTTTGCACTCGGGTGATAACTCCAAAATCACTCGAGTCCCCGAAAGTGCAACACAAAGAGTGACAACCCGAGAGCACATGCACCATCAAAGGGAAAAGCTCACTCGAGCATACCCCCTAGTACTCGGGTGAGAAGGTTTCACTTGCGAGTGTCAGAGCATACTCTTAAACATCAACCAGCGAGTGACAACTCGAGAGCAACCCTAACCAAGAACTCCCACCATCACTCGAGTGATCCCATGCTCACTAGAGTGATCACCAACATCACTCACGGTGAAGGAAGTGTACTCGAGCTTTACTCATAAAACCCAAGCAAAACGCAAAGCAGAAAGAGAAAATACACACAACACTCGAGTATGATCTTCCCTCACTTGAGTGATGCTATCAGATTGCCCATATCGCAGCAAGTGACAGAAAATCCCGATTGGTCAAAATCTCACCCAATGGTTCCCAAACTCCACACAAAGCTCATACTCACTCAAAATGACATAAGGAACCCATTGGTAACCTCCAAAACACCCAAATACCATTTTAAACATAATATATGCCCTTGGGTCTCTATGACACGCAATACCCAATTCCAATCAACACACCTTCCAACTTCAAAACTATAACCAACATTCAAATAACTCCACAATGAACTATTTCCAACATCAATCACTATGAAATTCATACATTAAAAAATGGGCATAAACTAGGGAAAATTTTCAGAATTTCCTAACTCATCCTGATATCACAAATAATATACCCAAAAGCATCAAATGCTTACCTCTTCAATTTGCCAAAACTAGAATCTTGATTCTCAAACTTTCAAATTACTCCAACACCCAAATCACCACTATTTAAAATTCTGAAAACACTAAAATGGAGCTCTAAATGAGGTGCACAACATTAGAGAAGAGGTTTAGGGCATTAGAGATCAACTAACACACCAAAATCTCACCTTTCTTCTTCCTTTTCTTCTTGGTCGCCGGAAAGAATGGTGAAAGAGAGAGATGATGAGAGATGGAGAAAGATGATGATGATGTGTTTCCTTTCCCCTTACCAACACAAACTGCATAGGAGAGAGAGAGAAGAGAGAAAAAGTAGGTTTTTGTCCTTTGTGCCACATCCAATGGTCCACCAAATGCCACTTGGCAACATCTTATCCACTTCCATCATGAGCTCACCTAGATGCAAAGCATAGGATTCTGACCCATGGTCAATAAATCTCAACCATTGATCTTTAATCTCCAATGAGTTTCCTCTTTGGTAGCTAACCAATTGGTCAGTAAATTTCCAATTTTACCATTTTGCCCCTGGTTTCACTATGATTATTAAATCATCACTATGAACATTTATATCAAATTCATATCACATTTATCCAAAAGTGTTTAATTACACTAATTATAATCAACATCAGAGTTATTAGTCCTTAACCCCAAATTGGGCCATTACACCGATCGTGGGGACCGACAGAGGATTTCAGTGAGATTCATACCGTCTCTGTTCATTTTGATTATTAACTATGACAAATTTACCCACCACGGGAAAATGTAACTACCACAGGGATGTACCTACCACGGGAAATGTACCTACCAACCTTTAGAAGCGTTTGGACGAGATGGTTGTCCTATTGCAAGAACAGACTCAACAAAATTCCACTCAGGCTCAGTTGGTTGCACTTTAGAAGAAGAAAACAATGCCTTGCGGGAGCGACTTGCCACGCACTCCCCCCAAGTCACTCTTATTCCTTACCAAGTTGGACAATTTTTTATCACTCTCATATGTGAATGCCATCATTGGAGACCCCCAACATCGTGATAGGCACACCCAAAACGTTACGTAATGAAATCTCAGTGAGAAATACTACTAACGATCCTTATGTTGTAGGCACACCAACTACACCAACTAGGCTGAGTGGTGACACGAAGGGGTAGACGACCTACCTGTAACGACTGACCCACCAAGGTCTGGTATGTTAGACAATGAGGGGTGGAGCAGGAGGTTCCAAGAACTAGAAGTAATGATACTCTGCCTACCAGGTGTTCCATCCCCAATGAAGAAAAGTGCCCTAAAATAGTTTTGTTGATTAACCCTTCACGGATGATATAGCATTGGTGGAGATGAAAAAAAATTCACATTCCCGAATATAAGACTTCATGATGGTTTGACAGACCCAGACAAGCATATGGAACAATATCGACAAAGGATGTATACTGCAGTGATACCTCGAGAGACACGAGAAGCTTGTATGTGCAAAGGTTTTGGGTCCAATCTAGTTGGATTGGTATTGAGATGGTTTACCAACCTACCAATCAATTGGTAGGATCGTTCGCAGACTTAAATGACCTATTTGTTTAGCAATTTTCTCATAGTCAGAAGCTCAAAAGATAGCCAAACGATTTCTACCAAGTCGTCCATCTAAGGGGCAAGTTCAACAAAGAAAAAATCAACATACCAAACTGTGTTGTACAAACCGTTATTGCTGCGTTGCATAAATGTTTGCTTCTTAACTCTGATCTATATAAAGAAATGACCAAATATACTTGTCATACCATGGACGACATACTAGCTAGGGCCTGGGCTCAAATCAAGTCGGAAGAAGATGAAGTGTATGAAAGTCAGTCTTCTCATTATGAAGATGAACCATCAGATAAGAGGAATAAAAATCATACATGATCCAACCACAGTTGGAGGGCAAAACCATACCTAATGACATACTAGCTAGGCAATCAGGCCAACCACCTACTAGCCTCCCTGGCAAAATGTTCATACCAATGAACTAAGAGATAGAAAGTTACGTTCGATATATGAAGGTCCTTACCAAGTAAGTAGGGTGGTCGGTCAAGAAGCATACCAACTAAGTGACAGAAATGGGAAACCCGTCCAGTGAAGTTAAAACATCATACATCCTAAGAGGTATGACTTCTAAGGCTGTGCTTTTCAAGTTTACTCCTTGATACGTACTAACCTTGTCGGCAAGAACATGATTATACATACCCTAAATATGACAACTTATAACCGATGCTCTAAGCTATATGGTATGGTCATGTTCAATACTTTGATAACGAAAGTCCCACTATTTACTTACTTTGTCTCATTATAGGATTCCCTCATATTGAAATCCTCTCCTTTGAATGACGTACCATCCAAATGATATTGGTTAGTTAAGATTCTCTCGCGACATACCTATTATGACATTGTAACCTCCTGAAAAAATTATGTCGGATTTTAGTTTCTACTGTGGGATATTCTATTTATAAAAGTCATTCTTTGTTTAACACTTGACTTATTGTTACAATTATTGTCTTCTTTGACCTGTGACTGCCAACCTATCCTTGGTATGTCAAAATAACCTACTAAGTAGAATGAAACACAAACGATGCATTGTACGATCTATGAGTATTCTACTATGACATTTCCAATTGTTAATAATCTAACTTTAGGGGTGTTCTGTGGCGGAACACAAACTGGGTCATGAAGATGTAACTTACATACCTACTGACCAAAATCTACATGCTTGGTCAAACATTATCTCAACGCTACAATATGGACTAGCATACATAAACATTCTAGCAAATAAAGCTCTATATCGACACTTTTAGACATTGATAACCCAACTTTAGGGGTGTCTTGTGGCGAAACACAAACTAGGCCATAAAGATGCGATGTACTCACATATTGGTCAAAGTCATGTGCTTGGTCAGACATTATGTCAACTATGTACTAGCATACACAAACATTCTAATGGACAAAACATGCCACCAATACTTATAAACAAAGCGTACTGATATGCGTAAACTTACCAGCCTACGAGGTAAAACATTTGCACAAAGCAGTATGTTCAAATTGCAATTGGTTTGTCATAAAGGTGGATCGACGTGTCAAAGAAGCTAGACGGCTAGGATGAAGCACTACTCTCCAAATCAATTGACTAATGGACTTGGAGAGTGGGGGCTTATTGTGTAGTCAAAAATCCCACTTTGGGCCTGTAGTTATTGATTCACAAATAGAAGGCCCAATAAGGCGGCATGCCTACCAAATCAAGGACTAAAGTATAAGCCCCAACAACTCCTCCTAAATGCCTGGTCAAACCTGCCAACAAGCAGGTACCTTGATCCACTGATATAGGAACAACCCCCATGATTTGCCAAGATCCCACAAAAGCGAAACTGACTCCTCTGCTTAGTGAGTCCATCACTATAAATAGAAGCCATTCAAGCATACTCGAGATATTTATCTCTTAATTCTTCTCCGTACTCTTTACTCTGTCATCGATCAATATTCGCAATAATACAATTCTTTTCTTTATATTACTTATTTTTATATCAATTTTCATATTCATTCTATTAATCTCTACGTTGTTGGTACCCTTCCCAAAAAGATCCCTTTCCAACAAAAATTGCACAAACATATACCTATTGACTACTTGTTTGTTAGTCCCACTTAACACCCCAAATGTGGTGCCAATAGGTAAGGTAGGTAGTGACTATATTACTGAAACAGTGGTCTTACCCCGTTACTCCTACATTTTTCAGGTAAGGGTTTGAGGGCAGGAGTGATAGTGAAGGCACTAGAGGCTTAAGGCTATTGTAACTAGTAATTATGTATTCATGTTTAATTCATTTAATTGTTGATTAGGAATGTTTATTTATTTCATGTTGCATCACGTTTAATTCGGGATAATTACAAGTTTTTCTTTAGTTGAAGGCATAGGGCCTAAGAATTATTTATGAAATTCTTGAGACATCATTTGAGATTTTCGTAGTAGATGGCCAAAGGTTGAGGTGGTCATTTGTTTGAGAACTTGGTTTTACACATTTTAATTGAGTTATAGACCTTGCTATGAGTTGAATTCTTGACATATATGTGGCCATGAGGTCATGATTATAATTGTTATAGAAGCATGTTTTTTATATTTTATGCATGTGATTAAAGGAATATAATATAGAATGACATCACTTACTCACAGCCTCGATAGTCGTGTGTGGAGTCAACACCCTTCTATTGGGGTTATGTTTTGAAAAGTTTGAAAACTTAGCTAAGTTCATGGCTCTAGAATGAGAGAGTTACATTTAAGTATTATTAGCATGAACTTATTAAGTAATTTGAGGTTTATGGTAGAACAAATGTATTTTTCTTACATATGGTAAAATGTATTGTTTGAATTTTAGAAACATATAAAATTGAACTAACAAGTTGTTGGTTAAGATGATAAGTAGTCACACATCTAAAAGGAAGAGAACACAAGACATCTAAAAGTGTACGGGCCGTAAATAGTAAATTGGCAAATCAAGGTCATTCTATAGAGATTCAAGATAATTAATGACAAGACATTAAATTTTCTAGGTTTACTTAAATTTAGTAAATCAAAGATAAGAGTGATTAATGATCAATCTCAAGGTAAGAAAAGAAAAAAAAACAATAATTCAGTGTTTCAAAGATTTCGACCGAGGAAAACAACCTAGAGCAACCAATACCTCCTCATGTTTTAGAGCATGTCATTACCTAAATGAATGCACTTAATATTAACTTGTTAATCTAGAATATTAATAGATATAAGTGTTTCTCAATCACTAACATCGCTCTTTCAAATTAAAATTGTTATTCCTAACAAAACTATTCAAAAGGCAATAAATACTCAAATTCACTCCAATATGACTATATGGGTCCAATATGTATATTCCTATCTTATTGACAAATTAAAATAAATTCTGATCCCACATTACTTAATCTTATGGTCCAATTAAGATCCCTTTTCCAAGAGTAATCAAAATTCCCTAAAATCATACTTAGTGGTGATCAAGCGCTAAATAGACAATACATAACAAGATTAAGTAAACAAAAATAATGTTAAGCACAATTAAATGATTCAAATATAAGTTAATATAAGAATCAGTTCATAGCTACTCCATATCTAAGAAAGTCTAGTACACATGGCTTTAATCAAGTTCATTGCAACAGCAATGGCAAAATCTAACTAAAAATTCATAAGTAGTAAAAAAGTAAAAAGGAAAAGGGAAAGAAATTACAACACTACAAATATTCTTGTTTGTTTTGCGTCACAAGCTGCTGCCTCTACTATGTCTTTTCTCTCTTTTTCTCCCCCAACCACTGCTTACCAAGTCACCCAAGACGTAGCAGCGTAGTATAAATCAGCGCCTCCTCTCTCTGGTTCAGTCATGAAGAAGATGGTGAAGAGTTGTTGTGAGATTATAGGTCTCAGATCTTTTTTTTTTTTTTGCATACAATGGCAAGCACAAAGCTTGAGGTTTACAAAATGTCCAAACTAAGATTTAGACAGGAACTCCATGACCCTGGGACACATGTCCACATTCACACTCAAAAAGATCAAAACAAACTAATGGGGCAGTGCCCAGTTCCCTGTACTTGTGAACAATATCATGTGCCGTCTTAGCAAGATAATCAGCGCATTGAATACCTTCCCTATACGAATGAGAAATTTTCAGATCCCAACCAGATGAAATAAGAGACCATAGGTTTAGAATAAACCTATACAAAGGATGATCAGACCCTCAACCTACCAATAAGAGGTGAATCGCCTTCATCGAGTCAGTGAAAAGTTTAATCTTTTCAAACCCGAGTCGTTTGTAAAGTTGCAATCCACTATGGATGGCATGTATTTCTGCAGCAGCCGAGGCCATATACCCTAACTTTTGTTGAAATCCACACATCCAGGTGCCTAAGTGATCTCGAATGACACCTTCACATGCAACCTGGCCATTGTCAGCAATCGATCCATCGACGCCTATCCGTACGTAGTCCGGATCAGGATGTTCCCATTGGCCTTGGGACCTCTTTGGTATGTGAAAAATCTGATGATGAAACTTCCATCCTCCGTTCCTTTCATAAGATGAAATAGGCATCTCTGAACTACTGCTCGAGGTTGGTCCGCAGTACCTTCAAAGGCTTGTCTACAACGGTTCTTCCATAGGAGCCAACAAATAGTGCTAAAAACCCTCTGCCATGACCATCTTGATTTCTTCCTCATCCCAGGGGAATTCTCCTTGTTCCAGCAAAGCCAATCCTGCAAGTCACTAGAAAAAAATACAGTATAGTATAATGGGTTAGTTAGTGAGAACCAAACTCTTCTTGCTTGCTCACAATCTCTCAGGATATGTATAATACTCTCTTCACTCTCATATTGGAAAGTACAAGTGTTTGTAACACTCATATTAAATTTCGCTCTGAGTGTATTTGTTGGGAGTCTCCCATGGAAAACTTGCCACATAAAATTTTTTACTCTTTTAGGAGTCTCCCCTTTCCACAAACCTCTCCAGAGAGGCCCTGGCCTTATTTCCTGTTGATGATAAAGTCTATTATATGCAGAGCGCACACTAAAACTTCCATCCGAAGTTCCCTGCCACCAAACCACATCATCTACAATACTTGTGGGGGGGAGGTATTACCATAATTCTATCAACAACACTTCGGGGTAGGAATTGCTCCCATTTTGAGATATCCCACAAACCCGTACTAGCCACAAATGATAGAACCCTTGCTTCAGAATCAAGTAGTTGTGCATTCCTTACAACATATTGAATGAGAGGTTGATCAAGATGAGCCCAACGGTCTTGCCAAGCCCGTATATTTTGACCACTATTCAGTTTGATTTTCAACCCTTTAGAAAAATCCTCCCATACTGTTGTAATTCCATTCCAGGCTGCCGACTGTTCTCTTCACCTAACTACTTTAGGAATCTTGGCATCGCCACATTTATACTTACACATCAAGCATTTGACCCACAGAGCTTGAGATTTTGTAATAAGGCCCCATCATAACTTCACAATGAAAGCCTTATTTTGACAATGTAGGTCCTTTATACCGAGCCCCCCCCTCCTCCTTTCTTCTCTTGAGCACATCCCAGGCAATAAGATGCATTTTCCTAGATTGCTCATGCTAATTCCAAAAGAAATCCCGACTCATCCTCTCAATCAATAGCAAGAGGCCTTTCGGAAGCAAGACCGTCTGCATCTGGTATTGAGGAATCGCTGATAATACTGATTTAATCAAAACCGTCATCCCAGCTATGCTTAGATATATGTGTTTCCAACCTGCTAATTTCTCCCGTAGCTTCTGGACAATAAGAGCAAATGTCATCTTTACCACCCTCTTGTGCAAGAAAGACACCCCAAGATATTTTCCCTGGTCCACTGTAAGTCCAATCCCCACTGTCTGGCTAAATTCATAAGCCCTGTTAAAATGAACATTGCGGGAGGCAAACATTTTATATTTATTAAAATTAATCCTGTGTCCCGAAACCTAACAGAAGAGACGCATAACATTCTTGATTCCATTCATTTGATCAAAAAATGCCTCACAGAACAAAAGAAGATCATCTACAAAAAAAAATAAGTGTGATAGGTCTCAGATCTTGCTTCCTAAAATAGATCCCCAAAACGCTAACCCCTCCTTTTCGCGTGAAGCAGTAACTGCCAAGAGATTGATTAAACTTTCCTTTTTCCCCAAATCTTCAAAAGGCACCGTCCTCCTATATTTTTCTCCAATCCCATAGGTCCCTTCCTATCATCAAGGTCTTCTTCAAATTCTTCCTAAAGTGGTGTCGTGGCTGGGTGGCTGTCAAAAGAAAACCAAAGGAAAATTATATTATAATAATAGTAATAATAATACAACTGTTTTTTTTTTTTTTTGAGAATTTTCAATTATTGTTTTTCTTTCCTTAAGATCCAAACTTATATTCTAAGTTGAAATCTCACAAATGATACACCTAAATTAATATCTTTTATAATTTTAAGAAAATATCTTTAATTTAACATTAATGACTTTCTAAATATATCAAAACATATCTCAAATATATTAAAAATGGGAAGTCATCAGTTGACCATTTATTTAAATTTTTAAAGGGTTAAGTGCAAAAATACACAAGATTTTTCTGAAAGTGTGTACAACACAAATGCTTTTTTAGAGGTAAAAGTAAATGTGAACTTCTAAAATAGATGTAAAAATATACATTGACTATTAGTTGACTATTTAAATTTTTTGACTAAAAATTGTGATATTGAGGATGACGTGGATGATTAAGAAATAACTTGGAAAGAAATACTTATATGTTCCAAGAGTTCCACATCATTTGAATTATGTTCAATGAAAACGTAACAACTCATATCATTTTAATTTTAGTTGGCATGACTAATCTGAAAAAAATTTAAAGTTTATCCTGTTTTTAAGAAAAATATTACTTGATTATTTTGTTTTAGTTTTTTTTAATTAAGATTTTTTTTCTTAACAGCCAACTAACGGTTAATATGTATTTTTACACCTATTTTAAAAAAACGGAATTATTTTTCCCCTACAAAAAATATTTGATATTCAGTGCACTTTTAAAAAAAAATTCTCATGTATATTCACGTCTAAACCCTATATCATGGAAGAAGCCATTTAAAGTTTGGGCTGATTATGGGAGAGAATATCACGTGTTGGCACTCTTCATTAATTTTTTTTTTACTAAAATCTCAATTAAAACAAAATAATATTAAAAAAAATCTTATAACTTGTCAATTTCACTTGTGGTAACTTTTTTGTTTGTCATTGATAAATTATGAGACTTTTCTGATATTAATTATTTTAATTATGACATTAGTATCATTTTCCTAAAAAAGTGAAAATGCCACCAAAGTTTCAATTAAAAAAATAATATAAAAAAAGTTACATAGTTTGTTAATAATAAATGAATGAGTAATTATTAATAAGTGAAAGAGATAATTTATAAGACTTTTATTATATTATTTTTTTAATTGACGCTCAGTGTTATTAAAAAAAAAGAGGAAAAACCCGATGACAATGCTCTTACTCTCACGACGGCGTTCAACTTCTCTCCGTGGCACTCACATCCCTTTCCTCTCCTTTGCTAAAAAATGACCACGTTTTGGCTCTTGAACCCATTCATTCCTCTCATTTACCCAAAACTGTGTGGTTTTGGGTGAAAAAACACATGAAGGTTGAGCCTTTTTTTTTTTTTTTTAAAAAAAATAATGTCCAGCATTTTAAAGTTTTTTCAGTAACACTAAGTATCTTAAAATAATTTTTGATGTACTGATTACTCTAAAATTTTTTTCAGTTGTAACTAATATCTAGCAAATTACATTTTAAAATATTTTTTCAGTAATACCTAGTACCATAAATTATTTTTTAGCTCATTCAGCACTTTAAATAATTTTTCCAATAATACCCAGTATTATAAAATAATTTTTTTTTTGCATATAATCCGCTGAATTATTTTTTTATCAACACTCTGTATCATAAGTTTAGACTACTCGTTATAATTAAAAAAATATTTTAAGATACTGGATATATAAAAAATTATTTTAAGATACTAGCTATTATTAAAAAAATATTTTAAGATGTTAAATATTATTTTTGAAAAATTTGCTACCAAAACTCTGTAGTTTTGGGTAAAGGAGAGAAATGGATGAGTTTAGAGCCAAAAAGTGGTCGTTTCTTAGAAAAGGGGAGGCAAGGGATGGAAGCGCCAGGGAGAGAAGCCGAACGCCTCGCGGCGTCATCCCCGTCGGTCCTAGCTCCTTTCATCCCTTCGTCTTTTTCTTTCGGCGGCAAACCCCCGGATCCCTCATCGCATCTTTATCTGGAACTGGAACAACTCAATTTTATCCAGAAATATTGATGATCGTTTTCTTTACTTTGACCATGTAAAAACCCCAATAAGTCCCTCCTCTTCTCCTTTCCCCTCGAGCCACCGCTCTCAAAATCGCTCTGCGTCTTATCTCTTTCTCGTGCTTTTCGATCAAACCCTACTATCCACCCAGATCTCTCGTCGCAACTTTCTAACCGGTACGCCTTGTTCATAAACGATGGGATTGCAAATATAGCATTCATAACACGATTTCCTCTTTTCTTGGTTAGGTTTTCAGTCATGAAGTTTGGTACCAGTGTCTCGAATCGCCTCCTACCACCCATCGATGGCAATGCTGGAAACTCTTCGGCTGCCCCTGCATTTGAGCTCCCCAACTCCACTGATGTGAGTGCTTTATTATTAGCTTGATATTTGAATATTCTGTGTTTTAGTTCTTCAATTGCAACCTCATAGTTAAGGGAGATAGATTTTATTTATACATTTTGCGACGACTTGCATCATTAGGTTTTTTACGAAGGCCTCTTTGTTTTTTGTGTTGTTTGACGGCTTCCAGAAGAACGAAGCTATTCAGATGTTGAAGCCCGACGAGGGTACTACCTATCTTGGTTTTATATTTACGGAGGGGGTCATATTAGCTTCTTATTCTCACATGAGCACTGGAAATTCCTTGGGTGAGTACTCCTATCTTATTCATTGGTCAGAATTATTTTTTATTTTTTAACTGCTACCTACGTGCAGCACCAAAAATTGTGGAAATTAATTCACACACGCTTGGCACAGTGGTCGGCGGAGCTGGAGACGAACTCTTTCGGAAAGAGGTAATGTATGCAATATTGCATTCCTATGCTAAACTTTTGTATATTTGTCTGTCTTGCCCTTTGTTTACTGAGTTGCCACTTAAGCGCCTGCATCCTAGCATTCTTTTAAGTGACTACATCCTAGCATCCCAAAGAATTCTGTTCCTGGGTTATATTGCCTCCATTGTTAGGAGAGGAGTACTAGAATCTGATCCTCTCCTAAAAATAAGGAATATTCAAATTTTAAATAATAACAGAATCTGTTTTGGATATTAATTATAGCCCTAATTAGGGTTAGTAGCCCTAACTAAAGAGAATTAGGGTTACTAACCCTAATGGGCCTATAAGTGGTAGTTGGCCCATCTTGGACACGTTGTTACCATATATCAATATGTATGTATGTAATGGGCCTATAAGTGGTAGTTGGCCCATCTTGGACACGTTGTTACCATATATCAATATGTGTGTGCGCGCGCGCACAAATAAATTCCTCATCATCCTGTGTCCAACATTCCTTCTTCTTCGTTGTTCCAAGAAATGGTCACAAATAAATTCCTCATCATCCTGTGTCCAAATCTATATATATCTTCAATTCTTATTTATTTGTAATAAATTCCACCCATTAAATGGGTACTCTTGAGTGTTTAGTTTAGTATTTGAAATTTGAAATCAATACATATCTTGTACTGGTTGCTTCGTGATTGGTCCGTTTGTTCTGTACACGTCATCAATCAGTGTATTACAGTTGGATAGTCTTTACCACATAGTTAATCTTTTTTTTTCTGCTTTCTTCTGCAGTGAATTTGAATTTTGTTTCATTCAATTCAATCCATTTGCTGCAACTGTTCCCACTAATTGTGGTTTTCATTAATTGCAACCGTTGCTTAGTTTTTAAGTCCCAACACTCTTTCTTCTCAGAATTCAAATCTTAAATTTACATTAGAATTTGGAACCTAACACGGGTATTTATCACTTCACATATACTCACTCTTATCCTTATTATAAGACACCAACTACTAGCAGTTTTTGGTCGCACCAACTGCCTTTAACTAATTCATTTATTATTATTTTCCCATTATGCCCTTATTTTTAACTAACTCATTTAAAGCCACATCATTAAAGTAGGGGTAAAGTTGGAACCATTTATCAATTTTGGACCAATTTAATGACTTAACTTCCATTCCTTAGCCCGTGAGAAATGGCAGTTGGTGCATAATAATAAAGACAAGAGGGAGCACCACCATTATTTTAGCATGCCATGGGACTTTAATGACTGGTGTTAATTTATTCCTTCCTAATCCCGTGTTCTGACATGGTCAATTGTGTGTGACTATGTCTAAGATAAGAATTATGTATGGATTGAAAAATCTAACATGTGTGAGCACAGTTTCCATGCTTTGCGCAGGAGTGAAGGTCTTGTTAGTTACAAATTGTATGATTTGACCTCATTTACTTTATAGTCATTTAATATTTTTTGAATAAAATAATGATTTAAGTAATTTTATTTCAGTGCCAACAGCATGAATTGCAAAATAACCGAAGAATGTCAGCCGAACTAGCTTCAGAACGTCTTGAAATGATTTTATCCAAATACAGTGAAGATGCAGCGGCCTTGATCGCTGGCTGGGAATCACACATGGTAAATTACATGTTTTAGGTACTAAATAGGTTTTGCATTGCTAATCGATTTTTCTGACCAGGGAATATTATTTTTCAGGGTCCTCTTCTTTTCTTAGTCGACAATGATGAAGAGGGATGTCTGAGCGGCTTCCGTTTCTGTATTAGATCCGGGTCATATAGAGCTATGAAGGCATTGGAGGCCAGGTTAGTTAAGCTATTCTCCTGAACTATCCATCAGTTATAGTAGTGTTGAATTTTTTAACCCTTGCATTTCTAGGAACCGCTACGGCATGTCAATTTTTGAAGCTGCATCATTTGCCCGATGGGCAATACATCTAACTGCATCAGAAGAGGGGGCCAGAGACGGATTTGCCAGCGGTATTTATCTTACTCTTCCTTTGACTTACCTTCATCAATGTAAAGTTTCCTAACATTTTTCCCTATTCAAAAGCCTGGGAAAAAATGGGATTTATACATGCACATGCGTTTAGATCATGTTTACCTTTCTTCATTCTTATAAACCAGTGACTGAAATTAGTGGTCCTTGAAATAAATAGGGTACAAGTTACCTGTTTTTATTCCTTTTTATGTAATAATAGTACTAGTATGGTTCATACTGTAGTCTTGCATTTCAAGTTCTGACATGTGAAATTTGCCTAGCTAACCCGTGGCCTTCTTAATGATTTTAGTGTATTATGTGGGGCCTAATGGATGGAAGAAAATGTTCGGTGATGATGTTGTGAGACGTTACTGCTACCCTGTCACTCTGAACATAGGGGATTCAGAAATGTCTGAGGAGGAAATGGCAGATCAAGAAATGGCAGAGGCCCGTAGACGTACAGGGTAGATTTGCAGTTCTAGCACAAATCTGCAGCCTGTTATTTCCAGCACATAATACTGATACTCCAGTAGTTTTCTTCTATTATCATCATCATGTTTATTCCTTATTAGTTTATTGATATTATTTCTCTTCATCTCCTTTTATTATGGATGATAATACCAAAAAGAAAAAAAACAGGAAAGAAAGTCATGAACTAGTTGAAGCACTAAAATCATAAGGTTCTAATCGTTACGCTGCTTTCGCTTACACACGTGGCCACAATTATTGCCCAAGTCTCGCCGGATCATTAAATTGAGTTCGGTGTGGAACGAGTTTTAACTTGAATAATATTGAGAGAATTGCACAGAGGTCCCTAATGAGAGATTACTACTCCAAGTTGCACAGATGGGTGTTCATAGAGGTCGGTTGCCAGGGATGCCTGCCCAAGCCTAACAAAAACTTGCCATAGCCAGTTCCAAAAAAGTGGCTCAAAAAAATGTTGAGCATCTTTGGGTTGGGCTAATTATCGGATAGGGTGAGGCATCAAGCACAGTAAGATGCCCTGTATATTCGGTATATATATATATTTATAGTTTTTATTAAAAATTTATATAATCCTATTTACAAATATATTTTACTTTGCCTCCTATTTATTTACTTACGATTTTGTAGCTAGACATCTTTTCATTTACTTAGTGTGACCTTCGTGAGCATTGAGGGTTTTTTGTTTTCATGAATAATAATTACGCTTTAAGAAAGATAAAATACAATACTAAATGCTGAGCATGGCTTTTGATTTTTCTGAAAATACCCATGTCTTTGTTTGTCCAGAGCTGATCCAATTACTTAGAAAATTTAGTGAAGTAAAGCAAAGAGATTTTTTTTTTTTTTTAAATTGTTTTGGGTGTCATGGAAAAAGGTTATTTCATATTTGGTTCAATTAAGAGACGGAAGGGAAAGGCAATTATGTCACTAACAGTATTTTTTTTCCGTCACGATACATTCCTCTTAGCCGCTATAAACCTTACTTTAATAGTATATTAATTAGTAATAACTAAGCTTCCTTTTAGCATGAAATTAAATTAAATTATTTAGAGGGACATAAAAAGATAATTAATTAATTTACAACTAATTGGGTAGGGGAAGCCTGTCTTGCTCAACCCGAGCTGATTAGGACTTTCCATTGGCAACGGGTTGCATTTTGCAGCCCGTTCATCCTTCGGGTTGGACACCGGGCAGGGGTCCTGCTTAGCCCTGCCCATGCATAGCCCTACCAGGATCCCTTGAAATCTACATTTTGCTGGCAAGTCCTATGGGACATTAGTGCAATGTAATCGAATTGTGAAAAGACTGGAATATCTTCAATAAAACTGAGATAGGTTTTTCTTCTCTCACCGGAATAGCTTCTTCTCTGTGCCTGATAGTCTTAGGTTGCCGCCCCATTAAGATGAGCTGTAGTTTGTGAAGGGAAAAGGCACTAATAAAGGTATCACTGGATAGGTCGTCACCGTGGAGGATATGGTGATTAAACCTGGGTCGGCCGGTTCAGACTAGATGAATCAGCCAAACAACCAGTCTCATTGGGCTAATGAATTGGGGTCACACTGCCTCGGTCAACCCAGACTGACTCGGTGTGACTTGGTATTAACTCGGGTGACCCGACGAGTTAGCTGATTCATCTGAGTTAATAATTTCTTAACTCTCAAAAAGGACGAAACGACGTCGTTTCGTCCTTTTTATTTTTATTTTAAAAAAAATATGTCAATTCAATGATTTCATTCAGTCACTTAGTTCTGTCTCTCCCAACCCATATCAAGCTCACGCTCGCGCCTTCTTCTTCTTCTCACTCTGAACTTTGCTCTCAAGCTGTCGAACGCCATAGGGGTCTCTGCCAGAGCTTGAGCAGTATTCTGCAGGTGTTGGGTCGTCGTTTGCATTGCTGGAGTTTGCCTTCTCCTTTCATCATCTTCCATGTCCCTTAAGTCGCCGTCATTCGCTAGTGTTGCTCTTCTCATTGTTGGAGTCGCTATCGAACGCCATGTCTGGTTGCAAGGTCTGAGTTTTGGGGTCACAAAGGCGTTGCTCCTTCATTATTTCTCAACCAAGTTATGCATTCTTCAACTGATTAAGCGTTCTTCAGCCAAGAAGGGTTTGGAATTGACACAGTAAGCCATGGCCGGTTGCAAGGTCTGAGCTTTGCAATTTGGTTTCTATGTTCTTTGCCCTCTATTTCTATTTCCTACATTTATGAATTTTTCATCGTGTTCTTTTGCTTCAAAATTGATTGTCCAACTCCATGGCTGATGCTCTATTTTTTTAGTTGGTGCTATTTCATTTGTGTTGCTGACTTGCTGGTGTTATTGGTTGGTGTTATTGGCTGTTTTGAAGACTAAACTAGCAATTTTTTTCTAAAGGACATATATACATTTCATTATGAGGATAATTTTCTCTCAAGTAAGCTTAGTCATAGCTTTTAAATCATTCTGTAAGTTTGATGGTGAATATTTGAAATATTCTGAAAGCTTAGATATGGGAATATTTGAACTATCATGGGGTAGTTATTCTATATTTTCCATAATAGTCCTACAATCTGTATTTTTTCAATGATGTCATGTCTTTTCTTGAAAATATAGATTGTTCTGAACTGTATCCATATGCTCATGTGATCCTTGTTTGGATAGCTAATTTAAATTGAGTTGTGTACTTGTATCATTCTAATTTGTTAATGGAAGAAGGGCATAATGAAGGAGCTGAGAAAGGAACCACCCCTAATAATAATTCTACTTCTACCAATCCTCCTGATCCCATCAGTAGTATGCCCACACCATAATCATCATCAGGGAGTGTGAAAAAAACAAACCCAACTTGGCAATATGTTTCAGTTAAGAAAAAGGGGAAAGTAAATGTTTATGTGGTTCAAGTTACAGGGGAGGTGGGATTAATAGGCTGAAAAAACATTTAGTCGGTGTGAGTGGTCAAGTGAGTTCGTGCAAGATGGTTTCCCATGATATTAGAGCTAGAATGAAAGAATCTTTATTAGAAGGGTCAAAGAAAAAAATGTTCACAATGATAAAGTAGAAGATGACATTGAAGCTATAGAGGTTGAGGAATCGATTGCTTCAAAGAGAAAAGCTCCTATGACTAGGAAGGTTGACACTTATTTTGCACTTAGGATAACTCCTTGTGCCCAACCAAGCATAAAGAGTGCATGGGCACGTCAAGAAGCATAATATAATGCAAAAATGGCTCTTGCTTATAGCACTTATGTGAATTGTGTTCTATTTACTGCAATAACTTGTCCCTTATTTCAGAAAGTTGTAAATACTACTACTGTAATTGGGCCTGGGTTTAAGGTCCCTAGGTTTCATGAGTATAGAGTTAGCATGTTGAGAGATTGCAAAAAAGAACTTCAACTACTGATTGATAGCCATCGAGTTAAATGGAAAGAAAATGGTTGCACCCTCACGGCTAATGGTTGGATAGATGTTAGATAGAGAACTTTGATTAAATTCTTAGTTTATTCATTACAGGCATGACATTTATGAAATCAGCTAATGCCTCGGATTTAGTTAAAGATACTAACACTTTATTTTCACTGTTCATAGAAGTTATTGAGTGGGTTAGTCCTAAAAATATAGTTCATGTAGTGACTGGCAATGCTGCTAATTATATAGCATGTGGTAGATTGATTAAAAAAATATAAAATCATTTATTGGTCACCTTGTGCAGCTCACTGTTTGAATCTTATTTTGCAGGACATTGTATCCATGCCTCATGTGTGCAAATCTTGCAAAGAACGCATCTAAATCACTATATTTGCATATAATCATATGGTCTTCTTGTTATGGTTAAGGAATAGACTAGGTTGGAAGGAAATTGTACGTCCTGATGCAACAAGATTTGCCACCACATTCATCACCCTTTATAGCATATATTCGAACAAACATGATTTACAAGCTTTGGTTGTTGATCAGCATTTTGTGCAGTACAAATTAGCAAGCACTGAACCTGGAAAAACTTTTAGTGCAACCATTCTAAATAATTAGTTTTGCGACAATCGCTTTGAAGTTGTGAGACTTGTGTCTTTGTTAATAAGATTGTTGAGGATTGTGTGGATTCTGATGAGAAACCTTTAATGCCTTATGTCTATGAAGGCTTGCATAAAGCTAAAAATGTAATCAAGGACGTGTTTCAGAGGAAGAAGGAACTATACAAGCCATACACAAATATTATTCAAAGTCGTTGGGATAAGCATTTGAAAAATGAACTACATGCAGCAGCATATCTGTTAAATCCTGCATTCTTGTATAATCCTGACTTTGTTCGAAAGCATGGACTGATGGATGCTGTGGTCAATTTGTTTGAGGCAAACTTCCCAACAATGAAGATCATGTTGTTACAATGAACCAATAAATCAGTGTCTACTATGAACGTAAACAATCATTCGATAAGATTTCATGTGAAAAAACAGTCCAAAAACTAGTCCCTTGTAAGTATATCAAGTTTTATATTTGAAAGCACATATTATGATTATTATTTATTAATATATACTAAATATCTTTTATTCTATTTTGAAGATGAGTAGTGGTTGTACTATGGGGATTCAGTACCAGGATTGCAACAAATTGCTATACGTGTTCTTTGTCAAACTTCTGGCTATGAAAGAAATTAGAGCTTAGTTGAATGTATCCATTCTAAAAGAAGAAATAGATTAGAGCATCAAAGGGTTAATGATTTGGTTTTTACAAACTACAATCTAAAGTTAAAGTTTAGGTAATCTTAAAAGTCATGACGTTTGAATTGTGGTTATATAGTTTTATTACATATTGATCTTCTATCTTGTTAGCATTATAGGAATCAATTGAAGAAGAAGTAAGATAATTATGATCCCATTGATTATGAATCAACGGATAGACTAGACTTTTGGGTGCTTGAACTCTTGAATTTGATAATGTAGAAGCGACAAATCTTCAATTTGAACAAATGGAGAAGGATTATGGAGGTTTCTAACTATCTCTTCAATTATCTAAGATTGTATTCTTATTTCTTACACAAAAGCATATAACCATGTTTTTAGCATAACTATTGCTAATTTTATTCATTTAATATATAGGTGATGACGATATTGCTAGGGCTCAATCTTTAAATATTGATTATGTTGCTCCTAGCGCCTTTACTTTTCCTCCTACAGCTCCGCCTCCTAATGTCTCAGTACCTAGAGAGTTGAATGATGTAGTTGATGGTTATTTTAATGATGATAATTATTAGTTTACTAGTTTAGTGATTAAAAGGGGGAATATTTTGTTATCATAAACATGTTATGATATTTTGTTATGATGAATACTTTGGGATTATAGGTTACAACATGTTTCATTAGGTGGCATATGTATGATATAGTGATGCCAATTTATCAAGGAAATTGTAAAAAACATTGGATAACTATATGATTATTTTGATATTTTCAGTATTTTGTTAGCATTTTGAATTTGGATATATATTATTCATAATTTGGATGGTGTGATGAGAAATTAGTCAAATTACATTATTTTTTAAATTTTTTACTCCTTCGGTCTGACCCACTGACCCTTGACTCAGTGCCCTGACCGGTTCAGTGATTGATCCGAGTTTAATTACCTTGTGGAAATGTTTCCCTCTCTCACGATAGCCGTAGTTTGTCACCCCATCAAGCTCACCTCGTCGCCGTCGCCACAAATTTTGTTCTTCTTCTACAAATTTTGGGAGCTCAAAGCTAAAGATATCCCTCTCACTCATAGGCTTATTGATACTTCATAAATAATCTCAAATTTCTTTACTTATAATTTTTGCATTTACTCATTCTTAGCATTGTCGTTGAGTGACTCATTGACTCTAGTATCTTCGGCATCGCCCTCTCTCCTACCGGCATAGGCCATTGATTCCGTTCGCCATTTGCTGTGTCTTTCGGTATATTGTGCTATATTTATGCATTAAAAGTGAGAATTAATGAATATGGTGTAAAAGTTATAGTTGTAATGTGAAATCGGGCCAAGCCCATTTAGGTCCAAGCCTGTCAAAGGCCGGGCTTATGATTTAGAGCATCCAAAAGAAGTCGGGTCTAAAAGGACCAGTATTATAGCCTTGAAGAGCTGACCCTTTTAAACTCGTTTAATTTTTTTTAAATAAATAAAGTAAAAAGTAGTCAATAGTAACCACTAGATAGTAGAGACATGCGACGCAAACCCGGAACCCATCCTCGACTTTGTCTTGTCTCTGTGACTCTATCTTTGTCAGTTTCAGACCTTCACTCCTTCAGAGTTCTTTAAATCGGCCCTCACTCCACTCTCCTCAGTCCTCACTTGTCACTTCTTCCTTCATTCTTCAAATCAGCAGAATCAATCTGGTGATCTCTTCTATGCTCTCTCGTCTCTCGATAGCGGTGCTCAACAGTCGACACTTGACACTCTCAGTCTCAAGTCTCCTATACTCTTTCATCTCAAGTCGACTCGATCTAGTGATCTCTCGTCTCCTCTCTCGCTCCTCTACTCTCTCATCTCTTGGTAGTGGCCGATCCAATCTCCATCTTGATCTGTCAGCCTATGTCACTCTCGGTCTCAAGTATAATTCCGATCTGCATCTTGCTTTTGTGCTTTTGTGCTTTTGTTTGGTACTGGCTAATCTATTAATCTCCGCCTTTTGTTTGTTTTTCTTGGGCTATTATGTTTTTCCAGAATCCAGAGTAAGCCTTATGATCCTGTCATTTTTTATATGTTCACATGTTCAGATTTTTGATCTTTGATGATGCATTTTTTATATTAATTTGTTATAGAATAAACATTTCTGATCATTGATCCTATCATTTTTTTTATGTTTCAAAGTGTCTTTAATTAAAACCACAAAAAAAATATAATTACTCTGGAACAACATTGGCAAGTGTCTTTATGCACTCAAAAAAAAAAAAAAAATTGAGCATGTACTTCTCTAGTGCAAAGACACTTTTCTTGGTGGTTTTAATTTGAGCAAGTGTCTTTGCACTAGAGAAGCAAGTGTCTTTATGCAAAACAAAACTAAATTTTCTGCATCAAGAAAAGCCACATTTTTTTTGGTTTTGTTCCAAAATGGTTTAAAGGCTTATTTTATGATCCTGCCTGGAATGTTTTGTGCACATTAAATTTGTTTTAGACTTAGATCTTAGTATTTATGTTTTGTTAAACATGGATAATATTCGATGTTTTAACTTAATTTTGATGATATTTATGTTTTTAATTAAGTATTTTAGTTTTTAGGCATATAACAAGTACAAAGATGTTAAACGGGCCTTGTTTATTAATTCGAACTTTTAATGCATAAACAGAGCACAATATGCCCAAAAACATAGCAAATGACGGACATAATCAATAGCCTTCGTTGGTGAAAGAGTGAGACGATGAAGATACTAGGGTCGATGGGTCACTCGATGACAACGCTTAGAATGAGTAGATGCAGAAATTAAAATTTAAGAAATGTGAGACTATGTTTGAAGTATAAACAAGCTTAGAAGTGAGATGGACACCTTTAGGTTCGAGGTCCCAACATTTGCAAAAGATGAACAAAATTTGCGACAAAGACAATGATGAGGTAAGCTTGATGGGGTGATGAACTACGGCTATCGAGAGAAAGGTGCAACTTTTCCTCCACTATGACAGAGAATGAAATGTAACAACGACAAACAACCAATTGTGATGGCGACGACGACAAGCTCATCTTGATAGGGTGACAACCTAGGGCTATCAGGCACAAAGAAGAAGCTATCTGGGAGAGAGAAGAAAAACATATCTCTGTTTTACAAAGGGTATTCTATCTTTTCACAATTCAATTTTATTGCATTAATGTTTCATAGGACTTCATTATAAAATGGAGATTTCAAGGGACCTTGGTGTAGTATAATCTCTTGTTTGAGATCTCAGTACAATTGTTCAATAATATATACTTTAAATTGCTAACAGATATTTATTTTTTTATTTTAGATACTTTGTTTGATTGACTTACTTCAAAAAACTGTATTTGATGATTTTATTTGATTTGGGTTAAAAGGAATTTGAAAACTTAGAGCACGTTTGATTCGGGAAAATGGGGGAGGGAAAGGGAAAATGAAATTTTCCCTCCGTGATGGCTTTTTCGTTCATAGTTTTCAACTGAAAATGGTTTCCTGTCGGAACCAAAATTCAGCTGCATAATTCCAATTTTCTGGCGCCCCGGAAAATCGCCAAAAGACACAAAAGCCTCTATATGTGATATAAATAATGATTTTGTGTAAATCATTTTTATTTTTTAAAAGGAATAAATGTAATATGTTAGCATTTGAGAATATTTTACCAATATCTAAAAATTTAATAGCAGATTGTTTTTTAATTAAAGACCTACATAAAACCTTTGTAGATTTAAATGACCAAATTATACTTTCATGTTAACTAAAGCTCTCCTTAATATAAAATATATTTACCTAATTTAGTTAGATTATGGAAGTTAGTTGAGTTAGTTAATGTGACATATATTTTCTAAAACACACTAGTCATCTTCCTTAATTCCCTCATTCCTTTTTTTCCTTGATTATTGTTGAGGAAGCATCGATAGAAGTAAATTAGGAAAAGATTGACAGACATAAAAACTATATCTTATATTTATGAATTAATCGTTTTATATCGAATAAGAAAAAGGCTCATATGGCGTTTCATGCAAAGGGCTACTCTAATTCAATAAAAAAGGTTTGGATAAGCTTTCTTTTTCATCATTCACTTAAGGTCTGTTTGGTATGAGGGATTTGGATGGAAGGGGAAGGGAAGGAATATTTTTATAAGTTGGATTTAAGAAAATTGAAGAAGTGGGATTATAAAATTTTAATTTAGAGAATATATAAAATAAAAGAGTAAAAAAAATTAATTAAAATATTTTTAACCTCACTTCTCTCATTCCAACTAAAAATAAAAATCGTCTCCTCCTACTTTCCCTCCGCTCGCCTCATAACAAACAGGCCCTTAGGGAAAGGAGCTCGCGCATTCAACTTATAGCCTCACACTTTAAAAAAATACCGAACGAATTTGATTGTTGCCATTACCCTAAGACCTATTTGGTATGAGGGAAGGGGTGGGAAAGTGTGTGGAAATAAAATTTTTTTGAGTTAGATTTTAAAAAAATTAAAGAAGTTGGGTTAAAATTTTTTAATTAAATATTGTTACTATTTTATCTTACATTTTATCTTTATCATAACTTTTTAACCCCACTTCTTCCATTTTTTAAAATTTTACTCACAAAAAATTTTCCTCCCCTCCCTTCCCTTCAAATCTCTTGTACCAAATAGCCCCTAAAAGATTTCACTGTCCGCATAAGTTAATATTATTCTGATGACAATACAAATTTTTAATTCATTTGAAAAATGTTTCCGTTTTGAGTATTGCTTTGGGTGTAAAATAATGGGGCAGCACAATTTTTTTCCAAAAAAAATTAAGATATAGCATCATGATGTATTTTTTTTTCCGTAGAATCAAATATCTTAAAGTATAGGAAAAATTGTATTTAAATTCCGGACAAGAGAAAATACAACAAATGGTCCATTAAAGTTTCAAAATTGTATTTAAGTACTATAGGACTTTTGTGCAATAAATTGTAATTTCACGGACTTGTCCATGGAAGCTTACGTTGGCAAGTTCATGGATATCTATTGACAAATCCATGAGCATTTGATAATTGAAATTTATTGTAAAAAATTCTCACGGGACTTAAATGTAATTTTAAGATTTCAAGGATCATGTTGTATTTCCTCTTACCCGAGGCTTAAATGCAATTTTTCCTAAAATATACTTCAAGTATCATCCATTATGCTAAAGTAAATTTTGTTGCTTTTAACATCTTAATTTTTTTTAGTTAAAAGTGACTTAAAAATTAAAGAACTAACAGATTAATTTTATTTAAATTAATTTATTTCAATTTGATTGTTTAGTCATTGAGATTAGGATGTTAAACTATGGATAATTTGGTATTTTTAAAGTAATATTTCAGTATTTTTTTATTGAAATAATTTAATATTCAGTCATTTTTAATAATTACGATTTTTATTATCTCAACACCAAATATTGTTTTCTAACTTCATTTTAAATTTCCCATTAATAAAACCCTGAAGGGTTTGTTTGGTATGAGGGGAGGGGAGGGGAGGAAAATGTTTTTTTAGTTATTTTTTAAAAAAAATGAGAGAAGTGGGTTAAAATGTTTTTAATTTATTTTTTGACTCTTTTATCTTGCATATTCTCTATATTAATTTTTGTCATCCCACTCCTACTTTTTTAATTGTCTTAAATTAAACTCATAAAATTTTTTCATCCCCTTCACTCCATTCCAAATCCCTCCTGTCAAACATACGTCTTCTTTGATTCTCTCTTATTTTTACATTGCTTAAGGATATCCCCACCATAACCCGGTAACCCCACAAGCAGGTAAGGCACCTACGAACACGTTATATAGTTTTACACGGATTTGGCTACGGTCCGCTGTCATGTGGTCCGTTGTCCGTCATTTTTTCTCAAAACTATATCGTTTTGATGTAGTTTGGGGGTAAATGAAGGCCTGATTTTTATTTATTTATTTTTTTAAAATGATATCTAGTATTTTGAAGTATTGTTTTGGATGTATCTAGTATTTTAAAATATTTTTTAAGTAACATGTAGTATCCTAAAATAATTTTTAGTATTTTTAAATCTTTAAAATATATTTTCGGTTGTTCCCAGTGTGTTAGCATACTGATTGCAATTTAACCCTTAATGTATTTTTTCAGCTCTAAAAATCACTTTAAAATATTAGATACTACTGAAAAAATATTTTAGAGTGGGTGAAGATCAATAAATCAGTATTCTAAGTTTTGGATGTTTTTTGCTACTAAGAAAAATACATTAACAGTAAAATTGTAGTCAATCTCCTCAAACACTAGGTTCAATTGAAAAAATATTTTAAAGAGTTAAAAGCACCAAAAAAATATTTTAAAAAGTTAAAAACAATAAAAAAATATTTTAAAGTAATTTTTTGAGCTGAAAAAATACATTAAGGGTTAAATTACAATTAGTCTGCTGACACACTGGGTACAACTGAAAAAATATTTTAAGGGGTTAAAAATATTAAAAATTATTTTAAGATACTACATTTTACTTTAAATATATTTTAAAATATTAGATACATCCAAAAAAATACTTTAAAATACTAGATACCATATTTTTTTTTAAAAAAAATAAAAATCAACCCCTCATTTACCCCCAACTACTCCAAAACGGTGTACTTTTTAGAGAAAAGGATGCACAACGGATTACTTGGCAGCGGACCGCAGCCAGATCCGTTTTACACTCCTCTCTTTGTTTGCAATACCTAGAACCTCTGCAACTTTCTGCAATGGGTAATCATAACTATTTCATGCATTTTATTTTATTTTTATTTATAACTCATAATTTTACTTCATGACCTGATTTTACTTCATTCTTGTTTTTTTTTTTGGCATGAAATTAGGCAAGATCAAGATTGGAATCAATGGTATGTGGTCTTTTACTATAAATCCATGGGTATTTGACAATTGAAATTTATTGTAAAAAATTCTCACGGGACTTAAATATAATTTTAAGATTTCAAAAATCATGTTGTTGATTTCCTCTTACCCAAGGCTTAAATGAAATTTTTCCTAAAATATACTTCAAGTGTCATCCATTATGCTAAAGTAAATTTTGTTGCTTTTAACATCTTAAATTTTTTTTAGTTAAAAGTGACTTAAAAATTAAAGAACTAACATATTAATTTTATTTAAATTAATTTATTTCAATTTGATTGTTTAGTCATTGAGATTAGGATGTTAAACTATGGATAATTTGGTATTTTAAAATAATATTTCAGTATTTTTATTGAAATAATTTAATATTCAGTCCCTTTTAATAATTACAATTTTTATTATCTCGACACCAAATATTGTTTTCTAACTTCTTTTTAAATTTCCCATTAATAAAATCCTGAAGGGCTTGTTTGGTATGAGGGGAGGAGAGGAAAATGTTTTTTTCTTTAATTTTTTTTTAAATGAGAGAAATGGGTTAAAATTTTTTTAATTTATTTTTTGATTCTTTTATCTTACATATTCTCTATATTAATTTTTGTCATCCCACTCCTGTTTTTTCAATTTTCTGAAATCAAGCTAAAAAATGTTTCATTCCTTTCACTCCTCTCCAAATCCCTCCCACCAAACATACTTCTTCTTTGATTCTGTCTCTTTTTTACACTGCTTAAGGATATCCCTACCGTAACCCGGTAACCCCACAAGTGGGTAAGGCGCCTACGAACACGTTATAGTGTGTGTTTGGGATAGCGGTAGGAAAAATGACTTATTGTGATTCTGACTTATTAAAAATGACTTAAAAAAAAAGTCAATTTTTGATTCGTGATTTATGTTTGGATGAACGATTGAATACGTGATTTTTCATAAGTCAAAACATGTTTGGATTAGCGATTGTATAAGTGCGTTTTTAAAAGTAAAAACTTGAAGGGCATTTGTATATTCTTCAAATTTTAGATAGATCATATATGCGATATCCAACAGTAACATACCATCTGGCCTAATAAGATATCTGAAAATGCAAACTTGTAACTCCAGAGATGAAGTTCAAACTAAGAATGAAATTTCAGAAATTATAACAGCATAAACACATTGTGATTCACTCTATTATGCCACTTGAGCAAATAACCCCCAATCCCTTCTCTCCCAATCTGAAAAATCCTACTTAAATTTTAAAATTTCAAATTGATTTTGTTAACAAGTAATATGATTGATAAAAAAAAGTATAACAATTAAACAACTTAAATTTTTAAGAAATCATTTTGTTTAAGATTTTAAAATTTAAATAATATTTATTTATCTTTCTCTATTTTACAAATAACCCCCAGAGTCAAATGAAACGCATTGTACTTTTTTTTTTTTTTTTGATAAAAGACACAAAATGAAATGTGTGGCATGTTGGCAATAAAAATAAATAAACAAAACCCATTGTACTACACGGAGGCCACAGATGACGACCAGAGATTGCGATGGGATAAAGCGAGCAAATAGAGAACAAAAAAACGCAGCTTATTTTCAAAAAAAAGCCTCAAGTTCGGGCTTATTAATAAGCCGTCAAATTCGGGCTTCTTTTTTATACAAAAACGCTGTATCAAACACCCACAAAATGGATTATATTTTTATTTGGGCTTTTTGTGCTGAAAACGGGCTTATTTGGCTAGAAAAGTGATACCAAACACTCCTATATAGTTTTACACTCCTCTCTTTGTTTGCAATGCCTAGAACCTCTGCAACTTTCTGCAATGGGTAATCATAACTATTTCATGCATTTTATTTTATTTTTATTCAAAACTCATAATTTTACTTCATGACCTGATTTTACTTCATTCTTGTTTTTTTTTTGGCATGAAATTAGGCAAGATTAAGATCGGAATCAATGGTATGTGGTCTTTTACTACAATCTACATCCTCTAGTTTCTTGCACTACAATGTACAGATTGCGGAAAGCGAAACCTAGGTTTTTTTTTAATTTATTCTCAATGCCAATCAAGATTATATCCTATATTATATTTTAACAATATAATTTTAATATATATAATATATATTATATTAATCCTTACCAAGTGTTTTCCTTTGCCCAATCAGTATGTTTTTCTTCAGAATGGTACTCCAACATTGATGTCATATCCACCTGACTTCCAGTACAAAAAAATCAAACTAATGGCCAATAGGTACTTTTGCATTTATTTTGAAATAATATAGTTACTTTTACCCCTAAAAAAAGTATTTGGTGTTGGGCCTATTTAGAGAAAATTATATGTGTATTTTTACACCTTAACCCTTATTATTATTTCAATAATGAACCCTTATTGTTGTTGTTATTCTTATTATTACTAAAGCCCCTCCCCTTCTGCCTTCCCCTCAAGCCAGCGCCCTCAAAATCGCACTGCGTCTCTACTCTCTTTCTCGTGCGCTTCCATCAGACGCTACTGCTACGGCTGGCTCATAGAGCATGGGATATTAAATATATCAGTAATAACCCGATATCTAATGCATCGAAGCTATAAACCTTGGTTGATACTGAAACGGACCGGATTATTTCAGATCCAAATTCCTAATTATGTGGAAGTACAATTACTGGCAAAAAACTAAGAATCATAGTGCAATTACTAAACTTGCCCATCTCTAATGATGCCCTCTCCGCACATGTTAAGTCGCTGGTTTGGCCCCCACTTTTGTACAAATGTACAATTACTTTCCCCTTGACTAAGGACACGCAAACAAAGCAGTGCTTCTTTTCTATGATAAGCTAAAATTATGCTCAACATACTACTTTCCTTCTTATCTCTATCATATAAGATGTTTTGGACATTTTTATGGACTCATTTGTCTAAAAACACTCAAATATTCCAATTATATCCTTATTTATCTTCATTATTTGTGAAAAAATCATAAAAACCTGACTCGAGTCATGAGATCAATATAAACATTTTAGGAGTAAAAAAAATCATTTGCTATTTTGAAATAATATCTTATAAATTAGACCAACTTATTTTTTAAGTAGACATCTTATATATATATATATATATATAACCAGAGGTATTATATTCTCAATTGAGGATGAAAAACAAAAGATCTAGAGAGAGAGCATATAAAAAAGTGAGACAAGTTTTCTTCAATTTTACATAACCACTTAATAATGTCACTTACATTTTAGAGAAAATTGGTGAAAAGTCCATGTTAAAAATTTATTGGCTAAAAAGACTTGATATGTTTTCACACGTAGAAAGTACTAATACTTGGAAAGATTTTATATATAAAAAGTACCAATATTCAAAATTAAGTCATTTCGACCAATAAAATTTTCAAATAAGGACTTTTACCAATTGGTATTTTATGCCATTCAATGTCTGTTGTAATTTTCATTTCTTTATATACTTTTAATTTAACATTTTTAAAGTTTCATAAATGTTCTGGTCACTAATTAATTAGAAAGCAGGACTCTCTCTGTCTAGTCCCTAAAATGTCTGTTATTGTGGGAGTAGGATGGTCTTTGTGGTATGGGAAGAGAGTGGCCCCTTTCTCTTGGCTTGTTTGGTATGAGGAGAGAGAAAGGAAAGTGAGTGGAAGGAAAATTTTTTAGTTGAATTTAAAAAAAATTAGATGGGGTTAAAATTTTTTATTAAGTTTTTTTACTCTTTTATCCTACAACTTCTCTTTATTAAATTTTTATAATCTCACTTCTCCAATTTTTTTAAATCCAACTCATAAAAATTTTTCTTCCCCTCCCTTTCCCTCCAATTTTTTTTATTCGAAGTTTCCATAATGCTTTTCCAAACCCTAATGCTGGGGCATTCGGTAGTGTTCACATATTACAAGGAGAGAGAAGCTTGAATAATCATTATGGCGTTTTCAGAGTTTTGTTGCCTGAGCAAGTTCTCCATAAACGTTTACAACTGAGGACAGTATTAACAACGGTATGGTAAATGTTGTAAACTTAGGTAGAATCATTGTGAATTATAATATTAACTTAAATTGGAAGATTGATTATCAACTCAATCATTGATTTGTACTTCTTTCAATACTACGTTGCTTTTAACTAACTAAAGTTAAAATAAGTCAATTTAAGCAATGAAATTATCTTAAAAGTGCAATTTCATGTGAGCTATCAATTGGAGAGGAAGATCGGTGAAGAAGCTACAGTTGGAGAAGCCAAAATATATTTTGTTTTAATATTTTTTTAATTTATAGTTAAGGGTATTATTGTCTTCCTACAAGTTATGCATAATTATGAAATAAAAATATTTTATTTTGTCCCTTCCAATGTTATTCCATACCAAACATAATTAAAAAGCCTTAATCCCATTCCCTGTCTCAATCTCAATCCCTCAAAATTGAAGGCTTTGTACCAAACAAGGCCTTAACTTCTTTGTAAAATATAAGCCCGAGTCAATCTCTAGTTTATACAATTAGTTAAAGTTGACAAAGACATCTTGCTTTTGATCGATTTCGATAATTATTAATTAATTTGATGTAAAATGAGATTGCGATGAAATCACTAAAGTATTCATTAAATACCAGGCACATTACTGTTTTATCTAACTCTTAATGCTTCTAATATATGCTCAGTAGGATATTATACTTGGTATCAGAGCCAGGTTTAAGGTGTTAAAGATTCAAGAGGAATGAAAGTAATAAAGGAAGAATCAGCAATCAGATCCAATTATAAAAATAAGATAGTACAAATAAGTGATAAAAAATAGTTTCTTAGAGAGTGTTACATTGTGATATCAGAAACAAGTTCGGAATGTTACTATTGGTATCAGAGACAGGATCGGGTCTTTCAATAGGCCAGAAAAGATGTTGGGCCCAAAGGTGGGTGGAGTGTCTTTTCCAACATTAGCTGAGGAGGGGAACAAAAGACACCTTTTATGAATCTAGATACCTCCCTTCTCAACACACTATAAAGCCGTGAAAGGCAACGGGGTCCTAAAGCAGACAATATCAAGAGAGAGGTATTAGAATGTTACAATTGGTATTAGAGCCAGCATCGGTATAATATATATTCTAGAGGAATGACAGTAACAAAGGAAAAACCAACAATTAGATCCAATTATAAAAATAAGATAGTATAAATAAGTGTAAGGTAATTATGTCATGTCAGCTTGTGGGCAAGGCGGCAAGGAGGTATCCGTGATTACTAAAAGGGGGTATGAGGCATAATGGCGAAATTTATCAAAAATAAATTCTTAAAGAATTGGAACAGAGGCCGTAGAAGTCATCCTAGTTGCATACCCAGCTATAGTCCACATAGACTATAAAGGGAAAGCAAAAAAATTTCAAGGAAAATCATGGGAAGTTGATGTATAAGTGCACGAGATACAATGAATGGAGATGGCTACATCAGCCGGGGCGGGGAACGAAAGATGCCTTATAAGGGCCTGGATAGCTCTACTTCTTGACTCACTTTAAGGATGTCAAAATTGGTATCAGACCCAGGTTCGAGATGTTAAAAACTCATGATGAAAGAAAGTAACAAGGGGAGAACCAGCAATAAGATCCAATTATAAAAATAAGAGAGTAGAAATAAGTGATAAAAAATAGTTTCTTAGAGAGTGTCACATTGTGGTATCAGAGTCAGGTTCAGGATCTTACTATTGGTATCAGAACTAAACTCAAGTCGTCTAATAGGCCAGCTAGTACACCAGGCCTAAATGTGGGCGAAGCGTTTTGTCCAACATCGGCTGAGAAGGGGAACGAAAGATGCTTTATAAGGTTCTAGATACCCCCACTTCTCGACGCGTTTTAAGGATGTTACAATTGATAATAGAACCAGGTTCAGGATTTTAAAGATTCCAGAGGAATGAAAGTAACAAGGGAAGAACCACCAATCGGTCCAATTATAAAAATAAGATAGTCAAAATAAGTGATAAAAGATAGTTTCTAAGAGAGTGTAACATTATGGTATCAGAGCCAGGTTTGGGATGTTACTATCTGTATCAGAGCCAGGCTCAGGTTATCAAATGGGTCGGCGATGATGCTGGGCCCAAAGGTGGGTGGGGGTTTTTTTCCAACATTGGCCGGGGAGGGGAATAACGAAGCTGTTGGGGTTTACATAGAGGAAGTATAGATTGCAGGCACTGGACAAGTTAAGGGGATTAAATCGATCATAGTGGAATCTCACTTAGCAAGGTTAGCGAATAATAAAGATGGGGAGAGTTTTTGCAGGGTCGTTGCCTTTCTATTTATGGCATGATCCTCTTCCCTCCATCAGCAGGAATAATCGATGCGAATTAGATCGAAACTGGGCTTCCGAGAGAGGCACGAGGGAGAGAGTGACGCATCAAATTGGGGGATCACAGATGCGTGAGTTTAAAAGTTGTTTGAGAGGTCAATAATAAACAATCAATTAATATTCAACACTGAATCGTATAAACAGATGAAAGTTGTAATGGGTCGGCTGGTTGCCACAATCAACTGCGTTGAAACAATGGAAAGATGAAAGTAGGAATGGAGAGAGGCAGGCTTGGAGCTTAGAGGAAAAAATAGAGCAATTCAATCAAGTTGAGGCTAGCCAGTGCAAAGGAGTTTGAAGCTGCTGGGATTTATGGTTGGAATTGGTGGAATATGAGGACTTGTTCATCATCATCATCACCAGTCTGTTCCATTGTAGCAAATAACGATGGAGGCAACTTTAGTTGTTTTGTGGTGGGAATTGACGGAATGTTGTTGCTAGTGGGAGACCATAAAACTCCAATCTGTGCTTGAAAACCATGAACCAGGAATTTGCCATAGATGAACAGAATCTAAGGTTTGGGGTGGGTTGTTAACGGACATCGGTGAAGGTGTTAAATTGGACAAAACTGATCCGCTTTTAATATTTTAAAGGCAAAATTGTGGCCAAAATATTTTAAGGTGTTTGAATACATCTAAAAAAATATTTTAGAGTGTTAAATACACCTTAATCCCCTGTTTTCAATATAATACAAGGGTGTGGTAAAGAAAGAAATCTTTTCAGCATGCCTCCTTGTTTTCACGTGTGCCCTTTCACAATTTAAAGAGAGTAATAAAACCATCTTCAATCTCTCATCTTCTGACAGATTTTGCTGATTTTTGAGTTTACTTTTATATAAAATAAACATAAAAATTGATTCAATTAGATCTCTAAAAGCGGATAGCCTAATATAAAAAATAAAAAAGATCATTATTTTTTGGGAGAATTACAGCTAAGTCTAAAATAAAAATAAAAAAAATGATCCCTTAAAATCTCAAAATAAAAAAATGGTCTCAAAAAGTTGTCAATAGCTCCTAGAGTTGTCAATTATTTACCCCTGGGGTTATTAATGGGATCATTTTTTCATTTTGATATTTTTAAGGACCATTTCTTCATTTACTTTTCGTTTGAGACCTGGCTGTAATTCTCCCTTAATTTTTTTAAATATATTGGCCTACTTTAAGGAGGGAAAAGGTGATTGGACTATGTTAGAATCTGGATTTTTTTTTCTAGAGTCAAACAAAGAAGCTGGATTCTCTTCTTTTCAGTTTCGTGAATATTTATTCCTGATAAGCAACAGTCCACACATAAAAAAAATCATTAATGCAATATAATATACTAGTAAATACTTTATCATTTTTGTTTTATATGTTTACTTTTGAGCATGATTAACAAATTTTATTTTTTATTATTATTTTTTATTTGAGAAGTCTATGGTAGTTGTTGTTAAGGTGTATCCAACAATCTGAAATATTTTTTAAATATTTTAAAATATTTTATGTTGCATCAGGATTCTAAAATATTTTTTTTTAGATTCTTTGGTACATTAAATACCATGGAATAATTTTTCTAACGCCTCTAATACGTTTAAAAACACTTTAAGGTGTTGCACGCGTATGAAAAATATTTAAAAATGTTGTTCGCACTATAAAATATTTCCGTCCTTGTGCATATGAGAAAATACGTGTTGTCACAATTCTGCCTTATTACTATTATTATTATTAAAGCCCACGCATGAGTGGATATATAGGAATCCAAATCTGCCGAAAAAGGCTAAAGCTGAAGCAGCTACTTTCGAAGTAACAGAAAGAAAAGCAACGACTGGAGTGGGAGAGTCAGAGTCGAAAAGAGGATTCCTCACTTCTTTCTCTCATTCAAAACCTTGCATACTTTATTGCTTAGTCTAGCTTTTATGGAAGCTTTAACAATTTATGGGCTGGTTGTAGCATTAGCGTTTTTATTTGCGAATCCTTTTGTTTAATCCTAAAAATACAAATCAAATACATATATTTTTCTTTTGTTTCGTGGACTTTCTTTGCTGCTCTCGCTTTTTCGAATCCTATTAAGATTTTACTTCTACAATTATTTATTCGTTCAGATTCAGACAAGAACCCATGGGAAGGGTTGATTTGAGAGTGAGTAATTAGCATACCAACTCGCCTTCTTCCTTCCCTTTTTTATTTAGTCCAACGAACAACCCCCTCTTTTTTATAGAGTTTTGATTTTTAAAAGTGTTGCAAAAAACTAGGTATTTGGCAATTAATAGAAACTGTCTACTTGAGACTGTCCCTTGGCCCGTAGGTCTTGGCACAAGGTTAGAATTCTAGCTCTTCCAGAGTAAATAATCTCAACGTGTTACATAAGGCAGATATTGTACAATTGTTCAGTTTTCTGCAATTTTTTCCATCCCTCTATGTAAATAACCCAATATTGGTTCACAATCAATAACATCCTCACCATCTAGAGTAACAATAAGTCGAAGAACTCGAGAAACAAAGAGAAGATGTGTACGAACGAGATATCCAGCAACAAGAAGAAGGAAAAGGATTGAATAGAGGAACTCCCGAACATTTAGCGATCTCAGATGTGTCGATATCAATGGTGACTCATTATTTCGATGAATAATTGTATTCGGCTCAATCTTTTTAGTAAAAGATTGGGCCGAGTTTAATTGCAATTCAATTAATAGAATGAACGGTAATTACTGGATTACAAAGTAGCCATTGCTGGGAATTCAAATTTGATTTCTTTCCATACTTCACAAGCAGCAGCTAATTTAGGACTAGGATTCGAACCCAGATGAAGTTCTGACCATCTTTCAGAGAAAAAAGAACGAATGAATCTTGTAGGATTCCCAAGAGATTCTTCGGTTTCTTCCGGAAGCGGATGATTATTCATCTGCTTCTCACGTTCCGTGAATAGCCGGAGTTGTCAGGCACTGAGGAATCAAGACGGGGATTGTCATCGAGGATGGAAAGAGGGACGCCAAAGAGAGCGGACTTGCTCTTCGGTCCGCTTGGAGGTAGGGACTCCAACAATGTCCTTCAATTGACCAAACTTAAGGAGCTCATCGAGCTTGGCGACGACGAAGGTAGTAGGAACTGGATCGGAAAAAAGAGGGATTCTAGTTATAAGATATCCTAAAATAAAAATCAATGTACAACTTTTTCTTGAATCAACAAAAAAAATTCTTAATAAATACATTTACAATAATGAAGCAAATGAAGAAAGAAAAAGAAGTGATAAAAAAGATCAAAGTCTAATTCACTTTATTTCTACTATAAAAAAAATCAATTTGTAATATTAGGAATACGAATTCACAGAATTTTTGTGACGTATCCTCTTTGTCAAAAGCATATGTATTTTTTAAATTATCACAAACCCAAGTTATTAACTTAGATAAGTATAAATACCTCCTTCTGACTTCCCCCTCAAGCCAGCGCCTTCAAAATCGCATTGCGTCTCTACTCTCGTGCGCCGCGATCACACCTACTGGTACGCCTTGCTCATAGATCATGGGATTGTAAATATTTCATTGATAACACGATTTCCGCTTTTCATGTTTAGGTTTTCAGTCATGAAGATCGGAATCAATGGTACGTGTTCTTTTACTACCATTGGTTTCTTTCGCCGCTCATTCTCTTATGGGATAGTTTGCCTTTCTTCTTATTTTTCATTTTCTTTTACTTTTGTGATCAATTACCTTCGGAAGTGATTCAAATTCTTATATTCGTTTATGTTCTCACTTCCAGGATTTGGAAAGATTGGTTGCTTGGTGGCGTATGTGGCTCTGCAGAGGGACGATTTCGAAATCGCCGCTATTAATGACCCTTACATTACTACAGACTACATGGTATACAACTATACATTACAGTTATCTATGCTCCTTTTTCGTTTACATTTTTATTTGGTCACTCGTGTCTGGCAGGCCTTCATGTTTCCGTCCAATTATGCTCCCGGTATCACGGTCAAAGACTCGAAAACCCTTCTGTTCGGTGAAAAGCCCGTCCCTGTGTTTGCACACAGGTATTGCTCCCGAAATTTTCTTATGGTTGTGCTTGTAAATTTTAACACTCTCGAAGGTGAAGATATTATCGATTGACCTTGTAACTTCATGCATCAGTAACCCGGAAGACATCCCGTGGGCTGAGATGGGAGCTGAGTATATTGTTGAGACCATCAGTGACTTCACAGACAAAGAGAAGGCTGCTGGCCATTTGAAGGTTTGCCTTTATGCACTTCCCCTTCTCATGTCTTTAGCTTTTTGTTGTTTGCTTTTCTTAATGATCTCATTTAGCCTTAAAACTGTATTTTGTTGATAATATTGCTTTCACTGTTATCGTTTCATAAAGAGCATCTCTTGGATTGATTGGCACTGGGTGTTGTATTTTAGCTATAAGCTTGTCTTAAAATTCCGTGAAACATACACTTTGCTTACGATTGCTTCTTCGATGGTATTTTATCACCGTTTAGTTTTGCGAGGGTTGCAAGAAATGATAAGTTGTCTGTTTTGTGTTGATTGAACCAGGCTGGTGCAAAGAAGGTTATCATATGTGCACCCAGTGAAGATGCTCCCATATTTGTCGTAGGTGTTAATGAGCATGAATACAAGCCAGAGCTTGATATTGTTTCCACTGCAAGCTGCACAACCAACTGCCTTGCTCCACTTGCGAAGGTTATCAGGCCTCCAGATACTTGTATTGTACTTGTATCAACGCCATACTGTTTTGTTATGTTAAACTTTCTTTGTCAATTTTAGGTTATTCATGATGGATTTGGCATTGTTGAGGGGCAAGTAACCACATTTTACTCCATCACTTGTGGGTATAATTAACTGTAACATCTAGCATTTCTCATTTATGTTTGTTGAGCGTAATCATGACTTTCATGCTATACTGCTGCTCAGCTAGCCAGATGAATGTTGATTGGCCACCACCTAAAGAATGGAAGGGTGCAAGAGCTTCTTCACTTGATATCATTTCTAGCAGCACTGGAGGTGCTGAGGTGAATAATTGGCTTTCACATATTACTGTTAATTGTCACCTTCATCTGGTCTCCTTCACTAATATACTCTTCTTTGCGTCAGGCTGTTGGGAGAGTGATTCCTGCTTTGAATGGAAAATTGACTGAAAGTCCTTTCCTTGTTCCTACTGTGAATCTTTCTGCTATTGATCTCACTGTGAGGCTGGAAAAGGCAGCCACCTACGACCAAATTAAAGCTGCCATCAAGTAAGATTTTATTCTCAAACTGATTCTTATATTTCACTATTATTATTTGATTGTTGAGGTTTGCAGGACTCGAGTGCACAGAACTCTTTGACATAGCTGGAAGATTTTTGGGATTGAGCTGCTTTTGCCTTGTCTGATTCAATAGTACTGTTTTCCAGGGAGGAGTCCCAGGGCAAGTTGAAGGGAATCCTTGGTTACGTTGAAGATGCGGTCTACACCAAAGACTTCGTTGTGGACAGTAGGTGTGGATTATCATCTGAGTGGAAGCTATTAAACGCATCAAATTCTCTACCTTGTCTTCTTTAGATCCATATAGGCCCATATTTGTCATTGGAGCTAGGAGTTGCACATTAATTCTTTTGTTTTTTCAGGTCAAGTATTTTTTATGCCAAGTCAGGTATTAGTTTGAGCAAAAACTTAGTGAAGCTTGTTGCTTGGTATGGCAATGAGTGGGGTTACTGGTAATTCATCTTTCTTGTTGTTTTTGTCATGGTAGTTGCATCTTTACAGTTGGTAAGGGAGGGGTTAAGTGGTGTTTTCTCAGGAAATTTAGCAATCCATTGAATATCTAATTACAAGTAGATAGCTGATGCTTGCTTTGCTTTGTGTGTGTAATGGTGCAGCACACGTGTTGTTGACTTGATTGCTCACATGGCTAAGACTCATTAAGACGGTATTGCATGTGGCCTCCCCAGTGCAAGCCACCTTGTATATTTTGCCTAGTTCAGGTATTAGTTTCCTTTGATCCCACTAATTAAGAGTTCCAAATTAATAGTTTCCTGGTGCATCCCTGTGTTGCTGTGTAAAGGGTTAGTTTCTTAGGCCTTTATCGTTTTGATTGCCTCTTACGTGGAGAATGTGGAGATTCTGGATTCTTATACCTGTCTATATTTCTTGACTAAATGTGATATCAGACGGCTTTGTCTGCGTTTCTGTTCATTGTTTCTTTCAAATTATGGTTGTTTTAGCCCATGGAAAGAATTTCAAAAAATTTTGAGCTGCGGTATCTCGAATATATTGAAGCTATAAACCCTGGTTGATACTGAATCTGGCGAAAAATTAAAAAAAAGAAAGTAGTGCAGTTAGGGTTTGGATAATGGTGGTACAATTACTTCCCCCTTGACTAATGACACACAAACAAAACAGTGGTCCTTTTCTATGATAAGCTAAAAATATACTCAACATACTGCTTTCCTTCTTATCTTTATTTTAAGATGTTTTAGACATTTTTATGGACTCATTTGTTAAAAAACATTCAAGTATTCGAATTATATCCTTATTCATCTTCATTATTTGTGAAAGAGATCATAAAATCTTGACTCACCTCATGAGATCGCTATTAACATTTAAAATTTTTTAATTAATTTTTTTTACTCTTTTATCTTATATATTCTTTTTAGGGAAAATTTCATAACCCTAATTCTCAATTTCTTTTAAACCCAGTTAATAAAAATTTCTACCCCCTCTCCTCTTTAAATCCTTCATTCCAAAACAGTCCCTCAAGGTTTTGCCTCTCATTCAAGCAATATGTAGCAGGACAAACAGCACCCCCTCTAATGTACATGTTGGGGGAACAATTTAATGGACACTGCACTAAAGCTGTCAACTGGATTGGTAATAAAATAAGAACAAAGTCCACTTATTAGTACCATAATACTATTCGATGGCATGACGCACTTTTCTAGAAAGAGGGGCTCAAAGGTTTGCTAATTACACCTTATCAATAAAACACTTTCCCCTGTAGTTAGTTAACTCAGAAAATTGTTTACTTTTGTTTCACCCACAATTGACACTACATGAACGAACAAGAAAACTTCGATACTAAACATATGGTACAACACCCATGGGAGGAGCAAGTCTACAAGAGGAAAAAGTGCTAATTTAAAGGTGTACTGACTAAAGCCGCCTCAGATTTCCAGGATGATTTTCAATTTTCTTAAGCGTCCGATTACATCCCAACTATTTATATAAAAAGAAAATTATATACTTATGTTATTAGATAAGTCATTATACTTAATTCCTTCCAGCAAGCAAAAGAAAAGTGAGCAACAGCCAACGGATCCCAACTTTTGAATCAAACAAATCCTAGAGCCAAAGCGAGGATTTCTCACCAAAAGGAAGCTATCATAGAGGCTTCAGATGATTTGTTAGGGGTCCCTTCGAATAATTCTTGGGCATATTTTGAATTACTAACCTCTTCAATTTTTGTGAGAGCATACTAAAACATTAATGTTCTATTGATTACTATGATCATAATAATTAAGTTATTCGTAAGCATTTACTTACATTCAATTTCACACCATAAAATTGTGAATTATTTCCATCCAATGAAGTACACTGTAGAAATGGAAGAGGATGCTTTCAGAATCCATTTTCTCATATTTTTCTTCAAAATCAAATCTCCATTCTCTGATTAACAAATAAATGGTTCATATTTAATATTTTTTAATACTATTATTATAGTATTTTATAATTTAATTTTTTAAATTTTATTTGTATTGCAGCTGTGAATTGTGTAGATTAGATTTTTACAATTTAAATTGATTTATTTATGTCTAAAATAATGGTTTTATAAAATAAATGGTTCAGATTTAATTTTTTTAATACTATTATTATAGTATTTTATAATTTAATTTTTTAAATTTTATTTGTATTGCAGTTGTGAATTGTGTAGATTAGATTTTTACAATTTAAATTGATTTATTTATGTCTAAAATAATGGTTTTATAAAATACGAAATCTAAACCATATGATTTTTTTAATCTATAGTGAAGATGTGATTCTAAGAAGAAAATAAGATAAAGGATTCTGAGAAAACTCAAATCCCTGCAAAAACATTGAGTTTAGTTTCAATTGCAAGGTTATGCAATAGGACACGTGTCCAAAACATGCAACTAGGGAAATCCGTTATTGAGGCAGTCGCATTAGATGGTTCAAGCCCAAATCATAAGGTGCTTATTAATTGGAAGGAAATAAATCCTTTGAAAACAACATGACCTTTCTATATGAGGAGATAACAATTTCCAGTAACTATAAAAAAAATGAGATAAAAGATTCTGAGAGAACCCAAATACTTGCAAAAACATTGAGTTCAGTTTCAATTGCAAGGTTATGCAATAGGACACGTCTTCAAAACATGCAACTAGGGACATATACCAATAAACAATTTAAAATAATGCAAATTGATCAAGGCTGTTAAATTTCATAAAACATTTGTTAGGTTTTATTTTGATTTGGCTAGGTGAAATTTATTGAACATTTGATAAAATTTAATGGCTTTAGCCAACTTGCACAATTTTAAATTATTTATTGGTATTCTTTTCCTTTATAAAACTTATTTGTGTCAAACACTCTTCAAGAAAAACTTTATTGTTAAAATTACAGCTTAACCGATTAAAAATTAAAGAAAGATATAGGTGGAATGGGTTTTCCCGCAATACTAACCCGGTCGTTGAAGAGGTGGGGTCATTAACTGTTTGTGTGTTGCGTGGCATCATCTTAACAATCTCTTTGTTCTTACTGAAGCCTTCCGCCCCACAAACTCGACACGTCAATAAAGTCATTATAACGAGCTTTGTCGCTACCATCATCATATTCTTCCTTCCAATTTAAGCTTCCTTTGCCCCTTTCTTCGTTCCTTTTCTCCCAAGTTGACGAGCGCAACTAGGTCTGGCTTCAACAAAACATACTTGATACATGGTTTGTCACACCCTCATCTTATTTTCACCTATTTTAGAATATTTACGGAAAATGATACACAGTTGGTGAGCAACACAGGAATAGCATAAATATAATGATACTATGTGCACGATTACGAAAATTCCCATAGGGGTTCGTACTTGATAATTATAATTAATGTAGCCACACATCACTATGTGGGTGTCTAAACTCATCCCAGTGAAACGAAGACATCTTCCAGTCTTCGTTCCACCACTACAATCCCCTTCGTATGGTTCTCTTCATTATTCTCAGCATATCTTCTGTCTTCTCCTGTTTAAATTGTTGGTAGGGGAGGGTGAGATTTTGGAGAATCTCAGTAGGAAAGCAATACCAATATGCATGCAAGATAGGTGCTTAATGCATGACATGCTTGCCTTACATAACTCATGCTCACACAATGACATATTTGCGTGCTCAATGTTTCAAACATACGTATAATCATAGTATAAACAGGAACAAAGCTTCAATTATTCATATATGTTTCACACAATCAAGCAAAGAAATAACATGCATCAATGCACCAGTACAAATATCAAATACATGTAGGAGAGGTAAGTTTCCTACTTTAATCGCCCTTCCCCGATCCTTGAATAACGTGCCTCGATTTGCGTGCCAATCCCTCAGCCTCTCTACGTGGTCCTAAAACGTCAAATGTACAGTTGAGACACTTCCATAGTGTTTTTTGTGGTTATATTAGTTTATGGTGAAAATTTACCAAAATGCCCCCGAGATCCTAGCCCGACCCCGCTGTACTTGGCCCAATGGCACGTTTTGCAAAAAATTTCACTAGGGCTATTCTGACATATTTTTTCCCAAGGAATCCATTTCTGGACTCGGAATCACCAAATTCACTATCAAATTATGAAAATACCCTTGACAGCCCTTATTTCAAGTTTTAAGGGCGTTTTCGTAATTATGTTGTTTCGGCCTTTTCTGAAAAAAGTGAGCAACTGTAACCCCACCTATTTTTGCCCACTGAATCTAATGGAACCATCTATTTCATGAAAATCTAGCTCCTAGCCCATGTTCTGTTTCTGGCCGAAAGTTCCACAAAAAATGGAAAAATAGAGTTGTGTTTTAACTTCCAAAACTTGTACTTTTCTAATTATAATCCCTTATTAACTTATTTAAACATATCTTAACCATGATTCAAAGAAATTTGGGCAACATAAACCCTTAGGGTTATAGTTTTTCCAAATTTACAAACTCCACAAAATAACCAAAACCACCCACAATCATTAACAACAATCACATACTAACATAGTTTTAGGATTTGTGAAATTACCTCTTAGGCTTCTTGGTTTCTCTCTCTATATGTGCTCTCTCTCTTCTCCTTGAGCTAAGAATGAGTTTTCAAGATCATAGATTCATGAAGAAATAAGGTTTAGATAAGGATCTAGGGAAATGTTACAAGAAAAGCTTAAGAATTAACTCTTACCTTAAGATTTCTTCTTCCTTTTCTCTCTAACTCTTCAAAGTTTCTCCAAACTCTCTCTCTCTCTCTCTATGTTGAACAAAAATGCATGAAGGGAAGGGAAGAGAAAGCCTTCATAAAAATGCTCCCCTGAATCCAAACCATTGATCTTATTTAAGGTTGTTATGGTGACGCATGCCAACAACCATGCTTTCACCCATGCCTTTGCCCATACTTCCTTCATAATTTGACTTACTTGCTCCCTTAAGTCTTCTTTGGAAATGGACTAATTTCTTCCCTTGGTTTGGCTCACAAAAACCCCCTCTCCTCTTACTAACCAAGTAAGTCCTCTTCCAACTAGATCTAAGCTTGTACTCTACCATGCAATCAAGTTTATCCATCCCTTCACTTATTACTCCCTTACCATCACCTATCAGGATCACCATGCCCATACCTTCATGTCATAGCCACCTTACTATTGTCATCATTACTCTCTTCATGTAGCATTTTGGACATGTGCTCATGAAATTAATTCCCCCCGCCTCATTTTCATATGTTCGGCGAAATTACAAGAGGAAAGGAAAGGAAAAATGATTTCAACAATTTCATAATTCATATAAATGAATTATGTATAACTTCTCCTAATTTCACAATTCTTGATTTATTCCATCAAGAATAATCCAATTATACATTTTCCTTTATTTTCCTTGATTAATTGAAATTAACTCCAATTAATTGGAAAATAATTAATCTTGGGCTAAATTATGATTTTGCCATCACCTTTGCAATTTAATTCCTTTCTTGAATTAATTTTCTCATTTCCTCATAAATATGAATATTTTAAAATTCATAAAATCCAAATTTCATGAATATTCACCATTTTATTGAATTTCTCAATTAATTACATTATATTTTTAGTGAATATAAAATTTGGGGTGTTACATGATTTCAGTTGGATCCTTTGATTTTAAAAATTATCTTTTCAATCCACTAACCCAAACATCTTTGTTAGTTTTAAATGACCACTTTTTGTAATAATTATTGTCATTAATTAAACTTAGTATGCCAGCATCCGACATTTAAAATTTGAATGTCACTATTGTTTTGCCAAGATAATTTCCAAGTGTCATCCTAAATACAAAACCTTCAATGTTAACATGTTATATCTAATAACAAGTTGTTGATTGAAGTGATAAACAACCTTAAAAACTCAATGCGCTTTAAGTTTCGGAAGGTAAAACCTTGATCAAATTAAAAATAGACATGTTATATCTTGAATAAGACAATATATAGCTTATCAAACATTTATTCATTGTTTTTCTGGTTTCACAGTCTGTAGTTGAGGCATCATTTTATGACTATACTGCTAATTTTAGTGGTCCAGGAAAACTTGCACCAAGCATAACAGAGAATGTGCAACACACATAACAGAACAGGAAGCAAACTATGGCATTGTGAGGAACCAATGCATAATTTGGCATTGGAATTCGTACTCAACCTGCTATTCTTACAAACAAATATACAAGTTCACGTTGATGCACAGATCCTTCAGCTAGTTTCTTGGTCAAATTCTTCACCTTCAGATTCCTCTGAGCTGTCAACATTATCACTGTAGTCAAAGTCTTCCTTCTTGTTGTCGGTTGAGGTTTTCCTAATCACAATAAGGTTGCTATTCATCTTCCTGATTTCATTGCACCAAAATGATTCACGCCAATATTGATGAGAGATCATTTTGCACGTGCCTGTGTCTTAAATGAAGGCCATTCTCTCCAATGCAACAACATTTCGCACACTTGAATGTGAAGATCTTTGTGCTTACTCCCTGGATGTACTGTAAAGCTCTTCTAAGAGAATAGAACCAGCATACTAACTAGTCAAAAGAATAGTCCACAAAGTTATGTGCAAGATGATAAATATTGAAGAAAATGGAATGCAGCGGATTTTCTTTGAGGAGGTCTCAATTTTAATTGAGGGCCTAATTTCTGACATTCCTGAAGATACAAAAAAGGAAAGCAAAAAATTTTGGTAGCAAGGCAAGATACTCATAACGCAAATGCATCCCCAGTGTGCACATCAAAACGCATTCAACATATGGTGCTTTCCAGCAATAGAGAGTATAACACAATATAGAAAAGCTAAAAAGTAGTACATTTAACTTCTAGTGCACTTTTTCCAACTGAATTTTTATTCAATGGCGTTTCTTTGCATTTAGCAATCGTCAGGCCTATTTACAAGAAATATTGTTAAAGCATCATATGCTACTCAATATGAAACTTAGACATCTCATACTACAACCTCCCTCAATCCTTTTCTTATCCATTATATTCCTCCCATTCTTTTAGGAAAAATCATCTCATAGTGACAATAACATCTGATTGTAGGTACTTTCTCCATTGCAATTCATGGCATTGCACAGTTTATGCTGGAGAAATCATAAATGCACTTTCTACATATCACGCATAAACTAACCTCCACAAGCTCCTTTATCGCTGTGATAATCCCTGTTAAAATTTGCAATGATCCCAACTAACCAGACAGAGCATCACAAGTTTTACTCATTTATTGTAGACAATATAAATAAGTGTTATATAAAATGTTTTTGAGAGAGTCTTACATTGTGGTATCAGAGCCTGGTTTGAGATGTTACAATTTGTATTAGAGTCAAGCTCGATTCGATGTGGGCCAATGGGTCAATGAGGACACTGGGCCCAAAGGTGATTGGAGTGTGTTTGTCTCACATTGATTGGAGAAAGAAACAAAAAACGCCTTATAAGGATCTGGACACCTCCCCATCTAAACACGTTTTAAAGCCATGAGGGGCACCGTGGGTGAGATCGATTAATAAAGAGTACTTGCTTAATGATTTAAGGCATTTATTATACAGGGTGATGTCGTTTTGTATAGTAATATCATTCTAACATTTAAATTCAGGAAGGGTATTATTATAATAGCCCATTCCAGAGGCACTACATTGGAAGGTAGAGAACCAATAATATTATCAAATGTCAAAAATAAGATAAGATACATCAATCAAGAGTGCTGGGCTCAAAGGTGGGTGGAGTATTTTGTCCCACATCAGCTGGGGAGGGGAAAGAAAGATGCTTTATAAGAATCTTGAAAGGGCCACACAGTTTATCAAACAAAATTTCAAACAGAATTGGGATACTATTAAGAAAGATGCTACCAAGAAAAAAGCAGAGGCCGTAGAAGCGATTCTAGTGGAGTATCTCAATATAGTTCATATTAACCGTAAGGGTGAAACAAAAACCAAGATTCAACGTCGCAGTATAGGAGCTGGAAGGGAATATGCGCTCGAAGTAATGAAACGAGACTTCAAATATGATATTTCCGTTAAACAGGCACAAAAGTTGGCCGTAAAATCGCTTACCTACGCCGCGATAAGGAACTAGCGTACCCGAGGTACGCTTAAAGGTAAAATATCCGTATCTCTATAATAAATATTTATTTAATATTATTCAATATTTGTAATTTTTTCTAACAAATATTTATTCCCCTTTTTTTTCAGCGGTGCATGTATCTGAAAATGGAATCAAAGATTTGACAACTCAAAAAATTGACCACAGCGACACTATTGAAGGAGCAGAGCTTGCTCGAGCGGAGTTACGCCAGAGATGGTTGAAGAGAACCGGAGAGACAATTAATATTTTGGCTTGATTGTTTTTGCTTGAAGAGATCCGGAAATGATCTCGTGACTTAACAATTAATATTTTTGGTTTGACTTCACAATTTATTTTTTCCGAATTGATACTGAGTACATGACTCTTGATGGTTCAATCAAAATTCTGATTTCTAAAGGCTTTTCGTATATGAAGAGATCCGGAAATGTTGCAGGAGAGAATATTATATTGTGGTATCAGAGCCACGTTCGGGATGTTACAATTGGTATCAGAGCTAGGTTCAGGTCATGTGGGCCAATTGGCCAGCGAAGGTGCTGGGCTCAAAGGTGGGTGGAGTGTTTTGTCCCACATCATCTGGGGAGGGGAAAGAAAGATGCTTTATAAGAATCTTGAAAGTGCCACACAGTTTATCAAACAAAATTTCAAACAGAATTGGGATACTATTAAGAAAGATGCTTCCAAGAAAAAACAAGAGGCCGTAGAAGCGATTCTAGTGGAGTATCCCAATATAGTTCATATTAACCTAGTGGGTGAAACAAAAACCATGATTCAACGTCGCAGTATAGGAGCGGGAAGGGAATATGCCCTCGAAGTAATGAAACGAGACTTCAAATATGATATTTCCGTTAAACAGGCACAAAAGTTGGCCGTAAAATCGGTTACCTACGCCGCGATAAGGGACTGGCGTACCCGAGGTACCCTTAAAGGTAAAATATTCGTATCTCTATAATAAATATTTATTTAATATTATTAAATATTTGTAATTTTTTCTAACAAATATTTATTCCCTTTTTCTTTCAGTGGTGCATGTATCTGAAAATGGAATCAAAGATTTGACCACTCAAAAAATTGACCACAGCGACACTATCGAGGGAGCATAGCTTGCTCAAGCGGAGTTACGCCAGAGATGGTTGAAGAGAACCGGAGAGACAATTAATATTTTGGCTTGAGACCTTGATTGTTTTTGCTTGAAGAGATCCGGAAATGATCTCGTGACTTGACAATTAATATTTTTTGTTTGACTTCACAATTTATTTTTTCCGAATTGATACTGAGTACATCACTCTTGACGGTTCAATCAAAATTCTGATTTCTAGAGGCTTTCCGTATATAAAGAGATCCGGAAATGTTGCAGGAGAGAATATTATATTGTGGTATCAGAGCCAAGTTCGGGATGTTACAATTGGTATCAGAGCTAGGTTCAGGTCATGTGGGCCAATTGGCCAGCGAAGGTGCTGGGCTCAAAGGTGGGTGGAGTGTTTTGTCCCACATCAGTTGGGGAGGGGAAAGAAAGATGCTTTATAAGAATCTTGAAAGTGCCACACAGTTTATCAAACAAAATTTCAAACAGAATTGGGATACTATTAAGAAAGATGCTTTCAAGAAAAAAGCAGAGGCCGTACAAGCGATTCTAGTAGAGTATCCCAATATAGTTCATATTAACCGTAAGGGTGAAACGAAAACCATGATTCAACATCGCAGTATAGGAGCTGAAAGGGAATATGCACTCGAAGTAATGAAACGAGACTTCAAATATGATATTTCCGTTAAACAGGCACAAAAGTTGGCCGTAAAATCGGTTACCTACGCCGCGATAAGGGACTGACGTACCCGAGGTACGCTTAAAGGTAAAATATTGTATCTCTATAATAAATATTTATTTAATATTATTAAATATTTGTAATTTTTTCTAACAAATATTTATTCCCCTTTTTTTTCAGTGGTGCATGTATCTGAAAATAGAATCAAAGATTTGACAACTCAAAAAATTGACCACAGCGACACTATCGAGGGTGCAGAGCTTGCTCGAGTGGAGTTACGCCAGAGATGGTTGAAGAGAACCGGAGAGACAATTAATATTTTGGCTTGAGAGCTTGATTGTTTTTGCTCAAAGAGATCCAGAAATGATCTCGTGACTTGACAATTAATATTTTTGGTTTGACTTCACAATTTATTTTTTCCGAATTGATACTGAGTACATGACTCTTTCTGTTTCAATCAAAATTCTGATTTCTAGAGGCTTTCCGTATATAAAGAGAGCCGGAAATGTTGCAGGAGAGAATATTATATTGTGGTATCAGAGCCACGTTCGGGATGTTACAATTGGTATCAGAGCTAGGTTCAGGTCATGTGGGCCAATTGGCCAGTGAAGGTGCTGGGCTCAAAGGTGGGTGGAGTGTTTTGTCCCACATCAGCTGGGGAGGGGAAAGAAAGATGCTTTATAAGAATCTTGAAAGTGCCACACAGTTTATCAAACAAAATTTCAAACAGAATTGGGATACTATTAAGAAAGATGCTTCCAAGAAAAAAGCAGAGGCCGTAGAAGCGATTCTAGTGGAGTATCCCAATATAGTTTATATTAACCGTAAGGGTGAAACAAAAACCAAGATTCAACGTCGCAGTATAGGAGCTGGAAGGGAATATGCGCTCGATGTAATGAAACGAGACTTCAAATATGATATTTCCGTTAAACAGGCACAAAAGTTGGCTGTAAAATCGCTTACCTACGCCGCGATAAGGGACTGGCGTACCGGAGGTACGCTTAAAGGTAAAATATTCGTATCTCTATAATAAATATTTATTTAATATTATTAAATATTTGTAATTTTTTCTAACAAATATTTATTCCCCTTTTTTTTCAGTGGTGCATGTATCTGAAAATGGAATCAAAGATTTGACAACTCAAAAAATTGACCACAGCGACACTATCGAGGGAGCATAGCTTGCTCGAGCGGAGTTACGCCAGAGATTGTTGAAGAGAACCGGAGAGACAATTAATATTTTGGCTTGAGACCTTGATTGTTTTTGCTTGAAGAGATCCGGAAATGATCTCGTGACTTGACAATTAATATTTTTGGTTTGACTTCACAATTTATTTTTTCCAAATTGATACTGAGTACATGACTCTTGATGGTTCAATCAAAATTCTGATTTCTAGAGGCTTTCCGTATATAAAGAGATCCGAAAATGTTGCAGGAGAGAATATTATATTGTGGTATCAGAGCCACGTTCGGGATGTTAAAATTGGTATCAGAGCTAGATTCAGGTCATGTGGGCCAATTGACCAGCGAAGGTGCTGGGCTCAAAGATGGGTGGAGTGTTTTGTCCCACATCAGCGGGGGAGGGAAAAGAAAGATGCTTTATAAGAATCTGGAATGGGCCACACAGTTTATCAAACAAAATTTCAAACAGAATTGGGATACTATTAAGAAAGATGCTTCCAAGAAAAAAGCAGAGGCCGTAGAAGCGATTCTAGTGGAGTATCCCAATATAGTTCATATTAACCGTAAGGGTGAAACAAAAACCAAGATTCAACGTCGCAGTATAGGAGCTGGAAGGGAATATGCGCTCGAAGTAATGAAACGAGACTTCAAATATGATATTTCCGTTAAACAGGCACAAAAGTTGGCCGTAAAATCGGTTACCTACGCCGCGATAAGGGACTGGCGTACCCGAGGTACGCTTAAAAGTAAAATATTCGTATCTCTATAATAAATATTTATTTAATATTATTAAATATTTGTAACTTTTTCTAACAAATATTTATTCCCTTTTTTTTCCAGTGATGCATGTATCTGAAAATGGAATCAAAGATTTGACAACTCAAAAAATTGACCACAGCGACACTATCGAGGGTGCAGAGCTTGCTCGAGCGGAGTTACGCCAGAGATGGTTGAAGAGAACCGGAGAGACAATTAATATTTTGGCTTGAGACCTTGATTGTTTTTGCTCAAAGAGATCCAGAAATGATCTCGTGACTTGACAATTAATATTTTTGGTTTGACTTCACAATTTATTTTTTTCGAATTGATACTGAGTACATGACTCTTGACGGTTCAATCAAAATTCTGATTTCTAGAGGCTTTCCGTATATAAAGAGATCCGGAAATGTTGCAGGAGAGAATATTATATTGTGGTATCAGAGCCACGTTCGGGATGTTACAATTGGTATCAGAGCTAGGTTCAGGTCATGTGGGCCAATTGGCCAGCGAAGGTGCTGGGCTCAAAGGTGGGTGGAGTGTTTTGTCCCACATCAGCTGGAGAGGGGAAAGAAAGATGCTTTATAAGAATCTTGAAAGTGCCACACAGTTTATCAAACAAAATTTCAAACAGAATTGGGATACTATTAAGAAAGATGCTACCAAGAAAAAAGCAAAGGCCGTAGAAGCGATTCTAGTGGAGTATCCCAATATAGTTTATATTAACCGTAAGGGTGAAACAAAAACCAAGATTCAACGTCGCAGTATAGGAGCTGGAAGGGAATATGCGCTCGAAGTAATGAAACGAGACTTCAAATATGATATTTCCGTTAAACAGGCACAAAAGTTGGCCGTAAAATCGTTTACCTACGCCGCGATAAGGGACTGGCGTACCCGAGGTACGCTTAAAGATAAAATATTCGTATCTCTATAATAAATATTTATTTAATATTATTAAATATTTGTAATTTTTTCTAACAAATATTTATTCCCCTTTTTTTTTAGTGGTGCATGTATCTGAAAATGGAATCAAAGATTTGACAACTCAAAAAATTGACCACAGCGACACTATCGAGGGAGCAGAGCTGGCTCGAGCGGAGTTACGCCAGAGATGGTTGAAGAGAACCGGAGAGACAATTAATATTTTGGCTTGAGACCTTGATTGTTTTTGCTTGAAGAGATCCGGAAATGATCTCGTGACTTGACAATTAATATTTTTGGTTTGACTTCACAATTTATTTTTTCCAAATTGATACTGAGTACATGACTCTTGATGGTTCAATCAAAATTCTGATTTCTAGAGGCTTTCCGTATATGAAGTGATCCGGAAATGATCTCGTGAACAATTAATATTTTTGGTTTGACTTCACAATATATTTTTTTCCAATTGACACTGAGTACATGACTCTTGATGGTTCAATCAAAATTCTGTTTTATAGAGGCTTTGCGTATAGGATGTTTATTTAATTTCTTCATAAAATTTAAAAAAAAAAAATTCTAATCTTGGGACAGAAGGTTTATTTAATTTCTTGATAAAATTAAAAAAAATCTAAAATTTTGATAATTAATAAAATTAAACACGATGCCCTCCTCTCGCCTATCAAAGTATGATTAAAATTTATTTAATTTCCTGATAAAACAAAAAATTAAACACGATGCCACTCCTCTTGCCTCTCAAAAAAATATAAAATTTTGATAATTATCAAATTAAAATTTATTTAATTTCTTGATAAAATTAAAAAAAATTTAAAATTTTGAAAATTATAAAATTAAACATGCCGCCCCTGCTCTCGTCTCTCAAAGTAAGATTAAAATAAATTCCTCGCATAACATCTGCTTTTGACTTTTAGAAGAATTAGGAGATCTAGGACATTACAAACGAGATTTTCAACATGTTGAGCAGACATATTAGCTACAAACTCTTTGAACGTGGTGCCTGGGATTTTATTTTCCACTGAGATTCTAGATTTAATTGTAGACAAGCCTCGTGAGGAAGCTCTGATCTGTACATGCTAAGTTTTACTATGCTTCAATTCATCAAAAATAGAAAGAAGGTTAGGGGATTACCTGATGGGTTTGCAGGATATGGTGAGGTGAAGAACGGAGATGGATCAGGTGATTTATGACGAAGATGCTCAAATCAGACACATGGGAACTGGATTTCCGTCGAGGAGAGATGCAGACTGATGGATTCTTTTGTGAAGAGATTGGGAGGTTCGAACTATGTTTTCCTAGCATATACAGCAGTTTTTGAAATGCTACGTGGCAAGTCACGTTTATCTTTATCAACTCAGGAAATGACTTTCTTAGATTTTAGATTGTTGGATGAAAAAACAATGGCTCGGATTTTATTTTATTAGTAAAACGGTGAGTTTAATCTTAATGGAGAGGAAATGGAGACAATATTAAATGGAGAGGTTCTTTGCCGTATTATTTGAGCCATAAATAATTTTATTTATCAAAGCCTATGCAACTTAAAGGACAATACAAATTGTGAGCAGTTACGAGATTAGAATTCCTTTCACGTTTTCTTGAGTATAATTAGCTTGTTTTTTTTAAAAAAAAAAAAGGGAAATATGTATTTTAAGTTAAAAGAAAATTTAAAATTGGGATAAAGGTGGATATTTTGTCAAAAAAAATCAATTGAGATAACAATAGTATCATATCTATATTCAGAAATTATATAAAAGGAAATAAAAATTTATTCAATTAGATCTCTAAAAGAGCATAGCCTAATTAAAAAAATAAAAAAAAAATCATGAAAAAAAAATATAGGACTGTTTTTACCCCGGGGAGGTCAATGGCCAATGTTTGAATCTGGCTTTACTAAAATTAAGATTCATACTCCCACAATGGATGTCAAAATTAATTTTTACATTTGTTTGTTTTTCTTCTTTTCAGTTACGTAAATATCTATTCTTGACAAGCAGCAGTCTACTCATGAAAAAATCATTATGATAATATAATATACTAATAAATAATTTATCATTTTTGTTTTACATGTTTAGTTTCATTCTGAGGCTGATTAAAAAATATTTATTTGGAGGACTATTATTATTATTATGAAAGAGCACAACCGAAGCATCTATTCAGATGAGCTTTTTTTTTTTCTTTTTTTGGTGAATGGGGACAAAACCCCTCAGATGAGCTATTTTTATCTGGAAGATCACGGAAATAGGGGAAATAGGGATAAGGGTAAGGAGCAAGTAAAAAAAAATAGAAATTGTAATTATTTTCATAGACTAAAAATTAAAATATAAATTTTTATTTACAAATTTAACTTTGATCTACCTCTCTACTTAAAATACAATGATAGAATTGCTCATTTGGCTTTTATTTAGAAACTAAGATATTGACCCTTTATTTAGGAATTGGGTTAGGGTCAATTTTTACCCTGAAGTTGTCACAAAACAGTAATATTGTTGTGAAAGTTTTTTGTTTGCAATGTTATGTTGGAAGTGATCAAAATAGAGTAATGTGGTTCCATCATTAAAAAAGTTAATATTAACTATTAATTTGACTGACATGACATGGCATGCCACCTCATCAAGATCACTTCCCCTCTCTCTCTCTGCCTCACCATGGGACTGAAGGCAGATCAGCAATGCCTTCTTCATATTAGCCTTTCTAGTTTTCTTTGTTTTTTTTAAAAGAAAATTTTTCATGTTCGTATTTAGGAGGATTATATTCAGATCTCACATAAAAAAAAAATGAAAAAATGATTTTCTAAACTTACCATGACATATTTAGACTTATCAATTGAAATCCCGCACTTATCAATACAACCATTTTTTCTTTTCTTCTCGGGAACTGAATGAAATTCTCCCTCCGTTTTTTGATCTCATGATTGAGGCCAGGTTTTAAATTTCAAGAGAGAAAGCTTCTATTCTAGTTCATTTTGTTGCGTACCCAGATTGTGAAGGAGCAAAGGAATGACCATTTTGTTTTTTTCCCCATTCTTACTACAAATTTGAAGCCAAATCTTATAAGGAAGGTTCATTAATTTCTCAGATTTTGGGCTGTTTGCTCTGTTTCTTCTATGGTTCTGCATCCGTCACCTTCTTCTTTCTTCTTCCACAGTTTGCTCCCTTTTTTTTGTTTTGAAATTGATTATTGTTTGATTATTTTGATTTTCTTCAAAATATATCTGTTGATTGTTAATTTATGGTCTGGGTTTGGATGTTGTTGTGATATTGTTTATTAGCTGCCTGATGGTATTTTCTGATGACGGTGGCTGTACTTTTGGCAAGAGGGATCACTCAAATCTACATATTTCTAAAGTCGTTTTAAACACATGAACTGAAATATCATAGATACAATTTTTTCCCCCAAGAAAATCACCTTCAATCCAAGAGTTTTCGTTTCTGCGACTTATGGTTCTCCCTCAATCCTATGAGACCTGTTACCTATTATCTTTAAGAAACACACTTGAGTAGAAGTGAGAAGACGAGGCGCACCCAAAAAGACTATTCCCTCACTGCTGATTCAGCGTTGCTGATCTGGGGAAACTTTTTTTTTTTTTTTTGGGCCCCAACTCATGATATTTTATGTGTTTTCAACAAAATGGCCTACGTTGAATGTGTAACAAAATATTGAGAAATAGACAATATTGAATATTTGTTCCCTAGGCAATATTGATTATAACTCACGTTTTGTTATACTTTTTATATTATACATATATTGCATATAAATATTGTTTTACACAAAGTCTATTCATTGGTACAGCAGAATCATATTTTTATTAATAAAGTGAGATTACATAAAATGTCTCACTTTAGTGTTTTCCCGTGGGCATTAATGGAATATTATAAAAATTGTGGGGAAAAATAATTAAAGGTGTTAAGGTGTAAAAATAGCCATTAACTTCTACCAAAAGTGTAAAAGTAACTTTCCATTTTTTTTAGATGCAAAAATAACTATAAACGTTATAAAAGAAAGTAAAAGTAACTATGGTGTTAATGATCTCAAACAATTATTACTTTGAGTCTTTTTAAGGAAGAGTTAAATATTAAAATAGCTATTAACTTATATCAAAGATGTAAAAGTAGCTATATATATTCTTATGCCTTTGTCGTTGTGATTGCCTAAATGAAGATTTCGACTTTGCTAGTGAACACGAAAATTGCTTGACCAAATCAATGAAAAAAGCTTTATTGTAATAAGGAAAAAGAATCTTTATTACAGTTTTTAACCAAGAGAATGATATATTTTCAAACAAGCCAGATTATTTGAGCCATAAATAATTTTATTTATCAAAGCTTATGCAACTGAAAGGACCATACAAATTATAAGCAGTTAAGATATTACTAGATTAGAAGTCCTTTCAAGTTTTCCTGAGCATAATTGACTTGTTTATTTTTAAAAAACAAAAACAGGAAATATGTATTTTGTAAGTTAAAAAGAAATTTTAAAATTTAGATAAGAGCGAGATATTTTGTCAAATAATGAATTGAGCTAATAATAGTATCATATTTATATTTAGCAGACTCATCAATCTATTTGACCTTAAGAGTTGAGGATAATAGAGTCATTTCCAGAACTTGGAATTCTCCAAAATTGCTTGGCTAGCAGGGCTTGATTGATAAGTTTGATAGGCCTCAACCCTAATCCATCTTGATCAGTAGGAAGAAAAAGAAAGTCCTTTTTAAGCCGATGAATTTTCTTGTGATCACCTAGCGAGCCCTACAAAAAATTTAACAAACTTGCTCTATATAGTTTAACAGACATGAATGGGCAGCTTGATGCAAGATATAACACGAGTATTGATAGAAGCGATGACTGACATGAGAAGAGTAGGTTTTAAAATGAGTGTGGATTTGGATTTATTGACTCGTTGGCGTGACTAATGGCAATATTTGAACAATGCATAATTGATAGAATCACAGATTTTTTTTACTACCCTCAAAGAAGAATAAAGAGCCATTCACATACAACAAGTGAGATATCGGTCTTGCCACAGTATAAATTTTAATATCCCTCCATGAAGTTAAAGGCTCTAAAGAGATTATTATCGTCATTAATGTTGTTTGGGCCAAGCGGAATTGGGCTTTACATCATGGGTATATTGCTCAACCTTCAGTAGTTGTCAGAGAGATACTAGAAATGATGTCATTCACTTCTCTTCATTTTCATCGGCTTCAAGATGCTTACTAACATGATGATAATATGCCTATTACTTCTAAGCATTCTATATCAGATAGATGGAGGATATTTTCAAACCAAGGATTGGATCATCATCCTTCAAAAGCTCAAAGGAAGGAACAAATACAAAGGGTGTCAAGCACTAATATGTGCTGAAGGGTCAATAATCCATCAATTCAATTGGAGGAGAGCTACATTGGTGAACTCCCTTTTCTACTATCAATGTTTAAGAGCTTCTCTTTTGTGGATTAGATGTTGTGCAATCCATCCTTCCTCGGCCACGAATAGGTTGCAGATTTGGTGCATTGACAAATCTTTTGTTAACTTGGCTACCATTCAGTCATATCAATGTGGTGATGCAGGGTATTCAGGAGTTGCTCAAAGACTTCCTTTCTTTTAAAATATGTATTACTAATTTAAATTTTTTAGCAACACTACTTAATCTCTTACATTTTAGCCCTGCTTCTTTTATTTCTTTGTGAGACTTGATAATATTAAATGTGGAATTTTGTCCCCTTCAAAAAAATAAAAATAATAATTGATTCAATTGGATCTCTAAATGATTATAGCCCAATTAATTAAAAAGAAAAAGAAAATCATTGTTTTCTTAAGAAATATGTTGGCCTATTTTAAAATATATTCACACCCTTCGTCAATAAATATCTATTCGTGATAAACAGGAGACTTTTTTTTCCTGAGATAAGCAGCACTCTGCTTATTAAAAAATCATTATGATAATAGAATGAAATTTGCACCATCTATTTTTTTAATCTTAGGATAAAAATAAGATTATGAAAAGAAAAGGAGTCAGAATCCAAAATCGCACTGCGTCTCTACTCTCTTTCTCATGCGTTTCGATCGCACCCTACTGGTACGCCTTGCCCATAGACCATGGGATTGTAAATATATCATTAATAACACGATTTCCACTTTTCTTTTTTAGCTTTTCAGTCATGAACCTTCATATCAGTGGCCTCGAATCGTTTCATTATTAGCTTGAAATTTGAATATTCTGTGTTTTAGTTCTTCATTGGAAAGAGGTTGCAATTGATTTGTAGAGGTTATAGTCAAAGGAGATAGATTTTGTTTATACATTTTGCAACGACTTGTAGAGGTTGCAATTGATTTGTACGCCTTTCTCATAGACCATGGGATTGTAAATATATCATTCGTTTTTAGGTTTATAAAATGCCGAATTCAGATTTATATATGTTACTTGTTCCTTCACTCCAGACTCAAGTCACTCACACACTCGCTGTTTCATTTTAAATTCAATCTTACTCATTTACATCGGCTTGATAGGAGTCATTGATAGTTGGTTTAACTTTTTTTCTTCATACATGTCTTTGTTTTATTTTTGAAATGTTTAGTTTGATTTGGATTGGGGAGGAGATGGGGGTTAAATTACCTTTTTGAGGTTGAATGTATTTAAATTTTGGGTGAGAACCCAAACTTTGAAAGGAATGAGAGGGTAAATTTTGGGCGGAAACCCAAAATTTAAAAGAATGAGAGGGTAAATTTTGAGTTTCTCTTATTCAAAATTGTAATTTACCAACCATCCCCTCCCTTGCCCTCCCCTCAAACCAAACACACCCTAAGAGTTGAGGATAACAAAGAATCATTTCCTGAACTTAGAATTCTCCAACATTGCTTGGCTAACAAGGTTGATTAACAAGCATGATAGGCCTCAACCCTAATCCACCTTGATCAATAGGAAGAAAAAGAAAGTGCCTTTAAGTATATGCATTTTCTTGTGATCACCTAACAGCCCCAGAAAAAATTAACACACTTGCTATCTATACTTTAAAAGACATGTATGGATAGCTTGATGCAAGACATAACATGAGTATTGACAAAAGCGAGTATTGACAGAAGCGAGTATTGACATGAGAAGAGTAAGCTTTAATTAAGGCTTGAGACAATAGTCTTACATGGCACGCATTTGTTTTGTTGCCAATATTTTCAAGAACTTTTTGATAAATTTGAGATTTATTTCTCTCCGGATCAATCCAGGTACTTAAATATTTCCCCAACCTTCGAGAAAAATGCACATTCAAGACTTTGTTGAAATCCATCTTCATTTGGTGTGACATGTTTGGACTAAAAATGAGTGCGGGTTTGGATTTATTGACCTGTTAGCCAGACGAATGGCAATATTTGAACAAGGCATAATTGACAGAATCACAGATTTTTTACTACCCTCAAAGAAGAACAAAAAGTCATCCAGATACAAGTAGTGAGATATCGGTCTTGCCGCATTATAAATTTTAATACCCCTTCATCAACTTGAAGCCTCTAAAGAGGTTGTTATCCTCATTAATGTTGTTTGGGCCAAGCGGAACCGGGCTTTAGATCATGTGCAAATTGCTCAGCCTTCAATAGTTATCAGTGGGATACTATGAATGTTGTCATTCCCTTCTCTTCATTTTAATCGGCTTAAAGATGCTCACTCACATGATGATAATATGCCTATTACTTCTAAGCACTCTATATCAGATGCAGGAGATTTCCAAACCAATGATTGGATCATCATCCTTCAAAAGCTTAGAGGAAGGAACAAATAAAAAGGTTGTAGATGCAGAAGATTTCCAAACCAAGAATTGGATCATCGTCCTTCAAAAGCTCAAAGGAAGGAACAAATATAAAGGGTGTCAAGTGCTAATATGTGTTGAAGGGTCAATAATCTATCAATTCAATTGGAGGAGAGCTACATTGGTGAACTCCCTTTTCTACTATCAATGTTTAAGAGCTTCTCTTTTATGGATTAGACGTTGTGCAATCGATCCTTCCTCGGCCACGAATAGGTTGCAGATTTGGTGCATTGACAAATCTTTTGTTAACTTGGCTACCATTCAGTCATATCAATGTGGTGATGCAAGGTATTTAGGAGCTGTTCAAAGACTTCCTTTCTTTTAAAATATTATTACTAATTTAAATTTTTTAGCAACACTACTTAATCTCTTACATTTTAGCCCTGCTTCTTTTATTTCTTTGTGAGACTTGATAATATTAAATATGGAATTTTGTGCCCTTCAAAAAAATAAAAACAATCATTGATTCAATTGGATCTCTAAACGATTATAGCCCAATTAATTAAAAAAAAGAAAATCATTGTTTTCTTAAGAAATATGTTGGCCTTTTTTAAAATATATTCATGCTCTTCGTCAATAAGTATCTATTTGCGATACGAATGAGACTTTTTTTTTTTTTTTTTTTACCGAGATAAGCAGCACTCTACTCATTAAAAAATCATTATGATAATATAATATACTAATAAATTATTTATCATGTTTTTTTTTTATATTTTTACTTTAATTTTTGAGCATGATAAACAAATTTTATCTGAGGTCTATTATTATTATTATTATCATTATTGAAAAAGGACATGACGTATCTAATCTATTTCTCATTTTTTTTTTCCTCATAATCTCATATCCGCAGTTAGATTAAAAAAAGGGTTAAAGTGCAAAAATATACATAAGCTTTTCATAAAAGTACGCTCAACATCAAATACTTTGTTTAGAGGTAAAAATGATTATGAGTTTCAAAATGGGTGCAAAAACCATATATTCTATTATCTGAAGTTGACATCCGTTAGTTTAGACGTAATGGTGCCAGGAGGAGTCCAACAATAAAATATTATGGGGCCGGCATTGTTGATCCCAGTAACAAAGGCGGATAATGGAGGGCTTTACATGGGTCATCGTAGAGATTGATTCTCCAGTGTATATGAGGATAAGGAGGAAGGCAATGGTGAGGAGTGATATGAAAGCAAGAAGCCACATGCGATTGGAGCTTCCTTGTTTTGAGATGTAAGGATGGAGGAGGATGATTAATTAATTGCTGATACGCATATAAGATAATTTAATTAGGGAAGGATGGTGTTCACGACCATGAAGTAACACTAAACGCTGGCCTCCATTTGATTGTTGAGGTGTTCCCACAACCCATCAGAAGCAAATATGAGGAATTGATCATGCTGTTGAAGTTCTTGGACGTAAATAGATGGCTCAAAGATCAAAATTGATCTTCTAAAAGGTTCACGAAACTTAGCATACAAAGGTTCCTTGTTAAATTCTGCCCTTTTGAGATATACATAGCCAATTGATCGAGAAACCTGAAATACAAGATTCTCATAATCAAGAAAGCGGAGGAAAGCCATACCACTTAAGTTGTATTTATTATACAAGATAAGATAATTCATAATCATATCAGCTCCAGGCAAAATTCACTGGAAGTTATCATCCTATCTTGTAATAAAAACAAATAGATCTATTAATATGGCAACTAAGCGTTGACACCTGCTTTCCTTCCCTGCTCCTATTGAAGACGAAGCCATCAAGCTTTTCTGATTCTCGCTCATCCTTGCTTGTCCCAGCTCGTCCGTGCTCATCAAAAAAGTCTTTCCCCTTCTGCTCGATTTAATTTTGTGGTGGGGTTGGTGCGTGTTTAATGGAGATATTAGACCCCCACTGTCACGTGTGCCCAAGTCAAATGAGTCAAATTAGTGAAATTACAAATGGACTCCACCTGACACCATAATGTCTAAACTAACGAAGGTTAGCTTCAGATAACAGAATATGTGACTTGTACACCCATTTTGAAAGCTTATAGTCACTTTTGCCCCATAAAAAAGTATTTGGTGTTGGGGGCACCTTCGGAAAAAAGCTCATGTATATTTTTGCATATTAACCCTTAAAAAAATAAATAGTTTAGATTCAATATTTTATAAAATTATTACTATTAACATAAATAAATAAATTTAAACTATAAAAACCAATCTATACAATTATACCAAGAAAATTGATAAATTTTACATTTTAAAATAGGAGGAATCCCAATTAAATTGATGTGAAAAAGCAAAATTTAAATTTAGGCTTATATTTTTGACAAATTCCTAATTAAGTCAAGAGGCCTTATTAGGGATTTCTGATTGTTGTTAAAAGACCAGAAAACCCCTCTATAGTTAAGAAGGGAAATTAAAATATGAAGGCTTGATTTTGATTTTGATCGTTTCAGCTAGATTTAATTTAGGTTTCAATTCAGATATAAGTCTGGCTAAGCCCTCCATCATTTTTCAACAAATTGGAAATAACTCCAGATAATTGATGACTTAACGTGTTTTTTAAAGGTGCAGCGGAATGATGAATTGAATACAGGTGCCTTCGGGTGTCCATGGCAATATTCCAATTTAACATCAAATTTTATATCTTAACTATGTATTTTCTATCTGAAGAAAAAAATGTAGCTAGATCCACACTATTAATTTGGATTTGGAAGTCTTTAAAGGGATAGTTTTATTTGGATACGAATATCAGAAGTGCACTGAGGAGAGGGAGGGTTTGTGCGAATTTGCTGTAAGTTCTCATGCTTCTTAGCTTGCGTCCCACATTCTCCATGCAGAATAGATGTGAAATCGAATACCATCTTTATATATCAATGATTTTGTTTTAAAAATAATTCCAGAAAAACCTATGCAATTGCTATCCCAACAAAAATTTGAATCTGAGTCAGACTGAGGAAAAAACAAAAACAAAAACCTATAACAAACATGCAAATAAACAAAAAATAAAGAGAAAATCTAAACTAAATCTTGCTAAAATAATCAAAACAAAATTAAGGCAACCTTCTAACCGGTAAGACTTTTTCACAGAGCATGGGATTGTAAATATACCATTAACAACACGATTTCCTCTTTTCTTGGTTAGGTTTTCAGTCATGAACAATGATCCCGGTGGTCTCGAATCTTCTCCTACCCAAATTCAACCCATCAATGGCATTGCTGGAGACTCTTCGGCTGCCTCGGCACTTGAGCCCCCTAACTCTACTGATTTGAGTGCTTCATTATTAGGTTGAAATTTGATATCAACTCAAAAATAAATATGCTCATCACATGTTTAATCATAAACACATTTTGGTATCTCCTCTTTTTATGCCTCTAAAAGACGATTTATTATACGAGCTTGCCGTGAAAGAATCGCAAGCATGCACCTGCACTAAAGTGGTTAGTATTAAACCCGGGGCATATTACGTTTTCAAGGAATTGGAGATCAGATTAGTTAAGCTTTTCTCCTGAACTATCCATTAGTTGTATGTGCTAGTGTTGAATTTGTTAACCCTTACATTTCTAGGAACCACTACTACATGTCAATTTATCTTACTCTTCCTTTGATTTACCTTCATCGATATGTAGACTTCCCTAACATTCCCCCTATTCAAAAGCCCTGGAAAAAAAAAAGGGATTTATACGTGCACATGCATCCGGATCATGTTTGTCTTCATTCTTATAAACTAGTGACTGAAATTAGTGGTCTCTAAAATAAATAGGGTACAAGCCACCTGTTTTTTATTCCAGTTTACAGAATAATTGTAGTATGGTTCAGATTGTAGTTTTTAGTGGGAGAGGAACTTTAAAGTTAGGTGTAAGCCTGATTTTAGTTGTGATTAAATTGTTGTGTTATAAGATATAGTGGATTTTTTTAGGGAAAATTTCATTTAGATCCTGGATAAAAGAAAATACAACAAAATGGTCTTTTAAAATCTTAAAATTGCATTTAAGTCATATGAGAATTTTTTATAATAAATTTCAATTCGCCCATAGACTTGTTAGTGGAGCCGCTAGACTTGTTAGTGGACACCCATAGACTTGTCAGTGGAATTAGAATTTATTGCAAAAAAGTCTTATGGGACTTAAATACAATTTTAAAATTTTAAGGGACCATTTTATCGTATTTTCTCTTGTATAAAGCCTAAATGCAATTTACATAAAAAAAAATCCACTGTATCTTATAGCAGAACAATTTAATCAAAACTAAAATTAGGCTTACACCTAACTTTAAAGTTCCTCTCCCACTAAAAAGAGCATTCTTGTCTTTTAACAGAATAAAAAAAAAAAAAATTCTTAATGAAGCCTCTTAGCTTGATTAGAAATTTGTTAAAAATGTGTATATGAATTTAATTAGATTTTGCTATCTTAATTGGATTTGATTGAGATTTTTCCTTCTATGATCATCCCTTTTGAGCACTTAGATACGAGAAAAATGTAGTTTTTTTTTTCCTAATCACATGTATCCTCCTATTGAGGTAATCTTATTCGAATATTAGATGTGGGCTCCTCTGTAGATGAAGATTCAAACATTGATTCACCATGTTGTGAAGAACAAGCCCCTTCCGCTAGACTCAATCCTCATTGGTAGAAAAAATGTAGTTGTAGTAAAGGACTTTTGATTAATTATTTTATTAAGAATTGGGCTTGATTCAGCCACAGCCTATCGGTTAAGAATTTAATCATATCTAACACACCTAAAATTAGACTAAAAAAAATCTTATTCAGCCTCTAAAGTCTTCAATTTAAGACTCTATTTGTAGTTCATTTTATTTAAATTAGGTTTTATATTAAGAACCAAATAATAATTAGTTTTATATTAAAAACCAAATGTAGTAGTATTATGTTAATTCTAAAATGAGTCGCACTGTTCAATGTTTGTAGATAATAATCCCCTTATCCGAAATATAAAGCTTAGTTTATGTGTGAATTTAGATCTTAAATTTAAGACATTTTTTATTTTATCTTTTATACTTATCATTTTTCTCCAAACTAATTTAATTAACTTATAAATTGATATATAATTAATATAATTTTCTATAATATACTATTTCACGAAAGTATTTCAAAGAGTTCATGTGATCATATCACATATGTTATAATTAAGTAATTTATTTAACTTTTTTAATATCTCTAAATTAGACTAATAGGTCTTAAATTAAAGATATGAATGTATATTATTATAGATTTTGCACCTTGATGGATATTCAATAAGAAAAATTGAAATGGTAATATTAAATATTTAATTATATAGAAGGATGTAACAAATCTTACGAATAGCATGTGAATAACCAATGGAAATATTTACTCATTTTTTAAAATAAAGAATGGAAGACAAAGAAAGAAAAGCATGACATAAATGAAAAAGGTGGAGAAAAAAGAAAGAAGAAAAGTTAAAGTAAAAAAAGGAAAAGGAAGGAGATTAGCCACAATAAAAAAGTTATTTTGAGTTGTGATGCAGATTGTAGAGAACACAATGATGGGGAGGGATAATTCTGGAAGGTTGATTATTTGTGGGATTATAATCATTATATGATTAAACCTAGCAGCATTTGGATTTAGAGTTAGATTGTGTAATTATTATAATTACCTATAATCACATGGCTCTAAATGATTGGTTGTTAATTTTATTGGCCCCACTTCCTTCACATCCTCTCTTTTTCATTCAAAATGATTTCTTTTCCAATGTATTAAAATATAAAAAAAAAAAAAAAACTCTAAAGTATAACTGGAAATGAGTACAATTTGAGTAAAATTTGTTCACCCACTTGTAAATAAAATGTTCATCTATTAACCACACGTATAATTAAAAAAAATTATTATAGCACAAATACCATGAATTACTATTTTAATTTTCTTTTCAAAAAAGACTTCATCTTAGGCTCAGCAATAAGAGAAGAAAATTTAAAATCTAACATTTAAAATTTTTACTGGCTCGAATTGGATTAGGTATTTATATCATAATTTTTTCTTCACATCAATCGATTGTGAGAGTTTCACATGGTGGTCATCAAATTTCCTACCAACTTTTTCTTAATTGAAAATATAAAAAAAAAGGGAAAAAGGAAAAATAATAGGTATTGCCTTTTTTATCATTTAGATTTGTTCATGTCAATAATCAATATAAATTTTATGCATATTAAAACATATTAAATTATTTAATATTAGAAAACTCAGAATCGAAAATAAAAATACTCTTTAACTAATTTAAAGTTAAAAAATAATAAGTAAAAAACACACAACTATTGTGAACGAAATATAAAATGAGTTGAACTTTACACAATTTATAAATAATTTGATTGCTTCTTTCAGTTCAAATTGTCCAAATTGCCTATACGTTTCGATTTATTTTAACACTGCACATGAATTGAGTTGAAATTACATTGCAAATCTAGTGAACAGGCTTTCTCATTCTTGTCATAAAATTGGTACTTCTACAGTACTCTATATTTGAATATTGTTATCGCTGATCGTTAAATAATTTAATCTTAAGATCTCAAAATTCACTAATTCTCTTACAGACATGTTCTCCTTTTACCAAAAAAAATTTAAATAAAAAATACATTAAAAATATCCTAATTAAATTGGATCATGCTTAAAATAATTGTATAGTATCTAATAGTAAATATTGTGTGTGTATCGAATGAAATAAGATATATAATTTATGACATATAAATAATATAACTTAATATAAATTTAATGTTTTGTGTCAATTTTGGTTAAGAAAAAGAAAATGTTGGTAAGATTAATACTTTGTCCTCTCCTAACAAACGCAGTCCACTCCAGAAATCAACAATATATTTAAGAACTTTTATATTTTTAAGTTTTGAATAAATCAAAACATAATATATATAAATAATGTAATTTACTGAAGATATATATTTTCTCTAAAAAATTTTTTTTTTAAGTTAACATCTTGTTTAGTTCAAAAAAACGGTGAAAATTAAAATAACAATAAATAAAAATACTTTGTGAATTATATATAAAAATTTGAAAAGTTGAAATATAAATCTCCAAAAAGAGAATATGATCACATAGTTCACATTGCTAAGAAGAGCGATAAGTGCGCAGTATGAAAGGTAGAAAATTTCGAATGTGAACCAATTCATAAAATTTATAACAAATGATGATCATTGATAATTTAATTTTTTTAGCCAATGTTAGAAAAAGATTTAAATGAAACCAAATTTTGTCTTTAATTGAGAATAGCTTCATTAAGAAATTGTAATCCACCTAATGTTTCATGCTTGATTGTGAAAATGTGTTATCAGTAAATGGATAATCCATATGGTTTAACATCATAATAATTTTTTAGGGTGCTGGGCTCAAAGGTGGGTGGAGTGTTTTGTCCCACATCAGCTGGGGAGGGGAAAGAAATATGCTTTATAAGGATCTGGATACCTCCCCTTCTAGACACATTTTACAGTCTTGAGGGGTGACCAAAAGCGGATAATATCGAGAGCGAGACGCTTGGATATTGTAATTAGTATTAGAGCCAAGTTAGGGATGTTACAGATCCCTTAGGAATGTAAGTAACAGGGTAACAACCAGCAATAAGATCTAATTATAAGAATAAGATAATAGAAATAAGTGTTATATAAATAGTTTTTGAGAGTCTTACATTGTGGTATCACAGCCTGGTCCGGGATGTTACAATTGATATTAGAGTCAGGCTCGGTTCGATATGGGCCAATGGGTCAGTGAGGACACTGGGCCCAAGGTGGGTGGAGTGTGTTTGTCTCATATCAGTTGGAGAAAGGAACAAAATTAAAAATAGGTGTTTGATTAGGAGAAAGAGAGAACAAAATTAAAAAAGGTGGTTGGAGTGTGTTTGTCTCATATTGATTGGAAAAAGGAACGAAAAATGCCTTATAAGGATCTAGATACCTCCCCATCTAAACACGTTTTAAAGCCGTGAGGGGCACCGTGGGTGAGATCGATTAATGAAGAGTACTTGCTTAATGATTTAAGGCATTTATTATACAGGGTGATATCGTTTTGCATAGTAGTACCATTCTAACGTTTAAATTCAGCTAGGGTATTATTATAATAGCCGATTCCAGAGGCACTACATTGGAAGGTAGAGAACCAAGAATATCATCAAATGTCAAAAATAAGATAAGATACATCAATCGTCATATCCTATTTTCTCTCACCAGTTAAACTCAATGCGGATTAAAAGCGATTAGTAATCTCAAAAAAGAAAGCAACAAGGGAAGAACCAGCAATAAGATCCAATTATAAAATTAAGATAGTAGAAATAAGTGATAAGTAAATAGTTTCCAGGAAAGAATATTATATTGTGGTATCAGAGCCACGTTCGGGATGTTACAATTGGTATCAGAGCTAGGTTCAGATCATGTGGGCCAATTGGCCAGCGAAGATGCTGGGCTCAAAGGTGGGTGAAGTGTTTTGTCCCACATCAGCTGGGGAGGGGAAAGAAAGATGCTTTATAAGAATCTGGAAAGGGCCACAAGGTTTATCAAACAAAATTTCAAACAGAATTAGGATACTATTAAGAAAGATGCTACCAAGAAAAAAGTAGAGGCACTAGAAGCGATTCTAGTGGAGTATCCCAATATAGTTCATATTAACCGTAAGGGTGAAACAAAAACCAAGATTCAACGTCGTAGTATAGGAACTGGAAGGGAATATGTGCTCGAAGTAATGAAACGAAACTTCAAATATGATATTTCCGTTAAACAGGCACAAAAGTTGGCCGTAAAATCGGTTACCTACGCCGCGATAAGGGACTGGCGTACTGGAGGTACGCTTAAAGGTAAAATATTCGTATCTCTATAATAAATATTTATTTAATATTATTAAATATTTGTAATTTTTTCTAACAAATATTTATTCTCCTTTTTTTTCAGTGGTGCATGTATCTGAAAATGGAATCAAAGATTTGACGACTCAAAAAATTGACCACAGCGACACTATCGAGGGAGCAGAGCTTGCTTGAGCGGAGTTACGCCAGAGATGGTTGAAGAGAACCGGAGAGACAATTAATATTTTGGCTTGAGACCTTGATTGTTTTTGCTTGAAGAGATCCGGAAATGATCTCGTGACTTGACAATTAATATTTTTTGTTTGACTTCACAATTTATTTTTTCCGAATTGATACTGAGTACATGACTCTTGATGGTTCAATCAAAATTCTGATTTCTAGAGGCTTTGCGTATATGAAGAGATCCGGAAATGATCTCGTGAACAATTAATATTTTTGGTTTGACTTCACAATATATTTTTTTCCAATTGACACTGAGTACATGACTCTTGATGGTTCAATCAAGATTCTGATTTCTAGAGGCTCTGCATATAGGAGGTTTATTTAATTTCTTCATAAAATTAAAAAAAAAATTCTAATCTTTGGATAGAAGGTTTATTTAATTTCTTGATAAAATTAAAAAAAAATCTAAAATTTTGATAATTAATAAAATTAAACACGATGCCCTCCTCTCGCCTATCAAAGTAAGATTAAAATTTATTTAATTTCCTGATAAAACAAAAAATTAAACACGATGCCAATCCTCTCGCCTCTCAAAAAAATATAAAATTTTGATAATTATCAAATTAAAATTTATTTAATTTCTTGATAAAATTAAAAAAAATCTAAAATTTTGAAAATTATAAAATTAAACATGCTGCCCCTGCTCTCGTCTCTCAAAGTAAGATTAAAATAAATTCCTCGCCTAACATCTGCTTTTGACTTTTAGAAGAATTAGGAGATCGAGGACATTACAAATGAGATTTTCAACATGTTGAGCAGACATATTAGCTACAAACTCTTTGAACGTGACAGGGTAACAACCAGTAATAAGATCTAATTATAAGAATAAGATAATATAAATAAGTGTTATATAAATAGTTTTCGAAAGTCTTACATTGTGGTATCAGAGCCTGGTCCGGGATGTTACAATTGGTATTAGAGTCAGGCTCGGTTCGATATGGGCCAGTGAGGACACTGGGCTCTGGGCCCAAGGTGGGTGGAGTGTGTTTGTCTCATATCAGTTGGAGAAAGGAACAAAATTAAAAATAGGTGTTTGATTAGGAGAAAGAGAGAATAAAATTAAAAAAGGTGGTTGGAGTGTGTTTGTCTCACATTGATTGGAGAAAGGAACGAAAAACGCCTTATAAGGATCTGGATACCTCCCCATCTAAACACGTTTTAAAGCTGTGAGGGCACCGTGGGTGAGATCGATTAATGAAGAGTACTTGCTTAATGATTTAAAGCATTTATTATGCAGGGTGATATCGTTTTGCATAGTAGTACCATTCTAACGTTTAAATTCAGGTAGGGTATTATTATAATAGCCGATTCCAGAGGCACTACATTGGAAGGTAGAGAACCAAGAATATTATCAAATGTAAAAAGTAAGATAAGATACATCAATCATCATATCCTATTTTCTCTCACCAGTTACACTCAATACGGATTGAAAGCGATTAGTGATCTCAAAAAAGAAAGCAACAAGGGAAGAACCAGCAATAAGATCCAATTATAAAATTAAGATAGTAGAAATAAGTGATAAGTAAATAGTTTCCAGGAGAGAATATTATATTGTGGTATCAGAGCCACGTTCGGGATGTTACAATTGGTATCAGAGCTAGGCTCAGGTCATGTGGGCCAATTGGCCAGCGAGGGTGTTGGGCTTAAAGGTGGGTGGAGTGTTTTGTCCCACATCAGCTGAGGAGGGGAAAGAAAGATGCTTTATAAGAATCTGGAAAGGGCCACACAGTTTATCAAACAAAATTTCAAATAGAATTGGGATACTATTAAGAAAGATGCTACCAAGAAAAAAGCGGAGGCCGTAGAAGCGATTCTAGTGGAGTATCCCAATATAGTTCATATTAACCGTAAGGGTGAAACAAAAACCAAGATTCAGCGTCGCAGTATAGGAACTGGAAGGGAATATGCACTCGAAATAATGAAACGAGACTTCAAATATGATTGGCCGTAAAATCGGTTACCTACACCGCGATAAGGGACTGGCGTATCGGAGGTACGCTTAAAGGTAAAATATTTGTATCTCTATAATAAATATTTATTTAATATTATTAAATATTTGTAATTTTTTCTAACAAATATTTATCCCCTTTTTTTTCAGTGGTGCATGTATCTGAAAATGGAATCAAAGATTTGACAACTCAAAAAATTGACCACAGCGACACTATCGAGGGAGCAGAGCTTGCTCGAGCGGAGTTACGCCAGAGATGGTAGAAGAGAACCGGAGAGACAATTAATATTTTGACTTGAGACCTTGATTGTTTTTGCTTGAAGAGATCCGGAAATGATGTTGTGACTTGACAATTAATATTTTTGGTTTGACTTCACAATTTATTTTTTCCGAATTGATACTGAGTACATGGCTCTTGATGGTTCAATCAAAATTCTGATTTCTAGAGGCTTTGCTTATATGAAGAGATCCGGAAATGATCTCGTGAACAATTAATATTTTTGGTTTGACTTCACAATATATTTTTTTCCAATTGACACTGAGTACATGACTCTTTATGGTTCAATCAAAATTCTGATCTGCGTATAGGAGGTTTATTTAATTTCTTCATAAAATTAAAAAAAATTCTAATCTTGGTACAGAAGGTTTATTTAATTTCTTGATAAAATTAAAAAAAATCTAAAATTTTGATAATTAATAAAATTAAACATGATGCACCGTGGGTGAGATCGATTAATAAAGGGTACTTGCTTAATGATTTAAAGCATTTATTATGCAGGGTGATATCGTTTTGCATAGTAGTACCATTCTAACGTTTAAATTCAGGTAGGGTATTATTATAATAGCCAATTCCAGAGGCACTACATTGGAAGGTACAGAACCAAGAATATCATCAAATGTAAAAAATAAGATAAGATACATCAATCATCATATCGTATTTTCTCTCACCAGTTACACACAATGCGGATTGAAAGCGATTAGTAATCTCAAAAAAGAAAGCAACAAGGGAAGAACCAGCAATAAGATCCAATTATAAAATTAAGATAGTAGAAATAAGTGATAAGTAAATAGTTTCCAGGAGAGAATATTATATTGTGGTATCAGAGCCACGTACGGGATGTTACAATTGGTATCAGAGCTAGGTTCAGGTCATGTGGGCCAATTGGCCAGCGAAGGAGCTGGGCTCAAAGGTGGGTGGAGTGTTTTGTCCCACATCAGCTGGGGAGGGGAAAGAAATATGCTTTATAAGAATCTGGAAAGGGCCACACAGTTTATCAAACAAAATTTCAAACAGAATTGGGATATTATTAAGAAAGATGCTACCAAGAAAAAAGCAGAGGCCGTAGAAGTGATTCTAGTAGAGTATCCCAATATAGTTCATATTAACTGTAAGGGTGAAACAAAAACCAAGATTCAACGTCGCAGCATAGAAACTGGAAGGGAATATGCGCTCGAAGTAATGAAACGAGACTTCAAATATGATATTTCCGTTAAACAGGCACAAAAGTTGGCCGTAAAATCGGTTACTTACGCTGCGATAAGGGACTGGCGTACCGGAGGTACGCTTAAAGGTAAAATATTCGTATCTCTATAATAAATATTTATTTAATATTATTCAATATTTGTAATTTTTTCTAACAAATATTTATTCTCCTTTTTTTCAGTGGTGCATGTATCTGAAAATGGAATCAAAGATTTGACGACTCAAAAACTTGACCGTAGCGACACTATCGAGGGAGCAGAGCTTGCTCGAGCGGAGTTACGCCAGAGATGGTTGAAGAGAACCGGAGAGACAATTAATATTTTGGCTTGAAACCTTGATTGTTTTTGCTTGAAGAGATCCGGAAATGATCTCGTGACTTGACAATTAATATTTTTTGTTTGACTTCACAATTTATTTTTTCCGAATTGATACTGAGTACATGACTCTTGATGGTTCAATCAAAATTCTGATTTCTAGAGGCTTTGCGTATATGAAGAGATCCGGAAATGATCTCGTGAACAATTAATATTTTTGGTTTGACTTCACAATATATTTTTTTCCAATTGACACTGAGTACATAACTCTTTATGGTTCAATCAAAATTCTGATCTGCGTATAGGAGGTTTATTTAATTTCTTCATAAAATTAAAAAAAAATTCTAATCTTGGTACAGAAGGTTTATTTAATTTCTTGATAAAATTAAAAAAAAAATCTAAAATTTTGATAATTAATAAAATTAAACATGATGCACCGTGGGTGAGATCGATTAATAAAGAGTACTTGCTTAATGATTTAAGGCATTTATTATGCAGGGTGATATCGTTTTGCATAGTAGTACCATTCTAACGTTTAAATTCATGTAAGGTATTATTATAATAGCCGATTCCAGAGGCACTACATTGGAAGGTAGAGAACCAAGAATATTATCAAATGTAAAAAATAAGATAAGATACATCAATCATCATATCGTATTTTCTCTCACCAGTTACACACAATGCGGATTGAAAGCGATTAGTGATCTCAAAAAAGAAAGCAACAAGGGAAGAACCAGCAATAAGATCCAATTATAAAATTAAGATAGTAGAAATAAGTGATAAGTAAATAGTTTCCAGGAGAGAATATTATATTGTGGTATCAGAGCCACGTACGGGATGTTACAATTGGTATCAGAGCTAGGTTCAGGTCATGTGGGCCAATTGGCCAGCGAAAGAGCTGGGCTCAAAGGTGGGTGGAGTGTTTTGTCCCACATCATCTGGGGAGGGGAAAGAAATATGCTTTATAAGAATCTGGAAGGGGCCACACAGTTTATCAAACAAAATTTCAAACAGAATTGGGATATTATTAAGAAAGATGCTACCAAGAAAAAAGCAGAGGCCGTAGAAGCGATTCTAGTAGAGTATCCCAATATAGTTCATATTAACTGTAAGGGTGAAACAAAAACCAAGATTCAACGTCGCAGCATAGAAACTGGAAGGGAATATGCGCTCGAAGTAATGAAACGAGACTTCAAATATGATATTTCCGTTAAACAGGCACAAAAGTTGGCCGTAAAATCGGTTACCTACGCTGCGATAAGGGACTGGCGTACCGGAGGTACGATTAAAGGTAAAATATTCGTATCTCTATAATAAATATTTATTTAATATTATTCAATATTTGTAATTTTTTCTAACAAATATTTATTCCCTTTTTTTTCAGTGGTGCATGTATCTGAAAATGGAATCAAAGATTTGACGACTCAAAAACTTGACCGTAGCGACACTATCGAGGGAGCAGAGCTTGCTCGAGCGGAGTTACGCCAGAGATGGTTGAAGAGAACCGGAGAGACAATTAATATTTTGGCTTGAGACCTTGATTGTTTTTGCTTGAAGAGATCCGGAAATGATCTCGTGACTTGACAATTAATATTTTTTGTTTGACTTCACAATTTATTTTTTCCGAATTGATACTGAGTACATGACTCTTGATGGTTCAATCAAAATTCTGATTTCTAGAGGCTTTGCGTATATGAAGAGATCCGGAAATGATCTCGTGAACAATTAATATTTTTGGTTTGACTTCACAATATATTTTTTTCCAATTGACACTGAGTACATAACTCTTTATGGTTCAATCAAAATTCTGATCTGCGTATAGGAGGTTTATTTAATTTCTTCATAAAATTAAAAAAAAATTCTAATCTTGGTACAGAAGGTTTATTTAATTTCTTGATAAAATTAAAAAAAATCTAAAATTTTGATAATTAATAAAATTAAACATGATGCACCGTGGGTGAGATCGATTAATAAAGAGTACTCTCTTAATGATTTAAGGCATTTATTATGCAGGGTGATATCGTTTTGCATAGTAGTACCATTCTAACGTTTAAATTCATGTAAGGTATTATTATAATAGCCGATTCCAGAGGCACTACATTGGAAGGTAGAGAACCAAGAATATTATCAAATGTAAAAAATAAGATAAGATACATCATTCATCATATCGTATTTTCTCTCACCAGTTACACTCAATGCGGATTGAAAGCGATTAGTGATCTCAAAAAAGAAAGCAACAAGGGAAGAACCAGCAATAAGATCCAATTATAAAATTAAGATAGTAGAAATAAGTGATAAGTAAATAGTTTCCAGGAGAGAATATTATATTGTGGTATCAGAGCCACGTTCGGGATGTTACAATTGGTATCAGAGCTAGGCTCAGGTCATGTGGGCCAATTGGCCAGCGAGGGTGCTGGGCTCAAAGGTGGGTGGAGTGTTTTGTCCCACATCAGCTGGGGAGGGGAAAGAAAGATGCTTTATAAGGATCTGGATACCTCCCCTTCTAGACACATTTTACAGTCGTGAGGGGTGACCCAAAGTGGACAATGTCGAGCGCGAGACGCTTGGATATTGTAATTAGTTTTAGAGCCAAGTTAGGGATGTTACAGATCCCTAAGGAATGTAAGTAACAGGGTAACAACCAGTAATATGATCTAATTATAAGAATAAGATAATAGAAATAAGTGTTATATAAATAGTTTTCGAGAGTCTTACATTATGGTATCAGAGCCTAGTTCGGGATGTTACAATTGGTATTAGAGTCAGGCTCGGTTCGATATGGGCCAGTGAGGACACTGGGCCCAAGGTGGGTGGAGTGTGTTTGTCTCATATTAGTTGGAGAAAGGAACAAAATTAAAAATAGGTGTTTGATTAGGAGAAAGAGAGACCAAGGCTGAGAAGATTTTTTATTCTTTTGGTGTCCACATCCTTTTTTTCCCCTTGCCTCCTAAATTTCTGAGTTTTCCAATTAAGGGAAGGAAACCAAAAACCCTCCCCTCCCCCCGTTCCCCTCCACTCCCTCAAACCAAACAGAGCCATTTTTTCGATGAGAGAATCATAGCAATTTTGCAGTATTACAACCCTAAAAAGCTCGAGCCTGAAATCCCTTCTCGTATTGCCATTCCCTTTTCCTCCATTCATCCCGCTCGAAACTCTCGCTCGAAGCTCGTCTCCTTCCCGCGTTCGTTATTTAATCGTCGTCTCCGGCTGCTCCTCTAGTCGCCGCCTGGTTCCGCAGGCACCATTGGTTGCTCGTCTTAAGTTGCTGCCTGTCTATTTGTCCTGTAGATTGTGGATATATAATGAGGCTCTCCACAGAGGGGCAACCATGACAAACGGGAATATCCATGACGATATTGGATATTTTAGGATCTCGTACACACAATATAGCTCAAGTTTTTTGATATTTTTTAGCCCCCAAAATTCTCCCCACCCTGAAAGACGATTCTGACAACCATTGTCCAAGAATAAAATAAGGTTTCGACGACTAGTGACGATGGCAAATAAGTTGGAAGCCCTAAGGATTGAATCTGTATCACCATCTATAAATTGAGACCATAAAAAAAATTTTAAGTTGGGAGTAATGATAGTTGATTTTGGGTAACTATAGCATGTTTGGTCTTTAACATTAAAATCGTAGTTTTCCAGTTCAAGCCTTGCTGAGTAAAAAGAAGTCAGGTTTTCTGCCTTGATAAAAACACTAAATCTACAAATACCAAGGAGATAAAGATAAACTAAGGTTTTGCTTTTTATTTTTAGTTTGGAATTGTTGTCGCACAAAAACTTTTCAAGATGCACCATTTTTAGTGGGTGTTGGACAAAATAATTGTGAAAGTTTAGTATTCGTCACTATAGTATCCTTCAATTCAACTGTTTAGAGAGAATTGAACATATGCTCCGCATCTGATTCCAAAATGTTGCCCAAAAAATTCACAATCAAATTTGTAAGATTTAAAATCATCCAACAAAGTCAAACCACTGCATTAGAAATATAATGTCACCTGATCATAGAAGCTAAGTAATTAAAAATAAGCAAGTAATAAATTATAGCATAGAATAGATTGATGAGGTTTATGCACTTCAAGGGTGATAGATGTTTTTTATCTCCTTAGTCTCATCAATTATCAAGGTTAATTTGGGGATGGGTGAATAAAGAGAAACTAATTAAACAATTTTACGAAAACAATGCATTATTTCACCATACCTAGTTGCAATTCCTAATGTCCTTACTATCAGCTCAAAAAAATTTCTCTTTAATCAATCAATAATCAACTCACAAAGCAAAAAAGGAGACGAATATGGCCGATAACATATACTTCAAATTTTGATAAAAGTAATAGATGTAATGAAAAAGAACTCAATCTCCTTTAGAGGCATCAACTTATAGGAAGAATGAAGTGTTCATAAATGGTTATAATGTCCAAAACCCCTATCAAAAGAATTTAATTATGATTGATGCAATAAGCTCATGGTATAACAAGAGGGTGGTAAATGTTGTTTACTCTATATCTTATCTAGGCATATCTAAGATGATTAATGCAATGAGCTCATGGTATATGAGAGTTGGAGATCCTTGACTAAGGTTGACTATCTAATGCACACACTATCTTGTGATGTATCTATATGCCAAATGAAATGATGTGAGATACACACTGAGCGTGCGTACTGCTTTAATTGATTATGCATGCATGGCAATAAATCAATAAGTAAACAAAACCATGCCCTTCATGTTTTTTGGTGGGGTGTTTTTTCCAATGAAAGTTCCTTATTGCTTTAATTTGACTACTGGTTTGGATAAATAGCATAGTTGTATCCGGAGTTTTTGTTACAGCTTGTAAAATTTCTTTAGAGTGTGTGATTTGAATGAATCAAACTATGAGAAGGAAAATCACCTGAGAGATCCCGGCTTTTTTTCTCTTCATGATGCAAGGCCGTTTTTATATAATATAATTCGTTCTTTTATCTAACAAAATATTTTAATTAAACCGTTCAGTTCTATTATCCTATTATTCACCCTCTGCTTTGCATTCTTTTTTAGGTCGATCATCTGACAAAGATTACCGTCTTAGCAGATTAATTAGCAGAAGAAGAAAGAATATTGTCAAACTCGATCGATTAAACAATAAGATAGCCAAAAACTAAATCTACAGTAGACAGTGAGAAATGATAAACTTACCGGAAATTCAATCTGATTCACAAATACAGACGGAGAGTGAGATGAATCTGAGAAAAACAAGAGAGATGACTGTGAGAAAAAGAAGAGAGATGAAGATCAAAGTACTGACAATTGAAAAAAAAATCACGCAAGCATAATAAGGTGTGAGAGACAAAAACTATCTCATATTATGAACACACAAGACTGGAGAAATGATCAGAGAGAAAAGAAGAGAGATGAAGATAGATTAATACGATTCAATAAGAAAGAATGGTGAAACTCAATCAAAAATGAGGAAAGTCAGAAATGATAACCTGACCGGAAATTCGATGCACAAATTCAGACGGAGAGAGGGATGGATCTAAGAAAAAGAAGAGAGATATGAAGATTTCTAAATCACACTGATGTTGGCAAGCACAATTCAGAGAGACGTAACTAAAAACGGAGAGTCAAGAAGAGAGATGAAGATACATTGATATGATTCACTAAGAAAGAATGATGAAACTCAATCAAAAATCCAAGCGGAGAGAGACGTACCTGAAAAATAGAGACTGACGAAATGAAATAACAGTTGGGTGGATCGAGTTTTTATAAGCGGGAGAAGAAACTCTTTTCTCCCCCAGTACTAACAGAAAATGGCATATGAAGCAGACTGCAAAACGGACTTCTACTTTGATCCTTCAGATTCTTTACATCACTCTCAAGAATGATTCACCTAAAATCCATTTCCCAAGCGAGTTTCAAACCTTTGTATATGTCCCATTGTTCTGATTCAAAAACTGCACAGGAACCAATAACATGACTGAAGCCAACAATACCCAGATGGTCAAGGATAGTGCCCCGCTACCTGCCCTTTTTCTAGATGCCGAAACTGCACCATCCACATTCAGTTTAACCCAGTTCAAAGGAGGAGGTTGCCAGGTTAATTTCGGAACCTGCATGATCTCTGGCAATTCCCCCAACTTATATGTGAAGAACACTTTGAGCTCTTTTCGGTCTTGGACTGAGAGTAGGCATTGAAGCCTATGATACGACAGAATATACTCATTATATTAATTTTTCAAAAAAACACTTTGTCATATATATGACTACCTCCTAGCTAGGGTTAATTTGAATATTGTCAGACATCGTGGTTATGCAGCTAAAGCCCCATCCATCCATTTTTATGTGCTTATGTTTTTCATATTTTTTAACATATATTCTATGGGTGTTAAGCATGGGAAATTCCAAATATCTCAAGGGACCCTAGCGTATAGATAGGGAAAGAATAGAAAGCAGTTTCTCTACTCTTGGGGAGAGCTCCTCTTATCTGGATCATCTAGATGAGATCTGAACAGTCCATATTTAACTTTTAAATTAGTGATTTTTTAAAAAAAAAAAATTTTTAAGAAAATGTTAGTTGAGATATTATCTTTATTTTAGATTTTTTACCCATTAAAATAATTTCTTTAAAAAAAATTAAATCTGGAGGTCTCAACGGTCTAGATGAAAGGAATTCTCTTTACTCATCCAAAAGATGAGGAGGGAGACTCGTTCCGGAAAGAACAAAAACCCCTACTCAGGCCGAAAAGCAACCAAACAAGAGTAGGCATAGGACCCCTCAACCCTGGATTTAGTTTTTTGGATAGGCACTGAAATCTGGACCATCCGTTGGGATTTGGACGGTCCGGATTTAATTTTTTTTACTTTTTATTTTTTTTTGAAAAAAAAATTATTTTAATAAATACAAAATATAAAATAAAGATAATATCTAAACTAACATTTTTTTAAAAATAATTTTTTATTCAAAAATCACTCATTTTAAAAAAATCAAATCTGCACTATTCATATCTAGATCAAGATGGTCCAAATGATAGGAACCGAAACTAGTTCCCTTCAATCCCCAATGGAGCGAACCAGTTCAATGGATGATCATTATCCATTCATTGCTCGCTTGCTTAATTTTCTTGTCAAAGATGTCCCTTACTCCCTTCTAAGAAACAATAATTTACGCTTAAATTAAATTATCAATAAATTCACAATTGTAGGAAAAGATCCGTTAGACCCAATCTTCCTTTTACAAAAATGGCTTACGATCACAATGCTTTGAACAATTAATGAACCAGATAAATCATGAATATTCATCCCACTTGCTGTCCTTGGAGAACAAGTTCAATCCACTCAGTTCTGCTGACCTAGTGCTTTTAAAATCACACTATTGGGGTGTGTTTGGTTTGAGGGGAGGCTAGGGGAGGGAGGGGAGGAGAGGGGAGTTAAATTACCTTTTTGGGTTGAAGGTATTTAAATTTTGGGCGGGAATCCAAAATTTAAAAGAAATGTGGGGGTAAATTTTGGGCCGGAACTCAAAATTTAAAAGAATGAGAAGTAAATTTTGAATTTCATTTGTACAAAATTGTAATTTAATAACCCTCCCCTCCCCTACCCTCCCCTCAAACCAAACACACCCTTAATATCTAGGCATATCAAATATCAACATCTTTAAAACATGATTCTTTCTCCCATATACTTGGGCCCAGAAAACAATGTCTTCATTTCCTCTTCATTGAAGGTCTCCATCACTAGATCAAGTTTCAATTATTGGGATTTAATATCATAAAAAAATATTATTATAACATTAAATAGTATTGAAATATCAATAATTGAAACTTGATCTAATAGTGGAGACATTCAATAAAAATGAAATTGAAAGAGATTAATTGAGACACTCTATCCCCCCGGAGCCATCAATGTCTTGTAAAAATAATCTCTTTCATAGAGTTTAGCAGCCGGAACAATCGGTTCCCAACCCAAGCAATTATATACCATTACTATAGCAGAGTAATTACTGTAGCGAACATTAACATCATAATTCATAACTCATAAGTAAAATCAAAGCCTGATTCGTTCCATATGATTCGGTTTATATATCAAAGATGACTGATGAACCTCAATCATTTTATTGCGGACAACGAGAAGAGAAATTAGTTTGGAGAAACTACTTTCTATGGACATGACGAAGGAAGATGATGAGAGGAGGCTGGGCAGGCTAGGAAGAGAAAATGCACAGCACACATGCACTCCACCATTTTATTTGTAATTTTCACCTTTGTACTGCAACTAGCTAGCAAAATTTATTAAGCTTCAAGATAGACCCTGTTTGCAAAAGTAGACTGCAGATAAACAATCATGAAGATAAACTTCATCATGAGATGCTTATGTATTTTTATAATAGATTTTATCTACTTCTATTTTGTAAACTGAGTCTACCTAAATTTTTTCTGAATTACCCAAAAAAAAAAAGAGAAACAGATTAGCACAGCCACCGCTGCAGTTTACACTTGATTGGCCAATCTATGGTGACACAACTTCAAGATTTCTCTGGCATATAAAGACCCTATACCTGCAAGAAGAAAGTCAGATTACCCAATATTAATTCATAAATTACAGAGTAGATAAAAATGGCAGCAGACTTTATGATCCCACAAAGCACCAGCACCAACTAGCATGCAGCAACTAAAGGATAGTCAAATTCAAGGATATTCGTTTTAACAGCAAAAGGTTGAGAGTTTAAATGGTTCTTGGCATCATACTAGAGCCTTTATAACTGAATGGTCCAGAATTTGATCCTTTTTGCTTCCCATTCTCACAATAATAGTAGGTATGACGGATATATGCTGCTAACAAAATAAGTTTTCTGCATTGAAAATCAACAAACCAAATGGTCCCTCATATCTGGGGAACTAGCCAAGATAATGCACATGAACTTGACTAATGCTGAATTGGTTATGATTTCCATCACCAGCTTCAATAATTTCAATAAACAACTTATGCCTATTCATTTTCAGGGTATGATTACAATTCAACACTAAAAGAATCAAGTTAAGGCAGTCGCAAAAGTGCAACAAGACTAAACTTCGCAGACAGAAATATGCAAATCCATGTGACTGATTGCCCTTCCCACTAAAAGCAATTGTAATCTAACTTGGACAAAATGCATATATATGTATGAGCAACTGTAACGATTCAAAAGAGTGGGCAAGAGATTAAGGGAACCCAGGTGATCAGGGATGCTACTGGGCAAGATAGACCTCAATGGAAATGGGAAAAGAGTGGAATTTTTTCTGTCCGATCAGCTTACCATTCACTTCATAATGCTCAAGAGGTCTCTCCAGGAAGATGGGGGATATTTGGAAGTTGAAAATCCCACAGCGATGTAAATCGTTTGCATGGCTCCTACTTCATGAGCGACTCATAATGAACAAAGTCAAGAATAGGAGAAACTTGCACCCTAGTGGCATATGTGATAGGTGCAAAAGTTCTACAGAAGATGTTTTACATGCTCTAAGGGACTGTGAGGAGGTCCGCACATGTTGGGAGTCTATTATTGCTCCCTACTATTATTCAAGATTCTTTTCTTGCAATACTAGTGATTGGTTCAGTTTCAATATGAAGCATAATGTTCGGCACAAGAATTGTTATTAGAAAGGCTTGTTCATTGTTATTTGCTGGCTGATCTGGAGATCTGGAGAGATCGAAATGAGCTTGTGCACTCAAATTCTTGTACAGGTCTCAATACTGTGTTGGCAAGAGCCGAGGCAATAATGGGTAGCATGACCAAAGCTACTGCTAAACTTAAAGGGGTGAACATAACTGAGAATCTAAGGAGGTCAAATCCCCATCATGTTCCTTCCTGTAGCAGACAAACGATTGTTGAGACGGATGGAGCTTTTTCCTACACGAGCCGACACCTCGCGTGTGGGGGTGTAATTAAGGATTCACAAGGGCATTTAGTGGAGGGATTTATGTTGAGGCTCAGTACTGGTGATGCTCTGACTGCTGAAATTTGGGGTTGCCTTATGGGTATGAAAAGAGCTTGGGATGGGGGGTTCAGAGATGTGTTGATTAGGTGCGACTCCTACGAGGTTATCGACCTACTTTAAAATGAGATCCCATATATGCATGAAGAATGGCAGCTGCTTACAGAGATTAAAGCAATGTTGGAACGGAGCTGGAATGTAGAGTTCCAATATATTGATAGAGACGACAATAGTATGGCAGACTCGTTAGCCAAACGAGCACTGAGTTCTTCTCATGGGCTTCAAATTATGCCAGCAGATGCAATCTTCTCGGATTTGCATACGGAAGACCCGAGTTAGCTTGCTAATATTGGTTCTCTTGCTGTATTTTGCATTTCCACTATATCAAAAAAAAAAAAAAAAGATTAATGTCTTCTTGTTTATCCACGTCTGACACATGTCTGGTTGACCGAATGGTAAATGACCTGTCCATTTGTCTTCTGGTTCATTTTAAATTTGAGCATTTTTTTTGTGCTCGACATTGGATTAATTTTTCCCCTACCCGACATTGTTCATCGTTATTGCTGGATTAATTGGATGGTTCATTTTAGTACTGATTACTTGTTCATCCACCTTGCTTATTGATTTAGTCTGTGTTGATGGTTCTCGTAAGTTTGAGCTTTGGTGAAGCTGTGTGTTATTGATTTAGTCTGTGTTGATGGTTCTCGTAAGTTTGAGCTTCTGGTTCATTTTTGGGAACGTAACGGAATAATTAGATTGATTATATTATTGTTGGGTGAGAGTAGAAGTTAATAGATTTTTTTTTTTTTTTGAAACTTCCAAGTTTTTCTCTTCTTTCCGCCTACTCTCAAGGGAACAAATCACTCCCTTTGTTTACTCACCTTCCTTTACGGACAGGTATAAAATGGATTCTGCCTTAATTCCCATTCCATCAACTTACCTGAACCAGCTCTGTGATTAAGCTGTGCCTTCTTCGTTTTGACTCTGTTTTCCTTTTGAATGTAATGATCCTTCATTGTGCAAAATAAAGGAAATAAGGAAATGTTTAACCGGTGATCTCATCACCGTCACCATCATATTTGGTTTTTTAGTCATAGAAACGCTGTATGGAGGAGTCAGCACTCAGCACACTAGGCGTATTTATATGCTTATTTTACTGTTATACTCCGTCACTCTTCTCTCTGCAGTTTTCTAAGAATTTGCAGGACAACTTTCTCCTCTTAAGTTCTCCTCTGTACTGTAAAAAAATCTGTTCTTTGTCCTCTAAGACAGTATTAACTTGGCCTACTTGTTTCTCCAGAAAATCTGCATGCTGCTCAAGTTTTACCACTTCCTTTTTCAAACTATCTATTTCCTCTGATTTCTTCTATATTTCTTCCTGCAATCTCTCTGAATTTTCTTTGCTTTCATTTTCTGATGCTGAAAGCTTCAGCAATAAACCTTGCTGCGTATTATTAGATACTTGGATAAGGAACATGACAGAGTACAATAGAAGACAATAATTAAGGAAGATTAAATAGACATGCCATCTGGTTCTCTAACGATCTGGAACTATCTGAAAAAATTTCAACTTTCTCCTGTAATTTGGAAATTGATAACTCAGCTTCTTCCTTCTTTAAGATTGAAGTCTGAGACTTTTTGTGACCAGTGCTTCTGAATGCCCTGACTATTCAATTTTTTAGTTATTCATTGCAAAGAGGTTGCAATTGATTTGTAGATGTTATAGTCAAAGGAGATAGATTTTGGTTATACATTTTGCAGCGACTTGAATTATCAGGCTTTTTATGAAGGTCTCTTTGTTTTTTGTGTTGTTTGACGGCTTTCAGAAAGAAGCTATTCAGATGGTGAAGCCCGACAAGGGTACTACCTCTTTTGGTTTTCTATTTAAGGAGGGGATCATAGTAGCTTCTTATTCTCCCTTGAGCACTGGAAGTAAGTACTCCTATCTCATCCATTGGTGAAATTTATTTATTGTTTTCTAACTGGTACCAATGTTGTGCAGCACCGCAAATTATGGAAATTAATCGATATATGCTTAGCACAACAGTCGGCAGAGGTGCAGACCAACTCCTTTTGGACAAGGTAATGTATACAATCGTATATCGAACTTTTTTATATTTGTCTGTATTGCCCTTTGTTTACCGTGTTTGACACGTAAATGCCTGCATCCTGGCATCCCAAAGAATGCTGTTCCTGGGTTATTTTCCTGCAGTTGTTATAGTAGTTACAAATTATATGATTTGACTTCATTTACATTACAATCATTAAGTAATTTTTGAATGAAATAATGATGTGAGTAATTTTATTTTAACGGCGGCAGTATGAATCACAAAATAATCAAAGAATATCTGTGCAATCAGCTGCAGAACTTTTTCAAGATATTATAGGCAAATACTGGGGAACGGAGTTAGATGTTTCAGCCTTGGTCGCTGGTTGGGAACCACAGATGGTAAATTATATGTTCTAGGTACTAACTACTAAATAGGTTTTGCCTTGCTAATCGGATTTTCTGATAAGGGAATGTCATTTTTCGGGATCCTCTTCGTCGACAATTGTCAAGAGGGATGTCTGCTGGGTTCCCATTTCTGGATTAGAACCGGGCCAGCATACATTTATATGTCAACTTTAATGACCGGTGTTAATTTATTCGGTTCAAATCTCGTGCTCTGACATGGTCAATTGTGTGTGACTATGTTTAAGATAAGAATTATGTATGGATTAAAAAATCTAACATCCCCTTGAAATTATTCATATCATGTGTGAGCACAGTTCCGTGCATCGTATAGGGGTGAAGGTCTTGTTAGTTACAAATTATATGATTTGACCTCATTTACATTATAGACTTATAGTCATTTAGTTTTTTTAAATAAAATAATGATGTAAGTAATTTTATTTCAGTGCATGGAGTATGAATCACAAAATAACCGAAGAATGTCAGCCCAACTAGCTTCAGAACATCTTGAAATTATTTATCCTCTTGCAGTGATGCTACATCGGCCTTGATCGCTAGCTGGGAACCGCAGATGGTGAATTACATGTTCTAGGTACTAAATAGGTTTTGCCTTGCTCATCGGATTTTCTGACCAAGGAATGTCATTTTTCAGGGTTCTCTTCTTTACTTAGTTGACAATTTTGAAGAGGGATGTCTGCCCTGTTCACGTTTCTGGCTTAGATCTGCGTCAGCATTCGTTTATGATTCATGTGAGATCAGGTTAGTTAAGCTTTTCTCCTGATCTATCCATCAGTTATAGTAGTGTTGAATTTGTTAACCCTTGCATTACTAGGAAACGCTACAATATGTCACTTTGTGAAGCTGTGCATCATTTGCCCGATGGGCGATACATCTTGCCGCATTTGAAGATGGGGTCAGAGACGGAGTTGCCAGCCGTATTTATTTTACTCGTCCTTTGATTTACCTTCATCGATATAGACTTTCCTAACATTCTCCCTATTCAAAAGCCTGAAAAAAAATGAGGTTTATACATGCACATGTGTTCAGATCATGTTCGCCTTTCTTCGTTCCCATAACTTGTGACTGAAATTAGTGGTCTTCGAAATCAGTAGGGTACAAGCTGCCTGTTTTTGTTCCAGTTTAGACAATAATAGAAGCATGGTTCATATTGTAGTTTTGCATTTCAAATTCTGATATATGAAATCAGCCTTAATGACCTGTGGCTTCCATATGATTTTAGTTTATTACGTGGGACGTAATGGATGGAAGAAAATGTTTAGTGATGATGTTGTGAAACGCTGTCATTGCTACCCTATCACTCCGAACACAGTGGATCAAGAAACGAAAGATGAAGAAGCGGGAGGTCAAGAAATGACAGAGGCACCTAGAGAGTTTTGAACAGAATCTTGAAATGAGATTTTCTCATGCCTAAACACCGTTTCATTTAACTTCGGCAAAGTGTCTAAATTTTTACAATTGTGACTTGAAACGAACACATTGGAATCGAAACTTTTTTTGTTTTTGCCCCAACTCATGATATTTTGTTTTTGAAACAAAATGGCCTACGTTGAATGCGTAACAAAATATTGAGAAATAGACAATGTTGAATATTTGTTCACTGGGCAACATTTGATTATAGCTCACGTTTTGTTACTCCCTTCGGTCCTAATTATAAGATAAAGTTGATTTTTTTGGAGAAATTAAGGAAGTCAATTAAATTACTTTAGAGTGTTTATATTTTTAGTATCCTTAGATTATATATTAGTTTATTAGTCAAATTAATTAGTTTGGAGAAAAAAATATAAATATAAATACTTTAAAATAATTTAATTGGCTTCCTTAATTTCTCCAAAAAAATCAACTTTATCTTATAATTAGGACCGGAGGAAGTATAATTGTTATATTATACATTTATTGCATATAAATATTGTTTTACACAAAGTCTATTCATTGGTACAGCAGAATCATATTTTTATTAATAAAGTGAGATTGCATAAAATTTCTCACTTTATTTTTTTCCCCGTGGGCATTAATGGAATATTACAAAAATTATGGGGCAAAATAATTAAAGGGGGTTAGGGTGCAAAAATAGGCATTAACTTCTATCAAAAGTGTAAAAGTAACCATAAATTTTTTTAAATACAAAAATAAATATAAACTTTTTGAAAGAGGGTAAAAGTAATTGTGTTAATAATCTCAAACAACTGTTACTTTAAGCCTTTTTAATGAAGAGTTAAGGTACTAAAATAGCTATTACCTTATATAAAAAATGTTAAAGTAGCCATATATATTCTTAGGCCTTTCTCGTTTTGATCGCCTCTCTTATGTGGAGGAAATGAAGATTCTGAATTAGCTAGTGAACACGAAAATTGCTTTACCAAATCAATGAAAAAAGCTTTATTGTAATAAGGAAAAAGAATCTTTACTACATTTTTTAAACAAGAGAATGATATATTTTCAAACAAGCCAGATTATTTGAGCCATAAATAATTTTATTTATCAAAGCTTATACAACTGAAAGGACCATACAAATTATAAGCAGTTAAGAGATTACTAGACTAGAATTCCTTTCAAGTTTTCCTGAACATAATTGACTTGTTTATTTTTTTTTAAAAAAAGGGAAATATGTATTTTTTTTTAAGTTAAAAGAAAGTTTAAAATTGAGATTAGAGCCTGGATATTTTGTCAAATAACCAATTGAGCTAACAATAGTATCATATTCTCATCCATCTATTTGACCTTAAGAGTTGAGGACAACAAAGAGTCATTTCCTGAACCTAGAATTCTCCAAAATTGTTTGGCTAACAGGGCTTGATTAATAAGTTTGATAGGGCTCAACCCTAATCCACCTTGATCAATAAAAAGAAAAAGAAAGTCCTTTCTAAGTAGATGCATTTCTTGTGATCACCTAGCGAGCCCTAGAAAAAATTAACACACTTGCTATCTATAGTTTAACAGACATGTATGGGCAGTTCGATGCAAGACATAACATGAGTATTGACAGAAGCAGACATGAGAAGAGTTTGCTTTAAGGCTTGAGACAATAGTCTCGCTTGCCATGCATTTGTTCTATTGTCAATATTTTGAACAACTTGCTGAGAAATTTGAGATTTCTTTCTATCGGGATCAATCCAGGTACCTAAATATTTCCCCAACTTTCGAGAAAAATGCACATTCAAGAGTTTAGAGAAATCCATCTTCATTTGGTGTGGTAGGTTTGAACAAGGTATTAAAACCTGGATCGGGTACTGAACCGATTAGGGTATTGGGTTAAGGGTCAGTGTGTCAGACCAGGGACAAACCAGAGCTAAACCGAGGCCAAACCAGTGAAAAATTGAAAATTTTATGCTTATTGGTATGAAATTCTAAAAAATATATTAAAAAATTAAATTAAATTGGGAACCGGATCAGACCGGGAACCGGACCGGTCTACCGGCCAGTTCGCCGGTTTTCGGGCTGATCCGGTCCGATTTCCATAACCCTGAGTTTGGACTAAAAATGAGTGTGGACTTGGATTATTGACCCGTAGGCCAAATCAATGGCAATATTTGAACAAGGCATAATTAGTACCCTCAAAAAAGAACAAAGAGTCATCCACATACAACAAGTGAGAGATATCGGTCTTGCCGCATTGCAAATTTTAATGGATCTGGCTGCGGTCCGCTGCCTAGCGGTCCGCTGCCAGTACTTTTCTCCTAAACTACATCGTTTTGGTGTAGTTTAGGGGTAAAGGGGTGGGTTTTTTTTTTAAAAAAAATAAAATATAGTATTTTAAAATATTTTTTTGAAAGTATCTAGTATCTTAAAATATTTTTTAAGTAATATATAGTATCCTAAAATAATTTTTAGTACTTTAATCCCTTAAAATATGTTTTCAGTTGTACCCAGTGTGTTAGTAAATTGATTGCAATTTAACCCTTAATGTGTTTTTTCAGTTCCAAAAATCACTTTAAAATATTTTTTGGTGTTTTTAACCCTTTAATGTATTTTTTCAGTTCTAAAAATCACTTTAAAATATTTTTTTGGTGTTTTTAACCCTTTAAAATATTTTTTGATGCTTTTAACTCTTTAAAATGCATTAAGAATTAAATTGTAATCAATCTACTAACACACTGGGTACAACTGAAAACATATTTTAAGGAGTTAAAATATTAAAAATTATTTTAAGATACTACATGTTACTTAAAAAATATTTTAAGATACTAGATACTTTCAAAAAAATATTTTAAAATACTATATTTTATTTTTTTTAAAAAAAAAACTCACCCCTTTACCCCTAAACTACTCCAAAATGGTGTAGTTTAGGAGAAAAGGACTGGCAGCGGACCGCAGCCAGATCCAATTTTAATACCCCTCCACGAACTTGAAAAACTTGAAGTCTCAAAGACTTTCCTTCTTTTAAAATCTGTATTACTAATTTAAATTTTTTTAGCAAAACTTGATCTCTTACATTTTAACTCTGTTTATTTTATTTCTTTTGGGCGACTTGATGATATTAAATATACGATTTTGTCCTTTCAAAAAAAAATTGATTCAATTAGATCTCTAAAAGATTATAGCCCAATTAATAAAAATAAAAAAAAGAAAATCATTGGTTTTTTTAAGAAATATGTTGGCCTATTTTAAAATATATTCATACTCTTAGTCAATAAATATTTATTTGAACCATGATTCATCACGTTGTGAGGAATTAGCCCCTTTTGTTAAACTCAACCTTTAGTTGGTAGAAAAATGTAGTTGTAGTAAAGGACTTGTGACTAATTATTTTATTGAGAATTAGGCTTGATTCAACCGGAGTCCATAGGTTAAGGATTTACTCATATCTATTACACCTAAAACTATACTAAAAAATCTTATTTGGCCTCTAAAGTCCTCAAAGTAAGACTCACTTTGTAGTTCCATTTATTTGAATTAGGTTTTATATTAAAAACTGGATGTAGTATTAAGTTAATTCTAAAATGAGTCGCACTATTCAATGTTTGTAGACAATAATCCCCTTCTCCTTCGGTCCAAAAAAAATCCCCTTATCCGAAATATAAAGCTTAGTTTAGGGGCGAATTTAGATGTTAAATGTAAGACATTTTTTATTTTATTTTTTATATTTATTATTTTGCTCCAAACTAATTTGCTTAACTTATAAATTGACATATAATATAATTTGCTATAACAAAATATTACACCAAAGTATTTAGAGTTCATGTGATCATATCACATATATTATAATTAAGTAATTTATTTAATTTTTTTAATATCTCTAAATTAGATAGGTCTTAGATTAAAGATATGAGGAGTATATATTATTATAGATTTTATACTTTGATGGATGCTATTCAATAAAAAAAATTGAAATGGTAATATTAAATATTTAATTATTTAGAAGGATGTAACAAATCTTACGAATAGCAAGTGAATAACCAATGGAAATATTTACTCATTTTTTAAAATAAAGAATGGAAGACAAAGAAAGAAAAGCATGACATAAATGAAAAAGCAAGAGCAAGAAGAAACAAGAAAAGTTAAAGTAAAAAAGTAAAAGGAAGGATATTAGCCACAATAAAAAAGTTGTTTTGAGTTGCAATGCAGATTGTAGAGAACACAATGATGGGGAGGGATAATTCTGGAAGGTTGATTATTAGTGGGATTATATGATTAAACCTAGCTAGCATTTGGATTTAGAGTTAGATTGTGTAATTATTATCATTACCCATAATCACATGGCTCTAAATGATTGATTGTTAATTTCATTGGCCCCAGTCACTTCCTTCACATCCTCTCTTTTTCATTCATAATTATTTCTTTTCCAATGTATTAATATATATTAAAAAAATACTCTACAGTATAACTGAAAATGAGTAATATTTGAGTAAAATTTGTTCACCCACTAGTAAATAATATGTTCATGTATTAACCACACGTATAATTAAAACAAATTATTATAGCACAAATACCATGAATTACTATTTTAATTTTCTTTTCAAAAAAGACTTCATCTTAGGCTCAGTAATAAGACGAGAAAATTTAAAATCTAACATTTAAAATTTTTACTGGCTCGAATTAGGTATTTATATCATAATTTTGTTCTTCACATCAATCAATTGTGAGAGTTTCACATGGTGGTCATCAAATTTCCTACCAACTTTTTCCTAATTAAAAATATGAAAAAAAGGAAAAAGGAAAAATAATAGGTATTGCCTTTTTTATCATTTAGATTTGTTCATGTCAATATTCAATATAAATTGTATGCATATTAAAACAAATTAATATTATTTAATTTTAGAAAACTCAGAATCGAAAATAAAAATTCTCTTTAACTAATTCAAAATTCAAAAATAATAAGTAAAAAAACACACAACTATTGTGAACAGAATATAAAATGAGTTGAACTGTACACAATTTATAAATAGTTTGATTGCTTCTTTCAGTTCAAATTGTCCAAATTGCCTATACGTTTCGATTTATTTTAACACTGAACATGAATTGAGTTGAAATTACATTGCAAATCTAGTGAACAGTCTTTCTCATTCTTGTCATAAAATTGGTACTTCCACAATATATTTGAATATTTTTCTCGCTGATCGTTAAATAATTTAATCTTAAGATCTCAAAATTATTCACTAATTATCTTACAGACATGTTCTCTTTTTACCAAAAAAAAAAGTTAAATAAAAAATACATTAAAAATATCCTAATTAAATTGGATCATGCTTAAAATAAATGTATAGTATCTAATAGTAAATATTGTGTGTATCGAATGAAATAAGATATAAATAATTTATGACATATAAATAATATAACTTAATATAAATTTGATGTTTTGTGTCAATTTTGGTTAAGAAAAAGAAAAGGTTGGTGAGATTGATACTTTGTGCTCTCCTAACAGACGCAGTCCACTCCAGAAATCAACAATATATTTAAGAACTTTTATATTTTTAAGTTTTGAATAAATCAAAACATAATATATATAAATAATGTAATTTACTGAAGATATATATTTTCTCTAAAAAATTATTTTTTTAAGTTAACATCTTGTTTCGTTCAAAAAAACGGTGAAAATTAAAATAACAATAAATAAAAATACTTTTTGAATTATATATAAAAAATTGAAAAGTTGAAATATAAATCTCCAAAAAGAAAATCTGATCACATAGTTCACATTGCTAAGAAGATCCATAAGTGCGCAGTATGAAAGGTAGAAAATTTCGAATGTGAACCAATTCATAAAATTTATAGCAAATGATGATAATTGATAAGTTAATTTTTTTAGTCAATGTTAGAAAAAGATTGGAATGAAACCAAATTTTGTCTTTAATTGAGAATAGCTTCATTAAGAAATTGTAAGCCACCTAATGTTTCATGCTTGATTGTGAAAATGTGTTATCAATGAATGGATAATCCATATGGTTTAACATCATACTCCCTCCGGTCCTAATTATAAGATAAAATTGATTTTTTTGGAGAAATTAAGGAAGCCAATTAAATCACTTTAAAGTATTTATATTTTTAGTATTCTTATATTATATATTAGTTTATTAGTCAAATTAATTAGTTTGAAGAAAAAAATAAAAATAAAAATATTCTAAAGTGATTTAATTGACTTCCTTAATTTCTCCAAAAAAGTCAACTTTATCTTATAATTAGAACCGGAGGGAGTAATAATTTAGCGGTGAGAAGTTGTTTGGGATTTATTTAAATAACGACAGCTAATGAACATAAAGTGTGATTAATACTTCCAAAAAGATATATTCAACGTTATTTTCTGCTCACAAAAGATTAGCTTTAATTTCAAATGTATTTTCTATCTTAATAAATATCCATCCCATAATCAGAAAAAATTAGCTAGCGTGTCATAGTCACAGTTATATGGTGATACTAATTTACGACCAGGAACAAGATTTTAAGCGAGTTTTTTCATGATTATTAATAATGATTTTTGTTAGGAAGTATATTTATTTTATGAAATATTAAGTTCATGCTCCTGTTTTCAATTTTATTACCAAACAATTATCGTAATTCGATTTCTAAAAAATTATGAACATTATGACTCATTTTAGAATTCATTTTCATATATAGAGTCCAAGTTAATTATATATATATATATATATATAACTATGAAGATAAAATTATACAAGCTGAAACTATCATTTTCCATTTTTATATATAATTTTTTGAAAATAAAATGTAAATTAGTTGTTTTCAGTTTTAAATTATACAAACAAGCCTTTGATACAAATTACACAAACAAGTCTAAACATATATGTTTTGTGGGAAAACAGGGCAAATGCTGTATACAGGAAGAATCATCATTTTAGGTAGTCTATGGACGGTAAGAAAAATAGAGAGGTCATTTACCCTAATAAAACACTACATAAATAAATAAATAAAATTTTATAATTAACTAAGAGGATAAAACATGGAGTTCATTTATATTCATCACATCCAATTTTCCAACAAAATCTTGCCATGCGGACATTTTTTTAATAATAAAAATTCACATTAATAAAATTTTACAATTCTGTTGGACTGTTGTTAGTAATCAAAATCACAAGTATGGCAATTTTTAATTATCCTAATTCAAAATGGACCTACATTTTAATATTGTATCCTAATTTAAAATCTGATACAAATTTAACCAAATGTAACAGTTTGAATTAAACAAAAATACATTTTCCTTTGCTCTCTGTTCTGTGTTGAATAATGCAACTTAATTGTTTTAAGTTACTACTTTTTAATTGAATTATGGGATTAAAAAAGATAGTTAAAATTATTTTAAGAATTTTGATCTCTTCAAAAATAATTATAACACCCCGTAAATAAGAAAGCAATATATACATACTTATATACATACATTGATTTTTTGCCTTTTTACTTTTAGAAGGACAAAGGACATAGTGATCCATATATGATACTCCCTCCGATCCTAATTATAAGACAAAGTTGACTTTTTTGGAGAAATTAAGGAAACCAATTAAATTACTTTAGAGTATTTATATTTTTATTTTTTTCTCCAAACTAATTAATTTTACTAATAAACTAATATATAATCTAAGGATACTAAAAATATAAACACTCTAAAGTAATTTAATTGGCTTCCTTAATTTCTTCAAAAAAGTTAACTTTATCTTATAATTAGGACCAGAGGTAGTAATTATATATGGAACATGAGGGCTGCCTTGTGCTGTTGAAATAGTTAACAAGAGGGGCCTCATATGGCCCTACAAATTCCCACCTCTCTCTCCTCATTGGCTCATATGATCCAATTATTATTTCAGACAATAAATGACATTTAAAAAAAAAAACTCCATTTCTATTCTGTTTCCCATTATTCTTGATAATTATTGATGATGCTCCATTTCGATACCCTCAATTATTATTCCTTGGTCCCTACTTCATCATCACCCAATCAATATGGTATTATCCATTTCTTCTTCTTCTTCTCTTCAGGCTTAGTAATATTCCAAGTAAGCCTCTCACACTAATCATAAGTGTCAAAAATATAGTATAAAAACCAAAAAGGTCCACTTTAATTAATTTCAAATATTGATTCCTTTTATTTTAGAAGGCGTGAAATTCAACTCAAGCATCTAGAATAAAATAATCCTAGCTAATCAAGGAATATAATTAATAAAGCCATGAATTTATGAGACTGAGAAAATTGAGCGCAATAAAGGAGCGTGAAGAAAAATATGGGCCTTGATGTGAAGCCAGCATGTGCGCTTGCATGTGCGCAAGACATAAATAAAAATAAAAATGACAACTTGAGATAGACCACTCCTTCACACAGAAGCAACGTGCACCAGGTTGTGTGTGTGTGTTAATTCGTGGGCTTATAGATATTAAATTAAATAAATAAATAAATTGTGAGTGTGTGTGTGTGGTGTTTGTGCGTAGGTTGGTGTGTAATTGTTAGCAGTCACAACTCACAAACCTAAAAACCTTCTTCCCTCACCACAGGTTATGAACATGGGCGTGCCTGTCTTTGAACCCCATGTCCTTATCTCTGCTTAATAGAGACCTTCATGTTGCCTTTGTCCCACTTCTTCATTTATCACTCCTCTACTAGTTTGGTTTCCAAGTCAAATTTGGAATCATGCATCAACATTTTATTGCTTAAATTACACAAAAACTCCCTCTTATATGGAGATCTTGTACAAATAACCCCTCAATCTTCAAAACTTAATAATAAACCTCTCTACATTTTCAAATCTGTGCCAATATAACCGGCCGTCTCTTAAACTTTATTTTTTTGGTGCATATATAACCCTTCAAACTTTGATTGATGTGGGGATAATCTCCCTAAACTTAAACCACATATGGATAATTCAGTAATGTAAAAAATTAAGCGCATAGGAGTTATGTTGGTATACGGCTATACGCAAGAGTTTAGGAGAATTCATTATAAAGTTTTTTTTTTTTTTTTTTTTTGCTAGGCATAAGTATCCTCATATTGGAAGTAATCTTATTTGAGGCACTGTCATATACTAAACAGGCACCTCTCCTAGCGGGGATTCGAACCTTAGTTTACCATATTGTGAAGAACTAACCCATTTCGCTAGATCTAACTCCCATTGGTAATTCATTATAAATTTTTAAATATTATTATGGATCTGTATACATGTTTCAAAGTTTGGGACAGCATCTATCATTTATTCTATTTTATAATTTTATTATTTCAATTAAAAATAAACAAAAGCATATACTAATAAAGTAATGATTTTGTGAAAAATGAAAAGAGGCACTTATCTTGTGCCTTGCTTTTTCAAGATAAAAAATAAATTAAATTTCAATAGTATATCAATTGCCTCTCAATCATATGAGATAAACCAACAATCCCTCCAATTAAAAATATTAATTTCAATTTTCTTATAATATTCCCTCACCTCATCCTTATTTCATTTTAAGCCTCAACTCCTAAAGCATACCAAACTTTGTAACATATTCATAGGCAGAATTTTTGTTTCTATTTATTTGTCGATGGAGTATTGTATATGTTTAGTTGTTGTACTTAAACCTTAGTGGATACAGAATTAACCTTATAAAAACATGGCTGCACATTAATCCTTCCCTGGTAATTTTGAATTACTTGGTGTAAAATAGGCAAAGAATTTGCAATACACTACGTTCAATTATTGACTCATATAAAGTAACTTTTGTCCAGAGTTGGATTACATACTTGCTCTTTCCAGGCCCACCGTTACTAAAGATCAACGGACCAGGTCAACCTAAAAAAGCAAAACCAACGGCTGGCATGAAGAAAAACGACAAATCGTGTCGCTAAGGCGAACAAGAATCCACAAACGTCACGACGTATTTGTAAGTGGGTGCCGACGTGCCGTACTTCGTTAGTTCGTTGCCACATCGTAGGGCCGAGTGTCGGAGGAAGTGCCAAATGCTCACGTGGCACCACAATGAGTTCTTGTAATGCCACGTCAGCACCGCATATGGAATTTTTGTCTGTTTGGTGCCTTGAAATTCCGGCGAGGTTTGCGCTTCAGAGATTGAAGGCACGTTGGTGGTGGGATAACGTTGGACCTACATTTAGCCTTCCAAGTTTGATTTTTTAGGGCCAGCCATGTGCTTCCGCCACCACACTTTTAGCTCGTACCTTATTTTAACTTTTTTATTTTTTACTGTGGTATTATTTTAATTTATCATTAATTTCAAAATAAAATCCACATTTCTGTTTTTCCCCATAATAATAAAGTTTTGGTCACCCGTCCATTTAATTTCAAATTGAGAGTATGTTTGGATTCTTTTTTGTATCCTCATAAACTAGTTTGAAAAACTCAGAGATAATTTGGGCTTAAAATTTATGTTTGGATTGACATTTGAGTCAATTAAACTTTTCCTAAAAGTCAAGTTAGTTTATTATCAAAATAATACATTAATCATAATTTTTTCCTGCAATAATGTTGGATGGATTTATGATGACAGTTAGAAAATATTCCTCCAACTCTATTTATAAATCATCTTTAACATGTTTTACGGAAGTAAAGGAGAAATTTAAAATTTATTAGCTGTTATAAAATACAGTTTTTTAACTTTGCCTGCGTTAATATGGATCATTTGCCTATATTTTAATAACTTGTACCGTTGTTTAATAGAAGGAGTTGAGAAAATTTATAATATACTTTATAAATAGGATCAAAAATTTATTCTCTATTTTTCTTGTGAATATAATTAGAGGAGTATGAAATTGATTAAATATTGATAATTAAGATACAAAAGTCTTATTCCGTCTATAAGTTGGTTATTAAAAGTTGAAGGAAGGTTGGAAAATATGTAAGGATTAACCCTTCCATGCCACATGGAGTGCATGGTGACAAACAATAATTACAATAATGTATGTGAAAGTCCAACTGTCACCCATTTTCAGTTACTTCCCCTTAAATCAATGTGAAGCCCAATCATTAGAAAAAATTACATGTGAAGTTGTCAACAATTGTAACTATGCTTCTTTTAATTTGACAAACTGAAATCCAAGTGATATTTCATTATATTTTTAGGGTTAGGATGCCTGATGTACCCCCATGCCGCCTTAAGAAATGGGGGTATCCTAAATATTTTTTTTTCATGTTTCCTTTCATAATTAAATACTGCATAAAATGAGTAATATTTTGATATGTCATGAGTGAAAAATGAAATTTTTTTTTATAATTTTTCAATGATTTAATTCTCTAAATTTGGATAGTTTTTCTTTTATTTAAAGTATTAAATCTTCAAAAAAAATATATATAAAAATTGAAAACAACACCATTTTTTTATTTATAAGACATCAAAATAAAACTTATTTTTTTTATAAAATCTAATAATGAAATTAAACACAAAAATTTATTTAAAAAGCCCCCCATTTTTTAGGGGCAGCAGGGAGGGCAGCATTAGGATGCAACAGGCACCCGCTGCCCATATTTTTATCACAAGGCATCTTTAGCCACATTACTAAAACTTTAACTTATCACATGACAATAAGAAAGATAATGACAATTAATTTCACAAAAAAAAAATTTCTTCAGCATTAACAAGTTAGTTTGTTGCCGAGTTAAGTTATAAGTATAATAATTATATATAAGTATAATAATAATTAAGTAATACAATGATTTCTAGCTATATTTAGAATCATAGTACAATATTTCTGTTTCCATTCAATGTCAACAGCGGCTAAAACAATGACAACCAAAAGCATTTGAGTAATTTCACTGAAAAATTGAATTCTAAACTAATAATTTCTGAAAATTTCACGGTGACAAGGTCAATTTTAGTTCTGAATGAGGATTTACGAATTAAAAGATAATTTTATGCCTTTATGAAAAAACAATAAAATATTTTTTTGACGAAACACATAAATATTTATATTAAAAGCCTCTATTCAAGACACTAAGTATTCATCTAATTGGTACAAAACGTGGCCACCTGTCCATCTCTTAGTGGGATCTGAACTTCAATTCTCTACGTTGGTTACCAATGAATAATAGTTAACGGGGGATTTAGGAAGTAATGGATTGCAGCTGGTTGAGTTAAATTGCTATTGTTATCCCTTCACAGAGACGCAAAGCCAATGTTTCTGGGGGACCCATGAAATCCAGAACATGATTAAGGCGATGAACCAATTCAATTTCAAGAAGCTTTAAATAGAAAATTTATATTATTGTGATTAAGTCCTACGAAGCCGTCCCTGTCTGATCATCAATATAGATCCCCGTAAGTCCGTAACCACTTAAAATATATATCAATTTAGAAAAATTTCATTCCATAATAATATAACCTGAATAAGCAAACGTCCATCAAGATATTAATTGTTTTTTATATCATAATAATTTTTTTTTTCAAGAAAAGAAAACCAAAGGCACGTTGGTGTATCATAATGTAGTGTACCCCAAACTAACTAATAATCACATAACGAACTCAATAGCCATAGGGCTCTGTGTACTGTAAGTCTGTAACCACGCCTTTGTTTAAAAAGGTGTATTTACTGTCGGTGCATGCCTGCGTTATATTATCATTACAACCATACCCCTCCCCATTCTTCCTTTCCCTGCATCAATAAAGCCAAGCACATTTTATTTTATTTTAAAATTAAAATATATACTATATATGGTTTTAAGTATAAGAATTTTTTGAAAAAATTAAGGAAGCTAATTAAATTACTTTAAAGTGTTTATATTTTTTTTTCTTCAACTAATTTATCAACTTATAAATTAATATATAATCTAATAACATATAACATATGATATGATTAAATAATTTTTTAAATTTAAAAAAAAAAAATCAACCAAATCTTACATTTAAAGCTAGGGGGTAGAATGCAGTACCCTACCCTGATGAGTCTGCTCTCTCTCTCTACCTCAAATCAAATATGCCTTAAAGTAACCAATCTATATATACATAGGGGGAAAAACAACTAATATATATGTGTGTCAGTGTCAAATACAGAGTTCACTGAACTTATAATAAATGTCAATTCGTTTTGGGCGAATAACTTGTGTAATTGCATTAACTGAAAAATTACATTAAATTAATTCAACAATGGTTTTCACTTGCAATTAATTTTGTTACTGTTATCCAAATAATTGCTGTCGCCTGAAGTATCTTGTTCTAAAAAGTAAAAACTACCGATGACAAGACAAAAACAAATGTTGCAGGCCAGCTCAGCACCGTCGGTTTTATTATACAGTAGTTCATTAATAAATAGGATAGGTTAAGCTCAACTTTTTAAGTTTGAAAACAAAAACGTAATTTTCATACCCTGCTATTACTGATTATTTGATTTGTTTTTATCTAAAAAAATTATATTTGATTTGACTGTATCTTTTGCTTCGAGGCCTGGTATTGGTCATGCATATATGATAGTGAGTTCCCCTCGTGAAGCAAATTAAAGCCATAGGAATGGCCCCACGAGGGCAGGCAAGTCAATTAATGTATGCTTTTTCATTAAACAATTTACAAAGAACTTGATTACAAATTTACTGGAACAGGAATCTGAAAAAGATTATGATTTTTATAGACTGCTTGGAGGCTATCAATCTTCTCACTCGTGGCTCAGTCAGGGACCATCCCTTCTAGGATGTGATTGAGGAGGGAAGGCGGTGGCTGTCTAACAATTGGCAAGTGTGTCTAACTTTTGTTCCTAAGGAGAAAAACATTCTAGCGGATTATTTGACTGGTTTAGCTCATAGTATGTCCGTAAATTTTGCTATCCTTGATCACCCGCCACCTTCATTCCAGGGGGTGGTTGTTGATCATGGATGATTTTGTTGCTTTTGGGTTTCCTTTGTGAAATGTGTACTGTTGGTACCTCATCATAGGGTATTGTAATCCAGCTTTCATTCAAAAAATACTTGATATGATTACGTAGTTGGTTTCGTTGGAAAAAAAAAAAAAGATTACTGGATGTATTTGGAGGGCATGTTTGATTTTTCATTTGTTAATCCATGAAATGTTTGATTCTTCATGCAACATCAGACAACCATTTGTTTAGAAGGAACAATTTATTATTTCTTGCGCATAACGTGACTTTAATTTGAAATTGATCATCCAGTAATCTTTAAATTTGTATAATGTGCACTTGAATTATCTTCTTAATGTTTTTTTTTTTTGGATAAAATATTGTTATCTCTTATACTAAATGTATGAGTTGGATAGCTAAATTATAAATATTAAAAAAAATTAGTTAAATTAGTTATTTATGAAAAATTGAGAGTTGGTTTTTCTAAAATACCCCTTTAATTATTTTCATTAAAAATTACCCTTTTTAACACTAAATTTGATCCTTAATACAAAATAAGAGTTGAAGTTAGATTTGTTTTAAATATAAAACATCAATTTACTCTATCTTCTGGTTTATCAATTGTTTAAATTACCCCTATTGATTACTCTTGCTTAATGAGCTTGCATCCATGAATATTTTTAACGCAAATGATTTAAGGGGCATCTTAGAAAAACGAACACATATTTTTAAATATGAGGGAAGAATGAAAAGTCAGTGAAGATATTTTAGAATAAAATTATAAATTTAAAAGATAAAGTATATAAAAAAAATCTTAAGTTTAGGTATAAAATAAGCCTCTTAACTAGCTGATAAATTATATTTAAGCAGGAAGAGAATGGTGTTATATGTGAAACACTTGGAACGCGTTGAGATAGTATCTTATTGGATATGAAGAATTTTACTTCAACTCCCATTACATAATTAAATATTTAACCATACATAGTGGCCATTCATTTTGCTTTAGCGTGATGCTCTCTGCTTTGATTATTCTCAATCTTGATAAATTATGCAAAGTCCAAGTGGTAATAGAAATTAGTTAAATTAAATTATGAAATACAATTATCTCCGTTACCATATATATTACTACCATTACGGAGCCTAATGGGATCGTAATGGTAGGACCCTCGCGTGCCCATACATTTTACTTTCTGTCTCCATGAACCATCTTTGTTAGTTGATACGGTAGGTAAAGCCTAATTAACTACCCTTTAACTAAATTTTATTGACCCCAACGGCCCTACGTACATATTACAACATCAATTGCTAAAGTAACGTTAGACTCTTTTTTTTTTTTTTAATTATACTACCAAAAATGAAAAGTAGCATTAGACTCAAGTAAAACGTAATTACCGTAATTGTTAAAAAAATTGATGCTGAAACAATATTTCTATTGCCATCATTCAGGGCTTGTTTAACGGCAAGAACTCTGTTTGCTTTTTTTTTTTTCCTCTTAGCCGAAACTACCGAATCAAATCCCGTAAAACTAGCAATCAAACAGCATCATGGTCCCATCTATTTGTTTATATATTTATTTACTTTTTTTGTTACCAATTTATTTATTAATTATTTTATTTAAATTTGTCTGTTTAGCCGCTCCCTCCCTTTCTCTTTATATATACCCCTTTCCCTCCTTCACATTTCTCACACCACTCTCCACCTCAAACACATACATTTTCCTCTGTTTCAAAATGACTACCTTCTTCTTCTTCCTCTGTTTTTTCCTCATCCCTACCCTCATTTCTTCTTCCCCTTTCCACGACCCTGAATCCATCGTCCAAGAGGTAAACAGGTAACTACTGGTTCTATTTCACTTACTCTCTTCTCATATTCATCGACTATTTTCTTGTTTGGTAAGTAACAATCAATGTGACAACATTCTGTGATTTTCTTTTTTTCCTTTTACAGGAAAATCAATGCCTCTGTTGCTAGGAGGAATTTGGGCTACCTCTCGTGTGGAACTGGAAATCCGATCGACGATTGTTGGAGGTGCGATCCTAATTGGGAGAAGAACAGGCAGAAGCTAGCCGATTGTGCGATAGGGTTCGGAAAGAACGCCATTGGCGGGAGAAACGGCCCGATTTACGTGGTGACCGACGCCGGTGACGACAATCCGGTGAATCCACGGCCGGGGACTCTCCGGTACGCCGTGATTCAAGACGAACCGTTGTGGATCATATTCGCGAGGGACATGGTGATTCAGTTGAAGGAGGAGCTGATCATGAATTCCTTCAAGACCATCGATGGACGAGGCGCGAGTGTCCACATTGCCGGTGGGCCCTGCATAACGATCCAGTACGTAACTAACATTATAATCCATGGAATCCACGTACACGACTGTAAGCAGGGAGGGAACGCTATGGTGAGGAGCTCCCCGCGGCACTACGGCTGGAGAACCATATCGGACGGCGACGGTGTCTCCATCTTCGGAGGAAGCCACGTGTGGGTAGATCACTGCTCATTGTCGAACTGTAACGGCCTGATCGACGCAATTATGGGGTCCACCGCGATAACCATTTCCAATAATTACATGACGCACCACGATAAGGTCATGTTACTGGGTCACAGCGATTCTTATACACAAGACAAGAACATGCAAATCACCATCGCTTTTAATCACTTTGGAGAAGGCCTCGTCCAAAGAATGCCAAGGTATATTATAACTAACCACCTTTAATTATACGCATATGCACTGTTTTAGATGTTCAAAGAGTCGACGAAATTCACTATATAGCGAGTTTTTCACATAGAAAAAACCGATTTCAGTCACAATCACTTCAATTATGTTCGAGCCTTAAAGGAACAATTAAAGAGTCTGTATGCTGTGAAAAGGAATTGGGGCTAAACAATAGGAGAATAGGGAAAGTGAAAAAGTGAGGGGGGGTAATAAAGTAAGGAATGAAGGTGGTTAATTTTGTTATGGAGGTTCAAGTTTTAGGTGGGGTCCTGCAAAAATTTGAAAGAAGCTTAATCCATGGGTTGGTTTTGGTTATATGTACGGAGCAGATGCAGACTTGGATATTTCCATGTGGTGAACAATGACTATACACATTGGGAAATGTATGCCATTGGAGGAAGTGCTAACCCAACCATCAATAGCCAAGGCAACAGATTTGTGGCCCCCGATAACAGATTCAGCAAAGAGGTATTAACTTATGTATTTATTTATATGATGTAATTTTGAATTGGTCCTTAGATTAGTGTGTTTGAAATGGAGACAGTAATGATAAATGGGGGAAATATTGTTAATGTGAAATAGGTGACAAAACATGAGGATGCACCAGAGAATGAATGGAGGGGCTGGAATTGGAGATCAGAAGGGGACTTGTTGCTAAACGGTGCGTTTTTCAAGGCATCAGGTGCTGGAGCCTCTTCTAGCTATGCAAGGGCTTCTAGTTTAAGTGCTAGACCATCTTCTCTTGTGGGTCCCCTCACCTCTGGTGCTGGCACACTCACCTGTAGAAAAGGTTCTCCCTGCTGATTGATGATTACAACTTACAAGAAAGAAAAAGAAAAGAAAAGAGAGGGAAATCAACTACAAGTTATCTCTCTAGGATTGACTTCAATTCCCTCCATTCTTTTTGTTTAGATTGCTTTTCTTTTGTAATGTTTGTTTGATCTGTTTTTCTCCTTCTTCTTCTTCCCTGATTTGCTGTAATGAATCAAGATTACGACCTCGGCCTGTGACTCTTGGACCCAAAATCATTTGGGGGATGCTAATGGTCTAAGAGGAAACAAGTGCAGAAGAGTTGATACTAATATGAATGTACTACTAATATACGAAATTAAATATTTCTAGATTGATGATGAGATATCTCTGTTCTTGATTCTGATTCAAGCTTTTTCACTCTCTGGCGGGGTCGTTGTTGTCAGTCGTCACCGACACAAAAGTAGAGGCCTTGACCGTGACGGTAAAAGGGGAGTACTATGATGGAAAATCCAATGGAAAACGCATACAAATCTTGGAATCACATCCCATCGATCAATCAAAAGTTATTGAATTTATTTAATAATTTTTTTTTAAAAAAGGCCAACTACCGAAATACTAACTGTTAACGAATGGGACAGGAGGAGACGGTAGGCACAATAGGAATGGAATGCAAAACAGCAAAAGTCTGTTGTTGTTACTTGTTATTGCTTTTTTCTAGCAACACCATAACCATACTTTATTGGAGATTGGATTTTTGGAGGGAGAATGCAATAGGAGAAAGAAAAAGCACACTGCCACGGCATATAAAGTTGAGATAAAAAAAGCTAAATACTGGCAAAAAAAAAAAAAAGATAAAAAAAGCTAAATAGGTGGATGCCGTTGTTGTGTAAAAGGACGCAATATATACCTTTTAGGCTTTTAGCTAGGTGTTTGACCGGATGCTCATTTGCTTCCAACGTTGCACGTAGCAGTAAATGATTAAAATTGGTCTATTTCCTAAAAGAAAAATATTTTCACTTAAAAAAAATTATTTGGAGTACTGGATATTTTACAAAAAAAAAATATATATATTCATTTGGTCCTTGGTATAAGAAATATTTAAAAAATTGATCTTAGTACTAAATATAAGATAAAGTTGTCATATTTGTCAATATTTTTCTAATTTACCTTCTTGGTGTTCCATTAACAATAATCAAGAAGGAGAGGGAAAGGAGAGTTAAGGAAGATAAATAGGATATTTTAGAAAGTACATATCATGTTAACTAACTCAACTAACATTCTTAATCAAATCAAATCAAGTAAATGTGTCTTATAGGAATGAGTGCTTTTTAATTTTTATTCTACGACAGATTTTATTTTTTGCCTGGCAGGAAAAGAGGTAAAAGAGTAAAGGTTAGTCTTAGGTTAAAAAGAAAATTATTCACCTATTTTTTTTGAGATGTAGTCTTAAATTAAAAGTATTTAAATGACTTAGGCTAGGTGCATGTTTGTGAACACTTATTTTTTTAAATATAAGTGCTTATTACGTAAGTCGAGATAAAATTTCTCTTACATACTTACCTCGTATACCGTAAATCACGATTTATAAGCACTTATTACCCAAAAATAAGCTATTTTAAACAAGCACTAAGTCTCTTGATATAATTTAAAAATAAAAAAGTTTGGAACAGCCTACCCAGACAAGTTGACAGGTACAAATGTTTTATATTTCATTTTTTTAAATTTTTATTTAACATTCAGGAAAATATAAGGTTCTTATATTTAGTAAAAAAAATAAAAGCAAATTGAGTAGACTATTGAAACAAAAAACAGAATCAATTGCATTTGTACATGGACTAAGGACTAAGGACTAAGGAGTTGATTGTAGGACAGAAGCAACAAGCATGAGGATCCCATTCATGTTTTAAAAAAAAAACAAAGAAAGGGGTAAAAATATAATAAGAGTGGGATGCTCCAGGAGTCTTGGGGTAAGTTGGGGAGAGGTGAGGGTGGGGCCCACATGGGAAAGGAAAAGAAAGAGAGGGCACATGGGGGGTGGGGTGGAATCGTTGAAGTTGAAGGAAGCGGGACGTGTGGCACTTCAATCACAAATCCAATTGCGTTACACCAAACCCAAAACACCATCTTTTGTTGTTGTTTACTCATAAAATGTTTGAAAATGAAACTCTCCACCTTCTTCAACAACGTCATCTTGTCTAAACATGTTACTTTTTTATCCTTTTATTATTTATATATACACATAAAATCACGGGGACTAAAAAAATCCATGCAAAATACCAATAACAAGCCAAGGATCAGGTTCCTGTTGTCTAAGGGCCCGGATTGTTCCAAGTCTGACATCTCAACAACATGGTGCGTGTAAAATTGGCCACCCATTCTTCGCTCTTGGTTTGCTTCCCAACACAAGTTAACGGGAAAGGATAAAAGTGTAATTTTAAATTTTTAATAGGAGTATTTGGCATCGCTAAGTTTTTTTTTAATGCTAAAATATGCTTAAACTTTAAAAAATAGGGAAATTTTAATACAAGCTTTAAGTGGAGACAAACGGACGTTATGTGGATTCCACACAATAATGCAAGAGTTGTTCTCTTTTATGGTGAAGTTAGTTTCTATTATCTTGTTTTGATTCTTTTATGAGTTTTTCATGAAAATATTTTGGTTTTTATATTATATTTATTTCTCTTATTCTTTACGTGATTTGCTTTGGCCGGTCACCAGTAAATCCAATATATGGGTGATTTTGATGGACTAGAAGGTGAAGGGAAAATCTGAATCTAAAGATATACACACCAGGGTTTGATTAATTGTGTAGGTGTCATGGGAACGACTTCAACACTAAATAAAAAGGGACTAATAATTTGAGGAAATATTATGATATTTTAAGAATAGTTTGTCACTATAATAAATTAAAGAGTCAAACTCAAATAACATAGGGTGAAATGCACAACCCCAAAGCTTTAACTGATTGTTAGATTATTAGAAATTCTCTTCCTTAATTTTTAATCAACTTTCATTCTCTTCATAATTTAAATTAGAAAATCATAGCCTTCCTGTGGGTACAAACCCAGAATATTATGAGATTATTACTATATTGCTCCCGTACACTTATAGGGTAATTAGCCACTTGAATGTTACCTTTTTTTTTTTTTAATTAAATGGTTGTTAATTTTAACATCACAATGGAAGAAGTTGAAAAGTTACAATCAATATTATTAAAATTATTTTATTAATGATTATTGGGGCTGGAATGCCATATTCCTCACAATATAGGAGATATTGTGAGGAATAAGCATTTCAATCATAAAATTAAAAATATAAACAACATACATACGTACATGAAAAAATACCACAAACAAATAACATTAATTTTCAGTTCACTTCTTATAATCAATACACACCCGCCCGCGGGAGAAGTCCCTAGTTATATAGTTAAAAAAAAATTCAAAGTATCATATATTATAGACAACATAGATCCTAGAAGAACCAAATATAAGCTGAAGAGCCACAACATAAAAAATCAAAAGTAATCGTTTAGCCAGTGTTTTGCGTGCCAGCAGCAACACCCTTCATGGTCATAATGAGAGTGTCCTCCAAACCAGGAGCATACTCGCTTGTTGGGTTCAGCTTCACAAGTTCTGCAGCTGGTTTGCTTGATTCCATGTACTCCTTTGATAAATGTGGCCTCATCTTCACATGGTGGTCCGGATCTCGGATCGCTTCAAAGTATAAGCTTGCAACACATTCAGAGCTGTCGTGTACGAATCGCGAAGCTCGAGTCTTCGCTTCAAGTACGGGTCTCTCTCAAGAACATCTTTGTGCCCAGCAATCTACACAAGGAAAGAACATTATAGACAAGGAACATAATCTATAGAAGCAGCAAGGTTTATAATAACTCTAAAACGCAATTTACCTGCAGAAGAAGGCTTTTGGTTTCTTCATACTTAAGACCTTAAGCGCTCTCCAAGAGGTTGTAGTTCTGCTGACACTAGGAGTTTATCATATAAAGCGGCAATTCCTGGGTCTCCCTTGGCAAACACCATCGCAATCATATGAAGGGTTCCTATGAGTAAGAAAGGAAATTGATTATACATATCTCTAAGAATTTGGAGATTCTTAGGATCCTTCTCGATCTCTTGCTTAAATGCTGAACCAAAGCCAAGCCATACTGGTAGGTGAAACCTTGTTTGTGTCCAACTATTTAATAGATCATTTATATTGGTAATAGTTAATAAGGTTGGTCTTGTCCGTGGTTGTTGCTAGGATAGACTAAATCCTTGACCTCTGATTTAGGAACTTATGTTGCTATGTCATATAAAGATGTTGAGGATTTTCCTCAAACCATTTGTCAATCGCCCTGTTGTCAATCCTATTGATGTCAAATTTGGCCCACCACTTTACTGAAGGAAATCTCTGTAGAGTTGGTAAAAGGGTTGATCCTTAGTTTGTTTGAGAAAATCTATAACTCCAAGCAAAAATCCAATATTCAAATAGTTTTGAAAACTAGCATGGTACAAAAAACCAGACCGGCAAGTCCGACCGGAAAACTGATGAACTGGTCTCTAGTCCGATCTAGTTCACTACTTGAGAGGGAGGGAGAGTTGACCTGGTGGAAACTAGTTGAACTGGTACAAAATCGGTCAAAATCAGAAAAACCGATAGGTTGACTGGTTCAACCGGTTTGCTATTTTTTCTTTTTTCTTTTTTAAAAAAATGAGATGTCTGGTTCAACAAAGAGGTTGAAAAAGAAAGAAAATCATAGATCTAAACTGAAATACATACAATCTATAATATTTTAATAAATTATAAGAACAAATTTTAATTTCAAGGCAACAAAAATTTAAAAAACAAAAGAATAAATGAAAACATATTATATATTATATACATATAATACATAATATTTTAGTCAATTAATTTGATATGATTTAAGTAATCAAATCTAATATAATCAATTAATTTTATCTATAGAAGTTTAAAAATATATTAATATATATATTATTACTAATAAATTGTAATATTTTAATATGACCCGTTTGACCACTAGTTAAATCCTAGTTGACCCATTAACCCTTAAACCTTTTCCGTAACTGGTTCATTGCCCGGTCCAATTTTTTGTTCCTTGAAAAATAGTGAAGATCAATTGGGAAATGATCTTCACCAATGTTGAATTTCTGTTTAAATAACTCAAAGGCTTGAATACCCTTTAGAGGTAGAATTTCTGGTACTTGACTAAAGAATCCCCACCAATGAACAAACCATTGAGGAAAATCATATTGGGTTTTTGTTTTGAAATAGATAAACCAAGTATGTGAAAAAAAATTCATTTTGATCCCAAAAGGCATTAGACCATGCATCAACATAGTGCTAATAATTATATCCTTTGGTTCATATTCAATTTCCCCACTGGGAAGGGGTGAGAACTTTTAAAATCTGGAGGCTAGAATGAGTAATCATAGGTTCAGTCTTTTTGTCCGTTTTTCTTTTGATTTTAATGGACTCAGAATGAACCAGAATTAGCTCATAATATTCTCGTGTTTTTCTCAAATTCAAAGGCCTAAAATGAAATCCCGATGGGAAGACATTCAAAGCTCCCTGATTTGGAGTTTGGTGGAAAAATTCTGGTTCCACCTGGAGGATATGTTTAGCATAAGCCTCTTTATGGAAATAAGGTGTATGTGTGTTTGCTTGTGTTTGGGTCTGACTGACAATTGCTTTGGATGAAGAAGCTGCAATTGTCAGTTGTTTCTTAGTTGGAGGGGCAGAGGATTTCAGCCAAACTCATAACATAGAGGGGGTCTAGTTCAACTTATCATACTCCTGTTTGGTCAAACTTTTTCTGGGAAAATGGTACAAGGGCTCCCTCTTTTTACTACCTATTCCCATGTTTGGTTTGGGAATTGCCTCTGGGCGTAAGCCTGTGCATAAGACTCTAGAATCTTTTTTGCAGAAGCTAGTTCTGTTTGGGGTTTCTGGATTGATGATCCAGATAGAGTGGATGACACTGTTTGAGATTGCTTTTGCTGTTGGGATCCTTGAGTTTAGGATCCGAATTATTGCAGAAGTTGTTGCATGATTGCCTCCAGACTTTCGCTAGAGACTATTTGATTTTGGGCATCTTACAGGACACCCTTGAGTTTATCACTCTGTTTATCATCAGGATCTTTCTTTTTCCTGGGTTTTTTGTTTAGTGGTTTGGTTTTCACTAAAATCTAATACCTATCCTGTAAAAACTCAAGGGTGAGGAAGTCTGGTAAAGAGTTTGAAGTACCTCTAATAAATTCAATGTCAAAATTAAAAACACTTAAAATGGCTTGCAATCAGGCAAATTTGTTGCCTGCAAGTGGCAATAAGTAAGAATTAGTGAGGGGAAAGAAATAAGAGAATTTGAGCTCTTCTTGAGCTTTGTATAGGGCCCAAGCTGCAGAAAGGCTGCCGGCATCCTTTCCTGAGTCTGAGTATCCTATCATAACTTCTTGCTTCCCTTTTATCCGGTTTCTGTACCAATCTATAGAGAAAAGACGAGCGAGAGAGCGGCGGGAGCAGCCTCAAGATCAGCGAGTTTTTCAAACAATGGGACAACCCTTGATGGCTTTTTCACTTGGCACTCGCGTTGTAAAAGCTCCACAGCAAGAACATCGGATGGAGTTGTTGCCATTGAGATGATGTAGGCTTTAAAATTGTCCGGAGGAAGTTCTGATATGACGCGGAATGTTTCTAACACATCAGAAATTTCATCAGTTTTGGGAAGATCGTGGCCAAAGAGAGGACGCTTTCCGTTGAGCTCAGGCACGAACAATTGCTGACGGCGTTCTTCAGACCATTCTGTAAGAACCGATATCCAAGTGCCTTGTAATTGCATCCATAACATCAGTGTGCCCGTCTGATTCTTGATGAATGTCAAGCCTTACAAGTGACAGTCAAAAAGTTGAAACTTGCCGTAAGAAATCAAGGAGGCTTCTATCAGCTATTGATCAGTCACCACCTGCACAGAGTGACCTATAGCAGAGTTCAAGAGGCTCCATCAACTGCAAGATGAAAAAAATGGTTCAGGGAAGGAAGAGGAGGAAAGTGAACATTGAGGCAAGCCATTATACCAAAACAAGATGGCTACTAGAAATTATTATATCATGCCATGCATCAAGTATTTTCATTGAAAGGTTAACAGTTTAATGCAATCTGAACATAATCAGTACTGAGGCAGCCAACATAACATAATCAGTATTGCTCAATGAATCCCATAGATAAATTTTTAGACCATGGTGTTAGAAGGGTCCCAAACGAACATAAGCTATGAAGTGAAGAAAAATCAATAGAGAAGCATATTAAGAACACAACCGGCTCAACATTTGTGAAGGTTGTCTCCTCAGGGATGTTAGAGGTCCCATCAGCTCACATTTGGCGAGCGCGTTCCCGAGTATTATATAGTTTGTCTCTCTCATCACCGAGGATAACACGATATGATTCGTTAGGAGGAATTTGCTTCCAAAACTCTGCATCAACCAGGTATCAACATGTTAAGTAAAAGCATTCAACAAAAGTTTAAAAAAAAAAGTATCATTCAGGAAAAAAATAATATCATAGTTACGCACCAATAAAATGTTTTGCATCTCTGTTTGATGAACTATGGAGTTGATCAGCACGAGCACGGAGCTCGTCATTGCAGCGCCACTTAGACAACTGCCAAACAGAAAAAGGAAAGTGGTAAGATAAGAACAGTAGCTTCAATGTGAAACAAGCCTATCTTATACCTTAAACATAGTAACAGCCATCATTGTAGCCAAGATGCAAACATGTCTTGTAACTTCTGGGGTTTCCTGTAGAAGAAATAAGGACCAAGTAAATGTTGGAGATACAAGCTACATGTGGGTGTGTCAAATGGAACAAGTCCCACATTGCTTGGGAAAGAGAGAATGCTAGTGTATATATTACACCTTGTGAAATTGGGCTAGTAAATGGGCCAAGAGAAAGAGTGGGCTCGCGCGCACAACAAAGGGCCACCTAGAGGCAAACGTAGTGGAAATCCGGCGAATGCCCCCCCTGCGCGTGAATTAAATACGGACTGGATACTTTTTCTCAAATGGTTTTTGGAAAAATCTACAATTTATTTTTGTGAAAAGCGCGCACAACAAAGGGCCACCAAGAGGCAAACGTAGTGGAAATCCGGCGATTTCCCCCCCTGCGCGTGAATTAAGTACGGACTGGGCACTTTTTCTCAAATGGTTTTTGGAAAAATCTACAATTTATTTTTGTGAAAATCGCTTACCGGAAAAACCTAGTTTTGGATATTTTAATAACGTATCTAAGCGGCCTCATCATGTGGTTTTATTGCATGTGTGGAGGGACCCAGCTCTGAAGCTCCCTCTTCCTCTCTCGCATTCTCTCTGCCTTGTAGTTGCTTTCATTTTGCTGTTCTGTCCCCCTGGGTCGGCAGGAAGAATCCGTTTTATCCTGCGGAGTGCCGCTTCCAATCAGCCGGTGGTCGCGGGATAGCTCTTAAGGACAGCGTCCTTCAACATGACTCGGATTGCGGTGATTTTACAAAAGTTCGTCAACCGTGAATAGAAGGCAAGGAAATTAAAAAATGCGGACAGCCTGAGGAGGATGAGCAGGGAGGACCAAATCTACGATTTGGTTATTCAAAGCCTCAAACACTTCATGAGGGGTCTTCTTCAGTTCATTCACGAGCCTCTTCAAGGTCTCTTCAGTGTCAAACTCAGTTATGGCCGAGTTCTCGTCGGTGAAATCGCCCTTCTTTATTAACTTGATTCTTCTTTGGTAAGCTATCTGGACTTCCTCGGCCAAGTTGGCCAGATTCAGCATGTGAGAAAATGATTTGGCAACAATGATAGTGTCGCCAGCATCCAGACCAGTCAGCTTGTTCCCCTGCTCCTCCAACTTCTCAGGGTCATGCTTCCCTTCGTATATAGCTTACAGCTCGTAGCAATATTGAACCTATTCAAGGTCACATCATTTATTCAGTCACGTTACTCAACAAAAAACGCAGACTCTGGCATTGGATTGATGTGTTATGATTAAAGGTTAATTTATATATATGACCACAATATAGAAAAACTTTCACAAACCTGACCTTGATAAACAGGATATAGAGAGTACTTAAATTAGAATTATAATCATAATTATAGGATATTTAATTCCCTTTTACCATTAATCTGATACTCTAAATAGTGTGTGTGTGTGTGTGTGTATAACGTATGTCCCATTACTCTGATATTCTAAATAATTATCATTTTTACTCAACTTTGATATTTCTCCTATTTTAACTTATGTAAGATTATTCTGATATTCTAAATAGCTAGAATAATATTTACCTCAACTTTGATATTTCTCAATGGGTAATGCTATTTTAATTTATGTAGCATTTTTATGATATTCTAAGCATCTATCATCTATCATATTTACTTGACTCCGACTCTCTTGGTAATGCTTTTTTAACTTATGCAATATTATTACACTCATCAGAAGGTGAAAATCTGATATGGGTTTTCATTTTTCAGAAATCAGTTGAAAGTGGATCAAACAGATCATCTTTCCTTGACCCCTAAAACTAAACTAAAAGACATAATAATAATAATAATAATAATAATAATAATAATAATAATAATAATAGAAAATACCGTTTCTCTGATGTCTTCACCATGAAGATCGTGAAGAATGTCAAAGAATCGGTCCATCAACAAAGCATCATACTCGACTAACTTATCATCATCGGACACCTTTCCCGGCGCCACCAACCTCAGCTGAGCATCAATGGAACCAATCTTCTCAATGTTCGTCGTCGTCGCCATCTCTTACAGGGAAGCAGGGGAGAATATTACAAAGAAAGAAACAGAGAAACCTGGAACTAAAAGTGATGCCCAACGGATTCATGGGAATATAGAGCCTATAAGGTCATTTTCGTAATTTAGCCGAAATTTTAAAAGGACATATTCCTCACTTTTTCTGACACCCGTTTGATTCGTCTTTTCTCATTTTTGATGTACTGATTTGTCCTTTTTATATTTTGAGTTTAGTTTTTTGAAATTTTCCCTTTTGTTTATGCGATATTCGATCTGATATTAATATATCTATTAATTTAAAAGCATATTTATTAATTTCAAATATATCTAACGTAGAAAAAAATGTATTTATTAATTTATAAACATATCTATTTATCATGGAGTTTGAACAAACGATATCTTCTTTTATCCGGGCTACATTCAGTATACCATATAAATATTATCATATTAAAATGAAAAGCAAGACCCATGTTATTGCTTCTCTCATTCTATCATCTTTTTCCAATAAAAGATTAAGTTTTTTATGCCAACTGTTAAAAAATAGTATATTAAATCAAGGTATTAAAACCCGGACCGGGTATTGAACCAGTCGGGGTACTGGGTTAAGGGTCAGTGGGTTAAACCAGGGTCAAACCGGAGCTAAACCAGGACCAAATCGTTGAGTAATTAAATATTTTAGGTTTATAGTATGACATTCTAAAGGAAAAAGTTAAATTTTTTTTTTTAAATTGAGACCCGGACCGGACCGGTCTACTGATTAGTTCAGCGGGTTCTAGGCCGGACCGACCGGTCTGGTCCAGGTCTGAGAACCCTGTATTAAATATATGATTTATTTAATAAAATCTATTATTAATTAAAAAAAATTATGTGTTAATGTTGCTTATAGTACTATAAATTATGGACAGATAGAATAATTATTTTTAAATTAAAAACATGATATCAATAGTGGCAGTAGTTTCATTTGTTATGCAAATTTCCTATGATTCACTTCTTGATTCTTTTCTTGATTACAAGCCGTTTACGTTCATGACCTTCAAATTAAACTTAACTATTTTTCAAAAAGATGGATTTTCGACGCAAACGCAATGTAATGCGTTAATTAATAACTTAATATTTTTGCATAGAAACTATGTATCCTCGCATATAAAAAGTAAAGCACCTTTGATTTTTTTTTTTGGCCAACTAAAGCACCTTTGATTATAGTTTAAAAAAAGAATATCCATTTGTTGACAAAAAAATAAAAAGAAAATCTTGTATAAATAATTTTAAAAATACTAAAAGATAAGAAGTTTGTCCTAAGTGAAGTATGAGGTTCTAATTTATCTTTTTTGAAATTAATAAAATGACATAAATACCCTCACACACGTATATTTTTGCATCATTCAATAAAACCCTTCTTCTCCATCCTCTTCTCCTCTAGCAATAGCAATGCTTTCTTCAACGATGGCCACAACAATCGTCAATCTCTAATTCTAATAGGTGCGTTTGTTTTGATAATTGGATAAGTAACTTATTTTTACTTAAACTTATGAAATCTTAAGATTGGAAAAAAGTTAGATTGGGTAAAATGATGAGTGTTTGGATTAGCGATTAAATGAGTAACTTAAAGTAACTTATGTAAAAGTTAGGATGTTTGGTTTGACTTTTGCATAAGTGACTTTTATATTAATTAAGAGAAAAAAATTAAAAAAATTATGAAAAATGAAAAAATGAAGGGATAATTGTGAAAAAAGTCATCATTGGCAACTTAATTATCAATGGGACCTAGAAAGATATCTACACACGAAGGGATTTTTTCACAATTTTCTCAAAAATTAACTTTGAAAATTTGGTAATGGTACAATTTTAATAAAATTATATCAAACTCTAATTTAAATTGGTGCACTCCAAAAGTCTTTTCTATTATGCACCTCAAGCTTAAATCTTATAAATTATATCAAACTCTAATTTAAATATTAAATCTTAACTTATATTTTCACATAGTTCAAAATCTAACAAAATAAACCGATTAAAATTTCAATAATACCTCCAATAATCCAAATAAATTATTTAAACTAAATTTAATGGGTAAAAACACTATATAGAAAGTAATTTATGACATGTTTATAAAACAAATTGATTATAAAATCATAAAACAACTAAATAATAAATATAAACTGATTAAAATTAATTATTAATTATTCTCTACATTTCTACAATTATATATTAACAAAACTCAAAACTTGCTTAAACTCTTATCTCAAAGTATTCTCTAATTAGCAAAAGATTACTATCTAAAGAAAGAGAAAATTATTTAGAACATTTTTCATAAAAGAAGTTTTGTGATTAGAAGTGATTTTGAATACCTCATTGATTCCCAAAAATATGAAAATACTCCTATCAATATTTTTTTATACACATACAGGCACGTAAGCTCCAATAAGCTTCATGTTGAGGCTTATGACTTTTTTCAACTTATGACTTTTTTCACCTTAAATCCAATCACTGAAATAAACACTCACTTTTGATCAAAACACTGTTCAAGTCCAATTGAGCACACGATAAATATATTTAAGAGCATTACGCTCACGCTGGCCGTTCCGTCTTGGAACAATATTTTCATCATAGTTAGTTTAACTCCCTTTTATGTTTCTTGTTGAGTTAAGATGTAAATTTACTCCAAAGATTTTTGTTGAGGAGCAATAGTTTTTTAGGTTTAATGTTGTCACAGAAGTGTTAAAATGGAGCAATATTACCTATTTTTGTTAAAAAATTAACATCAACATCAAATTTTTAACTGTCAACATTAATTTTTTAACATAATAAGATAATATTATTATGTTTTGAAACTTCTAAGATGAAATTAAACCTGATAAAACTCTTAAGCAACATTACTCTTCAACAAAAACTTCTAGAGCAGATTTACAACTTAAGTTAATGTAATATGTGTGGTCATTGGGTCTCGAACCTCCTTTAGTTTCTAGGGTCCATTGTCCCTGTAAAATAGTACAACAGGCTGGGCTTTTTGATATGTTAGGTCTGGGTCCAAGGTGTTGGATCACACAAAGTCAAGATTGGACCAAAATATGCTGGGGGCTTCTTGGAACTAAAATTAACCCAAATGATTGAGTCTGTTTAGCATGTGAAATAAATTTAAAGGAAAATGATAATATTTTTTTAGATTAAAACAATGCCTCTTAGAACATGGGTTTTATGAATGCAAGTATGGATGGATCTAAACGTGCATGGAAAGAAATATGGTTTTTCTTTTTTGTAAATTTAACTTTGGACCTTCAAACAGGTATCCAAACACAAACATTATAAGGGATAGAAAATGCATGTTATGACGAATCGTGATCATTTATATTTACCAGTAAGTGTATTTTATTTCTGGCCACAGGCCAAATAGTGTGGATTGTAGAAAAATAACCAGAGGCAATAAATTTAAAATTTTTCATCTATAACCAACAATGTGTTAGTTGAGGTGATAAATCGTTTTAGTGCTCGTTTGGAATAGCTTATTTTTAGGTAATAAGTGCTTATAAATCGTGATTCATGGTATATGAGATAAATATGTGAGAGGAGTTTTATCTCGGCTTGCGTAATAAGGACTTATTTACCCCTAAAACGTGTTTCCAAACACAGCCTTACTTTGTAAGAAGGAAAGCACAAATCTGAATATCGAAAAACGTATTATTAGGAGGGTGAAAACCTTTTACTTTCTAAATTTCAAAAGGGATTATACCCTTGTTTAAATTAAAAAAAAAAAACCTACTGATAACCAAAAAAAATAAATCAATGATTAAAAATAAAAATGAAAAAGCGCACATTAAAAAATGAAAATGCCCAAAATATGACATAAACGTGAATTTAATATTGCCAACGTCAGCAAGCCAAGGGATGAGTACCCCGAGCCAAGAGAAGACGACAACTAGAGCATGTGTCAAAAACTTTCCTGTCAACAACTGGCATTCAATATTTTTTTGCAAACAAACTTTCATAATTAATATTTAGTTTGACGTAATAAATGTAATAAATACAGTTAAATGATAAATTAAAAAAAACAAAATAAATGCTTATATTTAGGGACTTGATTATATTTTGGAATAGATTTATTTTTAAATTTAAAGCTTATATTTAAAGTAAGAGGGAGTATGAACTAACATCCATCACAAAGTCAATCTTATCAGTCTTGCTAATATAGCTTCACATGTTGACATACATATGTTCTTCTTCCTTTGTTACTAAGGGGGTGTTTGTGATAGCGTTTTGAACAATCAAAACGCACTTATTACGTAAGCCGAGAAAAAACTCCTCTCACATACTTACCTCGTATACCGTGAATCACGAATTATAAGCACGTTTTGGACAAAAATAAGCTCTTCCAAACGAGCACTAATTTATTCTCTTAATAAGTTAGTTTATAATTTTTAACATCACACATTTTTTATGTTTACCTTTATTTAACAGGGCATCTCAATTAGAAAAACCTTAATAATTACACCTCTAAATAAGAATATTTTTCAAAAAAAAAATCTATTAATTATATTTTGAAAGAAAAAAAAAGTACTTTATATTTTTGAACACGTTCAAAAAAAGAAGAAGATGTTTTATAATTTTGAATGGAGCACGTATAGAACTTTTTATAACTCTGAATGGTATAATACATCTGTGTGGTATGCAATTAACGAATGAAATACTTCATTGAGTCTTTAATATAAGATCTGAGTTATAATATAAATTACACTATAAATAAAATATTATGTTAAGGACCGAATGTAAGATCTACCTGCGGATTTGAATGGTACAATATATCATGTGGTGTTCCTTTAACGGAGAAGGTATACAACTTCTTATTGCTTTGAAATTTGAAAGTTGCAATATATCGTGTGGTGTTCATCTAGTATTTCCAGTACTATGTTGGAATTTATAAATATGGGAAAATGACTCCTGAATATAAAGACATTAAATTATGAAAAAGACAGGAACGAAGGGCCTAGCAGCTAAGTCATTGGTCAATTTTAAAAAACTAAAAGCTCAGTAAATATTAAAAAAAAAAAAACTCATTTTTTTTTTGCCAGAAAATTAAAAACTCAATTGTAAATCATTTGAAGGTAAGAAATTGTAAATCATTTGAAACATCATTTTCCAATTTCAATGCTATTTGCGTTATAACCGAGCCTTCACAGCTTTTAACAGTCAATTTGCCTTTTGGTTCAATAACTATTATCTTTCTTTTCTTTTTTCACTCAGCGATATACGATTTTCGAAACTTAATTGTGTGATTATTTCTCTTCCTAAAATGCTATTTTCCTTATATTAACAGTCGCGGCGGAACGAGGCACCTTTCATCTATAGTACTCCCTCCGGTCCTAATTAGTGTTGAATTTATTAATTTTTACACTCCCACTTTTATAGTGGACCTCCGTCATCTACTCAAAAGCAAAGAGAGAGAATTTATGTTCTTTTTTTTTTTATAACAAACTGGAAAACACCCTACTGAAAAGGTTACAAATCAGCACTACCCTAAGGGGATATGCCTCCAAAACTCAACGAATCATCTTGATCGACCACCTCCGTTAAAGAAGCAGGCTGTTGCTCGAGGATCACAAAATTCTCAGTCATAGCATGCGCTGATCTGGCTAAGTAATCAGCCAAAATATTCTCCTCCCTAGGAACAAACGTAAGGAGGACCCTCCAATCCTTTGCCATCCAAAAGCGTGCGTCGTCAATAACATCCCTAAAAGGATGATCGCTGTCCGAACCTCTCATGATTAGACTAATGGCCTCCAGACAGTCAGTGAAGATGCTTATATTCTTTAAGTTCATGTTCCAGCATAACTGAAGGCCCTGAATAATCGCAATGATCTCAGCTACTACAGGGGGCACCTGAACAAGTCTACTCTGGTACCCCTTTATCCAATTGCCCTCTTCATCCTTGATAGCTCCTGCACATCCTGTCACACCCGATTCCAGAACCGAGGCATCTGTCTCCAATGAAACATAACCCTGTCTACCCCTTAAGCAGCTCCGACTTTCCACCATACAACCTTCGTAGAATTTACATGAGTTTTTTAAATCCATATCCCAACTGGCTCTAAAGAAACTTGAATGTCCGTTCTGGTATTCCCTTTGATGATCATCCCCAAACAGCTTCGAGCATCGATCAACCCATATGTCCCAACAAACATAACCGAACAAGATTGGCCAGCTGACTTTCTTGGTGAAATTTATCCCCGCCTCATTCCTGAGATTCCATTGTATCCACTCCGGTCCTTGTAAACTAGAGAATCTATCCCACAGAATTGGATTGATTAAGGAAATCCATCTCTCCTTTGCATTAACACAATCCCTTAGTAAGTGCATGATATCCTCTTCCGCATTACAACCAAACGCACAGAACGCATGCTCCAGCAGTCCTCTCTGTAGCCTCATCTTCGCCGTATGTAACCTTCCATGTACAGCAAGCCACATAAAGGATTTAATCTTCTCTGGTACCCTCCATCTCCATAGCATTTTCCATCCTGTATGAGTTTGATTCCTGGACCCTGCAAAACAAAACTTATATGCAGAACTAACAGAAAAACTGTATGAGAATTTATGTTCTTTAATTATTCATTATTGGAGCACCTTGGAGATTGAAAAAATGTATGGATGCGAGAGAATATAAATAGGGAAAAAATTTATCATTTTTTAAATGCATTTTTTAACAAAGTTAAAATTTAAAAAAAATTATATTTTAGAATATATTAAATGATTTAATCATCATTTTTTATTTTTCACAAATTAATTAAAATATTTTATATTATAGACAAAAAAAGAGTATTATTTATCTTGCTCCTCGTCCACCTCCGCAGCAGAAAAAAGGCCCTTTATTTAAGGGAAAGTGATTTCCTTTTTGTGATAATAAAATTAGAGAAGATATTGAAGCGTAGGGCCGTACGCATGGAATTGAGATCTCTCTCCCTGATCACTTTTTTTCATATTTAAATAATAAACTCGCCTCGACCTTTATACTTTATTCAGTGCCAAAGCAAAGCCATCGACTTCCCCCACCAACCGCAGGATGGGAAATGCGTTTTCGCTTACTTTCACCGTTCACACACACATATATCCCCTTCACACACACATATATCCCCTTCAGTATACAATATTAGATATTTATAATAGAAATGTATGATCCATAATATAAAATATCTGCAATTTAATTAATCAATTTTTTCTATTTTATCCCTATAATTAATATTTATTTTCCAATTTTGTTCACCAATTACATCCCCTCTTTCTAAAATAAAAATTTCAATACAATTATAATGATAAATGACGACTCTTGTCCCTCCTCACAACCAGCATTTCCATTGTAAATGCCATTTTTAAAACATATTTCTTAACAAAGGTAAAAGTGAAAAAAATTTATATTTTAGATATATTAAATGATTTAATTAGCGTGTGTTGTTTTTTATGAATTAATTAAGATGTCTTATATCATGGACGGAATAAAGTAATTATTTTCTTTGTTTAATTTGTTTCCATTTGGAGATCACATTACTGTGCCTTGGAGTGATGGGTTGAACCCCAGGTTATCTAATCCGGATTGGACCAGCTGAACCAGTCTGAAAATCGGGGTCCCGACCACTAAATCGGTCCGATCCTGTGACTTGGTTCGGGTCAAGGCTTTTTAATATTTTTAAAATTTTTCTTTTAAAATTTCATATTATAAGCCTAAAATATTTCATTTCTCATTAATTTAATCCTAATTTAATTCCGGTTTGATTCCAATATGATATACTGACGTTTAAACCAATACCCGACCAATTCACCGATCAGTACGCGTTTAATAACCTAACCATCAATTGAGACCTGGTTCGTTCCTTCATCACTCTCCAGTCACCCCTTTCTGTATTTAAGCATTGCTCTTCTTCTCTCTTGGGTTCATAAACGCAATGGCTACCAGCACTCACAACCCTGCTTTGGATCCGGACTCGGATTCTCCTGAAAACCCGACCCATGAGTTTGCTCAGTTCGGAGCTGGTTGCTTCTGGGGAGTGGAGCTTGCCTTTCAGCGACTCCCCGGCGTCGTCAAGACCGAAGTTGGGTACTCTCAGGGCCACGTTCCTGATCCGAACTACAAATTGGTGTGCTCCGGAACCACTAACCATGTGGAGGTTGTTCGGGTCCAGTTTGACCCGCAAGTGTGTTCCTATACCGATTTGCTTTCCCTCTTTTGGTCTCGCCACGATCCCACCTCCGTGAATCGCCAGGTGCTCTCTGACTTTCTCTCGTTAGTTTCATCGAATTATTTGGTTCTAAAACGTGTTCGTTTTTGTTTATCATCGGATCTCGTCAAATTTCTTTGTTGACTTGACTTTTTGAACCTCATCACTCTCTAACAATTATAGCCATACTCTTGATTTCTTGTAGGGGAATGATGTGGGAGCACAATATAGGTCAGGGATATACTACTACAACGAGACGCAGGCTGATTTGGCAGAGGAATCAAGGGAAGCAAGACAGACGGAATTGAACGCGAACGTGGCTACAGAAATTATTCCGGCGAAGAGATTTTACAGAGCAGAGGAATACCACCAGCAATATCTGGAGAAAGGTGGCGGTCATGGCATGAAGCAATCTGCAGAAAAAGGATGCACTGATCCTATCAGATGCTATGGTTGAATGTTGATCACTCACTATTTTCATCATTATCTTTCTGCTTTTTCACCATCTGTCTGCTATATATCTATGTCAACTTGGCTATGTTCCGTTCAGAAATAAATAAAATAATCTCCTATGCTTCATGAATTCATAGGACCCTCTGAAGTACTTTATTCTTAAGCTAGGGTTTACAATGATATAACAAGATAGGTAGGTGTGTTCAAATCTGTGGATCTCTCATGAATGCACAATTTTATTCCTATCCTTATCTAACCCAATCTCTTTGAACTGTACTTCACTGTTTTCATGTTCATTCATGATAATTTTGTAATCTTTGGAATCAGTTACAGTTTCCAATTAGAAGTTGTATTTGGGTATGAAGAAAATTACTTCCCTATTTGTCAAGAAATTATGGGTATCAAATATTTGTTATCAACTTTGGAGCAATACTTACATACTTTAGAAGTATCATGTCATTTGAACTTCGTTCAATGAAAATATAACAACCTAAATCATTTTAATCCTAATTATCTGATAACTCATATGAAAAATTTCAAATATTTTCTTGTGTAAATTGAACATGGTTTGCTACGTCATTTGTGTGGTTTAACTAATTAAAATATAACAAATAAACTAGTATTAAGAGAAATACTTACATACTCTAGGAGTATCATGTCATTTGAACTTTATCTAATGAAAATGTAACAATTCATATCATTTTAATCTCAGTTGGCTGATGATTCATTAGAAAAAATTCAAATTTTATCTTGTTTTTATGAAAAATATTGGTTGATCATTTTATTTTAGTTTTTTTAAATTAAGATATTTTTTAAAAAAATTAAGATAAAATTTAAAATTTTTTTTACAAGTCATCAGCCAATTGAGATTAAGATTAAAATAATATTAGTTATTATAGTTTTTATTAAACAGAATTTAAATGATATGATACTCATCAACTTTGTTAACAAAGTTTTCCCATGGCTTTTCAAGCATTATGGTCCACGAAATGGTATACTTTTCAACGTGCATATGTGGTTCCAACTCTTAAACGATTTTTTTTTTTTTGAATTACAAAGATAAGAGATAAAATTCTCTTGATGACCATTTAAGGCAGGTACATCATACATGAAAATACAAGCTTAAGTAACCAAATCTTAGCCAAGGCCAGCTAATATTTGGATCAAACAAAAAGCTGGAGGTTATTGCAATATTATTAACTCATTGTTCGAGTCTAATGCTAATTTAGCCAAGAAAATCCGCCCATTTTAGTGCTTCCCTGTGTGAGTAGTGTATCTCTAAGTCACAGTCAAGGTAGATTAAGCGTCTAACATCCTCTAATTCGGAGGTGAGGGGGTGAGCTGAAGTACTCGACCGGAATAGCAAATGAATAGCTTCCTTTGAGTCAGTGTAAAGTCGAACTTTATTAAACTTCATAGAATCAATGACATATTTGAAGACCAATCCTTATAGCGTTAATCTCAACCGCCATTGAGCCCAATATGAATCCTAGGTTGTGTTGAAATCCACATAACCATGAACCATGGCTATCGCGGACTACTCCACCAACTGCTGATTGTCTGTTACCATCAAAACCCGCATCAACGTCCACTCTGATAAAGTCCTCTGGAGGAGCAATCCATCTGTCTGAAGCTCTGTCGGTAATTCTGAAAACTTTATGTTTGAGCCGGCCGTCTTCAACTGCTTCATGTAGGAAATGGAGACATCTAGATTGTAGTTGCTGTGGTAGGTCACAGGTTCCTTCCATTGCCTTTTTATATTTGTTCTTCCAAATCAACCAGCACAATGTTCCAAACGTCTTCTTCCAGGGCCAATGCCCAAACTTACAGACCCTAGGTGAGTGCTGCATATTCCATTTGAGCCATTCCTGTAAATTACCAGAGAAAAAGGCAGAGTGATATAATGCGTTAATACAAGATAGCCAAACATCACTCGCAAACGCACAATCTCTCAATATGTGAATAGTTGTTTCCTTACAGTTACATTCAAAATGTCACTCAGAGTTATCACTCACACTCTTAAACGATTTTAAAATGAAAGAAACCCATTGTACGGACCACATTTATTGAAATAGAGTGGAGGTTTATTTAACACCACCCATTCAAAAATCTCACCTTCATGAATCAAAGCCCGCCGTTTGGCTTGTTCATGTAGACTTTCTTTGATGCTAACAGAATATATGTAGACTTTCATTGATGCTATCAATATTGTAGTGTGTTTAATTTATGTGGTTTATTGAATTTTTTTTTTTTTATATTCATGGGTTCTCGTTCAAGGTTTAATTTATCTATTAAGATTTTTTATTTTTAAAAACCTACATGGTATTTTTATATTAAAATGGGGTTTAAACCTGTTAAGAGTTTAAGATTTTAGACCCCATAAATGTAAATTTTCAAACTACAATAACGATTAAACTAGTAATGGGTAGGGGATTTTTGACTCGCAATATAGATAAGCCGTAAGGGATATACTTCCAAAAATAACCCAAGCTTGCACGTATAGGCTTTTGGTGATGCTGATGCACCTTCCAGTGTTTTATGGGTTATGACCCACATATATCAATATTCATCTAGTTTTACTTTTGATAAAATAAAAATATCGTTTAATTATTACTCTTAGTAGTAGTGATTACATTTTGAGAAAGTTTGGTGAGGATGAACACACAATCCTCCTCAGCTCAGCGTATGTGTGGCCTCAGAATCCACCCTTATGAATCTAGATTTGAAATAAAACTAATGACATTTTTTCTAAAAAAAAGAATTCTTTGCCGTATTTTTATATTTTATATTGAGATGCGGTGTAAACTTGCCAAGAGTTTAAAGTTTTAAGGAAAAAAGACAGAAAAAAAATTTTGAAATTGTAAAATTTAAAAGCAGATCTATTATCAAGAGTCGATAAGGGAATGATGAAATTTGATAAACAATTCATAACTCATTTTTTAGAGATAATTGATTATGGATTTTATAATTTCAAAGTTCTTTTTCTGCTTTTTCCCCAAGTTTTAAACTGTACAAATATAAATTTTCAATTTACAAAATATTAAAACTAAATAAAATCAGGTCAAATTAAGACACTTAACTGTAGTTTTTCTATTTTGCGAAAAAACTACCATATTAGTCTTTTACCTTTTTTCTTTTCCTCATGTAATCCAAAAATAAAACATGGATAGTATAGCTTTTTTCAGGACATTCATACCTAGCATGTGGTTCTATGCGAAAGAGATTTGGTTAACAAATGATAATTATGTGCTGGATTGTGGACAAAGTTGGCATTTATGAGCTGCAAGTTTATTTTCATTATGATCTTAATGGGTACATTGATGTTACTGCTTATACTTTTCCTCAGTTTTAACACAATATCATAATACAACAGAAACAAACAATTCAAAGCTCGTCTGTATAAGATGATTGGTGTCCTTCAGGGTCAGTGGAGGAGTTTTTGATTGGATAAGAAGCTTCCATTGCTATGCCACAAAGTCCTTTGATAAATGTGGCCTCATCTTCACATGGTAGTCCGAATCTCGGATTCGCTTCAAAGTATAAGCTTGCAACACATTCAGAGCTGTCGTGTACGAATCGCGAAGCTCAAATCTTTGCTTCAAGTAGGGGTCTCCCTCAAGAACATCTTTGTGCCCAGCAATCTACACAAGGAAAGAACATTATAGAGAATGTTGAAATATGCTTAGTTTACTTTTGGTGGATCAGTGTCCAAACCTAATTAATTTGGGGTTTTTATGTTAATATGGTATAATATGAGTTTAAAACTTTAAATATGAAGTTTTATCTTTATAATTCAAATTTTAGATAAGAGTAACTACTCATAGGTGTTACAAGGAATGATATGAGCTTATGGGTGTAAGTTGGAACATCGATAAAAAAAACTTTCAAAACCTTCTCCCTCTATTTCTCTTCTCTTCTGGATGATGAATCTGCCGTATTAACGTGATCGGAGTCCACATCGGTACTCCGATCTTGTGTGGGTACTTAGCGAGTCCATAGTTCCAGGTATATCTGAAATTCTTTAGAGAAGGAACATAATCTATAGAAGCAGCAAGGTTTATAATAGCTCTAAAAGGCAATTTACCTGGAGAAGAAGGCTCTTGGTTTCTTCATATTTAGACCTTGAGCACTCTCCAAGAGGTTGTAGTTCTGCTGACTCTAGGAGTTTATCATATAACGCAGCAATTCCTGGGTCTCCCTTGTCAAACACCATCCCAATCAAATCATCAAGGGTTACTCTGAAGAAAGGCCATTGATTATACATATCTGTAAGCATTTGGAGATTCTTAGGATCCTTCTCAATCACTTTCTTAAATGCTGAACCAAAACCAAGCCATACTGGTAGGTGAAACCTTGTTTGTGTCCAAACAAAGATCCAAGGAATAGCTCTAAGTGATTCATTGCCTCCACTTGGCTTTCGTTTTGAAGGTCAGCTTCCAATGTTCATACATCCCTACTCCAACTCAGGTGTTGCCTGCAAGTGGCAATAAGTAAGAATTAATGAGGGGAAAGAAATAAGAGAATTTGAGCACAAAGAAAGAATTTACGAGATCCAATGCTAGCTTACGCTTCGGAAGTATTCGACGAAATGATGGAGATGGAGATGTTGCCATTGAGATGATGTAGGCACCAAAATTGTCTGGTGGAAGTTCTGATATGACATGGAATGTTTCTAACTCATCAGAAATTTCATCAGTTTTGGGAAGATAGTGGCCAAAGAGAGGACGCTTTCCGCTGAGCTCAGACAAGAGCCATTGCTGCCGGCGTTCCTCAGACCATACTCTGTAAGAACCAATATCCAAGTGCCTTGTAATTGCACCCATAACATCAGCGTGCCTGTCTGATTCTTGACAAATGTCAAGCCTTACAAGTGACAGTCCAAAAGTTGAAACTAGCCGTAAGAAATCAAGGAGGCTTCCATCAGCTATTGATCTGTCACCACATGCACAGAGTGATCTATAGCAGAGTTCAAGAGGCTCCATCAACTGCAAGATAAAAAAATGGTTCAGGGAATGAAGAGGGGGCAAATAAACATTGATGCAAGCCATTATACCAAAACAAGATGGCTACTAGAAAATATTATATCATGCCATGCATCAAGTATTTCCTTTGCAAGGTTGACAGTTTAATGCAATCTGAACATAATCAGTTTTGAGGCAGCCAACATAACCATAATCAGTATTGCTCATTGAATCCCATAGATAAATTTTAAGTCTCTGACCACGGGATTAGAAGGGTCCCAAATGAACATAAGCTATGAAGTGAAGAAAAATCAACAGAGAAGCATATTAAGAACGTAACCAGCTCAACATTTGTGAAGGTTGTCTCCTCAGGGATGTTAGAAGTCCCATCAGCTAATATTTGGCGAGCACGTTCGCGAGTATTATATAGTTTGTCTCTCACATCACCTAGGATAACACGATATGGTTCATTAGGAGGAATTTGCTTCCACAACTCTGCATCAACCAGGTATCAACATGTTAAGTAAAAGCATTCAACAAAAGTTACAGAATAAAAAAGGGTCTACGCACCAATAAAATGTTTTGCATCTCTCTTTGATGAACTTGGGAGTTGATCAGCACGAGCACGGAGCTCATCATTGCAGCGCCACATAGACAACTGCCAAACAGAAAAAGGAAAGTGGTAAGATAAGAACAATAGCTTCAATGTGAAACAAGCCTATCTTATATCTCAAACATAAGATCTTCTATCCGAGAGAAGCACAAATTAGCAGCCATCATTGTAGCCAACAAGCAAACATGTCTTGTAACTTCTGGGGTTGCTCTGGGGTTTCCTGTAACAACCATGGGTGAAGAAATAAGGGCCAAGTAAATAGAAGGCAAGGAAATTCAACAAAATTATAGATTAATGTATAGTGTGTATATATGGAATCAACAATATTATATTTAATGCTTAAAAATTACTCACCTCCCTTCGTAAGGCCTCATCAAGTTCCTTCTTATCATCAGGTGTTATATGCTTAGCATACATTTGAGTTAAGCAATTCCTTACAGCTCATAGAAATCTTGAACCTATTCAAGGTCACATCATTTATTCAGTAACGTTACTCAACAAAAAACGCAGACTCTAGCATAGGATCGATGTGTTATGATTAAAGGTTAATTTATATATATGACCACAATAGAAAAACTTTCACAAACCTGACCTTGATAAACAGGATATAGAGAGTACTTAAATCAGAGTTATAATCGTAATTATAGGATATTTGTACTGCTGTAGTCTTATTGTAATTCCATTTTACCATTATTCATTATGATATTCTAAATAATGTGTATATATATCACGTATGTCCCATTACTCTGATATTCTAAATAATTATCATTTTTACTCAACTTTGATATTTCTCTTATTTTAACTTATGTAGCATTATTCTGATATTCTACATAGCTATCATATTTACTTAACTTTGATATTTCTCAATGGGTAATGCTATTTTAATTTATGTAGCATTATTATGATATCTTAAACATCTATCATATTTACTTAACTCCGACTCTCTTGGTAATGCTTTTTTAACTCATGCAACATTATTACACTCATCAGAATGTGAAAATCTTATATGGGTTTTGTTGAAACTTGAAACTCTGCATCAAACACATCATCTTTCCTTGACCCCTAAAACTAAACTAAAAGACATAATAAAAAATAATAATAATAATAGAAAATACCGTTTCTCTGATGTCTTCACCATGAAGATCGTGAAGAATGTCAAGGAATCGGTCCATCAATAAAGCATCATACTCGACTAACTTATCATCATCGGACAACTTTCCCGGCGCCACCAACCTCAGCTGAGCATCAATGGAACCCATCTTCTCAATGCTCGAAGTCGTCGCCGTCGTCATCTCTTACAGGAAAGCAGGGGAGAATATTACAAAGAAAGAAACAGAGCAACCTGGAACTAAGTGATGCCCAACGGATTCATGGGAATATAGAGCTTATAATGCCGCCTTTTTGTTTATGCGATATTCTGATATTAATATATCTATTAATTTAAAAGCATATCTATTAATTTCAAATATATCTAACGTATGAAAAAATATATTTATTAATTTATAAACATATCTTTTTATAATAAGCACTGCATGGAGTTTGAACAAACGATATCTTCTTTTATCCGGGCTAGATTCAGTATACCATATAAATATTATCATATTAAAATAAAAAGCAAGACCCATGTTATTGGTTCTAATTCTATCATCTTTTTTCAATAAAAGATTAAGTTTTTTATGTCAACTGTTAAAAAATAGTATATTATATATGATTGATTTAATAAAATCTATTATTAATTAAAAAATTATGTGTTAATGTTACTTATAGTACTATAAATTATGGACAGGTAGAATAATTATTTTTAAACTAATAACTTAATATTTTTGCATAGAATCTATATATCCTCATGATATAAAAATTAAAGCATCTTTGGTTATAGTTTTAAAAAAGAATATCCGTTTGTTGACAAAAAAATAAAATGAAAATCCTTTATAAAGAATTTTAAAAATACTAAAAAATAAAAATTTTATCCTAATATTTATAATATTAAATAAGTGTGAGGGTCTGATTTATTTTTTTAAAATTTAAAAAATGATACAAATACCCTCACACACATATATTTTCACCTCATTCAACAAAACCGTTCTTCTCCATCCTCTTCTCCTCCAGAAACAGCAACGCTTTCTTCATTGACGACCACAACAATCGTCAATCTCTAATATATTTAAGAGCATCACGCTCACCGCTGGAATCCGGTTTTCCTCCTTTTCCCTTTCCCTCATTTTTCCTCCTTTTCTGAATCTTAATCATTGAATTAAGTTCTTAAAGGTCCAAATTTAATAATTTATAAAAATATTATTATAATAATAATATTTTAATAATATTTAATAATAATATTACTACTTTCGGTCTTAATTATAAGATAAAGTTGATTTTTTTAGAGAAATTAAGGAAGCTAAATAAGTTCCTTAATCATATCATATGTTATGTATCCTTAGATTATATATTAATTTATTAGTCAAATTAATTAGTTTAAAGAAAAAAATGAAAATACAGATACTCTAAAGTAATTTAATTAGCTTCCTTAATTTCTCTAAAAAAATCAACTCTGTCTTATAATTAGGATCGGAGGGAGTATTATTTTTATAATAAAGAAAAATTTTAAACTGTTGAGATCTTAATCCAACGGGTCCAGATTGAGAAAATGAGGGGAAGGGAAAAAGAGGAAAACCAGGTCCGTTAAGGTACAAATTTGTTCTAGAATTTTTTGCTATTAAGCAATGTTACCTCGAAAGTTTTTAGGTTCAATGTTGACGCGAAAATGTTAAAATAGAGTACTATTGCTCGTTAAAAAGTTGACAGTCAATATCAATTTTTTAATGGTTAACGTTAGTTTTTTAACAGAATAAGACAATATTGCTATGTTTTAAATCTCCTGGGATGAGATCAAACTTGAAAAAACTCTTAGGACAATATCACTCCTCAGCAAAACTTTTGAAGCAGGTTTGCAGCTTAAATCTTTCTTGTTTTACAGGACATTGTAATATGTGCAGTCATAAGTCTCGAACCTTTTTTAGTTTCTAGGATCCATGTCCCTGTAAAATAGTACAAAAGGCAGGGCTTTTTTTTTTTGTTACAAAAATCGGGGCTTTTTAATATGTTAGGTCTGGGTCCAAGGTGTTTGATCACACAAAGTCCAGAGGCCCAAACTATTCGGTAATATGGGGGCTTCTAGGAACTAAAATTAACCCAAACGATTGAGTCTGTTTAACATGTGAAATAAATTTAAATGAAAATGATAATAACTTTTTAGATTAAAACAATGCTTTTTAGAACATGGGTTTTATGAATGCAAGTAGTAAGGGATCTAGACATGCATGGAAAGAAAAATGGGTTTTTTTTTTTATAACCTTAACTTTGGACCTTCAACAGATACCAAACATAGACATTATAGGTGATAGAAAACGCATTTTATGACCGACGAAGTGATCATCTGTATTTAGCAAGTAGGTGTATTTTATTTCTGGCCACAGGCCCAATAGTGTGGATTGTAGAAAAATAATGAAAGACAATAAATTTAAAATTTTCCATCAGTAACAAACTACTTGTTAATTGAAATGTTAAACGGTTTTACTCCATAAGAAGGAAAACACAAGTTCAAATATCAAGAAACGTATTTAATTAGAGGATGAAACCCTTTTACTTTCTAAATTTTGAAAGAGATTATACCCTTATTTATCAATAAAAAAAAATCTATCAGTAACCAAAAAAATCAAATGACTAAAGATAAAAACGATAACGCCCATAGAAAAAAAATGAAAAAGCCCAAAACATGACATCAACAGAAATTTAATATTGCCACCGTAAGCAAGCCAGGGGATGAGTACCCTGTACCCCGAACCAAGAGAAAACGACAACTAGAGCATGTGGCAAAAACTTGCATGTTTTTGGTCCAGGCCAAGAGCTTGCTTTAATATTTTTTTTTCCCAACAAACTTTCGTATTTCATATTTAGTTTGGCGTAATAAATATAAAAAACACAGTTAAATGGTAAAGTTGAAACAACACAATAAATGTTTATCTTTAGGAACTTGATTTTATCTTGGGACGGAATTATTTTTAAATTTGAAGTTTATATTCAGGCCTTGTTTGGTTTAATGGAGGGGAGGGGAGGGAGGTTAAATGAAGAGAGGTGGGGGGAGATTATGAACTTTGTTTGGTTGGATGCGAGGGAAGGAGAAGAGGGAGTTTTTATTTGGTTCAAAAGGAGAAAGGATGTGGGTTTATTAAATGTTGACAAATATACCATAGTACTTTATTTATATATCAAAGCCATTATTTCCTAATTTATAAATCGCAAAAAACCTTTGTTGCCTCACTTATATATGATAAAAAAATCTTATATACATTTGAAATGATGATTTTATTAATTTAATATGTTAACTCATTAAATTTAATATGTTTTTTAAATTTAAATCTAAATTCTAAATCAAATTATAATACTAAGATAACAAAGGTAATTATGGTATAATTTAGATATCATATTTTATTGAGATACTTGTGATAACATTAAAATCATACAAATTTATATAAGATTATTCCAAGTATATACTTGTGATCATGTTATACCATTAAAATATATTTAATTAGAAAATAAATCAATAAAATTATCTAAAATGACGTGTCATACAAAAGATATGAGAAAATTACACTCAAGTACCAAGAAATTAAGGAAATAAAAAAATGGTCCCTTAAAATTACAAAATGAAAAAATGGTATTATTGACAACTCCACAAACTAGTTATTAACAACTCAAGTAGCGGGTATTAACAATTTTATAAGATCATTTTTTTATTTCCCCTTTTCATTGGGACTTGAGTGTACTTTTCTGAAGAAATATATAAATAGACACCTGCAACATGAAAGAAGGTTTGGATGGCTGGAAGAGCAATTTGCGACAACAATAGGTAGAGGAGCATATGGCATTCACAAAGAAAGAGGAGGAGAGGGGAAGCATAAATACTGACACAAGAGAGAAAGACGGCCGATTTGAATAAGTTTAATACTTTCTCTGGTTCTAAATATAAGACAAAGTTGAATTTTTTTGGGAGATTAAGGAAACTAATTAAATTACTTTAGAATATTTATATTTTTTTATTTTTTTTCCTCAAAACTAATTAGTTTGACTAATAAACTAATATATAATCTAAGGATACACAAAATATGATATAATTAAGTAACTTATTTAATTTCCTTAATTTCTCAAAAATCAAATCAACTCTGTCTTATATTTAGGACCAAATGGAGTAATATTTAGTAAGATAGGATTTGATTAGATATATTTTTATTAGAAAATTTTTCTTATTTATTTGGCTTATCCTATTAATATCATATGGGTTTTATAATCAGATGTGTAAATTTGGGATAATGAAAAATTAACATGGGTATTTTAGTTAGGATAAGACATAATATTTCTCACTTTTAAAAAAAATCCCAAATTTGGAGGGACGCAAAAGGAGGGAGAGATGAGCAGTAAAAGACAAAATTTCTCCCTTCCCCTCCCTTTCATTTTTCCCAACCAAACACGTTCATCCCTGCCTCATCCCTCACCCTCAAAAAGCCTCGAACTAAACAATGCCTTAGGGATGGAGGGATTATGAACTAATATCAATCACTCGGTCAATCTTATCACTCTTGCTAATATGGCTTCACCAAGGTATTAAAACTCGGACCGGGCATTGAACCGGTCGGGGTACTGGGTTAAGAGTCAGTGGGTCAGACCGGGACCAAACCGGTGAGAAATTGAAAACTTTAGACTTATAGTATGAAATTCTAAAGGAAAAATTTAAAAAAAAATTTAAAAAAAATACCAACCCGGACCAGGCCAGGAACCGGACTGGTTTACCGCCCGATTCGCCGGTTCCCGGGCCGGACCGGCCGGTCCGGTCCGGGTTTAATAACCCTAGGCTTCACATACTAGGTCCGGCCCGGGTTTAATAACCCTAGGCTTCACATACTAACATTCATATATTTTTCTTCCTTTATTACTATTTATACTCTTAATAAGTTAGCTTATAATTTTTAAAATCATGCATTTTTTTTATGTTTACCCTTATTTAATAGGGCGTCTTAATTAGAAAAACCTTAATAATTACACCTCTAAATAAGAATATTTTTTTAAAAAAAATCTATTAATTATATTTTGAAAGACAAAAAATACTTTATATTTTGGAGCACGCTAAAAAAAAATCTTATAATTTTGAATGGAGCATGTATAGAACTTTTTATAACTTTGAATTATACTATGCATCTGTGTAGTATTCAATTAACATTTACTCTTTAATATAATATAAGATCTGAGTTATAATGTAAATTATATTATAAATGAAATATTATATTAAGGACTGAATGTAAGATCATTCTACAGATTTGAATGGTACAATATATCATGTGGTGTTCCTTTAATGGAGAAGGTATATACAACTTCTTGTTGCTTTGAAATTTGAAAGCTGCAATATATCGTGTGGTGTTCATATCGTACTTCATATCTCCTTAAATTGTACAATAGATGCAGCATGGGCATTAGAAGATAGTTTCTCTAACGTCGTGTGTAATGCTTGGGATAATCTGGATTGGCATAAAGGTAAGCGGAAGTTCGACATCGATGCAGTAAATTGGAATGCTGGTGTTATTGGAAGCATCCCTAAAAAAAGAATGCAGTTTCTCCGGAGGATAGAAGGTATAGATAGAGCTCGACAGAACAATGTATCCAATGGGCTCTACAAAATTGAGAAAAAGCCTTGGAAAGAATATAGTAAATTGAATGCACAAGAGGAGCTCATCTGGTACCAGAAAGCTAGGTGCAGATGGCTTGCTTGGGGGAATAAGAACACTAGATTCTTTCATGCCTCCACTATGATCCAGAGGAAAAAGAAGACTATAGATGCACTCCAAGATGAGAATGGAAATTGGATTGCGGATCCACAACAACTGAGAGAAATGGCTGGCAAATTCTTTAAAGACTTGTATTCTAGCGATGGCAGTGTACAAGATTTTCTTAATTGGATTGCTGAATTTCCCCCACTGAGGAATCAGGATGATGAGAAAATTCACGAAGAGGTGAATGATATTGAAATCAAGAATGCTGCGTTCATGATAGGGGCACTTAAGGCCCCAGGACCGGATGGACTACAAGCGCACTTTTTCCAGACACAGTGGAATCATGTTGGGGATAAAGTCTGTAAGCTTATTCGGGAAGTCTGGCAAGACCCAGGAAAGATTACGGATATAAATCATACCCATCTTATCCTGATTCCGAAAAGCGACCATCCTGTGAGTTTGAAAGATTTTCGACCAATTTCTCTATGTAATGTCATTTTCAAGATTATCACGAAAGTTATTGCAGAGAGAATGAAGGGAGCTATGACTTACCTGATTCTACCGGAGCAGTGTAGTTTCATTTCTGGGAGGCAGAGCAGTGAAAATATTATTATTGCACAGGAGGCCATTCATACTATGCGTAGCAGGCACAGGAAGAGAGGTATTGTGGCGATTAAAGTTGACATGGAAAAAGCTTATGATCGTTTAGACTGGGGTTTTATCCGATCTACGCTAACCAGGGTTGGTATACGAGAGGCGATGGTGGATCTTATCATGTCATGTATTTCTACATCATCCATGGAAGTAAGATGGAATGGGATAGGCTCTTCCACCTTCCAACCTACTCGTGGTGTTCGCCAGGGTGACCCGCTTAGTCCCTGTCTCTTCGTTCTCTGTATGGAGCGACTCGGGCAATTGATCAATAAAGAAGTTAGTCGAGGTAGATGGAAGGGATTACAATTCAATCATCACTCTCCCACTATATCACATCTATTCTTCGCAGATGATCTCTTGTTATTCGGGGAGGCTACTATGTCGCAAATTGAGCTAATGAGGGATATTGTAAAAACATTTTGTGATGTTTCAGGCCATAAAGTAAATCTGGCAAAATCTAAGGCTTGTTTCTCTAGGAACGTTAATTTTAATAGGGCCTTAGATTTGAGTTAATGGTTAGGCATTGGGCTAACTGGCGATTTGGGGAAGTATTTGGGGGTGCTTCTATTACATCATAGAGTCACCAAAATCATGTATTATCCCATTATTCATAAAGCCCAAAAGCATCTGGCAAGCTGGAAGGGTAGATTCCTAAACATGGCAGGCAGAATGGTGTTGATCAAATCGGTGATCTCAGGCCTTCCTAGTTACCAAATGCAAACTACACTGCTCCCGAAGGGAATTTTGAAGGAATTGGAAAAGGTGAGTCGCAGCTTCCTATGGAATCAAGGACCAGAGGGTAGGAAAATGCATCTCATTGCTTGAGATTATATTAAACAGGATAAGGACTATGGGGGATTAGGCATCAAAGACTTGCAAAGCCAGAACATTGCTTTTATCATGAAACTGTGTTGGGGTATTCAAACCAAACCTGACGCATTTTGGGTTAAATGTCTCAAAGGAAAGTATGGCTGTGGGGAAGGTGATTACCCTGTGGTATACAAGAAGACTAATTCCTCCAATGTATGGCGTAGCATTACCACTGTGTGGGGGAATTTTTACAAGGGTGTAGGGAGAAGATTGAAAAGTGGGAGTACATGTAATGCATGGTGGGATCTTTGGCTGCCGATTAATGAACCATTAATCCATTTAGTGGAAAAAAATTTTCACAGTCTGAATCCATGTGTGAAAGTTTGTGACTTTGTTCTCCCGAATGGGGTGTGGAATGTTCTGAAATGGAGGCATTTCCTTCCACAGTGGGTGGTTGCTATCATCTGCAAGGTAAAACCACCATGTGAGAACGGAGAGGATATGTTTTGCTGGAGAAATTCTTCTGACGACAATTTTAGTGTTCAAGCTGCCTATAAATTTGTGTTTGCCCGGCAGGAAACGAACGGTTCACCTCTGTGGAAAAAAGTGTGGAAGGCACCGGTACCAGAGAAAGTCAAGATGTTCCTATGGCAAGTTATTCATGAGAGACTGCCTACCAACTCACTTAGAGCGATGAGAGGATTATCGATTACTGACGAGTGTCCATTTCAATGTCAGAGAGTTGAGAGCACCCTTCATATCCTTCGTGACTGTGAGATTGCTAGAGAGGTGTGGCTATATTTTATTCCGACTAACTCTCGTTTTAGATTTTTCCAGTCTGATTTGTAGGTTTGGCTTAAGGAGAATTTGTCCAGATCTAGAGGCATGGGTCGTTATCAAAATTGGCTATGGCCCAAGGCCTTTAGTCTCATTTGCTGGCTACTATGGAAGAATAGATGTCGCTGGATCATGGACGGAGCTCGGAGCTTTTCTAAGGAGATCATCCATGGGGCTATGTACTTGATGATGGAGTCCATATCGTATGACGTCTTCAAGCATCAGATTTTTCAGTCTACGGGAGATGAGGACGTGGCATGGCATCCACCCTCGGAAGGGGCTGTTCGTTTAGACACAGACGGATCTGTCAACTCTCAGGGACAGGCAGTTTGTGCGGGCGTGGTACATGACGAATGGGGCAATTGGGTCCTCGGATTTCAGAAATGATTAGGTTTTGTTCCATCCACCACGGTTGAACTGACTGCTATTTTATCAGGACTTCAATTATGTAAGCAACAAAACTTCAGTAAGGTTTTTGCTTATACGGATTCTCTTGAGGCCTATCATTTGATTATGGGACACGGGGGTCATAGTCACCCAGTGAGATCAGAGATAAATGCTGTGAGGGACTTACTATACTCCCAATGGGACATTAAGCTTCATTATGTGCCTCGTGATATCATCAGGTGTGCTGATTTCTTAGCCAGGGAAGCTCATCAGTTGCGAGCGGATTCAGTGTTATTATCAGCACCACCCCCGGTTGTAATATTTATATGGCTCAAGACCTTAGTCTGCCGGCCTAAGTCTTTTGTAAACTCCAATTTGTAATTGGCCACTTTGATTATAAAAAAAAAAAATTGTACAATATATCATGTGGTGTTCATCTAGTATTTCCAGAACTATGTTGGAATTTATAAATATGGGAAAATGACTCCTGAATATAAAGACATTAAATTATGAAAAAGACAGGGAAGAAGGACCTAGCGGCTAAGTCATTGGTCAATTTTAAAAAACTAAATGCTTAGTAAATATTACAAAAACTCATTTTTTTCCAGAAAATAAAAAAATTAACTGTAAATTATTTGAAGGTAAAAAATTACAAATAATTTAAAACATCATTTTCCAATTTCTATGCTATTTGCGTTATATCTGAGTTTTTTTATACACCGCGTTATAACTGAGTCTTACACAGTTTTTAAAAGTCAATATGCCTTTTGGTGCCAGCCACATACTATTATCTTTCTTTTCTTTTTTTACTCAGCCATTATTTCTCTTCCTAAAATGTTATTTTCCTGATATCAACAGTTGTGCCGCTGAACGAGGACCTTTCATTTATAGTTTTATTTACTAGAGGACCATCGATTTGTTTTTTTTTGGGATAATGCAGTGGACCTTTGAATTTGTCAGACTAATTGTGAACACCCTATTTTGTTTGGGTTTCACTTAAAAAATAATAAAAAATGTAAATAAAAAAAAATCCCCTCTTTGATGATAATTGTGATCTAAATTGGCAATCCAAATTAAAGAAAATTAAAAAAGAAAGAAAATAAGAAATTCCTCCCATTGATGATGATTGGGGCTCAAATTGGCAATTATCATTCATTGGACAATCATCATTAAAGGGGAAAATAAAATAAAATAAATTCTCTTATTGATGATAATTGTGATCCAAATCGGCATTGTCATTCATTAAGGGAAAATAAAAAAAATACAAAAAATATCTCTCATTTTGATAGACTTAAAATTAGGAATTTACTTGTGGGGAAAATGTAAAAAAATTTAAAAAAACAGAAATAAAAAAAAAATCTCTCATTGATAGTGTTGATGTCAAGTTAGGAAATTTTATTAATAGAAAATACAAAAAATAAAATTTTTAAAAAATTTTCATTAATGGTGATTAGGTCAAGTTAAGAAGTTTTATTAATAGAAAAAAAATTAAGAAATCTCCCATTGACAATGACGGGGTCAAGTTAGGAAGTTTTATTAACATAAAATATAAAAAAAATTAAAAAAAATGAAAATTAAAAAAAAAAAGGAGTATTAATAAAAAAATAAAAAAAAAACTACCTTGAGACTATAATAAGTAAGGAAGTAAGGGTTAGAGCAAAACACATAAGAATTTTGGGAGAGTAAGAAGGTAAGATAAAGAGACTATCCCAATTTTGCATCATATTATGATTCTAAAAGGTTCTCTTGTGGGGGAAAAATGGGGAGGATATTCTATCCTATAGAGATGTTATTCCTCTTGTGATTATTTATCTTGATTTTATTTCTTTCTGCCGAAGAGCATCTGTCATGAGATAGAGACACCAACAAATGTTACATTCCTTCGACTTTTCATATCTTAAAGGGCCAAATGGTGAAGCATATGTTAACACGTGTCTATGTCTTCTCACCCAGACAACAATTTCAAAGTGAAATAGGTTCTCATCCTAATGTTTGTTCGTATGATATATTTAAGGTTTATGAAAGTACAGTATTGGTTGATATTGTGCTTGTATCCCATGATGTATGAATATTTGATTTTATCCCTTATTTTATTACTTGTCTCCCTTCATTTTGTCTCTTTGCAGCAAAATTGAGAGTATAAGAGGTACGTGTCTTCATCATGACCTTTATTTCATTACCTATCTCTCTTCATTTTGTCTCTTTGTAGCAAGATTGAGAGCATAAGAGGTGTGTGTCTCCATTATAGCTTTTATTCAAACGATATATTGACTAAGTAATTACTCCTTATTCTCTTGGATGAAATGCTCTTCTGTTCTTTTTGGGCTAAACTTGTGTGGTATGAAATATATTTGCCTCTTCTTCTGTATGTAATTGTGGATTCATCTTTTTTTGCATGAATCAATCTTGAGGTTATTTAAAACTTTGATCCAGATTTTTTTTTAATGAAAATAAAAAGAAAAGACTCTCTTTTTATAAGAAAATAAAGAGATTGCTTTTTAAAATAAAAAATTACAAACCAAATAAAAAATATTTTTCCCAAATAAATTAAATAATTTTTTTCCCAAAAGACACTAATTAAGCGCCACACCTTTCTATCTCTAACAAATTACGTGGACTTTAATCTTTCTAAAGGGTATGTAGGCCCTAGGATCTCTTCCTAGGTCAAGTCAACAATGTAAATAATTAATTTTTTTTCTCATTTTGTAAATATTTTGTTTTTCATAATTATGATAAAATTTAAAAGGGTCATATTTATTTTTAAATAATTAACTTAGGGTAATCATTCTTACGAATGTGTGTTGTGGGGTGCCTAACACTTTTCCCATACACAATCGACTCTCAAAACCTATCTGATTTTCTTTTTTCAAAAAAAGGTTTCCAAAATTATCCTATTTTAAAATTTTGATGGCGGCTCTATATTTTCTAAATTTCGGGAGTTACACTAATGTTTTATTCTTTTTAAGAAAATTATTTTTTATTGATTTTATTCTTTTACATTTTATATAACATACTACATTCTAGGGTGAAAATAGTCATTTCTCTACTATTAGTTCATTTATAAGTTCTGAACAGTGTAAACTTATTTTTTATCACTACATTTCTATTTTAAATAGTAAATAGTATAATGCGTTAAATGTGATTTTTGCTCCAAAAATATTTACTGAGGGCCAATTTTGTCTTGGAAGCGTCAAATTTGGAGCAATGTTGCCCTGACCGTTATTTTAGTTAAGTTTAATCGTTAGTTGACTAATTTCCAGGGCAAATTTGCTCCTAAGTGAAAACTTTAAGGGTAAATTTACACCTTAACAAAAATGACATGGATGACAAAATTGCCCTCGAAGTTTTAACTTAGGAGCAAATTTGCACGAAATTTGGTCAACTAACAGTAAAACTTAACTAAGATAATGGTTAGAACAAAATTACTCCAAATTTAACACTTTCAAGACAAAATTGGCCCTTAGGGTGTATTTGTTTTGAGGAGAGGGTAGGGGAGGGAGGGGAGGGGAGAGGAGTTAAATTACCTTTTTGGGATTAAAATTATTTAAATTTTAGACGGGAATCTAAAATTTTAAAAAAAGATAGGGTAAATTTTGGGCAGGAACAAAAAATTTAAAAGAATAATAGGGTAAATTTTGAATTTCTCTTACCTAAAATTTTAATTTACCAATTATCTCCTCCCCTCCCTCCACTACCCTCCCCTCAAACCAAACACACCCTTAGGGTGTGTTTGGTTTGAGGGGAGGGTAGGGGAGGGAGGGGAGGAGAGGGGGGTTAAATTACCTTTTTGGGTTGATCATCTATTTTTTTTTAAATAATTAACTATGTTTAGTTTAGTAGTTAAAAGAAATTCACTAACCTTTACCAGATGGTCCTGAGCTATAAATGACCCACTTAAAAAGAGTCATTTATAATATAACTATAATATAATTATATTTTGGGAAAATTATTTTTTAAAATTTATTTATTGTATTTAATTACAATTATGACATGTTATATTTCACAATTAAATTCCAAAACTTTATATTAATTATGGCTTTTGGTGCTTATTAAACCGATTCCATAATTATTATTGTTATAGCATCTTAATTATGACGTCAATTGATTATATAACTGATGTCATGTTGTACATTACTGCGTCAGTTACACTTCAAATAGAAGCGAAATTATGTCACATGAATTATTACTTCTGTTCTTCAAGTAACTGATGCCATTTTGTACATTATAACGTCAGTTGCACGTAAAATAGAAGCAAAATTATGTCACATGAATTATCACTTCTATTCTTCAAATAATTGATGCAAAATTATGTAGTTAAATTAGTGTTTTACATCCCACCAAACGTAGGGTGGGAAATGCGTTTTCGCTTACTCCCACCGTTCATGCGCGCGGGCACACACACTCCCTCCTATTCACAATATAGGGTATCTTTAAAAGAAATATATGGCCTATAATGTAAGACTCCTATAATTTAATTAATGCATTTTTTTTTCTATTTTACTCCTATGATTAATGCTCACTTTCTAATTTTACCCACTGATTATATCCCCTCTCTCTAAAATAAAAATTCCAATACAATTATAATAATAAATGATAGCTTTTCTCTCTCCTCATAATTATATATAGGCATGTTTGTTTCAGCGATCAGATTGCTTATAAATTGCTTTTCATGTAGATCGAGACACAACTCCTCTTTCATACTTACTTCGTATACCGTAAATTACGATTGAAAAGCTGCTTTTAAGCATTCCAATCGCTCATCCAAACGAGCATATAATTTCCTATGCAAAAATTTATGAAATGACTTTTTCTCTCATTTCTTATGTAAATATTATTTTTTAAACATATTTCTCAATAAGGATAAAAATAAAAAAAATTATATTTTAAAATATATTAAATGACTAAACTATCATTATTTATTTTCCGTAAATTAGTTAAGGTGGACAGGGAATAATTATTGTCTTTGTTTAATTTGTTTTCATCTGTAGATGAGAGTAACGTGCCTTATAGCGATGGGTTGAACCTGACCATCAATTGAGACCTGGTTCGTTCCTTCATCACTCTCCAGTCACCCCTTTCTCTATTTAAGCATTGCTCTTCTTCTATCTCGTGTTCATAAACGCAATGGCAACCAGCAATCACAACCCTGCTCTAGATCCGGACTCGGATTCTCCTGCAAACCCGACCCATGAGTTTGCTCAGTTCGGAGCTGGTTGCTTCTGGGGAGTGGAGCTTGCCTTTCAGCGACTCCCCGGCGTCGTCAAGACCGAAGTTGGATACTCTCAGGGCCACGTTCCTGATCCGAACTACAAATTGGTGTGCTCCGGAACCACTAACCATGTGGAGGTTGTTCGGGTCCAGTTTGACCCGCAAGTTTGTTCCTATACCGATTTGCTTTCCCTCTTTTGGTCTCGCCACGATCCCACCTCCGTCAATCGCCAGGTGCTCTCTGCCTTTCTCTCGTTAGTTTCATCGAATCATTTGGTTCTTAAACGTGTTCCTTTTTGTTTATCACCGGATCTCGTCAAATTTCTTCGTTGACTTGACTTTTTGAATCTCATCACTCTGAATCAATTATAGCCATACTCTTGATTTCTTGAAGGGGAATGATGTGGGAGCACAATATAGGTCAGGGATATACTACTACAATGAGACGCAGGCTGATTTAGCAAAGGAATCAAAGGAAGCAAAACAGAGGGAATTGAATGGGAAGGTGGTTACAGAAATTCTTCCGGCGAAGAGATTTTACAGAGCAGAGGAATACCACCAGCAATATCTGGAGAAAGGTGGCGGTCATGGCATCAAGCAATCTGCAGAAAAAGGATGCACTGATCCTATCAGATGCTATGGTTGAATGTTCCAGTTGAGCACTCACCATTTTCATCACTATCTTTCTGCTTTTTCACCTTCTGTCTGCTATATGTCTATGTCAACTCGGCTATGTACCGTTCAGAAATAAATAATCTTCTATGCTTCATGAATTCATAGGACTCTCTGTAAATTACTTTATTCTTAAGTTAAGGTTTACAATGATATAACTAGATAGGTAGGTGTGTTCAAATCTGTGGAACTCTCATGAATGCACAATTTTATTCCTATCCTTATCTAATCCAATCTTTTTGAACTATACTTCATTGCTTTCATGTTCGTTCATGATAATTGTGTAAAATATGGAATCAGTTGCAGTTTCCAGTTAGAAGTTGTATTTGGATAGGAAGATAATTATTTGTCAAGAAATTATGGCTATCAAATATTTGTTATCAACTTTGGAGCAATACTTACATACTTTAAAAGTATCACATCATTTAAACTTTGTCCAATGAAAATATAACAATACGAATCATTTTAATCCTAGTTATTTGTGTAAATTGAACATGGTTTGCCACGTCACTTGTGTAGTCTAACTAATTAAAACACAACAACTAAACTAGTATTAAGAGAAATACTTACATACTGTAGAAATACTATGTTATCTGAACTCTATCTAATGAAAATGTAACAACTCATATCATTTTAATCTTAGTTGGCTGATGACTCATCAGAAAAAAAAAATCAAATTTTATCTTTTTTTTTAATAAAAAATATTGGTTGATCATTTTATTTTAATTTTTTTTAATTAAGATATTTTTTCTTAAAAATAAGATAAAATTTGAATTTTTTTTTAATAAGTCATCAGCCAACTGAGATTAAAATAATATAAGTTATTATATTTTTTATCAAACAAAATTTAAACGATATGATACTCGTCAACTTTGTGAACAAAGTTTTCACCATGGCTTTTCAAGCATTATGGTCCACGAAATGGTATACTTTTCAACGAACATGTGTGGTTCCAACTCTTGAACGATTTTAAAATGAAAGAAACCCATTGCACGGACCACATTTATTGAACTAGAGTGGAGGTTTACTTAACACCACCCATTCAAAAAATCTAACCGTTATGAATCAAAGCCCGCCGTTTGGCTTGTTCAGGTAGACTTTCTTTGATGCTATCAGAATATATGTAGACTTTCATTGATGCTATCAATATTGTAGGGTGTTTAATTTATGTGGTTTATTGATTTTTTTTTTTTTTGATATTCATGTGTTCTCGTTCAAGGTTTAATTTATCTATTAAGATCTTTTTATTTTTAAAAACCTACATTGTATTTTTATATTAAAATGGGGTTTAAACCTGTTAAGAGTTTAAGATTTTAGACCCCATAAATGTAAATTTTCAAACTACAATAACGATTAAACTAATAATGTGTAGGGGATTTTTGACTTGCAATATAGATAAGCCGTAAGGGATATACTTCCAAAAATAACCCAAGCTTGCACGTATAGGCTTTTGTTGATGCTGATGCACCTTCCAGTGTTTTATGGGTTATGACCCACAGATATCAATATTCATCTAGTTTTACTTTTGATAAAATAAAAATATCGTTTAATTATTACTCTTAGTAGTAGTGATTACATTTTGAGAAATTTTGGTGAGGATGAACACACAATCCTCCTCACCTCAGCGTATGTGTGGCCTCAGAATCCACCCTTATGAATCTAGACTTGAAATAAAACTAATGAGCTTTTTTCCAAAAAAAAGAATTCTTTACCGTATTTTTATATTTTATATCGAGATGCGGTGTAAGCTTGCCAAGAGTTTATAGTTTTAAAGGAAAGAGATAGAAAAAGAACTTTGAAATTGTAAAATTTAAAAACAGATATACTATCAAGAGTCGATAAGGGAATGATAAAATTGGATAAACAATTCATAACTCATTTTTTAGAGATAATTGATTAGGAATTTTATAATTTCAAAGTTCTTTTTCTGCTTTTTTCCCAATTTTTAAACTATACAAATATAAATTTTCAATTTACAAAATATTAAAACTAAATAAAATCAGGTCAAATTAAGACACTTAACTGTAGTTTTTCTATTTTGCGAAAAAAATACTACCATATTAGTCTTTTACCTTTTTTCTTTTCCTCATTTAATCCAAAAATAAAACATGGATAGTATAGCTTTTTCAGGACATTCATACCTAGCATGTGGTTCTATGCGAAAGAGATTTCGTTAACAAATGATAATTATGTGCTGGACTGTGGACAAAGTTGGCATGTATGAGCTGCAAGTTTATTTTCATTATGATCTTAATGGGTACATTAATGTTACTGCTTATACTTTTCCTCAGTTTTAACACGATATCATAAATCATAACACAACAGAAACAACAATTCAAAGCTCGTCTTTATAAGATGATTGGTATCCTTCAGGGTTAGTGGAGGAGTTTTTGATTGGATAAGAAGCTTCCATTGCTATGCCACAAAGTCCTTCCTTCTCTTGCAGAGCCCTCTGCATCCTGATGTAACCTTGCTCTCCCCATTCACTGCCCCAAGAATTCTTAACAATCCAATATTTGGTTCCATCAATAGTTGTTCCATATCCCACAATAGCTACCCCATGATTCAGTTGTTTCCCACAATCTCCAGTAAATACTCCCTTTAACACAAGAACACCTTTCAAATTCATCATTCTCTTCTTCTTAATTCCCTCGTGTCCTTAATATAAGACATAGTTTTTATATTTATTAATATTTTCCTAATTTATTCCTGTTGATACTGGAATGAGGTAATTCAGGAAGATGACAAAGGTATTTTAAAAAATACATGTTAGATTAACTAATTTAACTAACTTACATGATCTAATCAAATTAGGAAAATATATCTTATATTAATGACGGGAGGGAGAATTTTTGTTCTTCCTAAATAATTGGGGACACTAGAATCTGATGTTGTGTTTCGGGAACTTTGAGAAGATAGATTGAAGTTTACCTCTGAGTAGAACTGGAAATCAGATCCTTCAGCATCTATGGCTACAGAGACAGGCTGGTTCGCAGCAGCTTTGAGCAATGAGTTCTCATCATTTGGAGGGACATTTTCATGACCATCAATTGACACTGATGGATGCTTCTCCTGCAAGCAATATTAATTGTTAATGAGATTATTTAGCATCTTAATTACGGTTGTTGTATAGTTTAGTTGATATGGTCAGGTAAGTTTGGTTTATTTACAACATAGTATTCCACCTTTGAGACATCGCAGGTTTCCTCTATGGCTTTATAGGGATAATTGCTTTCTGTGGTTAATCCCCCAATTCGCTTGATGAACTCATAAGCATATTCCATTAGCCCTCCATTGCATCCTTCATTCTGTTCAGTGTCACAGTCTACCAACTCTTGCTCAGACAATGAGACTAGCTTCTTTGTTTTTATCTGATTAATACCTTCCACAGCTGCTACAGCTGAAAATGCCCAGCAACTACCTGCACAAAACATTGGTGCACATAATATTGTAACATGTTCTTGTCATCATACTAAGGACCCCCCCCCACACAGACACACACATTCTTGTTTAGATGCTGTGTGTAAAAACAGCAAAAAGAATGAAAATATACTATTATAGCTACAGTTTAGTGATTATTTTCCATATGCTAAATTCTTATATCAATATAATTTTTTCAGCCTTAAATATAGGAGCTAGTAATTAAGAGGATTTATTTTGGTCTTAGATATAAAACTTTAATTTATTTTATCTCCTAAATTTACGACTTTTCCTCAACTTATCCTGGTTTATTGCACAAGGGATCTTAATTAAGGCATAGTTTTGATATAAATAATGATCAAAAGAGATATTTTAGTAACATCAACATATATTTTTTACACATAACTAAACTAATTTCATTAATATCTGTAAGTTAGTTATCTGACTCCTGTAATAAGAAACCGAGGAGTACTATAAATATTGGCTTGGTAAAGGAAAATCTTTGTATGATGATTATATCTGAATTCGTTTAGCAAGCATTTACATGAATATATTTTGCTTACCACATTGGCCTTGATCCTTTATAGCAGTGACAGCACCTTTCTTCCTCCAATCAACTGAAGAAGGAACTCTATCAGCTTTCTCGTACATGAAGGTTCCATTCCCACCACGTGGCGTGCCACGGAACATTCTATGGTGGTTGATCTTTGAGGAAGCGTAGGTATTCTGGAACTCAAGGTTGGTCATGTCGGCGAACCGGTTCAACTTGAGCTTGTAAGGCTTGTCCATCTTGTTGGTGTTATGAACATGCATCGCATTGTCTTTGAACACATTGAATCTCTTGTGTTTCTCACTTAGGCTTCTAGAAACAGTGTGATGGCTCCTCCATCTCTCGTACAAGTCCCACAAATTTTCCTCAGATTCCAAATCTTTCTCGGACAAATCAAAGCTCTCTGCAACACCAAGAACCAGAGCTACTAAGATAGAAACAATTAAGAGCTTCTTCATCCCCATTTTTCTTGGGATTAGATGGGAAAATAGAGCACTTGGGGATGCTATATATAGGTGAATGAACGTGGAAGGATGAGAAATAATTCTATTAATTAGCTAATAAATGAATTTTGTTATAGGTTACTTGTAAGCTTCAACAATCTCTGTATCACATATGATTGTGGAGAAGAAAGGATACATGTGGGTTGCTTATTTTGTTGAAACAGATGATCTAAGTAAATGTCAACATTCATCTAGATTTACTTTCGATAAAATAAAAATATCGTTTAATTAATTATTACTCTTAGTAGCAGTTTGGTATGTAATCTGAAGCTGAGTGTTTCATGGACTATATTTATCTTAATATTCTGGATAATTGATTCTGTAGAACTGTCAACTGACATGATCGCTTTTTGAACAAGTTTGGTGAGGATGAACACACAATCCTCAGTAGATGAATATTAAAGTCCAGTTAGTTTTGCTCTCTCTATTTGCAGCAGCAACTGAAAAAAAAAAAAAGAGAAGAAAGTGATATCATAAAGATGTCATATTTTTGAGGTTGGTTTACTTGGGGATATCTCTTAAGCATGAATTGATTATTATGAGTTCTAAGTTTCCATGATTATTCTATAGAAACTCTTGCCAAGTTTTGATCTTGCACTCAATCATTTGTATCCTTCATTCCTTCTGTTAATCATTTCACATTTCTTTGGGATATGAAAGTTTTCTAGTTATTAATATACCAATATAAAGCTATTTGAAATTATAGAGTAAAGGTTTCCAAAGAAAGAGATAAATATGATGTGAACTCTATTTAACATGTGAGACCTATTTAAACTCATCACTTTTTCTCTCTCCACCTGTATGATCCTGTGCCTAAAGAGAACTTTACGTAATATTTTTAGGGTAGAATACAAGATTTACTAATCATTTACTAAAAGAAATAAGGGAAACATGTATTGTTTAAATGTCTGCTAATCAATAATTTTCGTTGAAAGTGATTTTAATATTTTATTCATATCATAGGTAGTGCATTGTTGCTTGAAGCTAAGGGAAAGAGTGACGTTGGTGATGAGTGGGACACCACCTGCCACTTCTGCAATGACAAGGCAGAGTTACTATGTGTTGCATACTTGCATAAGCATAATATTAGCTTTTGATACAAGTAGATAACATAGGGCCTTGTTTTACCATTTTGGTCATTTCTGTAACCAAACGTTACCTCACTTGCATCTCCCAATTACGTCGGAACATTCACATGTTCCTTACTGCCAAAAAAAAACGTAAGACTATCCCGAAAGTTCATATCATGCTAAGATCACTATTCCATTCCTCATCTGTTTCTTCATCATCAAAAAGAAAGAATGTCTTAGTATTTTACCCATTCTCCTTCAACTAATTGTCATTTTGTTTTTCAAATAAAATTAATACTACTTTTAGTCCCTAATATAAAATCTAGTTTATAGCATAGATTTCATTGCAAATTAGATCTTATATTAAGGACACAAAATATTAATAGGATAATAGTGGCATGAAGATCGGTAACATCATAGTTTCAAAGAGAATCATATGGAAGAACCCCAGCCTAAATTTAATTTTACAAGTATCTTATTGATTCATAGTGTGTGTTTGGCAACATTCCAAATCATGGTTTGCGTAATCCGAGACAAAACTCCTCACACACACTTACTTCATAAATCGTAAAAGCTAATCCAAACACACTCTCAACTCTATTAAAAGTCATGAACTCTCCTGAAACAGTGAAACATTGTATAATGCCCTAGATTTCAGAGTGTCTGAGCCGGCTAATTGTGTCTGTCATCTGATGCAAGGATGGCAACACCACTAATATGGCCTGGCCCATAATATTTGGACATAAGGCCCATTAAGAATATAGGCCTGGGAAAGATTTTTTAGTGGGCCCACTACAATAATTAAAAAGAAATTGCCCCCATGCAGGATCGAACTACAGACCTTCAGTTTACAAGACTGACGCTCTACCACTGAGCTATAGGGGCTGTTTTGAGAGCCGGATAAGTGTAAATTATAATAGATCTAAATTCAGAGCAAAACGACTCTGGATTCTGATTTATAAGCGCTCTGCCGCGAACACTTGTTTCGAATTTTCTGAGTGATCTTCAAATTTCTTGAGATGGAGGACATCACCTTTGACCCTGTAAAGCTCTACAATATTGACCTTAATTTTTTTTTTTTTGCTTCGTCGTTATTGCAGCTTTCATTCAAATATATTAGTGATGAATAACTTATAATTCACAATTCACATTCATCTTGAAATTTGCTACTCGACAGAATTTGATTTCCGCAATTTTCAAGTCCGTCTGGAGCGAAAGGGCTCTTGGTGAGAGATTCTCTTCATCTTTATTTTCACTATTCCTCTTCCTGACTTTTATAGCTCATGAAATGTTTCTTTATATCTTTCCTTTTCTGTTTTGTTTCCCCGAATTTCCAGAGCGTGAAAAAGCTGAAATCAACCATGTTTTAGACTCCGAGGTTTGGTTCTCGACTCAGTTTTTTGTCCCTTCGCATTTTACTTCTAGCATATTTTTGGCATTGTTTTGTTCATAATTTCTTGAGATTTCGGAACCTGGGAACCCTGGAATTGTTTTTTCCGGTATTTCTGACTGTTTTGGGCGATTCCTAGTATTACTTGAATGCCTACTCTTCTTTCTTGTAACAACCTACTTCGGTTTAGTGCATTCAGGTGACAGTTGAAGACCAGGGTCTTTATGTCGCTGTTATACCACAAAGACCTGTAATATTTGTACTTTTGGCATGTATAAAGTTGGATATTTGGATTTGTAAATATACAAGCATGCATTCAATAATGTCAGTGGCACTACATGCTTGATTTCGTCAGCACTATTCAATTTTATTTCATGTTATCCTATCCTTTGCTATAGTGTGTGTCAGATATAGCTGTGATAGCTGAGTAATTCTCCTTGCAATCTGCTCATGACTGGTGACCCTGTTCCTGTTCACCTGCTTTGGACGAACATTCAATATCTTTTTGAAATAGCAGCTATGCAGCATCATCCTAATTCCTGAGCAAGACCTACATTCTATTCTGTTTTTAATATTATCAACTACATTCTATTCTAGTTCTACATTATGTCACTTGTCTTCTTTATTCACAGAAAATCTTCTCCTTGACTGTTATTTCATGTATTGATAATCTCCAATTGCATTTTGCTGCTACAGGCGGGAGCTGGATCATCCAAGAAGATTAGGCCAACATCTGGTCTTTATTGCATTATATCACTTTATTTACATTATTTTTATTGGGTAGAGCCTGAGTAGTCACACTAGGGTCGCCAGGGTATTGCAAATTGGATATAACGACTTTCTTATCCATTTCTTGTGATGCAGCTAATGGAAATGCGCTGAAGCTTAGTTGTGAACTTCTCCGGGTTTTTGTCACAGGTTCATTCATCTGAAAAGAGGAATATCTTTGTCCTTTTTAAAGACACAGAATGTGATTGAGTATATTTATCATACGATTTTGACTGAAACTATTCTGTAAATCTGTTGATGCAGAAGCTATACAGCGAGCTGCCGCAATTGGAGAATCAGAGGGCAGCAGTCAAATAGAAGCTACTCATTTGGAGAGTATTCTTCCCCAGTTACTCTTGGATTTTTAAGGCGTCTGAAGAGATATTTGTGGACAATGTTGTCCACTTTTGATCATCTACATATAATGTTCTGGCTATATAATTTGTAATTTGTTTTGGAATGGTATCGGATGACATTTGGGGGGCTATCAAGTCAATGCTAAGTATCATTCATATTATCAATTTCTGTGTTCAAAATCTTTCTCCTTTGCGCTTATTTATTGTGTCTCCAAGTAAACCTTTCAACCTTTTCCTTCATTGTTCATGGCTTGGCTGGCTTGTCCTGACTTGGACAATTAATGATACATTACACAGACAACTTGGATTTCTAAGTCTGTCCATTATACACTTCTATCTTGTAAAATTATTACTAACTGGGAGCCAGGAATAGAATAGCAGCAATGCAGCAACTTCCTAAGCAAGACCTACATTCTTGTTCTGAATTATATAAGCTATCTTCTTTATTTTACAGAAAATCTCTTGCTTGACTGTTGTTTCATGTGTCAATAATCTGCAACTGAGTTTCACTACTACAGGTAGGAGGTGGATCATCCAGGAAGAACAGGCCAATATTTGGTATTTCTACTTTATATCACTTGATGTGGTTGGGATTACTTCACACTAGCGTTTCCATAGTATTGCAAATTGAGTATAGTAAGATTTCTTTTTCCATTTGTCGTGATGTAGCTAGTGCAAATGCGCTGAAGCTTAGCAACGAACTTCTCCGAATATTTGTCACAGGTGCCTCCATCTGAAAAGAGGGATGCCTTTGTGCTTTTTAAAGGCTTTACTCTGCATAATATTCACTGTTCAGTACCGTGTGATTTTGACTGAAAAGACTCTGTTGATGTTGAAGCTATACAGCGAGCTGCTGTAATTGCGGAAACAGAAGGCACCGATCAAATAGAAGCTACTCATTTAGAGAGCATTCTTTCTCAGCTTCTGTTGGATTTTTAGCGCTTTTGATGATACTTATACACAATTTTGTCTACGTTTGATAATATATATGAGTATGTTGGTTGTATATTTGTAATTTGCTTAGGAGCTATCGAATACCTTTTGGTCTTGGAAGACTATCAAGGCAATGTTAAGTACCATTCATATTGTCATAAATTCCTTCATACAATATCTTTCCACTTTCTACTTTCTTACTGTTTTAGTGGTCTTAAATTGGTAGAAGACAGTGAATTAGAACAACATATATTAAACAATGACAAATTACATCTACTTGAAAAGACGAAAGACTTCAACATTATCATTGGACCACTAAACTTTAACATCACTGTTTATTAGCTACGGACTCTACCGCCCTAATGTTAAAAACATTGAGCCCTAGAGAACTAGCAGACACAAACATCACTTCCAGTATCACAAACAATTAATACGTGACAAAGACAGAACTTAATACTACAGCCACTTCTCAATGCAATACTTAAATGAAAGCAATAATGGGAAACTAATGTTTACCACATCCTCCATCTGTCACCCATGTCTGAGTATTGTCCATAGAAGATGTGATAGGCAATTTTTACCATAGAAAAATTCTAAGCATATTGAATACTTTTCTTTTACTCCACACAGCAACGATACATGAAGTACTTCTCCATCTGACGGCCACATTCAGCACATACAACCGTCTCTGGTATGCCTCCTGCCGTCCCAGGAAGGATAAGGCGGTTACAGTGATGAGGAGTGTGAAGTTGCTCCAAATAATCATTCAGAGCTTGGAGAAACCCAACACGTTCAATACCTGCCTTCCAAGTCTCAAAGTCCCTGAAGCAAGTTAAAGCTGTTTCTCCGTTTGCTCTGGCCATTTCAGTGGCCCCTTTGCAGAAAATTGCCCATTCCTTATCGCTTCCATCGAAGGTAAGCACAGTCATGACTTCACTCAGAATTGGGTCATCCTCCACGGACTTCCCCTGCTCCAACTTGGAGTACAGCATGCTCTCTAGTCTTGCCCAGAAGAACCACATGGAGGTGACATTAGGCCAAAAGTAACTGAACTTCCTTGTGCTGAAGGTAGTGATCATTCTTTGCATTCTCTCTTTGGCGTTGCTCTTCCCCACATAAACCATCTCTAATGGTAAATTTGCAGCTTTTGCAACAGTTAATACAGCTGTTGTGAATTTTTGAATCCATTCAAGATTTTCACCTCCATAAAGGCATATGAACTTGCCTTCAGCCATCTGGCAGAATGTGAAAAAGATTAAAACTTTAACATGTTATTGTCAAATATACGACAATTAAGAGGTGTAACAAATTATCTAATTTTGTTTTTACCCATTCTAGCACAGAAGGATCAATGCCATCAACAAGTAGCTCCAGGCTCCAAATCTCTGACTTCCACAAGCTTTCTTCTTTTTCGTGAGTAAATGGGAAAGCCAAGTTTCCCCATATCCAGATCATGTGAATTGCATTTGGAGATGACAATCTCCCTTGTGGATCTAGAGCTACCACTATAGCTTTCTTTGTGAAATTCCAAACTTCTTTAATATACTTAATCACTGCTGGTTCAATGATCATAGGATCACGCACACTGTACCAGGCCATTGATGACAGCAAATGCTCAAACTTCTTTTTACTCAGATCATTCCAGGTTGCTCTGTTCACAACTGGGATCCATACCATTTCGTAGTGTGTATCACCCCTAGCTTTTGCATCTTTATACAAGTTGTCCAGTATTATAATCTCTTCCTGTGAAAGGTCAAGATCTGATATTAGAAGCAACACATGCTTCCTCCTTAGCACCTCGAGACTAACCTGTTAGTTCAGTAAGTGAAATGCTTTTAGAACTTGAGCTGTGTATGCTAGTATTTTGCAGAAGATGATATGATTTAGAACTAACCCTTGCTCTGTTAGAACAATCTATGAGTGGCGGTGGATCATCCTTGGCATAGATCAGTGCTCTGAGGATTTTCATGTTGTCAACGTGAATCATCTTGAAAAGAGCCACCAGATTGTGAAAGGCTTCTATGTGTCTCTTGTCATCTGCATTTTAGTAGGAGGACAATTGTAGAACTAGCTTCCTGATCAAACTCTAAAGCATGTTTTGATCCAAACAAAACCTACCTTAATTTTTTCTAAAAGATATGAGTGCTAGAAAAAAAAACAATGAACAATCTTCAAAGGCATAAAAAATCCGTGTGTCCCATTGGTAGTGATCTTGGAAATATCTGAAAACAGTGTTCACCTAAACTTGATACTGATACATTCTAAGTATAGAATAATTGTCCTGCAGATAGTTCTTTTGATTATTAAAAGGACCACGTGCTAGTTGAAACCTCACCTATATACCGATGGCAGAGTTCCAATTGGTTCCTGAGGTGCTCATAAATACTGCTGACTTTATAAGCCAAGCTTGATAATTCCCATGACTCTGTGGTTGGTGAAATGAACCTGTAAGCATTTGAAACCATAATTTAGCATCTTCAAAATTGAAAGACATTGAACAAATCTGAGAGATAAAGTTTGCATGACAGGCTTACTCATTTCTCAAGCCTATAAAGCCAGCAATCTGAGTGGAACAAGCCACAATGCTTCTGATAGTCCAATAAGCAGCAATAGGAATATGAGCACTGGCCACAGACATAGGAGGAGTGTCCTCTGAAATGTATTCAGTTGGAAGCTCCTTGAACTCAATGATGCAACTTGTTACATCCAGTGTCGCCTTCACCAGCTTATTCATGGCGTCGAACTGGGGTCTCAGAGAGGTCGAACTCTCGGCTAGGTCGGGAAGTTGCTTAAGGAGAGACACAGATTTGGCAAGTGTATTTGCAGCACTTTGTTGTGAAACAAGCCAGAATTCACCAAAGTTAACAGCAAAAGCTGCTAGGGTTAACACAACTTTTGCATGCCATGGATAACTAGACAGGACGTTCAATATCGCCATTGTTGTTGCATGTGCATCTGCCCCTCCTGAGCACTTGCATATTAACTGCCAATTTGCATATATTTAGGGGTCATTTCATACACAGAATAATAAGTAATGAAATTGAAAACAATAAGAAAATGAAACTTAGAATGAAATTAAATACTATCTTCGGCCCTTAATATAATATTCATTTTAATGAAAAAATTGAACTATAAGATGAATCTTATATTAAAGACATGGGGGAGTATGATCTACTCCTTTCATTCTTATTTATAAGTTATCTTTAACTAATTTATGTAGATTAAAGTAGTTAAAATGAGTCGGTTTTAAAATTATACTCTCTCCAGTTCGTAATATATAAAACATATTTTGAGAGTTGATCTTGGTTCTAAATACTATAAGATACTCGTATAATTTTCATATTTGTCAATCTTTTTCTAATTTACCCTTGTTAATGCTGTCTCAATAATAATCGAGGAGGAGGGGAAATGAGAGAATTAATTAAGGAAGATAACTAAGATGTTTTAGAAAATATATGTCATATTAACTAACTTAACTAACTTTCTTAGTCTAATCAAATTAGGTAGATATGTCTTATATTAAGAACAGGAAGGAGTACCATCTTTCTAAAAATACTCTCAATTCTTACTCATCTCTCGTCAATCTCTCACCCAACCATTTTTACTCAACAATATATATCAAGTGTATGGGTAAAACAACATTAGTTGTTCATAGATTTGTAAAATGACTTTAAATAGAAACATGAACAGCTTTCAAAAGATGACATGTTAATAGGGATTGAGGTAGTATAATAAAATAAAAGAAGAAACAGCTTCGTCTATAGAATATAAATAATCATTGATATTTTAACATTATATTCAGCATAAAGATTCATTAGGTCATCAGAGTATAAGTATAAACACAAGCAAGTGACTTAATTATTCTACACTTGCAGCATATTCGACCAGATAAAAGAGTAATTGGGACATAGAAAGCAAGTTAAAGTTAATTGTACGTATTTAGTTCCTATATAAATGGTCGTGAAACTTTCCTTCTGAGTTTGTGCTTTTTGGTTTAAAGCAATGGCATGCTTGTGAAGAAAAGTATATTCTCTACAAAAGCCAAATGCTCAAAGGGGAAAAAAAGAAAAAAATGCAACACGGTAATCACATGGGGTCAAACATTTATCCTTAACAGCAGCAATAAATAGTAATTAACGTAAAAGTTGAGATGATTTTTTTTTCCAGTCAAAGAAAAACCTCGCAGGAAATTTTGTGCACCACAAAAGCCAATGAATCAAGCATGTCGAATTCAGCAAAAGCCGCAGCCTTCTCCATGTCAACTTCTAGTCGTTTTCCCTACAAAAATTAATCATCCACAACAGATTACTCATAAAAAATCTTCCACTTTTTCAAAACACTAGCTTGTGCTGCAGATTGCTCTAGTATATTTGAATATACTATATGATTCTTAGTATAAGGACTATATAACTAATTTACAGATATTAAGAAAATTAGTTAAGTTAGTTATTTATAATAAATATGTACTGATTTCCTAAAATACTTTATATGCAATGGAACTATCTTCATTCACTGGAAACCCTCTTCATATGTGCAATTAATAGGATTATTTTGTGAAAAAATGATAAATTTAAGAGACAAAATGGATTTGATGTTTTATACTATTTCCCGTATTTAATATAAGATCTAGTTTATAATTCAACTTATAGCACAAACTAGATCTTTTTATTAAGGACCGGCGGTAGTATTTAGAATTATAGTAAACTTTGTGAGTGTAAACAGCAAAACACAAACGTTAAAATTATAACATGTGGGATTGAATTTAATTATGAAAACACATGCACGTAAGGTCCTAGATTATATCATGTGAAAGAGTGAGAGAGAGAGAGAGAGAGAGAGAGATTGGTTACATGGAGGTCACCATCCTCAATGCTACCAGCAATGGAATGAATCAGGATCTCCTCAACGATATGGACAATGGGCCTGACATCAACTTCACGACCATCAGGGGCATGTGTGGCCTGAACTTGCTTCATCATGGTGGTGTCATCCGACGTCGCGAACAGCCGGTCGCGGCGCTCTCTCTTCTGAGCTTGCAGTTGTGGCTTCATGCTGGCCATGTCTCCGACAACCTTAATTACTAACACAACAGGCAAGTGTTTGGTTGGTGTATGAGTAGATGGAAATGGTAGTACACACATATAACTACGGCCTTATATAGCGACAGGAGGTGGGAATAAAGGCTTACTGAACAAGTACCTTGCTTGCAGTGGAGTACAACACAAAAGCTAAAGTGATTATCATGTCATGTTTTAGGATAACGTTGCACAGGGACAATGCTAATTTAGCTAGCTAGTTATATATGGTGGACCCTCCCATGCATATATATATATGACGTCAGGCTGTCCGTGTCAATATGGTTACCTCATCTGTTAAAAGTTAAAACATGGAAGACTTTACTCTAAATCTTCGGCAGGAAGGTTGGCCCATATATAGAATGGAGAAACTGAACTCCAAAATTAAACTAATGAAAGAAAGGCCTACGCTTAGGTTAGGTTAATTTATCTTGAAGGATATGGATAGGTGTGTCTCAGATTATACGACAAAAGAACAAAGTGCGAAAAGAAAGAGGTGTCTTCAATATTATTTTATATTATTATAGTACTTGTTTAGCTATTGGTTGCTTGACACTATGGGTTGTTGGGGAACCTTCCTTGTTGTGAGAAAATTGTAAAGGAATATAGGAAAATAAAAAATGTGATGGTACCACTCCTCATCAATTATTTTTAATAAATATAACTAGATGTGAGTGCATGAAAACTTCATATAAATTTTTATATATTTATTAATAATGATAATAATTTAAGATTTTTGTACTCTTCAAACAGATTTTTTTAAATCAGCACCCTAAACATATTTTAAAAATTAAATATCTGTTGATAAATTATAAATTAATTTTAAGGATTTTAAAATTTATTAAATTATGGAATTAAAAAATTAAAATTTAATTTAATATTAAAGAGTGATAGTATCTCTCCTGTTTTTTTTTTATGGGGCAATACTCCCCCATGCAATGAAAATCTAAATCCAGCCTAAAAGGTGCTATGCTCAAAGCCCAAAGTAAAATATTCGACTCCTGAAGCCCATATATCATATTTTTGGACCAAAAAGCCCATATTACGGTAAAGGGAGATCGCTTCACACGTGTATAGAATTTGGTAAGTGTGAGAGAGCGAGAACACTAGAAATGCCGCTACCACCTGCTTTTGCGTACGCACGCCCTCTCAAGCATCTCCTCTCTTCAACTCTCTTCCATAATCGTACGACCTCACGCTCTCTCTTAGCTCAATCCGCCATTATCACCAACTCTACTTTCCTCACGGGGAACTTTCGGTCATCGAGGATGCAGGTACCTTCTTTTTCTCGCTCCTTAGTGTTTTCATTTGATCATTGCATTGGAATCTACTGAGAGCAACCACTAGATTCCTTGCTCTCTCGAAATCTTTAATCTTTCTGGTTTAATTGCTGATCGTTATTATATTTATTTTTTCCCCGACTTGCGTAATTTTAGCCAAGAAGCCGTTTACTTCGTGTTGATCCACTTTGAGTTTTAAAGGTTTAATTAAGCTATAGCATGGAGTTATTGGATCATTAACTGTTAGTCTATCTATGGAACTGGAGGGTCCTTTTTCACCAGTTGGATGGTTATGGATTTCAACTCTGTTTGGTTCGTCTTGAATTATTTCAATTGAACGGAGGTGGAACCTATAGAACATAGAACCAAATGAATTCAAGTAAACGTAGAAATTTTATTGGCCATGTGTTGAGGGATCTCTCTCAAATCTCAATGGAGCCTTTAACATACGGTGATCTGGAAACATGTAGGATTTTAGTTTGAGATTTTAGCTGGTAATTTTATATTTTAAGGAGAAAACATTTTTGGACCCTCGTCCTTGTAATTCGCTGGGATAATGGCATTCTTCATGTTTGAATCTTGAAGAGCAAATTCCTGACTGATTCAATGTGGACTGAAAATGGTCTTTAATTACTGACTCTTGTGTGTTGATATAGAGGATAGGCCCTTGCTGTGAGTTTGTATGTAATCTACTTTTATTTGGAATCTGTAATTAATGAATGTCAGGGTCAATTTTATCAAGTAATGTGGACATACACTTTTTTTCTGCTAACTTATGGTGAGACTTTAAGCACTCTCTCTAATGGTTATCAACATAATGCATGCCCAATATCCTTGGATGTATATACTAGACCCCTTGTCTTCTCTCATGAAGAGTCTGATCAACTCAACAAGGTATCTGAATTGATGGTTATAGATTTATGTTCCAATTGGAAGTAAGTAGTGCTGGTATCAAGATTCAAGACTTGGTTGCCTTTTACCGTTCCTTCCCTTCCTTCAGATCATAATTTTAGCATTTCATCTCTCAGTGCTCACCAACCAGGGAGAGGAAGGAAAGAGAAAAAATATCTGTATTATTTCTTGTTTATGCTACGTGACCTTTCTTGTTTTTGTCACAATTTGAAAGGAAAATAAATCATTTAAATTATTTTCCCCTGAAATTGCAGCAATACTGGCCTGGGAATAGCATAAACAAGAACAAGGCAATGGTGGAGAATTTGCAACGCTATGGAGTAATATCATCCAAAAAGGTAGCTGAGGTTATGGAGACTGTAGACAGAGCTTTGTTTGTTCCTAGTGGAACTCCCCCTTATGTTGACAGCCCTATGGCAATAGGCTACAATGCCACTATATCTGCACCTCACATGCACGCCATGTGCCTCCAGTTGCTGGAGCAGAATTTGCAGCCTGGGATGCATGCTCTGGATGTTGGCTCTGGTATATTTCGTGAACTTTATCTCTCTAATTCATTCTATCATGTCTTGAATAGAATATCTTATGGAGGTATGCAGATTGCTTGTTTGATAGGGACTGTGAATCTTTATGCTGATGAGTCATAAGTATAAAAAATATTCGAGTGATTTTGTTTTTCAGCACTTTTCATAGATTTTTATTTTTCTTTTCCACCAAGGTTCACCATGTCCATATTGTCAATTTTTTTTGGCAGGGACTGGGTATCTTACAGCATGCTTTGCTTTGATGGTTGGACCCGAAGGTGTTGCTGTTGGTGTGGAGCATATTCCTGAATTAGTTTCTTCTTCCTTGGAGAATATTCAGAAAAGTGCTGCAGCTCCACTGTTGAAAGATGGTTCCCTCTCGGTGCATCCTGGTGGTATGATTTCTAGAGTGGCTTCTGTTTAAAACTTTAGCGCCACCAGAATTCAGAAAATTTTCTTTCTGCTGATGTATTTAGCTGTGACATTGGACTTAGTGTATTTGATTAATTTTAATTGGATCAAGCCCTTACAACAAACAAAGGAAAATATAAAAACCCAGATGATTTTGATTTAGGATTTGTTTGAAGTGATTAGTCAACTAAATCGTTCAATTGGCCTCTACCATGTGGTAATGAGTTCTTTTAGCAATCCTAAAGCAAACACAGTAATCTCCATATTCCGCGATCTTAACTTGTTTAATTTGTGGTGGCAGCTGTATGGTTATATATTTCTTGAGCAATGTAAAGGTGATAATTCAATTAATTGGTTGATTGATTATTGTGTGACAGATGGAAGGAAAGGTGGGCCAGAGCACGCTCCGTACGATGCCATACATGTTGGAGCAGCGGCACAAGAAGTCCCCCAATCGCTCATAGACCAGTTGAAGCCTGGAGGTAGAATGGTGATTCCCGTTGGAAACGTATTTCAGGATTTAAAGGTGATTGACAAGAATTCTGATGGTTCTGTCAGCGTGCGGAGTGAGGCTTCTGTTCGCTATGTGCCTCTAACAAGCCGAGAGGCTCAACTGCGAGGTCACTGATCTCGGTAGAAGAAGGCTTCTGCCTAATACAAATGTTTCAGTTTGTTATGGTTGAATGTCCAACTAGCTGTAGGAAGTTGCGTAGTAAAAGTATAAGTTCACCTTCCCCTCATATATAGTTTGTAGTCATCATGTGGTGTTATAATAATATGACAGATAATGACTGCCACCTGTATAGTTTTACTTCGTTTTAATACATTTGAATGGATTATATATATAATACAAGTGAATGTTCAGTTTTTTTTTATCTTAGTGACCCCATTTGTTTGTTTTAATATTGTAGAAGTGATTCTACGTCGCTTGTGATAAACACACGAGAAGAGTTTTATCTTTACTTATAAAAAAATATTTATAAATGCTTTTATGGATTTCCCAACTTAAAAATTGTTAGGTATGTTTGGTGTATGGGGTGACTTTATGATTCTTGACCTTACATATGATCTGACGCATCACTAGTTGTCACGTAGTATTGCAACACCCTTACTTTTCTTATATTAGGCTTGCTTGTTTTAATTTTTTAGAAACGCTTTTACAGTGTTCGAGATAATTATGTTAGAGAAACTTTATCTTAGTGCCCGTTTGGATGAGCGATTGGAATGTTTAAAAGCAACTTTTCAATTGTGATTTACGGTATACGAGGTAAGTATGTGAGAGGAGTTGTGTCTCGATTTACGTAAAAAGCAACTTATAAGCAAACACACCGCCGAAACAAACACACTCTTAAATTTGCAGAAAAAAGCTTAAAAAAACGTTTTTTCTTTGTTCCCAAAAAAGCAAAAGCAAATGGATGTGGAAATGAGGAAAGCCGTGAAAGGCAGAGAGTGTAGAGGTTAGTGAAGCAAAATGCCTTTGTGGAGTTTGAAGAACATAGTGGAGCAAGTGACCAAAGTGTTCTGCTCCAGTTGCATGAATTACATTTTTTTTCCATAATTAAATAGCGACAAAAATAATACTTCAGGATCTCTGGAATCCCAAATCATACCGTTAATCATATTCACCAGCACACCAAAATAATAAGAGTGACATATAAATCTAACACAAGGCTAGCAGCAGTGATAAATTGAAAAAAGGGGAGGGGGGCAACACAACAAAAAAGGAATATTCTAGGAAGAAAATTGGCACTATATAATTCTCAGCTATGAAAAAGAACCCAAATAGCAGCTGATTTAGGGATTATTTAACCACCAATCAGAATCCGCCTCGCCTTGGCCTGTCCTCAGCAACATTCACTCTAATGGCCCTCCCGTCCAAACTCTGCAACATCAGAACCAACAACAAATCAGATAATTGACCATTAATTAAACATTAAGCACAAAGTAAGCAATTTGTACAACACACGCGTGGTCAGCTTCTCCAAAAATCTTGGGAAATTGACATTATGCAGCTAAAAATCCCATGCAGTTATACAAAGGATCCATTTCAACACAAACACACCACCGTTTTGCCTTCGGGATTCAGCACCAAGCACAATTAGATTACCAATGCATGTTACTTCAATCAAGTAATAAAGCAGTAATGTGATACCTGGCCATCAAGAGCAGCAATGGCGTCATTCATTTCTGTTTCACTGGACATTGTGACAAAGCCAAAACCACGAGATCGACCAGTCTCTCTGTCAAAGACTACCCGTGCGCTCACAACCTTGCCATGTTCGCTGAAAATCTGCTCCAGGCGATTGTTTTCAATATCCCATGGCAAGTTGCCTACGTAGACTCTAAAGGATGGTTCAAAGGCCCTGGGTGGGCGTTCAGGCTGTGTTCCTCTTGGAGCCGCCTTATTGACAGTCAACAGTCTTCCATCAAGATCCTGTTAAATGAAGATAATTTGTATCAATGAACTAACTCCCAGAAAATAACCAAAAAAAAGGCAATGCAAGATCAAAAGCAATCATTGCAGCTTGCACTTCTACATTTAAATAAATTGTAAGACACATCTTAACTTTTTGGAGTGGGTGCAGGGTGGGAAAGTAGCTCCACCATGAAAATATACAGGTCAAGGATCAACAATTAAAATATCAAAAGTTTAGTTGAATGAGCTATGGAGTCTCAATCTCAGCGTGTAATTAGACACAAGCCAACAATTCTGAGTCTCAGGTCTGAACGTTTATTCCTTGGTAATATAGAAGTCTTCAAAAGTTTTAACACATACAATGATAAAGGAAGGGGATAACATCTAGTCATCTACATCGTGTTGCAAGAGCCTTGAGAACCAATCTTTCTACATTTTGGGTTGACCAATTTAGAAGATAGAGTAACAATAGAAAAAACACTTTTTTCCCTCTATTCCTCTCATCTCCATAGCCTCAAGTCAGCCCCTTAATATCTTGTGTTTAAGCACATATTACTACCATAATAATTGTAAGTAGCATTTAGATTTTAGTTCTTCTTACAGAGACAAATGGGGATTACAAGATATGCATAAGAACTGTTGCAGGTCGGGAAAGATGAGAAGACGCTGTTGGGGGAAGGGGATTCAAGAGGAGGTATTTTGCAAGTCGGTTAGCTGATGTCACCTGCATGGAAGAATATCTGAAACAAGAACAGGACTGACATTTCCTTTTTTTTCTCTTCTTTCTGGTGAGGCATGTGAGTCACCAGAGGAAGGTATACAAATAGGCCTAATTTTATTTGCTATTGCTAGTATTGCAGGGAATCAGGAACATCTTCACAAGTAACCCTTACCATCCACCATTTATTCACACAAAAATGTTTTCTAGCCCAATATTTTATCATAGTACAAGACTGAATCAATCTCAGACTAGCCTTACTATACAGTTCAACTTCAATTGGATTACTGTGTGTATGTCCAAAACCAAAGTAATCTGAGTAACTTTATCTCAAAAATTGCAAAATCCCGTTTCTGCTGAGCAGCATCCATTACCTTGCAAGTTACTGTTTTCTTTGGTTAAATAGTATGCAAATGGAATAGGATCATACCCCTTGGAAATCTAGATTAAATCGAAAAACTCTTACAGGTTTGTGTTTACTATTCTTCCATTATCAAAACAAATCGGATGGCTTTTTCCATAGCGGATAAACAAGTGTTGAAGTCTATAACTAGTTTTTTGTACCAAGCAAACAAAATGAACATGAACAGCTTACATAGCGGTGGAACTTTTCGACAGCTTTCTCTGCTTCTTCAACTGTACTCATCGTTACAAATCCGAACCCACGACTTAGGTCGGTGCTCCTATTATAAATAACCTACAATCACAGAAACCAAATGAACACTCCCGCAAAAGCTAAAACCTCAAGCACCATAACGACCCAAAAGGACGAAGCTTAGCTATCAGAAAAGTTACTCACCTCGGCAATCTCCACCGTTCCGGCCTGCTCAAAAAGCATGGCTAATCTCTGACTATCAACATCATAAGGCAAATTACCAACAAAAAGTTTGGCATCTTCAGGTGGTTCTGAAAAATCCCCACCCTTCAAAAATTCATCATCTTCATTACTCTCTCCTTCGCCCTCGCTACCCTCAATTCCGGCGCCTTCACCATCAACCTCCCAATCCGAAAGACGGGCTTCAGCGTCATCCACGTCTTGATTTTCCGCTTCATCTATGGTGACGGTGTTGTCTTCGTCCTGTTGAGCCCAGTCCGAAGTCTGAGCTACGAATGTGAGTATAGACAAATTGTGGGTTTTCTTAGTGAGGGACAGAGATGGTAGAAAGAGGGAGGAATAGGAGCAAGAGACCTGAAGTTTAAAAGGTTTAGACGGAATGGAGATGAAAGGGTGTTTGGTTTTGTTGGAGGTTAAAGAAGGAAGTGAGAGAAGGCGTAATTCTGCCATTGTTAGGGTCTTCAAGGAAGGTACAGACGTTATAGACATACTTGTATCTCTGAGTACAAAGAGGAAGGGAGGAGGGTTTAGGAGAAGAAAGTTGAGGATAAGGGAGATGAAATGAAGGATTCTGCTATCAAGTAGAGGAGGTGCGAGAGAGAGGAGCCAGAGACGCAAAAAATGGCAGGTAGTTCTAAATCTTCTTGGGCATTGATATTTTTCGCATAATGGGCCTTTACGGACTCACATAGCTCACACGCTTATCCAACGAATCCTATTGTTAAAGTGTCAAACAACAACCAATAGGAGTTGGTCCAAGTGATAAGCAGTTTGGTTTTATTTAAGTAAGGTCTCGGGTTCGAGCCTTATGTATGCCAAAAAATCCCATTGGGAAACTCTCCTACCATAGTCAGGTGCGCGACGTGGGTAGGATCCGGATGTAGTCGGGGCAAAACTCCGGTGAACCGGGTGGGCAACCAAAAAAAAAAAAAAAGTCTCAAAGAACATCATAGATATGCTACTGTCTGTGGGTCTATATGTATTAGAGGTTGCAGAAGTGATTTTTTTAATCTGATTTTTGTAGATTTAAAATAGGATAAAAGTCATATTGTAAGCTCCGGTAAACCGGGTGGGCAAAAAAAAAAAAAAAAAAAAGTCTCAAAGAACATCATAGATATGCTACTGTCTGTGGGTCTGTTTGTATTAGAGGTGGCAGAAGTGATTTTTTTTAATCTGATTTTTGTAGACTTAAAATAGGATAAAAGTCATATTGTAAATATGATTTATATTTGAATTGGTGGTGGTAGAAGCCCATCTGCACTATAAAAAGCAAGTCTTAATGGCTTCTTCTTAAAAATAGCTTTTAGCCTAAAAGCTCATTTGAAAAAATGCTAACCCGAGCACCTCATTTTACTCCCACCGTGTTTTTTCCCTTTCAACCGTGCTTTGTCAACCCCCACCTCCTTCCCAAACAGGCCCTATGACTATATAGATTAGCGGTAAAAACTGTTTTTTCAAAGTATTTTGCGGTGTATAAGGTAAATATATGAGATGAGTTTTTTTTTACTTGCATATACGTGCTTCTCTAACACGAATTCAAACATGCCCTTTTCAACTGTTAATGCTATGTGTAGCTTGGCTCCCATTAAAATCAAGGATATGATTAAGCGGGACTGGGAGATCCAAATTGGACATATCTCAAAAACACTTTTGCTGATGCACTGAGAAGGATTATCTTCTTCCGCTGTTTTAGAAGTGTGTCTGTTACGCCTACGGAAGTTAGTTGACAAAGATCGTTTGGGATTTGATCCCCTTTAGTTTTTAATTTACTAGTCCAGACTTAAGATCTGGTTTTGGAAAAAATAAAAAATAAAAAGGAATCCATTTTGTTGAGCCAAGGTGTCAGCAATTTGTTCTTAAGTCACAAATTGTAACTTCAAATCCTCCTACGTTGGGGGGAGTTTGTTAATGACGGTTTGTATTTCTATAAATGCTTATTAAGTATGAATTCTGGATGCATATCCTAACCTTAGTGTAATGAGCCCTTGATCCAACTCCCCTAAACATTTAATATTATGTATATAAAGAATCAATTTTGTTAAGATTTTTATGTATTTTTAATTGAAAAAAGAATTATGTATTATGTAATTTAGTTCACTCGTCCTCCTATTTATAGTGCCCAAATCATTCATCCTTGATACAGGAACTTTTACAAAATTTAATAAAAAATATTTGTGACTAATTTCCAAATATATCTTTGGCCAAAAAGGAAATTCCAAATATGTCATTGACACTTTCATTTTTAGTATAATTACTGATTTTTCTATTCCTTTTCACTCTCCCTAATGATCAGTATCTTTAATTCAAGAAAAAATGAGTATCTCAATAAAAGGGTAATTTTGAATAATTACACAAATTTTTTGTACTTATCCAATTTTAATTAATTTTTTTAAATTTATTGAAAGTAATTAATAGTGTTATAAAAAGAAAAGAAGTCAAATTTTAATAAAATCACTATTTCATAAAGTGGCGAATATTGTTTCAAAACCTTGTCGGAAGAAAAGCTTACATTTAGTGTCTAATTGTCCTCAAATAGACTTCAAAATGGAGAATAACTGTGCTTATTAAAAAAATCACTATACCATACTACATTCAATCCTTAATATAAGATTTGTTAAAATGAATCTTATATTAAGAACAGCAGATAGTATTAAAATAAACTATAATGAGCTAGTTTAAGTGATAAAGGTATGTGTGATACGGCCTAAATATTCCTTTATTTACTACTACTCCGTTTTTGATATAAGATCCGTTTTGTAGTTCGAAATTGAACTATAAGGTTGGTCTTATATTAAAGACTGGTGAAAGTATTTTTTTTAAACTATCCCTATTAATTTTTACCATTTACTATGTTTTGAAATACCCCTAAAATACAGACTACCTTTTGAAATTGGTCTAGTTTAACCACTATTATGAAAAAAATTGTATCATCAAATTTAAAATGCTACGAGTAAACTTTTATTTATATATTGGCGGCGTAAAATATAAAATCAAGGGACAATTACAATGAAGTCCCACACAAAAGAAAAAATGAAAAAATGGTCCTTGAAGTTGTTAATGACAAGTCGAGGAGCTTATACTGACAACTTCAGGGACCATTTCTTCATTTTTTCTCTTGTATGGGATTTCATTGTAATTGCCCCTAAAATCAACCTAGTTAATTTTAAAAGTTTAACTTATCATAGTAACAACAATCAATATATAAACTGAATATCTCTCAAATTGCCTTGCCCTTCAAGTTCAATTGTCAACAACTTATCCTCAGCACTGTACGAGAAATCTTGCTCCTTCAAATCCACTGTACAACGTTTGGGACTTATGCTTGAGTAGGCCCCAAAACGACCATCACACCCTCTTGCTTTGATCTTAATGATGCACTCTGAAACATCAATGGCAGAGTCCAAAGCTTCTACTGCTCCTCCTGAGTTATACATATCCAGTAATCCTATTGGTGCAAACTGAATATCATTACCAAAAACCTGTTCACAATAGTAAACATGATTCATTCATGTTAGACATTATTGTACAAATGAATCTTCCATGAGCAGTATTACTGTACTAGGTTGTTACTTGTTATGTAAGAAATACTAACCCTGATTGGAGATACTGTGTATATTTCACATTTCAGGGTCTCCAAAGACACTTCAAACTTTCCTCTCAACGGCAATTTGTAAAGCAAGCCTGCAAATGCAATGCAATATGTATTAAGTATGTTGCTGTCCTATGATGCTAGAGTAATTGGACACTGATTTGGATTGGGCCAAAAAAACAGAATTTCAGTTGACTCCAATGAAGAGACTTTATTACAAATAACTCCCAAAAGATTTTGAAATTACACTGCATACCAAAGGACCAAAGTGAAATTATGTTTTGATGGTAAATGACCAAAACATCCTTCACTTTGTTTTACAAGTGCACATACGCATTTTAACAACTAACAAAAGCAAAATAACAATTGTCCATATAAAAATTTACCAATCCTAATTCACGGAATAACAGCTGATATAAAAATTTATTAGTGTTCAAGGGTGAATTTACATGTACACATAAGCATTTTAACAATTAACAATAGCAAAATAACAAGCGCTCATATGAAAGAAGGGCATTTTGGTCATTTAACATCAAAACATAATTTCACTTTGCTCCTTTGGTACGCAGCTTAATTTCATAATCTTTTGGTGGCTATTTGAAAGTCTCCTTCTGTAAGGGTTAGCAGAAATTATCTTAAAAAAAGTGATAAAATTGTAATCAGTACCCGCATTGGAGGCATATACTGCACAATCTCCATTCCAGTTTTCGCCAGCAAGGTCTTCAAGAAATTCAACATCCAATGGCCTCACTTTGCCGGTAATGTTTATGTGAGCAGGTGTTGCTTCCACTGGTTTCAATGGCCAACTTCCAGCTCCTTGGCAATTAAACACTCCTATCACTCCCGTTAGCTTATTCAAGTTCCAAATCTTCAACAAACTGCACAAAAATCATTTTAAAAGTAATGGTTATTTCTGTGAAGAACAAATCAGAAAATTCTGTTCGTTCAGCGAATCAGATAATTAACCAAACGTCTTTTCCTTACCTTCTGCCATCCATAATAGGATCTTCAAACAGGCAATCTCGAGTAGGACGACCCGCATATCTTGCTCTTAAGATGGATCCATCAGGCAGGGCCAGCTTCTTGAGGATTTTAAAATCATGATTTCCAGGCTTATCACTGTCATAGATTGAAATAGTCTCAGGAGATAACGAGCTTTCACTTGAGGAAAACAGAAAAAAAAGTTAAACTATTCAGATGAAATTATCCACGATATGATTTGTCTATTTTTGTCTCACCTTACATAGACTGAACAACCACCTATTGCTCTTGCTGCACCATGGAATTCAGCAGTCTTATGCTTGCTCTGCAATTAAAAAACACCATTGGATTTCAGAGTCATGCTTAGCAGAATTAGAAGAATTCAATGATTTTTAAAAAATGCATAGCTTGAGACATCTTACATGGAACATGTCCCAATCTGGCACCACTATCTCCCCAAGAAGAAGACTGTTAAAAGCTACCGAGGCAATGTGCAAGGTTTGCAATGTAGGTTCTCTCGGCATGAAATCCTCCGATGCTCTCGCCGATGCACTCTTCCTCGAACTAATAATAATTCACAATGCAACACAAAAATTACTTGTCAAAACCAACATCCTGAAAAAGTTCCAAGGCTTATTATTTCCAGAGAATAAGGAAAAAAAGGGACAAACCTGTAAATAGAGTCTGAATTATGCGACATGCAGCAAATAATGTTATTGTCCTTGAAATTCCTTGCTACAGATTGCTCTAGTGCTTCTAGATACCTCCTAGTCAAAGAAACACGTCCTCCATATCCAGAACCTAAAGTTTCTATCAGATTCTGGGAATCAACTTTGACTCCATCCACACCACAACTTACAAGATAACTATGATAGTCGTTGTAGAAGTGGAAGATCTTTTCTGGGTCAATAATTCCCACTCCATACTTTTCCAAGCTATCCACTACTATGTCTCTAATGTTCCCTGTGTTACCAGGTGATTGAATTGGATATGCATGCTTTGGATTATACTTCTTCATTACATCTGATGATGGCATCACTCCTCCCCAGTAACCAGTTAAAGCATGCCACATGTATATGTACCTGCAGCATTATATATTTATAGTCATTATCAGTAATCTTAACTATCATGCATAATAGTTTGCCTAAAATACATATCATTTTGTGATAGGCTTGTTCTTTCAATCTTTTAAGAGGTTTTGGGATGGGGTGGGAAAAGTGCTTTTTTTTTTTTATGTAAACCATTGTTTGTGATAAAATTAGCCAAACACCTTTAAAAATCCAAGATTTGATTATTATGCTAGAACTATGGTTACAGAGGCCAAAACCATGGTGTCAGAGAGCAATATACCAAAAATACCATCCACTCAACTACAAGACCTCTTCTTCCTTTATGATCATCACATGAACTTATGTCTTTTTAGTAATTTACACATGAAAAAGTGATTCTAAAAACAACTATCAAAACATTTTTAATTATCAATATCACTTTTTCCACAAAATCTAGTCCCCAAAATCACTTTTAATCGCTTTTCTTCAGACTCTATTCTTCAAAAGCTAATCCAAACACATATAGCTAGTCTGTTGAAGTTATCTGCAAATGTAACGAGAAGGAAGAATGAATGATCCTCATGGAAATAAGATAGCTTACTTTAGTCCGAAGCTGTCTTTGATGGAATCAACAAAATCATGCAGATTGGTGTATGGACTGTCCGAGGTTGTACTCCTGAACTTGCTATTTTCTTTTATGTCTATCAGTCTGGCTGCAAACCTAGTACAGTTCAAAAAATGTGAGCATGAAAGAGTAAGAAATAGAAGGGAAATGAACGTTGAGATGAAGAATTATGGATAATACTCACTGGGTTCCTTCAATATGTGGTTGACCTTCTTTTTGGAACTCATTGACTATATCTTGCCATCCATCATCAATGATCAGAAACTTTGGTGAACAACCTCCTTCTGAAAAACTGTGGAATCAAAGGCATAAACGTCATTTCACATCCTCAGTATTTAAAGCTTATCGTTGCATTAATGAAGTTATTGGTTGATAATGTACTACCTTTGAAGACCCTCTTTGATTCCTTGGGGACTTACTTCAGTGTAAAAAGCATCCCAAGTACACCACCCAAACCAGTCAAGATGTGAAGGTGTCTTCTTGTTCTCAATATGACTAAAGGTGCCTTTGCATTTCTCCAATACCCTGCATTTTTTATATGTTGTGACATATAGCCCTAAATCCAGAAGAACAGAATAAGGAAATTCCAGAAAAAGAAGGTGTAGGTACTTGATTGAATCCCTTATTAACTCATATGGGTTTTCCCCTGAATTCACAAATACTGCTTCTAGTGATTCTGAAGTTTGGACTTGAACATCTCCTGCAATATTGAAAAGTAAAATCAGAAAATTTATCTTGTTTGGCATACAAGTCAGCATCATAAACCTGAAATAGAACTTTGCATGAACTAAGAGCTAAAAAGGAGAAGCAACAGCCAATAAAGGTTGGATCTGGTTGGTAAGACAAGGTCCCGCTACCGACGAAGGAATTTTGTTGGTGGGCAATATGTAAGTACTTTTCTGATTCAGAGCCTAGAGGCATACTCTAGCCTGGTAATACCGACCTGACTCACCTAAACTTTTTTATGCATGAAACTCACCTAAACTTTTTGATGTATGAAAAAGGAGGACAAGCAACAAACCACTTTCAATGCAGAACTGGAGCTCATTTGCTGGAGTTCCTTGAAGAGTTGCACGAAACTGTCCATCCAAAACAGGCAAGAAGAGAATGTAGAAGGTGTTATCTGTTGCTGAATCCTCTGAATCATCTGAAGACAATTCATCATACAAAGAAGAATCCTGGGTCGCTTCTAGAAGCAGGAATTGAGTTTCCATGGGAATCTCACTACCACACTTGCCTAATCGCGGTATCATCCACCATATTTTCACTCTGAACAGAGACAACAACTTATATCCCCTGCAATTAGTTCATGCATTCGCTTCAGAAATTAATTCTTGGCTTGTTATAGTGTGATAAAGCAATCAAGATAGATTAATGATACGTACTCGAGGATTCCAAGAGTGAAGCCATGACGACAACTTGAAATCCCAGAAGTTGCTCCGAGAAAAGCTGACCCTGCGCCACCAACCGGAGAAACGACGACGTTTTGGGGGACTTGGGTCAAAACCACCTTCCCTCTCACCATAAGGCATCCGTCCTTGACGGTCGGCGCCGCCGCGATCGTCATCTTCAGCGGTCAACTCAACCACGAAATGAGAATGTTAATGGTCAATAAGACAGTAGAAGATAAGAGAAATGAGAAAGAGAGAGAGGGAGCAGAATGAACACGATCAAGCGAAGGGGTGAGAAAATAGAATGTGTTGAAGCAGAAAGAAACACACTCCGTCAATTAACAAGAAGGGTATCTAAAGGTGACAAAAGTAGAAATGAAGAATCCATGGTGAACAAGTTATTTATAATTTTCTTTCGACCGTCGTGGATCGTGATATTGATGTCGCAATCGCAAGTGGGTGGCAATATTTCTGAAATGAGGATGGTGTGATCCTATAAAATAATATGGTAAAATTGGTCAGATTTGACCATACAAGTACTTGCTTTAATGCAAGGGGGAGTTGAAGATAAATGAGTCCAGTTCCCGCATCCCGTCAAAGAAACGTAAGCACGTGTGATCACACATGAAACATGAGTAATAAAAAACTTTATAGCCCAGTGATGATGGTGGGCCCAGGGTGAGGTGGCGGTGAGTTGGATCCAATGGGGGGCACTCCTAGCTAGTTTTGGTGGTGGGCCCAGGGTGAGGTGGCGGTGAGTTGGATCCAATGGGGAGGCACTCCTAGCTAGTTTTGGTATTTTATTATCAGTTTAACGCGTTCTTTGCATCCAAGTTAGTGTATGTTTGGGATGTTTCATGGAGATCCTAAAAGAAAGATTGGAGGGGTATAATTAAGATCGGAGCTTTTGAAATTTTTGGCTTATATTTGGTGTACAACTTAGTATTTGTTTGTGATAGTTTGTTTTTGACTTATAAGTGTTTATAAATCATGATTTATGATATATGAGATAAATATGTGAGAGAATTTTTATCTCGACTTATATAATAAACACTTATTATCTAAAAATAAATTATCTCTATCTATTGGGTTTATGTGATATAAGCTACTTATTTTAATAAGTCAAAATTTTGAGCTTATAGGAAAAGAAAGGCACGGTTTGGTATTTGGTGCGTTGGAAAAAGGACACCCACCCTTTATTTTCTCTCTCTTTCCCTTTTATCTCTCTTCTCCCATGGTGCACCTAACTCCCTCTGGTCCCTTTTTTTCCCCCGCTCGCCATCACTTTTCACTCATTTGGATATTGGTTGTTTTTTGGCCCCCAGATTTAGACGTTGTTATTATTTACCCCATCACCATCTCCTTTATTCATTTAATATATGAATAATTAATAAATTATTGAATATATACACAATAATTTTTTTTATTATTTCAATTTTAAAATTTCTCTTAAAGTTTTTTTGCCACACATATTCCTCTTAAAGTTATATAATTTTAATATTTTTCTTAAAATTAATGTACATATAGTATATATTTTTTATTTAATAGGAGTAAGATATATATATTATTTAATAAGATCCATATCTTTTGAGTCATTTTCATATAAACTTGCTTTTCAACATAACCATCCAAACAAGTTTTTAAAAGTCATATCTAAAAAAATCATTTTTGTCATCGTCAATCCAAACATAAATCACACTATATAATTTAATTTTTACCTAATCTTATTTTTATATAAATCAAATTATAAATAAATCATTTTTTCTACCGCTATCCCAAATAAACCATTAATCTGCATTCTAATTCAATATGCTTCTCTTGTCTTTATATGAGTTCAATAAGCATGCTTTGGAATGATGATATCAAAATCGCTGACTGTCCATTCTGCTATTTGGCTAACATTACTTTTGGCCAAAAAAAAAAAAAATTGTTTGGCTAACATTACTGATGTATATTTCAGTCCCCAAGTCTCCACAGTTCTTGTACCTGGATCCTGCATCAACAAATATTCATCATTAAATCTTAATTCCAAGTCCTGAGAAAACAAAAAAAGAAAACCTTGAGAAGTTCATTCTTTTGGAACTAACTCGATAGAAATGAAGTGACTGAGAGAGCCTTCCAACATCAAGCTCCCAAGTTCGCCCTTCTCCTTTCTTGGTTGGGTACCCGTATTCGCCCCCAACCGGGTGGGGCAAAATCTGCAGAATCCCCTGTAGCTGTGGGTTGCTATATGGGTCACAAGTATTTGCGGGTTGCTCCAAGTAATTGGCATTTCCGGGAGCACAGTAGACATGGTAAGCGTCGTAGGGGAAGTGGGCGGTGTCGTTTCGGTGAACCCGTGTGCCGTTTGCAAAGGTGTGCTACGGCGGACATTGGTCGAGTCGTGTGGGCTTGCACCAGGCTTCAATCTCTGGGTTGATGATCATTTCACTATAACGAGTGACGTCAGAGGTGACGTCGCCGTCACAGGGACGACCATCGTTCTTCCAACAACTTCCCTTGTCCATGAGGTAGAATTGGCTGTTTGGACCCCCTCCTCGTTTTATGTCAAGTGTGAACTTCACCTTGAAATTTGGCGACTTTGGTACCTATCAAAGTTTTGCAAGCAAGTCAAGAATCAAGGTCTATGTTCCACTTGTAAACAAGTCTATTATAAATTTTTAACAATTATTTAGTATCTAATAACATTAATTATTTTAAGCATTGTCTACCTTTAACATGATATTTAATACAGGTAACTAACTATTTCTAGTCTCCGGTTTTAGATGATGGGCACCTTTTAGAAGAAATATTTGGTTTTCAATATAAATAACTCAATGAGTTAATAATGAACTTTTTCTAAATGTTATTGCTGTTACAGTTTTTTAGAAGAAGACTTGAAGTCTAATGTATTGCTTCTCTATGCTCTTAGAGATAAGAAAGAAAAAAAATGTTTCATTTCTAAATAAAGCTAATGAATTAGCTACTTCTCATTGGTTCTGGTGAAATAGTTAGAGGTAAGTTATAATTTATAAAATCAACCATAAGTAGTAATAATTTGTGAAGCAAGGTGAAATGAGAGATATTTGACCTAGTGATTAGGGTTCAAACTTCAAACTTAGGACCTTTGTTAACAAGATACACCCATTTACCACTGTGATTCTATGAAATTTGTAGAATTAAAATGGTGAAAAGAACTTACAATTTTGGACATACCTCTTGTTGAATAATGGTAGCCTCCAGAGAAACCAGAGGTAGCATCTGATCTTATATAGAGCATGTGCCATGGATACTTAGAAGAAGTCTTCAACAAATGGTGAAACACCCAACTTCCCTTACCCACTGGCTTCTCCCAAGACACAGAGTAATAAGAAGTATCATTCATATCAACTGCTTTATCCACTTCATCTTCATCATCAACTCCAGATCCCATGAGCCATAGAACCTTCCCTTCATCATCAAGCTACCATCTTTCTGATACACTGTGGTGTAATTGTGGTACATAGAAGGCATGTTCATGCAACCTGTTCCAAAGCAAGGAAACCTACTGGTTTGGTTAAAAGGCTTTTCCTTTTTGCCATTTTCTGGGCATATGGCAGCTAAAGTATCCATATTGCCACTTTTAAGCATTATCATCCAGAACTGCCATGGCCCTGGAAAGTCTAACACTTGGCAGTTTTGGCCTAAGTATATTTCTTTCCATGCTGCAAAGAGGTCTACACTTTTGTTTGTGACTAGGTTGTGTGAGTTGGATATGCCCAGCTTGTTCTGCCATTCTTGCACCTTGTGAATTAGCTTGATATCCCCTGTTTTTCATGGATAAAAATTTTGTATTCAGAGACTGATAATTGCCAATTCAATGCAGTACAGTTTGTATGGAATTCCAGAAGATGGGTGTTTTTTTTTTTTTAAAAAAAAAGCTTATGTTTGAGTTTAGGTGTTTCTGGATTTTACTGATTCTTCTTTTCTTTTCTTTTTTGTGGGGTACTTTTCAAAAATTTTGGATTGAAAGAAGGGAAATGTGTGCAAATTTTGAATATAAACTTCTACATTTCTTTGCATTAGTCCCCCTATGTATAATATAACAGAATGATTGATAAGGCAAAAGGCGATCAGAATCAGAGCATGAAACGTTCGTGATTTTCGTCAAAGTTTAAATCTTCTTTGACTTTTCATTCAAATCGCAACCAGATATTTTTCAGATATAAAAAGGGTTAATGTGAAAATCTATCAATCAAGTAATTTCTTATAACCACTTAGCACCATAAATTTTCTTTTGTGCAAAATTACACAGCGCAAAGATGTTAAATATTTAGCAAACATATAGGTTAAGAAAATGGTGTAAAAAAGTCCAAAATACTGTCAAGTTGATTAGGCCAAATAGGTCCAAATAGTCAATTAACTTTTGCCCCATCATTTCTTTTTTCTCTCAATTAAAGTAAGAACTTTGAGATCCAAACTACTATGAAAGAAGGAATAAAACATCTCACTTAACTTTTGATTTGTTTTAACAGTATTAAGCTCAAATACAAATGTTTCAAGCATAAATTACTTAAACAAAAATAACAAGCATTCTGAAATTGAGATTTAATCAGAAAATTGAAACTGCTTGATGAACTATCAGCTAAATAGTCAATTTTTAAGAGAAAACACGGAGAGCATGAGAAAAGAATAAGAGTGAAGCAAAACCGGTGAGGGAGGAATAATGAAAGAGTGAAGCAAAACCATAAAGAGGAAAAAAAAATTGCAGAACAGAGCTTGACAGAGAACTATATATGTTGATCCACCAATGACAACAAGAAGATAATTGGAGGTAGGTGATGATATGATGTGTCTAATTAATACACTTGGCAAAAGTTAATTGTCTATTTGGACCTACTTGACCTAAGTTTATTCCAGTGCAAAAATAAACATGAAATTTTAAAAATTGTGCAAAAATGTCATGACCTTTAAGTATATTTTTACACTATTTTATATTGGTTGACATGTTTGTTAAAATATTAACATATTTTTGCACAATTTTAAAAATTTCATGTGTACTTTTACACCATAAGAATTTATAGTGTCTGGTGCCGCTAGTGAAATTCTTTATAGGTAGATTTACACTTTAACTTATATAAAAAATATTTAAATTTTTACATTTTATAAAGCTTTTTAAGGTGTTAAATTTATAGATGTCCTTGAATTTTAGTTTGAATCATGTCATGTCCAATGAAAAAAGAAAAGAAGGTTGATGGACAGAAAGAAAGAAATTAAGGAAAGAAAAGCAAAGGAAAATAATAATGAAAACTAACCAAAATAATTGACATCAAAACAATCAGCCATTCTGGGGCTTCCCATGTTGGGAGCTTCTTCTCCAACCTCATTGCATTGATTCCATGACTCAATGGCAACTCAGAGGCCATCTCTGGTCATTCCTGGATCTCCAATTGCTGATATATAAGATTCTCCATTATCATAATTCCCACCAACCACCCCACACACTGATAATAATATTACTACCTCCGGTCTTAAATATAGGACATAGTTTGTAGTGCAATTTGCACTATAAACTATGTCCTATATTTAGGATTGTACTACAAACTATGTCCTATATTTAGGATCGGAGGGAGTATTGTCAAACCCCAACAAAACTTTACATTCTCTGGGGCTATAACCTTCAAGAATATCCATATATTTATATATGCTAATTTGACCTGGAGCAATGAATGTAAATTTCTTATATCAAATAAAGATAATGATAAATCAGTATCTTATATGGATATTTCTTTTTTTTTTTTTTTAGCACAACGATTTATCAAAAAAAGAAAAGAAAAGAAAAGATAATGATAAATCGGTATCTTGTATGGATATTTCTTTTTCTTAGCATAACGATTTATAAAAAAAATAAAGATAACGATTTATCAAATAAAGATAACGATTTATATGGATCTTCTATGGATGTTATAAAGATAATGATAAATGGGTATCTTAAATAATAAAGAAAACGATTTATCAAAAAAAAAAAAAAGATAATGACTATATTAACATGCATCCAATAATCCTATAAGTATTATAAAACCTGAAAACATTTCTCAACTAAACGAGGAGAAGGATGCAATTCTCTATCACGCCCCTCCCCTCCCCTCCCCTTCCAAAGCCTCGTATTAAACACATTGTAAAATTTTTCTTCCGCTCATTTTCTCTCCCCACTTCTCATATCAAACAAGCCTTTAGTCAAATTAAAAAAGAAAAACCAGGAGGTCAAAAAATTTAAGAAGAAAAAAGAAAAGCTTTAAAATTTATTGACTATGTTATAAAATTTAATAAAATTTTTATTTTGACCCTATTTAATTATAGCATATATAACATGATCTATTTAAAATATTTATATGTATTAATATATTATATATCATTTTATAAATAAGAGAAATTAATTTAGAGAAAAATGATAAATATAAGAAATAGAATGTTTTATATTTAATATTAGAATTCACTCCTAAACTACTCTTATATTTAAAAGTGGGGTAATATATATTTTATCTTCAAAATTACAAATTCAACATAATAATAAATAAAAATAAAATTGTATATTCATATGAAAAAACTTAATGATATTATTTATAAATAAACCAAAATAAATTTTCTCTTTGTACCTTATAAACAATACCACAGAAGTATTACGTAATTAATATTTAATATAAGGAAAATACTTATGACAAATGCTCTTTATAATTATTTTATTAAGTTCTCTAATCATATCTGACTATGTGTTCTATTTTAGAATTATTATCATATATATATATATATAATAAATCTCAATCACAATTTCACTGTTCATATGAACAGTACCAGCTCGTGAACAGTGTCAGCTTCTACATCTAGCTCCATGCCTACTTTTTTCTTTCTAGATGATTTCAAATTTTGAAATTCTCTCCACCATTAGTAGTCTCACTTTTCTTTCATGCATCCTTTTATCTCCCCTCTCTCTCAGAATGTGTCTTTCTCTCACCTCTCCCTCAGTATCCTCCGTCTCCCTGACTCCTTCCAAAAACATGATGTGTTGCTTCATCACTTCGCTCAAGCCCAAGCACTTTTGATCTCAGCATGTCTCGATCACTCTCCGCCACTTCCACTGATGGCGATGCTTCTTCCCCTACCTCTACCTGGCGAGATCATGTTGTTCGGTGTTAGAGTCGTCGATTCCATGAGGAAGAGTGTGAGTATGAACAATCTTTGTAGCACGAGCATCCTCAAAATGGCTCGAATAACAATAAGGATGATGTTCTAGCTGCCGGTTATGCCTCCGCCTAGATACTATTGTTCATAATTTTGGAAAGCATCGCGAGCAATAGAGCAAACAGGGTCGGATTAATTTCCTCGATCATTAAAGTATTTGGAATTTCCTTTTGCTTGCTTTGTATTTCGTATTATATGCTCCATAGATTTCTGAAAGTGGCAGGTTTCAAGAACTATTGGTGACGTTTATTTCAAAAAGGCTGAGTTCAATATAGAACCACTATATGCTAAGTTTCGACTTCGGGAGCCACTCAATAGGCCGATACTAAGTTCAAAACCATAAATATCAATGTGCCAATTGCAGCCACAGGATCAGTTTATTATATTTGCTTCTGTTGGGCTCTGGGAACACCTTAGCAATCAAGATGTAGTTGATATAGTTCAAAATAATCCTCATAGTGTAAGAACCACATTTCAATCTGTGTAAGATCAAATAGACAAGTTTATTGTGACCTGTTGCATGTTTTACTGCTTGTATTTTGCCTATGGGAAGAATTTGTGGGGGATATTATTTTAGTATAAACCATTGATGTTGCAACTTAGAGCCCATCTAGAAGATAAAGGATATACTTTTTATTTTCTTTTTTCTATAATGTGAAATATCCAATGAGATGAGGGCACATGCATATTTACCATGAAATTTCCAATCTTTAGGGATGGAAATCGAAAGGTCATAATGCCCTTTACTTGTCAAGAAATATTTTTGGTGTGCCCTTTACATTTATTAAGTAGTGGACTCATACTGAATGTATCCCATTAAGCAAATACTTAGACAATATCTCTTAATGTAGAGAATGATTGTGGATGACAAATGCCATAGTGAAGGGGGTTCAATTTGGCAGATGATGATGAAAATCTCTTTTGAGATTTTAAGGTCTTGGTATATTTAGGCTGATTCTACCGAAAAAGTTGTGTCCAATCACCTTCATGAAGAAATCCTATTGAGTATACTCTCTAATATAAAGTCTTACCTGGCTAGCTCTAGCAGAACAAATAATTAGTTATTGGCATTTGACATCAGACGTTACTGATATGTTGATGTTAATTGATTTCTAATCTGATTGACAATCCTTTTATGTATGCTTTTGAATCTTACATTATTTGTGTGGTTGACATGAGTTGCTGATGCATGTGAGGCAGAAAACATGAGACAAAATGGGTTAATGCTTAATCTGCTCTCTCTCTTTCAGGGAAGTGCAAGGAGGCTGGTGAAAGCTGCCCTTCAAGAAGCAGCAAAGAACAGAGAAATGAGTTATTCAGACCTAAAGAAGTTTAATCAATTTATTTTTCCTATAAAATTGAGTAATGGTCATTGATAATGTTTTGTTTCTTAAGTGTTAAGTGCGAACCAATTGTGGAAATACAAATGATATGACATTTACCAAAGTAAGCACATGTTATCTATATATGGATACTCACATCACTTTGATTGTTTTTTATACGGCATATTTTTTTGAGTGTATTTACTTGGAGGGATTTTTTTGAGTGTATTGGTGGGAATCCCACTTTTAGGGTATCAAGCTGCAGAGGAGTCAAAAGAAGCAATTGCTAATGCTTTTAAAGGCTTAGATCCTATGTTCATAACTACTGGTATAGGTGGGGATACAAGGTTTGGTGCTGTCTCAGTTATGGCACGATTGTCAAAATATGTTGATTATTTGATGGTTGGTGTGGTTCATATACATTCAATTTTAAAGATCCTTACAAGCAGGTCTCGTTTTGTTCTTTATTTGAGTATGATTTTATCATTTATCATTTGTTTATCTAATAAATTACTTTTTTAATTGCAAAAATTGTATTATGCATGTAATAATCTGAACCACCCTTTTCATGATCATATTTTTTTTTCTTATGAAGCTTCATGAGAGCTAGAGAGTTTGTTGAATCCATTAACAATCGATTTTATGATATTTTATATTTGAATAAGAGTTTTCTTTGGGAATGTAATGTGATTGCTAATGTGATGTATACTACACAAGCTGGTGATTGGTATGGCATATATTGTGTGGCCTTTTGTCATTGTTTGTCATGAACTCATGCTATAGAGAATGCTAGAGCTGATGGTAATGTCATTATGAATATAATGAATTCATGCAGATGTTTTGTTCAAGCCATTTAGCAGACTTCATAAGTACATTGGTTAAGAGAAGGCCGGGTAGAGGAATTGATTGGTTTTTGTTTTTTATGTTATGGTTATCAAAGTTTATATAAGTGGAATTGGTTGGTTTTGTTCTATCTTTAGGGGTTTCATCTTTTACCGACATATTTTTTGAGTGTATTTACTTGGAGAGACTTTATTTCAATACTTATAATTTTATATAGCTGATCATTAAGCATTGCTTGAAGATCTTTATAGAAAGTACACTCTGGATAAATGTGGTTGCCAATTTTATCTACACCTATATGCTAATAATTCAGTGCATAGGCATTTAGTGCAAAATCAAGCGTAACGGAACGGAGATGGTCACTTCCCTTTTAAAATTTTCCATTTAAAGTATTGAAATTAATGCATCTCGTCGCGTATCACGTGGGGAAGTCAATATTTGTTTAACTATAAACCTATATAAAAAAAGAATAGAACACACAGTCATGTGTGACAGGAAAGCTTGATGTAATGGATATAAGAAGCTTAATGTAAGTATAGTCTTTAATATAAAAGATATATAATTAATTTGTGGATATTAAATAAATTAGTTAAGTTAGTTATTATTTATAAAAAATAGGTGTTGGTTGCTTGGTTTATCTAAAATACTTTCATACTTAATTATGCTTGTCAGATGAATTTATGAGATAGAATGGATTGATATCTTATATTTATGATGAAAATAAACTCTTTCTCTAGCTCTTGTATTATATTTAAGATAGGAGTATCATGCATATTCCGATCCATGGTCACCCCTTGCGACATTTTATTTCGCACTTCAAGTAATATAATTCAATGTGTCTTAAAAAAGTTACAATAATTAATAGAGGCTGATTTAGGTTGGCGTGAATGGGAAACAATGGCCTTGATTCTATTCTCCATTTTTTTTATGTTTTCAAAATAGTTTTATAAAACTGTTTTTGAAAATAAAAAAAAAATCTATTTGGATAATTGTTTTAAAAAATATATTTTTGAAGTGACATGGTGACGACGATAGCTGATGGTGAAGTGATGATAGTCATTATCAGTAGTATAGTATTAATAATAAATAAGTGGTGGCTTCAAAAAATAAAAAATAGAAAAACAAAGCTAAAAAACAACTAAAAACTGTTTTTATTATTTAGTTTTTAAAAGCAACTTCTTATTTTTTTTGTTTTTAAAAACAACTTCTTCGAAATAGTTTTCTAAACTTTTTTTTTTATTTTGTTTTTAAAAACAAAATCAAACAAGCCTTATACCCCTTGTATCCTACGTAATTTATTGGAAGTTTAATTATGTCCTATAAGACTATGGTTAAAAAAGATCGTAAGTACGTACTCTTTCGGTTAAAATCATAATTAACACAATAGCCCCCAATAAATTAGTTAATAGCATTTAAATTTACATAGGTTTTTTATATTTACCTTTATTTAATAAGGTGTCCAAATTAGAAAAAATTTATTAGTTTGTTTATTACGGTAAAATTCGGGAAAAAAAATCTCTGAAATTTCAAAATCTCAATTCAGTTATTTTTCATTAAAATGAGTTGTGAATTATTTATGAATTGTAATTAATCCCTTACCAATGATAGGAAATAAGCCTGATTTGAGATTTTAAAATTTTAAAAATCATTTTCTAAGATTCTCCCTATTAAATATTGCACTTCCCAATTAAAGGGTATTTTTTGAAAAACCCTTATTAATTGCATCCTGATAAATTTAAGCCAAAGATTAAAGATGTCTTATATTCTTAACATGATACGTCAAAAAAAAAAAAAACTTTATAATTTTAAACATGCTGGACTTTGACTTCAAATTTACCCATGATGTGCCAAACTATTTTATTAAAAATAGGAAACATAATCAAATTAGAAACAAATCAACATTTATTATGAATTTGTAATTTGAGAAAAGTAACTTTATATTAGAAATTTAATCAATGCTAATTTTCTAATTATTACTTAGAAGGTAAGGAGGGTATTGTTCAAAAAAGATGGCAAGGAGGGAGTTCCAACAATTTCCTAGTGGTCACGCTATTGCTATAAATAGGTTCCTCCTTAGCTGCTGTTCGCTCTTGCCATTATTTTTTTGTCTGGGCAATCTTCTCTCAACTTACTAATTAGGCTCTAGCAGCTTGTTATCTATGTGAATTCCGAATACTCGTGAATGCTCGGTACACACGGCCAAAAAAAAAAAAAAAAAAAAAAAAAAAAGCTCGGTACAACCTGACACGGGACGCATCTTTCCCCCATTCTCTCTCTCTCTCTCTCTCTCTCTCTCTCTCTCTATATATATATATATATATTTTTTGTCATCTAAGCAAGTGGCTTTACTCTTCGAGTGTGAAATGTGAATTGTGTATAAAGCAAATTTAATTGGAAAATATTTGTTCTTTGCCTTTTGTGTCCCTCCAGAAATAATGCTCATAAACCTACTACAGTAGATATTACAATTCAGGGTTCTTTTGGTTAGCGGTGAGAGAAGTTAATTTTTTTTTTTTTTTACTTTGATTTTTATAAAATTCAGATAGGATAAAAGTGAAATTGTAAATATGATTTGTGTTTGAATTGACGGTGATAGAAGTGACTTTTTTTTTTTTGGAAAAAGCTATACTTTTGAGCTTCTTTTCAAAAGCTGCTTAAAAAAAAAAACTCAATTGCTAAAACGCCAACCAAAACACCCCATTTTTCCAAAAACTAATTCCACTATACTTTTTTTTTTTAAAAAAAAAAATCATGTTTGGGATGGCTCGCTGTCAATCTGTTGTGCGGCATGACATATAGGGTTTGTTTGGTGTGAGGGATTTGGAGGGGAAGGGGGGGAGCGGGGAAAATTTTTATGAGTTGAATTTTAAAAGATTGAAGAAATGGGGTAATAAAATTTTAATAAAGGAAATATGTAAGATAAAAGAGTAAGAAAAATTAATTAAAAATTTTTAACCTCATTTCTCTAATTTTTTAAAATTCAACTCAAAAAATTTTTTTCCTTCGCCCACTTCTCCCCCACACCAAACAAGCCGGTAGAGTTAGGATGTTTGTAATTGGGCTTGGGCCCAAGGTTGACTGTATGGGGTTGTTTTGTATATAAGTGGAAGGTCAGATGTAATGTCTTGTAAGAGAGAATATTTTAGGAAAAATTTTCAAACAATGCAAACAAAATTGAGAAAGTACAAAATTGTGCTGCTAATTTTTAAAATCCTAAATTAGAGTGTTGGTAGAAATTTGAGATTGAAAATTGTGAGCAAAAGACAAATGCCCTAAGTTAAACGGCAATATAGGCATCATATTTTGAACAATACAGGCGGGATATATATGGTAATTGACATTAACAAGTTTTTTTTTTTTCTGGGGTGCGAGGGGGACAACAACTTCTATCGCTATATTAACAACACCATATTTTATATGAACAACTTGGATTTCTTGTTTCACAACTTTTTATCTAACAATCCAACACATGCCCAAGGAAAAATATGAAATCAACAAGTTGGGGGCCACTAACAACACCTGTCTCGATATTAAAAATACCATATTTTACATTAACGACTTGACTTTCTTGTTTTATGACTTCCTATCTGACAATCCAACACATACCTAGGAAAAAGTGTGCAATTAACAAATTGGGGGCCAATAACAACACTTATCTTTATATTAACAGCACCATATTTTACATTAACGAATTGATATGCACAGGGAAAAGTGTGAAATTAATAAGTTGGGGGCCAATAACAACACCATATTTTACATTAATGACTTGATTTTCTTGTTTCACAACTTCCGATATGACAATTCAACACATGCTCAGGGAAAAGTGTGAAATTACAAATTGGGGGACCAATAAAAACACATGTCTCTATATTAACAACACCATATTTTATATTAACGACTTGAATTTCTTATTTTACAACTTCCTATCTTACAATCCAACACATACCTAGGGAAAAGTGTGCAATTAACTAATTAGAAGGCCAATAACAACACTTGTCTCTATATTAACAACACCATATTTTACATAAATGAATTGACATGCATAGGGAAAAGTGTGAAATTAATAAGTTGAGGGGCTAATAACAGCATATGTCTCTATATTAACAATACCAAATTTTATACTAATGACTTGATTTTCTTGTTTCACAACTTTCGATCTGACAATTCAACACATACCCAGGGAAAAATGTGCAATTAACAAGTTAGGGGGCCAATAACAACACCTGTATCTATATAACAATACAATATTTTACATTAATAACTTAACTTTCTTATTTTACAACTTTCTATCTGACAATCCAACACATACCTAGGGAAAATTATTCAATTAACAAGTAGGGGGCCAATAACAACACTTGTCTCTATATTAACAACACCATATTGTACATTAACGAATTGACATGCACAGGGATCGAAAAGTATGAAATTAACAAGTTGGAGGGCCAATAATAACTCATGTCTCTATATTAATAACATCATATTTTACACTAACGACTTGATTTTCTTATTTCACAACTTTCTATCCGACAATCCAACATATACCCAGGAAAAAGTGTGAAATTAACAAGTTGGGGGGTCAAAAACGACACATGTTTCTATATTAACAACATTATATTTTATATTAACTACTTGATTTTCTTGTTTCACAACTTTCGATTTGACAATCTTCCAACTCGACAGAACGCCGACGAAGCTCAGTGAAGAAAGCATCGATCCCTTTCTCTTCTTCGCTTGACCTGCAACTACCCACCATTGTCAACTACGTTCCAACTCCAAACACCGCTGAAACTCCTCTTCTTCGTTGAGCCAAGAAACCAACATTCCCTCTTCGCTAAGCCAAGAACCTGCCGTTCCCTTCCTCTTCTTCGCTGGCCCAGACTATCCTTCCCTTCCAATTCTTCGTTGCGCAGACCAACCAGCCCTTCACCCCTTTCCACTCTTAGGTTTTTCGACCTTTTTTCAGTTACTCTTCCTTTAGCCAACCTACCCTTCAAAACACAACACGATCTCGGCCATCTCGTTTTTTTAACTTAACTCAGGGCATTTTCATCTTTTGGTCACAATTTCAAATCCCAGATTCCTACTAATGTTCTGGTTTGGGATTTCAGCAATTCACAATATCATTTTGTCTTTTCCTATTTTTAATTGTATTTTAATTGGATTTTCTCTATATTTTATTAATAATATTTTAAGTATTATTCGAGTTATCTGGCCTTCACCTTTAACACAATCGATAAAACCTACGCTTCTCCTGAGGAATTATGCTCTTCACTGTGCAAAAACAGAACCATATGAGTGAGTCTATGAGCTACCAAAACACCCAACAAAACTGTGATGTGGCATTCGTCCCCATTATTTGAACATTTTAGTTTGGCTGGTAAGCAGCCCGCACTTAGTATGCATAATGTGGAATATGATATCATATTTTTTTTTGGCAGATCACGTGAATAAGCATATGCCCATTCCTATTACATGACAACGAATATATTTTATGTATTTGTATTAAGGTTCTCAAATTCAGAGTTTAAATAAACTCGTAATAAGGACTTGTACTCACATTGCGAAATCAATTATAAACCTATACAATTTTTTTTTATCAATTAATAGATATTAAAATGTATAATTAAATAATTAAAATATAAAAATATAGCAATTTGATTTAAATATATTTTAAATCCTAATAATTAAAATTGAATTATCAATATTTATAATTTATCACGCTTAACAAACAAATTTCTATAGAACTCATTTGTAAAGTCACTGAACAAGACCAAATAAAAAAATTTAGTACAAGTTTAAGAGTGAGTTATCGTAATATTAGTTAACAAAATTTAGCATTTGGTACAACACTTTCCTTTACATGTATAAACCCTTTATTATTCGGTCTTCTTTTATTTACATGTATAACCATGAAAGCCACAAAGTCTTATATTCAATCCATTAAGCACGGCAGCTTAAATAGCTAACAAACATATGAACCATACATTGCAAGAGGGCCTAACAACAATAAAGACGATGGCAGGGATTACTATGACAATAAAAGAAACCAATCAATGACAATTATGGGATATATTAATTGATCAATGAATAATATATATCAATCGCTCGCTATATAGCTTACTTAGCTTGTTAATTTATCTTCAACCAGCAGCTTGTGACCAATCCAATAAGAGGCATATGCATCAATACAGGCATATTCAATTTGTTCATAGCTAAGATCTCGCACGTGCCAATCACTCATCGTCACCTTCTTGTTCTTCTTCATGTCTAACCCTACCAGTTCCTTCGCCAAATGTTTCAGCCCTGAACGTGAAAACCTCTCCGGCCAATCACGCTTTGCCACGTCAAGCACGTCCACGACGTTATTGCCGCACTCTAGTCCGTACTCCCTCAGTTTCTTTATATCGTTCTTCACTTGAACGCCGACGAACGTGAAATTTGGATCCGCCAGAAATATTTTCAGGTTCTCAGGCACGTCGTCGTTCAGGTGACACAGTTGAAGGATCAGGCACGTGTTCTCCACGCACAGCTGGAGGATCGCCGCTTTCATTGTCGGAGAGAATATGGGGAGCATCCACTCGGTGTCGAGTCCGACGACGGTGTGGCGGCCGCCGTATTTGGAGAAAAGCTGGCGTAGCCATTCGTCGGCGACGGGGGCTTTGTGGGTGATGGTGGTTTCGATGGCGGATCCTTGGGAGATTACGTAGTACTTGGAAGTTGATGCGTTGTATATCACGGCGGGTTTTGCTGTATCGGCCATGGCTTTGATTCCTTGATTAACTCGAAAATGCAATGTCTGTTATAAAAGCGGGAGTCTGATTGGTTTGGAGAACAAGAAAGAAGATGTCAAGAGACAATTGATAACTTCGGCAAGGAGAGGAAAAAAAGAAAAAATGAAAAAGAAAACAGTCCATTAAATATTACTGTCCCTCAGGTCTTAAATATGAGTTGACTTGTTTTTTTAGATATTTAGAAAATTAATTAAATAATTTTAAAATATTTATATTTATTGATTTTTTAAAAAATTGTTTTACCTAACATATAAACTAATATATAATCTAATGATACACAATATATGATATAATTAAATAATTTATTGAGCTTTCTTAATATTTTCTAAAAAATATCAACTTTATCTTATATATAGGATCAGAAAGTAGTTATTTTGGTGATGTAGAATTTTGTTAAGGTATATTTAGTATGCAGGAGTATTTTTTTTCAAAAGAAAAAGTGTGACAAAAGCCCCTAAAAAGTTATTTAAGGTGCTATATACACTACAAAATATTTTTAGATAATGAATACATCTGAAAAAATATTTTAAAGTGTTGGATCCACTTTAACTCTTTATATATATATATACTACTTAGATATTATATTTTTAAAAGATTAAATGTGTGATGATAATTTATAAAATATTCGGTTGGGATACCATTTCTTAGGACGGCAAAGCCACGAATTTTTTTTTCCAAAGTCAAGCCACGAATTGACTTGCACACAGAAAAGAAAAGCCCTCCGTATCAAAAAAAATAAAAAATAAAAAACAAAAAAGAAAAGAAAAGAAAAGCCCTACTTCCCATTTTCATATAAAATTTAGTTGACCCTTTTTTTAGGCTATGGAAGCTGAATAAATTACTCAATGGTTATATATACTATGTATCATTAGATTATATATTAGTTTATAAATTATGGTAAATTAGTTTGGAGAAAAATAATAAACATAAATAATTTATTTAATTTTCTTTCTTTTTTAAAAAAAATCAACTGAGTCTTATTTTAAAGATTATAGTATAAGAATATTTTATGACCCTGGGGAAATATTATAAATATTAATAATTAAAAAAACTATCATCGCCATCACAATCAATAAATATATAATTTAAAAAAGGAAACGAATGACGTTTTTCACGCTGTGAACGCCACGTCAGGACCACTGCAGTAATGTGGGTATTTTTGCCAACACACACCTATATATAACAATTAATAATATTAATTAGTTTATTATTGATTTCGCAACTTGCTTAGAAACCTCTCGCGCATGCGGGAAACCAATAGAGAACTCTATTTTGCAAGCAGACTTTTGATTTAGTTCAAAACCAATAAGCGCACATAATATTATTACTGAAAATAAAAATAGTTTCACAATCAAAGTTTTGTTTAAAAAATAATGATTCATATTTTAATGGTGATCGTCAACATTATCAAAATTTACATTCTTTCCAATCATCAAAATTATTTCATATAATATATATATATATATCTAATTGGGAAAATTTTAAAAAAATACGTTTAAAATATCAAAATCCCAAATTAGTTTTGTTTCTTTCAATAGTTTAAATATTGACTACATTAATTAGCAATTAACAGCATATTTTAGTAGGAAATCACTTTGGGTTTTCAAAATTTTGAAAGTATTTTATTGGATTTTTTCCTTATTATATTTGGGTGCGAGTTTAAATATATGAACGAATCTTGATCTTACTGTGCTTGTGTGAAAATGACAAATAATTAAGAGACATGAAAAGACAATTTATATTATTGATTATTATTATATCTATAATGAAAATATCAAATTGTGCAGCTATCACTTCACTTGCAATTTGACGCACAACGTGTGTTTGTATGAATCGCATACTTTTATAACCAAACTTGGTAAAATTCTGGAGAATCTGCTTAAATCTGATAAAGGAACTCTACACCTAGCCTCTCAACAAATATTCCTCAGTTCATGTAAGTATTGGAACAATTTTTAAAATATTTCATGATTGATTTGAAGCTTTCGAATAATACTTACATGAACCGGGGAATTGGAGAAAGAGAACAACTTCAACAGGAGAGGAGAAAATGATTGCCCTTTGTTTCTCTGTGTTTTTACGACCTTGCAGCTGTATTGGTGCCTGTGTGTCTTCTCCCTTTTAAAAGAATAAAATCTAATTGGAGATAATTAACAAAATTGAGTATAACTATCATGATTCATGCATTTAAGAATCTGTTTTTTTTTTCCCCGGCCAACAGGAAATGTATTAATAGTAGGTACAAAGTGTTTTTACCGAGAACTAAACAAACAAACTGGAACAAACCTAAAGATGAAATATGATCATCAACAACTACTATAGTTGTATCGCAACTACGTTTTATTAGATATTAACAACACTTGATAAGCAGATAACAACATGCTTTAGTAGAAAATACTGGTTTGGGAGATTAGTGGCAAAGAATATAAATTGTTAAATATTCTGCAAGTGTAAGTTGGAAACTCAATTGCAAATAGTAGAAGATTAGTTGCAAATCATTTGAAAATCACGTGATTTTTATAAATTCCAAAAACTTAATAATACAAACTAAAAGATGGTATTCCGATCCTTTTTTATTTTCTTTTTGTAAGAATTATTGGGCGTACCTGGAGTGCGACCGTTTCTCTCTTATACCCACGTTAATCGTATCACAGTAGCGGAAGCGATTATGACGCACAGCAAATACACCACGAACGGAAGAAGAAAAGAGAAATATAGTAGAGGGAATAAGGATTCACAGTGGCAGAGTTTCTGTATGTTAATTCAAGTGTCTTACAATTGAATCCCTTTATGTTTATTTATAGGGTTCTATGCACCCCTTCCTCTTCTACTAACATGTCTTTTCATCAGAGAGACAAGATATCCTTTCGATTGAGAGATATATTGCATCGGACAAAAAAACATGACTCATAATATTTTGGATAATATTACATATATTTACCCAAGCATTTATATAATTTATACTTTGACCCCAATCTTATTGGGCTTGGACCCAATCCACCAAAGGTGGACTAGGCTATTTTCCAACATTTTTGGGATAGAATGGTCAGTTTCATTACATATGAAAACTTATTAGTACATAACCATAATCACATACCACAAAAACCGCTCACCAGAGAAACATCACATGAAAATGCTTAAAAATATTAAAGCCAGACACGAACTAAAACTATCAAGACAAAATAAAGGACAACCTAAAACTTCAAACCTCCATCAGATTGAGAAACGGAAGGATACAACAAAGAATCCCCAGTAGCATGAGTAGAAGAATCATGGCAAATAACCATGGTGAAGAAACATGCTGTCGACTCCAATTAGAAGAACCACGTATAATAAATGGACACAACATAAAAACATATATGTAATATAATGAATAAAAGTCTAGGAACTGCGTATTAATCCATATATACACCCAATCTTTCTTTAGATTCAAAGTTGAATTAATAATAGTAGTATATTTCCAATATGATCTTACTTGTATTGCACGTCTCTTGCAATAATATCGAGTATAACACAAATTAAACTTAATTAATACTCCTCCAGTCCTTGACATAAGATATATTTAAGGAGTTGATTTTGATCCTAAATATAAGACATAATTTTTATACTTGTCAATCTTTTCTTAATTTACCTCTTTTGATGCTCTTTCACAATAATTAAGGATGAAGGGGAATGAGTGAATTAAGAAAGATGACTATTGTGTTTTTGAAAATACATGTCATATTAACTAACTCAACTAACTTCCTTCATCTAATTAAATTAGGTAAATGTATCTTATATTAAACACTAGTATAAAATACTAATTTAATTACATGATTTCTCATCAGTTACTTAAAGAATAGAAGTGGTAATGGATATGGCGTATTTTTACTTCTATATTAAGTGTATCTAAGGTCGTAATTTATATTATAATATCAATTGTATAAGCACCTGATGTCATAATTAGGTTTTTGATATTTTTGCATCAGGTGCACTTCAAACAGCTGCTATATTAGCATTTATAGCATCAGTTTAGTAGGCAGAAGACACCATAGTTAATTAAAAGGATTTAAATTAAGTTTTGATTTTTTTAAATATATATATATATATTGAAAAATAAATATATATTTTAAATATAACATTTGAAAATTTTAATTAAACAATGAAAACAAAGTTTTAAAAATAAAAATATTGTAGTTACATTAAAATTACCTTTTTTCAAGTTGGAAATTTGTATGCTTGTACGTTAATTGGTTGTATATAAAGTAGGTTCTCAAATGAGGGACTATATAAATTTAACGTGTTTAAAATAATTATATTCCCAATGCGGTATCAATTATGATTATAACTGTCACCATAATATGCACATATGACATCAGTTTAGACAAGAATAGATATCATAATTAATTAAATAATTATCTTCTATTATGACATCAATTATATTTTGGTATGCTATTGTAACACATTTATTTATTTATTTATTGTGTCAGGTCCTTATTAGTTGACACCGTATTATAGGTCCTTTCACTATTTAAAAAATAAAGTTAGCGACATAATTTTTTCTATTGGTAATTTCCAATAGATTATATTATAAAAATTATAATATAAATTCAATAATAAAATAAATATATAAAAATTATTGTTGCTTTTTTTTAATTAAAATATTGAATTTCTCGCTAATATTATATATAAATAAAAAATATAAATATTAAATACAATCAAAATTAAAATATATGATATAAATATTATTTTTTTTAATCTTTTGAATTAATAATATATTAATTATTAATACTTACATGAAATTATTAAAAATAAATATTATATATATAATTTTGTAAATAAATATTGTAGGTTCATCGTAGCTCAATTGACATGAACAAATTAAATGGCAGTGATGTGGTCGGCCAAACGACAGTGGCCAGCTAGTGACGTGGCAACGCCTAGGGTAAACTAATATGCTTTTTTTGGTATTCCTTTACGGCGTCATGTTGTTTGTAACTTATGCCATAATATATTCATTTACGACGTTAAATCCTTTGTAACCAATGCCATAATATCTATTTTTTTGTTACTTCAATTTTAACTATATCCTATATGCTGTAGCGATAATACATTTTTAACCGATGTCAAATATAGCACTTTGCACAAGTGAAAGACCGGAGGTAGTTCTCATTATCATGCTCAATAAAGTACATTACTTATGTCAAAAACACTAAGGGTCTATTTGGTGTGAGGGATTTGGAGGGGAGAGAAGGGGAGGAAAAATTTTTATGAGCTGGATTTTAAAAGATTGAAGAAGTGGGGTAATAAAATTTTAATAAAGAGAATATATAAGATAAAAGAGTAAGAAAAATTAATTAAAAATTTTTAACCCAACTTCTCTCATTTTTTTAAATTCAACTCAAAAAAATTTTCCCTCTACCCACTTTCCCTCCCCTCCCCTCCCCTCCCCTTAGACCAAACAAGCCCTAAGGGTTGTTTCGTTCAATACCAAACTTTCCCATGAAAATTTACAACTAAAGTTTCTTAGGAGCTAAGAACAAACGTGGAATTGTTGGCATGCTCAACAGCTTAAGCAGTGTCATGCATATTATTGATAAGTGACACATATATAGGAACAAGACTATAAAACTTGCACGATGTGCCGATCATCTCACTTGAAGAGCCTTTTTAATTCAAGAATTGTTGTACAAATCAATACTCGGGTTGTCTTACTCAAAGAGCCTTTTAATTTTAACTTCCTAAGTAAAACTAAATGCTAAGAAAAATTGGTTAGGAAAAAGAGTATTTGTAAATAATATTTTTATTATTATTAAATGCAATAAACAAACACGCCAAAATAAAAGAGAAAATGTAATACATTAACAAACATGCCACTCAATTAAATCATAAGAAAAGTATATATAAATCCCACAAACACAATTTAATCACACAAATTTAATTCACAAATCATGCAAACAATAATCAACTTTCAAGTAAAACATTTAAATAAGAAAATAAAGCAAATTAAATGACTCCCCTCATTTCCTTTAAGCTTTTAGGACCTCTTGCCTTGTGCTACATATCCATTTACGTTGCATGCCCACTCACGTGCTTATTTGCCATAACATATCATCGTTGATCAAAATGCTTGAGATTTTATTCAACCACTCAAACTATTTTATTGAATGGCCAAGCTCATCCACACCATCATCGATCTGCTTCAAGCAATCCTTTGTAGTGAACTCAAGCATAAATCAGAAGCTCATCGGAAATGGGGACCAGAAAGTTTAAGAAACTCGCTGGAAAATGCAAAACTCCACCAGAGAATTTCATACACAGCTGAAACTCATAAAGAATGCCAATGGATGAGGATACTATGATGTTCTACACTACAAAAAAAATCACTTTCAGCGGCGACATTTGGCGGCGACTTTTAATGTCGCCGCTGAAGGTGTCACTTTCAGCGGTGACACTTTTGTCGCCGCTGAAAGTGTTTTTTGAAAATAAAAAAAAAAATTTAAAACACTTTCAGCGGCGACTATTAAAAGTCGCCGCTGAAAGTGAGTTTCAGCGGCGACTTTAATGTCGCCGCTGAAAGTCTTTTTTGAAAATTTTAAAAAAATTTTTTTAAAAAACTTTCAGCGACGACTTTAGTGTCGCCGCTCAAAGTATTTTTTGAGAATTTAAAAAAAAAATTTTTTTAAAACACTTTCAGCGGTGACACTAAAGTCGCCGCTGAAAGTGTTTTTTGAAAATTAAAAAAAAAAATTTAAAACACTTTCAGCGGCGACTATTAACAGTCGCCGCTGAAAGTCTTTTTTGAAAATTTAAAAAAAAAATTTTAAAACACTTTCAGCGGCGACTATTAAAAGTCGCTGCTGAAAGTCTTTTTCATATTTTTTTTAATATTTTTAAAAAATAATATTTATAAAATTAAAATAATATTTATAAAATTTAAATATTAATTATTAAATAATTCTATTTAACCTTAATTATTAAAATTATATTAATATTTATTAATATTATATTTATAATTTTTTATTAAAAATAATATTTATCATATTAAATTATTATTTATTAAGTAATTTTAATTAAAAAAATTTTAAATTTAAATATATCAATATTTTTTTCGTTTTTATTTAATTTTCCATTACTTTTAATAATATTATATTTAATTAATAATTAATTATATGTATATAATTAATTAATTATATGTATGTATGTTTATATATATGATAATATTATATATATAATAATATGTAATAATATGACATAGGTTCATTTTGGCACAACTGGTAGAGACTCGCGCGCTAAGGCATCGGCTCTCTAAGGTCGCGGGTTTGAACTGGAGGAGAGTCACATGGAGGAATTATGACGAGGCAACACGTGGCAGCACGAGGAGGTGACACATGGCAGCACGGGGAAGCGACACATGGTAGCACGGGAAGGAGACACGTAGCAATTATAAATTAAATTTTTTAAAAAAAAATTCGAATTTTTTTAATAAAAAAATTAATTTTTTGAATTTTAAAAAAAAAAAATTAACACCTTCAGCGGTGACACAAATGTAGCCGCTGAAAGTCACCTTTAGCGGCAACAAAAGTCGCCGCTGAAAGTATACTTTGAGCGGCGACAAAAATTGTCGCCGCTAAAACTTTCAGCGACAGTCGCATAGGCGGCGACAAAAATGTCGCCGCTGAAAGTCTTTCAACGGCGACTTTTAGACTTTCAGCGGCGACTTTTGTCACCGCTGAAAGTCTTTTTTTTTTTGTAGTGCTAGTCAGAAAAGAGGTTGGAACTCTGAAGAAAACACTCGCCGGAAAATCAACATCGCCGGAAATAGGGAAGGAAAGTTGTAGAAACACACCGGTTGTTCTAAACTCTCTTCCCTCTTCAGCTTTTACAAACTTGCTGAAATAATACAAAAAGTAGCCAACGGGACTAGTGCTTAGCGAATGAGAACATTGACAGGACCATGAGAAAAAAAATATGGAGGTTGCCGGAAATGAAGGTGATGGTGGATGAAAGAAGTTAGTGGCGAAAGAGAGACGGTGGTTTGTGGTGGTGAAACTCTCAGGTTCGGTGTTCTCTCTATCGGCTTCACCAAGTTGGTAGACAATGGAGGATGAGCTCTGGTGTTGATAAAGGAAGTTGAAGATGGTGAATATGGTAGAGATGATGAAGGTGATGGATGTGATGATGTTATGAAGATGAAGGTGCTAAATGGTGGTAAAAACAATGGAGATACTGATTTCCATTTTTTTTTAGTAATCTTTAGTCTTCATATGTTGTATGAGTATAACTTTTTCTGGTGGATGGTCTATAGTTAATATGTGGTATATTTATTCAATCCAGTAATGTAATTATTTTAAGGTCGTTTGTTTGTATATTGTAACTCTTTTATGTATGAAACTTTAAGGTTTAACATTACAAAAATTATTTAAATTTATTTCTCATTTATTGTGAACAAATTGTGCTTAATTGCGAACTAGTAATTACAGCTGCTATTATTTCTGTAAATCCAAATGGTGTTTCTAAATAATAAACTTCTATTGTGAGTGGTTTTTTTTTTTTTAAAGGGACATAGTTATATATATGGAAACAGTTCACATTATCCCTTGGCACCGGTGGAAAAATGACTTTTTAGACCGGTTTTAGATCCGGTCTTGATACAACCGGTCTAAAAAGTCTGTTATTTTTTAGACCGGTCAAGCAACCGGTCTTAAAAATTACTTTTTTAGACCGGTTGTTTGAAGACCAGGTCTAAAAAGTCCAGACTTTTTAAAAACCGGAATAAAATTTTTTTTTTCAAGACTTTTAAGACCGGTTCTTAAAATAACCGGTCTTAAAAGTCATACTTCTTAGACCGGTTCTTATAATAACCGGTCTAAAAAGTACTTTTAAGACCGGTTCTTAGAGAATAACCGGTCTTAAAAGTACTTTTAAGACCGGTTATTCTAATAACCGGTCTAAAAAGTGATATTTTTTTAAAAAAAAATAAATGTGGATTTTTTTTTGTAGTGCTCTACTTGTATCACCATTTTCACTCTAGTAAAAAAAATTTATTAGATGCTCATCACTTATTCAGCTAATTTCACTTGACATCAAGAGTATAACATACATACAGTCATTGAGTTCATTTTATCGCACAACAATAAATAATACAACTTCTTAGCATCTAAATCTTCAGCAGCATCTCCACCCTCATTAGTAAAGTTACGAGTTTCAACCTTCAATCAAAAAACAAGCATCATATTACCCCCATATAATTATATATTCCAATGGCTTCGGCAGAGATTGTATGCAAAAATATTCTACATAAATACTGAATGACTTACTGTCTTCTTCTTCTTCTTCTTTTTTAAACCAGCAAATGGAGTCTCAGCCCCATCCGAAACTGCAAAAATGAGAATGAACCATGCATATGCACAGTTAGAGATACCTCAAATGATAACATCGGCAACAATAATAAAAATATCTTTTGGTTTAAATTAGATACCAGACAAGTTTTCTGTCTTCTCAGCTAAGTTGTCAACTAAATCATCGGCATGATCTATAATTGCAACTTTCTTCTTCTTCTTCTTAGTAGGATCAAATGGGGTTGCCAGAGAGTAGAAACATGAATCTAACAACTTATAGATCATAACAAAAAAAAAAAAAAATCCTTGCATAGCTAATCAAACAAAACACAAAGCAAAACAACGTTGTAAAATCATAAATAATTAAAGAGGGAAAGAAGAATACTAACTTCAGGAACCTCCTCCTTCTTATCATCACTTACAGTATACTAAAACTAAAAAGACGAAAAGATGCTTCCTTCGTAACAACGCAAGGTTGATGTTCTCTTCTTCAACCTTTTCTAAAATGCTGAGTCTGCACCAAGAAAAGAGGTTTCAGATTGTCTCTCCTTCTTATCATCATATTGTCTCGACCCTAAATTTTTGAATCTCCTCTTTGTCGCGCCTAATCGCACCAAGAAGAGAGGTTTCAAATTAAGAGAGCGAAAATTAGGCGCGACAAAGAGGAGATTCAAAAATTTAGGGTCGATATTTTAGACCGGTTATAAATAAAACCGGTCTTAAAAGGGTGAAAAATTTTTTTAAAAAAATTTTCATATTTAAAAAAAAATCCATATTTTTTTTAAAAATATCACTTTTTAGACCGGTTATTATAATAACCGGTCTTAAAAGTACTTTTTAGACCGGTTCTTAGAATAACCGGTCTTAAAAGTACTTTTTAGACCGGTTATTATAAGAACCGATCTAAAAAGTATGACTTTTAAGACCGGTTATTCTAAGAACCGGTCTTAAAAGTTTTGAAAAAATTTTTTTATACCGGTTTTTAAAAAGTCTGGACTTTTATTGTTTGATATTTTAGACCGGTTATAAATAAAACCGGTCTTAAAAGGGTGAAAATTTTTTTTAAAAAAAATTTCATATTTAAAAAAAATCCATTTTTTTTAAAAATATCGCTTTTTAGACCGGTTATTAGAATAACCGGTCTTAAAAATACTTTTTAGACCGGTTATTATAAGAACCGGTCTAAAAAGTATGACTTTTAAGACCGGTTATTTTAAGAACCGGTCTTAAAAGTCTTGAAAAAAAATTTTTATAGCGGTTTTTAAAAAGTCTGGACTTTTAATGTTTGATATTTTAGACCGGTTATTTATAATAACCGGTCTTAAAAGTTTAAAATTTTTAATTTTTTAAATATTTTGATATTTTAAGACCGGTTTTATTTATAACCGGTCTAAATAATTTTTTTAAGACCGGTTTTTTTGAGAACCGGTCTTAGAAGTTCTATATAATTACAAAACTGCCACCGGTCAAATTTTTTAGACCTTATCCGCTATAACCGGTCTAAATATGGCGGTCTAAAAAGGGAATTTTGTACTAGTGTGGGCTATATGAACTCTAAGTCATGCTTAATATATGAAGTGTTTTGTTTTCTTTAAAAATTAAAAATAATTTTTTAAGTAGGAAAAAAATTTTCTTTATCCATCATGGTTAATATGCATTCAGAATAAGTGTTAGGATTACCAATGTGATAGGTTTTAATTAAATTTTTGAATTAGTATTTATTGTTTTTGCTTGATAAAAATTAATGTATGATAATAGACTATTATTGGTAATATGATATTATGTAAATTAAAACATTGGAGAATGACAGATACTCAACAATTGATGTGGTCAGAATGAACATCCCAAAAAGTAAATAGTTCCACAATAAAACATGTATGGATAGATTTTCAAACTAATTTAATGTATGGATACATATTCAAATTAATGAAAAAAGCCCATAAATTCGCTTTAGACCACCTTGTCATATAAATATAATAGATTCACCTTTGTCTTCAATCATTAATTTTGTGATATTCCACCAAAGTTGAAGTTACTTCAAATAGCACTATGGAGCTATTTTTTTTTTAAAAAACAAATTTCAGGAGATATGTTTATGAAAGATAAACACTTCATTTAACTTAATAACATAACCTAACAGGGCGCATAACGTTGATAACATAACAGACACAAACATGAACTGAGAAACCAAATCATATGACATGACATTGTCTTTGGAAAAACTATAGGAAAAGACAGGAGTACGACAACAGTAATTGGAACACCTCCATATGCCAAACAAAATGCTCAACCTGTAACTACCCCTGCTGTTATGTATTGTTTCATCTTCCCATCACTTTTCTTTCTTTATGTTCTTAACGCTCTTTGTAGCACTGAACTTTGGTGTCGCTATTTCCCCCAAACCTATTTCATCCACGTCAACTGGTGTAAGCATGGAGCTCTTTTTCCTCTTGCATGTCATTTGAGGAGGAGTAACTAACTGTGATATTGTCACCTCGACATCATCACTTGTATCAACAATTGATCTAGCCTCTACCGTTTGCTCTGAAGATGTGGGTTGCTGCAACCATGTAATCAAATTACCAAGACATATAACTTAATTCAAATATGATATAAATATTGCAGAGTGCCAGATGGAATGAGGTTAAACACACTTCGCCATTAGTATAAGTGAAGTTATGAACCAAACCAAATGAGTCTCCACGCAAATTTGTGATACAACTATGCTGCTTGAATAGTGCTTGATATTATATTCCTTGATCTTTAGCTTCAACACAACCTGTCTACCAGCCAAGTTGTCTAAATCCTTCGGCAAACCTGAAGGATTCCCATCCTGAAATGAAGACAAATCTAGAATTACCAAGAAACTTCTATTTGATCCATCAATGATCATGATAATAACAAAATTGCACAATTGCATACCTCATGAAGTTTATCTTTCATCTTACCAGTAGATTTTCCCAACAACTCAGTAGCATGACGGTCAAAGAAAGTGACAGAACACTTGCTAGTGGAGTCAGCAACCTTGTAGTGAACCTTTTATCTAAAAGGTGAAAAAAATTATTTCATGGTTAGATGACACATCTTTTTGAAAGAACACAACACATTGTCATTTGGAATACAACATAAACTAAAAGAAACTTACTTGGGTATAGTCATCAGTAGCTCTTTGTTGCATTTGATGCACTTTAACACCCCATTTGGTTGGTATTCAGGCTTCTTGTCACATAGGCAAGCATTGTAAACCCAACCATACAATGTCTCAAACTTCTGCAATGTAACCTTTGTGACTACTTCACACTCCTGTAGAATGAAACAAATTGTAATCTTACTTTGGATGGCACGGAAAGCAAAAAAATGTTTATTAAAATAATGCTTTATATTTAAATTAGCAAAACTTACACGATCAACTTTACACATCTTCAACATAAATTCTTGTCCCGAAAGATAGTAAAGACTCTGGTGAATTAGTATAGTTATCAGCATTCGTAATTTGTGTGAACAGTTGAGTTCCTAAAGGTTCTTGAGTAAGCCTAAGTTTGACACATACGTAGACACATCAACATGAACCTTTCCAAACCATTAGACTGTATGACAATAGGTTCTTCCAAATATAGGTGATAGCAAACGAAGCTTTCCATAATTGACCTTGCCTCTTCAATATCGGGATTGAAAATGACCTTTGTGGCAGTAAACGAATTGCTCAAGTGTCCATATGCTGATTATATGTCATAACCAACAATTTTGGTTACAATAAAATAAACATATACTAATAAAGAAAACATAGAACTTTAGATGTATCCATACATGTATTATTGTTCACCTTCACAAATCGGACCAAAAAAACAATTGGAGGCTCCATGTCCTCCGTCTTTTGCTCGTAAGTCTTTTTAGCACATTCACCCCATAATGAGATGTTTACACCATTTTCACTTCATATACATTATGCCAAAGAAAGCAATGGATAAATAAATCAAATGTGGGAGATGAAAAATAGTTAGACGTATATCTTAAAACAGTAATTTTTAGAATTTAGAAATAAAGTGATGAACATATATTAAAGAATTACTTATTATTAGCCATGCTAAAGTTCAACCTCTTGATCGTATCAAGCTCCCTCTTTTGATCTTGAAGAGTCTACAAAAAGTATATAGCAAATGAAAAAGGTAGCATGAAATGATCATAAAACCTTAATCATGAAAACAGAACATGTCATATCCCGTACCAATTAATTCGTTGTCTGACACATTTCCATGTTGCACATCAGTTATCGCATCGAAGGCCTCAGATGGAATTTTAACTTCAAACTCCTCAAAATGTGTATGATGGTCAAATTTAAATATCCATGGATGTGACATAACCTTGTATTGCTGATTATTTTCATGAACATCAAAGTTTTCAAACTTGTACACAGTTCCTTCTGTTGGCTCACCCATGTAACGTTCAATCACTCTATTTTGAGTTATATTAACCTCTACTCTTGCGAGCTAATATTTCGAGTGTAAAGTTTGACCATTCAAAACAAAGGAGTATAATATTTAAGTTATATCATGATATAAGCATTAACAAAATGGCGAGCAAATGATATGATAATAATGTTTAATACTGATAATAATGTATAATTGTGACCATTAGAGATTGATAATAATAGTTTCGTGTTGAACAAATTGGTGTTAGATTTACCTCTTTATCAATCAGAATCATGCTAATCTTCCATACTTGATAAGGAGCAACTTTCCCACGTACAACCCATTTTCTCAATACCTTGGCATTAACAGACCATGTGTCCTTACTGTCATTTACGTCCCTAAACAATGAAGGCTTCAATGACATCCTAAATACTTAATAAAATGAAGAAATAGCATATTAAAAACATAAACTAACTAAAATGCTATCTTCTAACATGACGAATAATGATTAGTTGAAATAAAAAAATGAATAAAAAACCACAAAGATATACTTGTTATATATAGATAACTTGCTTTCAGAAACTAAAGAGCTTTCAAAGTGAAAGAATGATATAGAAGGAAGCTCCCCACAGAACCTACTTGGTTATATATGGCTTTCAAGTCTTGGTTAAGTTAACCAGGCTTAAGTTTAAACTTCATCTTTAATAGTGTGGTCCAGTTGTTGTAATGCATAGTGTTTTGTTCCAGCCTTTACAGGTGAGCCAACCCCGAGAGGGATGCTTATGTTCCAGCCTCTGCATGTTGAGCTCATGTTTCAACCCAGGAAGATAAGCATGCGCAACCTATCACATTGGTAATAGGTTGCGCATTTTAAAAATGGAAACACCAGGAAAAGTAATAGCCAATAGAGTTGGACATAGGGAAAGAGCACATAACACCGAAAATATAACAAATATATAGGTAGACTAAGTATACAACATTTTAAAAATGACGTGGAGAGCTAACGCAAAGCAACTTCATGGTGTGAACAAAGAAAATGGAGACGGAACGGGTTTAAAAATGACATGGGCATTCGCAAAGGTTGAGACTACGTAATCCAATAACTAACGATGATACACACCAAATCAGATGCTTACCAGGACCAATAACCGATTAGCTACCGAATTTAAAGAAGTATATTTGGGGAGAGGGGTGTTACCATTGATTTCCCTCTCCAGTTACTCTCCATTAAGTGTATCTACCATTAGAAAAATTTTTAATGGTTGAGATTTAATAATATGTAAAAAATATTATTATAATAAAAATCTACTATGGTAAATCTCAACCATTGAAAATTGATCTAATGGTAGATATACTCAATGAAGAAAAAAATCAATGGAAACACCCCTCTCCAGTATAATGATGATTAGAAAATTTGATTTAAAATTTATGTACGGATGGCAAGTCATTTTCTAAGAAAGTGGGGATAAAAACAAACGGGCCTTCATTGGATGTAAGAATTCCGGCACCTAAGTGGGCCTTTTCTCTGGAACAAAACTTCATTTTGATTGGACATCATCTCACTCATTTTATCCACTGCCTTACCCCTCTCTCTCATATTTTATTCCTTGGTTGAATCATCCATCAATATATTGTGTGTGAGAATCATACAATTAAAAATAATAGTTGGGTCTACTAGAAAGACACTAATTCCTTACTCTTTCATAACATAACGAGTCGATGTTTAAATATTAATTAATTGGAAAATATGCCCATATTTAGAGTCAAACACTCAACTTCATTTTTCAAATTAGCTTTCTCTATAGGTACTCATGAAAAGTAATTGATTCTTACTTCAAGCATAAATATTTTTTTTTCATAACTTGAATGGATGGGATATGATTTTCTTATAAATATAGGCGGATTTTGCATAATTGGCATGTGATTATTTGTTATCATGAAACAACTTTGAAAGAATTCCTATTGAAAATTCAGATAGTTCCAAGCGATATTTTCTTGTCAAATTGTTTTATAGCATATCTTTTCTTATGTTTGAATTTAGGATTAGTTAAGGAATGATCGAAAACGCTACTCTCTGCTTACTACGTCAGTAAACGATTCCTTCACATTTCTGCTATTCCATTTCATATACCTAATATAACTCGGTAAGAAAATCTTTCACTTATTTGTGCTTTTAAATTTTTTTGTGTTCAAACACTTATTCAGAATTCGCTCTTGTATTCAGTTTTTATTAGGGACTCTGGTTTAGAGCCGTCAAAACGGGTCCAACCCGCGGGCCCGCGGGTTGGGACAGGGTTAGAGTTGGCAAAATGCCAACCCGCGAAAGTGCGGGCCGCACGGGCCCGACCCGCGTGGCCCGCAAATTTTTTTTTTTTTACATATATAATAATTTCACAATATTTATAAGTTATCCACTCCTATCTTGATATTTCCCGATTCAAAGAGAAAAAATCTTAGCCTCTTCCCTTCTTTTTTAAACAAAATTATTATATTTTGGTTGTTTGAGGATGGGTTTATATTTTACTTATAAACTTTGACAAATTTAATAATTTTATCTCTTAAATTGTGAATTATGTTTTTAAATTTTTATAAGAGGAATGATTGATGTTAGAAAAATAAATTTAATAATTCATATATGTGTGTCTCGTATTTTAGACTACCTTCAAAAAATAGAATTTTTTTTTTTTGAAAAAAATATGCGGGCCCGCGGGCTGGCCCGCAACTCGCACCCTGCGGGTTAGGGTTGGCAAAATGCCAACCCGCGAAAGTGCGGGCCGCACGGGCCCGACCCGCGTGACCCGCGGGTTGCGGGCTGGCCCGTTTTGACAGCTCTACTCTGGTTGTAGTGTTGTACGTAATTTATAGCATGTACTCTTTATATTAATTAATATCATTTTCTTTTGTTTTAACTATTAAAAAAAAACGCCCATTACAGGGTAGGTAATATGAAGCGGGTCTTGGGTCGTCTTTGACCCGTTTTGATCCGCTCAAGCTCAACCCCTTTATCGCGAATTTTCAGTTCCGTTCGGTGTACTGCAATGAGGGCCTGTTACAGATAAGCCATTGCAGGGTCGGAGATTTCCATTCTCGGCGTCACCGACAATGGAAGCACTAGGTCTTCCTGCAATTGGTCTTTTCAATCGCTGCTCCTGTTTTCACAATCTCAATGCCACCACGATGGTTCCAAGTACCCCTAATTATGGTTGCCATACGGGTCTAGCTTCCTTCAAAGTCAAATTCAAACCTTCTTCTACTACAAGAACTCAACATTCGGTATTGCATTCTTCCTTCTATTTTTTAAAGTTAGATTGTTGAAGAATTGGGACTTATTTTCGGAAAACTAAGCTGAATATCATGTGCTCCAATATTTTCTGTTGCTTCTGGTTTCCTGGACGACTCATACGGATACAGAAGAGTGAATTCTAGGACATGACTTTTATTTTTCATTTGCAGAAGAGTGTTACTCGAGCTCAAGCTGATAGTGAGGACTATGAATTGAAGCAAATGAGGGACATGGCTGCTGCTAGAAAGAGATGGGAAACTTTGGTATTTTACTATCAATGCTAACTTTGATGCATGAAGATTCATGAAAGATTCTAAGAGCCTCTGAATTTATCGTATCTAGCATGTTTTATTCTTGCAAGTGAGCTGAACCATAATTAATTGGTGGTAGTCGCCACTTTCTACTAAGGCTGCTGACTTAACGCACATTGTTGGATGTTCTTAGTAACTTAAATATGATAAGTGATGACCAAGTGTTTGAGGCTATATTAATAGAAGGTCCCTACTTTTATATAACTCAGCGCCCCCTCCATCTCTTATTGAAGCTTGCAAGATTTCAAGTATATCAGGTGCTAGGTCCATACTCTGTTTATAATTAATTAGCGGAGTGATTTGCTTAACATGTTAATCTTTTGTTAATGACCTCAACATGTATAAAATCAAACTATGAACTTGGTTAGCAAGTGGATCATAGGATTTTGAATACGGTGTTTTCACTTTTTTGTAGCTCAGGGAAGGAAAAGTTAAAGTCCTTACACCAAGGGAAGCTGGGTATGCAGTTCAGCTTTCCAACAAACCCTTACTCGATGTTCGTCCCTCTAATGAACACAAGAAGGTTGGTTGCTTCTCTTTTAACTTAACCACTTACTCCCTTCAGCATAGCCTATTCATATATTGAACACATCAATTTAAACCTTCACCAGCATAAGTAGAGGGAAAAAATAAAGCAAAAGGTGGCACATAATTTGACAATTTAAGCCAGCAATTTTTTTTTTTTTTTTTGTCTTACTTTTTTCCCATTCATGATGCATGTTGTAATAGATTTATAAGTAATCGCTTCTCGAAATGATCCCAACTCCCAAATAGCATCCTTGTTTGCTGTCTTTGTTAGAGGCATGGACAACTTTAATGACCATACAACAAAGCTATACCAACTGTGTTCCAAAAAAAATTAAAGTCAAATCAACTTATCATGTGTGGGTATTGGTTTCTAGTAGAAGAAAAGGTTTAAAAAAGTCATGAAACTGGGTTCTTAATAATCAGTTTATATGGACTCGTGGCGGATTTTATTGCACAACTTGGATGATAGCAGATTTTTTCATACATTTCTAAATCATAACACTTGTTGGGAGAGACAAAAACCATTTGTGTTCTAAGCCTCGTAGGGGTTATACCCTTGACTAAATTTAATAAAAAAAAAATTTCCTTGCATTGCACAGGTTTATATGTTACAGATGACTTAGGGCTATTTCGAATCCAAATGTTGACTCATATTGTTGTCTTGAAAATTTCATGTTTATTCTGACAGTCCTGCTTTTACCTCTCTGTATCCTTTCACCTTGTGCGAACAGGCTGCAGAGTGTAATATATGATGTGATATTTGCTTTATCATATTCTTTTTTACTGTTTTGAAGGCATGGGTCAAAGGTTCAACCTGGATTCCAATATTCAATGCCGATAATAGCCTAGATGCTGGAACCCTTGCCAGAAAAGTCACAAATTTTGTGATGGGTATTAGACAATACTTGTTGGCTTGTTCCTTATTATTTTATCCCTCCATATTGTTGGAATACATTCTAGATATATGCTATAAATCTCAACATGTTAGTATAAATCTATTGAATTCGACTTAATGTTGTGCTTTGCAGGAGGATGGTGGAGTGGCATGCCCACACTTTCTTATGACAGGTGTGTCCAGAGCTACCACTCTACCTCTGATTCATTTTCTGTGTATGTCGAATTGTTTATTCATTGTTTTTTTTAACAGCCAGTTCGTAGCAAAAGTTGAGCAGAAGTTCCCCAAAGATACAGACTTAATTGTTGCATGCCAGAAGGGCCTGAGGTGAGCTTTATATATTTAAGTGGGCAAGTGGCTGCAGAATGTACACTGGTGATTTATTTTGTGACTGAGTTGCTAATTTGGACAGTATAAATTTTCTGTTTCTTTGCAATGCATTTAGTGCTTACTCTGGGCTCTTATCAGTTATTAAACCATTTGAATCAGTTAACTTAGTTATACTGGATGCCACAATTTAGTGGTCGCGTCACTCGTGTCAAACACACAGTACAGTTATTACTTTATCCTGAGCCTCAGTTTTTGGGCAGGTCTCTTGCTGCTTGTGAAATACTGTACAATGCTGGCTATACAAATCTATTTTGGGTTCAAGGAGGTCTTGAGGCTGCTGGAGATGAGGCATGTTTTCCAAGTTTAGTTTTGTAGAATTTGTCTTTTGCTTTGCAATAACGGAATGTGAGATACAGGGCTTCATTGACGAGTTTCTGCTTTTTTTGTTTTCTGTGGCACAGGATCTTATTATAGAAGGCCCTTTGCCTCTTAAATTTGCTGGAATTGGCGGTGTTTCAGAGTTCCTTGGGTGACTCTCTAATCTTATCTTTTGCCCTTGTCTTCTAATACATGTATATTATAAAATGGTTGATTAAGCATGTTCATCCTTGTTTTTCTTAAGATTTCAATCTTACATGGAACATGTGTCCGGAAATTTTTAAATACAAAATATCAAAATCAACAATATTTTGTATTATAAATTTAAGCCATACCGGAAATTCAAAATGTTGTATTTCTTGCAGAGGGTGATTGGTTGGGCAATTTGTGCTGAAAATACTTGTACGAAGTTATTGCCAAAGAAAAAATCATGTGGCTTTTATATCAATGACAATATAATATTTGTAATTTGCGTGTCAACAAACTTTAAGGTGATTACCTAATCTGGTAAGGTGAACCATTTTCAGAATTCTTTTATTTTGTTCCTGTCAATGGCAATGCTCACTGATTTGATCCGAGGTGTATACGTAAATTATGCAGACATGCGTGATTCTTCTTTTTTCATATTGGTTGAAGGGTTAGCTCTCAAAAAGGAGACATTATATAATCTCGACAGTTAGAGCATTGTTTTAAAATGTTTTTATTCTTGTTTTAACTGGAAAGTGAAATTTTGACTTAAATTGATATTTCTAGTTGGACTGAGCAACAGAGAGCAGCTGCAGCCAAGGAAGGTTGGGGTTACAGATTAGTGTTTTCTGCACGCTTGGTAACTTATCATTTTGTTTTCTGTTTTTGGGATGATTACCTAATTAATTAACTGTTTGTGTCTAATTTTATTCATGTAAGCTTTTGGTTGGATCTCCTATATCTCAAAATCTGAACATTGACAAGTTTGATTGCTTCTGGTGTAGATTGGACTATTTCTTCTTGTTGATGCCTTATTTATCGGTGCTCAGCAAGCTGCTCGCTATCTTCAAGATATTAGAAGCCATTGAGGTGTAATGGTCTGCTTTGATCACATTAATTAACCCTTCCAGGAGAAAATCTCTTGGCTATGGACGAGCATGTAGAGACAGAAGGCTTAGAACTCAATTTTGGGTGCTTAACAAGTCAAAGCCTTTAACAGTCAAATACGATTTACGAGTCGGTGCTTTCTAAGAATAGTGAGATTGTGATTCCTCTTCGCTTTTCTTTTTTCCTTTTTAGATCGACAGTGTGATTTCCTCTTTTTCCAAGCCGCTTTTGTATAGTAATTGTAATCTTTCTGTGTTTTTGGGCTTAGGTTTCTAGGCTGGCGAAACATTTTTGAATAAATCTATACTGCACAATATTAAATAGGGAAATCATTTGATTGTTACAGGTTCTGGACAATTCTTAGTTCTCACAATAAATTTTAATGAAATCTCTTGCCTTCCTAAATGTTTTCTTACGAGGTTGAACATATTATATCATTGAAATGGGTGATCAACAAGAGAGCGCAGACTGTGTTATATAGGCCGCGTTTTTTTTTTATATAAAAAGTCGCTCTGGTGGTCTGATACGCAAAATCGAATGGAATGTGATGAGGGGTAGTAAAATAGAATAAGTAATTTTATTAATAAAAAAATGCTTTTCATATTACCAAATTAACAAACAACAATGGGAAAGTAATCAATGGGAAAGTAATCAATAAATGATGGTGGTGGTGGTGGTGGTGGTTATGTGTCTCGTGTTTATTTGAAATAAAAAGGTTTCTTTTTTGGTTGCCTAAACCGAACACCAACACAGCATTTTACCAGTTTTGACTTGTTTACAATCAAAATGTAGATATAGTAAATACTACAGTAAGTGATGAATTAAAAAGATGACTGATTTTCTGGGCATATCTCATGTGTAAGCTGATTTGCCCGTTACAACTATTTCCTGGAAAACACTTGAACTGCGAGGAACGAGTATTATTGTAAGAAATTCTACATTCTCGCCTCTTAAACTTTCTTGTTCTAGTTTCTATCTGTCTGATGTATTAAGAACAGAACTATTCCGCTATTCATCGCACAAAATCAAAGACACATCGCTCAATCCGTCATGGAAAGTGTGGTTTAGCAACGACATAGAGATGATCCCTCCTGTGCATTGATATTCCAAAAACTTCAGTCAGATCCAAATCTTTGGCTGAAATTCCCAGAGGAAGCTCCCAATCAAAACTATGAAGAAGCTGAGCCAGAGCAAGCTCAATAACTGCAATGGCAAATGTAATTGCAGGGCAGCCTCTTCTTCCAGCCCCAAATGGTATTAACTCAAAATCTTTCCCTTTGAAGTCAATATTCATATCTCTCCCTAAAAATCGCTCTGGTTTGAATGTTTCAGCATCTTCCCAACTTTCTTTATCTCTTCCTATTGCCCATGCATTCACATAAACTCTTGTTTTTGCAGGAATCTTGTAGCCATCTATGGTAACATCTTCCATGGATTCTCTTGGGACAAGTACTGGAACAGGGGAATGGAACCGAAATACCTCCTTGATGATAGCTTTCATGTATTGTAGATTATGCAGATCACTCTCCAACACTACCCTTCTCTCTCCTAGGACTCCTCGAACTTCATTTTGAGCTTTTTCCATAGCCATAGGGTTCATCATCAATTCTGTCATTGCCCAGTCAAGGGTTATGAAGGTTGTATCAGTTCCTGCAGCAAACATATCCTGCAGTAACAGACATGGTACAGAAGACAAGTATAGTTGTTATGTTCTGATTATACCAGAATAAAAGTCTTACATTGAATAATTAGGCGAAAGGCTTGAAGAAGGCGTATAATGTCAAGGGAAATCTTATTAAAGTATTATTTTGATAGAAAGACAACTTTAACATGTATCTATATCTAAAAAATTTAATATAATATCAAAATCCATTCGATTTGTAACACAAAGAACGGAAAGAAAATGGGGGGAAAAAGCCTTATGCTAATGGTCCGAATAAAAAAGGAGGATTGTGTTAGGCCCTTGATAGCCAATGTAAAAAATAAATTATGAAGAAAAGAAAAGGGAAAAAAGGGGGAAAACAGGAAAAGAAGGTTGTAGATCTGAGACCTTTTGAAATTTAAAAAAAGATACAAGCTCTTGTTGAGAGAAAAGAGTGAATGAAAAATGGGAAAAAAAAGCAGGCCTAATGTATATCAATATCTAACCGTTTTGATAGAAAGATACGTATCAGTATCTAACAAAATTTAATACGGAACAGACTAGGTTTCATTTACCAGGATGATTGCCTTAATATTATCAGTGGTTAGAGGCATCTCATCTGAGTCATTCCTCTGTACTTCTAGTAGAACATCCACAAGGTCTTTATGATGCTCCTCTATTTCCTTGGAACAGGCATGTTCTTTGAGGATCTGATCAAACAACTGATCAAATCTTCGAAAAGTGTCCTTAAGTCTTGACTTTACACCTGTCAAACTGTGCATGAACTCCAATGAAGGAAAGAACTCACCAATACTGAATCCTCCAAGTAAAATCTGGTACTCGTCGAGCATCTTCTGAAACCCATGTCGATTATAATCTCCTCCTTCTGAGAATTCCCTTCCAAACACAGTCCTACACAGAATATCATTTGCATACAAACCCAGAAACTTTGAGAGATCCACAGCAGTACCAGGAGAAAACTCTGAGATCCTAGAAACCAAACGAGCAACTTCTTGTTCCCTATCAGAACGGTATGTGTCTACTCTTTTAGCACTAAGAACCTCAAGTATGCAGATTTTTCTGATATTTCTCCAGTAGGGACCATAGGGAGAGAAGACAACGTCGGTACAATTGTAGAAAAGATGTTTTGCTGCAAATAACTGTGGTCGGCTTGCGAGAGCAAGATCATGGGTTTTCATGACTTCCTTTGCAAGTCTGGCTGATGAAACAACAATGGTTGGGATTTGACCAAGTTGAAGGAAGATTATGGGTCCATATTTTGCAGCAAGGCGTTGGAGAGATAGGTGTGGCATGGTGCCAAGTTGGTGAAGATTGCCAATGATGGGTATGGCTGGTGGAGAAGGAGGAAGATTATGGAATCTGTGTTTTCTGGACTTGTGTTGTTGCAGAAGAAGCTTTATCAGTACAAGAAAGAGGATGAAAGGAAAAAGGAGGGAGAGAGGTTGATGAAAGCCTTCCCTCAGCCATTGCAACACAGCCATTTGAATGGTGGAGGTTTCTGCAAGATGGATGATATTGTCCTGCAGCTTGAACGATATAGGGTAAAAAGAAGATACTGTTTTGTCCTATTTATAGATAAAGAGAAAGTTTTTATATAACCGTATAATTTTATCTTTAAGTTATTATTGTATTGAATTTGTTATTATAATGTATAATGTATATTAAATAAAATTAGAAAATTATTGAATTTCAAGGCACAATAAATAAAGTTTAATGTTTTTCTTAGTCTGTGTGAAACATGTTAGAAGTGGGCTATAAAAGTATTATATAGTCCTTCTGATTCTTTTTATAAGAAACATTATCTCTCATCATAGGGGTGATCTTAATATAAGAAATAAATCATTTTTTTTGAAATTTTAAACTAATTTTTTAACTTTTGTCCCCATTAAATATATGTTACGTATTATTTCTTTGAAATAAATGCCCACTTATCATCTCTCATATACTCTATTTATAAATAAAGGTAAAAAATAGATGTATGTTTAACATATTTATTATTTTTAATTAATATTTTAAACTACATACTTTTAATAGTTGTTTCTTATAAAAAAAGATATCACCAGAGTATCGTACTATGTTATATACATTGAAAAGATATTAACCAAGCAAGTTGAAACTTGAAAGGCACTTGTTAATATTTTGTTTGGAGTTAGCATAAAGGAATAGAGTAAATAAAAACAAAATTGAGGCGAAGCCAAGTGGTGGTCCAATCATTGTAGTCTGACTGAGTAAAACACGTGGAGTGGCCTATATATATATATATATATTCTCAAGACATGAGATCCCACTTTAGATGGTGGTGGGTACTCAAAGACAAACGCCACAGACACGATCTTTTGGGAGTTAGCAGGGAAGGAAGCAAATTTTTGATTTGTGGAAACTGAAAAATCCAATGACACACCAATCGATATTCGTTATTGACTTGGTCAGTGACTTAGAAATTTGAACATGCAGTGCACGGAAACTACTTATTCACCCAAAGAATGCTGCTTCTGCCATCACAATGTTTAAATTTGTGGTGTCACAAGCCATATCTTCTTGTGTACTTTGAATTTGTTTCCATTGTTTATGCGCGCTATTCGTCAAGTTAATGGACTTAACATGAGAACTTATTAGAATATAAAATTTTAAAATATTACTCCTCTAGTCCTATTCATAAGATTGGAGGAGAAGGCTTTTTGTCTTATTTATAATTCACACTATTAAATTTTTCACATAACATATAAGTTTATACTATCTATTAAATGGGAGTAAAGTTGAAAAGATATTAATTAAACGTTAAGACAATCAATGCGGCTTACAATTTTTTTTGAATGAAATATGTTAGAAATGCTTTATAAATAGGATAAAAGGAGTAACAATAATTATTCCAATTGAAACAAATTTTTATGTGACATTTTGTTAACGTATAAATGTATCAAAAAAATCTAAAATACATATCATATAAACTAATTTAATTAACTTACTTAATATATACCTTAAGAACTTGAGGGAGTGTGTGTGCATAATGAGTTAGTGGTAGACTAACCAGAGATGCAAGGAGTGAGGAGGCCGTCGCCGATGACCATGGAAGTGCCGAGCATGGTGGCGAACAAGAGGAAGAACTTGGCGAAGTGGGAGTTCTCAAGCTTGGATTTGAGGCAAGAGGCCCTCTTCATCTCACTGCTTGGCAACTCTAATTGATAATTAGAAACTTTTGCGTCTTCAGCTTGCTGGTTTGGAAGTAGTCCCACTTTAGCATTACAACATATCAGAGAGTACAAGGCGAATGTCCCTCCTGAAAATGTAGTGAATACATTTTCAAAAAATATTACGCTAGGCCCTTTTGGAAATTTGTGATGCATGAAGTAATAAATTTTGAACACGTTAAAATCGTTGCAGATATTTATATAAAGAGAATTACAGTCAAGTCTCAAGTAAAAAGGGAAATGAAAAAAATGACCCCTTGAAATCTTAAAATGAAAAGTTGGTCCCATTAATAGCCCCACATGCAGGCTGTTGATAACTTTATGAGCGTCCATTGACAACTTATTGGGATCATTTTTTTATTTTGAGATTTAATGGACCATTTTTTTATTTTTTATTTTAATTTAGGACCTAACTGTAATTCTCCTTTTATTCTACGTCTGGGTCTGACATGATTCCTTGACTAAAACTCTGGAATATTTACCAATGTGTTTAAAGTCTGGACTATAATCAATGAATGTTACCCCAGTTTCTGCACACAAGGCCCCACTTCTCCACCATACAAACGTTGGAGCTTGAAGAGTAAAACAAGACTTTTATTACAAGTCACGCGCTTCCCATTAAAAGGCAAATTTATCCCAAGGGAGGACTTTTCACATGACACTAACCACAAAGCTACTGGTAGAATGTCATAATCTCCTAGATTAAAAAGTTTAAGTACTTCCTCCGGTCCATATAATATAGGACACTAGCAGAAGAATAATACATGGTCCACAATATAGGGCACCTGTTAATTAATTAATGCATTTTTTCTTATTTTATTTATGTGATTAATACTCACTTTTCAACTTTGCCTATTAATTATATCTCCATCTCTCTAAAATAAAAATTCTAGTGCAATTATAATGATAAACTGTGGCTTTTCTCTCTCCTCACAACCATAATTTCCCATACAAATGCTTTTATGAAATGACTATCTCTCTCATTTGATGAACAAAAAAAGTGACGCCCTTTTTCATCGAGATTGAAAAAGCACATAGATGTGAGGGAATACAAATTGGAAAAAGAAAATTTTACCTTTTTTTTAAGAAATTAATTTCTTAATCACTCATCAAATGTCGCATGCAATGGCAGTTAATTAGGCTTTCGTTCAAAACTGGATAGATTTAACGTTCATCACAACTCAGATTACCATGAGTTCGATGCTGATTGAATTAGCATTAATGTTCATTATCAATGATTATTAGTTACTCTTAAACGTTAATGAATGTAGCATACGAAGAGATCATGCTTGACTCTATATAGGCCCAACTTGTGTGACGAGTTTCATTCTATATATACATCTATTGAGTTAGTTTAGTAGTCCCATCATATCAGAATGCGATCCGGAAGAATAATGTTGGCTTCTTACGGGCGTACCAATACTTGGTTCAAGCCAACAGACTCAAAATACACTGTAAAGTGCGATGAAAAGTCTATAGAAACAGCCGTTATTAATAAGTCCGTTGTTGCAGGAATGGGTTAGAGAGATCCAAAACAAATATTGTGGAAAAGATCGACATCGTGGAGGTTGGATACGACGTAGAGTGGAAACCAGTTTACGTACGAGCTAGGAAGTTTCAGCAGATCAGTGACATTACAACTCTGTATTAATGACACGTGTCTGATACTTCAACTCTTGTACATGGACCAGTTTTCTGTTTCTCTGAAGAGGTTCCTAGTGGTTTCGAGGTTTACTTTTGTTGGTGTCGAGGTAGAGAGTGACGTTAAGAAGCTAAGTGATGAGTATGGTCTAAGATTTAAGAAACACCAAGACATTAGGGAACTTACCAAGGGTTACAGGAGGTGGTCAAGCGGGAAACCTGGTTTGAAAGAGCTAGCTTTGAATGCTTGTGGAGTGTATTTAGAGGTACCAACATTGAGCAAGGAACAAGTTGAATATGCTTGCTTGGACGCTTTTGCCTCTTTCTGTGTTGGCCACAAGTTGCTTGGTGTTTAGTGTGATTGTGCCTATATATATATATATATATATATGCTTCGTCTTAATTTGCTTCATGTACTTTTGCTGTTGAAGTTTGATTTTTTATGCACTTGTGACATTTGTTTCATTCTTTACAAAGTTTGATTCCGGTTGTAACGTTGTTAATTGGTGGATGTCTAGTATGGTTTGTAAAGCATGCTTTTGCCTAATATAATTCGCCTCATGAAACCCAGCAATAATCTCTGTATTGTTACTTTAATGTTTCTCATGATAAAATATACGCATGCTTTTGCCTAATACTCATCTTCCGTCCTTAATAAAAAACCCAACTATTATTATATTATATAAACAGTTTATGTCCCAAATAAATTAATTTGGTATGAAAATGATAAATAAAAATACTTAGGTTATACCTTGAAAGTTTTCACTAAGGGGCAATTTTACCCTGAAAGTATGAAAAAAGGAGCAATTTTGCTCTAGTTATTATCTCAGTTAATTTTGACTGTTAGTTGATCAAATATGATGTGCTGAAAGTTCACATGTCATCCACATTATTTTTGTTAAGGTGCAAATTTACCCCGGAACTGTTAAATCAACTTTGAAAAAAGATTAGGTAAATGACACATGGACTTCAACATTTTTTTTTTGTAGTGATTCCTTTTAAAACATCATTTTGTTTTATTTAGAAATAAACAAGAGGAATGAGGTTATTACCCAACATTTGTCTTAACTTTCTTTGAATATCCATCCATGTGCCATATTGTGGTAGTATAATCAAAATAGATATCACACATTGAAAATTCTAAAATGGAAAGTATCTGGCTCCTGAATAAAAGCCAATTATAATGGGAGAATTTATAATATCTTGTTGCATTGATGCATTTATGTACTACAATAAGTAAAATCAACAATCCCAACACTAAAATAGGAATTTTGTCCTCATTAATTTTGATTTAGCTACATATGGAGGCTTTGATAAATAATTTTGCTAGCTCTTTTAATGGATCATATAGTCTGAAAATTGTGCACTATAATAATTTATTCAAACAACTTTACAAACTTCAAGTTGCAAATATGTAACCATATCATAGATGTATCTATCAAGTTTATTGAATACTTGTATGGATTATATGCTATTCAAATGGACCCATATATGAGTTTGATACATTTCTAGAAATTCATAGATCCATCCCAAATCACAACTGGTGATATTCTCATAGTTAATATTATCTGAGAACAAGCAGCACATAATAATATGTTGGCTATTCATAAAAAATCTTTTAGTTCTTTAATGGATGTTAATACATAATATATAATAATTTGTTGCATCATACATGTGGCTTGGATGATCAAACTAGTCACGCCAACAATATATTTATTTGGATCAGTAAATTTATGGTTTACTGGAACAATTTTTTGATTTGGATAGCGTATCACAGGATTGAAACCTTCATCCAACATGACTCACACTATTATTCTAACAATCTCCCCCTTAAATGTGAGTTATACAGACATATTTTCTTATTCCTATATTAGTTATTCATGAACTATATCAATTTTGTTATTGATTCTTCAGGAACTATATTAATAATATTTCTTGTTTGTTTTGTGAAGTTCTCCAAGAACAACCACATTGTTCTTCAGAAAGTAGTAGATATTGTTATGTCAGTTCTTTAGGAAGTCTCTGTGTAGTTCTTCATCAAGCACTGTCTTCTCGATATATTCAATATCTCTTTATTGAAAAAACATTACTTTAGGAATTGACGATACATGATCATAGCAAAAGCGAGCATTGCAAATTTGGAGAATCTATATTACTTTTCCCATGATATAAATCTCCTTAAACATTATTCTTAAACCTTTTTAAATTAAATTAGACTACACTAGCATCAAGTTCATGATAAATCTTCAAGATAAATCATAAAAGTTTCAATTGTGTTTAAAATCAAAGATCTATCCACATAGTGGGAGAATAAAGGAAGAACGTACAACACTATGCACATATATAGCAGGAGAAGTAGTTCATGATTATACGAAAACATATCTACCCAACATATAGATTCAAAATGAATATGTCCTATTATGAATAATATAACCATTTTTTTTCTTTGAGAAATGAATATATTAACTTTTAAAAGATTTAGTTGGTAATAAACATGATTGTGATCTACCATTCAAAATTTTCAAGTCAACATCTATGGCAGTGAAAATTCCTTATGTGGCCTATTTCATAGAAGCTAACACGTTTTCAAAACTTTCCATAGACCTAAACTAATTTGCAATAAGAGATGTCTAAGCAACAATTTCAATCGGGATAAATATGCATGCTCTATCACATAGAGTCAAGTTTAAAATAAAAGATAATCAATTAGGAGGCGGACCTTGGTTAGAGTGGTCTACTGCTCTATATTACCTTTTTAGAATCGTTAGTGCAATTATTTCTTGTGCTTCTCCGTTTTGAATCTGTTGCTCCATATTAATTTCCACGCCCTCGAGGAAACACTCACAAAGTAAGGATTTGTTCATTAGCCGTCATTACAGTGATCCTAATCTTCAACCTCTTGCACCGGTTCAACCCCTTTGTCTCTCTCCATGCACATTTATTGGTTTATATTAAAACGGAGGGAATGGAGGATCTGTTGATTTTGTTCAGAAAACAACAAAAATAGATGGGCAAGGACCATCCGCAACAAAATCGCAGAGACGAAAAAGTACTCAGGTTGTGTCATATCTGTTTCGTTTAAATATTTTCTCATGGCCACGGAAGCTGATTAGTATTAGGGAGACTATAACAATTTATCTTGAGAAACAATTTCACTCCTCAGTAGAACTCTTGGTGCATAGAATAAATCCAGCTACAAAGCTAAAGGGAGGTTATAATATAGATCTTCAATGGAGTGCACTTGTTGGAATCTACTAAAGAAACTCAAACGGAGCTTAAAGACATGGAAAAAAAATATTAAGTATAAACAAGATGACATACACTCATTTGGTAGAGTCTCAAAGACATGAAAGTACAAACAAGATGCCACAAACTCATTCAGTCAAGTCTCATGCTGATAACGTGTTATAAATAAAAAGAAAGAGAATACAAGAGTCAGAGAGGATAATTCTTATTCATTATTGAGGTGTAACCAGTACATAGCACATGCCCTCTATTTATAAGCATAACTTTACATTCTCAATGGAATTGGTACCTACAAATTTCATAACATTAGGAGATAATTGTGGGATATTGGAGATAATAGAGATAATGGAGATATATGGATATCCACACAAATATTATTTCTATAACAGTAGGAAATTTAATTTTTGTTCCAAAATGCCCCTAGTTATCACTACAAAAAAATGTGATTTAGTAGCGATTAAAAATGATTATTAGTAGCGGTTTTAACCTCTACAAACAATATTAGTAGTGGTTCACAAAACCGCTACTCAAGCAAAATAACGACTTTATTTGTAGCGGTTCAATCTCACCGCTATATGATAAATATATATTTTTAATTAATTAGGTATAGATTTAAGGACATAATTAATTAAATTTATTAATATTTTATACCTATTTAATTATCTTTTATATATTTTTTATCTTTTAATTAAGTTTAGGATAAAAAAATAAATCTTGATATAAAATCTTTCCATATCCTATTTTTTATTTTGCAGGAAATATGATGATATTGAGGAAGGGAAAAATTAGAAGCAAAGATATATATATATATATATATATATAAAGGAGCCATACATATGAAGATAATGAAAGGGAAAATAATGATAATGTGGATAGATATATAAATATATATTTATATATCACATAACACTTCAGACGCATGAGCTGCAAGAGATTTGGAATGAGATACTGAGATACACATGGACGTGGACCCCACGTTTTGGGAAGAGATCACAAAATCAATTTGAATATGGTGGAGGAGATTTGCAAAGTAACTGCATATATTTGTTTTTGAATTGGAAAAAAGATCTCAGATTTGGATAGAGAATCAACCCGCATGCCACCTGTAAAGAGCGCCCTAATATCTATTTAAAGGGGGAGTCGAATTGCAGAAGAGGAGCAATAAGAAAAGAGTCGAATTGGAAAGAACGAAGCAACGGTGGAGACGCAAAGCAAAGAGAATAATGCTGGAAGAAGGGAGCTTTTGACAGATTTGTTCTCTTTATTTCTTGTTTTTCTTGTTGTTAAATCTGAATTTAATATTCTTATTAAGGATTTTATTTTAGTCATGAGTAGCTAATTTTCTTTTTTGACCTAGGGAAACTATGAACTCACTAGTGAACTATATTTTATTTTCATGATTTATTAGTTATGATTTATGTTAATTATGGTTACTTAATCTTGTTTTGATATGTCCATTTGATAATTGACCACCATTAAATATGAATTTGAGCATTAGGATTTACCTTGACGAAGGGAATTTTAATTAGGCTCTGAGATTAAGTAATATGGGATTAGATTATGATTTAATTTGCGATTAGGATAGACATACACCTAATAGCCCCATATAATTGTTAAATAGTATGTTTGAGTTATCTTGCTTCTAAAGTAATCAGGTTAGATATAACAGTTATACTTAAGAGAGGGTTGTGAGTGGACCGACAAGCACTCATAACTATTTATACTCGAGATTAACAAAATTGACATTTTAGATTAACTAATTAAATTGATTTAAGATTTAGGGCGTTAGTCAGAGATTCGTGATTCTAGGTTGTGTTTGATATTGATAGTTTTTGTTATTTAATTTTCGTTAAATTTTCTCATAACTAGATTCGTTTAACTTAAAGAAATTGATATTTTAAATGCCTAAAAATTAATTGATTGATTCCTTGCGGAACGATACTCTACTTATCAATTTATTACTTGGCATGACCCGTATGTTTGTGGAGCGCATCACTACAACATCACCATAAGAAAAAATATTTTTTTGTGATATTTGTAGCGGTTATATAACGCTACAAATATCAAAAAGAGAAATTTCAAGGCGGAAAAAGAAAAATGAAAATTTTTAGCTAATTTGTAGTGGTTCATAAACCACTACTAATATGAGAAAATTTAATTAGTAGCGGTTATATAACCGGTACTAATTTCATCAAAATTCAAAATTCGCGTAAAAAAATTAATTTTAGTTTGAAAAAGGTGCGTTAATTTGTAGTGGTTTAGTAACCGCTAGAAAAATTAAGAAAATTAAAAAAAAATACAATTTTCAGTTTTTTTGATATTAAATTAAATATTTTATTTTTTTAATAGTTTAGCTAATTTAATTAGCTTATTATTCAATAGTTTAACTCATTTATAAATTAAAAGGAATAATTTAATTTAGTTGGATAAGTACAAAGATTATATGATAATATTATTAAGGATACGTAGGTAATAAGGAACTATTATGTTGTCTATTATAATGTAATTGTGTATGAAAAATAGATGAAAATGAGATAAAGCTCTGAAATATCTGGAAAAAAATGGTGAGAATAAATTTTATATGAAGGAAAGAAGTATTCAAATAAAAAATTAAAAAACTTGTTACCATATTTGATCGTATTGTTAAGGTCCTCAACTCATATAAAAAATTTGTAAATGAGAGAAAATGAAATAAGAGTAAGGTGAAAAGAAATGGGGAAGTGTTTGAAATGAGATGTGGTAGGGGTATTTATAGGGATTCGCGTAGCATTTGTAGCGATTAATGTATCCATTTTGTAGCGATTTTTAATTAGTAGCGGTTATTTTTATTTTTGTAGTTGTTTAAAAACCGCTACAAATATTATTTTTTTTATTTTTAAATATTTTTTCCATTTTTTTAAAGACAAAAACATAATTTGAATTTGATCACTTATCCTCGCCATCCCTACAAAAATTATGTAGAAAAATTATTGTTAGTGATGTATTATTAAATTTAAAATATTTAATTTAAATGATGTGGACTTGAAAAAACGCACCGCAGTAGAGGTAAATTGTCATTGCCTTCAAGGAAGTAGTTTTCAAAATTGGCAGGCTGAAATGGTTCACTATTGTAACCCCCTTCCCACCTTCAGCCGAGATTAAGTTCTTAAACTCATAATTAAGTTGTAATTAGAGACCATAATGAAATTGGGACTTAATAAGATACTCTTTTGCCCAAAAATCGGATTTGCAAAACATTTTTCAAAACTTATTCACAATGGTCTCAAGTTCTCAATACAAAATAATACTGGCCTGAACAGGTGGATTCCATTTACAAATATCAGAGTGCAAATAAATTCCCGACTCACTCGGGTTCCAATCATTAGATAAGGGATTTACAAAGGCACAAAGCCATAATTCAATACCCTTAACTTGGGGATCACACAAAATCCACTATATATACAATTCCAAAATATACAATGATAACCATAAATTCCAAAATATACTCCTAAACAGGAGCTCTAACTACTCTTCGTCGCCCGCTTGCCACTCGATCCTTCGGCCCTGTCTAAAAGGTTTAATTTTGGGAGAGTGAGATTCTAAAGAATCCCCGTAGTAACAAGTCAATCATATAATGTACAACAATAATGCATGTAATCAAATCATCATCCACACAAGCAACTACAACGGCAGTTGCAGCGGCAATGGTTAGTATGACACATGTCATCCCTGACGATTGCTCACGCTGAATTGCTCACGTTGTATTGCATCGCAACAATCAACACAGTATAATTCACCACAGCTGGGATCCATATAAAGCATATCATATTCGCAAGCCACATAGGCAAGATACACATACACAGCCCACGGCTGGTTTCACAAACGCCGCCCCCACGGGTCGGATTCACAAAGATCCATGTCGATTACGACGGCAGTCCAACGGCCGACCTAGAGATGACCACTGTCACTCCCTATACGGCTCACACTGACCTGCTCGCGCCGTAATGGACCATGGCACACAATTCACAAGTTCAACGATAAGTTATGCATGCCAAAACATCATACAAGATATGAGAGAAAAGTCACTACCTGAGTTCTTCCGGGCGTGTCCTAGCGCCGGTCTCTCCCGAGGAAGGCAAATATCAAATCCTATTTTCACAATTAGGGACGAAGAGTCATTCTCTATTCCAAGACTTAATTCACTTTATAATGCTTAATTGGTTATCATTATTGCTCTTTTGAAGTCATTAAATACCCCTCACAACACTCCTAAAGGGAAGGAAGAACTATCCCAAACATCCCCTTTTGGAAGCACAAAACTGAGATTTTACACTGTTTCACTCAAGCACAGATGACCATGCTCGAGCACAGATGTACGGACACTCGAGTGAAAACGGCTTCACTCGAGTGATGGTACGGACATCACTCGGGCACAAGAGAGTGAGAGGCAGCGAGTGAACACCCGAGAGCAAAAGGGAGTTTCCAGAAGCAGGCTCACTCGAGCACAAATGCCCTCACTCGAGCACACGTACGGAAATCACTTCAAGCACAAGGAAGTGAGACAGAAAGCACACGCCCGAGAGCACAAGAGAAATGGCAGCAGCCCAATGGCTCACTGCACTCGAGCACGCACGGCTCACTCGAGCACGGTGCCCATACCCGCGAGTGAGAAGGCACACCCGTGCACCTACTCGAGAGTGACAACCCGAGAAGCAAGTCCTTTGGTGTCAAATACACTCATCACTCGAGCACAAAATCCTCACTCGAGTGATGTTCATCCCTCACTCGCGTAGTGAGGCTATGCTTGCTATGACCCAGAGAGTGCAATAAGAACACAGAAAGCAAGAAACGAGAATTGCACTACCGCACTCGAGCAGACCCATCTCTGCTCGGGTGATATTCATCCCTCACTCGAGCAGACCCATCTCTGCTCGGGTGATGTTCATCCTTCACTCGAGCAGACCCCTCCCTGCTCGAGTGAATCCCTCAGATAGCAGAAAACGCTGAAACAGAGGCACTCTCCTTAACCTTTGCCCAATTGATTCCTATGGATACAAAACTTAACCCAAAGCCATTCCCACACAAAAACACCCAATAAACTCAATGGAATACTCAGAATCATCAAAATCCTACTCCATTATCATGCTTTGGGTTTTGGTCAACAATTTCATCAAAATTCCCATTTCATCCTAACATCATATTTCAATATCTAACCAATCTATCTAACATAAACTCATTCCAAAATGCCATTCTCATGCCATAAACATACCAAATGAACAGTGGCACTCATTTTCATGATTAGGCCAAAATTCCCAGAATTTATAAACTATTCCAAATGGCATGAAACTTAGATAGATAGGTTAGTTTCACTCACCTTATCAACTTCTCCAAAGAGAGTTCTTGATTCACCAACAATCAGATTTTCGTGTGGCACGAATCAGCACCAAATGGCTACATTATACACACCAAAATGAAGCCCATGATTCAAGGATCAACATTTAAGAAGGGAACTTGAGCAATGGAGATCATTTACTTACTCAAAAGTCAAGCTTTTCCTTCCTTCCTTTGCCTTCAACAATGGAGAGAGAGAGAAAAGAGAGAGAGCACGAGAGAGAGAAAGAAATGGAGAGGAGGAGCAAAAAGTGATCATTTGTCCTCATGTGCTCATATCCAACCACCCCCATATTGCCACTTGTCAACATCTCATGCATTCCCACAATGAGCTCACCACATCACAACATATAGGATTCCAACCCACGGTCAAGGAATCACAACCCTTGATCTTAAATACCACTCACATGCACCAATATTTCCAATTTCCAATAATTATGACATTAATTAATATAGTCATAAAACACTTAATAATTCCAATAAATTCATAATTACCATTAATAATCATGATTATCCCTTAATCAAAAATTGGGATATTACAACTATCGTAGGTGATGTTATTGCTTTCACCCATGTCGTAAAGGTATTGTGGCTTTAAATGAACGACCATGTGCCAATCCCTATGCCCTTTGTCCTCGACATAATAAACTCGATGTGCCTCTGAAGCAAGAATATACGACTCATCATCTTGAGAAATACCAGTATGAATTGGCCTTGAGAAATTGACTGATGTGATCCCTAAGTCGTCAATTGCCAGTCCCGAGAAGCAGTGGCATTTGCCCACAAACATTTGAACAGCATCACGGTGAAACAGTCTTGATAATTAAGTTCGACCACATCAAGAAGCTTTCCATAATAAGGGATGCCTCTGAACTGCATGTTGGCATCATTGCTGCTCGCATAACTCCTTATCCCAAATGTGCCATAAACACTCGAATTTTTAGTTTGTAATCCTTGATCCCGTGAAACCGTGCAAAACTTAAAACCATTAACATTGTATGCTGTAAACCTTTTTGCATGATCTAGATGGCCGATTGCGAGAGCTTTGAAATCTGGTGAGTGTGGGTTGTGGTCATGTAGTATTCTGTGCGTAAACTAGGTCGGGAATTCTCTGTGGACCTTTATGCCAACTTCCGAGGATGTTTGTGTACGGATCCTAAGTTAACGCTTAACATGACTTCTGAATTCCTTGCAATTAATAATGGAAATGCGATAGTGAAATGAAAGTGAAAAATGTTACAAAAGATATAGAATAACATGTGAATGTACAATTCTTACTGTATGAAAGGTTTAACTTGAGTGCAATTAATCAAGATATGTCTATGTGCTTGCAACTTCTCAGTTGTCGTTAATTTGAAATTCTCAGTTGCTCCAACTGGTTTATCAACACGAGGGATAAATTCTCCTGATGTTGGCGCAGGTTCAGGACAATCGTCAACATGAGGTGGGCGGTTGAAAGTCGTCTCAAGGTCATCAAAGTACCTTAAACAAAAATACAGCACCTTATCCCCTATATAGCCTTAACCTTCTGGCCACGCCTTATTCCTTACGTAAGATTTTAATTTCCCAAGGAACCTAGAAAGTAAAGAAGAGAAAATTGATACTAAATGCTAAAAGGACAACTAGCAAACATAAGAACTAACAATAAAGCACATATGTAAAATGAGTACTTCTCAATCGGATACATCCATTGATATTGTGTTGGGCCAGCGAGCTTTGTTTCATGAACGAGGTGAACTGTAAGGTGAACCATCACAGTGAAAAAGGATGGAGGAAAGATCATCTCTAAATGACAAAGCATAAGAATGATTTTGGACTGCAGCTGATCGAGCTCCTCAACGATCAAAACCTTAGAACACAACTTCTGAAAAAAGAACAAAGTTCCACCAAAACGATGGAAACATAGGGAGGAAGTGCATTCTTTATAGCCAGAGGGAGTAACTGTTGCATAAGAACATGTGAGTCATGACTCTCCAGGCTAGCAACCTTTCGAGCCTACAAGTCAACACAATGAGAAATGTTTCTTGAATACCCATCAAGAACTTTTAATTTCTTCAACGTCGCGAGGAAGACTTCCTTGTTCGGTTTTGTGAGGGTAAACTTTGCCGGTTGAAATTTGTTATGCTCATCTGGCCATGCGTCTTCATGAACTCCCATGGCGCATAAATCTTTCCTCACTTGAAAGTGATCTTTTGTCTTGCCGAGTTTGTTAAGCAGTGTATATAGCACATTATCGCAAACATTCTTTTCAATGTGCATGACATCAAGACTGTGGCGAAGTAAATTAGATCTCTAATATGGAAGAGTAAGTAAAATACTTATCTTCTTCCACTGTTGAGGCGCCAAAGTCCTGAGCGTCTTTTGGCGAGGTTGTGCTGAATCATCGCTATTTTCAAACTCAAAGTCAACATACTCAAGCTGCTGTAAGATATCTCTATTGGACAAAGTCTGAGGTGGTCCTCTTTTTTCTGGTTTTTCATTGAAGCGATTTTATTGCAATATGAATTTATGCCTTCCATCGAGAAACCTCCGATGCCCCATAAAACACCACTTTCAGTTGTGAGGAAGGCGCACTGCGTCAGAGTCAAAATTATAAGCTAGACACGCCGACCCAGTATGCACATTCCAACCAGATAATGTGCCAAGGTTAGAAAAGTCACTAATCGTCCACATCAAGGCTACACGCAAGTTGAACAAAGTTTTCCTGTAAGTGTCATACGTCTCCATGCCTACATTCCACATGTCAAGCAATTCCGCAATAAGCGGTTGGAGATACACATTGATATCATTTCCCGGAATGATCATAGACATAATGAAGGAGCTTTGTTTCATACACATCCAGGGGGTAAGTTGTAGGGAACTAAGACTACTGGCCAAATACTGTAACTTGTGCTAAGATTCCCGAAAGGATTGAAACTGTCGGTTGCCAAAGCAAGCCGAACATTTCTGGGGTCAGTCGCGAAATCTGGAAATTCGTTGTCAAACGTTTTCCAAAAGTCTGTATCTTGATGATGTCTTAATTTACCGTCTTTATTCTTATCAACGGCATGCCACTTCATGTGCTCCGTAGTTTTAGACGACATAAATAATCTTTGTAGGCGAGGTTTCAAAGGAAAGTACCTGATAATCTTTGCAGATTTCTTCTTTTGTGTTTTCCCCTTCCGAATTGTCTTGTATCTCGATGTGTGGCATCTCTTACAAGTCTCCCTGCTGGAATCATCTCCCCAATACAACATATAATCGTTGGGGCATGCATCAATCTTTTAATAGTTCAACCCCAACCTGTTGATAATCTTATTGGCCTCGTACAATGTTGTGGGAGTCTCAGCATCGGGGAATGCATCTTTTAATAATTCGAGCAACATCGACATTCCCTTATCTGTGATTCTACACAAGCACTTGAAATGATACAATTTGATCAAGAAAGATAATTTAGAATATTTTCGATAACCTTGATATAAAGGACGATCTGCTTCATCCATCAAGCTGAAAAAATCTCGAGTTGCTTCATTCCTCATGAACACCGGCTCAGAACCGTGCACTTCTTTGTTGAAGTTGTCGCCTTGAAATCCAAATGCATCACACACAGCATCATTCACAGGATCATCTTCATCTAGTTGAACTCCTACTTGCAAACTTCAAGGAAGAGCATCATCATATCTAATGCCAGCCTTCTCACCATGAACTGCCAGAACGTATTGTCCTTTGGGAAAGGCTTCAGAAGCAAATGTTCCTTAACAACATTTCGCGCATGCCACTTCTTGAACTTGCATCTCCGACACGGACAGACGATTTTGCCGTTACAGCTGGCGTGAATGAATGCAAACTCCAATAAATTGTTTAATCTGTACAAATATTCTGGAGAATTGCATGGCAACCTGATCCATGACTTATCCATAGCTACTAGTGAGAGAGAAGAAAGTATAGTGAAGAAGATGAGTGAATAGAGAATGACGAATGTTTGGAACCTTATATTATGAAATTCCAACGTTTAATATTTTGTAGCCGTTTAAAAACTGCTACATTAACCGCTACTAATTTTCAATCCGTTGGAAATCAAATTGAAGATTTAGTTTTAAACTTGTAGCGGTTATAAGAAAAACCGTTACTAATATTCATTTATAGCGGTTATGCATAAGTAACTGCTACAAATTTGCACAAAGGGGGGACATTCAAAATTCAAAAGTTGAGTATTTGTAGCGGATATTTATGTAACCGCTATAAATAGTCAATGTTTCAATTTTGAATTTCCCACGCGCACGTCTTTACATTTGTAGCGGCTCTTGTGTTAACCGCAACAAAAATGGAACTATATTTCTAAATCTAAAAAAAAGATAAATTATATATATTTGTAGCGGTTTTACAATAAAACCACTACAAATATAATAAAATTTTATTTGTAGCGGTTATTGTATTAACCGCTACTAGTATAATTATATTTGTAGCGATTTTACACATTAACCGCTACAAATATAATTATATTTGTAGCGGTTTTATAATAAAACCGCTACAAATATATATAATTTATTTTTTTTAGTTTTAGAAAAGTATAAAGATAATATTATTGCAATTAATTCACAAATTCAACAACTCAGTCTAATAATATAAATATAACTATGGTAAACGCAATAAGAATTTAAGTTCTGAAATAAAAAATTATATATATTTATTTACAAATGTTTCAACAACAAAAAAATAAATATGTCCTAAACTAAGTAGCTCGGGGCTGATTATTTGGTGCTCCCTTAGGTGGGGCTACCTCAGGTGCTGCTGGATTCGGGCGCTGGGCAGAGTTAACAACACCATCATCATCAGCAGGAGGAGGAGGAAGAGGAGGAGTAGGTTGGACTACAAACCGAGGGACAAGAGGAACCTGTGGATGCTACTCGTCCGCGAACAGGTGACTCCACGACCGTTTGAGCATGTTGTTCGTGATATTACGCCACTGTGTCTGCTAAGCGTAGATAAAATCGGCCTACTGCTACTGTTGAGCCACTACAACTTGTGTCTGGGCCAAATCTGCACGTAGCTGCTCAACAAACTCGTCCCTTGGATGTCTGACCCCTCTAGAGCTACCAGCCTTAGAGGCAGCGCTCCTACCGTAGACCATGCTAGGTCTGGCGCCTATCCCCATACCCTGCGCGTGTCTGAGGTGCTCAGCTTGACCCAGACCCACCTTCAAAGGAGCCGTTGGGTTTACTGACCCCTATGACTCCTCGGCCTGGGTTTCTCGCAACTCAGCCTGCGACTGCTGCATCCGTTCCTGCCATTTTATGAAACAATTACTTATTAGCATTTTTCATTATTAAATTGGTTTTATAAAAATTCTAATAATGAATTTACTTACAATGACCGCCTCTGCCTGCTGAGAGGTCGGAGTCCCATCACGGTGTCTGTGTGTGATAGAGTACAACTCCCCATAGTCCTTCTACGGTTCTCCTGTTGTGCCTTCCTCTCCTAAAACAATTAAAAAATTCATTTAGTATTATGAAATAACTAGCTAAAAGTCAGTGATATTATGAAAAGTTATCAGCTTGCTGTAAGTGACAGCAAAGGTCTTCAATCATGCTGTGTGGTAGATCGTCTGCTGTCCACGGCACCTAGTGTTCCTCTGAGAAAGCGCCTAGGAAAAAAATAATATTAAATGTATTAAAACAATATAAAACATTTAAAATTAATAAAGTTCAAATTAAAATTAATTAAATTTAAATTATAATTTAATAATTAACAATTACAAAATTATATATAAATAATCTAATAAATACATTACCCACCTTTTAGTGCTCCTCCTGAACTGGACGAAACTCACCCAGTCGTTCGGTGGGACGCCGTCCAGAACGCTCTAGATCAGCTGCTCCAGAGGCATCGTCCCATCCTTATCCACACTGTGGAAGAGACGATTCCTCCTGTTCCTCCAGCCGTCAGACATCTTTATCAGAGTGTACCTCTTTTGATTGGCCTGGACGGCAAAACACAGCTGCAAAAAAATTATTTAAATATCAATAATTACAAAAATCCTATTAAGAAAATATTAATTAAATAGAATTAATTACAAAAAAATATTAATTGAATACTATTAATTACCTGCACCACCTCCTCCCAAACCAAGTCCTTCGGCCCCTTCGGAACGTGCCTCCACGTCCAGAAGTGAAGGGGGAACCACATCCAATTTGAGCCCAGGTCGTTCAGGAAGCAGTTGAACAGACGATCCCCATTGTTGAGTGGACGTAGAGTGGAGGCCCACCTTCATTCCCTACACCAGCAACAAATCTGCAACATCACAACTCTGCATCGACGATAAGTGTCTCATTCTTCAACTTTTCTACATGGACGAGTTTCCAATCTCGCTCAAGAGCTTCTTCAGGGATTCCAAGTTTATTTTTGTGGGAGTGGAGGTAGAGAAAGACATAAGTAAGCTTGGTGATGAGTACGGTTTGAAGTTTAGGAACAGCCAAGACATTAGGGATCTGGCGATTGAGAGCGACAGAAACGAGTACTGGGATATTTGTGACAGGACTGGTTTAAAGAATCTGGCTATGATAGTTTCTAATGTGCAGTTGAACAAGCCTTTGAATGTTTGCCAGAGCAATTGGGAGGCAAGAACTTTGAGCAAGGAACAAGTTGAGTATGCTTGCCTGGATGCATATGCCTCTTTCTGTGTTGGCCACAAGCTGCTTATCGGTTAAGGGTATATATCATGTTTAGATGACTCGTTCTCCTCCAGTGTTGTGTTTTGTTTTTTGTGTTTTGTCATTTTGATGGTCTTTTCATGCAGGCTTTGTTGTTTATGCTTTTGATTGGTGTTTTGGTTCATCTTTCTGTTCTGGTCATTTAAAGTATTTATTTTGGGGTTCTAATTCCGCTGGTGTTAATTACTGTTAAAGGCATATATGAGCACTCGTAAGTTGTGTTCTCTTTTTTTAGCAAAAGTTGAATATGTAATCGTGGAATTCTCATCAACCAAATCCAGATAATTAATAAATACTCCCTATCGTCCTTTTTATAAGGAACATTATTTCATAGTGGTGGTCGTTAATAGATGGGAACCAAACCGGAGGGAGTACAAAGCTAAGAGAGAGGCATCGGATTCATCAATTGTGCATATTACACTCAATATTCCACATCAAGTGGTTAGAAATTGAATCAATATGATATAAGCTTCATCAGGTGAAGCATATGATTTTAAAGTTAGGAAAATAGAAAAGGCGAAAAATCGTAATTTAACCCTACCAAGCGGCTATTTCGTTCCCCACTACTATATCCCAACCACGCATGCACTTGCTAAATCTACTTCGTGACTTTGAGCTCCGGTAAGTTTGTTTTGGAAAACCAAACAGCAGCAATCATGTTAAAATGAAGTGAATTTAGTTTAAAAACTAAGCTCCCCCTCTATATATATACACTTATATTTGTTTTACCGTGATTATTATGATTGTTAGGAACATAAAATACAGATAATTAAGAGAATATCTATACATTATGGACACATTTGAGTTTTGAGTATCGTCCTGTTTTATAACTACTGAAGCCAAGCATATTCTTACTAGCTAGTTCGGCTTGCTGTCAAAGCGCCTATTAGCATCACACAATATAATCATTTAATAAACAAAGCACGTGATGAAAGGCGCAAGAATTAATGTAATTCTATTTCTAGATCCTTCTCTTATATACTTGGCCAAGTATGTATATTCTATTGGATATGTTTCATTATAAAATTATATAATACTATTGAAATACCTCTCCTCTTGTAACCTCTATACATAGAAATGAAGGAATACAATTTTTTCATTCTGTCCATTATCGCTCTCTTCATTGTTAAATTTAAATTAATTTAAAGTTATTCTTCAAACGGAAAATACTACAAGTCCAACTTGGATGGCAGAATAAAAAAAACTAAGGAATATTAATAATGACTCTTTCCAATTAGAGAAATTCTGGAACAAGTTTATAACCACTTTATTAGTATTAGCATATCTTTTTTTTTGTGCCATAAGTATTAGCATATCCATCCATTCTCTACATCAAAATGTTGCCCTTGGAAGGAGAAAGTCGTTAACTGTAACTCACTGGTTGTGAGAACTTAGAACACCAAATGTCCAATTAGAAAATTAAAATTCATCGGAATCAGGAATATAAAAAAAATTAATATTAAATTAAATTAAAGAGTAGTTAAGAAGATTAAGAATTAAGATTAATTAAGGGAGAGGAAGCATAAGCCGTCACATCGCATGCTTGATGCTATAAATACCCAACATTCGCAGAGGGCTTCACCTACAATTCACACTTCACAGTAACTAGTTTACCTGTGTACTTAGATAAATCAGGAATTCTCATTTATGTTAATGTACAAGTGCATATTTACATACAAGTGATTCAATATGAAACTGTTGAAACATTTTCTAACCTATACGTTTTTATCACATTCTTCTTTGGCGGTGGACGATATTCCTGACGGAGAAGAGATATTGTCGTTGACATCTAACACTCCCCCTCAAGTTGGAGCATATATATTTATCATGCCCAACTTGTTACAAAGATATTCAACCCGTGTCCCATTTAAGGCTTTTGTCAGAAGATCTGCCAGTTGGTCGTCGGACCGTATGTGCCCTGTAGATACAATATTTTCTTTGATCTTGTCACGAATAAAGTGGCAATCAATTTCAATATGTTTAGTATGTTCATGGAACACCGAGTTCAATGCTATATGAAGTGCTGCTTTATTGTCACACCATAGTTTTGCAGGTAATGTTGTGATGATGCCAATTTCCTTCAAAAGCTGAAGTACCCACACAATTTCTTGTACTGACTGTGACATGGCTCTGTATTCCGCTTCTAACTTGATTTTGACACAACCCCTTGCTTCTTACTTCTCCAAGATATCAAATTTCCACCAACAAACACACAATAACTCGTAGTGGATCGTCTTGTGGCCTTTGATCCTGCATGATCCGCATCACAAAAGCACTCAACTTTAGTGTGCCCATAATCTGTATAAAGAATACCAAGACCTAGAGAGCCTTTCAAATAATGCAAGATATGTTCTAAAGCTTCCCATTGTGCCACTGTTGGTGATGCCATGAATTGGCTGAGCCTACTGACTGAGAAGGTTATATCAGGACGAGTTACTGTTAGATAATTCAGCTTCCTAATGAGTCTTCTATATCTCTCAGGAAATGGAAACGGCTTTAATTTTTCTGGATCAATCCTCTTCTTCAAATCATCAAGAAGCGCATCAAACATACTAGCATCAAGATTCAGAAAGGGATTTGGAATCATGGGGATGCTGCTTGGTGCAGCTCCAAGTTTTCTAGTCTCCTTTAAGAGGTCGAGAACATACTTTCTCTGAGTCAAAAGAATACCTTTCTTGCTTCTCAAAACCTCAATACCAAGGAAGTACTTTAATGATCCCAAATCTTTTCTCTGGAAGTAAGAGTTCAGGAAGATTTTAAGTTCTGAGATTCCAGAACAGTTACTTCCTGTAATCACAATATCATCAACATATACTACTAAAAGAATCATGCCTGCATCAGATTGTTGGTAGAACATAGAGTGATCACACTTGCTCTGACGTAACCCAAACTTCTTGACCACATCACAGAATTTATCAAACCAGGCTCAAGGACTTTGCTTTAGACCATATAGTGACTTTCGAAGGTAACACACTTTCCTATTCTCCCCCTGAGCAATAAACCCAGGTGGTTGCTCAATATAAACTTCTTCAAGAAGGTCGCTATTCAAAAAAGCATTCTTAATATCTAATTGATGTAAATCCCAATGATATGTGGCCGCCAAAGAAACAAGAAGACGAACTGAAGTGAGCTTCGCCACAGGAGAGAAAGTCTCAGAATAATCAAGACCATATGTTTGGGCATATCCTTTGGCAACAAGGCGAGCTTTTAGGCGTTCCAAGGAACCATCAGCCTTAGTCTTAACAATAAAGACCCATTTACATCCAATGGCTTTCTTGCCAGGAGGGAGATCAACAAGAGTCCAAGTACCAGTTGTTTCTAATGCCTCCATTGCGGCACACCAACCAGGGTGAGCTAGGGCTTGGTGAAGGGTAGTAGGTGTAGATATGGATTCAAGAGTGGCCACAAGAGAAGATGAAACAGGAGACAAAGACCGATAGGACACAAAAGATGAGATAGGATAGGTACAGTCAGTATAGCGTTTGGGAGGACAATGAGGACGGGTACCTTTACAAAGTGCAATGGGCAGGTTATCAGAAGTATCACCAAGAGAAGCAGGAACAAGTGGTTCAGCAACAACAAGAGGAGGATCAGCGGAAACAGAAGCAGGAACTAGGCAGTCATCAACAGAATCAATCGGTAAAGCAAGAGCTGGCAAAGGTGAATCATTGTCAACATCAACATCATTGATGATATCAGGATCCGGAACAATAGCCTGTACTAATGAGACAAAGACAGGATATACTAAGAGATCATCCGAATTATCCATGACAGAGGAAAACTCAGAGACGAGCAAAGTCTTGAAGAAAGAAGAGGACTCATGAAACATGACATCAGTGGACACAAGGTAACGATGGAGATCAGGAGAATAACACCGATAACCTTTCTGAACTCGAGAATAGCCAAGAAAAACACATCTTAGGGACTTGGGATCAAGTTTGCTAACAATAGGACGGACATCTCAAACAAAACAGACACAACCAAAGACTTTAGGATCAACTGGAAACAACTTAGTTGTAGGAAATAGAGTAGAATATGGAATATCCTCACCAAGAACAGCCGAAGGCATGCAATTGATGAGAAAACAGGCAGTAGATACAGCATCAGCCCAAAAACTTTTAGGGACAAAGGAATGAAACATGAGAGCTCGGGCATTTTCTAAGAGATGACGGTTCTTTCTTTTAGAAAAACCATTTTAAGCAGGGGTATCAACACAAGAGAATTGGTGAAGAATACCATGACTTTGGATGTAATCGGTGAATGGTGCGGAAAAATATTCTTTTGCATTATCACTTTGTAAGATTTTCACAAGGATGTTAAACTGGGTTTGAATTTCAGCACAAAAATTACGAAAATGCGTAAACAATTCAAAACGCTATTTCATTAAGTAAAGCCAGGTGGTTCGGGAAAAATCATCAACAAAAGTGACAAAATAAGGATAACCGGTCTGAGACAGAATTGAACAAGGACCCCAAACATCATAATGTACTAACTCAAAGGGGGACGTAGCCTGTTTATTGATGTGAGGTGCCAAATGAACACGATGGTGTTTGGCAAACCGACATGACTCACAATCTAAAGTAGACACAGAAGAAAACTGTGGATACAATTTTCGGAGAGAGGACAACGATATATGACCGAGACGACAATGAACTTCAAAGAGAGATGACCCACCAGAACAAGCAACAGAACATGGCGAGGGATGCAGTTGGTTTAACAATGCCTGAGCCAGTAACACGGACGGGAGAACCATTAGCAACACATATGGATGACGGGTTGGCATAGGGAGCATATGAATAGAATAAGTGATGATTACTTGTCATGTGATCGGTGGCACCAGAATCAATGACCCACTTAGTTAAAGTAGTAGTAAGACCAGAGGATAGAGTACCTGTGGCTAGGGCCCCTGCAGAAGACGATCCAGATCCAGAATCAGAGGTACAAGGTGTCTGGGCAATATGAGCAAGGCCACGCTGTTGATCATGCTACTGTTTATTTTGCAATTTTCGACAATTTTTCTTAATGTGTCTAGGTTCCTTGCAATAATTGCAGATAATACTGCTTGAAGTCATTGTAGGAGGATTGTTATTTTGTTTGTACCCATAATTCCTGTTCTCAAAGGGACCACGCCCAACTAGAGCACTTGTGGTTGGATCAACAGAAGAGTGAATCAAGCTATCAGCACGAAGAACCCGGGAGAAAACATCTTCAAGAGAAGGAAGTTCTTGACTAGACAGAATTTGAGAACGAATAGTTTCATAAGACGGATTGAGAGCTTCAAGGAAACTTATGATAGCCTGAAGTTAAAAGTTCTTGATACGAGTTGAGAGATCTGCTTGCGGAGACATGATTACCTTCATTTCTTCATACATCCTCTTGAAATCCAAGAAGAAATCTTTCAATGAATGGTATTGCTATTGAGAACGATAAAAACCTTTACAGACTTCATGAACCCGAGTAATATTTCCTTTGCCAGAAAACATAAATTCAAGATAACACATAATTTCTTTGACAGTGTTACAATGGCTAACAGAAGATAGAATCTGTGGTTCAATGGAATTTCGAATCTGAAACAAAAGTCAAGCATCTGCTCTTTGCCAAGACAAAAGTTTGGTTTCATCACCAGAAGGAGGATCCTCAATTAAATGGGTCTCCATCTCAATCCCCAAAATATAAACTCTAACGGTTTTGTTCCAATCACTATAGTTGGTCTAGTTCAATTGTCAAGTAGTGATCTTAGCAGACATAGGCAACATATTAGAGTGCTTAGATTCAGCCATGTAGACTAATAGCAAAGAAGCGAGAGTCACAAATTATATTACGGGAATAAAATGTCGAAGACAAATGGAACCAAACAATTCTTAAACTAATAAAAAGTTTAAGAATTATAAGAACAACCAATCAGGACCAAGCCACAAGAAGACGAAAATAAGCACACCATCGTAGATAGAAGACAAAGCAATAATTGTCACAATATGAGATTTACTCAACCAAAGTAGCTCAAAGTGTAATAAACAAGGAGCTCAAAGTATATCACAACCGAAGCAAATAGTGAGAGGTACCTGACACACCAAGTGTAAAACTGAAGGATACCGCCACCGGGAATGGAACGGGCTCGAGAAATTGATCGGAAAGCACCTAAAACTCATCAGAAAAGGTGGTAGGAGAGATGACCACGCGTCGGCACGTGGTGGAGACGGCAAGGCTTCTGGAGGCGCGTGAAACCTCACGCTCCGTCGTTTTAGGACGTTGTTTCAGGGTCTGACCGATCTGAGGCTGGGGAAGGTTTTGGGGTGGCGTGTGTTGCTTAAATGTACACCGACAAATAGGGATCTGAACTGAAACTAAGGGATCGAAACAAGAACTTCTCCGGAAATAGAAGGGAACTGAAAACAGACAAGAACGGAAGTAATTGGCTCTGGTACCATGTACTTAGATAAATCAGGAATTCTCATTTATGTTAATGTATAAGTGCATATTTATATACAAGTGATTCAATATGAAACCGTTGAAACATTTTCTAATCCTATACGTTTTTGTCACATTCTTCTTTAGCGGTGGATGACATTCCTGACGGAGAAGAGATATTGTCGTTGACATTTAACAACCTGAAACCTGAAAATTAAAGGAAAATGTCAGCATCTCATGTTTCAACAATTTCTGACAACACTGCCACCTCCAAATACAGTCAACCATGGAAATAGGAAATCCATTGAAACAACAGTTACTGATAAGGCCACTGTAGCAGAGGAATGGGTTCAAGAAATCATAAACAAATATAACAATGGCGGCGACAATGCGAAAGTGGCTGTTGTTGGATTGGACGTTAAGTGGAGGCGACAAGCAAATAACGTTAATATTCCATCAACATTACAACTCTTCATAGATGATAAGTGCCTCATTCCTCAACTCTTGTACATGGACCATCAGTTTCCCTCTTCGCTAAAGAGCTTCTTCAATGACTCAAATTTCGCTTTTGTTGGAGTGGAAGTAGCCAACAGTATCGGTAAGATTATTCAAACTTATGTTTTAGAATTCAAGAATTTGTTAGTGCTTGGATGAGTCAATATTGGGATGCAAGAATATTGAGCTCCGAACAAGTTCAATATGCTTGCCTCGATTCTTATGTCTCTTGTTGTCTTGGCTCCAAGAAGCTAGCTTGTTGGTTAAGTTAAAGATATAGCATGTATGTCCCAATGTTTGTGTTTCAGCCTGGGTTTTAATTTTTGCTTCGATCTAGCTAGGTAGGACTTTTGCGTTCACTACTGTCTTGATGTTTATGCTTTTAATTTGTTTTTTGGTTATTCATGGTGCAAATTAACTGGCCATTTGTAGTTTGATTTTGCGGGTTGTAATGTTGTTGGTGTTAGTTACTGTTAATTAATGATATTTAGATTATGGTTTTCTTCCAAGTTTATTCACTTATTATTATTTTTTTTGGGGGGTAAAAGGACTATTCACTTATTCTGGATTACCTTAAACGAGACTCTCACTCTATATTTGGATGGAGAGAAAATTAGGGGAGGAAGAATACTAAGCGGGAAAACTCAAAATAGTAAATTTTTTTACCATGTAAATTTTTATTCCTAGTATTCTCTTTCTTCTATTTTCCCCTCACTTCTCTCTCCATTCAAACATAGGGAAAGATCCAGTAAGTTTACTCTGGCAAATATAATCCAATTGCAATATTGTTAAAATGAAGAAAATATAGTTTGAAACATCCCAAAATTTTTAATCTAGTTCAACTTGATGATGGATGATTAATCAAGAGAACAATCCTTTAACACAAACATTCGACTAAATTAAATTGTATTAGTAATTCTATTTTGCACTAGTGTATTTTGAATTGGGACTTATTAAATTTAAAAATAGACATTTCAAGCTTTTTCCTAAAGTCGGCATAATTGTTAATTTTAGCAAGTCAGTAGAAAAACCTATAAATTTTCAAATATATATATATATATATATATATATATATGCATATATATATATATATATATCCGGGGCCGGACATGCTTCAGATTTTGGCCAAAAAAAACGACTTGTGAAGGATTTGGATGATCAAATTTGGTTAGGGTTTGAGGTCTGATGAAGGGTTTCGAATTTCCACCCACTCTTCTTTGTGCTTGAATACATGAATTCACTCTAGGAAAATTTAAATGTTAATTAAGTCAGTTAGCAGTTGTTAGCATTTCAAGTTTAGAAATATTGATTAATTATTATTATTAGGGATATCGTTTAGTATTTATAAGGATTAGATATGAATATTATATTTTAGGAATATATCTTTAAGATATTATGATTTGATTAAATTGGATTATGATAGATTTTAGGGTTAGAGTTAGTCAATTCTTATCTATATAAAGGTCCTCCTTGTACTCTCTTTTATTCTAAAGGATCAATAATATTAGTATTTTCTTTGTGCTTCAATGTGATCCTTCAATTTCAACATGATATCAGAGTCTTAGGCCCTGTTTGCTATGCAACACTGAATTTTTAGGGATTGGGATTAGGACTGAGATTGGTATTGGGAGTCGAATTGGGACTAGGATTAAGGTTTTATAATTATGTTTGGCATGGAGTTCTATTGAGAGGGGCTGTTTAAATTAATTTTATTTCTTAATTATTCACAATCGTAGAAAAACTATAATACCCCTAATGATAATTAAAAAAAATATTATAACAAAATTTATGGCCTCTCTGATCTTTCCCGATCTTCCTCTCCATGAGAATAAAAGACAATTGTTCTCTTCCACTGCCTCTAAAGAAGCTGCGAATCTTTTTGTTCATCAATATTGTTGGAGAATAAATTATACTCTAAACAAAATCAGGGAAAAATGAATAAAATGAAATCAGGGGAAAATCAAAATGATCAAAATGCAGAAACTCAAAAATGATCAATATATTATAAATATTTGAAGAGCAAAATGAAGTCGATTGAATCAAAAACAAAAAGAAAACTGAATATTAGGATGTTGCGGTTAAAGAAGTACAAAATATCTTTTGCAATATGTTGCGGCAATGGAGGGAGAGTGATTGTGTGAAAATGGATGAGTCCTAGGTTAAAATTAGAGGGTTAATTTTGTCCAAAAAATATTATAATCAAGGATATTTTTGTCCCTACAACTTGCAAGCCCAAGACTGAAAACGCAATACCAGGGGGAGGTGGTTTTGCCGCAATCCCACTTTCGTGGTACTCTCAATCCCAAGTTATCCAAAGTCCCTCATACCAAATAATATAATTCAGCCTAATCCCTGACTCAATCTCAATCCCTACCTCCCAATGTTTCGTACCAAACAGGGCCTTAGGATTCTTTCTTTTACCCTTGGTGGTTTCATTCTCATATCTCATGGTTTCAGATTTGGATGAGTTTCGTCTTCTTCTAGATGCATTCTTTTGATTTTGGTCCTTGGTGAGACTTTTAGTGTTTGTCCCTAGTGAGACGTTTGAAGTATTGGACCATTTGGTATTCGTCCCTTGTGAAACTTTCGTTGTTGGTTTGGTCTCTTGTGAGATAGTTCGCTGTTGGTTTGGTCCCTATTGAGATCGTTAGTTGTTGGTTTGGTCCCTGGCGAGACCGTTTGGTATTCGTCACTGGTGAGATGTCCGTTGTTGCTTTGGTCCCTTGTGAGACGTCCGTTGTTGGTTTGGTCCCTTGTGAGACCGTTTGTTGTTGGTTTGGTCCCTTATGAGACCCTTTGTTGTGGCTTCTATTCTAGTTTGATACTCTTTGTTGTTCAAGCTCCTGGTGAAACTAGTGGATTATTACTTCAACCTTTATTGTTTGAGTTCTAGGCTATGGATCATTGTTTTCTTAAAGATTAGTTGCTGCTTGTGCAAACTACTTCCAGCTTGAGGGGGAGTGTTGAGAATATCAAGTTTAGAAATATTAATTAATTATTATTATTAGGGATATCGTTTAATATTTATTAGGATTATATATGAATATTATATTTTAAGAATATGTTTTTAAGATATTATGATTTGATTTGATTATGATAGATTTTATGACTGGAGTTAGTCTATTCTTGACTATACAAAGGCCCCCTTATACTCTCTTTTATTCTAAAAGATGAATAGTATTAGTATTAGTATTTTCTCTGTGCTTCAATGTAATCCTTCAATCTCAACAACAGTTAAATTGGTATATAGAATTCAATAGTTTTTTTTTTCCTTCGCTATATGTTATATTGTGATGTTAATATATGGTTGATGCTGAGCAAATATTCATCTAACGCGAGGTTGGCAAAAAAAAAAAAAGGGTTAATGTAACTTTTGGTCCCTGAAGTTTGATCCAATTTTGGTTTTGGTCTCTCAAGTTTGAAATCAGTGGTTTTGGTCCCTGAAGTTTGACTCGATTTTGGTTTTGGTCCCTCAAGTTTGAAAATGACTTGGTTTTTTTCGGATCTGTTTCGAGTTTCATAAACGGGTCACCAAGTCCTTTTCAAACTTAAGGGACCAAAACCAAAATCGGTCAAATTTCAGGGACCAAAACCGCTTATTTCAAACTTGAGGGACTAAAACAAAAATCGAGTCAAACTTCAGAAACCAAAATTACTGATTTCAAACTTGAGGAACCAAAGCCAAAATTGGGTCAAACTTTAGAGACCAAAAGTTATATTAACAAAAAAAAAAAATCAAATGTTCATTAAAGTTAGTGAGGTCAGTTGGTTGGTATATGGAACTCAATAGTTTCTTTTTACGAAAAAATTCAATAGTCAAAAACCTTAAATCTCAAGATGTTGAAAATCCATTTACAAAAATTGAAGAAATGGTGTCATAGTATTTTAATAAAATAAAGATGTAAGATAAAAGAGTACAAAATATTAATTAAAATTTTTTAAGCTCATTTCTTTAATTTTCTTAAATGCAATTTAAAAAAATTTTTCTCTACCCATTTTCTATCCCCTCCCCCAAACAAGCCCTAAGCCAGTAGATGGGAGGAGAAAAACTCATTGGTGGATTTAACGCTTGGGCTATAAATGCTAAAAAAGTCAAATCAGAATATTAAAATTAAAATTCATTATTAATAATACTACCAAACATTAAAGCTTAAATAATATTCCTTTCATATGGGCTAAAAAAAAAAATCCTTTCATCGCTTGTTAAGTTGTATATAAGCTTCAAATAACCAATTTACGTTAATCAAGAAAAATTTTAAAATTAGTTGAAGATAAAAAATATTTTTCTAAATTATAATTAAAGAGGATAAGTGAGACAATAAATGTAATAAACATAGTCAACAAAGGGTGCAATTAGAAAAAACACAATAAATTTTTAGATATACAAAAAATAAAGTTTATATTTTTGGCCACACATTTACAAATTTAAAATTTATAGTAAGGGACGGAGGGGGCATTAGCACTATAAGAATATGATAGGTTTAGGAAAATTAAGAGGGTATGACAAAACGTATAACGGGTTGGATTCATATTCGGATCCGGGTTAAGCCATTGAAACTCCACGTGGTGTCGAACCACGGATGCTACAGTAGATCACCACATAAGCAAGATTAAAAGGCAGATAAAAAGTCAGAAAACTCAATAACTTGGGCGAGATGCAAGTGAATGAGGCACCACTAATTAGGGAGGTGTGTTTTTTTCACTTACTTGCCTTCCAAGTAACAATCAAGAAATTAATGTTGATTGATTTTCTAGTACGAGGTCACTTGCTTCTCAATTCTAAACCAAATATGACAGGAAGAGGCATTGTAGCTATAAAAACTCAAGATTCGTAAGGACCAACTTCACAGTGAGCGGCATATCTATCTGAAACCCTGAAGGCTGAATTTGAAGATTAAAAATGCCTGCATCTCTCTATTCAACCATTTCGCACAACCCCACTACCTCTAAATTCACAGTGACATATAGAGAGAAATCCATAGAAACAATAGTCACTTATAAGGCCTCTGTAGCAGATCAATGGGTACAAGACATTCTAAACAAATATGTTGGAGATGCTAAAGTGGTGGTTGGATTGGACGTGGAATGGAGGCCCACATTCATACGCTACACCAGCAACAAATCAGCAACATTACAACTCTGTATCAACGATAAGTGCCTTATTCTTCAACTGTTCTACATGGACCAGTTTCCCAAGTCTCTGAAGAGCTTCTTCATGGATTCAAAGTTCACTTTTGTTGGAGTGGAAGTAGAGAATGACATCAGTAAGCTTGGTGATGAGTACGGTTTGAAATTCAGGAACAGCCAAGACATTAGGAAGCTTGCGATTCAGACCAACATGTACTGGAGTATTTGGGAGAGGTCTGGTTTAAAGAATCTGGCCATGATAGTTGCGAATGTGCAGATGAATAAGCCTAAGAATGTTACCCTAAGTAACTGGGAGGCAACAACATTGAGCTGGGAACAAATTGAGTATGCATGCCTGGATGCTTATGCCTCTTTCTGTGTTGGCCACAAGCTACTTATCGGTTAAGGATATATATATATATATATATCATGTTCCGATCATTGTGTTTTCGTCGCCGTTTCGTGTTTTGTGCTTTAATTTGATTTGTGTGCTTTGTTATTTTGATGGTCCTTCGAGGCAGACTTTGATTTTTATGCTTTTAATTTGTGTTTCGGTACTTCTTCTTGATCTGGTCACATGTAACTTTTTATTTTGGGATTGTAATGTTGCTGGTGTTAATTAATTACTGTTAATGCAGACGTTAATTAATTACTGTTATAGATGATGATGTGGATGATGTATCTGGTTCAAACGAGTTGATGTTAGTTATATTGTTTCTATCTGTTATGAGTCTGTTACTCTGATATGTGATTGTTGCCAACCGTTAACAACTTGCAGGTTACGTGTCATTGAGTCTCTGAACTATTGAGTCTATATAAGCATGCAATGTACACCGATATGATTCAAGTTAAATAATAAAGAACCAGAATATTATTCCCTCCGGTCCTATTTATAAACAACTTTTCTCTTGATTACGCAAAACGAACTGGCAGTTAAAAGTAATGATTATGTCAAAAATGCCATGTTTTTTCTATATATGCCCCTATTTATGAAAAGAGTAAAGGAGAGAAAATAGATAAAAAGTATGAGAAATAATGAGTATAAAATATGAGAGATAATGAGTATTTAATAAGGGTAAAATAGGAAAGAGAAGCTTACATTTTGAGACAAAAAGTTAAAATTGCTTATAAAAGAGACCAACCCTATGAAAGAAAACGTTACTTATAAATAGGACCGGATGGAGTATTTCTGTGTTTTTACTCTCGATTATTTGGCAGTGGTTGTGTATCGTGTTTATCATGAAATAAAAAGGTTTCTTTTTTGGTTGCCTTAACCGAACACCAACACAGCATTTTACCAGTTTTGACTTGTTTACAACCAAAATGTCTATATAGTATATACTACAGTAAGTGATGAATTAAAAAGATGACTGATTTCCTGGTCATATCTCATGTGTAAGCTGATTTGCCCGTTACAACTATTTCCTGGAAAACACTTGAACTGCGAGGAACGAGTATTATTGTAAGAAATTCTACATTCTCGCCTCTTAAACTTTCTTGTTCTAGTTTCTATCTGTCTGATGTATTAAGAACAGAACTATTCCACTATTCATCACACAAAATCAAAGACACATCGCTTAATCCTTCATGGAACGTGTGGTTTAGCAACGACATAGAGATGATCTCTACTGTGCATTGATATTCTAAAAACTTCAGTCAGATCCAAATCTTTGGCTGAAATTCCCAGAGGAAACTCCCAATCAAAACTATGAAGAAGCTGAGCCAGAGCAAGCTCAACAACTGCAATGGCAAATTTAATTGCAGGGCAGCCTCTTCTTCCAGCCCCAAATGGTATTAACTCAAAATCTTTCCCTTTGAAGTCAATATTCATATCCCTCCCTAAAAATCTCTCTGGTTTGAATGTTTCAGCATCTTCCCAACTTTCTTTATCTCTTCCTATTGCCCATGCATTCACATAAACTCTTGTTTTTGCAGAAATCTTGTAACCATCTATGGTAACATCTTCCATGGATTCTCTTGGGACAAGTACTCGAACAGGGGAATGGAACCGAAATACCTCCTTGATGATGGCTTTCATGTATTTTAGATTATGCAGATCACTCTGCAACACTACCCTTCTCTCTCCTAGGACTCCTCGAATTTCATTTTGAGCTTTTTCCATAGCCATAGGGTTCATCATCAATTCTGTCATTGCCCAGTCAAGGGTTATGAAGGTTGTATCAGTTCCTGCAGCAAACATATCCTGCAGTAACAGACATGGTACGGAAGACAAGTATAGTTGTTATGTTCTGATTATACCAGAATATAATAGACTTACATTGAATAATTAGTCGAAAGGCTTGAAGAAGGCGTATAATGTCAAGGGAAATCTTATTAAACTATTATTTTGACAGAAAGACAACTTTAACATGTATCTATATCTAAAAAATTTAATATAATATCAAAATCCATTCGATTTGTGACACAAAGAACGGAAAGAAAATGGGGGGGAAAGCCTTATGCTAATGGTCCAAATAAAGGAGGATTGTGTTAGGCCCTTGATAGCCAATGTAAAAAATCAATTACGAAGAGAAGAAAAGGGAAAAAAGGGGGCAAAACAGGAAAAGAAGGTTGTAGATCTAAGACCTTTGAAATTTTAAAAAAAGTACAAGCTCTTGTTGAAAGAAAAGAGTGAATGAAAAATGGGATAAAAAAACAGGCCTAATGTATATCAATATCTAACTGTTTTGATAGAAAGATACGTATCAATATCTAACAAAATTTAACACGGAACAGACTAAGTTTCATTTACCAGGATGATTGCCTTAATATTATCAGTGGTTAGAGGCATCTCATCTGAGTCATTCCTCTGTACTTCTAGTAGAACATCCACAAGGTCTTTATGATGCTCCTCTATTTCCTTGGAACAGGCATGTTCTTTGAGGATCTGATCAAACAACTGATCAAATCTTCGAAAAGTGTCCTTAAGTCTTGAATTTACACCTGTCAAACTGTGCATGAACTCCAATGAAGGAAAGAACTCACCAATACTGAATCCTCCAAGTAAAACCTGGTACTCGTCGAGCATCTTCTGAAACCCATGTCGATTATAATCTCCTCCTTCTGAGAATTCCCTTCCAAACACAATCCTACAAAGAATATCATTTGCATACAAACCCAGAAACTTTGTCAGATCCACAACAGTACCAGGAGAAGACTCTGAGATCCTAGAAACCAAACGAGCAACTTCTTGTTCCCTATCAGAACGGTATGTGTCTACTCTTTTAGCACTAAGAAGCTCAAGTATGCAGATTTTTCTGATATTTCTCGAGTAGGGACCATAGGGAGAGAAGACAACGTCGGTACAATTGTAGAAAAGATGTTTTGCTGCAAATAACTGTGGTCGGCTTGCGACAGCAAGATCGTGGGTTTTCATGACTTCCTTTGCAAGTCTGGCTGATGAAACAACAATGGTTGGGATTTGACCAAGTTGAAGGAAGATTATGGGTCCATATTTTGCAGCAAGGCGTTGGAGAGATAGGTGTGGCATGGTGCCAAGTTGGTGAAGATTGCCAATGATGGGTATGGCTGGTGGAGAAGGAGGAAGATTATGGAATCTGTGTTTTCTGGAATTGTGTTGTTGCAGAAGAAGCTTTATCTGTACGAGAAAGAGGATGAAAGGAAAAAGGAGGGAGAGAGGTTGATGAAAGCCTTCCCTCAGCCATTGCACCACAGCCATTTGAATGGTGGAGGTTTCTGCAAGATGGATGATATTGCCCTGCAACTTGAAAGATATAGGGTAAAAGAAGATATTTTTTAGTCCTATTTATAGATAATTAAAGAGAAAGTTTTTATATAACCGTAAAATTTTATCTTTAATTTATTATTGTATTGATTTTGTTATTATAATGTATAATGTATATTAAATAAAATTGAAAAATTATTGAATTTCAAGGAACAATAAATGAAGTTTAATGCTTTTCTTAGTTTATGTGAAACATATTAGAAGTGGGCCATAAAAGTGTTATATAGTCCTTCTGATTCTTTTTATAAGAAACATTATCTCTCATTATAGGGGTGATCTTAATATAAGAAATAAATCATTTTGTCTAAAATTTTAAACTAATTTTTTAACTTTTGTCCCCATTAAACTTACGTATTATTTCTTTGAAATAAATGCCCACTTATCATCTCTCATGCACTCTATTTATAAATAAAGGTAAAAAATAGATGTATATTTGATATATTTATTATTTTTAATTAATATTTTAAATTACATACTTTTAATAATTGTTTCTTATAAAAAAGAAATCAGCAGAGTATCGTACTATGTTATATACATTGAAAAGGTATTAACCAAGCAACTTGAAACTTGAAACTTGAAAGGCACTTGTTAATATTTTGTTTGGAGTTACTCCCTTCGGTCCTAATTATAAGATAAAATTGATTTTTTTGGAGAAATTAAGGGAGCCAATTAAATCGCTTTAGAATATTTATATTTATATTTTTTTCTTTGAACTAATTAATTTAACTAATAAACTGATATATATAATCTAAACACTACTACAAAAAGGGTAAAAGGCGGCACACATTTTGTGGCCCTTCTTTAAATAAGTGTCACAGCTTTCCTTTTTTTATTTTTTACCTTTATAATTTTTTTTAATTTTGGGTATCAACTGTGGCCCTAATAGGTTAGGTGCCACAGTTGAGGAGGCAGGCGCCACAACTCCATCTAAGATCATGTGTGGCGCCTAAATAGTTAGGCGCCACACATGATATATTAAATATCAGCTGTGGCGCCTAGGCATCCCAGGCGCCACAGCTGATGAAGCAATGTGTGGCGCCTAAATAGTTAGGTGCCACACTTGCCCATTTTTTTTAAAAAAAAAAGGAAAAATTTCACATGGATAGTGTAATCCCTTATCTCTTAATTATTTCATTTCCCGCGTAGTGGTCCCGTGTCCACCCCTCATTCCTTCTCTTTTTGACTACTACTCCACTTTAATTATTCAATTACTCTCTCCTCCATTAAACTACTTTCCCTTTCTCATCTTCTTAGTGGATCCGTCGGCCCCCTCCCTCCATTTCCTATCATCTTCACACTAAAAAACACACCCACACGCTCACTCGTCACTCAAGCTAGCGTCACCAACGTGGTCCTCCACTCCCTGCGTTGGTCAATTAATAGATTTGTAATAAGAAGACTGTTTCATTCTAGCTTGCTTTGTTTAAATTTTTTTTTTAGTCAAGATAAACTGTAATATAACGTTTGCCTTTTTGTTCCTAATTTAATAGGAAAGAGTGAAAACCTAGCTTGTTTGGTTTGCCTTTTTACTTTGTTTAATTTTTTTTGCCGACAAGCTTGCGTTTTTTAGTAATCTTTTAATTTACTTAATTAGTTGTTGATGTACTGTGTTCTCATATCAAGTTCTTGTATTGTGATATTTTTTATGTTAGCTTTGGAGAGTATTAATGTAAGAATATTATTGTTGGGGAACTTGAATTTTAAATGTGAAAATTATATATATATATATATATATATAATATGTTGAAATATAAAATAGAAAGATTGACAATTTGTGGAGATGATAAACACAAAAGCCACTCATTTTATATAAAGCTTCACAATCAGGAAGCATAAAAAAGGGCCACAGAAAAAAAAAAGAAGAAGAAGAAGAAGAAGAAAGAAAAAAAAGAAGAAAAAAAGAAAAAAGGAGCCCTCTTGTAGCGCTTGTTTGAGGAAGTGCCACAGGATGGGGGTCTCCTGTGGCGCTTGCTGACGTAAGCGCCACAGTAGGACCCCCTCCTATGGCACTTGCTGACACAAGCGCCACAGGAGGCCCCCTCCTGTGGCACTTCCTCAAACAAGAGCCACAGGAGGGTATTTTTTTTAAAAAAAAATTTAAAATGGAAGCGTCACAGCTTTTTTTAGTGGCGTCCAGATATGTGGCACTTCTCTAGCGCCACAGTTAATACAATTATAAGCGCCACAACTTTACTTTTTTGTAGTAGTGAAATATACTAAAAATATAAATACTCTAAAGTGATTTAATTGACTTCCTTAATTTCTTTAAAAAAGTCAACTTTATTTTATAATTAGAATCGAAGGGAGTAGCATAAAGGAATAGAGTCAATAAAAACAAAATTGAGGCGAAGCCAAGTGGTGGTCCAAATCATTTTAGTCTAACTGAGTAAAACACGTGGAGTGGCCATTATATATATTTTCTCAAGACATGGGATCCCACTTTAGATGGCGGTGGGTAATCAAAGACAAACACCGCAGACACGGTGTTCGTTTGGAAGAGTTTATTTTTAGGTAATAAGTGTTTATAATTCGTGATTTACGGTATACGAGGTAAGTATGTGAGAGGAGTTTTTTCTCGGCTTACATAATAAGTACGTTTTGCCTGTTCAAAACGCTGAAACAAACACAGCTCGTGATCTTTTGGGAGTTAGCAGGGAAGGAAGCAAATTTTTTATTTGTGGAAACTGAAAAATCCAATGACACACCAATCGATATTAGTTATTGACTTGGTCAGTGACTTAGAAATTTGAACATGCAGTGCACGGAAACTACTTATTCACCCAAAGAATGCTGCTTCTGCCATCACAATGTTTAAATTTGTGGTGTCACAAGCCATATCTTCTTGTGTACTTTGAATTTGTTTCTATTGTTTATGCGCGCTATTCGTCAAGTTAATGGACTTAACATGAGAACTTATTAGAATATAAAATTTTAAAATATTACTCCTCCAGTCCTATTCATAAGATTGGAGGAGAAAGCTTTTTATCTTATTTATAATTCACATCATTAAATTTTTTACATAACATATAAGTTTATACTTCATTTATTATTATGTTTACTTTGTACCCTATCTATTAAATGGGAGTAAAGTTGAAAAGATATTAATTAAACTTTAAGACAATCAATGCGGCTTACAATTTTTTTTGAATGAAATATGTTAGAAATGCTTTATAAATAGGATAAAAGGAGTAACAATAATTATTCCAATTGAAACAAATTTCTATGTGACATTTTGTTAACGTATAAATGTATCAAAAAAATCTAAAATACATATCATATAAACTAATTTAATTAACTTACTTAATATATACATTAAGAACTTGAGGGAGTGTGTGCGCATAATGAGTTGAGTGGTAGACTAACCGGAGATGCAAGGAGTGAGGACGCCGTCGCCGCTGATCATGGAAGTGCCGAGCATGGTGGCGAACAAGAGGAAGAACTTGGCGAAGAGGGAGTTCTCAAGCTTGGATTTGAGGCAAGAGGCTCTCTTCATCTCACTGCTTGGCAACTCTAATCGATTATTAGAAACTTTTGCGTCTTCAGCTTGCTGGTTTGGGAGTAGTCCCACTTTAGCATAACGACATATGAGAGAGTACAAAGCGAATGTCCCTCCTGAAAATGTAGTGAATACATTTTCAAAAAATATTACGCTAGGCCCTTTTGGAAATTTGTGATGCATGAAGTAATAAATTTTGAACATGTTAAAATCGTTGCAGATATTTATATAAGGAGAATTACAGACAGGTTTCAAGTAAAAAGAGAAATGAGAAAATGGCATTTTGAAATCTTAAAATGAAAAATTGATTCCATTAATAACCTCACATGCAGGCTGTTGACAACTTTAGGAGCGTCCATTGAGAACTTCTTGAGATCATTTTTTTCATTTTGAGATTTTGATGAACCATTTTTTTATTTTCCTTTTTATTTGGGACCTAACTGTAATTCTCCTTTAATTCTACGTATTGTCTGAGTCTGACATGATTCCTTGACTAAAACTCTAGAATATTTACCGATGTGTTTAAAGTCTGGACTATAATCAATGAATGTTACCCCAGTTTCTGCACACAAGGCCCCACTTCTCCACCATATAAACGTTGGAGCTTGAAGAGTAAAACAAGACTTTTATTACAAGTCACTCGCTTCCCATTAAAAGGCAAATTTATCTCAAGGGAGGACTTTTCACATGACACTAACCACAAAGCTACTGGTAGAATGTCAGTCTCCTAGATCAAAAAGTTTAAGTACTTCCTCGATCCATATAATATAGGGTACTAGCAGCAGAACAATGCATGGTCTATAATATAGAACACCTGTTGTTTAATTAATATATTTTTTTTCTGTTTTATTCATATGATTAATATTCACTTTTCAACTTTACCTATTAATTATATCTCCCTCTCTCTAAAATAAAAATTCTAGTGCAATTATAATGATAAACGGTGGCTTTTCTCTCTCCTCACAATCATATTTCCCATCAAATGCTTTTATGAAATGACTATCTCTCTCATTTGATGAATAAAAAAAGTGACGCTCTCTCTCATGGAGATTGAAAAAGCACATAGATGTGAGAGAATACAAATAGGAAAAAGAAAATTTTACCTTTTTTTAAGAAATTAATTTCTTAATCACTCAACAAATGTCGCATTCAATGCAATGGCAGTTAATTAGGCATTCGTTCAAAACTGGATAGATTTAACGTTCATCACAACTCAGATTACCATGAGTTCGATGCTGATTGAATTAGCATTAATGTTCATTATCAATGATTATTAGTTACTCTTAAACGTTAATGAATGTAGCATACGAAGAGATCATGCTTGACTCTATATAGGCCCAACTTGTGTGAAGAGTTTCATTCTATATATATATCTATTGAATTAGTTTAGTAGTCCCATCATATCAGAATGCGATCCGGAAGAATAATGTTGGCTTCTTACGGGCGTACCAACACTTGGTTCAAGCCAACCAGTGTTCCCAAATCCGGACCGGACCGGTCGTTCCAGCTGGGAAACCGTAGAATCGAGCATCAAATCGGTTCGGTCCAGTGACCCGGTCCGGTCTGGGTTTTTTATTTTTATTTTTTTAAAAATCAATTTTTTTAATTTTTCTTTTATAATTGCATTTTAATAAGTCTAAAATTTTCAATTTCTTACCGGTTTGGCCCGGGTTGAGCTCCAGTTTGGCCCCGGTCTGACCCACTGACCCTTAACCCAGTACCTTAATCGGTTCAATACCCGGTCCGAGTTTTAATACCTTGAAGCCAACAGACTCAAAATACACTGTAAAGTGCGATGAAAAGTGAAACAGAAACGGAAAACAGAAATGGTAAAACAGAGCATGAGAGCATGACGCAAGCAGTGACGGCTGAATAGTGGCTGACGGCTTGGGTAGGTGATTGAAGAAGTTGGTGAGGCACACCAACGTTGAACCGAGAGTTATTTTTCTTTAGTTTAATGAGTAATGTATTAGTATAAATAGGTGAATGAGATTCAGTGTAAAATCATCAAGATTTGGAATAAACACATTTGAGTTTGGTTTCTATACCATTTTGGTACCAGAGCTGAGTTCTAGAGAGCCAGAGAGCGAAAGAGTGAGGAGTGGGTGAGGAAAAAAAAACGTGAGAAAAAGGGGGTGTCGGATTTTCCCTCTCGGAGCATTTTTTTGAAGAAACCGACCTCACCATCATGTTCAGAAGGCCGAAAAACCTAGGAATAGCCTCGGTCACCTCCGTGAAACACCTTCACGCGCCTCCACGGACGTCGCCGGAAAGTCGTCAGAAAAGCCACCGGAATTTCAGAGGGTCGCCGGAGTCCAGAGGTTGAAGACGACCCAGTTAGCTGCCACGTCATCCTGTCTGACCAGTCAGCGCCACGTCGTCCAATCACTGATTGCCACGTGTCATAACCGCCATGTCATCAATCCCAGTCAGCCCAACTTTCAGAAATTTCAATTTGACCCCTAAATTTGGTAAATTTTACAATTTCTTCCCCCAAAACTTTCTGAAATTACATTTTGGCCCCCCAATTTCTGCCAAAATTACATTTCGTACCCTAAAACTTTCTAAAATTACATTTTGGCCCCAAATTTCTGCCAAAATTACATTTCGGACCCTAAAACTTTCTGAAATTACATTTTGACCCCAGATTTTTGCCAAAATTACATTTCCATCCTTGAAAGTTATGAAATTACCTTTCTACCCCATTTGTCCATAAAAATTCCAGTTTTACCCCTTACTTGCCATAAAAACCGATCCTATCCTTGTACTTTTTCATCCTATACCTAACCTCACAAGAACAATTCCAAAATGCCTCCAAGACGCAGAAACACGTGCGAGATTGAGATGGACGAGATGAGACGCTGGATACAGGAACTAGAAACCACTGTACAAACGCAGCAAGCCATACTAGAATCTCGCAGTAAATATCCAGAGAATGATTCAATAACAATAGTTCGTCGTCCACTGACTACCGCCATCGTCCTCAACAACAGTCATTCCGCCTTAATGACATTAAGGTAGACATTCCTGAATTCGAGGGAAGACTCCAACCGGACGAATTCATTGATTGGCTACAAACAGTTGAACGAGTCTTTGAGTACAAAGAGATTCCAGATGAGCAGAAAGTTAAAATTGTTGCCATCAAATTGAAGAAACATGCCTCCATATGGTGGGAGAATCTCAAAAGAAGGCGTGAAAGAGAAGAAAAAACCAAGATACGAATGTGGGACAAGATGCGACGCGAGCTCTCACGTAAGTTTCTTCCAGAAAATTATTATCAAGATAATTTCCTTCAGTTACATCATCTTCACCAAAAGGCTATGTCTGTAGAGGAATATACGAGGGAATTTGAAAAACTTATGATGAAGTGTGATATCCAAGAGAGGGAGGAGCAAACAATAGCCCGTTATATCGGAGGATTAAATATCAACATTGCTCATCCGGTACAGCTCCAACAATACTGGACTCTGGACGACGTCATTCGTCTAGCCATCCATATTGAGAAACAGTTGCCCAAAAGGTTTCCGTTTCAACCGTCTTCCTCCAATGAAATTACTTTTGATGGACATGAAGCACACATGCATCAACCTATACAAATACATCAGCATAACTCTTCAAATAAGCATACACAAGAATATCAGTCTAACTCTTCAAGCAAGCCTCCAACAAAGGCTATCAAAGAATTTAGCTCCAAAGCACCTAAGTGCTTCAAATGTCAAGGATTCGGTCATATCGCTTCAGAATGTCCTACCCGCAGAGTTGTTACTATTATTGAAAGGGAAACTTCTGCAGTTTTTGAAGAAGAAGAGGAGCTCATACTCGACAAAGAACCTGTCTTTGATGAAGAGCCAATTTTTGATGAAGAAGTCATTCCTCCTGATCAAGGTGAAACACTTGTGATTAGACGAAGCTTGCATACAGCCACAGTGAAAGAAGAGCATTGGCTACGTCACAACATTTTTCATACTCGTTGCACTGCTCAAGGTAAAGTTTGTGACGTCATTATTGACAACGGAAGCTGTGAAAATGTAGTATCTAACTACATGGTAGAAAAGTTGCAACTACCAAATCACAACCATCTGTACCCATACAAGCTCCAATGGTTCAATAAAGGAAGCGCGGTCACAGTGTCAAAACGATGCCTTGTTACTTTTTCTATTGGAAAAAGGTATCACGATGAAGTTTGGTGTGATGTTGTTCCGATGGACGCTTGTCATCTTCTTCTGGGAAGACCTTGGCAATATGATCGACACGCTCTATACGACGGGTTTGCAAACACATATTCCTTCCAGAAGGATGATGTGAAGATTCAGCTTGAACCTTTGCCACCAGATAAACACGTCAAAATAAAAAATAAGCCTAAGTCATTTTTACTGAAGCATAAAGTTTCAGATCAATCTCCATTCATTGATGATGATGTTGTTTGTGACTCGAGGACGAGTCTTGTCCAACCCCGGGAGAATGAAACAAAAACAGAAAACAGAAATGGTAAAACAGAGCATGAGAGCATGACGCAAGCAGTGACGGCTGAACAGTGGCTGACGGCTTGGGTAGGTGATTGAAGAAGTTGGTGAGGCACACCAACGTTGAACCGAGAGTTATTTTTCTTTAGTTTAATGAGTAATGTATTAGTATAAATAGGTGAATGAGATTCATTGTAAAATCATCAAGATTTGGAATAAACACATTTGAGTTTGGTTTCTAACAGAGCATGAGAGCATGACGCAAGCAGTGACGGCTGAATAGTGGCTGACGGCTTGGGTAGGTGATTGAAGAAGTTGGTGAGGCACACTAACATTGAACCGAGAGTTATTTTTCTTTAGTTGAATGAGTAATGTATTAGTATAAATAGGTGAATGAGATTCATTATAAAATCATCAAGATTTAGAATAAACACATTTGAGTTTGGTTTCTATACCAAAAAGTCTATAGAAACAGCCGTTATTAATAAGTCCGTTGTTGCAGGAATGGGTCAGAGAGATCCAAAACAAATATTGTGGAAAAGATCGACATCGTGGTGGTTGGATATGACGTAGGGTGGAAACCAGTTTACGTACGAGCTAGGAAGTTTCAGCAGATCAGTGACATTACAACTCTTTATTAATGACACGTGTCTGATACTTCAACTCTTGTACATGGACAAGTTTTCTGTTTCTCTGAAGAGGTTCCTAGTGGTTTCGAGGTTTACTTTTGTTGGTGTCGAGGTAGAGACTGAAGTTAAGAAGCTAAGTGATGAGTATGGTCTAAGATTTAAGAAATACTAAGACATTAGGGAACTTACCAAGGGTTACAGGAGGTGGTCTAGTGGGAAACCTGGTTTGAAAGAGCTAGCTTTGAATGCTTGTGGAGTGTATTTGGAGGTACCAACATTGAGCAAGGAACAAGTTGAATATGCTTGATTGGACGCTTTTGCCTCTTTCTGTGTTGGCCACAAGTTGCTTGGTGTTTAGTGTGATTGTGCCTATATATATATATATATATATATGCTTCGTCTTAATTTGCTTCATGTACTTTTGCTGTTGAAGTTTGATTTTTTATGCACTTGTGACTTTTGTTTCTTTCTCTACAAAGTTTGATTCCGGTTGTAACGTTGTTAATTGGTGAATGTCTAGTATGGTTTGTAAAGCATGCTTTTGCCTAATATAATTCGCCTCATCAAACCCAGCAATAATCTCTGTATTATTACTTTAATGTTTCTCATGATAAAATATACGCATGCGTTTGCCTAATACTCATCTTCCGTCTTTAATAAAAGACCCAACTATTATTAGATTATATAATAGTTTATGCACCAGATAAATTAATTTAGTATGAAAATGATAAAGAAAAATACTTAGGTTATACCTTGAAAGTTTTTACCAAGGGGCAATTTTGCCCCGAAATTTTCTTGGAGGGCAATTTTGCCCTGGAAGTATGAAAAAAGGAGCAATTTTACTCTAGCCATTATCTCAGATAATTTTGACTGTTAGTTGGTCAAATATGCTGAGCTGACAGTCCACATGTCATCCACATTATTTTTGTTAAGGTGCAAAATTTACCCCGGAACTGTTAAATCAACTTTGAAAAAAGATTAAGTAAATGACACATGGACTTCCGGTTGACATGGATGACATAGGAGCTATCAGCTTAGTATATTTGATCAATTAACCGTCAAAATTAATTAGGATAAGGGCAAGGGCAAAATTACTCTCTTTTTTTTTTTACACTTCAGGGGTAAAATTGCCCCTCAAAAAACTTCCCGGGCAAAATTGCCTCTTAGTGAAAACTTTCAGGGTAAAATTGCCCCCTTAACCCTAAATACTTTAAAGTAATTTATTCAGTTTACTTAATCTCTCTAAAAAAAATTAAATTGATCTTATACTAGGGACCAGAGATAGTATATAATTCAGCCTCAGAACTCAATCTCTGTAGGTCACTTTCATGTTTTTATTCTGTTGCACCAACTCCACTGAAACGTGAGTTCATATCATCGGAGTCAGATGATGAAAAGATATATCCAGAGAAAATTAAATTAAACAGTGAAAGATTAGGTAACTTAATTACTACTTGCATTGCTCTTGTGGTTTTGAAAGGAATCACAATTTTTTTTCCCACGGTGCAACTTTATGGAACCATACAATACTCCATCTCTTTAGACTTGTCGGATCAGGCTCAATCTTGCGATTCTTTTTCCAACTAAGCTTATTTTCACTTTATTAGATATAGTAAACGATTATGACACAACAAAATCATGAATATAATAAATCGTTTTTTAATCTAAGTTATTTGAACTTGATGATGGAGGACTAATTAAGAGAACTCTCCTAAGATGAAAATTAGATTGAAGTGTAACACAAACATTTGATTAAATTATCTTAATATCTAGAGTTAATTATTTGACGGATTAATTAAAAAGATGAAATGAAATTTTATAAAATGATACTTTTTAAATTTAAAGCGCCATCCCAAACTTTCTATAGAGTTATTAGAATTTTTAGTTTTTCCATGTAGGTAAAATAAATTATGAATTTCTAAAATTTATTAAAAATGTACATATAACACTCTTATCATTATTTTAAGTCATGTACTCCCTCCGTAAATAAATATAAACTTTAAATATGAGAATAGACCAATTCTAGATATGAGAAAAGGCCTATTTACTATTTCCGACAGAATTTCAGTCAGAAAGTTTTCAGACAGAATTTCTGACGAAATTTTCTTCCGTAAATTTAGCCATGGAATTTTTTCCGTGGCAACTTTTGACGGAAATTCTGTCGAAAATTTTCTAACTTCAAATTTTGACAAAATTTCTGTGGGAACTTTTCTGACGGTAAATTCCGATGGAAATGTCAATGGCAACTTGCCACGAAAATTTTCCCTTGGAAAAAATTAAATTTTTTTAAAAAATAATATTTATAAAATTAAAATATTAATTATTAAATAATTCTATTTAACCTTACTTATTATTATTATATTATTTATTATGTTATTTTATTTAAAAATAATATATATGTTATTAATATTATATCTATAAATTTATATTAAAAATAATATTTATAATATTAAATTATTATTTGTTGAGTAATTTTAAATAAAAAAATTTTTTAATTAAATATATAAATATTTTTTGATGTTTTTATTAATTTTTTCATTATTTTTAATAATATTATATTTAATTAATAATTAATTATATCTATATAATTAATTAATTATCTGTGTGTGTGTGTGTGTATGATAATATCATATATATATATATATATATATATATAATAATATGTAATAATATGACACATGTTCATTTTGACGCAACTGGCAAAGACTTGCGCGCGAAGGCATCGGTAGCTTGAGGTCGCGGTTTCGAATGGGAGGAGAGACATTTTCAGGAATTATGAGATGTGGACACATGGCAACGAGAAGAAAGGGCGGGAGAGGGACACATGGCACACTGAGAAGAAAACATGTGGCATTTAGAATTTTAAAAAAAAAAAATTGATTTTTTTTTTAAATTGCAATTGTAAGGAATCTCGTCACAAATTTTTTTTCACGCATCTAGTAGCAACGGAACGGATTCCGTCAGAAATGTAGTCCGTCAGAAAAGCTGATTTCGTGGCAAATTCTGTCAGAAGTTCAATATTTTTTTGTAGTGATTCCTTTTAAAACATCATTTTGTTTCATTTGGAGATAAACAAGAGGAATGAGATTCTTACCCAACATTTGTCTCAACTTTCTTTGATTATCCATCCGTGTGCCATATTGTGGTAGAATAATCAGAATAGATATCACACATTCAAAATTCTAAAATGGAAAATATCTGGCTCCTGAATAAAAGCCAATTATAAAGGGAGAATTTATAATATCTTGTTGCATTGATGCATTTATGTACTACAATAAGTAAAATCAATAATCCCAACACTAAAATAGGAATTTTGTCATCATTAATTTTGATTTAGCTACATATGGAGGCTTTGAAAAATAATTTTGCTAGCTCTTTTTATGGATCATATAGTGTGTGTTTGGGGGGGCGTTTGAACCCCCCAAACGCCAAATTGAGCCTATAAACTCAATACCCAATTTGAAAAAAAAAAAGTTTGAGTGTTTGTTTCCCAAAGTGAGCAATCGAGCTTAATTCTATCTTAATAGCCTTTGCCATAAGCTCCATTTTTCAGCTTTTACTGATTTAGCTTTTGGGGAGAGTAAGAATGGTTAAAATATTTTTTCAGTTGTGTCCAGTATACTATCAGACTTATTGCAATTTTACCTTTAATGTACTTTTTTTGCTACAAAAATTAATTTCAACTATTATTTGGTGCTTTTAACCCTTAAAATATTTTTTTAACTGTACTCAATGCGTTATCAGACTGATTGCAATTTTATCTTTAATGTACTTTTTCAGTTCCAAAAATTATTTTAAACTATTTTTTGGTGTTTTTAACCCTTTAAAATATTTTTTCACCCACTCTCTCTTACTATTATTACAAAAGTCACTTGTGCTTAAGTCAATCCAAACAAGTTTTACTTTTGCAAAAGTCATTTATATAATCGCTGTTCTAAACATAAATCACATTACACAATCGGGCTTTTACCAAAAATAAAATTACCAAACGCTAAATTGAGAAACTCCATTTTTCCTATCGCTGTTCCAAACACACTCATAATCTGGAAATTGTGCACTATAATAATTTATTCAAACAGCTTTGCAAACTTCAAGTTGCAAATATGTAACCATATCATAGATGTATCTATCAAGTTTATTGAATACTTGTATGGTTTATATGCTATTCAAATGTGCCCATATATGAGTTTGATACATTTCTAGGAATTCATAGATCCATCCCAAATCACAACTGGTGATATTCTCATAGTTAATATTATTTGAGAACAAGCAGCACGTAATAATATATTGGCTATTCATAAAGAATCTTCTGGTTCTTTAATGGATGTTAATACATAATATATAATAATTTGTTGCATCATACATGTGGCTTGGATGATCAAACTAGTCACGCCAACAATATATTTATTTGGATCAGTAAACTTATGGTTTACTGTAACAATTTTTCGATTTGGATACCATATGACCGGATTGAAACCTTCATCTAACATGACTCACACTATTATTCTAACAATCTCCCCTTTAAGTGTGAGTTATACAGACATATTTTTCTTATTCCTATATTAGTTCTTCATGAACTATATCAATTTTGTTATTGATTCTTCAAGAACTATATTAATAATATTTCTTGTTTGTTTTGTAAAGTTCTCCAAGAACAACCACATTGTTCTTCAGAAACTAGTAGATATTGTTATGTCAATTCTTTAGGAAGTCTCTGTGTAGTTCTTCATCAAGAACTGTCTTCTCGATATATTCAATATCTCTTTATTGAAAAAACATTACTTTAGGAATTGACGATACATGATCATAGCAAAAGCGAGCATTGCAAATTTGGAGAATCTATATTACTTTTCCCATGATATAAATCTCCTTAAACATTATTCTTAAACCTTTTTAAATTAAATTAGACTACACTATCATCAAGTTCATGATAAATCTTCAAGATAAATCATAAAAGTTTCAATTGTGTTTAAAATCAAAGATCTATCCACATAGTGGGAGAATAAAGGAAGAACGTACAACACTATGCACATATATAGCAGGAGAAGTAGTTCATGATTATACGAAAACATATCTACCCAACATATAGATTCAAAATGAATATGTCCTATTATGAATAATATAACCATTTTTTTTGTAAGTGATATAATTTTTTTTTTCTTTGAGATATGAATATATTAACTTTTAAAACATTTAGTTGGTAATAAACATGATTGTGATCTACCATTCAAAATTTTCAAGTCAACAACTATGGCTGTGAAAATTCCTTATGTGGCCTATTTCATAGAAGCCAACACGTTTTCAAAACTTTCCATAGACCTAAACTAATTTGCAATAAGAGAAGTCTAAGCAACAATTTCAATCGGGATAAATATGCATGCTCTATCACATAGAGTCAAGTTTAAAATAAAAGATAATCAATAGGAGGCGGACCTTGGTTAGAGTGGTCTACTGCTCTGTATTACCTTTTTAGAATCGTTAGTGCAATGATATTCTCTTGTGCTTCTCCGTTTTGAATCTGTTGCTCCATATTAATTTCCACGCCCTCGAGGAAACACTCACAAAGTAAGGATTTGTTCATTAGCCATCATTACAGTGATCCTAATCTTCAACCTCTTGCACCGGTTCAACCCCTTTGTCTCTCTCCATGCACATTTATGGGTTTATATTAAAACAGAGGGAATGGAGGATCTGTTGATTTTGTTCAGCAAACAACAAAAATAGATGGGCAAGGACCATCCGCACCAAAATCGCAGAGACGAAAAAGTACTCAGGTTGTGTCATATCTGTTTCGTTTAAATATTTCCTCGTGGCCACGGAAGCTGATTAGTATTAGGGAGACTATAACAATTTATCTTGAGAAACAATTTCACTCCTCAGTAGAACTCTTGGTGCATAGAATAAATCCAGCTACAAAGCTAAAGGGAGGTTATAATATAGATCTTTGAAGAGAAATATGAAGACTGAATTGTTATATTAGAATGAGAGGATTTACATGGTATTTATAGGACAAAAAATAGAGACAGAGAAAGAGTGATTAACGGTGAACATAGAAAATAGTCAACAATATCATGCAATCACCGAATAACTTCTTACTAGTGACACCTATAATTGTGGATCTGTGTTTTTCCATTTCGGTGCTTCTACACTCCCCCTCAAGTTGGACTGTAGATATCAATCAAGTTCAACTTGCCAATCAGATACTCAAATCTATCCTTGGACAGTCCTTTAGTGAGGATGTCTGCGGTCTGTTCTTTAGAGGGTATGTACCTTAGATCAATGATACCCTCGTCAACTTTTTCCCTTATAAAATGTCTGTCTATCTCGACATGTTTGGTTCTATCATGTTGAACTGGATTATGAGCAATATTGATTGCAGCCATGTTATCACAATAGACTTTGATCGGTAGATTTATGCATTCTTTTACATCTTCAAGAACACGTTTTATCCATATGCCTTCACAAATCCCAAGTGACACAGCTCGGTATTCAGCCTCAGCACTGCTTCTTGCAACTACACTTTGCTTTTTACTTCTCCATGTGACCAAGTTACCCCATATATACGTACAGTATCCAGATGTGGATTTCCTATCATCTTGATCACCTGCCCAATCAGCATCTGTAAACAATTCTATATTTCGTTTATCAGTCTTTTTGAACAGTAAGCCACGTCCTGGAGATCCCTTCAAATAACGAAGGATCCGGTATACTTCATTCAAATGCTTCTGTGTAGGATTATGGGAGTGCTGACTAACCATACTAACGGCAAATGCGATATCGGGTCTGGTATGGGACAAGTATATTAATTTACCTACCATTCGCTGGTAGTTTCCTATGTCCACAGCTTTACCAAGGTCTGCTTCTTCGTTTATTTTATCAACCTGAATAGGTGTGTTACTAGGTCTGCAGCCTGTCATCCTTGTTTCCTTCAAGAGATCCAGTATATACTTTCTTTGGGAAATATAGATACCACCTTTTGACCGAGCAACTTCCATCCCAAGAAAGTACTTCATTTCTCCAAGATCTTTGACTTGGAATTCCCGTGTAAGTGCTCCCTTGATTTGATTGATTTCTACCTCATCATCTCCAGTAAGGATTATATCATCAACATATACTGCTAGAACAGCCATCTTGGCTTTATGATGTTTAAAGAATAAGGTATGATCACTCTGCCCCTGAGTATAACCATGTCTCTTCAAAACCCGGGTGAATCTGTCAAACCAAGCACGCGGAGATTGCTTTAACCCATATAACGATCTCTTTAACTTGCAGACTTGGTTAGTCTTTTTTCCTGGAAACCCTGGAGGTAACTTCATATACACCTCTTCCTTGAGTTCTCCGTTGAGGAAAGCATTTTTTACATCAAGTTGGTGCAGATTCCAATCTAAATTCACTGCAATAGATAAGAGAATTCTGATGGTATTTAACTTGGCTACTGGAGCAAACGTTTCAGTGTAATCTTCCCCATATACTTGCGTGAAGCCTTTTGCAACCAATCTAGCTTTGTATTTCTCAAGAGTTCCATCTGCTTTATACTTAGGAGTGAATACCCATTTGCACCCAACAGGCTTCTTCCCTCGTGGTAGATCTACTACATCCCATGTCTTATTATGCTTAAGAGCTTCCATTTCCTCCAAGACAGCTTGTCTCCATTCAGGTATAGCCATAGCTTCATCAATAGTGTCTGGTATCCTAATTCTATCAAGATGAGATACAAATGCATTGTATTTAGATGAAAGGGCCTTATAAGAGACAAACTTCTCAATGGGATATCTAGTGGATGATTTGGGTTGTCTAGGTTGTTTTCGCACTGCAATGGGAAGATTAAGATCAGAACCTTCTGTTTCTCCTGGACTTGCCTCTGGTATCGACTCTTGGTGAGTGCTAATAGCTTGTGGCTCATTACCTCTTTTGTGTCGCCGTATATAGGTATTACCCCACATATTTGTTTCTCCCCCTGGATTTGGTACATTATCAGAGTTATCAAGGTTGTCAGGATTATTAGGGATATCAAGGTTGTTATCGGGAGCATCAGAGGTATCAGGATTAGGTTCTGTGTGGGTCGGTGTATAAATTGTGACTGTTTGGTCATCCTTTAGTGTTTCTTTTGTCTGAAATTCACCATCTCTCTCCCCCTGAATTGCAGACAAGGCATAATAGGGTGTATTTTCAAGAAAGGTGACATCACAGGTGATAAATAAACGTTTGGAGATCGGATCATAACACTTATATCCTTTCTGGGAATGAGAATAACCAAGGAAGATACACCGAAGGGCTTTAGGGTCAAGTTTATTGGTGTGATGGAGGTGGACGTATGATGTGCAACCAAACACCCGGAGTGGTAGAGTGTTTTCGAGGTATGGGAGGTTATAGTATTTGTGGAGGAGTTGAAGTGGTGTTTTATAAGACAGTGGTCGGCTTGGCATTCGGTTAATGAGAAATGTGGCAGTAAGGACAGCATCATCCCAATGATATTTAGGAACATTACTGCTAAACATGATGGCTCTGGCAGTCTCGAGAATATGGCGATTCTTTCGTTCAGCAATACCATTCTGCTGAGGTGTATTGGGACAAGTACTTTTTTGAACAATGCCATTTTCGGTCAAGAAGGTAGATAGAACCTGATTGAAGTATTCAGTCCCATTATCGGTGTGCAAGATCTGGATTTGGGTTTGGAATTGGGTTTGGATCATATTGTAGAAGTTAAGGAATGTTTGATACACTTCTGTTTTATCCTTCAACAAGTAGACCCAACTGACACGTGTATGATCATCGATGAATGTGATGAACCATTTTGTTTTGGATCGGTTTGGAGTACGGGATGGTCCCCATAAGTCACTGTGAATTATGGAAAAAGGTTTTGATGCTTGGTATGGGATTTTTGGAAATGAAGTACGATGATGCTTAGCCTTTTCACATGAATCACAATGAAAATCAGAGGTGATTTTATGAGGAACAAGGGATGGAAACATTTGAGTCATGTAATTTAAATTTGGATGACCTAAACGTTTATGCCATAACTCTAAGTCATTAGTGCTAGGGAGAGACACTTTATTGCAAGATTTAATCTGATGACTATCACTTTCATCAAGGTAATAGAGACCATCAAGCTCTTTTGCACTCCCAATCGTCGTCCCTGTCAGCAGATCTTGAAAAAGACAGTGAGTAGCAAAGAAGTTAACTTGACATCGTTCATCATTAGCTAATTTGCTCACAGATAGTAAATTACACTTCAACTTTGGAACATGTAATACGGAGTGAAGAGTGAGTGTAGCAGAGATTTTGATGGAACCAATTCCAGTTACAACAGACTCTGAGTTATCAGCAATTCGCACTGTCACTCCTTTGGTAATAGGAGTATAGGATGAAAAGAGAGCCTTATTGTCAGTCATATGATCCGAGGCACCTGAGTCAACAATCCAACAATTCCCTGTACATAGTTCTTTTATCATAGCCAAGGCTTGAAAGAAATTACCTCTCCTGACTACTATGGCAGTAGGCTTTGTCGTAGTTTGTAATGTGGCTAGCATTTCTATGATTTTGTGCAGTTTGTCACTTTGGGATAATTCCTTGGAAGCTTCAGTCACGTAACCTCTGTCTTGCCCTCTTTTCGGCTTCCAGCCAATAGGTTTACCATGGAGGTTCCAGCAAGTGTCCTTTGTGTGCCCCTGTTTCTTACAATGATCACAGAGTGGACGACCTTTAGAACTTCTTTGTTCTATGGATCGAACAATAGAGATGTCATTAGAATCATATCGTGGCACGGAGGAAGAGGCATTAGAAACTATAGACATATTGACCAATCTGGAAATGAAGAAACACTACAATGGTCGCTAGTACTGATAGGGAAGAACACCGTGAGTAGTATGAAACAGTACCGTTAATGAATAGTACGTGGTGAATAGTACCAGTGAATAGTACGTGATGAACAGTAACAGTAAACAGTACCGATGAATAGTCTTGATCAACAGTACACGTGAATAGTAAGTTGTCACGGACAAAACAGCACCAATGAACAGTAATGAGTCACGGACTGAACAGTGCCTATGAATAGTGACCTGTGAATAGTACCTGTCTCCCCCTTTTTTTTTTTTTTAATCTTTTCTTTCTTTGTCTTCTTCTTTCTCAATTCTCTGCGTTCCTCTCTCTTCTGGGCTGTTGATTGCGTGACTTACGTTCTTTCTCTGGAGGATGCTCGATGAGACTGTGAGATCCTGATTGGAGTGAGCTTACTGGAGTGAGAGCTGAGAGCGCCTTAATGAAGAGAGTGGGTCCGATGGAGATGATCCACGATTCTGGCAGCAGTGTGGACTGTGGACGGGGGACGGTAGCCGGACTACGGTGATTTGGGAAGACGGAGAGACGTGGTACTCCGATTCCCTTTCTACTCTCGTGCCCAGATATAGCTCTCAGGTTCCTTTCTAAACACTATGATGATGGTTACAAGGAAGAAGGGAGAAGACGCCGGCCGTGATAGTGATGAATGTCACTGGTGGTTGTCTTCTCCGATTTCTTTATGTGTGCCTAGATTTGACAACGATGGAGGAGGAAGTCACCCAAGTGGAGATTGATGACGGTGAAGCCGTCGGCAACCTGATGTGTCCTGATGTCTGCGACAAACGGTAGAACTCGTTGGGCAGAGACAGACTGGGAGGCACCGACCTTGGTTCTAACAGAAATTGGGACGCTGGGACAAGCGCCGACAACGTCAGAGACAGAGGTACCGATTCTAGTTCTGATATTAACAACACAGAACACAACGGTGACTATTTTTGATTCAGTCTTGATTCTTCTCTAACGCTCTGATACCATGAAGAGAAATATGAAGACTGAATTGTTATATTAGAATGAGAGGATTTACATGGTATTTATAGGACAAAAAATAGAGACAGAGAAAGAGTGATTAACGGTGAACATAGAAAATAGTCAACAATATCATGCAATCACCGAATAACTTCTGACTAGTGACACCTATAATTGTGGATCTGTGTTTTTCCATTTCGGTGCTTCTACAATCTTCAATGGAGTGCGCTTGTTGGAATCTACTAAAGAAACCCAAACGGAGCTTAAAGACATGGAAAAAAAAAAATTAAGTATAAACAAGATGCCATACACTCATTTGGTTGAGTCTCAAAGACATGAAAAAAAAATTAATAAGTATAAACAAGATGTCACAAACTCATTCAGTCAAGTCTCATGCCGATAACGCATTATAAATAAAGAGAAAGAGAATACAAGAGTCAGAGAGGATAATTCTTATTCATTATTGAGGTGTAACCAGTACATAGCACATGTTCTCTATTTATAAGCATAACTTTACAATCTCAATGGAATTGGTACATACAAATTTCATAACTTTAAGGGATAATTGTGGGATATTGGAGATAATATAATAGAGATAATGGAGATATATGGATATCCACACAAATATTATTTTTATAACAGTAGGAAATTTAATTTTTGTTCCAAAATGGCCCTATTTATGAATGGGTGAGAGAGAGAGAGTAATAATAAGAAAATGATAAAATAGAATGTATGTAATCTAATAATTAACTGAGAGCAAAATAGGAAAAAATGTATTTATTACTGAGACAAACTCAAAAGAGATCTTATATTTAGGGACAAGTCCATTAAAAAAAAGACTCTGAGACAGGGAGAAAGTACCAAGTCATGTATGAAATTAATAAATTTTTCTAAATTTATCTGTATTAAAGTTTTCCCCCTTTCTGCGTTTAGGTTTGTAGTGCGACGATCCACCAACGGTAACAATCTTCATTGTGCTTGTATACATCGAATTGACACTTTAATAAATTAAATGTTCATCAAACGTTAATAAAGTCAGTTAGTTGGTATATATGGGAATTCATTATATTTTCCCCCGAAGAAACTCAATAGTGGAACACATTGAATTTAAAGTCCATTTTTTAAAAAGAATGGTAACTACTACATATTTCCAAGAGGAATGAATTCTGGAACAGTTTTCTAAGTGACGTTTCATTGCTGCATATCTAATCAATGTTTGCGTTGACACTAAGGCAGTTGATGGGTTGGGAGGAGAAAAACTCACTGGTGGCGGGTTTAATGTTGGAGCTCGGACTACTAAAAGTCAAATCAGAATATCAAAAATTCATTCATTCATTAATAATACTCTAATATCAAACTTAAATTTTAATTAAATTATACTACCAGTCATAAGAATAGGAAGAGGCGTTCTAGTCCTCTAGCTATCTAGCTATAAATACCCAAAGTCTCTCAAGGACCTTGGCATTGAGCAGCATATCTGAAAAACCAGAAGTTGTTGGAGTTTAAAAATGGCAGCGTCTCGATATTCAACCATTTCGTACAACCCCACCACCTCCAAGTTCACAGTGATATATAGAGGCAAATCCATAGAAACAACAGTCACCGATAAGGCTTTCGTAGCAGAACAATGGGTTCAAGACATTCTTAACAAATATGTTGGCAATGCTAAAGTCGTGGTTGGATTGGACGTAGAGTGGAGGCCCACCTTCATTCCCTACACCAGCAACAAATCTGCAGCATTACAACTCCGCATCGACGATAAGTGTCTCATTCTTCAACTTTTCTGCATGGACGATTTTGCAATCTCGCTCAAGAGCTTCTTCAAGGATTCCAAGTTTATTTTTGTGGGAGTGGAGGTAGAGAAAGACATAAGGAAGCTTGGTGATGAGTACGGTTTGAAGTTTAGGAACAGCCAAGACATTAGGGATCTGGCGATTGAGAGCGACAGAAACGAGTACTGGGATATTTGTGACAGGACTGGTTTAAAGAATCTGGCTATGATAGTTTCTAATGTGCAGTTGAACAAGCCTTTGAATGTTTGCCCGAGCAATTGGGAGGCAAGAACTTTGAGCAAGGAACAAGTTGAGTATGCTTGCCTGGATGCATATGCCTCTCTCTGTGTTGGCTGGCCACAAGCTGCTTATCGGTTAAGGGTATATATCATGTTCAGATGACTCGTTCTCCTCCAGTGTTTTGTGTTTTGTTTTGTGTGTTTTGTCATTTTGATGGTCTTTTCATGCAGGCTTTGTTGTTTATGCTTTTGATTGGTGTTTTGGTTTATCTTTCTGTTCTGGTCATTTGAAGTATTTATTTTGGGGTTCTAATTCCGCTGGTGTTAATTACTGTTAAAGGCATATATGAGCACTCGTAAGTTGTGTTCTCTTTTTTTAGCAAAAGTTGAATATGTAATCGTGGAATTCTCATCAACCAAATCCAGATTATTAATAAATACTCCCTATCGTCCTTTTTATAAGGAACATTATTTCATAGTGGTGGTCGTTAATTAGTAGATGGGAACCAAACCGGAGGTAGTACAAAGCTAAGAGTGAGGCATCTGATTCATCAATTGTGCATATTACACTCAATATTCCACATCAAGTGGTTAGAAACTGAATCAATATGACTTAAGCTTCATCAGGTGAATCATATGGTTTTAAAGTTAGGAAAATAGAAAAGGCGAAAAATCGTAATTTAACCCTACCAAGCGGCTATTTCGTTCCCAACTACTATATCCCAACCACGCTTGCACTTGCTAAATCTACTTCGTGATTTTGAGCTCCAGTAAGTTTGTTTTGGAAAACCAAACAGCAGCAATCATGTTAAAATGAAGTGAATTTAGTTTAAAAACTAAGCTCCCCCTCTATATATATACACTCATATTTGTTTTACCGTGATTCTTACGATTGTTAGGAACATAAAATACAGATAATTAAGAGAATATCTATACATTATGGACACATTTGAGTTTTGAGTATCTTACTGTTTTATAACTACTGAAGCCAAGCATATTCTTACTAGCTAGTTCGGCTCGCAGGGATAAGTGTCAAAGCGCCTATTAGCATCACACAATATAATCATTTAATAAACAAAGCACATGATGAAAGGCGCAAGAATTAATGTAATTCTATTTCTAGATCCTTCTCTTATATACTTGGCCAAGTATGTATATTCTATTGGATGTGTTTCATTATATAATTATATAATACTATTGAAATACCTCTCCTCTTGTAACCTCTAAACATAGAAATGAAGGAATACAATTTTTTCATTCTGTCCATCATCGCTCTCTTCATTGTTGAATTTCAATTAATTTAAAGTTATTCTTCAAACGGAAAATACTAGAAGTCCAACTAGGATGGCAGAATAAAAAAGGAATATTAACAATGACTCTTTCCAAGAGAAATTCTGGAACAAGTTTATAACCACTTTATTAGTATTAGCATATCGTTTTTTTTTTTTTTGTGCCATAAGTATTAGCATATCCATCCATTCTCTGCATCAAAATGTTGCCCTTGGAAGGAGAAAGTCGTTAACTGTAACTCACTGGTTGCGAGAACTTAGAACACCAAATGTCCAATTAGAAAATTAAAATTCATCGGAATCAGGAATATAAAAAAATTAATATTAAATTAAATTATGGAGTAGTTAAGAAGATTAAGAATTAAGATTAATTAAGGGAGAGGAAGCATAAGCCGTCACATCGCATGCTTGACGCTATAAATACCCAACATTCGCAGAGAGCTTCACCTACAGTTCACACTTCACAGTAAGTGGTTTACCTGAAACCTGAAAATTAAAGGAAAATGTCAGCATCTCATGTTCCAACAATTTCTCACAACACTGCCACCTCCAAATACAGTCAACCATGGAAATAGCAAATCCATTGAAACAACAGTTACTGATAAGGCCACTGTAGCAGAGGAATGGGTTCAAGAAATCATAAACAAATAACAATGGCGGCGACAATGCGAAAGTGGCTGTTGTTGGATTGGAAGTTAAGTGGAGGCAACAAGCAAATAACGTTAATATTCCATCAACATTACAACGCTTCATAGATGATAAGTGCCTCATTCTTCAACTCTTGTACATGGACCATCAGTTTCCCTCTTCGCTAAAGAGCTTCTTCAATGGCTCAAATTTCGCTTTTGTTGGAGTGGAAGTAGCCAACAGTATCAGTAAGATTATTCAAACTTATGGTTTAGAATTCAAGAATTTGGTAGACATTACGACAGATATGTTGAGCTTAATTGCGAGTGGAGATAGAACTGATGATTTGAAAGATGTGGCTGTGATAGTTCAACAGAAGACTTTTAGTGCTTGGATGAGTCAATATTGGGATGCAAGAATATTGAGCTCCGAACAAGTTCAATATGCTTGCCTCGATTCTTGTGTCTCTTGTTGTCTTGGCTCCAAGAAGCTAGCTTGTTGGTTAAGTTAAGGATATAGCATGTATGTCCCAATGTTTGTTTTTCAGCCTGGGTTTTAATTTTTGCTTCGATCTAGCTAGCTAGGACTTTTGCGTTCACTACTGTTTTGATTTTTATGCTTTTAATTTGTTTTTTGGTTGTTCATGGTGCAAATTAACTGGTCATTTGTAGTTTGATTTTGGGGGTGTAATGTTGCTGGTGTTTGTTACTGTTAATTAATGATATTTAGATTATGGTTTTCTTCCAAGTTTTGGACTATTCACTTATTCTTTCTTTTTTTATCCCTTGGGGTAAAAGGACTATTCACTTATTCTAGATCACCTTAAACAAAACTTTCACCCTATGTTTGGATGGAGAGAAAATTAGGGGAGAAAGAATACTAAACAGAAAAACTCTAAAAAATAGTAAATTTTTTTACCATGTTAGGAAATTTTTATTCCTAGTATTCTCTTTCTTTTATTTTCCCCTCACTTTTCTCTCCATCCAAACATAGGGAAAGATCAATAAGTTTATTCTAGCAAATTATAATCCAATTGCAATCTGGTTAAAATGAAGAAAATATAGTTTGAAATATCCCAAAATTTTTAATCTAGTTGAACTTGATGATGGAGGATTAATCAAGAGAACAATCCTTTAACACAAACATTCGACTAAATTAAACTGTCTTAGTAATTGTATTTTGCACTAGTGTATTTTGAATTGGGACTTATTAAATTAAAAAAAAAAAAAAGACATTTCAAGCTTTTTTCTAGAGACGTCATAATTTTTAATTTTAGCAAGTCAGTAGAAAAACCTATAAATTTTCATACACACACACACACACACACACACACACACACACATATATATATATATCTCCGGGGCCGGACATGCTTCAGATTTTGCCCCAAAAAAAACGACTTGTGAAGGATTTGGATGATCAAATTTGGTTAGGGTTTGGAGTCTGATGAAGGGTTTCGAATTTCCACCCACTCTTCTTTGTGCTTGAATACATGAATTCACTCTAGGAAAATTTAAATGTTAATTAAGTCAGTTAGCAGTTGTTGAGCATATCAAGTTTATAAATATTAATTAATTATTATTATTTGGGATATTATTTAGTATTTATTATGATTAGATATGAATATTATATTTTAGGAATATATCTTTAAGATATTATGAGTTGATTAGATTGGATTATGATAGATTTTAAGGTTAGAGTTAGTTTATTCTTGCCTATATAAAGGCCCTCTTTGTGCTCTCTTTTATTCTAAAGGATCAATAATATTAGTATTTTCTCTGTGCTTCAATGTGATCATTCAATCTCAACATGGTATCAGAGTCTTAAGCCCTGTGTGGCACGCAACATTGAATTTTGAGGGATTGGGATTAGGACTAGGATTGATATTAGGAGTGGAATTGAGATTAGGATTAAGGTTTTATAATTATGTTTGGTATGGAGTTCTATTGAGAGGGGCTGTTTAAATTCATTTTATTTCTTAATTATTTTCAATCGTAGAAAGACTATAATACCCCTACTGATAATTAAAAAAATATTATAACAAAATTTATGGCCTCTCCGATCTTTCCCGATCTTCCTCTCCATGAGAATAGAAGACAACTGTTCTCTTCCATTGCCTCTAAAGAAGCTGCGAATCTTTTTGTTCATCAATATTCTTGGAGAATAAATTATACTCTAAACAAAATCAGGGAAAATGAATAAAATGAAATCAGGGGAAAATCAAAATGCAGAAACTAAAAAATGATCAGTATATTATAATTATTTGAAGAGCAAAACGAAGTCGATTGAATCAAAAACAAAAAGAAAACTAAATATTAGGATGTTGCCGTTAAAGAAGTGCAAAATATCTTTTGCAATATGTTGTGGCAATGGAGGGAGAGTGATTGTGTGAAAATGAACAAGTCCTAGGTTAAAATGAGAGGGTTAATTTTGCCCAAAAAAATATTATAATCAAGGATATTTTTGTCCCTACAATTTGCAATCCCAGGACTGAAAACGCAATACCAGGGGATAGGTGGTTTTGCCGTGATCCCACTTTCGTGGTACTCTCAATCCCAAGTTATCCAAAGTCCCTCATACCAAAAAATACAATTCGACCTAATCCTTGACTCAATCCCAATCCCTACCTCCCAATGTTTCACACCAAACAAGGCCTCAGGGCTCTTTCTTTTACCCTTAGTGGTTTCGTTCTAGTCTCTCATGGTTTCAGATTTGGATGAGTTTCGTCTTCTTCTGGCTACATTCTTTTGATTTTGGTCCTTGGTGAGACTTTTAGTGTTCGTCCCTGGTGAGACGTTCGTTGTTGGTTTGGTCTCTTGTGAGATAATTCGTTGTTAGTTTGGTCCCTATTGAGATCATTCATTGTTGGTTTGGTCCCTGGCGAGACCATTTGGTGTTCGTCACTGGTGAGATGTCCGTTGTTGCTTTGGTCCCTTGTGAGACCGTTCGTTGTTGGTTTGGTCCCTGGTGAGACCGTTTGGTGTTCATCCCTTGTAAGACGTCCATTGTTGTTTTGGTCCCTTGTAAGACCATTTGTTGTGGCTTCTACTCTTGTTGATACTCTTTGTTGTTCAAGCTCCTGGTGAAACTAGTGGATTATTACTTCAGCCTTTGTTGTTCGAGTTATAGGCTATGGATCATTGTTTTCTTGAGGATTTGTTGCTGCTTGGGCAAACTGCTTCCAGCTTGAGGGGAAATGTTGAGAATATAAAGTTTAGGAATATCAATTAATTATTATTATTTGGGATATCGTTTAATATTTATTAGGATATATTATATATGAATATTATATTTTAAGAATATGTTTTTAAGATATTATGATTTGATTTGATTTGATTATGATAGATTTTAGGGTTAGAGTTAGTCTATTCTTGCCTATATAAAGGCCCTCCTTATACTCTCTTTTATTCTAAAAGATCAATAATATTAATATTAGTATTTTCTCTATGTTTCAATATAATCCTTCAATCTCAACGGTAGTTAAATTGGTATATAGAATTCAATAGTTTTTTTTCCTTTGCTATATGTTATATTGTGATGTTAATATATGGTTGATGCTAAGCAAATATTCATCTAACGCGAGGTTGGCAAAAAAAAAGGGGGTTAATTAATATAACTTTTGGTTTTAGTCTCTCAAGTTTGAAATCAATGGTTTTAGTCCCTGAAGTTTAATCTGATTTTCGTTTTGGTCCCTCAAGTTTGAAATCGGTAGTTTTGGTCCTTAAAGTTTGACTCAATTTTGGTTTTGGTCCCTAGTGTTTGAAAAGGAATTGGTTTTTTTTCGGGTTCGGTTTGGGTTTCATAATCGGGTAACCAAGTCCTTTTCAAACTTGAGAAACTAAAACCAAAATCGGTCAAACTTCATGGACCAAAACCACTTCTTTCAAACTTGAGGGACCAAAACCAAAATCAGGTCAAACTTCAGGAACCAAAACCACTTATTTCAAACTTGAGGAACCAAAACCAAAATCGGGTCAAACTTCAGGGACCAAAAGTTATATTAACAAAAAAAAATCAAATGTTCATTAAACGTTAGTGAGGTCAGTTGGTTGGTATGTGGAACTCAATAGTTTCTTTTTACGAAAAAATTCAATAGTCGAAAACCTTCAATATCAGGATGTTGAAAATCCATTTGCCAAAATTGAAGAAATTGTGTCACAGTATTTTAATAAAATAAAGATGTAAGATAAAAGAGTACGAAAAATTAATTAAAATTGTTTAACCCCATGGCTTTAATTTTCTTAAATGAAATTTTTTTTTAAAAAATTCTCCCTGCCTACTTTTTCTCCCTTCCCCCAAAAAAGCCTTAAGCCAGTAGATGGGAGGAGAAAAACTCATTGGTGGATTTAATGCTTGGGCTCTAAATACTAAAAAAGTCAAATCAGAATATTAAAATTAAAATTCATTATTAATAATATTATCAAACATTATAGTTTAAATAATATTCCTTTCATATGGGCCAAAAAAAAATCATTTCATCGCTTTTTAAGTTGTATATAAGTTTCAAATAATTGATTTACGTTAATCAAGAAAAATTTTAAAATTAGTTGAAGATAATAAATATTTTTCTAAATTATAATTAAAGAGGATAAGTGAGAGAATAAATGTAATAAACATAGTCAACAAAGGGTACAATTAGAAAAAACACAATAAATATTTAGATATACGAAAAATGAAGCTTATATTTTAGGACACACACATTTACAAATTTAAAATTTATAATAAGGGACAGAAGGGGCATTAGTACTATAAGAATATGATAGGTGAAGGAAAATTAAGAGGGTAGGACAAAACTTACAACGAGTTGGATTCATATTCGGATCTGGGTTAAGCCATTAAAACTCCATATGGTGTCGAACCACGGATGCTTGGGCGAGGTTTAGATAGACTACTAACACAGTAGATCACCACACAAGAAAGATTAAAGGGTAGAGAAAAAGTCATAAAACTCAATAACTTGGGTGAGATGCAAGTGAATGAGGAACCACTAATTAGGGAGGTGTGTTTTTTTACTTACTTGCCTTCCAAGTAACAATCAAGAAATTAATGTTGATTGATTTTCTAGTATGAGGTTACTTAGCTTGCTTCTCAATTCTAAATCAAATATGACAGGAAGAGGCATTGTAGCTATAAAAACTCAAGATTCGTAAGGACCTACTTTACAGTGTGCAGCATATCTATCTGAAACCCTGAAGGCTGAATTTGAAGATCAAAAATGCCTGCATCTCTCTATTCAACCATTTTGCACAACCCCACTACCTCTAAATTCACAGTGACATATAGAGAGAAATCCATAGAAACAATAGTCACTGATAAGGCCTCTATAGCAGATCAATGGGTAAAGACATCCTAAACAAATATGTTAGAGATACTAAAGTGGTGGTTGGATTGGACGTGGAAAGGAGGCTTACATTCATACGCTACACCGACAACAAATCAACAACATTACAACTCTGTATCAACGATTAGTGTCTTATTCTTCAACTGTTCTACATAGACCAGTTTCCCAAGTCTTTGAATAGCTTCTTTATGGATTCAAAGTTCACTTTTATTGGAGTGGAAGTAGAGCATGACATCAGTAAGCTTGGTGATGAGTATGGTTTGAAATTCGTACAATCCCATTGTCTCCTCAAAATTGAGTGTGAAATATAGAGGTAAATCTATAGAAATGACAGTCACCAATGAGGCCTTCGTAGCAAATCAATGGGTAAGAGATTACAAACAAATATGTTGGCAAAAAATGCTAAAGTCATGGTTGGATAGACATGGAGTGGAGGCCACAATTCATATTCTACACCATCAACAAATCTACAACTTTACAACTCTGCATCAACGATAAGTGCCTCGTTCTTCAACATTTCTACATGGACCGATTTCCAGTCTCGTTGAAGAGATTCTTCATGGATTCAAAGTTCTTTTTTGTTGGAGTGGAAGTAGAGAAAGACATCAAAAAGCTTGGTGAAGATAATGGTTTGAAATTCTTGCACAGCCAAGACATTAGGAATCTTGCGATTCAAAACAGAATGTACCTTAATATTGGTGAGAGAAGTGCATTAAAGGACCTGGTTATGGCAGTTTCAAATGTGCTATTGAATAAGCCTATGAAGGTTACTTTAAGTAGTTGGCAGGCAAGAACATTGAGCTGGGAACAAATTGAATATGCATGCATGGATGTTTATTGTAACCCCCTGCCTTTAAACACGTAATTATAATTCGATATTACTTAATTAAATTGGTTTAGAGACCGTCGAATAGTTCAAAACTCATTTAAAACTCCCTTTTATAGTAGGTACTTTATAAAATTTTCAAAACTTCTTTCCTATTCCGGTCTCAAGTTCAATTATCGAATATAATCACCTGTGCAGTTAATTTACATTCATTCATATCAGAATATCTAATAGCAATCCTGGCAACCCCCGGGTTCCATTCATTCACTAGAAGGTTTATAATTTCCATATAGGGGATTACACAACTATATTCAACTACCAATCACAACCCAAACATAATTTACAAATTCCCTGTCCAACAGGTTTAACCAACACATCCAAAATAAATGTCCCTACAGGGTTCTAGCCGCTCCGAGTTGTACGCTTCTCCTTAGAGCCACTTGCCCTGTCTGAAAGGTTAGTTAAAGGAAAGAATGAGATTCAAAAGAATCCCAATAGTAACAAAACATTTATACCACACATAAGCACACAACATGTAAGCAAATCATCATACAGCAGTAGCAGCACAAATCACACTCCACCCTCATCCCCTTTCTTCGCCTGGAAGGCACACCGTCCTAACCCGAACCTTTGTTAGCTACTCAGGGACTGTTGGTGTGGCAGTGCATACACATAGCCTTATAACTCATATAGCTATCCGGCTTTCACAAATGGCCCGTCGGCCTTCACAAATAGTCTTTCGGCCCACATAATCACATATATCACATCTCATCATCATCCCCTTTCTCCGCCAGGAAGGCACACCGTCCTAACCCGAACCGTTGTTAGCTACTCAAGGACTATTGGCATCACGGTGTTTACACATATTCACAATGTCGTAACATACGAATTTATCACAAATCAATGATAATACACACATACAATGCATCACATATGGTACGAAAGAAAAGTTACTACCTCGTTCCTTCCTGACATCCTTCGGCACAGTTGGCTCACGAGGACGGCAAATATCGAATCCTATAAACCAAATTAGGGACAATAAATCAATCTCTTTTCCAAGTTCTTAATAGTACTTAAGTTGGTTATCATTTAGACTCTTTAGGTGGCTATTAAAGACCTACACATATACCCAAAGGGTTGGGAAAAGCTATACCAAAAACCACCTTTAAAAAAATGCAAAACATTGATTTTTGGGGGTTGACCGTGACCCAGAAAATCAAGTTTCTTGACTGAACTTCCAAAAATCATAACTAATTCAGGAAAAATCAAAATAAGGTGATTCTAAAGCCAAATGAAAGCTATTTAAGTCCTCTTTCTAGGAAAAATATTGGCCATTACTAGAAATCACCATAAAAGTCCAGATTTACCAAAAAAACCTAATGTTGTGCCAAAACAGAGTCCAGTTTGGATGCCAAACTTTGGTTAGTTCAAACTCTCAGCTCACAAAGCGAAATGACACAAAATTTATGTCCATTTTGAAGCTTGAGATATGAACTTTAAGATTGGAAAGTTTCATAATTTTCCAACATCATTTGCCTAGTCAAAATGTCCACGCCATCTGACTGTCCAGAACAGACTTGGCAAAACAGGGTCTAGTTTGGATGCCAAACTTTGGTCAGTTCAAACTCCCAGCTCACAAAGCGAAATGACACAAAATTTATGTCTATTTTGAAGCTTGAGATGTGGACTTTAAGACTGGAAAGTTTCATAATTTGCCAACATCATTTACCCAGTCAAAACGTCCACGCCATCTGACTGTCCAGAACAGACTTACACTGGACATATTTTTCCAGATTTTTACATTTGATCCCAAATGATTCCCAAATCAATTCAAATGGCCAAAATGTTTAACAAAAGACCAAATTCTACACAACACATAAGCCAATTCATACCATTCAAAAATTGCACAAAATCAGGGCAAATTCATAAATTCCCAATACTCAACCAATGATTACAACAACTATACCAAAATGCTTCTAATTCTTACCTCTTCTTCTTCCTAAAGCCAATTCTTCAACTCTCCAACTTCCCAATTTCCACAAGTTCTCAAACTTCACCAATCAAAATTCTGAAACCATAGGAATATAGCCCTCAACCTCATGTACAACATTAATGAAAGGCACTTAAGCATATGAAGGCTTTAACTTACCAAGAATTCAAGCTTTTCTCTTGCTCTTTCCTTAGCTTGTTCAGCGAAAAATGGAGGAGGATGAGAGAGAAATGAAATAATGAAGAAGCATCAGATTTTTGGGCTCCTAATACACTCTTGGCCGACACTTAGAAGTGGAGAGAAGAGAAAAAATGATTAGAAAGCTTAACTTTAATCCAAGGGTCCTTGTTTTGCCACTTGGCACCATCCTATACTTCCTACTATGATTTCATATAAACTTGCATGCATAGGATTCCACCTCTTGTTCTTTCAATCCTAGCCATTGATCTTGATTACTAAGGAGTGTTCTCATCGGTAACTAACCAGTCAGTCGGTAAATTTACCGTTTTACCCCTGATTATCACAATGCACAATATATACTTCAAAAGTGCTCAATTAAGATTAATTACATCACTTTGAAATTATAAATCCTTGGTTACATTTCAGGATATTACATTTATGCCTCTTTCTGTGTTGGCCACAAGCTGCTTAACGGTTAAGGATAATCATTTTTTGATGATATGCTTATGTCTTCGCCATCATTTTTTGTTTTGTTCTTTGCTTTGTGTGTTATGTTATATTTTAAAGATCTTTTGATCTTTTGATGCTGGCTTTAATGCTTATGCTTTTAATTTGTGTTTTGGTTCTTCTTGTGGATCACCTGTTAATTTGAAGTTTTAATTTTTAGGTTGTAATGCTGCTGGTGTTAATTACTGTTAATGGATGTTGGAATTACAATAAAAATGTGGGTGTGTCAAATGCAACAAATCCCACATTATTTGGGAGTGAGTGAGTCCAAGTGTATGGACTTGGATAAGTAAATGAGTCAAGAGGAGAAATGAACTCGCACAACATTGGGCCACATGGAAATCTGGTAATTTCCCCTATGAGCGAGTCAAATGCAGATTAGGCCCCAGCGCTTTATATAAGAGGTTTTTGCAAAAATATAGAAATAATTTTTGGAATAAAAGTACTCATTGGAAAATATTTTTTGCCAACCTTAATTATGGATTTTGGACGTTGGTGGAGGTTTTAAAATCATAAGCTGATTTTATGGATCAAGTTTTATTGCTTTGATCAGTATTGAATGTTTTGCTTGTTTTAAATGGAATATTATATTTGAACGTTAGAAAGATAATGGGCTTAAAAGCTTTGATTGCCAAAAATGTTTCAAACAATTGCTTCAATTGGTGTAATGGGTTTTAATATATCAAACATATCTGCATGGATTTCTTAGCCAACATTCAAAAAACGGTCCATTTAAATAGCCTTCATGCTCCAACGTTTAGAAATTGATATCAACGTTACAATTTGATTTATATAACTTTGATGTGACATTTTTTTGAAATTAACATTCAGTAGGTGTTTCCTATAAAAGGAGCTTCAATGAGAAGTTCTAATCATCTTGCTATAGAGCCTTCGAGCTTTCTCATCCTCCTTTGAAATCCTCTTTGCCTATTACTAGCTAAGTTCATTCAACCATCGTTTTAAACTGTTTGAATGCTGACAGTGCAACATCTTTTGATTTTAGTGGATATATCTATATATGTTGACTATAGTCATCTAAGAAGCTAATATAGTAGCAAAACTAGCTGTGGGTTAAACAGAAGAAGGTCCCCAAAGGTCAGTATGAATTGAATCCAATGGATTTGAGGCTCAAGATTGAGAGTTAGAGAAAGAAAGTCTGTGTGATTTTCCAAGTTGACATGATTCACAGAAAGAGAAAATTTCATTAATTTTCAAAGGAACATTACAATCTTGAAGAACTCGTTTCAGAGTCTCTTTGTTTGGATGGCCAAGATGCCTATGCCAAGCCTCTAGAACAGTAAGAAACATACTACTAGACTAACATTTTTGAGCTAAATCATGTTCAGTTCTATCAAAAATATAATTTGCAATTGCAATATCCTCAGTTGGAACTACTTCATTGTTGCTTTTGTATAAGCCTGTTGTGGTCCCTTTCGTTGTTACTCCTTGCAACAGAGTCTTACGCTGCTTCTTGTCCTTCACAAAACATCCTTGTGAGTGAATCTTAATAAAGACATCATTATTGTCATTTGTCAATCTGTAACCACTGATAAAATTCTTAGCAATTTTTGGAGCAACAAGAACATTTTTCAACTTAAGAGATTTACCAAGCTTATTACACAATAATCTAGAGTTTCCTATTTTAGACACATGAACAGAGCCACCATCACCAATGAAAATAGAACGAATACTTGAATTTGAGTCATTAGCTTCAACATTCTTATACGTATGAGTGACATGGTGAGTGGCTCCAGTATCTAGATACCAAGCCGGGTCAATATTCATTTCTGGAGTAGCTACATAAGCACTGGCATTATCCTATCTTCTAGGTCCTTTATAATTTCTATCAAAATGATGATAGCAGTGAAAAAGATCATGCCTTGTCTTCTCACATAAGAGACAATATTTCTCAATTCTGTCATTTTTCCTTCCACCATTGGTGTGTCTTCTATGACCCCTACCTTGTCGGTCTCCTCTGCCTCTCCAATTAGAGGACCAAGATGGGTATGATGAATGGGAGTTGAATGGAAGATTGTTCTGAGGGTAGATTGTAGTTGCTCAAGTCGAGATTCAAAGGTTAAAAGATTTGGTTGGACTTTGGCCCAGTTGATAACATGACGACAATGGGAGTATAGTCTGCATCGAGTCTAGCAAGAGTTTGAGTAACCAGATTGGATAATAACAAGGGAGATCCAGCGAGGGTGAAGTTGTCTGAGAGAGTCTTTATTTTAGAGAGATAGTCTCTCATTTTCTTGGTTCCCTTTCTGGTTTGCTGAAATTCGCCTTTCAGAAAAGTGACTCTGGATTTGGTGTTGACTCCCACAAATTCTTTAATGGCATTCCAAAGAGCAGCAGTCGTCTTACAATGGGTCATTTGTGACATAATCTCAATAGTCATGGTGCTGAAGAGCCATCCGAACAAGATCTGATCAGTAGACAACCAGTCCTCATATAAAGGATTGTGAATAACTTGCTCTACTACATCAGATATATATTTTGGAGGGACTGCTTTCGCTCCGGTAATGTAACCTTCAAGACTATGCCCACGAATAATAGGTATGACTGTGAATTCCCATGTGATATAGTTGTCTTCGTCCAACTTGATAGAGCCGACTTGATTCAAGGAGCTTAAAAGTGGTGTCAATCGAGTGGCCACAGTTAGTGACTGGTGAGCGGCGGTGTATGACGAGGTTGGGATAAAAGGACCTCCGTAAAGGTAAGGATGAGGGAGGAGAAGAGACGTGTAAGGAACAGAGATCGGTGACTGGGAAAAGGGGTGATAGCTGGTGAAGAAAGAACTCAAGTGGGATGGTATGGACTGTGAGGAAAAAGACGAAGATGGAAGAGGAATGGTGATGAGATTAGGTGAAGAAAGAGGAATGGTGTTGGGAATCAGAAAAGATGAGGGTGGCAAGACCGAGGTAACTATTGATTCATGGGTATAAGGGGCAGGTGGGGTCATAGTAGGAAAATTAGGGTTTACAGGTGCGGCTGTATTGATGGTGGTATTAGGGTTTTAGCTACTAGTGGAGGTCCCAAGAGAAGATGCCATTTTTGATGTTGACAGCTCTGATACCAAGTCACAAATAGAAAAATAGGCTCAGAATGAATTAGTCTAGCCCTTCATCATTTTCATTTATAATCAATGCATACCAATGATATTGAGACATCTGTCCTCATAGGGATTATTCAAGAACTATATTTATACACACATATTTGTACAGTAAAAATAATCTAATTAAATATATTCAACTTTTACTGATAGGTATGGGAATGTTGGAGAGAGGACATGTTTGAAAGAAGTGGCTATGATAGTTTGTAATAATGCATCTGAAGAAGCCTATTAATATTGCATCTGATAGGTATGGGAATGTTGGAGAGAGGACATGTTTGAAAGAAATGGCTATGATAGTTTGTAATAATGCATCTAAAGAAGCCTATTAATATTGGGATGAGTGATTGGGAGGCAAGAATGTTGAGTTTGGAACAAGTTGAATATGCTTGCATGGATTCTAATGCCTCTTAGTGTGTTGCCTATAAGCTGCTTATCAGTTAAGTTAAAGAATGACATCTTTCCATGTTCTAATGTTTTATGATTCGATCAGCATGTGTTTGTGTCTTGGAAGCTTCGATTTGTAGGTCTTTTTGGTGGTCCGTATTGTTGTGGTGGCAACTGGCCCTTGTTAATTATAATGTTTGTGCTTTTGGTTATTTCTTTGTTCTTGTTATTTGAGTGTTTTCATTCGCGGATGTTATGTAATATAATTAATCTTTAGTTATTTTGATGATCTACGGGTTACTCCCTTCGGTCCTGTTGATAAACAACTTTCCTCTTGATTACACAAAACGAACTGATAGTTAAAAGCATTAAGTGTGTCAAAAATGCCATGTTGTTTCCATATATGGTTCTATTTATAAAAAGAGTATATAAGAAAGAATGAATAAAAAGTATGAGAGATAACTTTTGGCATGTGTGATAATTAATTATAAATATATGTATTTAATAAGGGTAAAATATGAAAAAGAACCTTACATTTTCAGACATAGAGTGAAAATTGCTTATAAAAGGGACCATGCCCATGAGAGAAAAAATTGTTTATAAATAGCACCGGAGGGAGTATATATTATTATTTCTTCTATCTCTAAGTTTTTAAGAAATACTATTTCCATTCCTTAATATAATATCCAATTAACTTTTTTTATAGAGATTGATGAAGTTAAATAAATTATTTTAAAGTATTTATATTTATACTTTTTATACTAAATTAATTTGCTTGATTTTTAAATTAATATATAATCTAATACTCTCTTCTATCATAAATAAAAGACAATGTTGGCTTTTTTTTTTTTTGAAGAAATTAAACAAGTTAATTAAATTACTTTGATATATTTATATTCATCATTTTTTCTCCAAACTATTTTGCCTAACTTATCAACTGATATATAATTTAATGATACAAAATATATGATATGATTAGGTAACTTATTGAGCTTCCTTAATCCCACAAAAAAAGTGAACTCTATCTTATATTAAGGGTTGGGGGCGTAATATATACAACATGCTATGATTAACTGCCGGAGGAGTAATATATAATATTTGCTATGATTAACTAACTTATTTAGCTTCCTTAATTTCTAAAAAAAGTCAACTAGATCTTATATTAAAGATTGAAGGTAGTACTATGTTTTTAAGAAAAATGTTGAAAGTAGATGAAAGGTTTTAAGAAATAATTTTTTTTTGTACATTGGAATTTGGGTTGTGTTACTTTTGTTGATACTCCTTCTGTACTTTTTATAGGGAACATTCTCTTTTATAGGTGTGGTCTTTAATATAAAAAACAAATCCACTTTGTGTCAAATTTTAAATTGTTTTTCTATTTTTATCTTCATTAAATATATGTGATATATTATCTCTTTGTAATAAATTTCTACCCATTATTATTCATACATACTCTTTTCTAAATAAGGGCATAATTGAAAAAAATACAAAAATTACATATTTATTACTTTTAATTAACATTAAATTCGTATTTTTAATAGTTGTTTTTTTATCTAAAAAGGACTGGAAGAGTAATGATCATCAGGTTATAGATAATCTGTTTTTTGTGGGCCGACCTGAAATCCTCGATAGAGGCGGCATTATTTCTTGGACCGAAGACATATTTCTTAAATTTTAAGAGGCTTGGTTTTGAAGGTTTGTTGGAGAGAGGCCCATATTGGTTTGAAATCTTCTTCCTTCTTATGAGTCCAATCGCCTCTTCCTTCCTAGTTGCCATGACTAATCTTCGAGTCTTTTTCTTATAATAATAATGATAATGATGATGATGATGATAGATTTTTTTTGACCTTTAATAGTAATAATAGATTTGAAATAATAAAATTATTAGAATGATCAAGTTGATGATTTTTTATGAAAATATGATAGGATAGGATGGATGTTAAGTGTGTACATTTGATCTTAGTAAAAAGTTTATATATTAATTTAAAAAATTAAATATTGTAATCATAAATCACATATAATATATATCTTAGACTTAGATTAATGCGTTGTAAGATACCAAATATCATTAGTATTTTTATAATATAAATATTCGAAATTCATATATGATGAAAGAAAAATTAAAAGAAAACATGTTATAGATAAATTATATTGTGAATATTTATGAATTTGTTTGCAATGGTTACTTAATCCAATAAAAATGTTTGAAAACTAGACCACCTTATAAAAGAAAAAAAAAGGCAAAAGACCAAAACCATCCATCCGCAATTAATAATATTCGCAATTATTCGATGGCCACCAAACCTAACCCAACTATGGTTACTTTATCTAACTATAGTTGCAGCCCACGCCACTTGACCGCCCAATCCTTCCAGACAAGATGCTATGGAGTAGACACGTGGACGGCCCGATTTAGTCCCAAACGCCTTTCCTTGTCGTTATTATTTATCAGGTTAAAATTAGGGTTCCTCATCTCCAAGGAAAGCTTATCTGTGATCTCATACCGATTTGCTCTACAATTCTTTTCTTGTTTCTACCTTGTTTTCGTCTTGTGATCATGGAGATGGAGCGCGTCTTTGAGTTTCCTCATACTCACCTGGATCGTCGGCCGAGGAAGAGGCCGCGTTTAGGTTGGGACGTCCCTGAGACCCCAAAGGTAACTTCTTTGATCCTGAATTTCAGATCTGATATGTTTTCCTGCTGTTTTTTTGCTTTCTTGTTGTAGATCTGGTGAACTTTGTATAGATTAGGTATGTATGATTCAGGTATGGTCGTAGCTATTTCCACAATTTATTTATATATTGTTCTTTTATCTTTCTTTATGGATCTGCCTAATTTCGTTTGTTTTTTATATTAATTTTGTTTCCGATCAGAGATGGTGAAAAAGTTGATGTGGTTCATGGTCTGGGGCTTATTACCATTTTTGCCCCGAACTATGTTATTCGCTGCTTTGCTGGTTTTTGGGGACGTGGTAGCTTATTTATGTCTGTTGCGTAGAATAATTTTATATGGTTTCTGGCTATAAATTTTCTTAACCCGTTAATAATTAGTTGTTTCAACCTCATCCGTACTTGCGCATGTTTTGTGTTCACACCCTAATTGATCTTTATGTTTCAATCTGGATCTAGCCTTTCGTATGATTTATGGAGATTTTTCTGTTTTGGTTACCTTATATTTGCATATAGAGATAACTTTCCCCCTGAAGTGTCTGAGTTGAAAATGGAGTTTTGTTTGATAATTTATTAATATCTTTTCCTTTTTGTTATTTCGATCTCCGTAAGATTCTGTATCTTTGACGGGTTCTTGGATTCTTGTACAATGAAATCTGTTTATCTCGTTTCGATTTCAGCACTAACTCTTTGGCCTGTTCTATACTTAATGTTTTATGCTCTTGATAATGAATCTGGTGTACTAGAAGTCTTATTTATTCCGCTGGTTTCCTTAACTAATGATCTTAGATAGTGGCAAGTAATGTAAGTGAGGGTTCATCATAATGGGGTGGAATATTGTTTTGTTATTTCTGAGTGGTACATGAATGGATGACTGTGTGTAGGCTCAGGTAGGATTGTTTTGTGGACAAGATGTTGGAAATTTTTCAAGCTATGCATCTTCAAGTGGGCCCTCAGAGCATACAAATAATTCTCTAAATGTTAAGGGAGTAGCTCGAAATGGTTCTCCCCCATGGCGAGATGATGACAAAGATGGGCATTACATGTTTGCGCTTGGAGAAAATTTAACTTCTCGCTGTAATCACACTTTTCTATCATTAAGAAATTTCTATTCATATATATCATGGTCAAATTGTATTTTATTGCCTAACAGACTTGTCATTAAAAGTATACATTTGTGTCATTTAGTTGGTATCCGTTCTCTTTAAATAACGTGTTACTTAATCTGAATATCTCATAAATAGGTTTCTCCATTTTTGGTTTTAGGAAGATGATTCAAGTTGATCATGTTAAATGTCCTAGGTCTAGGGCCGTATTTGGCATCAGAAGTATTTTTGTGGTTCTGGGGTCCACCTAAGAATCCTGGCATCTATGATTTACATTTGTTTTATTTCATATTTGCAGATAAGATACATAGCAAAATGGGGGAAGGAACTTTTGGTCAAGTCTTGGAATGCTGGGACCGAGAACGGAAGGAGATGGTCGCAATAAAAATTGTTCGTGGGATAAAAAAGTATAGAGAAGCTGCCATGATAGAGATTGAGGTGCTGCAACAGCTTGCTAAACATGATAAGGGTGGCAATCGGTGAGTATTCTGACCTGAAATTCTGACAATATGAGCTAATGAAATATTAAATTCCTATTGTGGCATTCGGTTAAATGGGTGTATTCCTTGCAGTTGTGTACAAATACGGAACTGGTTTGACTATCGTAATCATATCTGTATTGTAAGTATTTAATTGTTTTATAATGGATTAATGCCCCCAACTCATAGATAATTTGGGGATTAAGACTTGTGGATGAATTTAAATGGTTTCGACAGGTCTTTGAGAAACTTGGGCCAAGCTTATACGATTTTCTTCGGAAAAACAATTATCGCTCATTTCCCATTGATCTTGTTCGCGAGATTGGCAGACAACTATTGGAATGTGTAGCATGTGTGTAGTATATACTTAAACCAGATTTCTCTTGGTCTTATTTCTGTTATAGTCACACTGCATGGGTTGAATTTGTCATTTGCATTGTTATGCTATTGGTGGTGACCATGTTATAATTTAAATCAGTAACCTATCCTAAAATATTGTTTATTATGCATATATGTAAAAGACTGGAGTCTTATTGTTATATAGTTCTATGTGGTCTCTGTTGCTAATGGTCTGAATTCTCCTTTATGAATTTGCAGTCATGCATGATTTGCGCATGATCCATACTGACTTGAAGCCAGAAAACATACTGCTAGTCTCATCAGACTATGTTAAAGTTGCCGACTATAGGGTGTGTTTTGTTTTCATACCTGTCTTTCTGATGCTCATGAAGGAAATTTTCAGAGGTAATTAATTCCTCAATTATATCTTTTATTGCAACAGAGCTCCTCAAAATCGCCAAGTACTTATTTCAAGAGAGTACCAAAGTCAAGTGCTATCAAAGTTATTGATTTTGGCAGCACCACTTATGAGCGAGAGGACCAAACTTACATTGTATCAACACGTCATTATAGGGCACCTGAAGTTATCCTTGGTATGTATACGGACTATAAAAAATTACTGTCTTCCCCCCGTTATTTTCCCCCTCAAGTCCACATGCCCCTTTGAGTTTTACAGTCCTTGGTGCCCTGATTACTTTTGTAGTAAGTGACGTGTCAAATGTTTTGTCTGGTAACTTGTATGTTTCTGATCATATCAGCCTAACTAATTCGTATTGCCTTTTCAGGACTTGGATGGAGTTATCCATGTGATATATGGAGTGTGGGTTGCATATTGATAGAATTATGCACGGTATTATTTACTCTATTGTTACTTGTGTCATAAGCATGCGTTCCTATTTTTGGTTTTCTTATCATGTACGTGTATATTTTGCAGGGTGAAGCTTTGTTTCAAACTCATGAGAATTTGGAGCACCTTGCAATGATGGAAAGGGTGCTGGGAACGTTGCCTCAGCACATGTTGAAGAGAGCAGAGTAAGTGCTTGTACCTTTGTTTTTTGGATATCAGTTGATTGTTTTTAAAAGAAGTCATCAATAATAAATAATGTTGTTGCCTTTTGTAGCCGACATGCTGAGAAGTATGTTAGAAGGGGTAGACTGGTTTGGCCAGAGGGGGCCGCTTCTAGGGATAGTATTAAAGCGGTAATGAAGCTGCCTCGGCTTCAGGTGAGTTTGCAGTTCCTGCATTGTACAAGCCTGTGTATCATGTGGTGCCTGGTTTTGATTTTTATAGTAAAAGCTGTTGCATTTATTTGACTCAAATGTAATGTGATGGTGCAGAATCTAGTAATGCAGCATGTGGATCATTCGGCTGGAGATCTGATACATGTGTTGCAGGGTTTACTTAGATATGACCCTTCTGAAAGATTAACTGCTAGGGAGGCTCTAAGACATCCCTTCTTTATGAGAGATCACCCGAGGAGATAGCCTTTTTGAATACTTGATGCTTGCGGTTGGAAGCCTGTTACCGCAATGCTTAATTATTTTTAGAGGCACCCCCTCCACTGATAATTGTGTTTTTATTTTAACCCCAAGAATACAGTGTAAATATCAGATGACGGACCATGTTTTTAACAATGTAGCCCCTGTAATTTTTCTTTATCTAGACGCTTTACAACGTAGTTATTTTTCGTTAAAAAGACGCTGTACCTGGTTGTTTTCTTTTAAGAACATTGAATCATTATTTTAGAAATTTAAGATTTTTAAATAGACTGGTGAAAGGAGAAGATTGCTTTGTGGGGACTGTAGAACAACTAGATTTTTAAACATGGCAGGTAAAATGATATATCAATCTTTTTTCCATCAGCACAGGATGATACTCGCTCTCGTTTTAGAGTTGAGTAAGTTATTTAATTGTTCTGAATAAGTTATTTAATTGTATAATATATTATGTATTATTATATTATATATCTATTGTTAAAAAAAATAGATTATATATCAGATATTTAAGTTAGATAAAATAATTTGGAAAATAATGGTAAGTATAAGTATTTTAAAGTAATTTAAATAATTTTTTTAGTATTTGTGAAAATGTTAATTTTGTCTCATTTAATTAGAACATTAATTTAATTAAATTAAAGAAATTAGTTGTGTTAATTAATATAAAATGTTTCATGTGTGTAAGGGGGGAAATAGGTCAGTCTCATGCCGTCTTGTGTCTTAATAAGCCTGACCTATTAAGACACAAGATGGCCTGAGCCTGACTTGTGGCCTGTTAAAGGCTTTCTATTAGGTCTAAGCCTGATCTGTATACAAGCCTGGCTTGTGGCCTATTAAGGAGGTTTGGATTTGTAAAAGATTCCAAATAGGCCGACATCCTAAACAGGCCGACACAAACAAACTAAAAACAGGCCTAATTACAATTGTTTTTTTTTTTTTTTTGATAGAGGACGCCATTGTATAAATCAAAACTAGCATTCAAATAAATCAGTCATTATGGATTAGACGTTAGAAACTTGGTATGTTAGAAACTAGCATCTTTGTACATGGGCTTAGCCCTCATTCATATAAAAAAAAACTAACAGCTTCAAGGATTCTAATGGCCATAAGAGAAAAGGTTAAAATGTTACAAACCATAAAATGCATTGATTCATTAGAAGAAATTTTTATGAGAAAAGTCACAAAAAAAAGCAGAAGCAAAAGCAAATAATGCAAAACAATAATTGTTGCAGTGGTTGTAGTGGCTGTCTCATATGTCAATCAACAAATTCGCTATGCCCAGTTCTTTTTGTATGCAAATCACTATCCTACATCACAAAAAGAATGGGAAAAGAAAATAGAATAACTTATGCCCATTGTAATAAATGATAACATACCTTAGAGTCATGCCCATTTTGAAATTTGTTTTATGGATATCTCAAAGTCATTACAACAAAGGACCAAGTTGCTTCTCTTCAGAATGACTTTAAAACTTTGAAACAAAAGGGGGAAAAAAACAAGCGATTCATTTGCTCTCTGCAGATTTTAAAATGCATTTGAAGCTAATGATTCTTCTCATCTTCACATCAAATCTTCAAAATAATTTCTTCTTCTCCTTCAAAGGCCTTGAAAAAAATTAATGAAATATATAGTATTAAATCATAACACAATTTAACATGTACAAGAAATAATATGATTTTAATAATGCAAAATTTATACCTTCTGTTTTTTCTTCAAACCGTACTTGTTTCGAAGCCAGTCCCCACCACAAATAAGTTCTTCAATTGATTCTTCATTTAATTTAGAACGATATTCATCAAATAACTCTACCTCTAGCACTAAATGTGGACTCTGATGCCACGGTTGAGATTGGAATAGCTAGTATGTTAGCAGCCATCTTAAATAAAATCTTATACTTCAAACTATTGTTTTCCCACCATTCTAGGGCACTAAAGGAGTTAGAATTGCCCCAAGGAATATAAACATTGTCGTCAAGATAAGTTTCCAATTCTGATTTCATAAGGAGGAATTGTTTGCTTTTCACGAACAATGTTCATGATTTGATTAAATCCAATAATTATTTCCCTCATCTTCTCATTAGAATATCTAGTACCTGGTGCTTGAAATGGATTAATGCACATATTTGAAGGTTGAAATGGAATGGTGGATTGCTTATTTCTTGCAGCAACATGCAACTTCCTTGAATCACAAGATTTGATATGTCTCCATAGATGGGAAGTGCTAGCTCCCTTCTCTGAGTATGAAAATGGACTTTTGCAATACTTGCATTTAGCTTTGAGCCCATCATTAGTTTCAACTTGATCAAAATCATCCTAAATAGGTGAAGTTTTTCACCTCTTCTTCTTAATGATATCATCATCGTCATCGTTTTTCTCACCAGTTTGTTGACTAGTCTATTGACTAGCTTGTTGACTTGAATAAGTTGGTGCTTGTTGACAAACCTCAATAGCATTAGGAGGAACTAAACTAGATGATATTGTTTCACTCTCAAAGGGAGATGACATTCACTAGAACTAAAACATAAAACAACCAAAATTTCATAATTTAATTAATTAAATAGACATCAGCCAGCAATTATGAATAAAGGACAACTATTCAACAAATTTTAACAAGGGAACAGAAGGGAAGGAAATAATTCAGAGCCAAAAGAGAAGAAAGAATGAAAGAAAACAATATTTGACCAATTGACTAGGAGTATTATTGAATGCAGAGGTGAACCACAAAAACGAACAACGATACAAAAAAAAATGCAGCTTGTTCAACTTATGATTCATTGGATATGGTAATTTGATTTTGTCTACATATGAAAGACAGAATTATGACTACTTTACTTTGGGGACTCAAACACTTCAACTTTGCTTACAAGGTATAAAGGGAAAAAATAAAATAAGAAAAGCATGAAAGAGGCTGACTAAAGTAGAAACCATTATTTTTATACACACACACATCAAAAGATATTAGATAATCTTCTTTATTCATGTTCCAACCATGATAAGATCCAAAAACAACCACAAACTCAAACAAGCCTATACTCCATGTTGTAACCAAACGAATGGTGCTATTAACTATCATGCTCCTGATAATTTTTGTACATAAAAAAATACTTGTCCACCAACAGATAAATCAAGATCACAAAAAAAAAAAAAAAAAAAAGAACTAGATAGTGAAACAAGCAACAAGAGTGAAGTAATCATATTTTACAATTTCAACAAGTTTTTTCAGCTATATTGCTATCCTTCTTTCTATTTATAATTTTGTGGCTGATACCTTGAGCAGTTAGTTTTCACAGTCAGTATAGAGCAACATTTTAAGTTTTAACATTAGTATATTAGAAAAACACATTTGGTTATATACATTCATAATTATAAACGCATAGGAAAAGAATGACATTTTGAGAAGTGGGGGATATGGTCAGCTGGTCACCACACACTATATACAACGTAGCAACATTCAATCTAATCTTGAAATTAGCTCTAGTGAAATGCAAGACCAATTTCCCATGAACAGAGCATGTGAGGGTGGAGACCAAAAAGGCCAAAAACAAACAACATAATCAGAACATGGGACAAATTGAAGCACAGTGTCACGACCTGAAAATTTAGGGGTGACCGGCACGAAATGTGAGTAAACTCACATTTCTTAAGCCTAAAACTTATAAATAAATATTAAATACTGCTCATATTATCATTGACAAAATCATAACTAGTACAATAATCCTAAGCACGCTTAAACTATTTTAAATTCATATACACTAGCATACCTCATATAATCAAAACATTAAGTCTCTTAAAGAAATTTTGGCAAAACCTCCCCTATAAATTTGACTTCCCAAAAATTCTAATATGACCTGAATTTTCATAACAACATTAGGAGCTCCACTCCACCACAACATATACACATAAAAATATTTCAAAATAGAAGGAAACATAGGGATCCTGCCTATAGGTTACGTGGAGCACCTAAACAAGATCTACCAACATGTACAAAAGAGCTTAAGGCTTTCCTTTGAATTCGGAACTGTTCAAATGGCGCTGCGATCAACTTCACTTTGTCCAAATTGACTTTAATGATCACCAAGAGGAACATGACCAGCTGCACTATCTAAGGCAAAAATGGTTCTGGTGAATAACGTCCCATTTATATAATTTAATAAAATACAAAGGAAAATAATTTAAACATATTTAACTTCCAATAATAACAATATGATAATAAATTACAATTTCTATGTCATATGATCATGGATAAAAATAAAATTCTATATAGGATCATCAATCAAATAATTTGAAATACATAATTCATTGTTTTGTTTAACAAAATCAATTTAAAACACTAAATCTCAAATCTCATCTATTTGCAGGACTTTTACAGAATGGATAACAAGCGTGGACACATAGTCCATGAGGATAAATAACCAAGCGCAGCTTAAGGCCATAAAAACAAGCATGGACACTCAGTCCATGAGGGTAAGTAACCAAGCGTGGCTCAAAGTCATAAAACAAGCGCAGGTACAAAACCCATGAATAACAAGCGTGAGTATGAATCTCATGAATATCAAGCATGAGTGCTGTGCTCACGAAAGTTAAATGAGCTCGAGGTTAACCATGGTGCACCAAGGACTAATAGTTCTGCTGTTAGTAACCAGCGTTCTGTACCCAGTCCTCTCTAAAATGTTTTTGAGTATGCTTAGGGCCAATTTATCAAAGCAATGAAAATTTTTTCTTTCGATATCATGATAACTCGTATCAAATGACATAATATAATGCCCCATCATGAAAGTTCACAAATCATATTTCAAAACATTCCTTCAAAATCAATATGTTGACAAAACCCTTCCCAAGTAATGAAGCTCGCATGCAAACATTTCAAAATGCAAGACTATCTCAATATGAGAATTTATGAAAGGTATCTTGAGACTTCTTGCATCTTTTCCATACATAGTCATGAATTATACTATTAACAAATAGAATGAATAATAATAACAATAGATACAATAATCAATCCTTACTAATTTCAATATAAACAAGAAACTAAATAATTATAATAAACTATTCTTGATAATACCATGCTTAGAATAAGAGAATTGATATAAAAATATATTCCCTCCAGTCCTAAATATAGGACATAATTTATAGTATAATTTATATTACATACTATGTCTTGTATTTAGAACCGGAGGTTGTAACAAGTAGTAAAATATCAGTTATAAAATATCAGTTATAATGGGATGATATTTACTCACATCGTTGATTCCGAAATATAATTCACTCTTTCCAAAAACTTCTCAAGACATTCACCCTTGTAGTCACCTAACCACCAATCCACCATGTATAATAAACGCACAATCAAAGGAAAGAAGTGAAGAAGCAAACTGTGCCCACCCTCACACAGCTACGCCACAGAACAGAGAAAGAAGAAGCAAACATAACAGCAACGAAAGAATCGAATATCAATACAAGGAAAGGTGAAGGAGAAAGTCGAACAGTCCTGAAATCCTCCCCCCTTGTTTCTGCTGCAAATATATTGACTGGAAGGTGGGGAAAAACAGAGGAAGCAAGGTCCAGCGATGTTGAGCAGAGGAAGAAGGAGAACAGTTGATGAAGATGATGGTCGAGCACACAAGCGATAGACATGGAGAGCAGATGAGAAAGACGAAAGAACAGCCATGGGATTTTCGATTTCTCAAAGTTTCTTGAAGCTTCCTCGTCTCTCCATTCACGGCAAAAATAAGAAGAGAGGGAGCATAGAAATATCGATCAAGGGTTATTCTTCTTCTTTTTTATTTTACTGTTATGGTTATTATTATTATTATTTTAAAGGTGGTTTTTTTTTATAATCTTACAATGTAAAAAAATAAAATTACCCTTTATGGTAGAAAAAGGATTTGAATCCAAAACACAATGATGAGAAGTAACACATATTTCATTATACTACTATTCAAATTTAAAGCATATTTAAAACAAATAAAACACATAATTACAATATTAATTAAGAATCAAGAATCATTTAATTCTAATTTTGTGACCATAACAATTTCTTTCTCCTTTCGTTTTTTTTATTTGCATGATTAATTGATTAATTATTGGTGATCATGGGTTCTTTACAAATTCAATTAACTACTTGATTGTTATTATTAGTTTTTTTTAAAATAAATTTCTGGGTTATTACACACAGGACATACATATATTCATATCTACAGGATAATCAGTACACAGCTTAAGCTTAACGATTTCAAGCCTTGAATTAAAGCATATTTCAATAACAAACAAACAAAATAAAATACCCAATACTTACCTAATGCCTAAATTGAAACCCAACGAATGTTCTTCGGTGGACTGCAAGTGAATCTTTGACGACAGAGACAGTAGTGTTGCAGTAAGGAATCTTCAACATTGGACTGAGGGTGAGAGACGACGGAGAGAGGACCATCGATTTGACGAACTGAGGGTGAGAGGCGACGGTCAGACTGGGAGAAGACGGAGAGAGGAGGGTTGCGACTGGACAACGGTCGGTGGACTAATAACTGATGACAGTTGCGAGCTTATGGTCAGCTGGTCACTCACAGTGGAGCAACAAAAGTCGAGCGTCGGGCGTAGGGTGGGCCGGAGGAGTCGCGAGTCTCAATTTCAGAAATGAACAAATATGTTTTGAGGATTTAGGAATTAGGGCTAGAGAATTAGGGAAGAGGGTAGTGGCATAATTGTAATTTTGCATTATTTTCAGATTTTTTATTTTATTTTATAAAACCTTAACAGGCTCAAGCCGGTCTGACAATAGGCCTTGGCCTGACCTGTTAACGTAAACAGGCTTTCAAAGAAGCCTTGCCTTTTAGCCTAACAGGCCAGGCCTGAACAGGCCTCTAACATGCCAGGTTGCAGGCCCCTGTAAGGCGGTTTGACATGTTTCCACCCCTATATGTATGTTTTAATATTACTTTAATCATTTTTCTTAATTCTCTCTATTTCTTCCTTCAATAGAAATAAATTAAGAAATAATTGATAATATGAAAATTGTTTTATATTTAAGATTAAAATTAATTAATATATCTTATATTAAGGAAAAGGGATTATTAATAGGAACAAGTGTGAAACAGCAGGACACAACGTGAACCTAGAAACTGAACTACAAAAGAGGGCAGAAGGTAGAGGGGGATGTTTTCAATGCAAATCAGTTGCGGTGCTTTTCCAGACGAATCAGAACATTTAAGTTGGCCGCCCAAAAAAAAGAACATTTAAGTTGGTAATCCATGATACCGTTTCCAGATAAATTGTTGTAACAGGGAGCCTGAGGCGAATAGTCACATGACAAACAGGAATTCTATTTTGATTCTTGGATAGAATAGCACTCCAACCATTTTTGGGGATGCTTTGGAACCTTGGAGGAGGTGAGACTACATGTTGATGATGACTATTATTACACGAAAAGGCCAGAGCTGAGAAAGCCGAACAGATCAAACAATTATATATTTGATATCTCACGACAAAGCAAAACAAAAAGTTGACTTAGTTGATGGGGAAAACAATTGTTTCTTTCCAAATTTCATATTTTAGAAAAAATATGCTGGAAATTTATGAGATTAATATGTTCACTATCTTCCTCTTTTTTTTTTTTTTTGGGGCCATCCTTCATTAATGAGTTCCATTTTGGGTGAAGGGGCAAATTCGCCTCTAAGTTTTCACTAAGGGGTAATTTTGTCCTGAAAGTTTTTCGGAGGACAATTTTATCCTAACTGTTATCTCAATTAATTTTGACTGTTAGTTGATCAAACATGCTGAGCTGACAGTCACGATGTCATTCACATCATTTTAGTTAAGATGCAAATTTACCTCATAAGTTTTAAATCTAACTTTGAAAAAAAATGAAGTAGATGATACATAGATTTCAGGGGCAAATTTGAACCTTAACAAAAAAGATTGGGATGAAACGCGAACTATTAACTCAACATATTTTGTTAACTAACGATCAAAATTAACTGAAGAACGGTCGGGAACAAATTGCTCCCTTTTTAATACTTCCGAGGCAAAATCCCCCTAAAAAAACTTTTGGATAAAATTGCTCATAAGTAAAATCTTTCAATTGCCCCTTAATCCTTCCTTTAGTCAACAACAAACAAGACGTCACAGTGCAACCCACCTCACCCTATAAAGGCTTTAAAAGCCTAAAACCAACCACGAGTTACCACCGACAACAAATTATAGAGATGCATCCAAAAGCTTATTCAACATCGCGTTGGAGTTGATCCTTCTTCCATTGAAATTGGACAATTGCCACCAACGACCTTCTTTAGTAAAACTCATCAAGAGCCCCGAAATTACTCATCAGAAAATGAAACAAATAATTGTTAATACAAAATCTCCTGAACATGCATGCTTATATACACGGTTATAGTACAAATTTAATTTAAACGTTTTCGTTTATAGTATTTTTAGGTTTAGTATCATTTTGGAAGCTTCAAACTATAGGCATGTTGCCTTTCTCACTAACGTTAATAGTTGAATTGTTAATAATAAGGGTAATATTGCTCCATTTTAATCCTTTCAGGCAATCTTAAAGCTAAAAAATATTTTCGGAGTAATATTGTTCTTAAATGAAAACTTTTTATATATATATTTCTACCTTAACCTTTATATTATATATATAGTTGTTTTGGATCAATGCATACACACTTGGGGAAGCATCATCATGGCTTTTCAAGTTCAACCAATTCTTATGCAATATTTCTCTGATGAACCAAGTCAAAAACTGTTGGACTTTGGGTCTAAGTCCGCCCTTGATGGGCCGGACTATTTGATTAGGAAATAAGTAGCCTAATCAAATAAGAATAAAATCAGCATAAGATGCAGATTTGAGAATATTTAAGCAATAATTATGGATTTGTTAAAAGAGGAACAAATCACCATAATTAGGGAATTAATTGAGAGACAATTAATTGCTGTCTTGGAGGGCAAGTAGGAGTGCACACGTTTCCTAATTAGTGCCCTCCATAAACCACTATAAATAGGGTGTGCCTCCTCAATTGCAACTCGCCCCGTCATTGAGTTTTCTGGCAATTCCCTTCTCTCCTACCATCTTTCTGGTTCTGGTGATCTGCTGTGCAAATCACAATTAGGCTCTAGTAGTCTAATAATTGTGTGGGCACAAGTATGGAGTATTGGAGCTTTGACCCGGATCCGAACATGGATTCATCTAGGTACATCTAATCTCATTTATTAGTTAAATATTTTCTCCTACAAAAACTAAACTTGTCTCTCTGTTGCTTCATCACCCTTATGTTAGTGTTCGAGTTATCATCAAGAAGAAAGCAATCTAATTTGCCTCCATCTCCACCAAAATTTCCCATTATAGGCAATCTTCATCAACTGGGTCCACTTCTCCACCGATCCTTCCGAGACCTCTCCAATAAATACGGCCCTCTAGTTTTGTTGCAAATAGGTCAAATCCCCACCCTAGTTGTGCCTTCCGCAGATTTAGCCAAACAAATTCTGAAAACGCACGATGTAGATTTCGAAAACCGAGTTCAAAACGCAGCTGCAAGAATTATATTCTATGGATGCAACGACGTGGCCTTCTCAAACTACGGTGAAAGCTGGAGACAAAAGAGGAAACTTTGTGTTCATGAACTCTTAAAGCTTGAAAAGAGTTCGATCGTTCATTTCATAAGGGATGATGAAATCCAAGATCTGATCAGTAACATAAGAAAAAGTTGTTGTGTGAACATAAGTGAGATGTTAAGTGCAGCTTCTAATAACATAATTTGCTGGTGTATTATTGGACAGAAGTTTGAAACAGAAGAAAGTAGTAGGTTTGGAGATTTGGCTAGGAGGGAGGTGATTCATCTTGGGGATATAAGTTTGGGAGATTTGTTTCCATGGTTGAGTTGGGTTGATCATGTGACAGGGAAAGTGAGAGAGTTTACGAGAAATTTCACTGAATTGGATCGCTTCTTTGATGAGGTTATTGCAGAGCATAAGGAAGCAAAGAAGGAGGATGATGATGAGAAGAAAGACTTTGTGGATATTCTTCTCCAGCTCAAGAGTGTAAAGATCTACTTGACTTTGAGCTCAACCAAGATAACTTCAAAGCTATCCTAACGGTATGATCCTCATACAGTACGTGACTCTGTGTGTGTGTGTTTTGTGTGACTATATTACATCGATGAATTTCCAGGTTATAGTACTGCCATGACTAGGTATATATATCTACGACTACTGCGCAAAGATTTGGCCATGACTTGCTTGACTTTGTATAGTGCAGATGCTTGACTTTGACTAGAGTTGGATTTCTTTAAAGAATTGAGCTACATCTAGCACAGTGAAGTATTTTCTTAAATGCATCTAGCATTATAAAAAAAATATTAAAATTTTTACGGAAATTGCTATGGAATTTCTTTCCATGGCAAATTTCATTGAAAAAGTTTATGATGGAATTTTTTTTTATGACAACACGGAAAATATTCTGTTGGAATTTCGTGGTTAATTTTGCTACAGAATTAGCCACAGAAATTTCCGTGGCAAGTCGGAAAAATTAAAAAATTATTATTATTTAATTAAATTTAATTTTAAAACATATCTTTATAAAAATTAAAATTATGATATTATTAGCCATATAAATATTTAAAAATTAGGATTAATACCATCTTTCATCCCTCACGTTTTTTCTCATGGCTCTTTAAGTTTCCAACTATAGGTTTTGGTCTTTGTAGGAGCAAATTGGTCATATAAAAATTTGTTAGTTATTAATTAATATTAATAAAAAAATTATTAGTTAGTAATTATTTATTAATTAATTTTAATAAAAAAATTAATTTTAGAAATTAGACAAAAAATATAGTTATATGCAATTTATTTAAGATGTAAAATTTTTTAATTTGAAGTTTTTTTGCCAGTATAATTTGAAGTTAATTTATATTAAAAATTATGAGACTATGTAAAATTATTTTATATTATTATTACATGTATATATAAGAAAAAATATATATTTATAAATAATTTATTATATATAATAGGATTATATATATAATTGTGTGATAATAAAATGTAAAAGTAGTTGAGCCCATCTGGTAAGGCATCGCACGCGTACAAACAATGTTGTGGGTTCGAACTAAAGGAAGGCAAGTTGAGTTGCATTTTTAAGAAAAAATATATTGTAAAGACTATGCAAGAGCATGGGCAGAAATAAATTCCTGGATCGGCTAGATGTTGCACCCATCACAATGCCAAAAAATACATGCGGTAGTATCATCCGTGAATTGAGATGCGCAATAGCAAAGACGATTGAACTAACTAGTATTGCACACTATACAAGCATGTTTCTGGTAAGTGATGCCATTAGAAAATCACGGAAAAATATCTCTTCCCATAAAGGGGCACATATTGATACTGAGATGGGCAGAGCCAAAGAATTGAGTTACCTCAGTAACAAGGCGATGTAGTGCCTTTCCTTCATATGTGAATGATTTCACTTTGCAACCAAATCTATGAGCTGCATAAACGGAATCTGAATTCAGTTGAAAATTGTTTTGTTACACTATTATCAGCAACGGAATCCATTCCGTCCAAAATTCCATTGGAAATCCCTTTCCGTCTAAAATCTGTCAGAAATTCCGTTTTGAAACTCTGAATTCTGTGGAAAATTTTGTTAGAAATTCAGTATTTTTTTTTAGTGTAGCATCTTAAAATATTTTATGGTGCAACATACTTTGAAATATTTTCTCAGGTGCATTGAGCTAAAACATTTTGTAGTGTATTCTACACCCTAAAAAATATTTGAGGGTGTTGGACAAAAATATTTTAGAGTGCTCAATAAAAAAAAAAAAGGACTTCTAGGTGCTTGACACAAAAAATATTTTAAGGTGCTAGATCCACGTGAGAAAAATACTCCTGAATGTTGAATACACAATAAAATATTGTAGAATACTAGATGCACATGAGGAAATATTTTAGGGTGCTAAATGCACCTTAACCCTTCTTTAAATAACAAAGTATGGTCCAGCTTTTAGCCAAAGAATGGTTTCTTCGTATATAGGTTACTCTATTCAACATTTTTTTTAATTTTTTTTTTTTTTTGGTGAACTGACTTATCCAATTTTGATAATATTATTATAAGATTTTATTGATTTATTAGAATTTAATAAAATATTTTGTTAGAATTTTAAATGCTTGCTATTTCACAGCTGGTGATTAGATTAAGGATAATTTCCAATTCCAGTAGTGTTGGATTGGATTGGATTTGGATTATTCATATAAATTTAGATTAATATACTTTATTTCTCTTTATAAATTTCACGACATGTTCTTAGGAGGAAATGACACAACTTCAACAACAATGGAGCGGGCAATGTCAGAACTTATGACTTATGAGTCATCCAAGAACAATGGAAAAAGTACAGGCAGAGATAAGAAGAGTGGTGGGCAACAAATAAAAAATAGATGAAACTGATATTAACAAAATGAACTTCTTGAAATGCGTCATCAAAGAAACCCTAAGGTTACACCCACCTCTTCCTTTACTGAGAACACTGTCGAATGAAAAATTAGGAGGATACGATATTCCCCCCAAAACAATGGTGTTAGTGAATGCTTGGGCAATTCAGAGGGACCCACAAGTATGGGAAAGGCCTGAAGAGTTCATGCCAGAGAGATTTGAAGAGAAAGAGATTGATTTCAAAGGACAAGAATCACAAGACTTTGAATATATCCCATTTGGTTCAGGAAGAAGGATATGTCCAGGGATGGCATTTGGGCTAGCTTCCATTGATTATGAACTCGCTAATCTTCTTTATTGGTTTGCTTGGAAGTTGCCTGAATCTGTGAGTGAGTTAGATATGGGTGAGACATTTGGGCTTGTCGTCAAAAAATATTGAAGCCCAAACAAAACTAAAGCCCAAATAACAATTGTCATAACTCACAGCCCTCATATGCGGTATTATAGATCCTCTTAACTGTATACACGTGGCTTATATGTATTGGATTACTGTTTCATTACATACAATGACTCTGTACACAATTCATTATTCAAAGTAATATTCATTATCCATGGCTCCAAGCTCTGTATGATGAATTTCAAGCCCTTATTTCCAACCAAACTTGGGATCTTGTCCCTTCTTCACCTACCATGAATATTGTTAGATGCAAATGGATATTTTGCAAGAAGTATTTTGGTTGATGGCACACCGGAAAAATTTAAAGCTCACCTTATAGCAAAAGGCTTTCATCAACATTTTATATTATAACTGAGATCCTTAATATACTAAATTGTGGCATAAATAGGAAGGAAATGAAACGACACGTACGTGTTTAGATCCATTAAGATGAGCATGAAATTGGAGTCAGATAACACCAACTCTCGTACACACGTGTATATAAACTTAACTTAGTATTCCGCCAATCTTTAGTATAATATATATTTGAAGAGTTCATATTAATCCTAAATATAAGATATTTTTTTTTTCACATTTGTCAATTTTTTTTCCAAATTTTACATCCTGTTGATGCTCTCTCATCAATAATAATATATGGAATGAGGTAATTAAGGAAGCTGACTAGGGTTTTTTTACAAAATATATATCATATTAATTAACCCAACTAACTTTTTTAATCTAACCAAATTAAATAAATATAATTTATATTTATGACCGAAGGAGTATTTTTTTCTTGACCTGATGCTTTAACCTAATATTATACATAAGAAAAAGAAGATTGGAAATCATCACATAAGAGAAAAATAGGTGCGTCGCTTATTGAAAATCATTAGTTGCTGGTGGTGATGAGAGTAAATTAGAGGGTACCAGTTAAAAAAGGATTGAGGAAGATAAAAAAGAATATTAAATAAAGTTATTGAATCAGATATTTTGAATAACAATTCTTTCCAAGATTTGGGTGTTAGTAGAGTACAATGACAGTGCAATACATGTAGCTAATCTCATTTTCCGAGATAAGATTGGCTACATGATTAAACCATATTTTTACATGATTTCTCATGATTTATTTGGGATTTAAATGCGCTTTATGAAGCATTATTGCATGATTAGACATTAATTTTGATTAGGAACAATTGTTTTGAATTAATGGTAATTAGGGATAAAATGGTCTATTAATTATTTTGTACAATTGTTTCTCGGATTCTTAATGCTACTTATGCTTAATTTTTGCATTGTTGGTGTTATGGAAGGAAATTGGAGATTTTAGAGGGTTAGAATTAATAATTTGAGGTTTGGGAAAAATTACAAAAATGGTCCCTAAACTTTCTGGAAATTATAAGTGAATGTAGAAAAATATGGGGGAAATTACAGAAAAGGACCCAGGAGTTCTAGAACTTATATTTTGTCATTAAAAATATTTCAAACAATTGCTCTGTAATCCCTCACCCAAAGCTTTTACTCCTTTCAGATAGGTCCCTCGTCAAAGCCCATTTTGACCAGGGCCTTCATCTTCAAGAGAGGCAGGCCGACAAATAAAAAAAGAGGGACAGAAACGCAAGCTGGGCTACGGGTGATTGGCCCAAGTTGGGACGAGCTGAGGAAAAAACAAAACAGAGTGAGGGCTCAAAGTGGAGGAAGCCCAGAATGGATATCAGATGAGATTAAAAAAAAAACAACAACAAAAGAAGATATCCAGACGCGGGCCCAAGCCCCAACTAGTTGAAAAGAAACAGAAATGGAGAACCGACCCGAGAGATTGAAGAGGAGAGACGAAGCTGAGAATAAAAGGAAGGGAACATCGCCGCAACAGGAGGATCATCTTCCACCATCGCATCACCTCCTTCTCCTTCCACTCTCGCCGGCGTCACAGCTCACCACCTTCATTGTCGCCGGCGAGAACCTCTTCTCCACTCCTCTGTTCCTTTCTTCATCCACTGCCAATAATCACCTCCATCATCGCACGATCATCTTCTTCTTCCTCCCTTCCCCTTCTTGTGTTGCCGACGGCCTGCTTGGACGAGAGGAGAGAGCCATCGACAGACCACCACCGTCTTTCTTCCTCACCATCACAGCACCACAGAACTTAGTCGAGATAGCTTCTGAACGTCAGAGCTCAGAACCAAAACCGGAGGGAGCTTAAACTACCAAAAACACCACCACCCATTACCTCCCGTGACATTTTGCTGACTCCAGTGGCTCATTCCCAGATTCCGGCGAAGTTCCTCCTTTGTTTCTCCGTCCTTAACATCACTCTTTTCTTCTCCAACCTCCAACCTCCTCACATCACCCCTGCCTCTCTTTGAGCTTGCTGAAGTTTATCTCCATGTTCCAACGATTGTTCTGAATTTTCAGTCACGATTTTCCAGATTCCGGCGAGCTCATAAATTTCCCGGCGATCACTTAGATTAAAAGCTGAAATTATTTTGAGGCAATGAGGGGCTCATTCCTTTGCTTCTTGGTGATGATGAATTGTGCTTGAGCATATTGAACTATAAAGGGGAGTTTTGCTATCATTCTATTAGTCTAGAATTATAGATATTTAGATTTTCTAGTTTTAGGAAATTTCATATATATGATTCTGGAATTGGGATTAATGTTAATTGTCTCTTTTGATTTTATAACTGTAGTTGAGATTGAATTTTACAATGTGAAGATTATATATGTTTGAATTTCTTTGTGATTGCAATGAGATTATGTTAATTAGCGTGTTATTGTCTAGTTAATGTGGTTGATTTGTATCCTTGAAGGGCTGTTTAGCACTCAAATTCAAGAAGACTCATATTGCATTATTCCAATTTCAATTGCACATTAAGTGGTTTTAAACAATATCTCAAGAGATAGTAGTTAGCTATGTTTGTAGGAGTTACTATTAATTGGGAATATTGGATTCAAGTGTTATCTTGAGGTTGTTCTTAAGACTTAATGCATTTTTAACTCCCATAATCTTTTTGAGCAAGGATTGTCACTTCTTTATTACCAAGAACATTCTTTATTAATATTTTCCACTCCATACCATTCCATTCACTTTTACTCATTCTCCATTTTCATAAGAAAAATACTAAAAATATTAGATTAGCTTTTAATTAACAATTGCATTTTCTTTTAATTATTAATTTCAAAAATCCAAAAATCATTTTCCCCTTATTTTAATTGTATTTGCATAATAATTAGTTTACTTAGGTAGTTCAATAAAGACTCCTTAAGTGAGACGATTCGAATGTTACATTATACTGTAATTCTTGAATAAAAAATATTTTACATTTAATACATAAAGACACGGTTAAATCACTGCATATAAATAAATGCCGACTCTTAAGAGCACCGAAAAATGTTGGAGTGTTGGAACAAAACGGAATTGACACGTTAAAGATGAGCCTTCCAAGTAACTGAGAACTCGTAATGAGACTGACACATATATTCAATTTCCACACAAAGCCAAATGCAACCGCTCATCCCACCTTGTTTCCGTATATATCTGCTCATCTTCTCCGCCATTTTCTTTTTCTCTCTTTCTTTCTTTTAAGTAAGCATTAGTTATATCCTCATGTACAAATTTATTACTTCTACTTCCTTCTCTTCTTTTTGGTATTTCTAATTTTTAATATGTGGCCTTATCTTGTAGCAGTGTCTTGTTGTTGATTTTAGGCTATTTTAGTAAACATTTGATGCAACTACATATTAACACACTCTTATAATTAGGGGTGGAAACAGGTCAGGCCAGGCTTTTGACTTAACAGGCCAGGCCTGTTCTGTGACATGATGGCCTGAGCCTGGCCTGTGGCCTGTTAGAGGCTTATTATTAGGCCTGAGCCTGGCCTGCATACAGACCTGGCCTGGCCTGTGGCCTGTTAAGAAGGCCTGAATTTATAAAAGATCTCAAACATGCTAACAGACCAACATCTTAAACAGGCCAAAAACAGGCCGAATTACATTTTTTTTCAAAAAAAAAAAGGATGCCACAACAATCGAAACTAGCACCTACAAGGGCGCTTTACAGCAGCCATGTTATCCAACATACTACTTACACACTTCATAAAATATGAAATAAAATACAACTTAATTAATTTTCATTACAAGTTCACCAATTTTCAAATGTAAAGCCACTAATTCTTCTCACCTTTACATCAAATCTTCAATATAATTTATTCTTCTCCTTCAAAGACCTTGAAAAAAATTAATCAAATATATAGATTAGAGCATGACACAATATATAGCTATGAGTGATAACCCACCTGTGTTCTTTGGAGGCCATTCACCAAAGAAATGGTGAAGGGATCTTTGGGTCATCTCAGTTTCATTCTCATGTTTCATTTGTCTTGGTGATTTGAAGTCTCTTTCCAGGAAGCAATGTTGCTGCTCTTCTTGTTGCCTTTGAGTTGGATTATCATTCATGTTTTGGAAACGAGAGTTTGAATATAATAAGGCTTACATGAGCTCATTGGTAAGTGCTGATATGAATCAGTAAAGCTCCTAACACTCCCTGAGGCTTCCGGGAAGAAAGCCCTCTCATCCACACCTTCCCTCATTCCATGAATATGCCTGCTGGGAAAAATAAACTCAAACTTACTAATTAATCAATAGATGAAACATATATAACAAGAAGTTAACTCTTTGTTTCAGACAAACCTATAGTCCTCATCCCTAAAATAAGATCCAGAGTCAAAAAATAGCTGGTGGGTATTGCTTTTTTGAGAAGAAAAATCAGAATCAAAAGGCCTGCATGAGGGTGAATGGGTGTAGAGCAAGGGATTAAGAGAAGAATCTTGGTAGATATGGGAATAAGGTTGTTGGGTATCCGAGGGCAATAGAGAGAGAGGGAAAGGAGAAGTTGAAGAGTGTGGATTGGGATTGCTCATCATGGTAAGGCTTCTGTTACTATATGGTGATGAAGAGATTAACTGTGAAGATGTGTTTGTTGAAATGCCAGTAGTAGTTGTTGCTGTTGCTGTTGCTGAAGAAATTTCCACAGGCTTTCTTGAACGGTTTTTGCCTCTGTGCATGTGCCTCTCACAGTATTTTGAGTCTGGATAGACTTCTTTTGAGCATCTCCATTTCTTGCCATCTGTTCTTCTGCACCTTCCTGGCTCTGGGTCTACTTTTCTGTCATATCCCATTTCTAGGCATCCCCATCCCACTGCAGCAATAATATAATAAAATAAATTTTAAAAAAATAAGGGGAAAAAAACTGAACCACACTCTTTAGTTCGAAGATGTAGAATATGCAAATCTTTTAAGTAGTTGGAATCACCTTCTCCACTAGCACCAAAAATCACTAATCTTTCTTCACCAAACAGAGTGGCAATGTGACTTTTGCTTGGAGAAGGAGGGTTCCCTTTACATTCAAGACGAACCCACTCAAGGGTGACCAGATCTAGGATATGACAACAAAATCAAAAGAGGAGAACAACATATGCAAATTCTTGAAGCTATTAAGTTCAGAATGACATCGCAGAAGCAAATCGCTATAATAAACAAACAAACTGAAAAAACCTAAATACTTACCTGACGGACGACGGAGAGAGGAGGACTATGGGAAGGACTGACGATCGATGGTGGAGGCTTGGAAGGAGTCGAACAGAGGAGAGTGTGCGATGCTTTTCTCAATCTCTCAAAATAGAGTACAGAGTCGGAACTCAGACGCTTGGACGGAGTAGGACAGAGTGGAGCTGTGGTATGTGGCTGTGGAGTCGACACTCTCAACCTCGAGTCTCGGCGATGGAAGGCAAACGGTAGTCGGCACGGGTTCACGGCGCAAGTCTGAACAAATGAAGAATATTGAAGATAGAAGATGAAGAGTTATTTAGGGTTAAGGCAGAATCGCAGAATGGACCAAAGGAGATTGAAGAATATGTAATGGGTATTGGTAATTTCTAATTGTTTTTACAATATTTTATTATTATTTTTTTAATACCTTAACAGGCCGGCCTGGAAGGCCTAACAGGCCTATTAGCAAGCCTTGGCCTGGCCTGTTAAGAAAAAAAGACTTCGTACTCGGCCTTGGCCTGGCCTTTTAGCCTGACAGGCCAGGCCTGACCAGGCCTCTAACAGGCCAAGCCACAGGCCCCTGTCAGGCGGCCTGGCCTGTTTCCACCCCTACTTACAACCTCGCAAGTAAGATCAATTACGTATCCATCATGACCAATATACAAATATCTTCTTTATTTTTAATGTTTATCCATAATGTCTGAGAGTTACGTTGATGCAATATGATAGGACTTCACTGCCTTTTGTTTAGTCCAACGCAAGTATACCCTCTTACGTTTGGATTGTTTCCTCTGAAAACCAATATACTTTAATTCAATTGTATCATAAGTCTGTCTCCTTTTCTTTAAGAATTATTTTTTTTCATATTTGATGAGATTTACACAACAAAATTGGACGCTGAACATATAAATTTGTTGTTAACGATTTTTTTTCCGCAAAGGTCCTCATCATATGTTATACGAAGAACTCTATAAGAAGGTTTATACTACATATTGTTTCATTTAATGTGAAATTTGTGAAAGAAAAACCCTCAACATTAATATTACTGTCTTGATTTTTCTGTAACCTTGCAATAGCATACGTTAGCATATCATTCAAGCAATTATCGGCAGCATTTTCTAAATAGATATGATTTATAAAATTTTCTTGTCTCTTTTGTTTTTTTTAGTCTTGTTATGATATAGATATGGAACGATGATCACGATCGTGTTGTTTCTAGTCAAGCCTATATTTATGTTTTAATGTGGCCGAAAGGGAAACGCAACCTTTTCTTTTACTATATCTGCTCGTAACGTATTCTAAGACTCATCCAATTATAGGACTTTCGTTCGTTTGGCGTGCCATTTCCTTTGGATTTTTCATTTGAAAAATCAACATTTCAACAGTAGTACTAAATTCTGTCCAAAATATTTGAATTCTTTTTATATTTGACGAAATTTCAACGGTACATAAAAAATAAACAATTAAATATCATGTTTAATATAATTTAATCTCCCTAAAAGACTTATGTGCCTACTATTATCTTGTAAAAATTATATTATTAAGTTCATTTTTGTAATTTTCTATGGAAAATTTTAATATCTACCTCACTTTTTGTTTTCAATACAATCTATATCTTCCTCAAAACTTTAAACAAAAATTTGTATTAGAGAAATTTTGTACCCTTATCTTGCACTAGATTTTTCTATAGATAGATAATAACTTGATAGAATTTGAAAGACATTTTTACAAAAAAGATAATGGAAAAAAGTGTTTAAAAGTACCTGTTTAAAAAGTTAATTGGCCAAATTAATGGTACTAGTGCAACTCATTTTCCCTGGGTGTAAACTTCTTCAACTATGTGCAATCTATGTTCAACAAGGTGAAAAATTCTATTTATGAAGTGGAAGTCATATGATCATGAGTTACATCCGCTTAAATTCAGGTTTTTTAGATAACAAATTTTGTAAGCAGTTACTTTTAACCAATTTTCACAAAAGTAATTAGGCAGAAAATTAAATTTAGAACCCAATATTCATGTGGCTTCTAAACTATGAATCAAAGAAAAATTGAATGCAACTTACAGCAAAACATCTATCAAAGAAAAATTGAACGCAACTTACACCAAAACATCGGTGTGTGTGTGTGTGTGAGACCTGTATAGAAAGTTGTGTTCTATCCTTAAGCCATGACGAATAGGTTGAAATCTCAAATTTTATGTAACACTCTTGAACTTATATCTATTTTTATAAATATATAAATATAGATTTAGGGAAAATCCCATACGTAGCAACGTTGTCTGCCTCTACAAACTTACGTAAATATAAGACTACACACTGATACGTATATGTCTATATATATATATATACCCACACGTCGATGTATGTGCAGCTATGTCTATAAAAGTCTTGCATGCCCAAACTGTCATTCAGCATATTCCTCACTTAAGCCTTGTGTAACCACGTCCTTATTTACAAAACCTTCAATATATACTTACAAGTTAAAATCAGAAATGGCTTTTCTGAATGCCACCTTTTACTTGTACCTTTTGCTCTTCGTTACCTTCTTGTTTGTGTTATTAAAACTTACGAGACCTACAAAAACCAAACCTAATCTTCCTCCATCTCCACCAAAATTGCCAATTCTCGGCAATATTCATCAATTAGGCACTCTTCCTCATCGTTCTTTCAGAGACCTCTCTCTGAAATACGGTCCTCTCTTATGGCTAAAGCTTGGGCGAATTCCTGCTTTACTAGTCTCTTCTGTAGATCTGGCCAGAGAACTTGTGAAGATCCAAGATGCGGTTTTTGCCGGCCGGTTTCAAAGCATATCGGCCCGAACCTGGCTCTATGAATGTAAAGATGTTGCCTATTCAACCTGCAATGAAAGCTGGAATCAGAAAAGAAAAGTTTGTGTTCTTGAGCTTCTCAGCCTGAAAAGGGTTCGATCTTTTCAGGAAATAAGGGACGAAGAAGTTGCAGAAATGGTGGACGAGATACGAAGAACTTGTTTGAGTGATAATAATTGCTCTGTGAACATAAGTGACCTTATAAGTGCCACCACCAACAACGTTATATTCAGATGTATAATTGGACAAAGGTATGATACAGCAGAGAGTAGTGGAAGATTCGGCACGCTTGGTCGCTTACTAGGAAGGAGATGGTTCATCTTGCTGAGTTGATGGTGGGAGATTTTTTTCCATGGTTGGGTTGGGTTGATGTTCTTAGTGGCAAAATTAAAGAGCTTAAAGACACGTTTAAAGCAGCAGATGGGTTCTTTGATGAGGTGACTGAAGATCATAAGAAGGTGATGAAGAAGAAGACGAAGGACGATGACGAGAAGAAAGACTTTGTGGATATTCTTCTTCAACTTCAAGAGACCGATAAGCTTGAATTCGAGCTCACCGAAGATGACCTTAAAGCCATAGTAACGGTCTCTTTCTCATCCCTCTCAACACCCACACACACACACACACACACACACACACACACACACATTTATTTATTTATTTGTTTAATTCCATTCAAGACTAATAAATAATATCATAATTAAACAGTTGATACAAATAAATAGTTGATTTTGGATGGACAGCTGACACATACACAACCTCCCATTCCTGATATAGAAGCTAGTTAGAGGTTGAGTTTGGTCCTAAATATAAGACCTCAAACTACTTTGTCTCCCCATATTTATCATTTTCTTTAAACTATTCCTATTGATTACACATGTTGGGAGAGTTTGACAAATAATTAATTTAACTAACTTCCTTAATATGAGGTTTGCAATTGTACCTAGAAAACTTGTTTCAAAGAAAAAAAAAAACAAAAGATATGAGGTTGTAGAATATTGAGAAAAACTAATATGTTTCTTGTCTGGTGGTGCCGGAATACTAACAACTTTTGGTTTGACTTAGGATTAGGGTTTGTGATGGCGGTGTTATTTGGTTTAGGCTTATTTTTTTTTCTGACTTTAGCCTTTTTGTTTGTTATGTTTTGTTTTGGACCTTCTTTCTTAGCTTTTAATCTTTAGTTTATTTTAATAAAATTCTATTTCTTGTGGGAAAAAAAGAACAAAACCATTTAAAAAGCTAATTTTTTGTATTTTTATATATAATTTCAGGAGATGTTTTTGGGAGGGAACGAGACTACAACAACGATGGTGGAATGGATTTTAACAGAGCTTAGGAGAAATCCAAGAACCAAGGAGAAAGCCCAAGATGAGATCAGAAAAGTGGTGGGGTCTAAAACAAAAGTGGAAGAAAGTGATTTAAATGACATGAAGTACTTGAAACTTGTGATCAAAGAAGCTCTAAGATTACACGCACCAGCTCCTTTCTTGATTCCTAGGGAAACAATCAGTGATACAAAATTAGGAGGATATGATATTCCTGCAAAAACAATGATATTTGTGAACATGTGGGCAATCCAAAGGGACCCAGACATATGGGAAAATCCTGAAGAGTTTATCCCAGAGAGATTTGAGAATAGTGAGACGGATTTCAAAGGACAAGACTTTGAGTTAATCCCATTTGGAAGGAGGATGTGTCCTGGTATGCCTTTGCAGTGGCTTCAGTTGAGTACATGTTGGCCAATCTTCTTCACTGGTTTGACTGGAAGCTTCCTCAAGATGGTTCTCCTGAGTGTGAGATTGATGTGAGTGAGACTTATGGGCTCACAGTTAAGAAGAAAGTCCCTCTCTTTCTTCAACCTATACCATTTTGCTCCAAGCGCAATGTCCTTAATTGGGTCCGTGAAGTTGTGGTTTGTTTTATGAAGTTGAGTGGCAGGACAGAATAAATGAATGTGATTTCTGGTTGTAATATTGTCAGGTTTTATCTTCCTAGGAAAAATATTATTTAAGTGTGCTACTGATGCGTTTGTTATTGCTTTCTATTTGTGAGGTGTGAGGGCTTGTTCGAATTAATGTATGTAAAAATGACTTTTATTTCTACTGCATTTTGCAAAATAATATTGGTGTAAGAAAAGTCAATTAATGTAATACGGTTTGTGTTTGGATATGCATTTTTTTTTAAACAAAGAGTTTATTTGCATACCTATTTAAATTTTGTAACATTAAAAGCTTCAAAATGTGGTTTTAGGTCTAACTTGACTTTCGGGGTCAAAAAATTCATCAGACTTCAACCTCAATCCAAACATGATTTTTGGGCTTAAATTGGCTTTTGGACTCTTAAGCTGACCTTTAGAAGGCTTTTAGGATTACAAAAGCCTATCCAAACAAGCTCTTGCAGTAGGAATATGGTTTGCTTTGCCAACGCCTACTTCATGTGTAATATAGAAAATGGTGAGAGGTGTTTGTTTTTTGGGACACACATAGACGTATTATAATATATATATATATATATAAATATAATATAAGTAATCAGACACAACCTTGAATATCATCAATAAATGAGAAACTATGCTTGATAATATAGCTTCTCATGACAAACTACATATATAGTTCACTATAAGAATTAGACGATGGAAGCTTGTGTATGTGATATGCAATCTTGAAACTTAGATTTGATCGGGTGATAACTTATATATATATAGATAATTACAGGCAAAATATTAGTCTAAGAGTATTTTGCCCTTTTGATTTGATTATTTAGGTTCTCAAAGCCTTAGACACTTGACAAATTACTATTAAGATTTTTCGTTAATATTAGGAGGAGGTGAGGATATGAGAGATTATGAGCTTTGTTTGATTGAAAGAAAGAAAGGATGAATGATATTTTAATAATTCTTGTTTGGTCCACGGGAGGAGAGGATTAATGGAAGGTAATTAAAAGTTGATAGATATACCCCTACTATTTTATTTGGATTTCTACCTTATTTTTTTCATCCTTATAATTTATGCCTGTTACGTTTTTACTTTGGTCCCATATTTTTTTTAAAAAAAAATGCAATTTAAAATTTTTTATCATAAAACACAATTTTGAATGATAAAATAGATTTTAAAAGCATAAAATGTTACATATTATAAGAGTTAGCAGAGAAAAGAAAAGAACTCCTAAAGGGGAAAAACACAACTAAGATTAGAAGAAAACTGAAGAGGAAAAACGACCAAGGAATTAAAAAAAATTGAAAATGCTGGAGAGCAAAAAGCACTGTTTACTTTGAGGCACAGTGCCCTATTTTTTTCTGACCTGATAGACAGATCAACGCGTGAAGAAGTTCAAGAGGGATTAAAAAACGTTTTAAGTTCGATGGTAGAATTGTAATATTAGAAAAATGGCATAGGCAATTTAGTCAAGACGCATCAAATTATTTAGTGGGATTTAAAGTGGGTTTAGTATAACGATAGAATTGACCTATTAATCTTATTAGGAAACTATATTTAATAGAATAGTTTCTGATAAAGCTAGACATAAATAAGTTCATCGAGTTAATTAATATTAAAATATTAAAAGATAACATTTTAAATTGAATAATTAACTATATAATCACGTTTGATGAGTCATCAACCATGATATGATCTGCCTCTGCCGAATAATTTAAAATTTGTACATACGTGAAAGCCATATCCTATGACCATCAGCATTGGATTCGTATTTGGTGTTCTTTATGTCAGTGCATTCCCACAAATTGTCAGCATTTTAATCATTTCTATTTCTTTAAGCTGACAAACTTGACTTTATATTGTTGGCAGGAGTGATAATTATCTCAATGGTAGCTCTGGCTAGTGAAAAACTATAGTGCCCTGTTTGGTACGCTTGAATTGAGGTGGGTGGAAATGGAAATGGAATTCATTTCCATGCTGAAGTATGTTTGGTATGATGGAATTGGCCTCCATGGAAGAGCCAATTCCATCAAATTGATGGAATTAGAATTCCATCATATACCCCATGGAATTGTAACAAATTCCATGGAATTCTCATTTTATCCTTGAGATTTATAATTTCATATGATCATTTCTATCTATTACCCTCCATTACCTTTAAAAAAAAATAAAAAATAAAAAATTGAAGGACATTTTGGTATTTTTATACAAAAATTAGATCTCATTTCCATGACATACCAAACATACTTTTAGTCCCCATTTCCATTTCCATTTCCATATCCATTTCCATATCCATATCCATTTCCATTTCCATCAAAATCAATTCCAACGTACCAAACGGGCCCTAGGATGATGTAATTTGGCAATCCGGCCAAAAGCTATTTCTAGCAAATTGTATAATAAATAAAGTTATTCATCAACCGTGAACAGTTTGTCTTATTTTTTAGCAAGGCACCAAGCTCCAAAATACGTCTATTCTGAATACAATTTTTTCATCGCATGTGAACATTTTATTTTGTCTGGGTCCCACTCAAAAATAATAAAAAATAAAAAAAGATAAAAATCTTCCTTAATTCTAGCACATCTAAATTAATAAGCAAATAGGGTGGAATCATTGATGCCAATTAGATTGTAATTGAAAAATGATAATCACTAATGATGATTGTAATAAATGACAATAAATTTCAAAATAATTCATCTTATTTATATTGATTGAGCTTTAGATTAGAAAATTTAGTGTGGAGTCATTATGGTGGTTTAGAGAAATTAAATAAATACAAAAATATCTCTCATTTATATTGATAGATTTAAATTAGGAAATTGCTGGTGAGGAAAGTATAAAAAAATTAAAAAAAATAAAAATACAAAAAAAATCTCTGACTTTGATAGGTTTAAATTAGAAAATTACTTGTGGGAAAAATGTAAAAAAAAATTAAAAAACCAAAAAAAATTGATGATGGTGATTAGAAAAACTTAGGAAATCTTATCAATGGAAAATACAAAAAAAAAAAAATTTAAAAAAGAAGGAGTATTTAAGAGGAAAATTCTACCTTGAGACTATAAATAGAGCACTACAAAAAAACACTGAATTTTCAACGGAAATTGATTTCCGACGAAATAGATTCAACTTTAAAAAGCCACGTAGCAACTTTGGCGACTACCCCCTTATCGCTGACTGTGGTGCTTGGCAGCTCCAGCGGCGTCCACTTTGTCGCCAGCCCCGAGATATACCACGTGTCGCATCATCCTTTAGCCACATGTCGCAACTTCGTTTTTCCTGGAAATGCAACTCAACTTGCCCCTCTTTTGGTTTGAACCTACGGCCTCGTCTGTACACGCGCGATGCCTTATCGGATGAGCTCCACTGCTTTGACGTTCTGTTATTACACACAATTATATATATAATCATATGACTATATATTTTTTTAATTTCTAAAGTTAAATTTTTATTAAAATTGATTAATAACTAATAAATAATTATTAACTAATATTTTATTTACTAATATTAATTAATAACTAATAAATTTTATTTTTTATATGACTATTTTGCCCTTACAAGGACCAAAACCTATTATTGAAAATTAAAAATATTTTAGACATTAGAAAATAATAATTAAAAATAAATTTACAATTAGATTAAAAATATTAAATTTTATAAAAATAATTTTTTAAAATTAAATAATGAAAAAATAATAATTTTAAAATTTAGCCACAGAATTTCCAATGGAATTCAATTCCATTGGAAATTCCCTTGTGGAATTAATTCCGTTGAAAGTTGCGACGGCATTCAATTCCTTTAGAAATTTCTTCGCAATTTCCTACATAATTCAATTTCGTCGAAAATTTTTAACAGAAATTTCGTGGCAAAAGTCAGAATTTCTGATGAAATATTTTTCGTGGATAATTCCATGGCAAATTTTGCCACGAAAAAAATTCCCTCGGACAATTTTCTGACAGAATTTTCGATAGTTTTCTGATGGAATTGAATTCCGTCGGAAAATTCATGTTTGTTTATAGTAGAGGAATAAGGGTTAAAGTAAGACACAGAAAAAATTGGAAAAGCAAAGACATTAGAAAAGATGCAAAGAATAGTTAGAAGCGTTTACAGAGATTGAAATCTATTGTCCATCTGTAGTCTTATCTTCTTTTTTCTCATGCCCCCAAGGAAAGCCTATACTCATATAGTCATCAAGTGTCACACTTGTGTTGCCTCAACACCAATGCCTCAACACTTGTGGATTTCAATATGTTAAGGATTGATTTATTTTCTTATTGTTTATCATTTTCCTTCTCTCTTCTATTTTTCTTTTCTTCTCTATACACAAGAAAAGCCTATATCTTTATAGTTGTTGTCACATATGTGAGCCTCAATATTGACGACTAGAGGGTGGAGCCTAACATGTATGGGTTAACCTTTTTTTTCTTGCCTTCTTTTATTTGTTTTCTTACTTTGATTCTTGTTCTTCCCTCTCCTTATTTTCACCTATATATCCTTTTCCTGTTTTTTTTTTTTTTTTTTTTTTTTTTTTTTTTGTATTTTGAAATTGGCCATTCAAGTATTTTGATTGTGCGGCTCTTGCTCTCCATGATCATTTTGTTGGACTGTGCGCTCATTTGTGAATATTCTCATGGCATGAACATCTTTGACCCTTCTCATTGATTGTACTGAGTTATTAAACCATGATTTGTATTGCCTTAATTTTTGAAGACAGTATGACAGTATGTTTCTATGTGTGGAAATCTCATCACTACATGATACCTGGTTGACACCATGGGTTTTGCATTTTTTTAATTTTTAATTTTTAATTTTTTAATTTTCTTTTAATGATGATTGTCAATTTGAACCACAATCATTATCAATGAAATATATTTTATTATTATTATTATTTTTTTAATTTTCCTCTAATGTTGAACTATAATCATCATATATGAAATGATTTTTTTTTTATTTTTTTTTTCTATTATTTTTTTTATTTTCCTTTAATGAATGATATATGCCAATTTGGACCTAAATCATCATCAATTAGAGGATTTTTTTATTTTCTCTCTTTTTTCTTATTTTAATATTCCTCTTTAATGAATGATGATTGTCAATTTAGACCGTTCATCATCAATGAGATTATTTTTTTTAATTTTATTTTTATTTATTTTTAATTTTTGAGTGAGACCTTGACAAAATAAAGTGTTCGCATCATCAAATTTTAGGATAGAAAGTTTTAGCTTTTGTTAACAAAAGTTGAAACTGATCAAGACAAAATTCTCATGTATTTGGAAAAAAATAAGTTCCTTGTATATGTTAACTTGTTTTGTTAATTATTTCATTGATTTGTCGGTGGATTTTAGATGAGCTGTTTAACAAAAATTTGTTGGTAAAATATAACTAAGTTTAACTTTAAAATTATAAAGAGAAACGATCGATATATGATAAAGATTGTTGTATTGTTAATTTGTTAACAAAATATCCCCTCCAAATCACCACTACTAGACCAATTTATATATATATAAGAAAAAAATATGTGTACCCGTTTTACCCCTCTCCCTTTCTTTCTTTTTAGGAGGAGGAGGGCGCAAGTGAATTGTAAAAGATCTGGACATAGCCACATGATTTACAAGAATATGGATCATTTGTCTTGTTTTTGTTGAATCACATCAGAAGTAGAACAAGCAAATCCAAGTCGAATCAGAATCTGCCTCTATCCTCTACCAGAAGAAGAAAATATGTGTGAACGAATTTCTTAGCCTTGAGAAGGGTTCAATCCTTCAAGAACGTCAGAGAAGAAGAAAAGGGGTGGGGTCTGAATCAAAAGTGGATGAGAGTGACATCAATGAAACGAAGTACGTACTTGAACATTAGAGGCCCCTTGCCCGTAAGATTACACCCACTAGCTCCTTTCTTGGTTGCTCGATAAACATTGTGTCATAAAATTGGAACTATATATGATCCTTTTCAAAGCAAGGATATTTGTGAACATATGGGCAATACAAAGGGACCCTAAAATATGGGAAAATCCTGAAGAGTTCATGCAATAGAGATTTAAATTCAAAGGACAAGAGTTTGAATTCATCCCATTTGATTTCTTTTCTCGTGATGCTCTTAGATATGCGTTTTCTGAAACAGAAGGAAGCAAGCATAAATCACCAGTATGAGGTACGATATCCTTTTTCTTCTTTTCATTTTAGATATTTGTATTTAAATTGTCTGTGCACCTTTGTGGACTTGTCCACAAATTTGAAGAGCCAGATTTGGCTCCTCTTAAGTGTAGATTGCATGCACGTTTGGGGAATTAAGGGCAACCTTTGCGCTATGGCATGTTTATTTTTTTTTTAAAAAAACAATTAATGTTGTAGATTGTAGAATGGGAAAACTTGTGCTCGTTGGTCGATATTGTGTCCTACAGCCCAGTTTAAGGTTCAAATTTGTGTTGAGTGGAGGTGATTGTAGATATTCATACTGGGGAAGGGGACTTGCATATAGGAAAGTTAATTACATATGTGGGATAGTCACTTGTATATGATATATATGCTAATTGCATATAGCTTCTTGTTGCATCTTAATTATTGCATAATATGAAAGGTCACTTGCATATGATAGATGCTAATTGCATATGACCTCTTATTGCATCTTATTGTGCAATAAAAAAGGTCATTTGCATATATCAAAAGCTCTCTTGCATATGATGGATGCTTATTGCTGTTTATGACTTCTTATTGCGTACGTAATACAGAAGCTCACTTGCGTATGGCGGAAGCTCACTTGCATATTACATGTTCTTTTTATTTCTTTTTTTTTTTTTTAATATGATCAAGTGTTTCCCCCTTGAGGATTAGAGGGTAAAGAATCTCTCCTCTTCTAACAAGTGTGCTTCTTGAGATTTGAAATTGTGTTCTCCTCCTAGTGGAAATGAAGCCCTTTACCACCTCAACCAATAGCTTGTTGGTTATTACATGTTCTTATTACATCTCATTGTGTAATATAGAAGGTCAATTGCATATGACGGATACTAATTGCATATTACAAATTCTTATGGCACATGGATTCTTATTGCGAAATATGGAAGGTCACATGCATATTGCAGATGCTAATTGCATATTACGGATTCAATTATGAAGAAATGATACATAAAAGATGCTTCTTTCACCGATGTAATTGATCTTCGCCGCCAATCTCCTCAAATGCGCCTCTACTGCTTCTTCCAAAGAACTTTGTCAACCATTGCTTTCAGTCACTCTCGCTCTCTCTATCGTCTTCTCCATCCTCGACTTTGTTCTTTGCTCTTCACCAAAGCTTTGTCTGTGCTTTCCTTCCACGCTTTTTTCCCCTGATTTTCCCTCTTTTTCGTCGATTAAATATTAAGGGTAACTTTGTTTTCTTCCCCTCACGCATATTGACACTCAAGGACCTCAAGGCTTAACATATTTTAGATCCCATTGCCCGAATAATTTGTCAAATGAGGACTTGTCCCCAATTTTCCTCTATTTTTTTAGTAGTAATTGTTTTTGGGGGGGGGGGGGGATAAGTTATTTATGTCCGTGCAATATCCGACAATGTAAGGATTTTAATCATTTTCCTTTTCTTAAGCTTATACACTTGACATTATATTTTGTTGGCATGAATGAATTATCTCAAGGGTTGCTCTCGTACGCGTAAACAACCATATGATGATGTCATTTGGCAACTGAAAATTAATATTAATAAAAAAATATAAAAATCAATAATAAATAAAGTAAAGGCTCAAAATCCATATGGCATGGGACTTAAAAAAATGCTTAGTTGAATGAAAACAATAATAATGATTTTTTTTCTTCTCAAAAGCTGCGTTAAAATTGAAGCACCTTTTTTTCATATTGAAACGTTTTGAAATTCATTCTTTAATATATCATCTAAACAAGTTTTTGTCAAACTAATTTTTGTTTTATAAAACTCTGTATAAAAATAAATCACACATTAATTGAGTCCGACTTCTATTATAGCTAAAGTTAATTGAGATAAAGGTTACTTTTATAAACATTAATCAAACAAGCCTGAACTCTAAAACCAACTCCAAAAGATACCTATTTTGCATATAATTTTCTTGTCGCATTAGGATGCAAAATTCCAACTTTAGTCGACAAAAGCTGAAACTGATCAAGACAGTATTCTAATGTTCTTTCGAAAAAAAGAGATTCCTTATTGTTAATAATTTAATAGATATGTCAGTGGATTTTAACAGGGTTGTTTAAGCAAATTTTGTTGGAATGATAAATATTATTGTACTTTTAATTGATTGATAAATTAAATAAAATAGAAAAATCCCCTCCAAATTAAAAGTCCAAATCACCATTAAACCAATATATATATATATATATATATATATAAGCATTTGTACACGTTTATACCCTATCTCTTTCCTTCTTTTTTGGAAGAAGATGGCGCAAGTGAAATTAAAATCCCGGCACATTCATGGTCACATCTGTGATCTGTTACAAATATATGTATGGCTGATTGTCTTCCGTTCGACACCAAAAGATTAAGAGGAATCATATTGAAGACCAACATAAAAATATGAAGCCCAAATGACCCAATAGCATACTAGGGTTTTTCAACTGTTGTGGATCTTTCTTATTTTAGAGTATCTTTATTTCAAATTCTATACTTGTTAAAATAATTTTTTTTTTTCAAAAAAAAATATAGACGTTTTTTTTTTTTTTTAAAATCAAATATATAGAATACCTAAATCAGGTTTGGATAGTGCAGATATCCTAAACTCTCCCTACTAATCAAATTACTTAACATGAAACTTGTTCCATCACAATCCTCCCTATAAGTATTCCTCACACTGTACGCATTCCTATTTGGAGAGATAACAATGTCTCTATTCTCACTCATCAAACACTACTTTCCCTTACAGCTAAACGCCCAGCTTTTAATTCCTTCCTGCTTCATCGCCATCACTGTCCTGTTTTTGTTGAATCTCCTCAGAAGTAGAACAATCAAATCCAAGTTAAATCTGAATCTTCCTCCAACTCCACCAAAGCTGCCTATCATCGGAAATCTTCATCAGATAGGCACACTTCCACCCCAATCGTTTTGAGCTCTCTCCAAAAAATACGGACCTATCATGTTTTTACAGTTAGGTCAGACTCCAACGGTGGTGGTTTTTTCTGCACAATTAGCCTTCGACATTTTGAAAACCCGTGACCTTAGCTTCGCGGATCGACCTCAAGGTACTTGTCCTAAGATCTTAGTCCATGGATGTAATGACCTCAAGGTACTTTGGCAAGCACGGTGAAACTTGGAAACAGAAGAAGAAAATCTGTGTCTACGAACTTCTTAGCTTGAGAAGCGTTCAATCATTTAAGAGCGTCAGAGATGAAGAAGCTTGCTAGGTAGTGAAAAGGATCCGTGATCTGTGCTTGGGTGGTACAGATTCTGTCAATCTCACTGATTTGCTGGTTGCTACATCGAATGATATAGTGTGTAAGTGCGTTCTTGGGGATAAGTTTAACATGGAGGGGAATATAAGGATCAGAGAGCTAGTGAGGAAGGTGATGATCAACCTTTTGGCCTTCAGTGTAGGAGATTATTTCCCTTCACTTCGTTGGGTTGATGTTCTCACTGGTCTGGTTCCGAGGTTAAAGGCAATATTGGCAGAGTTAGATGATTTCTTTGATCAAGTCATTGAAGAACGCAGGAACATTATGAAGAACAGCAATGACGACCAGTACTTGAAAAGGAAATGCTTGCTCGATATTCTCCTTCAACACCAAAACGATGGCATCCTTTAGAATAGTTTCTCACAGAACGACCTCAAAGCCATAGTGGTCTCTCTCCTTCTCCGGCGAATGTGTCAGGTGTGCTTTCTCAGCTACGCCCTGCTACCCTTCAATTTTGGGGCCTTTCCCAAATATTTTTTGTTTCATGGTTTTTTTGATCATTAGATCCTATATAAAATGAGTGATATTTATATATCTTATGGGTAAAAGATGGAGTTATTTTTAATTTTTTTTATGATTTTTTAAAGATTTAAGACTCTAAAGTTGTGGAGCTTCTTTTTAATCTAGAGTCTTAAATTTTTTAAAAATCATAAAAAATTAAAAACAGCTCCATTTTTTTCTCTAAAATATCAAAATGTTATTCATTTCATGTAAAATCTAATTATCAAAGGAATCATGAAAAAAACATTTGGGACTTGGGATGGGCACCAAAATTGAGGGGCAGCAGAGATATAATTGAGAAGGCACAGTTGACACCCCCAATCCCTCTTTCCCGATTTCCTTTGTTTTATTCTGATATTCTATTACAAATCAGTGCACATTTCAACCATTCGTTAAAGAAAGAAATTAAATAATGCATGATTCCTTGTTATGGATTAAAAACTGTTGTTATAGTAGGATGTGTTTGTGGGAGGAAGTGACACAACTTCAGTACCATTGGAGTGGGGCATGGTGGAGCTGGTGATGAGTCCAACGAAAATGCAAAAAGCACAGGAAGAGGTAAGACGAGTGAGTATAGTGGTGGGCCATGGCGAAGCTGGTTGTAGTATAGTGGTAAGCATTCCCGCCTATCATGCAGGCGACTCGGATTCAATCCCCGACAACGGCGCCACTTGAAATAGCCTTTTAGTCACCTCGAGGTTATCACGAATAAAATCAAATTAATGCAATATAGTGTACAACTCGGGTTGTTTCACTTTAAGGAGCCGATTATGAAACTAATTCCTAGTAAACTAAGTAATTACAATGTAAAATTGACAAAGGTAAAACATGTATGATTGATTTTCACAACTATGAATTGAATGCAATTAAAATAGATCCTTTTGTGATTTTCAAATAAAACGGAATGAAAATGGGTTAAAATTGCAAGTGATGAAGATACTATTGGAAATGATTTTCAATGGCTATCCTTACTCAATTAAAATATTTGGAGAGTTAATACACTAAGCTTCTGATATTCCAAATCTCATTAACCCATGAGTCTAGCATCACAAGAGAGGAACTCCTACCCTTGAAATGTTATTAATCCATCTTAGTGTAATGAGTTTATCTAAGTTTCCTAAAATACTAAACCGCAATTATCATTGAGTCTAACACTTAAACTTATGAACCCATTTATTTAAGCATTATTAAAACCCCTTAGAGAGTGATTATGGAATAAACAATGCATTTAGGTTCAACTATAATTCCAATTCAATCACATTACCCAACAATACCATGTTAAATAGATAGAAATCAATAGAATCATAAGAAACATATATATAACCATATATATTGATGAGTACAAATCCTTATTACAACCCCAAAATCATAAGAACTCAATCCATAGAATAAAATTTATCTAAAATCATAGTCTCAATATATAAATGAATTCCTAAATATAAGAAATCTCAAATATAATGAGCTATAGGTAATTTAAACTCCCCTTTAAGGTATATGTGAGCTCAAGCCATCTCCAATTAATCTCCAAGGGCACAAAATTGCCTAGCAATTGGTGAAAATAACTTCACCAATTAAGTTCAAGATTCCAAACATTGAAGAACACCAATTACGTAACCAATTAGCACTGATTTGAAGAAGGTTATAACTGGAATTGAACCCAAAATCAGATAATGGGCACGGCTGAAACGAGTCCAGAACAAAGGAATGATGGAAGGTGATGAGGAGGTGGAGAAAATGGTTGTAGGTGGAGATGATGAAAGTGGAGTGAGGTCCCAAGCTTGCGGAATTGGTCTCTGCCTTGTTTCCGACTCTCAGTCACGCCTCCACGACAGCTCCATCGAGCTAGGTCGTGGAATAATTGAAGTAGTGGTGTGCCAGCGGTGAGGTCGGAAGCTCCCCTGCGGTAGCTCCGGCTTTCTGGTTCTCAGCTCAATGTCGCAGCCACCTCTGTTTCATATTCTTGTGATCTGTGCTCTCACCACTGCAACTCTTGATCTGAGATAATGGAGCTCGCCGGCGGATGTGGTGGTGGATGGTGCCGCCAGTGAGAGAGGAAGAAGAAGGTGAAAGTGTTGAGAGGGTGAAGCTCTTAGCTCTTGCGGCGCTGTCCCTCTTAAAATCATCCATGCTCTCTGGTTCTCCTTTTCTGCCTTCAATAATTGCTCAGACTCTTCTCAATTCAGACCTGCTGCATTAAACCAAAAATGATGTACTTTCAACTAGACTAAACTGGCATTTTTTTTATTTCTTTGTATGAAACTGTCATTTTTGAAATTAAAACCCCAAATTGTTATTTTCAGATTTAATCTTGATTTTCAAATACTTTCAATTGAAAACAATTAAACCAATATCAAATCATCTTAAGAATAAATAATTAAGAGTAATTATAATTTTTTGGTGACAATTTTACCCTTTTTAATCTCAATTTAATGTATTTACTTTTAATATCAATCTATCACAATTAAAGCATTTTAAACTCAATCAATATGATAAAATCTTCAAATAAAGTGTAAAAATATATAATAAAATTAGGGATTTGTTAATGGGGAACAAGTCAAAGGTTGAAGAAGAAGACATTAATCAAATGACTTACTTGAAATGTGTCGTTAAAGAAATTTTAAGATTGCATCCATCAGCTCCTTTGCTAGCTCCTAGAGTAGCAAGATCAAGTGTGAATCTCGGAGGCTACGCTATTCCAACTAAAACAATAGTTTACATCAATTCATTGCCAATTCATCGAGATCCTGAGTGCCGGGAAAAACCAGCTGAAGAGTTTGTTCCTGAGAGATTTGAGAAGAACAATGTTGAATTTAGAGGACCAGATTTCCATTACATACCGTTTGGTTCAGGAAGAAGAGGATGTCCTGGAATGTTGTTTGGGATTGCTATTGTGGAATCTATGCTTGCGAATCTCTTGTATTGGTTTGATTGGAAGCTGCCTTCTATAAATGGTGTCACTTTTCAACACATTGATATGAAGGAGATATTTGGGCTCACTGTAAGTAAAAAAGAACTGCTCTATCTTCAACCAATACCCAAGTACTATTAATCAATTCAGAACCATATATATATATATATATATATAAATATATCCTAGTTAAATTGTCATCCCCATTTTGAGTGTGTTTTTATGTTAATATATTTAGAAATGATGTAAAATATGTACATATGGATGGATGGATGTGTGTGTGTGTGTGTGTGTGTGTGGTTGATGTTTCCGTCCATGGGACTGTGATTCTAGTTCTACTGATTGGTTCAATAAAAATTTGTATATTGTGTTAGAAGTTACCGTGTGAATATAGATATCATGATATTGTTGAAGAAGCAAGTCGGTGGTGGAATTCTTTGATTATTTCTTCACCTACTCCATCAATTACGCTCGTTTTGTCTCTGTTCTTATATGTGTGTATATCTTGTAATCTTCTCGTTTGAGATATATCAATGTAAATCACGTTTCAAGATTATTTAGCTTTCATGGTACCAGAGCCATATCTTGTTTTCAGTTCAGAATTTCTGTTTTAGATGAGTTTTGCATTTTTCCGTTAACACCTCCGAACACATTTTGAACCACTTCTCAGATCTGTCATCTCTGCCAGTTACTACACTACACGCGCCTTACCATTGAATTCTGAAGCTCCAAATTGGTGCTACCCTAAAGCGGAATCCATTTTTGACCAGTGGTGAGCCTCCACGCGCCGCTAGTTCTTCCGCCATCGATGACACGCGCCGGCGCTTGAGCGAGATTCCGACGAGATTTTCTGGTGATTCCAACGGCACTCTGACCGAGTCATCCACACCGTTCCATCCCTGGTACCCATCTGGTCTAATTCTCACTTTGAATTTTTGCTTTCTCTATGATTTTGTGAAGAACCAGGGAGCTCCGTGACTCCTTTCTGAGGAATTTCAGTTCCTTCCTTTATCCTTAGTTTAGTTTGGTGTTCTTCTACTCTCAAGAGTATTTTGTTAACGTGGGATTCCAACTTTTGGTGTGGTCTTGGTTGTGGCTTACTTTGTTGATGTGACTTGCTTCCAATTTTTTTGGTTCGGGAATTGTTAGTTTGTTAGCATCTGTGACCTCATTCTTCCTTTACGTACCTTAAGCTTATCTTTGCTTACTATCGTGGTTGACTATTCCACATGGCTGAATCTAAATCATATAATATGTTACCTATGTCTGCTAAAATTATTGATTCAAAATTGAATTGAACAAATTATAGTGACTGGAACAAAACTGTCAAGCTATATCTTTTAGGCATTGGAAAGGAAGTCCACTTAACTCAAGACCCCCCTTCTGGTGATGATGAAAAGAGTTTGGTCTGGTCAAGGGCCAATGCTCGTATTTTCTTTCAAATTAGAAACTCGATTGAACCACGAATTCTATCTTCTGTTAGTCACTGCAACACGGTCAAAGAAATCATGCATTATCTTGAGTTTATGTTTTCCTGTAAAGGTAATGTTACTCGGATTCATGAAGTTTGTAAATGTTTTTATCGTTCTCAATAATAGGGACGTTCATTGAAGGATTTCTTCTTGGACTTCAAAATGTTATATGAAGAAATGCAAGTACTCATGTCTCTCAGGCGGATCTTCAGACACAAATTAAGAATATGGAACTACAGGCAATAATTAGTTTTCTTGAAGCTCTTGATCCTTCGTATGAGACCATTCGATCTCAAATTCTTGCTAGTCAGGAGCTTCCATCTCTTGAAGAAGTGTTCTCTAGGGTACTTCGTGCTGATAGTGTGGTTCGTCCGTCTAATGATTTGAATGCCAGTGCTTTAGTTGGATGTAGACCATTTGACAACAAGCCATTTAATTCCAAACAGGGATATAGCGATGCTCCAAATATGCACTCTGCAACTATTATCTGTAATTATTGTAAGGAACCCGATCATATTAAGCAAAATTGTCGAAAATTACAGAATAAGCAATAATGTGATCAGCAACGTGGTTTTGCCTATATTGCACAGACACCTGATCCATCAGACACTGGTCCATCATCTGTAAGAGCACTCGCTATAGGTAATTCATCTTCTGGTCTTACTACTACCTCCATGAAGTGGGTTATTGATTCTGGCACTACCAATCATATGACAGGTAATCATCAGTTATTTTCATCGTATGTTCCTTATGCCAACCAATCCTCCATATTCGTGGCCAATGGATCCTTTGTCTGTGTGCTTGGTTCAAGCACCGTCAACCCCACTCCATCTATTTCATTATCCTCTGTTCTTAATATTCCTGATCTTACATTTAATCTTCTATCACCCAGTAAATTAACTCGTCATTTGAACTGTTTTATCTCATTATTCCCTGACCACTACTTAATTCAGGATTTGTCGATGAAGCAGATTATTAGTAGAGGTTATGAATCTGACGACCATTACATTCTTGATGATATGGTTCCATGTTCTGTTGCTTGTTCTGGTGGGTCATCCCTGTTTGATATCCATTGTTGTCTTGGTCATATGTCACTTTCGTCCTTAAAGAAGTTGTATCCTCAATTTTCTTCCGTGTCTACTTTAGATTGTGAGTCATGTCAATTTGCCAAACATTATCGTGTTCATTTGGCACCTCGCGTCAATAAACGGGCTGCGTCCCCTTTTGAGTTAGTACATTATGATGTTTGGGGTCCTTGTTCTGTTATGTCCCAGACTGGTTATCGTTATTTTATCACCTTTGTTGATGATTTTTCTCATACTACTTGGCTTTACTTAATGAAACATAGTTCTGAATTATTTACTCACTTTCGTAATTTCTGTGCTGAAATTCCAAACCAGTTTAATACTTCTGTGAAAATCTTACGTAGTGATAATGCAAAAGAAAATTTTTCCACCCCATTCACCAACTACTTGCAAAATCATGGTATTCTCTACCAATCCTCTTGTGTTGATACCCCTGCTCAAAACGGTGTTGTTGAGAGAAAGAATCGACATCTTTTAGAAACTGCACGAGCTCTCATATTTCATTCCTCTGTCCCTAAAATATTTTGGGCTTTTGCCATGTCAACTGCCTATTTTCTCCTTAATCGCATGCCTTCGGCCGTTCTTGGAGGAGATATTTCATATTCTATTCTATTTCCCACTACTAAGATGTTCCCTGTTGATCCAAAACTCTTTGGTTGTGTTTGTTTTGTTCGGGATGTTCGTCCTAGTATTAGTAAACTTGATCCCAAGTTCTTAAGATGTGTTTTTCTAGGCTATTCTCGAGTTTAGAAAGGTTATCGATGTTACTCTCCTGACCTTCGTCGTTATCGTGTGTCTACTGATGTTACTTTTCATGAGTCCTCTCTTTTCTTCACATCTTCGCCCATCTCTGAGTCTCCCTCTGTCATGGATGAACCTGATGATATCCTGGTCTATTCTGTCCCTATCTCCCTAGTACAGGCTACTATTCCAGAACCTGATATCATCAATGATGCTAACGTTGCCAATGTTTCACCTTCCCCAGTTCCTGCTTCACCGATTGATTCTGTTGAAATGCCCCTCATTCCTAGTTCTGTTTTCGTCGATCATCCCCTTGCTATAACTGAACCGCCTGTTTCAGATTCTCCTATTGCTATTACTGATGACCTGCCCATTGCCCTATGAAAAGGTACCCATCCCTACTGTCCCCCTAGACGATTTGCTGACTGTACCTATCTCATCTCATCTTTTGTATCCTACCAAAATTTGTCCCCTGCTTCCTTATCCCTTATTGCCATAGTAGATTCCATCTCCACACCTACTACTCTTCATCAAGCCCTGGCTCATCCTGGTTGGCGTGCCACAATGGAAGATGAAATTTTGGCCCTTGACAAGGCTGGTACTTGAACTCTTGCTGATCTCCCGCCTGGAAAGAAGGCTATTGGTTGTAAATGCAAGTTTGTTGTTAAAACTAACGCTGATGGTTCCTTGGAACGATTAAAAGCTCGGCTCGTTGCTAAAGGGTATGCACAAACCTATGGTATTGATTATTCTGAGACTTTCTCTCCTGTGGCTAAGCTCACCTCCGTTCGTCTTCTTATCTCTTTTGCTGCCACATATCATTGGGATTTACATCAGTTAGATGTTAAGAATGCATTTTTAAATGGTGACCTCCTTGAAGAAGTTTATATGGAGCAACCTCCTGGGTTCGTTGATCAGGGGGAGAATAGGAAAGTGTGCTACCTCTGGAAGTCGTTGTATGGTCTAAAGCAAAGTCCTCGTGCCTGGTTTGATAGATTCTGTGATGTAGTCAAGAAATTCGGATTAAGTCAAAGCAAGTGTGATCACTTTGTGTTCTACCAGTAATCTGATGTAAGGATGATTCTTTTAGTTGTATATGTCGATGACATTATAATTACAGGAAGTAATATTCCTGGAATCTCACAACTTAAAGTCTTCCTAAACTCTCATTTCAAGACAAAAGATTTGGGGTCATTAAGATACTTTCTAGGTATTGAAGTTTTGCGAATCAAGAAAGGTATTCTTTTAACTCAAAGGAAGTATGTTCTCGATCTCCTAAAGGAGACTGGAAAGCTTGGAGCCACGCCAAGCAGCATTCCCATGATTTTGAATCCCTTCCTAGATCTTGATGCCAGTATGTTTGATGAACTTCCTGATGATTTGAAGAAAAAGATTGATCCAGAGAAATTGAAGCCATTTCCATTTCCTGAGAGATATAGAAGACTCATTGGGAAACTGAATTATCTTACAGTAACTCGTCCTGATATAACTTTCTCAGTCAGTAGGCTCAGTCAATTTATGACATCGCCAACGGTGGCACAATGGGAAGCTTTAGAACATATCTTGCATTATTTGAAAAGTTCTCCAGGTCTTGGTATTCTTTATACAGATTATGGGCACACTAAAATTGAGTGTTTCTGTGATGCGGATCATGCAGGATCCAAGGCTACAAGACGATCCACTATAGGTTACTGTGTGTTTGTTGGTGGAAATTTGATATCTTGGAGAAGTAAGAAGCAAGGAGTTGTGTCAAAATCTAGTGCAGAAGCGGAATACAGAGCTATGTCACAGTCAGTACAAGAAATTGTGTGGGTAGTTCAACTCTTGAAAGAAATTGGAATCACCAACAACATTGCCTGCAAAATTATGGTGTGACAATAAAGCAGCACTTTATATAGTATCGAACTCTGTGTTCCATGAACGAACAAAACATATTGAGATTGATTGCCATTTTATTCGTGATAAGATCAAAGAAAATATTGTATCTACAGGGCACATACGATCCGACAATCAACTGGCAGATCTTTTGACAAAAGCCTTACATAGGACAAGGGTTCAATATCTTTGTAACAAGTTGAGCATGATAAATATATATGCTCCAACTTGAGGGGGAGTGTTAGAATGTGAACATAGATTGTTAGAATTTTTCATGTGAACATAGATTAGACAAATAGCATGACATTGTTGAAGAAGCTAGTCGTTGGTAGATGATCTTTGATTATTTCTTCACCTACTCCATCAATTACGCTTGCTTTGTCTCTGTTTGTATGTGTATATATATCTTGTAATCTCCTCATTCGATTGATAAGAATGTAAATCACATTTCAAGAATATTTAGTTTACATTTAGCTTTCATATTGGTTAGTGGTTTAGATCAGTTGTTCAATTATACAAATGTCTCATTCTCCGATTGATTATATTTATATAATAACATAAGATAATATGTAGCTGTTGATTCGCGTGCTGGAAGAGCAACCTCCATCTCCATTTATAAACTGCTTAGCAATTACTTGTCATAAAAAAAGAAAAATCCTTTTTTGAACATTTTAACGTATCGAGGCTACACTACTTTTTATGTCAGTCAAAGAGAACTTCTCACATAGATTAGTGGAGAATAATATAGAGGAAAGTAGTAGTTTGTTTTAAATTTACATGGGTAAAATGAACTATAGAAGTTACTTTTTAAATGGGATAGCCTTATATAACTGATGAATGCAAATTTCCTATACAATTCATTTAAAAATTAGATGGGAAGGTGTATCTTCATTAATAATGTCAATGATGCTTGAAGCATACACAAACACACATAAATTAAATTAAAATCACATTATCTCTTAATATATTTTATCAATGAATAATTAATATACATTTTGTTATTCATAGGTTTCTAGTCATATCATAGAGATTGCTCATTTTTTTTATTTGAATGATTGAGACAAAATACTAGTTTTTCAATAACTAAGAGGAAAAACATTATTTTTTTTGGTAATAGTCATGACAAATTACTATATTGACTTTTAGCAATCATTTTGTGCATTATAAGCACCACTCTCCGCTGGACTCTGCTACCTTTTTGTAGTTAGAAAACTATGGGTGGTCCTCTTTATGTTCACCGGCTTCTCAATAAAATCACCAATGTTATATTATGGGTACTAGTCCAAAAAGAAAATTCATCCCAAAAGACTAAACATATTTAGTGTAAGAACCGCTAAGCTCATAACCCTTACCTCTCTGATGCGACTCATAACACATGAATTCCATGAACTATTAATAAATATTTTTCAATCCTATCAGTGTTTGGATTGTTTCTTTTATGTTTATATTGTTTATTCCGAGCTAACAAAGGTTAATCTAGTTGATAAAGGTGTTGGCTCACCATAAGGTTGTGGGTTCGAATGCCGCCAATGTGAGAACCTTGTCGGTGGGTGATCCATAAATACCTGAAGTTAGTTCTATACATATGACCAGCTACGAGAAAAATAAATACAATGCTCATCTCTGTAAGTACTTCTTGATCCTGGAGGCATACCTTGACCCTGCTAAGCCTTCAGGGCCCAATTTGCCTAAACTTTTTCTATAAAAAAAAAAGTTTATTCCAAAGTCCAATATGCTTCACTGTATCAGATTTTATCTAATTTCATTAAGAATTATATTTTTTTTTTCATATTTGATGAGTTTTTTACACTGCAAAATTAGCCCGAGAAAATACAAAAATTTAATAAAACATGTAATTATAAGTTGCATATTAATTAACTGATCATTCTACATCGAGTACGGGAAAGAAAAAAAATTGCAATGGTCCTCCATATGAATATACGAAGAATGGTATAAGAAGGTTTGTACTATATATCCTTTGCTTTATTGTGAAATTTGTAAGAAAACAAAACCGTCAACATTAACATTATTGTAATGATTTTTCTGCGTCCTTGCAAGCATATTTTGTAATGTCTATTTATAATGCTCTAAAAATGCGTGTTTAGATTAGCTTTTTGTATGTAATTTTACGGTATACAAGGATAAGAATGTGAGAAAGGTTTTGTTTTCACTTGCTTAGGAGCACTTTTTTTTTTAAGCCAAAACAAATAAGCATAAGTGCCATATAACAATCTATAGCCCCATATTTTGTGTTTATTTCCATTGGCACGTCAATGATTAAATTGACTTGGCCCTAATCTATAAAGGGTGCATAACCCATAGTCCAACAATAACAATGATAAGGATCGGATGATCTAGGAAAATTTAATGCTAGATCTGATGAGGGAATATTTATTGGTTACTCTTGCAGAGGAAAAGCTTTTAGAGTTTATGAGAAGAGATTTTTTTTCTATTGAAGAATATGTACATGTAGTGTTTGATAATGCAAACTCTCTAACTAAACCCTCTCTATATGAAGAAGTGATAACAAAACTTAATCAGCTTGATGTTAACAAGTTTACATCTACTATAGTCGATCAACAAGGAAAAGAAACTTATAATTCTTGTCAAATCCCACCACTTCCTATAACTCGGAGACATAATAGGGATCAGGCTATTGGAAGTAAAACAGTTAATTTAGTGTTTAAAAAAACAATTAATTTAGTGAGTTTTGCTGCCTTTATATCTGAAACTGAGTCTTAATGTTGAAGATGCTTTAACCAATGAGTATTTGATAGCAGCAATGCAACACGAGAAACTCATCAATTTTAAAAAAAATCAAGTTTGAGAATTACGCTACAAAAAAAATAACAAATTAGCACCAAAATTTAGTGACAAATTATGTCATGTACAGTTTATTTTACGATAGAAATATCAAATTCCATTGCTAATCTACTGTTTTTTTATAGTGTTGGTATCTAGGCTCAATAATTATTTTCATCATTGGAGCCAGGTCAGGCTGGTTATCATTTAGGGGCATGTTGAGTGAAAGTCACATAATCAACTATTAACACAATTTCTCTTACAGGTTACTCCTCTTATCCTATTTATAAGGCAGTGGCATTATGTTTCTTTTGTTTTATTTATAGGTCAGATCAATAAATTTTTCACATAAATATACACTTTTATTCTTTATTTATTATTGAGTAGCTTTTGTAGTCTTGAGGTAAAGTATATAGTAAAGTTGAAAAGTTATTAAATTTTAAGATAAAGTTAATGAGATTTAAGGTTATTTCTGATTCTAGTGATAAACATGCTAGAGGCTATGTGACTTATAAATAGTATAAGAGGAGTAAGGGATTGTTCGTATAGGGATCAATATATATAATTAAGTAAACTACAGGGACTCAATAAAAAATTATGAGAAAATAAGTTAAAATGAGATGAAATTATAGGGACTTACATATTATTTTTCCTTTAATCATTAAACACAATAAAATAAAATAAAAAATAGAAACGTGTTTTTATGTGGAAAAAAACTAGAAACTTGTTGTGGAGACAAATGAGAAGTAATTTGGCATTGAGTTGTTGAGCCCAAGGTTTGTTAATTAGAAGAAGCAACCAGCATGTTAGCTCAATCTAAGAGATAGATATATTGTGAGGTACGTACAGCCCAGTTTTAGGTTCTAATTTGTGTTCAGGCCTTCAGGGTCGTCAATTTGGAATCATCGATCGGTAAGGTTACCATACTCAGAATATCTGTGTACAGAATTTCCATAAATTTTAGCTTAATTTGTGGGAGTGGCTTTCAGTTAAAGAAACAATTAATAGTAAAGTTGATTATTAATTGAATGACTTGGCGCATTAATATAAGTAATCAGACATGAATATCGTAATAAATAAATTAGAAACCACCCTTGATAAGATATTGTCATATAGCTTCTAAAGCTTCTCACGACAACCACTTATAGTTCATCAACATAAGAAGATAATGGAAGCTTGTATGATATGCAATCTTGAAACTGCTCTTTGATCCATCCATCGGGTGATAACTTATACGCATATTTACAGGGGAAAATGACATAAGAAATATATATATATATATATATATATATATATATATATATATATATATATATATTTATTGAACATATCAGTTATGAAGTATGAACTCAGACTAATATTTTTTAGTAAAATACTTTGACCACCCTCCTGTCGTACTTTAATTATATAAATCTCCTTTGTGTTTTGAAAACATTCATTTAAATCCAAACCCACAATGTAAGCATTTTAATCATTTCAATTTCTTTACGTTTGTAAACTTGACATTATATTGTTGGCAGGAGTGATAATTACCTGAATGGTAGCTCTGGCTAGTAAAAAAGGAACCAATTATGGTGCATATCCTCATCATGAGCTCATCCCATCTAGCCCATCAAAACATGATTTTTATATAAAAAAATCACTTTTTGGAAAAACATTATTTAAGATGAAAAAAAAAGATGTAAAAAATTAAATTTGGATGGTTTATATGGGATGAGCTCATAGTGCCTATACTTAACTGGTTCCAAAAATAGTTAAAAACCATTTTCACTCCAAATCCTCATGTATATCTTCACTCTCCATAGACCATACTTACATTAAAATTTTTCAATTAAACCCGACCATGTGTCTGCTTTTTTTATAATTCATATAGGGAAAGGGGACTTGCATACAGGGATTTGTCGGTGGATTTTAGCAGAGTTATTTAAGCAAATTTATGTTGGAAATGATCCTATAAGTAGCTTTATCTCATTTAGAATTGATCCTTTTTATAAATAACTTTCTCCTTGTGTCTCAAAATTTAAACTACCTTTTCCTTTTTTACCCCTATTAAATACACATCTTTATATTAATTATCCTCAACTCATCACTAATTCTCTTTTATTTACTCATTTATTACATATTTTCTCTCTCATATTTTATACTCATACTCTCTCATATTTGTTACTCATTCTCTCTCTTATGCTCTTTTAATAAATAGAGGCATATTTAAAAGAAACTTGACATTTTTGACAAATTTATTGTTTTTAACTAATCTTAACCGTCAGTTCGCTTTGCGCAATAAAAATAAACGTTGCTTATAAAAAGGACCAAATAGAGTCATTTTGTCATCATTTATAGATGATATTCTCAACCCTCTCTCTCATCTTTTTCTCTTTTCAACATGCACTAATTCATTTTTTATTATATTTAATAGGAGTAAAATTATAACCTTCAGTGAACTTATAGGATCAATTTTTTTTTTTTTTCAAACTGGATTTAATAAAAAGGGCTAGAGTGTTATATGGATGATTGATTGTCTTCCTTTTCAACACCAAAAGGCTGAGAGAAATCACAATTAAGGGCTCTGCTCTCACCTCTCAAACACTACTTTCCCATGGAGCTAAGCGCCCTGCTCTTATTTCTTTCATGTTTGATCATCACTGTCTTGTTTTTGTTGAATCTCATCAGAATTAGAACAAGAAAATCCAAGTCAAATCTGAATCGTCCTCCATCTCCACCAAAGCTACCCATCATCATTGGAAACCTTCATCAGATAGGCCAAAACATACGGACCTATCATGTTTTTACAGTTAGGTCAGACTCCAACCGTGGTGGTTTCTTCAGAAGAATTAGCTTAAAACATTATGAAAACCCATGATCTTAACTTCGCGGATCGACCTCAAGGTACTTGACCCGCCATCTTACTCTATGGATGTAATGACCTCGATCAGCTTTGGGAACTACGATGAAAATTGGAAACAAAAGAAGAAAATCTGTGACAACGAACTTCTTAGCCACAGAAGCGTTCAATCATTCAAGAGCGTAAGAGAAGAAGAAGGTTTTGAGTTAGTCAATAAGATTCATGATCTGTGCTCGAGTGGTATAGGTTTTGTGGATCTGACCTAGTTGCTGATTGTTACATCAAATGATATAGTGTGCAATTGTTCTTGGGGATAAGTTTAACACGAAGGGGAATTCAAGGATCGGTGAGCTAGCGAGGAAGGTGATGATCAATATTATGGCCTTCAACATGGGAGATTATTTCCCTTCATTTTGTTGGGTTGATGTTCTCACTGGTCTGGTTATGAGGTTGAAGGCTATTTTCGAAGAGTTAGATGATTTCTTTGATCACATCATTGAAGAATGTTGGAGCATGATGAAGAACAGTGATAACCAAGTCAAAAGGGAAAGCTTGCTCGATATTCTCCTTAAAATCCTAGATGATGGTATGCTTCACAATTTCTCCCAAAACGACCTCAAAGCCATCGTAACTCTCTCTCTCTCTCTCTCTCTCTCTCTCTCTCTCTCACTCAAATTGTTATATTCTTATACTCCCTCCTCTTCCTACGATCTATAATATAAAAGTTAATTGATTTTTTTTTTTTAGAGAGGTTAAAGATACTAAATAAATTAGTTAATTACAATATGTGTTATATATTATTTGATTATATATTAGTTTATAATTTATACACATTAATTTGGTATAAAAATATAAATATAAATATGATAAATAATTTTTTTTAATCTCTTTAAAAAAATTCAATTGATTTTATATTAAGGAGTGAAGCTAGTATTCTTTTCTAAAACGACCTTAAAGATTGTTGACGTTGTTGGATATGTTTTTGGGAGGAAGCGACACAAGTTCAACAACAATGGAGTGGGCCTTGGCGGAGTTAAAGATGAATCCAACAAAACTGTAGAAAGTGCAGGAAGAGATAAGACGAGTGGTGGGAAATGATGATATTAAATTTTAAAGAAGCACAGCAAGGTGTATGGGTCGTAGGAATAGTATAATAGTAAATTAAAATCATCTCACAGAGATTCAATTGAATTAGTGATTAGGTATTAAAATTTTAATTTATATTTAAATTGAGCAAATCAAAGAAAGAAATTAGAAATTAATTTAAATAAGAGCAAAAGAAAAAAATTCTAATGATTTAAAGATTTCAATTGGTAAAAACAACCTAGAGTGGCTAATCCCCTTTTCAAGTCCTAGAGTATGTATTTACCCAAATAAATGCACTTAATATTAAGTTGTTAATCTAGAGTATTAAATGGATACAAGTATCTTTCAATTACTTATACCCCTCTTTCAAGTTAAAATAGTTATTCCTAACTAATTTACTCAAGAGGCAATAAATGTCCGATTCCACTTTAATATGATTATATGGGTCCAATAGGTATATTTCTATCCTATTTGCAAATTGGAATAAATTCTAATCTCACATTATTTAATCTTATGATCTATTAAGATCCCTTTCCCAAGGACTAATCTAAATTCCCCAAATTCATATTTAGTTACGATCAAGCACAAAGTAGAAAAATTAATATAAGATTAAGTAAAAAAATTAACACTAAGTATAATTTAATGGTTCATACATACATGCTCAAATCCCTGAATTAGTTTATAGCTACTAGGTTCAAGAAAATTAGCCATGGCTTTAATTCCAGTCAATTCAGCAACAATTTCAGAATTCAAACCCATAAAGGAATCACAGAAGAATCAGATCAGATTTTAATGGCAAGAGATTATAGCAGATCACTGTACAATGTCCTTCCCTTCTTCACTGTCAAGTTCAGGAACAAGAAGATGATGAACAGTGATCGCAAATCACCTCTCTCCCTTCGGTCTGTTTTGCTGCAGCCTTCTCTCTCTGATTCAGTTCAAATTTCATCGACGGTGATGTCTCCTGTAGTCCAAAAGACACCTCCGACGAACTCTGTTCTGCCCAGCTCTGGTTCTCGTCGGAAATCAAGAGGAGGCGACGATAAACAGTAGAAAATCTCAGCTCCTCTGGCTCTCGATGATAATGATCTACAGTGCTCCAGATCTCTCCTCTGTCCAGCCGCTCTCTCCGATTCCCTCTGTCCTTCCAGACTCTCCCAGGACAAAGACCCAGCCGCCTTTTGTCCTGCCTCTTCCTTTCTTTTTCTCCAAGCCCGTAGCTTTTCCTTCCGTTTTTTCAATTCCCCACAGCTGCCTAAAACGCCGCGTCTCCAATCCTTCCAATTCCACCCAAAAAAACGCTGTCGTTTCCTCACCCCTAATTAAAGTAGTGAATTCCCTTTTTTTAATTGGCTATGTGGATCCTGGAGGAGCAAGTTTTAAATAAAAGAGGTGAGTATTATTATTATTATTTTCAAATATTATAATTAGTATTTTTTTAAATCCTAAATTTAACTATTTCTAATTTTGATTTAAATCTAATGATATCCCCAAATAATGTTCATATTTGATTTGTTCTCATAACAATATAATCTCACATGAATTTCTTAAAAATTGCTTAGATAACTCTCCAGATATCTTCAAAATGTACTTTATATATATAAAATATGGAGAGTTATCACACCTCCACACTTCATCAAATCTTGTCCTCAAGATTTCAAAATATTAAACAACTAAAAGAAATCATGAAAGCAAGATTATCAAATCAAACACTACAAAATTAGATTTAATTCAAATTTAAAAAACTGAAGCTTTCTTAAAACTTTTTTCCACCTTCTAAAAATATAAGTAGAAATGCAAGTAATTTTGCAAAAAAAAAAAAAAGACAATAGAATGTTCCTCAGTAGTAAGCGTTTGCACTCTTCTTTTAAGATAATTAAAGGGCTTGTGTTTTACTTTCTTTCACTTGTTGCAACCTATCTACCATAAGTTTATTTATCATCATCTCCACTACATTATCCCATTACTTAAACAAATCAAAAGAACTTTTCTCAAGGTTCTAATGAATAGGGTAAGACAATGAAATAAAAGTAGTCAAATGATATGGAAGCATACTTTAATTAGTGCTGAGCGATTTAATGAAATTCATGAAGAATAAAGGGATATTCATTAAAAGAAAATAAACTCACTCACATTTTAAACAACATTTATTCAATTGAACTCAACAATCTTTTTTTTCCCATTTTTTTCATTTCTATTTGTTTTTATTTTTTTTCATATATACTTTTTTTTATTTCACTTTTTTTTTAAAATATCCATACCACCTCATATAACATTGACTTTCTAATCCCTTCACTCTTGTTCTAAAATTGTTTTACTTAACACTTACTAAAGTAACAAATAGATGGAAGGAAAAAATGTAAAAATTGCATTTCTTAAACAAAAGGGCTATTTACTTTATGCAATTTTCTTTTAAAAATAAAGTAAAGCTCAAAGAGTGTAAAGCAAAGGATTTTTATGTGAAAAGGGATAGACATTTGGCCGAACTAGCTATGAAATGAATGTCTAAATTGTCAAACCCCTTAACATTTCGATATTTATAGAGTATTAAGCGCACAGTTCCATAAGGCATACATAAATAGTGGATACATATTGACATTAGGAACTTATTTATAATACAGGAAAATCCTTGCAGAGTTTGAAATACATACACAAATGTATAGAGTGCTCAAAAGAAAGCAAAAGTACAAATATAGACATCCACAATAGTTCTGGTACACACATGGATTCTATGCACCGGTAGCCTCTGTCTTTCCCTTCGAGCCACTAGCTTCTGCTGGAATGTTTTTCAGTTTGATAAAAAGGGTGAGATTCGAGTTAATCTTAGTAATAACATGTTTTTCCAACATATAAAATGTGAAAATAAATATGCAATGCACCATGTCATGCAATATGCTAACTCATGTTGTGTGCACATTGTCCAAGGTCAAATGACTATTTGCAACCCTGGCTTAACTTGTGTCCATAGTCCAACAACATGTTTAGACCTTGGCTTATCTGTGTGTACCATCACTAGATCCTTGATCACAGCTAGGTCGTGTGCGCTCAGCACTGTCATGTACAAAAGATGGTATACACAAAGCATACAAATTATTACATAGTATATGAAAGAAAGTGTTACTACCTTATGTCCCTTTTTGCTACACAAGAATAGTTCCTAGAACTACATGCCAATGGCTTGGGCAATTATTCCAGTTCTAAAATTCCAACTGTACAAGAATTAGGTTAAAACTCATTCATGTACCACTTTAGAGACTTTCATAGTGTTTTTTGTGGTTATATTAGTCTATATTGAAAAATTACCAAAATGCCCTTGGGAACCCAGCCCCAGCCCTACCATACCTAGTCCGACTATAATTTTTCAGAAATTTTGACCAAGGCTAATCTGACATATTTTTACCCAGGGAATCCATTTTTTACCTTGGTTTTTGCAAAATCACTACTAAACGACAATTTCGCAATTTTCCAGAAACTGACAGATTTTCTGTCAACTTTAAAAATTCATAACTAATTCTAGAAAATTCCAAATTGACTGATTCCAAAACCTAAATGAAGATCTTTAAATGTAATTTCATGAAAAAATATCCAAAGATAATTACTGATTACACATTTTTCCCTGAAGTTTTGCCAAATAATACTGTTTCAGATTGCATTCCAAAAATAGAGCTCAACTTCCAAAAATTATAACTAATTCTACAAAAATTGAAATGGAGTGATCTCAAGTCCTATGTGACTATAATTAAGTTTAATTTAGGGTAAAAATATTAGTCACTTCAAATTATAAGCTAAATTTCCCCAGAATTATTGAAAATCATAACTGCCAGACTTGAATGTCCAGAATGACCCTTGTTTCTGACTTAACTTTGAAAAATCATAACTTTCTCCACATATATTGAAATGATGCATTCTTGGACTAATTTTAAAGCTTTGAATGTCTACTATATTCCTGTAAAATTTCATAATCTTTCACTAAGTTTTGTCTAGTCAAAACGCAACATGAAATTGACTGACTCCAAAAAGCATCAATTTTGACAGTCTGATTTCAAAAATCAAGAACTCATTCATTTCCACTCCAAATTGTACTTTTCTTGATTCTATCATCAACTACACATCCTAAACTATCTATACAAAAAGAACCATTCAAAAAATCCATCTATAACCTCTGTTTAAGCTTCTGCAAGTTTCAGGTATGTACTCTATTTTTCAAACAACAAAATAGAGGTAAAGAAAACTTGCATATTCTCATGCTTATGTACTCTAATCCTCCAGAAATTCGACCCTAAGAACTTCCAACATCTAGCCATGTTTAATGACAGCAAAACCAAATCAAAGAAGTCCAAAAATTAGTCCCAAGATCAATATACATGCTCTATTTTACGTTCACCCATGACAACAACTTATTTTTAGAATTACACAACTTCTAGTAGCTATAAATCCTCATGAGCAGCCCAAACCAACGAATTAACAAAGGAAAGAGATAAAGAAAACTCACCTAAACACTATTCCAAGCTTGCCTATGGTGATTACTTTTCCTTCTTCCTTTTCTCCGAAAACCACTCTTGGTATCTCACCTCAACCACTCTTGGTATCTCACCTCCGTTTCTCTCTCGCTCACCCCTCTTCTTTTTATTTTTCTGTTTTCTCTTGCTCTCTCTTCTCTGTTGACTTGAAGCAATGGAGAGTGAGAGAGTGCAAACTTAATAAATGATTATGTGTATAGGGTGTTGAGTGTGTGGGCACATAAAATGTGTATGTGTGTGTGTTTATGAATGGCCCATGCAATTTTAATGATGAGTGCAAGGTAGTGGCTGATGGTGTGCTCTTATTAAATGCCAAGTGTGGTGTGTGTGTTTTAATATATATATATATATATATATATGTATGTATATTTATATCCTATTAGTTACACAGACAAGGCTTTAATTTTTCCCCTTGCGAAATTTAAGATTCCTTAAATTTCGTAGGGTCCATACTTTGACTTATTATCTAATTATTGTTCCTCAAAATTTTTTTCCTTAAAAATAGGCCTTTTATTAAATTTTTGGGATATTACATAAATCATCTTTATATATGCAAAAGGATTTAAAGCTTCAAAAGAAATTCAAGACAAGTTTTAGAGATGAAATTACAATAAGTGTACTCTCTCTTGAAAAAAATGAATATTTAGACCCAAGTTTCTCACTGGTATTTGACATTCTAAAGTCAATTATCTAAGCCAAATTCGTTTCCTATCTACTAACATTCCACAAAGATAGAACCGAATATTAACTAAAACCAATCCCTTTCAAATTCAAATCAAACAAAATTTGCCAATGTTCAGAAGTAAAATCCAAGTTTCCATGAAAAGCAAAATTTTTGTTCAAAATTTGTCTCTTTATGTGCAAAGCCAAAGAAATTTGTCAATATTTCAATAAAAATTGAGGACAAGTCACACAAAATCAATGGTATCATCACTCCCACACTTAAATGTCACATTGTCCTCGATGTGAACAAGTAACACTAAGTAATGGAAATGAAGACATAACCATATTCAAGTGTAGAGATAGCAAAAACTTCTAAGATCTCAAATTTTCACCACTTGAATCAATAGTCACTAAAAAATATCAAGCACATGCAAAGCTAGACTATAACTAGCACTCATATCCTAGAACATGTTATCAACAATCAATTCAAACAAAACAAAACAAGGAAAAGTAGAAAGAAATTTCCCTCTCAATCCTTGTCTCATGCTCTTGAATGCTGTTGATTGTGACTACACTACTACAGAATATAGATTCTACTATTCTAAAGGACGTCCCTTTTTCAAAAAGGAAAGTAAAAAAAAAAGGTGGTGACATTTTTGTAATTATAAATGAGAACTGAATAGCTTTAGGTGTCTCCAGTTTAAAAAAGGGCGTCTAAAGTGTGACTTTAGATGTCCCTATTTAAATTGGGGATGCCTAAAGTAAAAATAAATAAAAAAATTTACTTTAGATGTCACCAATCTAAATAGGGACGTCTAAAGTCACACTTTAGATGTCCTTATATGCATTGGAGACGTCTAAAGTTAAAATTTTCTTTTTTAAATCAGGGACACTCTTTGACATCCCTAATATCATCAGAGACCCCATTTTGGTGTCCCTAATATAATAGGGACGCCAAAAGGGCGTTGATTTGGCCGTGTCTTTACGCCTTAGGGTCAAATGCAAAATATTTTTAATCCAAGAATTGCAATACAATGTAACACTCAGGTCGTCTCATTTGAGGAGCTTTTATTGAACTACCTAAGTAATCTAGATGTCATGCGAATGCAATGAAAGAAAACAAGGGGAAAATGATTTTTGGATTTCTTAAATTAATAACTAAAGAAAGATGAAATTTAATTAAATGCTAATCTAATATTTTTGGTATTTTCTTTGGAAAAATGGAGAATGATTAAGAGTGAATGGAAAGGAATTTGGAATTAGAAATATGAATGATGAAATGAATCTTGGTGACAAATTTGGTGGCTTTCCTAACTCCTTAAAATAATTTTGGGGTCACTTTTACATCAAGTCTAATTAAAAACCCTAAGCAATCGCATTAGGTCCAATCTACCTAATAAATGACTAGTCCTACAATCGCATTTTTAGTCACCTCTTAGGCAAATTGTTTAAAACCCACTTGATGTGTATTGAAAGTGGATTAATGCACTTGGTTCCTCTTAATTGAAAGCACAATCGCGACATTCAAATTAAATTAAATCCATCATATAATCTAGATATCACATAGAATGTATGACTTCATTAATCCAATAGAAAAATAATTTCAATAAAATTCAAATGTACCAATACCAAATTCAACATAAGATATTAACCAACATAGACAACTAATCACTTATCTAAGTCTCAAGACATACAATTCTCAATGTAAAATTAATTCCCAAAGATATAATGTAGAAATTGAGCAAATGGAAAATAATAAACTCCCCTTGTAAAATCTTGAAGCTCTTGCTACTATCACTGCCACCAAGACCCAATGAAAAGTTAGCCAATCATGGAGCTAAGTACTGTCACCACATAACTCACAGTCAAACTAGCCATGGAAATGAAAGAAAACAGGACAGATTTAGTGATGAATTTAAAATAGAAACGAGTTGGTGTTGGAAAAGGTTTTGGAGAAACTAGAAGGAGTGATGATGGCGGCAGAAGGGAAATAGGAGGAGACCAAGAAGATGTTAACGGTGGTGGTAAAATAAGAGAGATAGAGAGACAATGGTGGTGATGGAGTGGTGAACGGAGAAGAAGGAAAAAAAATAGAAACAGAGGAAGGAAGGTGGTGTGGTCGGAGCTGTTTGTGGAGGTCAGAAATTAGAAATTGAAGCTGATGTTGGAGGTGAATGACAGTGACAATGGTCTTGTCTTCCCCCCTGTTCTGTTCTGGAATCACCGTTGCTGCACCTGGTTCTGTGACAAAGGTTCTCCGACGGTGGCTTAGAGGGAGTGCAGCTGGTGGTGATGGAGTACATTTCCGACGGTGGTAATGCCATCTTCACCGCCCCCAAACCTCTCAGCTCTCCCAATTTTCAAGCTGCTCGGATCTGTCTCACTCTCTCTGGTTCTCCTAATCTGAACCTCATCGGTGACGGAGAGAATGGATGAAAGGAAGTGGAGGTCACCGGTGAGGGTAGAGGTAGTTTAGGTCATCCTCCCCACTGTGTGTTGCGTCGCTGATCTATATATTACTCTCAGCTTGCTCTCTACCTGTCGGGACTTGCTGTATCCGAATGCTATATCCAGCCAACCAAGTCGGGTCTCTGTTTCCAGCGTTCTCGGGTTGCAGATGATGAATAGTAACCCTGGTCAAAACTTGCGTTTTGACCAAGGACTAATATGAAATTATTAAAAGTTTGGTTGAGTGACTTAAGTGTACATTTTTAAAATGTTGGCAAGGTCGAATGTAATTTCTCAAACATCTGGGTCATTTTCTGTGATTTTTCAATGGCCCTTTTCTACGCATTTTTGTAATTTTCACAAAGTCTTAGGACTTTTTCTGTAATTTTTTCTAACCCTCAAAATATTAATTTTGACCCTTTAAAATCTCCAATTTCCTTCCATAACACCAACAATGCAAAATGAAGCATAAAATAGCATTAAAAAAAAAATCCAAGAAACAATTGTAAAAATAATTAATAGATTATGAACATTTTGCCCCTAATTACATTTAATTCAATACAATTGTTCTTAACTAAAATTAATGCTTAATCATGCAATAATATCCAGAAAATACATTTAAAATCATAAATTAATCATAAAAAATTATTTAAAAATATGGTTCAATCAGACGTCCCTGATGATACCAAGGACGCCCTTTGGGGATGCCCCTTGGCATCCCTAATATAATTAGGGACGCCAGAGGGTGTCCTTGATTTAAACAAAATTAACTTTAGATGTCCCCAATAAATATAGGGATGTCTAAAATGTGACTTTAGACGTTTTTATTTTGATTTGGGACGTCTAAAGTAAAAAAAAAATAACTAGACAACTTTATACGTTCCTAAATTAAATTTAGGATGCCAAAAATAATTCAATTTATACTGACAGTCTTTATTTGTCAATTTTATTGTCATTTTTATACTACTCTTACACTCATCGATCTCTTCCTATCGCTGCAAAACAAGAAGAGTCATTACCGCCACGCTTTTTAACTCTTACTTCTTCTTCTTTATATACTCTTTTTACTTTTGCTTCTTACTTTTTCTCTCTTTTTTTCACCTCAATCCATATCTGTTATGCTTTCTTACGATTTTTTATTATTTTATCTTCTTTCCTTTTTTTTCCTTTGGGTTTTCCTTCTATTTTATTTTCTAACTCGTGTTGTTATGGCTTGTAGATCGAGATTCTGAAACATGCTTCATGACCACGTTCCCACCGAGAAAACGAGGTTCATTTCTCCTGTCGCTCTTCTCTATTCATTATTATGAGAAAATGTATTTCAATAATAGAAGGAGATAATTTTTTGCAATTGATTCCTCCACTACAAAAAAAACGTGATTTTGTAGCGGTGGAATTGTAGCGGTTATATTAAACCGCTACAAATTATGGTATTTGTAGCGGTTCTTACCTAAACCGCTACAAATTTGTAGCGGCAAGATTATTTGTAGCGGTTTACTAAAAACAACCGCTACAAATTTGGCGCGAAATTCCCGCCAAAACTTGTAGCGGTTATTTTGTCGCAGTTAATGCACAAAAACCGCTACAAAATACCAACACAGGATTTTGTAGCGGTTATAGGGACAATAATCGCTACAAAATACCAAAGGTCATACGTTTGTAGCGGTTATTGCCCCTATAACCGCTACAGAATTTTAAGAGTCCAGACATTTGTAGCGGTTCTAAGCAATAACCGCTACAGAATTTCAAACGTTGTGAACATTTGTAGCGGTTATTGTAAAACCGCTACAAATAATTAAATTTGTAGCGGTTAGAGTAGCGGTTATTAAAATAACCGCTACTAATATCTGGGCTATTTATACCCCCCTCCTCCTTCATTTCTCCGTTTGCCCATTTTGTTTCGTGAGATTTCTCTGAGTGATTTCTTCGAGATTTGAGCGTTCAGACGTCTCTATAGGAGTTTTTGGTCAGTATTCCGCAGTATTCGCACTTGTGGTACGTATAAAACACGTATTTTTATTTATTTTTGTATTTTTATTATATTTTTGCATAATAATGGACTAATATTTTTTTTTAAAAATTTGTACAGTTGATATGGCTTCAGGACAGGATAAGGGGAAGGCCCCTCAGGTCCCCAGACCGACTTTACGGGGTGGCAGCAGTCGGGCAGGGGGCAGAGGGAGGGGGCAGCGCGCAGGCAGGGCTACCACGGCATCTCAGCCCATCCCCCCACAGGTACCGCCGACGATCCCACAGGCGACGACCGCACCAGAGGTGCCTGAGGTGGAGGGGCCAGAGATTAGCGTTGAGGACTTCCTCAACGAGGAGGAGTTCGAGATCCCGCTTGGTGGGTTCAGGGAGATGGAGCAGTTCCTCGATCAGGAGGACGCTCGGGAGCAGAACAACCCACGAGGGTCGTCTTCGCGGTCCACTGGGTTTGAGGTGCAGATCGAAGGTAAATTACTTTTTTAATTTAGTAAGTTATTTATTTAAATTTGAAATGTTAACTTTGAATTATAATTTATCTAACGTGCGGTCAACTGTGCAGATGAGCAGGGGAACGTGTCGACGAGGAGGCTGGATGTGACCGGTCTGAACAGCATGGATCGGTCCCTACGAGTTATAGTGCCGTGGAACGAGGGCACTGACCAGCCGATCCACAATGGAGGTCACCTGCTCAACCGCTTCCTGAGCGACCTGGGATCGAATTGGATGCGGTTCCCCCTTCACTTCCCGACGTGGAGGCACATTCCGAAGGGGCCGAAGGACCAGGCTTGGGAGGAGGTGGTTCAGGTAATTAAAACTATTTAATTAATATTTTTTTAATTAATTCTATTTAATTATTTTTTTTAAATTATGGTTTTTATAATTATTGATATTTAAATGTATTTTTTTCAGCTGCGGTTTGCCGTCCGGGCCAACCGGAAGAGGTACGCCCTCATGAAGATGGGCGACGCCTGGAGGAACAGGAGGAACCGTCTCTTCCACAGTGTGGATGGGGACGGGACGATGCCTCTGGAGCAGCTGCAGGAGAGCGTCCCGGACGGCGTCCCGCCGAACGACTGGGCGCGTTTCGTCCAGTTCAGGAGGAGCCCTGAGGCGCAGGTAATGTATTTATTAGATTTTTTATATATAATTTTGTAATTGTTAAATATTAAATTATAATATCAATTTAATTTGTATTTAATTTTAAATTATAATACATTTAATTTTTTTTCCAGGAGCGTGCTCGGAGGAACGCCGAGATCCGGGCGCAGCAGACGATCCACCACACAGCAGGATCGAAGACCTTTGCTGTGACCTACAGCGAGCTGGTAACTTTTCAAGTGCTTCACTTACTTTTAGCTAATTATTTCATAATACTAATTGTTTTGTAATTGTTTTAGGAGACGAGGGCACAGCAGGAGAACCGTCAGACGGACTATGCGGAGCTGTACGCCATCACACACAGACACCGTGACGGGACTGCGACCTCTCAGCAGGCAGAGGCGGCCATTGTAAGTAATTTTAGTATTATATTTTTCATAAAACCAAGTTAATAATGAAAAATGCTAATTATTAATTGTTTCATAAAATGGCAGGAGCGGATGCAGCTGTCGCAGGCTGAGCTGCGACAGACCCAGCCTGAGGAGTCACAGGGGTCAGTGGACCCGACGGCTCCTTTGAAGGCGGGTCTGGCTCAGGCTGAGCACCCCGGACGTGTGCGGGGTATGGGGATAGGCGCCAGACCCAGCATGGTCTACGACAGGAGCGCCGCCTCTGAGGCTGGCAGCTCTAGAGGGGTCAGACGTCGGAGGGACGAGTCTATTGACCAGCTGCGGTCAGATTTGGAGATGACGCAGCAGCAGATGGCGTAGCAGCAGCAGCAGATGCAGGCACAGCAGCAGCAGCAGCTGCAGATGCACGCAGATATGATGTACGCTCAGCAGACCCAGTGGCGTGAGATCGCGAACACCATGCTCGAGGGAGCATGGAGTCGCCTGTTCCCGGACGAGCAGCATCCAGCCGTTCCCCCTGTCCCTCGCTATGTCGTCCCGAGTACTGCTCCTCCTCCTACTGCTCCTCCTCCTGCTGATGACGATGGTGCGGTTCACTCTGCGCAGCGGCCCTATCCAGCAGCATCTGAGGGAGCCCCACCTGAGGGAGCACCAGAGGATCAGCCCCCAGCTCCTTAGTTTAGGACATTTTCTTTTGTTTAAACATTTGTAAATATTTATGAGTTTTTATTTCAGAATTTTCTTATTGTGTTTTATATAATTATATTTATATTATTAGATCGCGTTGAAATAATTTATGAATGATTTATATCTAAATTAAAAAAAAAAATAAAGTATATCTATATTTGTAGCGGTTTTAACTCCAAACCGCTACAAATATGTACGTTTGTAGCGGTTATTACTGCATAACCGCTACAAACATATATATTTGTAGCGGTTATTTGTTTATAACCGCTACAAATATACATATCTCTATTTGTAGCGGTTTAACTTCAGAAACCGCTACAAATTTGTAGGTTTGTAGCGGTTATTTTATGTATAACCGCTACCAATTAGAAAAATATTTTTATATTAAATGTCCAACGGTTTTAATATTAGTAGCGGTTTTATTAGTGTATAACCGCTACAAATTTGTTACTTCGTAGCGGTTATGCACTAAAAACCGCTACAAACACTCAAATCATTTGAATTTTGAAATTTCCCGCCTTTGTGCACATTTGTAGCGGTTATGTTATGTGTAACCGCTACAACTTAGAAAAATATTTTTATATTTAATGTCCAACGGCTTTAATATTAGTAGCGGTTATATATATATATAACCGCTACTAATACTGAACAAGTACATTTTGAGTTTCCCACCAATTAACGGTTTGAATATTCGTAGCGGTTTTATATATATAACCGCTACAAAATTATAAACGTTGGAATTTCTGCAGCGGTTGGTGTAGCGGTTTGTTAACCGCTACAAAATTATAAACGTTGGATTTTCAGAATATAAGGTTCTAAGCATTCGTCATTATCTTCTCACTTATCTTCTTCTCTATACTTTCTTCTCTCTCACTTGTAGCTATGGATAAATCATGGATCAGGTTGCCGCGCAATTCTCCTGAATATTTGTACGGATTAAACAGTTTCTTAGATTTCGCATTTACTCACGCCAGCTGTAACGGCAAGATCGTCTGTCCCTGTCGGAAATGCAAGTTCAAAAAGTGGCATGCACGAAATGTTGTGAAGGAACATTTGCTTGTGAAGCCTTTCCCTGAGGAGTATACGTTTTGGGCAGTTCATGGTGAGAAGGCCGGCATTAGATATGACGAGGCTCTTCCTCGAAGTTCTCAAGTAGGCGTTCAAGTAGATGAAGATGATCCTGTGAATGATGCTGTGCGTGACGCGTTTGGATTTCAAGGCGACAACTTCAACGAAGAAGTGCACGGCTCTGAGCCGGCTTTTATGGGGAATGAAGCAGCTCGGGATTTTTTCAGCTTGATGGATGAGACAGATCGTCTTTTATATCAAGGTTGTCGCAAATATTCTAAATTATCTTTCTTGATCAAATTGTATCATATCAAGTGCTTGTGTGGGATCACAGATAAGGGAATGTCGATGTTGCTCGACTTATTACAAGATGCATTCCCCGACGCCGAGATTCCCACAACCTTCTACGAGGCCAAGAAGATTATCAACAGGTTGGGGTTGAATTATCAGAAGATTGATGCGTGCCCAAATGATTGTATGCTGTATTGGGGAGACGATTCCAGTAGGGAGACGTGTAAGAGATGTCACACATCGAGGTACAAGACAATTCGGAAGGGGAAAAAGCAGAAGAAGAAACCTGCAAAGATTCTCAGGTACTTCCCTTTGAAACCTCGTCTGCAAAGATTATTTATGTCGTCTAAAACTACTGAGCACATGAGGTGGCATGCCGTTGATAAAAACGAAGATGGTAAATTAAGACATCCGCGGGATGCAGCTGCTTGGAAAACTTTTGACAACCACTTTCCAGATTTTGCGACTGACCCCAGAAATGTTCGGCTTGCGTTGGCGACCGACGGTTTCAATCCTTTCGGGAATCTTAGCACAAGTTACAGCATTTGGCCGGTAGTCTTAGTTCCCTACAACTTACCCCCTGGATGTGTATGAAACAAAGCTCTTTCATTATGTCTATGATCATTCCAGGCAAAAAGGCACCGGGCAATGACATCGATGTGTATCTCCAACCGCTTATTGCGGAATTGCTTGACCTGTGGAATGTCGGCTTGGAGACGTATGACGCTCACAGCAAGACTTTGTTCAACATGCGTGCAGCCTTGATGTGGACGATCAGTGACTTTCCTGGCCTTGGCACATTATCTGGTTGGAATGTGCATACTGGGTCGGCGTGTCCAGCTTGCAATTTTGACTCTGACGCATTGCGCCTTCCCCACAGCCGAAAGTGGTGCTTTATGGGGCATCGAAGGTTTCTCGATGGAACCCATAAGTTCAGATTGCAACGGAATCGCTTCAATGGGAAACCAGAGAAAAGAGGACCACCTCAGACTTTGTCCGGTACAGATATCTTACAGCAGCTTGAGCATGTTGACTTCGAGTTTGGAAAAAGCGACGATTCAGCACAAACTCGCCAAAAGTCGCGCAGGACTTCGGTGCCTCAGCAGTGGAAGAAGATAAGTATTTTCTTCACGCTTCCGTATTGGAGATCTAATTTACTTCGCCACAGTCTTGATGTAATGCACATTGAAAAGAATGTTTGCGACAATGTGCTGTATACGCTGCTTAACGAACCCGGCAAGACAAAAGATCACCTTCAAGCTAGGAAAGATTTACGCGACATGGGAGTTCGTGAAGACGTTTGGCCAGATGAGCATGACAGATTTACACCGGCAAAGTTTACCCTCACAAAACCGAACAAGGATGTGTTCCTCGCGACGTTGAAGAAATTAAAAGTTCCTGATGGGTATTCAAGCAACATTTCTTGATGTGTCGACTTGCAGGCTCGAAAGGTTGCTGGCCTGAAGAGTCACGACTCACATGTTCTTATGCAGCAGTTACTCCCTCTGGCTATAAAGAATACACTTCCTCCCGATGTTTCCATCGTTTTGGTGGAACTTTGTTCTTTCTTTCGGAAGTTGTGTTCTAAGGTTTTGATCGTTGAGGAGCTCGATCAGCTGCAGTCGAAAATCATTCTTACGCTTTGTCACTTGGAAATGATCTTTCCTCCGTCCTTTTTTACTGTGATGGTTCACCTCACAGTCCACCTCGTTCATGAAACAAAGCTCGCTGGACCAGTATAATATCGTTGGATGTATCCGATTGAGAGGTACTTATTTTAAATATGTGCTTTCATTTATTGTCCGTATTTAATGTTTGCTGGTCGTCCATTTCATCATTTTATATCAATTTTCTCTTATGTACTTCGTAGGTTCCTTGGGAAATTAAAATCTTACGTGAGGAATAAGGCGTGGCCAGAAGGTTCTATAGCTGAAGGCTATATAGGGGATGAGGTGCTATATTTTTGCTCAAGGTATTTTGATGATCTTGAGACGGCTTTCAACCGCCCGCCTCGTGTTGACGATTGTCCGGAACCTGCGCCGACATCAGGAGAATTTATCCCTCGTGTTGGTAAACCAGTTGGAGCAACTGAGAACTTCAAACTAACGGCAACTGAGAAGTTCCAAGCACATAGACATGTCTTGATTAATTGCACTCAAGTTGAACCTTTTGTACGGTAAGAATTGTACACTCACATGTTATTCGATCTCTATCTTTCGTAACATTTCTCACTTTCATTTCACTAACGCCTTTCCATTATTAATTGCAGGGAATTCAGAAGTCATGTGAAGCGTCAACTCAGGATCCGTACACAGACATCCTCGGAAGTTGATAGGAGGGTCCACAGAGAATTCCCGAGCTGGTTTGCGCACAGAATACTAAATGACCACAACCCACACTCACCAGATTTCAGAGCTCTCTCAATCGGCCCTCTTGATCATGCAAAACGGTTTACAGCATACAATGTCAATGGTTTTAAGTTTTGCACGGTTTCACGGGATCAAGGATTGCAAACACAGAATTCGGGTGTTTATGGCACATTTGGGACAAGGAGTTATGCGAGTAGCAGTGACGCCAACATGCAGTTCGGAGGCGTCCCTTACTATGGCAAGCTTCTTGATGTGGTCGAGCTTAATTATCAGGGCCGTTTCACCGTGACGCTGTTCAAGTGTTTGTGGGCAAATACCACTACTTCTCGGGGACTGACAACTGACGACCTAGGGATCACATCAGTCAATTTCTCACGGCCGATTCATAGTGGTATTTCTCAAGATGATGAGCCGTATATTCTAGCTTCAGAGGCACATCAAGTTTATTATGTCGAGGACGAGAGGCATACGGATTGGCACATGGTCGTTCATTTAAAGCCAAGAGATCTTTACGACATGGGTGAAGGCGATAACATCGTCTACGAGAGTGAGCCATTTCAGCCAGCTGATTTTGAAAACTACTTCCCTGAAGGCGATGACAATTTACCTCTACTGCGGTGAGTTTTTTTAAGTCCACGTCATTTGAATTACATTTTTTAAATTTAATAATACATCAATAACAATAATTTTTCTACAAAATTTCTGTAGGGATGGCGACGATGAGTGATCAAATTTAAAAAATGCAAAAAATTTCTAAAAATAAAATGTAAAAAAAAAATTAAAAAAAAAAATTAAAATAATATTAGTAGCGGTTTTTTAACCGCTACTAATTAATAAATAACCGCTACTAAATAATAACCGCTACATTAACCGCTACAAATAGCACTACGAATAATAAACCGCTACAAAAATATACATAACCGCTACTAATTAATAACCGCTACATTAACCGCTACAAATAGTGCGGGGATCCCTATAAATACCCTTACTACAACTCATTTCAAACACTCTCTAATTTCTTTTCACCTTACCTTTCTTTCATTTCCTCTCATTCACAACTTCTTTCGTATGAGTAGAGGAGCGGAATAATTTTATCAAATATGGTAACATGATTTTTATATTTTTTTAGAATACTTCTTTCCTTTCTATAAAATTTATTCTAATCATCTTTTTTTCTAGATATATCATAACTGTATCTCATTTTCATCTATTTTTCATACACAATTAAATTACATTATAAAGCATAATAATTCCTTTTTACACATACCTATCCTTAATAATATTATTAATATAAATTTTATACTAATCCTATTCAATTACATTTTTCCTTTTTATTTTTTAATAGTTAAAGTATTGAAAATAAATTATTTAATATAATATTGAAAAAACAGAAAAATATTATTGTATTTTTTAAAAAAAAAATTTTAATATTTGTAGCGGTTATTAAACCGCTACTAAATAACGCGCCTTTTTAAATTTTTTGGCGCTAAATTTGAATTTCATGAAATTAGTAGCGGTTTTCCAAAACCGCTACTAATTTCATGAAATTCAAAATTGGTAGCGGTTTTCTAAAACCGCTACTAATTTCATGAGATTCAAAATTGGTAGCGGTTTTGGAAAACCGCTACAAAATAAAAAATTTTTTTTAGCTCTCAATAATTTTTTATATTTGTAGCGGTTATATAACCGCTACAAATATCTCTGGATGTTCTAGCGGTTTAAATGAACTGCTACAAAATATGTAGCGGTTATTGTTCATTGAGTAGCGGTTTTAAATAACCGCTACAAAACGGCTTGCAACGTACGATTTCGTAGCGGTTTAAATAACCGCTACTAACTTAGTTTGTAGCGGTTGGAACCGCTACTAATACTCATTTTTAACCGCTACTAAATCACGTTTTTTTTTGTAGTGCTCTTATTGTTTTTATCTTCTGGCTATGACATTTCAGCTTTTGGAGTTATTATTGTATAGATTTTGGATTTAGAGTTTAGATATTAGATCTGTAATTTTATTGACGCTGATATGTAATTTCTGATTTTAAGCACTATTTAGTCTAGATCTGTAATATAAACAATTTTGTTTTAAAAAAAACACTTTAGATGTCCCCATTTTAAATTGGGGACGTCTTTAGACTTCCCCAATTTAAAATGGGGACATCTAAAGTGCTACATTGACACTTGAGACGTCCTCATTTCAAAATGGGGACATCTAAAGTGTTAGTCTAGCACTTTAGACGTCCCTTTTTTAAAAAGGGACGTCTAACTTCCATATTTTAGGCGTCCTTTTATTTACGGATGTTATTACTATTTTTTACTACATCACTCACATAGACGTCCTCTTGTTTTCAGACATTAAAAGGCCTAAAAAAGGGGACGTTAAAAGCGTTTTTTTGTAATAGAGCTATCAAAGTGGAATATATCATTAAGGGCTGCAAAAAGTTCTACAAAATCAAAACAAAACATCAAACCAAACCTTAGGTTGCCTCCCAAGCAACACTAAGTTTATAGCCTTCAGTCAGACTATTTTAAACAAACCATTAATCATAAGTATCAAACACTTCAATCACTTAGTCTTCATTCCTTTTTAGGCAACAAGGTTTCAGATGTAACAAATGATCATTTAAGTGAATTACTTGTACTTCTTCAATCATAGACAATCTTAGAGTAAAAGCATTCACTAAATTCAAATAAAACATATCATGCATATATTTGCAAACTAATTTAGGAACTTCCAAACATTTAAAGCATCTCAGAAAATTCACTTCACCCTCATTAATAAGAGTCAAAGAATCAATAGGAGAGTCATAAGTAATAGCCTTTAGGAAATTCACATCAATTTTAACATCAAAATGATAAGAATTAAGTTCCACAACTGAAACTGCTTCTGGACTACACGCACTATTCTCTCCTAAAGTGATTTTAAGTTCATTATTATATTCCATAAGAGCTAAAGTTTCATTCAATTCCACATCCTCAACTACCTCACAAAACTCATCATCAACACAAGAAGTGGTCATCAAACTTAAGGAATTATCTTGCTTCATAGTCTCAATGGACGAAACAATTTGATTCACATAGATTCCAATATTTTGAACCCTTGACTCAAATTCAGTGACAAATTCCTTTTGTTCTCTATTAAATCTCTCTATTGATTATACATACTCCTCAAATAACCTTTCTAAATTAGACTTTTTCTTTATATTCAAGGGTGTTTGCTTCAAAATGAGGATGAGAGTGAAAAGATGGGGAAATTTCTTTTGAATAATGGCTAAAATGTGGATCCTAAGACTCTTGTTGCTCTAAACTTCCACTAGGACAAAAAGGATAATCTAAACAAGTTTGGTTCATAGTGAAATCATCTCTCATATAATGACTAGTAGTGATATATAGACAATGCTCATATGAATGACTCTCTCCACAATAAACACAAGAAAATCAATTTTATTGAGAGGAATCAATATTTTCAATCCAACCAGTATTTGCATTCCTTTGTCTCATGTCATCCACATGCATTCCTAATAAAGAACCAAGGTATGACAATTTATCACTAATTGAACCAAATGACTGCTGTGCATAATCCTTTTTTTTTTTTTTTTAATTTTTTTAAAAAAACAAACAAGAAACAAGAAAAATAAAAAAAATCACACACAAGAAAACAAAATAAAAATATTCACAAAGCTCAAGCTTAAACTACTAAAGGATTTCTAATTTTAAGTGCCAATTGCCTCGAATCCTCGGCAACAATGCCAAAAACTTGATGCTACTAAATTTTAAATAAGCACCGCAAATGTACGGGTCGTTGAAGTAGCATAATAGCAAATTAATGTCGTCTCACAGAGATTCAATCGAATTAGTAATTAGGCATTAAAATTCCCCCTGTCATTTAAGTTGAGCAAATCAAAGAAAGAAATTGTAAATTAATTTAAATAAGAGCAAAAGAAACAATTTTAATGATTTAAAGATTTCAATTGATAAAAACAACCTAGAGTGGCTAATCCCCTTGTCAAGTATTAGAGCATGTATTTACCCAAATAAATGCACTTAATATTAAGTTGTTAATTTAGAGTATTAAATGGATACAAATATCTTCCAATCACTTATACCCCTCTCTCAAGTTAAAATTGTTATGTCTAACTAATTTACTCAAGGGGCAATAAATATCTAATTTCACTCTAATATGATTATATCGGTCTAATAGGTATATTCCAATCCTATTGGCAAATTGGAATAAATTCTAATCCCACATTACTTAATCTTATGGTCCAATTAAGATCCCTTTCCCAAGTTTAATCTAAATTCCCCAAGTTCGTACTTAGTGGTGATCAAGCAAAAAGTAGAAATATTAATACAAGATTAAGTAAACAAAAATTAACACTAAGTACAATTTAATGGTTCATACATGCTCAAATCCCTGAATTAGTTCATAGCTACTCTAGGTTCAAGAAAATTAGCCAATCATGGCTTTAATTCCACTCAATTCAGCAACAATTTCAGAATTCAAACCCATAAAGGAATTACAATCATATCAGATTTTAATGGCAAGAGATTATAGCAGATCACTGTACAATGTCCTTCCCTTCTTCACTGTCAAGTTCAGGAACAAGAAGATGATGAACAGTGATCGCCAATCACCTCTCTCCCTTCGGTCTGTTTTGCTGCAGCCTTCTCTCTCTGTTCAGTTCAAATTTCCTTCCGTTTCTTCAATTCCCCACAGCTGCCAAAGACGCTGCGTCTCCAATCCTTCCAATTCCACCCAAAAAAACGCTGTCGTTTTCTCTCCCCTAATTAAAGTATTGAATTCCCATTTTTTAATTGGCTATGTGGATCCTGGAGGAGCAAGTTTTAAATAAAAGAGGTGAGTATTATTATTATTTTTTCAAATATTATTAATAGTATTTTTTTAAATCCTAAATTTAACTATTTCTAATTTTGATTTAAATCTAATGATATCCCAAAATAATGTTCATATTTGATTTGTTCTCGTAACAATATAATCTCACATGAATTTCTCAAAAACTGCCTAGATAACTCTCCAAATATCTTGAAAATATACTTTAAATATATAAAATATGGAGAATTATCAGCGAACAAGTTCAAGGTTGAAGAAGAAGGCATTAATCAAATGAAGTACTTAAAATGTGTGGTCAAAGAAGTTCTAAGATTGCATCCACCAGCTCCTCTCTTGCCTCCTTTATTAGCAAGATCATGTGTGAATCTCGGAGACTACACTATTCCGGCTAAAATAATAGTTTACATCAATGCATTGCCAATTCATCGAGATCCTGAGTTCTGGGAAAGACCAGAAGAGTTTGTTCCTAAGAGATTTGAGAAGAACAATGTTGAATTTAGAGGAAAAGATTTCCATTATACACCGTTTGGTTCAGGAAGAAGAGGGTGTCCTGGAATGTTGTTTGGTATTGCTGCTGTGGAATCCGTGCTTGCTAATCTCTCGCATTGGTTTGATTGGAAGCTGCCTACAGTAAATGGTGTCACTGCTCATCACGTAGATATGGAGGAGATATTTGGCCTCACTATCAGTAAAAAGTTACCGCTCTATCTACAACCAATACCCAAGTACTATTAATTAATTCAGGACCATATATATATATATATATCCTTGAGTGTGTTTTTATGTTATGTTTGTTCCAAGGTTGTGTTAATATACTCCTACGATCCATAATATAAGTTGCTTATAGAAAAATGACTTGATCTATGTTAGATCTCATATGTTTTGATGATAACAAAGATTGGATTAATCATACAAAAAGTTTTTGGTAATAAACAAAATCATTTGAACAAAGTAATTAAGTTCTTGGTGACAACAGGGAAAAGCATTACTCGAGTTGTTACTCAAGTAATGAAAAAGAAATGCAAGACAGAGATCAGGAGAAAACATCACCAGCTGAATTCTGAAGGCATTACTCGAGTAAACCCTCGGGTAATAATCTTTTATTACGCGAGGGATCACTCAAGTAATATGAGAAGAATTGATCTCTGTCAAAAATTGCATAGGATTACTCGAAGGGTTTACTTGAGTAATCTACAAAGTTATTTGGAAGCATACTCGAGGGATTACTCGAGTAACCAGAGTAAAAATCATCTAGTAACTCTCAGCCAAGAAATGACAGACATTACTCGAGTAACCACATTTGAAAAACAACATTACTCAAGTAGCTATTTGAGTAATATGAAATGAAAAGATTGAATTACTCGAGGGATTACTCAAGTAAGTAAAATAGAAGTTGCTCTCGACCAAGATTTTAATGCCATTACTTGAGGGATCACTCGAGTAATCTCCAAAATTATTTGAATTATCACTCGAGGGATCACTCAAGTAATTAGAAGGAAATGAACACTTACTCGAGGGATTACTCAAGTAAGCAGACTGCCATTTAGTCAGACTACGTTGACTTACTCTCTAGCTTATTTTTAATGAAGTTACTTGAGGGACTGCTTGAGTAATAAGCATGATCACTCGAGTAGCCACTCGAGTAATGAAGTACATAAAGCATGATTTTAATCCAATGTTCATTGACTTGTTATCTATATGATTAACCTTTCATTATATTAGTTTCTAGAGTATACTAGCAGAAAAATAATGAAGAGATCATGCATTGAGAGAAAAGTTAAACATATCATTCGTAATGTTCAAAACGCTTACCTACTGCAAACGGCTATTTTTCAAATTCGAAGAATGGTCAAACGAAGCTACGCGGCTCTAACAGACACGTCTTGAAATGCTTCCAATGGACATCACAAATCATCTATATATTTGAAGCATTCAAAGAACAGAAAATAACAACTGAGAACAAGCAAACTCAAATTGTTCAATATATTCTTAGTGCTCTATTTTCTTATACTCACTCTTTGTACTTCAGTAATTATATATTTGCTCTGTGAGAGAGTTTTTCATTATAAACTCAATATTTGTTATTGAAACAACTTAAGGTTGTGGAACTTTGAGTTGGAGATTTGATTATAACGTGTAAGGAGGAGCGAGTGCCCAATGAAGGAACTTGTTGTGTACTAAGGTGCTAATAACCTACTGAATTTTGGAATATATAGTCAAACTCTCAGAGAAGCTTTAAGGACTGGATGAAGGTCAAAGTGGTTGTGGCCGAGCTAGTATAACTTCCGATGTACACTTTGGTGATATTTTTTCTAGCACTTAATTGCTTTAAATTTCCAGTTAATTTTTATATATGCAACAAAATTTTTTGTATCACCCAATTCACCCCCTCTTGGGTGAAACACTTGCTCTAACAATCTATAATATAAGCCACTTGGAGAATAAGTAATGCTTATTTATCAATTTTGCCCTTATAGTTAGTGTTTAAACATGATTCATTATATTTTTCTCTCTCCTTTAAAATATCATTTAATATGGATAAAGTTAGAAATTTCTTAGCATTTAATATAAACTTATGTGTTATCTACCATTTATTGGTTTCGATGAATTTAGTTGAAATGACTTATAGTATGAACCAAAGGGAGTTTTGGATGAGTAGGGAATGTTCTTACTATCTGGGTCATCCACATGGAATTTGGACGGTCCATATTTAATTTTTTTACTTTTTTTTTCTAAGAAATTATTTTAATGGTACAAAATCTAAAATAAAGATAATATCTTAACTAATGTTTTTTCAAAAAGTGATTTTTTTAATTAAAAAGTAACCAATTTTAAAAAAAATTAAATTTGGACTGTCCAAATCCCATCTGGACGGACCAGATGGGACGAGCCCTGATTCCCATGGATGAGATCAATTGTTGAACTTGACAGATGTCTCATTCTGAGATTGATTATATTTATATAATAGGATAAAGATATAACAAGAACTGTTCGTTGCCGTGCTGAAAGAGCAACCTCAATTTCCATATATAAGCTACTTAGCAATTGTAAAAACATATTTTTTGAACATTTTACCGTATTGAGGCAAGACATTCTATGTCAGTCAAAGAGAACTTTTCAAATAGATAGATTATTCGTGGAGAATAATATATAGGAACATATTTGTTTTAAATTTACATGGTACAATCAAGTATAGAAGTTACGGAGTACTTTTTAAATGGGATAGCCTTATATAACTCTAATGAATGCAAAGTTCCTACACAATTCATTAAAAAATTAAATGGAAAGGTGTATCTTTGTGAATAATGTCAGTGCATGGTACATACACAAACACACACATGAACTAAATTAAAATAATATTTTCTCTTAATATATCTTTTCAATGAATAATTAACTTGCATTAATGTTTGTAAAAGTGACTTCTATGATCCAACCACATTTTGCAATGTAATATTATTGGTGTAAAAGTCCATTAGCATAATGTAATTTATGTTTGAATATGTCATTTTAATTTGTAAATTAAAAGTTAGTTTGAATACCAATTTGACTATTGTAACAGTAAAAACTCCAAAATGTACGTGACTTTATTTATTTATTTTTTTTACAAGAAAAGCTTATGTGAGTTGGGTCATGGGGCTCGTCAAAGCAATGACATTGCTTCTGAGTTTAAAGAATGCTTACAGAAGTATTTATAGATCGCTAACTAACAAGATTTTCATATTAGTAACATGATTTGAACTCATAACCTTATAATCTTTGAGCCAACTCCTTACTAACCTTTGCTAGCAATGGAGCCTTAGGTCTAACTTGGCTTTTTGGTTTTGTTTTTGTTTTTGTTGGGGGGGGGGGGGTCCAAACATGATTTTCTGGCTTAAACTGGTTTTTGGGCTTTTAAATTGGTTTTTAGAAGGCTTTAGGATTACAAAAGCGGATGCAAACAAGCCCGTACGAATATGATTTTCTTTGCCTAGCGGTGACTACTTCACGTGTCATAAAAAAATAGTGAGAGAGGTGTTAGTTTTATAGGACACAGACTTATTAATATATATATATATATATATATATATATATATATAAAGTAATCAGACACTACCATGAATATCATCAATAAAAATGAGAAACCACCCTTGATAGTATAGCTTCTCATCATGACAAACCACGTACAGTTCACCATAAGAAGATGATAGAAGTTTTGAAACATTAAGTGGAGAGGAGGTGGACACAAAGGTTAATGGAGACACCTTTCTCCCCTTGTATATATGATATGCAATCTTTGAAACTTCGAATGGATCCGGTGTTTGATAACTTATATGGATAATTAATTATAGGCAAAATATGGTCTATTATTCCCTTTTGATTTGATTGTTTAGGTCCATATATACAAGTCCTTAACTAACTAGGTATTTTACCCATTAGGATTTTTAGTTAAAATTAAATGATTTTGCGGGCGATTATTATATTGTTTGTCATTATCGATCCCTTAAATATAATAAAACAAGTTCTTAATTAATCACCACGACCTAGTTAATTAACAAATTAAACTCTGGCCAATCATTCATCTTAATCTTAATAAGTTCTTTTACTATATGTACGTCTGCAAGCCTCTTCCGAATAATTAAATGGATTAAAATCTCTGTAACATACGTGTACGCCATGGATTAGTAGTAGTGTTGTTTTATGTCAATGCATTCCCACGATGTAAGGATCTTAATGATTTTAATTTTTTTAAGCTTATATATAAACTTGACATTATTTTGTTGGCAGGAATAAGTTATCTCAAGGGTAGCTCTAGTGAAGAACCATATGATGATGTCATTTGGCAATTTGAAAAAATTAATATTAATCTACTTATTGTTAATATAAAATATAAAATCAATAATAAATAAAATAATTCATAAATAGTGAAGAGATTGTCTTATTTTTTATTGAAAAATATTTAGGTGAGTTAGGTCTCGGGGCTCACCAAGGTCAAGATATACTTCTAGACTCAAAGAGTGCTTACAAAAATATTTATAGATTACTCTTCAATAATATTCTCACATTGATGGGATTTAAACTCACAACCGGTTACGAACCAGCCCTTTTACTAACTGAACCAATTTTTATTAAAAGCTTGTCATATTTTTAAGCAAGGCACCAAGTGCATACTTGTGTGATAATGTTATTGGGAAGGCTCCAAAGCCTCTCGCGACCCAAGAAAATGAGTCAAATGAAAAAAATGATGTATGAAATCGGGACAGAAATAAATGAGCTTTTCTTCAAAAATCACTGTAAGTTGAAGTATTTTTTTTTTTCTGGTTATTAACTTTTAATTTCATTTTGAATATTCTAAAACTGAATTTTTAATACACACACACACACACACACACACACACACACACACACACACACACACACACACACACACACACACATATATATATTATTCAAACTAGTTTTTGTCAAACTAACTTTTTTTTTAAATAAAAATTCTATTTAAACATAAATTACATAACACTACTTTTACTCCAACTTTTTGTTCATAAAAATTAGCTTTGATAAAAGCCACTGTTGTAAATATTAATCCAAATAAGCCTGAAGTCCAAAATATGCCAATTTTGAATATATTTTTTTGTCTCATTAGGATCCAAAGTTCTGACTTTTGTAAACAAAATTAGAAACTGATCAAGGAAAAATTCTAATGTCCTTTTAAAAAAAGAATCCTTACGTTTAATTTGTTGTTAATTATTTAATAGATTTGTCGGTAGATTTTATAAGAGTTCTTTAAGCAAGTTTTGTTGAAATCATAAATATTATTGTACTTTTAAGAGAAAATTAATCTTTTGGTCCCTATAATTTTGACTAAGTTGTCACTCAGTCCTTACACTTTGACTTGGTGCAACTCAGTCCCTATAGTTTTGATTCGGTTGTAATTTAGTCCCTCAACTTTGACTCACTGCAACTCATAGTCCCTATGCTTTAAATGTTTCATAATTCAGTCCCTGAACATTATTCTAAAACACATAGGCTATATTATAACATGGTTAAAACTATAAGAACCAAGTTGCGGTGAGTCAAAGTTGAGAGGCTCAGTTACAACCGAATCAAAACTATAGGAGCTGAGTTACACCAAGTTAAAATGTAGGGAGTGAGTTATTATCAAGTCAAAATTATAGGGAACAAAATATTAATTTTCCATACTTTTAATTAATTGATAAATTACATTTACTAAATCAGTTTTTTTATAATTTTCCCTACTATGGTGGGAGGTTCAGGGCTCATCGGGCCTGAAGATGCCTTGAGGCTCATATAATGCTTAAAAAGGTACTTAATGATCATCCATCAATTGGACCAAAAAGATATCTGCACATGGTCACATCTCTTGCAAGTATATGAATTATTGTCTTCCTTTTCGACTCACAGAAATCACAATGGCTATCATCTCACATCTCAAACCCTACTTTCCCTTACGGCATAACGACCTGCTCTTATTCTTTTCATGCTTCTTCGTCGTAACTGTCCAGTTTTTGTTGACTCTCAGAAGTAGAAGAAACAAGTCCAGGTCGAATCTGAATCTGCCTCCATCCCCACCAAAGCTACCCATAATCGGAAATCTTCATCAGATCGGCACCCTTCCACACCAATCTTTTCGAGCTCTCTCCAAAAAATACGGACCTATCATGTTTTTACAGCTGGGTCAAACTCCGACCGTGGTGGTTTCCTCTTCAGAATTAGCCTCCGACATTATGAAAACCCATGACCTTAACTTCGCGGATCGACCTCAAGGTATTTGTCCCACCATCTTACTCTATGAATGCAGTGACGTTGGCTTTGGGAACTATTGTAAAATCTGGAGACAGAAGAAGAAAATCTGTGTCAACGAACTTCTAAGCCTGAGAAGGGTTCAATCATTCAAGAGCGTAAGAGAAGAAGAATCTTGCCAGTTAGTGAATAAGATCCGTGATCTTTGCTCGAGTGGTGCAGGTTCTGTGAATCTGACCGAGTTGCTGATTGTTACATCAAATGATATACTGTGTAAGTGTGTTTTTGGGGATAAGTTTAATACGGAGGGGAATACAAGGATCGGTCAGCTCGCGAGGAAGGTGATGGTCAACATTATGGCCTTCAGTGTGGGAGATTATTTCCCTTCACTTCGGTGGGTTGATGTTCTCACCGGTCTGGTTCCGAGGTTGAAGGCTATTTTTGGAGAGTTAGATGATTTCTTTGATCAACTCATTGAAGAGCACAGAAGCATGATGAAGAACATCGGATACCAAAACTCCGTCAAAAGTAAAAACTTGCTTGATATTCTCGTTAAAATCCAAGACGACAATATGCTTCCAAATTTCTCCCAAATCGACCTTAAGGCCATCATAATGGTCTCTCTCTCTCTCTCTCTCTTTTCTATTGTTTTATTCTCATATTCTTTTTCCAAATGAAAGATAAATGATTCATTGTGATGGATTAAAAATTGGTGATATTGTAGGACATGTTTATTGGAGGAAGCGACACAAGTTCAACAGCAATGGAGTGGACCATGGCGGAGTTAATTATGAATCCAACAAAAATGCAGAAAGCGCAGGATGAGGTAAGACGAGTGGTGGGGAATAAGTCAAAGGTTGAAAAAGAAGACATTAATCAAATGACTTACTTGAAATGTGTCGTCAAAGAAATTCTAAGATTGCATCCACCAGCTACTCTCCTGCCTCCTCGATTAGCAAGATCAAGTGTGAATCTCGGAGGGTACACTATTCCAGCTAAAACAATGGTTTACGTCAATGCATGGGCAATTCAAAGAGATGCTGAGTTTTGGGAAAGACCGGAAGAGTTTGTCCCTGAGAGATTTGAGAAGAACGACGTTGAGTTCAAAGGACAAGATTTCCATTTCATACCATTTGGTTCAGGAAGAAGAATGTGTCCTGGAATGTTGTTTGGGGTTGCTGTTGTGGAATCGATGCTTGCAAATCTCTTGTACTGGTTTGATTGGAATTTGCCTTCTGTAAATGGTGTCACTGCTCAACACGTAGATATGGAGGAGATATTTGGGCTCACTGTCAGTAAAAAGTTACCGCTCTATCTTCAACCAGTACCCCACTACTATTAATTAATTCAGAACCATATATATCCTAGTTTAAGCGTGATGCCCATTTTGAGGGTGAATCTATGTTATGTGCTGTCAAAGGTTGGGTTAACATATTTATAAATGATGTAAAATATGTACATATGTATGTCTATATCACTGTATGTGCGTCTGAGGTTGAGGTTTTCGACCATAAAACTATTCTTCTACTTGTACTGATTGGTTCAATAAGAGGTTGTATAGCCATATCATAGAGATGGCTCATATTTTATTTGAATGATTGTGAGAAATATATATATATATATATACACACACTAGTATTTCAATAACTATCGCAAAACATTTTTTGTGGTACTCACGAAAACCCGACAAATTACTCTATTGACTTTTAGCAATAATATATCAATTTGTGCATTATTATAAACCCCACTTCTCTTGTCGTCTATACTCTATGGCATTTTACTCAACCTTTTTTTGTTCATAAAAGAAACTTCGTCTCAAAAGAAAAACCTACAGAGTGAGAGAGAACACTTAAACTTTTAAACCTTACTTTTCTTGTAAGGCTTCCTGATATAGAGTAAATGCGTCTGAGGTTGAAGTTTTCAACCATAAAACTATTCTTCTACTTGTACTGATTGGTTCAATAAAAAGTTGTATAGCCATATCATAGAGATTGCTCATATTTTATTTGAATGATTGTGACAAATATATATATATATATACACACACACATACTAGTATTTCAATAACTATCGCAAAACATTTTTTGTGGTACTCACGAAATCCCAACAAATTACTATATTGACTTTTAGCAATAATATATCAATTTGTGCATTATTATAAACCCCACTTCTCTTGTCGTCTATACTCTATGGCATTTTACTCAACCTTTTTTTGTTCATAAAAGAAACTTCGTCTCAAAAGAAAAACCTACAGAGTGAGAGAGAACACTTAAACTTATAAACCTTACTTTTCTTGTAAGGCTTCCTGATATAGAGTAAATGCGTCTGAGGTTGAAGTTTTCAACCATAAAACTATTCTTCTACTTGTACTGATTGGTTCAATAAAAAGTTGTATAGCCATATCATAGAGATTGCTCATATTTTATTTGAATGATTGTGACAAATATATATATATACACACACACACACACATACTAGTATTTCAATAACTATCGCAAAACATTTTTTGTGGTACTCACGAAATCCCAACAAATTACTATATTGACTTTTAGCAATAATATATCAATTTGTGCATTATTATAAACCCCACTTCTCTTGTCTATACTCTATGGCATTTACTCAACCTTTTTCTGTTCATAAAAGAAACTTCATCTCAAAAGACAAACCCATATAGTGAGGGAGAACACTTAAACTTTTAAACCTTACTTCTCTTGTAAGGATATAGACTCATAACACATTAATTCCATAAACTATTGGTATCAATATAAAAAAAATATGTTTCAATCCTATCAATGTTTGGATTGTTTCTTTTATTCCGAAATCCAATGTACTTCAACGTATCAGATTTTATCTAATTTTATTAAGAATTATATTTTTGTTTAATATTTGAAGAGATTCTTACACTGCGAAGTTAGAACCGGAAAATACAAAAAATTAATAAAGCATTTAATAAGGTGCATATTTATCGTGCTCGTTCTATATCGGGAACGGGAAAAAAAAAATTGCAATGGTCCTTATGTGAATATACGAAGAATGATATAAGAAGGTTTGTACTATTTATTCTTCCTTTTAATATGAAAGAGGAAAAAAAAACCCTCAACATAAACATTATTGTCATGATTTTTTTTGTATCCTTGCAAGCATATGTTTTAATGTCAATTCATAACATTCTAAAAATGTGTTTAGATTAGTTTTTTGAAAGTGATTGATAAGTATGTGAGAGGGGTTTTGTCTTGACTTATTTAAAAACACTTTTTTAAAGCTAAAACAAGCACTAAGTGAACCTATAACAAGCTCTGGCCGACTAGAGCCATACTTATAGTCCAACACTAACAATGGTAAGGATAATTAAGGAAATTTTAATGCAAGATCTAATGAGGGAATATTTATTTGCAGGAGAAAAGCTTTTAGAGTTCATAAAGAAGTAATAACAAAATTTAATCAGCTTGATGTTAACAAGTGTACATCCAATATAGTTGATCAACAGGGAAAAGAAACGTGTATTCTGGTCAAATCCCACTTCCTATAACTTGGAGACATAATAATGATCAAGCTATTGATAAAGTGATCGGCGATGTGGAAGAAAGCGTGAAAACCAGAAGTAAAACAAATAATTTAGTGAGTTTTGCTGCCTTTATATCTGAAACTGAGCCTTAATGTTGAAGATGCTTTAATGAATTATTATTGGATAGTGACGATGCAAGATGAGCTTAATCAATTCCAAAGCAATCAAGTTTTGGAATTGCACTAAAAAAATAATGATTTAGCGCCAGAATTTAGCGACATAAGTCCGGTGCTAATCAATTAGTGACAATTTAGTTTACGACAGAATTATCAAATTCCGTCACTAACCCATTGTATTTTTTTAGTATATTGGTATATATCTTTTTTTTTTTTTTTTGAGTACAAAGGCAAGCTAGGCTTGAAAGTAAATAGAGTGCTAGGGATCTAGCAACACAAGAAGATCATTGCTGTGGTATGCCACCACATTCCATCGCGAACAGTTCATTGCATTCCCGAGGTGCAGTAGCCATCGCTAAAAACTCCTGATTACACAGCTGAGCATTCCTCGCTAGGTAGTCAGCGCACCGGATGTTCTCTCTGTGAGTATGAGCAATTACTAGATCCCAATCCCAGTAAATTAAGGACCTAGTAGCTGAGATAACGTCGAACAATGGGTGATCCGATCCACCGTCAATGAATAGCAATTGAATAGCCTGTAAGGAATCTGAGAAAAGCCTGATCCTTGTGAACCCCAACTGTTTGCATAAATGTAGTCCGCTGTGGATTGCGTGAATTTCCGCAGCAACCGAGTTTTTATGACCCAACTTCTGCTGAAATCCACACAACCAGATGCCCTGATGGTCCTTAATAACCCCGCCACATGCTGCACGCCCTCTGCTATCTCTGGAACCATCAACATCAACTCGCACGTAACCCGGGTCGGGAGGTTGCCAGTGGACGAGCCCTCGTTCTGGCGCTCTGAATAACTGATGATGGAAGCTTCCATTTTGCACGTCCTCGAAGAGATGATATGAGCATTTGTGAAATATCTGTTTTGGATTGTCAGCTTTCCCTTCCATCGCCCACCTGCATCGATTCTTCCACAAGAGCCAGCATATGGTACTGAACACCCTTTGCCATGGCCACCTAGCCATCTTCCTATTCCCTGGGGAATTTTGCATGTTCCATCCGAGCCATTCCTGCAAATTGTCAGAAAAAAACACAGGATAATATATGAGGTTAGTTATAGAAAACCAAACTCTCTTGGCTTGCTCACAGTCTCTCAGCAGGTGGAGGATGCTCTCTTCACTCTCACACTCAAAGGGACAAGTGTTAGGGTGTTTGGATTATGTTTAGCTCTCATCTGGTTTGTAGGAAGCCTTTCATGGAAAACTTGCCACATGAACAATTTGACTCTTTCAGGACTATTTCCTTGCCATAAATGACGCCAGCGAGAATGACGTGTGGTGTCAGGACTGTAATGCAATCTGTCGTAAGCTGACTTCACACTGAAGTTGCCGTCTGTAGATGATCTCCAACATACAGTATCCTCCTCTGTACCTATCGGAGGGGAAACCAACATGATATTCTCCACAACCCAATTAGGGAGGAAAAGCTCCCATCTAGCTCTGTCCCATTCGCCTTCCCGAGTTACGAATGAACTGACACTGGCTTCCATATCTACCAACTCTTCATTATGCACAACATAATCAATCAAAGGTCTGTCCAACGGAGTCCAATAGTCTAACCATGCATGGGTGGATCTCCCACTTTTTAGGAGTCTACCAAGCCCCTGAATGAATCCATCCCAAACTGTAACTATTCCATTCCACACAGCTGATTGGTTCCGTCTCCTTCGCACTTGAGGAATCGTAGAATTCCCGTATGAATATTTAAGACGAAGGCATTTAACCCATAGGGCCTCAGGCTTCTTGATCATACCCCAACATAACTTCATGAGAAAGGCTTTATTCTGGCATTGAAGGTCTTTCATCCCCAAACCACCCTCTGTCTTTGCTTTTTTTAAAACGTCCCAAGCAATCAGATGGAGTTTCTTGGAATCATCCTGCTGGTTCCAAAAGAAGTCTCTGCTCAATTTCTCAATGATTGAAAGGACCCCCTTAGGGATCAGAGTTGATTGCATCTGATACTGCGGAATAGCAGCTAGCACTGAATTGATAAGGACTGTTCTCCCTGCCATACTCAGATATCTCCCTTTCCAGTTTGCCAGCTTAGATCTGACCTTGTGGATTAAAGGAGCAAAAGTTACCTTAACCAATCTCTTGTGGAGGAGCGGGACTCCTAAATATTTTCCCAGATCAGCTGCCAACCCAATCCCCACCCTTTGGCTCATCTCATATGCCCTATTAAAGTGGACATTTCTAGATATGAACATTTTTGATTTTTGCAAGTTGATCTTATGTCCGGACACTCTACAAAATAGTTCCATAACATTTTTCATCTCCTCCATTTGTTGAGATGTGGCCTCTCCAAATAGTATGAGATCATCTGCAAAGAAAAGATGAGAAATATGCGGTCCAGCTGCGGATAGATTCAAGGGTTTCCAATTTCCCAACTGAACTTCACGATGGATTAGTTGCCCTAAAAGCTCCATACATAGAACAAATAGATATGGGCTCAACGGGTCACCCTGTCTCACCCCCCTCGTAGGTTTGAAGCTTCGTGAAGCCACACTATTCCAAACAATGCTCAAAGTAGAAGTTGAGACACATTGCATGATCATATAGACAAAATCATCCCTTAATCCTAAGCTATGGAGAGTAAATTCAAGAAAGCGCCAGTCAAGTCTATCAAAAGCCTTCTCCATATCAATCTTCACTGCCACAAAACCCTTTTTTCCTCTCTTATTTCTCATGGAGTGAATTGCTTCTTGAGCCACGATCACATTATCCACACTCTGTCTGCCAGAAATGAAACTGCACTGATTCTCAGCCACAAGATAATTCATAACCTTTTTCAGTCTGTTAGCGATCACCTTACTCACAATCTTGAAACTCACATTGCATAAGGATATGGGCCTGAAATCCCTCAAGGATGTAGGAACGTCAACCTTGGGAATCAGAATTATGTTTGTCTGATTGATAGCTTGAGCTTCCTCCGGATTTTCAAATATCCTGGTCACCAAATCACATATCTTATTTCCAATCAGATTCCATTGAGATTGAAAGAAGTGTGGGTTAAGGCCATCAGGACCTGGGGCTTTGAAAGCTCCCATTGCAAAAGCGGCATTTTTTATTTCAATAGGGGAAACATGGCGATGAAGACTATCCAACTGGTCAGATCCCAAAATTGGAAAGCTAGCTGGCCAAGGAGAGAAAGGTGCTGATAAGTTCTCAGCAGTGTAAAGCTTCTTAAAGTAATCAGTAGCCATGCTTCTCAGGAGCCCCTCCTCTGAAATCCAAGTGCCCTCCTCATTCTGAAGAGCTTCGAATTTTTTTCTCTTCCTTCTGGCTGATGCACAGACATGGAAAAATCTAGTGTTTCTGTCACCCCCTCTTATCCACTTGCACCTTGACTTCTGGAACCAAATAAGCTCTTCTTGTAAAGCAAACTTGTGGTATAAACCCCAAAGATGATTTTCCAATCTAAAAAGCCCATTTTGGTTTCCATTTGTACGCCTGGCCCGGTCAATACCTTCGAGTCTTCGGATAATCTCTCTTTTCTTCTTTGCCACATTACCCACCACATTGTCATTCCACTTAGTAACCTCAGTCACAAACCCCAGACGACCATGCAACCAATCCTTTCCTTCCCAAGCAGATTTCACAATCTCATTGAAGCCCTCCTCCATACACCAAGCCGCCTGATAAAGAAATCTCTTCTCACTGTTTCTGTTTAATTTCTGAGGTCTATCCGCAACAACAATCACACGGTGATCAGACTTGAACCTTAGGTTGTGATGGGCTAGAGCATTCGGGTTTTTTAATTCCCAATCAAAGTTGCTGAAGGCCCAGTCCAACCTCTCCTTTACACCTTTCTTCTCCCAAGTAAAACGGTCCCCCACAATAGGAACAGTATTCAGATTACAAACATCAATGCAGCTACGAAAATCATGCATAGACCGGGGAACGGGAGGAGCACCTCCAACTTTATCACTTACTTCAAGAAAAGAATTAAAATCACCAAGTACAAGCCAAGGGATGGGATCGTTACTACTGATAGCATGCAGGGAAGACCATAATTCTCTTCTCTTTAAGACGCTAGTATCCCCATAAACAAAAGTCACCCGGGATGTATTCTGACTCTCCTTATCAATAATATTGCAGTGAAGAAGTTGAGTGCTAGATGAAACGTAATCAACCTGAACCTCACCACTATTCCATAACACCCATATACCACCGGCATACCCGGTAGCCTCAACTCTCAACCAATCTGAAAAACCCAGACTCCTCACGACTTTGTCCGCCCTATTACCACTGACTCTAGGTTCCAATAAACCCATGACATTAATACCATATTTTTTAACCATATCCTTAAAAATACGTGGAAACGCTCTACCGCCCGCCCCACAGCAATTCCAAGATGATATAATCATAAAATAATAAAAACATTCTTGGAATAAAAGCACAGCGAAAAACTCACCCGTCTGGCGGATCGCTATCCAACAGCACCTCTACCACGAGTTGCGATGTTGAGAGAGTCTTGGAGTCCACTTCATGAGGCTTTTGAATATCTTTTGTGATCCTGGGTGGAATCAACGCCAAATTGGATGGATCCTTCACACCTTCAGAGTTTATATACGCCAACTCCTGAGGAAGGCCCCGTGATTGATTCTTTTCATTCTCACCATCATGCGCTTTTGCCTTATCAAGAGGCCTATCGGATTTGCTAATATGTAAAGGCCCATTGGAATTAATGTTCCCTTTGACCACATGGTGATCACGTTGGGCCCCACCCGAGACGTTCTTCCTCAAAGCTACCTTCTCCAGGATCATTCCTTTTCTTAATCCAAGCGCAGAACTGTGGGCCTCTTTCCCTTGGTCAAACGAAATGGGCTTATGTGTATCTTTCACTTTGACTTTGGCCCAAGTCTTTCCCTTTCCATGATCAGCTTTTGGGTTCTTAGTTGGTTTTCCTTCCACATGCGACAAGCCTCTATTCTTACCTGAACACTCCTCATGTAAACCAGCGTCCACACCGCGCCTACTCACTGGATTTAAAATGTCTTCAAAGTCTTCGCCCACATCCTGCTCCAACTCAGCAAGGGCGGCGAACCGTGATTGAAGTGACGTTAAACCAGCTCCATTTACGGCAGGATTGGACTGCCCACTAGCGCCGACCCTGCTGCTACTAACTTCCTTCCTCAAAATTCGCTCTCTGCCTGGTCGATGGACAAGCATCCACGGCCCAAACAGAGCATCCTTTGCCGGAAGAGTCATCTCCGAATCCACCTTCGAAAACGCTGACTGGACAATATGCGAATCACCCCTAGAACTTCCTTCTGCTTGAAGAACATTCCACTGACAGCTATCTTTGCTATGCCCATATCTACCGCATGAAAAGCATATAAGATCAAGGCCCTCATATTCAATGTTGAAGAGGGTATCTGCAGAAATGATGCGAGGGATGAGCTTTTTCTGAAGGTCCAACTCAACACAGATCCTTGCATAGCGGCCTCTGCAAATTGACTCCGCGCCCTCCTCCGAGCTAGCAACCGAGTTCAAATCTACTCTAAGAGTCTTGCCGATCATATCACCCAGCCTCCATAGACATTCTTTATTGAAGAACAACAGAGGAACGTGTGGAATCCTAACCCAAGAAGCGATCTTGCCGAGCGGGTTACTGAAGGGGTTGAAATAAGGAGACCACCTTTGCACCAGGATAGTATGCTGTGCTACCGTCCAAGGCCCCTGAAATAAAACTTTTCTGTAATGTGATTCCCAGTTCTCGGTATCCTTGAATCTGACCACATAATAGTTGTTGGGTAAATCAATCAACTCGAAACAATGAATTTTCCAAATTCTGCGTAAGTGCTCCTTCAGCCTGTGAAAGTTTAATCTCGCACCCAAAGCAGTGATGACAAGGGAATTACTCCAAGGCTTCGCCCAACGGTTATATTCTTCCTGGGACATGCTCAAAGTAGGATAAATCTCCATGAGTTGTTTTAATTCCACAGACGGCTCAAGGATATTCCAGGATTGGTTCACCAAAACAGAGATATCCGAATCCTCCTCCACGCGTGCGTTACCATAGGCTATACTATTGTACTCTGTTCCCTTAAAACCCAACAGAGTATCCTTGTAAGAGATGACAGAGCCAGCCTTATCCAATGAACTATCTATCTCCTTCTCCTTCTCCATATCAGACTCGTTAAGGTTGATCACCACATACCTCCCAGCAGTCGATGAGGCAGACGTACCGATGCCTTTCTTGGATTTTTTCCCACGCCCAGGAGCAACAGTAGAGTCCAACGTCTTCACCGGCGGAACAATTTTGGCTCCGGATTCGTCCATCAAAAGTCAAACCCAGAAAGTGGCACGAAAACCAAGTCACACACTCTCTCTCCACACTTCCTTCCAATTCCAGTTATCTCTCATTCGTCGAAGCTTCTACTAATATGTATATTGGTATATATCTAGGCTCAATAGTCATTTCCGACATTGGAAACAGACCAAATGGGTTATCCTTTAGGTGCATATTGAGTGAGACAGGAGATTCACATCATCAACTATTAACACAATTTATCTTACAAATTACTCCTCTAGTCCTATTTACAAGATAGAAATAAATCATAATTTTTTTATTCTATTTATAAGTAAGATCATTAAAATATTCAAATAAATGTATACTTTTATTCTTTATTTATTATTTTGTGAATTTTACATTCTGAAGGTAATTAAAGAGTACATTATATAGGGGTAAAATTGGAAAATTATTTAATTTTAAGACAAAGTTAATGAGATTCAAGATTTTTTCTAATTTTAGTGAGAAACATGTTAGAAGTGACTTATAAATAAGATCTGAAAAGTAAAAAATTATAAGTTTAGGGATCAATATATATAATTGAGGAAACTATATATAGGGATGCAATAAAAAGGAGAAAAATTATAACTTAATTAAAAACACGATGGAATTATAGGGACTTATGTATTGTTTTTTTCCCTAATTATATAACACAAAAAAAAAAAAAAAAAACGTGTTGTGGAGGCAAACGAGAAGTAATTTGACATGGAGCTGTTGAGCCCAAGGTTTGTTAGAAGAAGCAACCAGCAATTAGCTCAATCTAAGAGATAGATATACAGTGTACTACAGCCCAGTTTTAGATTCAAATTTTTGTTCAGGGTCGTCAATGGAATCATCCGTGAGGCAACCACTCAAAATATCTATTTATATGTACGGAATTTCGTTAAATTTCAGCAACTAATTTGTGGGAGTGACTTTCAGTTAAAACAATAATTAATTGGAAAATTCATTATTAATTGAAGGCCTTGGCTCATTAATAAGTAATTAATCAGACACGAATATCATCATTAAAGTAGAAACCATCCTTGATAAGATATAGCTTCTCATGACAACCACTTATAGTGCATCATCATAAGAAGATAATGGAAGCCAGTATGATATGCAGTCTTGAAACTTCGATTTGATCTGTCGATCGGGTAATAACTTCTATCACATAATTACAGAGAAAATATTACTATATTAGTCTAAGAATATTTTGCCGTTCTCACTTGATTATTTAGTTGGTCTTTTAACCATATATTTAGATGGAAAGAAAATTAAGGGGAAACTAATACTATGATGGAAAACTTCCAAAATAGTAAAAAAAAAAAAAATTACTATTTTTTAAAGTTTTCCTTTATAATGTCTCGTCCCCTATGTTCCCCTCACTTTTCTCTCCATCCAAACATAGCTAAGTCCTTAACATGTACAAGTAATCAGACATGAGCATCATCAATAAGTAGATGCCCTGCACATAGTTGCATAGTGATTCTGGGTCGTTTTTATGGTAAAAAGTATTCTAGTTTGGTTACCCATGTCTAGTTGGTCTAGCGGGATGAGACATTAGGTCCCTTAAACAATGTCTAGGGCTCAAATCGTAGGTTGTGAATGGAGCTGATGACATCTAAGGCTCGAATCCTGGGTTGTGAATGGAGTTGCTGGTTTGGAAGGGTTGCCCCATTTATGGGCCTCTATAGTATTCAAATCTGGATTAGTATAGGCTTTGGAGTTCTCCGTGAGAAGGAGCTAGTCTAGGATATCGGGTCCAAACACAAAAGATTCTAGGTCGGTTTTAAACAAACTAGGTCACTTAATTTTCTAAGTTAGTTTAGTTTTAATCGACATTAAAAGTTTTTTTTTTTGTTTTTGCTACATAAGTGTTGGAAGAGGAGAGCGCAAGTGTATTGTAAAAGATCTTCACATCTGAACACCAAAATGGCTCTGCTCACATGTCACACACTACCATCCCGTGGAGCTAAACGCCCTACTCTTATTTCTTTCATGCTTCATCATCACGATCCTGTTTTTGTTGAATCTCATCAGAAGTAGAACAAGCAAATCCAAGTGGAATCCGAATCTTCCTCCATCTTCACCAAAGCTACCCATCATCGGAAATCTTCATCACATAGGCACTCTTCCACACCATTTTTTTTATCCCTCCCGAAAAAATACGGACCTATCATGTTTTTACAGTTAGGTCAGACTCCAACTATGGTGGTTTCTTCTGCAGAATTAGCCTCAGACATCATGAAAACCCATGACCTTAACTTTGTAGATCGACCTCAAAGTATTGGTCCCACCATCTTACTCTATGGATGTGATGATGTTGGCTTTGGTAACTACGGTGAAAACTGGAAACATAAGAAGAAAATATGTGTCAACGAACTTCTTAGCCTTAGAAGGGTTCAATCCTTCAAGAACGTTAGAGAAGAAGCTTGCGATCTAGTGAAAAAGATCAGTGAATTGTGCTCGAGTGGTACAAGTTATGTGAATATGAGTGAGTTGTTGATTGCTACATCAAATGGTATAGTGTGTAAGTGTGTTCTTGGGAATAAGTTTAACACGAAAGAGAATATAAGGATCGGTAAGTGTAATATCCCAAATTTAATGAAGGTTAAAATTTTCTAAAAAGAAAATTTAAATGGGAATTAGATAATAAGTCAAATTATGGAACTTACAAACTTTAAGGAATCTTAAATTAGATAAAGGGAAAAATTAGGGCCTAGTGTGTGTAATTAATAGGATAAAAATATACCTATATACATCTATATTAAAACACACCGACACACACATCCTGCATCTTGACTTTTATTGTGGAGCACCGAAAGTTGACATCTCCACTCCTCTTTCATCATTAGATAGACACATGTTATACACACACACACTTACACCTACATCTTCATGATTCATGTAGCAACACTTATCTCACTTTCTTCAACCATATAACCCCACACTTCATGCACTCCCTCACTCTCCGTTGCTTCAAGTCAGAAAAGAAGAGAGAGATTTAGAAGAGAGAAAACAGAGTTGAGAAAGGGAGAGAGAGACGTAAGTGAAACAGGTGAACGAAGGAAGAAAACGATCGGAGAAGAGGAAGAAGGAAGTGTTAAACCTTTCATGCATCACCATAAACGTTTTTAGGTGAGTCTTCTCTATCTCTTCCCATTGTTATTTCGTTGGTTTGGGGGTATTTATGAGGATTTAAAGCTGCTAGAAGTTGTGTGATTCTTAAAATAAGTTGCTGTCATGGGTGGACGTAAAACAGAGCATGTATATTGATTTAGGGGTGAATTTTGGGGTTCTTTGGTTCTTAAATTCGATCATTAACCTCAGGACATATGTGTAGGAGAGTATAGAGTTAAAATTCGTGAGGTTTAGAGTACAAATTCATGTATACATGTTAGTTTTCTCAATTTTGTTTTGCTGTCCGGAAAACAGAGTACATACCTGAAACTTGTAAAATATTAAACAGAGACTATAGATGGAATTTTCAAATGGGTCTTTTTATATAGATATTTTAGGATGTGTAGTTAATTATAGAATCAAGAAAAGTACAATTTGGAATGAAAATGGATGAGTTCTTGATTTTTGAAGTTAGACTGTCAAAACTGACGTTTTTGGGAGTCAGTCAGATTCATGTTGCCTTTTGACCAGGAAAACCTTAGTGAAAAATTATGAAATTTTACAGGAATATATTAGATATTCCTAGCTTTCCAATGAGTTCAAGAAAGCATTATTTTGATATCTTTAGGGAGATTTATGATTTTTGAAAGTTAAGTCAGTAACAGAGAACATTCTGGACATTCAAGCCTGACAGTTATGGTTTTCGAAAATTCTTGGAACAATTAGATAACATCTAGTAGTTTTGGATATTTTTTCATGAAACTACACTTAAATAGCTTTCCATAGAATTTTATAACACTCCATTTCGATTTTTGTAGAGTTAGTTATGAATTTTTGAAGTTTAGTTGCTGACAGATTATATTTCTGAAAGTTAGATTGGTTGTGGCGAAATTTTGGAAAATCAAACCTTAACAAAAAATTATGAAACTTTCCAGATTTAAGGAAGACATTTAGACCTTTACATTTATGGGTAGAACATAATTTTTGAACTAGTAGATTAAAAGATATGGATTTTTGAAGTTGAGCTCTGTTTCTGAAATGCCATCTGGAACAGTAATAGTTGGCCAAATTTCTGGGTAATATATGTAGTCAGTAATCATATTTGGATATTTTTCCATGAAATTACATTTAAAGAGCTTCATTTGGGTTTTAGAATTAGTCAATTTAGAATTTTCTGAAATTAGTTATAAATTTTCAAAGTTGATTGAAAATCTAACAATTTCTGGGAAATTGTGAAACGGTCGTTTGACAGTGAATTTTGTAAAAACCGAGGTTAAAAATGGATTCCTTGGATGAAAGTATGTTAGAATAGTCTGGGTCAAAATTTCTGAAAAAGTATAGTCGGACCGGGTATAGTGGGGCTAGGACCGGGTCCCAAGGGCATTTTGGTAAATTTTCAGTATAGACTAATATAACCACAAAAAATATTATGGGAATCTCAGAAGAGGTACATGAATGGGTTTTAATCTAATTCTTGTACATTTGGAATTTTAGGACCGAATTAATCGCCTGAGCCGTTGGCACATAGTTCAAGGAACTATTCTTGTGTAGCAAAAAGGGGCAGAAGGTAGTAACTCTATCTCTCATACACTATGTGAATGTTGATATGCTATATGTTGCTATATTTTGTGATATGAACAAATGCCTGGGGCACATTACCTAGCTGTGGTAGTAACTCTATCTCTCATACACTATGTGAATGTTGATATGCTATATGTTGCTATATTTTGTGATATGAACAAATGCCTGGGGCACATTACCTAGCTGTGGTATGGGACTCAGCTGAGGTACACTGACATGTAGGGGATCCAAACAGTCATTTGGCCCTGAGTATTGTGTACACACATGTTATAGTATGAATTTTCATTTACATTATATGGTGTATTACATATTTAATTTTTGCATTTTATATGATGGATCATGTGTTACTACTGAGATTCCTTGGAACCCTTTTTCATAAATAATAAATGTTCCAGCGGGAACCAGTGGCTCTAAAGGCAAAGTGGAAGACATGGGCAATTAAGATGTGCAGGTTCTAAGATCAAAGTTATTTGGTTATATTAGTTTAATTTTAATATGTTGGATATTTTGGACAAAATTTGTATATATTATCAAACCCTGCGGGGAAGATTCCTGAATGTAAGCTTGCACTTAATATCAGTATGTTTGTGCTATTTCTGTATGCCTGTGGAACTATGCCATTATTACTCTACGAATATCGAAATATAAACGGGTGTTGATAGTAAGCTTGCTAGGAAGGTGATGATTAACCTCACGGCCTTCAGTGTAGGCGATTATTTCCCTTCACTTCGTTGGGTTGATTTTGTAACTGGTCTCATTCCGAGGTTGAAGGCAATATTTGCAGAGTTAGATGATTTCTTTGGAAGAGTCATTGAAGAACACAGGAGCATGATGAAGAGAAGCGATGGGCAATACTCCAAGAGGAAAAGCTTGCTTGATATTCTCCTTCAACTCCAAGACAATGGCATGCTTCACAATAGTTTCTCTAGAAACAACCTCAAAGCCATCATAACTCTCTCTCTCTCTCTCTCTCTCTCTCTCTCTCTTATTGTCTTATTGTCATATTCTATTCCAAATTAGAGCACATTTCAATAATTTTTTTTGAGGTGGCCCAATGCGCACAGCTCCCATCATATGGGGTCTGTGAAATATTGAAATGAGAATGAATTGCATGTCTTTCATTAATAAATTAGAAGCATATATATATATATATATATGCTAGTACATGAGTGCATCTCCGTATTAATATTCAAAATATTTAAATAATATAATTATAATATTATATTATCAAATTCCACGATATGCTTCGAGATATATTTTCTTCATGTAGGATATAGGGGAGAGATAGATGTACGTGGCCCTACCTTACAATTGAAGAGGTTGTTTCTAGGATTTGACCAAATGATTCATTGTGATAGACTAAAAATTGTTGATATTGTACGTAGGATATGTTTGTGGGAGGAACCGACTTCAGCAACAATGGAGTGGGCCATGGTGGAGCTGGTGATGAACCCAATGAAAATGAAGAAAGCACAAGAAGAGGTAAGACACGTGGTGGGGAACAAGTTAAAGGTTGAAGAAGAAGACATCAATCAAATGAATTACTTGAAATGTGTTGTGAAAGAAATTATAAGATTGATTGACCAACTCCTCTGCTGGCTCCTCGTGTAGCAAGATCAACTGTGAATCTCGGAGGCTACACTATTCCAGCTAAAACAATAGTGTACGTCAATGCATGGGCAATTCAAAGAGATGCTGAGTTCTAGGAAAGACCAGAAGAGTTTGTTCCTGAGAGATTTGAGAAGAATAATGTTGAATTCAGAGGACAAGAATTCCATTACTTACCATTTGGTTCAGGAAGAAGAGGGTGTCTTGGAATGTTGTTTGGGGTTGCAGCCGTGTGAAGAGCCATATTGTGGGGCTATCAAATAAAAATAAGGTAAATGCACTATAGGGCAACTAACCTAGGTTGATCTCTACGTGGAGCCTATATTTAGTTCTTAAGTAATCTAGTGTAAATAACAAATTAGCCAAAGAATATGGGATGTGAGTTTCATCTATCTAATTAAACCAAAGAACTACTTGTTTTTGAATTTTTTTTAATGTATAAAGTGAGGGAGTGGGTGTAAATGCAAGAGATGAATGTCTTAGGTGAATGAGTCCACTAACCATCCTTGTCCAATTTTAATTCTAAGTTCTCCTCTTAACTAAGCACAAGAACTAGCAAGAACCCTTACTAATCAATACTCCTAACTTCTCAATTATATCTAAACTTAGACTCAATTATCAATTAGGAGTATCTTAAGTACTTAGCACATGCAAAATTCATAAGAGATCCTTTCTACCACCAATTAATTCCTAGAAACCTAGCAAAAAATTGATTTCAAGAGAATAGAGGAAAGCAATTGAATAACAAAAGAGTGCTATAGTCCAATTACAATCCATGAGTACAAATCTAGCACAAGTATCATAATCTAGATTACATCAACCAATTAAATCCTCAGCCATATATACAAATCATAAACTCTAGCAACCTAGAATCATAATCTGCATATACATAGAGTAGAAGATGAAATTAAGATACAAAGAACTCCCCTAGTTGCTCAAGAACTCAGGTTAGCTTCACCATCACCATCGGACGAAAGAGTCTAGCCGCTCATGATTCGAAAATCAACTCCTCTGGACCTCTGGACTGTCATGTTTGTTGCAGATGCGAGAAAACAGATAAAAGAGGGAGTTAATCGGTGGAAAGTGGAAGGAGAAAGAGAGGCGGTGGTCGGTGGGAGTGGAGAGAAATGGAATGGAGAAAGTGAGAATGAACCAAAGAAAGCCCGCATTAGCTTGAGATGAAGAAGTGCTCAAAATGTGATATCCTTCCCCTGAAGAAAGCTATCACAATTTTGGATCTCAATTTCTAGTCCAAAGGCGTGTTTGGAAACTGATAATAATGTGAGGGATCTTAAGACCAAGAATATGTTATTAATTCAAGCCACCAAACAATGCCTAACTCCTTTCTTATGCCTATTAAAATCAGGAAATTGGGAAATAAAATCTGCACATGTGCTCTCCTTTAATTCCATCTTTATCCTCTATTAAGCTCCAATATACCATCTCATCACCTACATAAATGAGATACACAAAGGTAATATCATAGGTTCACAATTAAAGAATAATGGAAATAACAAATATTACTTAAAATATATCAATTTAGACACTTTAATTCCCAAATCACTTTTGCACTCAAATCTCACATTAATACCTAATTATGCCCAAAAATAGTTAATCAAATCTCACAAAAGCCTAAAGTTAATCATTAAAAGATATATGAATATTTAGCTATATCACCATGGAATCCATGCTTGCTAATCTCTTGCACTGGTTTGATTGGAAGCTGCCTTCTATAAATGGTGTCACTGTTTAACATATAGATATGGAGGAGACATTTGGCCTCACTATCAGTAAAAAAGTACCACTCTGTCTTCAACCAATGCCTCACTAACTATGTTTAATTAATTGTCCTCCTTAATCTATCCAAAAAAAAAAAAAAAAACCAACCAGCTATTATATTAAGGTCTGGTGGTAGTAGTTAAAGTGTGGTTCCTATTTTGGGTGTGTTTTTTTGTTATGTGTTGTCAAAGATTGGGTTGATATATTTAGAAATGATGTAAAATTTATAATTATGTGTCCTGTATGTGGTTGGAGTTTGCGTACGGGAGACTGATGCTACTTAGGACTGATTGTTGAATAAAAAGTGCAATATTGATTAGGGGTTGAGATAAGTGGTTGAAATTGGACAAATGTCTCATTCTCATATTGATTATGTGTATACATAGGGGTGGAAATAGGCCAGGTCAGGCCAGGCTTGTGCCTTAACAGGCCTGGCCTGTTAAGGCACAAGACGGCCTGAGCCTGGCCTGTGGCCTGTTGCAGGCTTTTTATTAGGCCTAAGCCTGGCCTGTACACAGGCCTGGCCTGGCCTGTGGCCTGTTAAGAAGGCCTGGATTTGTAAAAGATCATAACAGCCCAAACAGGCCAACATGCCAACACCTAATAGGCCAAAATAGCCCAACACAAATAGGCCTAGGACTCAGATTTTTGTTTCCCTGATAGAGAACACCATTGCATGAATCAAAACTAGCAAATAACCAGAACACATGTACATAAGAGGGCCGTATTAAAGTTTTACAAATCACATAATTGTTGCAATGAATATCCTTGTTCTCCTGAAGCAAAAGTCACACAAATATTTACTAAATGTGAACATGTGAATAGATCTAAGCATCTGCAATGAATATCCTTGTTTCCCTGAAGCAAAAGTCACTTTGAAAATGACATGACTTGCATCTATAAATCCAAGGAACATAAGAAAAATAATGAATACCAAAGTTTAAACGTTTTGATAAAGTCAAAAACAGGTCGCTTTCGGAAAGAAAATTGTAGTGATGCGCCAACTGATCAAATAATCTCATTTCAAAGGAAGTTTCCCGGAGTTTTCTGTAACTAGTAAGATTGGCCATTTGGACTAACTAAAGATAAAATAATGCAGCCATCGACACGTAGCCAAACTATGTTCAAATTATGTCCCAAATACAAACACGCTAAAGCAGATGTGCCGAATGAGACTCCAATAGCAAATCTAAATGCCTTCCACTTAGTCAATTGGGGAAATAAATAAAAGCCCTAGGGTTTGCAAGTTTCTAGCACAAAACTTCCAGGTTCTATCACAATAATGGTAAACTATAAACTTTCTTCCTATGGAAGAGAAAAAGGAAAAACCACCGAGAGTTGCATGGAGACTAGCCTTCTTGTATGTACAACATGAAACCCTTGTCAATGGACTCGTCACTTGTTACTGCAAAAAATAAATATATGCATATATCTCTGGTAAGGTGAAAAAACAATTTACAGGACACAGAAGTAATTAAACTAAATCTCAGAGCTGTGCACAAAAGAAAATCCTTTTGTTCATCAGCTGTGCACAACCCAAGAACTCGATTCAATTTACAAATAACTTAGACAAATTATCAGAAGTGGGTCAGTAGGACACAGAAGTAATTAAACTAAATCTCAGAGCAAAATGCAACAGAACACCTGAGATAAGTTTAAAACCACAACAAAATGGCATGTGTAAATAGTAAAACGTTGCAGGAATATATGTGTTGAAGCTAAACAGAACATTTGATTGTTTCTAGTTCTATATTATTGATAACATACCCATTTGAAGCTAATGATTCTTCTCACCTTCACATCAAATCTTCAAAATAATTTCTTCTTCTCCTTCAAAGGCCTTGAAAAAAATCAATAAAATATATAGTATTAGATCATAACACAATTTAACATGTACAATGCCTTTTAACTGAGAATCAATATGCCTCTTGATTTGATCCACATATATAATAGAGTGGAATGAACTGCAAAATTAAATAGAAAAAGGGATTTTGTAGATATAAAGGAAACATGTATCTATACCGTCAAAGAATAATAAGAAGCAATGAGTAGTGACAATAAAACTATAATAAACACACAAAAAAGGCTAAACAGATCATGCCATTATGAGTTTGAAGGAAAAGAGGCTAAACAGATATGTATATATAATTTGTGCTATAATAGGTGCCCTAACATTTTTTGCTCTGATAAACGGATTGGGCAAAATCCACTCATATCCCAACATTTCATACATTTACTCCTAAATTTAATCATCAGAATATAAAGTAATTTTTATACAAAATCCACTCATATCCTTCTTACTCCTTTAATCTTATTTATAGTCTTAAGTTTAAAGTGATTTAAGGACACTTTGAGTTACAGAAAAGAATGTTCATATCACGTTGATATGCTATACAACACCTTCCTTCTTGTAAGGAGCTCTTTACGATTTTCATCAAGGGAAAAGTATAAATATGGCAACAAAAATTGCAGAAGCATACGGAAGTGGAAGGTAAGCAAACCCATGTATGAAAGGTTGGTTGTTAAGATCTTTGAGTGTTTCATTAATACTCAGATTCCTTAAGAAGTTCAGGCATTCTTTTCATTGAACAAGTCCAACCGAGAAAAATTACCATCATATGAAAATTACCATCATTAATACTCACATTCCTTAAGAAGTTCAGGCATTCTTTTCATTGAACAAGTTCAACTGCTCGCACGATTTCAAAATCATAACCCTATCACCACATTGATAGAGAGGACCACAGATCCGACGAGGGTAGTCAACTTGTGGTCCACTGGTGACTCACGGTGGACCTACGGCCTACGGGAGTCGGGATTTGGGAGGGAGAGGGAGTCTCTCGCCGGGGTCGGGACTCGGGAGGCAGAAGGAGTCGCTCGCGGCTCGCGGGGGTCGGGACTCGGATGGTAGAGGGAGTCGCGTCGAGGGGGGTGGCAGTCGAGGGTGGTCGTCTAGTCGAGGGGCGTCGCGTCGAAGAGGAGAGTCTTTCTTTAGGAATTAGGTTTAGAGAATTAGAGAAGAGTAGAGTGGCAGTGGGTGGCGGCTAGGCTACTGTTTTTTTTTTAATAAACCTTACAGGCTCAGGCCAGCCTGACAGGCCTGTCAATAGGTCTTGGCCTAGCCTGTTAAGGAAAATAGGCTTTTAAAGAGGCCTGGGCCTGGCCTTTTAGCCTGTCAGGCCAAGCCTGAACAGGCCTCTAACAGGCTAGGCCGTAGGCCCCTGTCAGCCGACCTGGCCTGTTTCCACCCCTATGTATACACCAACTGCTGGCAACCGTCGAGAAAGAGCAACCTCAATTTCCATATAAACCAACTTTGCAAACTATTCTTGATAAGTTATATATGGATATTTTATTTTATATAAAAAATTTTCACAAGAGGAACAGAGAGAGGTTCTCATACAATGCTCTTCACAATGATTAGCGCCAAATGATTATCGATGTCATGAGATCTAGACCATTCAAATTTAATTTAAACGATTTAAATGTAACATTTTTTGACATGTGATTTTTAAAATGATTAATTTATTGTTTAGAAAAATGATAGTTATAAGGCTATATTTGTTTGAAATTTTACTTATATATTAAAAAATTATTTAAATTATAAGAATTAATTTAAATTAAATTCTGACAATCCAAAATTGATCTAGACACTCCATATTGGTGATGAGCAGTTTGATGAGCACAAAATTTGCTCCTAGGGAAGAAGATTTCACTTGATGAGCACAAAACGATTAATAAATATGAAAATTATATCTTATAGTTACCATCAAGATTAACTACCAAATATGTCTCATATTAAGGACCAGAGAGAGTTACTTATTGAGTATTTAAACTATTTTTAGCAATTCTTAATCTTGATTAACATGTTAGTTTAATAAGTCATAATTGTATTTAAAGGATTTGGGCATATTTGGAATCCAGCTGATTCTCTGAAGTACCCACATGAGATAGAAGCACCAATATGGACTCCAATCACATTATACGGAAGAGTCACAATAGGAAGGAGAAGAGATCCAGAGAGGGAAGTTACAAGGGAGATTCTATATTGGTGTATTAAATTGACACTCATATACTGATAATTACCCCATATATCATGTAGGGGAAGTTATTATGATTTGAATTTCAAATTATAAGGACAAAATTTTTCCTCTAGACCTATATCTCTCAATATGTACATAATAGCCCTATTTGAATTAGGCTTAGGCCCTAATCCATCAAGGATTGGTTAGGCATATTCCAATAGTATTCCATAAAAAATTATTCATAAAAACAATATCATTTTTATTTATTTCATGTTTCATTTTTATAATTAAATTAAAGAAAGGATAAAACTTAGGTTTATTTACTCATATTCATTAAATCCAATTCTCTAATCACTTCTTGTCATATATAATTTTAATTATTAATAATTGTCCAACGTAACATTGAATTTTTGAAATTTAATCAATATGAATTTTTATTTTTAAGAAAAGTATGGATATGTGTAACAACAAGTTGTTTGTTGACATGATAAGTGGCATCACCCCATAAGAAGTTCTGAAACCAAATTGATTATATCCTTATCAAATTAAGAGTATGTATATCTGTGTGTGATACAATTATTTAATTTTGCGAAAGTTTACCTTGATTCTCAAAGTAGAAGGGAAATATTTTTTTTTTTTTAATAAAAAAACAGTTTAGGTCCGGCGGGCTCGAGACCAACCTTTGTTGGCAGTAAAAGGGGAATATATTATATTTAAGGAAAAATAGAAAAAACATGGGATAATTCCAAAAAAATAGCATTTGAACTTTAAAATCTTGTTGACAAGAAGCGTAATGGGATTAAAAAAAAGAGTAATGGGATTGACAACGTAAGTTCTTGTCAAATCACTAATTTGAGATTTTGAAGTTAAAGTGGTATGTTTTTGGAATTTTCCCAAAAACCTTTAATATATTTCACTCAAATTTTAATACATTTTAACATATTTTAATTTGATTCTCATTTTATAATTTCTAATTTTTATTCACCCCTTAATTTAGCTTCTTATCTTTCAAAAATTATTTTTATATTATATTCCTGCTCTCTAATATAAAAAAAAGTATTTAATATAAATGTTATTTAAGCTTGGGACAAGCAAATTTTTGAATCGAAATTAAATACTCCCTCCGGTTCTAATTATAGAACAATATTTAGAAGTTGATCTTGGTTATAATTATAGGATAAAGTTTTAATTTTTGTCAATTTCTTTCCAAAATACCCCCATTGATACTTTCTCAATAATAATGAAACACAATAATAATATTTTTTTAAAAAAATTAAAATAAAATGATCCATCCATATTTTTCCTAAAATAAAGATTAAAAAATTCAACATCAGGAAGAGATTGCTTCATGATAATATTTTTTTTGACATTTTGCACATTAGTATGCCGCTTCACATTTTATTGCAGTTTCTTTTTCTTTTTATTTTTCTTTTTTTTTTTGCCAATATTTTATTGCAATTTCTATTATGCTTCATTACTGATCCTCAAATTTATACGCGACTGGGAATTCTATTCCACAACACTAGTTTTGCGCATTGCTAGAGTTATATTTTTGTTCATTATGGGTGTATTGAGCATTATTAAATAAGTACATTTTAGGAAAATAAATAAGATTAACTAATTTAACTACTATTCTTAATTTCTCCAAAGTTAGGTAAATATGTCCTATAATTAGGACCAGAGGGAGTAAAATGAAATGATAATAAAAATTTAATAAAATGAAGTGATCAATCAAGGGTCATAAGTCATGAGATGCCCTAGGCCTCTAACGAATAATTAATTAAACCGCCGGCTTTAAATTTGTCCCATACATGAACACCAAATCTCAAGTGTTCCAACCTTTCGGCTCTGCAGTGTGCCCATGCTTCCTTTTTTTTAATCGACCTCCTGCAAATACTTTTTTTTTTAATTTTTTTTATAGATAAAATAAAAAAATATTTTAAAATTTAAAAAATGCTGAAAAATCTGTTGTTACAAAATTTATTATATAAAAATATCTAAGGACATATATTCTTGAGCGGGTGAAACACATTTTAGCGGGTTTAACTCTTCTTCAACTATATGCTGACATATCTTTAGTTATATGTAATCATTTTTTCTTATGCATATGATTAAATAACAAAGATATGAGTGTGGGTTGCATATTGATAGAATTATGCACGGTATTATTTACTCTATTGTGACTTGTGTCATAGGCTTGCGTTCCCATTTTTGGTTTTCTTACGTTGTAGTGTTGTACGTGTTTATTTTGCAGGGTGAAGCTTTGTTTCAGACTCATGAGAATTCGGACCGTTGCCTCACCACATGTTGCAGAGAGCAGAGTAAGTGATTGTACCTTGGGGTTTTTGGATATCAGTTGATTGTTTTTTAAAGAAGTCATTGATGATAAATAATGTTGTTGCCTTTTGTAGCTGACATGCTGAGAAGTATGTTAGAAGGGGTAGACTGGTTTGGCCAGAGTGGGCCACTTCTAGGGAAAGTATTAAAGCTGTAATGAAGCTGCCTCGGCTTCAGGTGAGTTTGCAGTTCCTGCATTGTACAAGCCTGTGTATCATGTGGCGTCTGGTTTTGGTTTTTATAGTAAAGCTGGTGGATTTATTTGACTCAAATGTAATGTGATGGTGCAGAATCTGGTAATGCAGCATGTTGATCATTCGGCTGGAGATCTAATACATGTGTTGCAGGGTTTACTTAGATATGACCCTTCTGAAAGATTAACTGCTAGGGAGGCTCTAAGACACCTCTTCTTTACGAGAGATCACCTTAGGAGATAGCCTTTTTTAACACTTGATGCTTGCAGTTGGAAGCCTGTTACCGCAATGCTGAATTATTTTTAGATTCACCCCCTCCACTGAAAAATTTGTGTTTTTATTTTAATCCTAAGAATACAATGTAAATATGAGATGACGTTCCATGTTTGTAACAATGCAGCCCTTGTAATTTTTCTTTAGCTCGCGACGCTTTATAACTTGGTTATTTTTCTTTAAAAAGCTTTGAATCATTATTATTTTAGAAATTTTTTATTTTTAAATAATGAAATAATCCCTTTTAGTCGCTTCGGGGTTATCAAGAATAAAAACCGAATTATTGCAATATAGCGCACAACTCATGTCGTTTTATTTTAAGGAGCCGATTATGAAACTAATTCCTAATAAACTAAGTGATAATAATGCAAAATTGACAAGGGTAAATATGATTGTTTGATTTTTAAAACTATGATTGAATGCAATTAAAATATATATTTTTGGGATTTTCAAAAAGGAGGAATGGAAATGGATTAGAAGAGTGTGATAAAGCCTCATAGAATAATGAATTTCATCCATCATTTGCTTCAAAAGATAATAGAAATGTGCTAGTTTGACAAAAATGCTCAAAAGACCTTTTGAGTTAGCTTGAATTAGGTGAATTAAATCTTCTACACCGGGTAAGACTTAGTCCCTCTAACCGAAACTCAATAGAGAACACTAGCAATTGCAATCAAAGTCCTTCAGACCAAACCTCAAATACCGTTGAGCCTAGTGCACTAATCAATGATTATTCCTAGACTTAGAAAATAATCACTTCTTAAAACACTATTAGAAATCACTTTGCATGCAATTTATGAAATTATTAAGTTTTTTAAAATACTAAACCCTATCAACCGATGAATATAATACCAAAAGATTGGAACCCCTACTTTAGAGATGTTATTAAACAATCTTAGTGTTTGATTGTAAATTAATTGATGCAATTGGTTCCAAAATAACCCAAAATTAACTCAATATCCAAACAATACCATGCAAGATAACAGAGAATTAAGTGAATTACAATGAAACATATATGTAAACACAATGTTCAATATAAACTAATTCAAATAATAAATTGATTCAAACAAAGATTAAATCAAATATATAAGTTTTAACTACAAATTACAACTCTTTAAACCAAAGAAATCATAAATATATAGAAAAGCTAAAAACTAAAACTATCAATCCAGAGAAAATGAGCTCAGCCACTGCAATTTGTCATTACAATTTCACCAAATAATTTCACAATTCTAGCCATATATACCAATTAGCGCTTAAATCAAATCAAGGACTGAAATTAATCTCAGAAACCGAACAGAGTAGATACGGCTATAATGAGTTCAAGAGCAGAAGAAGCCACAGCTGAGATGATGTTGAAAACAGAGGAGGCTGCCGGAGATCATGAACAGCGATGATTGATTAAGAGACCGTAGTGGATGGAAGTGAAGGTGATGGTGGTCGACGGTGGTGTGGTTGTGGCTTCGATGATGGAAGCAAGGAAGATGGAAGACGATGATGGATTTGGTGAAGAAGGGTCTGTGTCTCACAGCATCTCCGGCACTACTCTGTCTCGATCGAACTTCCCTGCCGCTCCTCTGGTTCGTCTTCCCTTTGCTGTCTTTGGTGGTCGGTGAAGTGTGATGATAGACTCGCCGGCGGCTGTGGTGGTTGTGGACGGTGCTTCCCGCGAGAGAGGAAAACGAAAGAGACGAAGATCAAAGGAGGAAGGTCTGTGCGTTGCGGCTGTGCTCAGGTTCGTGAATGCTCTCTGCAACGAATCTGAAACTGGTTTAAACCTGACCTAAGTGCTGCTGTCAAAACGCCGCAGTTTTGGCGGGACCACATTGTCATTTTCCAAGTTCGCAGTACAAAATTGTCATTTCTTAAATTCAAGCCCCAAATTGTCAATTTCAGCTTTAATCGAATTTTTTTAAGCACCTACAATTAGGAACAATTAAATCAATATCAAATATTCTTAGAAAAATTAATGATCAAGAGTAATTACAATTATTTTGATAATTTTTCCCTTTTAGTCTAATTTAATGTATTTACTCTTAATACCTCTTTTTATCTTAAGAAAGACATTTTAAGCTTAATTATCATGATAAGATCCCTAACTAAAATATAAAAATATATAATAAAATAGGGATTTATCAAATAATTAGTGAAGAGAGAAGATTGCCGCATGTGAGGAGGACCGTAAAACAACTATATTTTTAAACATAAAGGAAAAATGATATTAATCTGTTTTTTAACAGCACAAAATGATATTGCCTCTTGTACTAAATATAAGAGAGTTGATTTAAATGTAAGAGAGTTAACTTTTTTTGTTTTAGAGTTTAAAGAAGTTGAATAAGTTATTTAATTTTATAAAATGTTGTTTATTATTATATTATATATAGTTGACAGAAAAAAAATTAGATTATACATTAGTTTATAAGTTAGGTAAAATAGTTTGGAGAAAAAATTAATAAATATAAATATTTAAAGAAATATAAGTAGTTATTTTAATATCTTCAAAAGTGCTAACTTTATCTTATAATTAGTTAAGATCGGAGGGATTATTTATGTAATATGATTAAATTAAGAATGTTAATTAGTTGTGTTAGTTAATATAATATGTATTTTTTAAAAATGTTTTAATAATTTTCCTTAATTCCTTCTTTTCTTTCCATTTCTTGATTATTGTTAAGAGAGCATATAAATTGAAAAGAGATTGATAAATATAAAAACTGTCTTATATTTAAGACTAATATCAATTAATATGTCTTATATTAAAAATAAGATGGAGTATTAACAGGAACAGGTGCGTAACAGCAGGACAAAGAATGTGAACTTGTAAACTGATCTACAAAAGAAAAGAAGGTAGAAGGGGATGTTTTCAATGCAAATCAGTTGCAGCGCTTCTTTTCCAGATGAATCAGAACGTTTAAGTTCAGATAAATTGTTGTAACGGGGAGCCTGAGCAGAATAGTCACATGTCTAATAGGAATTCTATATTGATTCTTGGATAGAATAGCACTCCAACCATTTTTTATAATGCTTTGGAACCTTGGAGATGAGACTACATGTTGATGATGACTATTAGTACACGAAAAGGCCAGAGCTGAGAAAGCCGAACAGATCAAACAATTATATATTTGATATCTCATGACAGAGCAAAACAAAAAATTGACTCAGTTGATGGGGAAAACAATTGTTTCTTTCCAAATTTCATATTTCAGAGAAAATATGCGGAAATTTATGAGATTAATATGTTCACTGTCTTCTTTTTTTTTTTTTTTTTTTTTTTTTTTTTTTTTTTACCATCCTTCATACATGAATTCCATTTTGGGTTAAGGGGCAATTTCACCCCTTAAGTTTTCACCAAGGGCAATTTTGGCCTAATAATTATGCTAGTTGATTTTGACTATTAGTTAGTCAAAGATGCTGAGCTGACAATTCTAGTGTCATTCACATCATTTTAGTTAATATGCAAATTCACCCAATAAATTTTAAATCTAACATTTTTTTTTTAAAAAAAGAAATAGATAACACATGGATTTCATGGGTAAATTTGAACCTTAACAAAAATGTTGGGCATAAAATGTGGACTACCAACTCAACATATTTAGTCAACTAATGGTTCAAAATTAATTGGATAACGGTCAGGAATAAATTGCTCTCTTTTTTACACTTTTGAGGCAACAATCCCCCCTCTCCTAAAAAACTTCAAAGCAATATTACCCATAAGTGAAATTTTTTGGAGCAAAATTGCCCCTTAATCCTTCCATTTTTATTAAACAAGTCAACAACAGACAAGACGTCACAATGCAACACACCTCAGCCTATAAAGGCTTTAAAAGCCTAAAACCAACCGCGAGTTTCCACCGACAACAAACTATAGAGATGCATCCAAAAGCTTATTCAATATCGCGTTGGAGATGATACTTCTTCCATTGTAATTGGACAATTCCAACCAACGACCCTCTTTAGAAAAACTGAAGAGCCCCGAAATTACTCATCAGAAAATGAAACAAATAATTGTTAATACAAAATCTGCTAAACCTGCATGTTTATATATATGGTCAAAGTGTAAATTTATCCTAAAAGTTTTTGCTCAGTAAAAATGTTACTCTGAAAGTTTTTTAGTGTTAGTGTCGCTTTAGAAGCTTCAAAATATAGGCATGCTGCCTCACTAGTTAAAGAACTAATGTTGACAGTTGAATTGTTAATGATAAGGGTGATATTGCTCTATTTTAATACTTATAGGCAATTTTTTTTTGGGTAACATTACTCCTGCATGAAAACTTCTCAGGTATATTTCTACCTTAACACTTATATTATATATATAGTTGTTTTGGATCAATGCGTACACTTGGGGAAAGCATCATCATGGCTTTTCAAGTTCAACCAATTCTTAAGCAATATTTCTCCGATGAACCAAGTCAAAAACTTTACTTGTCTGTCTGTTGCTTCATTATCCTTATGTTAGTGTTCAAGCTATCATCAAGAAGAAAGCAATCTAATTTGCCTCCATCTCCACCAAAACTTCCCATTATAGGCAATCTTCATCAACTGGGTCCACTTCTCCACCGATCCTTCCGAGACCTCTCCAATAAATATGGCCCTCTAATTTTGTTGCAAATGGGTCAAATCCCAACCCTTGTTGTGTCTTCCACAGATTTAGCCAAACAAGTTCTGAAAACGAACGATGTAGATTTTGCAAACCGAGTTCAAAACGCAGCTGCAAGAATTATATTCTATGGATGCAACGACGTGGCCTTCTCAAACTACGGTGAATGCTGGAGACAGAAGAGGAAACTTTGTGTTCTTGAACTCTTAAGCTTGAAAAGAGTTCGATCGTTTCAGTTCATAAGGGATGATGAAATCCAAGATCTGATCAGTAACATAAGGAAAAGTTGTTTTGTGAACATAAGTGAGATGTTAAGTGCAGCTTCTAATAACATAATTTGCAGGTGTATTATTGGACAGAAGTTTGAAACAGAAGAAAGTAGTAGGTTTGGAGATTTGGCTAGGAGGGAGGTGATTCATCTAGGGGATATAAGTTTGGGGGATTTGTTTCCTTGGTTGAGTTGGGTTGATCTTGTGACAGGGAAAGTGAGAGAGTTTACGAGAAATTTCACTGAATTGGATCGCTTCTTTGATGAGGTTATTGCAGAGCATAAGGAAGCAAAGAAGGAGGATGATGATGAGAAGAAAGACTTTGTGGATGTTCTTCTCCAAGCTCAAGAGTGTAAAGATCAACTTGACTTTGATCTCGACCAAGATAACTTCAAAGCTATCCTAACGGTAAGATCCTCATACAGTACGTGACTCTGTGTGTGTGTGTGTGTGTGTGTGTGTGTGTGTGTGACTATATTACATCGATGAATTTCCAGGTTATAGTACTGCCATGACTAGGTATATACATCTACGACTACCGCACATAGATTTGGTCATGACTTGCTTGACTTTGACTAGAGTTGAATTTCTTTAAAGAATATATATAGCTACATCTAGCACAGTGAAGTATTTTCTAAGATGCATCTAGCATCTTAAAGTATTTTATAGTGCATCATACTCTGAAATATTTTCTCAAGTGCATTGAGCTAAAACATTTTGTGGTGTATCCTACATTCTAAAAAATATTTTAGGGTGTTGGACAAAAATATTTTAGAGTGCTCAATACAAAAAAAAAAAAAAAAAGAACACTTATGGGTGCTTGGCACAAAAAATATTTTAACGTGCTAGATCCACTTGAAAAAAATACTTCAAAATGTTAAATGCACCATAAAATATTGTAGAATGCTGGATGCACCTGAGAAAATATTTAAGGGTGCTAATTGCACCTTAACCCTTCTTTAAATAACAAAGTATGGTTCAACTTTTAGCCAAAGAATGGTTTCTTCATATATAGGTTGCTCTATTCAACATTTTTTTTTAATTTTTTTTTGGTAAACTGACTTATTCAATTTTGATAATATTATTATAAGATTTTATTGATTTATTAGAATTCAATAAAATATTTTGTTAGAATTTAAAATGCTTGTTATTGCACAGCTGGTGAATAGAGTAAGGATAATTTCCGATTCCAGTAGTGTTGGATTGGATTGGATTTGGATTATTCATATAAAATTAGATTAGTATACTTTTTTTCTCTTTATAAATTTCAGGACATGTTCTTAGGAGGAAATGACACAACTTCAACAACAATGGAGTGGGCAATGTCAGAACTTATGAGTCATCCAAGAACAATGGAAAAAGTACAGGAAGAGATAAGAAAAGTAGTGGGCAACAAATCAAAAATAGATGAAACTGATATTAACAAAATGAACTTCTTGAAATGCGTGATCAAAGAAACCCTAAGGTTACACCCACCTCTTCCTTTGCTGATTCCACGTAGAACACTGTCGAATGCAAAATTAGGAGGATACGATATTCCCCCCAAAACAATGGTGTTTGTGAATGCTTGGGCAATTCAGAGGGACCCACAAGTATGGGAAAGGCCTGAAGAGTTCATGCCAGAGAGATTTGAAGAGAAAGAGATTGATTTCAAAGGACAAGACTTTGAATATATCCCATTTGGTTCAGGAAGAAGGATATGTCCAGGGTTGGCATTTGGGCTAGCTTCCATTGATTATGAACTCGCTAATCTTCTCTATTGGTTTGATTGGAAGTTGCCTGAATCTGTGAGTGAGTTAGATATGGGTGAAACATTTGGGCTTGTCGTAAAAAAGACAATGCCACTTTATCTTGAACCAAAACCCTACTTGGTTCCTATCTAGCTGTTGGGGTTATTTCTGTTTGTTTAGTTCTTGTGATGTGATGCGTGTAAAAAGCTAAATAAAATGTGATGGTGTTTTATGATGATGAATGTTTGAGGTTTGTGTTTAAGTTTAAATTTCATCTTTTACATATAACGATTCTACTACCTTGATATTAAGAATGCTTGATTTGGATGCAGTCCTGTGTAATTAAGAAAAATGTATGTTTGTATGAAAATAATATTCATATCCAATAAATATTAGAGACGGAATTTTTGTCGCTAATTCCATCACTAATATGTTAACGACAGAAAATGGTCTGTCCCTAAAAAAGACGTTACTAATTCTGTTAGCGACGAAATTTTCAATTCTATCACAAGGTTTGAGACATATTAGCTACAGAAATTCCGTCTTTAATAGGCAACGGAAATTCCGTCCATAATAACAAATTTCGTCACTAATTTTTGAGATGGATTAATGACTGAAATTCCGTCGCTAATTTTTGAGACGGATTAGCAACGGAATTTCCGTCTTTAATTTGCCCAAGATTAGTGATAGAATTTCCGTTCGTAATCCATCACAAAGTTTTAAAAAAATTAATTCCATTATTAATTTCTGAGATGGATTAGCAACGGAATTTCTGCTGCTAATCCTTGTAAATTGAATTTTTTTTAAAAAAAATAATTTAATTTTGTGATAGAATTTCCGTCATAAATCTGTCTCTAAGCTTGTTTAATATTCTCTCTCCAATTAATTTTTTTATTTTGAATTTAACGATAAGTCAACCTTAATAACCTATAAGGGTTAAAGAACTGAAAGTGAAATTAAATTGATTGCAAATAAAATCAAATTCAAACCAAGTTCTAAAATGATAGTAAGTTAACAACTACAAAGCAACAAAAGTGTTAAAGTGAAAATATATATAATATATCAAACAAACCACACAAATATTTAATGTAGTCAAACAACCTAGTAACCACCCTATCTTATGGTGGGCTATCATCAGTGGTATGAGCTTCAGTGTTTCAATTGTTTACAGCCCCAGAGAGTTTTTGCTCAAGTGCTTCCAACCTAGTGAAGATAATTTCATTCTGTCTAAGCTTTGTGACAACATTTTCAATATCAGGTTGGAGCATTGTGTTGATGGAAAGAGGAGAAGACCTATAAGAATAGGATGAGGAATCAACATCTTTGGCCTCATATCCAAAGCCAAATATGTGACCCTTCTTGTTCTTACCACCTGCAGCCTCTAAATATAGGTTCATTTCTTCTTCATCTAGCTGATTTGATTGCACATCACTCGGAGAATCTGAATTAGAACTTCTAGATGCCTTGATCCTCATGTAATACTCCTATTAAAGAAAATAATGAATACAAAAATTCAAAAGATATGAATAAATATAAAATAAAGGATGGTATGCAACCACTAAGATGAATTTCACCACTCAAATTAACACAACAATAACAAACAATCAAGAAGCCACTCCTCAAAAACCAAGTATAAGAAGAGAAGGCCTAACAACTCACTACTTCATGATGGCGTAACATATAAAAGGCACACCCTTAAGCTATCATGAGATATCCTGTATGTGTCATAAAAGAGAAAAATATAAACTATTCCATAAAGATATTCAATAAGGATATATGTCACAGTAGCATATCATTGAATAGAAATGAGCATACAAGGAAAGTCATGGAATTAAATTCAGCAGGGGTGATATTGAGGGTCTCCAAGTCATTTATCACATGCCCCCTTTTACTTTCTTTCTATTGGACCACTTCATGTCTACTTCTACACACCATATCATCGCCTTCTCTTCTTTCTTTAATTTGTTATTCTCCACTTTGCTAACCAGTCTTCGCATAAATTTCCTGTTTGTTATCATCTATCATGCGCTCTACATTTCTCATCAAAAACCTCTTCTATTCATCATATATTGCATCTATGCCACAACATGAGTTCATGTAAGTGGAATATGTATATAGGATCGTTTGAGATGATTTGAGCCGTGCCTAGGACTTGATCTACTTAAGCGGATGTCTTTAAGGATTAAACAAACCTTTTTTTGAATAAGTTAGAGAGCAAAACTACATGAAGTTGAATATTGTGGAAGGAGAGAAAAAAAAGATTGGAAAGGTTGTTCATTCTTTACTATACAAAGATAGATCATTATATAGTACACGTACAGTGGTTATATATCTTGTGATGAATCGGAATATGTAGAAACGAATTTGGGGGTTAATATAGATTAAATTCAGTAGGGAAAGTTATGGAATTACCATGAATTTGGTGCTCTGTTATAAAGACATGATATGCACAGTAGCTAAACGAAGCCCCTTGAACACAAGCTTCAAATTGATAGAAACAATGTGGATAGTAATCAAAGCTAGGTTCGAAGCAGTTGAACACAAGCATCAAATCGATAGAAACAATATGGTCATAATAAATGTAAAACATAGTTTGTGGTGCACAGAAACTTATAAGAACCAATGAACCAAATTAATTCAGCAAAACTATAAATATTAATACTTAAACACCATAACTAGCCAGGCCTCCGGCCGTCAACTCAAATCCAGTGGACATCCATTCTATACCATTTTGTTGTTCGATCTACTCTATTATACATCCATGCTCAATTTTCTAGGACATCCATTCTACATTGTGTGGCACGATTTAATCATTATAGAATAGAATATACGTATATACATAAATGAATATAAGACAAACAAATAAACACTTTTATAAAGGTCTAGAGGCACAAAGTAGAACAACTTAATATGTGGAAACAAAAATTCCAGCATGTATTTGGGTTCTTTGTCACAATAGCTTGAACTTGCAAAATAATCAACAAATAACTGATGACTCCTTATTTTTAGTTAAATATTTGAGATATATTTTGATATATTTTTGGAGTCATCAATGCTAAATTAAAGATATTTTCTTGAGATATCAAGTTAGGTACATCATTTTTGGGATTTCAAGTTAGAATATAAGTTTTTCATTTTAAGAAAGAATTAAAAATAATAATAACAAATAAATAATCCAGCTTTTATTAGTAACTAGTAAGATTATTAATATTCACATGTTACTCCCTTTTCTTTGATCAGCTTCAAAGTCCACACTGTTGTGGAATGAATGAAAAAAATACGAAGAAAACATAAGAAAGAACGTGGGCCACAAGCTAAGTCAATGGAAGTAGAAGATGCCAAAGTTGAACAAGAGGAAGGTGGCATCAATTGTCAAAAAGCAAATTTGGAAAGGAAAGAAGAAAGGCGGTGCAAATACAAAAAAAAAAAAAAAAAAAAAAAAATCAAACTCATATCACAAGTCAGAAAGAGGCGGTGGATATTATTGGGAGATTTATCAACTATCAAGAGGATGATAGGCTTGTTCAAGAGAAGCAACCACAAGTTGACAAAAAGTAAGCAGCCAATTTGGAAAGAAAAGAAGAAGAGGCAGCTGGACCCCTAAATTAAGTAAAAGGGAGAAAAAAGAAAAAAAAAAGAAAAGAGAAGAGATCACCGTCTTTTGCAATTGAGGCACAAAGTAGAACAACTTAATATGTCGTCTAGAGGCACAAAGTAGAACAACTTAATATGTGTCAACAAAAATTCCAGTATGTATTATGGGCTATTTGTCTCAATAGCTTAAACTTACAAAATTATCAACACATAACATAAATGAAATCAACATCTTAAATGATTTAAGCATTGCAGAATAAAAGATACATATATACACACATACCTTTTTTGTCTGGTTTCCTCTTCCTTTTCTGTTAATTCCCACGCTGTATTGATATCACTCTGTGGGAGAACAAATTAAGACATAAGCTAATCAATTAAATAAAAAATGCCACAAACATTATAGCACATGAAACAACATTTAATGTTATCAACATAATCCTCCGTAAAAAAAGCGTTGTTATTCTTTAGGTCTTGCATGATGTACTTGAGTGATAGGTCTAACATGAAGGAAAAGGGGAGGGGGGGAATAATTGACATTTATTGACTTGAGTACCTCAACAGTTTTAGATATTTTCGTGATCACATTCATGGTTTGGTTTCCCACTGGGGCACTTTATTTTAGGTTGGTCGTATTGGAGGCTCATGTTGAGTCATATTCAATTTTAATTTGGTGGAGAACAAGATCTATAAATTGGGTGTAATTAATTAATGTGCATGATCTACCGACACTTGGACATATATATGCAAATTCCATTCCAAAGTTGAGGCCTTTAACCTAGACTGGTCTCGGACGGATGGTATATTTCACTCTCACTCTCGCTCTCACATAGACCAGCATGCTTTACCTCTTATTTAGGCAGCTGATGAGTGGGTCAGTCTTCATTAGTTGAAAACTTTGCCTCACCAAAGCACCAAAATTACTTTATACAGTATAACTTGATAATTAAACGCTCCTTAATAACATCTATGCATATAGATACATGTATATATACATATATAAGACATGCCCCAAAACAAAAGGGACGTGTAGTGTGTAGAGTGAGAAAGAGATTTGAAAGGGAAGGCGCAGCAGAAGAGCCTTAAACAGACCTCAAATTGCAGAAGTCCAATTGTTTTATTTGTCAGCGCTCATATATATATATATATATATATATGTATATATCCACACACAAAATCCTATGACCTGTTACTTCGCATTGTAACTCTCAGGGCGACATTTATATATCATGGCTTCATCAGCTACTGCTATATATCTCACATCTATTAGTTATAAATTGAATATTGATGTCTTATTTAATTCATCATCATCAAGACACCAACCCCTGCAAAACCATCCCTTTCCAATACAGTATTCATTCAAAAGTGTAAGCACAGATGTAAGAGTATTTAGATTTTTTTATTTTATTTTGGCCAATAGAGTATTCATTCAAAAGTCTGCAATACCTTTGTGAAAAAATTCCCATCATCATATAAAAAATGTAGAGATACCCTGTTCATATCATACTACAGAAGCTATAACCCATTCAATTCAAATACTACACATTAGGCCAGAAAAATTCAAATATTTAATCCAATTAATTAAAATATTTTAAAAAAAAACACACAAATTCCATTTCATCCAGGATAGCAAAAGCAGCAAACACAAAAAGCCTATTAAAGTGAAGGCTATTGAGATTCCTATAGGTCACAAAACTTACGCAGGGACTTGCAAAAACTACGCAGAGCTGGATGTCTTATTCCATTGAGTCAGATTGGTCACTCCAGATATAGTAGACCCTGCACTTATCAATGCTTAAGCAAATGCTTGCAATTATGAGTCAAAACTTACGTAAATCCTTGCAATTATAAGACACAAAGGAATGAAGGGAAGATGCAATGTTTTTACAGGAAAATGAAGATAGAAAACAAGCTTCAGCCCTTGAGGAAAATAGTGACAGAAAAAACAAAATAGAGGAGTAAGTACTTAATCACTAGCCTGAATTTCTCTTGGCTGTGGGAGTGGTGAGGGAGTGAGCAACAAAGAAAAAACGACCTTCAACCCTTCAAGAAAAGAGCTTGAAGACGAAGAAGCCACTGCAAGTTGGAGAAGCAGATGGAAGTCCTAGAAGGTGAAGCTTGGGGTTTTGGGTGTAGCAAATCGAACTAAGAGAATCGGATGAAAGTCAAAGAAGGTGAAGCTTGGCTTTTTGGGAGTAGTAGATCGAACTCAGAGAAGGTGGAGCTTAGGGTTTTGGAAGGAAATGCTGAGGTAACTTAGGTCGGAGAAGCTAAATCTTGAAATTTCCATGGAGAAGTTGACATTTGAAGGTTGAAGAAGGTGAAGATTGGGGTTTGTTGGGGAGCCACAGAATTAAGGAAAAGTGTTTGTAGAGGAAGAGGTTCACAAGTGAGGGAAAATGGAGGGTTTTGCAAAATTTTGGGGGGGGGGGGTATATGTAAACAAATGAAAACATTTTTGTAAAGGGAAACATTTTTGCGCCATGGTATTTCAGCAACATCTATAAAAACTAATGAAACAGATTTTTTAATACAAAACTATAACTTTAATAATATAACTTCAATAAATTTAAGAAAAACAATGTGAAGCACATAACAATGAAGTTATCAACTCAAAATCATATTGGTTAGAGCTATGGTTCTAATTTTCATTTTTGACTCATTAAATATATTTTACTTTGTTTTTCTAAATTATAGTGAATTTTCAAATTGTATAACTTAAATATTGAGAGTCTTAGTCCAAAATACAACAACTCATTATAGTGAATTTTCAAATTGTACTCTGACTAATTATTTGCTTTGGCCTATTGACTTCCACTCTAATCCTACTTATTAGTCTCAATTAACAAATCAAATGAGTATTTAACATTGACCTAAACAAACCAGCCGAGGAAGAGAGAGTTTGAGAGAGGAGATCGAGCTACAATGGCTGACGAAGAAGGGAGAAGACGGTGACTCAATGATTCCGAGAGAGAGGAGAGCTGTGACCGCCGATGAAGAGAGGAGAAGTCAGTGATCTTGTGAGGTTGAACAAGTGACTAAGAGTGATTTAACCATAATTTTATATATTTTTAATTAATTAAATAGGGACTCTTAATGTATTTTCCAGGGCATTATCGCATGATTAAGCACTCATTTTAATTAGAGACATTTGTATTGAATTAATTGTAATAAAAGGGTAAAATGACCATAATTATTAAATATTTATACATATGATCTCTTGAACTTTTAATACTACCTTATGCTTAATTTTGCATTGCAGATGTTTTGGGACACAATTGGTGATTTTTGGAGTCTGAATTAATATTTTGAAGACAAGGAAAATTACAGAAAAGGGCCAGAGAAAATTACAGAAAAGTACCCATCAGCTTTTTCATGAGGAAAATTTATTGGAGAAAATTACAGAACAATACCCAAGCCACAAATTCAACATTCAAACCGACAGAAAAGCAAAATCTGGGGGGGGGGGGTTTTCATTAAGCTTCTGGAATATGAAGAAATTGCATGCGCGCATATCACGGAAAGATTTGTGTTGCAGCTTGCTTTCAGACTGCACCTAACAATATGGTTGGTGAAGGGAAATGGACAGATGCAATCTCACTATATATACCTCCATCTTCACCACCAGGAGGCATACCGACTGCAACTCTTCCTTCTTCAATTTTCTTCTTTCATTTGCCGAGGTACTACAGAACGGGGAGTTGAAGTAAGAACGAGGTCACCACTTACACCACCGACCTCTTCCCTTCATCACCACCATTCACCTTTACCAGCCTCTGCACCTTCCTTACCACCACGTTCTTCATTTTCATCACCACACCATCATCTTGTTCACAGTCCAGCAGCTCCTTCATCCCAACCACCATTACCTTCGGTCTTCTCCACCAAAAGCCATTAAAAACTATAAGTGCAGCACCCTCATCTCCTTTCTGTGATAGTTTAGAAAGTTTTGCATTTTCCGGCGAACTATTCTAGTTTTCCGGCCCCCACTTCCGGCGAAGCTTGATTTCTTGTGAACCATTTTCTCCTCCGTTGTGTCTTATTTTCTTCCTACCATCGTCCTTTCATCATGCAAATACCGCATCATCATTTTCCATCGGTTTTTCTGTGACTCCCGTGTTGTTTCCAATTTTCCGGTGAAGTTTTGCAGTTTTCCGGCCCCCATTTCCGGCGACCTCTCATCACTCTCTTCCTCAAATTCTGTCGAGATCTTCATCATCAACCACCAGTCCGAGTTGCAGAAATTGAGGCAGCTGAAATTTTGAGTTACACCATCTGGAGCCACGAGTTTGAGGATCTGCGAATGAGAAATGCTTCAATACGTGTTGCAGTTCGTTCAATAGATTAATGCATGATGACATCATCATACATGTATGCTGACACCATCATGCATATTGCAACTTTTGACTTGCGTAAACATGGAATCTGAGAATCAGGGGAGTTTTGTTTTTTTATTTTTCCTATTCCAATATTTTGTTTGAATAATGTGTGATTAAATTTGTGTTGTAGGATTTATATATAGATTTTGCCTATGGTTTAAATTAATTTGAGTGGTGTGTTTATTTATATATTTAATTAAATTGTATTTTCTTTTATTTTTTTTATCGTTTTTTTTACAAGAAAAAAAAACCAAAAATCAATTTTCCCTTGTTTTATTGAATTTGCTTTTGCATGACATTTAGTATTACCTAAGATTCAATTAAAGGCTCCTCGAGAAAAGAGAGACGACCCGAGTATTGCATTATACTGCAATTCTTGGATTAAAAATTCTGTATTTGACCCCAAGACGCAAAGATACGGTCAAATCAATGGCGCCGTTGCCGGGGAGTCATTTTTGACTCCATGGTTAACTAAGTGTCAATTGAGAAATTGATTTGAGGTTGCCTGCGTGAGCTTCTTGATTTTTACAATAGTTTCATACCATTTCCATATTTTTCATAAAAAAAAAAAATCTGTCTGTTTTATTTTTTTTCCCCCCCACAAATAGGTGCATTTAGATCCTTACCACTACATGCATACTCATCATTGCATTTTCACTCTATTTCGTTAAGTTCATTCTGTGTCTTGCATTTAGCTATGTTGAGTGGTTTGAATTTAATTAGTAGTTAATTCAAAAAAAGAAAAAAGAAAAAAAAATACTTCCATTCCCTTTTAGTGGCTTCATTGTGAATAACTTGTTTTTATTGTAATTCTCGTTCATTAGTGATATGACTTTTGCATTTAAATATTTACATAAACTTGCATTTTTTTTCTTTGTAGTTTTTCCCCCTTAAAATTTGTGTGCAAAATAGTTTTGGTATTTCATTATTATTATTATTATTATTATTATTATTATTTTTGTATGTCCGATCAATCTGAAAAGACATTAGATCATTCTTCTAATCTTGAATTGTTATTGACTTAAGTGATTGTGCTTCTCAAGGTACCACTATGGCCAATAACGGTGAAGGACAACCAAGGAGAAGAACTATTAGGGATGTGACAAGATCAGACGTCACTATTGATCCTTTTAGTGCCGCATGCCCTAACCTTAAAGTCAATTTCGAGCTTAAGGGACCTTTGCTTGCTTCACTACCTCGCTTTCATGGACTTGAGAAGGAAAATCCTTACAACCACCTCAATGCATTACACGTGGCTTGTTCAAATATGAAGCCTGTTGGTGCTCGCCTAGAAGATGTACAACTGAAGGTGTTTTACTTCACCTTGGAAGGGAAGGCGAAAGAGTGGTGTATGATGCTACCAAGGCAGGTTAATGACGCTCTTCATTCATGGGGAAATCTGAAAAAAGCCTTCTTGGAAAAATACTTTCCCGCTGTAAGGATTGTTGAGCTCAAGAAGGAGATTTACTCTATCAAACAAGACCCCTCAGAGTCTTTTTATGAGTATTGGAGCCGCTTTCAGGAGCTTTTGGCTAAGTGCCCACACCATTAAATCAGCAATGAGCAATTAATCCAATACTTTCATGATGGTCTGTTACCTAATGAAAAGGGTATTCTAGATGCTTCAGCTGGGGGTTCCTTAGAAGATTGCACTGCAGAGGAAGCATGGGCTCAAATTAAAATGAGAGCTCAAAACACTCAACAATACAATGTAAGAGAGATCAGAAGTGTCTGTGATATCGGATCTAACCAAAGGATGATCGCACTTGAGTCTAAAATGGATACACTCACTTCGCAGCTTTCTCTCGTCACCACTGAACTTCAACATCTGACTACCCAACAAGCAACTCATTTTCCTACTTCACAAGCTCTTGTTGCACCCAGTTGCGATAATTGTAGTTCAGTGATGCACATTACAAGTCTATGCCCTAATCCTCATGAGGAAGTCAATGCTATGTATCAAGGAAGGCCTAATCAACAAAGATGGGACTCTAACACCACCACCTACAATGAAAACAGAAGACCTAATTCTAATTTTGGTTGGAGGAATCAAGAAGGTTCATCTTATCAAGTCCAACCATATGGGTCAAATCGTGGACAAATGGTGCCTATTCAAGAGTCCAAAGGCGATGAAACCAATCAATTATTGAAGAGCTTGGCTGCTCGAATTGCTAGCATTGATAACCGGATGATGGAAGAAAAAGCTTTGAATCAGGGTCAATTCTCCTCTATCAACGCATCTCTACAAAAGCTACACAATGACAGGGCAAGTGACAGTACTCAAATGGCTCATATGTACAAGAAGTTTGAAGAGTTAGAGTTGAAAAACAACACAGTTCAATCTCATTTAACCCAATTCTCCAATTCCTTGAGTGATGTGCATGCTAAGACTGGTGGGTCTATTCCTTCAAACACTGTCATCAATCCTAAGTCCCTAAATGCTATTGAACTGAGAAGTGGTAAAAAGGTACACTTTCCTGAAGAGATCAACAATGAAGTAGATGAGGAGATAGAAGTTAAAAGTCCACCTTTGAGCCCAATGAAGTTTCCAAATCCTGAAAGCTCCAAAGAGAAGGCTATTCTTGAAAGGAAGAAGGACAAAACAGTTGAACAACCTCAAGTGGAACAACAACCACTTCTGAGAGAGGTTGGCTCCAAGGAAAGAAGCACTTTTGAGGAAGGTAAGACAAGCGAGCATGGCACCTTATCCAACGCTAATGGTAAAGAGGTAAAAATTTCTCAACTCCCTTTCCCTAAAGCTTACTTTCAAGGCAAGAAAATGTATGATGAACAAACTGAGAAAGAAATGTATGACTTGTTTAGTAAGCTACATATCAATGTTCCTTTCTTCCAATTGGTCAAGTCTATGCCCAGTTATTGCAAATTCCTTAAAGACCTTTGTACAAATAAGAGGAAATTCAAGCCTAATGAGAGAGTTCAAGTTAGCTCTAATGTGTCTGCCCTATTCAAACCTCAAATCCCTGATAAATGCAAGGATCCTGGCTCATTCACTATACCTTGTACCATAGGTAATGTAAATGTGGCCCAAGCCTTGTTAGACTTAGGTGCAGCCATTAATGTCATGCCTAGTTCCATTTTTAAGTCTCTTGGAGTCAAGGAACTTAAGAGAACTACTGTGGTTCTCCAACTAGCTGATAAAAGCATTAGGCAACCGCAAGGTATCATTGAAGATTTACTTGTCAAAGTCAAGGATTTAGTTTTTCCGGCTGATTTCTATGTGTTAGACATGTCTCAAGAACCTAGTGAATCTACCCTTATCTTAGGGAGACCCTTTATGATGACAGCCAGTACCTTGATAGACATGAAACATGGTTCAATTACCATGGAAGTGGGTAACCATAAGCTAAGTTTCAATATGTATGAAGCCATGAAACACCCTTTTGAAGATTGCTCTTTATTAGGTGTGAATTCGATTGACTTAGCATTTGATGATATGGTTAATAAATGTGAGCTCAACTTGCACACTGATAATTGTGATCTTAATTGTGGCATTGCATTGGATTCATGTGATGATAAAATCTCTCCTCCTCCTTCTGTTGATAATTTTGATTCACAGGGGAGTGATATTTCCAACCTTAACTCATCAATGGTTGATTGTTGGTTGTCTTCCCTAAGTGATTTTTCTCTTACTTCTCTTGATTCATGGGAACGTAACTCATTTGATAATTCATGCTTTAGTGATGATGCTTGTGAGGAAGGTATTCTTGCCAATGTTTTAGGTCTTAAACCAGCTGAAGAGTCTGAATGTGAGGTTGGTAATCAAGACATGGACACTTTGCATGAGATAGCTCTTACGCCAATCAAGACCTCCTCTTGTGTGACTCATTTTGATGCTAAACGCTATATGGTTAAAGGGCCACTTCTTAACTCATCATCTAAGCCTCGAACAAAGATTACTCCTCATACCCTACGATTTTTGAATGAACTAATCACTTCTTGTGAAGTAGGTATGAAGGAAGTTGCTTTCCCCAAGCCTGTTGCTGCTGTAGACCAACTGAATGTTGGTTCAACACTTGGGAAGACCAATGCTCAATTGGTAGAATCTACGGAGCTTAGCACAAGTCATGCATCTCATAAGTCTAAAAAAGGGAGTATTTTCACTACCCTTAATCTTCCTACACTAATCCCCTCTATTGTTCAACCTCCTGAATTAGAGCTTAAACCTCTCCCCCTAATTTGAAATATGCTTTCCTTGCTGCTAATGGGAAATTGCCTGTGATTATTTCAAATTCTTTGTCTGTGAGTGAGGAGGAGAGATTGCTTGATGTTTTAGTAAAAATCGAAAAGCTCTAGGTTGGACTTTAGATGACATTCCTGGAATCAATCCAGCTATTTGTACCCATCGGATCCTCTTGCATGAGGAATCCAAACCTCTTAGGCAGCCTCAACGGTGACTCAACCCCCTGATTCTAGATGTGGTCAAGAAAGAAGTGATAAAATTATTGAGTGCGGGTATCATCTACCCAATTTCTGATAGTGAATGGGTTAGTCCAGTACAGGTTGTACCTAAGAAGAGTGGGATCACTGTGATAAAAAATGAAAATAATGAATTGATACCTACCAGGGTGCAAAATGCTTGGCGAGTATGCATAGATTACAGGAAATTGAATGAAGCCTCTAGGAAAGATCATTTTCCCTTGCCTTTCATTGATCAGATGCTTGAAAGGTTGGCAGGTAAGAGTCACTATGGTTTTTTAGATGGTTATTCAGGATATTTTCAGATCCCAGTGGCTCTGGAAGATCAAGAAAAGACCACCTTTACTTGTCCATTTGGAACCTATGCATATAGGAGAATGCCGTTTGGATTGTGCAATGCACCTGGCACTTTCCAACGTTGTATGATGTCACTGTTCAGCGATTTCCTAGAAAATTGTATGGAAGTTTTTATGGACGATTTTACAGTGTAATGAAATTCATTTGATACTTGTTTAAATAGTTTGGACAAGGTTCTTGCTAGATGCATTGAGAAAAATTTAATTTTGAATTATGAGAAGTGCCATTTCATGGTTGATCATGGAATAGTACTTGGTCACTTGATATCTAGCAAGGGCATTGAAGTTGATAGAGCTAAAATTGAGGTAATTTCCTCCTTGCCCTACCCCACTAATGTTAAAACGCTTTGTTCTTTCTTAGGGCATGTGGGTTTTTACCGACGGTTCATAAAAGATTTCAGCAAGATAGCTCTACCATTATCCAAATTATTGCAAAAGAATGTTGATTTCATCTTTGATGATTTATGTAAACAAGCATTTGATGAATTAAAATCACACTTGATTTCGCCCCCTATTTTGAGTGCACCAGATTGGACCTTACCTTTTGAACTAGCATGCGATGCCTCCAATTCTGCTGTGGGGGTCATGCTAGGGCAAAAGCATAACAAGTTGTTCCATGTGATTGCTTACGCATCCAAAACCCTGGATAGTGCACAAAGGAATTATACTACCACTGAAAAAGAACTGTTTGCTGTGATATTTGCATTAGATAAGTTCAGACAATATTTAATCAATTCCAAAGTGGTTGTGTATACAGATCATGCAGCTGTGAAGTTTCTCTTCACCAAGCCTCAATCCAAGCCAAGGCTTATTAAATGGATGTTACTGCTACAAGAGTTCGACATTAGCATTAAGGATAGGCCTGGAATTGCAAACCTTGTAGCGGATCACTTGAGTAGACTACCGGATGGCACAAGGGGAGTACTTGACTCTGATCTTGTTTGTGATAACTTTCCCGATGCATCCCTAATGTCTATATCTGTTTATGTTCCTTGGTTTGCTAGTCTTGTCAACTATATTGTGACCGGATCTCATCCCTAAGCATATATCTTCCTTTCAGGCTCAGAAACTTAGACGAGAAGCTGAACACTACATTTGGGATGAGCCCTATTTGTGGAGACTATGCAATGATCAAGTTATTAGGAGATGTGTTCCAGAGACTGAAACTAAGGACATACTGTCCGCTTGCCACTCTATGATTTGTAGTGGACACTTTAGTACCAAGAAGACATCTAGGAAAGTATTAGATGCTGGGTTTTACTGGCCTACCCTTTTCAAGGATTCATACTCATATTGTAAGGCATGTGATAAATGCCAAAGATTTGGGGGGCTAGGAAAACGGCACGAGATGCCACAACAACCTATGCTTTTTTGTGAGATATTTGATGTATGGGGTATAGACTTTATGGGCCCTTTTCCACCCTCATCAGCCTATAGTTATATCTTGTTAGCTGTGGATTACCTCTCTAGATGGGTCGAAGCTATTCCTACTAGGAAGGATGATGCCCAAACGGTTTCCAAGTTTCTCAAGTCTTATATCTTATTGCAGATTTGGAGTACCGCGGGCTATAGTAAGTGATAGAGGAACCCACTTTTGCAATAAGGTTATTGATAACTTACTTGCTAAGCTTGGGGTGACTCACAAAACTTCAACCCCTTACCATCCACAAACAAATGGGCAAGTCGAAGTATCCAACCGAGAGATCAAACAGATTCTAGAAAAGATAGTTAAGCCTTCAAGGAAGGATTGGAGCTTAAGGTTGGAGGAAGCACTATGGCCCTATAGAACTGCTTTTAAGACACCAATAGGAATGTCTCCTTACCGACTTATCCATGGAAAGGCTTGTCATATTCCGGTGGAATTGGAGCACAAAACCTATTGGGCTGTGAAAATGTGCAACATGGATATAGAAGAGACAGGCTGGGAAAGGAAATTGCAACTACAAGAACTTGAAGAAATGCGACTAGATGCTTATGAGAGCTCTCGCATTTACAAAGAGAAGACCAAGTTGCTGCATGATAAGAAGATCTTGAGAAAGGATTTCAAAATAGGTGACCGTGTGCTGTTGTACAAGGCCCAATTCAAGTTGTTAAGTGGGAAGCTTAAAGATAAATGGTATGGGCCTTTCACCGTCACCAAAGTGCATTCATTTGGCATGGTAGAGCTACTTGATGAGACTACTGGAAAAGAGTTCCAAGTCAATGGACACTTGCTCAAGCTCTACTGTGATTCACCATTAAAGCCTACTTGAGGCCAGGTTGCTTCTTCTCCTTTCACTATCTTTTGCTTTCAATGATCTTTCATCAGTTATTATGTATGCTTTATTGATTGCTTGAGATAAGTGTGGGGGGAGGGCATTCCAGTAGAAGTAGTGTAGTTTAAAAAAAAAACTTTTGTGTGTATTTTTTTTTCGTTCCTTTTGTTCTTCCTTTGTGTGTGCACTTAATTACCATTGTTCCTTGAATTTCAACCTGCTTTACACATTGAGGACAATGTGTTGATTAAGTGTGGGGGAGGGAAATACATTTTGAATCCCAATGGTTGATTTTAAAATGTGAAAATGCCTTAAACTAGAAAAGTTTTCAAAACTTTTTCAAGAATGACTTGCTTTGAAGCATGACATAAATGGTAAAGGGTCGCATTTTCCATTTTGGACATGTAATTTGCAAGAAATTGTTTTTTTGAGCTTCCATGAGATCTAGTTTTTGGCAATTTTTTTTAAAACCATATTTTGTTTTCAAGTGAATGGGAAAAGAAATGAACCCACAATTGGATTCTTGTTTACTCCTTGTTTTAAAAAAAAATAAAAAAATTTATATAGTAAAAAAAAAAAAAAATTTTATCATTAGTGTGTTTAATATTTGAGCATGATTATAATTGATTGCAATGTTTTGATTAATTGTGTTTGTAAGGTTAGCACTAGAAGTTAAGTGGATGTTTTGTGGTTAGTTTCCTATGCAATTAATTATGTTAGAAGAAGCATTAGACAAAAACCTTGTTGGAAGATTATTTGGACCTTAAATTCTTTCCATGTGTGCATGTTCACTTATTTTTCATCTTCTAGAACTTGTTTTAACTCTTCTTCAAAACGGCATTTGCATTAGTGTGATGAAAATGAAAGAGGCATTCATTTTAAACCCATTCACCAAAACACAAACCCTTATTTATCACCTTTTTGTTACCCATTTTGAGCCATTCCTATGTTGTATGCAAGTCATTTATTCATTGTGTTCATGGTATTCTGAAATCAAAGTAAATTGCCAATAGACAATTGAGCAATTTGAAATGCAAAAAAAAAAAAAAACAGAGAGAGATAGAGAAGAAGGTGAATAAAAGGCATTTGTTCGTAAGAAAAGAATTGGCAATAGTTATTAAAGTTAATTAGTTACTATGAACTTGTTCAATAATTTTGACTTGCATATCAACTATTTATTTTCTTCATTCCATTCAGCCTTCATCCATCATTACAACCCTTTGAAGTCCTCTTGATTCATTACATTAATTGCTATTAGTAGTGGAGATGTTAGAGTTATTACAAGCCTATGGTAAGTTGTTCATTGAGTGAACTAGAGTGAAATTATCCCAATGAGGTGAGATGAGTGAAACAATAATACCCTGAGAGTCTCTTGTGCTTCATCTAATATTTTGTGTAGTTGACTAATTTCTTTGCATCAATTAACAATAACTAATGTTGACTTGAAGAATGTGATTAATTGATCTATTGCTTTCTAATTATGAAATTGCTCACCTTTTAATGTGTCAATAATTTGGATTTGAAGTCTTGTACTCACTTTCCTTTGTTCAGGAGTACAAAGGTCTAAGTGTGGGGGAATTGATTTAACCATAATTTTATATATTTTTAATTAATTAAATAGGGACTCTTAATGTATTTTTCAGGGCATTATCGCATGATTAAGCACTCATTTTAATTAGAGGCATTTGTATTGAATTAATTGTAATAAAAGGGTAAAATGACCATAATTATTAAATATTTATACATATGATCTCTTGAACTTTTAATACTATCTTATGCTTAATTTTGCATTGCAGATGTTTTGGGACACAATTGGTGATTTTTGGAGTCTGAATTAATATTTTGAAGACAAGGAAAATTACAGAAAAGGGCCAGAGAAAATTACAGAAAAGTACCCATCAGCTTTTTCATGAGGAAAATTTATTGGAGAAAATTACAGAACAATACCCAAGCCACAAATTCAACATTCAAACCGACAGAAAAGCAAAATCTGGGGGGTTTTTCATTAAGCTTCTGGAATATGAAGAAATTGCATGCGCGCATATTACGGAAAGATTTGTGTTGCAGCTTGCTTTCAGACTGCACCTAACAATATGGTTGGTGAAGGGAAATGGACAGATGCAATCTCACTATATATACCTCCATCTTCACCACCAGGAGGCATACCGACTGCAACTCTTCCTTCTTCAATTTTCTTCTTTCATTTGCCGAGGTACTACAGAACGGGGAGTTGAAGTAAGAACGAGGTCACCACTTACACCACCGACCTCTTCCCTTCATCACCACCATTCACCTTTACCAGCCTCTGCACCTTCCTTACCACCACGTTCTTCATTTTCATCACCACACCATCATCTTGTTCACAGTCCAGCAGCTCCTTCATCCCAACCACCATTACCTTCGGTCTTCTCCACCAAAAGCCATTAAAAACTATAAGTGCAGCACCCTCATCTCCTTTCTGTGATAGTTTAGAAAGTTTTGCATTTTCCGGCGAACTATTCTAGTTTTCCGGCCCCCACTTCCGGCGAAGCTTGATTTCTTGTGAACCATTTTCTCCTCCGTTGTGTCTTATTTTCTTCCTACCATCGTCCTTTCATCATGCAAATACCGCATCATCATTTTCCATCGGTTTTTCTGTGACTCCCGTGTTGTTTCCAATTTTCCGGTGAAGTTTTGCAGTTTTCCGGCCCCCATTTCCGGCGACCTCTCATCACTCTCTTCCTCAAATTCTGTCGAGATCTTCATCATCAACCACCAGTCCGAGTTGCAGAAATTGAGGCAGCTGAAATTTTGAGTTACACCATCTGGAGCCACGAGTTTGAGGATCTGCGAATGAGAAATGCTTCAATACGTGTTGCAGTTCGTTCAATAGATTAATGCATGATGACATCATCATACATGTATGCTGACATCATCATGCATATTGCAACTTTTGACTTGCGTAAACATGGAATCTGAGAATCAGGGGAGTTTTGTTTTTTTATTTTTCCTATTCCAATATTTTGTTTGAATAATGTGTGATTAAATTTGTGTTGTGGGATTTATATATAGATTTTGCCTATGGTTTAAATTAATTTGAGTGGTGTGTTTATTTATATATTTAATTAAATTGTATTTTCTTTTATTTTTTTTTATCGTTTTTTTTACAAGAAAAAAAACCAAAAATCAATTTTCCCTTGTTTTATTGAATTTGCTTTTGCATGAAATTTAGTATTACCTAGGATTCAATTAAAGGCTCCTCGAGAAAAGAGAGACGACCCGAGTATTGCATTATACTGCAATTCTTGGATTAAAAATCCTGTATTTGACCCCAAGACGCAAAGATACGGTCAAATCAAAGAGGAAGAACCAGAGACGACAGATCTGTGATGGAATGAGAGAGCCCTAAAACTTAAGGAGAAGTAGGATTTGGCTAAAAAAAGCCCAAATATCAAGGGAATTTGCAAAATTTTGGAGGGGAAATTTATTCAATCTTGTAAATGAAGGGAATGTGCAATTGTTTATATCAACCCTAGAAATTATTGTATCAATCTGGTGCATCATGCTATTTATAGCCTAACCAATTAAAATATAACAATTCATGAGCTGATTTGGCACCTCTTGAATATTAGTTGGTATATTAAAAAAAATTAAAAGATTTCACAATATTTACTTTTTTCTTTATTTGTGAAATCTTAATTAAACTATTTGAATTTTTAAGAAAAATAAAAATGTGAATCAGATGAGCAGTCAACTAGGATTAATATTAGTTGAATTGTTATATTTTAACTAATTATACCACATATGACATAGCAAACTAAGTGCACACAATAATTGCACATACTAGCTCCACATTTGATTTAGTATTCAACAATCTTGATATGCTTAGAAAAACACAAAATGATGTAAATGAAATTCTCAAAGGTTATATGATGCATAAATACATGTATTTAGAGGTTCCTTCGGCTAGCAAGCATAGCATATGTACTTCATAATTACGGGGTTGTTTCTCGATATAGAGTACAATTAAGAGTGAGATGGTAAAAATATAAAAATAAAATTCATACTGACTTTATTATTTGCTTTGGCCTATTGACCACCATTCTGATCCTACTTATTAGTCTCAATTAACAGATTAAATGAGTATTTAACATTGAACTAATTTCAAAACTTAATATTATTACATCAATGATAACAAAATATTTATTTATAAAGTTATAAACTGTATAGAAGAACAACATAAGAAAAAAAAATTACATTTTCTAAATTTTAGACTAGACTTATATTTTGAAATAGATTGGTCAAGTTGCAAGATCAAACTTTTTTCCGATACAATTGCAAGATTGCACTTATACTGTAAATCAAATGAGTATTTAATTACACATTCGTATAATATATGTAGTAGTAATTATTTCCATGTTTTTATGTATTATTTGAAATGGTAGAATACATTATTGCAATTTGTCACAAATTCAATATTTTATAAATAAAATCCTATGCTTTGCATAAAACTCAAAGAAACAAGTTGTGACGTCTATACTTTGTAAATTATATCATGAGTTGTTATGAATTTTAACTTTTATATATTAATATTCTTTGTTTGTATTTTTTTTAATCTACGGATTTCATAACTATATATAGCTACCAAAACAACTATTTACTTTTATTTTGTTAAAGAAATCATATTACTAACACTAATAAATGAGTGTGCGAATAAATTAATTAGCAGTCTAATTAATTTCAAGAAATTAGCAGTCTAATTAATTTCAAGAAATTAGCACTACAATTATTCTTTCTTCATTTATCAAGTTAATTTCTAAAAGAGAGTAGTTCATATATTATTTCATTGTTTGTTTGGCTAATACGAATTCACATAGTGATGCCATTTTTATGATATACGAATGTGTTTCATAAGAATTCATCTCCATGATGTCTCAACAATTTTTACATAATTATATTATCATTTATTCTTTAGATGGTGAAAATTATTATCCCTTAAATTAGTAAAGGAATAACGACGGAATAGCGACGGAACTAGTGACGGAATTTATAGATGGATCAGAGACAGGATTTAGAGACACAATAATTGCATCTCTGATCCGTCCCTAACTGCATTTAGAGACGGAAATTAGCGACTGAATTATTTCGTCTCTAAATTCCGTCTCTAATCCATCTCCGATTTCGTCTCTAAATTTTTAGAGACGGAAATTAGCAACAGAATTAATTCCGTCTCTAATCTATCTCTCATTTTGTCTCTAAAATTAGTGACGGATTTATTCACGGTATAGAGCGGAATAATTCCGTCTCTAATGCCCTGTTTTTTGTAGTGAATGACGGTAAAACACATGTAGCCAACCCCATTTACCGAGATAAGATTGCTTACATACATAAATAAATGGCGACTCTTAAGAGCACCGAAAAATGTTGGAATGTTGGGACAAAACGGTACTTGGTTTGCGAATTGACACGTTAAAGATGAGCCTTCAAAGGAACAGAGAACTCGTAGTGAGACTGACACATATTCAATTTCCACACAAAGCCTAATGGAACCGCTCATCCCACCTTGTTTCTGTATATATCTACTCATCTTCTTCGTCATTTTCTTTTTCTCTCTTTCTTTCTTTTAATTAAGCATTAGTTATATCCTCATGTACAAATTTATTACTTCTATGTCCTTCTCTTCTTTTTGGTATTTCTTATTACTAATATGTGGCATTATCTTGTAGCAGTGTCGCGTTGTTGATTTTAGGCTATTTTAGTAAAAATTTGATGCAACTATATATCAACACAGACTTGCAACCTCGCAAGTAAGATCAATTACGTATCCATCATGCACAAATTTATTTCTTCTACGTCCTTCTATTTTTTTTGGTACTTCTTATTTCTAATATGTGGCATTTTCTTGTAGCAGTGTCGCGATGTTGATTTTAGGCTATTTTAGTAAAAATTTGATGCAACTATATATTAACACACACTTGCAACCTCGCAAGTAAGATCAATTACGTATCCATCATGTACAAATTTATTACTTCTACGTCCTTCTCTTCTTTTTTCTATTTCTTATTTCTAATATGTGGCACTATCTTGTAGCAGTGTCGCGTTGTTGATTTTAGGCTATTTTAGTAAAAATTTGATGCAACTATATATCAACACAGACTTGCAACCTCGCAAGTAAGATCAATTACGTATCCATCATGCACAAATTTATTTCTTCTACGTCCTTCTATTTTTTTTGGTACTTCTTATTTCTAATATATGGCATTTTCTTGTAGCAGTGTCGCGATGTTGATTTTAGGCTATTTTAGTAAAAATTTGATGCAACTATATATGAACACACACTTGCAACCTCGCAAGTAAGATCAATTACGTATCCATCATGTACAAATTTATTACTTCTACGTCCTTCTCTTCTTTTTGCTATTTCTTATTTCCAATATGTGGCATTATCTTGTAGCAGTGTCGCGTTGTTGATTTTAGTCTATTTTAGTGAAAATTTGATGCAACTATATATTAATACACACTTGCAACCTCGCAAGCAAGATTAATTACGTATCCATCATGCCCACTATACTAATATCTTCTTTATTTTTAATGTTTATCTATAATGTCTGATAGTAACGTTGATGCAATATGATAGGACCTCACCGCCTTTTGTTTAGTCCAACGTACATATACCCTCTTGCGTTTGGATTGTTTCCTCTGAAAACCAATATACTTTAATTCAATTGTATCGCAAGTCTATCTCCTTTTCTTTAATAATCATTTTTTTCCATATTAGATGAGCTTTACACTACAAAATTGGACGCAGAACATATAAATTTGTTGATAACGAGTTTTTTTTTTTTTTTTTTTTTTGGCAATGGTCCTCAACATATGATATACGAAGAACTCTATAAGAAGGTTTATACTACATAATGTTTCTTTTATACGAAGAACTCTATAAGAAGGCACTACATATTGATTTTTCTGTAACCTTGCAAGCATACGTTAGCATATCATTCAAGCAATTATCGGCAGCATTTTCTAAATAGATATGATTGCTAAAATTTTCTTGTCTCTTTTGTTTTTTTTTTTGTTTTGTTTTGTTTTGTTTTTGTCTTGTTATGATATAGATATGGAACGATGATCACTATCGTGTTGTTTCTAGTCAAGCCTATATTTATGTTCTAATGTGGTCGAAAGGTTAACGCAACCATTTCTATTACTATATCTGTTCGTAACGTATTCTAAGACTCATTCAATTATAGGACTTTCGTTCGTTTGAAAGACCAACATTTCAACAGTACTAAATTCTGTCCGAAATATTTGAATTCTTTTTATATTTGACGAAATTTCAACGGCACATAAAAAATAAACAATGAAATATCATGTTTAATATAATTTAATCTCCCTAACAGACTTATGTGCCTACTATTATCTTGTAAAAATTATATTATTAAATTCATTTTTGAAATTTTCTATGTAAAATTTTAATATCTACCTCACTTTTTTTTCAATACAATCTATATCTTCCTCAAAACTTTAAACAAAAATTTGTATCAGAGAAATTGTAACCCCCTACCTTAATAACCATATTTATAGTTCGAGAATGCATCATTAAATTGAAATAGAGACTAGTGGTTAACTTAAAACTTTTCCAAAACTTGTTTAGTGTGGTCTCACGTTCACATCTAGAATATAATTGGTTTGACCAGTTCGGTTTCATTTATACATATCAAAGTGCAACCAAAAATTCCTGACAACGCTCAGGTTTCGTTACTTAATAAAGGGTTTACAACGCTTAGTTTCCCATAAAGGGGAACACAACACTATTCAATATATACAACATGTGCAACTAATCCCCAACAAAATATGACAACCAACTACTAAACTTAAAACTCCTAGCTAGGAGCTCTAACCGCCCTTCATCACTTGCTTTTCCTTTGAATCACTTGCCCTTGCTGTAGGTTAATCATTGGAAAGAATGAGATTCAAAAGAATTCCAACAGTAACAATTCACTTATAACATGTACAATCACAAAACATGTAAGCAAATCACGACAATAAAAACACAACGGCATTTCTGCAACAGCTTTTGCTGCATTCACAATGGCATATTTCACAACAGCATGTTTCACAACACCACAACAATGGCATTTCACAACGGCAATGTTACATCACGGCATATTCAATGAAATGACATACATGCAAGGCATCATACACAGAATAAGAGAAAGAGTCACTACCTTGTTCTTTCTGCTCGTGCACTAGCACTGATTTATCACGTGCAGGGCAAATGTCAAATCCTATAATTAGAATTACGGGCGACAGGTTATTACTTAATCCAATTCTTTAATTCAAATACTCAAGTTGGTTATCATTAGGGACATTTAATCAAATCAACTAAGGAGTTAAAGTGGTCAATTAACCTAAAAGACCAATTCCTAACCTCAAAGTTCAACAATACTATATTATGCCATTACATCTTCAATTTTCGCATAAGAGACCAAATCTGCCAGAATTTTCTCCAGACTTTGAAAAATCATAACTAATTCTAAAAACCTTGAAATGAGGTGATCCCAAGTCCTATGGAAAGCTACTGAAGTCCTCTTCATAGTAAAAATATGAATCATTACTGGAAATCACTACAAAATTCCAGAATTATACAAAATCCCACACTGCTCCAGAATTAAGTCCAGTTTCGACATCAAACTTTGGGCAACCAGAACTCACAGCTCAAAAAACGAAATGACACAAAATATATATCCATTTTGAAGCTTGGAATGTGAAATTTAATACTGGAAATTTTCATAATTTTTAGAGATCATTGGATTATCCAAAAATACCACACAAATAGAGTACCTCGCTGGAATCCTGTTCAGGCTGAAAACCCAAATTTACACTTTGAGTTCCAATGACCCAAAATTCACAACCCAGAGCTATTCCCACATAATTTTTCGTGTAGAACACAATGGTAACATCAAAATTAACAAATTCCCACTCATTCTCCATGTCTTTTTTTGGCAGAAAATTCAAAATAAATCCCAACAATTACAAACTTCTAATTTCAGCATCAAACTTATGTCAAATGGTTTCCAATCATCATAAACCACCAATAACATAACCAAAACATCATGAATTACCCAAACCCTTGTTTAGCCAAAATCGGGGCAGATTTACACATGCCAAAATTCTCATTCAACCAACACAACCAATAGCTCAAATTGATGCTAATACTCACCTCTTGCTTCTCCTTAAGTTCTTTCTTTGATCCTTCAGCTTTTGTTCTTGCAATGTGGCTGAAAACTCCTCTTCTTCAAAAACAAAAACCATAGAAATGAAGCTAAGGAAGAGAGGAACAAGTTTCATGAAGGACTCTTGAGCCATAGATGAGGTTAAGAAGGTGAAAAATCAAGATTAGCCTCACCTTGAAACCTTGCTTTTCTTCCTCTGCGTTTTTGCTGCTGCAACCGACTTTGAGACAAATGAGAGGGAGTGAAAGAATTCAGAAATTCTCTTTCCTTGGCCCTTAATATCTGACCAAAAGTGGGCCAAAAGAAATAAAGAATATGTGTGGTGAATAATTATTCCTTCTTGGTCAAAGTTGATGATATATAAGATGACTTCAATTTTAATTCTCTCACCTCTCTTGCCTTTAGAATTCTTGGACGGAAAGTTTGAGAAAGATGAGGAAATATATGGATAATACTTTCTCTCTTTTTCTCTTATATCCCTAGCCACTTTTATTGACTTTTCATATGGAAAAGATGAAGTTATGATATTAATTCTCTTTCCCTCATGTCATGCGAATTGTAGCCCATGGAATAGCCAAAAGGGCTTCTTGAGTTTATCATAATTTCAACTCTTCAAATATTACTTTAGTTGAAATTGTTGACTTAGTCATCATCTTTTATCAATTGGCCAAATTGCCTTCACATGTCATATGTAATAGCCTATATTGTTTCCTCTTGTCATACATAAGTCATGGCCCTTTGAAGAAGAAGATGATCTTGTAAAATCTCATCTTGCAATATAATATTTAATTGCCAATTTTGCATGTGAAACTTGACTAAATTCATAACAAAATTTCCAGAGGTAATTCTGTCATTAATCCCATAATCTATTTTGTATATTTAGCGCTTGAGTACATTTTGGGATATTACAGAAATTTAGCACCATTTTCTTGCACTAGATTTTTCTATAGATAGATAATAACTTGATAGAATTTGAAAGACATTTTTACAAAAAAGATAATGGGAAAATTGGTTAAAAGTACCTGTTTTAAAAGTTAATTGGCCGAATTAAAGGTACTAGTGCAACTCATTTTCCCTGGGTGTAAACTTCTTCAACTATGTGCAATCTATGTTCAACAAGGTGAGAAATTCTATTTATAAAGTGGAAGTCATATGTTCATGAGTTACATCCGCTTAAATTCAAGTTTTTTAGATAACATAATTTGTAAGCAGTTACTTTTAACCAATTTTCACCAAAATAATTAGGCAGAAAATTAAATTTAGAACCCAATATTCATGTGGATTCTAAACTATAAATCAAAGAAAAATTGAATGCAACTTACACCAAAACATAAATCAAAGAAAAATTAAATGCAACGTACACCAAAACATTAATGTGTGAGTGTAATGTGACCTATATAGAAAGTTGTGTTCTACCCATAAGCCATGACGAATAGGTTGTGTAATATCCCAAATTTAGTGAAGGTTAAATTTTCTAAACAAAAAATTCAAATGGGAATTTAATAATAAGTCAAATTATGAAACCTATGAAATTTAAGGAATCTTAAATTAGATAAAGGGAAAAATTAGGGCATAGTGTGTGTATCTAATAGTATTAAATTATACATATATATATATATATTAATATTAAAACACACACACCCTTTTTACCGACACACACATTACACTTAGCATTCTATAAGAGTATACCATCAGCCACTACCTTTGCACTCATCATTAAAAATTGCTTGGGCCACTCACAAACACACACACACACACACACACATTCACGTACAAGCACTCTCAACACCTCACCACACTTTTATCCGGCAATATGATTCACATTTGCACCCACTCAGCCATTTAATTAGATATTCCCTCAGCTCTTCATTCGACCAAGTAGCTGGTCAAAGAGAGAGTGAAAGAAAGAAAGAAAACAGAATAGAGAAACAGAGAATAAAGAGAGTCAAGAGAGCTAGAGTGATCGGTGCAATTGAGGAAGGAAGAATAAACTCCAAATTCCACATGAAACATCATAAACATATTTAGGTGAATCTCCTTCACATTTATCATTGTTTTCACGTTGGATTTGAGGTTGTTTTCTGGGTTGTTTAGTTGCTGGAATTGAGAAAATTCGCCGGAAAGTTTCTGTCACCGAAAAGTTGTTAAACTAGTGATTTTGTGACGATTTTGGGGCGAATTTTGGAGTTCTTTGGTTCTGAAATTTTCTCATTAACCTCAGTACATGTGTAGGAGAGTATATAATTAAAATTCATGAGGTTTAGATTATAAATTCATGGTTACATATTAGTTTTCTTCACCCTGTTTTGCTGTCCGAAAAATAAAGTACATGCCTGAAAATTGTAAAATCTTAAATAGCGGCTATAGATGGAATTTTCGAATGGGTATTTTTGTATAGATATTTTAGGATGTTTAGTTGATGATAGAATCAATAAATGTACGATTTGGAGTGAAAATGGATGAGTTCTTGATTTTTGAAGTTAGACTATCAAAACTGACGTTTTTTGAAGTCAGTCAGATTCATGTTGAGTTTTGGACAGACAAACCTTATTGGAAAATTATGAAATTTTAAAGGAATGTATTACACTTTCATATCTTTCCAATGAGTTCAATAATGCATTATTTTGATACCTGTAGAAAGAGTTATGATTTTTGAAAGTTAAGTCAGTAACATAGAACATTCTGGACTTTCAAGTCTGGCAGTTATGATTCTCGATAATTGTGGGAACAATTAGATAACATCTAGTAGTTTTGGGTATTTTTTTATGCAACTACACTTAAATATATTTCCATAGAATTTTAGAACACTCCATTTTGATTTTTTTAGAATTAGTTATGGATTTTTGAAGTTGAGCTCTGTTTCTGAAATGCAATCTGGAACAGTAGTAGTTGGCTGAATTTTGGGGCAAAATGTGTAATCAGAAATTATCGTTGGATATTTTTCCATGAAAGCACATTTAAAGACCTTCATTTAGGCTTTGGAATCAGTCAATTTAGAATTTTTTAGAATTAGTTATGAATTTTCAAAGTTGACTGAAACTATGTCAGTTTATGGAAAATTATAAAACTGTGGTTTGACGGTGATTTTGCAAAATCCGAGGTCAAAAATGAATTCCTTGAGCGAAAATATGTAAGAATAGCCTAGGTGAAAATTCTTGAAAAAGTATAGTCGATCGGGTACGGTGGGGCCGGGACCGGGTCCCAGGGGCATTTTGATAAATTTTCAATATAGACTAATATGACCACCGAAAATACTATGGAATCCTCTAAAGAGGTACACGAATGAGTTTTAACCTATTTCTTGTACATTTAAAATTTTAGGACCGAATCAATCGCCTAAGCTGTTGGCACATAGTTCGATGAACTATTTTTGATGTAGCAAAAAGGGACATAAGGTAGTAACTCTATCTCTTATACACTATGTGAATGTTGATATACTATATGTTGCTATATTCTGTGATATGAACACGTGCCTTTGGCACATTACCTAGCTGTGGTATGGGACTCAGCTGAGGTACACGGACATGTAGGGGATCCAAACAGTCATTTGGCCCTGAGTATTGTATACACACATGTTATAGTATGAATTTTCATTTACATTACATGGTGCATTACATATTTAATTTTCACATTTTATATGATGGATCATGTGTTACTACTGAGATTCCTTGGAATTTCACCCTTTTTCATACATAATAAATGTTCTAGCGGGAACTAGTGGCTCCAAAGGCAAAATGGTAGACATGGACAATTGAGATGTGCAGGTCCCAAGATCAGAGTTATTTGGTTATATTAGTTTAATTTTAGTATGTTGGATATTTTGGAAAAAATTTGTAGATATTATCAAACCCTGCGAGGAAAACTCTTGTATGTAAATTTGCATTTAATATCAGTATATTTTCCCTATTCCTGTGTTGCCCACCGAAATGTGTATTGTTTTCCATAAATACTCTGAAAAAGGTGAAAATAAGATAAGGGTGTGACAGGTTGAAATCTCAAATTTTATGTAACACTCTTGGACTTATATCTATTTTTATAAATATATAAATACAGATTTAGGGAAAATCCCATACGTAGCAAGGTTGTCTGCTTCTACAAACTTACGTAAATATAAGACTACACACTGATACGTATATATGTCTATATATATATATATATATCCACACGTCGATGTATGTGCAGCTATATCTATAAAAGTCTTGCATGCACAAACTAGCATTCAGCATATTCCTCACTTAAGCCTTGTGTAACCACGTCCTTATTTAAAAAACCTTCAATATATACTTACAAGTTAGAATCAGAAATGGCTTTTCTGAATGCCACCTTTTACTTGTACCTTTTGCTTCAGTTGAGTACATGTTGGCTAATCTTCTTCACTGGTTTGACTGGAAGCTTCCTCAAGATTGTGATGAAGAGACTGACATGAATGAGACGTTTGGGCTCACAGTTAAGAAAGTCCCTCTTTTTCTTCAACCTATACCTTACTCGCTCCAATCTAAATCTGCTTGATTCATATCTTCATTTTACTTTAATTATAGATATTTATGAAGTTAAGTGGTAGGACAGAATAAATGAGTACGATGATTTGTGTTTGTAATATCGTCAAGTTTTGTGTTCCTAGGAAAAACACTGACGTTTGTGTTTGTGATTGCTTTGAATTTGTGTGGTGTGAGACGCAGGAATATGGCTGGATTTGCCAAGTGGTGCCTATTTGGCTATTTCATGTGTAATATAGAAAACAGTGAGGCGTGTTACTTTTGGGGGACACGCACATAAAGAAGATAAAACTAAAATTAAGTTACGAATCTATCTTTTCTCTTTTTCTCTTCCTCCACAACAATAATTTCTCTTATTCTTTTCCATTTTTTTCATCATATTTTTCACCAAAAAATCTTCTCTCTCTCTCTTTTTTTCCTGCCATATATGCAGATGAAACATTAACGGGAACCGACTTGGCTCTAAGTCAAATTGAATAATCTATAACCAGTCAAAATATCTGTATGTTCAGGTTTTTCATGAATTTCAGCTTAATTAGTATGTGGCAGTGACTTCCAGTTAAATTAAAGCAATAACTAATTGGAAATTTGATGTTTACTTGAATGATTTGGCGCATTAATTAATATAAGGAATAATCAGATACACAACCTTTAAGATCTTCAATAAATTACAAATTACCCTTTTTTTGACCGACGAAATACCCTAGATATATAAGATAGCTTCTCATGTATAGTGCACCATACGAACATAATTGAAACTTTTATATATGATATGCAATAATCTTGAAACTTCAAATTAATATGTGGGAGTAACTTTCAGTTAAATTAGAGCAATAAGTGATGAGGAAGAAGAGAGAAAGAGAAGAGAATAATGAGGGGAAGACTTAGAGAGAAAAGAGAAACTTAATTTGAAAAACAATTCAACTCAATGTTGTTACTAAAGGCCTAGAAAGCAAATGTGCTGAGTTGCTATTTACAAGCTTCAACCTAACTTTAGAAACTAATGATAGACATAATACAATTAACTGGGATAATGACGAGAGAAAAATTACCCCCTCTTCAATACTTTTGCGATAAAATTGCCCCCTGATAAATCCCAATATTATTATATATTTTTATACTTTATTTGAGGATTTTGTCATACTTATAGAGCTTAAAATGCATTTTTTGTGATTAAATTGACATTAAGAGTAAATACATTGAATTAAGACTAAAAAGGGTAAAATTATCAAAAAAGAATTGTAATTACTCTTAATCAATCTATTTTTAAGAAGATTTGATGTTGGGTTAATTATTTTTAATTGTAGTTACTTGAAAAAATGGGATTAAAACTGAAAATGACAGTCTGGGGTTTAAATTTGTAAAATGTCAGTCAAGTCCCATGAATTTTAAAAATGTCATCTTGGTCCATCAACAAAACACAGCGTTTTGCCATCTTTAGGTCAGATCTTTAATCAGTTCAAATGGAAATTTGCATAACAGAACAGTAGCCGCAACAGAGGGAGCTTCGTTCTCTTAACGCCTTCACCTTCTTCTTACTCTCTTGCCGGCGGCGCCATCCACCACAGCCGCCGGCGAGCTGCATCATCCTGAGATAGAAGAGAACCAAAGTTGCGAGTAACAGGGCTGAGAGGATCGAAGGGAGCTGGGAGTTGGAGGTTGAGAACACAGCTGAGAGCGAGGAGCTCAGTCGCGAGTTGGAAGACGGGAGTGGAGATGAGAGTGAGCTGGAATTAGAGAGCTGAGAGCGTGACTGAGAGAGCTGAGAGCTGGTTCCACTGCACACCTCACCACATCCACCATCATCGTCATCCCTTCACCACTGTCAGTTTGGTCATCCGATAGGGAAGAGGAGGAAATTTCTGTGACAGAGAAGCAGAGTAGCAGCACCGTGAATTTGCAGAGGAGTGGCGAGAAAGTGTGAGGAACAAAATCATCTTCACCATCACTTCTTCACTGCGGTGGTCCAGTGTTCAATTTGTTATGTTCTCATTATCTATCTCATATTCTCTGTTTCACCGAATCTTCACCTAATTTCCTGCCTTTAAATCCTTTGCTGAACACTTCAAATCTTCGTTAATTGATATGGCTGAAGTTGTGAATACATTTGGGCACTTTGTGATAACAAATTGCAGTGGCTGAGCTTATTTTCTCCTAGAGTAAGGAATGAGTCTTGATGTTTGGAGCTAAAAAGGGGGGTTTCAGTTTTAGTTAATTAGCTTAACTATATATTTATGATTTCTTTGGTTTTAGAAATTGTAATTTGTAGTTAAGACTAATATGTTTGGTTTAATCTTTATTTGAACCAATTTATGATTTGAATTAGTTTATGTTGAACATTGTGCTCATCAATATATGTGGTTGCATAAATGTTTCATTATAATGCTCTTGATTCTCTATTATCTTGCATGGTATTGTTTGGATATTGAGTTGATTTTGGATTACTTTAAAACCAATTGCATAAATTAATTCATAATCACACACTAAGAGTGTTTAATAACATCTCTAGAGTAGGGGTTCCTCTCTTTTGATGTTAGACTTATCGGTTGATGGAGTTTGATATTTTAGAGAACTTAGTTATTTCATAAATTACATACAAAGTGGTTTTTAATAGTGTGTTTAAGAAGTGATTATTCTAGGTCTAGGCATAATCATTGATTAATGCGCTAGACTCAACGGTGTTTGAGGTTTGGTATTTTAAGGGACTTTGATTGCAATTGCTAGTATTTTGAATTGAATTTTGGTTAGACGGTTTAAGTTTTGCCCAGTGTGGGAGATTTGATTCATCTAACTCAAGCTAGCTCAAAGGTTCTTTTGAGTATTTTTGTCAAACTAGCACATTCCCATTATCTTTTGAAGCAATTGATAGATGAAATTCATTATTCTATGAGGCTTGATCGTAGCTTTCAAAACCAATCTCCATTATCCATTCCACTTTTATTCCAAAATTCCCAAAAAATATCTATTTTAATTGCATTCAATTCATAGTTTTAAAAATCAATCAATCATGTTTTACCCTTATCAATTTTGCATTGTAATTACTTAGTTTATTAGGAATTAGTTTCATATATTAGTGAAACGACCTGAGTTGTGCACTATATTGCATTAATTCAGTTTTATTCTTGATAACCCTGAGGCGACTAAAGGGCTTATTTCAAATGGCATCTTTGTCGGGGATCGAACCCGGGTCGCTTGCGTGACAGGTGGGAATGCTCACCACTATTGCTCCTTAACCCTATAATCTACGGATTTGGCTCCCATCCTTTTCTCTAAAGAAAAGAATTGTCCTTTTCTTTCTATGAGCCGTTGGATTAAGATATCAACGGTCCAGATTTAACATATTATAAAAATATTATTATAATATATAATAATATTTTTATAATATGTTATATCTGGACCGTTGATATCTTAATCCAACGGCTCATAGGAAGAAAATGACCATCCTTTTCTCCAAGCTGATTCCATAATCTACACCCCCAAGCAAACCCGATCTCACTTTCACTAACTCCTTTTTTTGTAAGATGCATGGTTTCATGACACGTTTTACGGGTGTAAGATAACATTTTAAATGTGTGCTTCATGAGTTGAAAACTTGAAATAATTGAACTAGGCCTTGCATGTATTTCACCAAACACGTTTTCGGAACACGATATAAGTTTGGTTTGCGTGGATAAAAATTAAAATAATGTACTATTAATCAAGCAGTAATTAAAATATTAATATTTTCTGGCAAAGAAATTAATGTTTTACCGTGTTATCCACTACTTATTTTTTGTCAAATGTTATATACTACTTTAATCTTATTTATAATGCATTCAATATCTTGATACTCCCTTCTATCCTTAATATAAAACATATCTAGAGAGTTAATCTCCATTATAAATATAAGACATTTTTTTCGTATTTGTTAAATTTTTTCTAATTTACCCCAAGTTATGCTTCCTCAACAATGCTTAAAGAGGAGAGGGAAGGAGGAAATTAAGGAAAATGACTAAGGTATTTTAAAATATACATGTTACATTAATTAATTTAACTAACTTTCTTAATCTTATTAATTAGGTAAATATGTCTTATATTAATGACAAAGAATAATATTATTTTTCAGTTTTTAGCACTATAATTTATTTATATTTTTGGGAGTTGGAAACACTCAAACACCAGGAAAATAATATCAGAGTGCACTGCTATGCACCCTAAATAATAGTAGGGTGTTGGATGTTAGTTTACCTTATTGAATATATAAAAAAAATTATAAAAATTCTCAAAGTCAATACCATTAATTATAATTATAATGGATTGGCCAAAAAATATAATTATAATGAATTAATTACTTCGGCTAAAGTATATTTTTAGTCCTTTAAATTTACATCGCGCTTTAGTTTAGTCCCTTAAGTTTGTAAAGTATACTTTTAGTCATTTAATGTTAACATCGTTAATTCTCACTAACAGAAAATGTTGACTAGGCATAAAATGCTGACAAAGCAGTTTTCAATTTTAATTTCTAATGTAATGACTTTTTCCACTTGACCAAAAAAAAAAAGTTATCTCGACTCCTTGCAGGGGAATGGAGAATAGAGTCAAAGGAGGTCCCCCAGTACTACTCCTTGCCATCCTCTCTCTCCAACCCTCCTCCGTTCTCAACTTCCTCCTCATCGTTCTCTTTCTCTACTCTCATCTCTTTGTCCTCAATCTCTGTCGTCTCCCACCTTCCTTAACCTCCAAGATCAAACCCCTCAACCCATATTAACCACCATCGAACCCCTCAAACCATATTGACGGCCTATCACTCATCTTCCACTGACTCGAGCTTGTTCGATGACCTACCATATTCACTCACCAATCAGATACGTGTTCAACTTTGTGATTGGACCCACAAGTCTCTGTTCACTCCATTGCTTGGTGCTGCTTGTTTGATTTGCTTGAAGAAATTTTCTTCATTATAGATTCATGTGGATTTAATCGATCAATTATATGAGATGGGACAAAAGTTTGGACATCTACAATTGGGATGAAGGTGAGAATCAAGAAAGAGGGACACTTGGAGCTATTCAACGGGGTACAAGATTCAAGTGACAATGGCCAAGTTCTTTCTTTGACAGAGCACCGTTTCTTTGCCATCAATGAGAGGGGTTAGGGTTTAATTAAAAATAAATTTCAATTTACACATTTTATATTAAAAAATTAAAATATGTTAGCATTTGATTGCTGAGTGTTACGAGTGTGAATGATAAATTAAATAGTGTAAGTGTACATTGTCGTAATCAAGTAATATAGAAGTGAGTAAAGTATCGTTCCCATAAGGATTGATCACTAAGTACCAAAATGGGTAATTTTAATTCTATTTAGTCGATCGATAAATTGGTGATTGAGAGTACAAATAAAAGAAAAATAATTAAATATGGGTGCAGATGATATGAAAACAAATATAAGAAAAAGTCCTAGGGATTAGATTTCACTTAACAAATTCCGGATTGAATCACTTATCTATTCTAGCCCAATTTATTCCACATAATTGATAGTCAAGTTTCCCTAATTTAATTACTAGCCTCTTCCAAGATCAAGCAATTCTATAATTAATTGCTAATCCAATATATTCCTATATGAATTTAAGCAATTAATTATGCATTAAGATTTATGGAACTCAATGAGACTACACAACTCACATAAATATATTCCTATTTCATATGCAAGTCATGGTTTTAATTATAGGATCTACACACATGCATCTCCTTCCGGTCTCAACATGCATATTGTAATCATTCAAAAGGTGGCCAATCAAATGAAAGCATTAAAAACAATAATTAAAACTCAATCATGAAGGAGAAATTAAAACTAGATTTAATAAGTTAAGATTCAATCCGTCATTAGTAAGCTACGTCATCACCCTAGGAAAATGAAAATTTAGCTCATGATAATATTAAAAAAAACCAAAATAAATTGACTTATATAAAGCTAGAATGAAATCCTCATAAATACTGCATAAATTTGAATATTAAATTCTCAAACATAAATATACAACCAAAAAGATGCATGAAAAATGGACAAATCTAGCCGTCCCTTTAGGAGGTAAAACCTTCCATGTAGGCGGCATGCAAAATTTAATACAATACTAAGCCTTCCATGTAGGAGGCATACAGATAATAATATAATACTAAGCCTTCCATGTAAGAGACATGCAAAAAGTAATACAATACATAAAATTAAAAATAAAAAATAACACAATTTATTTAGAACTGTCAGAGAAAATATCTCTCCCTATCAGAGAAGTATCTCCTTATCAAAGAAAATATCTCCACGCCTCCTCTGAATCTGCGCCTGATGCTTGGTATTTATAGGCAACGTCGTGTCACTTTCTTCCACGGTGCTATAGTGTTTTTGCCAATTTTTTCCACGATGCTATAGTAGTGAACAGTATCCTGTCGGTGGATTTACACGTTTTTTCCATGTTGCTATAGTGCTACAGTGATTATGTCATGCTACAGTGACCTCCATCCGCTACAGTACGTCTTGTTACAGTGATTCCGTCATGAATAGTGTCCGACGCTACAGTACTGACCTTTTTTATATTTTTTCTTTATTTTTTAAATACTATTTATTTTACACCCAAATGTATTATATTAAGCTCAAATATCGTCCATAAAATCATCATATAAAGGAAAATAAATATGCAAATATTTTACTTATAACTGAGTTAGCATTAAATTAGCCGAGTAAGCATTTTTCTGTTAACGAGAGTTAACAATGTTAATATTAAGGGACTAAAACTATACTTTACAAACGTAAGGGACTAAAATAAAACTTGATGCATATATAAAGGACCAAATGTATATTTTAGCCAATTACTTATAAGGTTTAATTTATAAAAGGACAAAATCAAGAAATAAATATTAAATACTTCATATATTATTTCCTCCAATTCTCATCATGAACGCTGAATAAATTTACATTCTATATGTGCCAAAAATAAAAATTACAGTCTATATAAAGTTAATTAAAATTAGTTATTTCTTGTAAAACACTGTATCTAAATTACTCTTAATAAAAATCATTACTAGTTTTTAGAAGAATACCATTTAGATCCGAAATAAGGAAAATAACATATTGACAAATCTCATAATTTGTCCATGATAACTCTTTCATTTATCAATGTCAAATTTTCTAAAATCATTGTTTATGGTTGGACCTTAACTATATATATATATATATATATATTAAGATGTGGACGCCGGAATAGTCCATAAGTAGATGTGGGTGGCAGCAGGCGCATGTGAAGGTTTAGTGCCTGGTGGGATGGCAAAACGTGCTATTTTTTAAAAAAAGCTTGGTGGCAGCTGGTTTAGGGTGTTTGGGTTAGTGTTTTGGCAATCGAGATTTTTTTTCCCCCCAAAGCAGCTTTTGAGAAAAAACTTAAAAGTCTGGCTTTTTCAAAAAGGTCATTTCTGCCACCACCAATCCAAACATAAATCACATTTACAATATGACTTTTATCCTATATGACTTTTATAAACGTTAAATTACTAAAAAAAAGTCATTTCTATCACTGCTAACCTAAACAGCGCCTTAGATGATAGGCCGTGGGCCCATCAACTTAAGGCTATTATATTATATTATTTTATACTACTATTTTCAATAATTTTTCCTTTACCAACACGTCTCTCCCTGCTTTTTGAACCTCCTCCTCCTCCTCCTATCTACCTTAAGTTTTTTTACTTCATGAAAATCCTCATTCATGACTTTTATGATTTCTTAAGATTCTCATGAATCTAAAAGACTTAACTAGCAAACACATTCTAACATCCAGATTATTAAAATCTTTTAAGGGGAAATGTATAATTTATCTATTAATACTAATTACACGTTAAATTCTTTTACCATGAAATAATTTCGTCTTGATGTTACTTAAATCTTAAGTATAAAAATTGGCATGTTCCAATTTCACCATAACCCTTAGCTTATTATCAATATAAGTTATAAAATCTACATATAATAAATAAAATTATTCATAAATACTCAAGAACTTGACTTATTTTTTAGCTGGGCACCAAACTCCAAAATATGTCTATTTTCAATATAATTTTTTGGTCCCATTAGGATATGAATTTCTAACTTTTGTTACAAAAGTTGAAACTGATCAAGACAGAATTCTAATGTTCTTTGGAAAAGCGAAATTCCTTATGATGCTTTGTTTTGTTAATTATTTCATAGATTTGTCGCTAGAGGAGTTATTTAAGTAAATTTTATCCGAAAAAAATATTTACATTTTACGATTTAACTAAAAAATTATCGAGAAATTGTCAGTATGATAAATATTAGTATTTTTAATTCGTTAACAAATTACAGATGAGGCGAGATTTATAGTGCGAAAATAGACGCATCATATACAAAAATTTAACAAAAGTATTATCCCAGTTCTAAATATAAGATCTAGTTGATTTTTGTTTAAGAGATTAATGAAAATAATAAATGAGTTACTTAATCATATCATATGTTGTGTATGATTAAATTATATATCATTTTATAAGCAGATAAATTAGTTTGGAGAAAAAAAGATAAATATAAATAATTTAAAGTAATTTAATTAACTTCTTTAATCTCTTTAAAAAAGTCAACTGGGTCTTATATATAAGACTGAAGGTAGTACTTAATTAGGTGCATACTAATCATGATCCTTCTAAATTTTTGCAATGGTCTTCATGTGATATATACAAGAATGATAAACCCTAAATATAAGATTTAATTTATAATGCAAATGACCGGAGAAGTATAATAAGACAGGTTTGTAACTAGTCTCTTTTAACGTGAAACCTGTGGGGCAAGGGTTTAAAAACTTACCCGATGGAAAGGGTAAACTTTTCTTTTTCTATGTCTATTCATATATATATATATATATATATATATATATTATATAGACACACCTGCACGTGATAAAAGTGCATGCGTCTATGCCTCTATATAACTTGAATGCATAAACTAGCATTCAGCATTCCTCATCCCTTAATCCTCGCATACACTTACAAGTTAGAATCACGAATGGATTTTCTGATCAATGCCACTTTTTACTTTTACCTTGTGGGCTTCATCACCTTTTTGGTGTTAAAACTCACAAGAACATCAAAAACCAAACCTAATCTTCCTCCATCTCCACCAAAATTGCCAATTCTCGGCAATATTCATCAATTAGGCACTCTTCCTCATCGTTCTTTCAGAGACCTCTCTCTGAAATACGGTCCTCTCTTATGGCTAAAGCTTGGTCGAATTTCTGCTTTACTGGTCTCTTCTGTTGATCTGGCCAGAGAACTTGTGAAGAACCAAGATGCGGCTTTCGCCGGCCGGTTTCAAAGCATATCAGCCCGAACCTTGCTCTATGAATGTAAAGATGTTGCCTATTCAACCTGCAATGAAAGCTGGAAACAGAAAAAAAAAGTTTGTGTTCTTGAGCTTCTCAGCCTGAAAAGGGTTCGATCTTTTCAGGCAATAAGGGACGAAGAAGTTGCAGAAATGGTGGACGAGATACGAAGTGCTTATTTGAGTGATAATAATTGCTCTGTGAACATAAGTGACCTTATAAGTGCCACCACCAACAACGTTATATTCAGATGTATAATTGGACAAAAGTATGATACAGCAGAGAGTAGTGGAAGATTCGGCACGCTTGCAAGGAAGGAGATGGTTCATCTTGCTGAGTTGATGGTGGGAGATTTTTTTCCATGGTTGGGTTGGGTTGATGTTCTTCGTGGCAAAATTAAAGAGCTTAAAGACACGTTTAAAGCAGCAGATGGGTTCTTTGATGAGGTGACTAAAGATCATAAAAGGGAGATGAAGAAGAAGACGAAGGACGATGATGAGAAGAAAGACTTTGTGGATATTCTTCTTCAACTTCAAGAGACCGATAAGCTTGAATTCAAGCTCACCAAAGATGACCTTAAAGCCATAGTAACGGTCTCTTTCTCATCACTCTCAACACACACACATTTATTTATTTTATTCCATTCAAGACTAATAAATAATATCATAATTAAACAGTTGATTCAAATAGATAGTTGATTTTGGATGGACAGTTGAACACACACACACAACCTCCCATTCCTAATATAAAAGCTAGTTAGAGGTTGAATTTGGTTCTAAATATAAGACCTTAATCCACTTTGTCTCCCCATATTTATCATTTTCTTTAAACTATTCATATTGATTGCACATGTTGGGAGAGTTTGACAAATAATTAATTTAACTAAATTCATTAATATGAGGTTTGCAATTGTATCAAGAAAAATTGTTTCAAAAGAAAAAAAAAACAAAAGATATGAGGTTATAGAATATTGAGAAACAGTAATATGTTTCTTGTCTGGTGGTGCCGGAATACTAACAACTTTTGGTTTGACTTAGGATTAGGGTTTGTGATGGTGGTATTATTTGGGTTTAGGGTTATTTTTGTTGGACTTTAGCCTTTTTGTTTTGGACCTTCTTTTTTGTAATCTTTTGTTTATTTTAATAAAATTCTATTTCTTGTGGGAAAAAAAAAAAGAACAAAACCATTTAAAGGATAACTTTTTGTATTTTTATTTATAATTTCAGGATATGTTTTTGGGAGGGAACGAGACTACAACAACGACGGTGGAATGGATTTTAACAGAGCTTAGGAGAAATCCAAGAACCATGAAGAAAGCCCAAGAAGAGATCAGAAAAGTGGTGGGGTCTAAAACAAAAGTGGAAGAAAATGACTTGAATGAAATGAAATACTTGAAACTGGTGATCAAAGAAGCTCTAAGATTACACGCTCCAGCTCCTTTCTTGATCCCTAGGGAAACAATCAGTGATACAAAATTAGGAGGATATGATATTCCTGCAGAAACAATGATATTTGTGAACATGTGGGCAATCCAAAGGGACCCAGAAATATGGGAAAATCCTGAAGAGTTTATCCCAGAAAGATTTGAGAATAGTGAGACGGATTTCAAAGGACAAGACTTTGAGTTAATCCCATTTGGTTCTGGAAGAAGGATGTGTCCTGGTATGGCCTTTGCAGTGGCTTCAGTTGAGTTCATGTTGGCCAATCTTCTTCACTGGTTTGACTGGAAGCTTCCTCAAGATGGTTCACCTGAGTGTGAGATTGATGTGAGTGAGACTTATGGGCTCACAGTTAAGAAGAAAGTCCCTCTCTTTCTTCAACCTATACCATTTTCGCTCTAAGCTCAATGTCCTTAATTTGGTCGGTGAAGTTGTGGTTTGTTTTATGAAGTTGAGTGGCTGGACAGAATAAATGAGTCTGATTTCTGGTTGTAATATTGTCAGGTTTTATCTTCCTAGGAAAAATATTATGTGTGCGCTACTGATGTATGTGTTTGTTATTGCTTCCTATTTGTGAGGTGTGAGGGCTTGTTCCAATTAATGTATGTAAAAATGACTTTTATTTTCTACTGCATTTTGCAAAATAAGATTGGTGTAAGAAAAGTCAATTAATGTAATTTGGTTTGTGTTTAGATATGATTTTTTTTTTTTTTAAACAAAGAATCTATTTGAATACCCATTTAAACTTTGTAACATTAAAAGCTTCAAAATGTGGTTTTAGGTCTAACGTACTTGACTTTTGGAATCAAAAAACTCATCAGACTTCAACCTCAATCCAAACATAATTTCTGGGCTTAAATTGGCTTTTGGACTCTCAAGTTGACTTTTCGAAGGCTTTTGGGATTACAAAAGCCTATCCAAACAAGCTCCTAGGAGATGTAGGAATATGGTTTACTTTGCCAACGCCTACTTCATGAGTAATATAGAAAATGGCGAGAGGTGTTAGTTTTATGATACACTCATAGACGTATTATAATATATCTATCTATATATATAGATATATACAAAAGAAATCAGACACAACCTTGAATATCATCGATAAATGAGAAACTATGCTTGATAATATATAGCTTCTCATTACAAACCACAAATATAGTTCACTATAAGAATTAGATGATGGAAGCTTGTGTATGTGATGTGCAATCTAGAAACTTAGATTTGATCGGGTGATAACTTATACTATAGTTAATTACAGGCAAAATATTAGTCGGCAAAAAAAAAAAAAATTACAGGCAAAATATTAGTCGGCAAAAAGAAAATTACAGGCAAAATATTAGTCTAACAGTATTTTGCCCATTTGATTTGATTATTTAGGTTCTAAAGGCCTTAGACACTTTACAAATTACTATTAAGAAGTTTATTTAATATAAGGGTGTGGGCGATGGGACTATGGGTGGGGTTATGGGCATTGTTTAATTAAAAGAAAGGAAGGATGAAGGATATTTTAATAATTCTTGTTCGGTCCCTGAGGGAGGAGATTCATGGAAGGTAATTAAAAGTTGACAGATATACCCCGGCTATTTTTGTTTTTTTTTTTATTTCTTCCTTTTTGTTCCATGCTTATAATTTATGCCCGTTTTTACTTTGGTCCCAGATTTTTTTTTCTTCAAAAAATGAAATTTAATTTTTTTTATCATAAAACATACTTTTTTTGAATGATAAAATATATTTTAAAAGAATAAAATGTTACATATTATAAGAGTTAGCAGAGAAAAGAAAAGAACTCCTAAAGGGGAAAAACACAACTTAGATTAGAAGAAAACTGAAGAGAAAAAACGACCATGGAATTAAAAAAGAATGAAAATGCCGGAAAGCAAAAAACACAGTTTAATTTTGGGGCACAGTACCCCCACTTTTTCTGGCCTGATGAACAGATCAACGCGTGAAGAAGGGGTGCGGCTTCTCTCCATGGCCTTCCCGTCCTTTTCCTCTTCTTACGCAAAACTATGCCGTTTGAGGGTGCTGGGTCCTTTTTTTTTTTTTAAAAAAAAAAATATATTCAGCAACTTAAAGTATTCTTTCAGTATCACCCAATATCTTAAAATAGTTTTTCTACATCCAGCATCGTAAAATATTTTTTTAATAGCAACGAGCATTCTAAATTTAAGATATAGAGTGTTGGTGAAAAAAATATTTTAAGGGATTAGATGCAAAAAAAATTATTTTAGGATACTGGGTATTATTAAAAAAATTATTTAAGGTGCTAAGTGAGTTAAAAATTAATTTATGATACTAGAGGTTATTAAAAAATACTTTAGAATACAGTTTGTTGGAGAGTACGTAGTTACTATTAAAAAAATATTTGAGGGTTATTAGTGCATCAAAAATTATTTTAGGATATTGGATGTTACTAAAAAAATAATTCAGATTACTGAATATTATTAAAAAAAAAAAAAAAAGAGCCAAACCGCTCCCCCACCCAAAACAGCAGAGTTTTGAGTAAGGGAGAGGAAAATGATAGGAAAGTCACGGAGAGAAGCCAAACTCATGAAGACGTTTGAGAGGGATAAAACAACGTTCGGAAAAATCCTTTTAAAAACCATCTGAAATATTCAAATTTTAATTTGGGTCACTAAACTTAACAAATTATTAATCAGGATACTAGGCGCAAAGTAAGATTTAGAAATTAGATCAAATTACTCCAATACCTCTAAAACCTTACAATGCAATATCTAAAAAAAATTACTAAATCCTTGTGATCAATAAAGATCGGGATGGTTTAGATTTGTTCTCTTATAAATTATAATTAAAATATAAAATATAAAATAAATTTAAACTGTTCAAATTTAATCTGATCATATAGTTTAAAATTGTCATAAAACAAAAAAATAAAAAAATTTTTTTTGTAAGAGATCAAAACTGAATCGGGCATATCTTAGTCTTATAGTTAAAGAAGAGAGAGAAGATGAGAGGGAAATTAACCACCATGTTGCTTTTATCTTTCTTTGTTCTTGTTTACCTTTCAAATAGTTTCCATTCATATAACTAAAATAAACAAAGCGGCTAAAACAATCCAGCGACAAATAAGTATAGAGAGTCTAATTAAAGAAATAACTCATGCGAATAGAACATCGGACTGCGAAATTGATGTTGGCATTTAGAGAGAAGCTAAACACAGATGTATACACAACCTGCGTCATATATTGTTAATAAATCATATCTTATACAAAAAAAAAAAATTCCAATATTTAAAGAAAATGGCATGCATTGTTATAACAAAATGAAGTTTTACCTAAATTTACTGTTTATAGTGTATTAATCTGTGTGTGTGAGATATATATATTTGCCCGTTTTGTATGGTTTTTTTCTTGTTAATTTACAATTTTAGAGCATTAACTTGATTATAGTTATGATTTGAGAGATTGATAAAGGAGAGTTTTGAGATTGATGATGAGAGGTCATTGAGGTAAATTTATAAAATTTCTAAATCCTAATTCATGTGTCCTAATTAATAATTTGTTAAGTTCGGTGACCCAATTAAAATTTAGATATTTCAAATTACTTTTAAATAGATTTTCCCAAAACATTTTAAGTGCGATGGTAGAATTGTAATATTAGAAAAATGGTATAGACAATTTAGTCAAGACGCTTCAAATTATTTAGTCTCGGTTTAAAGGGGGGTTTGGTATAATGATGGAATTGACATTTTAGTCTTATTAGGAAACTATATTTAATAGAGTAGTTTCTGATAAAACTATATTTAAGGCACCAAGCTCCAAAATACGTCTATTCTGAATATAATTTTTCATCATACTATTTTATTTTGTCCGGTCCCACTCAAAAATAATAAAAAAATTTTAAAAAATAAAAATTTTCCTTAATCCCACATCTAAATTAATAAGCAAATAAAATTGATGGAAATTAGATTGTAATTGAAAAATGATAATCATTAATGATGATTGTCTTGTAATTGAGGTTTGTAATAAATGACAATAAATTTCAAAATAATTCATCTTATTGATATTGATTGAGGTTTAGATTAGAAAATTTAGTGTGGAGTCATTATATATGAAGGTTTAGAGAAAGTTTTTAAAAAAATACAAACTTATCTCTCATTTATATTGATAGATTTAAATTAGGAAATTGCAGGTGGGAAAAATACAAAAAAGTAAAAAAAAAAAAAAATCTCTGACTTTGATAAGTTTAAATTAGGAAATTGCTTTTGGAAAAATGTAAAAAAAAAAAAAAAATTGATGGTGATTGGAAAAAGTTAGGAAATGTTATCAATGGAAAATACAAAAAAAAAATTAAAAAAATAAAATTTTAAAAAAAGAAGAAGAAAGAGCATTTATGAGGAAAATTCTACCTTGAGACTATAAATAAAGGAGCAAGGATTGAAGGAAAACACACAGAAAAAATTGGAAAAGCAAAGACATAAGAAAAGAGGCAAGGAATAGTTAAAAACTTGTAGAGAGTGAAATCTATTGTTCATCTTTTGTTTTATCTTGTTTTTCCTCATGTCCCTAAGGAAAGCCTATACTCATATATAGTCAAGTGTCACACATGTGACGCCTCAACACCAATGACTCAAGGGTGGATTTCAATATGATGAGGATTGATTCATTTTTCTTATTGTTTATCATCTTCATCCTCTCTTCTATTTTTCTTTTCTTCTCTATAACCAAAGAAAGCCTATATATGTATAGTTATTGTCATATATGTGAGCCTCAACACTAAGGACCAGAGGGTGGAGCCTAACATGTATGGGTTAACCTTTTTTTTTCCCTTCTTTTATTTGTTTTCTTACTTTGATAGTTTGATTCTTGTTCTTCCTTCTTATTTTCACCTATATATCTTTTTCCTTTTTTTTTTTATTTTTTATTTTTGTATTTTGAAATTGGCCATACAAGTATTTTGATTGTGCGGCTCTTGCTCTCCCTGATCATTTTGTTGGACGGTGCACTCATTTGTGAATATTCGCATGACATGAAGATGTTTGACCCTTCTCATTGATTGTACTATGAGTTAATTAAACCATGGTTTGTATTGCCTTGATTTTTGAAGACAGTATGAGAGTATGTTTCTATGTGTGGAAATCTCATCACTACATTATACCTGGTTGACACCATGGGTTTTGCATTTTTTTATTTATTTTAATTTTTGATTTTTTTATTTTCTCTTAATGATGATTGTCAATTGTTTTTTTTGGCCAATAATGATTGTCAATTTGAACCACCATCCATTATCAATGAAATATTTTTTTATTTTTTTATTTTTCCTCTAATGAATGATTGTGTGGTATGAGACGTAGGAATATGGCTTGCTTTGCCAAGCGGTGCCTATTTGGCTATTTCATGTGTACTATAGAAAATAGTGAGGTGTGTTATAGTTTTTGGGGACACGCACATATAGAAGATAAAGCTAAAATTAATTTACGAATCGATCTTTTCTCTTTTTCTCTTCCTCCACAACAATAATTTCTCTTATTCTTTTCCATTTTTTTCATCATATTTTTCTCCAAAAAACTTCTCTCTTTCCTTTTTTCCTGCCATATATGCAGATGCAACATTAACGGGAACTGACTTGGCTCTAAGTCAAATTGAATAATCTGTAACCAGTCAAAATATCTGTCTGTACAGGTTTTTCATGAATTTCAGCTTAATTAGTATGTGGCTGTGACTTCCAGTTAAATTAAAGCAATAACTAATTGGAAATTTGATGGTTACTTGAATGATTTGGTGCATTAATATAAGAAATAATCAGATACACAATCTTGAATATCTTCAATAAATTACAAAACCCTTTTTTTGACCGACGAAATACCCTAGATATATAAGATAGCTTCTCATGTATAGTGCACGATACGGACTTAATTGAATATATAATATCAGAGTGCATTGCTATGCTTCCTAAATATAATAGTTGGGTGTTGGATGTTAGTTTACCTTATTGAATATATAAAATAATTATAAAAATTCTCAAAGTCGATACCATTAATTATAATTATAATGAACTGGCCAAAAAAAGATACTTATAATGAATTAATTACTTATAAGGTTTAATTGATAAAAGACAAAATCGAGAAATAAATATTAAATACTTCATATGTTATTTCCTCCAATTCTTATCATGAACGCTTAATAAATTTGCATTCTATATGGGCAAAAAAAAATTTACAGTCTATATAAAGTTAATTAAAATTAGTTATTTCTTGTAAAACATTGTACCTAAATTACTCTTAATAAAAATTATTACTAGTTTTTAGGAGAATATCATTTAGATCCTAAATAAGAAAAATAATATATTGAAAAATATCATAATTTGTCCATAATATTCATTTATCAATGTAAACTTTTCTGATGTTATTGTTTATGGTTGGGACCTTAACTCTCTCTCTCTAATCATGTATAGATGTGGACGACGGAATAGTGCATAAGTAAATGTGGGTGGGCAGCGGGAGCGGCTGGCGCATGTGAAGGTTTGGATGATGGGCTGTGGCTATTATATTATATTATTTTATACCATTATTTTCAATAATTTTTCCTTTACCAACTTGTCTCTCCCTGCTTTGTAAACCACCTCCTTCTCCTCCTATTTACTTTAAGATCTGTTTGGGACGTTGGAATTGATTTTGATGAAAATGTAAATGAATATGGATATAGAAATGGAAATAAAAATGGATATGGATATGAATATAAATGAGGTTTAAAAGTGTGTTTGGTGTGTGTTACGAGTGTGAATGATCAATTAAATAGTGCAAGTGTACACTGTCGTAATAAAGTAATATAGAAGTGAGTAGAGTATCGTTCCCATGAGGATTAATTACTAAGTATCAAAATGGATAATTTTAATTCTATTTAGTCGATCGATAAATTGGTGATTGAGAGTACAAATAAAATAAAAATAATTAAATATGAGTGCAGATGATATGAAAACAAATATGAGAAAAAGTCTTAGGGATTAGATTTCACTTAACAAATTCCAGATTGAATCACTTATCTATTCTAGCCCAATTTATTCCACATGATTGATAATCGAGTTTCCCTAATTTAATTACTAGCCTCTTCCAAGGTCAAGCAATTCTATAATTAATTGCTAATCCAATATATTCTTATATGAATTTAAGCAATTAATTATGCATTAAGATTTATGGAACTCAATAAGACTACACAACTCATATGAATATATTCCTATTTCATATGCAAGTTATGGTTTTAATTATAGGATCTACACACATGCATCTCCTTCCAGTCTCAACATGCATATTGTAATCATTCAAAAGTGGCCAATCAAGTGAAAGCATTAAGAACAATAATTAAAACTCAATCATGAAGGAGAAATTAAAACTAGATTTAATAAGTTAAGATTCAATCCGTCATTAGTAAGCTACGTCATCACCCTAGGAAAATGAAAATTTAGCTCATGATAAAATTAAAAAAAAATCAAAATAAATTGACATTATATAAAGCTAGAATGAAATCTTCATAAATACTGCATAAACTTGAATATTAAATTCTCAAACATAAATATACAACAAAAAAGATACATGAAAAACTGAAGAAATCTAGCCGTCCATTTAGGAGGTAAAACCTTCCATGTAGGCAGCATTCAAAAAGTAATACAATACTAAGCCTTTCATGTGGGAGGCATGCATAAAATAATAAAATACTAGGTCTTCCATGTAGGAGGCATGCAAAAAGTAATACAATACATAAAATTAAAAAAAAAAACACACAATTTATTCATAACTGTCAGAGAAAATATCTCTCCCTATCAGAGAAGTATCTCCTTATCAAAGAAAATATCTCCACGCCTCCCTTGAATCTGCGCCTGATGCTTTGTATTTATAGGCAACGTCATGTCACTTTTTCCTTGATGCTACAGTGTTTTGTCAATTTTTTCCACGATGCTACAGTAGTGAACAGTATCCTGTCGGCGAATTTACGTGTTTTTTCCTTGTTGCTATAGTGCTACAGTGATTCCATCCGCTACAGTCACCTCTGTCCGCTACAGTAACATCCTGTTACAGTGATTCCATCATGAATAGTGACCGACGCTACAGTACTGACCTTTTTTATATTTTTTCTTTATTTTTTAAATACTATTTATTTTACACCTAAATATATTATATTAAGCTCAAATATCGTCCATAAAATCATCATATAAGGGAAAATAAATATGTAAATATTTTACTTATCAAATTCCTCCACACTTAGCTGTTGGACGTCCTCAGACAAGGAATGACTAATAAGTGCTTCCAACAAAATTAGAAGTGTCAAGTCATAAGCAAGAACATAATTGTAAAGTAAAGAGATCATAGTATTCATGAATCAACGAAAATATAAATTGGTAACTTTGTTTGAAAATGAATAAACCGAGTTTGTAAGTGTAACTCATTCTTTCAATCTCTCAAGTGTTTAAGGGTAAGTGTTTCGCTCAAATTCAACAAAAAAAATTGCACTACCATAGGTTTGCTAAAAAATTTCAATCTCCATTACCTAATTCACATGCATAATTCAAATCAAAAGGACTTATTAAGGGTTGTAATAGGATTTAGGTAAAAGGAATGTAAAACATGATATGAAAGGCTATATTTAATAAATTTAATAGAACAACAGAAAAATGGGCTTCTTATAAATTTAGCTCATCATAACAACCACAATTCAAATACATGACACATTTTTTTTTTCTTTTTTTCTTTTCTTTTTTGAATTGCAACTATAAAGTTGATTATATATACACCCCCACACTTTGTCAATAGCCCATTTCACAAGAATTTCAAATGCTCCACTAATCTCCTGAATAAGGTAAAAGCACTTGATATATCATTAAAGCACATGTTAATGGGTTGAGAATAAAGAAATAGTCAATTAGGCTCAAAGGAGCTTATCAACGATATAATTGCAAGGTTGGCTATTTGGCTCTAGCTATTGAAAATGAATGCCTTTATCATTTTTGAAGGTGAATGTGAGATGTAATTTCAACTAGATTTAAAGCAAGTTCTAGAGTGACAACTTAATAGGTGAATATCACACATAAGAGAAATAATCATTATAGGCTCAAAAGCTCACGGTTAGGGGTTTTTAAACTCAGTTCATTCAATCTCAAAATTCATCACTAATTGCAACAATTAGTTGTTCATTCATACTATAAAATCTCTAATTCAATTGATCCATACTTAAAACTTATATACTTCTTAAGATCATTGCAAAGCACTTAAACGTGATGATGATTTTTTTTTTTTTTTTACTTTTACTCTTTTTTTTAAGAATGAACAAAAACATGCAACTACTAAAATGCATCTCAGGAGTTAAGAATAACTCCTTACTCGGCCATTTTTTCCACACCCCATGCATCTAATGGTTTTACTAACTAACTAAGAAATTTTTTTTCCTCCTCCCCCAACCTAAATCAGACAGTGTATCCCCAATGTCTTCTAGAGCTTAGAGAAAGTTTTTTTAAACACACAATAAAGTAAAACCAAGAGATTAAGGAAAGTTACAACTGAAGGGTGGTATCTGGGTTCTGCTTCTGACTTCTATATGAAGATTGCCCATCTATTTGCTTGACGAGTAGATTTGGTTTAGGTTCATAGGTTTGCAGTTGATTGAGCAGCTGATCAGCAGTTGGGGCAAAAATTATGGAATGGCGAATAGCTTGGGGTATGAATCCTGTTTCCACAGCATGATCAAGAAAAGACAACAGATTATCATAAAAACCATTAACATTTAACAATCCTAATGGCTTTTTGTGATATTTTAACTTAGCCCAATATGCAACGCTAGAAATGTCATCCAATGTCCCCAAACCACCGGGTAGAGCAATAAAAGCTTGAGCATGGTAGAACATTAGTCCCATTTGTTCAGGCAAGCTTGAAACCTGTAACTCTTATCCTAAGGAAAAAGTGTGATCTTCTAAATCCTTCACCCTTACACTTAAACCCTTACTTCCATTCATGGATGCAAAATGGGCACACTTCTCTTTAGGCCGTGAATGCCTCCCTCATACACAAAGTTGATTTTTCTAGCAACTAATACAATTCCAAGTTCTTTTGCTGCTGTTATAAACTCTCCTTTCTTGCCCAAATCAGGTTCACCAAAAATGCAAATAGATGTAATTCTACATTCTTGTGTGATACCCTTTTTCTCTTTCTTTCTCTCAGACCATGTATGCTTACAAGTGGAAGAGTACATATTTACAAGTGAAAAGTACATGCTTACAAGTAGAAGAGTACATACATATATAACACTAAAACAACGACAACAAAATCACACAGTTTTCAAAGAAGTTTGAAAAAATTTCTGACACAGATGACCGGTGGGCCATTACATGAAGAAATTAAACAAAAAGAGGAAAAAATTCTACAGCGCTGATCACATGTCCACCTTGCACATTTATAGCAGACATTCATTCTTTTAACTCTTCTCTTTTTGGAGTAAGAACTTCTTCCCATTCCCAGTAAAAGGTTTAACAATTGATTTATTAAACTCACCTGCTAAACGTATCTTAGCTTCAATGATCCAGCGTATGTCCTCAGGAAGTCCCAAACGCTTGAATACTTTCATCCTTTCAAGTCGACAGCTATAGAGCTTCCTAAGCACATTTTTGGGAAGAGTGGAAAACCTGTTCTTAAGCTTTGCAAGAGATTCCCCTATGGTAACTTAAAAAGAAACTGATGAAAACTAAAATATCAGTGCAGTGTAGTGTATTTCGGTGAGTAGGAAAGAAATGAGAGAGTAGGAAAGAAATTTTGGGGTTGCCTCCCAAATAGTCGCCCTTCTTAACGTCTTTAGCTAGACAAAAACCAAACCAATTTTTTTTTCTTTTTTTTCTTTATATAATATATATATATATGTATATGTATATATTTTTTTAAAAAATTACTAGATTGAGAACTAACCTGTTGGTTCCTCAAATTTGATGATAGATTTCAAAGTGTTGGGTGCACCTTCATTGCATTCTTTGAGTCTTTGGCCATTAACTTTGAATTTTCGATCACCATCTTGAATCTCCATAGTTCCATATGGCCATACTTGAATTACAGTAAAAGAACCTGAACACCACGATCTCAGCTTTCCTGGAAAGAGCTTTAACCTTGAGTTGTATAAAAGCACTTTTTGTCCCGGTATAAACTCTCTTCTCAAAATTCTTCTATCATGCCACATTTTTGTCTTCTCCTTGTATAACTTGGCATTTTCATAAGCTTGCTCTCTGAATTCTTCAAGGTCATTGAGTTGGAGAAGCCTTTTCTCACCAGTAGTCTTTAAGTCAAAATTTAATGCTTTTATTGCCCAATATGCTTTGTGCTCCATTTCTACTGGAAGATGGCATGCTTTTCCGTAGACCAATTGATATGGGGATGTACCAATTGGTGTCTTGAAGGCAGTTCTATAAGCCCAGAGTGCATCATCTAACTTTTGAGCCTAGTCCTTCCGATTGGAATTCACCGTCTTTTCTAAGATCCACTTCAGTTCTCTGTTCGAGATTTCCACCTACCCACTAGTTTGTGGATGATATAGAGTTGCAACCTTATGAGTTACTCCATATTTAGCTAACACAGACTGAAGTTGTTGTTTACAAAAATGTCTTCCTTCATCGCTAATAATAGCTCTAGGCACTCCAAATCATGTAAAAATATTTTTCCTCAGAAACTTCACAACTACCAGAGAATCATTTGTAGGAAAAGTAGCTGCTTCAACATACTTGGAGACATAATCAACAGCTACCAAAATGAACTCATTTCTAAATGAAGATGGAAAAGGCCCCATAAAATTGATCCCCTATACGTCGAAAAGTTCAACTTCTAAGATGTTGGTTAAAGGGGTTTCATGTCTCCTTGAGATATTTCCTGTTCTTTGACATCTGTCACAGGTTGCCACAAGTCTATGAGCATCCTTGAAGAGTGTAGGCCAGTAAATACTGATTGAAGGACTTTAGTAACTGTTCTATTTGCTCCAAAATAACCACCATATGGGGATGAATGGCATTGATTTAAGATGCTGTCCATTTCTTCTTCAGGAACACATCGCCTGATAATTCGATCTGGGCTTTGTTTGTATAAGAACGGATCCTCCCAAAAGTAATGCCTTACATCAACCAGAAACTTCTTCTTTTGTATTTTAGAAAGTTCTTAAGGCATTACCCCGCTTGCAAAATAATTCACAATATCAGCATACAAAGGAGTAGGTTGTAACTGTATGATAAAAAGTTGCTCATCTAGGAAATTCTCCTGGATTGGTGATTCTCTCTTTCGTTCTGGTGGTTCTAACCGAGAAAGATGATCTGCAATGAGATTATCGGTCCCTTTTTTGTCTTTGATCTCCAAGTCAAATTCTTGTAGTAGAAGCACCCATATGATCAGTCTGGGCTTTGTATCTTTCTTCTCAATCAAGTATTTGATTGCTCAGTAGTCCGTCCAGACAATGACCTTCGACCCGATCAAGTATGCTCTGAATTTGTCGAATGCAAACACTACTGCTAATAGCTCCTTTTCTATTGTTGCATAATTCAGCTTTGCATCTGAGAGTGTCCTGTTGGCATAATAGATGGCATGAAAGACCTTGTCTTTTCTTTGGACCAAAACAGCTCCAACTCCATAATCACTTGCATCGCACATCATTTCAAATGGAAGACTCCAATCTGGAGCTATGATAACTGGTGTAGAAGTCAAGGCACTTTTTAAAGTTTGGAAGGCTGATAAGAACTCCTTATTAAACACAAAGGGAGTGTTTTTCTCCAACAGCATGCAAAGTGGCTTTGTGATTTTTGAGAAGTCCTTGATGAATCTTCTATAGAAGCCAACATGTCCCAAAAAACTCCGAATGCCCTTAATTGAGGAAGGAGGTGGTAGCTTTTGAATTGTTTCAATCTTAGCTCAGTACACTTCAATGCCTCGATCAGATACCTTGTGACCCAGCACGATTCCTTCTTTCACCATAAAATGGCATTTCTCCCAATTTAGAACCAAGTTTGTCTCCATACAACGTTGCAAGACTTTTTCCAAATGTGAAAGACAATGATCAAATGATTCTCCAAAACTGAAAAATCATCCATGAATACCTCAATGGACCTTTCCACCATGTCTAAGAAGATCACCATCATACTCCTTTGAAATGTTGCTGGTGGCTTACATAGACCAAATGGCATTTTTCTAAAGGCAAAGGTACCATATGGACATGTAAAAGTTGTTTTCTCTTGATCCTCCGGTTCAATTGTAATTTGATTATATCCTGTGTACCTGTCCAGGAAACAATAATAGGATTTCCCTGTTAGTCTGTCAAGCATCTGGTCTATAAATGGCAGAGGGAAGTGATCTTTTCTGGTGGCTTTATTGAACTTTCTGTAGTCAATGCACACTCTCCATCCAGTCACCGTTCGTTGTGGAATCAGTTCATTTTTCTCGTTGGGCACTACTGTCATTTCACCTTTCTTTGGAACAACTTGAACTGGGCTTACCCATTGACTGTCAGAGATTGGGTAGATTATACTAGCATCTAGCCACTTTATTACCTCCTTTCTCACCACCTCCTTCATATTCGGATTGAGTCTTCTCTGGTGCTCAACTGTTGGCTTGTAGTTGTCCTCCATTAAGATCTTATGCATACAAATTGAAGGACTAATCCCTCTTATATCAGCTATTGACCATCCAAATGCTGCTTTATACTCCCTTAGAACTCTTAATAACTTTTTTTCTTCTTCAAGAGTAAGAGCTGCAGAGACGATTACAGGTATTGTTGAATTTCCTCCCAGATAAACATACTTCAAGTGGGATGGCAGTATTTTCAACTCCAGTACTGGTGGTTTCTCTATTGATGGTACCGGCTTACTTGGCCTTTCCCCAAGATCTTCAAATGGTTTCTTGATAAAAATTGGGGAATTTTCTTCCAGGTACTTAATATGCTCCAATGGTTACTTGGCATTGCGTGCTCACATGAGGTTCTCCACATTGATCACAAGCTTCCGCAGGAGTGTTGATTACATTTGCTTCAGTTGTCAATGATCCTACTTGCTTGGATATAGATGCAACTTGAGAAGACAAAGTTGTAAGGACATCTATATTAAAAACTGATTTAAAATATAAAAATTAATTTAAATTAAATTCTGACAGTCCAAAATGGATCTAGACACTCCATATTGGTGATGAGCACTTTGATGAGCATAAAATTTGCTCCTAGGGAAAAAGATTTCACTTAATGAGCACAAAATGATTAATAAATATAAATATTATATCTTATAGTTACGATCAAGATTAACTACCAAATATGTCTCATATTAAGGATGGGAGAGAGTTACTTATTGAGTATTTAAAATATTTTTAGCAATTCTTAATCTTGATTAACATGTTAGCTTAAGTCATAATTGTATTTAAAGGATTTGGGCGTACCTGGAATCCAACTGATTCTCTGAAGTACCCACACGAGATAGGAGCATCAATATGGACTCCAATCATGTTATATGGAAGAGTCACCATAGGAAGGAGAAGAGGTCCAGAGAGGGAAGTTACAAGGGAGTTTCTATATTGGTGTATTCAATTGACACTCATAAACTGATAATTATCCCATATATTACGTAGGGGAAGTTATTATGATTTGAATTTCAAATTATAAGGACAAAATTCGTCCTCTATACCTATATCTCTCGATATGTATATAATAGCCCTATTTGAATTAGGCTTAGGCCCTAATCTATCAAGGATTTTTTTTTTGGTCAAATGAATATTGATTCCCAGCTAAAGAAGAGCAATATCATCCAGTACAAACTAATATCCAAAGAGATAGAGAGAACAAATTAAACAAATACATCAAAAACGAAACACACAATGGATAAAACTGAAGAAAGAAATTAACCAACACCCGTTCTATGGCCTGAAGCTGAGGTATTTTCAGACGTTGCATGGATCTCTGGAGCATCAGAAGTCAGAATGATGATCAAAGAGAGTGATGGTTGTTGTACCCACCCCGAAGGGCACACTCCCTTACAAGCCTCTGCTGCTAGATGGTCAGCTGCAGCATTTCCTAACCTTGGAGAAAAACTAAGAGAGAACCCAACTTTTGATGCTAACAGATGCAAGATCTCCTGAACAATACCTCTGCATCTCCATTCATATAGAGTAGGATGTTGTAAAGACACACTATTATGCAGGAATAGGGAATCAGTTTCAAAGACTACCTTCTCATGTCCTAAGTCCATGGCTAACATCAATGCACGTTGCAATGCTAGAGCTTCTGTCCTAAGTCCATGGCTAATCTATCAAGGATTGACTAGGCATATTCCAATAGAATTCCATAAAAAATTATTCACAAAAACAATATCATTTTTATTTATTTCATGTTTCATTTTTATAATTAAATTAAAAAAGGATAAAACTTAGGTTTATTTACTCATATTCATTAAATCCAATTCTCTAATCACTTCTTGTCATATATAATTTTAATTAATAATAATTGTCCTACGTAACATTGAATTTTTGAAATTTAATCAATATGAATTTTTATTTTTAAGAAAAGTATGCATATGTGTAACAACAAGTTGTTTGTTGATGTGATAAGTGACATCACCCCATAAGAAGAAGTTTTGAAACCAAATTGATTATATCCTTATCAAATTAAGAGGATGTATATTTGTGTGTGATACAATTATTTAATTTTGCGAAAGTTTACGTTTATTCTCAAAGTAGAACGGAAATATTTTTTTTTTAATTAAAAAACAGTTTAGGTCCAGCAGGCTCGAGACCAACCTTTGTTGGCAGTAAAAGGGGAATATATTATATTTAAGGCAAAATAGAAAAAACATGGGAGAATTCTAAAAAGTACCATTTGAACATTAAAATCATGTTGACAAGGAGCGTAATGGAATTAACAAAAAGAGTAATGGGATTGACAACACAAATTCTTGTCAAATAACTAATTAGGGATTTTGAAGTTCAAGTGGTATGTTTTTGGAATTTTCCCAAAAACCTTTAATATATTTCACTCAAATTTTAATACATTTTAACGTATTTTAATTTGATTCTTATTTTATAATTTCTAATTTTTATTCACCCCTTAATTTAGCTTCTTATCTTTCAAAAATTATTTTTATATTATATTCCTGCTCTCTAATATAAAAAAAAAACTATTTAATAGAAGTTTTATTTAAGCTTGGGATTTTGAATCAAAATTAAATAAAATGAAATGATAATAAAAATTTAATAAAATGAAGTGATCAATCACGGGCCATACATAAGTCATGAGATGCCCTAGGCCTCTAACGAATAATTAAATTAAACCGGCTTTAAATTTGTCCCATACATGAACACCAAATCTCAAGGGTTCCAACCTTTCGGCTCTGCAGCCTGCCCCTGCTTCCTTTTTTTAATCGACCTCCTGCAAACACTTTTTTTTTTTTATTATTTGTTTATAGATAAAATAAGAAAGATATTTTAAAATTAAAAAAGTGCTGAAAAATATGTTGTTACAAAATTTTTATATAAAAATATCTAAGGACATATATTCTTGTGCGGGTGAAACACATTTTAGCGGGTTTAACTCTTCTTCAAATACATGCTGACATATTTTTAGTTATATGTAATTATGTTTTCTAATGCATATAATTAAATAACAAAGATATGAGTGTGGGTTGCATATTGATAGAATTATGCCCGGTATTATTTACTCTATTGTGACTTGTGTCATAGGCCTGCGTTCCCATTTTTGGTTTTCTTATCATGTACGTGTTTATTTTGCAGGGTGAAGCTTTGTTTCAGACTCATGAGAATTTGGAGCACCTTGCAATGATGGAAAGGGTGCTCGGACCGTTGCCTCATCACATGTTGAAGAGAGCAGAGTAAGTGATAAATATATATTTTATAATTAAATAGGTACATATTATAGGATACGATTGATTAAATTTATTGATATTTTGTATCTATTGAATTATCTTTAATTTATTTTCTATCTTTTAATTAAGTTTAGGAAAAAAATTTTTGATATAAAATCTATTTATATCCTATTTTATTATGCAGGGATATTATATGAAGAAAAGAGATGACAAAAATCAAACTAAATAAAAAATAGCATCACAAGCTATCAACAATACATTGGTCCCACGGCAATTGAAGGTGAAGCAAGATTCAAATGTAATATATCGCATGGCGTGATATATCAGAAAACGTAAAGTTGTTGTTTTGCTTAGATTAGATGCAGGGTCCACGCAAGGAAAAAGAAAAAAAGAAAAAGAAAATCAATTGGTCCCAAGATTCGCATACGAAGTGGCAAAGGGCTATAATATATCTGTTGAAATAAAACGAAAATAAAAAGATATAGGATTTGGATAAAACAATGGCCACCTGCCCATCCAAGGATCTATAAAAAGGGGGAGAGTGTAGCAAATGGAGGACACATCAAAGTAGAACAAGAAAGTCAGCAGTGGAGATCGAGTGGAAAGAGGAACAAACAATTAAGGGTTGGGGCACTGAAATTCAACATATTTGATTTTTCTTCATCTTTCTCTTCATTCTTTAAATCTGAATTTCTTTGTTTCATTAGGGATTTATTTTAGCCATGAGTGGTCAATTTTCTTTTTTGACCTAGAGAAACTATGAACTCACTAGTGAACTATATTTTATTTCCATGATTTCTTAGTTATGATTTATGTTAATTTTAGTTACTTAATCTTGCTTTATTATGTCCGTTTGATGATTGGCCACCATTAGATATGAATTTGAGCATTAGGATTTACCCTAACGAAGGGAATTTTAATTAGGCTCTTAGATTAAGTAATATGATATTAGATTATGATTTAATTTATGATTAGGATAGACATATACTTAATAGTCCCATATAATTGTTGAAGAGTGTGTTTGAGTTATCTTGCCTCTTGAGTAATTAGGTTAGACATAACAATTATACTTAAGAGAGGGTTGTGAGTGAACTGACAGGTACTTATAGCTATTAATACTTGAGATTAACAAAAATTAACATTTGAGATAAACTAATTAAATGGATTTAAGATTTGGGGTGCTAGTGAGGGATTAGTGACTCTAGGTTGTGTTTGATATTGATAGTTTTCGTTATTTAATTTCTTTGAATTTACTCATAACTAGATTTGTTTGACTTAAAATAAATTGAGATTTTAATACCTAAAAATTAATTGATTGAATCCTCATGGGACGATACTCTACTTATCACTTTATTACTTGGCATGACACGTATACTTGTGGAGCGCATCAAGTTTTTGGCGTCGTTGCGAGGGAATCAAGGCAACTAATTTTTAGTATTAGAGGACCTTTAATATTTTAAGCTTAAGCAAATTTTTTTAGGTTTGATACTTGATCTTTGTCTCTTTGTCTTTGCAGTGCTTTACATTATATGTTAGGGACAGTAAAGAAAACATTCAAGAAGACAAAGAAGATTAGCGAACTTTTAGAGACAACATTACCTCAGCATTAAAATCACGAGGAAGAAGAAACCATAAGTAAAGATATGGCTGAGGATGAGAATGATACATTGGGTGTCAATGATTTTCTAGAAAGGCAATCTCAAGGTTATCAGTCCGGAATCAAAGTACCTGCGTTTCAAGTCAACAATTTTGAAATCAAGCAAGCTATGCTTAAGATGCTTGAACTACAGGGTCAGTATGTAGGAAACAACACAGAAGATCCAAATCGGCATCTCATACAATTTCTTAATGTTTGTGACTGTTCCAAGCAGAATGAAGTTCCTAGTGATGTGATCTGTCTTCGGCTCTTTCTATACTCTCTGCAAGGAAAAGCCAAAGAATGGCTCAATGGTTTAGAAGAGGGTAGCATAACCTCTTGGGAGACCTTGGAAGAAAAGTTCAGATCAAGATTCTTTCCACACAACAAAATGGTAGATGCAAGAGCTGCTCTGACTAACTTTTGTCAATAGCTTGGTGAACATTTGTATGAAGCTTGGGAGAGATTAAAGTTGCTTGTCAGGCAAAGTCCATGTCATAATCTAGAAAAATGGGTATTGCTTCAATTCTTTTGTACTCGTTTGACTTTTGAATCTAAATCTGAATTGAACGCCGTCACTAATGGGGGAATTACAAAGCAACCAATAAATCATGTCTGGAAATGTTTAGATGGCTTATCAGCTGACTTTATCCAGAACAACAATGAAAGAAGGTCAATGAAGAAAGTTACTGAGGACCCTTCTCCACTGTTAATGGCAATGTTACATACTATCAATAAGAGGTTTGACCACCTAGAAGCTCAAGTAAATAGATCCAATGATAGACACATGGAAGTGAAAGCTATTTATGCGCCTTGTGATTATTGTGGAAATAGTCATGCTAATGGACAATGCCTTATATCTCAATGGATAGAGCCAGTAAACTATGTAGGGAATTACTATGGTAATAATCAAAGTGATCCATACTCAAATAACTATAATTCTGGGTGGCGTAACAATCCTAACTTCTCTTGTAAACATGGTGCCACTCTTAATCAAGCATCAACTTCTAATACGAAGCAAGTTTTACCTCCTGGCTTCTATCGATTTGAAAAGCAGAATGTAAAGCCATTACCCTTAGAAATGGTAAAGAATTACTTGAAGTGCAGCAGCCAACAACGAAACCTTTAGGTTCTAATGGCAAAGAAACTCCAGAGGTTCTTGCATAAAATGATGAAAGGTCAACACAAAAGGTTAAGGGATTAGATGAAGACAGAGACTCCCAAACGAAAGAGGTAAAAAAAAGGGGGACAACTACTGAAACTCCTAAATGGAGACCACCTCTACCATTTCCTCAAAGATTTCAAAAGAAGGCATTTGATGAGCAATACAAGAAGTTTTTGGATATCTTCAAGCAATTACACATTAACATCCCATTGATAGAAGCTTTGGAGCAAATGCCTAAGTATGCTAAGTACCTAAAAGAGATGTTAAGTAAGAAGAAGCATTCTAAATTTGCTACTGTAGCACTGACCAAGGAGATCACTAGTGTCATTAAGCCTAATGTTCCTTTAAAGTGTAAAGATCTTGGTTCTTTCACTATTCCATGCGTGATTGGTGACAAATTTGAAGGCCGTGCTTTGTGTGATTTGGGGTCTGCTGTGAATCTTATGTCTCTATCTCTTTTTAAGAAACTTCAGCTGGGGGTGGCCACTCCTACAACTGTTACACTCAAGTTAGCTGATCAAAGTTTTTCTTATCCACATGGTATCATTAATGATGTGTTGGTGAAAGTTAGATCTTTTATCTATCCTGTGGACTTCATTGTTCTTGACATGGAAAAGGATAAAGAGATTCTGCTAATTGTTGGGAGACCATTCCTAGCTACTGCAAGATCATTGGTGGATGTCGAACAAGGAGAGATAATTCTACGACTTGATGATGAGCAAGTCAAGTTTAAGAGGGACAAAGCAACCGAGTATCAAAATGACTTTAAACAGTATGCAAAGTTTGTTGTGATAGATGACCTCAATTTAGCTGAATTGGATTCATTTGCCATTAAAGAGCCCCTTAAAACAACTATCAATGTTGAAAAAAATATGGTGGAGAATGCTCATAGGCAAAGTGAGCAAGTTTTGAACACCTCTGCATCCTTCTATGCATTACATTGGCATTGCTTGGTTCAACCTCTATGACCTTTTGACATAGTCAGGATGAAGACTATAAAACAAGCGCTTATTGGGAGGCAACCCAATGATTTGATTTTCATTTATTATTTTTTCTTTTTTTCTTATTTTTATTCAGGTTTAAAGATGATCACTCCTCTTGTGGCTGCAAATTCTTGCTCATGCACTCTTTCCTCTCTCAAAATTTAAATCATCCTACATGGTACTAGATGAAGAACTCCACATCAGAATCAGAGATCTAAACTAGGGGAGTACTAGTTCCTTTCCCACTTTATTGATTTTTGAAACATTGAGGACAATGTTTGATTTAAGTATGGGGGAGGGGATATGATTTTTTTTTTTTGTGCTTGTCCTTATGCAATTGAAGAGAATTTTTCTTGGCAAAAGTTAAAATTTTTGCATTGCTTACGATTGACCTTAACTTTGAACCTTCCCCATCTTAGAGAGTGCTATTAAAATAAAAAATTAAAATAGAAAGGAATGCTTCAATTAAACCTCTAAGCCTTGATTTTTTGTATAAATCTTGAGATAGATGGGTTATGAGAATAGGGAATAGTTTGTAATATGATCAATAAATTATTAGTTTATGAATATTTTGATACCTGATTTCTTTAGGAAATTAGATTATAACCCTTGCTGGCTAAGTAAGATTTTGTTTAAGGACATGACTCAGGTGAAAAAAAAAACGTATAAAAGAAAAGAAAAAAACGGCAAAGAATAAGAAACACAACTCCAATGGCTTCTCTAGACCTAACTTAATAACCGGGGGCACTTCATCACCAATGTTGACACTCGTGTCAAACGGCGAAGTCAACGAGGGTTATGAGTTGGGCTAAAAGCCTCTTGAGGTATCTATTGGAGTAACTGAGTAACCAGTGCTGCATCACCCATGTGCAGGGTCACGTCAAAAGGGGATCTACAACAGTTCAAAATAAAAAAAAAAAAAAAAAGAAAGAAAATAAATGAGGCAATTTTCTACTTGAGAATCTTGAGTAAATTAAATGAAAGGCTTAGTTAAGTGGGGGCATTTGATTTTTTCTAAAAGAGTTTAGTAGCGTAATATCCTTTTACTAATCTTATTTTTGCACTTATTACTTGCCGAGCCTTTGATCATAGGACATTAAGAGATTATTACAATTGTTTAAGGCTATTGACTTAGTGACCATTCTTATAAGACATTAAACTGAATAGAATTTGATAGTATGATCTAAGTGTGGTAGTGTGCTACTCTCTATTTAGGAATTTCATAAGTAATGTGCTTTTTGTTCAAATAATGATTTTTCTTTCATTTGCTTGAGGACAAGAAAATGTCCAAGTGTGGGGAAATTTGATAAATATATATTTTATAAGTAAATAGGTACACATTTTAGGATACAATTGATTAAATTTATTGATATTTTGTATCTATTTAATTATCTTTAATTTATTTTCTATCTTTTAATTAAATTTAGGATAAAAATAAATTTAGATATAAAATCTATTTATATCCTATTTTATTATGCAGGAGATATTATATGAAGAAAAGAGATAACAAAAATCAAACTAAATAAAAAATAGGAGCACAAGCTATCAACAATACATGGGTCCCACGGCAAGAAGCAAGATTCAAATGTAATATATCGCATGGCGTGATATATCAGAAAACGTAAAGTTGTTGTTTTAATTTGCTTAGATTAGATGCAGGGTCCACGCAAGGAAAAAGAAAAAAAGAAAAAGAAAATCAATTGGTCCCAAGATTCGCATACGAAGTGGCAAAGGGATATAATATATCTGTTGAAATAAAACGAAAATAAAAAGATATAGGATTTGGATAAAACAATGGCCACCTGCCCATCCAAGGATCTATAAAAAGGGGGAGAGTGTAGCAAATGGAGGACACATCAAAGTAGAACAAGAAAGTCAGCAGTGGAGATCGAGTGGAAAGAGGAACAAACAATTAAGGGTTGGGGCACTGAAATTCAACATATTTGATTTTTCTTCATCTTTCTCTTCATTCTTTAAATCTGAATTTCTTTGTTTCATTAGGGATTTATTTTAGCCATGAGTGGCCAATTTTCTTTTTTGACCTAGAGAAACTATGAACTCATTAGTGAACTATATTTTATTTCCATGATTTATTAGTTATGATTTATGTTAATTTTAGTTACTTAATCTTGCTTTATTATGTCCGTTTGATGATTGGCCACCATTAGATATGAATTTGAGCATTAGGATTTACCCTGATGAAGGGAATTTTAATTAGGCTCTTAGATTAAGTAATATGATATTAGATTATGATTTAATTTATGATTAGGATAGACATATACTTAATAGTCCCATATAATTGTTGAAGAGTGTGTTTGAGTTATCTTTTTTTTTTTTTTTTTGATTTACAATCCAAAACTAAAACTACTTAAAACTCAATATCATTACATAAAACTTCAGCCAGGAACTGAGGAGGCTCGACGAACGATACAACCCCCATAGGCAAGCCCAATGAATGCTTCGCAAGATGGTCAGCTGCATGATTTACCTCCCGACTACACCATTTTGAGTTATCTTGCCTCTTGAGTAATTAGGTTAGACATAACTATTATACTTAAGAGAGGGTTGTGAGTGAACTGACATGTACTTATAGCTATTAATACTCGAGATTAACAAAAATTAACATTTGAGATAAACTAATTAAATGGATTTAAGATTTGGGGTGCTAGTGAGGGATTAGTGACTCTATGTTGTGTTTGATATTGATAGTTTTCGTTATTTAATTTCTTTGAATTTACTCATAATTAGATTCTTTTGACTTAAAAGAAATTGAGATTTTAATACTTAAAAATTGATTGATTGATTCCTCGTTGAACGATACTCTACTTATCACTTTATTACTTAGTACGACCCGTATACTTGCGGAGCGCATCAATAAGTGATTGTACCTTGGGGTTTTAAAGAAGTCATCGATGATAAATAATGTTGTTGCCTTTTGTAGCCGACATGCTGAGAAGTATGTTAGAAGGGGTAGACTGGTTTGGCCAGAGGGGGCCACTTCTAGGGATAGTATTAAAGCTGTAATGAAGCTGCCTCGGCTTCAGGTGAGTTTGCAGTTCCTGCATTGTACAAGCCTGTGTATCATGTGGTGTCTGGTTTTGGTTTTTATAGTAAAGCTGTTGGATTTATTTGACTCAAATGTAATGTGATGGTGCAGAATCTGGTAATGCAGCATGTTGATCATTCGGCTGGAGATCTAATACATGTGTTGCAGGGTTGACTTAGATATGACCCTTTTGAAAGATTAACTGCTAGGGAGGCTCTAAGACATCCTTTCTTTACGTGAGATCACCTTAGGAGATAGCCTTTTTTAACATTTAATACTTGCGGTTGGAAGCCTGTTACCGCAATGCTTAATTATTTTTAGATTCACCCCCTCCACTGAAAAATTTGTGTTTTTATTTTAATCCTAAGAATACAATGTAAATATAAGATGACGTACTATGCTGGTAACAATGTAGCCCTTGTAATTTTTCTTTAGCTCTCGACGCTTTACAACTTGGTTATTTTTCTTTAAAAAGCTTTGAATCATTATTATTTTAGAAATTTAAGATTTTTAAATAAACTAGTGAAAGGAGAAGATTGCCGCATATTAGTGATCAATAGTAATTCAAACTATAAGGCAAAATGATATTAATCTGCTTTGCTGCAGTGAACATGACTGTAAAACAACTATATTTTTAAACATAAAGGCAAAATGATATTAATCTGCTTTTCCACAGTGCAAAATGATAATCCTTCACGTCCTAAATGTAAGGAAAACCCAGATGCTTTATTTTTTTTAATTTAGAAATATAAATAATATTAAAAAGCAGATTAGTGGTAGTTCGAACCGATTAGTGGTGGTGATACAAGTACACTACAAAAAAAGGTATTTTGTAGCGGTGCAATTGTAGCGATTATATTAAACCGCTACAAATTATAGTATTTGTAGCGGTTTTAACCTAAACCACTACAACTTTGTAGCGGCAAGCTACGCGCCAAGTGGCGAGACAGATTAGCCACGTTTTTTTGTAGCAATTGGGTAGACAAAATCGCTAGAAATTTGGCGCGAAATTCCCGCCAAAACTTGTAGCGGTGATTTTGTAGCGGTTAATACACAGAAACCGCTACAATATTCCCACCACTTGGCACGACCAAGCCCCGCCAACAGTGTAGCAGTTATTTGTAGCGGTTAAAGCAACCAAACCGCTGTAACATACCAAAGGTCAGCATTTTGTAGCGGTTATAGGGTATAACCGCTACAGAATTTCAAACGTTGTTATCATTTGTAGCGGTTATTGTAGAACCGCTACAAATTTAATTATTTGTAGCAGTTATAGTAGCGGTCATTTTAATAGCCGCTACTAATATCTGGCCTATTTAAGCCACTACCTTCCTCATTTCTCCTTTTGCTCATTTTGTTTCTAGAGGTTTCTCTGAGTGATTTCTTCAAGATTTGAGCGTTCAGACGTCTGTGTAGGAGTTTTTTCTACAGTATTTGCACTTAAGGTACGTATTTTATTTGTATTTGTATTTTTATTAGATTTTTGCATAATAATGTGACTAATTTTATTTTATTTTTGATTTGTACAGTTGATATGGCTTCAAATCAGGATAAGGGGAAGGCCTCTGAGGTCCTCAGACCGATTTTACGGGGAGGCAGCAGGCGGGCAGGGGGTAGAGGGAGGGGACAGTGGGGAGGCAGGGCGACCGCGGCATCTCAGCCCATCCCCCCACAGGAATCGACCCTACCACAGGCACCGCAGACGATCCCACAGGAGACAACCACACCAGAGGTGCCTGAGGTTGAGGGGGCCAGATATTAGCGTCGAGGACTTCCTCAACGAGGAGGAGTTCAAGATCCTGATTGGGTTCAGGGAGATGGAGCAGTTCCTCGATGAGGAGGACGCTCGGGAGCAGAACAACCCGCGAGGGTCGTCTTCGCGGTCCACTGGGTTTGAGGTACAGGTCGAAGGTAAATTAATTTTTTAATTGAGTAAATTATTTATTTAAATTATAAATGTTAACTTTGAATTACAATTTATCTAATGTGCGGTAAACTATGCAGACGAGCAGGGGAACGTTTCGACGAGGAGGCTAGACGTGGCCGGTGTGAACAGCTTGGACCAGAGCCTGCGAGTTATAGTGCCGTGGAATGAGGGCACTGACCAGCCCATCCACAATGGGGGTCACCTGCTCAACCACTTCCTAAACGACCTGGGCGCGAACTGGATGCTTCCCCCTTCACTTCAGGACGTGGAGGCACATTCCGAGGGGGCCGAAGGACCAGGCTTGGGAGGAGGTGGTTCAGGTAATTAAAATTATTTAATTATTATTTTTTTGTAATTAATTCTATTTAATTAATATTTTTTAAATTATGTTTTTTGTAATTATTGATATTTAAATAATTATTTTTCAGCTGCGGTTTGCCGTCCGGGCCAACCGGAAGAGGTACGCCCTCATGAAGATGGGTGACGCCTGGAGGAACAGGAGGAACCGTCTTTTCTACAAGGTTAACAAGGACAGGACGATGCCTCTAGAGCAGCTGATCGAGAGTGTCCCGGACGGTGTGTCGCCGAACGACTGGGCGAGTTTCGTCCAGTTCAGGAGGAGCGCTAAGGCGCAGGTAATGTATTTATTAGATTTTTTATATATAATTTTGTAATTGTTAAATATTAAATTATAATTTCAATTTAATTTATATTTAATTTTAAATTATAATACATTTAATTTTTTTTTCCAGGAGCTTTCTCAAAGGAACACCGAGATCCGTGTGCAGCAGACGATCCACCACATAGCAGGATTGAAGACCTTTGCTGTGACCTATAGTGAGCTGGTAACTTTTCAAAATATCACTTACTTTTAGCTGATTATTTCATAATACTAATTAAATTTTGTAATTTTTTTAGGAGACGAAGGCACAGCAGGAGAACTGTCAGACGGACTATGGGGAGTTGTACGCTATCACACACAGACACCGTGACGGGACTGCAACCTCTCAGCAGGCAGAGGTGGCCATTGTAAGTAATTTTACTATTATAATTTTTATAAAACCAATTTAATAGTGAAAAATGCTAATTAGTAATTGTTTCATAAAATGGCAGGAGCGGATGCAGCAGTCGCAGGGTGAGCTGCGACAGACCCAGCTTGAGGAGTCACAGGGGTCAGTGGACCTGACGGCTCCTTTGAAGGCGGGTCTGGCTCAGGCTGAGCACCCCGGACACGTGCGGGGGATGGGGATAGGCGCCAGACCTAGCATGATCTACGGCAGGAGCGCCGCCTCTGAGGCTGGCAGCTCTAGAGGGGTCAGACGTCCAAGGGACGAGTCTATTGACCAGCTACGGTCAGATTTGGAGCAGTAGATGGCGTAGCAGCAGCAGCAGATGCAAGTACAGCATATGCAGCAGATGCAGTTGCACGATGATTTGATCTATGCTCAGCAGACGCAATGGCGTGAAATCGTGAACAACATGCTCGAGGGGGCATGGAGTCGCCTGTTCCCGAACGAGCAGCATCCAATGGTTCCTCCTGTCCCTCGCTACATCGTCCCGAGTACTACTACTCCTCCTCCTGCTCCTGCTCCTGCTCCTGCTAATGACGATGGTGCGGTTCACTCTACGCAGCGGCCCGATCCAGCAGCACCTGAGGGAGCCCCACCTGAGGGAGCACCAGATGATCAGCCCCCAACTACTTAGTTTAGGACATTCTTTTTTTGAAACATTTGTAAATATATATATATATATGAGTTTGTATTTCAGAACTTTCTTATTGTGTTTAATATAATTATATTTATATTATTAGATCGCGTTTTTGAATTTATGAATTAATTACAATAATATTATTTATATTTCTAAATTAAAAAAAACAAAGCATATATATTTGTAGCGGTTATTAAATAAAAACCGGTACAACTATATATATAGTTGTAGCAGTTTCTCTTGTGCAACCGCTACAACTATATATATTAGTAGCGGTTCTACAATAGAAACCGCTACAAACATGTATATCTTTGTAGCGGTTTTACTATAAAAACCGCTACAAATACTCAACATTTGAATTTTGAAATTTGCCGCCTTTGTGCATATTTGTAGCGGTTATGTTATCTATAACCGCTACAAATAAAAATTAATTTTTAAATTTGTTGTCCAACGGCTTTAATGTTAGTAGCGGTTTTATATATATAACCGCTACAAATACTCAACAAGTAAATTTTGAATTTCCCACCAATGTTAACGGCTTGAAAATTAGTAGCGGTGTTATATATATAACCGCTACAAATACTCAACATATAAATTTTGAATTTCCCACCAATGTGTAATGGCTTGAAAATTAGTAGCGGTTTTATATATATAACCGCTACTAATATTTTATAACTGTAGCGGTTAGTGTAGCGGTTTTAGAACCGGTACAAAATTATAAACGTTGGAATTTCAGAATATAAGGTTCTTGGCATTCGTCATTATCTTCTCACTCATCTTCTCTATACTTTCTTCTCTCTCACTTGTAGCTATGGATAAATCATGGATCAGGTTTCCATGCAATTCTCCTGAATATTTGTATGGATTAAACAGTTTCTTAGATTTCGTATTCACTCATGCCAGCTGTAACGGCAAGATTGTCTGTCCGTGTCGGAAATGCAAGTTCAAGAAGTGGCATGCACGAAATGTTGTGAAGTAACATTTGCTTGTGAAGCCTTTCCTTGAGGACTATACGTTCTGGGCAGTTCATGGTGAGAAGGCCGGCATTAGATATGACGATGCTCTTCCTCGAAGTTCTCAAGTAGGCGTTCAAGTAGATGAAGATGATCCTGTGAATGATGTTGTGCGTGATGCGTTTGGATTTCAAGGCGACAACTTCAACGAAGAAGTGCACGACTTTGAGCCGGTTTTTATGGGGAATGAAGCAGCTCGGGATTTTTTCAGCTTGATGGATGAAGCAGATTGTCCTTTATATCAAGGTTGTCGTAGATATTCTAAATTATCTTTCTTGATCAAATTGTATCATATCAAGTGTTTGTGTGGGATCACAGATAAGGGAATGTCGATGTTGCTCGACTTATTACAAGATGCATTCCCTGACGCCGAGATTCCTACAACGTTTTATGAGGCCAACAAGATTATCAACAGGTTGGGGTTGAATTATCAAAATATTGATGCATGCCCAAATGATTGTATGCTGTATTGGGGAGATGATTCCAACAGGGAGACGTGTAAGAGATGTCACACATTGAGGTACAAGACAATTCGAAAGGGGAAAAAGCAGAAGAAGAAACCTGCAAAGATTCTCAGGTACTTCCCTTTGAAAACTCGTCTACAAAGATTATTTATGTCGTCTAAAACTGTTGAGCACATGAGGTGGCATGCTGATAAATCACAATTTTAATATATTTTATCCCACCTTATTCATTTATTTTGGGAATTATTTTAGGCTAATTTAGATTTATTAGATAATATTTGGATAATTAGCCTATTTTGGGAAATAATATAAATCCGAATTGATTATGATATTATTGAGCTTAAATTATTATTATTTTGATTGATGTCTTGTGATTGGATAATATTTTCAATTATATGATAAATCACGATTTTATTTGATTCTTGCAAGGCAGAGAAAAGCAGATTAAAAGATCCTACGGTGCAGAACTTTTCTTAGAAACTCAAAAAGAATCCAATGGTGGAATTTTATTGGGCTTTTGGAATTTTAGTAGGTCCAAATTAATACCCAAAACTCTACCCTCCCTTCTTAAAAATAACCTAGCCGTCACATGCGAGGGCGGACACGCATATACGCACAGAGACGGATTGAATACGCTAAGACGAGGGACGAACTGACGCTACAGGCAGAAACAAGGCGGAGACGCGGAGGCTAGGAGGTATTGAGATATTGATTCATCCAAGTGTTGCTTCTCCACGCGGGTCCTACGGCATTAATCAATCATCAATTCAAAGTTCACAAAGCAATTTTCATGGCTGTGTGCTGCTTAGGGCGTGAAGGTGAAAGAACTAATATCATGGAGGCTTAAGTCTTTTAGGGAGGCAATTTGGGAGGAGCATGGAGGAAGTTAGAGCCTAGGAGCTTACAATTGAGACTACAAGGGAGTGTCTTTCTTTTATCTTTTTGATTCAAGACTTAAGATTATTTAGTTTTAAATGATTTTGGGTTGTGTTAATTGAGAACAATCTAGTTTTAGATTGTAAACTTATTTTTAATTTGGATTGAATTGATATTTTGGATTTACTTTATTCTTAATTGATCATTGGGATTTTTGTTTGCAAACCTTTGATTGTCAATTAGATTATTAATCGAGTTTTCATTTTTAATTTAATTGTCGGTTTGGGTTTAATCTCTTGATTGTTTAATTAAGGTGATTAATTGTCGAATTGTTTAATTAGGCAATTGTGAACATAATTTCCAAAATATCTTAAGCAATTGTGATTGGTTTTTAATGGATTTAATTAACCACCGCTTTTTTCCATTTTGAGTTTTCTAGTGGATTAGGTGTTATTGAGCATGAGGGTTTCCCATGTCTTGATTAGGTGATTAAATTTATTAATTCCAATTTTTCTTGAATCTCCCTTTGGTCTAATAAATTAAATGTCTAAGAAAGCTAAATCTATGTGATCCTGAGTTGTCCCATTCACCATCATAACTGAACTAAATCCCTGTTGATTGTCTTGCTTTTGATTATTTTCTTTGCTTAGCATTTTAATTCCTTTTTCATAAAAAACCCCCCCAAAGATTGCATTCCAACTCATTTAGGTTAGTTTCATTCTCATATAGATTTTAGAATCATTTGCATTTAGGTAGTAGAGTCTTGCATTTTAGTTTAGGTTCATTCCATTGCATTTTTTTTCACCTAAATTCAATTCTAGAGAAAACGCACATATTGCTCCTTGGGAGAATGACCTAGGTTGCCACTATATTGCATTAGTAGGTTGTTCTAGTTATTAATTGATTGCTTTTAGCGACAGAAGCACGCATCACATGCCTTTGATAAAAACGAAGACGGTAAATTAAGACATTCGCAGGATGCAGCTGCTTGGAAAACGTTTGACAACGACTTTCCAGATTTTGCAACTGACCCCAGAAATGTTCGGCTTGCGTTGGCTACCGACGGTTTCAATCCTTTCTTGAATCTTAGCACAAGTTACAGTATTTGGCCGGTAGTCTTAGTTCCCTACAACTTACCCCCTAGATGTGTATGAAACAAAGCTCTTTCATTATGTCTATGATCATTCTAGGCAAAAAGGCACCGGGCAATGACATCGATGTGTATCTCCAACCGCTTATTACGGAATTGCTTGACCTGTGGAATGTCAGCTTGGAGATGTACGACGTTTACAGCAAGACTTTATTCAACATGCGTGCAGCCTTGATGTGGACGATTAGTGACTTTCCTGGCCTTGGCACATTATCTGGTTGGAATGTGCATACTGGGTTGGCGTGTCCAGCTTTCAATTTTGACTCTGACGCATTGCGCCTTCCCCACAGCCGAAAGTGGTGCTTTATGGGGCATCGGAGGTTTCTCGATGGAACGCATAAGTTCAGATTGCAATGGAATCGCTTTAATGGGAAACCAGAAAAAAGAAGACCACCTCAGACTTTGTCCGGAACAGATATCTTACAGCAGCTTAAGCATGTTGACTTCGAGTTTGGAAAAAGCAACGATTCAGCACAAACTCGCCAAAAGACGCGTAGGACTTTGGCACCTCAACAATGGAAGAAGATAAGTATTTTCTTCACGCTTCCATATTGAAGATCTAATTTACTTCGCCATAGTCTTGATGTAATGCACATTGAAAAAAATGTTTGCGACAATGTGCTGTATACGCTGCTTAACGAACCCGGCAAGACAAAAGATCACCTTCAAGCAAGGAAAGACTTATGCGACATGGAAGTTCATGAAGACACTTGGCCAGATGAGCATGACAGATTTCTACCAGCAAAGTTTACCCTCACAAAACCGAACAAGGAAGTGTTCCTCGCGACGTTGAAGAAATTAAAAGTTCCTGATGGGTATTCAAGCAACATTTCTCGATGTGTCAACTTGCAGGCTCAAAAGGTTGCTAGCCTGAAGAGTCATGACTCACATGTTTTTATGTAGCAGTTACTCCCTCTAGCTATAAAGAATACACTTCCTCCCGATGTTTCCATCATTTTGGTGGAACTTTGTTCTTTCTTTCAGAAGTTGTGTTCTAAGGTTTTGATCGTTGAGGAGCTCGATCAGCTGCAGTCGAAAATCATTCTTACGCTTTGTCATTTGGAGATGATCTTTCCTCCATCCTTTTTTACTGTGATGGTTCACCTCACAGTCCACCTCGTTTATGAAACAAAGCTCGCTGGACCAGTACAATATCGTTGGATGTATCCGAATGAGAAGTACTCATTTTAAATATGTGCTTTAATTTATTCTCCATATTTAATGTTTGCTACTCGTCCTTTTCATCATTTTATATCAATTTTCTCTTCTGTACTTCGTAGGTTCCTTGGGAAATTAAAATCTTACGTGAGGAATAAGGCGTGGCCAGAAGGTTCTATAGCTGAAGGCTATATAGGGGATGAGGTGCTATATTTTTGCTCAAGGTACTTTGATGATCTTGAGACGGCTTTCAACCGCCCGCCTCGTGTTGACGATTGTCCTGAACCTACGCCGACATCAGGAGAATTTATCCCTCGTGTTGGTAAACCAGTTGGAGCAACTGAGAACTTCAAACTAACGGCAACTGAGAAGTTCCAAGCACATAGACATGTCTTGATTAATTGCACTCAAGTTGAACCTTTCATACGGTAAGAATTGTACACTCACATGTTATTCAATCTATATCTTTCGTAACATTTCTCACTTTCATTTCACTAACGCCTTTCCATTATTAATTGCAGGGAATTCAAAAGTCATGTTAAGCGTCAACTTAGGATCCGTACATAGACATCCTCGGAAGTTGATAGGAGGGTCCACAGAGAATTCCCGAGCTGGTTTGCGTGCAGAATACTCAATGACCACAACCCACACTCACTAGATTTCAGAGCTCTCGCAATCGGCCCTCTTGATCATGCAAAACGGTTTACAGCATACAATGTCAATGGTTTTAAGTTTTGCACGGTTTCACGGGATCAATGATTGCAAACACAGAATTTGGGTGTTTATGGCACATTTGGGACAAGGAGTTATGCGAGCAGTAGTGACACCAACATGCAGTTCGGAGGCGTCCCTTACTATGGCAAGCTTCTTGATGCGGTCGAACTTAATTATCAAGGTCGTTTCACTGTAACGTTGTTCAAGTGCTTGTGGGCAAATACCACTACTTCTCGGGGACTGACAACTGACGACTTAGGGATCACATCAGTCAATTTCTCATGGCCGATTCATACTGGTATTTCTCAAGATGATGAGCCGTATATTCTAGCTTCAGAGGCACATCAGGTTTATTATGTCAAGGATGAGAGGCATAGGGATTGGCACATGGTCGTTCATTTAAAGCCAAGAGACCTTTACGACATGGGTGAGGGCGATAACATCGCCTACGAGAGTGAGTCATTTCAGCCAGTTGATTTTGAACACTACTTCCCTGAAGGCGATGACAATTTACCTCTACTGCGGTGAGTTTTTTTAAGTCCACGTCATTTCAATTAAATTTTTTAAATTTAATAATACATCCATAACAATAATTTTTCTACAAAATTTCTGTAGGGATGGCGACGATGAGTGATCAAATTCAAATTATGCTTTTGTCTTTACAAAAAATGCAAAAACATTTTTAAAATAAAATGTAAAAAAAATTAAAAAAAATAAAATAATATTTGTAGCGGTTATTAAACCGCTACTAAATGAATAACCGTTACAAAATGGATACATTAACCCCTACAAATAGTACGTGGATCACTATAAATATTAAATCGCTACAAAAATACAAATAACCGCTACTAACTAATAACTGCTACATTAACCGCTATATTAACCGCTACAAATAGTACGTGGATCCCTATAAATACCCTTATAACCACAACTCATTTCAAACACTCCCCAGTTTCTTTTCACCTTACCTTTCTTTCATTTTTTCTCATTTACAACTTCTTTCGTATGAGTAGAGGAGCTGAATAATACGATCAAATATGGTAACAACATTTTTACTTTTTTTAGAATACTTCTTTCCTTTCTATAAAATTTATTCTAATAACCATTTTTTTTTTCTAGATATATCATAACTTTATCTCATTTTCATCTATTTTTCATACACAATTACATTATAGTAGATAACATAATAATTCCTTATTACCTACCTATCCTTAATAATATTATTAATATAAATTTTATACTAATCCAATTCAATTAAATTTTTCCTTTTTATTTATTAATAAGTTAAACTATTGAATAATAAGCTAATTGAAATAGATAAAATAATAAAAAAAAATAAACTATTTAATTTAATATTGACAAAACAAAAACAAATAATCGTATATTTTAAAAAAAATTTTAAATATTCGTAGCGGTTATTAAACCGCTACTAAATAATGCGCCTTTTTACAACTCAAATTAAATTTTTTGGCGCTAATTTTGAATTTCATGAAATTAGTAGCGGATTTCATAACCGCTACAAATTTTGATGAAATTCAAAATTTGTATCAGTTTGTTAACTGCTACAAAATAAAAAAATGTCATTTTTTTCGCCAACAAAATTTCAATTTTTTATATTTGTAGCAGTTTGTTAACCGCTACAAAATTAGAAAATCTCTTTTTTTTTTCGCTCTCAAAATTTCAATTTTTTATATTTGTAGCGGTTATATAACCGCTACAAATATCTCTGAAAAAAATTTCGTTCATGAGGATGTTGTAGCAGTTAAGTTGAACCGCTACAAAGGATGTAGCGGTTATTTTTGATTGTATAGCGGTTTTTTATAACAGCTACAAAACTGCTTGCAACATACGGTTTAGTAGCGGTTCTAGTAACCGCTACTAACCTTCTTTGTAGCGGTTAAAATCGCTACTAATACCCATTTTTAACCGCTACTAAATCACGTTTTTTTTGTAGTTGTATGAGGGCTGGATTCTCGTTTGGATGAAGATAGTAATAACTCGAAGGATCTTGAACCAAAAACGTCGAAGAAACTCCTGAGGATGAGTCTGTACTAATCGACACTTTAAAATGAAGGAATCTCAAGAAGAAATTGACGGCAATGCAAGATACAGAAGAAGAAGAATCAGGAAGCTTGAAGAAATGAAGCCTCGAAGAATTATTGAAGAAGATGAGAGTGAAGGCCGGAAAAGGTGAAGAAGATGACATATCTGAGACGAAAAGGGAAAGTGGAGTCAAAAGGAAGTGAGAGAAGATCTAAGTGTTGATGACGCTTTGATACCATAATACACAATTTGACTATGAATAGAAGAATTCCATTAATTGAAAGAATCATGTACAACGTGTCACATATATATATAAAAATAAAATACCCTAACTGGACAACTAATTAGATACAAGTTAGTTACAACAGGACTAACTATTTACAACAAACTAATTTCAGTTAGTAAAATCTATTAAGTAATTAACTCTATTATTCAGTGTGGGAGATTATTTCCCTTCACTTCGGTGGGTTGATGTTCTCACCGGTCTGGTTCCGAGGTTGAAGGCCATTTTTGGAGAGTTAGATGATTTCTTTGATCAACTCATTGAAGAGGACAGAAGCATGATGAAGAACATCGATGACCAAAACACCGTCAAAGGTATAAACTTGCTTGATTTTCTCGTTAAAATCCAAGACGATAACATGCTTCAAAATTTCTCCCAAATCGACCTTAAGGCCATCATAATGGTCTCTCTCTCTCTCCCCCTATTGTTTTATTTTCATATTCTTTTTCCAAATCCAAGGTAAATGATTCATTGTGATGGATTAAAAATTGGTGACATTGTAGGATATGTTTATTGGAGGAAGCGACACAAGTTCAACAGCAATGGACTGGACCATGACGGAGTTAATTATGAATCCAACAAAAATGCGGAAAGCGCAGGATGAGGTAAGACGAGTGGGGGGGGGGGGGGGGGAATAAGTCAAAGGTTGAAAAAGAAGACATTAATCAAATGACTTACTTGAAATGTGTCGCCAAAGAAATTCTAAGATTGCATCCACCAACTACTCTCCTGCCTCCTCGATTAGCAAGATCAAGGGTGAATCTCGGAGGGTACACTATTCCAGCTAAAACAATGGTTTACGTCAATGCATGGGCAATTCAAAGAGATGCTGAGTTTTGGGAAAGACCTGAAGAGTTTGTGAGTTTGTTCCTGAGAGATTTGAGAAGAACGACGTTGAGTTCAAAGGACAAGATTTCCTTTTCATACCATTTGGTTCAGGAAGAAGAATGTGTCCTGGAATGTTGTTTGGGGTTGCTGTTGTGGAATCGATGCTTGCAAATCTCTTGTACTGGTTTGATTGGAATTTGCCTTCTGGAAATGGTGTCACTGCTCAACACGTAGATATGGAGGAGATATTTGGGCTCACTGTCAGTAAAAAGTTACCGCTCTATCTTCAACCAGTACCCCACTACTATTAATTAATTCAGAACCATATATTTCCTAGTTTAAGCGTGGTGCCCATTTTGAGGGTGTTTCTATGTTATGTGTTGTCAAAGGTTGGGTTAACATATTTATAAATGATGTAAAATATGTACATATGTATGCCTGTATCACTTTATGTGCGTCTGAGGTTAAAGTTTTCGACCATAAAACTATTCTTCTACTTGTACTGATTGGTTCAATAAGAAGTTGTATAGCCATATCATAGAGATTGCTCATATTTTATTTGAATGATTGTGACAAATATATATATATATATATACTAGGATTTCAATGACTATCGCAAAACATTTTTTGTGGTACTCACGAAAACCCGACAAATTACTATATTGACTTTTAGCAATAATATATCGATTTGTGCATTATTATAAACCCCTCTTCTCTTGTCATCTATACTCTATGGCATTTTACTCAACCTTTTTCTGTTCATAAAAGAAACTTCATCTCAAAAGACAAACCTATAGAGTGAGAGAGAACACTTAAACATATAAACCTTACTTCTCTTATAAGGCTTCCTGATATAGACTCATAACACATTAATTCCATAAACTATTGGTATCAATATAAAAAAAATGTTTCAATCCTATCAATGTTTGGATTGTTTCTTTTATTCAGAAATCCGATGTACTTCATCGTATCAGATTTTATCTAATTTTATTAAGAATTATATTTTTTTTAATATTTGAAGAGATTCTTAAACTGCGAAGTTAGAACCGGAAAATCCAAAAAATTAATAAAGCATTTAATAAGGTGCATATTTATCATGATCGTTCTATATCGGGACCGGGAAAAAAATTGCAATGGTCCTTATGTGAATATACGAAGAATGATATAAGAAGGTTTGTACTATTTATTCTTCTTTTTAATATGAAAGAGGAAAAGAACCCTCAACATTAACATTATTGTCATGATTTTTTTGTATCCTTGCAAGCATATGTTTTAATGTCAATTCATAACATTCTAAAAATGTGTTTAGATTAGTTTTTTGAAAGTAATTTTATAGTGACTGGTAAGAATGTGAGAGGAGTTTTGTCTTGCTTATTTAAAAACAATTTTTTAAAGCTAAAACAAGCACTAAGTGAACATATAACAAGCTCTGGCCTACTAGAGCCATACTTGTAGTCCAACAAAAACAATGGTAAGGATAATTGAGGAAATTTTAATGCAAGATCTAATGAGGGAATATTTATTTGCAGGAGAAAAGCTTTTAGAGTTCATTAAAAGTGAATTTTTCCTATTGAAAAATATGTACATGTATTGTTTGATTATGCCAAGCCTCTAACTAAACCCTCTCTAGGTGATGAAGAAGTAATAACAAAATTTAATCAGCTTGATGTTAACAAGTGTACATCCAATATAGTTGATCAACAGGGAAAAGAAACTTGTAATTCTGGTCAAATCCCACTTCCTATAACTTGGAGACATAATAGGGATCAAGCTATTGATCATCAAGTGATCGGCGATGTGGAACAAAGAGTGAAAACCAGAAGTAAAACAAATAATTTAGTGAGTTTTGCTGCCTTTATATCTGAAACTGAGCCTTAATGTTGAAGTTGCTTTAATGAATGAGTATTGGATAGTGACGATGCAAGATGAGCTTAATCAATACCAAAGCAATCAAGTTCTGGAATTGCACTCAAAAAATAATGAATTAGCGCCAGAATTTAGTGACATAAGTCCGGTGCTAATCAATTAGTGACAATTTAGTTTACGACAGAATTATCAAATTCCGTCACTAACCCATGGTATTTTTTAGTATATTGGTATATATCTAGGCTAAATAGTCATTTCCAACATTGGAAACAGACCAAATGGGTTATCATTTAGGTGCATGTTGAGTGAGACAGGAGATTCACATCATCAACTATTAACACAATTTCTCTTACAAATTACTCCTCTAGTCCCATTTACAAGATAGAAATAAATCATAATTTTTTTTATTCTATTTATAAGTCAGATCATTAAAATTCACATAAATGTATACTTTTATTCTTTATTTATTATTGTGCGAATTTTACATTCTGAAGGTAATTAAAGAGTACATTATATAGGGGTAAAATTGGCAAATTATTTAATTTTAGGACAAAGTTAATGAGATTCAAGGTTTTTTCTAATTTTAGTGAGAAACATGTTAGAAATAACTTATAAATAAGATCTGAAAAGTACGAAATTATAAGTATAGGGATCAATATATATAATTGAGGAAACTATATATAGGGATGCAATAAAAAGGAGAAAAATTATAACTTAATTAAAAACACGATGCAATTATAGGGACTTATGTATTTTTTTGTTTCCTTAATTATATAACACACAAAAAAAAAACGTGTTGTGGAGACAAACGAGAAGTAATTTGACATGGAGCTGTTGAGCCCAAGGTTTGTTAGAAGAAGCAAACAGCAATTAGCTCAATCTCTAAGAGATAGATATACAGTGTACTAAAGCCCAGTTTTATATTCAAATTTGTGTTCAGGGTCGTCAATGGAATCATCCGTGAGGCAACCACTCAAAATATCTATTATATGTACGGAATTTCGTTAAATTTCAGCAACTAATTTGTGGGAGTGACTTTCACTTAAAGCAATAATTAATTGGAAAATTCATTATTAATTGAATGCCTTGGCTCATTAAATAAGTAATTAAGCAGACACGAATAGCAGCATTAAAGTAGAAACCATCCTTGATAAGATATAGCTTCTCATGGCAAACAGTTATAGTGCATCGTCATAAGAAGATAATGGAAGCCAGTATTATGCAGTCTTGAAACTTCGATTTGATCAATCGATCGGGTAACAACTTCTATCACATAATAACAAAGAAAATATTACTATATTAGTCTAAGAATATTTTGCCGTTCTCACTTGATTATTTAGTTGGTCTTTTAACCATATATTTAGATGGAAAGAAAATTAAGGGGAAAATAATACTATGATGGAAAACTTCCAAAATAGTAAAAAAAATTACTATTTTTTAAAGTTTTCCTTTATAATGTTTCATCCCCCCCTCACTTTTCTCTCCATCCAAACATAGCCAAGTCCTTAACATGTACAAGTCATCAGACACGAGAATCATCAGTAAGTAGATGCCCTACACATAGTTGCATAGTGATTCTAGGTCGTTTTTATGGTAAAAAGTATTCTAGTTTGGTTACTCATGTCTAGTTGGTCTAGCGGGATGAGACATTAGGTCCCTTAAGCAATGTCTAGGGCTAATCCTAGGTTGTGAATGGAGCTGATGACATCCAGGGCTCGAATCCTTGGTTGTGAATGGAGTTGCTGGTTTGGAAGGGTTGCCCACTTTATGGGCCTCTGCAGTATTCAAATCTGGATTAGTCTGGGCTTTGGAGTTCTCCATGACAAGGAGCTAGCCTAGGATATTGGGTCCATACACAAAAGATTCCAGGTCGGTTTTAAACAAACTAGGTCACTTAATTTTCTAAGTTAGTTTAGTTTTAATTGACATTAAAAGTTTTTTTTTTGGTACAACTAATGACTTATTCTTGAGATTGCGTGCTAGCTAGGCTATGAAGTATGAACTCGGACTAATATTTTCTCATCATTTCAATTCTTTTAAGCTTATTGATTAGCGGACTTTTTGTCTCTCGTTAGCCTTGGGGTCCATAATCAAAAATTAACCAAGAATTGTGTAATACCCCAAAATATGTATAAGGGTTTAATGACTCCAGAAGAGAATGTAACTAATGTTAGGAAACACTTTTGTGGAATAAAGTGTGAATTATTATCTGAATTAGTAGTGGAAAATGTCTAAACCCATTGTCAAAAATTTAATCGTGATAACAAAGTCTAATTGAGATATTTTGAGAAATTATTATCCTCTTCCAATGGGCCATAAATTTCATCCAACATGAGGGAGCAAGAGGAAAATAAATGTTGAGATAATTATGCTAAAAGATGAAGCAATTTTGACAAAGTAAATGTGGTGGAAAGTCAAAAGTTAGTATGTGCTTAATTGCAATTGGATATTGATATGTAAGCAAGTGGAATGGCTAATTCAAGAAGCCTCTTAACTCCTTCACAAGGCCACATTCACGTCACTTGAAGAGAGGAAGGAGGGAACTCAATTGTGACCAAGTATTACAAGAGGAAGAAAAGTCAAAAATATCATTCTAAAAGCAATATGTGAGAAGGAGGAAAATATGATAAAGTAAGGAGCCATTTTTTCTCTTCCTCTTGTCCCATTTTCGGTCAACAATTGTTGGCTAAATAAAATGTGATGACTTGCATTAAAAGAGGCATCTTAGGTATGGAATAAAGAAGGTAAGAGAAAGATGATGATATCAATTTATTTGGCACATGTTAAAGCCATTAAAATATATTATTTTGAGGAGGTGGAAGTGTGATATTTTTTTTTTTGATAAATCATTTATCCCTTTCAAGTCCCATATTTTGGTTGGACTTTAAGAGATAGGAGGGACCAAAAATCTTATCATTACATCACATATTTTCTCTTTCTTCAAGTCAGTTCTGCAGCTCCAACGAAAGAGAAAGAAGAGCAAGGTAAAGGTGATGAGACTTTCTACCTTGATTTTCACCTTCTTAACCTCATCTATGGCTCAAGTGTCCTTCATAAATATTGTTCCTCTTGATGAGAGCTACATTTCTATGGTTTTAGAATTTCAATAAGAGGTATATTGAGCCACCATCCAAGAACAAAAGCTGAAGAATCAAAGAAAGAACTTAAGGAGGAGCAATAGGTGAGTATTAGCATCAATTTGAGCTATTAGTTGTGTTGGTTGAATGAGTATTTTGGCATGTGTAAATCTTCCCTGATTTTGGCCAAACAAGGGTTTGGGTAATTCATGATGTTTTGGTTGTGTTATTGGTGGTTTATGATGATTAGAAACCATTTGACATAAGTTTGATGCTGAAATTGGAAGTTGGTAATTGTTGGAATTTATTTTCAATTTTCTACCAAAATAGGACATGAAGAATGAGTGGGAATTTGTTTATTTTGATGCTTTCATTGCGTTCTACATGAAAAATTATGTGGGAATAGCCCCGGGTTGTGAATTTTGAGTCATTGAAACTCAAAATATAAATCTGGATTTTCAGCCTGAACAGAATTCCAGCGAGGTACTCTACTTGTATGGTGTTTTTGGATAACCAAATGATCTCTAAAAATTATGAAACTTTCAAGTATAATAGTTCACATGCCAAGCTTCAAAATGGACACATAATGGGTGTCAATTCGATTTTTGTGGGATTTATGACTTTCCAAAGTTTGGGGTTGAAACTGGAAGGAATTATGGAGCAGTATAGGATTTCCTATAATTCTATATTTTTTTGGTTATGGAAAGCATTGATACATATTTTTCCTATATAGAGGACTTCAATATCTTTCCATAGGACTTGGGAATACCCTATTTCGATTTTTGTAGAATTAGTTATGTTTTTTCAAAGTCTAGAGAAAATTCTGGCAGATTTGGTTCAAGTGTGCGAAAATTCAAAGGTAATGGCACATAGAAATATTGTTGAACTCTGAGGTTAGGAATTGGTCTTTTAGGTTAATTGACCACTTTATCTTCTTAGTTGAATTGATTAAATGTCCCTAATGAGAACCAACTTGAGTGTTTGAATTAAAGAAGAATTGGATTAAGTAATAACATGTCACCTATAATTCTAACTATAGGATTTGGCATTTGCCCTGCACGTGATAAACTAGTGCCAAAGCACAAACGGAAAGAACAAGGTAGTGACTCTTTCTCTTATTCTGTGTATGATGCCTTGCATGTATGTCATTTCATTGAATATGCCATGATGTAACATTGCTGTTGTGAAATGCCGTTGTTGTGCTGTTGTGAAACATGATGTTGTGAAACATGTAGTTGTGAATGCAGCGAAAGCTATCGCAAAAATGCCATTGTGTTGTTTTTGTTGTGATTTGCTTACATGCTTTGTGATTATACCTGTTATAAGTGAATTGTTGCTACTGAGATTCTTTTGAATCTCATTCTTTCCAATGACTAAACTACAGCAAAGGCAAGCGGTTCAAAGGAAAAGCAAGTGATGAAGAGCTGTTAGAGCTCCTGGCTAGGAGTTTTAATTTTGGTAGTTGGTTGTCATATTTTGTTGGGGATTAATTGCACATGTTGTATATATTGAATAGTGTTTTGTAATCCCCTGTATGGGAAACTAAGAATAGGCAATGTGCCCTATAAACCCTTTATTAAGTAACGAAACCTGAGCTTTGTCGGGAATTTTTGGTTGCACTCTGATATGTATGAATGAAACCGAATTGCACAGACCAATTATATTCGAGATGTGAACGTGAGACCGCACTAAACAAGTTTTGAAAAAGTTTTAAATTAACCATTGGTCTCTATTTCAACTTAATGACGCATTCTCGAACTATAATTTTGACTATTAAGGTAGGGGGTTACAAATTGCATATAGGCAAACCTATAATTGTTCTCTCTTCTCGAGGAGCCTTTTTATTGAATCCTAAGTAATCTAATATGCCATGCAAATACAATGAAACAAGGGGAAATGGATTTTTGGATTTTCAAATTAATAGCTAAAAGAAAATACAATCTAATTAAATGCTAGACTAATATTTTTTTGGTATTTTTATAAAAAATGGAGAATGAGTGAATGAAATGGTATGGAGTGGAAAATATGAATAATGAACACTCTTGGTAAAGGAAAGAATGCCTATCCTTGCTCAAAGAGATTATGGGAATTAAAAATTCATCAAGTCTTAAGAACAACCTCAAAATAACACTTGAGTTCAATAATCCCAATTAATAGTAGCTGCTACAAACATAGCTAACTACTACCTCTTGAGATATTGTTAAAAACCACTTAATGAGCGATTGAAATGGATAACTATAATTTATTTCCTCTTAATATGAATGCGATAACACGACACCCAATTGATCCAATTCAATTATACAATCTAACAATAATACGTAGAAAGCACAATATCTTTGAACCAATAATGAAATGCAAATATATAAAGCCCACAAGCTATAAAAATCCAATCCAATCACAAATATCAAACCAACAGAGACAATTAACATCAATCTCAGTTCCAGAATCATATACAATAATTCCTAAAACTAGACAATTTAAATATATAATTCTAGACAAATAGAATGAAAGAAAAACTCCCCTATGTAGTCCAATAAGCTCAAGCACAAATCCCCACTGCCAAGAAGCAAAAGATTAGCCTCTCATTGCTTTAAAATAACCACAGCTCAAAATTTTGAACACTCACAGGAAAATTCATCAACTCGCCGGAATCTGGAATTAGCTCACCGAAAAACTCAACCAAAACTCAATAATGATCTAAGCTTCTGGTTGTCTTGGGTCTCAGCAACATCTACAACTCTATTAGGGGAGCTTTCGTTGTACTGTTTGTAATGTTAAATGGAGAGAGGAGGAACAAAAGAGGCTTGCCGGAGGAGGAAAATGAAGGTAGTGATAGCACTGTGGTTGATAGTGCACTGAACTTAGAGATGGCAGAATTGAGGGAGAGAAGATGATGGTGGTAGTGAGAGAGTGAAGGTAAGGAACGCCGAAAATAGAGCCAACAGTGAGAAACAGAGTCTGACTCTGGATATGAAAAAGCAGAGGAGGAACGGCGGTGTTGGTAGAGCTTTCTCCGCGGTGCTCTGTCTATGATCTCCTGTAGCTGACGGAGGATGAAGTCAGAGGTACTACGCTAGTAGTAAGGATGAGAGCAATGGTGAAGCTCATGGTGGTGACTGCCGATGAAAGACAACGATGGTAAAGCAAGGAGGATGACCGACGGTGATGTACTTTGATTCCATCGACGGTGGGAAGTCTTCGACGGTGGTGGTATTGTCCGTCTCTTTCCCTCCTCCACTACTACAAAAAACGTTTTTAACGTCCCTTTTTTTGGCCTTTTAACGTCTGAAAATAAGAGAACGTCTATGTGAGCGACGTAGTAAAAAATGGCAATAACGTCCGTAGATAAAAGGACGTCTAAAGTCTGGACTTTAGACGTCCCCATTTTAAAAAGGGACATCTAAAGTGCTACAGTGACACTTTAGACGTCCCCATTCCATTTTAAATTGGAGACGTCTAAAGTAGGACTTTAGAAGTCCCCAATTTAAAATGGGGACATCTAAAGTGTTTTTTTTTAAAAAAAAAATCGTTTATATTACAGATCTGAACTGAACAGTATTTAAAACCAGAAATTACAGATCTAGTGTCTGAAATCCAAATCTACACAATAATAATTCGAAAGCTGAAATCTCATAGGGAGAAGATGAAAACAATAAGAGGAATCAGTTGGAAAAAACTTATCTCCTTCTATTATTGAAATTCATTTTCTCGTAATAATGAATAGAGAAGAGCGACAGGGAGAAATGAACCTCGTTTTCTCAGTGGAACATAGCCATGAAGCATGTTTCAGAGTCCTGATCTACAAACCATAACAACATGAGTTAGAAAATAAAATAGAAGGAAAACCCAAAGAAAAAAAAAAGAGAAAGAGGATAAAATAATAAACAATAGTAAGAAAGCATAACAGATCTGGATGTGAAAAAAAATAGAGAGAAAGGAAGAAGCAAGAGTAAAATGAGCATATAAAGAAGAAGAAGAAGCAAGAGTTAAAACGCGTGGTGGTAATGGCTTTTCTTATGTTTGCGGCGATGGGAAAAGAAAGATGAGTGTAAAAGTAGTATAAGACTGACAAATAAAGACTGTCAGTAAAAATTTGAATTGTTTTTGACGTCCCCAATTTAATTTAGGGACGCATAAAGTTGTTCAGTTTTTTTTTTTTAATTTTTTTTACTTTAGACGTCCCCAATTCAGATTAGGGACATCTAAAGTCTACTTTAGATGTCCCCATATACATTGGGGACGTCTAAAATTTTTTTAAGGGCGTCCCTCATATATATATAGGGACGCCATTTTGGCATCCCTAATACTATTATTATATGAGGGATTCAAGAAAAAAATTAAAAACTTTAGACGTCCCAAATGTATATGGGGACGTCTAAAGTCACACTTTAGACGTCCCTAATCTGAATTGGGGACGTCTAAAGTAAAAGATTTTTTTTTTACTTTAGGTGTCCCAAATTCAAATAGGGACGTCTAAAATTTGTAAAATCACATTTTAGGCGTTCCTATTTAAATTGGGGATGTCTAAAGCTATTTAGTTCTTATCCATAATTACAAAAATGCCACCACTTTTATTTCTTACCTCCCTTTTTTAAAAAGGGACGTTCTTTAGGGACGTAAAATATATATTCTGTAGTAGTGCTCTCCTCTCAATCAGCTAGCGGTGCTCCTCCACAAAAATCCCAGCTCCCATCACCTCAGCTTTGAGCTCTCTTCAGCTTTAGTGTGAGTGGGTCGCCGACGGCTATGGTGAGGAAAAGGAACACCTCCGACAACAAGAGAAGAGGAAGGAATGTGATGAGATCTGAAGCTTGCAGCGCCTCCACTCTCTGTACTTTCCCTCAGCTCGGGTCTCTCCTTCAGTATTGGGTCCTGTTCAGCTCAAAGACACTGACCTAATCCCTGGTCAAAACGTGCGTTTTGACCAGGGACTTTAGTGAAAAGACCAAAAACTTCTCTGGAGGACTTAACTGAAAACTTTTGAAATGTTTTGGAGCTGAACTAAACTTTCTAAAGATTTTGGGTATTTTCTTGTAATTTGCATGGCCCCTCTTCTTCACATATTTGTAATTTTCAGAATTTCGGGGTACTTTTCCGTGGTTTTCTCCAAACCTCAGAATGTTAATTTTGACCCTTCTGAATTTTCCAATTTTCTTCTTAAGCACCTACAATGCAAGATTAAGCAAAATGTAGCATCAAAAGTCCAAGGAAACAATTGCATGAATAATTAACAAATTCATGACTATTTTTCCCCTAATTACAATTAATTCAATACAATTGTCCCTAATTAAAATTAGTGCTTAATCATGCAATATTGTCCTAGAAACTTCATTAAAAATCCTAATTTAGTTATGAAAATTATATAAAAATATGGTGCAATTACTTCTAAACTTGACATAATTGTTGGAAGAGAAGAGCGCAAGTGTATTGTAAAAGATCTTCACATCTGAACACCAAAATGGCTCTGCTCTCACATCTCACACACTACCATCCTGTGGAGCTAAACGCCCTCCTCTTATTTCTTTCATGCTTCATCATCACCGTCCTGTTTTTGTTGAATCTCATAAGAAGTAGAACAAGCAAATCCAAGTGGAATCTGAATCTTCCTCCATCTTCACCAAAGCTACCCATCATTGGAAATCTTCATCACATAAGCACTCTTCCACACCATTCTTTTTGATCCGTCTCGAAAAAATACGGACCTATCATGTTTTAACAGTTAGGTCAGACTCCAACCATGGTGGTTTCTTCTGCTAATTAACTTTGCAGATCGACCTCAAGGTATTAATCCCACCATCTTACTCTATGGATGTGATGATGTTGGCTTTGGTAACTACAGTGAAAATTGGAAACATAAGAAGAAAATATGTGTCAACGAACTTCTTAGCCTTAGAAGGGTTCAATCCTTCAAGAATGTTGGAGAAGAAGAAGCTTGCAAGCTAGTGAAACAGATCAGTGAATTGTGCTCGAGTGGTATAGGTTTTGTGAATATGAGTGAGTTGTTGATTGCTACATCGAATGGTATAGTGTGTAAGTGTGTTCTTGGGAATAAGTTTAACACGAAAGAGAATACAAGGATCAGTGAGCTGGCTAGGAAGGTGATGATTAACCTCACGGCCTTCAGTGTAGGCAATTATTTCCCTTCACTTCGTTGGGTTGATTTTGTAACTGGTTTCATTCCGAGGCTAAAGGCAATATTTGCAGAGTTAGATGATTTCTTTGGAAGAGTCATTGAAGAACACATGAGCATGATGAAGAGAAGCGATGGGCAATACTCAAAGAGGAAAAGCTTGCTTGATATTCTCTTTTAACTCCAAGACGATATCATGCTTCACAATAGTTTCTCCATAAACAACCTCAAAGCCATCATAACTCTCTCTCTTTCTCTTGTTGTCATATTCTCATATTCTATTCCAAATTAGAGCACATTTCAATAATTTTTCTGAGGTGGCCCAATGCGCACAGCTCCCATCATATGGGCTCTGTGAAATATTTAAATGAGAATACATTGCACGTCTTTCATTAATAAATTCGAAGCAAATATATATATGCTAGTACATGAGTTCCCTAATGCAAAGTATTATAACAACTATATCTCTGTATTAATATTCAAAATATTAAAATAATATAATTATAATATTATATTATCAAATTTTATGATATGCTTTGAGATATATTGCCTTTACATAGTATATAGGGAGAGATAGATGTATGCGGCCCTACCCCACAATTGAAGAGGTTGTTTGTAGGATTTGACCAAATGATTCATTGTGATAGACTAAAAATTGTTGATATTGTACGTAAGATATGTTTGTGGGAGGAACTGACACAAGTTCAGCAACAATGTAGTGGGCTATGGTGGAGCTGGTGATGAACCCAACGAAAATGAAGAAAGCACAGGAAGAGGTAAGACACGTGGTGGGGAACAAGTCAAAGGTTGAGGAAGAAGACATCAATCAAATGAATTACTTGAAATGTGTTGTGAAAGAAATTCTAAGATTGCATCTACCAACTCCTCTGCTGGCTCCTCGTTTAGCAAGATCAACTGTGAATCTCGGAGGGTACACTATTCCAGCTAAAACAATGTTGTACGTCAATGCATGGGCAATTCAAAGAGATGCTGAGTTCTAGGAAAGACCAGAAGAGTTTGTTCCTAAGAGATTTGAGAAGAATAATGTTGAATTCAGAGGACAAGAATTCCATTACGTACCATTTGGTTCAGGAAGAAGAGGGTGTCTGGGAATGTTGTTTGGGGTTGCAGCCGTGTGAAGAGCCATATCGTGGGGCTATCAAATAAAAATAAGTTAAATGTACTATAGGGCAACTAACCTTGATCGATCTCTAAGTGGAGCCTATATTTAGTTCCTAAGTAATCTAGTGTAAATAACAAATTAACCAAAGAGTATGGGATGTGAGTTTCATCTATCTAATTAAACCAAAGAACTACTTGTTTTTTATTTTTTTTAATGTATAAAGTGAGTGGGTGAGTGTAAATGCAAGAGATGAATGTCTTAGGTGAATGAGTCCACTAACCATCCTTGTCCAATTTTAATTCTAAGTTCTTCTCTTAACTAAGCACAAGGACTAGCAAGAACCCTTACTAATCAATACTCCTAACTTCTCAATTATATCTAAACTTAGACTCAATTATCAATTAGGAGTATCTTAAGTACTTAGCACATGCTAAATTCATAAGAGATCCTCTCTACCACCAATTAATTCCTAGAAACCTAGAAAAAAATTGATTTCAAGAGAATAGAGGAAAGAAATTGAATAACAAAAGAGTGCTATAGTCCAATTACAATCCATGAGTACAAATCTAGCACAAGTATCATCATCTAGGTTACATCAACCGATTAAATCCTCAGCCATATACACAAATCATAAACTCTAGCAACCTAGAGTCATAATCTGCATATACATAGAGTAGAAGATGAAATTAAGATACAAAGAACTCCCCTAGTTGCTCAAGAACTCAGGTTAGCTTCACCATCACCATCGGATGAAAGAGTCTAGCCGCTCATGATTCGAAAATCAACTCCTCTGGACCTTTGGACTGTCATGTTCATTGCAAATGCAAGAAAACAGATAAAAGAGGGAGTTAATCGGTGGAAAGTGGAAGGAGAAGGAGAGGCAGTGGTCGGTGGGAGTGGAGAGAAACGGAATGGAGAAAGTGAGAATGAACCAAAGAAAGCCCGCATTAGCCTGAGATGAAGAAGTGCTCAAAATGTGATATCCTTCCCCTGAAGAAAGCTATCGCAATTTTGGATCTCAATTTCTAGTCCAAGGGCGTGTTTGGAAACTGATAATAATGTGAGGGATCTTAAGACCAAGAATAGGTTATTAATTCAAGCCACCAAACAATGCTTAACTCCTTTCTTATGCCTATTAAAATCAGGAAATTGGGAAATAAAATCTGCACATGTGCTCTCCTTTAATTTCATCTTTATCCTCTATTAAGCTCCAATGTACCATCTCATCACCTACATAAATGAGATACACCAAGGTAATATCATAGGTTCACAATTAAAGAATAATGGAAATAACAAATATTACTTAAAATATAATCAATTTAGACACTTTAATTCCCAAATCACCTTTGCACTCAAATCTCACATTAATACCTAATTATGCCCAAAAATAGTTAATCAAATCCCACAAAAGCCTAAAATTAATCATTAAAAGATATATGAATATTTAACTCTATCACCATGGAATCCATGCTTGCTAATCTCTTGCACTGGTTTGATTGGAAGCTGCCTTCTATAAATGGTGTCACTGTTCAACACAGATATGGAGGAGACATTTGGCCTCACTGTCAGTAAAAAAGTACCGCTCTGTCTTCAACCAATGCCTCACTAACTATGTTTAATTAATTGTCCTCCTTATTCTATCCAAAAAAAAAAATCAACAAGCTATTACACTACAAAAAAACAGCAAATTACCCACGGAATTCCGTCTCTGAAATCAAATTACCCACGGATTAGGGACAGAAACGGAATTACCGACGGATCACCGACGGAATTTTTTCCGTCCCTAAAAATTCCGTGACAAATTGATTTACCGACGGAATTTTTATTCCGTCGGAAATTACCGACGGAAATTACCCACGGAAAATTTTCCGTCGGTAATTACCCACGGAAAAAATTCCATCGGCGATTACCCACGGAAAAAATTCCATCGATGATCACCCACGGAATTTTCCGTGGGTAATTCCGTCGGTAATTTAATATTATTTTTTTAAAAAAAAAATCCACGTGGCGACCTTAAAAGAGGCCACGTGGACATCACCGAAAGCCCCCCACCGCCCGCCCCCGCATCTGGCCTCGGCAGCCCCTGAGCAAGGGCCACGTGTCCCTCTAACCTTGCGCCACGTGTCTCTGTGAGATAATTGTTGCATTTTGTGACGAAGGTGGGATTTGAACCTTCGACCTTTTGGTATGTGTTCTGATGCCTTTGCCAGTTGAGCTGCTTTAACCTTGCGTTATTTATTCACGTAATAATATATATAATGTAATAATTTAAAAACAAATATAATATTAAGATAAATATATATAATTAAATATATATATTTATATATAATTATATTTTTCATTTTTTATAATATAAAATTTTTTAATTTCTAATTTCGTTTAAATATTTAATATTAATATAAATATATACAAAATTACATATATACTTATAAATAATTATATATTTCGTTTTTTATAATATAAATTTAATTTTTTTTTAATTTCTTATTTCATTTAAATATTTAATATTAATATAAATATATATAATATTAAATATATATTTATATATAATTATATATTTTGTTTTTATGATATAAATTTTAAAATATTTAATTTTTTTATTTCATTTAAAATTTTTATTATTAATATTATATATCTTTAATATATTATATTAAATATTAATTTTATAATATTTAAATTTTTATTTGCTATAGATTATTTTTATTTTTATTATTTTATATAAATTATTAAAAAATGATTAAAAAAATTATTAGTTTTACCGACGGATTACCCACGGAATTCCGTCGGTAATTTCTCATTCAAATTACCCACGGAATTCCGTGGGTAAGGCGTGAGTAATTACCGACGGAAAAAATTCCGTGGGTAAAAATCAAATTTACCGACGGAATTTTGATTCCGTCGGAAATTACCGACGGATTACCCACGGAAAAAATTCCGTGGGTAATTATCGACGGAAATTACCCACGGAAAATTTTCCGTCGGTAATTACCCACGGAAAAAAATTCCGTGGGTAAGTACCGACGGATTACCCACGGAATTCCGTGGGTAATCCGTGGGTAATCCGTCGGTAATTACCCACGGAATTTTTTTCCGTCGGTAATTTTTCCGACGGAAAATCCGTCGGTAAATCGTAGGAAATTACCGACGGAAATAATTCCGTGGGTAATTCCGTCGGTAATAACATGTTTTTTTGTAGTGTTATATTAAGGTCTGGTGGTAGTAGTTAAAGTGTGGTTCTTATTTTGGATGTGTTTTTTTGTTATGTGTTGTCAAAGATTGGGTTGATATATTTAGAAATGATGTAAAATTTATAATTATGTGTCCTGTATGTGATTGGAGTTTGCGTACGGGAGACTGATGCTGCTTAGGACTGATTGTTGAATAAAAAGTGCAATATTGATTAGGGGTTGAGATAAGTGGTTGAAATTGGACAAATGTCTCATTCTCATATTGATTATGTGTATACACCAACTGCTGGCTGCCGTCGAGAAAGAGCAACCTCAATTTCCATATAAACCAACTTTGCAAACTATTCTTGATAAGGTATATATGGATATTTTATTTTATATAAAACTTTTTCACAAGAGAAACAGAGAGAGGTTCTCATACAATGCTCTTCACAATGATTAGCACCAAATGATTATTGTCATGAAATCTAGACCATTCAAATTTAATTTCAACTATTTAAATTTAACATTTTTTGACATGTGATTTTTAAAATGATTAATTTATTTTTTAGAAAAATGATAGTTATAAGGCTATCTTTGTTTGAAATTATATATATATATATATTTAAAAATTATTTAAATTATAAAAATTAATTTAAATTAAATTCTGACGGTCCAAAATTGATCTAGACACTCCATATTGGTGATGAGCACTTTGATGAGCACAAAATTTGCTCCTAGGGAAGAAGGTTTCACTTGATGAGCACAAAACGATTAATAAATATGAAAATTATATCTTATAGTTACGATCAAGATTAACTACCAAATATGTCTCATATTAAGGACCAGAGAGAGTTACTTATTGAGTATTTAAACTATTTTTAGTGATTCTTAATCTTGATTAACATGTTAGTTTAATAAGTCATAATTGTTTTTAAAGGATTTGGGCATATTTGGAATCCAACTGATTCTCTGAAGTACCCACACGAGATAGGAGCACCAATATGGACTCCAATCACGTTATACGGAAGAGTCACCATAGGAAGGAGAAGAAATCCAGAGAGGGAAGTTACAAGGGAGATTCTATATTGGTGTATTAAATTGACACTCATAGACAGATAATTATCCCATATATCATGTAGGGGAAGTTATTATGATTTAAATTTCAAATTATAAGGACAAAAGTTTTCCTCTAGACCTATATCTCTCAATATGCACATAATAGCTCTATTTGAATTAGGCTTAGGCCCTAATCCATCAAGGATTGGTTAGGCATATTCCAATAGTATTCCATAAAAAAATTATTCATAAAAACAATATCATTTTTATTTATTTCATGTTTCATTTTTATAATTAAATTAAAAAAAGGATAAAACTTAGGTTTATTTACTCATATTCATTAAATCCAATTCTCTAATCACTTCTTGTCATATATAATTTTAATTATTAATAATTGTCCAACGTAACATTGAATTTTTGAAATTTAATCAATATGAATTTTTATTTTTAAGAAAAGTATGCATATGTGTAACAACAAGTTGTTTGTTGACATGATAAGTGGCATCACCCCATAAGAAGAAGTTCTGAAACCAAATTGATTATATCCTTATCAAATTAAGAGTATGTATATTTGTGTGTGATACAATTATTTAATTTTGCGAAAGTTTACATTGATTCTCAAAGTAGAAGGGAAATTTTTTTTTTAATAAAAAAACAGTTTAGGTCCGGCGGGCTCGAGACCAACCTTTGTTGGCAGTAAAAGGGGAATGTATTATATTTAAGGAAAAATAGAAAAAACATGGGATAATTTCAAAAAAAAAAATACCATTTGAACTTTAAAATCTTATTGACAAGAAGCGTAATGAGATTAATAAAAAGAGTAATGGGATTGACAACGTAAGTTCTTATCAAATCACTAATTTGAGATTTCAAAGTTAAAGTGGTATGTTTTTGGAATTTTCCCAAAAACCTTTAATATATTTCACTCAAATTTTAATACATTTTAACGTATTTTAATTTGATTCTTATTTTATAATTTATAATTTTTATTCACCCCTTGATTTAGCTTCTTATCTTTCAAAAATTATTTTTATATTATATTCCTGCTCTCTAATATAAAAAAAAGTATTTAATAGAAATGTTATTTAAGCTTGGGACAAACAAATTTTTGAATCAAAATTAAAAAAAATGAAATGATAATAAAAATTTAATAAAATGAAGTGATCAATCAAGGGTCATAAGTCATGAGATGCCCTAGGCCTCTAACGAATAATTAATTAAACCGGCTTTAAATTTGTCCCATACATGAACACCAAATCTCAAGTGTTCCAACCTTTCGGCTCTGCAGCGTGCCCATGCTTCCTTTTTTTAATCGACCTCCTGCAAATACTCTTTTTTTATTATTTTTTATAGATAAAATAAAAAAATATTTTAAAATTTAAAAAATGCTGAAAAATCTGTTGTTACAAAATTTGTTATATAAAAATATCTAAGGACATATATTCTTGAGCGGGTGAAACACATTTTAGCGGGTTTAACTCTTCTTCAACTATATGCTGACATATATTTAGTTATATGTAATCATTTTTTCTTATGCATATGATTAAATAACAAAGATATGAGTGTGGGTTGCATATTGATAGAATTAAGCACGGTATTATTTACTCTATTGGTTTTCTTATCATGTACGTGTTTATTTTGCAGGGTGAAGCTTTGTTTCAGACTAATGAGAATTCGGACCGTTGCCTCACCACATGTTGCATAGAGCAGAGTAAGTGATTGTACCTTGGGGTTTTTGGATATCAGTTGATTGTTTTTTAAAAAAGTCATTGATGATAAATAATGTTGTTGCCTTTTGTAGCTGACATACTGAGAAGTATGTCAGAAGGGGTAGACTAGTTTGGCCAGAGTGGGCCACTTCTAGGGATAGTATTAAAGCTGTAATGAAGCTGCCTCGGCTTCAGGTGAGTTTGCAGTTCCTGCATTGTGCAAGCCTGTGTATCATGTGGCGTCTGGTTTTGGTTTTTATAGTAAAGCTGTTGGATTTATTTGACTCAAATGTAATGTGATGGTGCAGAATCTGGTAATGCAGCATGTTGATCATTCTGCTGGAGATCTAATACATGTGTTGCAGGGTTTACTTAGATATGACCCTTCTGAAAGATTAACTGCTGGGGAGGCTCTAAGACACCTCTTCTTTACGAGAGATCACCTTAGGAGATAGCCTTTTTTAACACTTGATGCTTGCAGTTGGAAGCCTGTTACCGCAATGCTGAATTATTTTTAGATTCACCCCCTCCACTGAAAAATTTGTGTTTTTATTTTAATCCTAAGAATACAATGTAAATATGAGATGACGTACCATGTTGGTAACAATGTAGCCCTTGTAATTTTTCTTTAGCTCGCGACGCTTTATAACTTGGTTATTTTTCTTTAAAAAGCTTTGAATCATTATTATTTTAGAAATTTTTGATTTTTAAATAACGAAATAATCCCTTTTAGTCACATCGGGGTTATCAAGAATAAAAACCGAATTATTGTAATATAGCGCACAACTCATGTCATTCTACTTTAAGGAGCCGATTATGAAACTAATTCCTAATAAACTAAGTGATAATAATGCAAAATTGACAACGGTAAATATGATTGTTTGATTTTCAAAACTATGATTGAATGCAATTAAAATATATATTTTTGGGATTTTCAAAAAGGAGGAATGAAAATGGATTAGAAGAGTGTGATAAAGCCTCATAGAACAATGAATTTCATCCATCATTTGCTTTAAAAGATAATGGGAATGCGCTAGTTCTACACTGGGTAAGACTTAGTCCCTTTAACCGAAACTCAATATAGAACACTAGCAATTGCAATCAAAGTCCCTTAGAATACAAAACCTCAAACACCGTTGAGTCTAGTACACTAATCAATGATTATTCCTAGATCTAGAAAATAATCACTTCTTAAAACACTATTAGAAATCACTTTGTATGCAATTTATGAAATTACTAAGTTTTCTAAAATACCAAACCCCATCAACCGATGAATCTAACACCAAAAGAGAGGAACCCCTACTTTAGAGATGTTATTAAGCAATCTTAGTGTGTGATTGTGAATTAATTGATGCAATTGGTTCAAAAGTAACCCAAAATTAACTCAATAGCCAAACAATACCATGCAAGATAATAGAGAATTACAATGAAACATACATGTAACTACATATATTGATGAGCATAATGTTCAACATAAACTAATTCAAATAACAAATTGATTCAAATAAAGATCAAATTAAATATATTAGTCTTAACTACAAATTACAACTCCTTAAATCAAAGAAATCATAAATATATAGCCAAGCTAAAAAACTAAAACTAAAACTCCCTTTTATATCTCCAAACATCAAGACTCAATCCGGAGAAAATAAGCTCAGCCACTGCAATTTGTCATTACAATTTCACCAAATAATTTCACAATTCTAGCCATATATACCAATTAGCGCTTAAATCAAATCAAGGACTGAAATTAATCTCAGAAACCGAACAGAGTAGCTACGGCTATAATGAGTTCAAGAGCAGAAGAAGCCACAGCTGAGATGATGTTGAAAACAGAGGAGGCTGCCGGAGATCATGAACAGCGATGACTGATTAAGAAGAGACGGTAGTGGATGGAAGTGAAGGTGATGGTGGTCGACGGTGGTGTGGTTGTTGCTTCGATGATGGAAGCAAGAAAGATGGAAGACGATGATGGATTTGGTGAAGAAGGGTCTGTGTCTCACAGCATCTCCGGCACTACTCTGTCTCGATCGAACTTCCCTGCCACTCCCCTGGTTCGTCTTCCCTTTGCTGTCTTTGGTGGTCGGTGAAGTGTGATAATAGACTCACCGGCGACTGTGGTGGTGGTGGACGGTGCCTCCGGCGATAGAGGAAAACGAAGGAGACGAAGATCAAAGGATGAAGGTCTGTGCGTTGCGGCTGGGCTCTGGTTCGTTAATGCTCTCTGCAACGAATCTGAAACTGGTTTAAACCTGACCAAAGTGCTGCTGTCAAAACGCAGCAGTTTTGGCGGGACCGCATTGTCATTTTCCAAGTTCGCAGTACAAAATTGTCATTTCTGAAATTCAAGCCCCCAATTGTCATTTTCAGCTTTAATCCAATTTTTTTTAAGCACCTACAATTAGGAGCAATTAAATCAACATCAAATATTCTTAGAAAAATTAATATTAAGAGTAATTATAATTATTTTGATAATTTTTCCCTTTTATCCTAATTTAATGTATTTACTCTTAATACCTTTTTTATCTTAAGAAAGGCATTTTAAGCTTAATTATCATAATAAAATCCCTACATAAAATATAAAAATATATAATAAAATAGGGATTTATCAAATAACAAGTGAAGAGAGAAGATTGCCGCATGTGAGGAGGACCGTAAAACAACTATATTTTTAAACATAAAGGCAAAATGATATTAATCTGTTTTTTAATAGCACAAAATGATACTCCCTCTTGTACCAAATATAAGAGAGTTGATTTAAATGTAAGACAGTTAACTTTTTTTGTTTTAAAGTTTAAAGAAGTTAAATAAGTTATTTAATTTTATAAAATGTTGTTTATTATTATATTATATCTAGTTGACAGAGAAAAAAAAAAGAGATTATACATTAGTTTATAAGTTAAGTAAAATAGTTTGGAGAAAAAAAATAATAAACATAAATATTTAAAGAAATATAAGTAGTTGTTTTAATATCTTCAAAAGTGCTAACTTTATCTTATAATTAGTTAAGATCGGAGGGATTATTTATGTAATATGATTAAATTAAGAATGTTAATTGTGTTAGTTAATATAATATGTATTTTTTTAAAATGTTTTAATAATCTTCCTTAATTTCTTTTTTTCTTTCCATTTCTTGATTATTGTTAAGAGAGCATATAAATTGAAAAGAGATTGATAAATATATAAACTGTCTTATATATTTAAGACTAATATCAATTAATATGTCTTGTATTAAAAATAAGATGGAGGATTAACAGGAACAGGTGCGTAACAGCAGGACAAAGAACGTGAACTTGTAAACTGATCTACAAAAGAAAAGGAGGTAGAAGGGGATGTTTTCAATGCAAATCAGTTGCAGAGCTTCTTTTCCAGATGAATCAGAACGTTTAAGTTCAGATAAATTGTTGTAGCGGGGAGCCTGAGCAGAATAGTCACATGTCAAATAGGAATTCTATATTGATTCTTGGATAGAATAGCACTCCAACCATTTTTTATAATGCTTTGGAACCTTGGAGATGAGACTACATGTTGATGATGACTATTATTACACGAAAAGGCCAGAGCTGAGAAAGCCGAACAGATCAAACAATTATATATTTGATATCTCATGACAGAGCAAAACAAAAAATTGACTCAGTTGATGGGGAAAACAATTGTTTCTTTCCAAATTTCATATTTTAGAGAAAAAATGCGGAAATTTATGAGATTAATATGTTCAGTCTTTTTTGTTTTTTTTACCATCCTTCATACATGAATTCCATTTCAGGTTAAGGGGCAATTTCACCCTTTAAGTTTTCACCAAGAGGCAATTTTGGCCTAATAATTATACTAGTTGATTTTGATTATTAGTTAGCCAAATATGCTAGCTGACAATTCTGGTGTCATTCACATCATTTTAGTTAATATGCAAATTTACCCAATAAGTTTTAAATCTAACTTACAAAAAAAAGTAGATGACATGGATTTTTACGGTAAATTTGAACCTTAACAAAAATGATGGGGATAAAACGTGGACTACCAGCTTTGCATATTTAGTTAACTAATGATCCAAAATTAATTGGATAACGGTCAGGAATAAATTGCTCTCTTTTTTACACTTTTGAGGCAAAAATCCCCCCTCCTAAAAAATTTTGAAGCAATATTGCCCATAAGTGAAATTGTTTGGAGCAAAATTGTCCCTTTATCCTTCCATTTTTATTAAACAAGTCGACAACAAACAAGACGTCACAATGCAACACACCTCAACCTATAAAGGCTTTAAAAGCCTAAAACCAACCGCGAGTTTCCACCGACAACAAACTATAGAGATGCATCCAAAAGCTTATTCAACATCGCGTTGGAGATGATCCTTCTTCCATTGTAATTGGACAATTCCAACCAACGACCCACTTTAGAAAAACTCAAGAGCCCCGAAATTACTCATCAGAAAATGAAACAAATAATTGTTAATACAAAATCTGCTAAACCTACATGTTTATATATATGGTCAAAGTACAAATTTATCCTAAAAGTTTTTTCTTAATAAAAGTGTTACTCTGAAAGCTTTTTAGTGTTAGTGTCGCTTCAGAAGCTTCAAAATATAGGCATGTTGCCTCACTCGTTAAAGAACAAACGTTGACAGTTGAATTGTTAATGATAAGGGTGATATTGCTCTATTTTAATACTTATGGGCAATTCTTTTTGGGGCAACATTACTCCTGCATGAAAACTTCTCAGGTATATTTCTACCTTAACACTTATATTATATATATAGTTGTTTTGGATCAATGCGTACACTTGGGGAAAGCATCATCATGGCTTTTCAAGTTCAACCAATTCTTAAGCAATATTTCTCCGATGAACCAAGTCAAAAACTTCACTTGTCTGTCTGTTGCTTCATTACCCTTATGTTAGTGTTCAAGCTATCATCAAGAAGAAAGCAATCTAATTTGCCTCCATCTCCACCAAAACTTCCCATTATAGGCAATCTTCATCAACTGGGTCCACTTCTCCACCGATCCTTCCGAGACCTCTCCAATAAATATGGCCCTCTAATTTTGTTGCAAATGGGTCAAATCCCAACCCTGGTTGTGTCTTCCACAGATTTAGCCAAACAAGTTCTGAAAACGAACGATGTAGATTTCGCAAACCGAGTTCAAAACGCAGCTGCAAGAATTATATTCTATGGATGCAACGACGTGGCCTTCTCAAACTACGGTGAATGCTGGAGACAATAGAGGAAACTTTGTGTTCTTGAACTCTTAAGCTTGAAAAGAGTTCGATCGTTTCAGTTCATAAGGGATGATGAAATCCAAGATCTGATCAGTAACATAAGGAAAAGTTGTTTTGTGAACATAAGTGAGATGCTAAGTGCAGCTTCTAATAACATAATTTGCAGGTGTATTATTGGACAGAAGTTTGAAACAGAAGAAAGTAGTAGGTTTGGAGATTTGGCTAGGAGGGAGGTGATTCATCTAGGGGATATAAGTTTGGGAGATTTGTTTCCTTGGTTGAGTTGGGTTGATCATGTGACAGGGAAAGTGAGAGAGTTTACGAGAAATTTCACTGAATTGGATCGCTTCTTTGATGAGGTTATTGCAGAGCATAAGGAAGCAAAGAAGGAGGATGATGACGAGGAGAAAGACTTTTTTGTGGATGTTCTTCTCCAAGCTCAAGAGTGTAAAGATCAACTTGACTTTGAGCTCGACCAAGATAACTTCAAAGCTATCCTAACGGTATGATCCTCATACAGTACGTGACTCTGTGTGTGTGTGTGTGTGACTATATTACATCGATGAATTTCCAGGTTATAGTACTGCCATGACTAGGTATATACATCTACGACTACCGCACATAGATCAGATTTGGTCATGACTTGCTTGACTTTGACTAGAGTTGGATTTCTTTAAGGAATTGAGCTACATCTAACACAGTGAAGTATTTTCTAAGATGCATCTAGTATCTTAAAGTATTTTATAGTGCATCATACTCTGAAATATTTTCTCAAGTGCATTGAGCTAAAACATTTTGTGGTGTATCCTACATCCTAAAAAATATTTTAGGGTGTTGGACAAAAATATTTCAGAGTGCTCAATACAAAAAAAAAAAAGAGAGAGAGAGAGAGAGAGAACACTTCTGGGTGCTTGACACAAAAAATATTTTAACGTGCTAGATCCACTTGAAAAAAAATACTTCAAAATGTTGAATGCACCATAAAATATTGTAGAATGCTGGATGCACCTGAGAAAATATTTTAGCCAAATAATGGTTTCTTCATATATAGGTTGCTCTATTCAACATTTTTTTTAATTTTGTTTTTTTGGTAAACTGACTTATTTCATTTTGATAATATTATTATAATATTTTATTGATTTATTAGAATTCAATAAAATATTTTGTTAGAATTTAAAATGCTTGCTATTGCACAGCTGGTGAATAGAGTAAGGATAATTTCCGATTCCAGTAGTGTTGGATTGGATTGGATTTGGATTATTCATATAAATTTAGATTAGTATACTTTTTTTCTCTTTATAAATTTCAGGACATGTTCTTAGGAGGGAATGACACAACTTCAACAACAATGGAGTGGGCAATGTCAGAACTTATGAGTCATCCAAGAACAATGGAGAAAGTACAGGAAGAGATAAGAAAAGTAGTGGGCAACAAATCAAAAATAGATGAAACTGATATTAGCAAAATGAACTTCTTGAAATGCGTGATCAAAGAAACCCTAAGGTTACATCCACCTCTTCCTTTACTGATTCCACGTAGACCACTGTCGAATGCAAAATTAGGAGGATACGATATTCCCCCCAAAACAATGGTGTTTGTGAATGCTTGGGCAATTCAGAGGGACCCACAAGTATGGGAAAGGCCTGAAGAGTTCATGCCAGAGAGATTTGAAGAGAAAGAGATTGATTTCAAAGGACAAGACTTTGAATATATCCCATTTGGTTCAGGAAGAATTGAAGGATATGTCCAGGGTTGGCATTTGGGCTAGCTTCCATTGATTATGAACTCGCTAATCTTCTCTATTGGTTTGATTGGAAGTTGCCTGAATCTGTGAGTGAGTTAGATATGGGTGAAACATTTGGGCTTGTCGTAAAAAAGACAATGCCACTTTATCTTGAACCAAAACCCTACTTGGTTCCTATCTAGCTGTTGGGGTTATTTCTGTTTGTTTAGTTCTTGTGATGTGATGCGTGTAAAAAGCTAAATAAAATGTGTTGGTGTTTTATGATGATGAATGTTTGAGGTTTGTGTTTAAGTTTAAATTTCATCTTTTACATATAACGATTCTACTACCTTGATATTAAGAATGCTTGATTTGGATGCAGTCCTGTGTAATTAAGAAAAATGTACGTTTGTATGAAACTAGTATTCATATCCAATAAATATTAGAGATGGAATTTTTGTTGCTAATTTTGTCACTAATATGTTAATGACAGAAAATGGTCCGTCCCTAAAAAGGGCGTTACTAATTCTGTTAGCGACGAAATTTTCAACTCTCTCACAACGTTTGAGACGGATTAGCGACAGAAATTCCGTCTCTAATCGGTAACAGAAATTCTGTCCATAATGACAAATTTCATCACTAATTTTTGAGATGGATTAAGGACTGAAATTTCGTCGCTAATTTTTGAGACGGATTAACGATGGAATTTCCGTCTTTAATTTGTCCAAGATGAGCGACGGAATTTCCGTTCCTAATCCATCACAAAGTTTAAAAAAAATTAATTCCGTTATTAATTTCTGAGATGGATTAACAAAGGAATTTCTGCTGCTAATCGTTGCAAAGTGATTTTTTTAATAAAAATAATTTAATTTTGTGATAGAATTTCCGTCATAAATCTATCTCTAAGCTTTTTTAATTTTCTCTCTCCAATTAATTTTTTTTTGTTATTTTGAATTTAACGATAAGTCAACCTTAATAACCTATAATGGTTAAAGAACTGAAAGTGAAATTAAATTGATTGCAAATAAAATCAAATTCAAACCAAGTTCTAAAATAATAGTAAGTTAACAACTACAAAGCAACAAAAGTGTTAAAATGAAAATGTATATAATATATCAAACAAACCACACAAATATTTAATGTAGTCAAACAACCTAGTAACCACCCTATCTTATGGTGGGCTATCATCAGTGGTATGAGCTTCAGTGTTTGAATTGTTTACAGCCCCAGAGAGTTTTTGCTCAAGTGCTTCCAACCTAGTTAAGATAATTTCATTCTGTCTAAGCTCTGTGACAACATTTTCAATATCAGGTTGGAGCATTGTGTTGATGGAAAGAGGAGAAGACCTATAAGAATAGGATGAGGAATCAACATCTTTGGCCTCAGATCCTAAGCCAACTATGTGACCCTTCTTGTTCTTACCACCTGCAGCCTCTAAATATAGGTTCATTTCTTCTTCATCTAGCTGATTTGATTGCACATCACTCGGAGAATCTGAATTAGAACTTCTAGATGCCTTGATCCTTATGTAATACTCTATTAAAGAAAATAATGAGTACAACAAGTCAAAAGATATGAATAAATATAAAATAAAGGATGGTATGCAACCATTAAGATGAATTTCACCACTCAAATTAACACAATAATAACAAACAATCAAGAAGCCACTCCTCAAAAACCAAGTATAAGAAGAGAAGGCCTAACAACTCACTACTTCATGATGGCCAAACATATAAAAGGCACACCCTTAAGCTATCATGAGATATCCAGTATGTGTCAAAAAAGAGAAAAATATAAACTATTCCATAAAGATATTCAATAAGGATATATGTCAAAGTAGCATATCATTGAATAGAAATGAGCATACAAGGAAAGTCATGGAATTAAATTCAGCAGGTGATATTAAGGGTCTCCAAGTCATTTATCACGTGCCCCCTTTTACTTTCTTTCTATTGGACCACTTCATGTCTACTTCTACACACCATATCATCGCCTTCTCTTCTTTCTTTGATTTGTTATTCTCCACTTTGCTAACCAGTCTTCGCAGAAATTGCCTGTTTGTTATCATCTACCATGCGCTCTACATTTCTCATCAAAAACCTCTTCTATTCATCATATCTTGCATCTATGCCACAACATGAGTTCATTTAAGTGGAATATGTATATAGGATCGTTTGAGATGATTTGAGCCGTGCCTAGGACTTGATCTACTTAAGCGGATGTCTTTAAGGATTAAACAAACCTTTTCTGAATAAGTTAAAGAGCAAAACTACATGAAGTTGAATATTGTGGAAGGAGAGAAAAAAAAAGATTGGAAAGGTTGTTCATTCTTTACTATACAAAGATAGGTCATTATATAGTACACGTGCAGTGGTTATATATTTTGTGATGAATAGGAATATATAGAAACGAATTAGGGGGTTAATATAGATTAAATTCAGCAGGGAAAGTTATGGAATTACCATGAATTTGGTGCTCTATTATAAAGACATGATATGCACAGTAGCTAAACGAAGCCCCTTGAACACAAGCTTCAAATCGATAGAAACAATGTGGATAGTAATCAAAGCTAGCTTCGAAGCAGTTGAACACAAGCTTCAAATCGATAGAAACAATATGGTCATAATAAATGTAAAACGTAGTTTGTGGAGCACAGAAACTTATAAGAACCAATGAACCAAATTAATTCAGCAAAACTATAAATATTAAGACTTAAACACTATAACTAGCCAGGCCTCCGGCCGTCAACTCAAATCCAGTGGACATCCATTCTATACCATTTTGTTGTTCGATCTACTCTATTATACATCCATGCTCGATTTTCTAGGACATCCATTCTACATTGTGTGGCACGATTTAAGCATTATAGAATAGAAGATACGTATATACATAAATGAATAGAAGACAAACAAATAAACACTTTTATAAAGGTCTAGAGGCACAAAGTAGAACAATTTAATATGTGGAAACAAAAATTCCAGCATGTATTTGGGTTCTTTGTCACAATAGCTTGAACTTGCAAAATTATCAACAAATAACTGATGACTCCTTATTTTTAGTTAAATATTTGAGATATATTTTGGAGTCATCAATGCTAAATTAAAGATATTTTCTTGAGATATCAAGTTAGGTACATAATTTTTGGGATTTCAAGTTAAAATATAAGTTTTTCATTTTAAGAAAGAATTAAAAATAATAATAACAAATAAATAATCCAGCTTTTATTAGTAACTAGTAAGATTATTAATATTCACATGTTACTCCCTTTTCTTTAATCACCTTCAAAGTCCATACGGTTGTGGAATGAATGAAAAAAATACGAAGAAAACATAAGAAAGAACGTAGGCCACAAGCTAACTCAATGGAAGTAGAAGATGCCAAAGTTGAACAAGAGGAAGGTGGCATCAATTGTCAAAAAGAAAATTTGGAAAGGAAAGAAGAAAGATGGTGCAAATACAAAAATATATATATATATATATATATATCAAACTCATATCACAAGTCAGAAAGAGGCGGTGGATATTATTGGGAGATTTATCAACTATCAAGAGGATGATAGGCTTGTTCAAGAGAAGCAACCACAAGTTGACAAAAAGTAAGCAGCCAATTTGGAAAGAAAAGAAGAAGAGGCAGCTGGACCCCTAAAGTAAGTAAAAGGGAGAAAAAAGGAAAAAAAGAAAAGAGAAGAGATCACCATCTTTTGCAATTGAGGCACAAAGTAGAACAACTTAATATGTCGTCTAGAGGCACAAAGTAGAACAACTTAATATGTGGCAACAAAAATTCCAGCATGTATTATGGGCTATTTGTCACAATAATTTGCAAAATTATCAACACATAACATAAATGAAATCAGCATCTGAGATGATTTAAGCATTGTAGAATAAAAGATACGTATATACACACATACCGTTTTTGTCTGGTTTCCTCTTCCTTTTCTGTTAATTCCCACCCTGTATTGATATCACTCTGTGGGAGAACAAATTAAGACATAAGCTAGTCAATTAAATAAAAAAGCCACAAACATTATAGCACATGAAACAATATTTAATGTTATCAACATAATCCTCTGTAAAAAAGCATTGTTGTTCTTTAGGTCTTGCATGATGCACTTGAGTGATAGGTCTAACATGAAGGAAAAGGGGAAGGGGGGGGGGAAATAATTGACATTGTTTGACTTGAGTACCTCAACAGTTTTAGATATTTTTGTGATCACATTCATAGGTTGGTTTCCCACTGGGGGCACTTTATTTTAGGTTTGTCATATTGGAGGCTCATGTTGAGTCATATTCAATTTTAATTTGGTGGGGAACAAGATCTATAAATTGGGTGTAATTAATTAATGTGCATGATCTACCGACACTTGGACATATATATGCCAATTCCATTCCAAAGTTGAGGCCTTTAACCTAGACTGGTCTCGGACGGATGGTATACTTCATTCTCACTCTCGCTCTCACACAGACCAGCATGCTTTACCTCTTATTTAGGCAGCTGATGAGTGGGTCAGTCTTCATTAGTTGAAAACTTTGCCTCACCAAAGCACCAAAATTACTTTATACAGTATAACTTGATAATTAAACGCTCCTTAATAACCTCTATGCATATAGATACATGTATACATACATATATAAGACATGCCCCAAAACAAAAGGGATGTGTAGTGTGTGGAGTGAGAAAGAGATTTGAAAGGGAAGGGGCAGCAGAAAAGCCTTAAACAGACCTCAAATTGCAGAAGTCCAATTGTTTTATTTGTCTGCGCTCATATATATATATATATATCCACACACAAAATCCTATGACCTATTACTTCGCATTGTAACTCTCAGGGTGACATTTATATATCTTTGCTTCATCAGCTACTGCTATATATCTCACATCTATTAGTTATGAATTGAATATTGATGTCTTATTTAATTCATCATCATCAAGACACCAACCCCTGCAAAACCGTCCCTTTCCAATACAGTATTCATTCAAAAGTGTAACCACATATGTAAGAGTATTTAGATTTTTTTTTTTTTTTTTTTTTTTTTTTTTTTTTTTTTTGTATTTTGACCAATAGAGTATTCATTCAAAAGTTTACCTTGTGAAAAAATTCCCATCATCACATCAAAAATGCAGAGATGCCCTGTTCATATCATACTACAGAAGCTATAACCCATTCAATTCAAATACTACACATTAGGCCAGAAAAATTTAAATATTTAATCCAATTAATTAAAATGTTTTTTAAAAAAACACAGATTCCATTTCATCTAGGATAGCAAAAGCAACAAACACAAAAAGCCTATTAAAGTGAAGGCTATTGAGATTCCTATAAGGTCACAAAACTTACGCAAGGACTTGCAAAAACTACGCAGAGTTGGATGTCTTATTCCATTGAGTCAGATTGGTCACTCCAGATACAGCAGACCCTGCACTTATCAATGCATAAGCAAATGCTTGCAATTATGAGTCAAAACTTACGCAAATGCTTGCAATTATAAGACACAAAGGAATGAAAGGAAGATGCAATGTTTTTACAGGAAAATGAAGACAGAAAACAAGCTTCAGCCCTTGAGGAAAATAGTGACAGAAAAAAAAATAGAGGAGTAGTTACTTAATCACTAGCCTGAATTTCTCTTGGCTGCGGGAGTGGTGAGGGAGTGAGCAACAGAGACAAAACGACCTTCAACCCTCCAAGAAAAGAGCTTGAAGATGAAGAAGCCGCTGCATGTTGGAGAAGCAGATGGAAATCCCAGAAGGTGAAGTTTGGGGTTTTGGGTGTAGCAAATCAAACTAAGAGGATCGGATGAAAGTCAAAGAAGGTGAAGCTTGGCTTTTTGGGTGTAGTAGATCGAACTCATAGAAGGTGGAGCTTGGGGTTTTGGAAGGAAATGCTGAGGCAGCTTAGGTCGGAGAAGCTAAATATTGACATTTCCATGGAGAAGTTGACATTTAAAGGTTGAAAAAGGTGAAGATTGGGGTTTGTTGGGGAGCCACAGAATTAAGGGAAAGTGTGTGTAGAGGAAGAGGTTCACAAGTGAGGGAAAATTGAGGGTTTTGCAAAATTTGGGGGGGGGGGTATATGTAAACAAATGAAAATATTTTTGTAAATGGAGGGAAACATTTTTGTGCCATGGTATTTCAGCAACATCTATAAAAACTAATGAAACAGATGTTTTAATTCAAAACTATAACTTTAATAATATAACTTCAATAAATTTAAGTTATCAACTCAAAATCATATTGGTTAGAGCTATGGTTCTAATTTTCATTTTTGACTCATTAAATATGTTTTACTTTGTTTTTTAAATTATAGTGAATTTTTAAATTGTATAACTTAAATATTGAGAGTCTTAGTCCAAAATACAACAACTCATTATAGTGAATTTTCAAATTGTACTCTGACTAATTATTTGCTTTGGCCCATTGACTACCACTCTAATCCTACTTATTAGTCTCAATTAACAAATCAAATGAGTATGTAACATTGAACTAAACAAACCAGCCGAGGAAGAGAGAGTTTGAGAGAGGAGATCGAGCTGCAATGGCTGACGAAGAAGGGAGAAGACGGTGACTCAATGATTCCGAGAGAGAGGAGAGCTGTGACCGCCGATGAAGAAAGGAGAAGTCGGTGACCTTGTGAGGCTGTACAAATGACTAAGAGGAAGAACCAGAGACAACAGATCTGTGATCGAATGCGAGAGCCCTAGAACTTAAGGAGAAGTGGGATTTGGCTAAAGAAAAGCTCAAATATGAAGGGAATTTGCAAATATTTGGAGGGAAAATTTATTCAATCTTGTAAATGAAGGAAATGTGCAATTGTTTATATCAACCCTAGAAATTATTGTATCAATCTGGTGCGTCATGCTATTTATAGCCTAACCAATTAAAATATAACAATTCATGAGCTGATTTGGCACCTCTTGAATATTAGTTGGTATATTAAAAAAATTAAAAGATTTCACAATATTTATTTTTTCTTTATTTGTGAAATCTTAATTAAACGATTTGAATTTTTAAGAAAAATAAAAATGTGAATCAGATGAGCAGTCAACTAGGATTAATATTAGTTGAATTGTTGTATTTTAACTAATTATACCACATATGACATGGCAAACTAAGTTCACACAATAATTGCACATACTAGCTCCACCTTTGATTTAGTATTCAACAATCTTGATATGCTTAGAAAAACACAAAATGAAGTAAATGAAATTCCCAAAGGTTATATGATGCATAAATACTTGTATTTAGAGGTTCCTTCGGCTAGCAAGCGTGGCATATGTACTTCATAATTACGGGGTTGTTTCTCAATATAGAGTACAATTAAGGGTGAGATGGTAAAAATACAAAAATAAAATTCATACTGACTTTATTATTTTCTTTGGCCTATCGACCACCATTCTGATCCTACTTATTAGTCTCAATTAACAGATCAAATGAGTATTTAACATTGAACTAATTTCAAAACTTAATATTATTACATCAATGATAACAAAATATTTATTTATAAAGTTATAAACTGTATAGAAGAACAACATAAGAAAAAAATTACATTTTCTAAATTTTAGACTAGACTTATATTTTGAAATAGATTGGCCAAGTTGCAAGATTAAACTTTTTTTCGATACAATTGCAAGATTGCACTTATACTGTAAATCAAATGAGTATTTAATTACACATTCATATAATATATGTAATAGTAATTATTTCCATGTTTTTATGTATTATTTGAAATGGTAGAATACATTATTACAATTTGTCACAAATTCAATATTTTATAAATAAAATCCTATGCTTTGCATAAAACTCAAAGAAACAAGTTGTGACGTCTATACTTTGTAAATTATATCATGAGTTGTTATGAATTTTAACTTTTATATATTAGTATTCTTTGTTTGTATTTTTTTTTTATTTTTATCTACGGATTTCATAACCATATATAGCTTCCAAAACAACTATTGTACTTTTATTTTGTTAAAGAAATCATATTACTAACACTAATAAATGAGCGTGCAAATAAATTAATTAGCAGTCTAATTAATTTCAAGAAATTAGTACTACAATTATTCTTTCTTCATTTATCAAGTTAATTTCTAAAAGAGAGTAGTTCATATATTATTTCATTATTTGTTTAGCTAATACGAATTCACATGATGATGCCATTTTTATGATATACGAATGTGTTTCATAAGAATTCATTTCCATGATGTCTCAACAATTTTTACATAATTATATTATCATTTATTCTTTAGATGGCAAAAATTATTATGCCTTAAATTAGTAACGGAATTTGTGACGGAATAGCGACAGAACTGGTGACGGAATTTAGTGACGGAATTTAGAGACGGATCAGAGACAGAATTTAGAGACAGAATAATCCCATCTCTGATCCGTCCCTAACTGCATTTAGAGACGGAAATTAGCGACGGAATTATTCCATCTCTAATCCATCTCTGATTCTGTCTCTAAATTTTTAGAGATGGAAATTAGCAAAGGAATTAATTCCGTTTCTAATCCGTCTCTGATTTTGTCTCTAAAATTAGTGACGGATTTATTGATGGTTTAGAGATGGAATAATTCCGTTTCTAATGTCCTGTTTTCTTGTAGTGAATGACGGTAAAACACATGTAGCCAACCCCCATTTACCGAGATAAGATTGCTTACATACATAAATAAATGCCGACTCTTAAGAGCACCGAAAAATGTTGGAGTGTTGGGACAAAACGGTACTTGGTTTGCGAATTGACACGTTAAAGATGAGCCTTCAAAGTAACAGAGAACTCGTAGTGAGACTGACACATATTCAATTTCCACACAAAGCCTAATGGAACCGCTCATCCCACCTTGTTTCCGTATATATCTACTCATATTCTTCGTCATTTTCTTTTTCTCTCTTTCTTTCTTTTAAGTAAGCATTAGTTATATCCTCATGTACAAATTTATTACTTCTATGTCCTTCTCTTCTTTTTGGTATTTCTTATTTCTAATATGTGGCATTATCTTGTAGCAGTGTCGCGTTGTTGATTTTAGGCTATTTTAGTAAAAATTTGATGCAACTATATATTAACACAGACTTGCAACCTCGCAAGTAAGATCAATTACGTATCCATCATGTACAAATTTATTACTTCTACGTCCTTCTCTTCTTTTTGGTATTTCCTATTACTAATATGTGTCATTATCTTGTAGCAGTGTCGCGTTGTTGATTTTAGGCTATTTTAGTAAAAATTTGATGCAACTATATATTAACACAGACTTGCAACCTCGCAAGTAAGATCAATTACGTATCCATCATGTACAGATTTATTTCTTCTACGTCCTTCTTTTTGTTTTTTTTTTGGTACTTCTTATTTCTAATATGTGGCATTTTCTTGTAGCAGTGTCGCGATGTTGATTTTAGGCTATTTTAGTAAAAATTTGATGCAACTATATATTAACACAGATTTGCAACCTCGCAAGTAAGACCAATTACGTATCCCTCATGTACAAATTTATTACTTCTACGTCCTTCTCTTCTTTTTGCTATTTCTTATTTCTAATATGTGGCATTATCTTGTAGCAGTGTCGTGTTGTTAATTTTAGTCTATTTTAGTGAAAATTTGATGCAACTATATATTAACACACACTTGCAACCTCGCAAGCAAGATTAATTACGTATCCATCATGCCCACTATACAAATATCTTCTTTATTTTTAATGTTTATCTATAATGTCTGATAGTAACGTTGATGCAATATGATAGGACTTCACCGCCTTTTGTTTAGTCCAACGTACATATACCCTCTTGCGTTTGGATTGTTTCCTCTAAAAACCAATATACTTTAATTCAATTGTATCGCAAGTCTATCTCCTTTTCTTTAATAATAATTTTTTTTTTCATATTTGATGAGCTTTACACCCCCAAGCAAACCCGATCTCACTTTCACTAACTCCTTTTTTTTGTAAGATGCATGGTTTCATCATGACACGTTTTACGTGTGTAAGATAACATTATAAATGTCTGCTTCATGAGTTGAAAACTTGAAATAATTGAACTAGGCCTTGCATGTATTTCACCAAACACGTTTTCGGAACACGATATAAGTCTGGTTTGCGTGGATAAAAATTAAAATAATGTACTATTAATCAAGCAGTAATTAAAATATTAATATTTTCTGGCAAAGAAATAAATGTTTTACCGTGTTATCCACTACTTATTTTTTGTCAAATGTTATACACTACTTTAATCTTATTTATAATGTATTCAATATCTTGATACTCCCTTCGATCCTTAATATAAAACATATCTAGAGAGTTAATCTTTGTTATAAATATAAGATATTTTTTTCATATTTGTTAAATTTTTCCTAATTTACCCTTAGTTATGCTTCCTCAACAATGCTTACAGAGGAGAAGGAATGAGGAAATTAAGGAAAATGACTAAGGTATTTTAGAACAGACATGTCACATTAATTAACTTAACTAACTTTCTTAATCTTATTAATTATATAAATATATCTTATATTAATGACAAAGAATAATATTATTTTTCAGTTTTTAGCACTATAATTTATTTATATTTTTGGGAGTTGGAAACACTCAAACACCAAGACAATAATATCAGAGTGCACTGCTATGCACCCTAAATAATAGTAGGGTGTTGGATGTTAGTTTACCTTATTGAATATATAAAAAAAATTATAAAAATTCTCAAAGTCAATACCATTAATTATAATTATAATGGACTGGCCAAAAAAAATATAATTATAATGAATTAATTACTTCGGCTAAAGTATATTTTTAGTCCTTTAAATTTACATCATGCTTTAGTTTAGTCCCTTAAGTTTGTAAAGTATACTTTTAATCCTTTAATGTTAATATCGTTAATTCTCACTAACAAAAAATGTTGACTAGGCATAAAATGCTGACAAAGCAGTTTTAAATTTTAATTTCTAATGTAATGACTTTTTCCACTTGGCCAACAAAAAAGTTCTCTCGACTCCTTGCAAGGGAATGGAGAACAGAGTCAAAGGAGGTCCCCCAGTACTACTCCTTGCCGTCCTCTCTCTCCAACCCTCCTCCATTCTCAACTTCCTCCTCATCGTTCTCTTTCTCTACTATCATCTCTTTGTCCTCAATCTCTGTTGTCTCCCACCTTCCTTAACCTCCAAGATCAAACCCCTCAACCCATATTAACCACCATCGAACCCCTCAAACCAGATCGACAGCCTATCACTCATCTTCCACTGACTCGAGCTTGTTCGATGACCTACCATATTCACTCACCAATCAGATATGTGTTCAACTTTGTGATTGGACCCACAAGTCTCTGTTCACTCCATTGATTGGTGCTGCTTGTTTGATTTCCTTCAAGAAATTTTCTTCATTATAGATTCATGTGGATTTAATCGATCAATTATATGAGATGGGACAAAAGTTTGGACATCTACGATTGGGATGAAGGTGAGAATCAAGAAAGAGAGACACTTGGAGCTGTTCAACGGGGTATGAGATTCAAGTGACGATGGCCAAATTCTTTCTTTGACAGAGCACCGTTTCTTTGCCATCAATGAGAGGGGTTAGGGTTTAATTAAAAATAAATTTCAATTTACACATTTTAAATTAAAAAATTAAAATATGTTAGCATTTAATTGCTGAGTTAGCATTAAATTAGCCGAGTAAGCATTTTTCTGTTAACGAGAGTTAACAATGTTAATATTAAGGGACTAAAATGATACTTTACAAAAGTAAGGGACTAAAATAAAACTTGATGCATATATAAAGGACCAAATGTATACTTTAGCCAATTATTTATAAGGTTTAATTTATAAAAGGACAAAATCAAGAAATAAATATTAAATACTTCATATATTATTTCCTCCAATTCTTATCATGAATGCTTAATAAATTTACATTCTATATGGGCCAAAAATAAATTACAGTCTATATAAAGTTAATTAAAATTAGTTATTTCTTGTAAAACACTGTATCTAAATTACTCTTAATAAAAATCATTACTAGTTTTTAGAAGAATATCATTTAGATCCCAAACAAGGAAAATAACATATTGACAAATCTCATAATTTGTCAATGATAACTCTTTCATTTATCAATGTCAAATTTTCTAAAATTATTGTTTATGGTTGGGACCTGAACTATATATATATATATATATATATATATATATATATATATATATATTAAGATGTGGACGCCGGAATAGTCCATAAGTAGATGTGGGTGGCAGCAGGCGCATGTGAAGGTTTAATGCCTGTTTGGGATGGCAAAACGTGCTTTTTTTATTAAAAAAAAAAAAAGAAGGAAGAAGCTCTGTGGCAGCTGGGTTAGGGTGTTTGGGTTAGTGTTTTAGCAATTGAGATTTTTTTTTTCCAAAAGCAGATTTTGAGAAAATGCGTAAAAGTCTGGCTTTTCCAAAAAGGTCACTTCTGCCACCACCAATCCAAATATAAATCACATTTACAATCTGACTTTTATCCTATCTAACTTTTGTAAACATTAAATTCCTAAAAAAAAAAGTCATTTCTACCACTGCTAACCTAAACGGGCCCTTAGATGATGGGCCCAACTTGAGGCTATTGTATTATATTATATTATTTTAAACTATTATTTTCAATAATTTTTCCTTTACCAACAGTCCAACACGTCTCACCCTGCTTTTTGAACCTCCTCCTCCTCCTCCTATCTACCTTAAGTTTTTTTTTTTATTTTATAAAAATCCTCATTCATGACTTTTATGATTTCTTAAGATTCTCAGGAATCTAAAAGACTTAACTAGCAAACACATTCTATAACACCCAGATTATTAAAATCTTTTAAGGGGAAATGTATAATTTATCTATTAATACTAATTACACGTTAAATTCTTTTACCATGAAATAATTTCGTCTTGATGTTACTTAAATCTAAAGTATAAAAATTGGCATGTTCCAATTTCACCATAACCCTTAGCTTATTATCAATATAAAATATAAAATCTACATATAATAAGTAAAATTATTCATAAATACTCAAGAGCTTGACTTATTTTTTAGCTGGGCACCAAACTCCAAAATATGTCTATTTTCAATATAATTTTTTGGTCCCATTATGATATGAATTTCTAACTTTTGTTACAAAAGTTGAAACTGATCAAGACAGAATTCTAATGTTCTTTGAAAAAGCGAAATTCCTTATGATAATTTGTTTTGTCAATTATTTCATAGATTTGTCGCTAGAAGAGTTATTTAAGTAAATTTTATCCGAAAAAAATATTTACATTTTACGATTTGACTCAAAAAGTATAGAGAAATTGTCAGTATGATAAATATTAGTATTTTTAATTCGTTAACAAATTACAGATGAGGCGAGATTTACAGTGCGAAAATAGACGCATCATATACAAAAATTTAACAAAAGTATTATCCCAATTCTAAATATAAGATCTAGTTGATTTTTGTTTAAGAGATTAATGAAAAAGTAAATGAGTTACTTAATCATATCATATGTTGTGTATGATTAAATTATATATCATTTTATAAGCGGATAAATTATTTTGGAGAAAAAAAGATAAATATAAATAATTTAAAGTAATTTAATTAACTTCTTTAATCTCTTTAAAAAAATCAACTGGGTCTTATATATAAGACTGAAGGTAGTACTTAATTAGGTGCATACTAATCATGATCCTTCTAAATTTTTGCAATAATCTTCATGTGATATATAAAAGAATGATAAACCCTAAATATAAGATTTTTTTTTTTTTTTTTGATACAATGGAAAGGTAAATACTACTACTCTACTGGAAAAATAGTGCAAATGACCGGAGAAGTATAATAAGACAAGGTTTGTAACTATTCTCTTTTAACGTGAAACCTGTGGGGTAAGGGGAAAAAAAACTTACCCGATGGAAAGGGTAAACTTTTCTTTTTCTATGTCTATTCATATATATATATATATATATAGACACACCTACACGTGATAAAAGTGCATGCGTCTATGCCTCTATATAACTTGAATGCATAAACTAGCATTCAGCATTCCTCATCCCTTAATCCTCGCATACACTTACAAGTTAGAATCACGAATGGATTTTCTGATCAATGCCACTTTTTACTTTTACCTTGTGGGCTTCATCACCTTTTTGGTGTTAAAACTCACAAGAACATCAAAAACCAAACCTAATCTTCCTCCATCTCCACCAAAATTGCCAATTCTCGGCAATATTCATCAATTAGGCCCTCTTCCTCATCGTTCTTTCAGACACCTCTCTCTGAAATACGGTCCTCTCTTATGGCTAAAGCTTGGTCGAATTTCTGCTTTACTGGTCTCTTCTGTTGATCTGGCCAGAGAACTTGTGAAGAACCAAGATGCGGCTTTCGCCGGCCGGTTTCAAAGCATATCAGCCCGAACCTTGCTCTATGAATGTAAAGATGTTGCCTATTCAACCTGCAATGAAAGCTGGAAACAGAAAAGAAAAGTTTGTGTTCTTGAGCTTCTCAGCCTGAAAAGGGTTCGATCTTTTCAGGCAATAAGGGACGAAGAAGTTGCAGAAATGGTGGACGAGATACGAAGTGCTTATTTGAGTGATAATAACTGCTCTGTGAACATAAGTGACCTTATAAGTGCCACCACCAACAACGTTATATTCAGATGTATAATTGGACAAAAGTATGATACAGCAGAGAGTAGTGGAAGATTCGGCACGCTTGCAAGGAAGGAGATGGTTCATCTTGCTGAGTTGATGGTGGGAGATTTTTTTCCATGGTTGGGTTGGGTTGATGTTCTTAGTGGCAAAATTAAAGAGCTTAAAGACACGTTTAAAGCAGCAGATGGGTTCTTTGATGAGGTGACTAAAGATCATAAAAAGGAGATGAAGAAGAAGACGAAGGACGATGATGAGAAGAAAGACTTTGTGGATATTCTTCTTCAACTTCAAGAGACCAATAAGCTTGAATTCGAGCTCACCAAAGATGACCTTAAAGCCATAGTAACGGTCTCTTTCTCATCACTCTCAACACAAACACAGTTATTTATTTATTTATTTATTTTATTCCATTCAAGACTAATAAATAATATCATAATTAAACAGTTGATTCAAATAGATAGTTGATTTTGGATGGACAGTTGAAAACACACACACAACCTCCCATTCCTAATATAAAAGCTAGTTAGAGGTTGAGTTTTATTTGGTTCTAAATATAAGACCTTAATCCACTTTGTCTCCCCATATTTATCATTTTCTTTAAACTATTCATATTGATTGCACATGTTGGGAGAGTTTGACAAATAATTAATTTAACTAACTTTATTAATATGAGGTTTGCAATTGTATCAAGAAAAATTGTTTCAAAAGAAAAAAAAAACAAAAGATATGAGGTTATAGAATATTGAGAAACAGTAATATGTTTCTTGTATGGTGGTGCCGGAATACTAACAACTTTTTGTTTAACTTAGGATTAGGGTTTGTGATGGTGGTATTATTTGGGTTTAGGGTTATTTTTGTTGGACTTTAGCCTTTTTGTTTTGGACCTTCTTTTTTGTAATCTTTTGTTTATTTTAATAAAATTCTATTTCTTGTGGAAAAAAAGAAGAAGAACAAAACCATTTAAAGGATAATTTTTTGTATTTTTATTTATAATTTCAGGAGATGTTTTTGGGAGGGAACGAGACTACAACAACGACGGTGGAATGGATTTTAACAGAGCTTAGGAGAAATCCAAGAACCATGAAGAAAGCCCAAGAAGAGATCAGAAAAGTGGTGGGGTCTAAAACAAAAGTGGAAGAAAATGACTTAAATGAAATGAAATACTTGAAACTGGTGATCAAAGAAGCTCTAAGATTACACGCTCCAGCTCCTTTCTTGATCCCTAGGGAAACAATCAGTGATACAAAATTAGGAGGATATGATATTCCTGCAGAAACAATGATATTTGTGAACATGTGGGCAATCCAAAGGGACCCAGAAATATGGGAAAATCCTGAAGAGTTTATCCCAGAAAGATTTGAGAATAGTGAGACGGATTTCAAAGGACAAGACTTTGAGTTAATCCCATTTGGTTCTGGAAGAAGGATGTGTCCTGGTATGGCCTTTGCAGTGGCTTCAGTTGAGTTCATGTTGGCCAATCTTCTTCACTGGTTTGACTGGAAGCTTCCTCAAGATGGTTCACCTGAGTGTGAGATTGATGTGAGTGAGACTTATGGGCTCACAGTTAAGAAGAAAGTCCCTCTCTTTCTTCAACCTATACCATTTTCGCTCTAAGCTCAATGTCCTTAATTTGGTCCGTGAAGTTGTGGTTTGTTTTATGAAGTTGAGTGGCTGGACAGAATAAATGAGTCTGATTTCTGATTGTAATATTGTCAGGTTTTATCTTCCTAGGAAAAATATTATGTGTGCGCTACTGATGCATGTGTTTGTTATTGCTTCCTATTTGTGAGGTTTGAGGGCTTGTTCCAATTAATGTATGTAAAAATGACTTTTATTTCTACTGCATTTTGCAAAATAAGATTGGTGTAAGAAAAGTCAATTAATGTAATTTGGTTTGTGTTTAGATATGCTTTTTTTTTTTTAAACAAAGAGTCTATTTGAATACCCATTTAAACTTTGTAACGTTAAAAGCTTCAAAATGTGGTTTTAGGTCTAACTTGACTTTTGGGATCAAAAAACTCATCAGACTTCAACCTCAATCAATTGGACTCTCAAGCTGACTTTTCGAAATCTTTTGGGATTACAAAAGCCTATCCAAACAAGCTCTGAGAGATGTACACTACAAAAAAAAAAAAGGTATTTTGTAGCGGTGGAATTGTAGCGGTTATATTAAACCGCTACAAATTATGGTATTTGTAGCGGTTCTTACCTAAACCGCTACAAATTTGTAGCGGCAAGATTATTTGTAGCGGTTTACTAAAAAAAACCGCTACAAATTTGGCGCGAAATTCCCGCCAAAACTTGTAGCGGTTATTTTGTAGCAGTTAATGCACAAAAACCGCTACAAAATACCAACACAGGATGTTGTAGCGGTTATAGGGACAATAACCGCTACAAAATACCAAAGGTCATACGTTTGTAGCGATTATTGCCCCTATAACCGCTACAGAATTTAAAGAGTCCAGACATTTGTAGCGGTTCTAAGCAATAACCGCTACAGAATTTCAAACGTTGTGAACATTTGTAGCGGTTATTGTAAAACCGCTACAAATAATTAAATTTGTAGCGGTTATTTTAATAACCGCTACTAATATCTGGGCTATTTATACCCCCCTCCTCCTTCATTTCTCCGTTTGCCCATTTTGTTTCCTGAGATTTCTCTGAGTGATTTCTTCGAGATTTGAGCGTTCAGACGTCTCTATAGGAGTTTTTGGTCAGTATTCCGCAGTATTCGCACTTGAGGTACGTATAAAACACGTATTTTTATTTATTTTTGTATTTTTATTATATTTTTGCATAATAATGGACTAATATATATTTTTTAAATTTGTACAGTTGATATGGCTTCAGGACAGGATAAGGGGAAGGCCCCTCAGGTCCCCAGACCGACTTTACGGGGTGGCAGCAGCCGGGCAGGGGGCAGAGGGAGGGGGCAGCGCGCAGGCAGGGCTACCGCGGCATCTCAGCCCATCCCCCCACAAGTACCGCCGACGATCCCACAGGCGACGACCGCACCAGAGGTGCCTGAGGTGGAGGGGCCAGAGATTAGCGTTGAGGACTTCCTCAACGAGGAGGAGTTCGAGATCCCGCTTGGTGGGTTCAGGGAGATGGAGCAGTTCCTCGATCAGGAGGACGCTCGGGAGCAGAACAACCCACGAGGGTCGTCTTCGCGGTCCACTGGGTTTGAGGTGCAGATTGAAGGTAAATTACTTTTTTAATTTAGTAAGTTATTTATTTAAATTTGAAATGTTAACTTTGAATTATAATTTATCTAACGTGCGGTCAACTGTGCAGATGAGCAGGGGAACGTGTCGACGAGGAGGCTGGATGTGACCAGTCTGAACAGCATGGACCGGTCCCTGCGAGTTATAGTGCCGTGGAATGAGGGCACTGACCAGTCGATCCACAATGGGGGTCACCTGCTCAACTGCTTCCTGAGCGACCTGGGATCGAATTGGATGCGGTTCCCCCTTCACTTCCCGACGTGGAGGCACATTCCGAAGGGGCCGAAGGACCAGGCTTGGGAGGAGGTGGTTCAGGTAATTAAAACTATTTAATTAATATTTTTTTAATTAATTCTATTTAATTATTTTTTTTAAATTATGGTTTTTATAATTATTGATATTTAAATGTATTTTTTTCAGCTGCGGTTTGCCGTCCGGGCCAACCGGAAGAGGTACGCCCTCATGAAGATGGGCGACGCCTGGAGGAACAGGAGGAACCGTCTCTTCCACAGTGTGGATGGGGACGGGACGATGCCTCTGGAGCAGCTGCATGAGAGCGTCCCGGACGGCGTCCCGCCGAACGACTGGGCGCGTTTCGTCCAGTTCAGGAGGAGCCCTGAGGCGCAGGTAATGTATTTATTAGATTTTTGATATATAATTTTGTAATTGTTAAATATTAAATTATAATATCAATTTAATTTGTATTTAATTTTAAATTATAATACATTTAATTTTTTTTCCAGGAGCGTGCTCGGAGGAACGCCGAGATCCGAGCGCAGCAGACGATCCACCACACAGCAGGATCGAAGACCTTTGCTGTGACCTACAGCGAGCTGGTAACTTTTCAAGTGCTTCACTTACTTTTAGCTGATTATTTCATAATACTAATTGTTTTGTAATTGTTTCAGGAGACGAGGGCACAACAGGAGAACCGTCAGACGGACTATGCGGAGCTGTACGCCATCACACACAGACACCGTGACGGGACTGCGACCTCTCAGCAGGCAGAGGCGGCCATTGTAAGTAATTTTAGTATTATATTTTTCATAAAACCAAGTTAATAATGAAAAATGCTAATTATTAATTGTTTCATAAAATGGCAGGAGCGGATGCAGCTGTCGCAGGCTGAGCTGCGACAGACCCAGCCTGAGGAGTCACAGGGGTCAGTGGACCCGACGGCTCCTTTGAAGGCGGGTCTGGCTCAGGCTGAGCACCCCGGACGCGTGCGGGGTATGGGGATAGGCCCAGACCCAGCATGGTCTACGGCAGGAGCGCCGCCTCTAAGGCTGGCAGCTCTAGAGGGGTCAGACGTCGGAGGGACGAGTCTATTGACCAGCTGCGGTCAGATTTAGAGATGACGCAGTAGCAGATGGCGCAGCAGCAGCAGCAGATGCAGGCGCAGCAGCTGCAGATGCACGCAGATATGATGTACGCTCAGCAGACGCAGTGGCGTGAGATCGCGAACACCATGCTCGAGGGAGCATGGAGTCGCCTGTTCCCGGACGAGCAGCATCCAGCAGTTCCCCCTGTCCCTCGCTACGTCGTCCCGAGTACTACTCCTCCTCCTACTGCTCCTCCTCCCGCTGATGACGATGGTGCGGTTCACTCTGCGCAGCGGCCCGATCCAGCAGCATCTGAGGGAGCCCCACCTGAGGGAGCACCAGAGGATCAGCCCCCAGCTCCTTAGTTTAGGACATTTTCTTTTGTTTAAACATTTGTAAATATTTATGAGTTTTTATTTCAGAATTTTCTTATTGTGTTTTATATAATTATATTTATATTATTAGATCGCGTTGAAATAATTTATATCTAAATTTAAAAAAAAATAAAGTATATCTATATTTGTAGCGGTTTTAACTTAAAACCGCTACAAATATGTATGTTTGTAGCGGTTATTATTGTATAACCGCTACAAACATATATATTTGTAGCGGTTATAAACTAATAACCGCTACAAACATACATATCTCTATTTGTAGCGGTTTAACTTCAGAAACCGCTACAAATATGTAGGTTTGTAGCGGTTATGTTATGTATAACCGCTACCAATTAGAAAAATATTTTTATATTTAATGTCCAACGGCTTTAATATTAGTAGCGGTTTTATTAGTATATAACCGCTACAAATATATTTTCGTAGCGGTTATAAAATAATAACCGCTACACATATATATTTGTAGCGGTTTATGAAGGTAAACCGCTACAAATATGTACCTTTGTAGCGGTTATGCACTAATAACCGCTACAAACACTCAAATCATTTGAATTTTGAAATTTCCCGCCTTTGTGCACATTTGTAGCGGTTATGTTATGTATAACCGCTACAACTTAGAAAAATATTTTTATATTTAATGTCCGACGGCTTTAATATTAGTAGCGGTTTTATATATATAACCGCTACTAATACTGAACAAGTACATTTTGAATGTCCCAACAATTAACGGCTTGGATATTCGTAGCGGTTTTATATATATAATCGCTACAAAATTATAAACGTTGGAATTTCTGTAGCGGTTTGATAACCGCTACAAAATTATAAACGTTGGATTTTCAGAATATAAGGTTCTAAACATTAATCATTATCTTCTCACTCATCTTCTTCTCTATACTTTCTTCTCTCTCACTTGTAGCTATGGATAAATCATGGATAAGGTTGCCGCGCAATTCTCCTGAATATTTGTACGGATTAAACAGTTTCTTAGATTTCGCATTCACTCACACCAGCTGTAACGGCAAGATCGTCTGTCCCTGTCGGAAATGCAAGTTCAAGAAGTGGCATGCACGAAATGTTGTGAAGGAACATTTGCTTGTGAAGCCTTTCCCTGAGGAGTATACGTTCTGGGCAGTTCATGGTGAGAAGGCCGGCATTAGATATGACGAGGCTCTTCCTCGAAGTTCTCAAGTAGGCGTTCAAGTAGATGAAGATGATCCTGTGAATGATGTTGTGCGTGATGCGTTTGGATTTCAAGGCGACAACTTCAACGAAGAAGTGCACGGCTCTGAGCCGGCTTTTATGGGGAATGAAGCAGCTCGGGATTTTTTCAGCTTGATGGATGAGACAGATCATCCTTTATATCAAGGTTGTCGCAAATATTCTAAATTATCTTTCTTGATCAAATTGTATCATATCAAGTGCTTGTGTGGGATCACAGATAAGGGAATGTCGATGTTGCTTGACTTATTACAAGATGCATTCCCCGACGCCGAGATTCCCACAACCTTCTACGAGGCCAAGAAGATTATCAACAGGTTGGGGTTGAATTATCAGAAGATTGATGCGTGCCCAAATGATTGTATGATGTATTAGGGAGACGATTCCAGCAGGGAGACGTGTAAGAGATGTCACACATCGAGGTACAAGACAATTCGGAAGGGGAAAAAGCAGAAGAAGAAACCTGCAAAGATTCTCAGGTACTTCCCTTTGAAACCTCGTCTGCAAAGATTATTTATGTCGTCTAAAACTGCTGAGCACATGAGGTGGCATGCCGTTGATAAAAACGAAGACGGTAAATTAAGACATCCGCGGGATGCAGCTGCTTGGAAAACGTTTGACAATGACTTTCCAGATTTTGCGACTGACCCCAGAAATGTTCGGCTTGCGTTAGCGACCGACGGTTTCAATCCTTTCGGGAATCTTAGCACAAGTTACAGCATTTGGCCGGTAGTCTTAGTTCCCTACAACTTACCCCCTGGATGTGTATGAAACAAAGCTCTTTCATTATGTCTATGATCATTCCAGGCAAAAAGGCACCGGGCAATGACATTGATGTGTATCTCCAACCGCTTATTGCGGAATTGCTTGACCTGTGGAATGTCGGCTTGGAGACGTACGAAGCTCACAGCAAGACTTTGTTCAACATGCGTGCAGCCTCGATGTGGACGATCAGTGACTTTCCTGGCCTTGGCACATTATCTGGTTGGAATGTGCATACTGGGTCGGCGTGTCCAGCTTGCAATTTCGACTCTGACGCATTGCGCCTTCCCCACAGCCGAAAGTGGTGCTTTATGGGGCATCAGAGGTTTCTCGATGGAACGCATAAGTTCAGATTGCAACGGAATCGCTTCAATGGGAAACCAGAGAAAAGAGGACCACCTCAGACTTTGTCCGGTAGAGATATCTTACAGCAGCTTGAGCATGTTGACTTCGAGTTTGGAAAAAGCGACGATTCAGCACAAACTCGCCAAAAGTCGCGCAGGACTTCGGCGCCTCAGCAGTGGAAGAAGATAAGTATTTTCTTCACGCTTCCGTATTGGAGATCTAATTTACTTCACCACAGTCTTGATGTAATGCACATTGAAAAGAATGTTTGCGACAATGTGCTGTATACGCTGCTTAACGAACCCGGCAAGACAAAAGATCACCTTCAAGCTAGGAAAGATTTACGCGACATGAGAGTTCGTGAAGACGCTTGGCCAGATGAGCATGACAGATTTACACCGGCAAAGTTTACCCTCACAAAACCAAACAAGGATGTGTTCCTCGCGACGTTGAAGAAATTAAAAGTTCCTGATGGGTATTCAAGCAACATTTCTCGATGTGTCGACTTGCAGGCTCGAAAGGTTGCTAGCCTGAAGAGTCACGACTCACATGTTCTTATGCAGCAGTTACTCCCTCTGGCTATAAAGAATACACTTCCTCCCGATGTTTCCATCATTTTGGTGGAACTTTGTTCTTTCTTTCGGAAGTTGTGTTCTAAGGTTTTGATCGTTGAGGAGCTCGATCAGCTGCAGTCGAAAATCATTCTTACGCTTTGTCACTTGGAGATGATCTTTCCTCCGTCCTTTTTTACTGTGATGGTTCACCTCACAGTCCACCTCGTTCATGAAACAAAGCTCGCTGGACCAGTACAATATCGTTGGATGTATCCGATTGAGAGGTACTTATTTTAAATATGTGCTTTCATTTATTGTCCGTATTTAATGTTTGCTGGTCGTCCTTTTCATCATTTTATATCAATTTTCTCTTATGTACTTCGTAGGTTCCTTGGGAAATTAAAATCTTACGTGAGGAATAAGGCGTGGCCAGAAGGTTCTATAGCTAAAGGCTATATAGGGGATGAGGTGCTATATTTTTGCTCAAGGTACTTTGATGATCTTGAGACGGCTTTCAACCGGCCGCCTCGTGTTGACGATTGTCCGGAACCTGCACCGACATCAGGAGAATTTATCCCTCGTGTTGGCAAACCAGTTGGAGCAACTGAGAACTTCAAACTAACGGCAACTGAGAAGTTCCAAGCACATAGACATGTCTTGATTCATTGCACTCAAGTTGAACCTTTTGTACGGTAAGAATTGTACACTCACATGTTATTCGATCTGTATCTTTCGTAACATTTCTCACTTTCATTTCACTAACGCCTTTCCATTATTAATTGCAGGGAATTCAGAAGTCATGTGAAGCGTCAGCTCAGGATCCGTACACAGACATCCTCGGAAGTTGATAGGAGGGTCCACAGAGAATTCCCGAGCTGGTTTGCGCGCAGAATACTAAATGACCACAACCCACACTCACCAGATTTCAGAGCTCTCGCAATCGGCCCTCTTGATCATGCAAAACGGTTTACAGCATATAATGTCAATGGTTTTAAGTTTTGCACGGTTTCACGGGATCAAGGATTGCAAACACAGAATTCGGATGTTTATGGCACATTTGGGACAAGGAGTTATGCGAGCAGCAGTGATGCCAACATGCAGTTCGGAGGCGTCCCTTACTATGGCAAGCTTCTTGATGTGGTCGAGATTAATTATCAGGGCCGTTTCACCGTGACGCTGTTCAAGTGTTTGTGGGCAAATACCACTACTTCTCGGGGATTGACAACTGACGACCTAGGGATCACATCAGTCAATTTCTCACGGCCGATTCATACTGGTATTTCTCAAGATGATGAGCCGTATATTCTAGCTTCAGAGGCACATCAAGTTTATTATGTCGAGGACGAGAGGCATACGGATTGGCACATGGTCGTTCATTTAAAGCCAAGAGACCTTTACGACATGGGTGAAGGCGATAACATCGTCTACGAGAGTGAGCCATTTCAGCCAACTGATTTTGAAAACTACTTCCCTGAAGGCGATGACAATTTACCTCTACTGCGGTGAGTTTTTTAAGTCCACGTCATTTGAATTACATTTTTTAAATTTAATAATACATCAATAACAATAATTTTTCTACAAAATTTCTGTAGGGATGGCGACGATGAGTGATCAAATTTAAAAAAATGCAAAAAATTTCTAAAAATAAAATGTAAAAAAAAAATTTTAAAAAATTAAAATAATATTAGTAGCGGTTTTTTAACCGCTACTAATTAATAAATAACCGCTACTAAATAATAACCGCTACATTAACCGCTACAAATAGCATTACGAATAATAAACCGCTACAAAAATATACATAACCGCTACTAATTAATAACCGCTACATTAACCGCTACAAATAGTACGGGGATCCCTATAAATACCCTTACTACAACTCATTTCAAACACTCCCTAATTTCTTTTCACCTTACCTTTCTTTCATTTCCTCTCATTCACAACTTCTTTCGTATGAGTAGAGGAGCGGAATAATTTTATCAAATATGGTAACAAGATTTTTATTTTTTTTTAGAATACTTCTTTCCTTTCTATAAAATTTATTCTAATCATCTTTTTTTCTAGATATATCATAACTGTATCTCATTTTCATCTATTTTTCATACACAATTACATTATATTATAAAACATAATAATTCCTTATTACCTACCTATCCTTAATAATATTATTAATATAAATTTTATACTAATCCTATTCAATTACATTTTTCCTTTTTATTTATTAATAGTTAAACTATTGAAAATAAATTATTTAATATAATATTGAAAAAACAGAAAAATATTATTGTATTTTTTTTAAAAAAAATTTTAAATATTTGTAGCGGTTATTAAACCGCTACTAAATAACGCGCCTTTTTACGACTCAATTTAAATTTTTTGGCGCTAAATTTGAATTTCATTAAATTAGTAGCGGTTTTGGAAAACCGCTACTAATTTCATGAAATTCAAAATTTGTAGCGGTTTTCCAAAACCGCTACTAATTTCATGAGATTTAAAATTAGTAGCGGTTCGTTAACCGCTACAAAATAAAAAATTCTTTTTAGCTCTCAATATAATAATTTTTTATATTTGTAGCGGTTATATAACCGCTACAAATATCTCTGGGTGTTCTAGCGGTTTAAATGAACCGCTACAAAATATGTAGTGGTTATTGTTCATTGAGTAGCGGTTTTAAATAACCGCTACAAAACGGCTTGCAACGTACGATTTCGTAGCGGTTTAAATAACCGCTACTAATTTAGTTTGTAGCGGTTGGAACCGCTACTAATACTCATTTTTAACCACTACTAAATCACGTTTTTTTTTGTAGTGGTAGGAATATGGTTTGCTTTGCCAACGCCTACTTCATGAGTAATATAGAAAATGGCGAGAGGTGTTAGTTTTTTGGTACACTCATAGACGTATTATAATATATCTATCTATATATATATATAGATATATATAAAAGTAATCAGACACAACCTTGAATATCATCGATAAATGAGAAACTATGCTTGATAATATAGCTTCTCATGACAAACCACAAATATAGTTCACTATAAGAATTAGATGATGGAAGCTTGTGTATGTGATGTGCAATCTAGAAACTTAGATTTTATCGGGTGATAACTTATACTATAGTTAATTACAGGCAAAATATTAGTAGGCAAAAAAAAAAAAAATTACAGGCAAAATATTAGTCTAACAGTATTTTGCCCATTTGATTTGATTATTTAGGTTCTGAAGGCCTTAGACACTTTACAAATTACTATTAAGAAGTTTATTTAATAAAAGGGTGTGGGCGATGGGACTATGGGTGGGGTTATGGGCATTGTTTAATTAAAAGAAAGGAAGGATGAAAGATATTTTAATAATTCTTGTTCGGTCCCTGAGGGAGGGGACTCATGGAAGGTAATTAAAAGTTGACAGATATACCCCTGCTATTTTTTTTTTTTTTTGGATTTCTTCCGTTTTGTTCCATGCTTATAATTTATGCCCGTTTTTACTTTGGACCCAGATTTTTTTCTTTCAAAAAATGCAATTTAATTTTTTTTATCATAAAACATAATTTTTTTGAATGATAAAATATATTTTAAAGGAATAAAATGTTACATATTATAAGAGTTAGCAGAGAAAAGAAAAGAACTCCTAAAGGGGAAAAACACAACTTAGATTAGAAGAAAACTGAAGAGAAAAAACGACCATGGAATTAAAAAATAATGAAAATGCCGGAAAACAAAAAACACAGTTTAATTTTGGGGCACAGTGCCCCACTTTTTCTGGCCTGATGGACAGATCAACGCGTGAAGAAGGGGTGCGGCTTCTCTCCATGGCCTTCCCGTCCTTTTCCTCTTCTTACGCAAAACTATGCCGCTTGGGGTCAAAAAAGGGTGCTGGGTCCTTTTTTTTAAAAAAAATAAAAAATATTCAGCACGTTAAAATATTCTTTCAATGTCAACCAATATTCTAAAATAGTTTTTCTACATCCAGTATGGTAAAATATTTTTCTAATAGCAACGAGCATTCTAAATTTAAGATATAGAGTGTTGGTGAAAAAAATATCTTAAGGGATTAGGTGAAAAAAAAATTATTTTAGGATACTGAATAAAAAAATTATTTAAAGTGCTAAGTGAGTTAAAAATTAATATATAATACTAGCTGTTACTAAAAAATACTTTAGAGTATAGTTTGTTGGACAGTATGTAGTTACTATTAAAAAAAAATATCTGAGGGTTATTAGTGCATCAAAAATTATTTTAGGATATTGGATATTACTAAAAAATAATTCAGATTGCTGAATATTATTTAAAAAAAAAAAAGAGCCCAAACCCCTCCCCCACCTAAAACGGCAGAGTTTTGAGTAAGGGAGAGGAAAATGATAGGAAAGTCATGAAGAGAAGCCAAACTTATGAAGACGTTTGAGAGGGATAAAAAAAAAACGTTCGGAAAAATCCCTTTAAAAACCATATGAAATACTCAAATTTTAATTTGGGTCACTAAACTTAACAAATTATTAATCAGGACACTAGGCGCAAAGTAAGATTTAGAAATTAGATCAAATTACTTCAATACCTCTAAAACCTTACAATGCAATATCTAAAAAAAATTACTAAATCCTTATGACCAATAGAGATCTGGATGGTTTAGATTTGTTCTCTTATAAATTATAATTAAAATATAAAATAAAAAATTAAAAAAATAAATTTAAACTGTTCAAATTTAATCTGATCAAATAGTTTAAAATTGTCATAAAACAAAAAAAAAAATTATTTTGTAAGAAATCAAAACTGAATCGGGCATATCTTAGTCTTATAGTTAAAGAAGAGAGAGAAGATGAGAGGGAAATTAACCACCACGTTGCTTTTATCTTTCTTTGTTCTTGTTTACCTTTCAAATAGTTTCCATTCATATAACTAAAATAAACAAAGCGGCTAAAACAATCCAGCGACAAATAAGTAAAGAGAGTCTAATTAAAGAAATAACTTATGCAAATAGAACATCGGACTGCGAAATTTATGTTGGCATTTAGAGAGAAGCTAAACACAGATGTATACACAACCTGCGTTATATATTGTTAATAAATCATATCTTATACAAAAAAAAAAAAAAAAATCCAATATTTAAAGAAAATGGCATGCATTGTTATAACAAAATGAAGTTTTACCTAAATTTACTGTTTATAGTGTATTAATCTGTGTATGTGAGATATGTTTGCCCGTTTCGTATGGGTTTTTTCTTGTTAATTTACAATTTTAGAGCATTAACTTGATTATAGTTATGATTTGAGAGATTGATAAAGAAGGAGAGTTTTGAGATTGATGATGAGAGGTCATTGAGGTAAATTGATAAAATTTCTAAATCCTAATTCATGTGTCCTAATTAATAATTTGTTAAGTTCGGTGACCCAATTAAAATTTAGATATTTCAATTTACTTTTAAATAGATTTTCCCAAAACATTTTATGTGCGATGGTAGAATTGTAATATTAGAAAAATGGTATAGACAATTTAGTCAAGACGCTTCAAATTATTTAGTCTTGGTTTAAATGGGGTTTGGTATAATGATGGAATTGACATTTTATAGTCTTATTAGGAAACTATATTTAATAGAGTAGTTTCTGATAAAGCTAGACATAAGTTCATAGAGTTATTTAATACTAAAATATTAAAAGATAACATTTTAAATTGAATAATTAACTATATAATTACGTTTGATGAGTCATCAACCATGATATGCTCAGCCTCTGCCGAATAATTTAAAATTTGTACATACGTGAAAGCCATATCCTATGACCATCAGCATTGGATTCGTATTTGGTGTTCTTTATGTCAGTGCATTCCCACAAATTGTAAGCATTTTAATCATTTCTATTTCTTTAAGCTGACAAACTTGACTTTATATTGTTGGCAGGAGTGATAATTATCTCAATGGTAGCTCTGGCTAGTGAAAAACTATAGGATGATGTAATTTGGCAATCCGGCCAAAAGCTCCTTCTAGCAAATTGTATAAATTGTATAATAAATAAAGTTATTCATCAACCGTGAACAGTTTGTCTTATTTTTTAGCAAGGCACCAAGCTCCAAAATACGTCTATTCTTTATTTTTTTTGAATTACAATGACAAGAGAACGATCTCTTGGGAGTCACGACGTACTCAAATCTAAATCAATCTAGAACAGACAGTAGATAAAAGCCAAATGTTAGCTTAAATCAGCTAATATTTGGATCAAACAAAACCCTGGAGGATCGCTAAGTAAGGTTAGGTCATTGTTTGAATCTAGAGCCGATTTTGCCAAAAGATCCGCACATGCAATAGCCTCTCTGTGCGAGTGATGAATCTCCAAATCCCAATTTCGAAAGATTAGGTCCCTAATTTCCTCTAATTCATTGTGCAGAGGATGATAGGCCCCACCTGCCTGAAAAAGTAAATGGAGAGCTTCTGTGGAGTTAGTGTACAGCTTCACCTTCATGAAATTCATGGACTTGCAAACTTGTAAACCGATCAAAATAGCTTGAAGTTCTGAAGCTGTTGATCCGAGAGAGAATCCCGAGTGCTTTTGAAAGCCACATACCCAGGCACCTGAACTGTTGCGAACAACTCCTCCAATAGCAGAATGTCTATGTTCGTCAACAGCCGCATCAACGTCAACCCGTACATATCCATTCAGTGGTGCGATCCACTTATCTGAGTCTCTATCTGGAACTCTGAGTATCTTGTGTCTGAAACGTCCTTCTTCAATTCCTTCGTGAAGGAAATGCAATCCTCTGTGTATTAGTTGTTGTAGCTGATCGCAAGTTCCTTCGAAGGTTCGTCTGCATCTATTCTTCCATATGAGCCAGCACAAAGAACCAAAGACCCTCAGCCAGGGCCACTGTGCTAATCTGCCTCGTCCTGGGGAGTGTTGCATGTTCCATTTGATCCAGACCTGCAGATTACCAGAGAAAAAAAAAGAGTGATAAATTGGGTTAGTACAAGAAAGCCACACACTACTAACAAACTCACAATCTCTCAAAGAGTGAATAGGTGTTTCTTCGCAGTTGCACTCAAAAGGGCACTCGGTGTTTATCCTCACATCTCTCTTAGCTCGAATCGAATTGGTCGGGATTCTCTCTTGGAATAATTGCCACATAAAATACTTGACTTTCTCAGGAATTAGCCATCTCCAGATACGATGCCAGAAAGGATCCGGCGTCTCAGAATGTGACGAATAAATCATTGAATAAGCTGATCGAACGCTGAAGTTGCCATCAGATGATTTCCGCCACCAAAACAAATCATGACCTGTTAGGGAAGGAGGTGGGATGCACTTGATCTTATCAATCACCCACCATGGCAAGAACATGGCCCATTTGTGCAAGTCCCATCTTCCGTCTGAGCCGACAAATTTGCTGACCTCTTCGTCCGGATTGATTAAGTTCTGGTTCTTGTTAACGTAGTATATGAGGGGCTGGTCAAGATTAGTCCAAAGGTCCCACCAAGCTTTCATTGAATCACCACTCTGGAGCTTGCTCCCTACTGCTTTCCTGAATGAATCCCAAACAGATGTAATCGCACTCCAAACAGCCGACTGAGATCTTTTCCTTTCAACCTTTGGGAATCTATCATTTCCACATCCATATTTTGCTTTGAGGGTTCTCACCCATAAGGCATTGGGCTTAGTAATTAGATTCCAGCAAAGTTTCATAATGAGGGCCTTATTTTGACTTGTTAGGTCTTTAATGCCAAGACCACCTTCTTTTTTGTCCTTCTTAATTGTCTCCCAGGAAATGAGATGCATTTTCTTTCCATCTTGCCCCTGATTCCAGAAGAAGTTTCTATTCAATCTCTCAAGGTCCTGGAGAACCCCTTTGGGAAGGATAGTGGTTTGCATCTGGTGAAAAGGGAGTGCAGAGAGGACAGAATTTATCAGAACCGTACGGCCCGCCAAGCTTAAGAATTTTCCCTTCCATTTTGAAAGCCTCTTTTGAACTTTAGAAACAAGCGGAGCATAAGTCAACTTGGTTGACCTTTTATGAAGTAGAGGAACTCCCAAGTATCGTCCCAGGTCCGCTGAGACGGAGATTCCAAGTGTCTGACCCAGTTCTAAGGCTCTGTGGAATTGAACATTCCTGGAAGCAAAAATTTTTGATTTGGGAAGACTGATACGGTGCCCCGACACTCTGTAGAAATAAGCCATCAAGTCCCTAATTTTTTCCATCTGGTCAACTGAAGCCTCACTAAACAAAAATAGATCATCCGCAAAGAATAGGTGAGATAGCTCAGGGCCAGACTGGCTAAGCTTAAGTGGTTTCCATCTTCCTTCCTCCACTTCACGGTTTATTAGCTGGCTGAGCCTCTCCATGCACAGGATGAACAAGTAGGGACTCAAAGGATCACCTTGGCGAACACCTCGCGTTGGATGAAACGAGTTTGATAAAGCACCATTCCATACAACTCTCATAGAGGCAGAGGACACACACATCATTAAAAGCGACACAAAATGCTCATTGAGACCAAGGCTATGAAGGTTGAACCTCAGAAAATCCCAATCTAATTTATCGAATGCCTTCTCCATATCCACTTTTATGGCTACATAACCTTTCTTTTTCCTGATTGTTCGCATGGTGTGGATGGCCTCTTGCACAAGGATGACGTTGTCACTACTTTGTCTGCCTTTGATGAAGCTGCATTGAGTAGGATGAATTAAGGAGTCCATCACTGGCCTCAACCTATTAGCGAGAATCTTGCTTAAGATTTTATAGGTGACGTTGCAAAGAGAGATTGGTCGAAACTCCTTGAGCAAGGTTGGTTTTTCCACCTTAGGGATCAGAGAGATGTGAGTTTGATTTATGTCTTTCACCTTGGTTGGGTCTGTAAAGATGGAAGAAATAAGATCACAAATCTTCGGACCCACAGCGCTCCATTGAGTTTGAAAGAAATGAGGCTGTAATCCATCAGGCCCCGGAGCTTTAAAAGCCCCCATCTCGAAAGCAGCATTCTTGATTTCTACCACCGAGACCTCCTTCTGAATGTGGGAAAGTTGAGTATTATTGAGGCCAAGGAAGTTAGTCGGCTAATCCGACACGTTTAACACCGCTTGGTCAGATGAGTAAAGCTCCTGGAAGTAGGAAAGGGCTGATTGCTTAAGATCCTCCGGATCAGTAATCCAGTCACCCTGTGCATTTTGAAGTGCCTCAATTCTATTTTTTTTTCCTTCTAATCATAGTAGTGGAGTGGAAGAAGCTTGTATTTTTGTCACCGAATTTGAGCCACTTACATCTTGACTTTTGGTACCAGAGGAGCTCTTCTTGATTCACCACCTTGATATACTCCTTCCACAGTTTAGCTTCTAACTTATAGAGACCTGCATGAGGATGGTTCGCTATTTCTTGATCAACACCTTCCAAATGTTTGAGGAGACTATTTTTCTTTTTAGGGATGCTGCCTATGACATTCTTGTTCCACCATGAAGCTCTATTCTGAAAATCTTTGTAGCCTGAAGACCAGTCATTATTTTGCCAAGCAGAACAGACTAAGTCCGAGAAGCCCTCCTCAAGACACCAGGCCGCTTGATATCTGAAGTGAATTATGGGAGAGGTAGCCCGCAATGATCCGGAAGCTACCACCAGGATTCTATGATCAGATTTGTAACGGAGATGGTGGTAAACTTTATGATTAGGATGAGCCAACTCCCACGATAGATTGCAAAAAGCCCAATCAAGTCTTTCCTTGGTATCGTTTCTTGACCAGGTAAACTTGTCTCCCACCACAGGTAATTCCAAGAAGCCACAGTCATGAACACAGTTACGGAAAGGTGATAAGGAACTTGCATGAATTGGGGATGAGATCCCAAACCTCTAGATTTCAAGTTATCTCTGACCTGGATGATGAAGGAGATATCACTGAGCAGAGGCATCTGGGCGTCTCACGTGACCGTTCACTCTCAATGGCGGAGTCAGAAAACAAGAAAGACATTTCAAATGAGAAGGGGAGAGACAACAGTGATAAAATCCTCAATCAACCAAAGAACAAAGCAAAAGTCAAATTGGCGCAGAGCACGAGGCAGGAATTTAGGATAAAGGAGAAGAGACCTGCAGCTACCATTAGGCCAAGTGCTGAAAACGCAAGTGGGGTTAAGGCCCACAAAGATCCTCTCTTTGAAATAAGTTCTCTTATTCCACAAGCCCAGTTTACTCTCGCTTTGGAAACCGGCCCTAGCTCGTCTTCGGTTCAACTCACGGCCCAGCAGAGGAAAACCCAAGCCTGTTCTCGTGTCCATCATCTGGTGGTGGGCTCAATGGACTCTTCTCATTCAAATGCTATTATTTCTAAGGATTATGAATTAAATGGTTCTCCATCAAAAATCTCGGTTGACACTGAGAAGGTCCTCCTTTCTCCAGAAATGCCAAATTGCACTGCTCTAACGTGCACCGTCCCTGCTTCAGAATTAAGCACTGAGTCAACACCAGCTCCAGAAGCCTCGGTGGAATCTCTTGTAGCCAACTCGGTGGTGACGTCCTCGGTCCCTAGTGTCATTGAAGATTTGGTATTGCAAGATCAAGTGAATTCCTCTGTTCCGTTGACCATGGCATCAGATTCCTCAAATGTCCCAGAACGCCCCCCAGCCCCAAGTCAGGTAGCACAAGTTTTAGATTCTAAGCCAAAGGTCAAAGGCAATGCTAATAGGAATCTAAGAGAGGCCAAGCACAAGAGTTGGTCAAGCTCGGGTCGTGTACTACCAGACAAGTAATTTCTCTCCTTACCTTTAGCTATATTAGTTTTTTTTTAATGATTATTTCTAGCTGGAATTGTAGGGGGGCTTGTAGTAAATCCTTCCCCCGTATCCTTCGTGATATTGTTGTCAAATACCAGATTTCTGTAATGTGCCTCTTAGAAACCAGAGTGAGTGGCTCTCATGCTGATTCTGTGGTTAGGAAGATGGGGTTCCACAATTGGATTAGGGTTGAGTCAACGGGTTATGCTGGGGGTATATGGGTTCTGTGGAATGATTGCGAGGTCTCAGTGGAATATCTCTTTTCAAATACTCAACTCCTTCATTGCCGTATGAGTGACAGGAAATCAGGCGAGAATTACTGCGTTACTTTTGTATATGGGGATCCTAGATGGAGTTTTAGGCAAGATCTGTGGGCTTCTCTTCAGAATTTGGCAGGTACTGTATCTGAGGACTGGCTGGTTCTGGGCGATTTTAACTCCTTCCTAAATCCATCTGATAAAATGGGGGGTGCTTCTAAAATACGTCTATTCTGAATATAATTTTTCATCATATTATTTTATTTTGTCCGGGTCCCACTCAAAAATAATAAAAAATTAAAAAAAAATAAAAATTTTCCTTAATCCCACATCTAAATTAATAAGCAAATAAAATTGATGGAAATTAGATTGTAATTGAAAAATGATAATCATTAATGATGATTGTCTTGCAATTGAGGTTTGTAATAAATGGCAATAAATTTCAAAATAATTCATCTTATTGATATTGATTGAGGTTTAGATTAGAAAATTTAGTGTGGAGTCATTATGAAGGTTTAGAGAAATTTAAAAAAAAAATACAAACTTATCTCTCATTTATATTGATATATTTAAATTAGGAAATTGCTTTTGGAAAAATGTAAAAAAAAATTAAAAAAAATTGATGGTAATTGGAAAAAGTTAGGAAATGTTATCAATGGAAAATACAAAAAAAAATTAAAAAAAAAAAGCAAATTTAAAAGAAGAAGAAGAAGAAGGAGCATTTATAAGGAAAATTATACCTTGAAACTATAAATAGAGGAGTAAGGATTGAAGGAAAACACACAGGAAAAATTGGAAAAGCAATGACATAAGAAAAGAGGTAAGGAATAGTTAGAAACTTGTAGAGAGTGAAATCTATTGTTCATCTTTTGTTTTATCTTGTTTTTCCTTATATCCTCAAGGAAAACCTATACTCATATATAGTCAAGTGTCACACATGTGACGCCTCAACACCAATGACTCAAGGGTGGATTTCAATATGACGAGGATTGATTCATTTTCTTATTATTTATCATCATCATCCTCTCTTCTATTTTTCTTTTCTTCTCTATATCCAAAGAAAACCTATATATGTATAGTTATTATCATATATATGTGAGCCTCAACACTAAGGACTAGAGGGTGGAGCCTAACATGTATGGGTTAACCTTTTTTTTTTTCTTGCCTTCTTTTATTTGTTTTCTTACTTTGATTCTTGTTCTTCCTTCTTATTTTCACCTATATATCTTTTTCCTTTTTTTTTTTTTGTATTTTGAAATTGGCCATACAAGTATTTTAATTGTGCGGCTCTTGCTATCCATGATCATTTTGTTGGACGGTGTGCGCTCATTTGTGAATATTCGCATGGCATGAAGATGTTTGACCCTTCTCATTGATTGTACTATGAGTTAATTAAACCATGGTTTGTATTGCCTTGATTTTTGAAGACAGTATGACAGTATGTTTCTATGTGTGGAAATCTCATCACTGCATGATACCTGGTTGACACCATGGGTTTTGCATTTTTTTTAATTTTAATTTTTGATTTTTTTATTTTCTCTTAATGATGATTGTCAATTTGAATCACCATCATTATCAATGAAATATTTTTTATTTTTTTTATTTTCCTCTAATTAATGATTGTGTGGTATGAGACGTAGGAATTTGCCAAGCGGTGCCTATTTGGCTATTTCATGTGTACTATAGAAAATAGTGAGGTGTGTTAGTTTTTGGGGACACGCACGTATAGAAGATAAAGCTAAAATTAATTTACGAATCTATCTTTTCTCTTTTTCTCTTCCTCCACAACAATAATTTCTCTTATTCTTTTCCATTTTTTTCATCATATTTTTCTCCAAAAAATCTTCTCTCTTTCCTTTTTTTCCTGCCATATATGCAGATGCAACATTAACGGGAACTGACTTGGCTCTAAGTCAAATTGAATAATCTGCCATGTACAAAAAACCGGACCGGACCGGCCGGTTCGACCGGTCGAACCGGGAACCGGTCCCTAGTCCGGTCCGATTGATCAGTAAACCAGTCAAACCGGTTGAATCGGTTGGACAGGTCAAAACCGGTTGACCCGGTTTCTTTCTTTCTTTTTTTAAAAATTTTTCAAATTTTTATTTTGTGTTTTTTAAGGGCAAAATGGAAAGTTGAAGACTAAAATGAAGAGAAAAATAGATAAAAAAAGAATAAATCTAAAAAAAATGAAGAAAATAATGAAAAAAATTATTTAAAAAGATATAATAATTATAGGAAATGAGATATCTTTGCATAAGTATAGGTATTATAACTAATACTAATAGATTTTAAACATTTTTTTTCTAAAAATCTTTATTTTTATCTATAGAAGTTAAAAAATATATTAATATATATTATCACTAATAAATTATAATATTTTAATATGACCGGTTATGACCGGTTCAACTACCGGTTAGACCCCGGTTGACCCATTAACCCTTGAACCTGTGCTATAACCGGTTCATTGCCCGGTCCGGTTTTTCGTTCCTTGATAATCTGTAACCAGTCAAAATATCTGTCTGTACAGGTTTTTCATGAATTTCAGCTTAATTAGTATGTGGCTGTGACTTCCAGTTAAATTAAAGCAATAACTAATTGGAAATTTGATGGTTACTTGAATGATTTGGTGCATTAATATAAGAAATAATCAGATACACAACCTTGAATATCTTCAATAAATTACAAAACCCTTTTTTTGACCGACGAAATACCCTAGATATATAAGATATATAGCTTCTCATGTATAGTGCACGATACGGACTTAATTGAAGCTTTTATGACATGCAATAATCTTGAAACTTCAAATTAATATGTGGGAATAGCTTTCAGTCAAATTAGAGCAATAAGTGATGGGGAAGGGGAAAGGAAGAAGAGAGAAAGAGAAGAGAATAATGAGGGGAAGACTCAGAGAAATTAAAGAGAAACTTAAGTTGAAAAACAATTCAACTCAATGTTATTACTAAAGGCCTAGAAAGCAAATGTGCTGAGTTTCTAGCTTCAATCTAACTCTAGAAATTAATGATAGATCTTATGCAATTAACAGGGATAATGGTAAGGGTAAAATTGCTCCCTCTTTAATATTTCAACAACAAAATTCCCCCCAAAAGCCTTTTACGCCAAAATTGTCTCCAGGTAAAAACTTCCAGAAAAAAAAAAAATTGCCCCTTAATCCTATAATCTACACCCCCAAACAAACCCGATCTCACTTTCACTAACTCGTTTTTTCGTAAGATGCATGGTTTCATGACCAGTTTTCTGTGTGTAAGATAAGATTATAAATATCTTCTTGAGTTGAAAACTTGAAATAATTGAACCAGGCCTTGTATTTCAGCAAACACGTTTTCGGAACACAGCATAAGGTTGGTTTGCGTGGATAAAAATTAAAATAATGTGCTATTTAATCAAACAGTAAATAAAATATTAATATTTTCTGGCAAAAAAAAAATTAATATTTTACCGTGTTATCCACTACTTTTTTTTTGGGTCAAATGTTATACACTACTTTAATCTTATTGATAATGCATTCAGTATCTTAACACTCCCTTCAGTCATTAATATAAAACATATTTAGAGAGCTAATTTTGATTATAAATATAAGACATATTTTTTGTATTTGTTAATTTTATTTCTAATTTACTCTTAATGATGCTTCCTCAATAATAATTAAAGAGGAGGAAGAAGAAGGGAATTAAGAAAAATAACTAGGGTATTTTAGAAAAAGACATGTTACATTAATTAACTTAAGCAACTTTCTTAATCTAATCAAATTAGACAAATATGTCTTATATTAATGACCAAAAGGAATATTATTTTTCAGTTTTTATCACTATAATTTATGTATAACTTTGGGAGCTGGAAACACTCAAACAGGAAAATAATATCAGAGTGCATTGCTATGCATCCTAAATATAATAGTTGGGTGTTGGATGTTAGTTTACCTTATTGAATATATAAAAAAAATTATAAAAATTCTCAAAGTCGATACCATTAATTATAATTATAATGAACTGGCCAAAAAAAGATACTTATAATGAATTAATTACTTACAAGGTTTAATTTATAAAAAGACAAAATCGAGAAATAAATATTAAATACTTCATATATTATTTCCTCCAATTCTTATCATGAACACTTAATAAATTTGCATTCTATATGGGCCAAAAAAAAAAAAAAATTATAGTCTATATAAAGTTAATTAAAATTAGTTATTTCTTGTAAAACACTGTACCTAAATTACTCTTAATAAAAATCATCACTAGTTTTTAGGAGAATATCATTTAGATCCTAAATAAGAAAAATAATATATTAAAAAATATCATAATTTGTCAATAATATTCATTTATCAATGTAAACTTTTCTGATGTTATTGTTTATGGTTGGGACCTTAACTCTCTCTCTCTCTCTCTCTCTCTCTCTCTCTCTCTCTCTCTGTATATTTAAGATGTGGACGACCGAATAGTGCATAAGTAAATGTGGGTGGGCGGCGGCAGGCGCATGTGAAGGTTTGGATGATGGGCTGTGGCTATTATATTATATTATTTTATACCATTATTTTCAATAATTTTTCCTCTCTCTCTGTGTCTGTATATTTAAGATGTGGACGACCGAATAGTGCATAAGTAAATGTGGGTGGGCGGCGGCAGGCGCATGTGAAGGTTTGGATGATGGGCTGTGGCTATTATATTATATTATTTTATACCATTATTTTCAATAATTTTTCCTTTACCAACTTGTCTCTCCCTGCTTTGTAAACCACCTCCTTCCCCTCCTATATATTCTAGGGTCTGTTTGGTTGGAGGGGAGGGGATGAGAGGGGATGAAAAATGAGCTCTTCCCCTAGTTTGGTTAGAAAAATTGGAGAGAGAGGCTCTAAAGGAGAAGCTCTCAATCCCTCTCATCCCCTCATTTTTGTTCCCCCCAAATTGGGGGGTTTTGGAGGGGATGGATAATGAGCCCCCTTCCACTCCATCCCCTCCCTTTAAAACCAAACAGGCCCTTAAGGCTGTTTGGGACGCTGTAATTGATTTTAATGAAAATGCAAATGAATATGGATATAGAAATAAAAATAGAATTAGATATGAATATATATGATGTTTAAAAGTGTGTTTGGTGTGTGTTACAAGTGTGAATGATCAATTAAATAGTGTAAGTGTACATTGTCGTAATCAAGTAATATAGAAGTGAATAGAGTATCGTTCCCACAAGGATTAATCATTAAGTACCAAAATGGGTAATTTTAATTCTATTTAGTCGATCGATAAATTGGTGATTGAGAGTACAAATAAAAGAAAACTAATTAAATATGAGTGCAGATGATATGAAAACAAATATGAGAAAAAGTCCTAGGGATTAGATTTCACTTCACAAATTCCGGATTGAATCACTTATCTATTCTAGCCCAATTTATTCCATATGATTGATAGTCGAGTTTCCCTAATTTAATTACTAGCCTCTTCCAAGGTCAAGTAATTCTATAATTAATTGCTAATCCAATATATTCCTATATGAATTTAAGCAATTAATTATGCATTAAGATTTATGGAACTCAATAAGATTACACAAATCATATGTATATATTCCTATTTCATATGCAAGTCATGGTTTTAATTATAGGATCTACACACATGCATCTCCTTCCGATCTTAACATGCATATTGTAATCATTCAAAAGTGGCCAATCAAATGAAAGCATTAAGAACAATAATTAAAACTCAATCATGAAGGAGAAATGAAAACTAGATTTAATAAGTTAAGATTCAATCCGTCATTAGTAAGCTACGTCATCACCCTAAGAAAATGAAAATTTAGATCATGATAAAATTAAAAACAAAATCAAAATAAATTGATATTATATAAAGCTAGAATGAAATCTTCATAAATACTGCATAAACTTGAATATTAAATTCTCAAATATAAATATACAACCAAAAAGATACATGAAAAACTAGAGAAATCTAGCCGTCCATTTAGGAGGTAAAACCTTTCATGTAGGCAGCATGCAAAAAGTAATACAATACTAAGCCTTCCATGTAGGAAGCATGCAGAAAATAATATAATACTAAGCCTTCCATGTATGAGACATGCAAAAAGTAATACAATACATAAAATTAAAAATAAAAAATAACACAATTTATTTAGAACTGTCAGAGAAAATATCTCTCCCTATCAGAGAAGTATCTCCTTATCAAAGAAAATATCTCCACGCCTCCTCTGAATTGCGCCTGATGCTTTGTATTTATAGGCAGCGTCATGTCACTTTTTCCTTGATGCTACAATGTTTTGCCAATTTTTTCCATGATGCTACAGTAGTGAACAGTATCCTGTCGGCGGATTTACGCATTTTTTCCGTGTTGCTACAGTGCTACAGTGATTCCATCAGCTACAGCACCTCCGTCCGCTACAGTATGTCCTATTACAGTGATTCCGTCATGAATAGTGATCGACACTACAGTACTGACCTTTTTTTTATATTTTTCTTTATTTTTAAATACTATTTATTTTACACCCAAATATATTATATTAAGCTCAAATATTTTCCATAAAATCATCATATAAGGGAAAATAAATATGCAAATACTTTACTTATCAAATTCCCCCACACTTAGCTCTTGGACGTCCTCAGACAAGGAATGACTAATAAGTGCTTCCAACAAAATCAGAAGTGTCAAGTCATAAGCAAGAACACAATTGTAAAATAAAGAGATCATAGTATTCATGAATCAACGAAAATATAAATTGGTAACTTTGTTTAAAAATGAATAAATCGAGTTTGTAAGTGTAACTCATTCTCTCAATCTCTCAAGTGTTTAAGGGTAAGTGTTTCGCTAAAATTCAACAACAAAAATTGCACTACCATAAGTTTGCTAAAAATCTCAATCTCCACTACCTAATTCACATGCATAATACAAATCAAAAGGACTTATTAAGGGTTGTAATGGGGTTTAGGTAAAAGGAATGTAAAACATGATATAAAAGGCTATATTTAAGAAATTTAATAGAACAACTGAAAAATGGGCTTCTTATAAATTTATCTCATCATAACAACCACAATTCAAATACTTGACACATTTTTTTTCTTTTATTTTTTTAATTGCAACTGTAAAGTTGATGATATATACACCCCCACACTTTGTCAATAGCCCATTTCACAAGAATTTCAAATGCTCCACTAATCTCCTGATTAAGGTCAAAGCACTTGATATATCATTAAAGCACATGTTAATGGGTTGAGAATAAAGAAATAGTCAATTAGGCTCAAAGGGCCTTATCAACGATATAATTGCAAGGTTGGCTATTTGGCTCTGGCTATAGAAAATGAATGCCTTTATCATTTTTGAAGGTGCATGTGAGATGTAATTTCAATCAGATTTAAAGCAAGTTATAGAGTGACAACTTAATAGGTGAATATCACACATAAGAGAAATAATCATTATAGGCTCAAAAGCTCACGGTTAGGGGTTTTTTAACTCAGTTCATTTAATCTCAAAATTCATCACCAATTGCAACAATCAGTTGTTCATTCATACTATAAAATCTCTAAATTCAATTGATCCATACTTAAAACTTATATACTTCTTAAGATCATTACAAAGCACTTAAACATGATGATGATTTTTTTTTTACTTTTACTCTTTTTTTTAAGAATGAACAAAAACATGCAACTACTAAAATGCGTCTCAGGAGTTAAGAATAACTCCTTACTCGGCCATTTTTTCCACACCCCATGCATCTAATGGTTTTACTAATTAACTAAGAAAAAAAATTTCTCCTCCCCCAACCTAAATCATACATTGTATCCCCAATGTCTTCTAGAGCTTAGAGAAATTTTTTTTAAACACACAATAAAGTAAAACCAAGAGATTAAGGAAAGTTACAACCAAAGGGTGATATATGGGTTCTGCTTCTGACTACTATCTGAAGATTGCCCACCTATTTGTTTGACGAGTAGATTTGGTTTAGGTTCATAGGTTTGCAGTTGATTGAGCAGTTGATCAGCAGTTGGGGTAGAAATTATGGAATGGCAAGTAGCTTGGGGTATGAATCCTATTTCCACAGCATGATCAAGAAAAGACAACAGATTATCATAAAAACCATTAACATTTAACAATCATAATGGCTTTTTGTGATAGTTTAACTTAGCCCAATATGCAATGCTATAAATGCCATCCAACATCCCTAAACCACTGAGTAGAGCAATGAAAGCTTGAGCATGGTAGAACATTAGTCCCATTTGTTCAGGCAAGCTCGAAACCTGTAACTCTTGTCCTAAGGAAAAAGTGTGATCTTCCAACTCCTTCACCCTTACATTTAAACCCTTGCTTCTATCCATGGATGCAGAAATGGCCACATTTCCCTTTAGGCCCTGGATGCCTCCCCCGTACACAAAGTTGATTTTTCTGGCAGCTAATGCAATTCCAAGTTCATTTGCTGCTGTTATAAACTCTCCTTTCTTGCCCAAATCAGTTTCACCAAAAATGAAAATAGATATAAATCTACATTCTTGTGTGATACCCTTTTTCTCTTTCTTTCTCTCGGACCATGTATGCTTACAAGTGGAAGAGTGTATATTTACAAGTGAAAAGTACATGCTTACAAGTAGAAGAGTACATACATATATAACACTAAAACAGCGACAACAAAATCACATAAATCACACATTTTTCAAAGAATTTTGAAAAAATTTCTGACACAGATGACCGGTGGGCCATTGTATGAAGAAATTAAACAAAAAGAGGAAAGAAAGTCAAAAGATAAAGTAGAGTAGACAAAAGCTGTCAAAAAGATAAGAAAGATTTGATAAAAGCTATAGAAAAAAATAAGACAATCAGACAAAAGCATGATTATGTACAGTAGTTGTGATTTTGGCTCACATCTTCCTCTGGTTTTATGTCTAGTAACGGCTTAAATGATTTCTATGAATCGAGGATTGCCTTTCCATCCAATTTTCTTATAAACTGGCAAACAGGGTCTTTTTTCATCAGATTCCCAAGACAGTAGCGCCATTTTTCTTAGTTGAATACGTTCTCTAAATCAAGAAGAATACGATGAACATCACCACTCGGATGCGTCTCAAGAGTTTGAATGATATCATCCAGGGACTCCTTACTCAGTCCATCCTTTATAAATTTAATTTTATCTTCTCAATTTATAGAAATCATACCTTTGCTTCTACAGCGCTGATCACATATCCACCTCACACATTTATAGCAGACATTCATTCTTTTAGCTCTTCTCTTTTTGGAATAAGAACTTCTTCCAATTCCCGGCAAAAGGTTTAACAATTGATTTATTAAACTCACTTGCTAAACGTATCTTAGCTTCAATGATCCAGCGTATGTCCTCAGGAAGTCCCAAACGCTTGAATACTTTCATCCTTTCAAGTAACAGCTATAGAGCTTCCTGAGCACATCTTTGGGAAGAATGGGAAACTTGTTCTTAAGCTTTGCAAGAGATTCCTCTATGGTAACTTAAAAAGAAACCGATGAAAACTAAAATATCAATGCAGTGCAGTGTGTTTCAGTGAATAGGAAAGAAAAATGAGAGAGTAGGAAAGAAATTTTGGGGTTGCCTCCCAAATAGCCGCCCTTCTTTAACGTTTTTAGCTAGACAAAAACCAAACCAATTTTTTTTTTCTTTATATATATATATGTATATATTTTTTAAAAAATTACTAGATTGAGGACTTACCTGTTGGTTCCTCAAATTTGATAATAGATTTCAAAGTGTTGGGTGCACCTTCATTGTATTCTTTGAATCTTTGCCCATTAACTTTGAATTTTCGATCACCATCTTGAATCTCCACAGTTCCATATGGCCATACTTGAATTACAGTAAAAGGACCTGACCACCTCGATCTTAGCTTTCCTGGAAAGAGCTTTAACCTTGAGTTGTATAAAAGCACTTTTTGTCTTGGTGTAAACTCTCTTCTATCATGCCACATTTTTGTCTTCTCCTTGTATAACTTGACATTTTCATAAGCTTGCTATCTGAATTCTTCAAGCTCATTGAGTTGGAGAAGTCTTTTCTCACCAGGTGCCTTTAAGTCAAAATTTAATGCTTTTATTGCCTAATATGCTTTGTGCTCCATTTCTACTGGAAGATGGCATGCTTTTCTGTAGACCAATTGATATGGGGATGTCCCAATTGGTGTCTTGAAGGTAGTTCTATAAGCCCAGAGTGCATCATCTAACTTTTGAGCCCAGTCCTTCTGATTGGAATTCACCGTCTTTTCTAAGATCCACTTCAGTTCTCTGTTTGAGATTTCCACCTGCCCACTAGTTTGTGGATGATATGGAGTTGCAACCTTATGAGTTACTCCATATTTAGCCAATACCGATTGAAGCTGTTGATTGCAAAAATGCCTTCCTCCATCACTAATAATAGCTCTAGGCACTCCAAATCTTGTAAAAATATTCTTCCTCAAGAACTTCACAACCACATGAGAATCATTTGTACTTGAAGACATAGTCAATAGCTACTAAAATGATTTGGTTGCTAAATGAAGATGGAAAAGACCCCATAAAATTGATCCCCCATACATCAAAAAGTTCAACTTCTAAGATGTTGGTTAAAGGGGCTTCATGTCTCATTGAGATATTTCCCGTTCTTTGACATCTGTCACAGGTTGTCACAAGTCTGTGAGCGTCCTTGAAGAATGTAGGCCAGTAAAATCCTGATTGAAGGACTTTAGTAGCTGTTCTATTTGCTCCAAAATGACCACCATATGGGGATGAATGGCAGTGATTTAAGATGCTGTCAATTTCTTCTTCAGGAACACATCGCCTGATAATTTGATCTGGGCTTTGTTTGTATAAGAACGGATCCTCCCAAAAGTAATGCCTTACATCAGCCAGAAACTTCTTCTTTTGCATTTTAGAAAGTTCATAAGGCATTCCCCCGCTTGCCAAATAATTCACAATATCAGCATACCAAGGAGTAGGTTGCAACTACATGATAAAAAGTTGCTCATCTGGGAAATTCTCCTGGATTGGTGATTCTCTCTTTCGTTTAGGTGGTTCTAACCAAGAAAGATGATCTGTAATGAGATCTCAGTCCCTTTTTTGTCTTTGATCTCTAAGTCAAATTCTTGTAGTAGAAGCACCCATATAATCAATCTGGGCTTTGCATCTTTCTTCTCAATCAAGTATTTGATTGCTGAGTGGTCCGTCCAAAAAATGACCTTTGACCCGATCAAGTATGCTCTAAATTTGTCGAAGGCAAACACTACTGCTAATAGTTCCTTTTCTATGGTTGCATAATTCAGCTGTGCATCTGAGAGTGTCCTGCTGGCATAATAGATGGCATGAAAGACCTTATCTTTTCTTTGGCCCAAAATAACTCCAACTGCATAATCACTTGCATCGCACATCATCTCGAATGGAAGATTCTAATCTGGAGCTATGATAACTGGTGCAGAAGTCAAGGCACTTTTTAGAGTTTAGAAGGCTGATAAGCACTCCTTATTAAACACAAAGGGAGTGTTTTTCTCTAACAGCATGCAAAGTGGCTTTGTGATTTTTGATAAGTCCTTGATGAATCTTCTATAGAAGCTAGCATGTCCCAAAAAACTCTGAATGCCCTTGATTGAGGAAGGATGTGGTAGCTTTTGAATTGTTTCAATCTTAGCTTAGTCCACTTCAATGCCTCTATAAGAATTCTGGATATGTGCGTTATCCTACTATAGAAAGTTTGCAGTTGCCACCAATCTGGTAGCCCATGATGAGGACATCTCCTTAGCAACTCCTTGTATCTTTCCCATGCTTCATAGAGGCTTTCTTGTTCATGCTGGGTAAATGAGGCAATTTCATTCCTCAATTTAGTAGGTTTTGCTGAAGGAAAGTATTTCTCCAAAATTTCTGTGCCATCATCTCCCATGTAGTTATGCTTCCCATTGGTAGAGATTGTAGCCAACTCTTAGCCTTATCCCTGAGTGAGAAAGGGAAAAGTCTAAGTCTAATGGCGTCATCAGTAACATCATTATACTTGAATGTGTCACATATTTCTAGGAAGTTGGCTATCTGTGCATTAGGATCTTCTGTTGGTAAACCGCCAAATTGATTTGCTTGCATCATCTAGATAATTTCTAACTTGATTTCAAAGTTGTTAGCTGCTACTGGTGGTCTCGTGATTCCAAAATTTGTCCCTATGACTATTGGTGTTGCATAGTCACAGAGTGTTTTGGTATATGTTGTTCCTCTCCCTAGATTTGCCATTGGATTGCTCAGGATTGTAGTAGACTGCTTTCGAACTCTTCGATTTCTTCGACAAGTTCTTTGGATCTCTGAATCAAAAGGAAATAGTTCAGTCTCCTTCGATCTGGTCATACACTAAGCAAAAGCCTGAAAAGAAACACAAGACACCAAGAAGAAAAAAAACAAATGTAATATGAAGACCAAAATAGTATTAAAATTACTTGGTATTCATATTAATGACAACAATCCCCAGTAACGGTGACAAAAACTTGTTACTAGTGTGAATGATCAATTAAATAGTGCAAGTGTACACTGTCGTAATCAAGTAATATAGAAGTGAGTAAAGTATCGTTCCCATGAGGATTAATCACTAAGTACTAAAATGGATAATTTTAATTCTATTTAGTTGATCGATAAATTGGTGATTGAGAGTACAAATAAAAGAAAAATAATTAAATATGAGTGCAGATGATATGAAAACAAATATGAGAAAAAGTCCTAGGGATTAATTAGATTTCGCTTAACAAATTCCGAATTGAATCACTTATCTATTCTAGCCCAATTTATTCCACATGATTGATAGTCGAGTTTCCCTAATTTAATTACTAGCCTCTTCTAAGGTCAAGCAATTCTATAATTAATTGCTAATCCAATATATTCCTATATGAATTTAAGCAATTAATTATGCATTAAGATTTATGAAACTCAATAAGATTACACAACTCATATGAATATATTCCTATTTTATATGCAAATCATGGTTTTAATTATAGGATCTACACACATGCATCTCCTTCCGGTCCTAACATGCATATTGTAATCATTTAAAAGGTGGCCAATCAAATGAAAGCATTAAGAACAATAATTAAAACTCAATCATGAAGGAGAAATGAAAACTAGATTTAATAAGTTAAGATTCAATCCGTCATTAGTAAGCTACGTCATCACCTTAGGAAAATGAAAATTTAGCTCATGATAAAATTAAAAACAAAATCAAAATAAATTGATATTATATAAAGCTAGAATGAAATCTTTATAAATACTGCATAAACTTGAATATTAAATTCTCAAATATAAATATACAACCAAAAAGATACATGAAAAACTGGAGAAATCTAGCCGTCTATTTAGGAGGTAAAACCTTCCATGTAGGCAGTATGCAAAAAGTAATACAATACTAAGCCTTCCATGTAGGAGGCATGCAGAAAATAATATAATACTAAGCCTTTCATGTAGGAGGCATGCAAAAAGTAATACAATATATAAAATTAAAAATAAAAAATAACACAATTTATTCAGAACTGTTAGAGAAAATATCTCTCCATATCAGAGAAGTATCTCCTTATCAAAGAAAATATCTCCACGCCTCCTCTGAATCTATGCCTAATGCTTTGTATTTATAGGCAGCGTCGTGTCACTTTTTCCTTGATGCTACAGTATTTTGCCAATTTTTTCCACGATGCTACAGTAGTGAACAGTATCCTGTCGGCGGATTTACACATTTTTTCCGTGTTGCTACAGTCACCTCCGTCCACTACAGTAACATCCTGTTACAGTGATTCCGCCATGAATAGTGATCGATGCTACAGTACTGACCTTTTTTTATATTTTTTTTTATTTTTTAAATACTATTTATTTTACACCCAAATATATTATATTAAGCTCAAATATCGTCCATAAAATCATCATATAAGGGAAAATAAATATGCAAATATTTTACTTATCAGTGTGACTTGTAATAAGTGTGACTTGTAAATGAGACCTAACTTTTATATGAAATTACTAAAATACCATTAATAAAAAAACCCATATGCTACCAGAAAAAACAAAAACACCTATAACATTTTCTAGACCAAGACCAGGACTAGCTTTGAGGAGCGCAGCTTTTAGCAGATCTCACTACCTTCCCCCACTATCGTCGCCAACTCCTACCCAGATCCTTGTCGTTGTTGTCAGGCAAGGAGGTTGATGGAAGAGTCCGCCATCGCCACCGTCATCATTGTGCACTTGGTCATCGGAGAAAAGGAGGGTAGACGAAGATGAGGATCAGAAGAAGAGAGGCCAAATATCACTAGATCAGACGAAGATGAGGGGGAGAACTGTTGTCACTATCGTCGCCGGTGAGAGAGAGCTGTCATTTGTCGTCTCCATTGATCTGGTGAGGGAGAGCTATCGTTGCTATCGCCGATGCTAAATGCTGCCACCGTGGCTGTCGTCGCCGATGGAGGGGGGAGAGCTGCCATCGCCGAAGAGGGAGAAGAAGTCACCGCCGTCGCTAGTGAGTGAGCAGAGGTTGCCAGAGAGTGAGGAGGCTGAAGCAAAGAGGAGGGTTGACAAATCCCTAATTTTATTATATATTTTCATATTTTATTTAGGGATTTTATCATAATTACTGAGTTTTAAATGCCTTATTTGTGCTTAATTGATATTTAGAGTAAATATATTAAATTATGACTTAAAAGGGGCAAAATTATCAAAATAATTGTAATTACTCTTAATCATTGATTTTTTTGAGAGCATTTGATGTTGCCATGTTGGTTCAATTGTTTTCAATTGAAAGTACTTGGAAAATGGGATTAAGATTGAAAATAACAGTTTCGGGTTTGAATTTAAAAAATACCAGAAAAGGAGCAGAATGTATTACTGCTAAGGACCTGAAATAATGGAATGACAAAAAGGAAATTTCAAACTCACTGTTTTGGTACCCTTAGGTCAGATCTTGAATGAATCACATAATGGAATTTCAGAGTTGAAGATATTAAGACACAGAGCTTCGAGAATAAAAAGCCGCAGACACATGCGAAGAACAGAGGGGCGACCTCTTTGCCTCACATCCCACATCCAATGTCACCGGAACACCCACCTCACCATCGTCGGTGACCTTCTTCATCCGTCACCAGCACCTTTTCATTCTAGGAGCTACTTCTCTTCTGCATCGCCGTGAAACCAATAGAGGCGGGAACCAGGGGAGCTAAACCAGATCTGGGTATGCCACTAGTTGAGAGCTGAAGGGAGTGAGCTGGGAAAGATGGACGGGAACCAGAGGAGCTACCTTAAGCTTCAATTCTCTTCATCACCACCGAGCTATTCACGACCATCATCACCTTCACCTTCATCGGTTCTTCCCCACCATTCCTTTCCCCATTTTTGGCGAGCCTCAACTTCACCACCAGCACAATCCTATTCAGACTGTGGCTTCCCCTGAATTTTGCCATGTTCACTTTCAGCTTACTAAGGAATTCAGACTAAATTGCTTATTGATTCTATGATTATTTCTTGATGGTTGGAGTGTTTGTGATAGTGAATGCTGTTTTAATGGCTGTGCTAATGTTAGTTTGTGGCTAGAATCTTCAACTCTCTTGAGAATGGTAAAGATGGCATGAGTTTCCAAGCTTCAAAAGGGTGTTTTATGTTTTAATCCATTTGTTTAGTTTTGTAATTATGATTTTTAGTTTTGGAGATTGTATTTATATTGCTAGACCTTTGTTACTTAGTTAAGTACTTAGTTTGGATTGATTTGTGATTTAAATTAGTTGATGTTGAACTTTGTGCTCATCAATATATGTGGTTACATATATATTTAAGTGTAATTCCATTGATTCTCTATTGTCTTTCATGGTATTGTTTAGATATTGAGTTGATTTTAGAGTTACATTGAACCAATTGCGTCAATTAATTCACAATCACACACTAAGAGTGCTTAATAGCATCTCTAGAGCAGGGGTTCCTTTCTTTTGGTGCTAGACTCATCGGTTGATGGGGTTTGGCATTTTAGAAAACATAGTGATTTCATAAATTGCATACAAAGTAGTTTTTAACAGTGTTTTAAGAAGTGATTATTTTATAGATCCAGGAATGATCATCAATTAATGCACTAGACTCAACGGTGCTTGATGTTTGGTATCTTGAGGGACTTTGTTTGCAATTGTTAGTGTTTTGTATTGAGTTTCGGTTAGAGGGGTTAAACCTTGCCCAGTGTGGAAGTGTTTGATCAATCAAACTCAAGCTAGCTCAAAGGGTCTTTTGGGCATTTTGACTAAGCTAGTATTTGAACTCCCATGATCAATATATGAACTATGATTGCCAGTGCAAGCCACTTTCAAGAGATTCATTTCATATATTCCTATTTCCATTCCATCATATCTAAAAATACCAAAAACACTATAATTTAGGACTTTTATTATTTTAATATAGTTGTTAGATAAAAAGATCAAAAATCATTTTATTGTTTTATGCCAATCATTACACTTAGCTTCTAGGTAATTAATAAAAGGCTCTTCGAGAGACGATTCGGGATTGCATCATTTATTTCAATCATTGGTTATTTTTGAAGAGGTTACTAAGGCTCAAAGCCGACAACTCCTTCTTCAAGGGTAACAATGGAAATTTGGGGTTGGAATTACAAATCTTGACTTTTTTGATGGATTTCATTTTGATGGAATTGGATGATTTAGATTCCACATGGAATTGGAATTGAGCCCCAATTCCATTGTACCAAACAAACATCTTCATGGAATTGGGCTCCAATTCCATTTCCACCACTCCCAATTCTATTGTATCAAACGGGCCATTAGTTTTTTTTACTTCATAAAAATCCTCATTCATGACTTTTATGATTTTTTTAAGATTCTCATAAATCTAACATACTTAACTAGCAAACACATTCTATAACATCGAGATTATTAGAATCTTTTAAGGGGAAATGTATAATTTATCTATTAATACTAATTACACGTTAAATTCTTTTACCATGAAATAATTTCTTCCTGATGTTACTTAAATATTAAGTACAAAAATTGGCATGTTCCAATTTCACCATAACCCTTAGCTTGTTATCAATATAAAATATAAAATCTATATGTAATAAATAAAATTATTCATAAATCCTCAAGAGCTTGACTTATTTTTTAGCTGGACACCAAACTCCAAAATATGTCTATTTTCAATATAATTTTTTGGTCCCATTAGGATATGAATTTCTAACTTTTGTTACAGAAGTTGAAACTGATCAAGACAGAATTCTAATGTTCTTTGAAAAAGCAAAATTCCTTATGATGCTTTGTTTTGTTAATTATTTCATAGATTTGTAGCTAGAGGATTTATTTAAGTAAATTTTATCCAAAAAATATATTTACATTTTACGAATTAACTCAAAAATTATAGAGAAATTATCAGTATGATAAATATTAGTATTTTTAATTCGTTAACAAATTAAAGATGAGGTGAGATTTACAGTGCGAAATTAGACGCATCATATACAAAAAATTAATGATAAGTAAAATATTTGCATATTTATTTTCCCTTATATAATGATTTTATGGATGATATTTGAGTTTAATATAATATATTTTGGTGTAAAATAAATAGTATCTAAAAAATAAAGAAAGATATAAAAAAAAGTCAGTACTATAGCGTCGATCACTATTCATGACGGAATCACAGTAGCAGGACGTACTGTATCGGACGGAGGTGACTGTAGTGGATGGAATCACTGTAGCAACATAGAAAAAACGCGAAAACCAACCGACAGGATACTGTTAACTACTGTAGCATTGTGGAAAAAATTGGCAAAACACTGTAGCATCGTGGAAAAAGTGACACTACGCTGCCTATAAATACAATGCATCAGGCGCAGATTCAGAGGAGGCGTGGAGATATTTTCTTTGATAAGGAGATACTTCTCTGATAGGGAGAGATATTTTCTCTGACAGTTCTAAATAAATTGTGTTATTTTTTATTTTAAATTTTATGTATTGTATTACTTTTTGCATGCCTCATACATAGAAGGCTTAGTATTGTATTACATTTTGCATGCCGCCTACATGGAAGGTTTTACCTCCTAAAGGGACGGCTAGATTTGTCCATTTTTCATGCATCTTTTTGGTTGTATATTTGTGTTTGAGAATTTAATATTCAAGTTTATGCATTATTTATGAATATTTCATTCTAGCTTTATATAATGTCAATTTATTTTGGTTTTGTTTTTAATTTTATCATGAGCTAAATTTTCATTTTCCTAGGGTGATGACGTAGCTTACTAATGACGGATTGAATCTTAACTTATTAAATCTAGTATTCATTTCTCCTTCATGATTGAGTTTTAATTATTGTTCTTAATGCTTTCATTTGATTGGCCACCTTTTAAATGATTACAATATGCATGTTGAGACCGGAAGGAGATGCATGTGTGTAGATTCTATAATTAAAACCATGACTTGCATATGGAATAGGAATATATTCATATGAGTTGTGTAGTGTTATTGAGTTCCATAAATCTTAATGCATAATTAATTGCTTAAATTCATATAGGAATATATTGGATTAGCAATTAATTATAGAATTGCTTGACCTTGGAAGAGGCTAGTAATTCAATTAGGGAAACTCGACTATCAAATATGTGGAATAAATTGGGCTAGAATAGATAAGTGATTCAATCCGGAATTTGTTAAGTGAAATCTAATCCATAGGACTTTTTCTTATATTTGTTTTCATATCATCTGCACTCATTTAATTATTTTTCTTTTATTTGTACTCTCAATCACCAATTTATTGATCGACTAAATAGAATTAAAAATTACCCATTTTGGTACTTAGTGATCAATCCTCATGAGAACGATACTCTACTCACTTCTGTATTACTTGATTACGACAGTGTACACTTGCACTATTTAATTGATCATTCACACTCGTAACAAGTTTTTGGTGCCATTGCCAGGGATTGTTGTCATTAATATCAATACCAAGTAATTTTAATATTAATTTGGTCTTTATATCACTTTTTTTTTCTCTTCTTGGTGTCTTGTGTTTCTTTTCAGGCTTTTGCTTAGTGTATGACCAGATCGAAGGAGACTGAACTATTGCCTTTTGATTCAGAGATCGAAAGAACTTGTCGAAGAAATCAAAGAGTTCGGAAGCAGTCTACTTCAATCCTAAGCAATCCGATGGCAAATCGAGGGGGAAGAACAACAGATACTAAAACACTCCATGACTATGTAACACCAACAGTCATGGGGAAAAATTCTGGAATCACGAGACCACTAGTAGCAGCTAACAACTTTGAAATCAAGCCAGTAATTATCCAGATAATGCAAGCCAATCAGTTCAGTGGTTTACCAATAGAAGATCCTAATGCACACATAGCCAACTTCCTAGAAATCTGCAACACATTCAAGCATAATGGTGTTACTGACGATGCTATTAGACTTAGACTTTTCCCTTTCTTACTCAGGGATAAGGCTAAGAGTTGGCTACAATCACTACCTGTGGGAAGCATAACTACATGGGAGATCATGGCGCAGAAATTTTTAGAGAAATACTTTCCTTCAGCAAAAACTGCTAAATTGAGGAATGAAATTGCCTCATTTACCCAGCATGAACAAGAAAGCCTCTATGAAGCATGGGAAAGATACAAGGAGTTGCTAAGGAGATGTCCTCATTATGGATTACCAGATTGGTGGTAACTGCAAACTTCCTATAGTGGGATGACGCACATCTCTAGAATTCTTGTAGATGCTGCAGCTGAAGGATCTTTAATAGGAAAAAATATAGATGATGCTTACAATCTACTTGAGGAGATGGCAGCCAATGCATATCAATGGCCTTCTGAACGTAACAATTCAAAGAAAGTACTTGGAGTGCACAAGCTGGATGTCCTTACAACTTTATCTTCTCAAGTTACATCTATATCCAAGCAAGTAGGATCATTGACAACCCAAGCAAATGTAATCAGCACTCCTACGGAAGCTTGTGATCAATGCGAAGGACCTCATGTGAGGACGCAATGTCAAGAAGGACACTCATTCATGCCGGAGCAAGCTCAGTTCATCAAAAACCAAAGAAATGACCCATTCTCAAACATGTACAATCCAGGTTGGCGAAATCATCCAAACTTTAGTTGGAGGAATAATCAAAATGCATTCAAGCCATAAGGGAACTATCAGCAGCAAGCTTTACAACAACCAAATCCACCACAATAGAAAGTGAATTTGGAGGATGCACTGGCTCAACTAACCATGAATACATCTCAATTCATGGCTAGGACTGATGCAACAATCAAAAGCCAAGATGCCTCAATAAAGAACTTGGAGATCCAGATGGGCCAAATTACAAATATGCTGAATTCCAGACAACCAGGAACTCTACCAAGTGACACCGAAAGAAACCCAAGAGAGCATGTGAAGGCCATTGCACTAAGAAGTGGGAAAGAATTGAAAGATCCTTTAATTAAAAAGAAGGATGACAGAGAAAAGAAAGAAGGTAGGGAAGAACATAAGGAGGAAGTACAAGAACAGAAGGAGGATGATGTGATACCAGGAAGAATCAGCCAAACAATCCTCCTCTATATGTACCACCAGTTCCATACCCTCAAAAACTTGTGAAGCCGACCACAGTTTCATTACTTCTGGCAGACCGATCAATAAAGCATCCGAGGGGTGTCTTAGAAGATGTTTTGGTGAAGGTGGACAAACTCATATTCCCAGCTGATTTCATAATACTCGACATGGAAGAAGACCAAGAAATTCCTATCATTCTTGGGAGGCCATTCCTAGCAACTGGGAGAATGTTAATAGATGTACAACAGGGGAAGTTAACCTTGAGAGTTCAAGATAATCAAATATCCTTCAACATTTTTAAGGCTTTGTCCTTTCCAGATAAATGTGACACTTGCTACAGAGTCGATACATTGACCAATTGCACAAAAAATGTGGTGAACGAAATCTACATGGATCAACCATTAGCAATGGAATGGTAGATGTATCAAAATATGCTAATCCTGAAGTCTTTGAGTAGATTAAGTACCTGGAGCAAATTCCCCAATTTTTTTCAAGAAACCATTTGAAGATCTTGGGGAAAGGCCAAGTAAGCCGGTACTATCAAGAGAAAAACCACCAGTACTGGAGTTGAAAATACTGTCATCCCACTTGAAGTATGTTTATCTTGGAGGAAATTCAACATTACCTGTAATCGTCTCTGCATCTCTTACTCCTGAAGAAGAAGAAAAGTTATTAAGAGTTCTAAGGGAGTATAAAGCAGCATTTAGATGGTCAATAGCTGATATAAAAGGGATTAGTCCTTCAATTTGCATGCATAAGATCTTGATGGAGGACAACTACAAGCCAACAGTTGAGCACTAGTGCCACGTTTGGTAGCAGAGAATTGTGGCAAGAGAAGTGGAAGTGGAAGTGAATTCCACACCTTGAGTTGTTTGGTTGGTGGGAATGCACTTCCACATGGAAGTCACTTCCATCAAAAGTGGTGGAAGTGAGTTCCATGGGCTAACCCAAGGAAGTCATCTCACTTCTTTGGAAGTGAAATATTTTGGACATTATTGCCCTTAGTTATGAAATATCTGGAGTTGAGTTTTTTCTTTTTGAAAAATTTCATGGGTATTTTGGTCTTTTTATAATATAAATATATAAATAAAATATAATTAATACATCAATTCCATCACCATACCAAACACACTTTAAAGTCCACTTCCATCTTTAGTTCCAATTCCATTTCCACTTCTAGTTCCACTTCCAATTCCATCAAAAACTCTTCCACTGTACCAAACAAGGCATAGAGAAGACTCAATCTGAATATGAAGGAGGTGGTGAGAAAGGAGGTAATAAAGTGGCTAGATGCTAGTATAATCTACCCAATCTCTAACAGTCAATGGGTAAGCCCAGTTCAAGTTATGCCAAAGAAAGATGGAATGACAGTAGTGCCCAACGAGAAAAATGAATTGATTCCACAATTAACGGTGACTAGATGGAGAGTGTGCATTGACTATAGAAAGCTCAATAAAGCCACCATAAAAGATCACTTCCCTCTTCCATTTATAGACTAGATGCTTGACAGACTAGCAGGGAAAGCATATTATTGTTTCCTGGACGGGTACATAGGATATAATCAAATTACAATTGCATCGGAGGATCAAGAGAAAACAACTTTTACATGTCTATATGGTACCTTTGCCTTCAGAAAGATGCCATTTGGTCTATGTAATGCACCAGCAACATTTCAAAGGAGTATGATGGCGATATTCTCAGACATGGTGGAAAGGTTCATTGAGGTATTTATGGATGATTTTTTAGTTTTTAGAGAATCATTTTATCATTGTCTTTCACATTTAGAAAAAGTCTTGCAACGTTGTGTGGAGACAAACTTGGTTCTAAATTGGGAGAAATGCCATTTTATGGTCAAAGAAGGAATCGTGCTGGGTCACAAGGTATCTGATTGAGGCATTGAAGTAGACCGAGCTAAGATTGAAACAATTCAAAAGCTACCACCTCCTTCCTCAATTAAGGGCATTCGAAGTTTTTTGGGACATCCTGGCTTCTATAGAAGATTCATCAAGGACTTATCAAAAATCACAAAGCCACTTTGCATGCTGTTGGAGAAAAACACTCCCTTTGTGTTTAATAAGGAGTGCTTATCAGCCTTCTAAACTCTAAAAAGTGCCTCGACTTCTACACCAGTTATCATAGCTCCATATTGGAATCTTCCATTCGAGATGATGTGCGATGCAAGTGATTATGCAGTTGGACCTGTTTTGGGCCAAAGAAAAGACAAGGTCTTTCATGCTATCTATTATGCCAGCAGGACACTCTCAGATGCACAGCTGAATTATACAACAACAGAAAAGGAGCTATTAGCAGTAGTGTTTGCATTCAACAAATTCAGAGCATACTTGATCGGGTCAAAGGTCATTATCTGGATAGACCACTCAGCAATCAAATACTTGATTGAGAAGAAAGATGCTAAGCCCAGACTGATCAAATGGGTGCTTCTACTACAAGAATTTGACTTGGAGATCAAAGATAAAAAAGGGACCGAGAATCTCATTGCAGATCATCTTTCTCGGTTAGAACCACCTGAACGAAAGAGAGAATCACCAATCGAGGAGAATTTCCCAGATGAGCAACTTTTTATCATGCAGTTACAACCTACTCCTTAGTATGCTAATATTGTGAATTATTTGGCAAGCGGGGTAATGCCTTATGAACTTTCTTAAATGCAAAAGAAGAAGTTTCTGGCTGATGTAAGGCATTACTTTTGGGAGGATCCATTCTTATACAAATAAAGCCCAGATCGAATTATCAGGCGATGTATTCCTGAAGAAGAAATGGATAGCATCTTAAATCACTGCCATTCATCCCCATATGGTGGTCATTTTAGAGAAAATAGAATAGCTACTAAAGTCCTTCAATCAGGATTTTACTGGCCTACACTCTTCAAGGACGCTCACAAACTTGTGACAACCTTTGACAGATGTCAAAGAACGGGAAATATCTCAAGGAGACATGAATCCCCTTTAAACAACATCTTAGAAGTTGAACTTTTTGATGTATGAGGGATCGATTTTATGGGGCCTTTTTCATCTTCATTTAGCAACCAGTTAATTTTAGTAGCTGTTGACTATGTCTCCAAGTGGGTTGAAGCAGCTGCCTTTCCTACAAATAATTCTCGTGTGGTTGTGAAGTTCTTAAGGAAGAATATTTTTACAAGATTTGGAGTGCCTAGAGCTATTATCAGTGATGGAGGAAGGCATTCTTGCAATCAGCAGCTTCAGTCGATATTGGCTAAATATGGAGTAACTCATAAGGTTGCAACTCCATATCATCCACAAACTAGCGGGCAGGTGGAAATCTCAAACAGAGAACTAAAGTGGATCTTAGAGAAGTCAGTGAATTCCAACCGAAAGGACTGGGATCAAAAGTTAGATGATGCACTCTGGGCTTATAGAACTGCCTTCAAGACACCAATTGGTACATCCCCGTATCAATTAGTCTATGGAAAAGCATGCCATCTTCTAATAGAAATGGAGCACAAAGTATATTGGGCAGTAAAAGCATTAAATTTTGACTTAAAGGCAGCTGGTGAGAAAAGGCTTCTCCAACTCAATGAGCTTGAAGAATTCAGACAGCAAGCTTATGAAAATGCCAAGTTATACAAGGAGAAGACAAAAATGTGGCATGATAGAAGAATTTTGAGAAGAGAGTTTACACCAGGACAAAAAGTGCTTTTATACAACTCAAGGTTAAAGCTCTTTCCAGGAAAGCTGAGATCGAGGTGGTCAGGTCCTTTTACTATAATTCAGGTATGGCCAAATGGAACTATGGAGATTCAAGATGGTGATCGAAAATTCAAAGTGAATGGGCAAAGGCTCAAAGAATACAATGAAGGTGCACTCACCACTTTGAAATCTGTCATCACATTGGAGGAACCAACAGGTAAGTCCTTAATCTAGTAATTTTTTTTAAAATATATACATATAAATATAAATTATATAAAGAAAAAAAATTGGTTTGGTTTTTGTCTAGCTAAAGACATTAAAGAAGGGCCGCTATTTGGGAGGCAACCCTAAAATTTCTTTCCTACTCACCAAAACACTGCACTGCATTGATATTTTATTTTTCATCAATTTCTTTTTAAGTTACCATGGAGGAATATCTTGCAAAGCTTAAGAACAGGTTTCCCACTCTTCCCAAAGATGTGCGCAGGAAGCTCTATAGCTGTCGACTTGAAAGGATGAAAGTATTCAAGCGTTTAGGACTTCATGAGGACATACGCTGGATCATTGAAGCTAAGATATGTTTAGCAGGTGAGTTTAATAAATCAATTGTTAAACCTTTACCAGGAATAGGAAGAAGTTCTTACTCCAAAAAGAGAAGAGCTAAAAGAATGAATGTCTGCTATAAATGTGCAAGGTGGACATGTGATCAGTACTGTAGAAGCAAAGGTATGGTTTCTATAAATTGAGAAGATAAAATTAAATTTATAAAAGATGGACTGAGTAAGGAGTCCTTGGATGATATCATTTAAACTCTTGAGACGCATACGAGTGGTGATGTTCATCGTATTCTTCTTGAATTAGTGAACGTATTCAACCAAGAAAAATGGAACTACTGTCTTGGGAATCTTACGTTAAAAGACCCTGTTTACCAGTTTATAAGAAAACTGGATGGGAAGCCAATCCTCAATTCATAGAAATCGTTTAAGCCGTTACTGGACATAAAACCAGAGGAAAATGTGAGCCAAAATCACAACTACTGTACATAATCATGCTTTTGTCTAATCGTCTTATCTTTTATGCAGCTTTTGTCAAATCTTTCTTATCTTTTCGACAGCTTTTGCCTACTCTACTTTATCTTTTGACTTTCTTTCTTTTTTTTATTTAATTTCTTCACGCAATGGCCCATCGGTCATCTATGTCAGAAATTTTTTCAAACTTCTTTGAAAAATGTGTGATTTGTGTGATTTTATTGTCGCTATTTTAGTGTTATATATATGTACTCTTCTATTGGTAAGCATGTACTCTTCATTTGTAAATATGTATTATTCCTCTTGTAAGCATACATGGTCCGAGAGAAACAAAGAGAAAAAGGGTATCACGCAAAAATGTAGATTTACATCTATTTGCATTTTTGGTGAAATTGATTTGGGCAAGAAAGGAGAGTTTATAACAGCAGTAAATGAACTTGGAATTGCATTAGCTGCCAGAAAAATCAACTTTGTGTAGGGGGGAGGCATCCAGGGCCTAAAGGGAAGTGTGGTCATTTCTGCATCTATGAATGGAAGCAAGGGTTTAAGTGTAAGGGTGAAGGAGTTGCAAGATCATGCTTTTTCCTTAGGACAAGAGTTACAGGTTTCGAGCTTGTCTGAACAAATGGGACTAATGTTCTACCATGCTCAAGCTTTCATTGCTCTACCCGGTGGTTTGGAGATGTTGGATGGCATTTCTAACATTGCATATTGGGCTAAATTAAACTATCACAAAAAGCCATTAGGGTTGTTAAATGTTAATGGTTTTTATGATAATATGTTGTCTTTTCTTGATCATGCTGTGGAAACAAGATTCATACCCCAAGCGACTCGCCATTCCATAATTTCTGCACCAACTGCTGATCAGTTGCTTGATCAACTGCAAACCTATGAACCTAAACCAGATCTACTAGTCAAGCAAATAGGTGAGCAATCTTCAGATAGCAGTTATATATAAGCAGAACCCAGATACCACTCTTTGGTTGTAACTTTCCTTAATCTCTGGGTTTTATTTTATTGTGTGTTTTTGTTTTAAAAAAAACACTTCCTCTGAGCTCTACAGGACATTGGGGACAATGTCTGATTTAGGTTGGGGGAGGAGAAATTTTTTTTTAATTTTTCTTTTGTTAGTTAGTAAAACCATTAGATGCATGGGGTGTGGAAAAAATGGCAGAGTAAGGAGTTATATTCTTAACTCCTGAGACGCATTTCAAACTCCTGAGACGCATTTCATTAATTGCATTTTATTGGTTGCAATTTTTTTATCTTTTTAAAAAAAAGAGTAAAAAAAATCTTGTTCAAGTGCTTTGTAATGATCTTAAAATGTATATAAGTTTTAAGTATGGATCAATTGAATTTAGAGATTTTATAGTATGAATGAACAATTGATTGTTGCAATTGGTGATGAATTTTGAGATTGAATGAACTGAGTTTAAAAATCCCTAGCCGTGAGCTTCTTAGCCTATAATGATTATTTATCTTGTGTGTGATATTCACCTATTAAGTTGTCACTCTAGAACTTGCTTTAAATCTGGTTGAAATTACATCTCACATGCACCTTCAAAAAGGATAAAGACATTCATTTTCTATAGCCAGAGCCAAATGGTCAATCTTGCAATTATATCGTTGATAAGCCCCTTTGAGCCTAATTGACTATTTTTTTATTCTCAACCCATTAACATGTGCTTTAATGATATATCAAGTGCTTTTACCTTATTCGGAAGATTAGTGGAGCATTTGAAATTATTGTGAAATGGGCTATTGACAAAGTGTGGGGGTGTATATATCATCAACATTACAGTTGTAATTCAAAAAGAAAAAAAAGAAAGAAAAAAGGAAAAAAAATGTGTCAAGTATTTGAATTGTGGGTTGTTATGATGAGATAAATTTATAAGTAGCCCATTTTTCAATTGTTCTATTAAATTTCTTAAATATAGCCTTTCATATCATGTTTTACATTCCTTTTACCTTAACCCTATTACAACCCTTAATAAGTCCTTTTGATTTGAATTATGTATGTGAATTAGGTAGTGGAGATTGATATTTTTAGTAAGCATATGGTAGTGCAATTTTTTTGGTTGAATTTGAGCGAAACACTTACCCTTAAACACTTGAGAGATTGAGAGAATGAGTGACACTTACAAACTCGGTTTATTCATTTTCAAATAAAGTTATCAATTTATATTTTCGTTGATTCATGAATACTATGATCTCTTTACTTTATAATTGTGTTCTTGCTTATGACTTGACACTTCTGATTTTGTTGGAAGCACTTATTAGTCATTTCTTGTCCGAGGACGTCCAAGAGCTAAGTGTGGGGGAATTTGATAAGTAAAATATTTGCATATTTATTTTCCCTTATATGATGATTTTATGGACGATATTTGAGCTTAATATAATATATTTGGTGTAAAATAAATAGTATTTAAAAATAAAGAAAAATATAAAAAAGGTCAGTACTATAGTGTTGGTCACTATTCATGACGGAATCACTGTAACAGAACGTACTGTAGCGGATGGAATCATTGTAGCAACACGGAAAAAATGCGTAAACCAACTCGACAAGATACTGTTCACTACTGTAGCATTGTGGAAAAAATTGAAAAAACACTGTAGCATCGTGGAAAAAGTGACACTACGCTACCTATAAATACAATACATTAGGCACAGATTTAGAGGAGGCGTGGAGATATTTTCTTTGATAAGGAGATACTTCTCTAATAGGGAGAGATATTTTCTCTGACAGTTCTAAATAAATTGTGTTATTTTTTATTTTAAATTTTATGTATTGTATTACTTTTTGCATGCCTCCTACATGGAAGGCTTAGTATTATATTATTTTCTGTATGCCTCATACATGGAAGGCTTAGTATTGTATTACATTTTGCATACTGCCTACATGAAATGTTTTACCTCCTAAAGGGACGGCTATATTTGTCCATTTTTCATGCATCTTTTTGGTTGTATATTTGTGTTTGAGAATTTAATATTCAAGTTTATGCAGTATTTATGAAGATTTCATTCTAGCTTTATATAAGTCAATTTATTTTGGTTTTGTTTTTAATTTTATAATGAGCTAAATTTTCATTTTCCTAGGGTGATGACGTAGCTTACTAATGACGAATTGAATCTTAATTTATTAAATATAGTTTTCATTTCTCCTTCATGATTGAGTTTTAATTATTGTTCTTAATGCTTTCATTTGATTGGTCGCCTTTTGAATGATTACAATATGCATGTTGAGACGGAAGGAGATGCATGTGTGTAGATTCTATAATTAAAACCATGACTTGCATATGGAATAGGAATATATTCATATGAGTTGTGTAATCTTATTGAGTTCCATAAATCTTAATGCATAATTAATTGCTTAAATTCATATAGAAATATATTGGATTAGCAATTAATTATAGAATTTCTTGACCTTGGAAGAGGCTAGTAATTAAATTAGGGAAACTCGACTATCAATTATGTGGAATAAATTGGGTTAGAATAGATAAGTGATTCAATCCGGAATTTGTTAAGTGAAATCTAATCCCTAGGACTTTTTCTTATATTTGTTTTCATATCATCTGCACTCATATTTAATTATTTTTCTTTTATTTGTACTCTCTATCACCAATTTATCGATCGACTAAATAGAATTAAAATTACCCATTTTGGTACTTAGTGATCAATCCTCATGGGAACGATACTCTACTCACTTCTGTATTACTTGATTACGACAGTGTACACTTGCACTATTTAATTGAACATTCACACTCATAACAGAATGCACCTTTGCTTCCATCCTTGATGATTAATGGGAAAGAAAAGAAGATTGTTTATGAGGGTCTACATTTAATTTGCTTCTCATGTAGGAGGTATGGCCATGATTTGGAACATTGCCCAAATAATCAAGTAAAAAATATGTCAAAGTCGCCATGCACAGATAACACGTCGACTTCTACAGCTATAACAACATCACCCACATCCTCCAAAATAAATGCTGGAATGTATGGGGAATGGATGGTGGCGCCACGTCGAAGAAGGGGGCAATGGAACTCGAATGCAAGGAATGGCAATTATAGTTGTGAGCATAGGCGTGATTTACATTCTCAAAATATGGGTGGAGGATCTCACTTTGAGGCTCTAAATGTTGAAGACATGACAATTATTGATGGTGGTTCTGGTGATAACGCATATCAGGGAAAGATTCGTGTGAGTTCAAAGCCAGAAGATAGGCTGCGTGAAACTAAAGGGAAAATTGGTCAACTAACTGTGTTAAATAAATGGAGCAAGGGTAATAATAGATTGGATAGTTCAAATATAAGGGAAAAGTGTTAGAGCAAGCGTTTCACCCAAGAAGGGGGGTGAATTGGGTGATCTTAAAAATTTTGTTGCAAATATAAAATTTGACGTTGAAATTAAAACATGAAAGAGTAAGGAGAAATATCACTGAAGTGTACACCAGGAGTTATACTGGTTCGGCCACAACCACTTTGACCTACGTCCAGTCCTCAGAGCTTCTCTGAGAGTTTCACTATATCTTCCAAGATTCAGTGGGTTCTTGGCACCTCAGTACAAGCAAGTTCCTGCACCTGGACACTCGCTCCCCCTTACAAGTTGTAATTCAATCCCAACTCAAGGTTCCACAACCTTAAGTTACCTCAATAACAAATATTGAGTTTGAATGAAATATCTCTCTTAACAGAGTAAATAAGAATTACTGAAGCATAGAAACACAAGTATAATGAAAACAGAGTAATGAACTTGATGATACGTTCGTGAGTGTGTTCTTGTGTTCTTCTCTGTTCAGATGTTCACATATATATAGATACATTGGTAATGATTGCTGGAACGAATTTCTTTATGTCCGTTGGAGCGTGCGCAGCCATTATTGACTTTTCCAGTTTTTGAAAAACATACGTTGTGGTAGGTGACGGTCGGTGACATTTGAACGTTTCATTTGACTTCCACTACTTGATATGATTTCTTCATTGTTCATCTGTAAATAGGCTAAGAATACTAACACAATGAAAGATTAATCATATAGAAAACAAAATATTCATCGTTTGAAAGATTTCTGAATTTCTGGGTTTGCTTACTCGAGTATCTACTCGAGTATCACATGAAGTTTACTCGAGTACTTACTCGAGTATCATCGGGAAACCTTTGTTTAACTGCAAGTCAATGAATAAATACAACATTACTCGGGTAGTGCATGGAATAACCAATTTTTAAACCTTTGAAAATATATGTTTACTCGGGTACTTACTCGAGTAATCCACTCACAACTTTATGAGTTACTCGGATACCAACTCGAGTAGACCTTTACAAAAACTTTAGGTTACTCGATGCTTTACTCCAGTAAAGACTTGAAGTTTTCGTCTAGCACAGTGCTTTACTCCAGTAGTGACTTGAAGTTTTCCTTGAAAATATCTCTGCATACTCGGGTACCACCTTCAAGTTTTCACCTATCTCAGTACGTTACTCGAGTAGCTACTCGAGTAAAATGTTGTAGTGGTACAAAGTGCCGAGAGCATTATTTTTCAGAAACAGGGTTACTCGAGGAACTCCTCGAGTATCGTTTTTAAACTTGATGGCAACTGGAAGTTTTCCCCATGGTTACTCGAGTACGTACTCGAGTAAATGTTGCAGTGGTACAAAATGCCGAGAGGTCCATATTTTAGGAAACACAAGTACTCGAGTAGCTCCTCGAGTATCATTAGGAAAACTTGAAGGCAACTGGAAGTTTTCACGTGGTTACTCGAGTACCTCCTCGAGTAACATTAGCAGGCCGAGAGCAACCTTAAAATTTTTACCTTGTTACTCGAGTAGCGCCTCGAGTAATGGTGGCAGGTTACTGGAAGTTTTCCTTGGTTACTTCAAGTTTTGGCTCATTACTCGAGTAGCGCCTCGAGTAATGCTTTAGAAGTTTCACTTCTGATCAAGTTCCTCAGCATTTTCTCTTGGCCAATATTCACTACTTCCATGCTTACCTCAAGTAAAGCTTATTCCTGTCATTACTTAGTTCAAGCTTGATTACCATTCTTTTGTTATCATCAAAACATGAGATCTAACATTCTCCCCCTTTTTGATGATGACAAAAACTTGGTGATTTTGAACATGGTGTTTCAAATTGGATTCTTAATTAATTATTTCTTATTAAGGTTGAATATACCTTGCATACATAACAACTTCATTAGTCCAACCATGTATCATAATTCAAAACTTAAATGATATCAAATGAAGTCATAATTTAAACACACTTGCATTAAACTTTAAGAATTTCAAATTACAAGATAAATTCAAGAAAACTAATAACAAAATGCACCCTTGAGCCCATATTCAACCAAATATCCCAAATTAAACTAGGACACTTCCACAAAATCATTCTTCAAGCTCTTCTCCCCCTTTTTGGCTTCATCAATTAAGTGGAGGGCTAGGAGGTTTGACCACGGAAATGGGTGTCACTGGAAAAACCGGAGAACCATCTGAGCTCAAAGAGTCAAAAGAGCTAGATGGGACAGGGTCAGGCAGATGAACTGGAGGGACTTGGATGTCATCGCCTGGAGGAGAGGGTTGGAATACAACCATGGTAGATGTATCTCCTCCTGGAGTGGTCTGATTCTCAGGGGTGGTCTCAGCCGTGGGAGTAAGATGTTCAGAGGAGGATGTGGAAGGAGAGATTTCCTCTGTGGGAGCAGGTGATGGAGTTGGTTTAGGAGCAGTTTCTGGTTGAGGTTTGGGAGGTGAATCATCAATGGTGATGTGAGTTGTCTCATGGGTTTCAGGATCATCCACTGTGAATAGAATTTCTTTGCCTTGGGGCTCAAGTGGATCAGAAACCAGAGGGGTAGATGGTTCTGCCTCAGGAGTAGGATCAATAATAGGAGGGTTCTCTGGAGGTGGTGGTGGTGTAGATGAGGAGGGACCGGAAGAAGGTCCAGGACCCAAGGAATCCAATCGTGCCAAGATCAGTCTCAATGTCTCTCCCTGGGCACGTTGCTCTACTAGCAACTCCTCATGCCTTCTATCCATTTTCTCAACCAATTCTCCCATTTTGGTGTTCATGTGGGTTATGAGTTATGCATTAGTGTTGGCTATGTCCACATGAAAACCTCTGAGCATATTCTCCATAAAGTGCTGGAGAGTGGCATTGAGGAAGGATGGCGATGATGTGGTAGCAGCTGGAGCCGATGACTGAGTGTCATCCATCCTACTGGTCTCTGCCTCAGTAGCCTTCCGCTTCTTCTTGGACCCAGACTCCAGAGGGCCTTTGAGAGGGATGTCGATGTTCAGTTTCCCAATTTGGTTTCTACCCACTGGGGTCATCCTCTCAATTGGCTCCTTACTATCCAAGTACCATATCTTGTTTTCTTTCAAGATTAATGACACAATCTGTGGATATGGCATTGGTGTAGTAGCTTTCCCATCCACCTTATATCTTTTCATCTCGAAAAAGATATATTCTCCCAGATCCTTCTGTTCCTTCAGAAGCAGTGAAGCAAACCACCTAAAGTCCCTATCGGAGAAGTGGGTATAGTTGTTGGCTTTGTTCACTAGGGACCTAGAGTAGATGTACCATAGGACCCTGTGATGATCACACATATCACTCGGTTTAAAATTGAGGGGGCCAACTAACTCACCGGGCTTAAGGATAGTGAAAATTTGATTTGGCTCAAGCTCAGAATAGATATCATCAGGGGGGTTCTCTATCCCTAGCCACAAATTGATCCTAGAGGGTGAAATTAATATCTTTTGACCTCTCACAGTGGTGGTCATCTCTTCCTCAACTGAGGTTCAGTTAGGCTCATTTATGATCTCTAGGTTACAGTAAAAATGAGTGATTACCTTTGTGCAAAAAGGTAATCTAATGGACAACCAAGGCATAAAAGGATCTAGATAAGAACTAAGATCGTGCTTCACTACCTCTTGAAGTAGCTTGAGATCCACATAGTGTGTCTTGCACACTTTCCTTCTGGAGAATTGAGTTAAGTACTTGGGAGACTCCTCCAGTTTGCCCACATTGAATCCCTTTGGAGGGGTAGTGATTTCTGCTTCTGGAATCTTGGACTTCTTGGAAGGTTGACCCTTCTCCATTTGGTCAATGATCCCAGCCATTGCCTTAGCCACATTTTTGTCATACTTTGGCTTTTTGAGTGGCTTAGGAGTAAAGGAGGGTGTAGAGGAATCAGAGTGAGGAGGTGAGGGAGATTTGGCACTCTTCCCTCTTCCGGTTGAGGTACTCTTCTTGGATTGAGCCCTAGTGACAATAGGCTCATTGAATACAATCCCTTTTGCTTTCGGTGGTGATTGAGGTTTAAGAGGGGTTTTGGCTTTTGATCTTGGGATTAACTTTCTTCTCTTTGTTGGAGGAGGAGAAAGGAGATCAGGGTTTTGTTGTGAATCAGAGGAATCAGTGAAGTTGAGATTCTTGGTTCTAACCATCTTGAAACACAAAAAATCAAGAATCACAGTAAAACAGGGTAACTGTCGCGAGTTTAGGGCAGAAAGATTTTGAACAAAATAGGAAGTTTTTTGACTTGAAATCAGTTGGGTTTTGACGGAAATGAGGCAAAGAATCGATTGGGAAAAGTTTTTGAAAGGGTGTATAGTGATTTACTCGAGGAGATTTTGTGGAAATGACCGAGTTTGCGCAAGATAAAGACCTAACACCCGACATTACTCGAGGCCTTACTCGAGTAAGGTTCAAGCTTACTCGAGGCCTTCCTCGAGTGTTCATGCAGAAAAATTCAAAAATAATTCATTTAAATTGCGTACCTGGCATGAATAATATAGTAATTATCCATGGATGTTCCCTCGATCATTCATAGTCCATTTGGGTCAGATTTGAGTCATTATGCATTACTTTGAGAATCTGAACTCCGACATTACTCGATGCCTTCCTCGAGTAATCTTCAAGTTTACTCGAGGCTCGCCTCGGGTAACTAGCTTTTCAACTTCTAACTCTTTATTTCTTTGAAAACTGAACCGTTATATTTAAAAATCAAGTAACTTGATCCGTTACTTCCAGTTTTGGGGGCCATTACTCGAGTACATACTAGAGTAAAGTTCTTCTTTACTTCAAGTTGTTCCTCGGGTAAATTTTCTCTGTCACACAATACTTCAAGTTGGTACTCCAGTAAATATGTCCTCTGATCACCTCTGTTTTTATTTCACAAAACAGAGTTTCAACTTCCTGCAAAACAAATTTCTATATACTCTGATGTTTAAGTTAGTAATCATCAAAACTTTAATAAGTGACTTCATCTAATATTATGAGATACTGAAATAACTTACAATTCATTGGGATTTACCATTCCCAATTCTCTTCTAATGTATAGAAATTGATCTTTTGCAAGGGGTTTTGTGAAAATATCAGCTAGTTGAAGATGAGTAGGAATGAATATCACTTTCATATCTTTCTTTTGAACATGATCTCTGATGAAGTGATGTCTCACATCGATATGCTTGGTTCTAGAGTGTTGAACTGGATTCTTTGCCAAGCTTATCGTACTAGTATTGTCACAATAGATTGGTATTTCTTTGAGATAAATACCAAGATCTTGTAGTTGTTGTTTTAACCATATCACTTGTGCACAACAACTTGAGACTGAAACATATTCGGCTTCCGTTGACGAAAGAGACACTGTATTTTGTTTCTTGCTGAACCACGATACAAGAGATCCGCCAAGAAATTGTCCTTGTCCACTGGTGCTCTTTCTGTCTGTTTTGTATCCTCCATGATCAAAATCTGAATATGCAACAAGATATTCACTTCTTCATTTGGGATACCACAGACCCAATTCGGGTGTGTCAGCAAGGTATCTAAAGATTCGTTTGACTGTTTCAGCATGTGATTCTTTTGGTGCTGATTGATATCTTGCACATATGCCAACACTAAATTGGATGTCCGGTCTACTTGCCGTGAGGTAGAGTAATGATCCAATCATTCCTCTATACTTTGTTATGTTGTAGTCTTTCCCTTTGACATCAGCATCAAGCAATGTAGTTGAACTCATAGGCGTGTCTGTGCCATTTACTTCATCCATTCCATACTTCTTCAATAGCTCTTTTAAATACTTTGTTTGAGATATGAAGATTCCATTCTTTCTTTGTTTGATTTGTAGACCAAGAAAGAAATTCAATTCTCCCATCATTGACATCTCAAATTCTCCCTGCATTATCTCAGAAAATTCCTTACACAGAGATTCATTAGTAGCACCGAAAACAATGTCATCAACATATATTTGAACAATTAAAACATCATTGTGTTTTCGTTTTATAAAGAGTGTTGTATCAACTTTTCCTCGTACAAAACCTTGATCTATGAGAAACTTACTGAGCCTTTCATACCAGGCTCTAGGAGCTTGTTTTAAACCGTATAAAGCCTTTTTGAGTTTAAAAACATGGTCAGGTTTAGTAACATCCTCAAAGCCTGGAGGTTGTTCTACACACACTTCTTCCATGATGTAACCATTTAGAAAAGCACTCTTTACATCCATTTGATAGAGTTTGAATCCTTTGATGCATGCAAAGGCTAAGAGTACACGTATAGCTTCCAATCTAGCCACTGGAGCATACGTTTCCTCATAATCAATCCCTTCTTCCTGATTATAGCCTTTGGCCACCAATCTTGCCTTGTTTCTGACAATAATTGCAGATTCATCAAGTTTGTTCTTGAATACCCATTTAGTACCAATAATCGGATGATCTTTGGGTCGGGGCACCAAATCCCAAACTTGATTTCTCTCAAATTGATTTAGTTCTTCTTGCATTGCTATAACCCAATCATTATCTGATAGGGCTTCATCAATGTTAGAAGGTTCAATCTCAGAAATGAATGCAGAAAAACTTACTTCATTGAAAATTCTATTTCTAGTTTTGATCCCTTCATTCACATCTCCTATGACTTGATCTAGGGGATGACTTTTATTGTATTTCCAAGCTCTAGGTTGACCTAGGGATTGCTCTTCTTCCTTAGTTTCATCAACCTCTGGAATAAGAGATTTAGAGATAGATTGACCATTTTCTTGATTTAAACCAACTTCCTGTTCTTCATCAATGGTTTTGTCAGAGGATTCAAATTCATCAAATACAATATGAATTGATTCTTCAACAACACATGTTCGTTTATTGAAAACTCTATATGCTTTACTTCGGTTAGAATATCCTAGGAAAATTCCTTCATCAGTTTTAGAATCAAATTTTCCTAAGTTATCTTTACCATTATTATGAATAAAACACTTACAACCAAAGATGTGTAGATGAGCAATGTTTGGCTTTCTTCCTTTGTACAGCTCGTATGGTGTCTTACCAAGTTTTGTTCTGATATAGGCTCTATTTGAAATGTAGCATGCTGTACACATAGCATCAGCCCAAAATACTTGAGACACGTTCTTTTCATTCAACATTGCTCTAACCATTTCTTTAAGCACTCTATTCTTGCGTTCTACAACTCCATTTTGTTGAGGTGTCCTTGGAGCAGAGAAATTGTGATCAATCCCATTAGTATCACAATACTCTTCAAAGGCTTGATTTTCAAATTCTCCGCCATGGTCGGTCCTAATACCTGCAATGGACATACCTTTCTCATTTTGCACTTTCTTGGCAAAAACAATAAATTCTTCAAAGGTTTCATCTTTTGATGATAGAAAGATAACCTATGTAAATCTAGAGAAATCATCAACAATGACCAATGAATATAAGTTGCCACCAAGACTCTTTACTCTTGCTGGACCAACTAAATCCATATGCAATAGTTGTAGTGGTCTATTTGTTGAAATCTCATTTTTCAATTTAAAAGATGATTTAGTTTGTTTACCCTTTTGACATGCATCACAAATCAAATCATTTTTGAAAGTCACTTTGGGCAATCCAAGAACTAAATCCTTTTTGAGTAGTTTGCCTAATTGATGCATATTAACATGAGCCAATCTCTTATGCCATAACCAACTTTCATCATTATTACTCAGGAAACAATTTTCAGATTCATTTCTACTAATATCTAGAGTATAGCAGTTACCTTCTCTTTTTGCTCTGAGCTTAGCCTTGATATTCTTCTTATCAAGTTGTAAGTCATTCTTGTTGATAATTAAGCATTCTTCTGAGTCAAATATTACCCAGTTGTCTTTATCTGCACTTTGACTTACGCTCAGCAAATTATGACACAAGCCTTCAACATAATATACATCTTTGACTTGTATTCCTTTGTCATTTTTTATTTCACCAATTCCTGCTATTCTTCCGGTTTGATTTCCTCCAAATTTTACCTCTCCACCTTCTTTAGGTTGCAATTTGGTAAAACTTTCGAAATCACCGGTCATATGTCTAGAGCATCCACTATCAATGTACCACTTGTTATTTTTAGATGCTTTGAGACATTCCTGCAATCGAATGACTAGGTCTTAGGTACCCACATCTTTTTGGGTCCTTTTGGGTTAGTACAAATAATTTTCTGGATATATGAACCTTTAGGTACCCATTTGTAGGTTCCTATCGTTCCTTTCTTCTTATGAATGCATGAAGAAATATAATGACCTTTTCTATTACAGTAGTTACAAAATGCAAAAGGATTTGATGTATGTACAGAATGCTGGAAATAATTCAAATATGACTTACCTCCTGCTTTCTTTCTACCTTTCCTTTTATCTGACTTTGGATCATATCCAATTCCAGATCGGTCATTTACAAATCGTTGAGCTTTTAAAATAACATTTAGCATCTCACTACCTTGTGTAAATTTTTCAAGAGTTTTTGTAAGATCAATGTTTTTCTTTTTCAAAGATGAACAATTTTCACAATCCTTTTCTTTAAGTTCAGTTTCAAGAGCTTTGTTTTTCTTTTTGTAAACAATCAATTCTTTAACTACTTTGATGAATTCAGAATGTAAAGCATTATATTCGGAAAGTAATTCATCATAGGTAGGTTCAGAATCATTTACCTCTCTTTCTGTTTCTTCTTGAGCAACGAGACATATGTTAGCTACTTCTTCCTCATCACTTTCTTCGTCAGAAGAACTATCACCCCATATAGCAGATACGAAGGCCTTCTTTTTGTTGAAGAATTTGCCTTTTCTCTTTTCTTTACTCTTTTGATTCAGTTCTGGACATTCTGATTTGATATGTCCTGGTTTTCCACATTCGTAGCAAATGATATGATCTTTGCTGCTAGTTCCACCTTTTTGAAAGTGTTTGAATCCTTGTCCTTTCTTGTAGAACTTTCTGAATCGTTTTATGATTAGACCCATTTCATCATCGTCAAACTCCTCATCCTTATCTTGATTCTCTTCTTTTGCCTTTAGTGCAAGACCTTTCTTTTTCTTGTCACCAATGTCATCTAATTCTCGTTTGAACTTTAGTTTGCTTTCATATTCAGAAAGACTTCCAAATAGAGAAGCAACTGATCTCATTGATTCTCCTTTTGCTTCTTCTATCGCAGTGACTTTGGCCTCCCACTCTTTAGAAAGAATATTCAAAATCTTTCGTACTTGGGTATGTTGATCATAAGATTTCCCAAGTGCTGCAAGTTGATTAACAAGATGAGTATATCTAAGTTCAAATTCAGAAATTGATTCACCTGATTTCATTCGAAGTAGATCGAATTCAGTGACCAAGGTGTTAATGCGATTCTCCTTTATTCCCGAAGTTCCTTCATGAGCTATTTCCAGAGCTTCCCACATTTCCTTTGCTGTTGGAAGTGTGCAGACTCTGAAGTATTCACTTTGGCTTAAGGCACTTTGTAACATCAGAATTGCCTTGCTGTTGAGAGTGATAAGTTTCTTGTCATTCTCATCATATTCCGCTGGCGTCTTTGGAATTTTCTGAGAATCTACAATCTTTATAGGTTGATAATTTCCACTCTCAATTACATCCCATAGCCCATATTCGGTAGCCATCACGAACACTCTGAATTTTACTTTCCAAAAGGAAAAGTGTTCTCCACTGAAACCGGGAGGTCTAGTGATGGATGCTCCGTCGGGAAGAATTCCTTCACCCATGCTTGCCATTGGATCCTTCTTAGGTTGTTATACCTTAACAAGAAGACCTACGCTCTGATACCAAATGTTAGAGCAAGCGTTTCACCCAAGAGGGGGGGTGAATTGGGTGATCTTAAAAATTTCGTTGCAAATATAAAATTTGACGTTGAAATTAAAACATGAAAGAGTAAGGAGAAATATCACCGAAGTGTACACCAGGAGTTATACTGGTTCGGCCACAACCACTTTGACCTACGTCCAGTCCTCAGAGCTTCTCTGAGAGTTTCACTATATCTTCCAAGATTCAGTGGGTTCTTGGCACCTCAGTACAAGCAAGTTCCTGCACCTGGACACTCGCTCCCCCTTACAAGTTGTAATTCAATCCCAACTCAAGGTTCCACAACCTTAAGTTACCTCAATAACAAATATTGAGTTTGAATGAAATATCTCTCTTAACAGAGTAAATAAGAATTACTGAAGCATAGAAACACAAGTATAATGAAAACAGAGTAATGAACTTGATGATACGTTCGTGAGTGTGTTCTTGTGTTCTTCTCTGTTCAGATGTTCACATATATATAGATACATTGGTAATGATTGCTGGAACGAATTTCTTTATGTCCGTTGGAGCGTGCGCAGCCATTATTGACTTTTCCAGTTTTTGAAAAACATACGTTGTGGTAGGTGACGGTCGGTGACATTTGAACGTTTCATTTGACTTCCACTACTTGATATGATTTCTTCATTGTTCATCTGTAAATAGGCTAAGAATACTAACACAATGAAAGATTAATCATATAGAAAACAAAATATTCATCGTTTGAAAGATTTCTGAATTTCTGGGTTTGCTTACTCGAGTAGCTACTCGAGTATCACATGAAGTTTACTCGAGTACTTACTCGAGTATCATCGGGAAACCTTTGTTTAACTGCAAGTCAATGAATAAATACAACATTACTCGGGTAGTGCATGGAATAACCAATTTTTAAACCTTTGAAAATATATGTTTACTCGGATACTTACTCGAGTAATCCACTCACAACTTTATGAGTTACTCGGATACCAACTCGAGTAGACCTTTACAAAAACTTTAGGTTACTCGATGCTTTACTCCAGTAAAGACTTGAAGTTTTCGTCTAGCACAGTGCTTTACTCCAGTAGTGACTTGAAGTTTTCCTTGAAAATATCTCTGCATACTCGGGTACCACCTTCAAGTTTTCACCTATCTCAGTACGTTACTCGAGTAGCTACTCGAGTAAAATGTTGCAGTGGTACAAAGTGCCGAGAGCATTATTTTTCAGAAACAGGGTTACTCGAGGAACTCCTCGAGTATCGTTTTTAAACTTGATGGCAACTGGAAGTTTTCCCCATGGTTACTCGAGTACGTACTCGAGTAAATGTTGCAGTGGTACAAAATGCCGAGAGGTCCATATTTTAGGAAACACAAGTACTCGAGTAGCTCCTCGAGTATCATTAGGAAAACTTGAAGGCAACTGGAAGTTTTCACGTGGTTACTCGAGTACCTCCTCGAGTAACATTAGCAGGCCGAGAGCAACCTTAAAATTTTTACCTTGTTACTCGAGTAGCTCCTCGAGTAATGGTGGCAGGTTACTGGAAGTTTTCCTTGGTTACTTCAAGTTTTGGCTCATTATTCGAGTAGCGCCTCGAGTAATGCTTTAGAAGTTTCACTTCTGATCAAGTTCCTCGGCATTTTCTCTTGGCCAATATTCACTACTTCCATGCTTACCTCAAGTAAAGCTTATTCCTGTCATTACTTAGTTCAAGCTTGATTACCATTCTTTTGTTATCATCAAAACATGAGATCTAACAAAAAGGAGATTAATTGTGATGTTGTGATTAGTGTTGGCCATTTTAATAAGTTGACTCAAACACGTGGGATCCAAGCAGCTAAGAAGAAAGGGATTGAGGAGGGACCTTCCCAAGAAATATTGAGTATGGGGAAAACACAAGAAGCTGAAACGTCTTGTAATTTAAGTGGGGAAGTGGAGTTAGGCATAAAGAAGAATGTTATGAAATTAGATTCCAATTCCCCCGCTATTCGTTTAGAAGCCTCCAACCCTATTGACCTAGGTGCAGAAGGAGGAGAGACTTTTGTACCTCGGCTTAGTCCACTTGGAGGTGTTAATGACGTGGTGATGCATGGGATTGAGGATGTACAGAAGGGGCATATGTCTTAATAATGCCTGGTTTGTTTGTGTTCTTTTATTCTTTTATTAATTTTTTAATGATTATTATGATTTGGAATACTCGGGGTGCCAGTGGTGCCTCATTTCGAAGGTTATTTAGTAATGTTGTTGCCAGACATGAAGTTAATTTATTTGCATTGTTAGAACCTAGACAGCTAGGGTTAAAAGCTAAGCTCATTGCTAGGAAGTTGGGATGGATGAATATGCACGTGGTTGAAGCTCGTGGTTTTAGTGGAGGTATGTGGTTGTTCTGGGATTCTACATTAAATTTCTCTATTACTTCTTCAGGGGATCAATTTATTCATGGGGTGGTTAATAAAGGTACCAGGGATGGGTGGTCTCTAACTGTTGTGTATGGGCACCCAAATATGGTTATTAGATGTCAGTTGTGACAGTCTCTTGAGGGTATTAGGCAATTGACTATTCGAGGCTGGGTTGTAATTGGAGATTTTATTGCTGTTTCTCGTCCTGAGGAACGCTAGAGTAAGAATCACAGGATGACTGTTGGTATTGATAGGTCATTCCGGAATTGGTTTTTGAGTAGCGAGTTACTTGATATTGGTTTTAATGGACCTCAATTTACTTAGGGTAATCTGAATAGCCAAAGTAGAATAGACAAAGCCTTGGTAAATAACTGTTGGTTTATAAATAATCCTAATACCACAGTGACACATTTACTAAAGTATAAATCTAATCATTGTCCGGTGTTGGTTGATACTGAATCTCATGTTCTTACACCAAAGAATCGAAGGCCTTTTAGATTTTTTGCACCTTGGGTTATGCATGATGATTTCAAGAATTTTGTTCATTCACACTGGGGGGTGGACGATGACTGGTGCGAATCTGTTAAACAATTTATGGAGGATCTAAGGTTATGGAATAAAAAGGTTTTTGGCAATATATCCTATATGAAAGACAGAATATATCGAAGATTAGATGGGATTAATGCAAAGATGGCTTTGGTAGGTATCTCGGAGCACCTTGAAAAGTTACGAGGGGAGTTATGGGGAGCGCTTGAGAAACTCTTGGCAAGGGAAGAAGTCATGTAGCTTCAATACTCTCAGTCTAATTGGAATGTGGATGGTGATCGTAATACTAAATATTTCCACTCAGTGGATAATGGCAGACAAAGAAGGAATAAAATTGAAGCATTAAAGCTTGAATCTGGGGAATGAACATATAATGCAGTGGAAATTATGAGTTTAGGAAGCCAATTTTATGAAAATTTATATACTGAAACCCATAATTATATTGGATCTTTGGTATTCGGATTCACTTATCCTGAAATTGATGATGTAAATTTACATATTCTGGGGAGATCGGTTGAAGATCAAGAGATTAAAAGAGCTTTGTTTGATATGGGGCCGTTGAAAGCTCCAGGGCCTGACAGATTCAATCCGCTATTTTACCAAAGCCAATGGGAAACTGTAGGATCATCAGTGATTGAATTAGTGAAAAGAGTATTCAATGATCTGATGTGGATACGACAAATCAATGGGACTCAGATTGTACTCATATCGAAGGTGGAACATCCAGAGACGTTTCACGATTTTTGTCTTATAAGTCTTTGCAATATTGTATACAAGATTGTTACGAAGATTATATCAAAAAAACTCAAGGCAATCATGCCTTTGGTGATGGCCCCGAATCAGTGCAGTTTTATTAAAGGGCGTCAGAGTTCGGATAATGTTATACTTGTGCAGGCGATCATTCACTCTATGAAGTCCTTAAAAAGGAAAAAGGGTTTCATGGCCATTAAGATTGATTTAGAGAAGGCTTATGATCGTGTGAGATAGAATTTTTTTACGACTGTCTAAAAGAACTCAAGATTCCTGAATATCTAAGTAAAGTTATTCAAGCTTGTATGTCGACATCTCATTTGCAATTGCTTTGGAATGGAAAAGCTACTAATATGTTTTGCCCTTTTAGGCCCGCTTCCATTTTTCAGCCTCTAAATCATAGGCCTGGCCCTTAACGGGCTCGGGCCTAAACGGGCTCAACTAGAATTCCCGGCTCTATCTAGTACGTGGAGGGGTATTCATAACTGTTGGGACAAGATCAAAGATAGTTTAACATGGAGAGTTACCAATGGACAGAACACTTCTTTCAGGAATAACATATGGGTACCGCATTTTGATAAGCTTCAGAGTTTGGTAATCAGAGAATTGCCTAGAGATGTTACTGAATGGAGAGTAGCTGATTGTATCACTTCATCCGGACAATGGGATATGAGCAAGTTTAATCACCTACTTCCAAGCCAAGTATGTACAGCTATTGTATGCGTTAATATTAATCAGCTAAATGGGGAGGATTTTCCGGTATAAAGTGGTCTTCAGATGGAATTTTTACCATCAGATCCGCTTACAAATACCTAGTAGGCACCTCACAACCTCACAGTAATAACTGGAGGAAATATGTTTGGAAATTGAAAGTCCCTCAAAGGTACCGTATTTTCTTGTGGTTGTGCTTTCATTGTCGTCTAATTACAAACATGATGCATTACCAGCGAGGTAGTCATCTGACGGGTATTTGTGATATATGCCATAACTCACGTGAGTCACTACTCCACATTTTGCGGGATTGTCCATTCACTTCTGAATTATGGAAAGGATTCTTACCGTCAGATTGGCGTGATCAATTTTTTGGCATGTTTGAGAGAAATGACTGGCTTGCATGGTGTGCGGGGAGAAAAGACGTAATACAGGGATTCAAGTTTCGTCTTTGGTTTACGGTACTATGCCAAAATATCTGGTTAGCTCGTAATGACAGATGTTTTAATAATAATACTTGGAGTAGTCAGGCCATATTAGCTCGTGCTCGTGTCTACTTAACATGGGGTAATACAAGTTTGTTTCAAAATAAGAGTGTAGAAAGGAATCAACAATAGTGGATGCCACCACCACTTGGGTGGGTGAAGATTAATACCGATGGATCTAGGAATGACAACTTAGGGACTTGCACATGTGGAGGTGTGTTGAGAGATCACAATGGTGAATTTTTGATGGGGTTTATGTATCAGATTGGGCAAGGAACGATAGTATCTGCGGAAGCTTGGGGTGTTTTGTGGGGACTTAAAGTTACATGGGATAGAGGATACAGACAAATCATAATTGAGTCTGATTGTAGTGAAGTAATAGATCTAATTCAGGGCAAGGTATCTCGGGAACACCCTGATTTTCAGCTTACTGTGGACGTTCAAACGCTGCTGGATATAGATTGGGAAGTGGAAATTTCACATTACATTCGGGATGTTAACACAGTTGCAGACGCTATGGCAAAAGAAGCTTGAAAGATGGCGATTGATCTTTATATCACATATTCACCCCCTGATGCTATTACCACCTTTTTAATTAATGATGTAAACAGAATGACATTTCATGTTGACTCAGGAGGATAGCTTCTGATGTGTTTGTAGAATATATTTTACTATAAAAAAAAGGAAGTCAGTAAAAGATTGATCCCATAATATTAATAAAAAACACGCACGCACACACAATGACACACACTCCAACAAGCTAGGCGAATATGATATATTGATATATGGATATGAGTGGTCCCAATCCCTATAACAATCAAACCAAGGCTGACTTATTTATTTATGGACAAAACTTAAATCCAATTTATTAAATCCAATCCAACCAGTTCTCCAATCAGAATATGCCAACTAGATTCATTAAACACCTCACCATTTAACACAATTTCTATTCTTCATCTCAAGCATCTCCGTTTCTCTTCTTCATTGAACTTGCGGACCTTGCCATCAGAACATGGATCCTTCTTCTCTTGCTTCTCTTTCAAATCAATCCGAGTTCTCCCCATAATCCACCTCCTTTCTTCTCTATTTTCCAAGACTATAGCAACAGAGGCCAATAAAAGAGGGAAATTGCACCCCAAAACTCGAGTCGATTCAACTCCAGAGCTCAAAGCAAATGATGCTCAGCCACTGAAAAAATGGTGCGTTAATGCTCAAGAAAAAGTAAAAATAAAGCTTGCCGGGATTCTCAAGTTTGATTTCAAATTTCTAATAGTTAATTAGAAGAAAAAAAAAAAAGCAAGCAAAAGATTATACCAGTCATCCCCTCATGATTTGTTAATAGAGAGAAGGGAAGTATCATCTGATATCAAAAAAGAGTGAAGGACAGCCCTTTGATTTGCTTTGTTTTCATTTGTGTTGATTTGTGAATGGCAGAAAGAGAATTAGCTCATTGCCGCGCCGAAGCTCCTCAGGGTTAGCCGCAAATAGGTTTGTAATTCCTTGGGCATTGTGTTACTCATTAACAAACCAGAGAGACGATGTTAAATGGTGAGGTGTTTAATAAATTCAAGTGGCAAATGCTGATTAGAAAACTGGTTGGATTGGATATAATGAACTAGATATAAGTTTTGTCCCATATTTATTTATTTATGATATAACATGCTGAATTAATTTTAGTACGAAGATGCTGTCCCTTTCTGGCATGTCATGTATTTCATTTCGTTTCGTGTATTTATTTATGTATTTCATTTCATTTAGTACGAAGATGCTGATTTACTGTCCCTGGGGGAGGTTTCATTTCGTGAGAGATTATCAAGTTTATTTATTAATATTATAATTATAAATTAAGAGGTAAGATGTGAAAATAACTATAAACTTTTCACAAATGTGCGATTGGCATCGTAGTAAAACCTTAGGTGCAAAACTACCCACAAATTTTTCTAAATAGGGTAAAAAATGCCACCACCGTCAGTCACTTTTTCTTTAGGTGGATCCTAAATCTCAAGACATTAAAAAAATCACCAATGAATCAATACTCAGAGTGTGTTCAAATTATCTTTTGAAGAATCGCTTCTAGAGAAAAAGTGATAAAAGTGATTTTAGAAAATAGATTCTAGGAAAAAAAAAGTGATTGTGATAAAATGTTAATATTTGGGTTTTGTGATCAGAATCACTTTTTTAATGGTCAAATTATTAAAAAGGACATTAACTTTTATGATAATTATATATAAAAGATAAGATGATATTTTATGTATTATTTAATATTAAATTTTATAATAAATACCAAATATGAAATAAATTTGTCTACCAAATGAAAATATAACATTACCTACATACATATATATATATTAATAAATTATATAATCAAAAATCATTTATAAATAGTAAGTATCTAAAATAATATATTTTATATTATATGTTGTGTCAGATTAAATTATATATTAGTTTATAAGTAAAAAAAATTAGTTTAGAGAAAAAAAATACAAATACTTTAAAGTAATTTAATTAGCTCCTTTAATCTTTCTAAAAAAATCAATTATATCTTATATTTAGGACCGGATATAAAATGAAAAAATCAATTTTTCATTTTAATGTGCATATAAAATTAAAATGAAAAGTCCTAAAAATACATGGGGAAAAAATATATGTCGTGTTTTTGTATGAGTTTGGACGAGAAAAAAAACATGAAATATGGATTCATATAATTCTATGGCACCACACATTGTTCCCTAACCTGGACCAGACCAGCCGAATCGGCCAGTAAATCGGTCCCATCGGATGACCCGGACCAGGTCAAGGTTTAGTTCAAGTTTGACTCCTGTTTGACCCACTAACCCTTGACCCAATACCCCAACCGGTTTACTGATGGTCTGGGTTTAATTACCTTGCACCACTTGTCAACTTGAGGATCAGACAATGGATTGGCAATTCTCCATTAACGAGAGAAGAGAGAGAGGAAAGAGACAGGATAAAAAAAGACAGGGGAGAGAGAGAGAGATGAAATTATTACAAAAGGAGAAAATTTCAGCTTTTTTAAAACCATGATTTTAAGAAAAAACTTGATTTTCAATTTTTGTTAGGTGTTTGGATATTGATTTAACTGTGTCTTTACGCCTTGGGGTCAAATGCAAAATATTTTTAATCCAAGAATTGCAGTATAATGTAACACTCAGGTCGTCTCACTTGAGGAGCCTTTTATTGAGTCCTAAGTAATCTATATGCCATGCGAATACAATAAAAATAAGGGGAAAATTTGTTTTGGATTTTTCAAATTAATAAACTAAATGATTAATGCAAAAGTTTATTAAAATCCCTAAACTACTATTTTTTTTATCTTTTCTATAAAAATGATGAAGGAGTGAATGGAAAGGAAATTGGAATTGGAATATGAATGATGAAATGAGTCTTGGTGACAAATTTGTTGGCTTTCCTAGCTCCTTAAAATAATTTGAAAGTTACTTTTGCATCAAGTCAAATTAAAAACCTTAAGCAATCGCATTAGGTTCAATCTACCTAATAAATGACTAGTCCTACAATCACATTCTTAATCACCTCTTAGGCAAATTGTTAAGAACACACTTGATGTGTATTGAAAATGAATTAATGCACTTGGTTCCTCTTAATTGAAAGCACAATCGCGACATTCAAATTAAATTAAATTCATCACACAATCTAGATATCACATAGAATGTACAACTTCATTGATCTAATAGGAAAATAAGTTCAATAAAATTCAAATGCACCAATACCAAACTCAACACAAGATATTAACCAACATAGACAAATAATCACTCATCTAAGTCTCAAGACATACATATCCCAATACAAAATTAATCCACAAAGACATAATATATAAATTGAGAAAATAGAAAATAATAAACTCCCCTTATAAAACCTTGAAGCTCTAGCCACTTCCTCTACTACCAAGATTCCATGAAAAGTCAGCCAATCATGGAGCTAAGTGCGGTCACCACATAACTCACAGTCAAACCAGCCATGGAAATGAAAGAAAACAGGACAGATTTAGTGATGACTTTAAAATTGAAAAGAGTTGGTGTTGAAAAAGGTTTTGGAGAAACTAGAAGGAGTAATGATGGCGGCAGAAGGGAAATAGGAGGAGACCGAGAAGATGTCAACGGTGGTGGTAAAATAAGAGAGATAGAGAGACAATGGTGGTGATGGAGTGGTGAAGGAGAAGAAGGGGAAAAAATAGAAATAGAGGAAGGAAGGAGGTGTGGTCGTAGCTGTCTGTGGAGGTCAGAAATGAGAAATTGGAGCTAATGGTGGAGGTGACTGACAGTGACGATGGTCTCGTCTTCTCCCCTGTTCTGTTCTGGTATAACCGTTGCTGCACCTGGTTCTGTGACAAAGGTTCTCCGACGGTGGCTTAGAGGGAGTGCAGCCGGTGGTGATGGAGTACAACTCCGACGGTGGTAATGCCAGCTTCGCCTCCCCCGAACCTCTCAGCTCTCCCAATTTTCAAGCTGCTCGGATCTGTCTCACTCTCTTTGGTTCTCTTAATCTGAAACACACCGGCGACGGAGAGAATGGATGAAAGGAAGTGAAGGTCGCCGGTGAGGGCAGAGGTAGTCTAGGTCATTGTCCCCCCTGTGTGTTGCGGCGCTGATCAATATATCACTCTCAGCTTGCTCTCTACCTGTCGGGTCCTGCGGTATCCGAATGCTATATCCAGCCAACCAAGTCGGGTCTCTATTTCCAATGTTCTCGGGTTGCAGATAATGAATAGTAACCCTGGTCAAAACTTGCGTTTTGACCAGGGACTAAAATGAAATTATTAAAATTTTGGTTGAGGGACTTAAGCGTAAATGTTTAAAATTTGGCAGGGAAAATGTAATTTCTCACAAATATGGGTCATTTTCTGTGATTTTTCTAGGGCCTTTTCTACACATTTTTGTAATTTTCAAAAAATCTTGGGACCTTTTCTGTAATTTTTTCTAACTCTCAAAATATTAATTTTGACCCTTTAAAATCTCCAATTTCCTTCCATAACACCAACAATGCAAAATTAAGCATAAAATAGCATTAAAAATCCAAGAAACAATTGTAAAAATAATTAATAGATTATGACCATTTTGCCCCTAATTACATTTAATTCAATACAATTGTTCTTAACTAAAATTAATGCTTAATTACGCAATAATATCCAGAAAATACATTTAAAATCCCAAATTAATCATGAAAAATCATATAAAAATATGGTTCAATCAGGTATATTTTTGTAAAACCATGGTTTTAGAGCCGGAAACAAATTTTTTTTTATCCAAACACAAAGTCAATCATAGATCGATTTCAAAAGTTGTTAATGGAAGCATATGGCTGAAGTGATTTCGGCGAAACGGGACAAATTAAAAGACATGATTATATGGATCCTTTCCTAAGGCACGAGTTCTTTTCACACATCCATTCCGATGCAGATTAGGTATTAAAAACAGGGGAGAAGAAATTGGTGAGATGCATGGGATCCAGGCTTTCCACTATGGTGTTGACTTATGAATGTGGGATTTATTTTGTCCTGCGCTAGTAAAAATGGAGTTGATGAGGTTATAAAAGTTCATTTGAGGTTTTAGAACAAAGTAAATTTTTGCTCTTTTTGGACAGATAGGAAGGAATGAAGTGGCATGTTTTGATTGGTTTTAGACATTACACATGGACATCAATTGGGCCCACCAGAAGTAAGGTAACTTAAGCTTGCAAGATTTAACCACCAATGCATTTTTGCACCATTAAGAAAAGTCAATGGATAGTTTTGCACCAAGATTTTAATACGGTGCCAGACACATTTAAAAAACTTTAGTAAGTATTTTTACAGCTCAACCCTAAATATTAAATAACTTGGTCTGGTCGATAAGCCCTAGACAACTTGATAAGTGCAATGAAATTCAAAAAACTTGCTTTGACGTACGGAAACTTAAATGTACCAAAGGGCTCGGTGCTTGCTCACATACCCATATCACCCCATCCGCTTCATAAATATCATTATCTACTATTTCCCAAACTAAGAGTCGTGCAAGAAATCACAAATGGCTCTCCTCTCACTCGTCAAACACTACTTTCCTTTGGACTTAAACAACCCGCTCTTACCTGCTTCATGCTTCTTCATCTTTCTCCTGTTTTTGTTGAATCTCATCAGAACTAGAACAGCAAGAAAATCCAAGTCAAATCTGAATCAGCCTCCGTCGCCACCAAAGTTACCCATCATCGGAAATCTTCATCAGCTAGGCACTCTTCCACACCACTCTTTTCGATCACTCTCGAGAAAGTATGGACCTTTGATGTTTTTACAGTTGGGTCAGACACCAGCCTTGGTGATTTCTTCAGCAGAATTGGCCTGTGAATTGATGAAAACCCATGATCTCACCATCGCAGATCGACCACAAGGTACTTGCCCTATGATCTTGCTCTATGGATGTACGGACGTTGGATTTGGCAGCTATGGTAATGAAAACTGGAAGCAGAAGAGGAAATTATGTGTCAATGAACTTCTTAACCTGAGAAGGGTTAAACAGTTCAAGAGTGTGAGAGAAGAAGAATCTAGGGATTTGGTGAATAAGATACGTGATTTGTGTTTTAGTGGTGCAGATTCTGTGAATCTGAGTGAGATGTTGATTGCTACATCGAATGATATAGTGTGTAAGTGTGTTCTTGGGGATAAGTTTAACACGGAGGCGAATACAAGGATTGGAGAGCTAGCGAGGAAAGTGATGATTAATGTTATGGCTTTTAGTGTGGGAGATTATTTCCCTTCACTTCGTTGGGTTGATGCTCTCACTGGCTTGGTTTCGAGATTGAAGGCAATATTTGGAGAGTTAGATGATTTCTTTGATCACGTTATTGAAGAACGCAGGAACTTGATGATGAAGAAGAAGATCAGAAGCGGCCATGACCAATTCTCCAATAGGAAAAGCTTGCTCGATCTTTTCCTTCAATTTCAAGACGATGGCATGCTTGACTATGGTTTCTCCCAAAACGACATCAAATCAATCATAATGGTCTTCCCCCTCTCTTACTCCATAGTCTTTAATTTTCCAAACATGCCCCTAGTTGTGAGAAAGTAAAAATTAAGAATTTAATGTAATTTATAAGAGTAAAATTGAAAATCACTTAAATTTTAATTATTTGTTTTTATTGATGCATGTAAATAAATTTTAGACAGAAATCACTCCCTCTGATGTAGCCCTTACTATATACTCTTGGCATCAGCTAGAAGGTGTTTATAGTCATACTTGCTAGTTTCGATGAGTATTAGATATTTTTTTTAATAATGCCCATATTTAATAAGGGTAATGGAATAGAGTAAAAATTAAGAGTTTAGTGTAATTAATAAGTGTGAAATTGAAAATCACTTAAATTTTATGATAAATTTAATATTTTTAACTGTTTTTATTTGTATATATAAATTAGTTGGAAGTAACTTAGAATAAGGGCATGAGGAAGTAGCAATTAACATTATTATGTGTGGTATGAGTTGTCTAATCAATCTTGCATCGTGGATATAATATTAATCACATATAAACAGATGTTCCTTTGTTAATGTATATAGGATATGTTTGTGGGAGGAAGTGACACAACTTCAACAGCAATGGAATGGGCCATGGCGGAGTTAATGATGAATCCAACTAAAATGAAGAACGCACTGGAAGAGGTGAGACGAGTGGTGGGGAAAAAGTCAAAGGTTGAAGAAGAAGACATTAATCAAATGACTTACCTGAAATGTGTTGTCAAAGAAATTCTAAGATTACATCCACCAACGGGTCTCATTCCTCCGAGATTAACAAGATCAACATTGAACTTCAGAGGCTACACTATTCCCGCTAAAACAACAGTGTACATCAATGCATGGGCAATTCAAAGAGATGCTGAGTTCTGGGAAAGACCTGAAGAGTTTGTTCCTGAGAGATTCGAGAAGAACAATGTTGAGTTCAAAGGACAAGACTTTCATTTCATACCGTTTGGTTCAGGAAGAAGAATGTGTCCAGGAATGTTGTTTGGTGTTGCTGCTGTGGAATCCTTACTTGCTAATCTCTTGTATTGGTTTGACTGGAAGCTACCTTCTATATATGGTGTCAGTGTTCAACACATAGATATGGAGGAAACATTTGGGCTCACTGTCAGCAAAAAAGTTCCACTTTATCTCAAACCAATACCCTACTACCCTTAATTCAGAAACCATCTTTATATATAATCGATTTGAGTGTGTTTTCCTTTAAGTTGTGGTAGATCTTGGTGATTTTTATGGTTCAAGTTTGGTTTTGCGCTGTTGAATAATTAAGAAGTTGGGGATCCATTGATTGGTGGGTGTGAGGAGTACGTGGTTCAAATGGAGAAATGCATTATTAATTATGAGATTAATTATTACTTGTAAAGTAGGATTAGATAGAATCATTGGCGGTTGTGGCGTGAGAAAGAGCTACTTTGAATTCCCAAATACCGCAACTAATCAGTGATTAATATTATTGGTGATTGGTGCCGTTGATAAGGTTATATATAGACTGTTTTATATTTTAAAAAAATGATGACACGTGTCCGCTCTTCAGCTTTTACCTGTTCAAGTGTTCATTGCAACTTGTTGATTTGGTGTGATGGGACATTTCGACCACCAACTTGGTGCTTTCTTGGGATAAGATTCATCAGGCCATCATTATAGTAGAGTCGGTAAAACGGGCCCAACCCGTGGGTCTATAGGTTGGAATAGGATTAGGGTTGGGAAAATCTTAACCTGTGAAAGTGTGGGCCGTACGGGCCTGCACCGCATGGCCAGTTGGTTGATGCGGGCCAGCTTACGGGTTGGCCCGTAAAAAAATTTTTTTTTTTACATATAATAATTTCACAATATTTATAAGTCGTCCACTCCTATCTTGATACTTCCCAATTCAAAGACAAAAAATCTTAACATTTTCCTTTCTTTTTTAAACAAAATTATTATATTTTGATTGTTTGAGGATGAGTTTATATTTTACTTATAAACTTTGACAAATTTAATAACTTTATCTCTTAAATTGTGAATTATGTTTTTAAATTTTTATAAGAGGAATGATTGATGTTAGAAAACTAAGGGAGTGTTTGTTACAGCGTTTTTGAGCCCAATAAGCCCGTTTTCAGCACAAAAAGATCAAATAAAACTGTAACCCATTTTGTGAGTGTTTGGTACAGCGTTTTCGCAAAAAAAAAAAAAAAGCTCGATTTCGCTGACTTATTGATAAGCCTGAAGTTGAGGCTTTTTTTTGAAAATAAGCTGCGTTTTTTTGGCGAAATCTGAATCTCACATGGGGCCCAATAAACATAGTGTCAACTTTATCTCTTTTTATATAAAGAGATACGTGGGGCCCACGAATTTTCTTTAGCATACGAATTTTCTTATTATCAACGATTTCCATCTCTCTTCCAATATTTAAATATAATATATATTATTATTATATATATAATAATATATAATATATATGTTATATATTATAAATATATATTATATAATAATATATATTTATATATATTATATACGATGGCAAAAAAAAAAAAAAATATATATATATATATATTATATACACACATATTGAATATCACATATATGATCTATCTAAAATTTGAAAAATATAAAAATACCCTTCAAGTTTTTATTTTTAAAAACGCACTTATACAATCGCTAATCCAAACACGTTTTGACGTATGAAAAATCACTTATTCAACCGCTCATCCAAACATGTTTTGACTTATGAAAAATCACTTATTCAATCGCTCATCCAAACATAAATCACGAATCAAAAATTGAATTTTTTTTTAAGTCATTTTTAATAAGTCAGAATCACAATAAGTCATTTTTCCTACCGCTATCCCAAACACACACTAAATTTAATAACTCATATATATGTGTCTCGTATTTTCGACTACCGTAAAAAAAAAGACTTTTTTAAAAAAATATGCGGGCCCTCAGGCTGGCCCGCAACCCGCACACTGTAAGTTAAGATTGGTAAAATGCCAACCCGTAAAAGTGCGGGCCGCACGGGCCAAACTCACGTGACCCATGGAGTGGTGCGGGCCAACTCACAACCCGCGGGTTGGCCCGTTTTCCCAACTCTACACTATTCCAACATCTTAATTATTTTAACCGTGAAAACACTTTGATACTTCGACCCATATACCTAATGCCTTTATTTTTTTTTTCATTCAAGAGCAAGTGAATTTAAAATAGGGAAAATTGCTCATATCATTAGAAATGAATTTGCTAAGGACATGAAAGTATTTAATGGAAGATTTTTTACACACGGGAAAGAGCTAACACGACCAACATGCCATACCGGTACACACAAGGACCTGTTTCATACGCACGGTTAGAAAGAAAAATGGTACGAACTGATGATTATTTCATTCGTAATAAAAATTGTATGAATATCATTTAGCTTCGACTAACTTTGATGTGCAGATACAAGAATCAGGCTCAGATATTACGCAGGTTCCACGACATGATTTGTGGGTAGCCGGTGTCACAAATAAGAAAGGTGAAATTCGTAGTGAGGAAGCAAGAAGAGTAGCCGAATATTGTGTAAGTATTCAATTATATTATGCGTTCAATAAATAATTGGCTTTACTTAAATGAACTCTATTTATAATAACTAATTTTCATTGTAATTCTTTTTGGGAAAGCGACAAATGACACAGGAGGATCCTGCGTTGGCGACCTATGGTGGTCGGGACGATTTATTGAGCAGAGCGTTACCAGTACCCGAGTATGATGGTCGTGTTCGGGGTACTGGTTTTGTAGTCACCCCATCATCATACTTCAGACGTCAGAAGCGCTCGAGTAGAAGTGATGTTTCCCACCTACGTGACGAAATGGCTAGCTTTAAGCATCAGATGTAAGAACTTCAACAACAAATGCGCTACAAGGAACAACGAGAAGAACAATTCACAGAACAAATGCGTTTGATGCAAGAACAGAATGCGTTGTTAACAATGCAAATACAACAGTTGGTCCAGGGTAGGCCAACACCAAATTTTCTGTTCTGTGATAGCCCAAGTTTCAGAGATAGCTGCAATTCCATGCCTAAAGTCCCTTTTCCTTTGGTAATTAATTTCTTTTCTACTTAACTTTATGTTAAATTATAATTAAGCGAACTTTAACATATTAACTCTATTTTCCGTAGGGCGAATTTCAATGCAAGCTATATGTCGAGCAAGCATCCAAGCACGCGGTTGCAGTGGGCGTTGCCTACAACATTGGTGAGGACATACTGCACAATTCACCTTTGCCCGATAACACACTCCGGGTGAGGGTTGATGTCTGCACGAACGAAGACGCCCTCTTACCGATCCCGTCTCGGGATGAGCAAAATAAGGTGGCAGATGTTGTAGGTGGCTATGTTGCTTGGCCAATAGGTCTTATCGAGCCATGTGAAAAGGCCGTTCATTCAAAATTCCCTGCACTTTTCCTTCAAACTTTCATCTCAAACTGTGATTTAATTTTCTGATTTGCGCAGGGTAAGATTTCAAAGTCTTCAACAACACAACCCAAGTCAAAAGCATCGGCTAGCCAACAGAGCAGAAGAAGACAGACCTCATTTCTCGATCAATTAATATCGATTGCACCACAATTGATCGGTGAGGGAGTAGTGCAATTACGTATTCCAAGACATATCTACAGTGTTGGTGGTCTAGTTGATTATGTTACTGCCGAGGTCGTGCAGGACATATGTGCTCGTGATTGGGTTAGTGCTTCGGCCATCAACATCTGGATAAGGTACTTCACTATCATCGTTTATCACTGTTATTAATATATCTCGTTCCATTTATTTTATTTATCATGACACTGTATGTTTTATACCAGGCATTTGGACCAGGACGTTTTAATGGATACACATAGGGTCCAATTCGCATTTGTCAACCCTTTTCTCGTTGGTCATCATGAGGGTAAACTAGATGTAACTGTGCAGTCTAATGAGCTGAAAGATTACTTTAGCAAGAAAGCGACAACAAATACATTATTTTTAGTGCCGTATAATGCGGGGTAAGTTATTATTGGTATAATTTTTGTTTTTATTGTTTAACTTCTATCATAACATGATTGTTCAAAAAATTTTTTTAAAATATATTTTAGGCACCATTGGATATTGATCATTATCAATCCAGCGGAACCTTCAGGCCCTCGCATTTATTATGTGGATCCTCTAAAAAATGGTCTTCCACAAGACCATTTTGATATGTTGCTATTGATCAGTAGGTAAGTATACGTGCCTATGTATAAATATTTGTGAACTTGATTGAATAACCAAAAGTAATCATTTTCTATTTCTTTTGTTAGCGCATTGACTGCGTATCGGTCGTCTGTCTCGTTAAACTATTCTAAAGCTACTGACCCCCGCCTTAGCTATCCTTGGAAGAAGATACAGGTATTGATATTTGACTTTACTTAGACTTTGTTAGTAAACACTTTTTATTCATGAACAGAGTTAAATATTGCATTATATTTTTGCAGTGCCCTTTCCAACCTAATGACAATGATTGTGGGTACTATATCATGAAATTTATGAAGGATGTTATTATGCATGATCAACCATTTATTCCTCAAAAAGCAAGTCATTTAGTTGCACTTCATATTGTGTTGTAATGAAATTGAATTAGTGCCTGACAATTATATTTTACTGATTTTAATTCGTTCTAACTTGTGTCTGATTGTATATATCTGTAGTATTATGAAGATCAACGTTGTGACGCTTTGACAGACCATCAGGTTAATGAAGTGATCGAGGAATGGTATGAATATATGTTTAGGCAAATCTCTAGGTAGCTATATATACTATTAAATTCACTAGCTGATCTATTTTGTGTTGTTTCTAATTGCCAATTGTTGTGTCACGCATGTTTGTTGAAGTTGAATTTGTTGTATTATATTTCATTCAGCTAGGTTTACATATATTGTATAACAATTTTCAGTACTACTTTAGCTAATCAATCATTTGTTGGTATCATTTTAAAGTTATCTATTATTGTTCTTATTAAACCTTGCAGACTATAATTATATATGCATGGGAGATATATATGAGGAAAAAATATGCTAAAAAAAAACCAATACGAAGAACCCAAAAAATATGAGGAAAAAATATGCTAAAAAAAAACACCTCCTGTGGCGCCTGGCCAGGCAGGAGCCACAAGAGGTGTTGGCCTACTGTGGCACCTGACTAGCCAGGCGCCACAGGAGGTTATTTTTTTTAAAAAAAAAAATTAAAAATCTGTGGCGCTTCCAAGCGCCACAGCTTTTTTTTAGTAGCGTCCAGATAGGTGGCATTTCGCTAGCGCCACAGCTAATGCAATTATAAGTGCCACAGCTTTGCTTTTTTGTAGTAGTGATTGGTGTATATATATAACTACTTTTTTTGTTGTCGTCACAGGAAAATGAAGGATATGAGGTGTACGTCTTAGTGTAGATTCTCTGAAGCCAGGCCAGCTAGTGATCATCAGCCTGAGACGAGTGTGATCATCATTAATGTAATTTAATCTTTGATGTATGTATGTAAGTGAAAAGATAAGGAACTTGGTCAAAACATCATTGTCATGGTTGTATGATTTCCTTGCATTATGATTCTGTCTATGGTTGTGAGTTTATTATACATGGTTGTTTTCCTTTGCTTCTGTTTCGGCCAACACTGTTTAAGCATAAGGGAGTTGAGTTTTAATATGTTCCAATGAGTTTTAAGATTTATTTATTTCAATGTCGTTGAAACTGGCTGCTGCTTGCTGAGTGAAATGTTTTAACAGGGGAAATGACTTGCTGGGTATACTTTTAAACGATTTTTTTTTAAAAAAATTCAACTTGTTAGACCAGTTCTATTCAAAACCGATCTGAAAAGTAAATTTAAGACCGGTTTTGGAGAAAGTTGGTCTGAAAATTTGACTTTTTAGACCGGTTTATAAAGAACCGGTCTAAAATGTGATACTTTTTAGACTGGTTCTTTATAAAACCGGTCTAAAAAGTCAAATTTTCAGACCGGTTCTTCATAAGAACCGGTCTAAAATTTTATTAATTTAGACCGGTTCCTATTATAACCGGTCTAAAAATATTTATTTTTAAACCGGTTTTATAATAACCGGTCTAAAAAGTAGAAGACTTTTTAGACCGGCTGTATCAAGACCGGATCGAGAACCGGTCTAAAATATCTTTTTTAACCGGTCTTAAAAGTGATTTTTCCAGTAGTGAGTTAAAATAAGCCGCGGAGCATGGAAAGCGAGAACGTGGAAAATAACCGCATCACGTGAAAACAATTTAAGCCACCTTAGATGATGACCCAATGAATAGTAGTGGCATTTATAAGCAACCATTTTTATAAACAATACCAACTATTTTGTCATGCACTCCTCTATTATCTCTTTCGACCAACGGTATGTTACATTCTGCGTATCCATGGATCAAGTTATTTTTTTAGAAGCAGCCTATATATATATGTACTAGAGGGAGTATATCACTTTCAACGACTTCACCAAAATTTAGGAAGAGTTGTTAGCTCAATTGAAGAAGCCGTGTGCTTTGTGTCTTGGTAACCTCTTCAAAATTTAACCAAAGATTGTAATATACTACCTCCGGTCCTAATTATAAGATAAATTTAACTTTTTATTTTGAAGAAATTAAGGAAGCTAAATAAGTTACTAAATCATATCATATGTTATATAACCTTATATTATATATTAATTTATTAGTCAAACTAATTAGTTTGAAGAAAAAAATAAAAATACTCTAAAGTAATTTAATTAGATTTCTTAATTTCTCAAAAAAAGTCAACTTTGTCTTATAATTAGGACCGGAGGGAGTAGGATGCAATCTTGGATTGTCTCTTGAGGAGCCTTTTATTAATTACGTAGAAACTAAGTGTGATGATTGGCATAAAATAAGTTAAAAATGATTTTTGAGCTTTTTATCCAACAACTAAATTGCAATTAAACTACAATGCTTTAAAAACTAATATTTTTCAATTTTTGGAATAAAAGTGGAATGGAATGGGAATTGGTTTTTATAAGATATGATAAAAACCTCCTAGAACAATGGATTTCATCTATCCTTTGCTTCAATATATTTTTAGGAGTGTGCTAGTTTGACAAAAAATGCCCAAAAGACCCTTAGAGCTAGCTTGATTTAAGTGAATTAAATCTTCCACATAGGGTAAGACTTAATCCCTCTAACTGAAACTCAATACAAAATATTAGCAATTACAACCAAAGTCCCTCAAAATATCAAACCTCAAACATCATTGAGTCTAGTGCATTAATCAATGATTATTGTTAGACCTAGAAAATAATCACTTCTTAAAACACTATTAGAAACCACTTTGTATGCAATTTATAAAATTATTAAGTTTTCTAAAATATAAAACCCCATCAACTGATGAGTCTAACACCAAAAGAGAGGAACCCCTACGCTAAAGATGCTATAAAACTAGAGCCGGGAAAATGGGCCAAGCCTGTCGGGCCGGCCCATTTAGGCCTTGGCCCTTCAAGGGCTGGGCTTGCAAATTATAGCCTCTAAAGGAAGTCGGGCCTAAAAGGGCAGGCCTTGTAGGGCTAAGGGCTTAAAAGGGCCAGCCCTGTAGGGCTTCAGGCTGACCCGTTAAGCTCGTTTATATTTTGTTTTGGGCTTGGAAAGGGAAATCATGTTACCTCTTTGAATTGTCTTATTGAATCTATGTCACTTTGTCCTCATATTGTATAGAGTATGATTTTTGAGTACACTGTTTTGCCTGACTGAATCATATTGTGATTTTTGAATATGATTTTTGAGTATATTGTTCTGCCTATTTAGAATAAAATCATATTGTATATAGTTCTGCCTGATGGAGTATGATTTTTGATGGAGGTTGTGATTGTTTGACTATTTAAGCCTACTGCTCAAAGTAAAGCACAATCAAATGTCTTTGAAATTGATGATTGCGGTGAAGAAGATGAAAATGATAGTCTTCATACTCATATTGCTTAAAGGTTAGAATGTTTACCTTCTTGCTTTCTTATACTTTAGCTTTTGTGTGAGTTATTTATGGACATGATTTTACCTTTGATTATACATTAGTTACTATGTTTATTTGTTGCATGAGACGTGTTGTTTAAACCTTAATGTTAACAACATTTATGTGTTAAATTAGAATTTTAATTGTTGTTATTTACTAATTATATCTCTTTAGGGAAAAAAAGCAGGAAAAATAGTTAAATATTGTGAAAAGGACTTCCCGGCCTTATGGGCCGGCCCTAGCCCGCATGCTCTTAGGCCGAGCTTTGAAAAACTATAATTTTTCTAACCCCGGACCTAAAAGGGCCAGCCCTTTTAGGCCCTGGCCCTGATTTCCAACTCTATATAAAGCATTCTTATGCCTCGTTTGATAGCATGGAAGTGAGGGGGTGGGGAGTGAAAGTGGAATTGGAACTCAAAATCTAGGTGTTTGGTATGCTGGAAGTGAGTTCCATGGAAGTCTCACTTCCATCAAAATCGTTGGAACCCACTTCCTTAGCCTACCCTTGGGAACCCACTTCCACTTCCCATGGAAGTAGGGATTTGACCCTTTTGCCCTTCAAGAGGTTGCTATGAGCAGTGAGCACTAGTAAGATTGTGGATCTCTGTAGTCCGTCGCCATTAACCTCTGGAGTCTGTCGCTGCTATTCTCCATCTTTCTCCTTGAGCTATTCTTCTAGATCTTCATGAGCTCCAGTCCAACACGCATCCTCCAGTCTTCGCGGGTTCTATTACCCGTTGTTCTTTGTCAACGAGCTCTCCTTCCAGATCTTCATGTCCTCTGGCTGAACTCGCGTACTCCTTCAATGCCACTATCTTCCACACCCATCGTCCTCACTGTCTCTGTCATGGATGGGATCTTTGAAAGGAGAAGTATGGAAGGCCTAGGATATGAAAAAAAAAAGATTTGGATTTATTGTGGGTAGATCAATGGCCTTGTTTTAAATAGTTTGATAGCTATTATATTATGGGTCGGCCAATTGTGGTGGCTGATGACTAATTTTTTTGATGGCTGATGATTGTTTTCCGTCGGTGGCGATGGGTGTTTTCAGGAAAGAAGGCTTTTACTTTTTTCAATGATAAGGGTATTTTCATCTTTTTGAAAGAAAAATGCATATATTGATTAAAAATTATATCCTACTTCCACTGACATCCAAACATACTTTAAAACCCACTTCTATTTACATTTCCACTTTCATTTCCACTTCTATTTCCACTTCCATTTCCATAAAAAACTCTTCTATTGTACCAAACATGCATTAGTGTGTGGTTATGAATTAGTTAATGCAATTGGTTCCAATGCAATAAAAAATCAACTCAATGTCCAAACATTACTATGTAAGAATAGATAGAATCAAGAATTTTACAATAAAACATATATGTAACCACATATATTGATGAGTAATATATTCAACATAAATTAATTCAAATCACAAATTGGTTTAAACAAAGATTAAACCAAACAATTAGTCTTTGTCAGAAGTCAAAGACAATATCTCCCACCGTTAGGAGTATCTTTGAAATGTATAGGATTAGAAAACGTATAAACGGTTTCACATTGAACTAATTGTATATAAATATGTACTTGTACATTACATTAATGAGAACTGAATGTCAAGAGCTTACATGGTATCAAAGAGACAACGATTCCATTGAAGTCTAGTTATTTTGCCACAATTTTCGGCGGCATAACACAGTTAGAGGGAAAGTGAGAGAGCGCGTGTGGCAACAGTTCTCTGACAAATTTCTTTTCCTGACATCAACAGGTGGAATCCGGCATATCCCTAAAGTTTTGTGCTTTTCCAACCACGTTTGGTAAATTTTTTGTATTTCTCCATTCTGTTTTCCGGCAACACTTGATTTCTTGTTTCCTTTCTTTCTTTTCTGGGTAGAAGTCTTATAATTTTGTTTTGCTGCCCGTTCATGGTTGCTGCCAAGTGTGGGTCCCATTCATAGTTTTGTGTTATTGCCAAGTGTGGGGTCTTTGTATTTTTTTTATGTTTCATAAGTCTTCAGGCGTGCCTTGAATTTCCACATCTTCTGTCTTCATCTTCTTTTTTGGTGTGGGTCCTTGTGTTTGTTTGTTGAGACATAAGTGTTGCCGACAAGTATTGCTCAATAATTTAAGTTAAGGATTAATTGTCACTTTTGCATTTCGGAGGACCATTATGTCATTTTACTAATTTGGAGGACCATTCTGTCATTTTGTAAATTCTAAGGACCATTCTGTTATTTTGTAAAATCGGAGGACCATTCTGTCATTTTGAAAATTTGGAGGAGCATTCTGTGATTTTGTAAATTTAGAGGACCATTCTGTCATTTTCTTTGCTGTGACTATTTTCTTTGGGCAACTCTACTGGTTATTTAGACTCTTTTTGGTGAGGTTTTCTGCTCACTATTGGAAATTAAAAGTCTATTGGTCTTTTTGGTGGTTGGTAATCTTTTGTGGTTCTCCTATTATTGCTCGGAGAGTTTGTTGTGGTTGCATCCGTGCTTTTTTGCTAGCAAAACTTTTTGTACTATTTGATGCAGCACTCAACTTGCTTCTGGTAAAAGCATCGATGGATGAATATAAGTCTAGATCTTTAGGTGCTCTTGCTATAGGTAACATTACTTCTAGTCTTGCTACTTTTTCCTCAAAGTGGATTATCGATTCTGGTGCCACTAATCATATGACAAGTAACAAAAATTTGTTCTCCTCGTATGCACCTTATGCCAACCCCTCTAGTATAACCATTACCGATGGTTCTTATTCTTGTGTTCTCGGATCTGGCACTGTCAGACCTACCCAGTCTATTTCTTTACCCTCTATCTTTCATGTTCCTGACTTTGCTTTTTAATCTTTTGTCTACTAACAAACTTACTAGACAATTAAATTGTTTTATTACACTCTTTCTTGACTATTGTTTGATTTAGGATCTCACAACGAAGCAGGTTATTGGTAAGGGCTATGAATATAGTAGCCACTACATCCTTGATGATCAGGTGCCACATTCTGTTGCTTATTCTGGTGGGTCGTCTCTATTTGAAATTCATTGTCATCTAGGTCATATGTGTCTGTCATCTCTAAAAATTATATCCTCAATTATCTTCTGTGTTTGCTCTAAATTGTGAGTCCTATCAGTTTGCCAAACACCGTCATGTTCATTTGGCACCTCGAGTCAATAAACGGGCTGCGTCCCCATTTGAGTTAGTACATTCAGATGTTTGGGGTCCTTGTTCAATCCTGTCTCAAACTGTTTATCATTATTTTGTCACTTTTGTTGATGATTTTTCCCGAACCACTTGCTTTACTTAATGAAACAACATTCTGAATGATTTACTCACTTTCGTCATTTTTGTGCTAAAATTAAAACCCAGTTTAACACTCCTGTGAAAATCTTACGAAGTGATAATACAAAATAATATTTTTCCTCCCCATTCATCGAGTATATGCAAAGTCATTGTATTTTTCACCAATCCTCTTGTGATAATACCCCTGCTCAAAATGGTGTTGTTGAAACTAAGAACTGACATCTCTTAGAAACTGCTCGAGCTCTCATGTTTCATTCCTCTGTCCTTAAAATTTTTTGGGCCAATTCCATTTCTACAGCCTGTTTTCTCATTAATCGTATGCCTTCGGCTGTTCTTGGTGGGGATATTTCGTATTCTATTATGTTTCCCACCACTAAGCTGTTTCCTATTGATCCTAAAATCTATGGTTGTGTTTGTTTTGTTCGGAATGTTCGTCCAAGTGTCAGTAAAGTCGATCCCAAGTCCTTACGATGTGTCTTCCTTGGTTATTCTAGAATTTAGAAAGGTTATCGATGTTATTCTCTTGATCTTTATCGTTACCTTGTGTCCACTGATGTGATCTTTCATGAGTTTTCTCCTTTCTTTACATCTTTGACCTCCTATGAGTCACCATCTATCATTGCTAATTCTGATGATATCTTGGTTTATCATGTCCCTCTCTCACAAGTGCAGGCTGCTATTCCAGAACCTGATATCATCAATGATGCTGATACTACCAATGTTTTGCCGTCACCAGTCACTGCTTCACCGATGAATTCTGGTCATGACTCCTTGGTTTTTTTCCTGATTCCCCAGATCCCCCTATTGTTGTCCTTGACCCAGTTGTCCCTGATTCTGCTGTTGATCCCTTTCTTGACCTACCTATTGCCCTCCGGAAAGGTACCCATCCTCGTTGTCCTCCCAAAAGATATGCTGATTATACCTATCCTATATCCTCCTTTATGTCTTACCAGAATTTGTCCACTGCTTCCTCTTCGCTTGTGGTCACCCTAGATTCCATGTCCACCCCTACTACCCTTCACCAAGCCTTGACTCATCCTGGTTGGCATACAACAATAGAAGAAGAACTTATGGCCCTTGAAAAAGCTGGTACCTAGACTCTTGTTAATCTACCTCCTGGGAAGAAAGCCATTGGATGTAAATAGGTCTTTGTTGTTAAGACTAAAGCTAATAGTTCCTTGGAATGACTAAAAGCTCGCCTTGTTGCAAAAGGGTATGCCTAAACTTATGGCCTTGATTATTTTGAGACTTTCTCTCCTGTGGCCAAACTCACTTCTGTTCATCTTCTTGTTTCTTTGGCTGCAACATCTCATTGGGAGTTGCATCAATTAGATGTTAAGAATGCTTTTTTGAATGGTGACCTTCTTGAAGAAGTTTATTTGGAACAACTACTTGGGTTCATTGCTCAGAGGGAGAATAGGAAAGTGTGCTATCTTCGAAAGTCACTATATGGTCTAAAGCAAAGTCTTCAAGCCTTGCTTGATAAATTTTGTAATGTGGTCAAGAAGTTTGGGTTAAGTCAAAGAAAGTGTGATCACTCTGTGTTCTACCAATTAACAATCTAATGCAGGCATGATTCTTCTAGTAGTATATGTTGATGATATTGTGATTACAGGAAGTAACTGTTTTGGAATCTCGAAACTTAAAATCTTCCTGAACTCTCACTTCCAGACAAAATATTTGGGATCATTAAAGTACTTCCTTAGTATTGAGGTTTTAAGAAGCAAGAAAGGTATTCTTTTGACTCAGAGAAAGTATGTTCTCGATCTCTTAAAGGAGATTGGAAAGCTTGGAGCTGCACCAAGCAGTATCCCCATGATTCTGAATCCCTTTCTGGATCTTGATACTAGTATGTTTGATGAACTTTCTGATGAATTGAAGAAGAAGATTGATCCAGAGAAAGTAAAGCCGTTTTCATTTCCAGAGAGATATAGAAGACTCATTGGGAAGCTGAATTATCTAATAGTAACTCATCCCGATAGAACCTTCTTAATTAGTAGGCTCAGCCAATTCATGGCATCACCAATAGTGGCACAATGGGAAGATATAGAACATATCTTGCATTATTTGAAAGGCTCTCCAGGTCTTGGTATTCTTTATACATATTATAGGCATACTAAAGTCGAGTGCTTTTGTGATATAGATCATACAGGATCAAAGGCCACAAGATGATCCACTGTGGGTTACTGTGTGTTTATTGGTGGAAATTTGGTATCTTGGAGAAGTAAGAAGCAAGGGGTTGTGTCAAAATTAAGTGCAGAAGCAGAATACAGAGCCATGTCATAGTCAATACAAGAAATTATGTAAGTATTTCAACTTTTAAATAAAATTGGCATAGTCACAACATTACCTATAAAAATAAGGTGTGACAATAAGGTAGCACTTCATATAGCATCAAACTCTATGTTCCATGAACATACCAAACATATTGAAATTGATTGTCATTTTATTCGTGACAAGATCAAAGAGAATATTGTATCTGCAGGGCACGTGCGGTTCGATGACCAACTGGAAGATCTTCTGACAAAAGCCTTACATGGGACACGGGTTGAATATCTTTGTAACAATTTAGGCATGATCAATATATATACTCCAACTTGAGGGGGAGTGTCAGAAGTCAAAGACAATATCTCCCACCGTCAAGAGTATCTTTGAAATGTATAGGATTAGAAAATGTATAAACGGTTTCACATTGAATTGATTGTATATAAATATGTACTTGTATATTACATTAATGAGAACTGAATGTTGAGAGCTTACAGTCTTTAACTACAAATTACAACTCCTAAAACAAAAGAAATCATAAATATATAGTCAAGCTAATGAACTAAAACTAAAACTCCCCTTTCATCCAAACATCAAGATTCAAACCATTACACTAGGAAAGGAAAACTTTAACCACTGCAACCCATAAACGTAGCTCTACCACACACATTTATAGTTTCAACCATGGAAATTGCCACTAGGAAAAAAATGAGCTTAATGAAGGATAGGGAAAATGATGTCTGCAAAGGTTGAGACCGCCAACAGTAACTGAAGGTATGACACCAGCAACAGAGAAGGAAGACGATGGTGGTTGAAGGTGTGAAGGACCCTACTCGATTTCAAGCTTGTGGCTACCTTTGTTTAGATTCGTGATAGTTTCTGCGGTGGTGATGGTGGTAAATCAATGGTGGTGGATGGTTGCCCGCGGTTCTGTTTGAAAACGTTGGCCCCAACTCACAGCACCTCTATTTCATATATCTTGTGGTCTGTGCTCTCACCACTACAGCTCTTGATCTGGGATGATAGAGCTTGCTGACGACTATGGTGGTGAATGACGCCGCCGGCGAGAGAGGAAGAAGAAGGCGAAGGGAATAAGAGGTTAGAGGAGGTAGGTCTGAGGTTCTGTTTGCGGCGCCTCTGTTTTGAATATATTTTTCCCTCTGAATCAGACCTAAAGACCTACTCTGTGTTGAATTCATGGACCAAACCAGCATTTTTAAAATTTATGGGACTAAATTGTTATTTCTGAAATTCAAGCCCAAAACTGCCATATTTAGTTTTAATTCAATTTTTCAAGTACCTATAATTAAAACAATTCAACAAACATCAAATATTCTCAGAAAAATCAATGATTAAGTGTTATGACAATTATTTTGACAATTTTACCCTTTTTAATCCTAATTTCATATAAACACATTTAATCACAATTAATCACAAAAGAAACATTTTAAGCTCAATTACTATGACAAAATTCCAATTAAAATATGAAAATATATAATAAAGATAGGGATTTGTCATCAATACATACCACTCTAATCTTAATTATAAGTCATTTTCAAATAATTCTCAAGAAACGACAGTGGCATCGTTATTAATTAATCTCTAGAGCCATGAGGATAACTTTTGGAGATGGCCTTTGAACACTTCATTGCCGGTAAGGATTATGGGATTCATATGTAGTCCCAGCAGATACAGCACAATTGGTGAGTAATAGTTCAGAGGTCCCATAGATGGGCAATAAGGGTATTTGCAGAAAAATGTTAAATTTATTATAGTAATTAGCTAACTTATCTGCCTTCCATAATATAATTAAATTACTTAAAGAGGTCCTACCACATCAAAAACCCAAGGAATAATACAATGATTGAGGAGTCATTAATGCCAATTAAATTATGCTAAAGTATCCATTTAGTCCTTTATGTTTGTTCTAAGGTTCCATGTAGTCCCTTAAGTTTATAAAGTGTACTTTTAGTCCTTTAACCCTAATACCGTTAGTTTCATCTAACGGAAAAAGCTGACTATACAGTTAAATAAAGTATAATTAAATTTTAAAAACATAAAAATGAATTCTTGTATATTCCAACTGACCAAATAATTTAATAACCACAATTATCTCCCCCATCTTCCCACCTATATACACTTTTCACTCTCCTCCATTAATGGCTTTTCCGTTGCAATGTTCCTTCTATTTTTTTAAAGCACTCTTGCCTCTAATCCTCTTCTTTTACAATTTTCTTGAAATCTTTAATTTACAAACTCTTATAATTTCATCCCCTTTCTCTCTATCATTCTCTCTGCCACTCATTACTCCACAACCACGTCCTCATTCTTCTTGTTTCATTTATCCAGTTCGGCTATTTTGGCTATTTCTTGTAACTATTTTTTTCCTCCATTCCTTTCCTGGTCATCTCTATCAATCCGTGTTCCACATTGATTTCTTGGGGTTGATTAAAATAAACAGATGAGTATAAAAATAGAAGGAGTGCCAAGAAGAGAGGATTAGAGGCAGAAGAAGTGCCAACTACTAAGAAATGAATAAGAAAATGGAAGGAACATTGGAGTGGAGAACCCATTAATATAATGGAAGAGAGTGAGGCGGTGTGAAGAAGATGAGGCAATAGTTCTGGTTATTAAAATATTATTTTTTTAATTTTCCAATTAGCCTATACAAGAATATCTTTTTATATTATTAAAATTTAAGCATACTTTATTTAATTGCACAATTAGTATTTTTCGTTAGATGCATGAGACTAACGGTGTTAGAGTTAAGGAACTAAAAATATACTTTATAAACTTAAGGGACTAAATTAACTCTTGGTGTAAACATAAATGACTAAATGTATACTTTAACCATTAAATTAAGAAGCCATCACTTAAAATTATATTTAAGAACCTTTTGAGAATAATAATTACACTCAAGGACTGCGAGTTATACTAAAATTTTAAAGGAGAACACTGTTTTTTTGTTTAAATTAATTTCTTTGGGTTGACAAAAATGCGCATCTGATCATTATTTCCACACGCATCTTTTTTTATTATTATTAGATACTCATCTTTAATTCTTTTAGTATTTAATTTGAATTATTTTTTAATATTCATTTTTTTCCATTTTTCCAGGATTCAAATTTTATTTTTCCGGATTTAAAAACATCAAAGACTCAAGCACTGCAGAAATCAAGGTTGAGACGTCCTATAAAAGTAAATTTTTTAGTACTGTAGATTTTAAAATTGAGTACGCAATTTTATTTTAATATTTTTAGTACTGCAGAAATCATGAAAATTGATTGCCATATAATAGGTTTGATTAAATAAGGAATATGTTGATTGAGGGAATATTTTTAGTAAATTTTAATGTGTTGATTAAATAAAACATTGATGCATAACTGTAGAAAGAAAAGTAAACGATTGGGAAAGAGGAGGGGAGAAGAGAGAAGAGAGAAGAGAGACTGAATAAGAGAGAGAGAGAGAGAGAGAGAGGAAGAGAGGGAGAACTAGAGAAAATAGGATATCACTATCTATTAATTAGCCAAAACATATTACATTTAGTTCATATTCCCTTTATAGCCATTGGCTGCCTGTAACTTCATCTGATTAACCCCATAACTACTCTCATATCTGTTACTATTTACATATCAGATTCCTTTTAAGAAAAATAAACTTAACACGCCCTCCAACAAAATCTCTCAAATTCAAATGATATGATCATAGTACAAAAAACCGGACCGGACCGGCCGATTCGACCGGTCGAACCGGGAACCGGTCCTTGGTCCGGTCCGGTTTGATTAGTAAACCAGTCAAACCGGTAAAACCGGTGGTCCAACCGGTTGACCCGGTTTCTTTCCTTTTAAAAAAAAAAAAATTTCAAATTTTTATTTTGTGTTTTTTGAGGGCAAAATGGAAAGTTGAAGACTAAAATGAAGAGAAAAATAGATAAAGAAAGAACAAATCTAAAAAAATGAAGAAAATAATGAAAAAAGTTATTTAAAAAGATATAATAATTATAGGAAATGAGATATCTTTGCATAAGTATAGGTATTATAACTAATACTAATAGATTTTAAACATTTTTTTTTCTAAAAATTTTTATTTTTATCTATAGAAGTTTAAAAATATATTAATATATATTATCACTAATAAATTATAATATTTTAATATGACCGGTTCAACTACCGGTTAGACCCTGGTTGACCCATTAACCCTTGAACCTGTGCTGTGACCGGTTCATTACCCGGTCCGATTTTTCATTCCTTGGATATGATCAAGCAATAATAATTGGTTTGGGTGGTAAGAAACGCAACATACACAGTGACCCACATATGTTCCCATTGGTGAGTACTACCCACACATGCACGCACACATGTGCATACGACACACTTACATACACGTGATACAAAACTCAGAGGACGATTCTATCACTTTTATACTTATCAAGTGAAGGAAAGACAAAGGAAAGAGACTCAAATTCAAGAGGCTTCAATATGTATTTAGAACATAGGTCAACGTATTAGATCTCAAAAATAAAAATATAAACTTGGAGGACGCAAATTGGTGTGTGTGTGTGTGTGTGTATAAACCCAAATCCATATTGTAACCCACATACATTTAAAAGCTGAAGACAATATCAAGTCTATTCATATGTAAACTTCTCGAAGCCCTTCATTCTCCAAAGAATTGTAACAGGCTTGATCCAATTGAAGCAACGGAAGCAAACAATGATAAAGGATTAATTGACTGAGGCTTCTTTGGTGGAACCAGATATTGAGGTGGATAATGATGGGGCGGTGGTGGATATGGAGGCAAATATTGATGATGGGGTGTCGGCGGATAATAATAGGGAGGCGGCGGATAATAATAGGGAGGGCACGGATAATAAGACGGTAGCGGTGGATATGGAGGTGAGTGATGGAAAAAAGAATGTGGCCGCCGGTATGACAATGCTGGATCTGTAGAAAAATAATTAGAAGAAAAATAACTAAGCAAAAAATAGTATCATACTAAGAAAGAATACATATGTGTGTGTAGAAAGACACACACGCACGCATATATGTTTTTTTTGTATTTTAAAAGGAAAGAAAGAATGGAAGACAGGTTTTAAAATTTATACCAGCAACTTCAAGGTGGCCATGGATGCTCGACGAGGTCATTGAGATATCTGTATATGCACGAAGATGAAGCTGTAATGAGGAATTGAACATGAATTACGAACTAAGAAATCTCTTCTATTTATAGGGAATTCGAGCTTCTACAGTCACACAACCTTTTAGTTTCAGTAGACTGACAGAGTCAATTTCAAATTTTCTATGAACGCGTTGGGTTGAGTATTACTTGTGCTCAGACTTGGTCATCAATAGGCAGGCAATTTGTATTGATCTACCTATTAGAAGATTTACTTTTAAGAGTTTAATTAACAGTCCAGGATTTTACAATCAACAATAATAACTACAATTATGTGCATCTTTACAAAAATATCCTTATTATAGTAAGAATAATGTTATTAATAAAATATTCTCAAATAATGATATATTAAGTTTAAATTTAAATTTTGTCACTTAGATTTGAGACCCACTGTGAATTGAATTCGCATTTAGAAGAGACTATAATAAGAGTCCCCACTTTCATTTTCATATCACCGCAAGGGACACGCTTGCAGAGGGAAACTTGACATATTGTGCTAATTTGGAGACTTGACTAAAAAAATAACGCGTCATCAATTGTAGGGTACGTCAATTATATATTATTTCCAAGCTATTTCTCTTAGCAAAAATACTGATGATTCATCCCAGTCCTTGTGGGTAATCGAAGTTAATATGATATATGGGATAAAAAATACGATGAAGTAATATTTGAGTTGTTTTCATATTTTATGATTATTTATTGCTTATTTTGATTTGTCGTTTTTCTTATTATGTAATATTCTAGGATGATGATGATGATGATTACTATTCCTATTCCTATAACTATTACTGTTACTATTATTATTATTATTCCTATAACTTTTTTTTTTTTTTGCCAACAACCAGATTAATAGAATTAAGCATAGCAAAGATACAATGTCACATAATTAGAGTTACAATAACCAAACATAGGAAATGAAGAAGTAAATCCCCTAAACCTACCTAACAGGCTAGATAAGCAAATATAAAAGAGTTCATCAATACAGAAAAGACGTAAAAATAAAACTAAGATATCATCCACATCATTCGATACATACGCCTGCATTTGGGACAAAGGCTGAAATGCCCGAACACATGAGCAAGACCTTGCCAATGAAGCATTAGCAATCCTCCCGACTACCAAATCAGCTTCCTTGGGAACACACCTATAAGAGAGGTTCCTAACCAAATTCCTTGGCACAAAATTGTAGTCAAGGAGAAAAACATTCAACAAATTATCAGAGAACGCATAATAGAATAGACAAAAGGGAAAGGAAACCCAACTCCAGAATGAGGTTGAGCAGAAATGCCATACATACTGAACAAGTACATGTCGTGTCCAATAATGAACAATGTTGATCACCACACCGAACAAGCACATATTGAACCAAAAATGAACAATGCTTACAGGCATACTGTACAAACCCAAAATAATATTTGTCACTTGTCTATCTACTGCACATTCCTTAATTAGTAGACCCACTAAACTCATGACCTCCCTACCACATTCAGCAATCCTCGACCAAATATACACAGCACTTGAAGACTTATACAGAACTCAGGTATTGGGGCTTAGAAAGGTCGAACCAGTTCTTTCCCACAAGATATCCTTCCACACCAGTTCAAATAGGGCATAGACAAATTGGGTAAGGCATATTGCTTCATAATACCAATAGACCAGTGAAATTAAATAACAAACCACCCAATCATATAAGTTTATCCCAACCCCATCAGATGTCAAAGCTTCTAAATTAGCATCAGAACTAAACATAGATAATATAACACCTAAAGAGGCTAACCAACCAATCTCAAATCTCAACCACAGTAAATCATTAATGGGAAAAAATTGAACCTTTTGTAAACCACAACCCTGAGGAGCCAAATACCACCAAAGAAATACCTTTAACCACATTTGTTCTGGTGCCTGTGGTATCCTCAGGGCGTCTGAAGAACCCCAATTCCCATTTATCCACTAATTTCTCATCATCTGACCCTCACCTGAGAATCCTTCGGCAAAGAGGCCTTCTGACTCTATGGATCTTACTTGTGTATTCACTGTGCTCTGATGTCGCGTGTGCCTCGTCTCCACCGCGGATTTGCCAGCAGATGTAGAAAAAGCCTTCCTCTCAGCCTTCATATCCTCAATCAGTACCATCTATGCACTAGGAGAGGGAGAGCACTATTGCTTCAAACCACCGAGCAATCTTGAAGGCCATAGGGGCACCCATAAGATGTCATCGATGAATTTCGTCAAAGGGGTTTGAGGAATGAACCCCTCCTCATATCCTTTCGCCTTGCGATTTCGCACCTTACCGTCACCGAATTCGAGATCAACTAGAGCATCCTCTGGCCACAACAGAGAAAATCTACCAATAAACCCTACTTGAAGGGGCGAGACAACCCTACAGGCATGGAGGAGCTGTCAACACTCAATTGGCATTTGATTTCATCTTGTTGGTGCTCTTATTCGTGCAGAGGGACAAGAAACCCTAACAGAGAGAAGTTTTTCGCACCGAGGCGAACACGTCTAACTCCTAACTTGATAGTTTTTACACAAACATACACATACACACACACACTTATTATTCCTATAACTAGTTCTAGGTTTTATTTTAAGACTAGACTTGAATTATTGAATATCTCTCCTAGCTTTCTTTCTCTAATGCCTCTCCTCTCCTGTCTCCTCTCTTCTCACTACAAAAAAAAAGACAATTCGTAGTGGTGCATCAACCGCTACAAAAATCAGGATTTGTAGCAGTTTAGGGAGAACTGCTACAAATTTGCAACAGTATGACTCACGTCAAGTGCCATGAGGGATAGGGAACGTCACTTGTAGTGGTTTACACAGCATAAAACCTCTTTAATTTGGCACCAAATTTGTAGCGGTTTCGACATATGAACCGCCACAAATGTGGTGTTACCATGGCGCCAAAAGGCGTAAAGCTAGCACAACTTTTGTGGCGGTTATTTTGTAGTGGTTTTTATCATAGTAACAGCTACAGAATGCAAAAGGCCACCTCTATGTAGCGGTTACATAGAATCACTACAAAGTTTAACACATATTTGTAGCTGTTTCAGAGTATAACTGCTACAGAATGCAAAAGATATACAATTTTGTAGCCGTTATGGTTAACCGCTACAAATGTTTATGTTACATGAGGTAGGGTTTCTGGCTTTGTACAAAAACCGCTGCAAAATCCAACGCTATAAAAGCACCTCTACCCCTCATTTTACCACTTTTGCCAATTTCATTTCTCACACACCCTACGAGGTTTTCCTTAAGATTTGAGGTTCTGTTCAAGCATTTTACAGAGTTTACTACTTGAGGTTAGTAAAGTAAAGTGCGTTATTTTGTTTTCCCCCCTATTATTCTATAATTTTGATATAAATGTTGCTATTTTTTTATAGTTATATATTATGACTTCTGAGATAGACAAGGGGAAGGGGAAGGGGAAGGGGAAGGAAGCTGGGCTTTCCCCAGAGCTATTTTGTGAGGGAGTAGTAGTAGAGGGGGCAGTGAGAGGGGCAGCATAGAGGTAGGCATGTCCCCATGCCATCGCAGGAGGCGATTGTGCCATAGCAGATGGCCCCACAACAGCCATACCAGACGACCGCACCAGAGTTGCCTATTCAGCCTGAGGGGTGTTACCTTAGTGTCAGCGATTATGATGAGAATGAGGAATTTGACTTCAACATTCCCATTCTCACTAACATGGAGCTGTTCTTGGATGAGGAGGAGGCCCAGGACCAAAATAACCCACAACGATCATCTTCGTGGTAGATGAGATTTGAGGTGCAAGTCAAAGGTAAATTTAATTATTGTTTTAATAAATTTATATTAAAATTCCATAGGTTAAATGTGGATTTAAATTTAATTAACGTATGTGGTAAATTGTGCAGACGAGCAATGGAACATTTTCATTACACGTCCAGCCTCAATAACCTGGACCGGACACTATGTGTGATAGTTCCGTGGAATGAGGCCACGGACCAGCCGATTGAGAATGGTGGTCACCTCTTTAAGCACTATCTAAATGAGTTGGACTAGAATTGGATGCAGTTCCCCATCCACTTCAAGACGTGAAAGAATGTTCCCAAGATGCTGAAGAATCTAGCGTGGGACAACGCTGTGAAGGTAATTAATTGCATTTAATTATATTATATATTTTATAATTAATTTTATTTAAATATTATTTATTAATTGTATCATTTTTAATTAATTGTATTTAATTGTATCATTTGAATTATATTATATATTTTGTAATTAATTGTATCATTTCTAATTAACTGTATTTAATTGTATCATTTTAAGGTAATCATATCAATTGCTTTTAATTGTTATTAATTCAATTGTGTTATAGGATAGGTTAGCCATCCGGGATAATAGGAAGAGGTACACGCTAATGAAGATGGGGGATGGCTAGAGGAACAGGAAGAATTATCTCTTCCACAACATGAATAAGGATGGGACGATACCGTTGCATCAGTTGATCGAGAACATGCCTGATGGCGTCCCACCAAATGACTGGGTGAGTTTTGTCCAATACAAGAAGAGCCCTGAGGGATAGGTAATTTTTTTATAATTATAATTTTAATAATGTTTATCTTTTTACTCATTATAATTTTTTAATAATTCTAATGTCATGTTTTTTATGTAGGCTCTTTCTCAGAGAAACACCAGGTGTAAAGGGCTGCAGAGAATCCATCACATGGTAGGATCGAAGACATTTGCTGTTACTTACAATGAACTGGTAATTTTTTACAATGTCAATTAATTTTAGCTTTATATTATAAATTTATTGTTTTATTGTTTATAATACTAATAAAATGTTTTAATTGTTTTAGAAGAGGACGACTCAACATGAAAACTGTAATATCCAGAATTTTGGGACTAGAAGCTTAGGAATAAGTCTAAATCAAGTAGATTGCTAAGTCCCAGTTTAGCAAAAGTCTCAAGAATGTCCAAGAGCTATAATGACTTTTAGAGACAAATTTGGAATTAAGTATGGGATTTAATTTCAATTAGTTAGAGGAAAATACTCAATTCCTTTATCTAAAGCTAAAAATGATATGAAGTCTAACTTGGACTTAAAAAGAAGGGGAAATGGTGTCAAGCAAGAGAGAATAAAGAGAAATAAAAGAACTAATGGCAATTCAATTAATATTGTTATGATCAAGGGCAAAAGAGACAATTGACATTTGATCTTGACGTTAGAATTGGAAATTAAAATGAAGGGCTAAGATTTGTCCTTGAAAAACAAAAGTAATCATGAGGTTGAAAAAGCAAATTAACTCCCTCCCGTCATGATATTAAAAACGTCCAAGGGTGAAAAAAAAGGGAAAAGAGAAGAGTTTGGTCAAAGTTTGAAAGCACTTTACAAGAGGACTTTGGCCAACTTGAACTCATATACCAATAGGCATTTAGTCAACATTTTTTCTTCCCTTTTATTGAAGCATTTTGGACAAGACTAGGGGAAAGAGAGAGAATTAAATCAAACCAAGTGCATATCCATAGACCAAGTCAAAAAGAAAGGACAGGAAAAAAGGAAGAAAAGTCAACAAGTCTTGTATTTTGATTCAACTTGAAAAGTTGACCAAAAAGCAAGCTTTCAAGAGGAAATTTGTCGACATATGTCCTCCTTTTTGAATGTCAATTTCAGTCAAGATAGGAGAGACAACGAAAAAAAAAGAGTTAATTAAACCAAACCCATCCATAGTTAAATTAACTAAAGCACTTTTTAAGACACCACAACTTTGTGACACATCACCAAACACTCCCACCTCCCCTCAATTTTTGGTCAAGTGTTTAAGAGAGGTGAGGATTAATGAATTAACATATCACACTCTCATTCACACTCATTTGGATGGCCAAAAAGTGATAAAAACAAGAGAAAAAGAAAAAGGAAAGAGAAAGGAGAAATTGAAGAACAAAAAAGCAAGTTAAGTGTTCTTGCTCAACTTTCACCATCCAAGTCACCTTTCTAACTTTTAAGGCCTTCACAAATGTGGTTCCCCTTACTAAGAGCTGCACTTCTATAGTTTTTGTTTCTCAAGGGAAGGTGTTTTGAGCTGCTAAAGAAGTGCCAAAGTCAAAGAAACCTAGAACAAGCCTTAAAAAGTGAAAGAGGTGAGTCTTAGCTTTAATTTGAACCAAACATCTTGTGGATTGGTTGAGTATTATGAATTTTTTTGCTGCCCTAGTTTCAGTCAATATGGGGTTTCTAGGGTTTCATGTAGCTACGATCATATAAATGATTATATATAATGTTTAAAGAGGTTACTAGACTAGTTTAATAGTGAAATTTGAAAACTTATGATTGTTGGTTGGGAAGCTAGTTTTGACCAGATGCAAGGTGTCAATACTCGTTTCCATTTTGATATTTGATGAGTAATAAAGATGGAATTTAATGGGCATAAAGAAAAGTATTATTATAATGATAAAAATATTGGTTTACAATCCTACGTCGTTCGTCAACGAAATACAGTAAAAACTTAATATTTACAGGATAACCCAGAATATCTAAGGCATAAGCTAATTATAACCACTATCTTGCCCTCACCTTAAGACACAAGTTAATTACTTCTCGACGTCAACGCCTTTGCCCTTCGATCCATTGGCACCAGCTGAGATATTTGTTTTTGAAAAAGGGTGAGATTCTAAAGAATCCCCATAGAGACATATGATCGACATATAAAATGTGAAAATTAAATATGCAATGTACTATATTAGGAAAAAATGAAAGTTCGATTTTAATTCATATATATTTACCTTAGCCGAGTCACCGACTACATGTAGGATTTCCGATAATATACCTCAACTGAGTCATCGACCACAACTAGGATTTTTCAATATACCGTTGTTGGGTAGCGAACCACAACTAGGTACTGTGCCTCTAGCACACAATCATACCACGAAATACAGTAACAAATACATATAATTATTCACATAGTGTATGAAAGATGGTAGTCCCTACCTTAAAGTTTGTTAAATCCCTTTTTCAGTGTGCCTCATAAAACGTTTCGTTTCTGGCATTCGACTTGGTTCTAAAATATTAAATGTACCAGAAATAGGTCATAACTTATCCAAGTATCATTTTAGACTCTTCTATAGTGTTTCTTGTAGTTATCTTAGTCTATGGTGAAATTTTACCAAAATGCCCCTGGAACCCCGATCCGGCCCTGCCGTACTTGGAAGGATGGCACATTTTCTAATGTATTTTCACCTAAGGAATCCATTTCCAGGCTCAAAATCACCAAATTCACTATAAAATTATAAAATACCCTTGACAACCCCTATTTAGGGATTTCAGTGGCATTTTCGTAATTATGCTTTTTCAGCCTCTACCGAAAAAGTGCCCAACTGTAACCCTACCTATTTTTGCCCACTAAATCCAATAGAACCATTTATTTCATGAAAATCCATCTCCTACCCCCTGAAACAGTGCTGGCTGAAATATTTCAAGGAAAATGGAAAAATGTAGTTTTGTGTTTTAACTTCCAAAACTTGTACTTTTCCACTTCTGATCCTTCATTAACTCATTTAAACACTTCTTAATCATGATTCAAAGAAATTTGGGCAAAATAAATCCTTTGGGTTATGCCTTTCCAAATTTACAAACTCAACAAAATAACCAACTCTAACCACAATCATCAACAACAATCACATACTAGCATAGTTTTAGGATTTGAGAAGTTACCTCTTGAGTTCCTTTCCTCTCACTCTCTAAATGTCCTCCTCCCTCTCTCCTTAGGCTCAAGATGAGCTTGCTAAACCATGGATTTCATAGAGAAATAGAGATTAGAGAAGAAGCTTATGCTAGTTTAGAAGGAAATCTTAAGAAATCATAAACCTACCTTGATCTTTCTCTTCCTCCTTCTCTCTAAAGCTTGTGTTCCCTTAAGCTTCTATCTCTCTCTCTCTTGTCTTGGCTCAAAATGAAAATGGACAAAGGAAGAGGAAGGGAATGGATTCATAAATTTCCTCCCTTAAATCTACACCATTTATCTCATTAAGGGTTAACATGGTGACACTTGCCAATCACCATACCTCCATCCATACCTTCACCCATACTTTGACTTACTTGTTCCATTTGGTTTCCATTAGATTTGAACCACTTTCTTCCCTTGTCTTGCTCACAAAAAAACGTGCTCCCTCTTATGCTCCAACTAAACCAAATGATCTTCCAACTAAACCAACCTTACACTTAAGCTAGCATACCATTTTATCATTATTTGTCCATGTAGCATTATTTTAATGCAATTTGACATGTGCTCATACCAATCCATTATAATTTAATCCCCTCCTTATATGATCATGACACGTGGCATTTTAATTCCATTAATCAATTTCTAACACATTTTATTTTCAATTTTTGGAATAATGCCAATTCTGGCAGAATTTCTGTCCTAACTTTGAAAAATCATAACTAATTTTGTAGACATCATTTTGGAGTGATTCCAAAGGCTATGGAACCATTATTGAGTCTAGTTTCAAGGAAAAATATGGAATTTTACTAGTTGGGATCATGTCATTCCCAGATTTTCAATCTTTGACCGCTGCTCCAGAAACTTTCAAGATTTTCCGGACTAACTTCAAAAATTCATAACTCTTTGTACATAGCTTCAATTGATTCATATCACCTATCAAATTAAATCTTAGGATGTCTACTTTCACCCTGTAAAATTTCATAATTGTTTCTCATCATTTGGTCTTCCCAAACCACATGAAAAACTCACTGCCTCACAGGCGATTTCACTTAAAACACTATTCAACTTTCAATTTTCAATATTTAATTCCTTTGGCCTTAAATGTTCACCATTTCCTTGAATTTCTCAATTAATTACATTATATTTTAGTTGAATATAAAATTTGGAATGTTACACAAGGCATGAAGAAGGAGTGTAATTTTGGTGAATTTGGGGTCACCAATAGATTCTACACATAAAACTATATGGGAATAGCCTCTAGTTATGAATTCTGGATTATTGGAATGAAAATTTTAAAAATTGGAACTTAGGTATAGTGCTGCTAGAATGTGGTTTCGGGGAGGCAGATTTTTTTTTGATGTGTTTCTCAATGGTCAAATCTTATCTAATGGTCATAAAATTTTTCTATATTGATAGTAGACATCCTAAGCTTTAAAATGATATATAATGCATTGATTTGATGTCTAGAAAGTAAGTTATGAATTTTTAAAGTTTAGGCATTGAATCTTGAATGAATTCTGGATCAATGAGGTTGGTCGAGGATTTCTGGAATTTAGCCCCTGTAATTGTTAGTGGCCAATACTTTTCCTTTGAAGAGGACTGAGATATCTTCACATAGGGCTTTGAACCACCTCATTTGGAGTTCTCTAAATTTAGTTATGAAATTTAGAAGTAGACCAATGAAAATTGGCAGACTAAGGTGATACCCAAATTTTAATGTTCTTGAAGAGAACAAGTCAAGTGCAATAGCTTGCATTCATGGCTCTAACAAGTTAACACATAATATGATTGTATGTCTATGGTCATGAGATGTCAAGGAAGAGCAAAGGGAAGGCTTTGTAAGAAACTACAATGGTTGGAAGAAAAGGAAACAAGCAGGGGACTCCAAGACAAAAGATAGTAAAACTTTCCTAACTTGCATTTACTTGATAAGTATGCTTATGTATTGATGTGTTTAATTGCTTTGATGAATGGTATGGAGCATATATGAATGATTGAAGCTCTATTCTTACTTATGCTTTGGCCATAGATGTAATGTGTAAAGCATCAAGCAAGCAAGTATATCATTATGCTAGTATGAATTTATGTAAGCAAGTATGTCATGCATTAAGCTTGTAACTTGTGTGTATAGTTAGTAATGTTTGTTACTGAGATTCTCTTGAATCTCACTCTCCCTCACCCAACCATATAGGTGCAATGAGCACTGAAGAGGAATGCATGAGGTTATGCAAGAGGAAGATGCTGTTGTGAAGTGAAGATTAATTGCATAAGCATGCCTAGTTGAATAATGTTGTTGTTATGTATGGTCATCTATGGCATGTATGAATATATACATAAGAAGGAAAGAGTATGAATTTGCAAGTTAACTAGATACTACAATTCGCAAGGCAAAATGAATGAACTAAGAATGAGAAGAGAAATACTTTGGTGATTATAAAAGGAATGAAGAAATGATGAGTCACTAAGAAATTACAAACCACTTTATGATGGTTTTTCAAAAGTTTTAAATTATTCAGAAAATCCACTTAACTAGATGTTCGAATCTTGTCTTGAGGTTGGGAATTGAAAGAACTGTACAAAGGAATATCACTTACTGGTTCGAATTTACTGCTTAAAACTCATCAGATTGATTATAGAAATAAGGTGTTATACTTTTGGTATCAGAGCATAGATTCTGACATTTGGCTAGTATGCTCTGCTAATGTGAATAGTAACCGTGTCGATACTCGAATAATCCTGAGTGATGCTAGGATTAAGAATTATGGGTGATAGATGAATCTAGAGAAATAGAATTTTCTCCGACCACTAATTGGTAGGCTGGTATAGAGGAAGGGTAGAGCTGTATATCAGTGAATCGGCTGACTATAGATTCCCCTGCCAAATGACGAGGTAGCGTTGTATGTAGAGAATGAAACAGAGTAGCAATGATGTATACTTACTAGAAAAGGGTATGAGCTCTGATGAATTGATGTCAAAATGGCATGTGACCCAAATTCTAATTGAACTCTATAATTAAGCGTGATTAGGCGAAAGTAATCCTGGGATGGGTAACCCCTGGGAAGTTAAGTTGGTAAGGTTACAGAGACTTGAGAAATAGTGATTGTCTTAAGGTTTCTTTATGACTAATGATCATCTTAGTTAGATGAATTGTATTTAAGGGCATATAGGTATTATAGACAATATTAAACTAGAGGAGGCCAGAAACTGTTATAGAGATACACAGTTTTATAGAGCTCATGTGAATGAAAGAATTCGATGATATGTGGGATGCTAAATGTGAGAGGAGCTTTATAGAGCTAAGGAAGGGGTTGACATTCGCACCAGTATTGATTATCCCACATCCTAGTGCAGCCAGTGTAGTCTACAGAGATGTGACTTGAGTGGTCTGCAAATGAAGTGACCTGTATAGGATATAGTAAAATGAGTATACCAAATTGGGATATGTCCTAGAATAGTAGGGCAGAATAGTAGCGGATACCTCTCAACAGCTGAAGTCTCATGAGATAAAATACCCCACTTATGATTAGAGCTGGTGGCGATTGTCTTGATTTGAAAGAATGATTATCTAAAAATGCCTTTATGATATTGAGGATTGAGATAGAATTAGAACCTCATGAACAATGTTGATGTAGTGAGAATATTATCCGAATGTATAAGGATTAGAATAGGAATGATAAATCCTAACAATTCTTAGTATGCATGTTGGATGTAATTAAGGAAACCTGATTTTTTGGCTTAACTAATGTTGAGGTTCTAAGAATGATAATCGAATGAATTATGACCTAAGAATCAAACTGAATAGTTGAATTGATTCTTTAAGAATTTGAACTGGCCTGAGTAGTTCGAGGTGCTAGAATATGTTGAGATATGTTTGAGGTTTCTAAAGGTTGCTAGCTATTAATCTAGCATAGGGAAAGATCCTGATCATAGAATATTCCATAGAAAGAAAGATTGAGAGTTAGTTCTTTGATAGAACAAAGAATAACCACAGATTATAGTTTCATGGTCAAGACAGATAATAAAAGATATGCTAGTGGCTAGTGGATTCCCTGAAAGGCGTGGGTAAATTATGCCGGTAAGGGAAGTTGAATCGCAAGTATGCCTAGAGCTGGACCGATATCGAATGTCCATATAGAATGACCCTAGATGAGATGGTGGAATTAAAGAAAGCCGATTATAGAATTGCTAAAGAAGCTTTGGGTTCTAGTTATAATGGTACTTACATTAAGAGATGGCTAACCGAAGAAGGCTACTTGCAGAGAGTTCTGACTGGAAGGGCTGACCAGTCAGGTGACTGAGTAAAGCACCAAGTATAGTACCGTAACGTGGAGCCACCATGATGTCAAATCATAGCATGAAGCCACCGTGACATTGAACCATAGAGTGGAGCTACTAGAACGTTGACTATAGAAAGTGGTGCATTGTAATGAGTCCTACACGAAGGGGTTCCCTTGAAAGAAGGGTTTATATGACCTAGTGAATCACCATGGGCTACTCTAGTGCTATTTGTGGACAGAAAGATAAAAGAAAGATTAAGGCAAAACAAGCTCAATGAGATAGAGAAAGTCAAGCAACTCTTGCTCTTGTATCTTATGTAATGGTTATGCATGTATATGTTTACCATCGAGTATATTCGTGTTATGAATATATGGTAGGCAGTAAGACCTATTGGGCCAGTGTGTCCATAGGCCGTAAGACCTTATGTGCATTCAAAGCAGGGTCATAAGACCTACTGTGTAATCTGAATTTAAGATTTCGGGCAATGACTCGATGCATGAGATTTTAAGCAATGTCTCGAAGAGGTTGTAAAGCCTAAGAATGATGGGATAGTTAGTCCCCAGGCAGTAAGACCCATGAGTACAAGTTGTAAAGGGAGTCACCTTGGGCGGCAGCATAGGGAGTTATCCTAACTACATGACTTAAGCCAGGTAGGCTTGAGGCAGAAGACCCTTAAGTACACCTTGTATATGGAGTTTTCCTGGGCTATAATACCTAATGAATATCCAATGGTAGATGGGCAGAGACCTGAGGCCATAAGTCTCGATGTGCCTATGGCATAAGGTGATTCCCTAGGCGATAAGACCTCACAGGCTACCTGGATAGTAGATGATAGATAGTATGTCCTGTGATTATCCAATAGACCATGTGTCCTGTGATTGTTGAATGATGATCACGGGCGTTCATATAGAATTATAAGAACCTTCCTTGAAAAGTTTGTATTATAATAATAGGTCAATTCTGAGCTTAATTAATTATGAAATGTAGTTTTCTGGACTAACCAATGTAGGTGTTCATATAGAAATTTGAACATGGAATTGACTCATCATTCAGTTTACTATAAAATACTACTACGTACATGCGCTGTAACGATAATCATGAGTAGTGGTTTTATATGTATAAAAGGTTCTCAATAAATACAAGGGATTTCTTAGTTCATCATTCATATATATTTCCCTATACTCTGACATAGATTGAGTATATTAGATATTATAGGTTCAGTCACTTTTTCTTTCGTTTTTTATCGAATATAATCCCTTTTGAATAAATATAAAAATAAAATTGAATTTTTGTACACATAAGACCCACACTTATGAAATCAACAAAATAACATAATAAGAGAGATATGTCGAAACACTAACATAAATATGTCTATTCCATGTAATATTTCATTCACCTTATATTCACTTTAATATGGAACAACCATTTTCTTAGCATAACACCTTTAGATTCCATTTAACATAACCATATGATGTATGCTAAAGTAGAATACGTTGGAGCATATCTCCATGTGATACTATGAAAGTCAAATAACATTTAACGAAAGGATTACACCTTAATTAATGGCATTCACATAACAATAAAGCAGGCATTTATTCACTTGCTTCAAGTTTGCTATTCTTTAGCATAAATGTGTTAGATCTACATGTTTTTACGATAACAAAGAATGGATTGATTCTACAAAAGGTTTTGATTATAAACAAAAGAGATTTGAACAAAGTAACTAAGTACTTGGTGGCAGGGAAAGCCATCACTTGAGTAGCTACTCAAGTGATAAAGAAGAACAAACAGTTGCTAAACAGGAGAAAGCTTCACTCGCATATTCCTGAAAGGATCACTTGAGTAACTACTCGAGTGATGATCCATCCTTACTCAAGTAACCACTAAAGTAATGTGTACAAAAATTATCTAGAGAAGTTTCTGCCAAGTTTTTGATCGTGTCACTCGAGTAGCCACTCGAGTAATGACAAGTGATCACTCGAGGGACCCCTCGTTTGACTAGGTAAGATTTGAGGTAGTAAGTCTTTGCCAATATTTTGAAGGGATCACTCGAGGGACTACTAGAGTGATACCTCTGAATCACTCAAGTAACCACTTTAGTGATAAGGTCAGAATCGTTGACTTAACTCTCGGCCAAGATTTTCAATAGATCACTCAAGTAGCTACTTGAGTGATGCAGTATAGAAAGAAACGATTTTAATCTATTGTTAATTGATTTGTTATCTATATGATTAATCTTTCATTGTATTATTTTTCTAAGTGTATTTGAGGAGAAACAATGAAGACATCATGCACTGAGAGAAAAGTCAAAGATATTATCCGCAACGTCCGAAATGGTCACCTACCGCAAACGGCTAGTTTTCAAATTTGAAGAACGGTCAAATGAAGTTGTGCGACTCAAATGGACATGTTGAAATGGTTCCAACATCTATTACAATTTCAACTATAAATATGGAAACATTCAATGAAGGACAGAACACAACAACTAAGAACACACGAACATACATCGATCAACATATTCTTAGTGCTATGTTTTTCTTACATTCACTATTTGTACTTCAGTGATTATATATTTGCTCTATAAGAGAGATTTTCATTACAAACTCAGTATTTGTCAATGATACAATTTAAGATTGTGGAACCTTGAGTTGGAGATTTAATTACAACGTGTAAGGGAAAGCGAGCGTCCGGTGAAGGAACTTGCTATGTATTGAGGTGCCAAGAACCCACTGAATCTTGGGAGATATAGTGAAACTCTCAGAGAAGCTCTGAGGACTAGGTGTAGGTCAAAGTGGTTGTGGCCGAACCAGTTTAACTCCCGGTATACATTTCGGTGATATTTCTCCTAGCTATTAACTACTTTAAATTTTCAGTCAATTTTTATATACGAAACGAATTTGCTATATCACCCAATTCACCCCTCTCTTGGGTGAAACACTTGTACTAACAAAATGATATTAATAGTTTGTTATATCACTACTACAAAATTGCCCACATATAACGATTATGATAGACCATAAATCATGGTTCCAAACTATAATATATTAAGGGCATATATAATGGTTATTTGTTAATAACCGTAATTTATTGGCTTTATTTTTTATTATATATAATTATTATTTTTATTTAGTTTTATGGTAATATTTATTGTATAAAACACAATATAATAAGTGATAATAATATTAAATAAAAGATTTTATTTATAGTATTCAAAATCCAATACATTATGAAAAAATTCAATACATTGTAGATGAACAACATACAGTTTAAAAGAAATTAATAATCACGTAAACACTCTAGAACATAATCTTATAATTTTTTGAATTCTAAAAGTTTATTTAAAAAATTCTACAATATCCTCCAATGCCTTTGTTGTAGATTGTCGATCATGTATCGGTTCTAGAGTTCCAGTCCCATCACCTCCTTTAACTGCGAAAGGATAATATAAATATGAAAATCAGAATATATAGCAAAAATTGGAAAAGATTAAAACTTGAGCAAATCTCTATTTTGATCTAACAAATCTGATTTCAATATACCTTCTAAAGTTTAGGAACGTGAGAGGATGCACGTTCAAGTAGATCATTACTTAACAAGCTGCTAAAAATATTATATTGATTTTAATTTATATAATCTAATGTAATCAAAATTATTTTCATTGCAATAAAACAATAATAAAAAATCCGGCATTCTACCTCATCATTTTTTACTACTCTATACTTTTCTCCAATAGTTTTTCTCTATTCTTTATCTTCAAACCAACTACCATTATAAGAAATTAGATATCACTTTTTGTTTACGATTCTTCTTGTCAACACCCTTATTTATTCCGATATTAACCAAAGTAGCAATGCGCAGTTCGGTGGGCACACAGGAATAACATAAATATACTGATTATAAGTACTTGATTACAAAAATTCCCTACTGGGATTCTATATAATAATTACAAATAATGTAGCCGCACAGGGCTACTAGGGTGTCTAAACCCGTGATGATGAAACGTAGATACTTCCCATCTTCGTTCCACTACTGCATTCCTCCCGTGCAATTTTCTTCTCTGTTCTTAGCACACCTCCTATTTTCACCTATCTAAATGGTTGGTTGGGGAAGGTAAGATTCGGGGGAATCTCAGTAGTAAATAATACTAACAATGCATGCAAGATGAATGCTAGTGCATGATATGCTTGCCTTACATAGGTTTATGTGCACATAATGACATTTCTGCATGCTCAATGTTTCATGCAACATATCTATGGCCATAGTATAAACAGAAATAGAGCTTCATTCATTTATACATGCTTCACATAATCAAGCAAAATAATACTACAAATCAATACACAACAAACACATCAAATACGTGCAAGTTAAGTAAGTTCACTACCTCTTATCTTAAGTCCTCCTCTCGTACCTTTACCCCAACCATTGAAGATGCTTCTTCTTTGTCACCTCATGACCTTAGATATTTAATCATATCATTAGAGCAATGATAAATAAGTGTCCAATGGGATGACTTTTCATTGCACCTTGACTTTGCAATCAAAGGCCACACTCAAGGTCCCACTTGTTAGGATTGATAGGCACAGCAAAAAATTAAAATTCAAAAGTTTTCAAATCCCTATTGTAGATTTGTTAACAGCGTTTAAATTGAGTAGTAGAGAAGTGTACCTTTCTTATGAGTTCAATCTTTCTTTTTAACCTATTTATTTAATCTGAATAAAGAGCCAATGGAAATAGATTTAATTTATCTTTATAAATTAAATCCAAGATACTATATCTTTATCATGTTGGTTATTAAATTTAATTTATCAGATAAAACTAAATTTAAAAATAACACAATATAATAATATTATCATATATAATATATAAATATATATATATGTATATGTATATGTATTTCAAAAATAAATATATGTATATATAATATTTTTAATTTTCTTTTTGCATATATATATATATATATTCGTCCACCCTAGATTAATCATTACATTCATTAAATCTAAACATATTTTAGATTCAATGAATCTGGACTTTATAGCTCGTGTTGGGCTATTTTTGTATGAGACCCTGTAGGCCCATTGAAGTTGGCAATAGGCTAATGACTATACTAACCTACAAGTCGTAAGCGGCCTCTAGTAAGACATTATGACTACCCAATTCATATGAAGATCGATAAATGGATGCAACATGTCATACAACCATATCACATCCCTTTTGTCACACGATATTTCAGTCAAGGATAAGGTATTGAGAATGTCATCCTCCTATTCCTGACCATTACTTTCTTTATCCCTAAGTAGTCTGACTATAGAAATGGAAACTCTTTTCCATCTTAGTACGACTGTACATTTCTTAAAATCACTTATCGAAGGGCCCAGTAATATCTCTACCAATGTAAGGGACAAATTCCATCTTGACCATTCACATTCCTCTGCATGAAAACCATCAAGCCTGAACATAGCCTTTATCATCACCTGGTTGAAGGTGACTTTTGACTAGGTCAAAGCTGAGCAACTCTCATGTAGGAATCCATGATGATCTCGGGTCAAAAGTCATAGTGATGTGGTTATACATGAAACAAGCTTATGACTTGATCCATGTAGCTTTCTTGTAACCCCCTACGTAATTATTATTCGAAATACGTGATTAAAATGAATTAGAGACTGACGGATAAACAAAAATCATTTAAAATCCCCATCCTTGAGATAGGGTTTTCACAAATATTTTTCAAAATACAATTCACCTGGTCTTGTATTCACATTTTGAATATAATTACTTCTCACAGATAAATCACATTCATATAAATATCAGAGTACACAACATAATAATCTCGGCAATTTCGGGTTCATACCTTTACTAAGGATTTACAGGGCACATTCGCCCATTACAATGTCCCAAACAGGGAATTACACAAATCCATCTCGAATATATAACCAATTACTCATTCAAACATATATATTTATCCCAATCTATAACTGATAACCAACTACCAAATCTACATCTCGAAGGAGTCTTCACCGCCCTTGGTTTCTTGTCCCCTCCTCGAGCCTCTTACCCTGTCTACATTGTTGGTAGGGGAGGGTGAGATTGGAGAGGATCTCAGTAGGAAAAAATACAAATATGCATGCAAGATAAGTGTTTAATGCATGACATGCTTGCATTACATAACTCATACTCACACAATGACATATCTGCAAGCTCAATGTTTCAGACAACATACTTATGACCATAGCATAAACAGAAACAAAGCTTCAATCATTCATATATGTTTCACATAATCAAGCAAAGCAATAACATGCATCAATACACCAACACAAATATCAAATACATACAGGAAAGGTAAGTTCCCTACCCTTATTCTTTACACGTGTGCTCCAGTACCGACTGCTCACGGTCAAGGTGCATATCAAACCCTATAACCAAATCAATGACATAGGGTTAATTTCTACTACAAATCCTTACTTTCATAACACTTAAAGTTGGTTATCATCCACGACCTTTAGGTGGTTACTCAAAGCCCATACATATGCCTAAAAGGTTGAGAAAGACTATTCCAAAAACTACCTTTCAGAAGTGCAAAATAATGATTTTTGGGAGTTGGCCGCGGCCCACAAATCCACTGGCTGAGGCCAAAAACAGGTTAGAAACATTTGGGCTAATGGCAAGAACCTCTAGCCTCGGCCAAGAAAATCATGTTTCTTGGCTAAACTTCCAAAAATCATAACTAATTCAAAACAAATCAAAATAAGGTGATCCCAAAGCCTAATAAAAGATATTTAAGTCCTCTACATAGGAAAAATATGAATCAAGGATGTCCATCACCACGAAAATACAGAATTACACAAAATCCAACACTGCTCCAAAACAGATTCCAGTTTTAACCCCAACATTTGGACAACCATAATTCCCAGAAAAAAAAAACAAAACGACACAAATTATATGTCTATTTTGAAGCTTGGAATGTGAAATTTAGGACTGGAAAGTTTCAGAATTTTTAGACACCATTTACCTATTCAAAACGTCCACACAAACAAAATGCCCAGCACAGAGTTTCAATGGACAAAATTTCAGTTTTTGCACAATGGCTTCCAATGGTTCCAATTTCACATCAAACAGCATTCCCACACAAATTTTCACAAGGAACCCATTGGGAACACCAAATTCACATCACATTGACATGTTTTCCCAATAATCACAACATGTCAACACAATTCATAATTCGATCCTCAACATTACCATTCCTTTTTATTTCACATGCCAAATCAACTTTAATGACCATAACACAACAAAACACCAATTGCACCACAATACACAAGGCAATTCCTCCATTTCACAATTATACCAAAATTAGGGCAAAATTCACAATTCACAAAACTCAACCAATGACTACAAAACTTAGGTCAAAATACATCAAATACTCACCTCTTCTTCTTCCCCAAGCTAATTCATTGATTCATCAACTTTCCAAATTCTTCAAGCTCTCAAACACCTTATTTCACAAATCTAAAACCATAGAGATGAAGCTCTCATCACTATGAATAATATTATAGAAGATTGTTCAAGCATTAGAGGTCATCAAACCAACCAAAAACTCACCTTTCCATTTCTCTTTCTTCCTTGTGCTTGGGTGTCCATGGAGATGAGAGGAGAGAGAGATGAGATCAGATTTTGGCCCCCAAAATGGCCCCTTGGCCTACCTTAAAGGAAGAGAGGAGAGAGGGAAAAGTTTGACAATTTGACACAATCCAAGGGCTCACATATTGCCACTTATCACAATCTTGTTTCATCCTCATGAGCTCACATGAACTCATACACACATGATTCCACCCTCTTAATATCTAAAAATCAATCACAACCATTGAACTTTAAGTTACCTATGAGCTTTCTCTTCAGTAACTGATCAATTGGTCGGTAACTTTCCCATTTTGCCCCTAATTATGGCAATTCTTACTGAATCACCACCAAACACATCATATCTTTCCATTTCATCATAATATGTGCCCTCCCTCTATTTTAAGTCAATTTAGATGTTAATCCATAATTAAACTTAAATACATGGTTTCAGCACTACTCATAACATATTCGAATCACAATTCACATCACATTCTCCAAAAGTGTTTATTTATCAATAATCACATCCACTTTTGAAGTCATTATCCCTTAATCGAATTTGGGATATTACATTTCTCATAACGAGTCGATCTAGCACCTTGTACTCTTACAAGTGCCTAGGACTTTGATTTATATCTCCATACCTCTTTAAAGATATTGGTCTTATTTCATCTTTGCTCCTGTATAGATGACCGACCACGAACATTTAAGACAATTATTATGATTTATTCAAGGATAGTTATCACAGTGAACATGCAAATAATATGATAACAAAATAGAGAAATTGATTGAATAATAATGTTCAAAGTACAATGATTGACCCGTAAGGAACAATTTCCAACACCACTACCTTTAGTATCTTAACCATAATAAATGATTTAGTAATATCTCCCACAAGAGTAAATGAATAATCATTGAAGTACAGAAATCACAAAAGTAGAGCTTAAGATTTGACAATGAATGCAACAGTAATTTTTACACAAGAGTTAGTTGTTTCGTCTTCAATGCCCTTCTATTTATAGTGTGAAGATATTTGATGACCGTTGCTTGTTTGAATATAGATGTTGTGAGTGTGTGAGGTCATTCCTTATGCCATTGAGTATGTCGAGTCATTTCTTTTATGTTTTGAATTAACCATTGTAGACAAAGAGGATTTAAGAAGGTTGAAGGTCGGAGCATTAAATGCATTTGACACAAAAGTGCTTTTTGCTAATTTGGTGTTATTCCTTGATTAAGCTCCTATAATATGTTCAAACACTAACATAACAATGTATTAAAATATTTAGAAGCAAAAAGAACAAGTTGAGAGATGATTTGAATAAGTATCAAGATTTCCGAGATTATGCTCTGTTTCTGAAACTGTATCACTAAAGTGGTTACCCAAGTGATCTTCAGTTTGGTCTTTTGAAAAAAAAAAGACAGATCACTTCTTGGCTCATTGTTGTGATGTGAGAGTGATGAGCACAAATATGGTTACTTGAGTAGTTTTGCTTTATCTTAAAATAGATCACCAACTGACTCACTATAGTATAGTAGAAGTGATGTAATTTTCTCACATCACTTGAGTGATATTTTTATAAATTATTTTTCAAATATACTAATCACTGTCTGAGTCATTATGGTTCTATGTAAGTGATGTTAAAATTTCCAGTTCACTCAAGTGATCTTTTTAAACTTAGTTTTAGAAAAACTTGATTCCCTGGATAGATCACTGTGGTGTGTAGGAAATGATATGAAATTGAGCACATCACTTGAGTGGTTACTCGAGTGATCAACTTTAAAATTCTTTTCACAAAATTGATCACTGGCTAACTTTACTGTGGTAGACTGAAAGTGATAGGTTTTGTAACATATCATTTAAGTGGTCCCTCGAGTGATCTATTTGGAAAATAAATTTCAGAAATAAGATCACTGTCAGAATTACCATGGTGAAGTGAAAGTGATGAGAAATTTATGTATCACTTAAGTGGTCACTCGAGTGATCTTTTAGTGAAAACACTTGACCACTTCTAGTGAATGTTATGGTAAAGAATTTTGCAAAACACATCACTCAAGTAGTCGCTTGAGTAATCAACCAAAAAATCAATAGCTAGCTATATCACTACTAGTGAGTTGAGAGTGACTAAGTTTAAACGCATCACTTAAGTGCCTACTCAAGTATTTCACTTCTGCATGTTTTAAAATCATATTTCAAAGTTGTAAAATAGTATTGCTCCTACAAATAACTTTCTTTAAGGTTTGTTATAATCAAAATATGAGATCTAATTTACATGCCTACTAATTACTTGCTATGTACTTGTAAAAAATATTAACTTGAATTGTGTGCTTTATGGTCTATATATCATATAGATGAAACTTCCAAGAGATTTGTCCTCAATAAGGCTGGGCAATCACTATACAAATTCCATCATACATTGATGAAGGCATAATTGTAGAATCTTGAATAGGCTGATGAGACAAAAGTTCTTGAGGATCTTTGATCTATCACATGCATTTGGCAATGTACAGCTCCGTTGGGCCACCCCGCTTCTCACGACAGTGGCAGCGGCAGCGGTCTGGACCAACTTCTACCCTACTAGGTGAAAAAGGCCAGGAACTGTCCCCTCCTTTAGGGGATTTAAATCACCTTCCTATCACTACAAAAAAAAAGTATTTTGTAGCGGTGAAGTTGTAGCGGTTAGATTAAACCGCTACAAATTATAGTATTTGTAGCGGTTTTTACGTAAACTGCTACAAATTTGTAGCGGCAAGCTTTTTTTGTAGCTGTTGTGTACAAAAAACCGCTACAAAGTTGGCGTGAAATTCCCGCCAAAACTTGTAGCGGTGATTTTGTAGCGGTTAATGCACAGAAACCGCTACAATATTCCCACCACCTGGCTCGACCAACAGTGTAGCGGTTATTTGTAGCGGTTACAGCAAGAGAACCGCTACAAAATACCAAAGGTCAACATTTTGTAGGGTTATTGCCCAGAACTGCTACAGAATTTCTAGAGTCTCAAAATTTGTAGCGGTTATGCCCCTATAACCGCTACAGAATTTCAAGAGTCTCAACATTTGTAGCGGTTCTGGGCAATAACCGCTACAAAATTTCAAACGTTGTCAGAATTTGTAGCGGTTATTGTTAAACCGCTACAAAGTTAATTATTTGTAGCGGTTAGAGTAACGGTTATTTGAATAACCACTACTAAAATCTGGCCTATTTAAGGCCTCCACCTCCCTCATTCCTCCTTTTGCTCATTTTGATTCCTGGAGCTTCTCTGAGTGATTTCGCTAAGATTTGAGCGTTCAGACGTCTGTGCAGGAGTTGTTACTACAGTATTTCTCAGTATTTACACTTGAGGTACGTATATAACACGTATTTTATTTATATTTGTATTTTTATTAGATTTTTACATAATAATGTGACTAATTTATTTTTGTTTTGATTTGTACAGTTGATATGGCTTCAAGAGAGGATAAGGGGAAGGCCCCTGAGGTCCCCAGACCGATTTTATGGGGTGGCAGCAGCCGGGCAGGGGGCAGAGGGAGGGGACAGCGTGGAGGCAGGGTGACCGCGGCATCTCAGCCCATCCCCCCACAGGAGTCGGCCCCACCACAGGCACCGCAGACGATCCCACAGGAGACGACCGCACCAGAGGTGCCTGAGGTTGAGGGGACAGATATTAGCTATGAGGACTTCCTCAACGAGGAGGAGTTCGAGATCCCGATGGGGTTCAGGGAGATGGAGCAGTTCCTCGATGAGGAGGACGCTCGGGACCAGAACAACCCACGAGGGTCGTCTTCGCGGTCCACTGGGTTTAAGGTGCAGGTCGAAGGTAAATTAATTTTTTAATTTAGTAAATTATTTATTTAAATTAGAAATGTTAACTTTGAATTACAATTTATCTAACATACGGTAAACTGTGCAGACGAGCAGGGGAACGTTTCGACGAGGAGGCTGGACGTGACCGGTGTGAACAGGTTGGACCGGAGCCTGTGAGTTATAGTGCCGTGGAATGAGGGCACTGACCAGCCCATCCACAATGGGGGTCACCTGCTCAACCGCTTCCTGAACGACCTGGGCACGAACTGGATGCGGTTCCCCCTTCACTTCAGGACGTGGAGGCACGTTCTGAAGGGGCTGAAGGACCTGGCTTGGGAGGAGGTGGTTCAGGTAATTAAAATTATTTAATTAATATTTTTTTAATTAATATTTTATTTATTATGTTTTTTGTAATTATTAATATTTAAATAATCTTTTTTCAGCTGCGGTTTGCCTTATGGGCCAACCGAAAGAGGTATGCCCTCATGAAGATGGGTGACGCCTGGAGGAACAGGAGGAACCGTCTCTTCCACAAGGTGGATCAGGACGGGACGATGCCTCTGGAGCAGCTGATCGAGATCGTCCCGGACGGCGTGCCGCTGAACGACTGGGCGAGTTTCGTCTAGTTCAGGAGGAGCCCTGAGGCGCAGGTAATGTATTTATTAGATTTTTTATATATAATTTTGTAATTGTTAAATATTAAATTATAATTTCAATTTAATTTGTATTTAAATTTAAATTATAATACATTTAATTTTTTTTTCCAGGAGCTTGCTCAGAGGAATGCCGAGATCCGGACGCAGCAGACGATCCACCACACAGCAGGATCGAAGACCTTTGCTGTGACCTATAGCGAGCTGGTAACTTTTCAAAATATCACTTACTTTTAGCTGATTATTTCATAATACTAATTGATTTGTGTAATTGTTTCAGGAGACGAAGGCACATCAGGAGAACCGTCAGACGGACTACGGGGAGTTGTACGCCATTACACACAGACACCGTGACGGGACTGCAACCTCTCAGCAGGCAGAGGCGGCCATTGTAAGTAATTTTATTATTATATTTTTTATAAAACCGAGTTAATAATTAAAAATGCTAATTAATCATTGTTTCATAAAATGATAGGAGCGGATGCAGCAGTCACAGGCTGAGCTGTGACAGACCTAGCCTGAGGAGTCACAGGGGTCAGTGGACCCGACGGCTCCTTTGAAGGCGGGTCTGGCTCAGGTTGAGCACCCCGGACACGTGCGGGGGATGGGGATAGGCGCCAGACCCAGCATGGTCTACGGCAGGAGCGCCGCCTCTGAGGCTGGCAGCTCTAGAGGGGTCAGACGTCCGAGGGATGAGTCTATTGACCATCTGCGGTCAGATTTAGAGCAGCAGATGGTGCAGCAGGAGCAGCGGATGCAGCAGATACAGGTGCAGCATATGCAACAAATGCAGCTGCACGCTGATATGGTCTACGCTCAGCAGATGCAGTGGCGTGAGATCACGAACAACATGCTCAAGGGGGCATGGAGTCGCATGTTCCCGAACGAGCAGCATCCAGCGGTTCCCCCTGTCCCTCGCTACGTTGTCCCGAGTACTCCTCCTCCTCCTCCTCCTCCTCCTCCTCCTCCTGCTGATGACGATGGTGCGGTTCACTCTACGCAGCGGCCTGATCCAGCAGGACCTGAGGGAGCACCAGATGATCAGCCCCCAGCTACTTAGTTTAGGACATTTTTTTGTTGTTGAAACATTTGTAAATATATATATAAGTTTGTATTTCAGAACTTTCTTATTGTGTTTAATATAATTATATTTATATTATTATATCGCGTTGTTTAATTTATGAATTTATTGCAAAAATTATTTATATTTCTATATTAAAAAAAATTAAAGCATATATATTTGTAGCAGTTTTTTAGTTAAAACCGCTACAAATATATATATTAGTAGCGGTTCTCAAATACAAACCGCTACTAAGATATATAAAGTTGTAGCGGTTTCTCTTGTGAAACCGCTACAACAATATATATCTTAGTAGCGGTTTGACAATAGAAACCGCTACAAATATGTATATATTTGTAGCGGTTTATCTTGTGAAACCGCTACAACTATATATATCTTAGTAGCGGTTTTACAATAAGAACCGCTACAAATACTCATCATCTGAATTTTGAATTTTGCCGCCTTTGTGCACGTTTGTAGCGGTTATGTTATGTATAACCGCTACAAATTAAAAATTATTTTTTAATTTTATGTCCAACGGCTTTAATGTTAGTAGCGGTTTTATATATATAACCGCTACAAATAGTAAACAAGTAAATTTTGAATTTCCCACCAAATATTAACGGCTTGAAAATTGGTAGCGGTTTTTAATACCTAACCGCTACAAATACTCAACATATAAATTTTGAATTTTAACGGCTTGAAAATTGGTAGCGGTTTTTAATACACAACCGCTACAAATACTCAACATATAAATTTTGAATTTCCCACCAATGTTTAACAGCTTGAAACTTAGTAGCGGTTTTTTATATATAACCGCTACTAATATTTTATAACTGTAGCGGTTAGTGTAGCGGTTTTAGAACCGCTACAAATTTATAAGCGTTGGAATTTCAGAATATAAGGTTCTTGACATTTGTCATTATCTTCTCACTCATCTTCTTCTCTATACTTTCTTCTCTCTCACTTGTAGCTATGGATAAATCATGGATCAGGTTGTCGCGCAATTCTCTTGAATATTTGTACGGATTAGACAGTTTCTTGGATTTTGCATTCACTCACGCCAGCTGTAATGGCAAGATCTTCTGTTCGTGTCGGAAATGCAAGTTCAAGAAGTGGCATGCACGAAATGTTGTGAAGGAACATTTGCTTGTGAAGCCTTTCCCTGAGGACTATACGTTCTGGGTAGTTCATGGTGAGAAGGCCAGCATTAGATATGACGATGCTCTTCCTTGAAGTTCTCAAGTAGGCGTTCAAGTAGATGAAGATGATCCTGTGAATGATGCTGTGCGTGACGCGTTTGGATTTCAAGGTGACAACTTCAACGAAGAAGTGCATGGCTCTGAGCCGGTTTTTATGGGGAATGAAGCAGCTCGGGATTTTTTCAGCTTGATGGATGAAGCAGATCATCCTTTATATCAAGGTTGTCACAAATATTCTAAATTATCTTTCTTGATCAAATTGTATCATATCAAGTGCTTGTGTGGGATCACAGATAAGGGAATGTCGATGTTGCTCGACTTATTACAAGATGCATTCCTCAACGCCGAGATTCCCACAACGTTCTACGAGGCCAAGAAGATTATCAACAGGTTGGGGTTGAATTATCAAAAGATTGATGCATGCCCAAATGATTGTATGCTGTATTGGGGAGACGATTCCAACAGGGAGACGTGTAAGAGATGTCACACATCGAGGTATAAGACAATTCGGAAGGGGAAAAAACAGAAGAAGAAACCTGCAAAGATTCTCAGGTACTTCCCTTTGAAACCTCGTCTACAAAGATTATTTATGTTGTCTAAAACTGCTGAGCACATGAGGTGGCATGCCGTTGATAAAAACGAAGACGGTAAATTAAGACATCCGCAGGATGCAGCTGCTTGGAAAACGTTTGACAACGACTTTCCAAATTTTGCGACTGACCCCAGAAATGTTCGGCTTGCATTGGCGACCGACGGTTTCAATCCTTTTGGGAATCTTAGCACAAGTTAAGTATTTGACCGGTAGTCTTAGTACCCTACAACTTACCCCCTGGATGTGTATGAAACAAAGCTCTTTCATTATGTCTATGATCATTCCAGGCAAAAAGGTACCGGGCAATGACATCGATGTGTATCTCCAACCGCTTGTTGCGGAATTGCTTGACCTGTGGAATGTCGGCTTGGAGACGTATGACGCTTACAGCAAGACTTTGTTCAACATGCATGCAGCCTTGATGTGGACGATTAGTGACTTTCCTGGCCTTAGCACATTATCTGGTTGGAATGTGCATACTAGGTCGGCGTGTCCAGCTTGCAATTTTGACTCTGACGTATTGTGCCTTCCCCACAGCCGAAAGTGGTGCTTTATGGGGCATCGGAGGTTTCTCGATGGAACGCATAAGTTCATATTGCAATGAAATCGCTTCAATGGGCAACCAGAAAAAAGAGGACCACCTCAGACTTTGTCCGGTACAGATATCTTACAGCATCTTGAGCATGTTGACTTCGAGTTTGGAAAAAGCGACGATTCAGCACAAACTCGCCAAAAGACACGCAGGACTTCGGCGCCTCAGTAGTGGAAGAAGATAAGTATTTTCTTCACGCTTCCATATTGGAGATCTAATTTACTTCGCCACAGTCTTGATGTAATGCACATTGAAAAAAATGTTTGCGACAATATGCTGTATACACTGCTTGACGAACCCGGCAAGACAAAAGATCACCTTCAAGCGAGGAAAGATTTACGCGACATGGGAGTTCGTGAAGACGCTTGGCCAGATGAGCATGACAGATTTCCACCGGCAAAGTTTACCCTCACAAAATCGAACAAGGAAGTGTTCCTCGCGAATTTGAAGAAATTAAAAGTTCCTGATGGGTATTCAAGCAATATTTCTCGATGTGTCGACTTGCAGGCTCGAAAGGTTGCTGGCTTGAAGAGTCATGACTCACATGTTTTTATGCAGCAGTTACTCCCTCTGGCTATAAAGAATACACTTCCTCCCGATGTTTCCATCGTTCTGGTGGAACTTTGTTCTTTCTTTCGGAAGTTGTGTTCTAAGGTTTTGATCGTTGAGGAGCTCAATCAGCTGCAGTCGAAAATCATTCTTACGCTTTGTCATTTTGAGATGATCTTTCCTCCGTCCTTTTTTACTGTGATGGTTCACCTCACAGTCCACCTCGTTCATGAAACAAAGCTCGCTGGACCAGTACAATATCGTTGGATGTATCCGATTGAGAGGTACTCATTTTAAATACGTGCTTTAATTTATTATCCGTATTTAATGTTTTCTATTCATCCTTTTCATCATTTTATATCAATTTTCTCTTCTGTACTTCGTAGGTTCCTTGGGAAATTAAAATCTTACGTGAGGAATAAGGCGTGGCCAGAAGGTTCTATAGCTGAAGGCTATATAGGGGATGAGGTGCTATATTTTTGCTCAAGGTACTTTGATGATCTTGAGACGGCTTTCAACCGCCCGCCTCGTGTTGACAATTGTCCTGAACTTGCGCCGACATCAGGAGAATTTATCCCTCGTGTTGGTAAACCAGTTGGAGCAACTGAGAACTTCAAACTAACGGCAACTGAGAAGTTGCAAGCACATAGACATGTCTTGATTAATTGCACTCAAGTTGAACCTTTCATATGGTAAGAATTGTACACTCACATGTTCTTTGATATATATCTTTCGTAACATTTCTCACTTTCATTTCACTAACGCCTTTCCATTATTAATTGCAGCGAATTCAGAAGTCATGTTAAGCGTCAACTCAGGATCCGTACACAGACATCCTCGAAAGTTGATAGGAGGATCCACAGAGAATTCATGAGCTGGTTTGCACGCAGAATACTAAATGACCACAACCCACACTCACCAGATTTCAGAGCTCTCGCAATCGGCCCTCTTGATCATGCAAAACGGTTTACAGCATACAATGTCAATGGTTTTAAGTTTTGCACGGTTTCACGGGATCAAGGATTGCAAACACAGAATTCGGGTGTTTATGGCACATTTGGGACAAGGAGTTATGCGAGCAGCAGTGACGCCAACATGCAGTTCGGAGGCGTCCCTTACTATGGCAAGCTTCTTGATGTGGTCGAGCTTAATTACCAAGGCCATTTCACGGTGACGCTGTTCAAGTATTTGTGGGCAAATACCACTACTTCTCGGGGACTGACAACTGACGGGGACTGACAACTGACGACCTAGGGATCACATCAGTCAATTTCTCACGGCCGATTCATACCGGTATTTCTCAAGATGATGAGCCGTATATTCTAGCTTCAGAGGCACATCAGGTTTTATTATGTCGAGGACGAGAGGCATAGGGATTGGCACATGGTCGTTCATTTAAAGCCAAGAGACCTTTACGACATGGGTGAAGGCGATAACATCGCCTACGAGAGTGAGCCATTTCAGCCAGCTGATTTTGAAAACTACTTCCCTGAAGGCGATGACAATTTACCTCTACTGCGGTGAGTTTTTTTAAGTCCACGTCATTTGAATTAAATTTTTTAAAATTAATAATACATCAATAACAATAATTTTTCTACAAAATTTCTGTAGGGATGGCGACGATGAGTGATCTCTTTTGTCTTTACAAAAAATGCAAAAAAATTTTTAAAATCAAATGTAAAAAAAAAAATTTAAAAAAAATTAAAATAATATTTGTAGCAGTTATTAAACCGCTACAAATAAAAACAAAACCGCTACTAAATGAATAACCGCTACAAAATGGATATAATCGCTACACTAACCGCTACAAATAGCACTATAAATATTAAACCGCTATAAAAATAAAAATAACCGCTACTAAATAATAACCGCTACACTAACTGCTACATTAACCGCTACAAATAGTACGTGGATCCCTATAAATACCCTTACCACAACTCATTTCAAACACTCCCCAATTTCTTTTCACCTTACCTTTCTTTCATTTTCTCTCATTTACAACTTCTTTCGTATAAGTAAAGGAGCTGAATAATACGATCAAATATGGTAACAAGATTTTTAATTTTTTTTACAATACTTCTTTCCTTTCTATAAAATTTATTCTAACCATTTTTTTCTAGATATATCATAACTGTATCTCATTTTCATCTATTTTTCATACACAATTACATTATATTAGATAACATAATAGTTCCTTATTACCTACCTATCCTTAATAATATTATTAATATAAATTTTATACTAATCCAATTCAATTACATTTTTCCTTTTTATTTATTAATAAGTTAAACTATTAAATAATAACCTAATTGAAATAGATAAAATAATAACAAAATAAACTATTTAATTTAATATTGAAAAAACATAAACAAATAATTGTATATTTTATAAAAAAATTCTTAAATATTTGTAGCGGTTATTAAACCGCTACTAAATAACGCGTCTTTTTACAACTAAAATTAAATTTTTTTGGCGCCAAATTTGAATTTCATGAAATTAATAGCGGTATTTAAAACCGCTACTAATTTCAAGAAATTCAAACTTAGTAGCGGTTTCTGAACCGCTACAAAAAAAATGTCTTTTTTTTTTCGCCAACAAAATTTCAATTTTTTATATTTGTAGCGGTTTGTAACTGTTACAAAAAAAAAGTCATTTTTTTTTGCTCTTAAAATTTCAATTTTTTATATTTGTAGCGGTTATATAACCGCTACAAATATTTCTGGGTGTTGTAGCGGTGAAGTTGAACCGCTACAAATGATGTAGCGGTTTTTTTATTGAGTAGCGGTTTTAAATAACCGCTACAAAACTGCTTGCAACATACGATTTAGTAGCGGTTCTTGTAACCGCTACTAACCTTGTTTGTAGCGGTTAGAACCGCTACTAATACCCATTTTTAACCGCTACTAAATAACTTTTTTTTGTAGTGTATGGACTCGAGGCAATAACCTGAGGATAGGTCATGCCTCAAGAGCTCATTGGTAGTCACTTGCACCGCGGTGCAAGCGGGGTGGGCCTATGCCCATCAAATGGGCTAGGCTAAACCTGTGTGGGTCTGAATGGGTGTGAGTAGCCAGACAGTACATTTTTTTTAAAAAAAACCCTTAATATGCTGCTACATTTCTACTGCATTGTTGTCGATAATTTCTTAAAATAAATTACAAAAAAATAATAATAAAGTACCATAATCATTATTATTCCTCATTGAAACCACACATGAAAAGGCATGCACAAAATTAATAATATCAACCTCCTTCAATTTAAGAGGACTTGTGCATGGCAAATTTTGAGTACATAAGAGTGTCATAGCTATCTTTAAAGATAAGGAGCTTCCAAAAGTATCTAGTACTCGACCCTCATACTAAAAGCAGATTCTGAAGACACTATGAAGACTAATGCAGCCAACAAATCACATAAAATCGAATTTACAACTTTATACTTGGAAGTATGTGTTTTCCACCATGCGAAAAGGTCAAATTTTGATTCAAAATATTTAATTAAATAGGCTTGAAGATATTCATCCACCTCTAAAAGCTGCTTAGCCCTCTTAGTCACAGTCTTTGCACCATCTAAAAACTTATTAAATGTGTGATCAATTGCAGACAAGGACATTTTAGTTTCAACATTTGTAGCTAAAACATTTCCAGCATAAATACTATCATCCCCTTGCTCTAATGCTGACTTAGACTATGGGCCTGTTTGGTACGCGGAAGATGTGAGAAAGGAAGGGAACATGTACAAGTTCCCTCGTTTGGTACGTAATTTTGGCTCAATCTTCCTGGGAACTCAAGTTCCCGGGCCCACCAATGTTCCCTTATTTATGGGAAGATGAGATCCCACCAAAATTGGTGGGATCGTAAGTTCTTTCAATAGAGGAAGATCCGAAAGACAAAAATGCCCTTGAAATATTTAAATTAAAAGGCGGGAAATACGAAATTTTCAATAGAATTTGCTTATCAAATTCAAACTTTTCAAAATTCCCGCCTTGTAAGTTTGAACTTCATCAATAAATTCAAACTTTTCAAAATTCTCGTCTTACAAATTCAAACTTCATCAATAAATTTGAATTTTTCAAAATTCCCGCCATTTCATTAATAAATAAATAATTTTTTTGTTTATTTAAATTATGATTTATATTTTATTCATTTTATTTAATTTTTAAATTATTTTACTACCAATTATTTAATTTATGAATTGAAATATAAATTTAATTAATATATAATTATTAACTTATGTTGAGGGTAAAATAGGCATTTCTCTTTTTTCCCTCAAGTTTCACCCTCAATTTTCTTCCTACCAAACAACCCATCTTCCCTTAACTCATCTTTCATCACCCTTTACAATCTTCCTTTCCCTTCCTTTCCCTTCTCAAAATTCCTTTCCCTCTTCAAATATTTTGCGTACCAAACAGGCCCTAAGATGTAGATGCTTCATTACAAATACTGAAACTATCATATAAGGATGCAAGATATACATAATCTACTTCAACTTGACTTCAGTGGTATCGCATCAGGAAAAATTGCTTCCAAAGCAATTTTGACTACACCTTATATATAATATAATATATTTATATTTAAATATATATTTTATCACACATATTTGTGTCATATAATTAATTAATATAGGCTCTTTTGCCTAAATTTATACTTAAATGTTATTATATATATATACATATATATATATATATATATTATATACACACATATCGGCGGGCATGGTTAGCTCGAGGGTGTGCCCATAGCCCATCTTGTTTAGTACACAAGCCTCCCCATTTAAGCCCGCCCATTATGGGTTTTTCTTGGGCTAGACAAAATGGGAACTTTTCCACTAGGCCTGGGTAGGCTCATTGGGCTATGGCGACTTACTCAGCCTTACCCAAAAGTCCCTCCAGGAGTTTGTTAACAAGCTCTTCACTTCAGACTCGTATCCCTAGGTCAAATTTGAAAAAGAAGTTTTGACCAACAGACCAAGAGGATGATATAAACCAAGAGCTTGTTTTTTAGGGGCTAAACAAGGAGATGACAAGCTTTGTCAACTTCTTTATTAGGTATTTCTTCAACTATGATTAAATAGTTGGCTGCTTAGAACTTTGATTATATTTTAATATGTTGGTTTCAGCATTTCATGCACTTGTACCATATTACATCCTCCCCCGCAGCCTCCAGGACAAAATCAAGTTCATCTACCCTAAAAATCTCAATAACCAAGTAAGGGCATGAAGGAAGATGTCAAGCAACAACACACAAGGTTTTTGGGGGTTGAATTTATTAGGAGGGTGCCAGACAAAAGGGACACTTCTTTGTGTCATACATTTAAGGGTGGGTATATCATCAACTCTGCTTAAATTAGTTTTTATTTATTTTTCAATTGTTCTTATAGTGTGATCTATTATTGTACTTAGAAACCACTGGATACTCAGAGTGGTAAATCTAATATGCTAAAAGATATGGTACTATGACTTTATGGGTAGTGTTCCAAATAGGAGACCATACATGTAGGAGACATTCAATTAGCAAGTTATCCATTCATCATGTTTTATAATTCAGTTCATCTTGCATGTTTATATATATATATATATATATATATAATTTTTTATTGTATCTTCTCAGAGCGGTATAATTACCACACTCAAAATGGCCTTGAGTGTCCCAAAAACAACCTCACTGATGGTAGCTACATATGCGCGTTCCAATGGCTAAGTTTAAAGGTATATATATTATTCACCAATGACTATAATATTAAATTGAAGAACACATGTACTTTATATATATGATTGACTAACAAATTTTTCTTCTCACTTCTTTATAGTGTCCAAACCAACCGGACATTAGTAATGATTGTAGATACAGTGTGAAGCAGATCATGAAGGACATACTCATGCATGATCCGAAAAGCATTGATATAAATAAGGTATATTATATGCTCAATTTGTTCATATATACATTCGGTCAACTATATATGACAATATCTAACTTCTATCTATTGTTCCTTTTGTGCACAGTATTTTATTGCCCCTTGCATGATATTTAGCAACTCACAAATGGGAAAAGTGACTAAAAAGTTGGTGGCTTCTATGCAACATCAGTGGGAGATTAACTTCATCAAATGACTATAAATTTCTAAATATTGATGTTTTGTTTGTTTTAAAGTTTTCATTTTAATAGTGCATACATGTACATGAATGACTGTAAATATATTCTGATTCGTTGTATTGTTCTATATATGAATGAATGTAAATATATATTGTGATTCGTTCTGTATAAATGTATATGCAGGGGGATATTGAAAGTAGAAACCCCCCCCCCTCATTTTTTTTTAAAAAAATAGCTTCGATACATCATGGTTGTTACCTAACAACTATTATTTATGTCAACTATACATAACAATTATTTTTAAAGACCCATTATATATACACATACAACGATTGTTAAAGCTGAACTGTTATGTATAATGTAAGCATTGCCATATATTATTATGGTTGTTTACATGTGACCGTTAGTTATTATCATAATAATGAGCATATCATGGCCTCACCAAGCCTCAGTACATAATGGGTGTTATCTTATAATCGTTATAATAGGTCTAGAATAAATAACAGTTCGAAACCATAATTTATCTATGTGGAGCATATATAGTGCCCGCATATATGATGATTCAGAATGGTGATGTATGGTAGATAATAATCATCATGTATCACGATTTCTATAGTAGTGTTTGTTATAATTTCATGTAATATGAACCTAGTAATTTGACAAAATAGAGCTGTCATTTTTTTTGGATGAATTGTCAATTCTTGCTCAACGACTTGTCATCAATTGCTCATTGACTTGTCATTATATACCTTGTCACTTGTCATTGTTACTCAATGACTTGTCATTACATGCATTGTCACTTGTCATTGGCTGCTCAATAACTTGTTATTGGTTTCTCAATGGCTCCAGATTAAAAATGTATTCCTATATCACACATGTTTGTCATATAACCTCACTTAAGTTAAATATTGTCATATACTAAATTTTGGTCTTTTAAGTTCATATATGATTTAAATGTACTTGTCATTAGTTACTTAATTACTTATCATTGGTTGCTTAATGACTTGTCAAGGACTCTTAATTAAGAAGACTTGTTTTAATAACATATAATGTGGACTTGGGTGATTTAAATGTGGACTTAATATGTCAAGATCAATAAGATATAATACCGATCATATTGGTAAACTTTCATTTATCAAAAGAATGATGTCAATTCACATGAGGTTATTACATTGTTTATCATTCAACCAACAAAATATAAAATATAACTACTTAAAAGTTTGTTTCTTCTTCTTGCTTGGTTGCTTTTGCCTACTACCATGGAAAGTACTTTGTTAGCATGTATGTTGTTCCTATCTCACCATCGAGAACATATGAGGTTGAGAATTTTCTCGAGCTTTTTTACTTATTTCTTCATAATACAATAGAGACTTCATTCTTTCCAATATTGGCATAAGAGAAATAATGTTGAGAATTCCCCTGGATCTATTTCTTCCTCTTTCTAGTATTCAACTACTTCAATTGCAAACATGTACCGAACCCTATCGATATCCTTCTAAACTTGCTCAAAGGAGAGACCACTAAAACACGAATTCATGTCACATCATTCTTGTTGTGCAATGCCTTTCCAGCTTGAATTTCCACATCAATAGATCATAATCCTTGTGTTGGGCATCCAAGATGTTTGCCTTTAGCACCACCTCCAAGAATAAAGGAAGTTGTTGATGCTACATTGCCAAGTGCAACTGTGGAAACATCAGCCCTCACAAGCTATGCAGTGTCAAAAATAGTCATTGTAGCACTGAAGAAATAACATCAAGGAAAAATTAATTCAACTGCATAATGAACAACATGTTAAAAAATGCAAAGTATACATGAAAGAGCAGTAATAAAAGAAATGGCACTAGAGTTATCATAATTGTTCCTATGTTTGGTTTATTTAGCTGCATTCAGAACTAAATATAAATTAAACAATATCAATGAGAAGAAGTATATCTCAACCTTAGCATAGAATAAAATGAAGATCAAATAATCATGTAAGTAAGCAATCAAAGAAGAATCAACCAATTACTCTTGTGTATGGGTTTCCCCCATTATATAGGAAGATAAATGCACTAGTTTATTTTACAGGTTATAGTTAATATGGTAAATTGTTCACCCATCCCAATTCTTGCCTCTCTTGTTCCTTATTTGTAAAAATTAAATTACTTTGCAACCTATACCTCAATTATTTGGTTGAATCTACATATTAGGTGCTAAACATTCCATAGTAACAGAGCAACTTCAAATAAAATTTTGTAGAGTCAGATATATATAAAAACATGAGGTTTTAATTACTCAGATGCAAAAATCATCAAACAATAACAATTGTTTACACTTATAGCCCAAGGAGCATGGATATCTATTTGACATAATCATGAGGTTAGTTAAGTAATTGAACCATAATTTATATATGATTTTTCATAATTAAATTGGGATTTTGATGCATTTTTTGGGACATTATGCATGATTAAGCACTAATTTTAGTTAGGGATAATTGTTTTGAATTAATAGAAATTAGGGGCAAAATTTTTATAATTTATTAATTATTTTGTGTAATTATTTCTTGGACTTTTGATGCTACCTTGTGCTTAATCTTACATTATAGATGTTTTGGAAGAAAATTGGAGATTTTAGACTTCAGAATTAATATTTAGATGATTGGGAAAACTTACAGAAGGGGCACCAAAATTTCTGAAAATCACAAATTTGTGAAGAAAGGGGGTTAGTGAAAATCACATAAGAGGACCCACATGTTTAGGAAATTACAGTTGAGCCTTAGAGAATTTCAAAAAGTTTCACTTTAGTCCCTAATCAAAGGTTTTAAACTTTTCATGTAATTCCCTAGTCAAAACTTGTGTTTGGACTAGGGAATTGGGTTACTATTGGATCTGGGAGCTAAAATAGAGGGAGCCCTGACATTGAGACCTGAGAGGTGAGAGGTTTTGGGGGAAGAGAGAGCTAAGGGAAACAGAGGGAGCTGGTGTACGGTGATAAGGAGAGATTGAAGAAGGGAACCACATTGTGAGATGAAGCTAAGAATCTAGAGGGAGACTGAGAGGAGGCAGAGAACCACACCTCTACCATCGTCATACCTCCTTTAGATCACTCTTCCATTTCCGGCGATGATAACTGGAAGCTGAGAGCATCATGGATCAGAAGAGCTATGAAGCTTTGAATACCAAAGCTCAAAACCAACGTCTTCCTTCCTTCACTGTCAGCTCTTCTGTCTCTCTACCATCGAAGACCATCGTCAGCCCTCCTTCTGTAATTCCATTGAAGTTTTTTGGAGTTTTGGCCTATTCTACAACTTCCAACGTCATTTTCCAGATTCTGGCATAATTTTCCAGTTTCCGGTGACATTGCCCAGATTTTGGCTAGTCTTTCTTCCCTATGACTCTATTCTTTCTCTCCATCATTTCCTCCTTTTCTTTATCCTTTTCATTCTGCCATCATCTTCATCTTCTTCATTGAATCGCCACCTTATTCCTTCTCTCTGTTTAATAGACTCGACACTGAGCTAAAGAACCAGAGAGACCGATAATGGAAGAGGGAGGCTGAGATTGAGAGAGAGAAACGAGACCACCGTCTCTGGCTTATCTCAGACCATCATAGCTTCATCTACCACCAGCAACTATCAATGGGCCTCTTTCTGTGATTCCAGTGTACTTCTCCAGTTTCTAACGTCACTTTGCAGCTTCCAACGAAGCCATTTCTAAATTCCAGCGCTCTTCTTTTCCACAGTACCATTGATCTCCTTCTTCTCCTTTATTTTTTCAGCCTCACTCTGACTAAAACACCACCTACACTACTGCCAGAGATTGTCACCGTCGGTCTCCCTTTCTCCCTGCTCACTCCACCATCTTCATCAACCTCATCCTTTCTCTTCACTTTACAGCCCAAACTTCCATTCTAGAACCACTACCGACCTTCTTCTGCTTCCCATTCCATTATAACCACCACAATTTGATTATCCAGATCCTCTATTCCTCTGTTTTCAAATTGGCTGACAGTACACATCAATTTCTCATTGAAATTTAGTCTTCTACTGATCTGTCATGGCTTTGCTGAGTTTTAGAGATTCTGTGGCTACTGTTAATGGGATGATTGTCTAGATTCTCTTGGGTCTTGGTGGCAAAGGAAGTGGCTAGAGCTTCAATGTTCTATAAGGGGAGTTCATTAATTTCCATAAACTCAATTTATATATTATGTGTTGTGTGGATTAATTTTGCATTGGGATATGTATGTTTTGAGACTTAGTGAGTGATTATTTATCTATGATGGATTATCTTTTTGTTGAATTTTGTATTAGTATACTTGAATTTTATTGGACTTATTTCCTTTAGATTAATGAAGTTATGCATTTTATGTGATTGCTAGTATGTGTAATGGATTTAATTTAATTTGAATGTCACGATCGTGTTTTCAATTAAGAGGAAACAAGTGCATTAAGAAATTTTCAACTCACATCAAGTGGGTTTAACAATTGTCTAAGAGGTGACTATGAATGCGATTGTAGGACTAGTCATTAATTAGATAGATTGGACCTAATACGATTGTTTAGGGTTTTTAATTTGACTTGATGTAAAAGTAACTCCCAAAATATTCAAGAAGCTAGGAAAGCCACCAAATTTGCCACCAGAGTTCATTTTATCAATAATCCCTTTTTAATCCAAATCATTTCTTCCTTATTTTCCAAAAATACAAAAAAAAAAAAAAAAAAAAAGGAATAGCTTTACTTTTCATGAATTTTGATTTAAAGAAAACTATTTTCAAAACCCCACTTCTAACCATGTTTTTAGCATTTAGTCTAACCTAGGAAATCAAAATTGAAGGTTCCTCAAGTGAGACGACTCGAGTGTTGCATTGTACTGCAATTCTTATATACAAATATTTTGCATTTGACCCTAAGAGACAAAGACAAGGTCAAATCATTAAGACAAAATTTTATGAGAAAAGGGAATAAAGATGCTTAAAACTTCATGGGCCTACATTTCATGGTAAAACTATTAATCCAATTCAAAGGTCCAACTCAACTAAACCAATTCATGGTGAGTCTTTTGGGCATCTTTGTGAGTTCCACAGTTGAAGAATTTACTAAAACAAGAATCTTTTGACCATACCAACTCAACCCAATGGATTGGCTCAATTTCATGAACACCTTAAAGATTTTCACCCTTACATAGTTCAATGTGTCATAAAAGTGGCAATGAAGTACATTGCAAAAACAACTACAAATCAAGTACTTTTACTTTCAGAACAACCAAATGACTTTAATATAGGATGTACATGTTGCTTTTTTGGTAAGTGAATAAACTGAAAGGATAATGTGACCATAAAAACTATTAAAATAAGTTAGAACGGTAATTGCATACTAAAAGAAAATGTCTAAATCTTATGCAGTTGGAACCATCAAACATGCGAAATGGATTGATGAGCTCCGGAGGGTACTGTCAAAAGGTAAGAAGCGATCTCATTTCATTGATTTGTATTGGAGCGTATACAAGGTATTTATAAGTCTTATTGTAGTACAAGCTAGCCTATAACTAACCACAACTAATGCAAAACACTTTAGAACTTAACACGTAACTAAGACATGTGTAGTAACTAAGCTAGGCATAACTAAACCCGCCACGTGTAATAACTGAGTTATATCTATAATATCCTCTCTACTTATCTGTTGTTTCAACTTTGAGTCTCAGCTACAGTTTTAGAAATAATGCTTAGACGGTCACAAACGCAAAGAAACAAAGCCTTGCCCAGTGATTTGGTAAAAAATCTGCCACCTGATCAACAGAAAGTACATGATCGACTTGAAGCAAACCAGTAACAATCTTTTCCCTTAGAAAATGAATGTCATGTTCGACATGTTTAGATTTAGCATGTAACACAGGATTTGCAGCCAATGCAAAGCACCAGAATTGTCACACCAAACAAGAGGTGACTCTACTAGAGAAACACGCATTTCACTCAAGAAAGACAAGATCCAAAGAACATATGAAGAAACATCAACTATACTTCTATACTCAGCTTCGGCTGAAGATCATGATACCATTTATTGCCATTTGGAAGACTAAGATACAGGCATCATTCCTAGAAGCATCCAAGTGCCACTTACAGAGAGTTTATCCTCTTTGTTAGAGGCCCAGTCTACATGAGCAAAAGATTGAACAGTAGCACATGACATGGGGCACATAAATAGTCCATAGCCAGTGGCACCAACCAAGTAACACGATGCGCTTAACACAGGTTCACGAGGGTTTTATAGGAGCTGACTTAAGGATTTATAGCAAAGGCAAGCTTAAGTTTGGTCTAGCACAAATATTGTAATTTGCCTAAGACGCTATGATATAGTTTATGATTAGGAAATGGTTTGCCAAAAACTAAAGTTATTTGCACATTAGTTGCTATAACACCATATTTTCTTAAACGTTTATATGAGTTCTAAATATGTAATGATTACAAATCTGAGACGGTGTTCTATTGTAAGCTATTAAAGTCAAGACTTCAACATAGGATTCAAACCTGCCTTTAAGTGAGTTTTTCAAAAACTTTTTAAAATACTTTAATTCAGTCTCAAAATGTTTTGCGGTTTCATTTTAACTCACTAGTAATCAATTCCATTTATTAAGATCAGAATGTGAGTCACACTTTCTCTATTGAAAATCCACAATTTGTTCATTCCCTAATAGGCCTACTGTGTATGGTTGCCTGATACTAGTTCATTTAACACATAAGAGTACATTGTTCAAGGATATAGCTAATATTTCTACTGCTACTTCTAGTATCATTCTTTCTACGATTTCATATAAAAATATACAATTTCTCAAAATAGATAACTAACAGAACGTAAAGTCTATCTATCTTGTTCTTTACTCATCTGTTGTTACCTTCTTGTTCTTGGAACTGCTAGCCCGCGTTGTAAAATTGGTTATTGGACAGGGGTGAGATTTAAGAGAATCTCAGTACTAACAAGTATCACTCAGATAGAATGTAAATTCATAAAACATGCTAGGCAACCATCAGTTCAATAAAGCAATACACATTCAACATTTAGTTATTCTATACAACATAACACATTCACATTGGACACACGGGTCCATTCTCATAGCGCTGGATATTCTGTGGGCTTCTACCATTTCTATTACTAAATGCTTTATATGCCATTCTGCCTATCTCATGTTTCTCAAGCAGAATTCTAGATGGTAAAACAAACATGTAAAAGAATACATAGTATGTGAGGGATAAGTTACTACCTGACAGTCTTTCCAAAATTCTTTCTAGCTTATCAGCCTCTCAGGCGTCCCGGGCAAATGTCAAACTTGATAAATTCGAATTCACGAACGGACGAGTTATTACTTATTCCAATTCTTTGATAACTCATGACACTTAAGTTGGTTATTCTTATGGTTAGTGCACCAAGCCAAATGAAAAGTCAATGTGTTCACACTAGCCCAAAATGATTATTCCTACCCTTGGAGTTCAAGTTTATTACACTTGGCCCTTAATTTCTTAAATTCACATGTTAGCTAAAAGCTGTTAGAATTTTCAATAAACTTTGAAAATTCATATCTTTTTCTCGAAATCAGATAGTTCAAAGTTCTATGTACCACTCATTAAGTATATTTTTAATAAAAAAATATTTCCTTCAGCCATTTCTACTCACAGAATTCCAGAACCACAATTTAATTCACACTGCTACATAATTATTCCGCTTTACATGTCTAACTTCAAAAATTCATAACTCCTAATGTACTAATCCAAATGGCACAAATAACATATCAAATTAAATCTTGAAATGTCTACTTTTATTCTGAAAAATATCATATTTATTGGACAACATTTGATTGTTCAAAAATACGCCACAATCCAACTGCCTCCCAAAAAACCTAATCTGGCGGCATGACTTTCTCATTTTGACTTTTCAATCAATGCTCCCAACACTACAAAAAAAATGACTTTGTCACCGCTGAAAGTTTTTAAGCGGCAACAAAAAGGCACCACTATTGCGACCGTAGCTGAAAGTTTTAGCGACGACAATTTTTATCGCCGCTGAAGGTCACCTTCAACGGTGACTTTTTGTTGCTGCTAAATGTGGCTTTCAGTGGCAACTCAGTACTTTTAGCGGCAATAAAGTGTCAATTTTTTTAAAAAAATAATAATTTAAAAATGTCATGTGTTTACTCCTCAGAACGCCATGTGTTCCCCTCCCCCTAGCTGCCACGTGTCGCCTCCTTGTACTGCCACGTGTCCCCCTCCCTAGCTGCCACGCGTCACCTCCTCTTGTTGCCACGTGTCCATACCTCATAATTCCACCAAGTGACTCTCCTTCCGTTCGAACCCACGACCTCAGGGAGCCGACGCCTTCACGTGCGAGTCTTTGCCAGTTGCGCTGAAATGAACCTGTGTCATATTATTACATATTATTATATGTATAATATTATCATATAAATAAACATACATACATTTAATTAATTAATTATGTACATATAATTAATTATTAATTAAATATAATATTATTAAAAATAATGAAAATTTTAATAAAAATGAAAAAAATATTTATATATTTAAATTAAACAATTTTTTAATTAAAATTACTTAATAAATAATAATTTAATATTATAAATATTATTTTTAATATAAAATTATAAATAAAATATTAATAACATATATATTATTTTTATATAAAATAAAATAATAATATCATAAATATTATTTTATTAGAAAATATTAAATATAATATTAATAAATAATAATATAACTTTAATAAATAAGGTTAAATAGAATTATTTAATAATTAATTTTTCAATTTTATAAATATTATTTTTTAAAATATTAATAAAATAACAGCTGAAATTGACTTTTAGCGGCGACTTTAATTGTTGCCGCTGAAAGTATGAGTTTCAACGGTGACTTTTGATAGTCACCGCTGAAAATGTTTTTTAAAAAAATATGATTTTGAAAAATTTCAAACAAGACTTTCAGCGGCGACACTCAGTCGCCACTGAAACACCATTTCGGCGACAACAACACAATATCGCCGCTGAAGGTGTTTTAAAAAAAAGAATGAAAATTTTCAAACAAGACTTTCATTGGCGATACTAATGTCACTACTAAACACCCTTTCTGCAACGACAACACAATGTCGCCGCTGAAGGTGTTTTAACAAAAAAAAAAATTGAAAATTTTCAAACAAGACTTTCAGCGACAACACTAAAGTCTCCACTGAAACACCCTTTCGATAGCGACAACACAATGTCGCCACTGAAGGTGTTTTAACAAAAAAAATTGAAAAATTTCAAACAAGACTTTTAGTGGCAACACTAAAGTCGCCACTGAAACACCCTTTCAGCAGCGACAACACAATATCACCGCTGAAAGTTAGACTTTCGGTGGCTTTTGTGTTGTCACCGCTGAAGGTGTAACTTTCAGTGGTGACACTTTTGTCGCGGCCGAAAGTCTAACATTTAGTAGCGACTTTTAATGTCGCCGCCAAAAATCCTTTTTTTTTTTTTTTTGTAGTGCAAAATTGTGCCAACAAACTAATCCTACACAATTTTGCATTTTCCTATTGGAAACATTAAATTCATCAACCACCTTTAACTTCATCTTCATGCCCAAACCACTTTTAACTTCATGTTCATGCCCTTAATTTCACTAAAACCGTAAGGTTACTATTTTACAAAATAGGGCAGCATGGTATCCCACAAAAACTCAACCAAATTTCACAATACTTAGTTCAAGTAAGAGCTTATACTCACCTTTCTCCTTTGTCCCAACTCTTTCTTGCTTCCTCCAACTTCAACACCATCTAGATAGCACCAAAATCTTCTCCTCAAGAAAATAAAACCATAGAAATGAAGCTCTTGATGAGAGAAACAACATTTATGAAGGCCTCAAGAGCTAGAAGCGAGGTTTATGTGGTGGAAATGGATCAAAACCACTTACCTTGCTTCTTTGTCTTCAACTTGCTTCTTTCTCTTCTATTACGAGTGTGAATGATCAATTAAATAGTGCAAGTGTACATTGTCGTAATCAAGTAATATAGAAGTGAGTAGAGTATCGTTCCCACGAGGATTGATCACTAAGTACCAAAATGGGTAATTTTAATTCTATTTAGTCGATCAATAAATTGGTGATTGAGAGTACAAATAAAAGAAAAATAATTAAATATGAGTGCAGAAGATATGAAAACAAATATGAGAAAAAGTCCTAGGGATTAGATTTCACTTAACAAATTCCAGATTGAATCACTGATCTATTCTAGCCCAATTTATTCCACATGATTGATAGTCGAGTTTCCCTAATTTAATTACTAGCCTCTTCCAAGGTCAAGCAATTCTATAATTAATTGTTAATCCAATATATTCCTATATGAATTTAAGCAATTAATTATGCATTAAGATTTATGGAACTCAATAAAACTACACAACTCATATGAATATATTCCAATTTCATATGCAAGTCATGGTTCTAATTATAAGATCTACACACATGCATCTCCTTCCACTCTCAACACGCATATTGTAATCATTCAAAAGGTGGCCAATCAAATGAAAGCATTAAAAACAATAATTAAAACTCAATCATGAAGGAGAAATTAAAACTAGATTTAATAAGTTAAGATTCAATCCGTCATTAGTAAGCTACGTCATCACCCTAGGAAAATGAAAATTTAGCTCATGATAAAATTAAAAAAAAAATAAAAATAAATTGACATTATATAAAGCTAGAATGAAATCTTCATAAATACTGCATAAACTTGAATATTAAATTCTCAAACATAAATATACAACAAAAAAGATACATGAAAAACTAGAGAAATCTAGCCGTCCATTTAGGAGGTAAAACCTTCCATATAGGCAGCATGCAAAAAGTAATACAATACTAAGCCTTCTATGTAGGAGGCATGCAGAAAATAATATAATACTAAGCCTTCCATGTACGAGGCATGCAAAAAGTATTACAATACATAAAATTAAAAATAAAACATAACACAATTTATTCAGAACTGTCAGAGAAAATATCTCTCCCTATCAGAGAAGTATCTCCTTATCAAAGAAAATATCTCCATGCCTCCTCTGAATCTACGCCTGATGCTTTGTATTTATAGGCAGCGTGTGTCACTTTTTCCTTGATGCTACAGTGTTTTGCCAATTTTTTCCACGATGCTACAGTAGTGAACAGTATCCTGCCGGCAGATTTACGCGCTTTTTCTGAGTTGCTACAGTGATTCCATCCGCTACAGTAACGTCCTGCTACAGTGATTCTGTCATGAATAGTGACCGACACTGCAGTACTGACCTTTTTTTATATTTTTCTTTGTTTTTTAAATACTATTTATTTTACACCCAAATATATTATATTAAGCTCAAGTATCGTCCATAAAATCATCATATAAGGGAAAATAAATATGCAAATATTTTACTTATCATCTTCCTTTTTCATTTTCTCTCTTTTCCTTTATTTCTAGCTGACTTTGAGAGCTTGAGAATGAGGGAATATGCTGATTAAATAATGAGCCTCTTCCCTTCCTTACTTAACTTGCCTTTTGATTGGGAAAATTGATTAAATTTGTTGGGTACTAAATTGATGGAATATTAAAATATTAAACCAAGTTTGTAAGTGTAACTCATTCTCTCAATCTCTCAAATGTTTAAGGGTGAGTGTTTCACTCAAATTCAACAAAAAAAAAAAAATTGCACTACCATAGGCTTGCTAAAAATCTCAATCTCCACTACCTAATTCACATGCATAATTCAAATCAAAGAACTTATTAAGGGTTGTAATGGGGTTAAGGTAAAAGGAATGTAAAACATGATATGAAAGGTCATATTTAAGAAATTTAATAGAACAATTGAAAAATGGGCTTCTTATAAATTTATCTCATCATAACAACCCACAATTCAAATACTTGACACATTTTTTTCTTTTTTTCTTTTTTTCTTTTTTTATTTTTATTTTTTATTTTTAAATTGCAACTGTAAAGTTGATGATATATACACCCCCACACTTTGTCAATAGCCCATTTCACAAGAATTTCAAATGCTCCACTAATCTTCCGAATAAGGTAAAAACACTTGATATATCATTAAAGCACATGTTAATGGGTTGAGAATAAAGAAATAGTCAATTAAGCTCAAAGGGGCTTATCAACGATATAATTGCAAGGTTGGCTATTTGGCTCTGGCTATAGAAAATGAATGCCTTTATCATTTTTGAAGGTGCATGTGAGATGTAATTTCAACCAGATTTAAAGCAAGTTCTACAGTGACAACTTAATAGGTGAATATAACACATAAGACAAATAATCATTATAGGCTCAAAAGCTCACGGTTAGAGATTTTTAAACTCAGTTCATTCAATCTCAAAATTCATCACTAATTGCAACAATCAGTTGTTCATTCATACTATAAAATCTCTAAATTCAATTGATCCATACTTAAAACTTATATACTTCTTAAGATCATTACAAAGCACTTAAACAGGATGATGATTTTTTTTTTTACTTTTACTCTTTTTTTAAAGAATGAACAAAAACATGCAACTACTAAAATGCGTCTCAGGAGTTAAGAATAACTCCTTACTCGGCCATTTTTTCCACACCCCATGCATCTAATGGTTTTACTAACTAATTGAGAAAAAAAATTTTCCTCCTCCCCCAACCTAAATCAGACATTGTCCCCAATGTCTTCTAGAGCTTAGAGAAAGTTTTTTTTTTTACTTAAACACACAATAAAGTAAAACCAAGAGATTAAGGAAAGTTACAACCGAAGGGTGGTATCTGGGTTCTGCTTCTGACTGCTATCTGAAGATTGCCCACCTATTTGCTTGACGAGTAGATTTCGTTTAGGTTCATAGGTTTGCAGTTGATCGAGCAGCTGATCAGCAGTTGGGGCAGAAATTATGGAATGGCGAGTCGCTTGGGGTATGAATCCTGTTTCCACAGCATGATCAAGAAAAGACAACAGATTATCATAAAAACCATTAACATTTAACAATCTTAATGGCTTTTTGTGATAGTTTAACTTAGGCCAATATGCAACGCTAGAAATGCCATCCAACGTCTCCAAACCACCGGGTAGAGCAATGAAAGCTTGAGCATGGTAGAACATTAGTCCCATTTGTTCAGGCAAGCTCGAAACCTATAACTCTTGTCCTGAGGAAAAAGTGTGATCTTCCAACTCTTTCACCCTTACACTTAAACCCTTGCTTCCATTCATGGATGCAGAAATGGCCACACTTCCCTTTAGGCTCTGGATGCCTCCCCCGTACACAAAGTTGATTTTTCTGGCAGCTAATGCAATTCCAAGTTCGTTTGCTGCTGTTATAAACTCTCCTTTCTTGCCCAAATCAGTTTCACCAAAAATGCAAATAGATGTAATTCTACATTCTTGTGTGATACCCTTTTTCTCTTTCTTTCTCTCGGACCATGTATGCTTACAAGTGGAAGAGTGCATATTTACAAGTAAAGAGTACATGCTTACAAGTAGAAGAGTACATACATATATAACACTAAAACAATGACAACAAAATCACACATTTTTCAAAGAAGCTTGAAAAATTTTTTGACACAGATAACCAGTGGGCCATTGAGTGAAGAAATTAAACAAAAAGAGGAAAGAAAGTCAAAAGATAAAGTAGAGTAGACAAAAGCTATAGAAAGATAAGAAAGATTTGACAAAAGCTGCAGAAAAGATAAGACAATTAGACAAAAGCATGATTATGTACAATAGTTGTGATTTTGGCTCACATCTTCCTCTCGTTTTACATCCAGTAACGGCTTAAACGATTTCTATGAATCGAGGATTGGCTTCCCATCCAGTTTTCTTATAAATTGGAAAACAGGGTCTTTTTTCGTCAGATTCCCAAGACAGTAGCGCCATTTTTCTTGGTTGAGTACGTTCACTAAATCAAGAAGAATACGATGAACATCACCACTCGGATACGTCTCAAGAGTTTGAATGATATCATCTAGGGACTCCTTGCTCAGTCTATCCTTTATAAATTTAATTTTATCTTCTCGATTTATAGAAACCATACCTTTGCTTCTACAGCGCTGATCACATGTCCACCTTACACAATTATAGCAGACATTCATTCTTTTAGCTCTTATCTTTTTGGAGTAAGAACTTCTTCCCATTCCTGGCAAAGGTTTAACAATTGATTTATTAAACACACCTGCTAAATATATCTTAGCTTCAATGATCCCGCGTATGTCCTCAAGAAGTCCCAAACGCTTGAATACTTTCATCCTTTCAAGTCGACAGCCATAGAGCTTCCTGAGCACATCTTTGGGAAGAGTGGGAAACCTATTCTTAAGCTTTGCAAGAGATTCCTCCATGGTAACTTAAAAAGAAACCGATGAAAACTAACATATCAATGTAGTGCAGTGTGTTTCGGTGAGTAGGAAAGAAAAATGAGATAGTAGGAAAGAAATGAGAGAGTATGAAGGAAATTTTGGAGTTGCCTCCCAAATAGCCTCCCTTCTTTAACGTCTTTAGCAAGACAAAAACCAAATCAATTTTTTTATTTATTTTTATTTATATAATTTATATAAATATATATATATATATGTATATTTTTTTAAAAAAAATTACTAGATTGAGGACTTACCTGTTGGTTCCTCAAATGCGATGACAGATTTCAAAGTGTTGAGTGCACCTTCATTGTATTATTTGAGTCTTTGCCCATTCACTTTGAATTTTTTATCACCATCTTGAATCTCCACAGTTCCATATGGCCATACTTGAATTACAGTAAAAGGACCTGACCACCTCAATCTCAGCTTTCTTGGAAAGAGCTTTAACCTTAAGTTGTATAAAAGCAATTTTTGTCCCGGTGTAAACTCTCTTCTCAAAATTCTTCTATCATGCCACATTTTTTTCTTCTCCTTGTATAACTTGGCATTTTCATAAGCTTGCTGTCTGAATTCTTCAAGCTCATTGAGTTGGAGAAGTCTTTTCTCACCAGCTGCCTTTAAGTCAAAATTTAATGCTTTTATTGCTCAATATGCTTTGTGCTCCATTTCTACTGGAAGATGGCATGCTTTTCTGTAGACAAATTGATATGGGGATGTACCAATTGGTGTCTTGAAGGCATTTTTATAAGCCTAAAGTGCATCATCTAACTTTTGAGCCCAATCCTTCCGATTGAAATTCACCGTCTTTTTTAAGATCCACTTTAGTTCTCTATTCGAGATTTCCACCTGCTCACTAGTTTGTGGATGATTTGGAGTTGCAACCTTATGAGTTACTCCATATTTAACTAACACAGACTAAAGTTGATGATTCCAAAAATGTTTTCCTCCATCGCCAATAATAGCTCTAGGCACTCCAAATCTTGTAAAAATATTTTTCCTCAGAAACTTCACAACTACCTAAGAATCATTTGTAGGAAAAGCAGCTGCTTCAACCTACTTGAAGACATAATCAACAACTACCAAAATGAACTCATTGCTAAATAAAGATGGAAAATGCCCCATAAAATTTATTCCCCATACGTCAAAAAGTTCAACTTCTAAGATGTTGGTTAAAGGGGCTTCATGTATCCTTGAGATATTTCCCGTTCTTTGACATCTATCACAGGTTGCCACAAGTCTGTGAGAGTCCTTGAAGAGTGTGAGCCAATAAAATCCTGATTGAAGGACTTTAGTAGCTATTCTATTCGCTCCAAAATGACCACCATATGGGGATAAATGGCAGTGATTTAAGATGCTGTCCATTTCTTCTTCAGGAACACATCGCTTGATAATTCGATCTGGGCTTTGTTTGTATATGAACGGATCCTCCTAAAAGTAATGCCTTACATCAGCCAAAAACTTCTTCTTTTTGCATTTTAGAGAGTTCATAAGGCATTACCCCGCTTGCCAAATAATTCACAATATCTAGTAAATTCTCCTGGATTGGTGATTCTCTCTTTCATTCAGGTGGTTCTAACTGAGAAAGATGATCTGCAATGAGATTCTCGGTCCCTTTTTTGTCTTTGATCTCCAAGTCAAATTCTTGTAGTAGAAGCACCCATCTGATCAGTCTGGGCTTTGCATCTTTCTTCTCAATCAAGTATTTGATTGCTGAGTGGTCCATCCAGACAATGACCTTTGACCCGATCAAGTATGCTCTGAATTTGTCGAATGCAAACACTACTACTAATAGCTCCTTTTCTGTTGTTGCATAATTCAACTGTGCATCTGATAATGTCCTACTGGCATCGTAGATGGCATGAAAGACCTTGTCTTTTCTTTGGCCCAAAACAGCTCCAACTGCATAATCACTTTCATCGCATATCATCTCGAAAGAAAGATTCCAATATGGAGATATGATAACTAGTGCAGAAGTCAAGTCACTTTTTAGAGTTTGGAAGGCTGATAAGCACTCCTTATTAAACACAAAGGGAGTGTTTTTCTCCAACAGCATGCAAAGTGGCTTTTTGATTTTTGAAAAGTCCTTGATGAATCTTCTATAGAAGCCAGCATGTCCTAAAAAACTCCGAATGCCCTTGATTGAGGAAGGAGGTGGTAGCTTTTGAATTGTTTCAATCTTAGCTCGGTCCACTTCAATGCCTCGATCAGATACCTTGTGACCCAACATGATTCCTTCTTTCACCATAAAATGGCATTTCTCCCAATTTAGAACCAAGTTTGTCTCTACACAACGTTGCAAGACTTTTGCCAAATGTGAAAGACAATGATCAAATGATTCTCCAAAAACTGAAAAATCATCCATGAATACCTCAATGAACCTTCCACCAAGTCTGAGAAGATCGCCATCATACTCCTTTGAAATGTTGCTGATGCATTACATAGACCAAATGGCATCTTTCTGAAGGCAAAGGTACCATATGGACATGTAAAAGTTGTTTTCTCTTGATCCTCTAGTGCAATTGTAATTTGATTATATCCTGTGTACCCGTCCAGGAAATAATAATAGGCTTTCCCTGCTAGTATGTCAAGCATCTGGTCTATAAATAGTAGAGGGAAGTGATCTTTTCTAGTGGCTTTATTGAGCTTTCTGTAGTCGATGCACACTCTCCATCCAATCACTGTTTGTTGTGGAATCAGTTCATTTTTCTCGTTGGGCACTACTGTCATTCCACCTTTCTTTGGCACAACTTGAACTGGGCTTACCCATTGACTGTCGGAGATTGGGTAGATTATACAAGCATCTAGCCACTTTATTACCTCATTTCTCACCACCTCCTTCATATTCAGATTGAGTCTTCTCTGGTGCTCAACTGTTGCCTTGTAGTTGTCCTCCATCAAGATCTTATGCATACAAATTGAAGGACTAATCCCTCTTATATCAGATATTGACCATCCAAATGCTGCTTTATACTCCCTTAGAACTCTTAATAATTTTTCTTCTTCTTCAGGAGTAAGAGCTGCAGAGACGATTACAAGTAATGTTGAATTTCCTCCCATATAAACATACTTCAAGTGGGATGGCAGTATTTTCAACTCCAGTATTGGTGTTTTCTCTGTTGATGGTACCGGCTTACTTGCCCTTTCCCCAAGATCTTCAAATGGTTTCTTGATAAAAATTGGAGAATTTGCTTCCAGGTACTTAATCTGCTCCAAGACTTCAGGATTAGTAGATTTTGATACATCTACCATTCCTATTGCTAATGGTTGATCCATGCCAATTTCGTTCACCACGTCTTTTATGCAGTTGGTCAATGTATTGACTCTGTAGCAGGTGTCACCTTCATCTGGAAAGGACAAAGCCTTGAAAATGTTGAAGGATATTTGATTATCTTAGACTCTCAAGGTTAACTTCCCCTGTTGCACATCTATTAACGTTCTCCCAGTTGCTAGAAATGGCCTCCCAAGAATGATAGGAATTTCTTGGTCTTCTTCCATGTCGAGAATTATGAAATCAGCTCGGAATATGAGTTTATCCACCTTTACCAGAACATCTTCTAAGACACCCCTCGGATGTTTTATTGATCGGTCAGCCAGAAGTAATGAAATTGTGGTCAGCTTCACCTCTCCAAGACCAAGTTTGTTGTAGACAGATAGAGGCATGAGGTTTACACTTGCTCCAAGATCGCAAAGTGCTCTTTCAAAGTGACATTGACCTATAGTGCAAGGTATGCAGAAGCTTCCTAGATCTTTCATCTTTGGAGGAAATTTCTTTTGGAGAATAGCACTGCACTCCTCAGTAAGGGCAAATGTTTCAAATTCCTCAAGCTTACGCTTATTTGAGAGAATGTCCTTCATGAATTTTGCATAACTGGGCATTTGAGCGAGAGCATCTACAAAAGGAATGTTGATGTGCAACTTTTTGAAAACCTCCAGAAACTTTGCAAATTGCTTGTCTAGCTTTGCCTTCACAAGTCTCTGAGGGTATAGAACTTGTAGTACATATGAAGGAGGATTGTCTGGAAAGCTGATTCTCCCTGGTATAACATCATCCTCCTTCTGTTCTTGTACTTCCTCCTTCTGTTCTTCTCCACCTTCTTTCCTTTCTCCGCCATCCTTCTTTTTAATTAAAGGATCTTTCAATTCTTTCCCACTTCTTAGTGTAACGGCCTTCACATGCTCTCTTGGGTTTCTTTCGGTGTCACTTGGTAGAGTTCCTGGTTGTCTAAAATTCAGCATATTTGCAATTTGGCCTATCTAGATCTCCAAGTTCTTTATTGAGGTATCTTGGCTTTTGATTGTTGCATCAATCCTAGCCATGAATTGAGATGTATTCATGGTTAGTTGAGCCAATGCATCCTCCAAATTCACTTTCTGTTGTGGTGGATTTGGTTGTTGAAAAGCTTGCTGCTGGTAGTTTCCTTGCGGCTTGAATGCATTTTGATTATTCCTCCAACTAAAGTTTGGATGATTTCGCCAACCTGGATTGTACGTGTTTGAAAATGGGTCATTTCTTTGGTTTTCGATTAAATGAGCTTGCTCCGGGGTGAATGAGTGTCCTTCTTGGCATTGCGTGCTCATATGAGGTCCTCCACATTGATCACAAGCTTCCGTAGGAGTGCTGATTACATTTGCTTGGGTTGTCAATGATCATACTTGCTTGGATATAGATGCAACTTGAGAAGAAAAAGTTGTAAGGACATCTAGCTCGTATACTCTAAGTACTTTCTTTGAATTGCTACGTTCAGAAGGCCATTGATATGCATTGGTTTCCATCTCCTCAAGTAGGTTGTAAGCATCGTCTATATTTTTTCCCATTAAAGATCCTCCAGCTGCAGCATCTACAAGAATTCTGGATATGTGTGTCATCCCACTATAGAAAGTTTGCAGTTTCCACCAATCCGGTAACCCATAATGAGGACATCTCCTTAGCAACTCCTTGTATCTTTACCATGCTTCATAGAGGCTTTCTTGTTCATGCTGGGTAAATGAGGCAATTTCATTCCTCAATTTAGCAGTTTTTGCTGAAGGAAAGTATTTCTCCAAAACTTTCTGCGCCATCATCTCCCATGTAGTTATGCTTCCCATTAGTAGAGATTGTAGCCAACTCTTAGCCTTATCCCTGAGTGAGAAGGGGAAAATTCTAAGTCTAATGGCATCATCAGCAACACCATTATGCTTGAATGTGTCGCAAATTTCTAGGAAGTTGACTATATGTATATTAGGATCTTCTGTTGGTAAACCGCCGAACTGATTTGCTTGCAACATCTAGATAATTGCCGGCTTGATTTCAAAGTTGTTAGCTGCTACTGGTGGTCTCGTGATTCCAGAATTTTTCCCTATGACTGTTGGTGTTGCATAGTCACGGAGTGTTTTGGTATCTGTTGTTCCTCCCCCCAGATTTGCCATTGATCAGGATTGAAGTAGACTGCTTCCGAACTCTTCGATTTCTTTGATAAGTTCTTTCGATCTCCGAATCAAAAGGCAATAGTTCAGTCTCCTTCGATCTGGTCATACACTAAGCAAAAACCTGAAAAGAAACACAAGACACCAAGAAGAAGAAAAAAAATGTAATATGAAGACCAAATTAGCATTAAAATTACTTGGTATTGATATTAATGACAACAATCCCCGGCAATGGTGCCAAAAACTTGTTACGAGTGTGAATGATCAATTAAATAGTGCAAGTGTACACTGTCGTAATCAAGTAATATAGAAGTGAGTAGAGTATCATTCCCACGAGGATTGATCACTAAGTACCAAAATGGGTAAAATTTTAATTTTATTTAGTCGATCGATAAATTGGTGATTGAGAGACAAATAAAAGAAAAATAATTAAATATGAGTGTAGATGATATGAAAACAAATATAAGAAAAAGTCCTAGGGATTAGATTTCACTTAACAAATTCCGGATTGAATCACTGATCTATTATAGCCCAATTTATTCCACATGATTGATAGTCGAGTTTCCCTAATTTAATTACTAGCCTCTTCCAAGGTCAAGCAATTCTATAATTAATTGCTAATCCAATATATTCCTATATGAATTTAAGCAATTAATTATGCATTAAGATTTATGGAACTCAATAAAACTACACAACTCATATGAATATATCCCTATTTCATATGCAAGTCATGGTTTTAATTATAGGATCTACACACATGCAGCTCCTTCCAGTCTCAACATGCATATTGTAATCATTCAAAAGATGGCCAATCAAATGAAAGCATTAAGAACAATAATTAAAACTCAATCATGAAGGAGAAATTAAAACTAGATTTAATAAGTTAAGATTCAATCCGTCATTAGTAAGCTATGTCATCACCCTAGGAAAATGAAAATTTAGCTCATGATAAAATTAAAAACAAAATAAAAATAAATTGACATTATATAAAGCTAGAATGAAATATTCATAAATACTGCATAAACTTGAATATTAAATTCTCAAACATAAATATACAACAAAAAAGATACATGAAAAACTAGAGAAATCTAGCCGTCCATTTAGGAGGTAAAACCTTCCATGTAGGCAGCATGCAAAAAGTAATACAATACTAAGCCTTCTATGTAGGAGGCATGCAGAAAATAATATAATACTAAGCCTTCCATGTACGAGGCATGCAAAAAGTATTACAATACATAAAATTAAAAATAAAAAATAACACAATTTATTCAGAACTGTCAGAGAAAATATCTCTCCCTATCAGAGAAGTATCTCCTTATCAAAGAAAATATCTCCATGCCTCCTCTGAATCTACGCCTGATGCTTTGTATTTATAGGCAGCGTCGTGTCACTTTTTCCTTGATGCTACAGTGTTTTACCAATTTTTTCCACGATGCTACAGTAGTGAACAGTATCCTGTCGGCGGATTTACGCGCTTTTTCCGAGTTGCTACAGTGATTCCATCCGCTACAGTACGTCCTGCTACAGTGATTCTGTCATGAATAGTGACCGACGCTGCAGTACTGACCTTTTTTTATATTTTTCTTTGTTTTTTTAAATACTATTTATTTTACACCCAAATATATTATATTAAGCTCAAGTATCGTCCATAAAATCATCATATAAGGGAAAATAAATATGCAAATATTTTACTTATCATCTTCCTTTTTCATTTTCTCTCTTTTCCTTTATTTCTAGCTGACTTTGAGAGCTTGAGAATGAGGGAATATGCTGATTAAATAATGAGCCTCTTCCCTTCCTTACTTAACTTGCCTTTTGATTGGGAAAATTGATTAAATTTGTTGGGTACTAAATTGAGGGAATATTAAAATATTAAAATTGATTGCCATATATTAAAATTGTCAATCAATTTTAATCCTGAAAAATTTACTAAAAATAATAGGTTTGATTTCTGCAGAAATAAAAAAAAAATTGAGTACTAAAAATTGGCAAAACAAAAGTACTAAAAAAGCTCACGATTATCAAAATTGAGTACGGAAGAAATTAAAACGGTAAAAAAAAAATTAAAAAGATAGATATTTTTAAAAACTCAAAAAAAAATTTTAAATTTAACAAAGAACCTTATTGGGAAAATCTCTATAAAATACCTTTGAAATATGCAAATCCCTAATCAGTATATTGAAATCCAAAAATTCGGATCAGTCACGCGTCAGTATGGATGAATAGTGCGGGCGGCACCAAAAGACGATTTTGCCCTTTATCCATCATTTACGCCACTTCAAGAATAACAACACGCGGTTCTTAATTAACAACTCCTGATTCTTGATTAACAACTTCCTATTCTTATTTCACATAGTATTTATTTAAAAATTTCCCTTTAAACTTGGAAAAATAATTTTTATATATTGAAAATAAATATAAATATATATATATATATATATATATAATTGATGTATAAAATCCTCTGTTGATAACTTTTTAGAAAAATAGTATTTAGGTCCCAAACAAGAGAAAATATAATAAAATAATCTTTTGAAATCTTAAAATTATATTTAAATCTCGTAGGACTTTTTTGCAATAAATTCCAATTTCACCGAAAAGTTCAAGGGCATCTATCAATAAATTCATGAGTTTTTAACAATTGAAATTTATTATTAAAAAAAATCTTATAGGACTTACATGTGTAATTATAAAATTCCAAGAGATTATTTTATTGTATTTTCTTTTATTTGGCACCTAAATGCGATTTTCCCTAATTTTGTTGAAAACGCTGAGCTCCTGGATTCCAAAGTCAACCCGTGATGCGAGTTGAAAAAAAGGCAAGATAAAGTTAAAATGTCATGTAAAAGGTAACGCTTTTCGACCCAAAAAAAAAAAGAAAAAGAAATGGAGACAATAAATGGATAGACCCTAGACCCCTCAACCCATCCATGAGGTGATAACCATGGGTATATTAATTAATTCAACATCATTAGATTTAATCACGAGTTTAATTAGATTTAATCACGATAAAAGGCATAAAAGACGGGAGCCATAATTATTTCTAAAGAGCACCTGATCTTGACAAAATTAAAAGAAAAATGGACCACTTGTGTCAAAGGACACACATGATATGCATGTAGATTAGAGAGAGAGAGACATTAACTTGCATTCATCACTCTAAAATATTGTTTCAAAACACTTTATGTCCCAAAATTTTAGCTAGAGTTAATGAATTTTAAAATTTTAGAGTTTAAAGATTTTTTTTATGAAATATGTTGATAATATAGTTCAAGATATAGGTCGAGTTTAATAGTATTTTGAGCATTTAATATTTGTTTCCCTATTTTACTCTTATATACAATTAAACTTTTTAACTAATCAATATAGTATTAACTTTGTTAAAGTATATATTGGATCATCTAATTTTAGATATAGCTTCAGTTTAATTTGGTCCCCTAAGTTTATAAATTAGGTTTTCTATGTCTTAATCATTTAAAATATTAATTTTACTAATAAAAAATGCCAACTCCACTAAAGCATATCGATTATGTCTCATGCATATATGTAATTTTTATAAGAAAATATAATTATTAAAAATCAATATATTTAAAAATTCAACCCTCATAAATTAGAAAATAGTTTATTATAACTTTTTATAGGGCAAAATAGCATCAAACACCCTAATGTTATTTCACAGTAGCATCAAGTACTCTAATCTTAATTATGGTGCATTTAACACCCTAATCTTATTTATAGTTTAGGGTGTTACCTAAATGCATTATAAATAATATTAGAGTGTCTAAAGCGCACAAAAAAATAGATGACATCAAGGTATAAAAAAGTTTAGGGCGTTAGATATAACTGTGAAATAAAGTCAATATCTTGTTAAGAAAAACTTTTGGGTGCTAGATGTTATTTTACCCTTTTTTATATTTTAAAAGCGTTAAGGTGTAAATTCACTCATGAAGTATTTTGTGTCTGTTTGAGTTAGTATTCAAAAAAGCATGTTTATGTAAATCGAGATAAATTTTCTCTCATAGTTACCTTATATACCATAAATTACGTTGGAAAAACAGTTTTCATGCTAATCCAAATAGGCATTTTGTCATGGACATCTAACACTATAAAACATTTTTTGATGCAAAAGTATACATAAAATTATTAAAATGGTGTAAAAAAATCACAGCCGTTGAATCCATTAATGTTGATTTTTAATTGACACTTTATGTGTATTTTTATATTATTTTAAAAACATCATATGTACTGTTATACCCAACTAAATTTATGATGCATGATGCTTCCGACAAAATACTTTAAGGAAAAATTTGCACCAAATCTAGTTTAACCTAAAGCTAAAATAATCCGCCATAGAAAGTGAGCACGTGAAAAATAGACGACATCACGTGAAAATTATTTAAGGCACCTGAATAACGACCCGCAGAATAGTAGTAGCATTTATAATCAACCATTTTTATAAATAATACTTCCTTTTATCTTTAATATAAGAGTTAATTAATTTTTTTAAAAAAATTAAAAAAATTAAATAAATTACTAAATTATGATATATGTTATACATTATTATATTATATATCAATTTATAAATCAAATAAATTAATTTTAAAAAAAACGTTAAATATAAATACTTTAATGTAACTTAATTAAATTTCTTCGTCCCTTTAAAAACAAAAAACGGACTCTTATTTGTATTAAGGTCCAGTGATAATACTAAGTATTTTGTCATGCACTCCTCTATATACTATCACTTAATCGCTTTCGACCAACGGTATATACGTATAAATGCACCATCACCTCAGCGCTCCATCTCCATATATACCTCTTTACCTAAGCTTCCTTCCATAGGCATTTCCCTTCATTACTAAGCCATGGAAGCAACAACAAGAACCATGCTCCAGGCGATTCTCAAACACTTGCCCTTTGAGCTAAACCCAACCTTCTACGTCTCTCTCTTCTGCTTCATCATCTTCATCTTCTTTGTGCTTATCAAACTTCAAAGAACCACAAGAAATGAGCCCAATCTTCCTCCTTCCCCACCTCAGTTGCCATTAATAGGCAATCTTCATCAGCTTGGCTTTCTGCCTCACCGTTCTCTCACAGCTCTCTCCCACAAGCATGGCCCTCTCATGTTTCTCCGATTAGGTCAAACTCCAACTCTGGTGGTTTCTTCCGCACACTTCGCGAGGGAAATAGCCAAATCCCACGACATCGTTTTCTCAGACAGGCCTAAAACCGCAGCCACAAAAGTACTTTTCTATGGATGCACAGATGTGGGTTTCTTACCCTATGGTGAAGAGTGGAGGCTCAAGAAGAAAATCTGTGTTCATGAATTTCTCAGCCCCAAAAGGGTTCAATCCTTTAAGTACATCAGAGAGGAGGAAGTTTCAGATTTGGTTAACAAGATCCGTCAAGCTTGTGCTCATCATCAGCATGATGATAGGTTCTCCGTGGACATGTCTGCGCTGATTATTGCAACTTCACACAAGATAGTGAGCAGATGCCTTCTTGGACAAAAGTTTGAGACAGAAGATGGTAACAACAGGTTTGACGACTTAACAAGGAAAGTAATGGCCCAACTGGTATCTTTCAGTTTTGGAAACTTCTTCCCCTCATTGAGATGGATGGATGCTGTTGCTGGACTAACTCTAAAGTGGAAGGCTACGTTTAGAGAAGTAGATGATTTCTTCGATGAGGTGCTTTCTCGGCATAAGGCAGCTACAAGGAATGAAGATGAAGATCACAAATCTGAAAAGAAAGACTTCGTTGATATTCTCCGCCAACTTCAACAAGATGATCTGCTAGGCTGCGAGCTTAGCCAGTCTGACCATAAAGCCATGATACTTGTATCTCACTTTTTCCCTAAATTAAATTCTCTATGCTTATGTTATATATATAAGGGTTAAGGTCTAAATTAGCTTCGACACTTTTTGTTGGGAAGCAATGTTAACCCGAAAGTTATTTTATGTTCAATGTCACTTCGAAAATTTTAAAATGTAGCAATATTACCCTATGTCAATAAAAAATTGACATCGACCGTTAAGTTTTTAACGGTAAGGGGTAATATTGCTCCATTTTAACACTTTCAAGGTCACATTGAACCTAAAAAAGTTTTTGGGGCAATATTACTCCTCAACGAAACTTACGGAAAAAATTTGCACCTTAAACCTATATATAAATACACACACTAAATCTCTCAGGCTAGTTTACAACACAGCATAAACATGTTTGGTTTTCACCATTGGATTATCAGGATTTGTTACTCGGAGGAAGTGACACTACTACCGCAGCTATTGAATGGGGTTTTACAGAGCTCATGAGGAATCCAAGAGTAATGCAGAAAGCGCAGGAAGAGGTGAGAAGAGTGATTGGGAATAAGTCAAATGTGCAAGAAGATGATGTGAAGCAAATGAAGTACTTAGAATGTGTGATCAAAGAAACTTTAAGGTTACATCCACCTTTTGCTATATCGGTCCCCAGAGAGACAAGGTCAGGTGTGACTATGGGAGGGTACTATGTTCCTCCAAAAACAACTGTATTTGTCAACTTATGGGGAATTCAGAGAGATCCTGAGTTTTGGGAAAGACCAGAAGAGTTTATACCAGAGAGATTTGAACACAAAAAAGTGGATTTCGTCAAAGGTCAAGACTTTGAATTTGCTCCTTTTGGTATTGGAAGGAGGGGATGCCCAGGAGCTACATTTGGCGTAGCATCACTTGAGTGTGTGTTAGCTAATCTTTTGTATTGGTTCAATTGGAAGCTTCCAGATGAAACTGGTGAATCAGCTCATCAAGAGATAGACATGAGTGAGACATTCATGCTTACCGTCGTTAAGAAACTACCAATTTGTGCCCAACCAATACCGTATCTGATAGCATCCTAGCTTTGATATTAGCCAATAAGCTCATGAATTGTGTTTCAAATTCGAGGTTTTAAGTTATTATGGAAGTTTATTTTGAATAAAATTTGCCGCTATGTGTGTTTGGATTCTACTTTTCCACTACTAGGGATGTTTCATTTGGTTTACGTTTGAACTGTAGTGAAAATTGTATGTTGTGAGACTTAGTATAGGGAACTACATTCTTGTGAAATAATATTATATTTATTGTTAAAGTTACCTTTTCTTTTTCGGATCCTCATACTATGCTCATTCAAAAGATGAGCATATTCAATTTTGGGGTGAGGGCCATTTTTTTTTAAAGTATTTTTATTATTTGGATTAAATTATATACTGCACTCTGAAATATTTTTATCATTCGGTATCTCAAATTAATTAATTTCTAATTCTACATTCAAAAATATTTTTCTTGCAACATCAGTAATTTGGAATATTTTTTTAATAGTACCCAATATCTGAAATATTATTTTGACACCTGATATTTTAAGCTAATTAACTTTTTGTACATGGAGTATTTTTTTCAAAAAATAAAAAAAAATCCCCAAAATTAATGCTCATATTTGAGATGAGCATGGAATGTGGATTCGTCTTGTTCTTACAATATCTGAAGCTTTTAATGGTAGGTAGAGTATTTAAGTCAAGTGGAATCATTATGATAGATAAAACACTTTGAAAACCCAACACAGGGAAGATGATGAAGGAACTTAGAATGGTTTTGACTTTTGAGTTTTATTGTTGCACTCTTATTGAGTAATGAATTCCAATTTTTTATTCCAAAAACCCAACACAGGAAAAAGGAAATACCATATTTTCCTATACTTGAGACATTTAGTTTAATAATTTTTTGGGAAGCCAATTTCAAGCGTAAACCAATTTGCACTTGCAAGAGGCAAGTGTGCCTCCCATCCCTTTTGGTAGGAATCAATAATTTTCAGGTGCCGATGGAAAAAAGGCAAGTTTACCTCTCAAAATGTAAATGAGTAACCTCACCCTACGCTCAAAAACATGAAGACCCATCATTAGCATTCAAGCTTCAAGCTAAAAGCAAGGCAAAGGTATAACAACAATTAAAAAAAGTTAAAGTCCAATTTTACTCGCAAGTTATTAGAAAATAGCAATATTACCACGAAAATATTTTTTGATATTTTCAGTGTATTGTTGTCTCGTAAGTATTCAAATCATAACAAAGTCACCCTAACATTATTATATGTTAAGTTTAACCATTAAATCCTTCTCTTCAACCCATTCTTGCTGACTTGTCACTTCCACATGGCACTAAATATGCCACCTCTTTGTCACGTCACCCCCAGCTTCTTTCTTCTTCTTTTGCCAACGTTTTTAAAATTCGAACCTGTAGAATCATTGAGGTTTGAATAGTCTGATAGATTATTCAAGGTGATGAATCACAAATATATAGAGCACATATGGTTCCCAATCACAATCATAATTGTTGGGATTCGAAGATATTCGGAATTGGCACTAGGTGAGCACTATGTGCTCATGGATTCTACGAGCATCTAATGTGCTGACTCGATGGACATTATTATACTCCTTATAGTCCTTAATATAAGACATATTTAGAGAGTTGATATTGGTTATAAATATAAAAAATATTTTTATATTTGTTAATATTTTCCAAATTTACCATTATTGATGCTCCCTCATAATCAATGAGAAGAGGGAAAAAGGGAATTAAGGAATATGACTAGGATGTTTTAGAAGAAAAAAAAACATGTCATATTAACGAACTTAACTAACTTCTTTAATTTAATCAAGTTACGTGAATACTCCCTCCGTCCTTAAATATAAGCTTCAAATAACCTTTTTTTTTTGTTTATTAACAAAGTAGTTAAAAGCAATAAATATGTAAGTAATATTTTTTTTTTCCAACTGTGATCTCCCTTGTAAATATAATTCTCATCCACCGTATTAATTAATGCAATTCTCACAGTCACTTGTAAAAAAAAAAAAAGTGATATATATAGGGCCAACAAAGGTAAAATTAAAAAAAATTAATAAATGTTGAGATAAAATTAAAACAAATTTATATTTTGGGATAGATCTATTTTCATATTTAAGACTTATATTCAGAGACAGAGGGGATATGTCTTATACTAAGTGCAGGCAGGAGGAAGTAACACACAAAACAATGGATCTTATAGTAATATACTCTATAGGAACAATGGAACATCCTTATCCAGTGGAAATGTCGTACGTTATACGGGATGTGGATTAGTTTTTGGAGAATAGTTGCTGGAGAAAAAGTGAAGAATAACTTTTAGATAATAGATTATGGGAAATATGTGATTTTAATAAAATGAGAGTATTTGGATATTGTAATCAGAATAGCTTTTTTTTAATTGTTAAATTACTAAATAGAACATTAGCTTTTGTGATAATTACCTATAAAGAATAAAATTATATTTTAAGTATTATTTAACATTAGATTGCATAATAAATACAAAAAATGAAATAAATTTGTTAAAAAATTTTAAAATTATAACATTAGTCAATTATGTAATATAAAAAAATAGATCAAACATACATACACACACACATATATCTATGTATGTATGTATATTAATAAATTGTATAATAAAAAATCATTTGTTTATTTTAAAACTTATTTGTGCCAAACACCTCTCAGAAAAAATTTGATAGTTAAATTTGCACCTTAACCCATTATTTAACATTAAATTTCACAATAAATACCCAAAATGAAATAAATTTGTCTATATGTGATATTAATTAACTTAAATAAATTTTTTAATATAATCAAATTAAATAAATAAGTCTTATATTAAGAATAGAGGGGGTATTAAAATTTTAAAATTCTAAAAAAAACCGCAGATATGAGAGGGAAAGAAATTTGAAATTCTAATAAAAAAAAGATAGATGAGAGAGAGAATGTTGAAATTAAGTTAAGATGAGAGAGAAAGAAGGATAAATGACTAATGAGAGATAGGGCGTCGGGCTACAACATGTAGTAGGACCAATGAGAAAGAGGTCATGGGGCCCACAACTTAAAAAAGCAAAAAAAAAAAAATCATGGTTTTGGACACCAAGGCTTTGTTTAGTTGGAGGTTAGGTTAGGTTGGGGTGGGGTTCGTTTTGTTTGGTTGGAGGTTAGGTTAGGTTGGGGTAGGTTAAGGGTAAAAAATTGGTGTTTGGTTGGAATGAGGTTAGGTTAGGTGTTGGATATTTTTTTGTCTTCTAGAGGTAACCTAACCTAGGTTTTGAAACCTCCAAAATTGGGGTTTTTCCTATGTGAGAGAATATTTGTCTTCAATTGTGACTAAATTGCCCATGACAATTTTTTAAAATTCCAACACTACCCTAACTTGACATTCTGATTCAACGAACTTTCCAAATAATAATAATTTTATAAATAATTATTTATATGCTTACACGAATAATTATTTTATAAATAATAATTTTATATAAATAATTATTATTAATAAATACTTTATAAAAGAAGAAGGAAAATATGTAGAAGGGCATTTTAACCTCCTCTAACCTAACTTAACTTAAATAAACCTCATTTAACCTAACCTTCATTGAACCAAACAACATTATAACCTCTTCTAACCTAACTTAAGTAAACCTCACTTAACTTAACCTTCGTTGAACCAAACAAAGCCCAAAACCATGGTTTAAGCAAAAACGGGATTATCTAGAAAATATCATTGTTTGGGATCTTTTTACCAAAACCATGGTTTTGACACAAAAGCACTTATTTTTTGGCATCCAAACACACACTAAATGTCACTGCTCCTCATGCCTGTATTAGAAACACATAATAATTACTTTATATATAAAGGGAAGAAGACAAAACAATATTGTCAAAATATATAAAAGATAGGTAAAAGTGGTGAATTTTAATAATTCTACATTGACTGATTTAAAATTTTGAAATATTGATAAATATATGAAATTACATAAGTGCCCTTACTTTTTTTTAAAAAAAAATCCCCTAAAACCACTTGACAGCTACCGACCGTGGGAGTTTTTTTTTTTTTTTTGAATTTCTCAAGTAAAAATTGTCAATATAATACATGAGTTGTTAATAGTGATACTAAAATTGTAAACGGTGGCCTAGTATATTTTTTTTCTGAATTTTTCAGGAAAAAGTTGTCAATATGGATACTTGAGTTATTAATAGTGATATCAAAGTTGTAAACGGGGTATTTGTTAAATATTTCCTAATAACTTTCACCGAAGCTTTGACTGTCTAATATTGGTTTTATATTTCTCAAGCAAAAGTCGTCACTATTGATACTTGAGTTGTTAATAGCGATACTAAAGTTGTAAAAAGGATATTTTTTGAATATTTCTCTAGTGGACGGTCACCGACAAGGACACCAAAGCTTCGGCGGCCAGCAAAGGGTTTTAGGAATTTTTTTAAAAGAAAATGTAAGGGCTTTTATGTAATTTCACACATTAGCCAATATTTCAAAATTCCAAATCAGTCAATATGGAATTATTGAAATTCAACACCCGTATTTGTCTTTTACATATTTTGATAGTATTTGTTTGGCATTTTCCATATAACTAATTATTTTATATAAAATATTAAAATTACCACATATAAAAGTGATTAATTAAAGGAGTTTATTTAATTAATTAAAAAAATTTTTAATTGGTTACCTATATTAGGTACAAAAAATTAATAATTTAAACAAAACATATTATAAGGTTAAGGTGGATCCAACAAGTATTTTTCCAATACATCCAATGCCCTACAGTATTTTGTAGTGCACCCAACACCCTAAATTGTTTTTTCGGGGCATTCATCACACTAAAGCACTTTTTCCGCAATTTTGCATTTTAACAATTTAGATAATTTAGGGTGCTAGATGCACCTAAAAAATACTTTAAAGTATTAGATGTATCACGAAATTGTTTATGGTACTGGAAAAAAATATTTTAAGTTGCTTGATGCATGTACAAGAAAAAAATACTTTTGCATTGAATGCACTTAGAAAAATACTGCAAAATACTGGATGCACCTTAATTTTATATTATATTATGAAATATGATGTACAAGAGGGGGGAGTGATAGGTCGGAGAAGCTAGTACCTAGTAACTAGGGTTAAAAAGCAAAAATGCCCATGTGTATTTTTCAAATGGGCACTCAGCACCAAATACTTTTCTTGGGTGCGGAAATGCCTATCAACATTCCAAAAGGGCCCAAAAATGCCTTGTCTATTAAAGTAGGAGACACTGACAGTTTGTTTAAAGACTTTTGACCCAAGAAGGTGAGATGGACGCTGAGTTGGCAATGAAAAATGTCATAGTGGCAACGAAGATCTAAAGTGAGAAACGGAGTGAGAACACATGACTTAAATGGTATTAAAAAAACAGAAAAAAAAAACCATTGAATGAGGAAAAAAACATCAAGTTTTTCCATCCCTCCATCAATCGATTATGGGTTTGGCTTTGGTTCTTTACCCCAAAAGAAAAGGAGGTCCTTTTCTTTTTCCTTTTCTTTTGGGGCATAGGAGAGAAACCGGATCCATCGATTACACTCATCTTCCAATCAATCCCACACATCCTTTGTCACCCCATGCCACCACCACTCCCCACTCATTTTTGCGACCTTTAACCAAAACTTCACCTTCCTCGCTGTTCTTGCTGCCCACACCAGCTTGTCCCATTCCCAATTCTCTGTCCAGAACCCCGCCTCTCTGAAGAACATCGACATGTCATTGCTCAACAGCGAAACATCTCCCTTGTGATCCACAAAGTATCAGCTCATATAATCCAGAGCCGTGCCCCTATCCCAAGCCAGAGTCCCACAAGAAGGAAGGGTTTGGTGGAGGATGTTATTGTGCTCTGTTCAATTTCAAATAAGGTGTTGACCAAGAAGCCATCAGCAAGAGAGTCTAGATCGATCTTGAAGATGCTCGGGAAGATTGAGACCATTGATCAGAATTGTACTACACCAAGGATCAAATCCTTCAAATCTTGGTGCTCGCTTGAAACCTCTCGGTCCAAGAACTTCAAGAACTTCATTAGCAAAAGGGTATGTGATCAAAGAGGCAAGTAGCGGTGGCTTCGATGGCGCTAGCGAGTTGAAACACAACGATTTGAGGGCATCACGGAGAGAAGGAAGAGATCAAGAAACTGAACTAGATTTGAACAGCAAGAGGAGTAGTGTTGTGGCAGGGATCGATGAGGTTGTGTTGGGAGATGGGAGGGAGGAAGATGCAATGAATGGAGGAGGAAGGGAGAGATTCAAGGAAGGCAATGGTGTCGGATTCAATGGACGGAGATGAAAAACCATTAAGATTTTCCACTTGCCACGTCGCAACAGTCAAAATGGGTCTCAATATGCATCTAGACAATGAAGTGGGCCCCACGTGACAAAACTAACGGACGTTATCCTGCTTTGACGAATGTGGCATTTTTTAGCCTATTTTTAATGTAGATAGGCATTTTTACCTCCAACAAAAATATATGGCGTTAGGTGCCCATTTGAAAACAGCACATGGGCATTTTTGCCCCTTAGCCCTAGTAACTATTATGTGTATGAGCAGTCAGTCACTAAGATTATATATAATATTAAAGTATCACATGGATAGATTTGGATAATGGATGCTTTTGTTGCGTTTATGTTTTCTGTGATCTTTTGGGGGGAAAATAGTAACATCAATGATTGAGAAGTAATAGGCCATTGATTATTAAATCGATCGAGGAAGGACAAGAATAAGAGAAAATTATAATTAAGGACCTTTTGATAAAAAATAATTACGCTTAAGCAGTCAAAATTAATAAAATTTTAAAGGAGAACGCCACTGTTGTTTTGTTTAAATTAATTTTTTTGGGTTGACAAAAATGCCCATCCCTTTTATTTATTTTTTCCATACGCATCTTTTTTATAGGTATGATCTTTAATTATTTTAGTAATTAATTTTGACAATTTTTTAATATTCAAATTTTTAATTTTGACATCATTTAACTTTAGTTTTGTCAGGATTCATATTTTATTTTTCAAGAATAAAAAACACCTAAGAGTCAAGCCCCGCAAAAACTGAAGTTGAGAACTAAAAAAAACTTTAAAAAGCCAATGAGCATTGAAAATATTAAATTTGAGTATTGAAAAAATTGAAAATAAAAGTACTAAAAGGATTAAAAATGAGTATTGAAAAATCAAAATTGAGCATGGAATAAATTGAAAAGTTAAGTGCTAAAACAATTAAAAAGGTTTGATATTTTTGTAAGCTCAGCAAAACTTTAATTTCAACAAAAAGAAGTAATTTGGAGGTAAAAATGAGAGATCAAGTCATCCCACAAGTAATAAAGTTCAGATATTTGGGATCAATTTTGTAAGAAGATGATTGATGGAGATGTTAATCATAGAATTTAAGCTGTGTGGTTTTAATGGAGAAAAACTATCGGAGTTATTTGTGATCGAAAAGTACCGGATAAAGTAAAAGGGAAATTTTATTGTACTGCTATTCGGCCATCAATGCTTTATGGTAGCGAATGTTGGGCTTTGAAGGGGCTACATGAGCACAAAGTGGAGGTTGCTGAGATAAGAATGTTGAAATGGATGTGTGGTCATACAAGAAAGGATAAGATTCATAATGAAATTATACGAGGAAGAGTTGGAGTGGAATCTATTGAAAAAAAAATGATAAAAAATTGTTTGAGGTGTTTTGGGCATGTACAACAAAGGCCATTATATGCACCCGTGAGGATGGTAGATCAAGTTGTTTGGAGCCCGATTAAAAGGGGTAGAAGAAGACCGAAGAGAACATTCAATGAAATTATTGAATGAGATCTCTTAGTTAACAATTTATCTCAATATTTAGTTTTTGACAGAACGCGATGGCACCGTTTGATCCATATATCCTACCTAACTTAGTGGGATTAAGGTTCTGTCGTCGTCGTCTTCGTCGATCCTATTCCTCCTTGGTGAGTAGTAGATGAATTGATTAATTTAATAGCATCAGATTCATGGGGGGGGGGAACAACATCAGATTCAATTATGAGATTCATAATTCATAAAAGCAAGTAGAATTACGGGAGCCTCAAAAAAGATAGAAGACATGGGCAAGAGTCATGATTGTCTCTAATTAAAGAGCATGTAATCTGGGGGTGGGGATCAAGGGTGATCTCGGTAAATATCTTGGGGTGCCACTCTTACATCGCAGGAGTACTAAAGCCGTTTACTTCCCCATCATACAGCGTGCAGCAAAGCGGTTGTCAGGTTGGAAAGTGAGGTATCTCACCATGGCAGGCGGACTGTATTAATTAAGGCGGTCTTATCAGCCTTGCCTAGCTATCATATGCAAACCGTGCTGCTGCCCAAAGGCATTCTTGAGGAACTAGAGAAGATCAGTCGCAGCTTTCTATGGAATCAAGACCACCAGGGGTGAAAAATGCACCTTATCTCCTAGGATCAAATCAAGCAGCCTAAAGAAGCGAGCGGCTTAGGTATCAAAGACCTACAAAGACAACACTTTGCTTTTATCATGAAACTTTGCTGGGGCATTTTAACCCAACCTGAAGCCCTTTGGGTTCGCTGCTTAAAAGGAAAGTATGGATGTGGGGATAGTGTGTATCCTATGGTTTGCAAAAAAGCTAATTCCTCTCGTGTGTGGCATAGCATTGCTACTGTTTGGGACACCTTTTATAGTGGAATTGGTCGAATCTTGTGTAGTGGGGATACCGCTAATGTATAGTGGGATTTATGGACACCGCTTGATGAACCCCTAATTCAGTTTGTTGATCATAACTTTCATTGTTTAGATCCAAGTGCCAAAGTTAGGGATTTTGTTTTACCTACTGGGATGTGGAACACTTCAAAATGGAGGGATTTTCTCCCAGACTGGGCGATCAATATTGTACTTCAAATACCCCCTCTCCGTGAACCTGGAGATGATCCTTTCTATTGGAGGAATGCTTCCGATGGTAAATTTAGTGTCCGAGCGGCTTATAACTTCATTTCTACTCAGCGAGATCGGAGTAGTTCGGTTCTATGGAAGAAAGTGTGGAAGTTACCTGTTCTGAAGAAAGTGAAGATGTTTTTCTGGCAGATTATCCATGAGAGATTGCCTACCAATTCAGTCATAGCTAGGAGAGGTTTACCAGTCAGTGAGGAATGTCCGTTTTAGTGTGAGCGTACAAAATCCATTATACACATCCTTTGTGACTGTGAGATTGCGAGAACAGTGTGGTTATATTTTATTGCCCCTAACCATCGTTTTAGTTTTTTTCGATCTGATTTTCAGGTATGGCTCAAGGATAATCTGTCTTTCTCATTGGGAAAGACTTATTATCATCGTTGGCCGTGGATTCGGATCTTCAGCATCATCTGTTGGCTTTTATGGAAGAACAGATGTAAGGGCATCATGGAGGGCATTCGTGCTTGACCCAATGAACTTATTCATGGGGGCCTTTACCAGATCATGGAAGCCAGCACTTCGGATACTTTGAAGCACCAGCTCTTCTGTTATACTGATAGAGATGACCACTCATGGACATTGCCACCGGAAGGATATGTTCGCCTAGATACAGATGGATCAGTTGATGCTCAACACAATGCAGCATGTGGAGGCCTTGTTCAGGATCATAAAGGCAACTAGGTCTTTGGCTTTCAACGTAGACTAGGATTCACTTCACCTACTACTGCTGAGCTTATGGCCTTATGTCAAGGCCTTCAACTATGCAGGCACTATGGATTTCAGAGAGTTGTTGCTTACATAGATTCTCTTGAGGCATATCATCTGGTTATGCGGGATAGCGGACTTCATCATCCACTACGATTGGAGATTAATATAGTTCAGGATTTACTTTACTCCGAATGGGACATTGAACTTCGCTATACATCGCGAGATATGATCAAGTGTGCTGATTACCTAGCCAAGGATGCTCATACCTTAGTTCAACGTTTGGCTATCTTGCCAATTCCCCATTCGAGGTGTCTGCCTATCATGCAGGAAGATCCTCTACCTGATATTTGATGACTAGTGTATTTTGTTGTATTTACTATCCAAGCTAGCTTGGCCACTCTATGTATCAAAAAAAAAAAAAAAACAAGAGCACATAATCTTGACAAAATTAAAAAATGGACCACTTGCATCAAAGGACACGCATGATATCCATGCAGATTTTAGAGATTAAGAACTCCATAAAACCGTATTGACATTGAAACCCAAAAAGTTTTATATATACAATTTACTATTCTACAATATTTTTATTCTACTTGATAGGTGAGTTGCTATTAACATTTAATTTCTTGTAGAACTAAAAATGCTCCTCTATTATTGAATTCTCTCCCCCAATCTTTATTGTAGGTTGAATAATTTAAAGGACACGCATCAAAGGACACTTGCACCAAAGGACACGCATGATATCCATGTAGATTTTAGAGATTAAGAACTCCATAAAATCTTATTGACGTTGAAACCCAAAATGTTTTATATATACAATTTACTGTTCTACAATATTTTTATTCTACTTGATAGGTGAGTTTTTATTAACTTTTCTTGTAGAACTAAAAGTGCTCCTCTATTATTGAATTCTCTCCCCAATCTTTTAGTGTAGGGTGAATAATTTATGCAACTTTTAATATTTGTTTGGTTCGAGTGAAATGGAAGAAAGAGAAATTTCTTAATGACTTTTTCCTTTGCTTTTCTCCCACTTATTCTTTCTATTAAAAATTGGGCAAAAATTCCCCATTAAAAAGTTTATCGATGCTAGGAACCTGAATTAGAGTACTGACATGACATTACGTGTGTATAAAAATTTAGGATTAAGGTGTAAATTTATCAATGATTTGTGCTCGTTTGGAATAATTTATTTTTGGGTAATAAGTGCTTATAAATCGTGATTCACATTATACGAAGTAAGTATGTGATAGGAGTTTTATCTCGACTTGCGTAATAAGGACTTATTGTCCAAAAATAAGAGATACCAAACATACACGAAGTTTTGTCCAAAAATCATATGGCATAAATACGTTTTAAAAGAGGCAAAAATACTAATGAACAATGAAAAAGGGTGCACCCAATATAAAACCGTTACATTTTACCTAACGCCGTTAGGGATTTTCTTCTCTTATAATTTAACGTGGTTTTTAAAGCAATAATCACTGGGATGATTCCAAGCTGCTGTTTTATCCATTTTTAAAGCAATAATCAAACAGCAATCATATCAGTCTCTTCTTCCTCAGTAGCAGCCGGACAGCACAGGAGGATTACAAAGAATTATGATTATGATTATACCTGATACGCCATCTTTAATTGAAATTTTATATTTACAGGAGGAACATGCTCTCTCCTCATCCTGCTCATGTGGCACATGGGTATAGTTCGAAGGTGAGGCAGGGAGGCCACATGATCCTACAACAAAACTCTTAATTTTTTTCAACAGGGACCCATTCACTGACTGTTCGGATCTTCCATCGTAACAAGATTCCAATCCAATGATTTTGCTGTCTCCAACTGTGAAACCACATTCCCATAAGGCTAGCTTTCAGATTTCATGGATGGACAGGATTTAAGGATTCTGAGGGATGATGAGTAAAACGCCACTGAGGAGATCTGCTTCCACTGAACGGAACTGGCCTTGGCAACACTATGGTCTTTCTCATTAACATCAACATTGGAAGAACCCAAGTCCTCACAGTTACCACCATTGACAGTTCTGAGCCTTAATTCACAAAAATTAGATCCCTCATATATCCCCACTTTCCAACTTTCATTTATTTGTTATTTTATTACGTTATTTTTCCATTATTTTAATCGTCATCCCAAATCTTTGTCATTGATCAATGATACTAGGTTAGTTTCGGACTTCAACACGCAAAGTAAATGTGGATGGGAGCCGTTAGCTGAAGAAAAAAAAAACAAAGAAAGAACTACTGGAGCACTCCTTTATATATATATATATATATGTTGGGGAGCCATTATCATGCCGCTATTCAGACTTGACGACATGGAAGGAAGAACAAGGATTCTCCTCCAATCACTTCTACAACACTCTCCACTTGAACTAAAGCTTACCTTCTTCACTCTATTGTGCTTCATCATCGCCATCTTTGTGCTCAGACTCACAAGAACAAGAAGAAACCAACTGAATCTGCCTCCTTCACCACCCATGTTTCCATTAATAGGCAATCTTCATCAGCTAGGCACTCTGCCTCACCGTTCTCTCACAGCTCTCTCCCACAAATATGGCCCCCTCATGTTTCTCCGATTGGGTCAAACTCCAACTCTTGTGATTTCCTCTGCTGACATGGCCAGACAGATGACAAAATCCCATGATGTCGTTTTCTCAGACAGGCCTCAAACCACAGCTGCAAAAATAATTGTCTATGGATGCATAGATGTGGCTTTCTCACCCTATGGTGAAGAGTGGAGGCTCAAGAGGAAAATCGCTGTTCTTGAACTTCTCAGTCTTAAAAGGGTCCAATCCTTTCAGTACATCAGAGAGGAGGAAGTTGCAGATCTGGTTAACAAGATTGGAGAAGCGTGTCAAGAGAAGAAAAATGGGACTTCCGTGAACATGTCTCAGTTGATTATTGCAACTTCAAACAACATAGTAAGCAGATGTCTTCTTGGACAGAAGTTTGACACAGCAGATGGTAAATATAGCTTCGGAGACTTAGCAAGGAAAGTGATGGTTCATATGACAGCTTTCAGTTTTGGAAACTTCTTCCCTTCATTGAGATGGATGGATGTTGTTACTGGATTAATTCCAAGAATCAACGCTACGTTTAGAGAAATAGATGCTTTCTTGGATGAGGTGCTTGCTCAACATAAATCAGCAAGAAGGAATGAAGATGAAGATCACAAGTCTGAAAAGAAAGACTTCATTGATATTCTCCATCAACTTCAACAGGACGATCTGCTTGACTTCGATTTCACACAAGCTGACCTCAAAGCGATGACAATGGTATCTCTCCTTTTCTCTAAATTGAAAAAGAAAATTATCATATATTTATATATAAAGCACACAAGTTAGTCTTTCATGTTCTAAACAACAGAAAATCTAGTTTGTACCAGCTTGAACATGTTTCATTGTCACAATTGTATCAGGATATGTTCGTCGGAGGAAGTGACACAACTTCAACAGCTCTGGAATGGGCTTTTGCAGAGCTAATGAAGAATCCAAGAATAATGAAGAAAGCTCAGGAAGAGGCGAGAAGAGTAGTTGGTAATAAGTCAAAAGTGGAAGAAGATGATGTGAGTCAAATGAAGTATTTGGAATGTGTAGTCAAAGAAACTTTAAGATTACATCCTCCTCTTCCTCTTTCGGCTCCAAGAGAGACAAGATCAAGTGTGAACTTGGGAGGGTACTATATTCCTCCAAAAACAACTGTGTTTGTGAATGTATGGGGAATTCAGAGAGATCCTGAATTTTGGGAAAGACCAGAAGAGTTTGTGCCAGAGAGATTTGAAAACAAACCACTTGATTTCAGAGGTCAAGACTTTGAATTTGTTCCTTTTGGTGTTGGAAGGAGGGGATGCCCAGGGATTTCATTTGGGCTTGCATCACTTGAGTGTGTGTTAGCTAATCTTTTGTATTGGTTCGATTGGAAGCTTCCTGCTCAAGACATAGATATGAGTGAGTCATACGGACTTACTGTTAACAAGAAAGTACCAATTTATGTTCAACCAACGCCATATTCAGTAGAATATAAGTTCTGATGGTCCCCGTTAATGAATTGTCTGTTAAATTTGTGGTTTTGTTTAAAAAGAACTGTTTGCTGATAAGTTGTTGTCTGTGGTTAAGTTGCCAACAGGGGATGCTCTGTTTCTGCTTGAATTGTAGGCGTTGTTGTCCTTGTTTTTAGGACTTGCTTGTTTATGAAAATAATCAGTGCTCTCTCATGCCCTTTGATTCTTGGGTTTGAATTGAATCTTTGCTAATTCAGTTTTTGTAACTGAAAGCTCTCATGTTCGCTAAATTTTAAACCCAAGTTATTTTTTTTATAGTTTAGATTATAGAGTTTAGGCGAAATTATTTATTTTAGGGAAAATTAGAAGAAAAGGCCTAAAAAATAATATTTATTGAGGAGGATCATAAAAAATGTAATTATTTAAAATGATAAAATTTTATAATATAAATTTAAAAATACAAAATTACACATTTACACCTAATATCTTTAGCATTCGCATGGAAAAAAAAAAAAAATCTCAAAACCCCTTCTTCCCAAGTTGACGCCATTATCTTCTCTTTGAGGGAGTTACATCTATGAGATGAAAGCACAGTGAAATTATGAGTGGTCCACGAGATATTAATAAAGTGGATGGTGGAGGAAGAAGGTTCATATACTGTGTAGAAGAAGACGATATTGGAAGTGAAGGGGATGATGTGGAATTTCAGAGGAGACACCAGGCTATATTCTTGGACGTGTTGCTGGTGGGTGCTTGATGTTCATGATTGGCTATTAAAAGCCGTTTGTTGAAGAAGGGAGGAAAATACAGGTAGAACTGTAGAAGACGATTTGAGTTTTCAAATTTTTGGGGCAAAAGGTTTGGAGGGTATTTAAGCATTTTTATTTTTTAAATGTATATTTTGATGTTTAGTCCTCTAAAATAATAATGATTTGTATTATCTTTTACAATAAATATTAATTTTTTTAGGCCCTTCAATCTATTTTTCTCTTTATATAAAAGGTATGCAGAGACTATTTGGTGTTTGATTATCATTATTAAAAAAAAGTGATTGTTTAATAAATTACTCCTCTAGTTATATTTATAAGGTAAAGAGATAATATTTTGGGAAAATCTTATTAAAAACCTTTTAAAATATGCAAATGCTGAATTAGGCCTCGAAATATAACAAATTCTAATTCACTTCAAGTAACCTAATTCAAAATTTTATAATTGAACGATTTCACCTATGTGTCCTATTTTATCACTCTGTTGCTTTCTCATTCTTCTACCTCCCATCTTGTTTTCTTCCGCAATGCCCATCAACCTCATCCTCTCCTCCATTTCTCTCTCATTCAATTTGTTGTACTCTGCCCAACCTCACGTCTTTTGTTCATCATACTTTTTCTTTAAACCCATTCACTGTCTTCTTTGATTTCATGCCGTTATGAAAGAGGTGCTCAATAATAAAAGCATTGAAAGCGCAATTTCTTGTAAATGAATGAATTTATCAACTTATGTAAAGAAAAGATAGAGTTATAATCAATATGTAAGATTCATTGAAATTCTCGATTATGGAATTTTAATTTAATAAAAGAAAAAAGTGGCTTCATTGCTAACAAGTCATGGAATGGCTGCGAAATGTGGTTGGGGCTTCTTGTAATGACATAGGAACCCGTCTGCATTATCAAACACAAACATAAATGAATGATCATCTATTTGACTTCAATCAATTAAATCCGGCCTCTTCTCTTAGGATTAGTCATTCGATATGCGGTCGTTTGATTCTTAACACATAGTAAGATATATAAAATGATACTCTGATTTCAAATATCTAAAATACAACAGAATTAAATTTGAATCAAAGATATAGTGTAGTGAGACTAGAACAAGACTTGAAGGGGAAGAGGAGAGAAGATGGATGGAGAGAATGACTGAATTAGACATAGAGAATAAGAGGGTATATAGGTAAAATTACTTAATTATAAAATCCTAAATTGAGCTATTTGACCTGACTAAGAATATGTTAAGTTTAAAAGCCTAGTTTATAATTTGAGTATTGCAAATGACTTTAAATGGGATTTTACCTAATATTTTTTTATCTTATTTATAAGTTACGTCATTAAATTTTTCATATGAACATACCATTTTACTTTTCATTTAGAGTAAAAAAATCAAACCACCTCTCTATTTTTCTTTTATTACACGGACCTCCCTTTTATTTTAAAAACTCATATAAATTTCTCTTGAAATCATAATATATTTTACAAAAATCTCCCTTATATTTTTAATATTACTTTTCCATCCATTCAGTCGTAAGTGGACAGTTAAGTTTAACTCTCAAATTTTTTTTTTTTTTTACTAAAATACCCCTTTTTAACATAAGGATTGTTTAAACATTTATATTTAAAAAAACCAAAAGATGGTTCTAATATATATTTTTGAAAATTTTTAATATATTATAAAATTTATTTATTTTGATTTCTCATCCTATTTATGCAAACATGTTTATTTTGGATTTTTTTAAATGGACAAAAACATATTTCAAACACATACTTTTGGTATCATATAGTATAAATAATTTAAGTTTAAAATAGGGAAAATAATATTCAAGTTCTGCACAAAAGAAAAAATGTAGAAATTGTCCTATTAACAAGTCTAGTGGCTTTAATTGACAAGTCTAAGGGCATCATTGACAAGTCTAGGGAACCATTTTTTTTTTATTTTTTTTCTCTTATATAGGACCTGAATATAATTCTTCCTTTAAAATATTATATAAATTATTCATCTCTATGGCCATTGCTTTTTTTTTTTTCCCTGAAGTTTGCAAACGTTCAAAAAAGATTAGGGATTTGACATGATAAAGGGAAAATCAGTAAATAAAATTTATTTTAATATAAATTTTAATTTTTAAAAAAAATATTTTTTTTTTGAATCTTATTGGAATATTTTTAACGGAGTTAATGATTTGCACCTAAGTGTATGTTTTTAAAATAAAGGGGAGGTTGGTGTAATTAGAGCAAAATAGAAGGGTGATTGATGTAGTTTAACTCTTATATTCACTACTACAAAGTATAGATTTTACGTCCCTAAAAGACGTCCCTTTTTAAAAAAAAAGGAAGTAAAAAACAAAGACGGTGACATTTTTGTAATTATGGGTGAGAACTGAATAACTTTAGACATCCCCAATTTAAATAGGAACGTCTAAAGTGTAACTTTACAAACTTTCGATATCCCTATTTGAATTGGGGATATCAACATCCCCTATATACATTGGGAACGTCTAAAGTTTTAAAAAAAAAAAATTTAAATGAGAGACATCTTTGGCATCCCTCATATATATATTAGGGACGCCATATTGGCATCCCTGATGATACATCAGATGGCGTCCTTAATATATTAGGGACACCAAAATGGCGTCCTTGATGACATCAGGGATGCCCTTTGGCGTCCCTATATATATGAGGGACGCCAAAGGGTGTCCCTGAATTTTTTTTTTAAAAATGACTTTAGTATCCCCAATTTAAATTGGGGATATCTAAAGTCACGTCTAAAGTAAAAATAAAAAATAAAAAAAATAAATGGATAATTTTAGGAGTCCCTAAATTAAATTGGGGATGCCAAAAATAATTCAAATTTTTACTGACAGTTTTTATTTGTCAGTTTTATACTACTTTTACACTCATCTTTCTCTTTCCATCGCTGCAAACACAAGAGGAGTCACTACCACCACGCCTTTTAACTCTTGCTTCTTCTTTATATGCTCTTTTTACTCTTACTTCTTCCTTTCTCTCTCTTTTTTTCACCTCCAGATCTGTTATGCTTTCTTACCATTTTTTATTATTTTATCCTCTTTCTCTTTTTTCTTTGGGTTTTCTTTCTATGTTATCTTCTAACTCGTGTTATTATGGCTTGTAGATCAAGACTCTAAAACATGCTTCATGGCCACATTCCAGCTGAGAAAACGAGGTTCATCTCTCCCTGTCGCTCTTCTCTATTCATTATTACGAGAAAATTAATTTCAATAATAGAAGGAGATAAGTTTTTGCAACTAATTCCTCTTATTGTTTTCATCTTCTGCCTATGAGATTTCAGCTTTGGAGTTATTATTGTGTAAATTTTGGATTTAGATTTCAGATACTAGATTTATAATTTTATTGATGATGATTTGTGAATTCTGGTTTTAAATACTGTTTAGTCCAGATCTGTAATATAAACGATTTTTTTTTTTTTTAAAAAGCACTTTAGGCGTCCCCAATTTAAAGTGGGAACATCTAAAGTGTCATTGTAGCACTTTAGACTTCCCTTTTTAAAATGAAGACATCTAAAGTCCAGGCCTTAGACATCCTTTTATCTGCGGACATTATTGTCATTTTTTACTACGTCACTCATATAGACGTCCCCTTGTTTTCAGACATTAAAAGGTTTAAAAAAGGGACGTTAAAAACGTTTTTTGTAAGAGTAATTTATTATTGTGTAGACTTTGTTCCTATAAGATATAATCTATTAAGTTAGAGTAAAATTCAAGAATAGAGGGAGTATTTAGTTACTTTTAACCTTTACGAGAAACTAATATGACACTCCTAATAGTTTTATTAGGTTTTGAATCAGCTCCCTCAATTTTTATTTCTTTTTATCCTATCCTTGTGTTTCATTATGTTATATTAAAGGTGCAAGTGCTTCCGTTAGTAAATACTCCAAACACCAAACACTGTTGGTGCATATTGGGAGACGGTGAGGTGGCATTTAAGAATCTGCCCGTCCCCAAATCATATCAATACTTGCTTTTTAAATTTTTGGGGGCCCTCACCCACGGCCTTTTTTTTTTTTTTTTTTTTGTAATATAACTATGCATTCTTGATGAGAATGTATAAGTTACAAAATGTCATAGTAATATATATATATATATATATCTCCTGTAAAAGATAAGAAAGGTGACAAGGAATTATACGTGTCCTAGTAATAATTTTTATATGGGAACTCCTAAGAAGCTTAGGGTGAATGGGAAAAGTAGTTGGATGGGGCAATATAGATTGGTTAAGTATGAAGGTTAGGCCATCCCATAGAGATTGTAGTTGGAAGTGCAAAACACCTAGTCGAAGTGATAGAGTAAATGCCCTTTCATGAAAGGTGTGGTGGTCAAAATATATCTTTATAATTACACAGCCACGTCAGCTTTATATGTTTTGGGGATGGGTGGTTTCACGACCTTACCGTCTCAACATGCATTAACGGCGTTTTACTAACAGAAGGACTTGCCCCCTTTTTGCTACAAACAAAGGCTTCGTGGCCTAAAAAATAGAAGTCCGATTAGGGGATTAGATCCCAGATACTCATTATTCACTAAAGTCAGCTCAAATGACTCGAACAATTCTTAAACAGATAAGATTTAGTTAAACCTTCTCTTCCTAATATATCAGCAAGATGATTTCACTCCCTTGTAATATGTTGGATTTCTATCTCCCAAGACAAAATGAGGAATTTCTGAATTTGAAGAATAGGGTTAATATAATCTTTGATCACTTAAATTTGGCCTCATTTTGGTTTTGGTCTATCAAGTTTCAAATTATAGGTTTTGATCCCTCAAGTTTCATTTTATTTAAAGCATTGGTCCTTATAACTCAATAAAAATTTGGTTCATTTTGCCGTTAGAAAGACCAAAACCAAAATAGTTTTAAAACTTAAGGAACTGAAACTAAAATGAAGTTAAACTTGAGAGAATAAAGATGGTATTAACCCATCTGCATATATAGCATGTTACACAATCCGCTAGTCACTTAGTTCCACAACATATCTATTAAATCCTTTGTGTTTGAGTCAAGGATAACCCTCTTGTCAATTTACTGATGAGAGGGTGTGATCATGACCACCCTCTTAACCATGTTATTATGCAGATTAGAGATTTATTATATGCTAGATTATTTGTAGGTTTGCGTCATATGTGTGGAGATGTTGTTCGATGGGCTGACTATCTAGCTAATGAAGGCCATAAGAATGAGTTTAAGATGGTGTTTGTACCGAAAGTCCCATATAGCTGTTTAAGTATGTTTTTAGAAAATAAGATTTACTTGTCCTAGGTATTGATAACTAGGTTTAGATCCTAATTCTTTTATCTCAAGCTATGGTTGCCTTTGTATCTTAAAGAAAAATGATAACCCTCTTGAATCCTAGATCCCATGCAAGCATTAGACCCTTAAACACAGCCCATTATTCTACCTGAAAGAGACTACGCGGTCCAAGAACATGTGTAAAACCCACAATCCAAGTCTGTGGCTTGCCCCTTTAACATATCATAATGAAACATAAGAATTCTATAAAAAGAAATAAAGTTGAGGGATTTTATTCAAAACTTAATAAAACTATAAGGACTACCATATTAGTTTCCCTTAAATTTTATAATATCTTCATGGCTACTTTGGTTTTATGATATTCTCTTTTCATTTATCACCCCTTGGAAACTATGCAAAAAAAAACTTTTCAAAATAATAAAAAAAATATTTTTTTTCATATTCTATTATTTTCAATAGCTTAAACAAACATCATAAAATTTTATACAAGTGATTTTTTTCCATGAATTCTTATTTTTTAAAAAAAAATAGGTCCTTAATCATGTTAGGGCAGAAGCAGAGGCTTCGGACTTGTGGTGTTCAAAACGCAGAACGAAGCATGACTATTAAGCATCATATCGTATTACTTCACTTACGGAAAAACGCAGATGCAAGCAAGGTTGTTAAGGTTTCAGGATCATATTCTTCCTTTATAAAGGGCCTTTTACTCTCATTCAGTTTCCCTCCCCCATTGTACCCCTTTATCTTCCTGCAATCTATTGCTGCTTGTGATGTTAGAAAGTGAAAAAACAATCCTTTTTTCAATCAGCATGAAGATGGTGCTTCCTACTTGTTGGCAAAGTCTGGAAAGAAACAAGAAAATATTTTGTTCGAGTCGCATCCGAAAACACTATTTTTAAGAGATATTCTGCAACCCAGCAGTGAATCAGAAACGGCATCATATAGGGCGATAGAATTAGCGGAAGATAAAGCAACTCTGTAGGAAATTACCGATGTTTCTATTTCTCTACTACAACTGATTTCACGATTGAGGTATTTATAGACAATAAATCAATGCCTTGAAGTGGTGCCTCTTGATGACTACACCTCTTCAATTAAAAAGTCATAACTATATATTAAATTCATGAACCAACACAAATCCCTTATAAGAACATAACTTCTCAAAACGCATCTCTTCATTTAAACATATTCCATAATATTGAAGATACTCTTTCTTTGACACTCCCATATGCAATATTTACAACAATCCCTCATATGTGTCAAAGAAAACACCATTAGCTTAGTTACACCCATGGATATAACCATTGTATCTGGTGATCCTTAGAACTATGAACAAAACCTAAACCAACAACACTTGGTACACAAAGATGTCATTGAAGCCTGCTTATATGAACCAACAAATCATTGGTGTATACCAGAGGCATTAATGGTTTGATTATACCCTCATATTTCCGTTGTTGACAATTGTTTTTCTCGTTAAGATGGGTTTATGCGTGCCTGGTGCATAACAAATACTCTAGAGATTTCGCCACGATCTCATAGGAGCGACCCCACTTCACATTCACAGAAGTGATTTCATATAAGTGTACATGCAATGAGCACACCATTCCATAGGATTATGAAATCATTAAGAGCTTTGCCAACCCTACCAAAATGCATTCTAACCCATTCCTATTGCTATAGGAAGAGACCAATAGTATGTTTCGTGCTAGTCAGAACTGACAAAAAATTTGTTCTTACCCATTGAACCTTCTTTATGAGATCATCAATCACAAAGGTTGAGTCACCATCATTGTCAATTACGATCCCTATGGGTTTTGTTAATGGATCTGATAGGTCTATTATTGACCTCATCAAATCGATTGAGATAACTCCATTACAATTTTTAAGCTAGCTTATTCACATCATATCTCAAATGATTTCACTTACATCATTGTTCTTTACACAACATCGACACTAAGTGTCGTTTCACACCAAACTTTTTGCTAAAAGGTTTTCAACATTCTTAGCCTCCAATTCTATATATTGCCAGAGTAATCAACTTTGACTCTCATAATATAGTCACTACTAGAAAACAGGGTTTTAACGTCCCCTTTTTTTGGCCTTTTAACGTCTGAAAACAGAGGGACGTTTATCTGAGGGTCGTAGAAAAAAACGTCAATAACGTCCGTAAAATAGGGGACGTGGAAGGTAGAATTTAGACGTCCCCAGTTGGAACTGGGGACGTCTAAAGTGGGACCTTAGACGTCCCCAGAATAATTGGGGACGTCTAAGGTGGACCTTAGATGTCTAAAGTGTCGCCACCCACTCTACCACGTCCCTTTTTTTATTAAGGACGTTGAAAGTTTTTTTTTTAAATGGACTTTTTATATATTACACTGTCTGGAAAATGTAAATTGCAGAAATAGGATTCCAACAACAGAATAAAACAACAGCAGTTCAGCAGAATGGAAACAACAACAAACACAGTGATCAACCCAAGGCTACTACTTGCCACACAAACTACACAACAATCTATATCCAAGTCCCCAGTTTGTACAATAACCAAGACTAAATCCAATCCATATCCAACAACAATAATGCTAATTATATGTACTACCACAAAAGTATGTCCTACACAAACTACTAAAGACTTTACTCTTCTGGTATACGTTGAAGAAGATGTCCAGCCAAAAAGTCTTTGATCATATTTAAGTCTTCATATGAGTAGGCATCTTCATTGTCAAAAATCTGTAAATTAGAAAATAAGCTTAGATGAAATAATGAATGAAGTGAATGAATTGCCATTGAATTACAACACCAAGAATATTATCCTCTAAGAATGAAGAAGCGATTACTTGTTCAAAATCTATCGTAATGCCACTCTGAATAATGTTAAACATATAAAGTAAGACATAATATCCACATTCCCAGCCACCAGGTTGTCGAGGGCACTATAAATGTTAAAATCAATAAAGGCATATCTAAAACGACCATCAATCAAAAGAACTTGATTTGAAACTACGTACCTTTGGAAACAACCATCTCGGATCTTTGCCACCTCTACGTTCGCGTGGCCCGCCAAGCGCTCGATACATCGTGCATGCCCTATCATTAAAATGAAAATCAACATAAATTAGAATAATTCATTAAGTCAAGAATCAAGAAGCAATGAAATACAAAAAATTAACTTACGTGTTGAAGACGCTTTTAGTTTCTTTGTCTGGTCTTCTATTTAAGGAATCAAACCAGTAAACAACGTGGGACCGAGGACAGACAACACAAAAACTCCAGTGATAACTATCACAACAAATACAGATTAAAATGAAGTTAGATAGCAAGGCAATTATTTATTAAAAATCTCAAATACACAAAATTAAAATGCGTACCCTTGAACAATCGGTGCTAGATAACAACGATACTCGCCCTCTGCCAATGTGAAGCCCACATAGTTCGTCCTTCTTTTCAATGTATTCCCAATCCTTGTCGTATGTGCAGGAGACAAGAACCCATATAAATCAACTCTTTGAGAGTCAATGCATATACGACGGAAGGAGCTATAATAGAATTAAAATGATAAATGTATTAGCTAGTTAAAATCAACTTAACTAAATGAAGGAAAAAATGGGAAATAAAAAACTTACAGGATTGCAAATTTGCCCCATCCAACATCTAGCTCCTCGAACTTAATGAACTATTTAAGATCTTGTTTATCAATTGTGAAGTGATACTTTGTTTCCTGGCCCACAATCCCTGTAGGCATATGCAAATCAATCTGGCGAATGCCTTTATAGATATGCTGCACTCGTGCTAAGAAGGGTCATTTCTCTGCTTCCTACTCGTTCTTTTAGAACATAAAAACACATACTGTTAGTAGGATGTCAACACATCTCAAGTAAAAGTGAGGTAGTTCCATACCATTGGAGGTGTTGGTGGTAACAAGCCAATAAGATGTACAGGCCAAAGGTTGAAAGATCCTCTCGCCTGAGCTATCGCGGCAACCTCGTCATCAGGAATAGGGATGGCTGTACCTTCTTCCCCCTCTCGAACACACATCACAGTCACCCTACGTAAATGCTGTGGAATTTGCTGATTATGGTGGGTAGTAGCTTCTATGTGAACAAGAGCATCTGCAACTACACGCAGCACTGGGGCATCCAAAGAGAGGATGGCAGGTTCTCCCTGAGCTGGAGTGGGAGAAGGGTCGCCAAGTGGTTCCTCCGCCGGGTTGTAACTTCCTTTGGTGCTGTAGAAGGCCGAGGATGAATGGGTTCTACGCTCGATAGTTGCCATCTGCGATTCAAACATCTTCATCATTTTAGCTCGTAGCTCAGGCATCAGCTCAAGACGTAGCTCTGGCAACAGCTCTTGTCGGAGTTTGTCGTGAAGGTTGGCCTCGAGCTCTTGTGAGACTTCCTGACGAATCTTGGTCACAAGCTCCCTACTGGGTTCAGCTTGTGATGAATAAGGATGTGAGGTTCAACCAAAATACTTCGTGACACGAACTCCCACTGCCTCCCATCAAACATGACCAAGGTGATTTGCCTTCCCAATTGCTGTTGACAAGATGTCCATCCGTCCACTTGGAGTGAACGAACCTTGGCTACTATGATCTTCCAGTTCATCCTGCAGCATAAAAGTTATCGTAAGCACTCCCAATATGAAAAAATAAGTTTGTACTTATGCTCTAACTACTTACAATTCTTGCAGCAACTCAGCAATAGTCGGATTTACGTACTTCCTACCCTTAAGCCTCCCTGCTTTCCATTTTTGTGACGTGGTGGAGGTGGCGGGGGCTGGACCACAACGGTAGGATCTGATGTGGCTGCTTCCTTCAATTTCTCCAACTCTTCTGCCATCATCTTTCGCTCAAGCTTCCGATAACCACCACGAGACATGTAATGTTGATAGTTATTAGCTGCTTGCCTCTCTGTATTTGCTGCACTTAATGCCTTTGAAAGGAAAACAACGAACACCGAATCAATAATGTCAACTATATTCAAATAAAACACTATGATGACAGAAATCTTACCAAAAAGTTTGGATCTTCTCATGATACTATAAACAACCTCCAGTCCTCTGGAGACAAAAACGGATACTCATGACATGGATCCTGACCCCTCATGTCCCCTCGAATGTAATCTCGTGTGAGCCTGTTCTTGATATCTTTCCATCATAGACGAACCTCCGTCATCCACTCCTTGTACATCTCTGTGGTGTCAGGGACATCATAGGTTTGCTGCAAGGTAAAAACATAAGTTAATTATATTTGAAGCGATAGGAATAAAGATATAATGCAGATGTATTGAAACTTATATACCAAAAGTTGTTGCCAAATCAAGTCTTTGGTTTTTGGTGGAACCAACTTCCAATTATCATAGGTAATGCGAACTTTGCTTCGAGCCAAAAAACCTACGTAGCTAATGAAATGGTCTTCCTCCGGACTAATTGGTTTCATATTTTCATCAAAGTCAATATGCAACCTCTCCTATTGATGGTGATGACGTGCTACCAATGCAGGCATTTTTGTACTGCCTCTAACCCTTCTTCTCGCAACTGGTTCAGGTTTCGCATCAGGTTCAGGCTTATTCATTTCATTGTCCCTATCACTTTGTGAGTCACCAGAATTGTCCATATTCCTGTAAGCACAAAAATCATTGTCAGATAGGTGAATAAATTGTAAGTAAATGAATAAACTAACTAGTTATAAAATAAACAACACACATTACTATTTTTTAAGTTAAGCTCTTACTCTATATTGTTTCCCATATTCCTTCACCATGATCATTTCTCACAGCATATTCTTCATCATCTACCAATTCTACTTCACTTGTTGTAGGTGGATTAATTGTGAAAAGTGGTGGTGTGTCATCAAGGTTGAAGATCGGATCACCATGCTTCTGTTTTTTACTTTAAAGTACAATAGAAATTTTTTTATTTGCGGGATCTGTGACATAAAACACTTGTTTCGCCTGGCTTGATAGAATGAAGGGCTCATCCCTATAACCTACTCTTTCAAGATCAACTGAGACAAATCCAAATTGTTGATCTATTACCACAGTATTATTGTTAACCCACTTACATTTGAATAAAGCAACTTTGAACTTGTTGTAAGTGATTTCCCATATTTCTTCTATCACTCCATAATAGGCCATGGATGCTAATATGGGGTTTTTGTCTTTCGAACTGGAAAAGTGCATGGCTTCAGCTTCTACCATCGCCCCACTATTTTGCATGGTACTTCGGTCATCTTGGTCTTTTGTGTAGAAAGAATACACGTTTATATCATAACCGCTCCAAGTAATGATCTGAAACGAAGGCCCCCAGGCTAGCCACTCTATTATCCCAGACACACCGGTCTCATGCAAAACCTTTTCCTCAAACCACTGAATGAATGTCTTGTTTTGCTCAATAGTAATCTACATGTCATTCTTCCTCGGATTCATGTTCTTCAATCTCTTTCTGTGTTCGTCTATGTACGGTTGAACTTCTGCCATGTTATTCAGGATATAAAGGTGTGCTTGCAACACCTCTTCACGAGGCATAGTCTTTACTTTCAGTCCTCGTGTTCCCTTGCTCCTCCCCTCTTCATGCCGAGATTGCTCCTTCTTCCCTGATAGATAATCGCTGCAGAAGTCCATGGCCTCTTCAACAACATACCTTTTAACTATTGAGGCTTCTGGTCTATAGGGATTTTTAGAGTATCATTTTAAGATCTTCATGTATCGCTCGAAAGGGTACATCCACCTCAGGTAAACTGGACGGCAGAGCCTTACCTCCCTTACCAAATGAACTATCAAATGCACCATTATATCAAAAAATGAAGAAGGAAAGTGCATATCTAATTGGGACAATATGATATAACCCTCAGCTTCCAGTTCATCCAGCTTTTCAGTGTCAATGACTTTGTTACATATAGCATTAAAGAAAACACACAATCTTGTCACAGTGCTTCGAACTTCATCTTTCATGATGCCTCTAATAGCTACTGGTAACAGTTGTTGCATCAACACATGATAATCATAGGACTTCATTCCCACTAACTTCAAATCGTCCATTGACACATACCTTCTCACATTCGAAGAATATCCTTATGGTACCTTAATTTCATGCAAACACCCACACAAACTTTGTTTCTCCGCTTTTGATAGTGTATGCGCTGCTGGCTCCATGTATGCCCTCCTACCATCATCTCTTAGCTGTGGATGTAACCGTTCTCTTCTTCCCATATCAACAAGGTCTAGTCTCACACTAATCACATCCTTGGTCTTCCCTGGAATGTGCAAAAGCGTACTGACAAGGCTATCACTAACGTTTTTCTCCACGTGCATTACATCAATACTGTGTCTCACGTCAAGACTACGCCAATATGGAAGATCAAAGAAAATTGATCTCTTCTTCCATATGTTCTTCTCACCCGAAGTCTTCTGATTCTTACCAAGTAAGACATTGATATGTTCAACCCGACTGTAAACTTCCTCTCCGGTTAATGCCTTTGGAGCCATTCCATGCTCCGGCAAGCCGTTAAAACGCTTTCTTAACCTACGATACGGGTGGAACCTAGGGTGGAACCTAGGAAGGAACCTCCTGTGACCAAGGTAGACCATTTTTCTTCCATGTTTAAGTTGGTGGAAGTGAGTGCCTGCTTCACAAATCGGACATGCTTTATGCCCCTTCACACTATACCCTGAGAGGTTTCCGTACGCAGGGAAGTCATTTATCGTGGTGAAAATCATTGCACGTAGCTTGAAGGACTCATTCTTATATGCATCAAACATATCTACGCCTTCCACCCACAACTTCTTCAAGTCCTCAATCAAAGGTACCAAGTAGACATCAATATCGTTTCCTGGTTGTTTTGGTCCAGAAATCATCATAGAAAGCATCACATACTTGCGTTTCATACAAAGCCAGGGAGGCAAGTTGTATATTACAAGGAGTACTGGCCACGCACTGTGTGTGCTATTAAGAGTTCCATACGGATTGATGCCATCTGTAAAAAGCCCAAGCCGAAGGTTTCTCGGCTCGCTGCCAAATTCAGGGAACATTTTATCTATATTCTTCCACTATGGAGAGTCAGCCGGGTGCCGAAGATATTTTCCGTCGGATATTCTATCATCCGAATGCCATCTCAACTTCTTCGCTTTTTTTGCAGTCTCAAACAAATGCTTAAAGCGCGGTATTATTGGAAGATACCACAGAACCTTTACAGGTTTCCTTTTAGTTGTCGCATCGCCACAACCACCATTTTTCCTCACTTTGTATCGTGCATTTTGACACTTAGGGCACTCACTCAGACCTTCATACTCATTTTTGTACAGTACACAATCATTAGGGCAAGCGTGAAGCTTTTTATACTCCATACCCATCGTAAATAGGATTTTTTTTGCCTCATACATATGATTTAGAAGCACATTATCGTCTGGAAACATATCACACAACAGTTCAAGCAGTAATGTGAAACTACTATCGGTCCACCCACAAGTTGCTTTTAAGTTCACCAAATGTAATGTTCCTGTCAGCCGTGTGTATTTACTCCCTGAGTACAACGGTGTCTCTGCATCACTCCGCAGGCTGTCATATTCATGCGACTGCGCAAAGGATTCTACCTCAACATCATGAATCATTCTCTCCATTGTATCTTCATCTATGACATCCACAGCTTCCTTCTTGTGCGACGGACAATCAGTTACTTCCTCACCATGCCATATCCACCTTGTATATCGAAGATTTATTCCATCACAAAGTAGATGATCCCTTATAACTTCAACATCCCGTCTTCTCTCATTTAAACAATTGACACAAGAACAAAAATACATGCTATTTCTGGCTGGAGCATTCCTTCTAGCATATTTTATAAAAACTCTTCAACCACATTCTCATATTCTTCACTCGTTCTCAAAGCATTCATCCAACTATGATCCATTTTATTACCACCTACGTCATTCTCATTTACACTCAAGTTAAGAATAATTGTCAACACTAGGAATGCCATTTACTATTTTGTTTTTCAAAATTTTGACAGCATTTCCCCTTAAAAGTGAGACATCCCAAAATCAAAATAACAAACCATCTCAGCTTAATTTAAATGAAACAAAACTTTAGCTTCTAGCACCAAGCACAAACATAATACACTTATATTTTAACAACCAAATTATTAAATCAGATATGTATCATGAGTGAGATATATGACATCAAAAAATTCTTCCCAAGTTCAATTAGCGAATGGCAAATCTCAACAGCAATATTATATTTTTCTTCCACACGACAATTTTTTGATTCAGAAGTGTTCCAAGATTGATCACACCAATGAAGTTCCAAAAATCCTAAGTCACAAATGGAATAGGTTTATGACAACAAATTAAAGTGGAACTCGAACAATTAATTCACACTCCAGGAGTCAATGATAGCAAGCAAATTCTAGCACTAAGTTACAACATGATTATTTATGTGTGTGTCTACACTAAGTATATATATTAATGTCTAGATTAATTCCTACCAAATTCTAGCACTAAGTTACATTAACATTATAGATGTTTCTTCTTTTATTGCAGTCCTATTCATTTTGGAACAGCACATGTCGTGTTAAATTTTTATTTTCTATTCAATCTATTTAAAATCTATTTAATGAAAAATTGTAAAAAAAAAAATGCAAGTACGAAAATGTCTTATATTAATGTCTACGTACAATAAGTTACAACAAGATTGCCTAATTCTAGCACTAAATATATATATTAATGTGTGTGTCTACAAGATTTTTTTTTTTAGTTTCTTTTTATTCTTTATTCTTTTCTCATTTCTTTTCCTTTCCCTACTAATTAAAAGCATTATCATGTGCCAAATTCTTTTCTTTTCCTTTCTGTCACTTTGATTCACACAGTTTGTGAGATAATCACTTAGGAACCATATGTAAATGTACTAAAATGCAATCTATCTCTGTATTATTTTCAAAGGATTAGCTCACTGTTATAGAGAATCCACAATTGTATAACCAAAACAAGTGCGAAAATGAACCAATTCTGTCAAATATAAGAGAATGCAGAAAAGCAAAAGGTATAATATAAAATAATATAATGATATATATAACTAAAATTATAAAATTAATAAACAAATCCAATACTATCCTAATAACTATCAGCCTAATAAACCTCCACATAATAAACCTAATAGTTACCATCATCAACCTAATCATTATTCGCATAGTAAACCTCCATATACTATACTAAAAATATAATAATAAAAAAAAGAACTCTAACTAATAATAAAAAAACTAATAATAAAAAGAATAATGAAATAATAAACAGAATAATAAATAGAGTGCTCTTATTCAAAACGCCCTATGATCTTCAATCATTTTTATTTGTTTGAAAGGAGAAAGGGGGAGGTAATATATATCTTTAAATATTAATCTGTATTGCTCATGAATCTCAATGACCCAGAATTGGAAATTGACATGGTAAGGAACTATAGAATATATTGAATATCCCAGAAAGATTGCTTTTTATGAATAAATGAAAGAAATATCAGCAAAAAAGCAAAGAATAATCAAACAGAAAATGCTAACATGAAAAGTGGTGAAGCTTTGGAGGAGGCCGACGGTGGTGGAGAGGAGATCCAATGGGGAAAAAACTCTGCAAACCCAGAGCAAAAAAGGTGGCCTGGTGACAGAAGTGGTGAAGCTTTGGAGAAAGAAATTAAAAAAACCAAGAAAGGGAGAGGAGACCGATCAATGGGGACGGAGAAAGAAGGAAAAAAAGAAGTGCAGATGAGACCCAATGGGGACGAAGATGCAGCACAAGAGTGATTGAGTAAAGTGGGAGGAGGAGAGATAGATGCAGCAGGGGAGTAGGAAGGGGTCTGACATGCTCACATGCACCGGGCATGTCAATTCTGGTGCATGTGAGTGACTTTCAACGTCCCCAGCTATGCTGGGTACGTCTAAACATACCTTTAGATGTCCCCAGCTCAGCTAGGGACGTCTAAAGGCTTTCTTTTTCTTTTTCTTTTTTATGACGTTTAAAGGTCTTCAGACGCGCCAATCTTTATAATTTGAACCTGACCATATTTTGGACGTTCCTTTTTTAAAAAGGGACGTCATTTAGGGTAGTTGTATCTATGTTCTGTATTAGTGAGTTTATTTTTACCACTACCAAAGGTGAATAATCACTAGTGGATTTTTACATAAATTGAATTTCAATTAACTTCCGTGTATTTCAATACAGTAGGAATCCATTGTACATGATGTCATTATTTATGACATTCCTTAACTATTTTCTTTCTCTTCTTTAGAGTTTACATATGCTCAATTGCTACGTATTATTTGCCATGTTATGACATTTATCAGTGTTACAAATTCTCAACAAAGCCTTCATTAAATTAATTTTAATCATAACACCAGTCATATATGGCAATTTTATAATTTTATAATTTTTCAATATATCAATATATATATTCTAAGGTGGCCACAAGATATTCTATATCTTATACACCTCATACTTTCAGATATTTCAATTATATATTTAAATAAACATTCTAATCTAATTAAACTAGAATCTCATTGCATAATCCCCTTTCATTCTAATTAATTAAATTAGAGTTTTTCAAATATATCAACATCCTAAAATTTAGGACTTTGTACAATTATTATTATTATTTTAATAAAGCTCATCATTTAACTCTTAAATATATTTAATTTCTGCAACTAGGAACCAAATAATAAAAGAACGAGCATGAACCCATTAATGATCTCATTATCATCAAAATTTCCTCTTTGTACGATAACTAATTTAATTCAAAATATTCACTAATAAAAAACAATAAAATCTCCAAATGAAACCAAGGGCTTATTACTTGAGGTAAGGGAAACGTTTGCCACATAAGTCATAAGATATATATTATCTTCACCTTATTAATTTAATATTCATCAAATCCTCATTAAAATAAGGAGAGATAGTAGGAAATTTAGTCAAGAAGAGATAATAGGAGATTTATTAACTAGCCTATTAATCAAAACTAATATATGTATTAACTAAAGATAATCAAACTTTCAAAGGAAGTAATCCACCGTGCAAGTAATCAATAATTAGCATAAATAATTAAATAACATATTGATTTCTATGGGTACATCAATACTCAAAAATCGGCACATCAAATATTGAAAGCTATAACTGCTTTATTAAATTTTTAATATATGCCCACCAATATTTTTATGGGAGAATTACAGCCGGGTTCTAAGCAAGAAAGAAAATGAAGAAATGGTCCCTTGAAATCTCAAAATGAAAAAATGGTCCCATTAACAATTTCAGGTGCAGGTCGTTGATAACTCCAGGAGTCTCCATTAATAACTTCTTGGGACCATTTTTTCATTTTGAAATTTTAAGAGACTATTTCTTCATTTTCCTTTTTTATTTGGGACCTAGGTGTAATATATATATATATATATATTAATATTCTAATCTAAATGACGCGCTCCTTAGTACGCCTCCTTCATCAAAACGTTGCAAAGACGATCCCTTTCTCTGAACAAACTTGCAAACGTCTTTTTTGCCTCTTGCCTATGTTTACAATGACGCCCTAAAAATCTCTTACCATAGAGAGTAAAATGGTACAGTTGAAGGAAAAATTGGGTTACCCGCCTCCTTGAGTATAGACTCATTTTAATATACTTTCACTAGATATAGCAAAACCCAATCCTCACTCCCTCCATTCTTACACAAACGGCAGGGATTTCTTATTTCTGGGTTTTTAGATTGCCAAAGGCTATGGTATATGCAAGATCCGTATAAATAAGTTAGTTTTAACAAATCTGATTCTTTTTCCATAAACTTGTTTGAATATTTGAAGATGGAGATTTTTGGTTTAGATTCTGAAATATCGGATTAAAGATGAAATTTGGTGAATGAATTCGGGTGAAGGATGTGCCTAGAAATTTCTACCCATCATCAAAATTGATAGCAACTAAATAATTTCCAAACGGGAAGAATCAAATATAAAGAAGTAGAGATTGGAATTCAAACTTATCTAATTTCTTTTTACTCAATCTCATGAATAGGAGAACACTCATCACGGCTCAAGATTAACAGAAAATATCTCTTAAGATTGTTGGCAAAATTTGGAAAGAAACAAGAAAATATTTGATTTGAGTCACGTCTGAGGACACTGGTTTTAAGAGATATTCAACAACCCCCTCAGTGAATAGGAAGCGGCATCTCCCAGGATTAAACAAACCCTTTCTGTAAGGATATAGGGCTACAAATAGTGTCACAGTTGGGATATTTATAAATAAGAAATTAATGCCTTGAAGTGATATCTCTCGAAGATTGCACTTCTTCAATTAGAAAGTCATAATTATCTGTTAAATTCATGAATGATGTTGATTTATGAACCAACACAAATTCCTTAATTTATAAGAACATGACTTCTCAAAACATTATTTACCCATATTATATAATATTGAAGAGACTATTTCTTTCTTTGACGCTCCATATGCAATATCTACGACACTTTATTGGCAGGGACTGACATACCAAGCACCGTGTTTCCGGAGACCCATGCCAATTAGAACCTAACATAGGTCACTACTGAAAACAGAGCAACCCAGAAGATACTCCATGGAATCAGCAGCTAAGAAGGCAAAAAGAAAATTGAACTTTTAAAATCACCAGTGCTTACCACACAAGCAGGAGCAAGAGGAACAATAAAAGTCATATACTAAGAAATCTGAGAGAACTAGTAAAATAATGTGTCTTGATACATTTTGGAGTGATGCTAATGAATCCAATTAAGTTTTCATCTCTGAATAGTCATTTGTATAAATATGCAGCAATCATCACTGAGGTGATTCCACGCTGCTGTTTTATACATTTTTTAAGCAATAATCAAATAACAATCATATCAATCTCTTCTTCCTCAGCAGCAGCTTGACAGCACAGAAGGATTACAAAGAATTATAATTATGCTTATACCTGATACGCCATCTTTAATTGAAATTTTATATTTACACGAGGAACATGCTTTCTCCTCATCCTGCTCATGTGGCACATGGTTATAGGGGAAGGTGAGGCAGGTAGGCCACATGATCTTACAACAAAACTCTTAATCTTTTCAACAGCGACCCATTCACCAACTATGCGGATCTTCCGTCATAACAAGATTCCAATCCAATGATTTGGCTGTCTCCAACTGTGAAACCACATTCCCATGAGGCTAGCTTTCAGATTTAATGGATGGACAGGATTTAAGGATTCTGAGGGATGATAAGAAAAACGCCACTGACGAGATCTGCTTTCACTGAACTGACCTTGGCGACACTATGTTCTTTCTCATTGACAGTTCTGAGCCTTAATTCACCAAAATTAAATCCCTCGTATCCCCACTTTCCAACTTTCATTTATTTATTATTTTATTACGTTATTTTTCCATTGTTGTAATCGTGTCATTGATCAATAATACTAGGTTAGTTTCGAACTTCAACAAGCAAAGTGAATGTGGATGGGAGGAGTCCGGCAATATAATAATAATGTTTTTATAATATTTTAAATTTAGACATTTGAGATCTCAATCTAATGATTTAAAAAAGAAAAAGGACAAGGACGGTCTTTTTCCTTCCAAGCAAAGGAAAAAGACCCAAGCTAGGTTTGGATGGGAGCCGTTAGCTCAAGAAAAAAAACAAAGAAAGAACTACTGGACCACTCCTTTATATATATATATATACATATGTTGGGGAGCCATTATTATGCTGCTATTCAGACTTGACGACATGGAAGGAAGAACAAGAATGCTTCTCCAATCACTTCTACAATACTCTCCACTTGAACTAAACCTTACCTTCTTCACTCTATTGTGCTTCATCATCGCCATCTTTGTGCTCAGACTCATAAGAACAAGAAGAAACCAACTGAATCTGCCGCCTTCACCACACAAGTTTCCGTTAATAGGCAATCTTCATCAACTAGGCACTCTGCCTCACCGTTCTCTCACAGCACTCTCCCACAAATATGGCCCCCTCATGTTTCTCCGATTGGGTCAAACTCCAACTCTTGTGATTTCCTCTGCTGACATGGCCAGACAGATGACAAAATCCCATGATGTCGTTTTCTCAGATAGGCCTCAAACCACAGCTGCAAAAATAATTGTCTATGGATGCATAGATGTGGCCTTCTCACCCTATGGTGAAGCGTGGAGGCTCAAGAGGAAAATCTCTGTTCTTGAACTTCTCAGTCTTAAAAGGGTCCAATCCTTTCAGTACATCAGAGAGGAGGAAGTTGCAGATCTGGTTAACAAGATTGGAGAAGCGTGTCAAGAGAAGAAAAATGGGACTTCCGTGAACATGTCTCAGTTGATTATTGCAACCTCAAACAACATAGTAAGCAGATGTCTTCTTGGACAGAAGTTTGACACAGCAGATGGTAAATATAGCTTCGGAGACTTAGCAAGGAAAGTGATGGTTCATATGGCAGCTTTCAGTTTTGGAAACTTCTTCCCTTCATTGAGATGGATGGATGTTGTTACTGGATTAATTCCAAGAATCAACGCTACGTTTAGAGAAATAGATGCTTTCTTGGATGAGGTGCTTGTTCAACATAAATCAGCAAGAAGGAATGAAGATGAAGATCACAAGCCTGGAAAGAAAGACTTCATTGATATTCTCCATCAACTTCAACAAGACGATCAGCTTGACTTCGAGCTCACACAAGCTGACCTCAAAGCGATGATAATGGTATCTCTCCTTTTCTCTAAATTGAAAACGAAAATTATCATATATTTATATATAATGCACACAAGTTAGTCTTTCATGTTCTAAACAACAGAAAATCTAGTTTATACCAGCTTGAACATGTTTCATTTTCACAATTGTATCAGGATATGTTCGTCGGAGGAAGTGACACAACTTCAACAGCTCTGGAATGGGCTTTTGCAGAGCTAATGAAGAATCCAAGAATAATGAAGAAAGTTCAGGAAGAGGCGAGAAGAGTAGTTGGTAATAAGTCAAAAGTGGAAGAAGATGATGTGAGGCAAATGAAGTATTTGGAATGTGTAGTTAAAGAAATTTTAAGATTACATCCTCCTCTTCCTCTTTCGGTTCCAAGAGAGACAAGATCAAGTGTGAATTTGGGAGGGTACTATATTCCTCCAAAAACAACCGTGCTTGTGAATTTATGGGGAATTCAGAGAGATCCTGAATTTTGGGAAAGACCAGAAGAGTTTGTTCCAGAGAGATTTGAAAACAAACCACTTGATTTCAGAGGTCAAAACTTTGAATTTGTTCCTTTTGGTGTTGGAAGGAGGGGATGCCCAGGGATTTCATTTGGGCTTGCATCACTTGAGTGTGTGTTAGCTAATCTTTTGTATTGGTTCGATTGGAAGCTTCCTGCTCGAGGCATAGATATGAGTGAGTCATACGGACTTACTGTCAATAAGAAGGAACCAATTTATGTTCAACCAATGCCATATTCAGTAGAATATAAGTTCTGATGGTCCCCGTTAATGAATTGTCTGTTAAATTTGTGGTTTTGTTTAAAAAGAAAACTGTTTGCTGATAAGTTGTTGTCTGTGGTCAAGTTGCCAACAGGGGATGCTCTGTTTCTGCTTGAATTGTAGGTGGTATTGTCCTTGTTTTAAGGACTTCGTTGTTTATGAAAATAATCAGTGCTCTCTCATGCCCTTTGATTCTTGGGTTTGAATTGAATCTTTGCTAATTCAGTTTTTGTAACTGAAAGCTCTCTCATATTTCTGCACTTGGGTCATCAAAAGCCAACTCTGGTGGTTTCTTCTGCCCACATGGGCGAAGAAATTACAAAAACCCACGATGTTGTTTTCTCAGAATGGCCATAGAAATGTTCTTTTCTGCCCTCCAAAATTTCCTTTCTGATCTTCTGGCGCTATGACTTGCTCGTTGCGACTTTACGTCTTTACGTACGTAAAGAGACTGCCATATGGGCTGTTTGCTAAATTTTAAACCCAAGTTATTTTTTTTTTATAGTTTAGATTATTGAGCTTAGACGAAATTATTTATTTTAGGGAAAATTAGAACAAAAGGCCTAAAAAAATAATATTTATTGAGGAGGACCATAAAAAGTGTAATTATTTAAAATGACCAAATTTTATAATATAAATTTAAAAATACAAAATTACACCTAATATATTTACCGTTTGCATGAAAAAAAAAAATTTCTCAAAACCCCTTCTTCCCAAGTTGACGCCATTATCTTCTCTTTACAAACAACAAGCAGGACATCCCCCGCGCTCTGCACGGGAGCAATAACTACTTCACTATACATCATGCACAGACCTGACAATTGTCCAATGGCTTGCTAAAGCAACAATGTACCTAATATCATATTTGTTCAATTTGCTAACAACAAACTTGCCTAAGAACACATGCAGAACACAAAACCTTCATTGCTCTTACAAAAGACATAACATCATTCTAAAAAAGGGTTCACAACCCAGCAATAAACCTAAGTTCATAGACATGAATTTCGTAGGAAACATGTAAACAAAAAAAGTGCATGTCAATTGTGTAGCCATTTTGTGAGGTGTAATGAAACAAATAGAGATTGGAAGAAGACCTTTTCAAAAAATTACCTGAAACATTTGTATATGTACATTGACTTCATAACATCTCACGTATGCCGGTCAATGTGTCTGAATATCTCCCTGTAAACAACATTGGTAGTTGTGTTTTTTTTGCTGATTACTCCCATCATGTATAAGAATTTTCAAACCAGCAATATCCTTCACTCTTGATAATGTTACGTACAATTGGCCATGTGTGAACACTGGATTTGATAGGTATAAACCAACTTTTTGTAAAGTTTTCCCTTGACTCTTATTAATTGTCATCGAAAAAGATAAAGCAATAAGAAATTGCCTTCTCTTCATCCGAAAAGGGAGACTACTGTCTGAAGGATTCATATCCATCCTATGAATCAAAACCTTTTGATTTGGGTTTGACCCATTTAATGTTATTGCTTGAATGACATTTTTTCCAAGAAGTGTTATACGTAACCTAGTTCCGTTACATAAGCCACTAGCTTGATCTATATTGCTTAATAGTGTTATAGGTACTCCAACCTTGAGATTAAGATTATGCCTGGGTAAACAAGAATAATTAATTGTATTCAAGAACTCCGTGCTATACAGATCTTCAAATCCATCAACCTCTTGAGATGTCTTACAGATAGTATCACAACTATAATACTCCATCACATCACCAGGTAATAAAGAGCACATGTATTCATTTACATGGTTGACACTCTCAATTATAGGGCATAGAATGGCTCGGCTATTGAGGTAATTTGAATTATCTAGATTTTCTAGCAAGCCGGGGTATGTCACTGACACAATAGCATGCAATGGATCTTGATAATTTTGAATAAGGAATTCTTCAGGAATGTCAACCTCTGCAATACCATCATGTGGCAAACCCAATTTACCGTCACCTAGTTGAAGAAGCCATTTAGAGAACACTTTTAATTTACGACTATCTGGATTAAATGAAGAAGATAGTCTCATGTTCATTGTGAGGTGGAAAATTTTACATGCATCCCACAAGTATGATGAAGTAATGCAAGCATCCACTATAGTAGCTCTCGACCCCTTTGGAATAACAAGTAACAGTTGGCGAAAGTCACCACCCATTAAGACAAGCTTCCCACCAAATGGCTCGTTGCAGTACATAATATCCTTTAAACTTCTGTCAAATGCTTCAATACAAAAGCGTTGAACCATCAGTGCTTCATCCCATATTATCAATTTAGTGGACTTAATCAAGTCAGCCAACATAGAATTTTGTTTAATATTGCACATGGAATCTTCGTTAACTACAATGGGTATTGCAAACCTCGAATGAGATGTTCTTCCAGATTGTAGCAATGTGGCTACAATGCCGCTGGACCCAACAGTCAACACTATTTCACCTTTAAACCGAAGTACTGAAGTAAATGCACTCCATAAAAAGGTTTTCCCAGTTCCTCCATGACCATAAACAAAGAAAAATCCACCAAGACGAGCGTTCAATGCATACATTACTGAATCGTATACAACTTTTTGCTCTGCATTCAATGAATTTATTATTTTCATTGACTGTGCGCGAAGCTCAACTTTATTGTAATTTAATTCCTGGAAAATCAAATGATTACCAATATCAACATGACTAGCTGATAAAGGTAGTGGAAGCGAAGGAAATTCTGATATGCTCTTTCCATTCAACTGCAACAAACTTTCAATCTCAGATAAGGCAGCTTGCTGTTTTTGAGGTGCTGATATGTCTATCCTTACATAAGTGAAAACATATCAGTTAGAACAAATGTGTATAACAAAGGTTAATAAAAGAGAGCTGCAAGGAATATGAACATACTTGAAGCCATAGGATCATCATGTGGGATGTATAATAGGTCTTCTGATAGAATTTGAGAAGTCTCATTCCAAACAACCTCAGGCTGACTTAAACAACTACATAATAACATACTGACAAACATGCTACGTAGTAAATGACCTGATGCCCACACTGAAGCTTCTTTCAAAGCAGAAATAAATTCAGTGTCATCATCTAATAGTCCCAATGCAATACATGAAGAAAGATAAGTTGGATGTACAACACCATCAACTGTCCTAATAGCTTCATAAGATGAAGGTCCTTTGACTTTAGTCAATAAAATCCTAAGGAAGTATAGTTCTTCAGATGAAGTTGAAGTATGTGTAAGTTGCCCAATAGCAAATCCTCTTTTTCTTTTTTTCCATATTCTTTTCCTCTGATGATACACATAGTATTGTGGGAATTCATAATAATATAGGGATTTAGCCAAATCATCATCTTTGTTTTGTTTCATCCATGCAAGAAACATAGACTCACAAACTCTAGGCTTGTCTAGAAGCTCAGCCACATCATCAGTGTTAGAATAGATAACACATTGTTGGTTTGGTAGGTGAAAACTTAACCTTTCCACTGGTGGGAACCTATGATGAATATCAAAACCAAATATAGGCCAAGCTGCCTCACATGCAGAGATATAACAAAAATTATAATATTGTTGAATCTCATCCAAAGATGTTTGAGGATTGCCATTTTGTTCACTATCATAAATTGAGGCTACTACACGGTCATTACCTTTACTAATATACTTGAATAGGTACTTGATTGCAGTAGACTTATTGCATTTTTCGACATTGATGTGCGCATGAAACATGGACAATAATGTAGGATTATATGGAACTACAAACCTGTTATCCAACATAATGCCTTTCACTTCAATAGACTTCCCATCATCTCTTCTCTATATGTTGGAAACCCTTCATGGTCAACAATTGTTTGTTCATTAAATTTCTTAGGAAAGAACTTCTTGCATTTTTTTTATCCACCATACATTGCGCTTTAGGATTGAGATGGCCACAAGGAGAATGCATCATGAATTTCTGTACCAACTCATACAACTGAGGATTAGAATCCACATCTGGGATTTCAATAGAAATAATTTTGTCAATATCAATAGGATCTTTCAACTTGTCACGTTCTGCAAGCCATATAAGGAATGTGCATGTGACAGGCCTCTTTTTTGAAATTCAATCATATAAACATCTATAAGAAATGGGGAAAAGTAAATAGTTATAAGTTAATACGTGACATAATAGAACTACCGCAAATGAAATCAGTAAAAACTAGCATTACAGAAGTTACCCTATGTAAATGTACCTGCACGAACGTTGCCAAATATCTTCTTCTTTTTTTAATAACCTGCATTAAGGCTCTCAGTTTGAGTTTGAAGATTCTAGATAATATATCAGCTCTGTTTGCAGCAGACAGTAAAGTACTTTGGCAATATCTTGATATTTCAAGCCACGATGGGTTGCATGTAAACGTTATGAATAGATCCGGATACCCCGCAAATCTACATATTATCATCGCATCTTGATAGGCATGTATCATGTAACGTGTTCCACCAGTAAATGAAGAAGGTAGAACAATGCGCTTTCCAGTAGCTACAGCACTTCTTTCCCCACTAAATAAAGCATCTAATAAACCTTGGTACATGTCTGCACGAAGTTCTTTTTGATGTGTCCTAACCCATAACAACCGTTGAGCCTCAATCATTGTATATGCATCAACCACAAATTATTGAAAAAGCCTTCCAGAATGCAAAATAGTTTACACTTCATCATCTCTATCCATTATCTTATAAACGAAGTATTCTCTCATACTAACTCATTTCTTCATTTTATTGGGTTCGTTTATGTGATCTTGAAAATGCTCAATATCGTCTCTGTAACCATCTTCTCCTCTAGGAAATAAAAGAGGGTACTGCAATGGAAGATATGATGGATGTAACTCATGTAACCTTTGAGGTGTACCATAAAACTCCTCAACAATAATGTCTCTCCGCTAAAAATTGATATCAATATCTCCAACTATCAATGCTGCAACTTTGGAAGTGGCAGGTAAATTATGCGTTCGGCCATCATGTTGTCTGTTACTAATTAAACATAACTTCAACCCATGAGGATGAGGTCTACTAACCATTGTAGACGCCATCCTATACTATTTCACGAATGGATTAAATTCGTCTAAAACATTCTTAATGGCATCCATAATGACCGAATTGATGGTTGAGTCCTTCAAGTGCTTACTGGAAAGAAGGAGCGTGTTAGCATTAGATAAACAATATTAATTACAATTGCATAATCATCTTCAAAGTTACATAAGAATATATACTATATGTACCTCACTGCAGAAATCCTATTCTGAACTTCATTCTCGGTGTCATAGATGTACAACTGTGAGTACACAGGTTTCGCTCTAGGTTCAGGTAACAGACTACCTATATGATGGTAATTGAGGCCAGATAGAACAAATGTGTACGGTCCACTACCATCATTTTTTGCGTGATTAATTTTCTCACCCATTGATGTGAATGCAAACATGTTGTATGACCTAATATTTGCATGAAAATTCTTAGACATGTCAGACTTTTTATTAAAGAATAGATCATACAATAATGATGGAGGCTCTTTGTTTTTTGGTAGCTTCACTTTTCCTCCATGGCAACACATTGTAAAAGTTGGAGGAGCTGCATTCTGTTGATTGTGAATCCTTTCATTAAACCACATCTTTGCACCACAAATTTGGCTGACATAACTAGCATCTCCCTCATCAATGTACTCTACAACATTAGATACAACAATCAAATAAAACATACACTTGTCCCAGCTAACCTGTCACAACTAATGTTGAAAACGTTTTGATTACGAACCAATAATTAGTGGTCGCTTTCTTGTTCTCGTTTGAGTTGTATTTTTTGAGCTAACACCAACCTCTACTACTCTATCATCAATATCTGAATCTGAACAGAACATTAGGAGTAAGTACTGCATAAAAAGCATACATATGCTTATCGTCATAAATATATGAAATACCTTGTGCTAAATCTGATTGCTTGTCACTGGCGTCATTATCAGAATCCAAAGCATCGTTATATGCAAAGTCAATATTTTGATAATATTGCTCAGGACCTATTCATTAGGAAAGAGTATATGTAATTATTCAAACCATATAAATTCCAAGTTATGCCTACCATGAAAATTCCACATCCTAAAAATAGTACAATCTGAGAATATAAATCATCTATTTGTGAAGGCCATTAACTAAAATTCCCTTAATGATCCTTTCAAAAATCTATACACATAACCCTTCAAGATTACTGAAATGTGCACTCAGAAGAAGGCAATGGTGTGAAGGCATATGTAGGAACACATTACATTTAACATTTTTTATATTAATCATTAGAGTAGTAGAAACTGGTTTTCTTATCATGAATCATAATGGATGACAACCTGCATGTATTTGCGGAGATTGATGGTTGACTAATGACTGCTGTGTTAGTGTTGATAAATTGGTGAACGAATAAAGTTTGGTTGATGCATGTATTGAAGTACTGTCTGCAATGATGTATTTCATAGCTAAACATGTACATATATGGAGGACTAGTAATACTTAGTATAGAAAACGAAAACCTTTGATTAACATATGTAGCGGTGAAGTTTACATAAGAATCAATACTTATTTGAATGCATTTAGTATAGAATAGAAATTTTCTTAATTAAATTCCAGAAACCTTCACAAAAACGTTCGCCTAGATTAACTATAAACACATATAGGCTGAAAATCAGCTTTTTTTTGTCAGGCTACGTTTTCACCTTCAATATATGAATCAAAAGAAAAATCCAAGCAGCGAGTAGCATCAAATGGATGTATAATTTTGCTTGTACTAGTTGATGAACATATGGAAATTGGGGTAGATTGGGCAGAATCTACTTCCATTAAGCAAAATCTTTGGCTTCGGCGTCTAATGGTACTGTTTCTGAAGTCCATCTCCCCTGTTTAGATGCATTTAATAGAAAACAGAGGAATTGTAACATGCCATGAACCTACTAGTAATCATAATGGAAATTGACATACCAGGACTTTTGAAAGATTGAAATGGTGATTTATCAGTATCCACCACATTTGTGATATCTTGAAAAACGCTCCTTCTAGCCTGATCTTTATAATCAGTTTTGACTCCATTATTTAAGAGTGGTCATTTCTTTGGAGGCATCTTCAACAAACATGTTAAGGGAAGTAAATGGCTAGAGTAATATATATATATATATATATGGATGAAGGAATTGTAGTACAGTGAGTTTGGAATTGATTGTGTTAGTAGAATGATCAGAACTCGTAGTCTTGCAACCATTCACTAATGAAAAACTAATAGACATGATGAGATTGCTACTGCTTTTATGAAACAACCAACAGAGATGGAGTAGGCTTTTAATTTCCATATTCAGTCTTCGATTTGTACCAAAACTGACATCCCCTTTGATTGTTTAAGCATCTCATGCATGATGAAGTTAACTATAAGCTAAGATTTGAACTGATTCTAAATTTAAATTGTCCTTGATTGACAACATGAGACAAATAAGCCAACAAAAAACTTAAGCATTATGAAATCCCAATAAAGAAGAAATAAAAAAACAATATCGTAACTGCCATATATAAGATCTAAAAATGAAAGAGTTTGGAGCTTGAGTGACAATACCAAAACTCTCTGCTTCAAATCATGATTAGGAACATTTATATAGGCATGTTAAAAAAAAGCAGTAAGCAAATTAAATAGAAACATGTTTCAACATTATCTGACATGTAATAAAGAATGTGATTAACCTTGTCTTTATCTAATGGCTACCATTTTTTTTAAAGAATAATGTAAGCAAATTAGATATGAAAATGTTGAAGCATTATCTTTAACATGTAAGCAAATTAAAGAATATTCGAAAGTAACAACACGAAAGCCCTCTAATTGACATTATTATTATTATTATTATTAACCTTATAACTGAGATTACATGCTAAGGCATATCACGATGTCATGCCATTTAAGGGGACAAAATGACAGGTATGAAAGAGAAAGTGTTTAGAATGTGATGAATTTTAGGAGTGGTTAGATATGCTAACACCATTTAGTATAGGTACATTAGAATTGTACATTGACCATGCAATTACGCTTAGGAACTTTCAATTAATGCTTTAATGATGTGAATAAGATGAGGTTAGCCAAAGCATTTAGTAAACCATTGCCAATGTTATTCAGAAAGGCATCTCAAGATGCTTGACCAATGATGTACTGAATTTTTCCACAGAGCAGAATAGTTTTTGACAACAACTCTTTAAAGTAAAATCATGAATGTTAAATATAGAACCAATTATTAAAAACAGTTATGTAACAAAATAATGAATTTAATAAACAACTTATACAAACTCATGATGCATGTACATTTACCGAAAATATTTTGTTAAATATTGTCACAGTGACTGAAGAAGGGAACTCAACATGCTTCACCAATTACCTTGTAATAGTTTACCTCAGTTGGGAATAATTGTTGGAACTTGTAATTCAATGGAATTCAAGATAGTCAAAGACTTAATATGATTGAACGTGTAAGAATCATAATGTTAGCTATCCAATATGAGGCAGTTCCTATCTCAAGTTGTACCTCCTGACAATAAAAGTTCATGGGTTTAGTGATAGGTTCTCATAATTGAATGACAGGCAAATTAGAAGGAAGCAAAAAAATTTTGTAAAAAAGTGTAGATGATTAACCAATGGCATCAATATTATAAATTTTCCTAATTAATAACCACAGTCAATGAAGCCATGATATTAAGAACTAAAAATGAATCTACTGATGAAGTCACTTAAAGAGTGGCCAAGACTTGGGTTTTCCCAATAAGAAAGAAGCACTATGTTCTTCAGCTAGCATGAAAAGATGTTGATGTTGGTGATGATTTATCAAGAGTATACATGTTTTTTACCAATTATTATAGGGAAGACCTTAGGACGACAACATACTAACATGATCGCAGAAAAATTGCATCTTAATGAAAATGAAGAAAGAAATCAGACTACAAATAAACAGTACCAGACCAGCAAAAGAAAAGAAGCTGAGAGAAAGAGTTTGAATCTTGAGTGACACCAGTTAAAACCTCTTAAAGAAAGCATTATTATTACCCTTCATACCAGCATAAAGAATTAGGCAATATAAGTTGGGAAAAAAATTCAGCTTGAATACAAACAGCTATCAATATTAATAGGCAGCCAATTCAATAACAACAATGGTAGTATGTTGCACTATGTCAACATAAAGAACTTCCGACAATGGAAAAAATCCAAAAAAAAAAAGTCCTGCAAATATCTATAAAAGTTGCTGATATGACAAAAGGAATGATGCATATGAAACAATCATACCAGTGAAAATGCAGCATATACGTTGAATGAGGGTAGAATATGAGTGTTCCAACAGTATGGGATAGAACTGGTTGCTTAAAATGAAAGGCCACAGCTCAATACTCCTCATCACCTATTGATGACAATCTTCAGACAGCAACGTTCATGGATGGTACTGTAATGCCAAAAGCTTCATCATATGCAATTTGAAGATGGTTAGATGTATACAATGTTCCAATGCTACTAAATCCATCGTGTAAGATATAATTGAAATCCATAAACAATATATCTACACCCTCACATCCTATGCCAACCTACTATCTGTCATAAGGTCAGCCCAATAACAGTGCAAGGCTAGTAGTGTGGAAGTGACATTAAGTGATGTTTGAAATACATCATTATATCTATACTTGCTGGAAAATGCAGAACCTATTGGGCTACAAAACCTAACAAAATCTACCATTATGAAAGAGATCTGCAATATATTTTGTTATATGATGCAAAGAAAAAAAACAACACAGTACATCATATACCAAAAACTGAGTACAACTGCTACAGGCCTATTACAAAAACTATTTAAATCCACAATTGCATAACTTATATAATTCATAAGGAAGCTATGTGTATAGTTGGAAGACCAGAACGTTGAAAAAGGCATACTATTGCTTGTACAACAATATTATAGTGATGCTGTCATTAATTATATGTATATGTCAAGTAATAGAACTCACCTTGAGGTCAAACATGTTACACATACCAATTCTGTCCAGAGCTGATGCATCAAAGGTGCTCCTTAGCAATTAGAAAAAAAATACAATGTTGTCCAAAGTGGCTGAATTATCTTATCCAATATATTTACCATTTTAACATTAGCTAGCCTCTTTCAATATATAAGTTTGAAAACAATTCAACATGACCTAACCATATCCAATAGTATTCAAAGGCAACACCTTCAATATACATACTTCAACAGCTCCACTCATTCATAAGAAAACGAAATTACCAAGAGTTCTTATTCATACCTCAACAGGATATATTTGAATCATCCCACTGCAACCTTACTCTATGATAAAGAACCATCTTATCTTACTGGCAATTGCATACATAAGGACTTCAAACCATCACCAAATGAAGTTATTATATGGCTGAACATAATTTATGACTAGTGTGAACACAAATCCAGATTTTAATACTTATACTTATGGCCAGAACATGTTGTCAGTATATAAAAATCCACAGACGCATTTCCAACTGAACTTTGCCAATAATAATGTAGGAATTTGACAACAACAGGATAACTTTGTCATATTAAAATGATAAGAAGTACAATAGGACTGTTAACATTACATGCCCCTCATATGCATATCCTGGTGGTAGCCTAATATGATTCATAACAAAAGGACTTACAAATGATAATATAAATCCAAGACGGTCTCATGTCGTCCAATACATGGCCAAAAAGCAGAACTACATGCGATAGAAAGGGGCATTTTACATTACACAGATAGATAAATACATTGCAGGAACAGGATGACCAAAAAGCTAACTAATACAACCTTTACAGAAATAAACTACATAAGATACTAAAGGTAATAGATCAATCTACTCAATTCTTCTCCTGCTTAATTGACTTCAGTGGTTTTGAATAAGTTTTTGCTGGAGAATCTGGTCCAAATGTGACACTCTTTGAACCCTGAGCAGAAGGTTTTTTGGATGAAACCTTCCTCTTCCCCTTCAAAGGAACAGCAGGGATGGCATCAGGAGCAGGAACACTATCTAACTCGATAGTAGGGAAACTTTCTGAGAGCATAATACATGCATCAGTAGCTGCTGAGCTATTATCTTCAATAGTGGTATTCCTCATGAAGATAATATCCTCTTCCTCATCATTGACTAATTCACTTGGTTCTGCAGCCTAGTATAAATTGAAATTATAAAGGAGTTGGAAAATTAGAACATATATAACTGGTGAAGCCATATAATGTAGATTCAGATTCACTCTACCTGAGAAGCAGCTTGGTTGAACTCATCCATAAGGTCAGCACACTCAGCATATGAGGCAACTGATACACTTGAATTTGGATGCTCCTTGTTGTACTTGTTCAATTCATCTTAAGAAGAAATTTCTTCCCAATCAAGGAGTTAATTGCACTTGGGAACTCATAATTAATTGCATCCGATTTATAAACATAATGAGTGGAGTAAAAATGTGTTTGGATTACTGTAGTAATTAGGAAAAAAGAATGAATAATAAGACCTTAGGAATATCAGCTTTTAGCTCAGCGGAACTTTTCTTCATAAGCTCACATGCATGCTTAGCAAAGAGGACAATTGAGGCAGTTCCAGAATCATCGCCAATGAGGTAATTAAGCCTCAACCTGCAAGAAAAGGCATTTATGTGATCTAATCATTTTTGAAAAAAAAATAAGCATAACTGAACACTACTAGACTCTTATAAAAACACCATACTTTGATGTGATTCTACAGGGTTTCCCCTTACAATAATTGCTGCCACATGAAGCTGTTCCATTATCAACTTTAGGTTTAGTGCCATACCTTGCACAGCCCTCATAAACCCTGTAATAACCCAAAAATGGGATTAAGGGCTAATGACTCTAAAAGTGATGTAATTATTGTAAATGAACACTTTTGAAGTATATGATGTGGATTTTGATCCGAATGTATTGTAATCAGTGCCTAAACCCTAAAGTTAAGCTTAATTGCAGGATAAAGCTTAAAATGAAGGATCAAGATTGACCAATGGGAAAACAAATTAATACCCTTCCTCATATTGTTAAAAACGTTCAAAAAGGGTAAAGGAGAAGGAATGAGGAATTTGGTCAAAATTTCAACTCTTTTACAAGGGAACTTTGGTTATATGGGTCACATATGCCTTAAAGCAAGTGGTCAACATTCTTTTTGTGTTTCAAAGTGCAACATTTCGGTGGAGACAAAGGAAAGGGAAGAGGAATTAAATTAAAACAAGTTGAGACATTGACCAAGATGAAAAGCAAAGAAAAAAAAAAAGAAGAAAAGTCAAAAATTGCAACTAGAAAATTTGTGTAACCAATGGCTATGCAAGTTCATGCAATTGGTCAATCTTTCTTCCTCCTTTTGAAGAACATGTTGGTCAATAATAATTCTCCATTTTTGCAGCCCATATCACGTCCAACAGCAAGAAGAGAAGAGGCAAGAGAAACCTTAATCAAATGACCAAAGTCAACATGGCATAAGCTTGTGTAAAAAGAATTATTTTCCACCACAACTTTTCTTTCTCTTTGGGCCACATTTTCGGTCAGATATTAAGAGGATAAAGGAAGAGAAAAATTGATCATAAATCACTCTCTCACCTCTTCTCAAGGTCGGCCAAGTTCAGCAAGCTAAGAGAAAGTGAAGAACAAAGTTGAGGTAAGATCTTCTACATGGATTTTCACCTCCTTAACCTCATCTATGGCTCAAGTGACCTTCATGAAACTTGTTCCTCTCTTCCTTAGCTTCATTTCTATGGTTTTTGTTTTTGAAGAAGAGGAGTTTTCAGCCACCTTGCAAGAACAAAAGTTGAGGAATCAAAAAAAGAACACAAGAAGAAGCAAGAGGTGAGTAAGAGCATTATGTTGATGTATATGATGCTTTAATTGGCTGGGTTGTGGTGGGCTATTGTGACAGCCCTAATTTCATTTTTTAGGGTATATTAGGGATCATGAAGCTTTCATCCTATATATGTGCTTATATGTTGGTTTGGAGGCAAATGAGCTAAGCTTAGTGATTAGATAGTGAAGTGGTTGTTTGTTGTGAAATACCCTAAAATTCTGCCAAAACAGGACATGGGGAATGAGTGGGAATTTGTTCATTTTGATGTTACCATTGTGTTCTACACGAAAAATTATGTGGGAATAGGTTTGGTTGTTGATTTTGAAGCCATTGGACACATTGGTTGAAAATTGGAAAAAACTGTCAAGTGTAACTTTGTGCAGGGCAGTCAGTTTGTAGGGACATTTTGAATGGGCAATTGGTGTCTAAAAATTCTGAAACTTTCCAGTCTTAAATTTAATATTCCAAGCTTCAAAATGGACATATGATTTGTGTCATTTCGGTTTTTGAGCTGGGAGTTCTAGTTGCCCAAAGTTTGATGTCGAAACTGGACCTAATTCTGGAGCAGTGTGGAATGTTGTGTAATTCTGAAATTGTGTGGTGATTTCTGGTAATGATTCATATTTTTCCTATGAATAGGACTTCAAGAGCTTTCAATAGGCTTTGGGATCACCTCATTTTGAGTTTTCTAGAATTAGTTATGATTTTTCAAAGATGTTGGAAAATTCTGGCAGATTGGTCACCTATGCGAAAATTGAAGATTTTATGGCATAATGTAATATTGTGGAACTTTGAGGTTAGAAATTAGCCTTTTAGGTTAATTGACCACTTTAGCTCCTTAGTTGACTTGATTAAATGACCATAGTGATAATCAACTTAAGTATTATGAGTTATTAAAGAATTGGAATAGGTAATAATTCGTCGTCCTTAATTTTGGTTTATAGGCTTTGATATTTGCCGCCCTCGTGAGCCAACTGCGCCGAAGGACGTCAGGAAAGGACAAGGTAGTGACTCTCTCTCTTATACTATGTGTAATGCTCTGTATGTGTGTGTTATCACTGTTCTGTTATGAATCTTTGATGCTGTTGCGGTTACAGCTGGTGATAGCTGTCGTTTACAGCGCAAGCTGTCGGTTACAGCGCAAGCTGTTGTTTACAGCGTAAGCTGCCGTTATTGTGATTACAGCGTAAGCTGTCGTGATGTTGATTACAGCAAGAGCTGTCGTATTGTGTATACAGCCGTGAGTGCTGTCGTTTGTGGTGAAAACCATGTATCTTTGAGATTGTTGCTGCTGTTGTTGTTTGTGATTTATGTACATGCTTTGTGTTTATGCATTGTGTGAGTGGTTTGTTACTACTGAGATTCTCTCGAATCTCATTCTTTCCTATGACTAACATTTCAGACAGGGCGTGTGGCTCAAAGGAGAAGCGGCCAACCCGGAGCAATTAGGACCCTTGGGGGTACATAGTTGAATTGGAAACGTTGGTTATGTATTTTGAGCTCGGGATTACTGTATATTTTGAATCAGGAACACTACATTCGATTTTGGTTGTGTAATCCCCTAGTGTATACTTATAAACCTTCAGGTTTTTATGTATAGAACCCAGGAGTTGCCGGGGATACGGTTATACACTCTGATATGATTGAATGTATATTAACTGCACAGGTAATTAAATTTGAATATTGAAATTGAGACCAGGATAGGAAAAAGAGTTTTGAAAGTTTTGTAAAAATTTTACTGTGAGACAGAAAGTTTAAAACGAGGTTAAAGCATCCAATGATCTCTAAACCAATTTAAATATGTGTTGTCGAATTATAATTACGTGTTTAAAGTCAGGGGGTTACAAACCCAGTTATGACGGGTTTCAAATTTCTTGAACTCATAGAGAACAGCAAAATATTTCTCCTGCAGGAAATGGTACTTATGTTAAATTTGATACCACAAAAGTAAAGTTTACAAAGTAGAGACAAACACACCACTTTCTGGATAGGGATGTCAGATACTTTGATTCTCGGTGTATTTTTCATAATGCTTTCAATAGCAGAATTAGACTTCTGGGACTCAACACTTTGACTCAGTGAAGTAATCGTTGGAGATGGCAATTTCTTAGCACTGGGGACAGGTAAAATAAAGCCATCAGAAAATTAATGAGAATTTCAGGAACGAAAAATAAACAAAGATGATACTATACATGGGATACCTAATAACCCATAGCTTTGAATAAACTGTTTAACCTCTGCAAACTTGCCATTCAAGTGGATCTTAGTGGCATGAAAGGAGCTGCAAAGCTCCGGATGACCTTAACAATGGGTAGTACATTGAATTAGCAACCATTATATATTGTTACAGAACAGCATGGAAAACATGACAGCAAAGAGGATACTAACCACTCTTATCAAAACCAACCCTTACAAGCTGAGCAACCAACATTATAGGCTTCTGCATGCCATTGAAATCTTTCATACAGAAATTCAAAGCACATTCATCATACAAAACCATCTGGCCAATATTCTCCTGGCACACATACAATGTGGGACTTAATAGAACAGAACAGAACATTGTTATACGAAGGAAAAAAATCAAGACGACATAGTCAATGTACCTCTCATCACTCAATATCAGCCACATCTTACTCTTAAAATCATATGCTGAATGGTATTCCTCCAAAGTCCAATACTTAAGACAAATCCAATGACATATAAGAAAAAATGAATAAGTTCAATGTGCAGTAAATAAGCAATATTGGAAAAATGATTACTTACCAAATAAGTACATTGTATGCTTGTTAACAGATTGAGACAATACATCTCTTATGGGAAAGAAGCTGAAAACAGAAAGAGGAATTGAAGTAGCCTCTTCCTTAACAAATGTGGCCGAATTAAAAAGCAATTTGAACTTGTGCTTAGCAGCCTTGTAATCCTTCCCATTAGGTATGACCTCTAAATTTGCAATAAAGTAAGATCTGCCTTCCATAGGGTCTTTCTCATACTGCTTGAAGAGATACTTGTTCATTATTGAGGCTTGTATCTTACTACCCTATAGACAGAGATGAAAAGTTTTAGACTATTGTGGAATGACACATATCGAAGCCAATATATATAGCAAAGTTAAGTGAAACTAATGACCTCTTCGTCAACCAGAAGGAAACAAATGGCATACAACTGAGTTGGTGAGTCCTTCTGGTAGCTATTCCACCTCCTCAGCACACGCACCATAATTCTCCACATATCAGTGCTATCTTCAATATCTTTGACCATAGAACATTTCCTAACTTCCATTGAAGACAACAAATAAGATCACAATGTAAACATAAACGAAAGTGCTAAATATACACAAGACAAAAGAAGTTATCACGCTTATATAGAAGTCCTCGCTCCAACATAGCCAGCATTAAATATTTATAACATGCAACTAACTTTATTATTTGTTTATTAGTTTGCAAGGCAATGGTTTTAATGATATAGTCTGAAGGCATGGGAGATGAAGACTTAGGCATTAGGAAATTTAAAGGCATCCGTAGTTTGATGCAACTGTATCAGAGAGGTTACATGTCCATTCCTTATTAGATATGCAGCAACTGTTTGACCTACTTGCTTAGGTGTCAGAATAAGTAGGTACACCTTACTTCAATATAATGAAACCTGTTCTGCATTCAAAACATGTCAGAGGGAAAATCTTCAATATCACAAATGAAATGACAGTTTAGAAAAAGAAAATATGAAAAATGGCAGGAATATTGGATGTGGTCAGTGATGCTAACATTTAGTATGATTTAGTAAAGGTACATTAGAATTACAGAAAGCATATGCAACCTTGAAGGGTCAATGAAATAAGGTGACAATGTAAACAAAAACCAAATTGCTAAATATTGGGAAAATGCAAGAATGAAGCATTTACACTTACTGAGTGTATTCAAAAATTGATGAAGATGAGGTTAGCCAAGTCGTTAAGTAAAATAAAGTTGATGAAGTAAAAGAATAAATTACCTTCACAAATGACCTCATGAATTTTTCCACAGACCATAAGACAGTATGCTTGAAGAAGTGGACTCAACATGCTATACCAATGCCATGAGCTGGTATGACCATGGCAGCCCAAGAAATAACCTTGGTAATTGGATTTACCATCAAGAATGAATGCCCTTCATTAAATATACTGGTTACTTATTTGAAACTGAGAGAACATAGAAAAAAATGTGAGTTGATAATGACTTAATTGAATGGACATCCTCTCCATTATTTTTGTAAGGGAATAATCCAATGGTTGATGGTAAAAAGGATGAGTTATTAATTCTGAGGCAACAGGAAAAACTCACAGTGGAAATAAACACTACACTGATCAACAATAAGGAAGCTTGTCAATTAATCTCACTTATATTAAAGGACTCATAAGGTAAGTTGCATTAACTTGTGACACGTATTTCACCTGATTATTAGTTCAATATTAAGCAAGACATGTTTAGAATTGCATAAAGCATATGCAATTGCTGAGGGTCTTGAAGAATTTGAACAACCCATTTCAAGAATGTAAACAAAACTGATAAGTATTGGGAAAATGCAAGAAGGAAGAATATGCACTTGCTGAGTGTATTCAAGAATTGATGAAGATGAGATTAGCCAAGTCGTTAAGCATAATAAAGTTGATGAAGTATAAGAATAAATTACCTTCACAAATGACCTCATGAATTTTTCCACAGACCATAAGACAGTATGCTTGAGGAAGTGGACTCAACATGCTATACCAATGCCATAAACAGGTATGACCATGGCAGCCCAAAAAATAACCTTGGTAATTGGATATACCATCAAGAATGAATGCCCTTCATTAAATCTACTGGTTGCTTTTTTGAAACTGAGAGAACATAGGATAAAATGTGAGTTCAGAAGGACTTAATTGAATAGACATCCTCTCCATTATTCCTGTAAGGGAATAATCCAATGGTTGATGGTAAAAAGGATGAGTTATTAATTTGGAGGCAGCAAAAAAAACTCATAGTGGAAACAAAAATTACACTGATCAACAGTAAGGAAGCTTGTCAATTAATCTCACCGATATAAAAGGACTTGTAAGGTAATTTGCATTAACTTGTTACACGTATTTCACCTGATTATTAGTTCAGTATTGAGCAAGAATGTTTAGAATTGCAGAAAGCATATGCAATTGCTGAGGGTCTTGAAGAATTTGAACTAACCATTTCAAGAATGTAAACAAAACTGCTAAATATTGGGAAAATGCAAGAAGGAAGCATATGCACTTGCTGAGTGTATTCAAGAATTGATGAAGAAGATATTAGCCAAGTCGTGAAGTGAAATAAAGTTGATGAAGTAAAAGAATAACTTACCTTCACAAATGACCTCATGAACTTTTCCACAGACCATATGACAGTATGCTTGAAGAAGTGGACTCAACATGCTATACCAATGCCATAAGCAGGTATGACCATGGCAGCCCAAGAAATAACCTTGGTAATTGGATTTACCATCAAGAATGAATGCCCTTCATTAAATCTACTGGTTGCTTATTTGAAACTGATAGAACAGAGAAAAAATGTGAGTTAAGAATGACTTAATTGAATAGGCATCCTCTCCGTCATTTCTGTAAGGTGATCGAATGGTTGATGGTAAACAGGATGAGTTATTAATTCTGAGGCAACAGGAAAAAGTCACAGTGGAAACAAACACTACACTTATCAACAGTAATAAAGCTTGACAATTATTCTCACTTAAAGACAATGCCTCATTCCAATAATTTGCATTAGCTTGTCACACGCATTTCACATTATTATTAGGGATATATTTAGGAACTCACTATTATGAACTATTACCCACACCATTTAGTAATGTACTTGCCCAAGTTATGTCAGAATGGAACTGAACATGATTCACTCATTACCTTGAAATTCTTGACATCCATTGTCAATAAATGTCACAACTACCAATACAATAGAGTCACAGATAGGGAAAGACTTAGTGTTCTGTATTGTATTAGAACCATTAATAAAGGCAAGATGTAAAATAATATAAAGAAACATGTTCTGCATTCAAAACATGTCACTGGAAAAATCTTCAACATCAGGAATGAAATGACATGTTAGAAACAGGAAAAGTCAACAATGTCAGGAATTTTGGATGTGGTAAGTGATGCTAAGATTTAGTATGATTTAGTATAGGTATATTAGAATTGTAGAAAGAAAAAGCAACTATGGAGGTGGTAAAAAAAATTTGAACTAACCATTTGAATAATTGATGAAGATGGGGTTAGGCAAGTCGATTAGTGAAAAAAAAATTGATGAAGTAATAGCATAAATTACGTTCAAGCTGAGAGAACAGGTAAAAAAATCAGGTTGGAACTGACGTAATTAAATACAAGGACTAAGTTTATTATTATTTTATTATAAGGATCAGAATTAGGATGTAACTGTGTCGTGATACTCACTATTCATAGAGTATAAATGTAAGGATCATTTGTACCTCCTACTTCCAAGTTAATTACAGTCAGAAGGATCCCCTACTTGTCATATCACCGAAACCTATTCAGCAATTAAAATAGATCAGGAAAAAATCTTGATGACTAACACCTGACATGATAGACATTTAAATTGTAGTCAGTTCAATTAAAATGAACTACCTACTCCACAGATATTCAGACACTTGCAAAACATTGGTATTGGATCTTCCTTTCGTCAACTTCTCCCATAGGTCAGTCTGAAAAAATAGAAACAAAAAATCAAAATAACAAAAGAAGCAGTCAATCCTTGATTTTGGTCAATCGGACAAGGAAAATCATTTTGCAGATGGTGAAAGCAACAAAACTAATAGAAAAGCATCAAACTATTCGTGTTAAACGGTGTAAAGTTATTAATCAGTTGTCACATGACCATAACTTAGATGCTCCTTGTTTTTTTTCATTGTGATTGAATACGAATTGGCAGTAGAATACTTTGAAGAAGGAATATGGATCCAACATAGACAAACCATTTTGCATTCATCCCTATGTACTAAATATAGGTAACATGATAGTAACAGAATAAATGTTTGGATCATTTGTACCTCCTACTTCCAAGTTAATCACAGTCGGAAGGATCACCTACTTGTTATATCACCAAGACCTGTTCAGCACTTAAAACAAATCAGGAAAATATTTTGATGACTGACACCTAAAATGATAATAGACATTTAAATTGTACTCAGTTCAATTATACTCAACTACCTACTCCACCGATATTTAAACAATTGCAAAACATTGGTATTGGATCTTCCTTTGGTCAACTTCTCCCATAGTTCACTCTGAAAAAACAGAAACAAAGAATCAAAATCACAAAAGAAGCAACCACTCATTGATTTTGGTCACACAGATAAGGGAAATCATTTTGAAGATGGTGGAAGCAACAAAACTAATAGCAAAGCATCAAACTGTTGGTGTTAAACGGTTTAAAGTTATTAATTGGTTGTCACATGACCATAACTTAGATGCTCCTTGTTTTTTTTTCATTGTGATTGAATACAAAATGACAATAGAATATTTTGAAGAAGGACTATGGATACACTACAGACTAACCATTTTGCATTCATCCTTATGTACTAAATATAAGTAACATGATAGTAACAAAATAAAATTATAAATAACTGACTCATTAAGGGTATATACCAGAACCGACAAAGGATATTAAATTTAAGATATTGATGATTGGTAATTGTCCAATAAACAGGTAATCTATTCATGTACAACAACCTTCTTAAAATTTGTATATCACCAAACCATGATCCTAGTGTTACATCACAGCTATAATTTAGATCTTTTCGTTATACTTTTAAAATTGCTTGTGTATACCATCATTAACCTTCATTTTAGTTAGCCATAATTATACATAAGTTAATCGACTTAATATGGGGGAAAGCTTTTGGATACATATATATGACTTTTACCTTAAGATCATTGAAGATATGATATTCTTAATAGCTAATGTTAATTGATCACATGTAGACAACATCATACTAATATGATAGCAAACACATTGTAGTTGACTGACATGCAAATCCTCCAAAACAGAAATGTTTCAACATACATAAATGTTCAAAAGAAGGCCATGCAAGACCATATATCCACAGAGATAAAACGACCTTCACCCATACAGATCTACTGCTGCACTGCCCTGGTAGTTCTCTTTGATAGGAGCAAAACCCTCAACTTAAGTATTTCATTGAATCTTGGGTTCCAAAAAACCCTTGTTGCGGAACCATAATTGACCATTATTACCTTCCCTGAAAAATAGAAGAACCACCGAATGAGTACAAATCTTGCATAAAACTAAAAGTACATTACTACCGTTATATAAGTGGTAATGGTAATTACATACCTGGTTTTTTGCTGATCAACCCAAACTGCACAATGAGAATCAGGTTTGACAACTGAGATACGACCTCAAAGTCCTTTCTTGCATCCTTGGCCGATTCACCATGAAGTACAACAGACAAATGATTCCCACTACAACCAAAAAGAATAAGGAAATAATCATAACACAAAAGTTGGTCGTTTTTAATCAAATATACGTTCACAGTTAAATTTGACACTCACCGTCTATCTGCAACCACAAATGCAAGCTTATATGTCATCATTCCCCTAAACCTGATTTTCTTCAGAGGACCAATGCTATAAAGAAAACCCATTATATCTGGAAGAGAAAAACGACAACAGTAAATGACTTCAATCTAAATGGCATTAAAACCACGGAAGAATTCCTCACCTGTGACCATATGATGAGGATGACACTGGTCTTCCAAATCGACTACATCCATACGATTGAAACAGTACTTTGGCATCAAGGCTCGACATTCAACTACCTTCGATGTCGGCCTCAAGTTGATAAGGAACTTATCGTGGATTCCTTCACCACAGCAAGACACTTTAAATTCTTGTACAAAAAACTCTCGGCCCTCCTTAAGTAGATTGCAGAAACGGTCAATAACCTCATCATCACCTAGCCTCATTATCATACGATCCCCCTTTTTAAACATGCATCAACAATAAATGGAATAGATGTCAGAAAGTTATTTGATCAAAATATGATAAACATAAGACCATAACAAAGTACCTTTTCGTCGAACACAATATAATCAATCGAAACAATCTTTCTCGGATAACCACAAACTGACCCATATATATCAGAATCGGTCCTCCAGAACTCTCGATCAACCTTCACCAGAAGAGTGACTTCATTATTGTGAGGATCTACAGCATCAAGCCTTTGGTAGTGACAAAACGATTGGAGGAAATAAGAGAAAACGTGTAAGAAAGAAACAGCAACGAAAAAGTCGAACAGAACAAAAGCAGAAGCAGTAAAAAATTTTATAAGAAAAAGGGAGACTCTGCTCTTAATGACTTACCCGAACGATGACGTTGGCTTCCATCCAAAGCACACACACAGATCTTGGAACAAAGCCATCTCTATCCAGCTAGAACTCAATCTTCTTTCTTCACACAGTGACATAGAGACCTAATGATATCGAAGGAGATGGCTTCAGTTTAGTAAAATGAGGAAATGAAACATCGACTCACATAGTGCACACACAGATCCCGGAACAAAGCCATCTCTATCCAGCTAGATCTCCGTCTTCTTTCTTCACACAGTGACACAGACCGAATGATATCAAAGGAAATGGCTTCAATTTAGTGAAATGAGGAAATGAAACACCGACTCACATAGCGCACACACAGATCCTGGAACAAAGCCATCTCTATCCAGCTAGAGCTCCGTCTTCTTTCTTCACACAGTGACACAGACCGAATGATATCGAAGGAGATGGCTTCAGTTTAGTGAAATGTGTAAATGAAACACCGACTCACATGTTTTCTCCAACTTTACCTACTCATATTCAATTACTGACAATGACAATGACAAGGGAAGACAAAAATATGAGGTGACGTTGGAGTGGACTTTTTGCAAAAAAATGTATATTTAGCTTTAGTTGAGATTGAACGAAGCCAACCACATTAGATTCGGCTTGAGGGAGGAGCCGTTACTGTTGTTGTGAATAGTAGCTTGTGAGACAAAAGTGGGAATAAAAAAATAGCACGACTTATTCCCTTGTTACTATTAAGTATATATTGATGAGAGGGAAGGAGATCATTGTTTACAATGAGAAGTAAAACATCTTGTTACAACGAACGCGTTCGAATATACCCACGAAAGTGTTGAGAACTACAGATATTGAATCAGAAAAAAAATGGGAAAAAAACAACAAATACCCAAACGGTGGCCTGGGCTTTCATCGAACGCTTACACAAAACCCCTAGAACAAAGACATTGCAATATGGGTAGAGCTCAATCTTCTTTCTTGAATAACAGAGACTGATTGACGACGCATGAGTGGGCGACGAAGGAAGGAAAGGTTTTTTTGTCACCACCGATAGCTCTTTTTTCTTGAGATTTTACCAATTCCAATTCAATGTCTGATAATGAAAATGACAATGCGAGTTGGCAAAGCAAACAAGATGTGACCGTTTTGTTGAATCAGCTTTTTTCAACTATTTAATGTGCACTTGTTCTATTAAAAAAATTAATGTGCACTTGAAGTTGAAAATGAACCAAGCTAAATGAAGTGAGATCGGCTTGGGTGAGTTAGCCGTTACTGTTCTTATGAACAGTAACATGTGAGACTAAATTGGAGGTATAACAGTGCATGGCTTATTCCCCTGTTGTTATTATGTATATATTGATAGCTTAAACAAACATTGTAAAATTTTATACAAGTGATTTTTTTTCCATGAATTTTTTTTTAAAAAAAAATAGGTCCATAATCATGTTAGGGCAGAAGCAGAGGCTTAGGACTTATGGTGTTCAAAACGCAGAGCGAAGCATGACAATTAAGCATCATATTGTAATATTGTATGACTTCACTTGTGGGAAAACGCAGATGCAAGCAGTGTTGTAAGGTTTGAGGATGGCAGTTGTTAGCCGTCTAGTTTCTAGCTTTACGGCAAACGTATGGATCGTAAGTAAAATAAAAGATTATTCCTATGAAGATTAAGAAAAAAATTAAGCTAGTTATAATAATTATATTCTTAATTACATTGAGCGAAATTCAATTTTTGTTTTAATTTTTAAGAAATCAAAGGAAAACAACACTTAACTTCACGAGTATTAAAGACTTAGGGTTATCTATCCCCTTTCTATTTCATGAACTAATAAATTTCCCCTTAATAAACAGTGAAACGAAGATATATATTTGTCTAAGATTCAAACACATTCGATAATACTCTATCAATTCAAAACCAAATATTTATCCTAATAAACTAATCAATCTCTTGTATTAATTTATAAGAACTAACTTTAAACATCAATCTTAATCTTATAATACTAAGTTAGTAATTATGTCTCTATAATACTAACAAACTACCTGTTTAATACCTAAACTTTAAGTCTAACATGATTTTACCCAAGTTCTATACTTAAATTATTTTTCTCAAGAATAATTTAAATGGACAAGACAATTAAATAATGATTAGGCATTTAGAGATATTAAGACAAGATAAAATCAATACAAAAACTTTATTCGATATAAAAAAAGAGTAAATAAATAATCCAAGCCATAAACGGGTTTAAGAAAACCTTAAAAAAATTAGTTATTCATATTCATCAAAATCAAATCACAGCCATTCCAGATAATTCACGACAAAGACAAAGGAGATAAAGAGACAACTAAATACAGAGTAGAAACAGATATCGACTGCTCTAGTCCTTGCGTCTACAGCGACTACGTTCTTTCTCCCTCCTTGCCGCTAGTCCGAAAAGAGGAAAGAAGAGCACGGCTCACTGCCTTTGACCTCTACTCTGCTTCCCTTGTTCAGCTCTCGCGCCCCTCGGATCTGTCTCTCGTCCCTGCCGTCCTTTTCTTCTCGTTTTTTTTCTGCCGTCCAGGTCTTTGTTTTGCTTCATTTTAATTTAATAGATATTATTTAGGGTGATTTTTGCTGCTGGCTCCATGTCTCTATCCGGATTTCCTGAAGATATGATATTTTGGCCAAATCTGAATCTCATATTAGTTTCATCATTTCCTCACGTGGACCCACGTCTTTTTTGTTCTTTTATTGAGCCAAGCTTTATCTCTTTTGAGTCTTTTCAATGATATATATGTAAAACAGTAAAAGGATGTTGTTTATCATCCTACTCCTATTTATGTTAACTAATTGTTATATATTAGGAGAATTTTTTAACTCATTAATTATAAATTAAATTTTTAATTTTATCTTTATCTATTATTGATTTTATAAGTTAATATGAATATATTTTTTATTTATTATAATTAATAAAGATAAAAAAATATAATATATATTTATTATCCTAAAATTAAATTTATAAATAAGATTAAATTTTTTTATCAAAAAGTACTTTATAAATAGAATTAGAATGATACATTGCACGCTGAAACTATTGTTCTTTATTTGACTTTCATCTTCTTACATGGGACCTAGGAATTTTCTTCAGCTCCTTTGTTTACCTCTTCCAACGTATTTGAGAGCATACTTTTTTTTTTAATCATTTGTTATCTCCTTCTAATCTCCTACAAAATAGGATAATAGATTTTCTCTTAAAATTTCTTATTATCCTATCAACGTAAAGATAAAATAATATATAAAAGATAATTAAGTAGGTGTAAAATTTTAATAAATTCAGTACATATATTCAAAATATATATCTATTTAATTATAAACTATGTGTTTGTTTGGAATAGTTTATTTTTAGGTAATAAGTGCTTATAAATCATGATTTACGAGGTAAGTATGTAAGAGGATTTTTATCTTGGCTTGCGTAATAAAGAATTATTGTCCAAATATAAGCCTAACCAAACATACACTATATTTTTCAATAATCTTCTTTTATAAAGGACCTTTTACGCTCATTCAGTTTCCCTCCTCCATTTTACCCCTTTATCTTCCAATCTGTTACTGCTTGTGATGTTAGAAAGTAAAAAAAACAATCCAGAAGATACTCCATGGAATCAGCAGCTAAAAAGGCAAAAGGAAAATTGAAATTTTAAAATCACCACACAAGCAGGAGCAAGAGCTAGGAACAATAATCTGAGAGAAATAGTAAAATAATGTGTCTTGATACATTTTGGCGTGATGCTAATGAATCCAATCAAGTTTTCATCTCTGAATACTCATTTGTATAAATATGCAGCAATCATCACTGGGATGATTCCACCCTGCTGTTTTATACATTTTTTTAAGCAATAATCAAATAGCAATCATATCAATCTCTTCTTCCTCAGCAGCAGCTTGACAGCACAGAAGGATTACAAAGAATTATAACGATGATTATAACTGATACGCCATCTTTAATGGAAATTCTATATTCACAGGAGGAACATGCTTTCTCCTCATCCTGCTCATGTGGCACATGGGTATAGGTGGAAGGTGAGTCAGTTAGGCCACATGATCTTACAACAAAACTCTTTAATTTTTTCAACAGCGTCCCATTCACTAACTATTCGGATCTTCCATCATAACAAGATTCCAATCCAATGATTTTGCTGTCTCCAACTGTGAAAAACGCCATCAGATTTAATGGATGGACAGGATTTAAGGATTCTGTGGGATGATGAGAAAAACGCCACTGAGGATATCTGCTTCCACGGAACGGGATCTGGCCTTGGCGACACTATGTTCTTTCTCATTAACATCAACATATGAAGACCCCAAGTCCTCACAGTTACCACCATTGACAGTTCTGAGCCTTAATTCACCAAAATTAAATCCCTCATATCCCCACTTTCCAGCTTTCATTTATTTATTATTTTATTACGTTATTTGTCCATTATTGTAATAGTCATCCCAAGTCTTTGTCATTGATCAATAATATTGGGTTAGTTTCGGACTTCAACACGCAAAGTAAATGTGGACGGGAGCCGTTAACTCAAGAAAAAAAACAAAGAAAGAACTACTGAAGCAGTCCTTATGTTGGGGAGCCATTATTATGCTGCTATTCAGACTTGACCACATGGAAGGAAGAACAAGAATGCTTCTCCAATTACTTCTACAACACTCTCCACTTGAACTAAACCTTACCTTCTTCACTCTGTTGAGCTTCATCATCGCCATCTTTGTGCTCATCAGACTCACAAGAACAAGAAGAAACCAACTGAATCTGCCTCCTTCACCACCCAAGTTTCCGTTAATAGGCAATCTTCATCAGCTAGGCACTCTGCCTCACCGTTCTCTCACAGCCCTCTCCCATAAATATGGCCCCCTCATGTTTCTCCGATTGGGTCAAACTCCAACTCTTGTGATTTCTTCTGCTGACATGGCCAGACAGATGACAAAATCCCATGATGTCGTTTTCTCAGATAGGCCTCAAACCACAGCTGCAAAAATAATTGTCTATGGCTGCATAGATGTGGCTTTCTCACCCTATGGTGAAGAGTGGAGGCTCAAGAGGAAAATCGCTGTTCTTGAACTTCTCAGTCTTAAAAGGGTCCAATCCTTTCAGTACATCAGAGAGGAGGAAGTTGCAGATCTGGTTAACAAGATTGGAGAAGCGTGTCAAGAGAAGAAAAATGGGACTTCCGTGAACATGTCCCAGTTGATTATTGCAACTTCAAACGACATAGTAAGCAGATGTCTTCTTGGACAGAAGTTTGACACAGCAGATGGTAAATATAGCTTCGGAGACTTAGCAAGGAAAGTGATGGTTCATATGACAGCTTTCAGTTTAGGAAACTTCTTCCCTTCATTGAGATGGATGGATGTTGTTACTGGATTAATTCCAAGAATCAACGCTACGTTTAGAGAAATAGATGCTTTCTTGGATGAGGTGCTTGCTCAACATAAATCAGCAAGAAGGAATGAAGATGAAGATCACAAGTCTGAAAAGAAAGACTTCATTGATATTCTCCATCAACTTCAACAGGACGATCTGCTTGACTTCGAGTTCACACAAGCTGACCTCAAAGCGATGATAATGGTATCTCTCCTTTTCTCTAAATTGAAAAAGAAAATTTTCATATATTTATATATAAAGCACACAAGTTAGTCTTTCATGTTCTAAACAACAGAAAATCTAGTTTATACCAGCTTGAACATGTTTCATTGTCACAATTGTATCAGGATATGTTCGTCGGAGGAAGTGACACAACTTCAACAGCTCTGGAATGGGCTTTTGCAGAGCTAATGAAGAATCCAAGAATAATGAAGAAAGCTCAGGAAGAGGCGAGAAGAGTAGTTGGTAATAAGTCAAAAGTGGAAGAAGATGATGTGAGGCAAATGAAGTATTTGAAATGTGTAGTCAAAGAAACTTTAAGATTACATCCGCCTTTAGCTCTCTCTCTCCCGAGAGAGACAAGATCAAGTGTGAGTTTGGGAGGGTACTATATTCCTCCAAAAACAACCGTGCTTGTGAATTTATGGGGAATTCATAGAGATCCTGAATTTTGGGAAAGACCAGAAGAGTTTGTTCCAGAGAGATTTGAAAACAACCAAGTTGATTTCAAAGGTCAAAACTTTGAATTTATTCCTTTTGGCATTGGAAGGAGGGGATGCCCAGGGATTTCATTTGGGCTTGCATCACTTGAGAGGGTGTTAGCTAATCTTCTGTATTGGTTTGATTGGAAGCTTCCTGCTCAAGGCATAGACATGAGTGATTCATACGGACTTTCTGTCAACAAGAAAGTACCAATTTATGTTCAACCAATGCCATATTCAGTAGGATCTAAGTTTTGAAAGGACCATTTAATGAATCGTCTCTTCAACATGTGGTTTCAATTTATTTTGCTGGTTTTGTTAAAAAAAAAAAAAAAACTGTTCTTTGCTAATAAATTGTTGTCTGCTTTCATGTTGCCTACAGGCAATGATCTGTTTAAGCTTGAATTGTATGTTGTCCTTGTTTAGGGACTGGGTTGTTTATGAAAATAATCAGTGCTCTCTCATACCCTTTGATTGACCATGTTTGCCTTGATTCCTTTGATTGAATTGACTCTTTGCCAAAGCCCAAAAGTTCAATCTGTTAAAAAGTTTTATACAAGTGATTTTTTTCATGCAAAAAGTTTTAGAAAAAGGAAAATTTATCTTTTCCCAAATTAGAATTAAAGAAGGAATCTAGGATTTTCAGTTCTAACCAAATAATCAAAATGCCCTGAATTGAGGGCACAAGTTTCAGGAGTCAATAACAACATCTGTATCTATATTAACAACATCAGACTTTATATTAATGACTTTATTTTCATGTTTGACAACATCATATCTGAAAAACCAGGGATAATTTTGAGGGCACAAGTTTTAGTGGTCAATAACAACATCCGTATCTATATTAATAACATCATATTTTACATTAACGACTTTATTTTCATATTTAATAACTTCATATCCCAAAAACTAGGGATAATTTTGAGGGCACAAATTTCAAGAATCAATAACAATATCTATAATTTTTCAGATATGACATTTGACAACATCATATCTGAAAAACCAGGGATAATTTTGAGGGCACAAGTTTTAGTGGTCAATAACAACATCTGTATCTATATTAATAACATCATATTTTACATTAACGACTATTTTCATATTTGATAACTTCATATCCCAAAAACCAGGAATAATTTTGAAGGCACAAGTTTCAAGAATCAACAACAATATCTATACTTATATTAACAATATTATATTTTACATTAACAACTTCACTTTAATGTTTTACAACTTAACACAGGGTAATTTAGTCATTTGGTTAAAATTGAAAATCTCATATTCCTATTTCAGTTCTAACTTGAGGTTTAATAAATTCATTTATCTTTTCCTCTATCTATTTGTATTTTTCTGAAATTTTCCCTTTAAAAAAATAGTCTGATAATCATGCTACGGCAGAGGCATCGGCTTAGGGCTGATCGTATTCAAAACGCCAGAGCGAAGCATGACTGTTGAGCATCATATTTTATTACTTATGGAAAAACGCAAATGCAAGCAGCGTTGTTAAGGCTTCAGGATCATATTCTTCCTTTACAAAGGACCTTTTACTCGCATTCAGTTTCCCTCCCATTGAACTGCTCATGATGTTAGAAAAAAACAAAAAATTCTTTTTTTCCAGTAAACTAGAAAGTAAAAAAGAAAAATATGAAAACATGGGGTTAAAATGCTGGACAGGGCTATAAAATGTATAATAAAACCCAAAACTGGAGATATAATTAAGAATGCCGAAGATTATTCGTGTGGTAAACTTGGTATGCTTAGGCCTATTCTGGATCCTGAAATCTGGAATCATCAAGTGTATGTGCATCTGTGTCAAAATTGTGAGGAGACATCTAAAGGCTTGCCTTGAACACGAATCTGTTCTGATGCGCACTTGTGCTAGCTGCCAGAGATGTCTCCACATTAATGGGGTCTTACTCTTTCCACGTGCTCCTCTGGCACTTGAAACGCTATCTTTGATCAGCAGAATACGTACGGTAACTCAGACGCAGCAAAATTTGTAGCCTTACTGAATTTAATCAGCATGAAGATGGTGCTTCATCCTTTGGCAGCGACTGACATACCAAGCAGCATGTTTCCGGAGGCCCATGCTGATTAGAACCTTGAGGCTTGCGAGCATAACATAGGTCACTGCTGAAAAGAGAACAACCCAGAGAATACTCCACGGAAGAGGATAGTACGGAAAGTGAGCAGCATACACTGGAGTCAACACTCGAATGACCTGGGAATAAGTATACAGATATAGAATCAGCAGCCAAAAGGGCAACAAGAAGAATGAACTTTTAAAATCATCAGTGCCTCACCACACAGGCAGGAGCAAGAGGAACAAAAGTCAGATGTTTCTTTGCGCCCTCAGTTTGCATATTCAGAGTCTAGAAATTTGAAACAGAAGATATATATATTAATAAGAAAAGCTCAATTGAAGAAACGGTATGAAGTGTAGTAGCAATACGACAATAAATAAATCATCTTAAAGCTTCAAAGTTGCTGATCATTATTTATGATTATAAAGAAATTGAACCAAATTTGCCGTTTTCCCAGTTTCATAACGGTGCTATCCAAATAAGATGTAGTGCTTGTTTGGAATAGCTTATTTTTGGGCAATAAGTGCTTATAATTCGTGATTCACGGTATACGAAGTAAGTATGTGAGAGGAGTTTTTTCTCAACTTGCGTAATAAGGGCTTATTTCCCAAATATAAGCTCTCCCAAACACACCTATAGAAGGAAAACAACATTGCATCTGACCCCCTACCAATCATGACCCAATGAAGCAAATATTTTCGAAAACAAATTCACTTTGAAATCGCCAGTCTTGATGCATTTTGACGAGATGCTAATGAACCCAATCAAATACTCAAGGAACTCAGTATGTGCTGTTTATATAGTTTTTAAACAAATATTGAACCAACCCTAAACTGAGCAGCTGGTGCCCACAAGAAATCAGATGAAAATTACCTGTTTGCAAAGCTCTTCAAGGAACTCAGAGTATACGCTGGGCTTAATGTCATTAAATTTGGCAATGAATGAGTGCTTGATAACATCAATAGCTATTTCACAGGAATAAACCAAGACAACATCCTGCACCATCCAAAATTTCCATAATAGAAGCAAAGCTGGGTCAAGCAAGGAAATTGGTTCCCACAAAAAAAATTTCTTCAATAATTATTTGTTTCTAAATTTTTCTGAGTAATCTTACAAGGAGAAAACTTTCAAACCAGGGGCCCTCTGCCTCCAGAATATTTTGAGCCAGAACGAATAAGATGAATGCTGAAATATGGAATCTCTCAACAGAATCTGCTTGCCAGAAATGAGAATAGAAGGAAGAAAAGGAGTGCAGGAAAAAAAAACAAGAAGCGGATGAGACCCAGAAGTTTTTCTTTTTTGGGGGGGGCCAAAAAGAGCAATTTGTGTAATAAAAACATCATATGCAGAACATGATATGAATTTGTAATAATTGTAATTGTGAATCCCTAATCCCTAAATTGTGAACCCTAATTTTAGAATGTTAGGTTAATTAGTTAGGGGAAGAGCAATGTTAAGTGAGAGTGGCATTAGCTATTTTAGAATAGCACTAGCCAAACACACCCTAATTGTATTCCCTAGCTAATTAAATAGGATTAGGATTAGTTAATTACAGTTCTACCCCTGAATCCCACGGCTCTCTATGTAAGGGCTATTGTCACTAATATTCCTTGTTGTTGACTCAGATAATAAAACACATGTTCAGCAACCACGTGTCCATCTCTTTCCCTCTCAGAATCTCTGTTCTTTCTCTCCTCTGTTCGACTATTCTGTTTCTTTTCATTTAATCAATCCTTCCCTCTCCTTCTACCTATTTCACTTTGATTCTGGGCAAATAATTCCAGAATCTTAACAGTGGTATCAGAGAATTCATTCCTCTGCCAACTCGCCAACGCTGCATGGTGGAAACAAGAAATCAAGAACAAGCAAGAATGGCCGACGAACGTCTACAGGCGGTGGAACGACAGATTCAGACATTAACGACCAGTTTTCAAGACTTCGCCGTCGGAGTCAATGCCAGTATCACGACCTTGCGTCTGGAGATGCAAGACCGTCCCAACAACCCTCCAAACAACCCCAGAAACGGTGATCGTCGGCCACCGAATCATCACAACTATCAAAGGCCGACCCAGTTCACCAAACTCGATTTTCCAAGATTCACGGGGGACGATATCCTGACATGGCTCCTTCGGTGCGAACGTTATTTCGAGATTGATGAAACTCCCGAAGCCAATGAAGTTAAATTGGCCTCGATGGGTTTGGACGACCGAACCTTCCAGTGGCATCGAGCGTTAGAGCGACGCCTCCGGGGACGATTACCACCGTGGGAGGAGTATGCAGTGATGCTTCAAGATAATTTCGGGCCTCCATTCGAAACACCCATGAGAGATCTTGCTCACCTGCGACAAACCGGGTCCTTAGCAGACTTCAATGCGGAATTCGATTTAATTTCGGCTAAACTGGATTTACCGAAGGACTACCTGGTTGACTTATATGTGGCTGGGTTGAGAATTGAGTTAGTAGGACCAATTCACCTCCTTAGCCCAAGAACGCTGACCGAAGCTCGCAAGATTGCCCGAATGCAAGAAATCATCACTGCCAGCGCCACTTCTAAACCATCGAATGACCGTTACACTCGAACACAGGTACCAACAGGGGCATTGTCTACTTCTTCTTCGTCTTCCTCGGCTAGGTACTTAAATCCGTCAATACCTTCTTCTTCTTCCTATCGGTCTGCGTTACTAACAGCTAAATCTTCTAAGGCCAATAAGTCAACCAGCGCCGATAAAACTCTTGGGATTCCTTCCAAGACTCAATCTTTGGTTCCCAAAATTTCCAACAAATCTTATAAACCACTTACACCCGAGGAAGAACTTGAGCACCGAGTGAAAAATCTATGCTTCTACTGTCATGCCCCCTTCTCGCGTGATCATAAATGCACCCAGCGCCAACGAGTCCAGTTGCATTATATTGAGTATGACCTTGAATCTGAGGATCCCGGTGATAATGATTCTGACATTCTGCCCGACGAGGATATGCCATCTTGTATATCCCTTCATGCACTCGCTGGAGTTGATAATTCCACCTCCATGAGAGTGCCAGGGCAGGTTGGTAGGAAACTAATTCAAGTCCTAATTGATAGTGGCAGCACCCATGACTTCCTTGATCTGGAATTGGCTAAGAAGTTGGGATGGAAGGGCGACAATTCTGATTTTCCTTCGGTTGAGGTTGCAAGCGGGAGGAAATTAAAAGTGCATGGGGTGTGGAAGGGATTCAAATGGAAGATGCAGGGCCTTGAATTCAGATTTGACCTTAGAATCTTAGAACTCAATACTTATGATATAGTTTTGGGGCTGCAATGGCTGAAAAGCATTAAGAATGCCTTTTGGGACTATGATTCGTTGACTATGTACTTTTGGCATAATGGAAGGTTGGCAAAGTTGCAGGCTGCACCACCTAATGCTTGGAGAGTAATGCACCCCAACAAATCTGAAATTCACTCTCTACAACAAAACCAATTATTCCTTCTGCAGTTGGTTCAAAAACCGCCTCCCCATGATTCTGATTCTGCACAGTCTGGTTCTGAAAGAAATATTCCAGCGGACATACAGTGGACACTTAGTAAGTTTCAAACTCTTTTTGAAGAACCTAAGGGCCTCCCACCCTTTAGGGAAGGCCATAATCACCCTATAATCCTCAAGGAAGGCACAAACCCCATTAGTTTGAAGCCTTATCGCTACCCAGCAGCCCAACGTGACACTATTGAAAAACTGATTAATGAGCTGCTGCAAGATGGAGTTATTCAACCAAGTTCTTCACCCTTTTCGGCTCCTATTGTGTTGGTAAAGAAAAAGGATGGCACATGGCGCATGTGCATTGATTTCCGTGAGCTTAACAAAGCAACAGTCAAGAACCAATATCCTATACCAATGATAGAGGAATTATTTGAAGAATTGGGTGATGCTAGATGGTTCACTAAATTGGATATGAGGGCTGGATACCATCAAATCAGAATGGAACCTGCTGATATACATAAAACAGCATTTAAATCACACTCAGGACATTATGAATGGTTGGTGATGCCATTTGGCTTAACCAATGCCCCGGCTACATTTCAAGGAGCTATGAATGACCTTTTCCGGGCACACCTACGTAAGTTTGTACTAATGTTTTTTGATGACATTCTGATCTATAGCTCCACTCTTACAGGTCATACTATACACTTAGAGGAAGTGTTGACTCTATTAAGAGATAACAAATTCTATGTCAAGAAGTCCAAGTGTATCTTTGCAGCCACCTATGTCGACAATTTGGGGCACAATATTGGGGCTGGGACAGTATCTACAGACCCTAAGAAGATACAAGCAGTGGCTGGGTGGCCTCTACCTACTACTATCAAGCAAGTAAGGGCTTTTTTGGGGCTTGCCGGCTACTACCGACGTTTTATTCGTGACTTTGGTACCATAGCAAGACCCCTAACATCACTACTTAAGAAGAATGGTTTTATATGGTCACAAGAGGCTACGGATTCTTTTCATAACCTAAAAAAGGCACTCACCTCAGCACCGGTTCTTTCTCTACCTAACTTTTCAAAGCAATTTGTGGTTGAGGCTGATGCTTGTGGCTGTGGTATTGGGGCTGTTCTCATGCAAGAGGGGCGGCCTCTAGCCTATTTCAACAAAGGGTTATCTCCTAAGCACCAGCAATTATCAGTTTATGAGAAGGAACTCATGGCAGTTGTGTTGGCTGTATTACATTGGCATCAATATCTAGAAAGAAACCGTTTTGTCATACGAACAGACCAGCAAAGCCTCAAATACCTACTGGGACAGCAACTGAAAACTTCATTTCAGATGCTGTGGGTGGCCAAGCTAGCTGGGTTTGATTATGAGATTCAATATGAGAAGGGACAAGACAACTCAGTAGCTGATGCACTTTCTAGGATGCCTAAAATGCAGCTGTTACAGATGGTTTTTGACACTTCTTCACCAGATCTGTTGCAGCACATTAAGCAAAGTTGGGTACATGATGAGTATTTGCAGCAATTACTACCCCAAATTCAGGCTACAGATGGACCTCTCCACCACTTTACATGGAGTGATGAACTCTTAAGAAGGAGGGGTAAGTTAGTGATAGGCAATGATGCCATTTTGAAGAAAAAGATTCTTGATTGGTTACATTCAAGCCCTCAAGGGGGGCATTCGGGCATTCAAGCCACCTATCACCGAATTAAAGCTCTTTTTTGGTGGAGAAAGATGATGAGTGATGTTACTTCCTATGTGAAGACATGTGACACGTGTGCAAGGTGTAAATATGAAACAGTTGCATCTCCTGGTCTTCTACAGCCTCTACCTATTCCTAGCCGTGTATGGGAATCAATTACCATGGATTTTATTGAGGGACTCCCTAAGTCCAATGGTAAGGAGGTTATATGGGTTATAATTGATAGGATGAGTAAGTATTCCCATTTCCTAGCCTTATCTCATCCTTATACAGCATCCTCATTAGCTCAAATCTTTTTAGATCATGTTTACAAACTCCATGGAGCCCCTACTGAAATTATTAGTGATAGGGATCCACTTTTTGTAAGTAATTTCTGGAAGGAGTTCTTGAGAGTTTTGGGGATTGAACAAAAGCTATCTACCGCATATCACGCAGAAACCGATGGGCAATCAGAAGTTCTCAATAGGTGTTTAGAAACTTATTTGAGGTGTATGTGTTGGGAGAAACCGAAGGAGTGGAGTAAATGGTTATCACAAGCGGAATGGTGGTATAACACAACTTTCCACACCTCTACCCAAGCCTCTCCCTATGAGCTCTTGTATGGTCAAAAACCACCTATTCATTGTCCCTACTTGCCTCATAATTCAGTTTTGGAAGCTGTTGACAGAAGCTTTGAAGCAAGGGAATAGGTGCTAGCTATGCTGAAATATCATCTGCACCGAGCTTCTAACAGAATGAAGCAAAAAGCTGATTTGCATAGAACTGATAGGGAATTTGTGGTTGGCCAATGGGTATTTCTGAAATTACAACCCTATAGACAAATTTCAGCTGCTGTGCGAAGCTCTCAAAAATTAGCTCCCAAATTTTTTGGGCCCTATCAAGTGTTAGAGAAAGTGGGTCAGGTTGCATATAAGCTGGAGTTACCCCCTGATTCTCGCATACACCCTACATTTCATGTCTCACAACTGAAATTGTGTCCTAATCCTACTGTTCAGCAGAGGCACCCTCCTCCAGACTTCCCTGAGCCTCTACCTTCTTTGTTTCCAGAAAAGCTGTTGAATAAAAGGTCTGTTAAGAGGCGACGAAGACTGATCACAGAAGTTCTTGTGCAATGGAAGGGGTTGCCAGATGAAGAAGCTTCATGGATTCCCTTGTCCCATTTCCGAGAACAGTTTCCTGATTTTGTTGTGGCTCATCCTTGAGGACAAGGATGTCAAAATGGGGGGGGGGTATTGATATGAATTTGTAATAATTGTAATTGTGAATCCCTAATCCCTAAATTGTGAACCCTAATTTTAGAATGTTAGGTTAATTAGTTAGGGGAAGAGCAATGTTAAGTGAGAGTGGCATTAGCTATTTTAGAATAGCACTAGCCAAACACACCCTAATTGTATTCCCTAGCTAATTAAATAGGATTAGGATTAGTTAATTACAGTTCTACCCCTGAATCCCATGGCTCTCTATATAAGGGCTATTGTCACTAATATTCCTTGTTGTTGACTCAGATAATAAAACGCATGTTCAGCAACCACGTGTCCATCTCTTTCCCTCTCAGAATCTCTGTTCTTTCTCTCCTCTATTCTCTCTCCTCTGTTCGACTATTCTGTTTCTTTTCATTTAATCAATCCTTCCCTCTCCTTCTTCCTATTTCACTTCGATTCTGGGCAAATAATTCCAGAATCTTAACAGAACAGCAATCATATCAATCTCTATTTAGATAGTTAAAAGTGAATTGCATTTTGCGGCCTCTTCCTCAGCAGTAGCTTGACAGTACAGAAGCTTTACAAAGAATTATAATTATGATTATGCCTGATAAGCCATCTTTAATTGAAAATTTATATTTAAAGGAAAAGGCTTTCTCCTGATCCTGCTCATGGGGAACATGGGTATGGGGGGGAAAGGTGAGGCAGGTCAGTCACATAATCTTGAAACAAAACTAGAGATTAACCGCATTTAAAATTCAAGAGATCAAATAAACATTTGTTTGGTTGGCATAATTACAAGAATGGCACATAATCGTAACAAAACAACTATGTGTTCATGCTGAGATCAAGTAAAAGCCCACCAGAAGGGTAGTTATTCAAAATTAATGTTTTATTTGAAAAGCATTTGACCCTCACTTCAGCTATAAAAGTGTCTGGAAAAAAATGTTCACAAATGGCTGCTGGAATTGAATCAAACAGATCCTCACAACGCCACAGAGGAAAAATATAAAGTAAGGTCGCAGAGAAAACTCACCAAAGTACACCAAACTGTGAACATTATCCCTACTATATCGCTTGAACACATTGCTCTTGATCTCAGCAAAGTTATTTGACACCAGCAGGGCAAGCAATGCATTATTGTGAGCAACTATACAGGTTGATAAAGTGATTGCCTGAACTAATAAGATAAAAGAATGAATGAGTACAACCAGTCAAGGAACCACATCGGCCTTCGCTTCATTTCTCTTGTGCCTTCACACAAGAAAATAAATACCCAAACTACTGCCAAAAAATATTATTATTTCAAAAATAAAGGATATTTGAAGCAGCCACGGCTAAAGACTGATCAGCAATATATCTCCATATCCAGAATCTCAGACTTTCTGGTGGACAAGTTGCAAGTCCTTCTGCTGAATGAAATAAGGTTTGCAATACATCACCATTAAAACTTTGACATAGTTTATCAAATATCTGCAAGAATAATTAAGGATCAGATACAGCAGCCCGGTAATTAGGCGAGCATCAAGAGTTTATTATTCTCCATCGCCCAATTTCTTCAGTCCATTCAGCTCACCTCTAACACATTGTAGACCACATATAATTTGATTGTTCCTTGACCACGGATCATATGATAAATTAAGCTGATATCTGAAGCAACAAAAATGCAACAGGGGAACACAAATCAAAATCACCATACCAAACTCCTCTCGGTAATAAAAATGAAAATATATGACATATGGCATCAAACTATTGCTGTACCTGTTCGCTGCAAAAGAATGACTCCACAAGCCATAATTATGAAACAGCCAAAATCTGACAACTCAATTGCAGACAGACTCTTGAACTGCCTGCCAAAAACATGATCAGGTCAAATTGTAAATTTTAAAATCAAGACAAACTACCATTCTACTAAAACAGAAATCTAACACAGAAGAATCAGGAACGAATCCAGTATAAACATTAAAAAAAATAAAAATTAATCCTATATCATTTGAGTCTCATTGAATCAATTGCGTCCTTTGTGGTCATACATTTCAATCAAAATGACCTTGTTTTCTCTCTCTTCATACATTTCTATGGCATATGAGCATTGGCAGGTATATACTAAATCTATACAGCTTATATCACAATTCCGAAGATTGGAAAACATACACTGATAGTTGAGCCCATTGACTAAATCCTCATAGGCATGCCTAATAACACTTCAACACAAAGAAAGAGTATCAAGAAATGGTGACAAACCTTGTTTTCAGAAGCCTCCAAATGGTCATCACCATCCTCATTGGCATGATGGTTAAGAGTGACAGAAATGAATCAAAGCAGACGAAGAAACCGACATTTATAAGCTGCAAATGTATTCCATGTTTTAGATACCATAATGTAGAACGCACATGTATTGATGAAGATATGTGACCACAGATTAACTATTGTCCAGTAAATGTCAAAGGTTTGAGGTTTCAGATAACTTTCTTTCTCCGCAATATTTTAAATTTGATAATTATTGGGACAAATATAGGCACCTAAATTCCAGAGTGAAAGTCCATATATTACACCAGAGAACTCCAAACAGATATTCCGTCTTTTTAAGGGTGAAAGCAAAAGCATACCAATTCACATCTCCAAGGTAAACGGAAGATGGTGTTATAAACTCTTTCTCGTTCTTTCTCATTACCGAGAGTAGTTGTGCTCCGTAGAGAATTTCCATTGTACATATCCTCCAAGAAGCATCTTACTGGTGATTTATCCACTGAAAACATGCCTAGCGTCAAAATGCATCAACACAAGGTTAGTTAAGAAGATAGAAGAAATGGTATTGGTAAAATAAGTTAATAAGACACCAAATCCATGGAGAGAAAAACGGTTAACAAAGTGCTTAATATGATCAGGACCATTCAGGTCATATACTACATTTGAATTATTAATAAACAGGTAAAGCACGGAAGAGGATATAATCCTCATCAGAACTGCCCATATCTCCCACTCTCTTTCACTGATATGCAAGCATGGAGATCAATCACCCTATAGAACTGTAAGAAATAAAGCAAGTTAAAGGATTCCTATATTTCCTAAGACATGGAGCTATTCTTATTTCCGTTACATCACATCACTATGGGGGCATGGGACAAAAATGATTTCCTTTTACCAACCGATATTTCTTGCAGCTGATGCATGATCCAGTTGAAATTTAAAATGAGCTGCGTCAATTTCAAATGATTCAAGATAGAGATTATGCAAGATAATGATCTGAATAGATGAGAAGTTGAAGCTATTCAGATTCAGTAATGGTGAAAGACAAATATTTTAAACAAATATCATGAAACCTTCTGAGGATCATATTAAAGAGCGTAAGATACATGCAACAGGGACCCATTCACTCACTATTCGGATCCTCCGCCATAAGACGATTCCAATCCAATGATTTTGCTGACTCCAATTGTGAAACGACATTCCCATGAGGCTCGTTCCTCTGCTTCTCCAATGAACTGGCTTTCGCGACACTATCGTCCTTCTCATTAACATCAACATTTGAAGACCCCAAGTCCTCACAATTACCACCATTGACAGTTCTGAGCCTTAATTCACCAAAATTAAACCCCTCACCACCACTCACGCCCTGTAACTCGGCCTCCGCCATTCGTGCCACTGTACAAACACTCGTTTTACTCTCTTCCGGCGCCTCGCAGATAACAGTTCCAACCGCATAGTATCTCTGACTGTCGAGCCCAAACCCGTTTATGCTACAAGCTGTTCCGTTATTGAATAGCGCTTCCCCGATGGCCGATGACGAATGTAGATCTCTGGAATCAGAGGAAAGCGAATTTGAATTAACATTTTCTTGCTCAGCGATCGGATCTTCGCGTATGCAGGGCTCAATAAGCTTCTTCTTTCTGGAGCTTTTGTGCTTGCGTCGTTTAGACTTATTGGAAGAAACTGAAGGAGCGGGCTGTGATTGTTCTATTGTACCACTGCCGATTCGACTTGGACTCGGTTTAGATCGATAGAGACCGGTGTCGTCTTCTTCATGGGAGCTACTATCGCTGAGAATCTCGAAAGAGAGCTTTCTGCCGGAAGATCGCACCGCCATGACGAAGGAAACCTCAGCCCCAAAGCAATCAATCAAACAATCTTTGATCGCGTGAAAATTGAGATTCACATCAAAGAGGGAAGAAGAAGATGAATGATGCTTTGGAGTTTCTGAATTGTGTGACACTCTTCTTCCCCATAATGCAATCCAGCCGGACTCGTCTCATTCGCGCTTCGTCCCTCCCAGGCTCCCACCATATTCTATTTTCGTTATCAATGTATAAATTAAGTTAATTAGACGGTACCAGGCAAAAAAAAATGGGAAAATGTCAGTTAGGTCCCAAGTACACAAATAATCTCAAAAAACTCCATTTGAAAAGTCCAAGAAGTCCCTAGGGACTTTTCTGACATGAATTCCTTATAAACAATTACAAAAATAACCCCCACTCAAATAAGAAAAGAAAACGCATAGAGGAGAGGAGTGAAGCACGTTTTTGTGATTAAGGCATTAAGGAAAAAGAGAAAAATGCACACGGACAAAGGGCGTAGGTGGTGTAACATTGAATGGATACAAAGTGGTGTTAATGTGGCTGGGAACATCGTCTTCATCGTCGTCCAGATACGTGTAGCAACGTACAGAAACGAATTGGAAAATTTTGTTTTTCTCTGTGTGAAAGTTGGTTAGATTGAGAGTGAAGGGTTGGTGAAAGGTTGGATCTTGAGCTAAGAAATGGAGTAAGTGGTAGGTGGTAGACAAGAAAAGCTAAGAATTTGGTAGACAAATGAGCTTGATCATTGAAGTTGGAGTTTCACCTTGGGTGGGTTGTGTTTATGTTAAAGTGCTCTGTTTTTGTGGCATGATAACAGAGGAGCTGTTGTGTTTAAAGTGAGAATGGTGAATGTAATTGGTATTCTTTGCTGGAAAAACGCTAAAATGAACGAAAACAATTGTTGTAAATTTGTGCATATGAAGTTGTAAATATTGCTTTGGAAGTTGATAATACGAAGTTTGTGTTGCAGATTGACATGAAAGATGGGAAGTTGTTCGGGGAAGAATTTATTTTCTTTCTTTCATGTGGGGGGAAGTTTTTAAATGGTGGAGAAGATGAAATGCAATATGTTGGTGGTTTAGTAAGAACAAGATGCATAAAGGAAGACACAACATATAAGGAGTAGCAAAGAATCATATCATCCATAACGAAAAAAGAAAGGAATGAAATGCAAATGAAGTTCAAAGTTGCCCTTGATACATCAATATTTGTGGATCTTGTAGATGACGAAGGGGTGGATCATCTAATCAAATTTAATGAACAATATGGTCATATGTATATTGAAGAGGATGGTAATAATGACAGTACAGAACCAACAATGAACGGTCAAATGGAAGAGCAAGAAGTGCAAGTATATTTGTCATAAGAAAAGTAATTTTTTCCAACGTGAATATGTGCAAGAGCACTCAAACTTGTAATTTCTTGCAGGATTGATCATTTGTTTGGAAGTGAAGGAGGAATGTGCACATCCCCACATGGTTTGTTAAATGAAAGTCAAGTGATCCCATCATTGACTTGTGCTACGTAAATGGTGCCAACCCCTATACCAAAAATGAATCATGGAAAATGGAGGAATTTGATTATTGGAGCAGGACAGATTTTTCCGAATGCTGTGAGCCTTAGTCAAACGTTATACAAATATAGCATTGCTCATAAGTTTGCATACCAATTTGTCAAGAACAATCAACACAAGATAATTGTGAAGTGCAAGGTTGATGGTTGTCCTTGGTACATGGGTGCATATTCATCAGGAGAACATCAAGATACAGAGTTTATAACCATTAGAACACTCAAAAGTGAACACATTCAACAAGCACAAGATAGCCTAATAATTTTGCATCCACACAGGTCGAGCTTGACATCATCAATCGTAATGGATGGTTTGAGGTGCAATATTGATAAGACTACTAATGTCATTCGATTATACATGTACAGAGAGTATGGGGTGCGGCTGAACTACCGTCAAGCATATAGGGCAAAAGAAAGAGTGTTAAGGAAATTACATGGTCGAGTAGAAGACTCTTACATGGTAATTCCTTAGATATGTGACAGACTAATCAAGAGTGACCCGGACACAGTTGCAAAATGGGGAGCCTCATCTAACAATAGATTTCAGAGGGTATTTATTGCTTATGGTTGTTCGGTTAAAGGGTTTTTAGGAGGTTGTCGACCCATACTTTTTGTAGATGGTTGTCATCTAAGTAGCCCTTATAAGGGAACAATGTTGTCAGCTAGTGCATACGATGCAGACAACCAGATGTTTCCCCTAGCATATGTCATTGTCAGCGGTGAGACATATGACGAATGGTCTTGGTTTCTATCGAACGTGAAAGATATCACAGGCTCAATGTTGATAACAATTATCTCATATCGCAATAATGCGATTATTGGTGCTGTAAAAGAAATATTTGGCTGTGAGAGATATGTTTTTTGCTACCGGCATGTGAAGGAAAATTATAGTGCCAAGTTCCTACGAATTAATAGAGGTCGGACACGAACATCAGGGAATAGCAAGGAGAATGCACTCCTTCTTCTTGATGCAATTGCATATGCAAGGTTGGATGAAGACTTCACTAGTGCAATGGGTAAATTAAGATTGTTCAATCCACAATTGGTAAATTGGGTGGAGAATCACGGGGATGTTGACAAATGGGTTCTAAGCAAGTTTCCTTTCAAAAGGTGGGATAACATAACCAGTAATCTTGCAGAGTCGTTTAATGCATAGATGTTAACAGAAAGAAAGCACACCGTGTCAGTTTTAATTCATGAACATCGAGAGAAATTGGCTTGAAAATTGATTGCAAGCAAGATGGCCATGGGTAGTTGTAAAAATGCAGTAGGACCCAATATTGAAGAAAAATTGCTGCAACAAGTTAAACATGCTGAAAATATGGAAGCAACATATTATGGAGACAATCAGTTCTCGATTCGAAGTAGATGTGGAGATGTCATCATTTTTGTGAATGTAGATCTTGGTGAAAGAAAATGCACGTGTCTAGCATGGCAAATGAGTGGAATACCTTGCGCCCATGCATATACAGCTATTAAGGTACTTAGTGGTAATGTGTACACATTTGTAGATGACTGGTTCAAACTGGAAGCACAGGAAAAAATATATGAAAGTTCCTTGAGGCCAATCGCAACTCATGATTGTCCACGGGTTGAGTCTCTGACGGTGACACATATGCTAACACAGATATTCTTAGACCCTCCAATAACTTCAAGGCCACCAGGGAGACCGAAAAGGAAAAGAAGGGAATCTCAGTTTCAAAACAAAAAGATGTATCATTGTGGGAGATGCAATGAGGCTGTGCACACAGTCAAAACTTGTAGAAATCCAAATCCATCCTAAAAACAAGTACATAAATGTAGATGCTTTTGATAGTAACTTTCTAGTGATGTATATTGACATGAAGTAGTCGCATTCCCTCACCCCTTTTGCTTGTTGAATGCGTCCCCAACTTGGTACTTACTCATTGTACTTAATATTTTATTGTCTTAGTATATATGGAAATGATAAGCTATTCAGTTGTGACAGTACAGGTATTATTTTGTTTAATTTAATGCTATGTTGTTGTGACAGGGGGCACATGAAACTGTACAACCATAAGAGGGTTGGCCAATGACCTAATGAAAACAACTTTTTGTTGTTGTGAAAACATACATACATAATGGCTTATGCACAAGGCCTCATGATGTTTCTAGTGTCGGCTCAAGAATATTATGCACATTGAAGCATCACTGGGTTCAGCTGATGGTAAGACCCTGTGAGAGTGTCAAGAATTAAACTGTTCAGAGGAAGTTGTTAATATCACTGACGATGTTGTAAATATAGCATAACATCTTGTAAACAATGAGAGAAGGAAGTTATGTGTATGTTGTAGCTTGTTGCACAAGCTACTGCCCTGGTGTCCCTGGTGGGAATAGTTGTAAACATAGCTTAAAGACTTGTAAAACTGACTTATGGTGTTGTAAACGTAGCAACATGTATTGTAAACATTGCACCATCACGCTTTCTTTCTTACATGTTGTAAACATAACTTATTAAGTTGTAAAAACAGCAAACCACATTGTGAACAATGACAGCATACCACATTCTATACATGTTGTAACAGTAACTAAATATGTTGTAAACGCTATTTGAGATTTTGAGAGTTGGTGGGACAAGCACACATCCAATGACCTTTGTGAAAACATAAAAACATCAAACACTTGTTAAAATGACATCAATTGTTGTCAAAACATGCATATCCACTGGTAAACCATAAAAAAATGGAAAAAACTGGTTTGGGGACCTTATTCTCTAAATAGTTTGGACCCTTCACCTGTCAAACAACCTAAGCAAACCACCAAAAAACATATTATGAATATATGCATAATGTGTTGTCAATGTCCACACTTGGCAATTTTGCTAGTAAAGCATTCCATATGTACATGTTGTAAAATTAACTGATTATGTCGCCAAAATAACTGATGATGTTGTAAACTAACTATACATTAGTGCCTTTTGCTACAAGCAGGCATTCCTACAAAATATCAACTAGAGTACACTATAACTAGCCATATCCACAGAAGAATACGTCAAATACTACACGACTTTCTTCCTCTTCATTTGTTGACTTCCATTGAGAAGGGACAACACCTTTTGAGCGTGTTTGTTCTACTCATGTGAGACTAGCCACCATAAACAATCCACCTTTACATGTCGAATCTGATGATCACCAAGCTTAGGCATGGTGTACCCTACTTTGTCATGTGTAGAGTCATCCCAGCTATGTAACCATGACAGAACATGAACACCATACGAATCACTGCAAAACAAATTGCCACATACACAGTTCCAATGTTATAACAACCGAATGGTTAAAAAAAAGCTATAGTTCAAAGACTTGGAGGAAAAAAACAGCACTAACGTATCAGCTTGGACATGCACTTTTGCCCAATTAACTTCCTTTGCTATTTCTTGCCCTTTGTCATATACTTCGGGTTTAACTCGACAAAGTATGTTAATGATGCAATCTCTCTGGAAGTCGTACGAAAAAGAAGTTATGTCACAAAACAACAATGACGAATGCACATAAACCATTTGAGAAAGAAGCATTTACACACTGTTGTGCGAGCCGTTCTTTGGCTCGAAAATCTTCTTTTTGGCTTTTGCTCAATCTCTTGGGTTTTATTGGATGGTCAGCCGCTGAACGTGCATCTTCTTCTACCTTTTATGCCCTTGCATATATTAATTGGTCAACCAATGAGTCCAGCACATAAAACTGCATTGTCTTCGTCTCTAAAACATAACAAAACCAATGACCCAAGCGCAGGGTAGGAGCAAAAATCAAGTCGCAATCGTCAATGTTGTAACCAATATGTTCAGGCAAGATCTCCGCAGCATGTGATTCCAATGACCACTTGTTTGGAGTCGCTGCCATTTTTTGCATCAATTCTGCGGAAAATATGTGTATAGTCACCCGGCTGCTATTGTGTACTTGATCCCCCACTAACGTCCTCACAACCATGGTCATAAACTATGCATCATTACAAAAAGGGTAAGCAATTCGCGGAATTCAATGAACATAGTATGAGTTTATTGTTCAAGTAACTTACCCTGTTACTAATCCACCCCCTTGGATGAAGACAATATAGTTCACCGCGGGTCAAGAAATAATCATACACATCCACAAACTCCCTAATAGACAAACAAGCGCACAAAGTCAGTTTTTGTGATTCATCTCATTTGAGATTGAAGAAGTGTAATTACTTACTCATGCTCATCCTCTGCTGAATTACATCGTGTAGTGTACATTTGATATAAAACTTCCTTATCCTTGTCATCTTGACTTCTCTTCTTACCCATTATTGTCACCCAAGGAGAGCCAATAGCAGGTTTCTTAACCCTTGTAGATTTCCACAATCGTGCCTTTTGCTTTCCTTTCGATTCCACTTCCTCCTTATCTCCCATAGCATGTACACCTCCTACTTCTTCCTCTGACCCTTCGTCTGTACTTATAGACTGCACTTCATCGTCTTCTCTTTTTCTTATGTCACCCCCCTCATCTTCATTTGGTAATACATATTCATCATCTTCACTTTCTAACGAAGATTTCACGTCTTGCACCCTTTCATCCCATTCATCGATGTTTCCCCCGCCCAACAGCCTCGCCTGAAGGGAGACAAGTTCCTCTTGCACCATTGACACCACCCTTGACATAATTCGATCATATGTTCTCTTAATTTCCTACAAATTAGACATGACAAAAAATTAATTCAATACTTTCAACTGAATGTGCGGCTGACATTAGATTTCACATCTTACCGAGTGTGTTAGCATAGTTTGTTCATGCAATTCAGAAGAGGGAGATCCAACTACATTATTGACTGAATGTAGCAACCCTTGGTTGCTTTCCTTCTCTATTTGCACTCTACTCTTGACGTTGTTGTCATTCCAAAATGCAAGCGCATTGTCACTTGTAGAGGCATGTAGTTGGCCTAGGGGAAAATGTTGCAAGCAAAACACCTATATAGAAATTAAATAACACTTTAACAGCAGCAGAATTCAACATCTAATACAGCAATTTACAACTAATTAAACAAAGCCAACAAACGTTACATAGATAAAACATGCACTTACCATTAGAAAATATATACATCTGCCTACATTGATCCTGCCTGCATCTTTCCCTTTCATTACTTTTTTCTTGTATTGTGCAAGAGAATTTGATAGTTCAATCAACACAAAACTCAACCAATCGTACTCCCCAAGAGCTCCTTTTGTTGCCACCATCACCTTCAACACTCTATCACTACTTTAAAACCCGCTCCGGGACACAAGAGAGTTCCCAACGCATACATAACAAAGAGAATTCGAATTCGGGATCCTCATCTTTCTCAATTAGCCATTTTCTAATCGTCTTGTAAGGCACTGTCCCGTACAATGTCTTCAATTGTTCAAAACCTTCTTCTTTTTTATTGACTTTTTCCTCAATGTCCCCCTCACACGGTAAGCCCATCAATTATTGTACATCTTCCCGGTAGATGTTCAATGACTTCCCTCGAATCAAAACATTATTAGTTGGAGGGTCAAATGCAGACATAAACTGACCACATAGATCTCGGGGGATTTGTGAGCAGCATATGTGAACTAACTTGTAAAATCCGACTTTCTTTAGCCTATCCATCCTATCTTCTATATTTTTCACACTGTTGGACACTTTCATAAATTGATTAGGAGCACAGCGAGTCAAGAATGGAACCACGTATTTTGTCCATTTTGCCTCACTCCTAAATTCTTCGCCCTCACCCTATATGCCTCCTTCTCCTCATCTTTCAATACGTCCCAAGCTTCTTTCATCGACTGTGTCTCCTCTTTTAAACGCTTGCACTCCTCCTTCTTGTTTTTCTTGTTCTTAAAATAGTCTTGTGTAAACAATATAGACCCTGAAACTTTTTTCACCCTCTCTCCCTCTCCATCTTTCCTTTCTTTGTTCTTTGGCATTTTCAGCTTAACCTTGAGCGTAATTACTACTTTATTCACCCACCACCAAAAACATAAGACATTAACCAATCATTTGTATATAACGAACAACTAATTTATGAAGCTAATTGCAATTACATATCAGCAATGTAGAGAACACAGTCATCTAGACAATATATATATATATATATATCAATCACTAAGTCATATAAATCAACAATGAAGTATAAGGGTTTACTTCACATGCTTCAAAACAAAGGTCATGAAGAAAACTTTCTTCTGCAACTCATCACACACAACATACAATTTTTCATATCAATGGTTGCTAACTATTCTATACTGACAAGTACCAATTCATACAATGGTGTATGTTGTACCTAAAGCCAACTTTACTTCCTATACTGACCATTCTTCTATTGGAACCACTCAAAAACAATAATAAGCAACACAAACAGAAGCATTAATAGGACATCAATTATGAACAGTAACTTACTTCCAAATGTACCAATTCTAGAGGAGCACATTATTAGCCTCATACCCATTGATTCTGACCTCAAACTCAATGCTAGAGCAGCACATTATCAGCAAACCATATTATAAAACATTCCCTGGCCTTCAACGTTACTCATAAACAAACATCTATACCCCTCAGAACAACAACACTGATTCAGCCATAACAGAGCAACGACACACAGACAAAGAAAAAATTTAAACCCGACAATCACCTTCCTTAACCAATGTATTTCCCCAAGTAAATTCCAAAAATCAATGCTTTCCCCCAATCCCAAACTAGTGGCAACCCAATATATTAATGGTGTTATTTCATAAAAAAAAACCATACATCAAAGGCATGCGGCTGACTGACCGTCGGAGGAGCAATGGAGGGATGCTGGGTGTTGGAAGGAGCGATGCGGCTGACGTTGTTGGACGGACGTCGGATTCTTTGTCGTCGCAACACCGGCCAACGCTGGTCTGCCCAGGAACAGCGACTGCTTGGCCGGCGGACTGCGATGCACGCTTGGGGACCGGAGAACTCACCGACACCAAGTCAAACGACAGCGACGCAGAGTCGAAGGGCACCAACGTGAGACGGAGAACCAGAGTACGATGGACCGAGAAGCAGAGCGTGCGAGAGGCTACCACATTCGAACCCTCTATTGTTTTCTTTCCAAAATGAAGGCTCCATTTTTTAAATTTGAGTGGGGGTTATTTTTGTAATTGCTCATAGGGAATTCATGTCAGAAAAGTCCCTAGGGACTTTTCTGACCTTGGACTTTTCAAAGGGAGTTTTTTGAGATTATTTGTGTACCTTGGAACCTAGCTGACATTTTCCCAAAAAAATAATAATAATAATTAGATGTTAATTAATGTAAATATGCATTTTCTTCCTTTACATCAGATTCATCTAACCTAATTATAATTTTAAAAACCAATAAAGGGACGATGTACAATAAGTAATTAACCATGGAAAATAACAAATCTCTCAAGATTAGTTTCTTTATTGAGTACTTTTACAATATTAAAAAATACTAATGTACAGTAGATTGATTATTTAACAAAAGGATTCATACATTTTCAATTAATTAAATTAAAATTTCGGGTAATCACAAAATAGTATACAAACCTAAATTATATTTGTGGCAAAAAAATCTAAATTTTGTTATAAAAGTATATGTAATAAGAGAGAAGATTGATAGGATTCAGAGAGAAAATTGATAGGATTTCTAGAGAGAAGTTCTCATTCAGTTCAACTGAAACAATCGATTACAGGCCTTTATATAGAGTCAGAAATCTAACCCTCGTTGCATGATCATTGTTATATTTAACTCTAGTTACATGACCATGGTTACTTTATATCTTCTTTATGTCCTTGTCTTCTTTTGCTTTTGCTTTGTGTCAAGTCTTCTTTTCTTCTTTATGTCAAGTTGACTGGAAGAGTAATATGAGTCAATAGACATCCACATATTTAATATTCATAACACTCCCCCTTGGATGTCCATTATGAATGTGCCTCATTAAAAACTTTAACTAGGAAAAACCCAGTGGGATAAAAACCTAGCCAAAGAAGAGTACATCATTTATTGATACACTGTCGAGAGCTGCCTCATTAAAAAATCTTTCTAGGAAAACCCAGTGGGACAAAACCTAGATAAGGGAAAAAGAGTACAGCGTGTATCGACTGCCCCTCTTGATAATATCAGTTGAAATCTTTGAATCTCTGGAGACCAATATCATGAACAAGTTTTTCAAACAAGTTTTTCATTATCCTCGACCTGGCCATCTATATTCTTTGCTCCTTTTCTTTTTCGAGGATTTTTATCTTTAAAACCGATGGGCCTGCCACGCTTCAGGCGTGCTTTAAATTCATTCATAGCAGGTTGTCCTTCAGGGACATCAATTTTAATAGGAGCATTAGCAGCTGGGACATGTGACTTCGTCACTTTCTTTGGGTAAGTAAATGCTTCTGGTATTTGATTAGCTAAAATCTGTAGATGAATTATCTTTTAAACTTCCAATTCACACTGTTTTGTACGAGGATCAAAATGAGCCAATGATAATTCATTCCAACTAATTTCTTTACCCAGCTGTTTGTTTTCTCCCCCTAATATTGGGAAAATTGATTCATCAAAATGACAATCGGTAAATCGTGCCGTAAATAAATCTCCTGTGGATGGTTCTAAACATTTTATAATTGATGGAGATTCATACCCAACATATATTCCCATCCTTCTTTGAGGACCCATTTTGGTGCGTTGTGGTAGTGCTACAGGCACATATACCGCACACCCAAAAGTTCTTATATGGGAAATATTATGTTCCTGACCAAAAACCATTTGTAAGGGGGAAACCTTTAAATAACTTGTTGGCCTAATGCGAATTAACATTGCTGCATGTAAAATGGCATGGCCCCAAGCAGAAATTGGAAGATTAGATTTCATAAGTAAAGGTCTTGCAATTAGTTGCAACCTTTTAACCAATGATTCTGCAAGTTCATTTTGTGTATGAACATAAGCTACAGGATGTTCAACATCAATTCCAAGGGACATACAATATTCATTAAAAGCTTGTGATGTAAATTCACCAGCATTATCAACACGTATTTTCTTGATAGGATAATCAAGGTAATGTGCTCTTAATCTAATCAATTAAGCAAGTAATCTCACAAACGTCAGGTTGCGAGAAGATAATAAGCAAACATGTGACCATTTAGTTGATGCATCAATTAAAACCATATAGTACCTAAATGGTTCACATAATGGGTGTATTGGCCCACAAATATCTCCCTATATCCGTTCTAGAAATGTGAGAGACTCACTTTCTACTTTGCTTGGTGAGGGGCGAATAATTAACTTTCCCTTGGAACATGCAGCACATGAGAAATCATGGGATTGTGGTATTTGTTTACACTTCAGCGTATGTCCACATGAATTCCCAATTATTTGTCGCATCATGATTGAACCGGGATGGCCTAACCGGTTATGCCAAACAATAAATTCATTAGTAAACTTCTGGTTTACATTATCAAACTGCTGGTTTGAATTGGCAAGCTTCTGGTCTGCATTAGTGAACTTCTGGTTCTCAATAGCATGTGTTTCAATTGTGCTTATACATGTGTGATACAAACCAGAAGAAAAAATAGGAAAACTTTCTAATATGCATTTTCTACCAGCAACTATATTTATAATGACAAGATATTCCTGATTATTTTTAGTTGTTGTTTCTAAATGATATCCATTTCTGCGGATATCTTTGAAACTCAGTAAGTTTCTTTTAGACTTGGTAAAATAAAATGCATTATCAATGCATAATTTTGTTCCTTCAGGTAATAAAATATTAGCTCTTCCGGAGCCTTCAATTAAATTTATACTACCAGATATAGTCTGAACATTGGCTTCTCGTATTACCAGGGAAGAAAAATATTTATCATGTCTGAGTATGGTGTGGATTGTTGCACTATCAACGAGACATAAATCTTCAGGATTGATACCAATAGGATTCATTCTTCATAAAAACATAAATAAAATTAATACATATGATAGAAACAACTTTAAATAAAATATAACAGTTCAAATTATATTAAGAAATATGCAACATCCAAATAGTTATTATCTATATTTCCATACTCAGAATTCTCGCCCTGATCAACATGATTAACTTCAACATTTGATCTTTTACCAGTATTTTTAATTGATTCTTGGTAAAGATCAACTAGGTGCCTTGGAGTACAACAGGTACGAGACCAATGGCCCTTGCCACCACATCGATAACATGGATTATCAGCATAGTTGTTATGCCTACTACTTTCCCCTTTTTGGTTATTATCAGTCTTTTCCCACTTCTGGTAGGAATTTGAACTACCATGATATCGACCACGACCACGCCCACGGTTGTAGCCACGCCCACGTCCACGTCCATGTCCACGGCCACAGCCACAATAAAATTCATTTGTTACTACATTCACTTCAGGGAATGGAGTTGAGCCTGTTGGACGGGATTCATGGTTTTTCAATAAAAGCTCATTATTTTGCTCAGCCACAAGGAGACAAGAAATTAACTCAGCATATTTTTTGAAACCTTTTTCACGATATTGCTGCTGCAGGAGCAAATTGGATGCATGAAATGTGGAGAATGTCTTTTCTAACATATCATCATCAGTAACATTTTCTCCACATAATTTCAATTTAGAAGTAATTCTGAACATAGCTGAGTTATATTCGCTTATAGATTTAAAATCTTGCAAGCGCAAATGCATCCATTCAAAATGAGCTTTTAGAAGAATGACCATCTTCTGGTGATCATACATTTTTTTCAAATTGTTTCAAAGGACAAGTGGGTCCATTACTGTCAAATATTCAGTTTTTAAATCCTCATGTAAATGGTGGCGAAGAAAAATCATGGATTTGGCTTTGTCTTGGTTGGATGCCTTATTCCCTTCTTTAATTGTGTTTTCCAGACTTTTCACATTCAGGTGAATTTTCGCATCCAACTTTTAAGATAAATAATTTTTTCTGGTAATATCAAGAGCCACAATTTCAAGTTTTGCTAGGTTTGCCATGGTTCAAACTAATTAAAGAAATAAATAAAAATAATTAAAATATGTAATGTAAATATGCAATATAATAACTGTAAATTCATAAAGACAATAAATAATTCATAAGGCAAGATAAGAAAATTAAAACATGTATGGCTTCAGGCCATTTAATCTCAAGATGAGGAATTAACTATTATCTTCAGAATAAAAATTGTACATGACTTCTGGCTGTACAATAAGATAAAGGATGAAAATATATATAGCTTCTGGCCATATAATAAGAAAAGAGATGTGGCTTCTGGCCGTATAAGATAAAAAAATGTATATAGCTTCTGGCCATATAATAGAAAATCAAATGGATGTGGCTTCTAGCCATATTATAAGAAATTAAAACATTATGACTTCTGGTCATAATTTCAAGAATCAGATGTGTATGGCTTCTGGCCATAATATCAATAATAATAATAATAATAATAATAATAATAATAATAATAATAATAATAATAATAATAATATAAAAGAACTTATAAATGATATATAAAAACAATAACGATCTCCAATCTTAGCCATAGAACCCGATGTTATATAACAATCGATAAAAGTATCTTAGTGGCTCAGATTATCCCAGATCTATAAAATAAAACAAGGTATATATAAACGTTAAAGAAACCATAAGAAGATCATACCTTCTTTTAGAGCTTCGTGCTGATAACGTGTAATAAAAGTATATGTAATAAGAGAGAAGATTGATAGGATTCAGAAAAAATTGATAGAATTTCTAGAGAGAAGTTCTCATTCAGTTCAATTGAAACAATCGATTACAGGCCTTTATATAGAGTTAGAAATCTAACCATGGGGAAATCTAACCCTGGTTGCATGACCATGGTTATATTTAACTCTGGTTACATGACCATGGTTACTTTATATCTTCTTTATATCCTTGTCTTCTTTTGCTTTTGCTTTGTGTCAAGTCTTCTTTTCTTTTTTATGTCAAGTTAACTGGAAGAGTAATATGAGTCAATGGACATCCACATATTTAATATTCATAACAAATTTAAATTTGTGTTTTTTTTAACATTGATGATAGAGACATAGAGTTAGGGATTGATCAAAAAGATGATAATTAATTAATTCATCCTTACAAATAATGTGATTTGCTTGTTGGTCCCTGCATTTGAAAATAATTATGAATAAAGCTCTGTAATTATGAATGTCTGGCCAATTAAACACTATCCCCAACGCTTATGAATCCACATGGACTTTGATGACGTGAAGATGCGGATGGGGTGGCTAAGAAATTGGTGAGGTGGATGTTGAGTCACCCAAAAATTTAACAAAACGCCACACAAGCACCGCACCGCCCCTGAACTCCTCTTTCACTCACCAATCCTTTTTTCCGGAAAAAAAAAAAATCATTTAAGTGATCAAATCCCAACTAAAAAAATAATATATAGAGTTATTGATAAAACAATATATTAATAAGTCTTATAATTTATCAATGGTAACTCTTTTACTTGTCAATTATAGCCAAAGTTATGGAATCTAGACCGAACCGGCCAGTCCGGCCCGGAAACCGGCGAACTAGCCGATGAACCGGTCCAGTCCGGGTTCAAATTTTAAGAAAAAAATTATATTTTTCTTTTAGAATTTCATACTATAAGCCTAAAATTTTCAATTTCTTACCGGTTTAGCTCCGGTTTGACCCACTGACCCTTAACCCAGTACCTCGACCGGTTCAATACCCGATCCGAGTTTTAATACCTTGATTATAGCTCTTCACTTGTTACTGAGAACTTTTCTAATGCTATTTTTTATGTTTGGGATCTTAATGATATTCTCACTTCTTTTTCAGTTAGCAACTAATTGTTTGAAATTACAAGAACTTGTGACATTTTTTTTATCAATATACTCTAAACAATATAAAAGAAGCACAGAAATGCTATATCGTGAGAAGTATTTATCCATATACTACACTAGAAATCATACACGCTATAAGCTAATATTTGTAACGATTTACACCTTTTGTTAACATGCTAGATGTAACATTTATTCGTATCAATCATTAACTTATTTAGGAAGTGAACGATTTTAAGTGTAGTATTTTTGTAAATACCCCTCACAATAATTTTTTTTTTATTGTTTATAACATATCAATAAAAAAGCCCCACGCGACTTCTTATTTACAATACAACGTTCATATCACTATAGTCTATGAGGTTATTTGTCTCACCAACCCTAATCTAATGTTCAAAATAAATACATGTATGCATGCACATATATTTGTTTAAGTACATGCATGTGGAAGGATTATGAATGACTTACTGGAAATTCTTTGCATTAGTAAAAGGAGCATCAACCTCTCTCTTCCTAATATGAAATTAAAGATATAGTTTGGAATGGCATGAACTCCCTTCTCAACATTTTCTCACGAGTATCTGTCTTTACAACCCTCATCCCTTTATTTTATTATGTAGTTATTTTTTTTCTTTATACCCTATTATAACCGGTACTTTGTTTAGTTAATTTTTCTTAATGTTATGTTTTTTTTCCCCACTTTAGCATAATGATTGATTCCTTTATGTCCTGTTATAAGTGGTACTTTTTAATATTACTTTATTAATACCATTTTGCCTTATTATCGAAAGAAATGCGAAAGGATTTGTTGTCGATTGAAAAAAAACCACCCTCGTGAGAATGAAGTAAACAAAAATTGTGTTTAGTCTCCAAAAATAAAGTGGACTGACCATTAACCCCAAAGAAAATAGCTTTTTTTCCTTTCCTTTGTAGGTTTCGAGTGAAAATACAACAGTACCCGCAACCACATGAAGTTACTGGGCTAATGTGCGAGTATGGAGCACATATCTAATCACCTTAACCACAATATATTGAAAATATGGTTGCCATATTTTTAGGCTCATTTAGTTGCTTTAAATAATAATAGTAACATTTAAATTTTGATCATATTCATCTTCAAATTTACTAGGAGGAAGAACAGGAAGGATGATGTGGGGGGAGACTAAAAAAATTAATGATAACAACTGTAGAGGGATTGAAATGAACGAAGAAATGAGAATTGCGAGAAGAATATATAAGATATTGAAAAATGAGACAAAGGATACATCAAGGAAATAAATGAACAATTCCATAAAATGAAAATATAATTGAGCTAGAAAAAGAAAGGTTTGAAATCTGAGTGGAATTCAGTGGATGGAGCTAGCTAGTCATTTAGAGTCACAAATTTACCGTAGCAAAAATCCAAATGAAATTCCTGACTTGGTTTTTTGAATGTAAATCCCACCGATTGTCACATTTTTTATATAAGATTATCGCATTTCATTGTAACAAATAATAAGATCTGGTTTACATAAAGTCTAGTATAGCTTATTTAGTAAATAGGTCAGGTTCAGGCCTATTGCCGAACCTATTTGGATACAAGACATGCTTATTTTCATAAGACTTTGTCCATAAGTCTATAGGTCTGGCCTATTTAACTTTTTTTTAATTTAAACTATTATATAATTATATATATTATCATCTAAATAACTTTATAAACTATTTATAAATTTACTAACTTAACCTCAATCCTAAGTTTCAAATCCCATCGTCATTACACTCAACTTTTACTTTCACATTAATCATTTACCCCTACCTCTATTCTCTTTGATAACTCAAGATGGCAATGCTAACTCACTCCCTCTCCCTTAATTTGTGTCGTCCACTGAAGCATAATAATTGCTATAAGTTTATTTTAATACCAAATGAAATATTATAATCTTCGTAGGAGGAGTTTATCCCAATTTATGTGGGAAAAATAAAAGAGGTAAAATTCAGTTTTACATATTATTTCTTATACTTGGTCAGTTCTAGAACATATATTTTATTAGTCAACAGACGATTAATTTTTCCTATTTCTACTTGTTTGGACAATTGTTGTCGCTTGATATCCTTTTCTTTTTCTTACTAAGCCGTTATATTACTATGATAATGGATGTTTAGCTTTTAAGACATACTGTATAATTGTAAATAAGCATGAAAGAGGGTTATATATATGAATTTGGAAGCATAAGCTTTAAATATTATTCAAATGTTTACATTTTAAGTAGGCCTTTGAACATGTTTCAGGTCTTATTAAGCTTTTTGAAGGCCCAAACTCATACTTAAAAAAAGTTTACATACAGATTCAGACCTAGACTCAAATTTTAAATTTCTGTTATAGGTCTAGACCTATTCATATTTCCACCCTTACAAATAATAATGCTCTACTACCAAATCACGTTGATTTCAGTGAAAAAAACTTTAACTGCTTTAACATGCCATATAAGCCAGCTCTTGGGGGTATTTGTTAGAAAGAAAACCCATGCCATCAATATAGGCCCTTTGTTCTGCAGACTGCAATGCTTTGTGTGCTTGGAGGTGGTTGGATCAGCTCTGGACTCTGGTCAATGCAGCTGTGGAGGAGTTTTACGCGACGCTGAAAGAATTTGGATTGGTAGTTTTACTTGCAAGCTGTTATCAGTTCCTCCTGCTATAACTAAGATTATAGCTATTATTCACGGGCTTCAGATTTGCTGAAATAGTGGTTACAGGAACATTTTGATTCGTTCTGATTGTATTGAGACTATTAACTTGTTAACTAGAGGGGGGAGCAGAACCACCCCTTTAGGGATATCATTGTAGAAGCTAGGCTTTGGTTGTCTAGGAATTGGAATGTTTTGTTGAGCTATATTCCTAGGGATCATAACAGAGATGCTAACCACCTTGCCAGGTTAGGTCACACTAGTGCGGGGGTTTTTGTTTTCTTTGATCAACCACCACCTTCATTACCGGAGGCGGTCGTTGATGATGGATAGGGTCTTTCCCTTGCCTCTAGTTGAGCTTGTATTAAGTTTTCCTAGTTGAAACTTAATAAATTCCAGATTTCACTCAAAAAAAAAATAAACAAATGGATATGCATGGAGAATATTCTTGCTAGGTACAGCCACAAAAGAAAATACTTTTTTTCGCTGGAAAAAAAGTTTGTATGTTAAGTCCAACTTCCATTGGATGCTCACCCTCTGAATTCAATCGCTTCCCAATCAGAGGTGGGAAAACGGGCCGGGTCAGCCCTACACGGGCTTGGGCCTAAACGGGCCAGCTCGTTTAGGCCCGAGTCCCAAAAAAAGTACCGAATTTTATAAGTTCGGCATGTTTAAGTAAAACCCGCGGGCTTTAGACCTGTTTAAGTTTTTTTTTGTCATGACTTTTTTTTCCTTATTCTTTTAAAGATTAAAAAACCTAATTTAAAACATAAATATTATCCAAGTTTAGTAAAACATAAACACTAAGACTTAAGTCCAAACCATAATTAATGTCCAAAACTAATCAAACAAGTCCACAGCCACAATCAAGCAAATCTACAAGCTTCAAATATCAGTAATAATAGAATACCTTATTTGGATTTTGGCATACACATATAAAAAAGGAAAAAAGAAAATCAAAAAAGAGAAGCTTCAAAAGAGGTATGAGTAAGTGTGAGAGCGTTTCTGATATGGGGGTTAAGTTAGGTTAACTTTGCCCTGACCACTGCTTACTACCCTGTGCCCAGTTAAAAAAAAAAGTTTAACGGCCCTACAGGGCTGAAGGGCCGGCCCTTTTAGGCCTGCCTCCTTTTTTTCGCCCTAAATCACAAACCCGACCATTGACGGGCTCAGGCCTAAACGAAATGGCCCGACAAGCTCGGCCCAATTTTCCGACTCTATTCCCAATGCCTCCTAACCCTTGCAACTTATCTTCATGTGCCCTTTCTTGTGGCTATAGCTGGGAATACAGGCCAGCCCACTGGTTACGGGCTGACCCGAACCAACCCGCGGCCCGCGCAGTGCGGGCCTGTGCAGCCCGCACTTCTGCGGGTTGGCAAAATGCCAACCCTAACCAGTAATGTGCGGGTTGCGGGCCAGCCTGCGGGCCCGCATTTTTTTTTTTTTGAAAAAAAAATCCATATTTTTTAAAGAGGATTGAAAATATGATACACATATATATGAGTAATTAAATTTACCTTCCTAGTATCAATAATTTCTTTTATAAAAATTTTAAAACATAATCTATAATTTAAGAGATAAAGTTATCAAATTTGTTAAAGTTTATAAACAAAACATAAACTCATCCTCAAGCAACCAAGATATAATAATTTTGTTTAAAGAAGAAGAGAAGAAGCTAAAATTTTTTTCTCTTTGGATTGGGAGGTACCAAGATAGGAGTGGAAAACTTATAAGTTTTGTAAAATTATTATATATAAATAAAAAATAAAAAAATTTGCCGGCCAACCCGCGGGTTATGCAGTGTGGGCCTGTGCGACCCGCATTTTTGCGGGTTGGGATTTTCCCAGCCCTAACCCGTCAAAACCCGTGGGCTCACGGGTTGTGCCTACGGGTTTGGCCCATATTACCGGCTCTACTTGTAGCCTACTACACTATTTGGTCATAAAAACAAAACCTATGGGACCCTTCTGATATTTTATATTATCCTTATTCCTTTTTCTTTTTTTTTCTATCTATGAACATTTAAAATAACATTTTCTTGCAAAAAGATCCGTTAAAGGTACCTATTTAAAAAAATTTATTGACCAAACAACCTGAATTTATCTTTAAATATATGAAAATGACATCCATTTTGAAGACTTTTGTATATATTACGCATTGATTACACATAGATGAAGAAATGTTATATCATTTAAGTGCTTGTTTGGGATAGCTTAATTTTTTACTTATAAATGCTTATAAATCATAATTTACGGTATACGAGGTAAGTATATGAGAGGAGAGTTTTATTTCGAATTATGTAATAAGCACTTATATCCAAAAAAAAAAGTTATCCCAAACATATATAGCTTTAAGACAAATTGCACTTTGTCCGTTTGACCAATAAAATTTGGAAACATATGTTGTAATCAAATTTCCCATTTATTTTTGCCGCTAGCTTAAAAAAAATAATGCCTTCGATCTTAAATACAAGACTCAGTTGATTTTTTTTAGGAGAATAAGAAAACTAATTAAATTACTTTCAAGTTATTATATTCATTATTATTTTCAAACTAATTTGTCTCACCTATAAACTTATATATATATATATATATATATATATAATTTAATCAAACACAATATATTATATGATTAAATAACTTATTTAGTCTCATTAATCTCTCTAATAAAATGCCAACTAGGTCTTATATTTATGATTGAAGGGAATAAAATGAAAGGGTAATGGAGGTTAGAGTTGACTTCTATGAGTAACATGCTTATAAGTTATTACTATACAAATCATCAACTAATAATAAAGGTTTAAACAACCTGATGAGGTGAGTGCTATATATATAAAACCGAACCATGAGTATATTGAGTTAACCAATCAATACAATTCTATAGTATACTTGACCAATCTATGCCGAAACTGATCTAGCTTCAGGATAATTACAACTTTTAAAATACGATCTTTTATACACTGAAAATCTTTTAAAATGGTAAGGTCACATGAAAGTTTTATTTGAAAATATACCTAAAGAAATTTTCAATTCACACATTTCACATTATTATCTATCATGTCTAAATTTCCCAAGATCGGTTTCATTACAGTTTGTAATGAGCATTAATTTCCATGTTTTGAAAACTATTACCCAAACACTCTCCAAAAACTCAGAAGCACTTTTTCCCGCAAACCTTGTAGAGTTTAAAACTGTAGTTTTTGAGAAGCTATTTTTGTACCCTTTTCTGTCATTGTTGGGCGAATAATTTATAACATATTAAATCTTTTGATTGGTTACTATTCCTAAGCTCCACCTCCTCTCACATTTTCCTGTTCATAAAGCTGTGGCTTGCTTTTATGAATAGTATCGGCTCTGCATTAGGCCCTGTGTTAGACTTGCTTTAATTTGTTTGTATGACGCACACGTGTGCAGGCTAATACCAGGCATATGGTTGTGAACAATATAATATGAAGCAGTGAGAGTTATAATCTTTCATGTTTTTTCACTTCCCATATTTCATCTTCAATTATCATTGAGTTGCTTACTTTGGTGATTTTTTATCCAAAGGCTAGACGATGTATCAACAAGTGAGTGTCAGCACTGCTCTTTTTTCCAAGCATTGTTTCAAACTGATGTTTGTATTGTAATTCTTTTGGGCTCTTTTCCTGCAAACGGTGTTGGAGGTATGGTTTGCTTTAGTTGGTGTTTGTAGTTGAAGACTAGAGGTACAAGGAACTCCACTACCATATGTTTTCCATGTCTTTTAATACTGCCTTTACATTTTAATTGGTACTTTTGGATCCAGGCGCCATTGTTTGCCTGTGGAGTTGTATGGGGAAAGGACGAAGGATGCTTGGAGGGAGTTTAAGCATGTGTGCACAATGGGTGTCATTACTCATTGTTCAGTTTGGGGCGCCCAACAAGAAAGATTTAGGCAAGCTTACGATTAAACTAATGATATATGCTTCGTCCATCTATTTGGTTTTGTTGTGGTGATGATATAGTTTATGTCAATGATGCAGGTTATGTTGTAATGAGCAACTATTCATCTGCGACAGGGGTTTTTGGTGCCCTATGTTCAATGAGATCCTTTGTCTTAGGAGGTGCTTTCTAGGACGAAGGATAGATACCAATTATTAGCCGAAGGAAATTTGCCTTATGTTTTGACATCACTTGAAGCAGTTTATGTTGGTTCCTAATCATAGAGGGTGCTGATGTATTTGTTATCTGGAAGTTCATATGTTGAGATGTGTGACAGTGAATGACAACATCTAAATCAATGTATTTAGTTATTGTTAATGGGATCACAATTTATCAGTGTGTCATTGTATCAGTTATTCTATGTATAAGTATAGTAAGTCAATACATATTATATGCAAAAATGAAAACATACGAAGGAACTCCCCTTATCCCGAAGAGACAAATAAATAAGATGGATAGGCGATCATATATTTGTGTTTTAACAATCGTGTTCCCTAATATACTAAAGGAAAACGATAATTAAAATGAAGTATAGAGTAAGAGTTTGTACAAATATGATTAAACAAATTAAAAATTTGTTTAACTTTTCCAATATATGGCACTACCAAAAGTCAGCACTATGTTAATTATATATAATTTCTAAAGGAGGGATATTATAGTTGAAGAGTTGTCAGGCACTCTCCAGCGTATTAATGAGTTGCATCCTGCATATCTTCCTCTTCAATATCCTCTTTTGTTTCCTAGGGATGAGGATATAGAGATGATATTGATCATCGGGAAGAGACCTTTACCAGGACGAAGAAGAAAAAGAAGGTTAGTATGAGGGAATATTTTGCTTATAGGCTTATGTCAAAGGACAATGAAGTTTCCATATTATTAAGGGCTGGGAGATTGCTGCAACAATTTATTGTTGATGCCTATACCATGATTGAAGCTCAACAGATATTGTGGATAAGGCAAGGAACGAAAAATCGGACGGGGCAATGAACCGGTCACAGCACAGGTTCAAGGGTTAATGGGTCAACCAGGGTCTAACCGGTAGTTGAACCGGTCATAACCGGTCATATTAAAATATTATAATTTATTAGTGATAATATATATTAATATATTTTTAAACTTCTATAGATAAAAATAAAGATTTTTAGAAAAAAAATGTTTAAAATCTATTAGCATTAGTTATAATACCTATACTTATGCAAAGATATCTCATTTCCTATAATTATTATATCTTTTTAAATAATTTTTTTCATTATTTTCTTCATTTTTTTAGATTTGTTCTTTCTTTATCTATTTTTCTCTTCATTTTAGTCTTCAACTTTCCATTTTGCCCTCAAAAAACACAAAATAAAAAGAAAGAAAGAAACCGGGTCAACCGGTTGGACCACCGGTTTTAACCGGTTCGACCGGTCTGACCGATTACTGATCAAACCAGACTGGACCAGGAACCGGTTCCCGGTTCAACCGGTCAAATCGGCACGTCTGGTCCGGTCCGGTCCGGTTTTTTGTACTATGGGATAAGGACACATCAAAAGGAACTCAGGGTTGACTTATATCAAGGTCTTGCTAATGCATTGACACGCGGGGAGAGGACCGTTGCTTTCACTGGCAAACGTATTATTTTACCATCGTCATTTACTGGGGGTCCATGTTATATGGTTCAAAATTATCAAGATGCTATGGCAATATGTGCTTTTATAGGGTATCCTGATTTGTTTATTACATTCACTTGCAACCCTGCATGGAGTGAAATTACCAAGGTTTGTGAAGAAGAAAAGGTTGTTGCTTCTTATAGGCCGGATATCTTAGCCCGGGTCTTTAAGATGAAGTTGAAAGCTCTCATGAAATTAATAAAAAGGAAAAAAAAATTGGTGAGGTTAGGGCAAGTAAGAAGTGGATATATTAGATGTTTTGTTATGATTTTTTTACTACGGTTTGCTACTTTAGTAACTGTGCTGTTTTTTTTAGAGTTGTACACAATTGAATTTCAGAAGAGGGGCCTTCCTCATGCACATATAATGTTATGGCTCAAACATCAATATAAGTTGAAGGAGCCTACTGATGTAGATGAGGTTATATGTGTAGAAATTCCTGATCGTGAAGAGTCTCCTCACTTGTATGAGTTAGTCAAGAAATATATGATGCACGGTCCTTGCGGTAGAGCGAATATGAAGGCTCCATGCATGAAGGAAAGGAGTTGCAAGAAGCATTTTCCTAAGAAGTTTTCACATTCAACTGTGGTATATGAAGATGGATATCCTACTTATAGGAGGAGGGATGATAGCAGGAGGGTTGAAGTTAAAGGTATTGAATTGGACAATCGCTTTGTTGTTCAATATAATCCTAAACTGTTGTCTATGTTCCAGGCCCATATTAATGTAGAGAAATGTAACCAGTCCATATTGATTAAATATTTATTTAAGTATATAAGCAAAGAAAATGATCGGGTGGTTGCAGCTATGTACAATAGCAGCAGTGATCAAGGTGTCAACAATGTAGTTGATGAAATCCAACAGTTTTACAATTTTAGATACATCTCTGTATGTGAAGCTGCGTATTTTTGCATTTGAAATACACCATAGGAATCCACCTGTTGAGAGACTAAGTTTTCATTTGCCTAACCAGCAATCTGTCATATATTCTAGCCAGGATGATGTGGGTCAATTGATGGACCAGCCTAGAGTGTACGAGTCAATGTTCCTTGCATGGATAGACATGAATGATGTTGATGAATTTGCAAGGACATTAATATATTCAAAATTTTCGCAGCATTTTGTTTATGTGCGACATGATCGTATTTGGAAGAAAAGGGAGAAGGGTTTTGCGGTTGGCAGGATGACTTTTGTATCACCATCCACTAGGGAACTATACTATCTCAGAATTTTGCTCACAAAAGTGAGGGGTCCGAGATCATTTGAGATAAGAATGGTTGATGGGGTAATACATTCTTCATTCAGAGCGGCATGCTTTGCACGAGGCTTGGTTGATGATGACAAAGAATATATTGGTGCTATTAAGGAGGCTTCAGTATAGGCTGCAGGTTCTTCACTTAGGAGAATGTTTGTAAGCATGTTGTTATGCTCATGTTTGAATCATCTGGAACATGTATGGAAAGAGACTTCATTAATTCTTTCAGAAGACATGTTGTATATAGCACACTCCAATCAATTACTATCAGGTATAGTGTTTAAATTTGTGCTTTTATCGGTCGCTATGAGTTTCTTAATTTTATTGGGAATTTTTATTAAGATTTATCAATTTTGATAGGTGTATGTTTTTCTCAAGAGGAAAAGTTACAAGCTGCCTTAAGAGAGATTGAAGCATTATTACAAAAGAATGGTAAAAGTCTTCGGGAATTTCCAACTCTCCCATATCCATCCAACCAGAATTCTTTTGAGGTTAATAATCAACTTATATTGCAAGAATTAAATTATGATAGGCCACTGTTGAAACAGCAATCTTTGGATATGATTAGTTCACTAAACTTGGAGCAGAAAGTCATTATTGATGCGGTAACGAATGTTGTTCATGATCCTAATGGTGCAATTTTGTTTGTGTATGGTTTGGGTGGTACTAGAAAGACATTTTTGTGGAACACATTGACTTCAACGTTGAGGGGCCAAGGTCATATTGTCCTTAACGTGGCATCTAGTGGTATTGCGGCAACACTATTGCCAGGACGTAGGACAACTCACTCCAAGTTTGCAATCCCTATTCAGGTAAATGAAAATTCTGTTTGTAACATTAAACAGAATTCGATGTTAGCACAATTAATTCGGCAAACTAAGTTGATTATTTGGGATAAAGCGCCAATGGTCCAGAGGTTATGTATTGAAGCCTTTGATAGGACGATGAAGGATATTATGCAATGTAGCTCACCGTTCGGAGGTAAGTGTGTTTTGATGGGGGTGATTTCCGTCAAATTCTTCCAATTATTCCTAAGGGTTCGAGAGTAACAATTATAGATGCATGCATAAACTCATCATATCTTTGGAATTATTGCAAGGTATTTACATTGAAGGAAAACATGCGTCTTTGTGCATCATCATCACACGAAAACCATGTTCAATTGCAGGAGTTTTCTTAATGGATACTCAATGTTGGTGATGGAAAGATTGGGATGCCTCATGAAGGTGTTGCAGAGATTGGCATCCTTTCCAATTTGGTGGTTAAAAGTAAGGGAGATCCAATCAAAGCAATTGCAGATGCTACTTATCCTAATTTGGAAGAGAATTTAATGTATTCTAGTTATTTCAATGAAAGGGCTATTTTGGCTCCAACCATTGAGAGCATTGATAAGATTAAGGAGTACATGTGTTCTAAGTTAGTGGGCCAAGCAATGGAATACCTTAGTTGTGATACAATATGTAAGTCATGCCAAGACAGTGATTGCCTTGAAGATCTACATACCCCATAGTTATTGAACACCATTACATGCTCAGGATTGCCAATGCATAAATTAACTTTAAAGGTTGGTTGTCCTATCATGCTTATCAGGAATATTGATCAAACAGCAGGTTTATGAAATGGTACTCGCTTGTGTGTGATTAGACTTGGTAAATCTGTTATTGAAGTGGTGACATTAAATTAGGGATGAGCAAAAACCCGGTGGTCCGATCCAGTCTTGTTTGACCTGAGATGGTTCGGTCCGGTCTGCTCCAGTCCAAATAAGCAATATCATGAAATCGGACCAGACTGGACTAGACTGACTGGTCGAGTTGGATCGGGTTCCAGACCAAGGGATCAGACCACCTAGACTGTCCGGTCTGGTCCAGATCAATTTCTTAAAAAATATTTTTATAATTTAGATGTTATTTTTTATTTTCAATTTAATGTTGTTAGAGTTTTTTTAAGGATTTATAATCAAGTTTTATTTTTTTATGATGATTTTTATATGATTGTAGGTATTTTTATTATCTTAATTATATTTATCATGTTTAAATCTTTTTTCTCAACATATTTTTTATTGTTGTTGAATGTTGTTGGATATTCTTATATATTTATGATATTTTAATTTTTGGTGACATATTTTATATTATTATAGGTATTTTTGTGGTCCTAATTGTGTTTAATAGGTTCAAATTTTGCCTTCCAAAAAGGAAAAAATAAAAATAAAAAAATAGTAAATTTAGGTCCTAGACTATCTGGACCAGTCCAAGTAGCCCACCAGACCCAGTCTGGTCTAGCCCGACCTCGGGTTGGTGCTGGACTAGACTAGACCATGGACTGCTTTGTGCAACCCGAGATCTTCTCAAGACCAGACCTCAGGTTGATGTCAAACCCGGTCCAGTCCAGTCCATACTCATCCCTACATTAAATAGTTCACACCGTAATGAGAAGGTATTAATACATAGGATGGATCTCAATCCATCTGATAGCAAGCTTCCATTTCAAATGAAAAGAAGGCAGTTTCCAATCACAATTTCATTTGCAATTACCATTAATAAAAGTCAGGGACAATCATTGAGTCATGTTGGATTGTTTTTCAATAAGCTTGTGTTTACTCATGGCCAGTTGTATGTCGCTTTGTCAAGAGTAAAGAGTAGGGAAGGTCTAAGGATTGTCTTAGATGAAGGCAGTGACTACAATAAGCCAAGCACAATTAATGTTGTGTATAGAGAGGTTTTTCGCAACCTTAATGGATGAAATGGCTGAGAGTTTTGTTTCTAGCTTCACATATTGGGTTTGGTTTTTTTGGTGCTCTTTTGTATGTATTATGTGGTTCTATATATGCTGCAATTTCATTTAAGCTGTTGTATTTGAAAAATATTGTGTTATTCTCAATCCCCCCTCCCTATGATATAATGTGGAGAATATTAAGGCAAGCAATTTAGTACAAAGTAGACACTGATCTTGCAGGTCATAGAGATGCATGCAGATTAGATAGCAGAATCACTCATGCTAACAATTAATTGCAATATTATATACCTGATTTCCTTATCCGTGCGTCAAGATAGGCTCCATATATATTTAGTTAGACCATGTTTTTCTCCTACAATCAATACAAGATTTGAGCATGCTTCATATCGTAAGGTCATCTGTATGAAATCCAGGAACAATCTATATGTTGTTATTACATGTTCCAGCAAATGTAGTATTATGTTACTTTGTATTATTTAAAAGTTAAATGTAAGATAATATCATCTGTCAAATATATTTAGAAAGATTGACAAATTGGAAGAAAATTTGGGGAAAAATGGTTCAATCTCTTATATTTTCATGACTTTTCAAGGAAAGATATACCAATGGTTCATTCACCATCCCATGACTTCTTCTACTGTTAAGCAATCAAAAAATACAGATTTCAATCAATAAAAAAAAACATAAGCACCATAAACAAAATTTAGGCTTCACTACACTGAAGACAATTTTGTTCGTGCCCCTATATTTTTGTCTGACCATCTTTGAATTTTAGATCATATCATCTATCAAACATATTTAGAAAGAGTGACAAATTGAAAGAAATTTGGGGGGGAATGGTTCAATCTGTTATATATTCATGACTTCTCAAGGGAAGATATACCAGTGGTTCATTGACCATGCCACATGACTTCTTCTACTGTTAAGCAATCAAAAAATACAGATTTCCATCAATAAAAAAACATAAGCACCATAAACAAAATTTAGGCCTCACTACACTGAAGACAATTTTGTTGGTGCCCCTATATTTTTGTCTGACCATCTTTGAATTTTAGATCATATCATCTGTCAAATATATTTAGAAAGATTGACAAATTGGAAGAAATTTGGGGGAAAATGGTTCAATCTGTTATATTTTCATGACTTCTCAAGAAAAGATATACCAATGGTTCATTTACCATGCCATGACTTCTTCTACTGTTAAGCAATCAAAAAATAGAGATATTTTTTTTGCCATCCAAAAAATAGAGATTTCCATCAATAATAAAAACATAAGCACCATAAACAAAATTTAGGCCTCGCTATACTGAAGACAATTTTGTTCGTGCCCCTATTTTTTTGTCTGACCATCTTTCAATTTTAAATAATGTTCAAAATATATTTTAATATACCTTAATATTTATACAAATATGGAACAGTATATGAAATAACTTCACTATATTATATCACTTCACCTAACACCTCATTATTTCATCACGTGACTTTTTTTATTTGAATTTGAGTTGGAAGATTAAAATAAAAGCATTATAAGATGGTGTATGTGTTTACTGTAAAGGTATATCCATTTATATTTATCATATAATTTGGAACTTTTAACTGATGTGTAATCCCAAATTTTGAGGCAAGGGGGTTAGGTATGGACTGTCATATTAGGTGGAAACATTTAATGCTATACATTAATTGTGGTATAGGACTATTCTGATGTATATATATATTTACTTTGCTGAGTTAGAATGGCTGAGGAAATGTATTTTATATTGGAGCCTTTACCTTTTTGCTTGGGGCTGAGCGATAGGTCTGTATGCATATATTTACATTTCAGTTGTGCCCTGTTTCTTCATTTTAAAGCCAAGGCTGAGTTAGATTTTCCAAATAGAGTTTGAGGTTCAGATCAGGTCCCCCTGTTCATGTCTATTTTGGGATGGATATTGATGTGTTGAGGGTTCAGAACCTGTTCTCCCATTCATGTTTTCGGCATACACGAGTTGCAACATTTGCTACGTTCATCCTGTATGAATTCCGGTTCTATGGTTAGTATCATAATGGAGAGTTATTTTTGCATGTTGTTTAATAAGTTAAGTTTGTTGTAATATATGTTTTTGCTGCAAACATATGTTGGATGCTAAAATAACATATGTTGGAATATCCTATAAAGTTTACTGGTGTATATTGAAAGCAGTTCACTGTAGTGCTAACTGATAAGTCAGTAGACTTGAAGAAGTGCTCATCTTTTTTACCAATAAAGAAGATAAGGAAAGAACTGTCATGTGGAATATGTTCAGTGCTCATATTTATTCTAGATATGTCAAATATATATTCCAATGCCATCATTGAAGCCATTATCTTTCTCTACAAATAGATTCCCCTGTTGGGAAAGCAGCTTACAAAAGTCTTTATATTCCTTTTACCTTACACATGCACATGGTGAATTAAATAATACTCCCTCCGGTCCTAAATATAGGACATAGTTTGTAGTGCAAAGTACCATCCAACTAATGAAAGAGAGTAGAGTCCAAAGAGAAAATTTAAAAAACATTGATGTAATTCCTCACACATGCACACTCAGAATCTAGAAGGGCAATAGACAAATGAGTGCAACAACGTGGATTACTGAACGGTTTAACATTATCAAATACCCTATTGTCTGCCATTCACACATCCTTAAACAGTAGAATGTAGAATCCTTATATTACTCAACATGGTTGCTTTAGATTTTTTTTGTTGAGTTGTATGTCCATATGTACTGCAGTATATATTATCTTGATGAGATGTAGCTTGAATGGTTTGGATTTCTGTTTTTTATGTTGAATATGTTGACATCTCTAATCACATGTTCAGATGTTGACTAATGGGATTTGTTGTGTACTGAAATGTTTTGTAAATGTCATTTTTCTTTGCATTCTCACCTCAAGAGACTAACCGATAGGGTTTTTTTGGTGGGTTGATGGGGTGAAATTTTTTGAAGAAGATGATTTCCTTAAAATATAGTGTGTTTAATAGTTTAAATAATATGCTTTTTTTTTTGCAAATCATTATTTTGTTCGCAACTTTATTCATGCTGTTTCTTTATTGATTTGCTAAAAAAGTTAGCACAGTTAAAATATTATAAATTAACGGAAGGAACATTGTGCAACAAAGGATTTTGCATACAATCTGCTAATATCAATAATCTGATAAAAGATCATAGAAAGCACTCACCATTGTGCAACAAAGGATTTTGACATGATGTTTCTGTTTGGTGTTTTTATAGCTGGACTGTCTCCTGCGAGATCATGAAGGAAAGTGGATTGTGGGTTTTTCTCATTTTGTGGGAGCGTGCAGTGCCCTAGAAGCAGAGGAATGGGGTTTGTTTAAAGGATACAGTGGACATGCTGCATGAGAAAAACAATCAGGACCGTTGTAGCCTGTTGTTCTTAAGGGTGAAGAATTTCCTGTCTTATTCATGGGATTTGCAGGTTGATTATATCCCAAGGGAAAAGAACAAGATTGCTGATGCATTAGCAAAGGAGTATTTCTAGGTCCTTCCATACTTGATACGTGTCCTTCCTTCATAAGGACTTTGATGACTAATGAGTTTATGGGAGTCAGTCCCTTGACATGTAATTTATTTTTATTGGCGTTTTTTTTTTGTCAAATATTTTTTCTGGTGTTAAGCCCTCTTATGTATCCAAAAAAAAATATAAGGTATTTTTTTATTGTCATGCATTTTTGTTCGATTTTTGTGGGTGAGGTTTTGGAGCGTCTTTTTTATTTTGAGAGATTTGAAATCTTCCCAGGTTCATCGCTGTGTTTTGTTTCATCACACAGAATGTTTGGGCTGGCCTTCATTTGTTTTTTTGTTATTCATTAAAAAATTAAGGTGGAAAGGATAAGCATGTATCAGTGTTCTTGTGCTCATATGGATGAACAATTAAAATACTTAAAAGTAACTTTTTAATAGTAATTTACGGTATAAAGGTAAGTATGTAAAAGGAGTTATGTCTCGATCTACATAAAAAATAACTGATAAACAATCTAATCGGTAAAACAAACGTACCTTTATACGACAGCACATGTTCCGCGCATAGCGCGGGGTTCCATGCTAGTTGCGCTAATAATAATATCCTGTTCTTTCTCTCTTTCCTCTCCCCCGTCCTTTTCTTTCTTTCTCGTCTTTGTTACCATGTTCCTCGTGAGAATACTGTCCCTAAATTCGGGGCTTCTCCAAGCTCTGTTGCCAAAAGTCTGGGCTTCATTTCGGCTGATCTGGAGAAGCTGGTCTGTGGAGGTGATTAATTGGAGATCGGGAAAGGCGACGGTGCCGGTGGATGCTCTTGACGATCTTGTAAGCTCTCGGTGGCTAATGGCCTCTACTGTGACCATTGCTCTTTCAAAGGTTCAACATCAAATATCGTCAGTCGAACCAGAGAAGGTGGTGGCTGGGGGTGGTTTGTCGGTAATTGGACAAGGTGAGTGTCGCAGTTGCTGCTGGTGAGTCTGTCGGCCGATCGTGCATTTTGTGTGATAAACTGAAATCTCTTTCTTCTCTTCCCCATTTGAAAAGTCGTGTGGTTGCATATCGGAGAAGCGCTGCTAGTAGTGAGGTTGACTTGAAACAGAAATCACACCGGTGACGCCCTGCTCTGGTTTGAAGACGATGATTGGGTGCACTGTGGTTTGTGGTCGGATTTCAGACTTGACAACTCGCCAGTGGTGGTAAGAAATTCTCACTTTGTGGTTTGTGGTGCTGGGTATTTGGTAGGCTATATTCCCTGTCATTGCTCTATGGTCTGTGGTCTGTGGTCTGTGGTCTGTGGTCGTAGCTCCTTTATCTGCGTTTGTGCTCGGGGGTTGCAGATTGGACAAGTGGCCGGTAGTGGTAAGCAATTCTCGCTCTCCGGTATTTGGTGCTTGGTATTTGGTCTGTAATCTCTGTCATTGTTATGTGGTTTGCGCTCTTGCTTTGTATGTGGTATGTGGTTTGCTGAGCTTAGATGTTCTGAAATTTCCATGTGGCGTGATTCTGGGAACAAATGAAAAATAAAAATAACTACTAAATTCTGAATATATGGAAGATGAGTAAGGCAAAAATTTAGTTATTTGTACCATTGGTTTCGAATCACTTAATTCTGGGAACATGCAAACTAGCAGCATAACGAGTAAGGAAAAAGTTAAAGCTTCTTGGGATATAAAAAACACAAAATTATTCATTGACTTGTGCCTAGAACATGTTCAAAAAGGAATAAGGAAATGCACTAGCTTTATCAAGAATTGATGGAAAGATATTTCCGATGGCTTCACTGTAAAGACCGGCAGAGTGTACGAGAATGGCCGGTTAAAAAACAAATATGATCCCCTACGAAAGGAGTTCAATTATGGGATAGGTTGTTACATGAGATAGGTGTCGGATGAGATAATGACAAGAACACTATTATTGCCGATGATTATTGGTGGGCAGGGATGGAACAAGTCAGGCCCCTAATAGGGGGCATATAGCCTAGCCTACATAAAGCCTAATCTAACATATGTAGTAAATAAGTCAGGCTCAGGCATATTGTTAGACCTATTTTTATAAGGCCTAACCTACAAGATGGCAGGTCTGGTTTATTTAACTCTTTTTTTTATAAAAATTTACACTATTATATAAGTATATATAATATCATCTAAATAATTTTATAATTTACCAACTTAATCTTAATTCTAAATTTCATATTTCATCGTCATTATACTCAACTCTTACTTTCGCATAAATCATTCACCCTCATCTCTTTTCTCTTCGATCGCTCGAGATAGCAACACTAACTCACTTTCTCTCCCCTAATTTGTGCCCTCCGCTAAAGTATAATAATTGTTATGAGTTTATTTTAGTGTCAAATGAAATATTATAATCATAATAAGAGGAGTTTGTCCCAATTTAGGCAGGAAGAGAAATAGGTAAAAATATAGTTTTACATGTTATTTGTTATGCTTAATCAATTTTAAAAAATATATCTCATTAGTCAACATGCGATTAGTTTTTCTTATTCCTATTTACTCGGATAAATGTTGTCACTAGACATTATTTTCTTTTCCTTACTAAGCCTTAATATTATGACAAGAATACATGTTAAGCTTTTAAGATATAATGTATAATTGTATTTAAGTATGAAGGGTTATATATGAATTTGGAGGCATAAGCTTTACAGGCTATTTAAAGTTCTACATTTTAAGTAGGCATTTAAATAGGCTTTAGACCTTATCAGGCCTTTCGAAGGCATAAGCTCAGGCTTAAAAAAAGCCTACATATAAGTTCAGGCTTTGAATCTCTGTTGTAAGTCCATACCTATTTAGGTAAAGCCTAACCTAACCTACTTCCACCCCTATTGGTGGGAGAAGAAAACAGTGGTTAGTAATTAACTTATGTGAGCGTACATATTTATTTCCCATTATTGTGCTTTTACATAATATATAATAAATTTGGTGACAAATGTACAGGAAGTTCTAGGTTATGACAAATTCAGAAATAAAGGACTCTAATTCCAAGAAAAATTAACCTAATTGTTTTCAAGTGTGGTGGTTACGGGAATTCATCTTTGGGCACCATCATTCATTTCACTCCCAACTGATGGCATGCTTAAATATGATATGCAAGAAGGTTCAAAAGATAGTGATGAAGTGTTAGGGTCAACAACTGGCTTAAGTGAGGACTTGAATTCAGTTAGTTTCAATAACAATATTAGTGGAGGTAACAGAGGGAACAATGAGAAAGTGAAGGGAATGAGTGATGGAGACAAAACAAGTAGCGGTAGCAAAACAACTAGCTCATTGGGGGTGAGGAGGAAGGGTGATGCAATGAAAAACATGTTAAATTGTTTGTGCTACGATAACTATACATAATTTTATTAGAAGAACATCTATTTTTGATCTTGATTTCTAACACCATGAACAAGAGAACATTTTGTGTGATGACGAGACGATGATGCACTAGAATCTTCAACAATACTTTAAGCAATAGCATCTTCATTTGACATGGCTTCTTTTCGTGATTCCATAAGAGATCAAATCATTTATTATACAAAAGAGCATTAGTCATGTATTATTTCCCTATTTTAACATACTCTATTATTTAGAATCAGTGAAATGTAATTTTATCCCTACCATGAACTTGTGTTTGGTGTTTGTTTCCAATCATTTAGAAAAAAAAACTATAACTATAAAGACCTTAGTTAAATATTGTAAGTTTTATTACAAAAGCATTTCTCTTATCTGTGTAAGGTTCTTTTTTTTTTTTTGCAACCAAACATTTAAATATTTAATAAATTACATTTTTCAATCTAAAAGATATTATTTTAGATCATTACTATTTATAAATGATTTTTGACTCTGCAATTTATTATATATATATATATATATATATATATATATATATATATATATATATATATATATATATATATATATATATATATATATATGTTTGATCTAATTTTTTTCATATTACATAATTGACAAATGTTATAATTTTAATTTTTTAGACAAATTTATTTCATTTTTGATATTTATTATGAAATTTAAACGTTAAAAATATATAAAATATAATCTTATTCTTGATATGAAAGTATTACAAAAGATAATGTCATTTTTAATCATTTGACAATGAAAAAGTGATTCTGATAATAATATCTAAACACTGTCATTTTATTTTTGAAAAAAAAAAACACTATCATTTTATCAAAATCATTTTTTTCCTGAATCTATTTTGCTCAAAATCTATTCTCTAAAAGCATTTTTATCACTTTTTATCCAAAATCTATTCTCCAAAAGCTAATTTAAATACTATCTAAGGTCCATATGCTAATTAGGCATCAACATCTTATATTTCTAACCTTTTAAAGCATATTTGGATTAGCTTATTTTTTAAGAATAAACACTTATTACATAAATTGAGATAAAACTCATCTCATATATTTACCTTGAATATCGTAAATCACGATTTATAAACAACCAAACGAATAATTAGTTAATAACCCAATTTGTATGCCACGACATATTTCTAGCCTTTTCCACAACTGACTTGACAATCATGCCTAACAAGGATCTTGGATTAGATCAATGCTCATATTTACACTCACCTATTGCTTTGATGCACATAAATCTATAAAAAAATGAAAAAAGTCCCTATTCAAGATTTTATTAATAAGAATGATCCTGTGTGTACAAAATTTACAAAATACTGGTACTTTCTGTTTGTAAATTAAACGTTGATCAAGGGGCTCTTGTTTCATCAAATTTTCTTCCAGCGGGCCACTCATAGTTGTGTCTTGTGTGAGAGATAAAATTCTCATTGGCCATTAAATGTATAATAATCCCGCACTGAGTAATTAAAGTATTACTGCTATTAAAATATAGAGTAAAATATTCTGACGACCCTCCAGTTTTGCCTTAATTATACAGAGCTCCCCTCTATTTTAAAAACATACACTTAAATCCAAACAGTTAACTCCATTAAGAATATTCTAAGAAGATTCCAAAAATATATTTTTTTAATTAAATTTATTTTTTCTTGCACATTTTGACTAAATTTGTTTTAAAGGATTTAAGAGTTTTTTTTATCTATTCCTTAATTTCTATTTTTATCTTTACAAGTAGTTATCTGTTTGATGATTTTAGCATTGGTTAATGTAAATATCACAAATGTTAAATATTCAAGCAAGATTTTAAATAAAAATATGCTTGATCAAATGTGTTTATAAATATTTGTGGAAAAAAAATATTAAATTATAAATTTGAATGACACATACAATCTCATGCTTATATAGTTTATTATATTTGATAAAAATATTTGTTTAATATATATTTTAAGTCAAAATTAATTTATAATATCAAAATTAATAAATTTCTTAAAAAATTAGAAAGTTAGAGAATCTAATAGAATAAATTTATGGTTGTATAAATTTTTATTAGCCCCTATATATATATATAATTCTAATACTGAAGAAAGGCATTTGGATTAAAAAAAGTTTAAAAGTAAAACTTAATGGTCAACTAACGATTTGGGTGGATGAAAATAGAATCTCAAACTATAAGGGAGGTTTGTGTAACATATATTTTAGTTTTAAGGGAGATTTATATGGGTTTTTAAAATAGAGGGGAAGTCTGTGTAATTAAGGTAAAATAGAGGGTAGGTTAGAGTATTTTACTCTAAAAAATAAGCTAATGATGAAATAAAAGGAAAGAGGACAGAGAAATATGCTGGTCATGATGTTGAAATTCGAGTTGGAGCCCAGAGTGAGGTCCGAATCTCATGTTGTGGGCATATAAACACGGGCCCCAATCTCAATTATCATCACTCCCCTACCCTCCCCCAAAATACACATTCCCCTCAAAATAGTGGAATAAATGTGTGTTTATGATAGCAGCAGGAAAAAATAACTTAGTATGATTCTGATTTATTAAAAATAATTTAATAAAAAAGTCATTTTTTATAATGTGATTTATATTTGGCTAAGTGATTGAATAAGTGATTTTCTATAAGTCAAAACGTATTTAAATTGGTGATTGTTAGGGGTGTTCAAATCCTGGATTGAGACCAGGATCCCCCACTCCCTGTCCCAGTTTTTGACCAGGATGCAAATTGCATCCTTTGCATCCCGGTACCAGTATCGGTAATCTCGGAATGAGACCGGGACCAAATCGGAAAATCTCGGTTTTTCTTTAAAAAAAATTAAATTTAAAATATATTATTATATTAGTTAAATTTTCTATAATCTAATGTTTAAAGTGATTATTTAACATTTAATAAGATTATAATAATCACACAAATTGATCTAGAATTGAAGAATAATATTTTATTATTATTATTATTATTATTATTATTATTATTATTATTATTATTATTATTATTATTATTATTATTATTATTATTATTATTACCACCTTTATCATTTTCTTTATTATCTTTATACATTACATAGTTAGGATTAGTATCACGAATATATAGTTTAACTCCAACTAAATATGTGATACACATTTTATCAAATGATAATTTAATTTATGGGATACAAAAATACAAAAATAACTTAGTTTTTAAGGAAAAAAATTAGAAAAAAAAAACTGGGACCGGGATCACAAGATGTGTGCCCGGTCCCAGGTCTAATATAAGTGTTCGGGACTGGGACACTTTGAACACCCTTGGTGATTGTATAAGTGTTTTTTTAAAAGTAAAAACTTATTTGGATTGACGATTACATTAGTGTTTTTGTGTTAATTATAACAAAACAAGATATTTAAAATTAAAAATTAGTGGAAATTTGAAGTTAGAAAATGTGATGCCGAAATACATAATTTCACATAAAAATATTGCATAACTAATTAGATCATATGTCCTATATAAGTTGATATCTAATCATGTCCCGTACAAATTATTCATCATGTTTTGTCATTCCCTTATCAATTCTTGATAACAAATTTGATTTGAGATTTTATAATTTCAAAATTCTTTTTCTATATTTTTCCTAAAAAAATTTCATACAAATGATTTATAATAAGAACCTAAGTGGTAGTTAATATTATGATGAAATGGTTACATTAAAATTCTCAATTTCGAGGATAAAAATGTATAGCGTACTATAAATTTCAATACACTCCTATATGTTAAAGTTTGAGAGGCAGACCATATTATTAATTAATCTCGAAACAATATTCTTGCTAGCTTTGCAATGCTTGGCAATTTTTTAAAGAAATTATTGTTATAAAAGCTAATAAAAAACGTGTTTAATTTCATGTTGAACATTAGCTAAATAACTAGAGATGCATGCACTAGTCGAATAGAGTTCATAAAAAACCCACAACGTTCATTACTTCTTTGATCACATGTAATATAAATATATAAATATTGGAATTTTTCTAAGGCTTGAAATCGAGACCACATGCAAGCTAATACAATTTCTTATTAGTTGATGGTAGCCACGTATTTTTCGTATATAAAATCAGTGACTCTAAATTGTTCAAATAATTCAGGTCGACAAAAAAATAAAAGTGTTCAAATAATAGAAAAATCTTCCAAGTAATCCATGTATGTCAATATCGATTTCATATATGGTCGCTAGAAACGGATAAAAGTTTTAAAATTCGAATTTTTTGCTCAATGCCCAAAAAGACAAGGCCAACTAATGTTCGCTGTCCCTTTTTGCAAAAGTCGGATGCCAAACTTTTGGACCAAAAAAAAACAATAAGCTGATGCTATTTTTCCAAAAAAAAGGTGAGCGGTTAAGGCTTATTCAAAAAGACTTGTTTGTGGGCTTATAATTTTTTGCAAAAAGCTCTGCCAAACACTAACTAATTGGGTTGCGTTTTTATTCGGGCTTATTGAGCTGAAAAAGTTATATCAAACACTCATTAATACCTCTAACATGCTTATATTTACCGAGATGATACATGTGCTTATTAAAAAAGCATGCTTCATCATCGATAACTTGATTCAATTGATAAGGGGTTGTATCAATTTAATTAGAGATCTTGAGTTTGAGCTCTGCAATCAGGAAAAAAAAAAAAAAAAACACACGCCTCTTCTGTGTTAGCGTATTCTAAGTTGTACCTCATCCAAAATTCATCGTTTTAAACAAACCATCCAATATTCAGTACAAGTAATTCATCTTTGATTCAAGTCAGGCTTCTTCAATTGAGTGCCATTATGTTACTTATGAAGAAGCTCAATGACATATTATCTCACTTTGTTTGAACGTAATTTGAGGGTTGAGAAAGGAAAATGGTCCACATTGTGGGGGTGGGGGCGAATCAGAATGAGAAAGAAAGTAGAAAAAGTGCAAAAAGGGAAGGCACTTTGAAGGGCCGAAGTGCGGCCACAAATTTCAAAGCAGTCGCTTTTGACTCGGAGGCCTAGGAAAGTAGGAAACTTGGAATGTGGGGTCCACACCAACTACCATTTCCTTCCGCTCTTCTCACTTGACCTGTTGACCCATCTCCTCCCATCACTCAAAATCTCAATTACACCAACCCTCCTCTAAGTCATTCCAAACTATTCCATTAAAATTAATCAGAGGTGGTTAATTTATTAATAGTCAGAAAAAGGGTTACTTTTTTGGATTTTTCCTCTGGTATCCCAGGGCAGGCCATCTTTCAGGCTTATCAACGGCCCCAGACTAATCCGGATCGAGGCATGATAGGAACCATTAAGGTTGGCGCTCCTGACCCCTAAGATGCTGCATTCCCACATCTCGAACTCAAGACCCGTGATTAAGCTAGGAGAGACCCTACCATCTCACCTAATCGTCGGGGTTGAAAAAGGGTTACTTTATTAATATAATAGGGTAATATTTAAAGAAGAGTATAATTTTATACTCTGACTCAATCCATTAAAATTAGGCCAAATACAAAAAACTCCCCTAAATTTTGGTGTGTTGTAAATAACCTCATCGTCTTTAGAAGTTTAAAACTAAGATACGAAAGTTTAATATTTTCACCTTTAACCTCCATGCTGTTAAGCTTAATGGTTAGTTGCATCTCACCTTAACAGATTTTTTTTTTTATTTTTTTTACCTGTTTCACCTTGACAGATCTTTTTTTGGACCTATTTCACCTTAACAAATGACACATGGAATTCAAATATTTTATTTTATTTTTTCGAGAATCCAAACATCTGAACTACTTTATTGATATTTAATTATTTATTAATATAATAAATTACAATCTTAAAAAAATGGATCTGGGACGATAGTTTTTTTTTTCCTGAAGTTTAATACTTTTTTAAGATATATATTTTTGGATTGTAATTTACTATACTAATAAATATTTAAATTTTAATAAAATAGTAAAAATATTTGAATTCATTGTCGATGCTAAGTGCCATTTGTTAAGGTGAGATGGCATAAACCATTAAGTTTAACGGTAGCTTTAAGAGCAAAGAGGTCAATGATCAAAATAGTAAACTTCAGGGTCTTGATTTTAAACTTTTAAAAGTGAGGGAGGTTATTCGCAACACATCCAAAACTTATCGGAGTTTTTTTATATTCTAGCCTTAAGATTAAATCAAAACTTTGCTTGACAAAAAGCCATTTGACATGATTTAAAATAAATATAGTTAATTAAATCATAGTTATGCTACTAGTATTAGATAAGAGCCACCATGCTTGAAGTTGATGTAGTAATATTAAATCGAGATAAAGAATGTGTCTAAAATTGAGAGACACGGGCTATGTTTAATTCTATTCTTTGTTTTTTCCCTCAGAAATGGTTTTATAAAATTGTTTTTGAAACAGGTTTTAAAAATAAAATAAAATATATTTGGATAGTTATTTTAAAAAATCTATTTTTGAAGTAACATGACGGTGTGATTGTCGGTGGTGACGTAGCGGTAATCGTCACTACTAGTAAGTGTCAATAGCAGATAAGTGCCAGCCTAAAAAATTAAAAAATAGAAAACCAAAAACAAAAAAACAACTGAAAACTAGTTTTATTTTGTAATTTTTAAAAATAAATATTTGTTTTTTATTTTTTAAAAATAATTTATCGAACAAGTTTTATTATTCTTAAAAATGAAAAAACAGTTTTTAAAAATAAAATCAAACAACCACGTAGCCTTTAATTTGAGTAAGAATTCAATTCAAAGGGATCACGGAAAGAACCTCAATTGGAAACTGGACAGAACCTCCACATGCACCACGGAAAGAACCTCAATTGGAAATTGGAAAGAACCTACACAATTGCAATTGCCATGTAATTAAGTAACTATTATACACCAAATTTTATTGGTATGTGCTATTGTTTTAACAAATTAATCTAAGGTTTTGAAATTCGGACCGGTCACTGAACCAGCCGGGGTACTAAGTCAAAAGTCAATGGGTCAGATCAGAGTTAAACCGGTAGGGGAAGGAATATTTTAGAATTATTTATATGAAAATTTGAATAAAATAATATAAAAAATAAAAAAATCTGGTCAAACTACATGAAAACCGGTTGAATAGGGGTCAGTTATCAAATCAGACCAGTTGGACCACCGGTCCGACGGTTTCATGGTCAGACCAGCTGGTCCGGTCCAAGCCTCAGAACACTGAATTAGTGTGTGTTTGGCAAACCTCCAAACCATGGTTTGCACAACCTGAGACAAAACTTCTCTCACACACTTACCTAGTGAGTCGTAAAAGCTACTATCTTCGGTCCTAATTATAAGACAAAGTTGACTTTTTTTGGAGAAATTAAGGAAGCTAAATGAGTTACTTAATCATATGATATGTTATATATCCTTAAATTATATATTAATTTATTAGTCAAACTAATTAGTTTGAAGAAAAAAATATAAATATAAATATTCTAAAGTAATATAATTAGCTTCCTTAATTTCTCCAAAAAAATCAAATTTGTCTTATAATTAAGACCAGAAGGAGTATTAAAAAAAACTAATCTAAACACACACTTAATCTCATCAACACTTTCCATTAGGTAAAACTGAGGAAGATAATTAATAATCCGTGGATTTTTTATTTTTTTTTTTCCATTTGATCAATGGTGTCCTCAAATTACTTTAGACTCAAGTCCAATATTTTTTCAAGGCTTAAAGCGTAAATAATCTTCCCATATTTTAGTAAGTGGGTTTCTAAAAATTTGAACTTATGTTTTTTCCCCCTATAAAAATAAGTTGCTCACCGCATCTACTAACAATTATTTTTTGAGCAGTTGGGACGTCAATTCAAAGGATTAAAGAAATAACCTCCACAATTGATTGTATCAAGTGTGCATACACGTAACTTTCTTGGCTGGTGGTCCTGTTTTAACGTATTTATATTCTTCACGTATGCTTTCGATTCCGTGCATACAATTTACTCTTAAAGTAGCTCCAATTGAAAGAGTAATTTCTATTATTCATAAATTGTATAAATAATATAATATGTAATTATTCCTTGTAATAAAAAAAAAACTTTGTCTATTTTATAGCAATTGCAGAAAACAAAAAGAAAATTTATGGTATGATTGACAACTTAGTTCTTGTTAGTTGTTATAATTGATGCGTTTGAACTTTGAAGTTTAAGTGTAACTTTTATTTTTCTTCCTATCGAAAATTTCCAAGAGATGTGGGTATATACCTATAATTTATACGAGGTTTCTGTATATTAATGATAAAAACAATACTCCCTCCAGTCCTAATTATAAGATAGAGTTGACTTTTTTGGAGAAATTAAGGAAGCTAATTAAATTACTTTAGAATGTTTATATTTTTAGTATCTTTAGATTATATATTGGTTTATTAGTCAAATTAATTAGTTTGGAGAAAAAAAAAATAATAATATAAATATTCTAAAGTAATTTAATTGGCTTCCTTAATTTCTCCAAAAAAGTCAACTTTGTCTTATAATTAGGACCGGAGGGTGTGAGATCCTCTCCTTAATAATAATATAATATTAACTTATCTTTAAGAATTACTCATTTCATTTTTTTTTAAAAGAAAGAAAGATTACCATGGTAGAAAAGAGTTCAAGTAACTATTTGCAAAGTCTACTATGGTAATAAAAGATTTAAGTCATTACCATGGTAGAAAAGAATTCAAGTAACTATTTGGAAACTCTACCATGGTAATAAAAGATTTAAGTCATTATCATGGTAGAAAATAGTTCAAGCAACTTATTTGAAAACTCTACCATGGTAATAAAAGATTTAAGTCTCTACAGTTGCCATATCAAACATTTCCATTTCAAAACCAAGGTCACCCAACTTTATAAGATAAACAGAGTACGAAGAGGAATTTAGAGTTTACAAAATAAGGTCCCTAATAAGTGGCAATGTACATTCATTCAACACATAATAAACTACAAGAGGCTATAGAAATATATCTATGCCTCAGGAGCTCCTCCCGACATTCCAGCAAGAGAATTATTACCTGAAAAATGTTAAATTAACGGGGTGAGACAAAAGCCTCAGTAACCAGCTATCCGACTCATTACACATGCTAACATATGTTCATGAGGTGCTAAGTGGAACAATTTGTATAGCAATCACGGTTTTATACATAAATTTCTTATTACAATTCCCATTGCCTCCCATCAATCCAACCGAACCGCCTTATTTCCACGCGACTAGACCCATGGGCTAAGTTACTAACCATGTGACTGGCCACTCAAAAGCTTACCGGTCACGCGATGAGGATCGGCCAAACCCTCAAAACACGTGCCCCGGACCATGGGTCTTTCGGTGTCGCAGCCCCTCATTGAAACTGGTGGGGCAGTCCCTCATTGAAACTAGTGGGACAATAAACAGCCAACCATCGTGCACCAATGGAGGCTATACCACGTGGTAGAATAATATACTCCATCTTATCCCAAACCCATTATCACAATAATTTATCAATAATTATTTCAATGGGATTTTCCCGAATATATACATAATTTTCTCATTTCAAATCATAAAATTCCACAAAGCTATTTTATATCAAAATACTTCACAATATAATGAAAACTTTCTCAATCACAATAAACCTTTACTCATTGGAGTAAATATCAAAATACTCACAAACAGCATATTAACACAGATAATAAGTGGAAAGTGGTTACCTTTCGCCAAAGCAAAATTATAATCACAAGCTTCTAATCCAAGAGCTCAAATATACGCCAAAAATCAATCTACAATAATCAATTTATAAAATGGCTAAATTATAAATCATCATCCTAAAAAAAATCTAAACCGATTAAAACCTCAAGAATTCCTCTAATAATCCAAATAAATTATTTAACCTAAATTTAATCGGTTAAAAAGCCTAATATAGAATTTTTCGTAGATTAGTTATGTAAATATTTCATTATAAAATTATATGCTAATTAAGTAATAAAAGTAACTTGATTAAAATTAACTATTAATTATCCTCTACATTCCTGCAGCATCATGTTAACAAAACTCAAATTTATCCAAAATCATAATCTTAAAATTTTCTCTAATCATCATAAAATTATTACCATAAGAAAGAGAAAATTATTTAGAACATTTTCATAAAAATAATTCTGAGATAAGAAGTAATATTGAGTACCTTATCGATCTCCAAAGATATGAAAATATTCCTACTAGTGCTTCACTCTACACCTTTCTTCACACCTGAGATGTGTGAAGTGAGGACGGGGGAGTGGGGGTATTTATAATACTCCCCGCCTCTTGAAACTGCGGATGCCTTCCGCAGTTTCATTAAATGATTGTGGGCACTGCCCACAGTCATTCAATGAAATGGTGGGAGGCACACAATGTGCCTCCCCCGTTTTTTTTCAAATGGTGGGCGCCAACGGGCGCCCACACCTTTTGTTTTTGTTTTTTTTTTGTTTGTTTGTTTTTTTTTATATTATTAAAATATTATTTATAATATTTATTTAATTATTATTTTTAAATATATATATATATATATATTTATTATTTTTTTAATTAAATTTTTATTATTATTTTTTTTAAAAAAAACATATTTTAACTAAATCCCTCTTTTTTTTTATTCAAAATTTACTATTAATTTCATAATTATTTTTAAATTATAATTATATAAAAATTAGGATGTTACAGAGGGAGTAACTAACATGTGAAATTAAAAATCCGGAACCTGGTTCAACAAAATGGAAAGTATATATAAAATGTACATATAATTCATCCCCCTTGCAATGTGGAAAAAGGGGATATCATCTAGAGGTCATCGACTCAAACTTAGTTCAGACCGAATACAAATTGTTTAGCTATTTTATTTTAAAAAATTCATACTTTAAAATAAATAAAAATACTTTATTCGGTCCTTAATATAAGACATATTTACCTAATTTGATTAGATTAAGAAAGTTAGTTGAGTTATTTAATATGATATGTATTTTTCAAAACACTTTAGTCATCTTCCTTAATTCTCACATTTCCTCTCATTCTTGATTATTTGTTCAGGGAGTCTTTATAGGGGTAAATTAGGAAAAAATTAACAAAAATGAATGTTATATTTTATATTTAGGACAAAGATTAATTTCTCAAATGTATCTTATATTAAGGACGGGAGGGAGTACATGATAAAGATAATTTTAATGATTGGTTTAATCAGTAATTAATAATTTAAATAAAAATTAAAAACCTGGACTTGAAATATGTAACTAAAATTCAAAGAGTCTAATCTAGATATTAGTACATTACTAAGATACACCCTACACAATCATTTCATCAGATATGAAAAAATTTAATTTGGACTCTCTTATGTGAATGACCAATCAAAATTTATTTTAAAATTAGGAAAAGTTAATTTACAGATCCTTGAAGTTTCCTTTCATTTTAAGTCAGCTTCGTGTAATCTATTTTATTTTAATATAACAAACTTTACTATTGAGTCTAAAAATCATTTTTTCCCTTTCATTTAACATCGTTTCGACGCCTGCATAGTTCTGCAAGTAAATTTTATTACAGCAATAAACTAAAATTATCATATTAAATAATGAAGCTTAATTCAAATAAAATAAATTCTAGAAACGTGATCTAAAATTGGGCTAAACTATGAATAAAACAGTGAATTCTTGAAAAAAGGTCAACGTGAATTATTATTTTTTTTAAAAAAAATCAAATAATTAATAGAATCACTAACCCAATCCCCATCGCTGGGCATCACGCAGGACTCTTTCCTTCGTTCGTTTGGCTATTTTAAGCGCCAATTTCGTGGTTGGTTGTCGGAGGCTCCGTGAGCAACCTACAGGCTCGCCTCTCTTTTTCTGCTCTTCTCTTTTCTATTTCCATTGGTCGTTTACTCATTCACTCCTTGCTTCCTTTCTCTCCATCCTAAAAGTTCACACCTCATATTCTTCCTCCTTCCATGGAAGCTATGTCTATGACCTCTTCTTCCACTTCCTCCTTCTTCTCAATCTCGGTCAACCCCACCGCCGCCTCAAAACGGACCTATTTCAAGCTTCAATCGCATCATCCCTTCTTCAAACCTATCAAATGCATCCAATCCCATAGCCCCGATTCAAACTCTGTGAAACCAAATCCCCGAAACTATGCTTCTGGCTTTGGATGCTCTGCTGTCACTTTCTCCTCTTCGCAAACCACCGAGCTGGTTTCTTCGAAACTCCAGTGTTTGGTTGATGAATTTCTAGGTTTGTCTGAGCCCGTTGACCGCGTTAAGCGTTTGTTGCATTACGCGAATCTTCTTCCCGCCATGGATGATTCGGCCCGCGTAAACTCGAATCGGGTCATGGGTTGTACTGCGCAGGTTTGGTTGGAAGTGAGAATAGACCAGGGAGGGAAGATGAGATTTGCGGCTGATAGTGACTCGGAAATCTCAAGGGGCTTCTGCTCGTGCTTGGTTTGGATGCTCGACGGGTGCTTGCCGGAGGAGGTTTTGAAGGTGAAGACCGATGATTTGGTGGCCCTTAACGTCGGTTTACCTGGAAGTGGGCGTTCAAGGGTAAATACTTGGCATAACGTTCTGATCAGTATGCAGAAAAGAACAAAGCAATTGATTGCTAAGAATGAAGGTAAACCGTCTGTTGAGCCTTTTCCCTCCTTGGTTGTGTCTGCTGATGGAGTTCATCCCAAGGGTAGCTACGCCGAAGCTCAGGTTAGCAATATCTCGCCGACCTTTTAGTTATCTCTCCCAACGATTAGACTTTTAGGAGGGTTTGACTTGCGCTGAATTTCTAGTCTAAGATTTTTTATTTGACAAACAATAATTTCTTCACAATGACAGCATCTTTTTGTTTTTTTTTTCCCTTTTTTGTGTGTGAAGTTACATCAAGTGTCGACTGTTGATCATGTTCATGGGTATGATTGTAAGCTTGTTACAGACAATTTGTTTTTTGAGCGGCGTGACCTGATTTTTATTATAAAGCTACAGATAATAAAGAAACTGTTTGTTCGCTTATACACGGGTGCAGAAATATGGACTGAAATATTGGGTTAAATACGGGCACCATGGTAATCCTCAGTGAGTACGATGGTGATTATCTACTATTGGGATAAATTCTTAAATTTCTGGATGATTTTCTCTTGTAAAGTCTTCTACATAACATTTTCAACTGTTACTAAGAGGAAGTGGCGTCTTTTCTCACTATGACTCTTCTGGCGGAATCACCTAATCTGTCCAAAAAGATGAGAGAACCACTTTTGGTTTGTGCCTTTTCCTGTTGTAAGAATCTGATACCCGATGATTTTGTCTTCTTTTATGATTGTTAGTCGGTGATGAACATTTCAATTTTGGTCTCCCTCTTTGTTTTTTTCATGAACTTACCAACTGAAACAACTACCATGTAGCAAGCTTTTGGAGAATCTACACTTTATCATTTACTAAAGGCTAAAGCTTCCTTGGAAGTTGTATTAATTTTGTGCTTGCTTCTTCTGAAAGTTGCATGTTTCATAATAATGCTATGTAATTAAAGGATGAGTTATTAGTTTGTTCACTACATCTTTCAGGGAAATACTGTTCACTTTAGATAGGCGTGGAATCAAAACCTGACCACATTAAATTCCTAATTTCCTTCTAGCTTTCTTGCAGGCAAAATACCTTTCACCTGATGAGTTAAAGATTAATGAACTTGTCAGTGTGCTCAAGGAGAAGAAAATTGGTATTGTTGCTCACTTCTACATGGATCCCGAAGTTCAAGGCATCTTAACTGCTGCCCAGAAGCAGTGGCCTCACATCCATATATCTGACTCATTAGTCATGGCTGATTCAGCTGTCAAAATGGCAAAAGCTGGGTGCCAGTTCATAACAGTGTTAGGTGTGGATTTTATGTCAGAAAACGTGCGTGCTATCCTTGACCAAGCTGGTTTGAGCAAGGTATGCCTTTCTATTGTATTGTTCTTGGTTTTGAAGCTAGCCATCAGTAAAGGTAATGCAGAGGTGATGCTGATATGTAAAGCTTGTCTAAAAGGAAGAACTATATTGCCTTTCCCTTGCAACGTTTGTGCATAGCTTGTACAAGTCATTTCAAATGTGTCACAATAAGAGATATTGAATAAGTTCAGTATTGGTGCAACATACTAGTTGGTAATCCTTGAATTTATTGTTTTTGGGAATTACATGCAGGTTGGTGTGTATAGGATGTCAAATGAACGTATTGGTTGCTCTCTGGCTGATGCTGCCGCCACTCCTACTTATATGAAATATCTCGAGGCAGCTTCCAGGTCTCCTCCTTCTTTGCATGTCATATACATCAATACTAAGTTAGAGACAAAAGCATATGCTCATGAGCTTGTGCCAACAATAACATGTACTTCATCAAACGTTGTCCAGACGATCCTACAGGTTAGTAGGATACAACCTCCTGATATAGCTCTTTGGCTTTGTTATCTCAAATGGATGCATCAAGCGATGAGCACCGCACAGTCCCTTTAGTGATGTTTTTATACTTTTATTAACATGTTGCTCTCACTTTATGCAGGCTTTTGCTCAAGTACCTGCTTTGAATTTATGGTACGGACCTGATTCCTACATGGGTGCAAACATTAAGGAGTTGTTCCAGCAGATGGCAGAAATGACTGATGAAGAGATTGCTGAGCTACATCCAAAGCACAATCAAGAATCTATTAGATCACTACTACCCCGGCTTCACTATTATCAGGTAAGATCTCTTAGCAATATGTGAACCATCTTCATGCTCATCCTCCTACTGTTTATGCTTGGCTCTGTCTAATTCCCATTCATATTCTATATTTTCCTTTCCTCCCATTTCCTATCTTCCAGGTGTTTGGACTTCCTTATGTTTTTCTTTTTGAGTTCAGATCTTATTTTTGGCATATGACTTGTAGAAAGTTTCCATTCCACCAATTTCACTTTTATGATTTTTCATTTCCCCTTTTACTAGAGAACTTGAATGTATAGCTAACTTGCCATTGTCATCATCATGTTATTTTGTGTTTTCTCCTAGCTCTAGTCATTGTGGCTCTATATTATTCATTTCCTTACTATAGACTCCTGATGTTAGGATGGAACGTGCATTGTACATCATCTTTTTGGGCATGAAGTTGTGGAAAAGATAAAAGAATTGTATTGTGACGCGTTCCTTACTGCACATCTTGAGGTCCCTGGGGAAATGTTTTCCTTGGCCATGGAAGCAAAAAGAAGGGGAATGGGTGTGGTTGGCTCCACCCAGAACATCTTAGATTTCATAAAGGAGAGGGTTCAAGAAGCATTAGATAGAAATGTAGATGATCATCTCCAATTTGTTTTAGGAACAGAATCTGGGATGATAACTTCAATTGTGGCGGCAGTACGTAATTTGTTAGAGCCTACAAAATCATTCTCTCAAGGGGCAAAAATTACTGTTGAAATCATCTTTCCGGTTTCATCAGACTCAATCTCAAGAACTTCCTCAAGTTCACCCTCAAACCGACAACCCATTATTGGTGATATTGTACTTCCCGTTGTACCTGGAGTAGCTAGCGGGGAGGGTTGTTCCATTCATGGTGGCTGTGCATCCTGTCCATACATGAAGGTAGAATTTGCCACTTTGTTTAGCAGAGTACTTTATCTGATATGATTTTCTCCATTAATGACTAGATTTTAATACTGCAATCTGCAAGTAATTGATAACTGTAGTTATAAAGGCAAAGAAGACTTGATAAAAACGCATCAAGAAGTGAAAGTCGATGTCTTTAAGTTATTAATCTTATTTTCATCTCATCTTGAGAAGGAAAGGTTGGTCATCAGAGATGTTCAATATTATTTGTAGAAGCAGTCTTCTGATGTTTCCTTTTAATTTTTCAGATGAATTCTCTTGATTCACTTCTAAAAGTTTGCCACCACCTCCTTGATGAGGAAGATGACCTTTCTGAGTACAAGGCAGAGCGATTTACATTGCAGACTCCAAATGGGAAATCAGTAGCAGATGTTGGATGTGAGCCAATCTTGCACATGAGGAACTTCCAGGTTAGTTTTCTTTCATATTGTGAAATCTTTCTTACTGAAATAAGACAATATGCCGTTAGATTCACCTTTGGATGCTTCCACAGGCTACTAAAAAGCTTTCGGAGAAGCTAGTCGGTCAGATTCTTGATTTGTAAGACTGTGGAGGGTTGATGTCAAAAAGATGAGAAAGAAAATGGAGGTGAGGACAGAAACATGTGCTGCTGACTAGTAAACAATCCTCATTCTAGGACCGTGCGAGGATTTTTCTTATAGTGGCTTCCAGTAAGAATCTGTTGTATGATAATTATGTTATATGGAGGAAGGTTCTTAAATTGCTTGCTTACAATGGTCACGAAATATAGTTTTCTCAGATAAAGAGGAATGAAATAAAATTTTTGGTTTCCGACCCACGGCTCTTCTCCCCATTATTGCAATTTTAGTAGACTGTGCATATGTCTGCCATCATGTTATTTTTCTTTTTGGAAGTTATAAATGCTTCCTTATAATAACTTGGAGGCTTCTCATGCAACAGAATTGAATTGTCCAATACTCCCCTGTTCACTGTCCTTACAGTGATAGTTTTGGAATTTCACTTTATTCTTAATTTTAAACAAATTGCTCTGAATCATGCCATATTCGACCATATGTGTGCATGCATGTTTTGAAGTTAGTCAGTGCTAGGTAACAGTATTCTCTCGTTTATTTCAACAGAAAAAAAAAAACAAAATACAAAATTACTCTCTTATGTTGGTAATGAAAGACATATTTAGGGAGTTGATTTTGGTCCTAAATATAAGATATATTTTTCATATTTAACAAATTTTTTTAATTTATCCTCATTGATACTCTCTCAACAATAATCAAGGAGGAGATGGAAGAAGGGAATTAAGAAAGATAAGTATGATGTTTTAAATAATACGTGTCATATTAACTAACTTAACTAATTTTTTTAATTTAATCAAATTAGGTATATATATATATGTCTTATCCAATAATGATAGGAAAGAGTACAAAACAAAATCTTCAATTCCGGCACAGTGGAGCAACAAAACGTGAAAACTGAGAAACGGAATTCGTCGGCTAAACAACCCTCCACTGCAAAAGACATAAGTTGCCACCAATAGCCGGCCACGAAACATCCTTCTTGCCGGGTCAAACCTATCGATGATTCCTATGTATGTATATTCATTCCATCTTAAAACCATCACAAAACCCCACGCACGTCCCCATATATGTTAGTTCTTCATCTTCTTGACGTGTGATTGCGATCTCAGATAGACATAATCACAGACACTTGGCTACTTGTTCTATCCATATATAGCTAGCTAATAGTACAGTACCTCGGATAGCTCTGTAAGTGTTGAATCCATACATATATATATATATACATATATATATATATATATATATATGGAGCGAAGGCTTAACACAGAGAGTAAAGGAGGATCAGTAACTCTACAAAAGAAGTTGCTGGCGGAGACGCGGCGGAGGTCGCAGCCGGCGCCGGACCTGAGCGACTTCATGACAGATATGTTTTTTGGGACAGCTGACTTGGACAAGAAAAGCTATGACCTTACGGGTGGAGCCGAAGGGGGTGGTATGTTGTCGGAAAACGAGGAAGATGTCGGGTTTGACGACAGCACCAGAAGCAACAGCAGCAGGATGACGGAGGAGTGGTTGGAAGAGGCACGGCGGGTGGTGGCGGCGTCACCAACACGAGGTGACTCACCTCGTCGTCTTGTTGGATCCCCAAGGTTTGCTGCCGCCGCACAGGGAACGTCGGCGACTGCATTTCCGCGGTTAGATAAAAGAGACCCTCTTTCTAGGTCCGCCAGAAGGTACGTATGGGTACTATAGAACATGCAATTTGTAGAGCTGTTGAAGCCATCTCCGTAATGAACAAAAGTTACAACTTTTTTGGGTCAATTGTATGGTTCCCCATTATATGGTCAACTATATACCTCACCATTATATATAAAAAATGATATAATTATAAATAGATAGTCCTCCTGTTCTAAACATATGATGAGTTACTTAGGAGATTTAAAGGATGATATTTTACGAAAATAAACTCACATTTTTAGTAATAACTAACTTTGACTATTTTTTTTAATATGTACAAATTAGTTATTCACTCCTATATTAAGGATATTGATAATTAGTTATATGGATTGAATGACAAATATGTTAAGCAGTTTTCCCGCGAGGCAATTGGTATCCTTAATCTCAATTGGTGCAATGTTGTCCTATATGAACATTTGATCAATGTTGATCATTAGTTGAATAATCATGAGAGGCAAAGGTAATTTTGTTTTGAAAGTGCTTGAAGAAAAATTAGTATTCTAAACTCTTAATTAGCACAGTATTTTTGGATTATCATTATTTAAAGCAAAAAAATGATCCAGCAACCCATTATAACCCAAAATCTTATCCTGGTTTTGGGTTGGATTATGGTGAAAGGCCTTAAAGTCAAAACTGAGGCTAACAACAACAAATGCGCTTGTTATCAATTTGCCAAGCTACAACAGAAACTTTGGTCATAATTTTGCTCACAAGTAAATTAAGGGCAAGTCTTGACTTTGTTTAATGGTAATTTTAGAGGGTGCTCATGTGGAGTTGGTTTTGTACCTAAATAAGCTCAGGTAAAAGTCTCTTATCAGAATCCCTAAAAATATAAATCATGTTTTAAAGTTGACAACACTTTATTAAATCGTTCTTTTTTATTTGAATAATGACAACTCATAAACATTGTATTGATATGTAGTATTATTTACAAGCAAATGCAATAAAATTTTTGAATTCCAATATGCATGGTGTGGTGAAAAACAATCAAATGCATGCTCCCTAATATATTATTTGGAGATCAATTTAATTTACCAACTACTAACAATATTTGGATTGGATAATCTATTTGCTTGAGTGAAACAGGAACAGAACAGGGGAAGGATTCGGTGGGGAGATCCTCTCGAAAACAACTAAACACAGCCGCAACAAATCCGACACACCGTTCAATATCAAACCCTCTTCATTTGAGGATGATGGATCCCCTGCTACGGCGGTCCACAGGTGGTTCTCCAACATCCTCAAACCCTCCAATCCCACCATCTCTTCCGACCCTTCTCCCGCACCCGATTACACCCGGCCCTCCTCCCCTCTCCCGCCTCGTCGTTCCTTCAACCGCCGGTCCCGCTTCCAGACCGACCCCTCTGTTCCTCCTCCACAAGGCGACCAAGTCTTCTCCCGCCGGACTTTTAGGTCTTCAGCGCCTTCGCCGGATCCTCCTGCACTCTCACCGCCCAGGAATGTTGTCGAACCTACCGTCCGCCGGACGTTATCCTCGCCGAAATCTTTACCTCTGTCGCCGCCCAGAAATCCTGTCCAGTCGGCTCACCGGAGAAAGTTGTTGTCGTCCACCTGTTCGCTGGAGAAAATTGCGCCCGGGACTGATGCCTATGGACAGTCCAAGCAAGAAGAGAGAACCCTAGATCATTCTCTCAATCGTTTTCTTGAAGAGCAGAGAATTTTAATTCAGAAAGTGATGAACACGGAGCTAAATGCAAAGGCCAAAATTGTGCTCTCTGGGCCTTCTAACAGTTAAGACTGATTTCTCCCTTATCAAGATATATTATTCCTCTATTACTAAATATTAGTACTTTCTAAACAAGTTGAGTCTTTAATGTGAGAAAAAAAGGCTAAGTAATTCAATTTGTGTAGTGCAGGTATAACATCAATGGTCGCTGCCATATGTTATGCCTGGCTGTTGTGGTATAGGCAAAAGGCGAAAGATGATGGTGGGGACAATGTGGTTGTTCCTGTTATGAATGTGAAGCGAAGTTCTATGTTGAAGCTAACGCAGGCTGCTTGGATCTTTTTCTTTGCTGGCCTTGACGCTGCCTCATTGCTTTTTGCTGACGAGGTGATTTTCATAATAAAAATCAATTTAGATGGGACAGGTGTAATTCTTTTTTGCACGTTCATTGTTCAATTGTTGACAATGTCAGGGTCTGACAATCAATTATCCGTTTATCCAATGCTCTATTGGTGAACAAGGATGTCCTTGCAATACTTGACTTTTTAGTATACCATATCCGTAAGTGCTTGCATATAAATGCTCTTACAAAAGTTTGCAGGCCAAGTTCAATTGAAATAATTCTTCTGATATTACTATTATTTATGTGCAAAAACTGAAGTTCTCTCTCATGAATCATGATCACCTATCTACCGGGGATATTGGTGTTGCATAATTAGATTAGTAGGTTAGATGAGCTTTGCATTGGTAGCTAATTTGTTCTGCAAACTTGTTTGCAGATGGATTTGGAAGACCTTATGATGTCTGGTCGACTGAACATCTATGTGGTCGGACAAGATATCCTGAGTGCCACTGGCGAGGTTGGTTCATAGATGAAGTTGAAAATCAAATTTTAAAAACAAGTGTGATAAAAAAACTTATACACGACGAGGCATAGTACTGAATTTTTTTATCATTTTATCCTTATTTTGTTCCTATAGGTTGGGTCTAAGTGTACCATCCTTACTGATAATTATTGTGAAGATGCCTACGACCTACTTCATGACCCTGTGCTGCAGAAACTTCTGGTAATTTGATGAAATTATATTAAGTTCTTTTCAGTGATTTGAAGTCACCTGTCTTGCCTTTTCAAGAAGTGATCTAGGAAATATGTAAGGACTATACGACTGAGAATGAAAAGTCTCTTGCCATGGGTAATTTTACAGCTTTCCGGCATTCTGCTGGACACTCAGAATCTGAAGGCATCAGCTTCATCATCTATGACAAGAGATTCAGAGGCTGTTCAGTTGCTATTGGTTGGCTCAGCCCCAAACTACAGATTTACTTTGTTTGATCAATGTGAGATTCATTGTTCTCCTTATTGAAATTTATATGCAGGGAGTTCATGAATTATTTGATTTTATTTTTCAATTTGTCTTGGTTCTTTACCAGTGATGCAAGAGCAAAGGGATGCTTCTTTCATTGAATCGTTACACCAGAACTACAGGAAAGCTTCTGATGGAAGTAAGTATCTATACTGACTTGGTTTGTGAAACTTAGTGATTATTCTGGTATCTTTGACTGAGCAACATGTCAAAAAAATTTGTGGCTAACCTAACATCTCAAGTGGTGAGAACTATGGTCTAATTTGTATATATTGGTCTTAGCAAGTCCAATATAAAGATTCGTCTGGGGGAAAGACTGAATGGTAGTTTTGATAGGTTAAACTGAAGTGAGAAGAGTATCTATGGACATGTTTTCATGGAATGGGCTCCATTTTCTTAGAACTACCTTACATGTAAGGCAGCTCATGCTAAATAATAATTGACTCCCGATATTCAGTCTCAAAAGTAACAATGCGATCATACTTCTTTATTTACATGAATCTGGAATATTATTCTGTATCTGGATTGGCATTATGAAATATACTTTGTACCTGATAGGATCATACCCTTTATTATGAGAGTAATAGTATCTAGATGGTGACTCCTGTATATAGTATGTAGTTTGATGGATGAATTATACTATTCATAGCTTATGAATAATGCAGCTTACTGTAGATTTTATATTTTATGTTGATATGATTTTTGGCTGCTTTCATTCATAATAGCTGATGGGTAACATTACTGTGCTTTACTGGGTCATTCCTTGCTAAGTTTCAGTGCTTTTACAGTTGATCAAGATTATGAAGGAAACACAGAGCAAAGAGTTCAAGAGAGGAAGTTAACCGCTGTATCCGATTATGAAGTGGTCATGCCTAGTCCAGAAAAGAATTCTACTAGTACAAGGGGTGCTAAAACTAACAAGACTTCTCCACAACCAGGTTTATATCAGTTTCTTATCTCCTTTCCGTAGACGTTACTATCTTATTTCAGAGATATTTTACTTATAATTTGATAGACTAGGTTTCAATAACTATTAAGCTTATCCTATTAGTAATAGAGGCGCACATGGATTGTTAGTAATAGAAACTGGATCTCATCTCATGATCGTTCAAAACTTGGCTATTTTGTGATTGGGTTTGAAAAACGCCGAATCTATATATTTTTGTTTTAAATATAAAATTGGTGACTCTTCGTTGCAGCCAAAGTTATTTCACCACCTGAAAAATCACCTACCCCTGCACCAGCACGCACAGAGAAGGAAGCTTCCCGTGGAAAGAACGTATTCTTCCTGGCAAGGTGGTTTGGTTTTGGTTCAAAATGAGCAGGACTACCTCCTTCGTTTTGTTTACATTGACTCAAAATTTTCTAGTAGAACAAAAATCAAGCTAGAAACTGAGATATCAATTTTTACTTAGATGCTTGGTTATATGGACACTACTAAGCAAGCAGTGTACATATCAGTGTAAAAGTTCCTTTCTTCCTTCCTTCCTGTTTTTTTTCCCTCTCTCCCCAAATTATTCATTACTTTCGTGCTTATCAATAATTATGTCATTTACTTTGGATTCTTTGAATTTGAATCTTTCACCGAAACCTTAATATTATTGTTTAGCGTTGACAGAGAGAATAATCCTTCTCTGGAAGTTGTTTTAACTGCTTCCGAAAGAAACAACTTGGTAGTTCACTTGCACTTTATCGTTCGAGCCACGTGGAATACATCTAATGTTGCATCAAATGTTACGTGCAAATCTATATTCAAAATTTATGGTGCATGTGAGGTTTATGATTGGCATTTCAATCGATACTAATTTTCCAATAGCTATCCCTCATTTAAAGGACCTACCTTGTCTTGCATGCTGCTCATGTCTGTGTACAGATTGTCCGATTCTTTGTTTCATGTTCTTGTAAAATTAGAGAGAGAGAGATGTCAAAGAAGGGCATACAAACACTCACAATCTATCTTTAATTGTATATAAAAATTATAACACTGTTAACAAGGCGTTGATTCTAATGGAATCGACTTTGTCTTAATTAGAAAGGCTTAAATTTGGGCTCTTGTGAATATAGAAAATGTTTTTGGGAGAGCTATTTTTTATTGAGTTTGGCAATATTTGAATCCGAACTGTCAAAATCGTTAGATAAAAGAAAATTTGTAACACTAAATTGTTAAGAAACTACGTTCATGCATTGAAATGAATAAAAAATATTACCATTTGGAGTAAGTAGACATTTGAATAATGTCTTTTACCTACCAAACTCGTTGATTCAATTCCTCCCCTACACGTATGTCTCATTAATCTATCAATAATGTAATATCATAAATTAAATATAGATAAAAGACTGACTGATGATTAACTTTCGGATAGAGAACAATGAGGGGCTTATATATATATATATATATATATATATATATATATATATATATATATATATATATATAATTGTCTAATTATTAACCCTTCACTTTTTTTACCATCAGCCGATATTTGGTTTTTTAATTATATTATTAGATATTCGAATAACTGATTAATCCAGTTTCGAGATTGATGCTTTCTATTTAAATACACTCAATCTAAATCCACACCGAACATATATTGGGAAAAGTAGTGGTCAGCTAAGATAACTTTGTTGAATATTGCATTATTGGCTCGGATAACTTATAAACTTATAATTTATAAGTATAAATAATATGTTGATGTTATTGAAGAATATCCAATTATTTCAACCGGTCCTTTTAATTAGCAACAACTACTAAATTCATACAATTCAAAATATTAGTTAAAAGCAATAAATATATAAATTTTTTATTTTTCTTTTCAATTATACCCTTATTTAAATAAAAAAAATATGCATAAGAGACAGTGAGTGAAAATTTATTATAGAAAGATAATGAGTAACATATTTAATAAAGATAAAAATGAAAAAGACCAGTTTAAAATTTCAAACAAATTAAAAACAATTTATTCCTTCTAGTAATAACCATTCCTATAAGAGAGAATATTCCTTATAAAAATGCATGCAAGGAGTACAACGAGATATAAGTAAATAAACAATATTACCTTCAATCCTAAATATATGATATAATTTGTAGTGCAATTTACACTATAAACTATGTCCAATATTTAGGACCGGAGGGAGTATATCTATTTGCATGGATTTTTGCACTTAAGTATCTTGTGGCACTTTCTAATTTCTATCACCATTCATCGAAACGCCTCCTCTCTTCCCAAGACACTATTTTATGAGCAACTACAGACATTCATGCGGTCCAAGTAGCAATATATTGTGTAATATAATTTTGTATAATAAAAATATATAATAGAGTACATATTCCTTTTGGTTCATGGATTTCAAAAGGAATACATATAGCTCTCTTTTCAAGATCAGATCAAGAAAGAAGAAGGAGGACGGTGGTGAATGTCCATGTGGTGAATGGAGACAAATAGAGCATGTGTGTGTGTGTGTGTGTGGGTGTGTGATCCAATCTGTCTTATGCCCAATCCTTCATCAACAGCTGTAACTAACTCGCAAACCTTTCTGTTTGGTCCCACTTGCAATTTTCAGTGCCTTCTCTCTCTCTCTCTGAAAGTCCCTATCTTGCCCACTTCATGTCGCTCCATCACTTGCAGCCGCAGACCAATGTCTTTTTCTGTTCTCTTGCTTCTTGATAGGGTTTTGATGAATGATTGATGATGATGATGATGGAGCTTCTCAGGTTGATGATAAAATTGTTACTCAACCTTCCAGGCATAGAGAAACAAGCAAAACTCTGATGATGATGATGTTGAACCACTAACACCACCAAGAGCTTCCATTAATGAACCAGAGCTCTCTGTCTGAGATGATAATGGAGTATTTGATGAAGAAGAAGATGAAGACAATGATGAAGATGACATAATTGGCTTAAATATGAACAAAGCATGCTTTAATCCAGGACTAAACAGCCAATCATGAACATCCCAATATACCTCTATCCTCATTTTGCTGAGATGAATTGATTCATTTCCTCTGAATTTCCACTGCAAGTGCTTCACATGAATCACCAAATGCCCATCTATCCTTATCTCCATCTCTGGCTCAACCCCATTTAAGCAATCTCCATTATTATTGTTCATCACCACACTGTTTCCCTGCTTGTTCTTGCACTCTATTGAGATCTCATGGTTCCTACCTTTATCATGGAATTTAGCTTTAGTGGTGAACTTCTTCCTCCCAAATATGTGTTCTTTCTTTGAAACCAAAATAGGATCAATAAGAGCTGGCCTGCAACCTGTTTTTCTGTAGGCATCTTTCTTAAGATTACCCAAAAGCAGAACTATCTCTTCATCACAAACCACTGCTACATAATATTCTGAGGTTGGTTCTGTTTCTCCATGAAATTTTGCGGCTTTGAGGTCCCAGAAGATATCAACAGCTTTACCATCTACCATGAATCTTTTGGTGCCTTGCTTCCTCCAAAAGTACCATGGCTTAAGCTCAATCTTGCAGGTATGTGAGGATGAAGATGATGAAGTTTCTCCTCCTCCTCCTCCTTGTAGGCCTCCCACTGATACTGATAGGCCATGAAGCATAGAGTTTTTGCACCATGCGATGGTGATCAAGCGGCACTGATCAGCGATCTTTGTTCTGTATATTGACATGTAAACACTTTGGCCAGATCGGGTCACAGCCCCAGCTGGATCACCATCACTAAACTTATCTGCAGAAGAAAAGCAAGCAGGAATACCAATGGAGTCTTGCATTGTTCTTAGGGATGATGGTGGTGGTGGGTCAATCTGAAGTTGATTGGAGCGGTACAGGCCAGAAATTGAAAATGAGAGGAAAATATATGGATTGGGAGAGAAACTTTAACATAAGGAGAGAGGGGGAGAGAGATCTGAGTCACAAGCGGGATGAAAGCTAGATGTTGCCAGAGGTGATCTTGGAAGCATTTATGAGGATTACTGAAAAGAAAAATATTATTTCCAAACTGGCATATGGATTGGCAGAGCGTGAAGAACAAGCCCAAATTATAATCTGTGCACATTGTGTCAAATCTCTCTTACCTGTCACCTGTATAAATATATATATTTTTTAATTATTTTAGTCAGGATTTGAGCCTTTCAAGTTTCAACCAAACAAACATTTTTCCTAGTCCTAGGTGGTTTTGGTTCTGCTAACTCAAAAGTTACTAACTCCCAGCAGGCGTAGTTACAAGAAGAAAGATGGCATTTTTCATCAGACTCAGAGGATTCTTGACAGCACATGAAGTGGGGACTCTGATAATTTCATTTCAAAAACAAAAAGAAACGAATTTTAAGTATTTCAGTTAGGTGTTAGGAATCCTAAGTTGTTTATGGGAGTGTTTGACAAAATCTCATATTTCTCTGGTCTTGAGTCTTGACGCGTTTTCACTGATTCTAACCATTGTCAACATATTTAGTTGAAAGCATGGGATAGGAATCTAAAGGAGTGAGTAGCTGGCAGAAAAGTATAAGGAATCCATTTTTGAAGAGACCGATCTGGTTGCTTCAGGACAAACGAGGCTTGTTGGTCTTCTTTTCAATCAAAAAGCGATTGGCTAATTCACTCGGGTAAAAAAAGGCAATTGGCGAAACACACCGCTGATTTTTTGCTCTATAAATTACTAGTATTGTTTTTTCCCAGCGTCCTCGCCCAATCGGCATGTTTGGGAACGCGGTGTGGCTGGAAAAATTAGGTTGGGAATAAAATGAGGTGTTTAGGCTGATATTTTCTTAAATTGGTTTTTGAGTCAAAAACTATTTTTAGGGCGTGTTTGGTTTGAGGGTGTTAAATTATCTTTTTGGGTTTAAGATATTTAAATTTTGGGCGGGAATCTAAAATTTAAAAGGAATGAGAGGATAAATTTTGGATGGGAATCCAAAATTTAAAAAAATGAAAAAGTAAATTTTGAGTTTATTCTATCCAGAATTGTAATTTGCCCCCTTCCCCTCCCCTCAAACCAAACACAACCTTAAGAAGAAGCCACTAAGACTTATTTTAAAGTGCAGACAGGCTTCTACCACAGCCAATTTAAACATAAATCATATTTTACAATCTGACTTTTATCCTATTTTAAGTTTGCAAAAGTTATATTGAAAAGAAAATACTTCGCTCTATCACCGTTAATCCAAACATACCCTAAAAAGGATAATACGAGTTTGAATAAGGGTCTGTTTGGTATGAAGGATTTGGAAGGGAGGGAAAGAAAATTTTTTGTAAGTTGGATTTAAAAAAATTGAAGCAGTGGGTGGGGTTAAAAATTTTAATTAATTTTTTTTACTCTTTTATTTTATTTATTTTCTTCATCAAAATTTTATAACCCTACTTCTCCATTTTTTTATAATCCTTTTTTCGATGAGGATTATATAAAAAATGGAGAAGTGAGGTTATAATTTTTTTTGGGAGAATCTCTTAAAAAAATTTTTTAAAATTGTAAAATTTTAATTTAGGTATTTTCTAAAAAATAAGTTGGAAATTGCTTATCAAATTTTGATATTTTTTAATCAATTTTTGGTAAAACACCTGATTTAACCTTTTACAATTTCCAAGTTCCTTTTAAGGGATTCTCTCTCTTTTTTTTTTAAATAATCCAATTCACAAAAATTTTCTCTTCCCTCCACTTCCCACCTAATCCTTCATACGAAATAGAAATAGATCTAAGTGCACTTGTTGGGATGCACACTTATTAGAAGAGGTAGGAATCCTTTACCCTATAAACCTCCATGAAGAAATCCTTGATCAAATGAAAAAAACATGCAAAACAGTTTTTCTCTTGTGCATGTTAATCTTTGAAATAGGATTTGTTTTAACCTGATTTTTTTAGATATGATTTGAACGTTTTAGGTTTAAGAATTTTCATTGTTTATTTTCTTAAGCAACATCTTCATTTTTTTAAAAAAAAATATTAAAATGATAATTAAAAGATTCTTTTTTTACATTGTCCCTATATTAAAACAAAATTAAATATTGAAAAGTCTCTATTTAGAAATGTTATTGGCTAGAAAACTTGATATGTTTTTTATATACAAAAAATATCAGTACTTTATAAGATTTTATGCACGTAAAGTATGGTAATTATATTTGAGATTTTGAGTCTTTCTAACCAATAAATTTTTAAAATATAAATTTTTCACCAATATTCTCAATTAAATTTAAAGATCTTAAACATTGAAACACGAAGACTCCATGCTAAAATTAGCATGGGATCCATTTCCCATATTTTATGGATGCTCAAAATGGGGAAATTAAAGCTAGGCGTGGTCCATGACAGCAAGTATTCACTTTAAAGCAATCAACATGATCATAATTCATAAGAGATTTGAACAAAGATTTCTTTTTTGCCAGAATTGAAACAAAGATTTCATCTCCTGTTGGATTTTTCTTTTTCAATTTTTAAAAAATAAAATGTAGGGGTCTTTGATTTTTATTTAAGACTGATATGTGTATGGGGCTAACAAAATAAATTTAAGAGACAAGCAGGCCCACCAAATTATAGAAAAGGAATGAATAGAGGAAGAAGACAGCCGTTGATAGGCCCACCAAAAATTTGGGCCAGAACCTAAATTTGGTTCCAGCCTGGTGTCCAACAAAAAAGAATTAGGCGTGTTTTTTTTTTTTTTGGTGCCTTTGTGGGGTAATATGTGTTTTTGTGTCCTCCAACCACTTGGGCATAAAAAAGTATGAATTTTTGTAAATTTTTTTTTCCCGATAAAAGTCAAATGCATTAATTGAATTTTGATGAGATATTCCCTGTAATAACTATATTACTAATTAAAAAAATTTAATTGAGTTCATTATTTATTAAAACCTGTATTAATTTTTCTAAAATAAAATTTTTTTAGTTATTTATATTCGAAACCGCACCTAATAAGGCACGTGTTTGGAAGTTTGACAAACCTTGCTTTTTCCCCAAGTCTGAGGCCCTCTTGTTTTAGGCTCATCCATAATTTAAAGCACTAGCCAAGCCAATTTGCACTCTTCTGATTTTGCAATCTATCTTTTAATCCCAAATATCTTTTTTGGAGAGCAAAAGTCGGTGTAGTTAATAAAGAGTTGAATTATAACTCATAAAATCATAAATTTAAAATAGGTCACCAATATGAGTATTTTATTAGTGAATTATTTATAATTATCTTTATAAGCGCTTTTTAAACTTAAAAATATGTCATGACCTTTCCTACATAACCCATCTGAACGTTTTTTATATAAAAAAACAAATATCCATTTGTAAAAAGAAGATCACTAATCTCCTTGGTCTTTGCTTTTATATTATTTTATTTATCTATTTATTATTACTATTATTTGGTGGCCACTTCTCTCACCTTTGTTTTTGACTCCACTTTCCCCAACTTGCCAGTTTCTTCATTTTCTTCTATATGTCCCATTTCATGCCCACCCAACCATGGGTTTAAGAATCAGACCGGACCGGACGGTCCGACAGGTTGGACCGTCAGCCGGTCAAGAGAACGGGCCGGATTACTATGTTGAGTTGTTTTCGTTATGGGACCGTTTTTAAACCGCTTTTGAGCCGGAACCCGGAACGATTTTTTAAGAACCGGCTGGCCCAATAACTCACTTTACAAAAAAAACCCAGAATTTTTTTTTTTAGTTTTGATGCTGGAAACTAGAAAGTTTGCAAAGAAAAAAAAAAGATGCTTAATATAGAAAAACATAGGTTTATATTGTTTAATTTCATATCTGTATTATGTGTATCTTTTTATTCTTAAATGATAAATATGTTCTCATTTTTCTCAAATGGCTCATGGCTCATAAATCTACATCGTCTTGTTTGTTATTTTAAAAAGGTTAATATATTTCATATATATATATATATATATTTGCTAGGTATAGGATATATGCTTCAATTCTATCTTAGAGTTAGATATACAGGTTTAGAATTGTTTAAAAAAAGAAGAACATATTAATTGAGTTATTTTATTTTAATAATTTTATATCGGAAGAACATATTAACATAATCAGATTTGTATAACCCTTGAGTGGTGGATGTTTTAAGCATTTATCCTGATAGATGACAATTGATGAGGTTTTTAAATGGTGTTTTGTGACTTTACTAACTTCATATGAAGTTAGACTAATGACTAATTATTGTATATGAAGTTAGACTAATGACTAATTATTGTAATATATATATAAATAATATTTTTAAATTTAATTATTACGTCACAAGTCCGACTAAACAACTCAACCGGTTGAACCGATTGAATCTTGACCCGCTGACTTTTCCGGCTCAACATCGGGTCCCACTCTTAAAACATTGCACCCAACACCTCATTGCCTCATTCCCTTTCCCATCACCTTTCTTGCTTTCTTTTTTTTTGCCCCACATGTTTTTTCTCTCTAAATCAATGACCACATTTTCATTTCTCTTTTTAAACAATTTCCCGTCAACATTTCTTTACCAAAAAATTAATAAACCATAAAAAATGAAACTCAATACAAACTTGTTAATTTTGCAGATACTGCTGATCAATCAAACAGTGATTAAATATTACTCCCTCCGGTCCTAAATATAGGATAAAGTTTGTAGTGCAAATTGCACTACAAACTTTATCCTATATTTAGGACCGGAGGTAGTATGTTACTTAGATTTTTTTTTTTTTTTTACAGAATTATGTTACTTAGATTAACCATCATAAATCTGCCAAAAAAAAGTGCCGGTCCCGGTCATACCTAAAATTAAACATATGTAATGATTAAATCAATCAATTAATTTTTGAAATTAATTAAATATGAATGAAAAAGAAAATTTGGTTTTGGCCTTCCTTGCCATTAAAAAAATGTTTTAAAAAACAGTGTTAAAGAGAAATAAATTCATAAAACACTGGAAATATAAATAAAACTCTGATCTCAAATGGGTTGTGACTGAAGTTTTCAATAATGGACTGGATAAACCATGGAAAAAACGAGTGAAATAGAGGCAAAACGACAACAAAAAAAAAAAAAAAAAAAAAAAAAAAGCGCGCGTTTTTTCGTTGTCCGCTCCAGGTAGATGTAGACCCAAATGCAGCGACGAGCACTCCCCGGGAATTGAAAAGAGAAATCGAAGGAATCCGGAAGCATTAAAGTGAGATTTACAAAAAGGTGGATTATTAGTTCGAAAGTGAGGTGAGTGTATGTGTCGGTTGATGGGCTCTTGCCATATTTATAATCGCGTAAATGCTTTTCTCCAACGAAACTCCCATTTGTTTCATGATTTATCCATTCTCCATCCTTAACACGCGTCGACTTTTGACTTTTCTTGGTTTAGTATCACCCTTCATTCATTTCCTTCTTCCATTTAGGCTTGAATCGCGTTATTCAATTCTAGGGTTTTTTTTTTCCAGCATTTGATTCCAGCAATGCCGCTGGAATCGTCTGAACAAGATGATGCTGATTCTGAGTTCGTGGAGATTGACCCCACTGGTCGATATGGTCGGGTTAGTTTTTATTCTATTCAGATTTTCATTCTGGATTGTGATAAATTTTCTTTCAAATCTAATTTGATGTCAAATGCTGATTTTTACCACCTCCTGTTATATTGCTTGGCTACCTGGAAACTTGAATTTGTTTCGTTGTTTTTAATCATCCCTTTCTGTTTGCTGAAGCCTTTCAGTGATGAATGAAGAATTGACGACTTTGTATTTTTCCCAATTTAAATTTTTATATAATTATTGCTTTATTTGGTAACTTATTCTTTCGGATTGAGTGTAATGTGCCTGATTCGTGATTGGGATGGTCACCTAACGAATGTGTTTTGCTTAATGCCTATTCTCCATTTGATGGTTGGTATTCACAGTACAAGGAGGTTTTGGGGCAAGGTGCTTTCAAGAAGGTGTATCCTTTTTCTTAGTTTTCTATGCTGAATAGAATATGTAATGAACGATAGCAACTGAATAAGTAACACCCATTCATGATAGGACAAACGCTTTGTGGATCATTTGCATGTTCTTAACTTTATATGAAAATATAGATATAGAGCATTTGATGAGTTGGAAGGAATTGAAGTAGCTTGGAATCAGGTTAAGGTGGCAGAGCTATTGCGTAATAATGAAGATTTGGAGCGCCTATATTCAGAAGTGCATTTGCTGAAGACTTTGAAGCACAAAAATATAATTAAATTTTACAATTCATGGGTTGATACAAAGAATGAGAACATCAACTTCATCACTGAAATTTTCACTTCTGGAACATTACGCCAGTGAGTTTATCTGTGTATTTTGGTTCATATATTGTTGTTTTTATTGTTTGAAGATAGACCATCATGTTATGTTTGATTTTTTGATTTAGATATCGGCAGAAACATAAGCATGTTGACTTGAGAGCATTGAAGAAATGGTCTAGACAGATTTTGGAGGGCCTTTCTTATCTTCACGGTCATGATCCGCCAGTTATTCATCGAGATTTAAAGTGTGACAATATTTTTGTCAATGGAAATCATGGCGAGGTTAAAATTGGTGACTTGGGATTGGCTGCGATACTTCAGCAAGCCAATTCAGCTCATAGTGTTATAGGTAACATTTTTTGTGAAATCATCCCATTTGTGTCTGTTTTTGGATTGGACTAACTTTTAGAACCATGTTAACAAGTCTTTATTTTTAATTGTTATTAGGTACTCCGGAGTTTATGGCTCCCGAGCTTTATGAAGAAGAATACAATGAACTTGTTGACGTCTATGCTTTTGGTATGTGCTTGCTTGAGTTGGTGACGGTTGAGTATCCATATGCTGAATGTGCAAATGCTGCTCAAATATACAAGAAAGTGACATCTGTAAGTGCTTAACATTTGTCAACTTCCAGAGAATATGTGTGATGTATGCCAAATCATTTGATACAAACAGTGTTCAACATTGTGTTCTTTTCAAGGTTTCAATTTTTCTTTACCAAATCAGTGTACAATCCATTTGCTAGATTTGCAGATCTTGTCTGTTGATTTGTTTGTCATATGGAGTTTCACAAGTTCCATAGTCTAAGATATAAGACTTCTCAAAAATAAATGATGGAAGCTTTAGTTCATATTTCAATCCTTAACAGATGCTACAAAAAAGGAAAGAGAAATTAAGTTTCCATTGAAATTCACTGAAATATGATGTTTAGAGTTTAATAAGTAGACTCCATAAGTGGATAAATCACTTGTTTTTTAAGGTTATATTATAATGCTGCAGAACAGTCTGTTGTAAGCTAAAGGTATGTGGTAAACTTAAAATGTTGGGAAACATATGTGTATAATGTTTTTTTCCAAAAAAAAAAAAAAATGGAGACGTTATTACTGGTGTAATGTGCTAAATATCATATTACTACACTGAGAATTCTATTAGAAGAATCTTACTTCTGAAGTTTTGATTACTTAGCATCGGCACAATTATTATCAGGGAATCAAGCCAGCATCACTGGCAAAAGTGAAAGACCCTGGAGTTAAAGCATTTATAGAAAAGTGCATTGCAAATGTTACTGAGCGGTTGTCTGCAACGGAACTCTTAATAGATCCCTTTCTTCTACCAGATGATGAAAGTGACAGTGTAGGTGGTTCTTTAAGGTCCAAAGCCCTTGATTTAGGTAAGTATCCGTAGTCTCCAGTTTCTCTAATGTGTGATATCTTTTAATCTTCTGATGCACCAAATACAGGACATAGTGACCATCATCTTACTGGTGATCATCCCAAAGGAACTTCTACAGAGTCCAACTGGGAATTCAGAGCAAAAGGTCAAACGGAAGATTTCAATACTATATTTCTGAAACTGAGAATAGCAGACTCCTCAGGTTCTTCCTCCTAACATTCAACTAATTAAAATGGGTGTCTATTTTGATTCTTTCATTAGATCTGAATTCAACTTTGCTCATGGGTTCAGGTAAGTTTCGCAAGATCCACTTCCCTTTTGATGTTCAAAAAGACACTGCAATTGCTGTCGCTAGTGAAATGGTTCAGGAGTTGGAACTCCCAGATCAAAATGTTACAACTATTGCTGAGATGATTGACTCGGAAATTCGATGCCTCATTCCAGACTGGAATCCTAATGAAACCCCTACTGCTGATAACATTGGTCAAGAATTTGCAGTTTTAGGTGGCCATGCCTCTGAAACTAGGAATGTGGTTTCTCCGCGGGAAAATAGTACTACAGCTTCTATTGATGATCTTTCACTAGAACAATTACCTTCAGGTCGTTACTATTGGTCTGACTCACCCAAGGCAGGTAGAAACTCTCCATCAATGCCCGGTGCTTCAAAATTATCACGTCAAGTGGATTCAAATACTGCAGGAACCTCAACCGCATACGGTGCTACTTCAACTGAGGGACAGGATGGCAACTGCAGCTGTGATGGCGATGGTAGTGGAGAGAAGAAATCTAGTGAGACTATTGATTCCCAGTCCAGTGAGAAAAGTATTACATCTGGGGATTTACAGGTAACCAATGGAGAGTTTCCTTTGGTAGAAAGACCTACGGAATTGAAAGATGATAAATTAGAAGATGTCGACGTAATTGCTGCAAAACTCAAGCAATTATTGGTAAAACATCGAGAGGAGGAAGTTGAACTAAAGAGGAAGCATGGATTAGCTGTCTCAGATTTTCTTAAGGGACTACCTCTAAAAATTCAATATAAGGTCTTAAATATATGCAACCTGGAGGCATCTGACAGTGGAAATGTACCGTAAGAGTATAGGCCCTTTCCTCATTCTGATGCTTGTTTGTGGGCTATTGCTTTAGACCTGTTCCTCATATAGAAAGCGGAAGTTCAGATATTTTTGCATCTTACTGGGAATGAAAAGCTACTTAGCATCAGAGTTTTGGCTTCACCATTCATGCTTGCTTGAGAGGGCATACCTTATGCCAACTTTGATTGCATGAAAGTTGTTAGTATGATGCTAGAAGTAACCTGGGCATATTTAGTTGGGGAACGGTTAGTGTATTGTGTTCAATTTGAAGGATACAATGCTATAACTCTATTCCATCTGAAAAGCACTGGGTGGAGGGGAGAATTCACCTGTAAAGTCAACATCTACATTATGCAAATTTCTTCATAACCCTTAAACTGTAAAATCTCACTTCATTGTTTGATTCACAAGTCATTAAATTATAGGAAGCATATACATGTACATAAAGATCATTTACAGTTGTTTTGCCTACATGTAGGTCCTCCTGTAAAATGTTTGGGCTTTAAGGTTTAAAGTGAACAATCCAGTGTTTTCTACATGTAAATTATTTGTAAATGCTTTAAGTTATTGTTGTGTCATTTTAGAGTATTATGGTTTACATTTTATATGTGGATAGGCAGCATCAAGGTGCTCATTGCTTTTCAAGTGAAGCCATGCATTTTTTTGTGAGTTGTATACAATTTGAGAAAGTCTTCAGGTTAGAAAAACAATGAAATATCGTAAGATTACTGAACAAATGACATCCAGCCTCTCAGTTGTATATTTATTTTGCTAAACTACAGACACGATGACTAGTATAATTGGTGCAAGCAAAGTCAGAGACAGATGTAAGAGAAAAACCACATGCATCACAACTTTTCAATGAATACAAACTATGAAAGTGGGCGTTGCTCCTCACATGCATTATCCATAAAATACTTATATATAATAAACTTGGGCACAAAAATTGTGATTTACAACAACAACCTAACATTATTCCACTATGTGGGGCAACTATTGATCACATGATACCGTTGTGCTCTATTAACAAATGTCTCAATCTTTAAATAAATTGTTGATCAAGAAATCCGGCTCAATAACTTCATTGGATATGTTATTTGATCTTCCCTTATTTTTTTTTTAAGAGAATTATGTACTGTTTAATAAACCCTCCTCATTGGCGGATACAAAAATTGTAATTTAAAGGCAAATGCTAACACACTTCATTTATGAGCACATGCATTGTGTGTGAGTGCACATTTGTGTTTTTATGTGTGGTAGGCTATTGAAGTTACTCCACTCAATATATTAATATATCTCATCTACAAATTCTATGTTAAAAAAAATGAAAGAGGTGTGAAGGGCGGCAGGATAGTCATGTTTCAGAGGGAGGGGACACCTCTTTTTTATGGAGGATAAGAGATGGCAAGAAGATTGAGAATGGGTAAAGAAAATTAGGAAGAAGCAGAGGGAAATGAACAATCATTTTTGTAAATTGAGAGATGAAGAGAAATGTAAAGATATACACAATTTTAAAGTTAAGGTCTCTCATATAACGTCTCAGCTAATAGAAGAAATCTCTCACGCTGATAAATAAAATAAAACAAGGCGGGGCTTATTATCAGATTGTTTAGGTTTTTAAAAGATCATTTATTTACGGATAATGTGCCAGAAGGAGAAGGACCACGAAAAACCTTGTCTCCTCAAACATTAGAAACCACGAATGCCTCAGAAAGGAAAATGTTGCCAATGAGGTTTGGCACAGTTGGTTAAGGTCTTGCCACCCCGATCACAAGGAAGTGTGTTCGAACCCTCTGACTGATAGGGAGACCTCATTGGTAGGCGATCTCGTAAGTCCCTTGTAAGCGCTCGAAGAGCCCTGGGGCCGTACCCTGCCCTTTGTAAGGGACTGGTGCCGAACCTACCTAAACTTTTTACTATCAAAAAAAAAAAAAAGAAAGGAAAATGTTAAAAATGAAAGAGAAGAGATTATAAGACAAGAGGGAATCACAAATTTCAAATTTTAAAGATTTAAAACTTTTATCCCATAAATATTTTGCATGAAGCCCAGAGGAAGAGCTGACGTACTGGTACTGTTCATTTAAACAATAAAAATAGGGAGGAGCCACAATAGATGGGTGGGTTGGTTAGGCTAAAGAGTGATTGAGATTTATTATTGAAGATTGATTTATGAACGTGGAAGACCGCAATACCCAAAACCCTTGCCATGTGTTTGAATATCAAATGACAATTGTTTTCCTTTTTTCTTTCTTTCTTTTTTTATTGTTTTTTTCATATCAAAAGCTTACAAAGCCTAAGTCTTAAAAAACATAGTCTTGCGTGGTGAACCTCTTTTTTTTGTAGTTTATTAATACATTTGTCTTATGTTGTCATCTTTATTCTTATGGTGGATTTATCTTCCCATGAGTTTCCCTCATTTAAGAACTATAAATACTAGTGGAGAGAAAGCATTATCACGCTTGTTATGAGAAACATCAAACGGTATGCAAGTCATTTTTGCTTATCCTATACCTCAGATTAACCAACTCACATATCGGTAATAGAATGTGATATTATATTACTTATTTGATAACGGCTGAAGATAGTTCTAGATATATAAAGTACAAACTAATTAAAAAGCCAAAGACTTGATTCATAATATATTAAATACACATTGAAGGGAGTCACCACCCTCTCCAATTTTGGGAGCTTCATGATAATAATACTAGCACTTGTCTCAAGCCCCATCACAAGAACCTCACACCTGTTGTATCATGAGGATTGATCTTCAAGACCATCCCTTGAGATGCTAATGCATGTGGCTCTAAACTCTTCTTCCACAGTGCTGCTTAGAATATGGTTGATGCTACCAACTCTTGCACAAATACAGCCCTTTGTCTACTCTCTTCATGATCTCCCCCATTACCCTCACCTCTCCCTTCACTGCAAACACAAAACACCAACATTTCAGCCTCTGAAACAAATTCTTCAGAATTTCAACATAAACATCTCGTGACCATGATTAAACGAGTAAATGGACAGACTTGATCATGAATGCTCGGTTTGTTTTAGATTAAAAGACTAAAGCATGCTAAAAGCTCAACTTAATTATTATAGCTCTAACTGTGACCGTGAGTTAGTGACAAACTAGAGTAATTCCCCCTCGCCATCCTTGAACCAGCTAGCGTTGGAAGCTTAGTTCTACGTAAGGCATGATATAGAACTGGGCTTAAAAGACAGTTTAAACACAAGTCAGTAACTAGTATAAACCACCAGAAGGATTGAAATCCAGTTTGGCAGTATTTTTTGGCCTGTTGGACAGGATTACAGTTTGGTAACACTGACATGATGATAACCCTACATCATTACCCAGACCTGGAAAGTGAGACTTTTAGTGACCGTTATCACTATCACAAATCTTACACAAACGTTGCTATTAATTGTGTGTAATAAACCCAAAAAGACACCTCCATCATAAGCCAAATCACTGGGCACATGCAATAAGAATATTTTATCCGTAACCCATAACTTCCAATATATTATATTTAGACAGGATAAATATATGGAAAAATAAATAAAGCCAACCAAATCAAACTCAGAAATTTCATAACACCCTCATGGGTAATAGCAAGCCTTATGTTACGCTCAATAAAATAAGATCAGGCAGATACGTTATTTCTCAATAGCACCTGACTATTTCTGGATTTAAAAAGTATCATATCACAGCACAAAGGATAATACAAGTCGCAAAAAAGGCTTAATAGTGAGAAAAACAACAAAATGTCCTAAAACTACTGGCCAAATGACATCAAAGCTCTAGCTAATATTTATTTTTTTGAACTATAAATATAATTACTAGATAATAGGTGGACATAAATTTAGAGGCAGATGACAGAGAAGAACCATCTGTATCACCACTTTGCAATGTATACAAGCAATGAAAGATGAATTGAAAACTGAAATTCAAAACAATATTAATAATATTCACCAAATAAGCATGACTTCTTGTAGTATAAACAATCAGAAGGATTGAATTCCAGTTTGGTCGTATGCTTTGGTAGGTGGATAGGATCACACTTTGCTTAGTTAACCCAATGACATGCTGATCATAACTCAAGCTTGGAAGGTGAGGGTTCGCATGACGGTTATCACTATCTCCTATTCAATTATTCATACTATTCAACCTAACCAATTATATTTGGTAGACTCGGCATTTTATAACAACTTGGGATACAAAATATTGTGATTTACTCGGGAAAAAGAATGTTTCCCTCCAGGCATATTAATATTCAGAACTTGCTAATATTTCCTACAATGGGACTTTAGCAAAGGCAGCAAATGCTAAGACTCTTGTGAGCACATGCTTTGTGTGTGCGCGTGCGATGGTCTATAAATTGAAGTTTCTTGTGTTGGCTCTTGATATACTAAAGTACTTCAAATACAAAGTCCATATTTAAAAAGAAAAAAACCTTTTCGCGGCAGAAATGACCGAGGTATTGTTATTTGTCTGTTTGTCTTGGTGGATGCTGTTAGAGGTTTGAACAGCCACGTTGCAGATAAATGGTGACAAAAGTGGATCAGGCGTTGATTCATGTTTGTTTCCCCTGGTATTTGCAGCCAGTTTCTTTTGAAGCATAGCTGAATTACACGACCACATGTTGGATTTCTCAGTTTTCCACCTTCTCTATAACACAAGAAGTCAATATATTCCATTAGATCAGGCAAAAAAACATGCTCCAAAATCTTAAAATAAGCTAGATTACATTCACAACAGGGCACTTAATCAGACAAGAGATACCTTCAGTGAGTTTGAATGTTGTACTATAAAATGTCGGATTGCATCCTTCCCTAAATTTGCTGCACACAGAGGACAGACCTGGTATAGGAACATTTTATAGCAGTCAATTATATTTCAACAATAAATTAAAATTAATTATCTGTAATCAATGCTTATAAATGTCCTATTGTTTTTCCTTAACATTTAGCTACCAGAACTGTTGGGTTACTTTGCCATTATTATCTTTTCAATCCAAATCAGGACATTACCGATAGCGATCAGGTAAGAATTTTCTGTTTAGATTGATAAAGGCTGCATTTAAGCAAGAAACTTTTATATGTAAATGAATCATTAAATAGTTTACCAATCAACTTTTGCGAGGAAAAAATCAAACTTTAAAATATAGTCTAAAGAAAAGAGACCACGTACAGCATTTTTTAGGTCAAAGCAATGCTCCTCTTGCAGATGGCTACAGAGAACAGGAACTTCAATTTCCACACAACAGAAAGGACAAGGGAAATATGACCGGGCATCATCATCTCCATCGGAGTCATAAAATGCCATGTAATTATCTGTGGTTTTGCAAAACCCCATGTTAACATGCAATTTCTAACGAGCAAAAACCACTTGATCCAAATGCAATGACGAAAACCATCTCAAAAATAAAAAGGTAAAGGTAAAAACAATGAACTATAAGCAATACACTGACACACAGACATAAAAACCGACAGGACAAAAAATATCAGTGTATTGCTTGATATTTAGTCTCTTCAAATCAACCAAGCAATGAAACAACAATCAAAAGTGCATAACACTAAATAGTACTTAAGCTACTGATTGACCATAAGGCGGAAACAAGAAAATTGATGGATTAGATCTATGATACAGTTTATCACACCAACTAGGGTTTCTTGGGTGATGCACTCAAACCAATTCACTTGTACCAAAAGAAACCCGGACGGGTAATTTTCATGAAATATAATTTCACACAAGCTAAATTAATGCTAGCCCTCATTTTTTAACCCATCAAGATAAATTATTGAGAACCCATTTCCAAGTACAAGTTCAAAAGTCAGTTAGATTTGAGCATACTAACAGAAACATCAAAAAGCAAAGGAAGAAAGAAAACCAAGAAAACGCTCAAACTGAAAGGTAAAAAAAAACCAAAAAACAAAGCAGAAATCCTTAACCCAAGTCAAATATCTAATCTAATTAAGAGGATATCTTTCCAAATAGCTCATGCGCAAGAGAAGTGATTTTTAAAATCCGGGGGAAAAAAAAAACAAAAGTACCAGAGTGAAAGCACGCAGATTGGACAGCAGAGAGATGCTGGGCAGCATAAATTGTATTGGCCCTGAAATCGAAGTCCATAAGTTGTTTTTAACTGGTAAGTTATTCCGGCGAGGGGAGCGGAGGTGGAAGATAGAGCTAGAGCTTGAGCAGACGGTGGCCAAGGTGATAATGAAGTTACAGTGGGAATGGGAGAAGAACAAGAGAATAGGAGGGGACCTGCTGTTTTGGCATCCCATCATTATTTGATCAGCTTTGATTGGTGTTGTGATGTGTCTGACACTGTGAAAGCTTTTCCTACCACAAAAAGTTCGATGCTGTATGACTAACAAGTAAGATTAAGGAAAAAGATCAGGACATCTCTCTAATTAATACAAAGTTAAAATAAATCCCTCTACAACATAGAAAACTCATGTCAATGTCTTAAAAGTTTAAAACATACTTTAAGTCTCAAAACACAAAACGTAATCAAATATTAAAAAAAAGTTAACACGATAGTGAAAATTTTAAAATTATTTTGAAATTAATTTTTATGATAAAATTATCTATTTGCTCCAAGGTGGAAAAAAAACTTTATCGCCCCGGGCAGAATTTTTGGCAACCTACCATTTTATTTTTAAAAAAAAACTTTTACAATCATAAAATCACTGAAAATTTTTAATAATAAAATGTAAAATAATATATAAGATAGTTATTAAGTTTTAAAATATATGAAATAACAAAACAGTTAAGTGAATAACAATTTTCAACCAACAAATTATAAGAACAGGGAGTCCGTGACTGCAGGTTTTAGTGTTAATTTAGGATAACTTATTTTTTACTTATAAGTACTTATAGTTCGTGATTTAAGATATACAAAATAAATATATGAGAGGAGGTTTGTCACTTACGTAACAAGTACTTATTTTCCACAAATAAACTATTACAAACATAACTTTTGGGCTATTTTTATTAAAGAATAAAGAATTACAAAAATCCAAAATTGATGGAAAGAATTGTTTTCAGGTCAACAAGCTTTTATCAATAAGGTCTAATCATTTTGACTATGAACAATCAAAGACAAATTACAGTTATAAGCTATCTGGCCTAATCTCTCGTTGATTCCATCAAAATATTGGAGCCTATTTCTTCCCAGGATTGGGTTAATATACGAAATCAACTTTTCAATTAAAAGTTATTCTCTTCTATTCTCATTATAAGATAAAATTGATTTTTTTTTAAAAAATTAAGAAAATTGATTAAATTATTTTAGGATATTTATATGTTTATTTTTTTTCTCCAAACTAATTAGTTTGACTAATAAACTAATATATAATTTAAAGATACATAACATATGATATGATTAAGTAACTTATTTAACTTCCTTAATCTCTCCAAAAAAAATCAACTTTGTTTTATATTTATGATCAGAGGTAATAAAAGATATAGATATTAATACTGCATCCATTCCTCCTAAATATAAGAGTTAAACAAATGATTTATTTTGATCATGAATATCATACTTTAATATATTTTGTCTACCGAATTTATAATTTTTTCCTATAAAATATCCCTATTGACTTGCTATAGCAAGGGGTTTTCATCAAGAGCTAGTTACTGTGCACAAAAGTTACTCTTGCAGAATCAACACATATTTTGTTACAAAATAACTAACTTATTGAATAAATTAATTATATATATCTTATATTAAAGATAAGATAGAGTAATAGATAATGCTGGTGGAGACATAATAAATATGACAAATATTTTATTAGATAATGGAAGAACAACATTTCAAAATTAATATATCTCATTTTTTTAAATGTCCTATAGTACTTTTTATCAAGAAAGCACCACATTTGTAGTTTTTATCATTGTTATCATAACTGGACCGGCCTACCGCTTTGGGCTGAAAATTGGCCAATCGGTGGTCCAATTTGGTGGTAGGACCTGTTTGACTGGTTCAACCTTTTTAAAATTAAAAAAATAAATTAAATCATTTTTTAAAATTTTATTCATATATAATTTCATATAAATAATCCTGAAATATTCACTTCTTCACCTATTTAGCCTCAGGTTAACTCCAATCTGACCTATTGACCCTTGATCCAGTACCTCGATCAGTTCAGTCGCCTGTTCAGGTTTAATAACCTTGGTTTTTTCACAAGAAATACATCACATTAATAATAAATATAGAATATGACAAGTAAATAAAAATATTCAAGTCCCATGAAGATGAAAATACATCTCTGGTTTATATTTAATTTTTTTTTTACAAGAGACCTAAATAAATTTACATGTTTTCATATTTATTTAAAATATCACACATAAAAATTTGGGAAAATGACACAAAAATACTGTCAAAACATGTAAAAGACAAATAAGGGTGATGAATTTCAATAATTTCAAATTGATTAATTTGACATTTTGAAATGCTGACAAATATATGAAATTATATAAGTGCCCTTACTTTATTAAAAAAAATCCCTAAACCCTTTTGCCTGCCGTCGGTGCTCCGACGGCTGCTATCACCAAAGCTCTAGTGTCCTTGCTAGCATCCTAATATATTTTCCTTGAATTTATCAAACAAAAGTTATCAATATAAATACTTGAATTATTAATATTGATACTAAAGTTGTAAACAGTGGCCTAATATATTTTTTTTTTTGAATTTTTGAAGCAAAAATTGACAATATGGATACTTTGAGTTGTTAAAAGTGACACTAAAGTTGTAAACGAGGTATTTGTTGAATATTTCCTAATAACTTTTACCGTAGCTTTGGTGGGTTTATTTTTTTTTTTTTTGGCATTTCTTAAACAAAAGTCATTAATATGGATACATGAGTTGTTAATAGCGATTCTAAAGTTGTTAACTTAAGTTGTTAATAGCGATATTAAAGTTGTAAGTTATTAATAACGATATTAAAGTTGTTTTTAGTATCGCCATTAACAACATAAATATCCATATTGACCACTTTTGCCTGAGATATTAAAAAAAAATATTAGGTCGTCGTTTACAACTTTAATATTGCTATTAACAACTTAAGTATATATATTGACAACTTTTACTTAACAAATTCAAAAAAACATATTAGGCTACCGGAGCTTCGGTCATCAGTCTCGAGAGCCGGAGTTGTGGCGGCAGTCGTCGGTGCTAAAGCTCTGACGACTGACAAGAGGTTTTAAGTTTTTTTTTAAAAAATAAAAATAAAAAGATAAGAGCACTTATATAATTTCACGCATTTGTCAACATTTCAAAATTCTAAATTAGTCAATTTATAATTATTGAAATTCACCACCTTATTTATCTTTTACATATTTTGATAGTATTTTTCTACCATCTCCCCTAAAATTTTTATTAATATGTACTCTATTGATATGCATATATAGTTTCATTATAATATACATAATAAGTATTAAACTGTCCACAAAAGAGAAAGAGTCCAGTAAGAATTAATAATATTCCAGGTTAAAGAAGGGAAGGAAAATTAATAAGATTAGTGTGTGTTTGGCAACATCCCAAACCATGGTTTACGTAACCCGAGACAAAATTCCTCTCACACACTTACCTCGTAAGACATAAAAACTATTAAAAAAAACTAATCCAAACACACATTTAAAAAATGCTGGTTTGGTGGGTGTGCCAAAGATAACACAAAGGGGCCAAATGCAAAAATGGCTGAAAAGATCAAACAATTTAATTTTGAAGTTGAGCTATTGAATACCCCACTCTTTTCCCTCATGGTGACGTGGAAGTGCAATTACCTGAACTGTAAAGCACATTTCCAGGTAATTTTTTTTTTTTACGAAAAAAATCGGTATATATGTCTTCTTCTAGAGGGATGTAACACAAAGGAGATACCGACGAATCTGGCCGCCACGATGTCGCTTATGGACAGGTCATTATTTAAATATTATTTTTTTGGTAACATATTATTTATTATTTTGGTGACAATTGTGATCAATGATTAGATTATTCAGCCCCATGGTTCCGATCACTTCACTGCTAAAGCCCACCCTCCCAATTCAATTTTCAGCCCATTCAAAATCCCACTTTAATATGGTGGGATTTTACCCAAAAACTGGTGTTTTTGGATTGTTTCATGAAAAAATCGATAAAAAGTCCTGGTTTGAAAATTTTTACACGGTAGAAGGAACTGAATTTGAGTTTCAATGCTCTCTATATATGAAATCCTTCAAAGTAAGGATATTTTTTTGTATATAAAAACTTATCAAGTTCTTCTAATCAATAAAATTTTTAAATAGAAACTTTTTACTGATTTTTCTTATTTTATTTAGAAAATTTATTTACTGGAAAGAAAGATTTTTTTTCCCAGAAAGAAAAATATTTTCATAGATAGTACTCACTCTGTTTTTTTATAAGAGAAAAATTGTGAGTACTCTTTCCTTAAATATAAGAAACATAGGACCATATTAGGTTATATTACAAAAATTTTGTTACTTTGTTGATGGCTAGCTGCCCAGCAAGTAGTTCGAGATCAAACCCATGCACGTACGTAAATATGTTAATGTCATACTTAAGTTTGAGGCCTCATCTAAAGTTGACAGATAATACTATCATGGGGACAACTTGTAGTTGTTCAGTTAAAACTAACTCAGACTATGAGAGTAAGCTGAGATGGATATATAGTGTGATTAGAGTTTGGGAGTTTAATTTATGTTAAAAGCAATATAAAAAGAAAAAGAATGAAAGTTATACATATATTTTAGGGTTAATGTGTAAATTTGCTTTAAAAATTTTCGTTAAAGGGTAATATTGTTGTGGAAGTTTTTTTATGTTTGATATTGCCTCAGAAATATTAAAATAGAGTAATATTTCATTAAAAAGCTAATGATCAACGTCAAATTTTTAATAATATGGGATAAAATTACTACATTTTAAAATTTTTGGATAACATTAAACCTAAAAAAATTTATAAAAGTATATTACCCTTCAACGAAAATTTCCAAAAGACAAATCTAAAACGCAAAGGGGTCTTTTTTGGGTGACCCGACCGGGTCCTTTTAAGGACCCACAAGAAGGACAAAATAATGAGACTAACAAACAAGGGTGATCTCTTGTGTGTGTGTGTTAAACAGAAGAGAGTTGCCATTTGCCTTGAAGCCTGTGCCCAAAATAGACACTTTAGACTTTAGTAACCGGTTCATCATTGAGACTGTGGAAAAAAAAAAAGCAGAAACAAACCCCAATGATTAGCCTACACAAACATTTATCTTTAGCCTCGTTCTTGAGCATAACATCTGTATCTTGTAGATTGAGCCTGTCCTGCAATTAGCAGGCACCTCCCCAACACCATAAACCTTAGTCAAACTCAAATCCGAGCTTTTCATCATTAGTAAGGAAACCTCAAACCTCAAAAAAGATAAAAGCCTACCAAGAGCCCAACCCATTTTCTCTTTCAATTAATCAAATATAGCTTGACAATACAGTCTCAAGCGATGGGAGTTGGTCCTGATGGGAGTTAGTCTAAATGATAAACGATTTTGTTCTGTTTAAGTAAGGTCTTAGATTCGAGTCTTATATATGTAGAAAATTCCTATTGGGAGATCCTCCTACCATAACCAGGTGCGTGATACGGGTCGGATCCGGATATAGTCGAGACAAAGCTCCGATGAACCGGGTAGATAACTAAAAAAAATACAGTCCAAGCCATTCACGCAACCCGTTCTTTCTAGCTGGTTGGATCAGTTTGTAGCTCACATCAAGTACAGGGCGTTTTTGCAAAGAGTCAACGATATCAATGATGGTTTTATCAGTAAAGCATCCAATCACCTACAATAGCTACCATAGCCCCCTCACTTGAATAGATTCTGCATATTATTCATATTCTGTTGTTCATGATCTTTCCTGGTTTGAATAGTTTTAAGTTTGAAAATGGAAGAAAAATACTAGAGTGAGAAGAAAGTGAACAAGTTTGCCATGCTCTCCCCCCCTCCCTCCCTCTCTCTCTCTAGACATATCAGTGATTTGATTGCAAGAGATCTTTTAACAGAAGGGAATGGGAAACTGCTCACGTTCATGTATTTTCACACTTGAACGATCACTTCAAAAGGTTTGCCTTCATAATCTTCTTTCTTTATAATTCAATGAAACTTCAAATCCTGAATAGTCTTAACTACTGAAGCTGGGTCTTTTTCTCACTCACATGTGCATGCGATCCGTCCTACATCGCTCATTTCTGAAAACCTTAGTTACAGACCCAAGCATGCCCAATATATATATATATATGAACATGAACATTATAAAAACAACATGAAAAGTCTTGATTACCGTATTTTTTAATTTTTAATTTCGCTTAAAACTAGAGACTAATCGGAATGTTACTGAGATAGTACATGAGAAAGATTTATAACATTAAGAAATGGTAGGCAAGAGAGATCTATCATAAGGCAACAACTGTTATTGCAATAAATCATTAGTAGTAGCACTATGATTAAACTATTCAGAGCTTATACATAGCTGCATATTCACTCATCTGCAAAATCAAACCCTTATATATATATACTACAAATCAATCTTAAAATAAAGTTAAACAACAACAACGAGCAGAACTCAGACCAGAAAATGATAAAATGAAGTTACAAAGAAGAAGAAGAAGAAGAAGGGATGGTTCGGACCAGGAGTGCTTAATTCCCCATGGAAGTGGAGGAAGGAGGCCGTAGCTTCCATAATTTTCACATATGTTAGCTAAAAGCATAGAGCTCTCGATTCAGGTGACGTCGTTGGCGGCGGCGGCTGCTGCAATTACCGCTTCCCATTTCATGAATTTCAGAGATGATGAAGAAGAAGAACAACATGCACGCACTTCCTCTGTCTGACTGATAAAAATTGATGAATCTGGTGGGAGGCCAAGGACGATGGTGAGAGACTATACACATGATGGTACTTCAACAAACTAGAGTAATAAAAAAAAAAAGAGAGACAGATTAGATTTATAAGATAGTCAGAGATTTGTGTGAAGAAAGTGGATGTGTGGGGTAGTGAAATATTGCGATGCACGCATACTGTGGAGGGGGCCAATCTTATATTCCCGCATGCAAACGTTTTCTCTTTAATGTACAGAGCAGGCACGTTTCCACAAGCGGAAAAAGAAAAGCACGAAAGGGATGCATACTATACTTGGACAACGATAGGAGTTAAAAGGTTATCCATCTATTTATTTTTTATTTATTATTGTTCTTCCTTTAGTTGGCAAAACGTAGCAAGGTGTTCAAGTTTTTGCCTTCTTTCTTTCCCTTTTGAATCAACTGGCCACTTAATTGTTGTTGTACCCTTGATTGGAATATTCCCACACACATAATCACATTTATGTTTTTATCATTCTCTTATCAAATTCTCTTCAACCCCATTTTGCTTAGCAGCAAGTGGGGCTCACATCTATATCTATAGTGAAGAAAAATGAGGATATGAGATCCTTATGGGGGAGAATTAATGATGTCTTGGCACATGGGATAGAAGTGAATGAGGTGAGAGATTTAAATCTGGTTATTATACTAATGCTAATGAATCTGATATCTATAGAAAGATACTACTAACATGCACTGATTTTTTCTAACCAACGTGGTCCCTGTATATATATATATCAATGCCAATTATATGTACATAATATTATCCTGTCCATCTACCAAGTTTGATCCATAGGAATCAAATAAGGCCTTTAAGTTAAATGATGGCAATAACAAGCTGAAGGAGAATCTGCATAAGCATATATATAAACCGATGCTACTACGAGGATTGCTAAGGAGTTTTAATTTTGATCCTTATATTTTTAATCAGTTTTAATTTTGGTCCTTACACATAGCATATCAGCCTTATTTAGTTACTTAGCAATATCTTCATCAGCCTACTAATTATAATGACTAAAATTGTGGACGGCATAAAGTATAGGACCAAAAAACAATAAAAAAGTAGAAGGCGAAAATACAAAACTTGTTACAAGTACGGAGACCCCTTTTGATACATCGACAAGCTGTTGGTTAAAGTGATAAGCGGTCTTACCCTTATAAAAAGAAGAATATAAGTTTGAATAATGAGAAATTAGGAAGCGCATTTGTTAGGAGACAAAAACCTTATGCTCTAAAAGCATAGAATTACCCGTGGGTTTAATCCTTAAAAACAACTTGGGTGGAACGTATCCTGCGCGGCGTGGGCTGGTGAGAGGGACCACTTGGAGCATAAAGCGTCTTTATACTAACTTTGTTATTTGGTCACTACAATGTGTCTTTTATGTAAAAATGAGCTTTCTGGGGGTTCATAAGGACCACCATTACCGATCACATGTTGCGTAGCGTGGGTGATACTGAAACTGAAATATTTCACAGTGGCACGCCAACTTTTGTTGTTCGTTTTTTTGTCTGTGGCAACCAAAATTTGGCCTCAAACAAACACAACTCTGTTGCCTCCTTAATTCTAACTCTCACTGTGTCCCTTGACTCTCCCACCGCACAAAATATGGAATCCAAGGTCAACGCAACCAAATGCAGAAAGGATAATTATTTCACAGTGTTTTTGTGTGTGTGGTATATTCACACATACGCATGCATATTATAGTCACTGAGTTTATTAGATTGACCTCTAAGTTTTGTGAAACACCAAAACCTATGCAAACACATACACCTTTATTCATAGGTTTCCTAATAAGAACCCCTTGAAGAATTTGTTGTGTTTATGGTGTGAAATGTGTCAAAAGGAGATTCCCATAAAGGAAAATCACTGCATTAAACATGACGGTGTATGCTAGTAAAAGTTCCACGTCCGTCATTGTCAAGAGAATTCAAGTGACTACCGCTTATAAATAGGTAGTGCTTGATGCTAGTCTAAGTACATTAAGCTCTTGAGTTGTTGAGCCTTTTTCTCCCCCTCATTCACTCTCTATTCAGTTTTATATTTATATTTCAGCTTTTCTGTTTCTTTGCTATTGGTAGGAAGGGTTTTCATTTACTTTTTAGGAGTCGTCACATTAGTTTTATTATGAGGCGGAATAACTCTTAAGGATAATATTATTGGACATGACCTTTTGTAATATGAAACTAGAGGCCGGGCGCGTTAAGATCCACTCAAGTTATAGTTTAGTTGTTGCTATGCCATATGGGCATCAGTCATAAAAGTGCAAAGAGAAAAATCTATGAATTAAAAGAGATGAAAGTTCAGAATTTAAGGCCTTAATTCATGCCTACTGGCTTGCCTTACTGAACAAAGAATGAACAATAGTTTTGACCACCTGGGATTGCTGGTCTATGAATGAAGTTAAGACAGAAACCTGGTGAGCTCGGTTTTGTTCTTTTCCTGTCACTTGTTGAAACAGAAAACAAAAGTTGGATAGTATAAGGAAAAGAATTTGATAAACTATCATATTAAGTTCATTGCACCTAGATAGGATAATTACTAATTTCTGAGCCAATGCCATAAAAATAACGTTTTTTTTTTTCTGGTCACGGGGGAGCCATGTAAAAGCATGACAAAGATGGATCATTTATACTTTACGGCAGTCAAAACTACTTATTGTCTGCCACTCAAGACTATGGATATGGGCATTCGTGGAATTAGGGGTGTTCATGAGACCCAAATGCCTACAATATTCGTTTGAGCTCAATAAAAAAATACTCGGCTGAACCTTAAAAAATACGCTCATAAATCATTTAGGCATTTTCGGGACAGGCCAAATACCGGGCAGGGCTGGGCTCCGTGGGCAAGGTGTGCTGTCCTATCCAAAATGTGTATATAATTGTATTTAAAAATATATATATATATATATATATTGTATATATAATTGAATAAGTATTTACGTACCATTCAATTAGAATTTAATGAACAAATATATTTTGTATTTGCTAAGCATATAAGCATATTTTTTCATACACATATTTAATTAAGAAGTGGGTAATTGAGTTTTTGAAAAGTAAATTATTATCAAATAATAAGAAAATAATCTCTATTGAATTAATTTGTTTTATTGGTCTATGAATCGAATCTAAGTAATAAAATTTTAAAAGGATTATGGCATAAAATATGTTTTTGAAATACTAAATTATACTTTTTTTATATTATTATTTAATATTTCATTATTTTTCAATTTTTGGGAGATTTTCGGGCACACAAACCAACCGGCCCCGCACAACCCAGTCAGAAATTACTCTTGCTTTCATCGGGCAAGGCCAGGCTACGGGCTATAAAATGCTATCCGTTCTTCTTTCGAGCTAGGCATCGGGCATGATCCTACCCATGAACACCCCTACATGGAATTGCACAAATGCTTCCACAGTATACTGGTTTCACGACAAATAAACCTTTGCATCATATGATATTTATAAATTAATTAGCTGCAAAAGCATAGTCAGTAACACACTATAAGTTATTCTACAACTTTACAGAGAGTTAAAGCTATATAATATATGTTTAAAATTATGAACTATCTATGGGAAACATATAACAAGAGGCCGTTCAATGAACAAGCTTCCCAGAAGTGAGGTCTTAGGAGGTATAGATGTATCTAACATTATTAACTTACAAGCGAACAGATTATTTTTAGAGAATTTGAACCGTGGCCTCCAAACCACGTAACAACAACTTTTCTATTGCGCGGTTGCCCACCCTCTAATGGAAACATATATAATAATGTGCTAAAATCCTTTCACGCAATCCAATCAATTCTTTTGAATAAAGAATGTCTGTTCAATGAAACTGAAAAGTTTGGGCATATCAGTGCCTAACTTCTCTTGTGGTCCTTCCTTGCTGAGCTGATAAAGCAAAATGCAGGCAATGGTGATTACCAAAAACAAAAGAAGAAGACAATAAGTTGAGAGCAGCAACATGATGAGAAGGAAAAGACAGTCGTCTATCAGAGACAGGCAATATTGTAGTGGAATGAAACGTTGCAAAGGTACTCACTCTGGTTTTTAACGTAAAAAATATTTACCTAATTTAAATAAATTAAGAAAGTTAGTTAATATGTCATGTTTATGTCAAAACATAAGCACCTAATCATCTTGCTTAATTATCTTATTCTCTCTCTTCCTTGATTATTGTTGAGGAGCATCAATAGGGATAAATTAGGAAAATAAAATGCTAAATATAAAAATTATGTCTTATATTTAAAATTAATATCAACTCCCCAAATATATAATATAAAGAGTAGGGAGTAACAACTTATATTGCATTGGAATGAATCAGACAACCGTAATACCATATCTAAGTGTCTGTTTGGGTTTGCGGTAGAAGTTACTTTTCTTACATGATTTACAGCGTATAAGGTAAGTATGTGATAAGAGTTTTACCTCGACTCACATAAACGTACTTCTCCAACATAAACCCAAACAGACCCTGAAATTTTTGTTGGGTCGAAGGATAAGGAAAGTCAGGTTATAAATAGGATCCATGGAAGGGGTGGATCACGTCTCAAGACGGGTCGAACTGCGTTGTTGTTGGTTGGGTTTTTGTTTGGGCCTACTTCCCATTCAATATTTATGTATCATGCAATAACACCATTTATTGTGACCCATCGTCTGTGGGTTCAGCGGTAAGGACCACACCTTTTTATTAATAAGGAGAAGGTTTGATCCCCGTCGTGACATTTAGGGAGGCATTTTAGCTCTCAAGTGCTTAGGTAAACGTTCGAGGGTAATTGACAGCTCGTCCTGCCTAATATTGATATGACCTAGGAGGAAAGAAGATTTTACCCTACCTTTAGATCGTGGGTAATTCCAACCCTTTTTCTAAAATTTCTATATAAAAAAAAAAACACAATTTATTGTGAGAATAGCATTGTTTCGTAAAAGCACAAAATTAATCATCACAAGTGCTTGTTTGGAAAACCCAAAAAACACTTTTTAAGCACTTTTTTATAAAATGAGATACAATTTCTCTCACATACTTAAAAATACCTTAATGCACTCTACCTCATAAATTTATAAATTATTCAATGATCCTATTTTCGTTTCTCAGCTTTAATATAATACGGTTGTTTGATAGATATGTTAGATGTGGATTAGTGTTGATTAATAGTCAAATTATTTTTTGCGGTCAAAAACAGTCAAATTTTTATATAAAATATTTGTTCATTTTTTTAAGGGTGACTTTACAAATTTAACAACGAACAATTTCATTATGAACAACCATAAGAATTGTCTATTTTTGATGTAAAAAGTAGACACAAACAAATTATTTGGGAATAGATATAGCAACGTAATTAAGGAGACTTAACTTTCCTTACTTTTTGCATAGAGAGTTCCACCAATCTTATCTCTCTATTATTTTAATATTTTTAATGAAAAAATATCACTTATATCCTATACAAACAATTTTATTTTAGTTAACCCCCAAAAGATTCTGAAATTTCATGGCATCCTCTTTGGTCAAAATAAAATTAAGTTTTTTAGTAAAAGATAATAATACCCTTATTTTATTTTATTTTTCTATAAGAGCATTTATAAGATAAATGTGGGCATTTTCAAAACAAATAAAGATATTTACAAAACAAACATGTGAATGACAAAAGAGTTAAAACAATTTGGGCATTAACGTATTTGTCTTATAAATATTTTTATTGGGCTTCAAAATGTCTCTATTTATTTTATAAATCCTCTTATAAAAAAAAAAGTAAAGTAAGGGTATTATTGTATTTTCACTAAAAAAACTTAATTTTATTTTGACTCAAGGGGTTGCAGTGAAATTTTATAATCTTTCAGGGGTTAACTAAAATAAAATTGTCTGCATGAGGTCTAAATGATATTTTTCCATTAAAAAATATTAAAAAGATAGAGAAAATAGATTGGTGGTAACCAACGTATAAAAAATAATAAAAGTTAAGTTTTTTTAATGACGTTACTATATATACTCCCAAATAAATATTTATGTCTACTTTTTTTCATTGAAATTGTTCATCATTACATTTAAGCCTTCGTCCTTTTTTTAAACAATTACTTAATTAGGTTGATTGATTTGACTCTTACTGCATTGAAACTCTCTCATTCTCTCTTTAATATTCTTATTTGGTATCCATTTTAGGGTTAGTGGCTACGCCTAACACTATAAGTGGGTTAACACTAAAGTTATCAAATCCGGACTAGATCAGCCGAATTAACTTGAAAATCGGTGACTTGGCCACGAAAGCAATCCGAATAGGTTCCTGACTTGGGATCTTGTGCAACTTGAGGTGAACCTGTTTCAACCTAAGCTCAACCTGGTCAACTCGGCTAAATTATTGGGTTGACCCGATTGACCTCTTTTTTTTAGAACAAAATATTTTTATGGGATAGACGTCAATATTAGTCGAAGTTAATGATAATTTTTATATAATAACTATTAGTTTAATGATTAAAGGATTGTATATAAGAATATTTTATTATCATCCATCTATTTTGATAATCTATTAGGAAGAATATTTAGTAATTATTTATTATAGTGTCGTTGAATGATTGATTAATACTTTGACGTTAATAAATCAAAGAAATTAGGGAAAATCCCAGATAAATACCTTTTCAATTAATAAAACCCCCAAAAGTCTATTATAACATGATAATGACAGAAAAGTGCTGAAGGACCTTTCAGGGATAATAAAGTGTTGTTTGAAAGACCAAAATGGCCCTTATGTCGTGCGACATTGTGCGTCAAGGTCAAGAGTGCGCCTTTCCATTTCTCACTGAACCATTCCATTCTCACTGAACCATTCCTTCATTCCTTCAGTTCACTCGTTCGACATTCAGTGCCGGAGCCGTAGGTGTCGTTGCCGTTCCCAAATCCGGAATTCTTGTGTGTGCCATTCTCTTGTGTTGCCGGTGACGCCGAGGTTCGTTCTCGTCGCCGTTCCCAAATCCGACATTCAATCGTTGGTTTAAGGTTTGTGTTCGATTTCTCCTCCTCGTCGTGCTTTTGTTCGATTTCGGTAAAGAGAAGGCTCTAAGTCTTGTCATTTCTCATAGAAACACTGGTGGAGCCCTAGATGCCGCCGTCCCCAAATCAGAAATTCTTGTGTGCCCCATTCTCTAGTGTTGCCGGCGACGTCGAGGTGGGTGAGGGAATTTTCAGTGGTTGGTTTGTCCGTTTAAGGTTTGTGTTCGATTTCTCCTCCTCGTCGTGCTTATGTTCGATTCCAAAATTCATCAATGTTCGATTGTCTTGTGCAAATGTTGGTGTGAGCGAAAAAGTTTAACTTGGAAACCGAGGTTCGTTCTCGGCGTGATTCCAAAATGCTTGTGTATTAATTACTAATGGTTGTTGTGATCATAGTTTTAACACCTACAGGTTTTTCTTGTGTTGTCTATGTTTAACTGATGTTTATGTTTCAGATAATCACATTGTCTAGAAATGATATTAATATTGATAACAAGCAGTATGTTTGTAGATGAAAGCTTATTTTTTATCCTGTGTAAAAATGCTGGAGCTTTGGGATTTTAATGGCAAACATCTATTATGATAAATTGGATGTTCTATTTGACAATTTAACCAAAAGAAATGGAATAGCAAAAATAAATAATGGCAATTCCATCGTTTTCACTTCTTTGGAGAGGAGGGTAAAAGTTTGACAAAAATGTATTAATAATGGGTTTGTGGGGGGACGGTTTTATAATTAATATTTGAATGCACGTGAATATACATTACATATTTCTCTGTCAAAGGCTGAAAGAAACAACCCAATGTTGTAGCTCTAAAAGGGCAATAAGAGCATTAAAATTGGGGTAGCAATACTAGGAGAGACAAGGATGTTGAGATGAATATATGATTATAAAGGAAGAGATAATATTCAAAATGATAATATCATAGGTAAGTGGATACGCTTAAGTGGAATTTTCAATTGTAGCTCTAGTGCTGAACATGGAATTTTCTTTTATGTGGGAGATCTATTAAGTGGATACGCTTGTGCTTGTATTCGTTGTTTTTTATAGTTGAGATAGGAAATTTGTTTAAGGTAGTTAGTTCTCCTAGAAGATTATGTAATTTCCTTGATAAGTTGTGGTATAGTGGGTGCTAGGTATGGTTCTTTCTCTTCAGTGATGCTTTGAATTTTAGTCTATTCGTTACTCTATTTCATTGTGCACGTGTTTCTTTGAATGACTGAGCTTTTGTGTGTTGATTTAGCCTTTTGGTTTCGTTTGTATCTACAAGCGCTCTTGTTTATTGTATGATTGAATTGGATAAGATTTATGTATTATTGCAACTAATGGTAAATTAATTGAGCAAAAGCTGTTGCTGACGCGAACAAGGCAATTGACTTGAATGATGAACTAGCCAAGGCATATTTGCGCAAAGGGTGAGTGCAATGCTACTTTGTCATATTAACCTGGCTTTTTTCCTTCTCCGGTGAACCCTGCGTACTTTGTCATATAATCTGCAATGGTACTGAATGATGAACTAATTGTAACGCTACTTGAGGTTATCCAGGCTTGTGTGAAAGGTCTCAATCCAGAACATTGAAAATTGGATATTTCCCTTTGGGAATTTGAACGAATTAACACTTATTATCATTGTAGACCCAATAGTTTCATTCCCTTTGGGTATTCTGTTTTGCTGGAAGTCAGATTTAGCTACTGGTTTGCTGAAACAAGATTGGTTTTCGATTCTGCATGTTATAATTGAGTAAAATGTTATGCATTAACTCATTGAGTTGTTACAGATTCATTTAGTTCAGTTGAATTAAACTGTTATGTTAAATTGTAGCTGCAATTTATTGGGTCTTATACAATGACAAGTGAAGTGGATACGCAGAGAAAAGATGTTAAAAATGGTTATATGTTGTTTCGTCATGAGTTTGAAAAGGGGAAGGAGGGCCTAAATTTTCATGAGAAGGTTAGGGAGTCAACAAAGGCCTGGAGGAATATGAGTGAGGAAGAGAGGAAAAAATATAATGATAGGGCCAAGCAAGGAAGGCCGGACAAGCAGAAGAGGAACTATCCAGTTGCTTTTCACTCCCGTTGCTCCCTAAATCAATTCACCAAGCTAGCTGCTCATGTAAATTGTAATCCACACTTAAAAGCTAAGGTACAAAGATTAGGATTTGGAGCTCTACTAGATGTGGAATGTATGAGGCTCCCCCGGGAAATTTTAGTTGCTATAATGAGAGCGTATGATCCCCCGACCAATCAATTTAGAATTAGGGGGAAGACAGCTGAAATAGAAGCAAAAGATGTTGCTGAATTCCTTGGGGTTCCAAATAGTGGGGAGGAGGTTAGAGTAGACATCAGTGACACAGATGACACGTATAAGAGATTGAAGGCTGAGTATGGCAAGGTCAAGTATGAGAACATACTTAGTGATATAACATCTGGGGAAGCTGATGACAAGTTTGAATTTTTATTCATGTTACATACGTTGGGAACTTTTTTAGCTCCCACAGCAAGTTCCACAATCAGTGACAAGTTGCTGAAGCTCATGTGCTATACCACGAAAGGATTTGCCAACTTTGACTGGGCCACATACATTGTTAATGACCTACGCAAAGAGATAGCAGATTACATTGACACAATTAGAGTCAACAAAGAGGGAAGCTGCAACGTGGGAGGCTGTTTGTACATGTTGTTGGTATGTACTATGAGCGGTTTTTTTTTTCTTTTCCCTTTATTGATCCACCAAATGTTTAATATTTGTCTTTTATGTTATAGATATTTTTTGGTGAGCGGTTCCCTCTGTCTAAACCTGTTTGCCATGCGTCGATGTCTGCAATTAAGTTTTGGACGAAAGAGAAAGTGAAGGAGATGATCGACAAAGAGCGCAAGAGTGACATTGGGCTACTATATATGAGGGAGCCAACAAAAGTGCACGAGCAGAAGGACTTTCCCAACAAGAAGGGAGTCGCTTATTTAGACCCTGTATGTCATCACATTATGTAAAATTAATTTAATGAGTTTGCAATGACTTTGACCCTTTTTGTCAATATGTTTTGCAGGAATTGAAGGCATTGCATGCACGGTTGATGGGGGTTATTGAGGACAACCACAGGAAACTTGTTGCTGCTGTTGAAGACGAGTTGGTTAAAGCACAACTACAGATTGAAAGGCGGCGCAAGCAGCAAGCTGAGGACCCTATTGACTGTGATGAAATCAATGATGACAATCCGGACAGACATGAGGGAAGTGATAGGGTACATGGTGAGGACGATGAGGGACAGGATCACAATGAAGATGGTGTTGATCATGATTCGGACGATAATGTAGATACATCACTGGCCTCACCCATAAACATTTGTGAATTTGATGAAGAGACTCCAAACCAAGAGCCTACAAACATTGACCAAGAACAATCCGGGGATGATGAGGTTGGACAGAAGGAACAAGGGCCAAGGAGATCAAAGAGGCCAAGGATGCCTAAGAACATGTCCCCGTGGACTTTAACAAAGCCAGTTAAGCGGACCAAGAGGGGTAAAGATGACAAGGATAAGTTTTTCGAGGTCATATCTCGAATAACAAATGCTGCTGAGGGTGAAGAGTAAGTACTAAAGTTCCTCTCACTTTTCTAATCAGTCAATTGATTATTCAGTAACTGGATCATGATAGTGTTTAGCCTTTATAGGGTGCTGGTTGACATTGGTGATGAATACACTACAAGGGACCAGCTATGGACACTCGGTGGACTTAACAAAATCAGTAACCGTGTAAGTTAAATAAAACCTGATTTGTTAACAAAATTTCTGTAACGCATCTAATGCAGTCCAGTTCGCATGCAGTTAATGTCTCTTGTGTGTAAGATGTTAATGGCAGAATTGAAGAGCGCAGGACAAGTGGGGCGACATATTTTTGACGCAGATTTTATGGTGAGTAAGCTGTAAGTTTCTATTGGCCATCATTCAGTTACTAATCGGTCTAACATGTTTATTCCTCATTCAGTTACTATTGGCCAGAAAACCTATAGGTTGGTCAGTTGCTGAATGGGAGGACCAGCTACTGCCAGAACAAGTTGGCTACAATATTGCAGAGTGTGATCTCATTTTGGGTCCCATGTTGGTCGCAGAACACTGGTTCTGTGTAGCACTTGAACCAAAAACGATGAACTTTTACGTGCTTGATTCAATGCGGCCACTAACTTTTACGAGCAAGAGTAAAAAGCCAAAGAAACAAAGTGCATTTGCAAATCCCCAGGAATCCGCTCTCAATATCCTTGTAAGAAAATTGTGTGCCAAAGTTCCTGTTATTGAGTTAATTATGTCGATATAACAAGGTTGACCCTATTTGTGTAGCGGGATCGATTTCATGCTATCATCGCGCTTGTGAAACCAGGGCATGCTGGGAAGCAGCCGGTTGGAGACTTCATTTGGGCACCCATTCCCCAACAGAACAACTTGTGAGTATTTTTGTATGTTCTACTGACATTGTGGTTATAATATGGTTTAGCATTACTGTCGCATCCTTGTGAGTGTTTTCATGTCACATGTGTCTTGCAGGCGTGACTGTGGAGTCCATGTGCTAATTTGGTTGAACAATTGGAAGCCAGGTGTAACATTCGACTACGGTGCTGATGAGGTTGGGGCATATAGGCGAGACCTTATGTGGTGGGTGGTTAACCATGAAATGAATAGGAAGAGGGAGGATGCATTGAGATTGCTGGCTGCATAAATGACCCTGACTAATAGGATATGACTGATTGACGAAATTATTTTCTTAATGTAACTTTTTGTTCTTCTATTAACACTTGTTTACTTTTGAATTAACCATTGTTGTGAAGAGAGTAACCCTGGTTGTGTAACGTGTTCACCAAGCATTGCATTTTGGGGTGACATTGTAAAGTTGATATTTTTGTAAATGATCTTGTATACCTCTTCATAGCAGTGTGCTTTTCCATGTAATGTTATTGTGTATTTGAATATACTAAATTCGAAGTCCCTATGCCAATATGCACTTGCACTATACAGGAAACAGGAAAATGATGAAATATTGTGTGTCATAGTGTTTCCCAAAAGGGGAGACCTTTGACAAGTTTCCCAATGGGATTAACAAGTTCCATAATGTAATTGACCAGTTTCATAATGCACTTGACAAGTTAGGGTCATCCAGGAATCACTGAGTGTTAACAGCGAAAGGGGAGACCGCTGACAAGTTTCCCAATGAGAATAACAAGTTCAGTAATGGTATTGACGAGAACGATACTGGGAATGACAAGTAAGGGTCACCAAGCAATCACTGAAATTGTTTCTCCAGAAGGGGAGACCGCTGACAAGTTTCTCAATGGGAATAACAAGTTTCACAATGGGAATAACAAGTTTCACAATGAGAATGACAAGTAAGGCTCACCAAGCAATCACTGAAATTGTTTCTCCAGAAGGGGAGACCGCTGACAAGTTTCTCAATGGGAATAACAAGTTTCACAATGGGAATAACAAGTTTCACAATAGGAATGACAAGTAAGGCTCACCAAGCAATCACTGAAATTGTTTCTCCAGAAGGGGAGACCGCTGACAAGTTTCTCAATGGGAATAACAAGTTTCACAATGGGAATAACAAGTTTCACAATGGGAATGACAAGTAAGGGTCACCAAGCAATCACTGAAATTGTTTCTCCAGAAGGGGAGACCGCTGACAAGTTTCTCAATGGGAATAACAAGTTTCACAATGGGAATAACAAGTTTCACAATGGGAATGACAAGTTTAATAATCGGAATGACAAGTAAGGCTCACCAATTGACAAAGACAACAAATGACTATGACATTTTCCATGTAAAGGGTCCAAATGACAATTTGACATTACGCACTACACCTACACACATTGCATACAAGTCAGTAACCCAAAAAGATGGGGTCCGTTCATGTAAGATGTAGTTACAATAACCTGTCATCATTAACAACTATTTCAATGGAAATGACAAGTTCAGTAATGCAATTTACAAAACACCAGATTTTGACTGACAGCATAGTGAAAAAATAATTTTAACATTACGGATAACAGCAAGGCCCAATGCATAGAAGTCGTTAACACAAAATAAGGTGTCCCTTCATGTCTACTATAATTACAATAAGCTGTCATCGTTAACAAGAGTAGTAATGGGAATTACAAGTCCAGTAATGGAATTTACAAAACACCAGATTGTTCATGACAGCAACTTTGCTTTAACCAGGCCAATGACAAGTGAACATTACGATTCCACCAGCACCTAATGTTTTCTTGTCATTCCCATCATATAACCTATTTTTTAACCTAAAAACAGTACTTACATAAAGTTTCATAAATGTCATACCCCTTCCAACCAAAATATGTGAAGGGATCCAACTCATTATACATAAAACAAAAGCTGACTTGCAAAATAGCTACTCCCAGGTCTGCACACCCAGGATTAAGTTGGGTTAGGATTCTTGCACGTTCTTCTGGAGTGCCCTGCTTCATGGCATGAGCTGCAATGGTATACTTTCTTGTTTTGGAACTGTGACTCTTTCCTTACAAATCTGGGCCTACCGGGAGGTCGGCTAGTCTTAGGTGGTGCAAGGAACGGTTCAGTTGCTATATTATCTACCCGGTAGTCATTTGGTTTTGGCATGTCTATTGTGACGACTGGGATCATTGTTCTGCTATATATCTTCTGTTGACATGTAATCTGGAACCACTCATCAACATAACTGTACACATTTCCATGAACTCCCTTAATGGCAGCACAAGCGTGAGGACAAGGAATACCCGACATTTGCCATCCTCTACATGTGCACTCGTTTAATAACAGCTCAACCTTCAGTGATCCACTTGGTGTATGGACTTTCACCCTACCACCTCCATATACTTCTACATCCATATATTCAGCCCTTTTAACATTTTCCTTCACTTGTTGTTCTATGTTTGGCCCAACACCGTTTTTCCATTTACTTATTCCCAAGCTTGCTGCATACATCTTTTTCGCTACTTTGTCACGATGCTCGTGGATAAGTTGGGCAACATTATGACGCCTCTCCTTGACCATCCAAGCATTGAATGACTCAGCAAGGTTTGTCGTTATTTTATCCCAACGTTTAAAAGGGAACTTACTCATGGCCCACCTTTCAATATCACCGTGGTTGATCAACCACTCATATATTTCCTTATTAAAAAGCCTCATGTGTTCCATTGCAGTATGGAAGTCGCTTTCAAGCCTTGCATATGCAATTGCATCAAGCAAGTCTAGTGCATTTTGCCTTCCTTGCCCCCCTATCTTCCTCTTTCCTCTATTCAACTTAAGCACTTGGGCGCTGAAGTTTTCCTTAATGTGCCTGTAACAATATGCATGCCTCTCACCTCCGAAAACTCCTCGCACAGCAGCGATTATCGCATTGTGTCGGTCTGATACAATTGTGATATGTAACGAACCTAATATCTTCTTAATCATGTCAAGGAACCAACTCCAGTCTTCAATTGTCTCTCCTTTCACTATAGCGATGGCAAATGGCAACAATTCATTGTCTGCATCAAATGCTGAAGCTGACAATAGAGTTCCCTTGTATGGCCCACTTAAATGGGATCCATCTATGTACAATATAGGCCTAGCACCAGCAATGAACCCCTCTATACAACAACCATAGGCTATAAAAACACGCTCAAAGGTGTTCCTCCCACTAGCGACCCATTCAGCCACTGTCTTGTCATCACTTTCCTTTAACCGCTCACATATCCATGGTATAAGCATGTATGTCTGTTCAGGTCTACCATGAATTTCCTCCATAGCCTTTTCCTTTGCCCTATATGCTTGCTTATATGTCAATTGCACTCCATAATCTCTAGCCAAGCTCTTCCTTATTTCATTTGCCCGCTTGTCTGTGTTATTTCTAAGCTCATCAATGATAATTGATGATGTCAAGCTAGCACTTCGAGCATGTGTCACATCAAGATTGTGTTGGGCTGTATGAACATGTTCTTTGGTGTATCTCGTCACACGTACGAAACGATTGCTTTTCCCAATTGCCCTCACAATTATTCTCCATGGACAATCTTCAACCTTACATTTAACGTACACACAATCTCTACAATTCTTCACATATGTGTACTCAAATTTGTGCGCAATACTGAACTTGTGCAGCACCTTCTTGAAATCATCCGCATGTGCAAACATCTGATTTACTCCTACCAACAAATCCTTCCACTTCTTATAGCTCATCTCTGGTATCGGTGTTGGGGCACTCTCAACTGCACATGGAAGGCTAGGAAGGCTAAGAAGAGGTCTTGCATTCCACTCATTTTCTACACATTCATCATTCAATCCATAACACACATCCTCATCAATGTGCGACATTTGCTCCGCAGCTCCCAATAATTCATCAACCCTGCATGGATATTTAACAAGTGTTGTGAATACATATTACCACTAACACTATACCAACAAACTTTTTACGTAACCAAAATAACTGACACTTGCCTTTCTATGTCATCCATTGCCCTTTCTTCATTATCACTTCTTTTGCATGCTACATACACATGTGCACTGCTATCATTATAATAAAACAGATTTTCCATTTCAGAATCATCAATGAGATCTACTAATATCTTTTCATCAAACTTCACAGTGTATTTAATGTCGCACCTATGCCCATCTACACCAAACCATTCTCCTATCATTACCCTCAATTCTTCAATTCTCATCCCTTCCTTCATTGATTTTACCCTCACTCTCCCACCACTATATTTATCTTCACCTTCAACATTACTTACAAACTCCCCCCCAATGTGGAAAAAACATATCAGTGACTTTAAAGAAGGTGTTGCTTGAATATTTGATGTCATGTTGCATGATAACCTGCAACAAAGAATTCAGATTTCAAATTAATAACAATGTTAAGCCTTTACTAACTATTTAACCTCCAACTCCACACCCATGTCATGACATCATTCATTTCTCAATATATATGGCATTCACTAACTTACTGCTACTCTTAACAGAATTTGTTTTGGGATTCACAACAATCGTAACGGTGTTGACAAAGTCTGTAATGGATTTTACAAGAATCACTAACTCACAACAACATGTGCCAAACGATTGAGCAACACTATTTCTTTGTCATGTATTAACTTATGCGACTTATTGCGTGACAAAATGAGTTATTTCCTTAACTATTATTATTAATGCTAATGACAAGTTTAGTAATGATAATGACAAATCCTGTAATGACATTCACGACAAACCAGATTTGGTCATGACAGCAACTACCATGCACGTAAACATATGCTTATTTCCTTACAGATCATTCATTTCACTTGCACCTACTCAACGGTCAGTCATTACATCAATTCAATGCTACCTATTTCAAATCAAAAACCTCTTCATTATGCTCCTTCTCACAGCTAACAAGACCCAACACATAAATGACCCACAATCCCACCACCATTGTCATTCGATGTCGCCGTAGGTACATCAAGTCCGAACCTTTAATCCCACTCAACCTATAAACCCACTTACCCACAACCAAAACTGCCATAAATAATCTACAATCCCAACAACATTGTCACTCCATACCCCTCATTGACAACCCCAAATAAGTTAGCTTCGTTACACCACGTGATTGCCCATTTTTTTTTACTGTTCATGCACCTTTCTGACCCAACGAACAACACGGAATAAACACCAAAATTAACAATGATCATAAGATGGATATAGTCCGATTCATCTCAAAAATATTATGTTTCTCAGAAATTTACTTACACTTGTCCGATTCAACCTTGATTCCTCGCTCTTCACCTTCAACGATGACCCAACACACACCTTCGACTGTGTTTCTTTCTTTTTTCTTTGCCTTTTGTCCACAACAGCCACCTCATGTCACACAAATGAAAAGAAGGGCATTTTGGTCTTTCAAACAACACTTCATTATCCCTGAAAGGTCCCTCAGCACTTTTCTGTCATTATCATGTTATAATAGACTTTTGGGGGTTTTGTTAATTGAAAAGGTATTTATCTGGAATTTTCCCAAGAAATTATAAATAATATTGAATAAGTATATGATTATTTTGTTAGTGATCCAATATATTAAATTGATTTTGGATCATATGATATTATGATAATAATTTAAATTATTTTTAAATTTTTTATTTTCCATCGTTATAAGTTATAACCTCGAATTGACTCCGAGTTGATTCACTGCCTTAACTGCTGTACGGATTTGATAACCTTCGTTGGATCTCTTCATCTCCGGCGACGAGAAAAATAAAACTATTTTTGAAAAATGCGTTTCAATGTTGCGTACGATGCGTGATTAATGCTATTATCAAACCCAAAAAAATTGTTCCCTATGGCCCCTCTGATTTGCTGAGAATCACAGAAATGAAGATAAGCAACACAATCATGTTCCGTCGTTCTCGGCTTATCCCTTTCCTTACTTCTCATGAGGCCCAATTCTCTCGAAAGCTGCATGACCCCATTAACATGATGCATCCTCTTGTAATACCTACACCATGAAGAAAGATCCAGAGCTTGATCTTCTCCATCACCATCACCAGCAGCAGCAAGAGCTGGAAATCCTCAAAGCCGTCGCTCAGGCTATATACAGTCGATCCGGCAGTTCTAGGCCCATCAGCGAATTCGAAGCTCATCGTCGGAATTTCGAATGCAAGCCTTCGAGATTTCAGCCCCAAACAATGACCGCCAGATCTTCGGCTATGGGGGAACCCGGCGTTGCTCCCTCCTGGGATTTCAATCAGTCGCTTTGGGACTCGTACGAGCTCGTCTCTGTCTCCCGAAGATTAGAGACTGGTTTAGGTTTAGATACTGATGACCCCTTTTCTGTTTCGAATTTGAGTCGATTCCTTAGGAGGCGTAGGCAGGAGAGTAAGAATAGCCTTAGGAATCTGTTCAATCAAATGTCTTCTCGGAGTTTCATGAGAACCAAGTTCCCAGGCCAAAATAATACTTGAAGTTTGATCTCTGAATTTTTTTTTTTTAGCTTCTTTAGTTTGGACATTTCATAGAAAAGAAATCAAGCCCTGGAAAAAAAAAACCAATGAAGAATTCATAAAAATCTTTATCCAATTCTTCATTGTACTGTACTTTCAAAACTGCAATGTCAGAGTTTGCTATTCTTACATCAACGTTATGATTTTGCCGATCCAAATCCTCTGTTTTGATATGTGGTGATTGTTTCTGCATATGGTTTTGCCCTTTCAATTTGATATTTGAAAATACTGTGACATGGGTATGGTGACTTAATTTTGAAATTACCAGTAAATCGGTTCCACGGTAGCTCAAGAACTTACAACTTATCCATTGGAAATTAACTGTCTAGGATACAGAATTGGCCTGGGCTAGCCTTGTTCGTTTGGTAAGATTTTAGGTGTTAGGATATAAACTGAGCATATACTGAACTATTCTTACTTCAGTTGTGTCATCAGTAGAACATCTATCTTATATAGAAGAAAAGTTTCAAACAGGCTACAAGATCAACACCTGTTCGTAGTTGATTGTCATGACTCATGTGGTTCATATAAAGAGTCCTGAAGATGAGTTCTGATTGGAATTATATATATGCTTGATGGATATAACAGGCATAAAAATTATAAAAACATAGCATCTGTGCTCTTTTTTTGGTTTTATTAATAGGTAGCACTCCATATGTAGAAGAGGAGTGTATAATAACAAGAGTGGAAGCTAGGCAGGCATTTTATTCATACAAGCATCCATTTAGTAATGGAGACTGATTTATTAGTAATATATATGACCTGCCTAGCAAGCAAAAGCTAGTTGTATAGCAGCAGATGGATCTCTGATGTTATGCATGGTGGTGAGCTTAGTCCCTGAAGGTCTTCCACTTGTACAGCTTGTTCCTCCTGGGATTACCATAACGGTCAGTCTCAACATCAGTCTCCTCATAGACGACTTCAGAGTTGCTATAGTTGTCAGCTCGCTCATACTCTACCACCTCAACCCTCTCCCTCTCATCGGGGTGATGGTGGTGGTTGTGGTAGTAAGGTCCCTCCTCTTCCTCGATGACGACCCTCTTGTTGAAGGCTTCGTGGGCATTGGGGTACCTGGGCACATCAGTGAGAACACTGGGAGTCCTATGCACATGTGAAATGTGGCTGTGGTAGTCACGAGAGTTCAACATTTTTGCTGTGTGTGTGTGTGTTGGATATATGTTAATCACACAAGAGCACAAGACACAATTAAGAAGGTGCCAAGGCAGGGTGATATTTATAGGCGTGTGATTGCAGGTTTGGTGTTTGGATTTATTCTCTTCTCCAAGTTGATGAGATTGAAATTGAATCTAATTCCAAAAAGGCCTTTAGTCTCATTCCAACAGTAGATTCCCCTGAAATCTGCAAAATGCTGGATTCCTTGGAGAGTGAACACAGGTAAGAAAGGCAAAGAAATGCGCTGATGTGGCCTGTTTGGATTAATGTTTACAATAGTAGTAATTTTTATTCCAACTAACTAGGTTTTGTATAGAAAAGTCAGCTTAGCTTAAACTTGTGTAGATAATATATTACAAAGTCAATTTCAAAATATTTAAATAGGAAGAAAAACTAGAAGACTCGTGTAGTTATTTTAACTTCAAAGCTACTTTAAGTCCGAAGTCATTTTTTCAAAAGCTATCCCAAATTAAATTTGTTGGAACTAATTTTGTTGAGTGTCGGAAGCTAATTTGGGTGAGCCAAACTTGATGCCAATTATGCATTTGGAGGCAGAGAACAGAGAAAGGTACAATAATTTGGGTCGCACAAGCAACATGTTCCTCCACAGATGGCGACATCACTTTTAAATTCCATAGAAACCTTTATTCCTTTCTCAATTTGCATGTCAATTTTCACACAGCTCATGATAATACAAAATATTAGGAATAAGTTAGATTTTCAAATCTCTGAAAAAGTATATATGAACAATCTATAAACTGTTAGGTATGAATAATGTAGTTCCTGATCACATTATGTGGAAGGTAATGTACAATGTATTTAGTAGATAAATAAAATGAGAATTACGAAAATAAATAAATAAGTGCAAATATATATTTTCCCTTATATGTATTATATTATCTACAATAATTTATTCATTTTATTTCTTGTGAATAAAAATATATTTAAAAATTTATTCCCTTTTAAAATTCAACAACATTAGGATTTAATTTAGCATGATATATAAATTTGGGCGTGAAAGAAAAAATGAAAAGCGAATGAAGGAAAGGCTAGTGTGAATGTGAGAAAAAATTTCATGATGACAATTCTTTTTTTTTTTTTTTTTTGGGGGGGATCAATATGACAGTTCATAGATTCTAAAATGGTAGCGACGGGATTAGCATAATGCTGGATGAGTGACAAACGAATATCCGCAAAATGTGATTATAGTGTTGTCACAGAACTCATTTTGTTTTATTGTGTGTTTAGAATAGCTTATTTTTGGGTAATAAGTGTTTATAAATCGTGATTCACAGTATACGAGATAAGTATGTGAAAGGAGTTTTATTCCAACTTGCGTAATAAGCACTTATATTCAAAAAATAAGTGTTCCCAAACATGGACTTAACCACAACCATTAAACCCGTTTTTTAATTGAAATTAAATTAAATTATCCTTCGCATTGAAACAACGTTCTGAGTTATTCATTCTTTTACTACTTTTAAGATGCATGATATCCCCCATTTGAAAAGATTGCAGCCGTCTAGATTTTTCTATTTTTGAGAATTTAATGTAAAACTTACTTTATAGTTTAATTTTGAACTAGGAGATCGATATGAATTGATTTTATAAAAGACATGTCTTGTGGGATTTACGAAGTAGAGTAATATGATGTAACTTGTTTAGGGCTTGTTTGGATATAATCTCATTTTATGTATTTACCTTGTAAAAAATAAAATCATGATTGAAAAGTCAGATTAAGATTTCTAAACGCAAATTCAAGCAAACTGTTATATAGCTGATATGTCAACAGGAATAATGTGAAATTGATGATAATTATTGTGGTTATTATGCTGACTTTTTTTTTTGGCCAATAGATTATTATGCTGAATTTGGGCTAAGATCACGAGGGAATATGAATGTTCAATCATAAATAATTCTGTTACTATGTGATATATATCACCACAAGAAGTTTAGTGACATAATCACAAATTATATGAATGAAAGAATCCAGAAATTTAAAATCACGGCCGAAAAGACAAGCCGTTTGGACTAAACCAAACCTGTTAGTATTAACAGTGTTGGTTTATTCATTAACCTTGATCAATTAACCTTTATATAAGAAATTCATAATTATCACAAATTGAACTGTATACCATTTTAAAAAGTAAATTATAAGAAGACCTTGAGAAGATTTCGTTAATTATATCAAAATCATACTTGAAAGCCATATCTGATTCTCCACAACCACAACCACAACCAATAACATATTATTCAAGCAAGAGAAATTGGTAAATAGCTTCTTATTAACTGCCAAACATTGTATTGTTTGTTGTGGAACAATAAAAGAATTAACATGAAAATCACCAAATCTTATTTTCATTATCCATTATGTACCTGCAAGAACTAAATTTTACCAGTAAAATCATAATGAATAAAAAAAAATTTTATGCCTGTCATAATGAATAAAATATTAACATGATCTCTAAATATTCTCATAACTATAAGGTACTTTTAAAATATCAAATTCAATATATATTTTGCAAGCACAATTATCTTTGGGCATATTTCTGGCATTTTGGATCTTTTGAAAATTCTTATGTGAACTCCACTATTTAGTGAGCTATATGCATGAGCTATATATAACAATATCTAACAAACACATAATTTTTCTTTCATAAATTGTCAGACTAATAATATACACAATTATTGTATCCACCACAAAATCATATGTCCCCTCATAATCATATTAGACATTGTGAAAATCTTTATAGATTTTCACCTAAACACATAAACATTCATATATCCCAAAATACTATCATATTTTTATTGTTTGGACTACAGGTCCATAACTGCCACAATATAATCATATTTTCATTGCGTTTGTTTCCATCGTTTACTTTTCCTTTTGACCAATCACCTTTATGTTTACTTCTCATGGCATATCTTTATATAAGATCCTCATATGATCACGTGATAAAATTTTCAAAATTGTTGTCAATAACTTTATCTTATCGGTTCCATTTTTTTCTGTTATGATATAACTTGTTAATATCTATATTACTTTTCAGGTACCTGATCTTTTCTTGAGGCTTTTGCAATTTAGTTACGTCTCGGCACTCTTTGGAAATACCTGCCTCCTTAATATGATCATCTTAATTATATGCTCCAATTTATTCATAATATTTATATTTGAAATTGAATAGTTTCTCATACTTCGGGCACGTCTCTCTTTTATTCATACCTATTGGAGCCTTTTTAGCTAGAATATGAAATTTATTAACTCTCATTTAGGTAAGTAATTCCATCTGACAAATATTTTATATTATTTGAATGCATAGCCTAATGAACTTTTGATTCATACTTCCAAATTCGAGGATCTATACTTAATGGTAATAATGCATTCCATGTGTTCTCTTTTCCAACCATATATTCAAATTTCTCCCCCTTATGTTAGAAAAACATTGTCAAATGGCAATTCACTAATCATACAGTATAAGTCTTCAAATTTCTCCCCCTTATGTTAGAAAAACATTTGTTTTCTTTAGAAACATTTGTTTATTTCGTTTAGAGACAAACAAGAAGAAGGAGGTCCTTACACAATATTTATCTCAACTTTCTTTCTATATCCATATATGTGCACTGTGGTGGATTAATAAGTATTGCACATTTAAGCCATTTAAGATGGAATATGTCTGGCTCCTGACCAAAAGTTAATTTAACCGGGAGAATTTTGTTGGCTTGTATAAATGCTATAATATATAAGTCAAATATACCAACATTGAAATACAAAATTTTGTTCTCATAAAAATTGCTATAGCTATTTATGGAGGCTTTAATACATGATTTTTGGATCGTATAATTTGAAAATTGCGCGCTTAATTTTTTCAAACATTATTGCAAACTTTAAGTTGCAAGCTAATAATAATCTCACATGTAACTATCTTGTAGATGTATTTTTCAAATTTATCGAACCATTGTATGGTTTACATGCTATTTCAATGGGCCCATATAATTCTGCTTGATGTATTTTCAGAAATACAAAGATCTATTGCAAATAATGTCCAATGATATTCTTATAGTCAATTTTATTTAAGAACAAGCAACACATAATAATTCTTGAATAACATGTCGGCTATGATCATGAAGGCTCTTTTGATTCTTCAATGGATGTCCATACGTAATCTTTTATAATTTGTTGCATCATATATATGACTTGGATGATCAAACAAGTCTTACCAACAATAAATTTGTTCGGATCAATAAAATTTTGGTTTATTGTAACATGTTTTTTAACCAACAACAAAATTTTCAATTTCCATAAGATATTGATTTAAAATCTCAATATGACATTCATTTTAGGGAGATCAATAGGATTTGTGATGAAGTATATGAGTTGTGCTTTTCAATATTAACTCACACTTGTATTCTAACAATCTCTCCCTTAAACGTGAGTCATATAAGTAAACTTCCTTTATTTCTGTATTTCAAATACGGACTAGTATATAGTAGGTCAATAACCCATCTTTCACTTCAAAACTCAAATACTTCATACCTCACATACAATCATGGATTTCATTCCAATTGGGCTATGACCTCCAGACCCTCTGGTAAACCAATGTTCTGATGTAAATCTACGGGTCATAATTGTCATTATCTATTCTTAATCCGCCCATAAAAAAATCTTGATTAGTTTTTCAGGAACTATATCATGATAAGAATTGCATTAATTATTAATAATATATTTTAATTCACTTTGCTTCTTTTCATACACACTAAACAATATAAAATATTTAAAAGTATCTACAACATATATAGTTTTTCATAATCTATGTGATAACTCAATAAATAAGTAGAATTGCATCTCATATCCCAACTACAGAAATGACTTAACAAAATTAGCCATTAATTATCAAGCCCTAAGATTTCTGTCAACCTTATCACATGTAATCGCATAATGAAACCAATAAACCATTTATATTACAATATATTTAAATATAGATGAATTTAATATATATATATATATATATATATTAAATGAACACAGGGAAAACTTCAAATTAATTCCACCAAATTGGAAGGCAATAATAATTTACCAACATTTTTCAATGACACATAATTATATATTGAACAAATAGATCTATAATTTATGATTGATAATAATAGGAAGTAAGAGAAAAATAGTTAACACATCAGTGAAGTATCTTATAGATGATATAATAAACTGTGCACAAGAAATTATTAAGTTGAACATTCTCAATAGAACACACAATAATGAATACTTATAATATTTATAGTTTTCTTTTCAATTATCCCAACTATTCATGCATCCATAGAATAAGCTTGCAATAGATACACACACATGTATAATTTATACATATTACAAAACTAATTTTGTGAAAAATTGACATAAACTATATACCATTTCAAAAAAATTAAGGCTCAATATAACTCTTTAAGGTTAGAAGAGAGGAACAATAACAAATATGAATATACTAAATTTGTTCAATATTCATCAAATTGTCTTGAGAACTATCATTATCATTTTTAAATTGTTTAAATTCTTGTAATGAGCAAACATAGTTATAAAAAAAATCCAAGAATGTTAAAGATCCTTTGAAGAGAACTTGAAAGAATAAAATGCAAATTGAACTGACAGTTTTAAACTGTTCAACATTAATAAAAATACTATATGCAACATATAAAATATGTTGTTTGAACAAATGTTGTTCAATATTTTCTTTTGTAATTATAATATTGCAACTTGCAAGAATGCTTAATTGTTCTTTCTTAACTAATTTCATAACTTTGCCCATTGGATTTGATGTCCAAATTTTGTTTCTATAGCTAGACAATTAGTTTGAAAACTAAATTCATAGTTAGTTAAAAGAGGGGGGGGACTCCAAACGCTTATAATAAAATTTATTATCACAATAAAATCAAACTAATATTGAATAATATCATAATATAATAAAGATATGAATGAACAAAATATGAATAATCTAATCTCTTTAATTTTGCCCACAAAATGGAACAATAAAATGCATCAATATCACAATATGACCACATTTTAGGCTCTTTGATTGTAACACCCCAAATTTTATCCCCCAAAAATATAATATAATTAATTGAGAAATTCAATAAAATGGTGAATATTCATGAATTTGGATCTTATGAATTTTGAAAAATTCATATTCATAAGGAAATGGGCAAATAAATTCAAGAATTGAATTAAATTTTAAAGGTGATAGCAAAATCATAATTTTGCTACTTTAGCCTAAGATTAATTATTTTTCAATTAATTGAAGCTAATTTCAATTAATCTAAGAAAATAAAAGAAAATGTATAAGTTGATTATTCTTGGTGGAATAAATCAAGAATTGTGAAATTAGGGGGATGATACATAATTCATTTATATGAATTATGGAATTGTTGAAATCATTTTTCCATATTTCTTGAAATTTTGGCCAACACATAAAATTAAGGGGAATAAATTAATTTCATGAGCACATGTCCAAAATGCTACAAGAAAAGAATAATGATGACAATGGTAAAGTGGGTATGACATGAAGAATGGACGTAAAGATCCTGATGGATGATGGTAAGGGAGCAAGTAAGTCAAATGATGAAGGCATGGGCATGGTGATCATGATAAGTGAAGGTATAGTGAAGTGTATGATGGTGAGCTAGAGTGAAGGGATGGATAAACTTGAGTGCTTGATGGAGTAAGAAGTTGGATTTAATTGGAAGAAGTAATTGATTTGGTTGGAGCACATGTTTGAATTGCAATAAAATATACTATGTTGACCAAATGAATGAGATAATTATAGAAAACCCAATTGTTAATTGAAGAATCCAAAGTGGTGTGAAAATGGGCTTAAGGAGATGAAGGGGTTGATTCAATTTCAATAGAAGTGTATGACACAAGTTATAGAGGGATAAGATTAAAGTACAAGGTGAGGTCATAAAACTTAATTTTGGAAGTAAAGTAAATCGAGTAAAAATAGGAAGATATTTATGAAGCTAATGCTTCATCTTTATCATTCTCATTGCACGACCAATTAGAGAAAAAAGAGAGAGGGAGGCTTCAAGAAGAAGCTTAGGAAAGCTAGAGAGAAGAAGAAGCAAAATCCAAAGATAAGTCTTGTAGATCTTGTGATTAAGCTTCCCTTTTTGTCAAATAGCTCATCTAACCTTTTGATCTTCATGGAAAATATGGTGTAGCAAGAAAAATCTCAAGGTTTAGGGGAGAAAGGGAGGACGGTTTTTAGAGAGAGAAAGTGAAGCAAACAAAGGTAATCTCAAGAACATAAACTCTTGTGGTTTATGGTTGTTGCTATGTTTGTTCTTGGTTGGTTTGGTGTTGGTTAGTTGAATTTGTAAATTTGGAAAGTGATAAACCTAAGGGGAGGTGCTGCCTAGAATTAGTCTAATCATGTTTAGAATGTGATTAAGTAGTTAAACAAGTGATTAAAGGTGATAAAAAGGTGTTTTATGGATTGAAATCATAAAACTTCATTTTCTCCAATTATTAAAGACTTTCATCCAGATTTGTGTTGGATAGTGTTGGGACTGGATTTTGGCATTTTTGATGTTTTCATTGTGTTTAGAATAGAAAATTGTGTAGGGTTCATGTTGGGTGCAAAGTGAGAAAAGCCCTAGCAAGTGAAATGACAAAATTAGCCTTAAAACTCTCACATAAGGGCTGCCAGGGGTAAATATGTAATTGGAGCTGGATTTTTCATAAAATAGATGGTTCCATTGGATTCATTGGGCAAAAATAAGTGGGATTACAGTTGGTCACTTTTTCGGAAAAGGCCAAAAAACCATAATTATGAAAACACCCCTAAAACCCCAAATCGGGGCTATCAAGGGTATTTTCGGAATTTGACAGTGAATTTAGTGATTTCGAGCCCTGAAATGGATTCTTTGGGCGAAAATACGTTAGAATAGCTCTAGTCAAAATTTTGGAAAAACGTGCCTTTGGGCTGGGTACAGCGAGGCCGAGTTGGGATCCCGAGGATATTTTGGTAAAATTTCACCATAGACTAATATAACCACCAGAAACACTATGGCAATGTCTAAACTATACATTTGACGTTATAGGACCGAGTAGAGAGCCCGAGGGACTGTCACACAAATCGAGGCATGTTATTCATCAGGGAAGGGCGATTAAGGTAGGGAACTTACCTCTCCTGCATGTATTTGATATTTGTGCTGATGTATTGATGCATGTTATTGCTTTTCTTGATTATGTGAAACATATATGAATAATTGAAGCTCTGTTTTTGTTTATGCTATAGCCATACGTATGTTGTTTGAAACATTGAGCACGCAGATATGTCATTATGTGAGCATAAGTTATGTAATGCAAGCATGTCATACATTAAGTACTTATCTTACATGCATATTGGTATTGCTTTCCTACTGAGATTTCCCAGAATCTCACCCTCCCCTACAAACAATTTAGACAGGAGAAGACAGAACGTATGCTGAGAAATAAGAAGAGATCCGTACGAGGGGATTGTAGTAGTGGAACGAAGACTGAAAGATGTCTCTGATTCACTAGGATGGGTGTAGACACCCACGTAGTGCTACGAGGTTACATTAATTTTAATTATCAAGTATGAACCCTTATAGGGAATTTTCGTAATCGTGCACATAATATCAGTTGTTTATGGTATTCTTGTGTTGCCCAATGAACTGCGTATCTTTTTTCGTAAATACTCTGAAATATATGAAAATAAGATGAGAGTGTGACATTAATATCATAACCTCTCTTGGCTTCAATCATTTGTGGCTTCATAACTATTTGTTTCATAGCTTTCACTGTTAATGAGTCCATGGTCTTATGTCTAGATGGCTTTGAGCCATATCATTATATCTCAATGAACATGACAATATATGCCTTTCATGAACATGAGTTCTATCATATACTAGCTAGTCATTAGGACTAGGATAGAATTCTCTTGTATCATTAATCTTCAAGGCATGGTAAAAATACCATTTATAACAATCATATTGTCAAGAATTCTTTTGCAAATGTATGTCATTGATTAAGATCACTGTCAAGTGACCTTTTAGGAAGTAACCAAATTGAAAATAACATGGTTTCTTGCCATTTAATGACAAAATAAAGAGCAATATGGTATCAGGCCATTTAACTCTCATGGCTTCATAATAACATAAAACTCAAATGACCCAACCATTATAATAAAGGAAATTCATAAAGTTAAAAAATAATTCATGAAGATAACAAAATTAAAACTTTATGGCATCGAGCCATCTAACTCTCATAGTTTCAGGCCAATAAGTCTTATTCCATGACTTAAGCCAATTAATCTCAAAACTAGAAATTAAGTCTATATGACTTATGCCATTTAATCATACAATAAGATGAACTGTGAAAAGGTATATGGCTTCTAGCCGTATAATCTCATTATGAAAAATTAAATGCATTATAACTTCTAACCATATTATAACAAAATAAGAAATTTTTAGCTATATTATAATAAAATAAGAAATCAAACTAATAAGGCTTCTGGCCATATAATTAATTTCAAAATGGGAAATCAATAATATATGACTTATGGCCATATAATTTTATAATATAATTTAGAAGTGTATGGTTTTTGGCCATTTTAAAATAACAACATTAATAATATAAAATAACTTGTAAAGGAGATATTATATATATATATATATATATATATATATATATTCATTTGTGTGTGTATAACACAAATGAATAATATAATAGTATAAACAATAAATAATTGATATGGCTAAAAAAAATGAAATAACATAATATAACAACATAAAAAATGAAATGTAAATAAAATAAAAATAAAATGAAATGAAATAAATAACATAAAATAAAGAAATATAAATAATAGAATATAACATAAAATGTAAATAAAATAAATAAATAAAAGAAAAATAAATAAAATGAAATAACATAATATAACAACATAAAATGTAAATAATAAGAGAATATAAAATAAGAAAATATAAATGGTGCATAAATAAGAGATTCCCTGAAAATAATAAATTAAAAAAAAACTTGTGAATAAGATTAAGATAAAATAGAAAAGCAACAATAATCTCCAATCTTAGTTATGGAACCCGATGAATAAAATAATCTGTAAGAAGGGTCTTTTTTATTCTATATGGTGACTCTGATTATTCCAAATAGATCAAATAAAGATACTGTAAAAGAGGGTAGATGAAATTGTTAGAGAAATGATGAGAGAGGCATAACTTCATTAGGGCTTTTGTGCTGATAACGTATTGTGAAGATAAAAGTGATCTACGATAAGAAATAGAGAAGAGCAAGATGATGAGAGAAACTAATGAGAGAAAGAATAGGAACAATTCTCATTCACTCGTATTTCTTGTGATTACAATGTTATGTATAAAGCCTCTATTTATAGTTTTTAAAAATCACTACCAAGGGTCACAATTAATATACAATAAATAGTACAATTAATACTATATGATCATTCGTATTATTAAATATCATTTTAGTTTCTCAACAACATATTTATGAATGTTGACTAGGATTTGAGTTAATAAATATCCACAAAATTAATATCCATAACGGTTTTATATAAATTAATCATCTGAATTGTAAATGATGTTTTTTGTCGTCTTTAAAAAATGACTTAATGGCTACCATGGGACATTTTGCATTGCATTGTGCCACCATATTACGGTACAATTTTCCAAAGAAAGGGAGTGCGAAAACGATGTCGTTGGGCGGAGTTTCAGACGTTATCTTGCCGCCATACCCGGCTAACGAGAATCAACTACCAAACGCATAATGGCGGCGATTCCAGCATCTTTGGTTCCCGCCAAAACAATAACTGGCATTACCACCATCCCCCAATTCCCTGAAAACCCTAAATCCATAATCCTTCAGAAATGCAGGACCCGCAGGGACCTCAACCAAATCCACGCCCACCTCATCAAAACCGGCCTCATCTTCAACCCTTCCCTCACCGAAAACCTCCTCGAATCCGCCGCCATCATTCTTCCCAACGCCATGGACTACGCTCTCTCCATTTTTCGCAAAATCGATGAGCCCAAATTTTCCGCTTACAATGTCATGATCAGAGGCCTCACCTACCAGCAATCCCCTGACGAAGCCCTTCTTTTGTTCAAGCGAATGTGTGCCAACGCGGTACTTCCAGATGAATTCACTTTCTCCAGTGCCTTCAAAGCTTGTTCCAAATTCAAAGGCCTGGTCGAAGGCCAACAGATTCATGCCCATGTTGTGAAACGTGGGTTTCAGTCGTATGGGTTTGTTGATAATACGCTAATTCATATGTATGCAATATGTTCTGATATGGAGGTTGCTCGTATGGTGTTCGATGGAATGCCTGAACGAGATCTTGTTGGCTGGAATGCAATGTTGGCTGGGTATGCCAAGAGGGGATGCTGGGAAGAGGTTGTGAGCTTGTTTATTAAGATGCGGGAAATGAATATCGGGTTTGATGAGGTTACTATGATTACTGCTTTGACGGCGTGTGGTAGAGTAGCTAATCTGGAGTTGGGAGAGTGGATGGCTCAATACATTGAGGAAAATGGACTAAAGGGAAATATTAATTTGACAACTTCGCTTCTTGATATGTATGCTAAATGTGGTCAGGTGGACACAGCTAGAATACTGTTTGATCAAATGACGCGGAGAGATGTTGTTGCATGGAGTGCCATGATATCCGGGTACAGTCAGGCAAATAGATGCTATGAAGCTCTTAGTTTGTTTAATGAGATGCAAAAAGCTAATGTCGATCCTAATGAGATTACCATGGTTAGTGTACTTTACTCATGCGGGGTTCTTGGAGCACTAGAAACTGGTAAATGGGTTCATTTCTATATCAAGAAAAAGAAACTGAAGCTCACTGTTACTCTCGGGACTGCACTTATAGACTTCTATGCAAAATGTGGGTTAATAGACAGTGCAGTTGAAGTTTTTGAAAAAATGACTACAAAAAATATCGTCTCCTGGACAGCGATCATCCAAGGGCTAGCTAGTAATGGTGAGGGAAGAAGAGCTCTGGAGTTTTTTCATTTGATGCAGGAAGCGAAAGTTGAGCCAAATGATGTGACTTTTATTGGCGTTCTTTCTGCTTGCAGTCATGGGGGTCTAGTTGAGGAAGGTCGAACACTATTCCTCAGAATGAGCAAGGATTATGGAATTGAACCAAGGATAGAACATTATGGTTGTATGGTTGATATTCTCGGGCGCGCTGGTTTACTGGATGAGGCACTCCAGTTTATAAAAAACATGCCTATTGAACCAAATGTAATAGTTTGGAGAACATTTTTGGCTTCTTGTAGGGCACATAAAAATGTTCCAATGGGTGAAGAATCATTTAGACAAATAATTCAATTGGAGCCTGCTCATAGTGGGGACTATATACTTCTATCCAACATATATGCCTTGGCGGGAAGAATTAATGATGCTTTGAAAGTGAGGTCTCAGATGAGAGAAATGGGAATTGAGAAATCACCTGGTTGTAGCTTGATTGAGCTGGGAGGGGTAGTTCATGAGTTCTTTTCTGAAGACCATGAACATTCGCATTCAAAAGAGATATACAGGGCAACTGAAGAAATGATCAAAAGGATCAAGTCAGCTGGATATGAGCCGAACATCGGCGATGCAAGGTTAGATGCAGAGGAGGAAGCTAAAGAAACTTCGGTGTCTCATCATAGTGAGAAGCTGGCTATTGCATTTGGTCTTATTAACACAAAGCCGGGTTCTACGATTACAATATCAAAAAACCTTAGAATTTGTACTGATTGTCACAATGCGACGAAGATAATATCAAAGGTGTATAAAAGAGAAGTCATCGTCAGAGATAGGAATCGATTCCATCATTTCAAAGAGGGATCATGTTCCTGCAACGATTACTGGTAAACTCAAGCGCCTATACGTACAAGCTCAAGACGATTTATTATTCATGCTGGTCAGATTTTCGTAGGTTCTAGGGAGGGGGCTAGAAAGGGGTTTACTTGGCCTGGTCTTGTCGTACCTGCAATTTTTGGAGCCATTTAGTAAAATAAACCCAAATTCAACTGCTTGCTTCGTTAGACCCACGCAAATTAAAGTTCAGTGTCTCCCTTCGTTCCTTGGTAGGATATCGATATTTTCAGTGAGCATAGTCATTATGTGCCAATTCCTTTTACATTCCAACCAGTTTATTTCTGAAAGTATTCATTTTGATAGATATAAGATTCAACTTGTTAGGAAAATATCCCATATTTAAGCTAAGTTGGATCACAGGAGTTCACCAAGGTTGATGTACCGTTAGACTCAAAAAAGAGCATTTACGGATGTACTTACAAATCACCCATCAATAAGGCACCCACGTGAAAAACAAAAAGAACCGGTGCCTAAAATCTGGGATTCAGGGATTATATCAGACAAAAGATATCCCATGTGAGACTTGAAACATCCCATATGATCTTGATTCCAATCAACTGGCTGTCGTTGAAAAGTCAATATCTTGGCAGCTACACCGACACTCAACAACACTCCAATTACCTTTCTATTGGTTATAATATCATAGCGATTACGATTAACGAGCCCCTAGGCCCCAACCACCATGACCCCAAATGATAACAATCAAGTGAAATAGAGAATCATCTCCCAAAAAGCTCACTCTTGACCTGAGGAATTACACTACTCATCATCTCCCAAAAAGCTCACTCTTGACCTGAGGAATTACACTACTCATGTATTACATTGAGACAACTCATACTACTCGATCTCGATGTAAAACTTTAAGTCCCAGGTTATGTTGATCTTTATCAACTACTAAAGCTATTATGGGATGTACTATCTCCATTCCTTCATATAAAATCTTGTTTGCAGTATAATTTATATGCTGAAAGATGTGAGATCAAACATGCTAGAGCGATAGGTGGAACTCTTGCAATATTTATAGATAACTATGCTAATTGGAATTCTACATTTAAATCTGCATCAGATGAAATGCACGGTAGGTTTAATGGATAAACAGAGAACTAATTTTCACTGGAAAGTGTACAGGTATCGTTTTGGACATTTTACCAATTGCCAAAAGGATCTCAGTGGACCAGATTCTTACCTAACCTCGTTTTTTTTATCTACCTTTTCCCCTTGAAGACGATCTATCATCTTATTCTATTATTTAAAAGCATTGGTTGAAGCAACAAAGAAAGCCATTAGGCTTATGTTCCTCCTTTACTCTAGGAGTATGCCCTGTGTTGTCACATTTAGCCATCAAAGAACTCGTGCCAGGGGACTCTGGTGAGAAGATGGCATTCTCAGAAGTGAATATTCTTGAAGGAATCACTGATTTAGAAGGCGAAATAGTGCATAGATAATTGAGCAGCATTTGGATTATTTGGGTGAAGTTGGCTCGGGCATTCGGGTCTTCTTGCCAGCATGAAGTTAGAATTGCAGCCAATTCTTCAGGGACATTTTCTGCACTGGGTCTAACATTCTGAAAACACAAGGATTACTTCAAATTACATGGCAAATAAAAGCATAAAAGCTTAACTTGGGAAAACAATATCAGATAAGAACATCTAGAGAATAAAACAGATCTATTTACTTTAAAGGCTGCTGCATAAGCTGCCTGGAGATTTGACATGCCTTCAAAAGGTAGTTTATTATGCAAGAGCTCCCACAGCACAATTGCAAAACTATAAGCATCCACTTTATGGTTATAATGCTTCTTCTCTCCCTGCTTCAGTGTGACAGTGCTATACAACTGCAATTTTGAGTTGATGTGATCACTACATACTCCTTACATGTTCACACTTCAGAGAAGATCAATACAGAGAAAGAACATCCATTCTGTAAGAGTGTACCTCTGGAGCCATCCACCGGTATGTTCCTGTTTCAGCAGTCATCATCTCTGTCAATGACTCCTCTCTAGCTAAGCCAAAATCTGCTAGCTTGACTGTTTTTTGGTCTTCAGTCAAGAGCAAGTTTTCTGCATTAAAAAAAAAAAAAAAAAAGATTAAGGAAAATTTTCATTATGTGTATGATTTATGTTTCAACAAGTTATAGAATTAAGATGAGCAATGTTCCGTACAGCGCAGCTTATAGCAGAATATTAATCAAATTGGGAATCTTGTTATGCTGTGACTGCTTGGATAATTTAAGGTGTTTAGATAACCTTAAAAGAAAGGTTTATCATATATGACTTCTCTTAAGATTGGTTCCTCATGAGTATCATGCTCAATCAATGCATTTGTAAATTTTAGTGAAACAGTTGGATTAACTTTGAATTATTATTGGAATTGTAACAATAATCCGAATCCATACATGATATGATGATGCTAACTCTTCAGAGGGATAACACTATAAAGAACAAAAGAGAACAAATTTATACAGTTATACTGTTTTTCCTTCACTGCTCTGTAAGATGAAACAGCTACCAAAGAGATAACTCATAGTATATTACTTAACGATTTGAATTCTATGGCCACAGTGAATATAGCTTTACAACCATAAGAACTGTTTCATTACAATTGAAATCAGTTATCTGAACCTTGAAAAGCATGCAGAGATGCACATGTAGAAGGTGATAGCATCCTACTGACCAACTCCAACAGAAATGGCCGGTTGAGAAGATGTTAATTTGAAACCAGATTACATATTTATAGTTTTTGCACAGTTTCCCATTACTTGCATAAAAATTTTGTGTAGACCAGTAACATAGATAATAGTGAAATTATGATTTTTCATTATTTAAAGTTTGGGCAGAGTCAACATAGGTTACAACTACAATAGCATGCAAACTAAACTTAGTAGTCTGATGTAAAATGAAGGTCAAAGTAATTATACCAGGTTTCAGGTCACGGTGAATGATCCCATGAGAATGCAGGCACTCCATAGCACGAGCAATATCGAGGGCAAAACCAATAGCAACATGTGTGTCCAAGCATTTTGGTCGCATGTTATACAAATACCTACGCAATGTTCCTCCCAGTAAGAGTTCAGTGACTATCACCATTACAGGCTCCTTACAGGTACCGATAAACTGTTGATAAACAGGGTGACAACTTTTTACTGTCAGTTGTTGACTTTAAAAGTAGTCTTTTGTTATAGATGATAAAAATATTATATCTATTGTTGCTACATTTGACGAGTAATAGCAACAAAAAGGACAAGAATCAGGGAGAGCCTAGACCTAAAGTCCAACCTTCACCAAGTTCTTATGTTGAACTCTAGACAACATTGCAACCTCCCTAGCAAATCGGGCTTCTCTCTTGGCTATTTCTTCTGCAGTTTCCCCTTTATGCATAATTTTAATTGCAACCGTCTGGTTTTTGTATCTGAAACGAAATCAACAAAAGAAGCTTATGCTCAACCTTCAAAATCAAGAAAACAATCTTAGGCTTCAAAATCACTATTTCATCTGAAGCCTGAGATTATGAAATGCATTGCATGGGAATGAAGGGTTTAAAGTAATCAAACAGTGGACAATAATTGATTTGCTGACACCCGACAAGCAGGCACTACCATTATTGCTCATCAAGATGGAATTTGTGAACTCTGAAGAACAAATGAGATTGTTGAATTTCAAAAAAGAAAGCAAACCTACTTGCCCTCGTAGACTTTGCCATGAGCTCCCTCTCCAATTCTGGGGCCGACGTAGAGAAGCTTAGGATCGATTAGCCACTTGGGGTCCAATCTGAGCTCATCGTCAGCATAGAACCCACCTCCAGATTCCATTTTTTTGATATGATGGAGAGAGAAAAAAATTATTCAAGACATGCATCAACCCGTAAAAATCCAGCACCGTCAGAGGATAAGAACCCTAAAGAGACACCAATGGAGGTCTGATTCGCATGGCAAATGGAATTGCTGACATGAAACAGAGAACTGTACAAGACATGCTCTGAAGAAGTTTGTTCTTCTTCTGCAACTGAGAATCAGAACCACATCTCGAAAAGGGAGGCCCCTACTAGATCAATACTCATTGATGATTTGCATTTGCTTGGGGAGGCAAAAGCATGGAGCCCACATGCTTGAAAGAGAAAGGGAGAGAGAAAAGGGAAGAAGAAAGAGGGGGTGTGATAATAAAACGCAAGCAAAAGCCCAAAGCCCAAAATGATTTCTTCAAAGTTCGTGGGGGCAAAGAGAAGATGAGTAGGAATCTATCTAACTAATCCCTCGAAGTAAAAATCAAGTCTTTTTAAGCTATGGAATGTAAAACACTCGCCCCCAGAGAGGTTCAATTCAATGCTTCAATGCTTATTTTAATGTTGTAATATCGTAATTATGGGACTTTGTTTCATCAAGAATGCTTGATCAGCAGACAGGATCATTAATGGGAGAATTAATAAAGAATTTAAAAAGGAAGGCAAAGGAAGCTCTCTTGGGACGGAAGATAGAGGTGTGTACTTGGGGAGGGAAGAGTAGATTCTGAAGACACTGAGAGACATAAAATAATCAAAGGACACGTGGAAACGGATCCTGGCAACATGTGACCACCCGATACATAAGCAACATCCTGAGAAATAAAATAACATATCTTTTTTTTTTGGCCAAAGAAATAAAACAACATATCTCACATTCACCAAAAAAAAAAAAACATATCTCACAACATCTTACTCATATTTTCCCCTTCTCTTATACTTCCTCTATGGTAAATATAAGATATATTTAAAAGTTAATCTTGATTCTAAATATAAAATATATTTTTTATATTTATCAATTTTCTAGGATAAAGGGGCATCCAGTATCTCAATCTATTTTTGAAGGTGCAATCAGCACCATAAAGTATTAGCACCCTAAACTATTTTTGGAGGTGCAATCAGTACCCTAATTATTAAAAATGGAGCAATTACACCTCTTTACTGACAGAATACTAACTTCGTTTGCTGATATAATCTTTCCTTTCCTTTTTCATTGATCTTAAACCCCCAAACTTGAGTTAATATTCTATTAATGAAGAGGTGCAATTGCTCCATTTTTAATACATTAGGGCCAAAATTGCACTCTTATATACTAAAAGAAAGGATGAACATGTTGAAGATTGATGAAAGAAGAAATGAAAGAGTATGTCAGCAAACGGAATTAGTATTCTGTTAGTGAAGGGTTGTAATTGCTCCATTTTTAATACATTAAGAGTGATAATTACACCTTCAAAAATACATTAGGATGCTGATTGCATCTCCAAAAATATTTTAGGATGTTGATTGCACCCTTAAATACGCTAGGGTGTTGATTTCACTTCAAAAATATATCCGGGTGGTAGATGCACCTTTACCCTTTTTTCTATTTTATCCTATCGATGCTCTCTCGACAACAATCAATAAGGAGAGAGTTAAGAAAGATGATTAATGTGTTTTAGAAAATATATATCATATTAATTAACTTAATCAACGTTCATAATTTAATCAAATTAGGTAAATATTTTTTATATTAAAGATATGAGACAATAATTGTTAACTTAAAGTTAAGTTTATGATTAAAGTAACCATGATATGTATACATATATTTGAGTGATTAAGTGCATTTTATGGCCCTAAAGTATTTAGAAATAATGAGGATCATAAACTATGATTGGAGCAATTCTATTACCCCAGTGTCAAAATTATTGTAATGTCTTAACCAACAAATATTTAACACTAACTGTTTGCTTCAGACTCGATTCGAGACGGTTAAAAAGCACTTTTTATCCCAAAGTATTCATAGAAAAGTAATTAGCATCCTAAAATTTAATATTGTAAAGCAATTAATAACAATATTTTTTTAAAACACATGGGGTCATATGTAAAGTGTTATATCTTTTGAAATTTGACTTGTCAACTAAGGACTCGTTAATAAGAAAGAAAACGATTTGCCAACGCACTTTAGGAGTGTTCAAAACCTGCGGGATCAGGGTATCCCAATCCCTGTTCCCGGTCCCGGTGTGATCTCTGTCTCAATAGTATTAGGACAAGATTAGAAAATCTTGGTTTATTTTTCAAAAAAAATAATAATTTAAGAAATATCATTATATTATTTAAATTCTTCATATTCTATTATTTAAAGTGATCATCTAACAATTGACAAGACCATAATAATTACATAAATAGATCTAAAATTGAAGAATAGTATTTTGTTATTATTATTTATTATTATTATATTTATAATTATCTTTATACAGTATATAGTTAGAATTGGTATCACGATATAAGCAGTTTAACTTTAATTAAAAATGTGATACAAATCTTATCAAAAGATAACTTAATTTATGAAATAAAAAAAATTAAAAAAAATAGGACCGGAATCTTAAGGGTGATCCCGGTTCCCATCCCGGTCCTAGACAAGATGGGAGACTCTAAGATTAAAATGTTCGGAACCGGAACACTTTAAACACCCCTAACCCACGTTAAGAGATAATTGATGGTGTAGCCACAAACTATTTTTTGTCTATCTTGCCTAACCATAGGGCTAATTGATACATACATATATAATTTGTGATAATATATACAGATAATATAACATAGGACAATACTATTAATTGATCATCAGTACATATTAGCAAGCTTTTTTTACTAATAAATATGTAGTTGATCGACAAGCTATATGATTCTCTAAACATTATGCGGCATGTTTCAAAGTAAAACAAAATATGGATTTTAGTCTCTCCACATTATTTAACTTGGTAGCAGGTACTCGTCCATGAATATTTTATGGACAAAAATATTATTTTTAACGTGAATTTAATTAGAAGTTAGCGGTCAACGTAAATATTCATTAATCAAAGGTCAACATTGCAATAAATTTGACACCACATGACTCCAATTAATAATTTAGAATATATGGTGCTCATTGTAAAATAGTTCATGACCAAAAATGTGGAAGCATGTGTATATATGCATGAGTAGGTGTCGCGGTTGACATTACTTGCATCTAACTTAAATAGCTTTTATGCAAGAGTCATAGTTAATTAGTGTAAGTTGAGAAATCTGCTAATCTTTTTATCTAAAATTGATTGATTTTCTAATAATATTAATGTGGATTTCAGATTTTCTCACAATACCTTGCCCTTCTAAACCGATTTTCTAATCATTATCAGTTCAAAAGCAACTATAAATTTGCATCTGCCAGTGCCATCCACTTGATTGTAAATATTGTGTTAGTGGATACTGAGTGCTCTTTCTATAACACCCTGAATTTTATATTCACCAAATATATTATAATTATTTGAGAAATTCAATATAATGGTGAATATTCATAAGAAAATAGGCAAATTAATTTAAGAAAGGAATTAGATTACACAGGTAATAGCAAAATCATAATTTTGCCCAACATTAATTATTTTTCAATTAATTGAAGTTAATTTCAATTAATCAAGGAAAATAAAGAAAAATGTATAATTGAAATATTCTTGATGGAATAAATCAAGAGTTGTGAAATTAGAAGGAATTATGCATAATTCATTTAATTGAATTATAGAAATATTGAAACAATTTTTCTTCATTTTCTCTTATAAATTTCGCCTAGCACAAGGAAAAATTGAGAGAGAAATGATCTTTGGGATTATACATGTTAAGTGTCATTATCATATGGTGAGGGGATTAGTTTACGATTTATAAAGATGAGCACATATCTAATTGCATTAAAATAATGCTACATAGACATAGTAATCATGATTAATGATGATAATGGTACATTACTTGAGTGCATAATTGGATTAGTTAGAAGAAGCAATTTGATTAGTGGAGCATGAGAGGGGGACGGTTTTTAGAGCTAACCAAAGAGGAGGAAAAGTTCAAAGTCAAGGGAAGTCTAATGACACACTTAGGAGGAGAAAAAGCTAATGGCAAGTGTCAACATGTGATGCAAGGATGGAGATCAAATGGATGGAAGAGATTAGAGGCATTTTATAAAACACATTTCCCTTCCTATTTCCTTGCTCATTTTGGCTAGACATATAGAGAGAGAGAGAGAGAGAGAGATCTAGAGAGAAAGAGGAAGAAGTTCAAGGTAAGATTGATCTCTTAGGCATTTTTCTTGTATTCTTTCATGGAAACCTTCTCTAAACTCCTCTTTTTCATAGAATCCATGGTTTTGAAAACACGTCTTGAGCTCAAGGAGAGAGAAGAGAGGATGCTTAGAGAGAGAGAACTTAAGATCTCAAGAGGTAACCTCACAAATCTTAGATCTATTCTTGTATGATGTTGTTGTTGAAGTTTGTGGTTGATTTGGTGATTTTTGGTTAAGTATACTGCCCAAATTTCTTTGAATCATGGTTAGTATGCGTTTAAATGACTTAATAAGGGATTAGAAGTGAAAATGTACAAGTTTTGGAAACTAAAACACAAAACCCGAATTTTTTCCTTTTCTTGACCAAAGTTTTGGCCAAGCTTAGATTTGGGGGAAGGAGTGAGATTTTCAGTGATCTGATGCTTCCATTGGATTCAGGAGGCAAAAATAGGTGGGTTTATAGTTGGTCACTTTTTTCGGAAAAGGCCGAAAAAGCATAATTACGAAAACACCCCTAAAACCTTAAAACAGGGTTGTCAAGGGCAATTTCATAATTTGATACTGAATTTGGTGATTTTGAGCCCGGAAATAGATTTCTTGGGTGAAAATACGTCAGGATAACCCTAGCTAAAATTTTGGAAAAACGTGCCATCGGGCTAGATACGGCGGGGCCCAAAGGCATTTTGGTAAATTGGATTAGCTTTTTTTAATAGCTTTTACGACTTACGAGGTAAGTATGTGAGAGGAGTTTTGTTTCGGGTTGCGCAAACCATGGTTTTGGAAGTTCCCAAACACACACTAATATAACCACAAGAAACACTATGAAAGAATTTAAAATGATACTTAGATAGGTTATGACATATTTCTTGTACATTTAATATTTTAAGACTAAGTCAGAAGTTGGAAGTGAGAAGTTTTACGAGGCATACTAAAAAGGGGTTGAAAGAACTTTGAGGTAAGGACATTATCCTTCATACATCATGCCATAGTTATATGATTGTGTGAATGTCATGTTTGTAAATGTACTTTATTAATCAACATATTTTGCTTAAAGAGGGGTAATTAGTGCAAGAGGCACTTACACTAGGAGTTGGTGAGAATCCAACCAGTGCATAATAGTGGGGCGGGGCCTTACTTATGTATATATGTAGATGATATGTTTATATTATTCATTAATTGGTGCATACATTGTGCATATCATATTTACTTTTCGCATTTTCTATGAACGATAGTATGTTTCTACTGAAGATCATTGGAATCTCACCCTTTTTCTAAACAAACATCTCCGGCGGGTACCAGTGGATCAAAAGGCAGAGGCGTAGACACCGAGAAGTGATTGGCACGTGTCTCAAGGCAAGGTCAAAGAGCATGGTTATAATTAGTTTATGTTTAAGATATTTTGGGGAATCTTGTATATATTGAAGTTTCCGCTGTATTATATATTTTGTCTACAAACGACTTTGGAATTGTAAACGAATGTTGTTATCATTATATATATGCTTTTCTGTATGCCCATAAAATTCTGTCTTTATTACTCTTCGATTATCGAAATGGAAACGGGTGTTGACACTTTTTTTCCTCTTTCTTTCCTGTTTACTTTGTTTATTCAAGCTTATTTCTTCCACTTGGGCACAACACTATGAATAGTTAAATTGTTGTGCCTAGTTAACTTTAATAAAAATCTTCTAGCTTTCCTTAAAACGATGAACTTTGAGTTGTATTTGATGCTATAGGCACAGGTTAGGAAAGAGATGTTCACCAGGTTTTCATATTTCACTGGAACCACAGTAGAAGACTATGTGTAAATGTGAAAAAAAAGGGAAAAAGATAAGAAAATATCATTTAAACTTTAAAATCTTAAATTAGTTTTGTTGTCTATAAGAGTATTGGTATTGACTACAAGAGTATAGCAATTGACAACTCATTTTCATAAGAAATAACTTATTTGAGATTTTGAGATATAAATGGTATCTTTTTTTATCTTTTTACCAAATAAAATTTGTTTACCCGGTTTTCATATTTCAGTTAGAGCGGATTTTCAAAGAAAATGATTGAGCTTAACTTACATAATTAATTAAGGCAAATGTTGGACTTAGGTTGTATAATTGTATTTGGCTTCAATAATACTCATCTTGTCCTTAATATAAAACTTATCTATCTAATTTTGAGAGTTAAAAAAGCTAAATTAATTAATTAATTATAACCTATGTGATATGATTTTTCTAAAATACTTCTATCACTACTACAAAATATAGATTTTGCCACCTCAAAGGATATCCCTTTTTAAAATAGGGACATTTAAAACATAAGCGGTAGTATTTTTATAATTCTGGGTGGGAACTATGTGGCTTTCGGCGTCCCAAATGCAAATTGGGACGCCTAAAGGCACCCTTTAGACATTCCTTTTTGAATTTAGGATGTCTAAAGTGAAAAAATTTTTACTTTTTTTTTTATACTTTAGATGTCCTAAATTCAATTTGGGACGTCTAAGGACACTTAAAGTGGAAAAAAAATTTAATTTTAATTTTTTTTTTTACTTTAGATGTCACAAATTCAAACTTTAGACATTCTAAATTGAATTTGGGATGTCTAAAGTGAAATTTTTTTTTTTTTTCACTTTAGACGTCCCAAATTGAATTTGGGAGGTCTAAAATGGGATTTTAGATATCCCTTTTTCAATTTGGAACGTCTAAAGTAATTTGAAAATTTGCTTACGAGTTGCATTGAATATAAGGGACGCTCATCCCTTATATTAAATATAAGGGATGCTTTCCTTCCTCTCTCTCTCTCTCTTTCTCGCTCCCACAACATTTTTCAATTTCTCTGAGAGTTACAGAGAGAGACCCACATTCTATAGATTCAAAAGGCTTCTTCCTTTGGTGTTCTCGTCATCCTCCCCCCTCTCATCATGCCCTTCGGTACCCCTATCTGCGACAGTAACTCTCTCTTTATCACTTCTCAAATCTAACATGCTTGTTTGTTTATTATTATTATATAATTTCTTCTCTTTTTTCACAATCAGATCTGGTACAGTGCTAGCAAAGTGGTGGAAGTGTGGTGATGCTAAAATAGGAAATTCGGGATACAAAAAGAGAATAGAGAAAGCTAGTGTTTGTGTTCAACAAAACTATTGCAGATGATTCTCGTCTGAGACTTGTGTTTGCTTCCGTAATTGATAACCTCAGTATCTACAAGATATTTGAAATTCAAATGACTTTAGACGTCACTTTTTAAAAAAAGGGACATCTAAAGTGGAGACTTTAGATGTCCCTATTTTAAAAAGGGATGTCTAAAGTCTCTACATAGTGACTTTAGACGTCACTTTTCTCTATTTAGGAGGTCTAAAGTCTTCACTTTAGACATCCCTTTTTCAAAATTGAGATGTTTAAAGTCCCACTTTATACCTTCTTTTTTTAGGGACGTCTTTTCTAAAATATACTACGCCTCTCACATAGATGTCCCCTTATTTTTGGATGTTAAAAGTTCTAAAATAAGGACGTTAAAACCCCTATTTGTAGTAGTGTATGTAGCATTAGATTAGTTTTCAATTTGTAAGTTAGGTAAATTATTTTGGAAATGAATGATAAATATATGAAATAAAAGAGTCTGGATCCTCTTAGAAACGCGCCCCTCAGCGTCTAAATCAGGTCCGTCCAAATAATCCAATAATGATTGTGTTTTAAAAGCAAACAAATAGATAGTCAGGATTAAAAGAAACCAACGGTCTTAATGAGATTCTAAGAGCTTCTGAGAGGATTTTCTTCCGAAATAGAATAGAAAAAGATTTTACATTTATGATCAAAATTCACCTTATTAGACTAGGTCTCACATTTAAAACTGATGAATAATAAAAAGATATACAGTAAGTTGTAAAATTAATGACTTTTGCTTGTATGAAATAATTATATTTGGCGTATTATAAGAAAACGGAATGAATTATTTATCTTTTTATAAGAATGAATTATTTACTTTATATTTGTGTTTGGTCATATGGAAGTGAAAGGACATAATATCCTTAATTTAAAATATATATATATATATATATTAAATTAAAAATATGCATTATAGGTCACTTCAAGCTAAGTTGCATTCCAGCCCAAGGCTCATAAGGTGGGAATGAGCTGAACCAAACGTGCCTGCATTTATTCCTCACTATTATTCTTTTTGCTTTTCATTACAACCAATCCAGATCCTTCAACCATAATTAATAAATTCATTTGTGATAGCTTTAAACTCATTGAAGGATTCAATAAGACATTATTCATATTGAACTGCAACATAAATCCATGACATGATCAATCCATTCCTGAACTGCAGGTGTTATATTCACCTTTTTCCTGGATTTTGGTGTTTAATTATGAATCCATTTCTCTGTGTGGTTTAATATGAAAGACAACTGTTTTATCCCCAAAGTCGCTTTAAATTGCAACACAAACAAACACAATACACTAAACAAAAACAACTGATGTTGCTTCATGAATTCGTTTTCGAGCGAGTTCCTTACAAATTTAAACAAATATAAACAATACAAGTATGGTAAAATAAATAACAATAATGATAATCTCGTACAAATGTTGATTCTTGCTTTACCTTGGTAAGGTCACCGGAGGGCAGCAAACCAGCTGAGCAGAGCGGCACAGGCCAGAGCGAAGAAGCGCTTGCGTTTGAATATAAGAGGGACAAAGTAGTCGGTGACTTCACCGGTGATGAGGCCGCCTCGTCTAACCAAAACCCGGCGGCGGTTGCCGGCGAGGGTGAGCAGCACCAACACGGTGATCCATGCCACCATGGTGGCTCGGAAGGCCACGATCAACCACACCAGTCCCAGAATCAGAGGCAGCAGGGACCATCCAAATTCAGATCTCCCATAAGCAACAAAACAGAACAGAGACAAAGAAAGGAACAGAATAAACGTAATGATGGAGGTCTTCATGGAGAAAGGAGATGGTGGTTCTGGTTTTGGAAGGGGAAAGAAACCTAACGCAGCAGAAAGTGGGGTGGTAGGAAGACAATGATGAAGGAATTTCAGAACATGTGGAGCACATGGGAGAGGCTGCTAAGGTGTGGGCTAGCTATTCACTATTCTAATGCCCACTCTAACAAAAGTCCTGCTATATTTATATTAAGCTTAAATTGCATCCAACGCGCTTAAGTGTTTTTTTATAGCATCCTAGATTATTAAGATTAAGTATAAAATTATATAAAAAAATATTTCAGGATGATAGAAGCAATTATAAAATTACCTGAAAAATTATTTCAGAATTGTATTTTAACCAGTGTTCTCAGACCCGGACCGGACTGGCCGGTGCGGCCTGGGAACAGCCGAACCGGGCATCAGACCGGTCCAGTCCAGTGACCCGGTCCGGTCTGATTTTTTTATTTTTTATTTTTTAAAAAATCAAATTTTTTAATTTTTTTTCTTTAGAATTTTATACTAATAAGTCTAAAATCTCCAATTTCTCACCGGTTTGACCCGGGTTGAGCTCCGATCTGACCCACTGACCCTTAACCCAGTACCCCGACCAGTTTAATACCCAATCCGAGTTTTAATACCTTGATTTTAACCCATTATACCGCCACCATTTTAATTAATGGAACATCTGAAAAATCCAATCACACCTAAACTGGCCTGCCTACCTCGTTCATGTGCCTAGCTTCTTTAGAAAAACAATGGCTAAAAACACTGATTCTAGTTTCATAAAGCAGTGCCTTTAAGTGGCAAAAAGAAAATTCTCAGATTCGATTCAAGCTAAACCTCAGCCGCTTGTTCTCCTTAGTTGGATGTCACATTTTGACATTATAATTCGCCCCATATATGCCCTTCGTTTTCCTTGAACTTTTAACCGTTCACACACCATGACTCTGTTCTAGCCAAAAAATACCGGGTACAAGGGGTTGGAGCCTGTGGGCCCAACCCGCCAGCCTAGCAAAAATGGAGGGCTTGGGCTGGCTAAATTGGCAGGCTGCATTGGCCTGCCTCATTAAACTCGCGGGTTACTGTAGGTTGGCCTATAGGTTGGGTCGCTTAATTTTTTTTTATTTTTGTATTTTTTAAGAAATAAATCTAAATACTCTTATCCCCTAGCTATTTCTTTATATTTTTTATGTGACACTTTTATTTTTATATTATATTTGTTTATTCTACTGTTATTAAATTTAAAAGAGAGGTATTTATATATTTTTATGATGTGAGTATGTGGGAAAAAAAGGAAAATGAGAAAAAAAAAATTAGTTGTTTAACACAAATATATAAAAGAAAAGAAGTATGATATGAGTGGAAGAAAAAGAAAAGGAGTGAGAGTAAAAAAAAAAAAGGAATATAATAATTTTTTTTAAAAAAAAGTAATAGCTCGTCAACCCGCCTTGTTAGGCTCAAGCTAGCAAAAGGGGTGGATTACATCTACCCGACCTGTCCGGCCCTTGAACTAGGCCAATTTCCCGACTATGCCAAGTAGTGATAACCATACAAGATGATAAACTGGTTAAGGCAAGTAGTTTAAGAGCAATCAACTTTACACTCTAAATCTCATATGACCCGCTCCATAACCCAATTATGTTTGACCCAGGTCGAATAATCACAATCTAATCACATTAAAACATATTTATGATGATAGGCAAATCATAATTGGGCGTAACATTTCAAATTTCACATAATCTAATTACATTGAAAAGCATTTATGATGATTGACAAATAATAATTAGGAGTAGCATTTCAAATTTCAAATAACCTAATTACATTGAAACACATTTATGATGATTGGAAAATAATAATTGGGAGTAGCATTTCAAATTTCAAATAACCTAATTACATTGAAATACATTTATGATGATTGGCAAATAATAATTGGGCATATCCTTTCAAAATTTAAACAAATAATAATTTATTACTACCGCAAATAATAATTGCTCTAAAAGGATTAATTTGGAAGGAAGAGGTCATAACATAAATTGAGGAAAGAAAATTACGGCTGAAATCACCAAAATTACCTAAATAATAATACGCTGATGAAATAAGAAAAGAAAAAAAGTATTAAATATGAGGGATACGTCCAATTAACTATTTTAATGGCAATGGGTGATTTTTTTTTTTTAATGGCAATGTTTTCTGCTTGCATCTAATATCCTACCCAAATTACCTAAATAACATTACGCTGATGAAATAAGAAAAGAAAAAAAGTATTAAATATGAGGGATACGTCCAATTAACTATTTTAATGGCAATGGGTGATTTTTTTTTAATGGCACTGTTTTCTGCTACTGCTTGCATCTAATATCCTTTCCCCATTGATAGATAAAGTATGGGGTAGACAATCACAGCATTTAAATTTCAAACAAATAATAATTTCTCAGTATACGACAAATAATAATTGCTCTAATATGAATAATTTGGAAGGAAGAGATCATAAACATAAATTGAGGAAAGGATATTACAGCTAAAATCACCCACATTACCTAAAGGAGCCTAAAGGCTCAGGAAAAAAAAATATAAATCAAAGTTATCCATATTACTTGAAAAAAAATATAATAAACAAAGGGTATTAGATCACTTAAAAAAATGGGACGGATCAATTTAATTGAGAATTAAAATTATGATGTTGGACAATTCACATAAAAACGTTCGAAAATTCATCATATAGAGCACACGTATGATTATATATCTCATCAAAAACCTCGCATCCTCATATACATCAACTCAAGTAATGTCAATCATTACTCATGCTTTGCTCAAGGACGTTGATGATAGCAAGGAAACCTAGAGCATTATTGTTAGGGTACTTAGGAAGTGGACAATGGCAAAGAAGGCCTCACCATTTGATGTCTGGAAAGTCAGTATGATATTAGTCGACAAATAAGTAAGCATCTAATGTAGTTTTCACATTCACCAATTCACTAAGTGAAAATTATGTGTTGCTTATATTTCATCTAACTATTTGCAAACAGGGTGATCAAATTGAGAGTTCAATTGTCTATAGGAGACAAATCCGTAGGTACATTGAGGATTTAAAAGAGGGTGAGGTGTACCAATTTGAGAACTTTGAAGCGTTGGCCAACAATGCTGACTACAAAACATGCTCACATTGTTGGAAGATTACATTTCACGCTAACACATTTTTTCAAAAAACATGAGTTCCAAATCCCTCTTCATGCATTCAACTTTGTCCCAGTCAATAACATCACCAGCGGTGAAGCCACACATGAAGAGTTAATTGGTTAGTATATATTTCTACCATGTTTTTTATTTAAAACGCTTTATTCTAACCTAGACGACAAATTCATCCAGATGTGAAGGGCTACCTCCAAGCATTTGGGAACTTAGTTGATCTAAGGAGAGACTTCGGCACGATGAAGAAATTGGATTTCACAATTGCAAATCATAAGTAACATACTCTCTAGATTTAACACTAATCAATTCACGCTATTAATATCTACTTGCATGTTAGTTCATCATCATAATAATCATATGATAACATGTGCAGTGAAGTACATGTCAACTATCACTATTTGGGGAGGTTGCAGTCAAAGCCTTTGAGAACAAAATGGAATATCTGGATGTGCCAACCTTAGTTGTCTTACAATTTGCTAGGATTACAAAAAAAACAAAAGTATTACATGTATCACACATAATCATATGGACGGCATCAAGATGTTAATACTTGATTTAGACAATAAACCCACCAAGAAGACAACTAATGTGGTTTATAGAGAAATTTTTTAAAATATCATGTAAGATTCATTTTTTGTTAAAAGTTTCTTTCAGTGATATATTTAGTAAAAAAATCAAAATTGTAGTCATTTTACCTTTGCTTTATCAAATTTTATCCCCCTCATAACCTTCCATTTATTAATTTATTGACATTCTTTTGGCACACCAAGGCGTAATAAATTCTCCAAAAAATGTTCCCTCAAAATGTGATATATAAGCATGATTATAATCATCCTTTATGCATTTCTGAGTTGAAAATTTAGTTTTATAGATACATAAATAAATGCATTATAGTCATAAAAAATTAATCCTGCAATGTACCATTAATCAGAATTCACGTTCTCATGCAACGCACGAGGGTTAACACTAGTTGATTCATTAATCTACAAGTATATAAAATATTCATATATGAACCACAAGTAATCCAATACAGTTACTAAATTACAAATTTGGTGGGTTGTTATTTTTCTTAAACTTAAAAAAAGATGGGACTGTTGTGAGGTTTTTGTCCCATCATTGGCAGAGAAAATCAAACAACGAAATTGAGAAAGTGAGTGTTTGGAATGACAATTAATTTTAGGAAATAAGCACTTATTATATAAGTCGAGACAAAACTCCTCTTACATACTTACCTTGTATACCGTGAATCACAAATTATAAGTATTTATTACCCAAAAATAAGCTATCCCAAACAAGCACAAACATACTTGTACAATCGACACCATCTCAGGAGGAAATGATTAGACCTAAACGCACAAACAGATCAGAAACAACACTATAGGAACATGAAGTTGGCATCAGTGAGAAATGCACAATGAGAAATCAAAATAACATTGCGAAAATACCATGATTACTCTGAAAAAAATACAGCTAAATTAGAGCATCCAACAATATAATTTAAGACGGGCAAAATTATCTGTCTGTGAGGTACAAAGGAATCAATAGCAACCAAAGAACAAGTGTCATACTCATGAGAGCATCAGTTAATTTATAGCTGCTCATTAAGGTAAGCCTCTTTGGGATTACTCCTAGGAGATGTGACATATTCCGCAACATTCTCGGAGACGTTCTTCAACCAGGAGGTGCTTCGTGTTAACCACCCCATCGGGGTTTGTTCTTGCATCGCCACCCTGTTTCTTTCTTCCTCGTTTAATTTGTTCACCAACCTTATCCTCATATAATTCTTCACTTCTTCAACTCCTTGCCTCACCACCTCTTTTGGTGGCACTTCCAGAGGATTCTGATCTACGTTCAGTTTCTTCAAATTTTCCAGGCGACCAAATGCATCTGGAAGTGCACTGATCTGGTTGTTGCTAAGATCCAGCTCCTTGAGGTTAATCAGATCGCAGAATGTGGCCGGAAGTTCTTGAAGGTCGGCGAAATTACTGCTCAGGTTCAACACCTCAAGGTTTGTCAATCTTCCAAACGCTCTTGGAAGTCCATTCAGCTCATTGAAATGGGCATCTAGATAGCGCAGAGATGTCATCTCACAAATGGATGAGGGAAGAGACCGAAGTTTGTTCAGATGAATCAACAGCTTCTGTAAGTTCTGTAATTCATACCCAATGTTTGTAGGCAAATACTTGATACTGTTGTAGCCAGCATCCAACTCCACCAATGACCTAATCATTGGTGACACAGAATTAAAACATCCACAACAGAGGATTCTTCTAATCAGAGCAAAAGAATTCATCGCATGTTATATGAAAATAAGTACTCCCCGTGTAATTGATATAAAACATATTTATAGAACTAATCTTCATCTGAAATAATCCCTCCGGATTTTTTAATAAGAGCACAACAAGAGTTAATTGAACATTTAATAAGTTTTTTTTACCCCTTATTAATTATATATATATTGCATAATAAAAAAAGTTATTGATACTTATATTTACTCTATTTCACTTCCTTACTTTTCTCATTATAAATAATGTATACTTGGAACTACAAGTTTATTTCCTTACTTTTCTGCCATCACCATCGTTTTAAAACCCCGGGATACATAAATAAAAACAAAACAGAGTTTGCTAGATAATTTACAGAGAGAGCAGAGCATCTGTTTTTGTCACATATATACCTGCAATGGGAGATGGAGTCAGGAAGGGAGGTGAGTTTGTTTCCGGAGACATTGAGGATTTTCAACTTGTGAAGCAAGCCAATTGAATCCGGAAGTGACTCCAAATGATTTGCAGATAAGTTGAGCTCCTCAAGATTTTGCAATCCCGCTATTGAGTCAGGAATCGCCTGTTATACGTAAATTCGTCAGACAAGTAAACTAAAAGAAACATATCATCAACAACCCTTTGCTTTCATAGGTTTCCTTTTGGTGGATGCGAAAATCAGAATGTGATTCTGTTAATTAAGAATGTTAATACAGGTTAAGCGAAATCTGAAAACGCGTACCGTCAGCTGATTGGTGGAAACATCAAGGGCCAGCAAGCCAGAAATCCGCCAAAAGGCTTCGGGAAGTAATCTCAGGCTGCGATTCGAAAGATCAATTCGCTCGATCCCTTGTCCATAGGCCTTTTGCAGAATCCCAACCACCTCTTCGTTCACCTCCTCTATCTCCGACTTCTCTTCCTCCGGATCTGCGGCGGCGGCGCCTCCGTCCGGCGAGGTGTAAATCGCATCCAGTCTTTTCTCCGCATCCTTGAGCAATTTCTCATACGCATCGTGCATCTCATCCAATTGTATCACTGCTTTGTACACTCGCTTCTCATTCTCTGCCAATTTTCTGACCTCCTTCTCTTTCTCCGCCTGCTGACTCCGCCATTGCTGGTTGTCCAGATGAGGAGGCCTCGGCGAGAGCACAATCTCCTCCAGCTGTCTGGACAAATGGGCGTCCAAGTCAGCGAGCTTGGCCTTGGCATTGTCGACGGATTCATGGTCGGGTCGTTCGCCAAGAACCCGGAGCATGGATCGGGTCTGAGCAATGTCGTAGATGGTGCGGGTAATGGAAGCCAACAGTTTCGGGTCAGTGATGTGGGGCATCTGGGCAATTAGCTCAGGATCTTTGATACCGGAAGACGATGGCGAAGACCGATCGGACGGCGGAGGGAGGCGGGGCTGTTCGATATCGTAGAGCTCAGAATTGAAAGCGGCGGTGGCAGAGAAAGAAGGGAGGCGGGACATGAAGGAGGAGAGAAGAGGGAAGTTTCCAGGGCTGGGATCCATGGCTGATGAATGATTGATGGTGGTGACGGCGGCTAGGTCGGGGACTTTGAGGCGTGAGCGATGAACGATGACCAGTGTTGTGAATGTATGGCTTTGAGAATATCGGTGTCTGGTGTATGTTACGATGATCAGGTGGGCATAGGGAAAGCTTGGCTCCAAAGCTGTGAGCAACTCGCGCGACGATTCTTCTAACTGATAACCGAATTTCATGCAACCACCCTTCCACGTGTCACTTTGATCCTAACCCTCTTGTTAGAGTTACAACTGTCATCCTCTCTTGTCTTTCCAAATAGCCTCTCACAATAACACTTTCTAAAGAAAAACGTCGCCAATTTTAATTCTATTTATAAATAATTTTCTTCTTGATTATGTAAGACGAATTAGTAGTTAAAAATAATAAGTGTGTCAAAAATATTATATTTTTTACATATATGTCCCTATTTATGAGAAGAGTATTTGAGAGATAATGGATAAAAAGTAAGGAGAATTGCCCAAAAATACCTTTGGGGTAAATTAATTACTGATTGCTACCAAGCGTACAAGTGATTTTCCGTTTTGTGCAAACCATCTTCCGTGTGTGCAAGAATCTTTCATATAAATGTGCAAACAATCTTTCATTATGTGCAAAATATCTTCCGTTGTAGCAAAAAGGTATTTATCAGCAATTTTCCTTACAAAATATGAGAGATAACCGGATAAAGTAATAAAGGTAGAATAGGAAAAAGAATATTACATTTTCAGACATAAAGTGAAAGTTGCTTATAAAAAAGACCAACCTCATAAAAGAGAAAGTTGTTTATAAATAAAACCGGATAAAGTAAATTGTAACTTTTATATAGAATCATTGATTAATACTAATACTGATTTTTAGATAGATTTTCATTGATTGATAATAATAACAATAACAATAAAAACAGCAGTAGTAACTATAACAACAATAATACTTCTTTCAGTCCATAATATAGGGCACCTCTAGAAAAATTATATGGTCCAGAATATAAGTTACATTCACTTTAATTAATGCTTCTTTTCCTATTTTTCCCCTATGATTAATACTGATTTTTCAACTTTATCCATCCCACTCATTATATCACCTCTCTCTAAAATAACATTCTTAATACAATTAAACGCATTTCTTAAGAAGGGTAAAAGTGGAAAAAATATATATTTTAGGATATATTAAATGACTTAACTGTTATTTCTTATTTCCCGTGATATAGTTTAAGTGCCATATATTGTGGATCGGAGGGAGTAGTAATCCCCTCAATCCTTAAAGCTCCTTTGAGTCCTTAATATAAGATATATTTGAGGGTTGATCTTGCTCGTAAATATAAGATAAAGTTTTTATATTTGTCAATAATTTTCTAATTTACCCCTATTAATTCTCTTTCAACAGTAATTAGTGTGTGTTTGGTTGGGTTTATATTTGGACAATAAGTCCTTATTACGCAAACTGAGATAAAACTCCTCTCACATACCTACCTCGTATACCTTGAATCATAATTTATAAGCACTTATTGCCTAAAAATAAGCAATTCCAAACTAACACTTAAAGAGGAGAGGGGAGGAAGGAATTAAAAAAAGTGATTAAGATATTTTACAGAACTTACCTTCATTTCCTTATATCCAATCCAACCAGTTCCCAGTCAAAAAGTGCCACAGGGATGTATTAAATGAATAAGGCTCATTTGACGTCTTTAGTCTCCATCTCCGTCTCTGCTCAAGACCCCAACTCAGATGCACCACAAATGTGACGCGATTCTCTTGTTCTCAACCCCTCCCCCCTCTGTTCATCGGGTCTCTATTATCCAATCTTGTGGCCCCTCTAAAGTTGTACTCCTTTGGACTTTGAATCTAAAATTGTTGAATATGGGCCACTAACCATACGGATGCCGTTGAGAGATACTCTAGAGCAGCAATAAAGCGCGTTATAGCCGCAAGTCATAAATCAAAACAAGCCTACAGATTCCATTCGATGTGCCGCTGATGCAATAGAGCGCAATATCAATGGTGATTATCACAGTGAGATGCATGGCCGACACCATCTTCAACAGCTGCTTCGGCCTCTTCAACCCTATCTTCATATTGGAATGAGACTCTCCACCATTATCCCTTCTATACCTGCGATGTACGCCTCCGACAATACCTCCCCCACCTTCTTCCTCGTTGCCGAACACTCACCCGCTCACTCAAGCTCTGAAAACGTAATGCTCAGATTCAGATGAGGTGTTGGGTTGTTGTTGGTAGTATTCAGGGGATGTAGTTCGGTAGGGTGGCGTAACACTGAAGAGTAAATATGAGTCCAGTCTCCAAAGCCATAATTTTCTTTTGGGCTGTTAAAGAAAATTCAGGAAGCCATGGTTCTCGTGTTTGGGACTTCATGGAGATGGAAAAAATAACAGTGTTAAGAATTATTTTTTTAATGAAACCATGAGGCACTTTTTGATTGGGAACTGGTTGGACTGGATATAAGGAACTGAAGGTAAGTTTTGTCCTTTTAGTAAATACATATCATATCAACTAACTTAACCAACTTCCTTAATCTAATTAAAATTGGTAAATATGTTTTATATTAGGGAAAATCCTTTTAAAAGACAGTTTAATTCCTCAAATTTTAAATTGAGTGATCGAATTCAACATATCCTAAATCAAGTTAAATGACTTAAAACGGAATTTCAAAATTCGACAAGTTTACTTTAGTATCCTTATTCTGATTATCTCTTCGGATCACACTGCCTCTTTCTTTCCATCCACCATTTGCTTCCTGTTCTCTTTGCATCTCGCTCTTCTCCTCGTCACGCCTCTATATGCTGACAATTTCTTCCGCTTCTCGATTCTCTGTCATAACTTGTACTCTTCTCAAGAGCCTCTTTGTCGATTGATAATGTATTTGTTCGATGCATAGCAAGCAGCAATCTTTTACTAAAATGATATTTTCAGGGTTATCTTCTATCATTGCTACAAATTCTCTTCCACTCTTTTTGGGCTTAGCGATATTGCTATGCCCAGAATATTTCAGTGATATACGTGATGATCTGCCTTTAGTGAAAAACCATTGGAGGAATTAAATTCATTTGGATAAGAAAATAAATTATCGTCTCTTGCCAATGGATAAAACTCATTTGGGCTAGACCATTTTTACTTTTTTTGATTTTTTGTAGACCACATTTTGAATGAAAGGATTCTGTAAGAGCATAGCAGAGTAGGAGAGGGATGATAAAGAGTAGTATAGATGGTCGTTGTACAGGTGCGAGGAGGAGGAGGAAGAGGGTGAGAAGTAATCGCGATCAGCGAGCAAACTTTGAAGGATAAAAAATGGTGGATGGGAAGAAAGAGACAATTATTAAAAGAGAGAATTAAAGGGTATTAAAGTTAGATTATCGAATTTTAAAATTTTATTTTAGGTCATATGACTTGATTTAAGATATGTTGAATTCAATGACCTAATTTATAATTTAGGTAATTGAGTTGTCTTTTAAAGGGATTTTCCCTAAATATAAATACCTTGTATTGAAGATGATAATTTTTTAAAAAGATTTTCATTCCTTAACTCAGTTATTACTTCAATTCTATCTACCAACTTCAAAACAAGTTGAACCATTATTACTAAATACTTGGTGACAAAACAAACCATTACTAAGAAAATTAGATTTTTTTTTTGGCCCTTATAATAAGCTGAATTTAAAAAAAGAAAATAAAAACTCATTGTATTCATTGGTTCCAATCATTCTGTGATGGGGTGAAAGAGGCGATGTGATTCAATATAGAAGTTCAATTGAGTAGATTTTGCCCGTGGTTCATCCCATCGTTAATGTTCAGTGATTTGATTTAAAATGGCTCCAAAACTATCAAGAGCGTCACTATAACTGAACAGAATGCCAGAAATGAGGATACATTTTTGTTGTGCACAGAAAATAAAAGAAAACAGTCAGTCGCCTAGCTAACGGCTTGTGCAGAATGAATGCTAGCTTGAGGCTTCAATGGAGCTATCCTTCTGAGACATGAACAAAACCTCTTTTTGAAGCATTTCAAATATTTCCTTCAATCGATTTGTGAACTTAGCAGTTATGTTTTGATTGATCCTTTGCTGAAACTTGGAGCTTTTAAGCCACATTATCTTTATGTAAGCTTCACACTTGCAAGCACAGTCATCCACCCCAGATTTCTCAATCTGGTATCTGAAATGAATCTGCAGGCAGGGACAAAAGGGGAAAAAAAACAATCAGGAAGTAAAAAACCATATTTTGGAACAAAATGAACTAAATATTTGGGGACCAAAACAGTCATGATGAGACACATACACGAAAGTGATCAGCAAACGGAACACCATGAAGGGCCATGACTTCGTTCACAATCCAGCCTTCAGAGCTTTCAATGGGGGACCTTTTGTTGTGTGCATGTGACTTCGCCACCGAAAACTGATACCTGGCGATTGAATTTGTAAGAAACTCGCCTTTCAAATACATCAGGTTTTGCAGATTCCCAAGAGGTTGTCCCATAATTGATACATCCAGTTCGATGCATAATCCTATGCTCCAAGTTTCCTCCATCAAACAGTTCCATCAACGATCTCATCTACAAGAGTAACATGCACAATAAAGTCAAACCTGGCCCATCTCTAAAAGTCGAGGCTAACATGGTTACATGTTTATTCATGATTGGCTTGATTTGGTCAACTTAAGGATTTTGTGAGCAAACAAACCAAAGATACCTGACAGCCTCCTTCAGGCTAAATTAACTGGCTTAAATCAGGAGGAATCAGTCAATTTTTCAGATAGCAATAAAACCTTTCAGTGCTGATTCAAAAGGCAGGAAAACTTCCAAGTGCAACGATGCTTAAGTTCAACTATTAGAAATAAGGTGAACATAAATATTATTTCTGGTCTCTAACCAACTTGTCTTTAGTTCAATCCATGAAATCACATGAAAAATGTTAGTTTTGTCTGTGAGACTAGCAACCACTAACTTACCTTGACTGGAAATTCTGCAGAGTAAATCTTGGACATCTTTGATTCCTCATCCAGCATAGATCCAGAGTCATTAGGAATTACAAGGCCTTCTTCTTGATCCTCCTGCTCTTCTGCAAGATGAGCTTTCAGATCAGGGCTCAGTGTTCTTGTTCTCCACAAGCCCTTTATTGTCCTAGTTTAAAACAAGGAGTTCTTCTGTCAGGTAGTAGCAGAAAATTTCATTGATTCTGTGGATCATAATGAGAAACTAAACATGAACTATCACACTACCTGCAGGCTGTACCGAATGAGACAAATGACTGAAAATAAAACCTAAGCCTGCCTTCCTCATCCTGAGTTTTTGCACCATGCCTAGCATCAAGACCTCGATCCTTTTGCAGAATTATGACCAGTGTAGGGCTGCCTATTGACACCACCGAAGGAGGGAGCACTTGGACGTCTTCAATGTCTTCCCAGAGGAAGAAAAATTTGGTTTTCTGCCCAAAAAAGTTGGCATAGAAACCCAGAATTCTTGCTGAGAGAAAAAGCCGACCCTGCAAGCAAGAGGCGTTATATGTTAAGGATCTTTATGCCATATTGCTATCTTTAAGCACTAATACAGTATGTAAAGTTTTGAACAAACATATCAACCATATGCAGCACCTGTAAAAGCAATCTTCTCTTCAGGTAGCACGTGAAATCACTGATTAGAAATTCTTCTGGAGGCAATGCAAACAATTTCTGGAATGTCGAATTTCTTTGAGGGGATCGAAGATTCAGCTGCCATCCACTTGTTAATGGTTAGATATACAGTTCCAAAACAGAATAGAGAACAAGTTGGTAGTATAACTTTTCATTTTTACAACAGTCAGTAGCGTTTAACGTTAAGGCCAGTAGAAAGAAACATTATTACAAAACATTTTTAACCATGATAGCATACTAATTCTCAGAGAAGCATGTAAAGGGCAAATTGGCAAATCAGATATCCAGTTCTTAGTGTCTTACCCTTTTGCCTACTTCCTTTCCCTTCTTTATCAAATAACCCCTAATTGTTTCAACTCCTTTATTATTGTCCAGAAATATTCTCAAATGCAACTTCGATAGGGAAGACTGGGCAAGCTTTCCTTCTAGGGAAACCCACATGTCTGCCAATTCAGTAGATGTGTGCTTCAAGAAATTGATTTCAGCATGTCCAAGGGAAACATCCTGATCAAATGGACCATCAAAATCAAACAATTCCACCTCTAAAACTGATGGCGGTTCTTCCATCGCGTCAAACTCTAATATTTCTGCATATTTGTCAAAATATTACGAGTAAACATACATCCATGTAAAAGATATATCAATGCAAATAAGTACCAAATTAAATTAAAAAACACACCATTCCATTGAGGAGCTCTTGTTTGAAGCTTGACAGAGCTTGACCTTGTTTTTCCATTGCAGGTGAAAACCACATAAGGGTCTGATAACCCTGATGACTCTAAGGATGCCAGATCAACTCCCTCAATTAAGGCCACAGTTAGAACCCATCCATCCCCATTGGCTTTCAGACCATGATCACTTCCTGTCAAAACGGACGGGGACTCTTAATTGAACCCTAAGATGAAGTCTAAACCAAAATAGCAAGTATGTTCTCAAAATGAAATTCAAATGATGGTTGGGGTAAGTTTTCAGCTTATGAGCACATTATACCTACCCATTTGAAATCTAGCTTGTAAAAAGTGGAAAAGCATGTGGTAGACACGCTGCAGCTGGATGACTAAAATCCCACTTGTAATGAGCTCACCAAAACTGTCTGGCAATTCTAGGCCTTTAAATTCCAAGCCCCGGCTTTCGGTTGGACCACAGCGGAAGATATGCACCGACACATATATAAACATGACAATGGTGGAAACTACTGTAAAATTCCAAAAATATTTAATTGCTAGCCGCCAATTGGACGGATGTTCTGTTTGCATAGTTGCCAAGACCTGCTGTTTGTTTGATAAATCTAAGGTATCTAGCTTCTTAAACTTCAGAGCAAGTAGGTTGGAGAACTGATCAAAACTATCCTTCAGTCCCTGCCGAGCACCGCCTTCTATCATACCTTTCATCATTGTGCTTTGCGTGAAGACAATGCCCCAAGACAACACAAGATGAGAGCATTCATCTGCAGATTGCTCTTTTTCAGGCATTATCTTGTAAAGCAATTCAATCTTAAATGAATTCCCATATGGGACCTCAGGTGTGCTTACATTAACAAGTATAGCAAATTCCTCTTTACTCGCCCTAACATAAGTTTGCTCCTCGGTGGCTTTAACCGCCTTAACTAACCTCGTGGCAGCTTTTGTATAGGACACAATTCGTGTTAAGCAAGACATATCTCCAGATTTCCATGTCCAGGGCCCTTCTTGAACATTTGTTGTTCCTTGCAGTTCAGCCAACTCTCTCCTGAACTGTGAATTGGGCGCAAAAAGAAATGTATTGAGATCATGGGTAGACACTACATAAATCTGATCTACTAGGATACCACCAGCCAGATTTTCAGGCATTTCTAGTTTATGATCTCTTGACTCCATTGATGAAATGGCTTCTTCAAAGCCGCAAGGAGATGGATCATCACGAACAATTTCTTCATTATCAGATAATGAATTGGATGGTTCTGAAGAATCATCACCCTTTGAACTTTCTTCTTTCTTATTGAAAACTCTGTCCAAACGATTAGCATATTTAGCAACAACCTTCATCAACTGTTTCCCTTCAGGCATTTTATAGCGAGGAACTTTGGGGATAAAAAAGTCCTGAGATGAAATGCGTGGACCTGCCGTGTCTTTAGGGTCCTCCACAGCAATATTGGAACTTGGAGATTGCATGTGATTGAGGAAAGAAGCGTGCCCTTTACCACGAAGAGAAATAGTAAGGAGAATTTTCCCTGATTATACAAGTAAATATTAAATATTAGTTATACCTTAACAATGGAGTAATGAACTGCAAAGAACAGAGCAGAATGAAAATATAATCATAAGAGAACGCAAAAGAGCAGCAGCAGCAGTATATAGACCATCCTTTAGACACATTACATTATAGCTTTTCCATTTCAAATCCTATGCAAATACTATTAATCTTCAGGTTAACTGGAATAAGTAAAATAGAGTAACGAGAAAGAACAAAGAAGCGAACTTGGAGGCCATATAAAAATAATAAGCCAGTTACTCGAAACCCAGTGCATGAAAGACCGATTGTCGTCCAAGTACACAATTTCCAATACTCCTGCGATTGTTTATAGAAAAATGTGACAAATTCATAAATAAGCTAAGTGCATGTTTATCTGTAAATTTCAGAATAAAATATTAGAAAACAAGCATATACACATCCTTCCATTACACATTCTAAAACATATCTAAAACAGTATCATTCTAAATTTCTAATCGAAAACTTGTTGGATGAGCTCATTGATAAAAATGACCCAGAAATGCAATCTCACGCAGATTAATTTCAAGAATAGAACAGAGAAACAAATTTAACAAACCACAGTATATATTGACAAATTTCCCAGTCTTGGGACATTCAAGAGAGAACCATTCAGGCGGCAAGATTTGCTTATCCTCAGAGGCAACTGAGCCTACCGGAATCCGTACCTCGCCCAACAAATCGAGACCACCATTGACGACTACGGATTCATCGTTATGATTGAGAACAGAAACAACAAGCTCGTCGTGTGCTGCGTCAAGAACCCTGAAAACGAACTCTTCGTACCAAACAGGGTTGGAGGTGTGCCTCAATATCCGAGTCTTGGACTTGAACTTGCCAAGTTTAAGTTTCACGTAGGAATTCTTCACGGGCAAGTCTTTAGCTTCTAAAACACAAACGTAAAGCCTCAACATTGAAATTAAAAAAATGTCGCCTAAACAAGCTGCAAAGCATGGAATAATGCTAAAAGGGGGAAAAGGGTTTCAATGGGGGCTTACTGATAAAGCAAGGGGGGCGTGAGAAAACGTGGGAGTGGAAGGAGAAGGACACGAAGAGAGGCGGTTTTAAGGGTCAAAGAAATGTGGGTGCATCGTAACTTGTGTAAAGATATGATTTTGCTCGTGGTTTACTAATTAGAACGTCAGCTTTTGATGTTTGAATGCGCTTAAAACCGAGCCTTTTTCTTGAAACGCGGTCGACAATCGTGGAGCTTGTAGGTTGTGTGTTGCGGTGCCAAGCGGTTTAAGGAAAAAGAAACGAGTGTAGACTTTTCTTTTACTTTACTTGCTTCATTCACTCTATTCTATATTTGCATGTTATCCAGAAGGAGTAAAAGAAGAACTTGCAGAAGATGAAAGACTTCCAAGAATTAGAAAAAGAATGGTAGAACTGGAAGCTTACCCTAGCAAGATTTTAATGCCTCCGAGTCTCAGAGCATGACAAGTCATTTGAAATTTCAAGATTTTAATATTATATTCCTCCTCTCTTGGGAGTATAAGAATTACATCACTAATTCATGGATATTAATTGCCTTTGGATTAGCCGTGAACAGTGTGATTTTAGATGATGGTGATTTTTACAAGTAACCCTCATTAAAAGTGACACTGATTAATCATAATTTTTATTTGGATATTTTTTTTATAAGTGACTTTAAGGATTTTGATTGTGTTTTTTAGTAAAATCACCTATGCATGTATAATTAACAGAAAGGAATGAATTTAAAAAAGTTGTTTATATTTTCATGATTAGATTAAATTTAGTAATGATGACCCTTAAATATGTAATAATAATTATTAAATATGATTTAATAAATGACATAAAAATTTAAATATTACTTTTATTCTATGAATGTTATCGTTTAAAATAATTTAAAATTTTATGTTAAATAATAGGAAACATAATATTTAAAGTAATATTATTTGAACAACTTTGATTGAAAAATAATGGGTAAACTATGTGGAGCAAATATTTGTGAGAGAACTTTGTTGTAAAATATAAGTGTTTGAGTGGGTGTGTCAAAGAAGCTAGTCCAACATTGCTTGGGAGTAAGAGGTCACAAGCCTATATATATTACTTTACTAATTTGGGCTTGTAAAGAGGCCTAGAGGGGTGGTGGGCTCACATGCACACAACAACGGGCCACCGGAAGGTAAACGTAGTTGAAATCCGGCGATTTCCCCTCCTGCGCATAAATAAATACGTGGTATTGGCACTTTTTGGGGTTTATTTTTAGATAATAGAAATAATATTAATTTCGGCTTACCAAAAAGTCACTATATTTTGGGGTTCGTGAATAAATACATGGTACTGGCACTTTTTGGGGTTTATTTTTAGATAATAGAAATAATATTAATTTTGGCTTGCCAAAAAGTCACTATATTTTGGGGTTCGTGACCCTCCGTGACTGGAAATTGCTAACGGCCCGACGAGAGACCTTCCCGTTCAGACACAGGCGGGGTGCTCAGTGCATCACAATCTCATCTCCTCTCCTCTGTTCAACGTTTTTTGACTGCCGTTGCCATTACCATTACCTTCCGTCAGTTTTGTTGCCTTGATATATTTAAAAAGGTCTGTTTAATCCTGATTATATATATATATATCCCTCCTAATTATGTGTATTGTAACTATTCTTGGTAAAAGCTTCCTCCCAATTGAAATACTTAGGTGGAGAAAATTATAAATTGAGAAGATAAAGTAGACTAAAATCTTATATTTATTATTAATTATCTAATGGTTTATATAAGTTCGAAGGCAGAAGTGAATTATGGCTACTCAACTCACGACCTCTTACGCAGCACAAAAAGAGAGAGTGGAAAAAAACTCCATAAATGACAACATGGGCCCCACTATAAAATAAAACTTACCATCTACCACCGTTAAATATGCATATGCACAGTTTCACCTCTTCGAAGGGAATTATTTACAGCAGAAAGAATAGTTGCACAGATTAAGTCCATAGTGGTCAACACGTTGCACATTTTCACCACTTTTAAATCTCTTCTGCCATAAATTGGCAAGTTTCTTGTACACTCACAGAGTAGCTATTTTCACTTGTACAGTTACAACTCACTTATGAATGAAACTCCCTTTCCATTCAAAAAAAAAAAAAACAAAATGCATATGTAAAAAGAGTGTAGTCACCACTGCAAAAAATAATTGTCCTTCCATTTTTACTCATATTTTAAATATTTATGGGTATTTTTTTACCTCTAAAATATATATGATGCTAAATGTATTTTGGTTAAAAATTTATGGGTATTTTTGCAATTTCATCCTATTAAAAATTTACAATTCCTAATCTATCTTCCTTGTTTCTAGTTTGAACAATCTTTTAATCAATTAGTTCTGGCAAAAAAAAAATTATTAATTAATAATTATTACAATATTTTTTCCCGTAAAAAAAGTACTATAATATTTCAAAATGATTTAAAACTAATAAGAAAATATGAATATAATATCATCTCGTGAGATCGGCTCCCATCCTTTTCTTTAAAGAAAAGGATGGTCATTTTCTTTTTATCAACCGTCGAATTAAAATTTTAACGGTCCAGATTTAAAATATTATTTTAATAATATATTATTAAAATAATATTTTTATAATATATTAAATATGAACCGTTGAGATCTTAATCCGACGGCTGATAGAAAGAAAAGGACCATCCTTTTCTCTAAAAAAAAGGATGGGAGCCAAATCCGTTTATAACGGGATTGACTCATAACTATAAGAGCGTGAGTTTAAATCCTATCATTGTGCGATCTGTAATTACCCGGTAAGCGTTCTTTGGCCACCGGGGGTAGTCGAAGAGTTGAGTGGGGGAAGCAAGTAGCAACTAAGAAGGAAGGACCGCGGTCTGAGTCTGAAACAAGAGAAGCTGTAATTCACAAAATGTATACAACGCCGTTCCCACCGCCGACAAAGACGATTCCCACGTCGTTTCTACTTCCACCTCACTGGCCTCATCCCCATAACAGAGAACTCCTCGCTATGGAAGAGTCTGATTTTGAATAAAAGGTATTCTATATCAACCCCCATTCTTCTCCCCATTTAACGAAGAACAAGAGTTTTCCCCCCTGGTCGATTTACCTATCTTCCATACCTGTATTCTATTCCAATGGCCGTAGGTTGTTTAGGTCAGACGTTCAAAATCATGTGAGAAATGGTCAACTGCTGGTACTTCTATGTGGTGATAAGTTGATCTAAGCGCTTCAACTGTCCCATAAATGATGCTTAGATTTATTACATAGCTTAATTTGGCGAATGGCGATTCCTGGCCTGAAACAGACTAATTTGCCATGGATTGCTGTATTCCATCAACTTCTGCATTGTCCCATAGCAGACAGATCCTCTGAGTAATTAAATTAGCTTGTAATTTACTAGCATGCGATCTTCATGAGTGATCACACTTCACGCCTCCTTATTTCGTCGTCTTTGGGACTACTGTCTTATTTTTCACAAGCTATGAGGAGATCTGTATACAATAATGAGTAAAACTTATGATGCTCTGTCTGGTTCCTTGGGATCCTTGCGAATTTTAAAAGGGATTAGCAAAGTCATAAACACTACTACAATAGAGAGATTTAACAACACTTATTTTACAGAATATTATGACGCTTAAAAAGTGTTAAAGTTTTCAACGTCATTAAAAACACCTATGGCACTTTTTGAATTTATGGAAACGCCATAGATTATTTTTTGGATTTATGTCTTTAAATAAACACCTATAACACTTTTTGTGGGGTGGTTCTAGTTTGCCTCCTTTCCTTTGACATTTCTAGTTTAAGTGCCAAAGGAGGCCAACCACCTCCTTTGGCACTTAATCAACAAGCGTCAAAGAAGGTCATAAGACTAACCTTCTTTTATTAAATAATTTTGCATAGTTGTTTCTTTTTCCTAGTGAAATATTCTATATTTATTGTTCAAATTTACAACAATTTATACATATAATTCACAGTAAAATGAAATAACTTAAAACAAAAAACTAATTAATTTATAAAATCTAATAAATGTATTTAATTACAACAATTGTAATGTACAACTAATTTAAGTGAATAAACAACATAAGAATAGACAAGAAATAACATACGTACATAAATATTAGCTAATTGTTTGACCATATATTCGTATCATTCCTCAATGATTTCATCAACTTGTTGGTCAGTCAACTGGGTAAAGCGTTGATCTTTATAATACTAAATAAATAATTATGCACATAACGAATTAAAATCACTAAAAATTAATTAGCTTAGACACCGTCAATTAAATTTAAAACATACGGACTAAAGTTTTTGTATAAAAAAAAAGACTTATATTCTATGGAACTTTTATAGGAGGCTGAAACAAGAAGGAAAAAAAACAAGTGGGAGACCAAGCTTTGTACTACAACGGAAGTGGAGACTGAAGGGAGACAAGATGGTGGACCAATCGAGTTCTGAGAAATGGAAAGCTAAAGGGCGCACGAGAAGACGATAATAGCGGGCTTGTGAAATTTTTTAAAATACCTTTTATGGTGGGCTTATGACATTTTTAAAGTAAAGCACACCATACAAGGCATTTTTTTTAAAAACAAAGGGAAGCTTTGGCACTTACACAGCAAGTGTCATTGCTTCTCTTTATTTACTATGGCCATCATAAATTGAAATAAAATACGTAATAATTAATAATAATAGGCCTCACCACTCAATTTTTTTCCCGATTCCTTATGCCATACCACTTTGGCCTATTTATAAGTCCTTTTTTTTACAAAAAAATGGTCCTATTTATAAGTCAAATTTCAGATTAGTTAGTAGAATTGTGACAACTTTGCCCATATTTAATGCTAGTTGACTCCTGGAAGTCTGGAACCACCACGTCTCCCTCCCCCCACTTTTTCATTTCCCATGCATCCTATCCGAGTGACTCTTGCATGCATCCATCACCACTCCGCTTTGATTACCACTTCGTCTCTCTCCCCTACTTTTTCATTTCCGATGCATCCTATTCAAGTGACTCTTCCACGCCTCTATCACCACACCGCTTTGATTACCACTTCTCAGAATTTACTCGTCTTCTCCATGGCTTTCTCGATAAGAAAGGAGGAGTCCATTACAAGAGAAGAACTATATAGCTGGGTTGTGATGGATTCAGTAGACGGTGGTGATTCCGATATGCCGTCTGATCTACAGAAATTAGGAGACGTGAAACAAGTGAACTGCAGTTCTGTTCTACCATATGATTTGAATAGTGACCTCTTTTATTTAGTTGTTGAAGATTCATTTAAGCGTGAAGAGGGGTGTGTTTGTCAGATTGACTTGAACCAACTACCAGAGGAGGAGGAAGTTCGGTCGATGATGACAAGCATGGTTGATGGTTCTCATGAAAATTTTTTGCTCAGGAAAGATGGTTGCGAAATCAATCTTAACAAATTTCTAGAAGAAGAATGTTATAGTGAGGATAGCAATCAAGAGAAAGGACGAAAGCAATTCATAAGGTCAATGTTGAAACTTTATTTTCCTGATTTTTATTGAGTGTATACCTCTGCTAGGATTATAATGAAGTAAATTGGTCGATGGTTATGGTTTTTGGATGTCAGGTATTTAGGTCAGGTGATGTTATCAATATCATTGAGTGTACACCTATGACAGTTTTTGGCCGTTTGGTTTTTGGGTTAGTTGATGTTGTTGTGATGGTTTTCCAATAGCAACTATAATGAAATGATTGAGCTTTTCTTGTTTGAAGATTTTAATATCAACTGGAGTTTTCTTGTTTGAAGAAAACTCTAGAGCTTTTGATAACTATTATCATAACCCACTTTGATTCACCAACAATTTTATAATATATATTTCACATCATCAAATAGGAGATGTATTAAGTTGAACAACTCGTCAGTTCCCAACTTTAAAATTAGCAACCCCACTAGTCTAGCAATATCATGTATTTTACAAATATTGCTTGAAGAAATAAACCATACCTAATAAAACAATTTTCATAAAAAAGTAGTAGGAAAAAATAGTCTTTAGTCTCACAATACATTATCATCCATCAACTATTTCTCCTAAGTGTGCCAACACTTCTTGTACTATGGATGCATCACACTCACACTCCAATTGACTTGGGAGTTCACCTTCTCTTTGCACCATATTTGAGGACCAATGAGGAGGCTTATACTTATTTGAGCCTCTAGCCTTCATAATTTCCATCATAGTTGCTTGCAAAATTAGGAATATTTTGTCTGTTTGGAAAGAAAAGAGCCTTTCATAAGAATTTGTAATCGCAACAATGAGCTCTTTCATACTTTTGAGTGATTCTTTATGTTGTAATGCTTGAATTGCATTAAAGTAACCAAGATCTAGCACATTTAAGTTTGGAGAGTTTAGGGGTTCAGACATTAAGTGAATGTCAAGTATGCATTCACAAATAACCAAACGAAACTCTTCATCATTGTCATTTAGGTGGCATGGAGCATTATCTTGTTGAATGAAAATTGTTTCTGCTATAGCATCACTTGGCCCCTTAACTTTTATTGCAAGTAATACCTTGTTGCATAGAAATTTTCTGCATACTTCTTTATTAATTGAAAAAACTTTCTTTGCTACCAAAGTACCCGTATCTCTATTAACACTCCTTCTCTTTGTTGGCTCATAAGTTACCAACAGGAAGACATCAATCTTTCCAGAAAAGCTTTTGTTTCCTTCATCATCAAATCTTGGTCTAACCAATGCAACTAAGAACATTATTTTGCCAATGTAGTTCTTATTTTTACATGTCCTATGCGAGTCCTCCTCATTCGCTCCCAAGTAATATTTGTCCTTCATTTTGGTTATGTAAAACCATTTTTCATCTATATGTATGATGTTATGCATTGATTTAAAAGTAGGACATTGTGGTATGCTATGATCTTCTAGCATAGATAAGCAAAACTTCAACCGAGATATCTAGTTTTCATCTTTTAGAAAGGGCTTGGGCTTGATTGTATTGGTGCGACATTGTATCACGTTGGCCTTCATCAATCTTATAAGTGATGTTTTGTTTATCTGTAATGCAAATGATAGAGACTTAAGTGTGGTTCTTTGTCGAATAGGGACCTCACGTAAGCGTTCCTCATCCAATTGAACTCTCTTTCGTCCATAATTTTTTGTCTTCCTATGTGATGCTTCATTTGTTTCCTTCATTCTATACCAAATTCGCTTAACAGTTTTTGTGCAAAATTGAGAACATTGAAGCCACCTTATCCAATGTCCCTTGCTTTACATTCCCATTTGATGAGATAGAGTTGGCCAAGATATTACTTATTATTCGCCTATCTTCATTTGTTAAACATTTTCTTTGCTTTGTTGGTGGTTGGCTTGAAGTTCCATCTTCATATTCTCATGTTTCTATTTATAGCAAAACACAACAAAATAATACATGCATTGAAATGATAGTACGTAATGAACTATGTAAAGTACGTTATACTTATATACATGATTGCATGATATCATTTTTATATGTTGACAATGACAAAATCAAATCAAACTAGTACAAAATATCTATAAAGAATTCAGTTGGTTCTTCACTATTCAGAAGCTAAATGGAAGAAATTGAGGTACATATATTACATTATTTTAATAATATAGTTGAATATATTTTTTCCTTTTAGCTTTTTCTCTGTTCTTCTAGTAAGTTAATCATTGGCAAAAATATTGTTTCTAACAACAGCATTACTGCTTACTGTCTCATACCTTAAAGGTTGCTCTACTAGGCAAACAGATAGGCCCATTGGTACTTTATTATACAATTTCCATACTTGCTTTCTAGCTTCCTTTACACATGACTTATGCTTTCTTTCCATAATATTACAAAGATATGTTTTTTCCTTTAATATTGAGATGTATCATACCTCTTTTCGAAGGATTGAAGTCATCTGATGTAGTTTCTCCTGTCTATGTCCCGCTGTTCCATTCTTCCCCAAACTCCACATCTCTGTCTACACCATTGTCAAACAAGAATTCATCTTCCACAGTTGTGTTCAAGTCTATTTCATCTTGGTCACTGAAAGCAATCAGATCATTTTTGCAGTAGCAATCCAAGGATCGATTTTTGATGACACTATTGGTTGGAACTTCATCCAAGTGTAGGCTATGTGGCATGGTATAATGCCCCAAATTTTGATTAAGGGCTAATGATGGTTATTGTGGATAATTTGTGAAGTTAAATATGAATTATTATGTGTTTTGTGGCAATTTTAATTAATATGCCAAATTAGGAAATTTTTGAGTAATTAGTTAATGATTAAGGGATAAATTAATTACTAACTAAGAGAAAAATGAGAAGTGTGATTAAATGGCTAATGGAAGGATTAAAGTGATTAATTGGATAATTACTTTATAAGAATCAATGAAATAGGGACATGTGGCAAAATGGTATGAAGAGAGAGGAGTATGAGAAAAATCAAATACCCATTATTCTACTGTTTTCTCTCTCTTCTTCCCTTCCTTTTCGTTGGGCAAGTATGGGTTACAAGGAAATCATCATTTCCTCATCTCCTTCAAGCTATCATCTCTCTCTCCATCCGGCGCCATTGTTGAAGGAAAAGGAAGGAAGAAAAGCTTGAGAAAAGGTAAGAAGATGACCTCCATTGCTCAAATTCCTTTCTTTAATGTTGTTCCTTGGATTGAGGGCTCCATTTTGATGGTTGTAGTTTGCCATTTGGTGTTGGTTTGTGACTCCAAAGAATTGTGGAAATTGGAGGATCAAGAAGTTCTTTGAGAAAATTGTTAAGGTGAGTTAAACAAATCATTCTATCTATGTTTTATGCCAAATTATTTACCTTGGAATTTCTGGAATATTTGGCCTTAATTTCAAAAAATAAGGGTCATTGGGTATTTGGCATATTGTTGGTATGGAAATGGGTGTTTTGGTTGTGATTTGGATAGATAGATTGATTTGGGAATGAAATAGTATTTTTGGAGATTTTAGAATTTTGGTGTTGATGGTAGCCTATGACCAAAGCATGATAATGGAATAGGAATTTGGTGATTTTGATGTTTCCATTGGGTTCCTTGGGTGATTTTATGTGAGGATAGCTTTGGTTTGGTATTTGGGACCATTGGAATCACTTAGGTAAAAATCTGGAAAGTGCTGTCAGTTTCTGCGTTTTCTGGTTTCTGATAAGTATCACTCGAGTGATCTGGGGTTCACTCGAGTGAGGATGGGTTCACTCAAGTGCGATGGTGCATTTTCCCTTTCTACCTTCAAATTCCATGTGGCACTTCCGGACGAAAAGCAAGAATGTTGTCTCACTTACAAGTGTTATGGGTTCTCACTCTAGTGAGCCTCTTCCCACTCAAGTACAGGTGTATTTGACACCATGAACTCTCGTCTCGGGTTGTCACTCATTGCCAAATTTCAAGAGTGTGCATTAACACTTGTGAGTGTTAAGCTGTCACCCGAGTGACAGGGGTTTTACTCAAGTGCTCCTCTTCTTTAAAAATTTCCATTGCTCTCAGGTTAACACTTACTGTGCTTCACTTCCTAGAACTCGAGTGAGTATTTAGCTATCACTCGAGTGTTAACCTTTGTGCTCGAGTGCAAAGTGCATCATCACTCGAGTGAGGCCATCTTCTCTAGAGTGCAACAGTGAAAATGTTGTTTTTGAGCTTCCAAAAGGGGATCTTTGATATAGTTCTTTCAACCTTTTAAGGATTTTATTAGAGGTGTTTGTAGCATCCTAAAGAGCATAAATGATAACCAAGTTAAGTGATATGAAGTTATTTGAGTAGTGGTATAGAGAATAACGCTTCGTCCCTAATATGAATATAGGATTTGACATTTGCCCTACTCGGGAGAGACCGGCGCCAGAGCATGCCCGGAAGGATCAAGGTAGTGACTTTTCTCTCATGTTTTGTATGATGTTTTGGTATGCATGAATGACTATGGTTTTTTGAAATGTGTTTGGAAAATATGTCATAGTCCATTACAGCGTGAGCACTTCAGCGCGAACCGTTTAGAGATTGACGCCGGTCATCTCTACCTCGGCCGTTGAACTGTCATTGTAATCAACATGGATTGTTATGAAATTGCTTTGTGAATCTGACCCGTGGGGTGGCATGTTGTGAATCCAGCTATGGGCTGTGTGTTATATATCTTGCCAGTGTGGCTTGTATATGAAATACGTTATATGAATCTCAGCCGTGGTGAAATATATTGTGTGAACTGTTGTGGTGCAATACAATGTGAGCAAACGTAAGGGTGACATGAGTCATATCTGCCCTTGCCGCTGTAACTGTTGTTGTAGTTGCTGTGTGTGTGTGATGATTTGCTTTCATGTCTTATTGTTGTGCATACTATGAGTGATTTGATACTAAGGGGATTCCTTAGAATCTCACTCTCCTATAAACCAAATTTTTAGACAGGGGCGAAGGATCTAAGGGAAAGCGAGCAACGAAGAATGGATAGAGCTTCAGTGTAGGAAATTATTTTGGATTTTGGTTATCATGTAAAAAAAATTATTTGGATATTTTTGGGAATCAATTTTATATATTAGGATTTGTAATATAGTTTTATGTAATCCCCAAGAAAAAGGGAAAAATTTTATGAGCTTTGTGCCTTTGTAAAACCCTTATTTATTGAATGGAGCCCGATTATGTCAGGAATTTATGTTGTACTCTGATATGTATGAATGAAGTCAACCTGTACAGGCCATTTATGATTGAAATGTGAATATGAAACCACTGCGAACAGGTTTTGAAAAAATTTTTGTAAACCCAAATTTTGGGAAGTTTAATTTTGAATAAGTCCCAAATCATCTTACGGTCTCTAATTCCACACAATCACGTATTACAAACTTAATCGCGGCCTAAGCGTGAAGGGGGTTACACATAGGAACACCATTGTCATTGTCATAATCGAACACCACTTTTGTGTTCAAGTCTGGTAAGAAAGATTTTGTTTCCTCTGTAACCAATTCATAGTAAAAGAACATGTTTGTATCATCCAGCACTACTGCATCTTCCTCCCGGGAACTTGGTTGAATGTTTAAGTTCAAAGCCTCGTCCGTTTCATCTTCCGAGCATGGCAACTGGTTAATGTCAAGCACTCTTTAAACCATCTAACTTAAATGATCATTGGTCATGGAGAAACCTCAAAATAATAATTATTCCTCAAGTTTCCATGATCTTACTAACTCAACTTCTCAAGGCCACCCATCTTAGAGTTTCCCTGAATTGAGAATGCTTAACTTTCGCGCACCCTTCCACAGCTTTATTGAATTCAATAAACTTTCTGGAAGCCAGTCGTTTCCTCAATTCATACCTCAATCCTCTACCGTATGAGATCAGGTGGAATATGGCTTATTTCTTCCACCTCCAGTTCTACCCGTCAAATCTTCAGTCAAATCATTGTGTTCTTTCCTCCCTGAACTCTTCTTTTAGCTCATGTATCATATCCCTTTGTTCCCTTACTAGACCTATCAGCTCCTGCATTTGGTCAGGTGGATTGTCATTCAATTCCCCTACTTCTAGGTCCAATGGTCTAACTCGAAGGCGAACCATTCTATCCTTCAACTCTATAAATGATTCACCCAGTCAAAAATCACAATAAAAGTATACACATATTCCTTAATTCTTATACCAACAACAACAGGAATATATACATGTGTATACAATCAATAATCAACAATCATCAATCACTTAAGTAGTTAACTAAAGCTACTATCCTAGCAAAACCTACTCCTACCAGAAAAACTGCTTTGATACCACAAATGTAACCCCCGTCATAATCAAGGCCGAGATTAGGTATATAAACACGCTTCATAATTGAATGAGAGATCGAAGGTAATTAAAAACCTTTTACAAAACCTATACAACAAGATCTCTATTCATTTCAAAGTAAAAACAATTGGCTTGTTCAGTTTGTCACAAATACAATATCAGAGTATAATCCAAATTCCCGACATTCACCCAGGATAATAATATTATTCCAAAATTTTGTACAGGGCATCATTGCCCATCTCAATTCCCAAACTGGGGATTACACAAAAACTACAATCATGTGGTCAATTCAATATATACATTGTCCAAAATGATAACCAATCAAAAACCAAAAAGATAGTAGCTAAGACTACCATCGGCAGTCCTAATCGCCCTTATCCACTTGCCCTGTCTAAAAATGTTATTTGGAAAGAGTGAGATTCAAAAGAGTCCTAGTAATAACAGTTTACGTATATGATGCATAATAAACAAAGCAAGTAAGTATATATCACAATGCAGCATAGGCCGGGATCTCGCCACGTCCCCTCACTGTATTCAATAATTAATACAAACAAGCAATGCATTACACATGATATAGGATAAAGTGTTACTACCTTGGTCTTTTCGTTCTTGAGCAAGCATAGGCCTTCTATGCTCCGGGCAAATATCAAATCCTAAAGTCATAATTAAGGACGAAACGTTATTCTCTATTCCAATACTCAATTGACTTCTCAACACTTAGATTTGGTTATCAATAATAACCCATAAGAAGCTACAAATGCCACTAATAACAGCCCTAAAGGGTTGGGAAACACTGGGTTGAAGATCGTTTTTCAAAAACTCAAAGTGCTGGAACACAGGGGTTGGCCGCGGCCAGCCCACCCTTGAGCCGCAACTAATATATGGCTAGAAAGTCATGGGCCGCGGCCAGCCCCCTTGGGCCACAGCCAAGAATTGGACAGATATATTTGGGCCGCGGCCAAGAAAAATTATGTTTCTTCGTTGAACTTCAAAAAAGCATAACTAATTCTAGAAAAACCGAAATGAGGTGATTCCAAATCCAAATGAAAGGCATTTAAGTCGTCTTTATAGGAAAAATATGGGTTATTACCAGAAATCACCACAAAAATCCAGAATTACACAATATTCAACACTGTTCCAAAACAGAGTTCATTTTTGTTCCAAACTTTGGCAAAACATAACTCTCAGTTCACAAAACGAAATGACATAAATCATATGTCCATTTTGAAGCTTAGGATATGAACTTTAAGACTAGTTTCATAATTTTTCAACACCATTTGCCCATTCAAAATGCCCATAAAAACGACTGTCAGCACAAAGTTTTTCACTATCCAATCTTGCAACTTTTAAAACTAAGTTCCCAAAGGTTTAAAATTCATATCTAATACTACTCCCACACAATTTTCCACAAGGAACACAATGGCAACCTCAAAATAACTAAAATCCCAACCTATCACCATGCCTTGTTTTGACCAATACACAAAACCAAACACAAAGTTGTCAAACTTTACTTTTAAGCTTCAATTCAATTCTATCTATCCAAGATACATCTCAAAGCATCATATCCATGACAACAACAACCTAAACATCACAAGACCCTAATTTTTGAAAATAGGGCTAAATTCACAGAAATTCCAACTCAACCAAATGACCACAAAGCTTATACCAAAATGCTCAACTACTCACCTCTTCAACTTTCCTCAAAGGAGTTCTTCGATTCTCCAAACTCTATACTTTTTTGAGAGCTGAAATCACCACCAATGTCAAATCTAAAACCATAGAATTGAAGCTTTCAATGCAAGGAACAAGATTGAAGAAGAGAGTTTTTGCAATAAAGGTCATTAGAAGGGTCAAATAGCTCACCTTAATCAAAAGCTCTTCTTCTTTCTACAGCAACCATGGCAGCACGCATGAGAGAGGGAGAGGTGAGATGAAGAGTGATGATGGAGATGAGGTTAAGGAGCAGAAATTTCTGCCACCCCCATGCCCAAGTAGCTGACTTGTAGGAGGGGAGAGAGAGAGAAATGTTTAAAAAATCCTATGTTGACTTTCCCTCAACCACTATCATCATGAGCTTTTGTCACTTGTCCCATTAACATTGGTTCTCATAAAGTAAACACCCAATTAGTCACTTTAATCTTTCCATTAGCCATTTAATCACACTTCTCCTTTTTCTCTTAATTAGTAATTAATCTCCCCATTAATCACTAATTTATGGTCAATAATCCCATTCTTTTAATTTCTCCTTAATTTTGGCATATTCATTTAAATTGCCACATAACACAAAATAATTCCAACTTTAATTCAATAATTATCCTCAATAATTATTATTAGCCCTTAATAAAAATTTGGGGCGTTACATGTGTTGCACACACTGTCATGCTTGTTGTAAAATTTATTTCCCTGGGCCACTTAAATTAAGCATTATAGTCACAAGGGATGCCTCAATTACAGATTGAGAATAGATGTTTGATACGCTACGTATATTGTCTTATTCAAGATATAGCATATCTTAATATTCAAGGTCTTGTTTGTTTTCGGATGAACACTTGGAAATTATGTTAACAAAACGATCCTGATATTGAAATTTTAAATATAAAAATGCTGGCATAGTAAATTTAATTTTCAAAATAACAACAATTATTACAAACAAAACAAAAAACAAAAACAACACAGCGTTGGTCCAGTGGTGTAAGACTTTGCTGATACCTGTGATGAGTGGGGTAACCACAAACCCCGAACTAAATATCGGATGATATAATATTAAAAAAAAAATTATTATCACAAAAAATATTCATTTAAAACTAATAATACTGTTAGGATTAACGAATTAAAAAGATATTTTTTAAAAATTAAAGTATCAAACTGAAAGGAGATCGTCCATTTTTAAATTTTTTTTTTTTTTTTTTTGGGATCAGAAGCAGGTCGTCGACTTAGGAGAAAAGGCATGAGGAAAGCGAAGTAAGCTTCAATTGGAAGGAAGATGTTAGGAACAAAGCTCATGAGAACGAGAGTGACTCAATGACGTGTCAAGTTTGTGTGGCGGATTGGCGGAAGGCTCTCAGAAAAAACCAGGGTTCAGGGACCCGGACCGGACCGGCCGGTCCGGCCCGGAACCCGCCGGACCGGTCACTAGACCGGTCCGGTTCCCGGTCCGGTCCGGGTCCCAGTTTAAAAAAAAAAAAACATTTTACCTTTTTCCTTTAGAATTTCATACTATAAGTCTAAAATTTTCAATTACTCACCGGTTTGGTCCCGGTTTAGCTCCGGTTTGGCCCCGGTTTGACCCACTGACCCTTAACCCAGTACCTCGACCGATTCAATACCCGATCCGAGTTTTAATACCTTAAAAAAAACAGAGAGATCGTTAAGATGATGCCAAGCAACACCCCAGCACTTGATGACCCCACCTCTTCAATAATTGTCCGCTGTAATTCCCCATCTTTCCCCACCATATTTACATCTCGTTTGTTTTTTAACTCTTCATCTTTCAATCTCACCCAACAGGTAACGGCTAGTGGCCCAATCATCAATGTATAGAATTTGCTATATTTTTTTTTCCAATTAAGATTAATTAATAGTCAATCTTATTTATAAGAGTATGATAAGCAAATTATATGATTTAAGAAAATGATTAAAATTAGTTAAAAATAATAAGTATGTCTTAAAATAAATTTTTTTCCCAAAATGCCCTTATTTATAATGGGCAAATACGAAAGAGAAATATAGCAAGTATAAGTAACACAATCCTTTAATTAATGTAATATGTATAATTAATGAGGGGTACAGATGAAAAAAACTCTTTAAATATTGAGACAATTGTTGTCGGACTCTTATAAAAAAAGATTAAAATAATTCAAATTTTGGATTATTATAAAAAAAAAAAAAAAGCAAGACGGAGTATTGATATTGATAGCATGATCATATATATTTTCAATTTTTTATGATAATCACGTTTTTTTATAAAAAAACCATTTATTTAGACAATCCAATTTGTCCCCCATCAATACAATTCTAATAGCAATAGCGTGTTGCTGAAAATAAATATTGTTTATCCTATGATCCATAATATAAAAGAATCGATAGAGTTTTACATAACCCTCTTCCTTTATCCGAACCTAGAATCGGCTATAAAACATAGGTCTTATTTGATAATGAACCATTGAATGCGTTAGTGGGAATGGTTGATCAAGGAATATGAAGTCCTTTAAAAAAATGTCCAAAAAAATTGAAATAAATACTCAACGAGATTATATAATAAAATCTTTTAGTTAATAATCTATTTAAATATCTGATTTCTAAAAAATACAATAATGACATATAATCCATATAGTTAACCATTTAATGAGTCGCACTCCTATGAGTTCTTGTTTCCTCTAAAATTCCTCTTGACCGGCCTATTATTTGATGCATTTCAATAATTAAACAAAAAAAAATTAGTTAGTCCGGCGAGCCTGCAGCAGCTGTTATTGACTAATAATCCTCCCAGCTGCCTTGGTTTTGATGAAGAAACAAACGGGTAAATAGACCCCCTGGCCCCTAGTCACAATCCCAAACCTGCAAGTAGGGGTGAAAAAGGAAAGTCACAAAGAATATTAGTACCATTCAGACAAATCAAAAAGAAGAATCTTTTTATCAGCAAATTTGAGGAGAAGCTCCCTCCTCAATTCCTCAGCGTGGAGTGTACCCACCAACTAAATGTATGTTTGGAAGAGCTTAAATTTGAGAAATAAATCCTTATTATATAAGTCGAGAAAAAACTCTTCTCACATACTTACCTCGTATACCGTCAATCACGAATTATAAACACTTATTGTCCAAAAATAAGCTCTTCCAAACGAGCACTAATATGCCTTCAGAACGCAGAATTTTTACGACGAAATATCTCCGGCGTTTTCGGAATAAAATCCTACTCCTTTGGAAATTTGAATCTTACCACTCCTTCTGATCCAACGGACTATAAGTTTTCTTAATAAAAAATGGCTCAAAATATAAGATGTTAATTGGATAATTAATTATTATTTTTCATTTTTAACCTTGATATTTAGCGACAGATAATAAATACATATTTAAAAATTACATCCTTTAATAAAAGTAAAATAGGTAAAGTTTAGGAAAAATCACTTACAAGTCCTAAGGATCAAACAAAATATCAATAAAGTTCCTATAAAAAGTCAAATATTAGGGACTTTTCTAGACTTTTTTGTGATTAGATTCCAAAATCAAATGACAAAGTTGCCCCTAAAGAATTTAAAACACTCCATGTTCAAAAAAATGGGTCTCTTTTGTTCTGCTTTGCTTCTATGTCTTCCTTGCATCAGTTTGAGTGGTTGTCGCTCCTCTGAGTCCTAGCGTTGGTGCGTTTGTCCGTCGCTCCTCCGCTACCTAAGCCTCCGTTGTGATGTAGCAGAGGTAGAACAATGAATTGATTTTTTTTTCTGTGTGTAGTTGGTTTGAGCTTGGGCTCAATAGTGAATTAAGTGGTAGGGGATAGATAAGTAATACTAAGATTTTGCTAAAGATATGATCTTGACAATTGAAGTTGGGGTTTCACTATAGTTACGTTTTGTGAATGTTATAATGCTCTGTTTTTGGAGAAGGTTACAGAGGGAGTGCTCTATTTTAAGTATGAATGGTTGAATGTGATGATAGTTGTTTGATGTGAAAACGTTGATATGAAAAAAAAAATGTTATTAATTCGTACAGTTGTAGTTGTTAATATAACTGTTATAGTTGTTAATACAAAACATGTACTCTATTTTTGGGCCATATAATAGAGGGAATGCTCTGTTTTTAGGTAAGGTAATAGAGGGATGACATGGTTTCTTTGATTACAAAATGTTGATATGATATTAAAAAAAAGTGTTGTTAAAGTGTTCTTAATATGAGCATTTATAGTTGTTAATATTATTGTAACAGTTGCTAATACTAAGTTCATGTTGCAAATTATCATGAAAGATGTCACGCCCTTATTTTAATTTCACATTTATCAGAGTATTCGCGGAAAACGACATGCGGTTCGGTGGGCAATACAGGAATAGCATAACTATACTGATAATATGTGCATGATTACATAAATTCCCCATAGGGGTTTGTACCTGATAATTACAATTAGGGTAGCCGCACAAGGCTACTAGGGTGTCTAAACTCATCCCAGTGAAACAGAGACTTCTTCCCGTCTTCGTTCCACTACTGTAATCCCCTCGTACGTTCTTTGCATTGTTGTTTGCATAACTTCTGTCGTTTCCTGTCTAAATTGTTGGTAGGGGAGGGTGAGATTCGAGAGAATCTCAGTAGGAAACAGACACCGTAATGCATGCATGATTGATGCTATGTGTATGACATGTTAGCTTTATCTAGATGTATGCCCCATAATGACATTTCTGCATGCTCAATGTTTCATACAACAAGACTATGGCCACAGCGAAAACAGAAACAGAGCTTCATTTATTCAAATATGCTCTACACAATCAAATAAAGCAATCACATACATCATTACACAAGCAAAGATATCAAATACATGCAAGTAAGGTAAGTCCCCTACCTCCAAATCTTTCTCCTCGATTTGCGTGCCAACAGCTCGGAGCTCCATATTCGATCCTACAATGTCAAATGTACTATTTAGAAACTTCCATAGTGTTTCTGGGGTTTATATGAGTCTATCTTGAAAAATTACTAAAATACCCCCGGGGACCCAGCCCCATCATACCCGGTCTGGCTGTACTTTTCTCGAAATTCTAACCTGGGCTATCCTGACATATTTTCGCCCAAGGAATCCATTTCCAGACTCAAAATTACCAAATTCAATGTCAAATTACGAAATTGCCCTTGGCAGCCCTACTTTTAGGGTTTTAGGGGCGTTTCCGTAATTATGCTTTCTCGGCCTTTTCCGAAAAAGTGCCCAACTGTAACCCCACATAATTTTCCCTCCTGAATCCAATGGAACCATCAAATCATTGAAAATCCAACTCTAAGGCCTATTTATAGTGCTGGCCGAAATATATGGGAATTTAGGGAAAATTGGGGTTTTTCGGTTTCGACTTCGTAAACACGTTCCTTTCTACTCCTAACCACTTTATTGACTATTCCATTAGGTTACAACTACCATTTAGTATCAATTTGTGCAGCATAACAGCCCCACACACCCATTTCCAAAAATTAAAACCAATGGCAATCCGGCGAAATTTCACCGATTAATTTGCCCACAGCAGCTAGAATAGTCAATATACATGAGTTTGGAAGTTACCTCAAGCTCCCACTTGATTTTCCTTGACTTGGCTGAAAACCCTAGGTGTTTTAACACCAAAAGAGAAGCTTCCAAACCTTAAAGAACATAAAGGAGTAGCTTAGGATCGGAGTTATACGCGTTAAGAGCTAGATCTTCGGAGAAATCAGCTTACCTTGTGAGTTCTCTTCTCCTTTTCTCCCAAAACCCTCTCAACTCTTTTCTTTATTTTTGGGTTCAGAATGGCGTCGGAATGCTGTAGGAGAAGGATGATGTTTCTTTAATAATCTTATGCTTATGTCATTGCTTATGTCATCAACAATTTTCCATTTTCGGATTTTTTCAGAAATTTTGGCAGATTTCTGCCCAAACTTTGAAAAATCATAACTAATTCTAGAAAAATTGAATTGAAGTGATTCCAAAGCCTATAGAACCCTTATTGAGTCTAGTTTCAAGAAAAAATATAGAATTTTGCTTAATGGAATCACAAAATTCCCAGAATTTCAATCTTTGCATACTGTTCCAGAAATTTCACAGTTTTTCTGTGCTGACTTCAAAAATACATATCTTTTTGTGTATAGCTCTAATTGATTCGTATGACCTATCAAATTAAAGCTTAGGATGTCTAATTTAATCCTGTAAAATCTCATAATTTTTTATTATCATTTGATCATTCAAATGAACATGATAAGCTTACTACCTCATAAGCGATTTCACCAAAAACATAATTACTTTCTCCAAAATTCATCATTTTACTTTCTTAATGCCCCAAAGATATAGAATCATTAGGGATAAATTTGGGCTTCTACTAAATTGGGGCTTAGTAGTCCACTTAATTTAGGCTTATTCCCAAGCCTCAAATCCCAAATTTCGGGGTATTACAAAAGATGAGAACTAGTTTGGGAAAGAATCTATTCTGTTTCTTTCGTGTGTGGGGGAGTTTTTAAATGGTGGAGAAGATGAAATGCAATATGATTCATACGGTTGTAAATATGACCTATGCGTTTGTAAAACAAGGAAAAAGAAGTTGTTAAAAACCAATTCAGCTGTAATGACAGACCCTACAGAAATAACTCATGCAGTTGTGAAAGTTGGAGTTGTGCAACTTGTCATTTCAGCCAAGCATGAAACAATTATAAAAATGACTCAACATATTAAAAAAAACATGCTTAACCAGTTGTAAACTGAGGAATTTTCAGTGTTGAACTTGGAGATATGTAAAAAGGTAGTTTCATTCAGACATGAGAAATTAGTTGTTAAAATGACTCAACATGTTGTAAAAACATGCTTAACAAGTTATAAACTAAGCAATTTGCAATGTTGAATAATTGTTAAAAAAAGGTAGTTTCATTATGACCTGAAAAATATATTATAAGAAAGACTAAATATGTTGTAAACACAAGTATAATCAGTTGTTAAACAAGGTATATGTAGTTGTCAAATTTGGAATTCTGGAAAAGGTCATTCAATTCAGGCAACAAAAAGATCTGTAAAAAATTACTCAAGCAGTTGTTATAACACGTAATGACAGTTGTGAACGTAAGGACTTAGCAAACTAGAAATTAACTCATTGCATAAAAATATGTTGTAAAAATGACTGATGAAATTGTTAACTATAAAATGACTTGGGGGCAATTTTATCATTTGACTTTGAAAAATAACCACAGAAAAGGATATTCAACTTTTCATAGGGACTTCACTAATATTTTGTTTAGTCCTTGAGACATGTAAGTGATTTTCCCTAAAGTTTATTACATTAAATTACTTAATTAATATTTTTTTTATTTGTATAAATTAGTTCATAACGTTTTACATTTTGGATAGGGGAGTACATAATCTTAATATATTTTAAAGGGTAAAATACCCTAACTTCCCTTACGTGTTGCCTTAACTCTATTAAGAATTTTTCTAAAAAATATTTTTTAATTAAAATTTATTTACTATTTTACCTTTCATCTCCTAAATTTCACCTAAACTTATTTAAGTAATTTAAGAGTTTTTTTTCCTTGATTTTTTTTACTTTCACAAATAGTTATTTGTTAAATGTTTTTTATGATATTAGGATAAGAGATAAATTTTTAAATACATTAACATTTATAAACTCATTTAATTAAGTCTGTATTTATTAAAATAAATAATAATATTTTTAATTAAGTTTTTCATGTATACTTTAATTAAATAAATTTAATTTTATACATTTAAATAATTTATATAATCTCTTAAATATACTATATTTATAACATATTATGAAGAAAAATATGCATTTGAATTTTTTTAATTCATTTAGAAGAAAGTAAATAAATAAATTTCAATAGATATGATAAAAAATAAAATTTATAATTTAATAAAAATTCATAAATTTTATATATATTGTAAAGTTTGAAAGTATATGTAATAATTTTTAGGTTGTATAAAAAATTGTTTTATATAAATATTTTAGCATGCTAGTGCTTTGCTTTTACTAATGTCTACTTTGGGTTGTCATCTGACACGGTTTTAAAACGTATTAAGAGGAGAAGTATACAAACTTTTATAAAAAATTTTTCATTCCTCTTTCTTACTGATGTATAAGACATCACACCCCATCTAACTTTGAGCTTAAAGCCCTCGCTAGCACATCGGCCTAAACCAGACTCTGATTTATAACATCCAATATTATCCCTTTTGAGGACCCATCACACAAAAGGAACAGTATCAAGGGTAAAGCAATCAAATGTTACAAATATAAATGTTCTTTTTTTTTGGCTGAAAGAGAGTATTTTGATCAAAACAAAGATTTGATAGTGAAACTTAATAATTAAATACCTATTGTTTATAACTTGCATTTTGATTTCAAAGTAGGTTTATAAACATTTTCAAAACACAGATGTTTCTGCAACTTCAGGTAATATGGTTAATGTATTTTACTCTTATTTCCCTCAAAAACTTAGAACACTCAAGGCAAACAAATAATCTTGTTCAAAAAACTGGAATTCGTTCGTCATAGTGTTCTGTTTTGAATGATATGTACACTATTTATTTACCTCAGCTAAAATATTTTCATCATCATCATCTATTTAAATTGCTAAAACCCTAATTTCTTGAGAATCAAATCAGTGGCAGAAATAGGGGCAGCTAGGTCCACGATTCAAGAATCGAGAGCTTCTATAGAATTGACCGTTATAGCGGCACGCTTTTCTCGAACCGTAATGGAACCCAACCGGATACGCGACCGGACGGGGAACCCTAAGCCCATACGCAGGAGAATACGGCGGCGATTCGGTGGAGGAGCGAGTCGTTACAGCCAAAGAGAGGTTGGCGCTCGACCGTGAAGACGGAGGAGGAGATACTTTCTTGAGAGACCTGGGCGGCGAAAGAACGGCTCGGATCTTCAACGGATTTTCCTTAGAAGACGAAGCCCGTTTATATTCCTCAATAATAATGGCCAAATCCTCGTCGTTAGCAATGGTAATCAACGTCTCGAGGTCTCCGTTGGGCAATGAACATTTCAAGGTCACAGACGAACCACAGAACTCTAAAATCTTTACCATAAGGTCTGTGAAGAGCAAAAACACAGATCAGTTTAATTGACATCACTGAATCATCAAAATCAAATCACATATGCAACAATAATAAGAGGAAAAAGAAAAGAAAAGGAACAGACCGGAGAAGGAAATGGAAGGATCGACAGAGAGGACTCTGGTGTAGCCGCCGACGTAACGGAGGACACCATCGGTTGAACGGGGAAGAATCTTGCCGCCGTAGCTGCAGAGGATTTTAAGTTTGGGAGAGTGTTTGGAATCCATGATTTGCTAAGCTTGCCGGTAGGAACAGATGCTTAGCAGGAGAGTCAGAGAGACGGAGAGGAGCGTGGGGTTTACACCTTGAAAAATTAAAAACCGAGGCGGGGGTGGGATTTTATAGGCAGGAAGAGTGGCCCACACGGTTCATTTGAATTGTATATCTTTTTTTCCGATCAATTTAAATTGTATATCTTTTTTTTTTTATAAAATATATACAATTTAAAACGTATATCTTTTTTTTTTTATGAAAGTTATACCATTTAAATTGTATATCTTCTTTTGATGAAAAATATATCTGTTTTTGGATTTCAAATAAACAATTTCAATTTAAATTGCATCTTTGAGTCTCGGAGTTTAATTAAAATTAAGGGTTAAAGTGTAAATTTAATAATAAAGTTTTGTCTCAAGGTGTCTAGCATAATTATGTTTTGGAAAAGGTAAAAATAATAATGAACAATTAAAAATGGTGTAAACTTAACAAAATTATTAAATTTGACCTAACGGTGTTAAATTATAAGAGAAAAAAACCCTTTAAATTATAAGAGAAAAAAACTCCTAACGATGATTGGTCAAATTTAACGGTTTTATTAAATTTGTGTTTTTTTTAATTGTTCATTGTTATTATTGCCTCTTCTAAAACATAATTATATCAGACGCCCTGAGACAAAACTTCATTGTTAAATTTATACCTTAATCCTAAAATTAATTAGTGTGGGTCCTACTTGCCCCGCAATCTATGATCTATGAGTCTATAAAATTGTCTTAAATTTGTTTTGGTAAACAATTACTGGTAATCTGGTATGTATTTAATTAAAGCGATGGGGGGTCTTGGAGCAAGATGCGGATATTCTCTTCTTTATTTTTTTTTGTCTTCGTCGGGCCAAAAAAAATAATTGTTTTGCAGAAGGGAATATTCAATTGAAAAATTATATCTACCCATACAGGAAACAAATATTGAAAAAATTGAAAAGGCTGCAAATATTCTTTATGATATGAATTTAATATACATTATTAGATATAAAAAATTATAATTAACGTTTTTTGCCGGCATATACTTAGCGTTAATACTTTTTTTTTTGTATTACAGACGGTCAAGAAAATCTTGGAGATTCTTAGCGTTAATACTAAAATTCATACTATCCTCTTATTTATTTTTTCCAACACATATAATCTAATTTATAAACTCTAATTAAGTAATTATCCTTCGTTTTGCCTTTATATCTAATCCCAATTTATGAACTCTGACGATAAAATCTATATCACCTAATGTTAAGAATGTCTGCTGTCGAAAAAAGTTAAGAATTTATAGTTATAAAAATGTTAAAATATGTTTTAAATGAACCATATCTATCAATCGTATATAAAATTTCATAAAAGATCTACTGGCATAAATATTAATATATGTGACTTGGATTATTACATGAATTCTCTTTTTTACTATTTGAATTCAAAATTTAAATTTCTCACACAAAAGAACGGATATTAATTTATTACCAAACATTTATTATGTTTTTTAATTTTACTTGATAGTATTAATTTTTTGATATCTTAATGTCAAAATGTAAAAATTGTGCATATCATTTTTCATGTTTTATTTTTATCCCACAACTCCAGCAATATAAAATATTATCAACTATTATTGTTAATCTTGTAAGTTGACTTTCTAAATTTACCGTTTTTATCCCTTAGAGATAGGGGTGGAAACAGGTCAGGCGGCCTGTCAGGGGCCTGTAGCCTGGCCTGTGATTAGCCTGTCCAGGCCTAGCCTATCAGGCTAAAAGGCCAGACCAAGGCCAAAACCAAAGCCTGTTTTGCTTAATAGGTCAGGCCGACCTGAGTTTGTTAAAATATTAAAAAAAAAATCAAATAAGGGTTAAAGGATAATTTCACCTGAGCCTGTAAGTTTTAACATGTTTTCGGCCTGTGGGCCTGTTTTGCAATGTGGCCTGTAGGCCTTTCGGTTTGCTTAAAAAATTTTAAAAATGCAGGCCTCCTTAACAGGCTTCAGGCCAGGCCAGGCCTAAGTCTTAAAATTGGCCTCCAACAGGCCACAGGCCAGACTCAGACCAGTTTGTGCCTTAACAAGTCAGGCCTGTTAAGGCAAAAGCCTGGCCTGTTTCCACCCCTACTTAGAGGTGAAGAGAGAGGTGACAGATAGTTAAATTATAAAGACCTATTTAAAAATCACATTATGTGAAATTGAACTAGTAAAAAGGGTAAAGAGTGCCATGAAACCAAGATTATTAAACTTGGATCAGTCACTGAACCAATCTAGGTAATGAGTCAAGTGTCAGTGAGTTTGAATGGAGTTAAATCGGAGCTAATCTGGGGCTAAACCAATGAAGAAATGAATTTGAATGATAATATTTTTCAGAATAGTTTTGGAATTTGATAATTTTGTAGGATTAAATGATAATATTTTTAAATGATTCTTTTTGAATTAGAAAATAGACATCCCAAGCTTTCTATAAAGTCTTAATTTATAGTTTTTAAAAATATATAGAATTATATATGAATTTTTAAAATAAAAAAATTGAATAAATATCAAACCGGTTGAATTGACTGACTGAACCGGTTAGATGACCAATTTAACTATTTTCATGGTTGAATTGGTCGGTTCAATCCAATTTTAACAACATAACATAAAACTAATAATTGTAAATGGTCATTAGATCAAAGCATTTATGAGTTTTAATTAATCGCCCTATGTAATGACATCATCGTGCTTATCAATAACGGTTATGTGTGTGTTTGGAAGAGCTTATATTTGAGAAATAAGTTCTTATTACGCAAGCCGAGAAAAAACTCCTCTCACATACTTACCTCGTATACCGTGAATCACAAATTATAAGCACTTATTACCTAAAAATAAGCTATTCCAAACGAACACTATATGTTCTCTACCTATAAAAGATAATGCTTGGTGCATGCGTATGTGGTCGGTGGGAACCAAGATCAGATGATGACACCAAGCTCTCCTCCTTTTTCTTCCCTTGAATTCCTTCATATTTCTATTGTTTCATCACCCTTCCTTTTGCAGGAAGATTTTGTTAATCTTGAGAAGTGCCACGTCTCGATTCACTAAAAAGCTGCACAATATCTCTTAATGGCAATGTACAAAATCACAACTCAAACTATATAATTTTACCGTTTTGCACGTCCTGTCACACACATATTAGGAATAATTAGTGATGCACATCTAGTCACCCTTTTCCCTTTCTAACTTGTGCATCATATATTACCACGTACCCTTGTTATCCCTATAATCTCATGTGAAGGATATTACCACGTACCCTAGTTATGAGTCATCACTTATCTTTAGTTTTGTTGTTCTGTGATCTGTTCTCTTTTTCTTAGATATATGGATCTATCTAGAAATGCCCATTCCTACTGAAATTTGGGCATAATAAGGATATATGACTCATATCAGATTCTCTGTGACGTGTTCGGGAGTGTTTTAATTTGGCTACAAGGAACCTGAATTAGTCATTCTTTACCTATAGTCACGAATTGATACAAAATTTGTTATTTTTCTCCTTTTTCAATTACATCTTCCTTTCGTTCTACTCTTAGACCTCTTTTTAAATTTTTTTTCCCATTTACACCTAAAAAGGCATCAGCCCTTGAATACAAGGGTGTCATTATATTCATCGTCTGCTCCTTCCAATTCCATTTTGGATATTCATTTCAACCAAACAGTCAATTCCGTGCAAAAGTCCATTATTTTTTTTTTCTCACACATCGTAGATTTATTTTTGATCGATTCGCTTTATACTAGTTTAGTTTATCTTCTTGCTTTGTGCAGAGAGAATATTATTATGACCGTTGATAACATGAATTTGAATTTTTAGACATATTAAAATTAGAATCTTATTTTCAATTTTTCAAACGCAATGTTCAAGAAAATCAAAACTACACTAAAATATAATGAGGGGTTCCCAATAAAAGTTTGTTTAATATCGGGAAGAAGCTTGCTCTATATGTCACACAAAAATGTGATATATAATTTATCAGGACCATTTATAATTGATCTTTTAACATCTAGAATATGATTGCTTTTGCTTTGTACTGTTTCTGATCCTTAATATAATATATATTTAAGTATGAATTGATCTTCATCTTAAATCAAAGTAATACATTTTTTTATATCTATAAATCTTTTCCTAATTTATTTTTATTAATTCTCCCTCAACAATAATTAAAGAGGAGAGGGAATGGAGAAATTAAGAAAGATGACTAAATTGTTTTAGAAAAAATAAGTCATATTAACTAACGTAACTAATATAATCAAATCAAGTAAACATATCTAATTATATTTAAGGAGACAAGGAATACTATATAGGCCATGGTATATATATAGGGCTGTTTGATTTTGTTTTAAAAACTTTTTTTTTGTTTTTAAAAACAATAAAACCTATTTGGTAAACTGTTTTTAAAAAATTGTTCTTAAAAACAAAAAACCAAAAAGTTATTTTTAAAAACTAAAAAACAAAAACATTTTTTAGTTGTTTTCTTGTTTTTGTTTTCCTATTTTTTATTTTTTGAGGCCACTATTTATTCACTATCAATGACGATCATCGCCACATCACCACCGGCAACACTGCCACGTCACTTTAAAAATAGATTTTTCAAAACAATTTATCCAAACAAATTTTTTTTATTTTTTTTTATTTTTAAAACTTGTTTCTAAACACTATTTTATAAAACTGTTTGTGAGAACAAAAAATAAAAAACATAATTAAACAAACCCAAAAATATTTTTTATAGAGAAAATGAGTATGTGATCCACTAGGGGACATGGTCTGATATATGGATGAGGGATGACAAATAAAACGACATCGTAGGAATGAATCAGATGCCACCATTGTGTGTATTTGGAACAGCGGTCGGAAAAATGAAGTTTGCTAATTTAGCTTCTGGTAATCTTATTTTTTGTAAAAGCCCAATTGTGTAACGTGATTTATATTTGGATTGACGATTGAAAAAATGGAGTTTGTCAATTTAGCTTTTACAAACTTGTTTGAATTGGCTTAAGCATAAGTGATTTTTGTAATAATGGTAAGAGAGAAATTAAATTTGAAATTGAAAAAAAAATTATAAAAGTTAAAGTTGGGAAATTTGGAAATTAAAATTAACACAATTTGATGAAATAATATTTCATAATAAATTAGATCACATATCCCATACAATGTGATATCTAATTGAAGAGTTGAGCCGAACAACTCAGATCAGATTTTACACACAGTTTTTTGTTTGAAGAGTTGACCCGAACAACTTAGATAAGATTTTACACACACGCATACCCAAGTTGACTTTGTACAATAATATTCAATTTTTACCCTAAAATATAGAATCACATCATTGTAATGGTGATCAAGATTAAACAGAAGTTCTTCATTACAGAAAACTATGGCGGTCTGTTTCTTGAGTCAGCAACATCAAATGCACAATAAACAAAAAAACACCAATGATTATAGGGCAATTTTTCTTATTGTACTACTGGGATTCGATGAAAATAGCAATAGTTTTCCAACTATTAAGATACACGATTTTCAGATTTAGATTGAAACTTAGATCATAGGGGGCGAAGCTACAGCCACATAGAACAAGAAATCGCAGAGAAAATCACAAATTGAAGTCGTCACTAAGAAATAGGCGATTCTCAAATGATAAAAGAGAGTAAATTCGAGAGAGAGAGAGAGAGAGAGAGAGTGTGTGTGTGTGTGTGTGTGTGGTGTACCCAATGATCCAGACGATGAGGCTGACGGCAGAGAGGAGAAGAGAGAGGAAGGCGAAGGGAAGATCGATTAAGAAACCCAAAGGCCTGCAATCGCCATCTGAGCTACTCATTGTTTTGCTTTCTCTGTGTTGTGTTTCACAACTCTGCAACTTTCTTCTTCTTCTTCTTCTTGTTATTGAAATGGGGTGAGAGAAAGAGAAATAAGAAGTGGGTGTGGGATTTTGTTTTGATCTGTTATTATTAGGAGGGAAGACACGTTTTCTGGCTGTCTATGACAGCCGATGGTTGAAGCTTCCCACAACACGCCATCGTACATCAACATCGGCGACTCACAACTTGAGCTACCGCAAGGAAGAGCGAGAGCCCCAACCACCACCAACCACTGCGCACGATAGTACCCATAAAATGCACCTCAAGCGACGATGAAGATCCAACTAAACAACGAGTTTCGGCAGGTGAGAGAGGGAAGATCATGGAAAGGAAAGGCCGAGTCGTCTCTTCTATGTATGAGAGGCGATGTCGGAGGAGAAGAGATGAGAGGAGAGAGAGAAAAAGTAAGGACATGACACAATGCTAAACATATCGGTAATAAATTCTCTAACGCTCATTATTAAAAGTTCCCTCAGAGAGCTTCGCACAGAAGCCATTTTATGGATCAGAAGCTATTTTCAAAAGCACCCCCACCAAACACTGACTTTTTCTTTCTCAACAACCTATTGGCGTTTGGGTCGCCTACTAGGAGTTTGGGCCTCCAAACGCCCCCACCAAACACACCCATTATTTGTGATACAATTGAGCGTTTGACAAAGAAGCATAGCACATGCTTGCAGTGTTTGGATGTAAGCCCCAACCCAAGGCTTTGAAACTGTGATTGCTGATTCGGCCTTTTTGTTGGAATTTGTCTCCTATTCCATCTACGTGCAAGGCTAAGGATGTGCCACGTCAACACACCTGCTTGACACGTGGTGTCAGACAGACAGAAAAATATAACCTAGTGCTATTCATCTACATGACACATGTAGATATAGCCGCAAAGATGATTGTAACCTGAGCTAGTTCCGGCAAAACTCACACAGTCACACTTCTCTCTCATATATAGATATTATTGCAACATTCAAAGAATAAACACACAATTTTTATAAATAATCAACTTAACTAATTTTCTTAGGGTTTAAGTTAGAGAAGTATGTTTATATAAATTGAGGCAAAATTTCTCTTACATACATACCTCGTACATTATACATCACGTTAGAAAAGCAGCTTCTACCATTAATCCAAAACAGACATTTAATCCCTACCATTCTGATCCTATTTATAAGTCCAAATTAACTAATTCTCACATATCAAGGAGAGTTAGTTAAATCATTAAGTATGAGCTAAATTTTCAATTTTACCCTTATCTATGATAAGTTCCAAAAGTCAATATGAAAAGATTTTTTTTTTTGGTTTAGTAGGGGCAGAAAAGTAAAAAAACACATTTATTACTCTAAAATTAGATTTATGATAGGGACCAAAATTTGTAGTCAAAATAGATTTATAACTAGGATTAGAATGATATAAATTAGTTATCTAGTTTTTATAACAATAAACAAAGGAAATACTTTGGTAATTTAACAATTAATAACCACCAATTAGCACCCCACAAAATCACCTAATGTGGTGTTGTATCCAAACGATGAAATGAGAGACGGCAACAAGGCTGGTGGCATTTTAGGATGTGTATGTGTAGGAATAATAAGACGATGATATGTTTAGAAACATATATGTTACGCTCTTGAGAAGATAAACAAGAGTTATGGTATCCACGTACATAAAGCAAACAAAACATAAATATGCTGGATTATGATACATCACACCTTTCGATATCATATATTCCCATATGTCCAAAATATACGGTACTTTTAAAGGGAAGATATTATCTAATATATAACTCATCTTTAGTTTAATTAATTTTTTTTTTCTGTTTTACTCTTGTGATTAATACTTACTTTCCATCTTTGGCCACTCATTATACATTTCTTAATAAAGGTAAACGTGAAAAAAAATTTACATTTTAAGATATATTAAATGATTTAGGGGTTGTTTGATTTTTTTTTTTTAAAATTATTTTTAAAAACTAAAAGACAAAAACAGTTTTAAGTTGTGTGTTTGTTTTTATTTTCCTATTTTTTATTTTTTTGAAGCCGTTACTTATCTATTATTAATACTACACTATCAGTGATGATTACCACCATGTCACTATCCATGACTGTATCGTTACGTCACTTCTAAAATATATTTTTCAAAACAACTATTCAAATAAATTTTTTTTGTTTTTTATTTTTAAGACATGTTTCAAAAAACCTATTTTATAAAATCATTTCTGAAAAAAAAATAAAAAATAGAATCAAATAAGTTTTTAATTATCAATTCTTGTTTCCGGTGGTGTAATTTAAGTATCCTATAGGGAAAATCCCTATAAAATACCCTTGAAATATGCAAATCCCTAATCAGTACATTGAAATCAAAAATTCTGGATCAATCACGCGTCAGTACGGATGAACAGTGTGGGCGGCGCCAAAAGATGATTTTGCCCTTCAGCCCTCATTCTCGCCACTTCAAAAATAACAACACGGGGTTCTTAATTAATAACTCCTGATTCTTGATTAACAACTTCGTATTCTTATTTCACAACTTCCTAATTTAAGTTTCAAGGCCAATAACAACACCTCTTTTTTTTATTAACAACACGCCCTCTTAATTAACAACTCCGGATTCTTAATTAACAACTCCGTATTCTTGATTAACAACTCCATTTCATCTTTTTATTTTCACAATAACAACACCGGTGTTATTATTAACAATACCCTATTCTATATTAATAACTCTCATTTCTTGTTTCACAACTTCGTAATTTAAGTTTCAGGTCCAATAATAACACCATATTTTACATTAACAACACTATATTTTTGAGATGCGAATATATGGAAGAATAAAGAGGAGTTGTTAATCAAGAATCCGGAGTTGCTAATAACAAAATTGGTGTTGTTATTGTGAAAGTAAAAAGATGAAACTGGAGTTGTTAATCAAGAATACAGAGTTGTTAATTAAGAATCCGGTGGTGTTAATTAAGAACCCCGTGTTGTTATTTTTGAAGTGGCGAGAATGAGGGCTGAAGGGCAAAATCGTCTTTTGGCGCCGCCCGCACTGTTCATCCGTACTGACGCGTGACTGATCCGGAATTTTTGATTTCAATGTACTGATTAGGGATTTGTATATTTCAAGGGTAGTTTATAGGGATTTTCCCTATCCTATATTATAGATAGGAGGGAGTATATCTAACGAGGGAAATGAAAATAATTGGCCACGCCACCCCCATGAACATGATAAGTTGGCCTGTCAATTTGTCCAGTGTTTTGGATTTCAATATCGAGGGCGGCGGAGGATGGGTCACACCCCGCTCAGTTGCACGCCACGTGTTCATAACCGCTTTCGGCAATGTTACGGTTTTCTGCTGGAGGCCACAACTCTCACGGTCTTTTGTTGCCTTACCCGCTTGTGAAGGAGCAGGAGTATGACACATCAGCCCCCACCACGTAGGGGTGTTCATCAATTTTCTGTTCCGACCCCGAGTAAATTGGGATGGAAAAATCTCGTCCCGAAAATTTTGAGATCGGGAATGTGATTTTGGGATCGGGATTGGGAATAAGACTTCCCGATCCCGAAAATATATATATACACATGTATATATTTTTTTAAATATTTAAGAAAATAAGATCAAATGTAAAATAAAATGTGAAAATCCCTAACACCCTTTTAAGGTAATATCTATTCTTTTAGTTTATTTAGTTAATTTTATTTATTATTTATTAAATAATTCTAATTTTTTATTCTTGTCTTTATTCTTTTTACAGCTGAATCGACAACTTTAAGCATGTATTGGACTAATTATATATTTATATTAGACTTATTTGGTACAATATGATATTAGATAAATTATATATTTATATTACATTAAAGAAAACACAATAAAAAATTCAATATAAAGATTTTTTTTAAAAAAAGTAAATCCAGGATCGGGAAATACCCGATTCCGATCCCAAAATTTCCCGATTTTCGGGATTGGGAATGAAAATCATTCTCAAACCTTTCTCAGGATCGGGATCGAGAATGACATTTCCCGATCTCATCCCGATCCCGAACACCCCTACTCTGTTGTGCCTCTCATATCTTCCAAACATTATAATTATAAATTATTAAGACTTATTCTGCACTTTTTACGTAAATAGTTCAATCACTAAAAAAATCTCACAACGAGCAAGCATCATATAACGACAACATGTTCTGTGTTACTCCCTCGCTGTGGGTATATCCCCTCTGAAGCTGGCCCATCTAAGTGTACTCAGCCTGGGCCCAAAAGCTCTCCTTAACAATATTAACTTAAGGGTTTGTTTGGTTCACCGGAGGGTAGGAAATAAGAGAGATTTTAATGGAAGGAAGAGAATGAGAGGGATTTTAATATTATCTTATTTGGATAACTTTAGCCTTATTTTATTTCCCCAAATTTTGTGGAAGGTCTAGTAAGATAAAATTATAATAAGCATTTAATCTATAAAATCATAATTTTATAATTATCAATACTGAATAGATATAATTATAATACATCATTAATAGCTAATATACATCTAATAATTATTTACTTACATATTTATTCAAAATTATATTTTATTATAAAAAAATAAAAAAAAAATATATATATTGATTCAAATCCCTTCCTATTTGCTGACGGCATTGTCTTCATCTTGTACCCAAGATTTTCACGGTTGACGATGAGCCTTTGATTCTTCTAGCTAGGTTTCCCTCAGATGCATCTCTACTACTTTTCTTCTATCCATATTTTACTCCTTTTCCTGCGAGTGATTATTCTCCAAGAAGCCACATTGATTGAACCAATTTGGTGAAGCTTTTTTATATTATATATTGAGCAGATGGAAATTATAGGGAGAAAGCTAAAGCTAAGTTGTTCCAGAAGGTGGAGATTGAAGAAGAAACTGCTGCTAGAAGCTAGAAGTGGTTATGCTAGCGTGGTAGAAGATAGAGGAGAGGCAAGCGCCAGAGATTTCTTGGGCGAAGGAGTCGCAGCCACAGTGGGAAACAAACAGATTACACAATAAGAGGATGATGAAGAAGGGTAGCTTGGAATTTTTTTTTATATATAAAAGACGGCCAAGGATAACTTGGAAATTACAAAAGAGGTTCAGATGATGCAATCAGGCCAGTGGATTAAGATCCTGGGCCATAAAAGTACTACATGGAGGGGGGGGAGCGTGCAAAATAGCAAAGTGGTCCTGTAAATTGTGGGCATCCTTGGCCAGGAAATCGGCACATCGGATGTGCTCTCTGGGTGCAAAACGAAGCTCGATATCCAACTCAGAGTATAACAAGTCTCTGACCGCATCAACTTCCGATCTCAGCGGGTGAGTGTAGCCAGCATGGCTCATGATGAGCTGATAGGTCTCAAGGGAATCTGTATAGGCAATGACCCTAGGAAAGTTGTGTTGCTTACAGAGTTGGAGTCCAGACAATAGCGCTAGGAGCTCCGCTGTGGAAGGAGGAGCAAAGCCCAAGCGACGCTGAAAGCCTAGAATCCAGTGTCCCTGTGAATCCCGTACAATACCCCCGCAGGCCGCGAGGTTCTGGTGGGTAACCGATCCATCTGTGTCTAACCGAACAGCTCCTTCTGGTGGCGGGTGCCATGCCTCCTCGCTCCCACCATGGAGGTGGAATATCTGATGCCTGAAAGTATCATACATGCCAGACTCCATCGACATATACATAACTCCATGGATGATGTCATTTGGCTGGGCATGTGTACCTTCCATAAGTCTCCGACACCTAGTCTTCCATAGGAACCAGCAGATGAGACTGTACATCTTGGGCCACAGCGAATGATGAAAGCGAGCCATGGCCATGTTCTTGGACATATTGTCGGCGAGCCATACCTGCAAATCAGATCGAAAAAAACTAAAGCGATGGTTAGGAGCAATAAAATACAACCACACCTCTCTAGCTATCTCACAGTCACGAAGAATATGAAGGACACTCTCTACTCTCTGACAGTGGAATGGACACTCATCACTAGCAGATAAACCTCTCACAGCTCTGAGGGAGTTAGTAGGAAGTTTCTCGTGAAGAACTTGCCACAAAAACATCTTAACTTTCTCTGGCACCGGGGCTTTCCACACCTTTTTCCACAGGCTCGGACCAGACCATTCTCGCTGGGCAGATATAAATTTGTAAGCAGCATGGACACTGAAGTTGCCATCCGGAGCACTCCTCCAACAGAAGCCATCAGTTCCACTTTCATTGGGTGGCCTAATCTGACAGATAATGTCAATCACCCACTGTGGAAGGAACTCTGCTAACTTAAGAACATTCCACATCCCATTGTGAAGAACAAAGTCATGGACATTCGCACACGGGTTCAATAGGTGGATGTTTCTGTCAACTAGGTGAATGAGAGGAGTATCGATAGGAGTCCAGAGATCCCACCATAGATTGCACGTTGTCCTACTCGATAATCTTCACCCTATACCCTGGTAAAATCTCTCCCATACTGTAGTGATGCTACGCCAGACAATAGAAGAGTTGCGTTTTCTGAAGATGACAGGATAGTCACCCTCGCCACAGCCATACTTACTTCTAACACATAACCCAAAGAGCTTCAGGGTTTGTCAACAGACCCCAGCATAACTTCATGATGAAGGCAGTGTTTTGGGTTTGAAGATCTTTGACGTCTAAACCCCCAAAGTCCTTACTAAGCTTAATCTGGTCCCATGCAATGAGATGCATTTTCCTACCGGATTGCCCTTGATTCCATAGAAAGCTTCGACTAATCTTCTCTAGATCACCTAAAAATCCCTTTGGTAGAAGCATGGTTTGCATTAGATGGCTGGGAAGGGCCGAAAGGACGGATTTTATCAGGACAGTCCTCCCAGCCATAGTCAGGAATCTACCTTGCCAGTTTGAAAGACGCTTCTTGGCTTTTTGGAGAATTGGGTAAAAAGTGAGCTTGGTGACACGGCTATGTATGAGAGGGACACCAAGATATTTCCCCAAGTCACCTGTAATCCCAACTCCTAACTCACGGCTAAGAATGAGAGCCCTATTGAAGTTGATATTCCTAGAAAAGAAAGCCTTGGATTTGGCAAGATTCACTCTATGGCCGGAGACAGCACAGAAATCTGTCATGATGTCCCTCATTAATCCAATCTGAGATTCACTGGCTTCCCCAAATAGAAGAAGGTCATCGGCGAAGAAAAGATGAGATATGACGGGGGAGCGACGATCAAACTTAAGACCCTTCCATCTACCCTGGGCAACTTCTTTGGTGATTAGCTGACCAAGCCGTTCTATACAGAGGATGAAGAGGAAAGGACTAAGTGGGTCGCCCTGACGAATGCCACGGGTAGGTTGAAAAGTGGAAGATTCTTCCCCGTTCCATCTAACCGACATGGATACCGAAGAGATGCAGGACATGATGAGATTGACCATAGCATTTTGTATTCCAACCTCGATAAGCGTGGAGCAGACAAAGTTCCAGTCTAAACGGTCAAAGGCCTTTTCCATGTCCACTTTAACAGCAACAAAACCTTTCTTCCGATGCTTGTTGCGCATGGAATGGATTGCCTCCTGAGCAATAATGACGTTGTCACTACTATGGCGCCCCGCAAGGAAACTGCATTGTTGCGGCTGGATCAGATAGGACATCGCACCCTTTAGTCTCTCAGTTATGATTTTTGTAATTATCTTGAAAATGACATTGCAGAGGGAGATAGGGCGAAAGTCCTTAAGGCATACCGGATGATCAACTTTTGGTATAAGGATGACATGAGTATGGTTGATATCCTTGACCTTTTCTAGGTACTGCCAAATGTCACGAATAAGATTGCAGACTCTATCACCGATATGATTCCATTGAGTGTGGAAGAAGTGTGCCTGTAAGCCATCCGGGCCAGGGGCTTTAAGGGCGCCCATCGAAAACACAGCATTCTTAATCTCAAGGTCATCAACGTCTTTATGGATAAGCTGGACATCCTGACTTGTAAGTGGGGGGAACTCTGCAATCCAGTAAGAGGGATCCTGAACATCGCCGTCACTGGTATATAGATCCTTGAAGAATCGTCCGGCCATTAGACTTAGCTGCTTTGGGTCCGTGATCCAAGATCCATTCGCATCCTGAAAGGCATCAATCTTACGTTTTTTCTTTTGGATCACGGCGGAGGTATGGAAAAATCTGGTGTTTTTATCTCTCCAAGCTAGCCATTTACATCTAGATTTCTGGTACCAAATGAGCTCTTCCTGAGCATTTAATCTGCCGAACTCTTTCCAAAGTTTAGCTTCAAGTTTGTGAAGCCCACTAGATAGGTCGTTTTGGTGAGTTCTATCTATGCCTTCCAGCCTTCGAAGGAGATTCGCACGTTTTTTGGGGATAGAGCCCAGGACGGTAGAGTTCCATTTGGCAGCCCCAATATCAAACCTCTGCTTCCCTTCATGCCAGTCAACGCCATCCCAAGCCTGAGTCATGACATTGGGGAAACTATCTTCCATTGCCCATGCTGCGTTATAGTTGAAACGACGGTTACGTTTGTCACGGGCACTGCTAGACTTATCAGAAACTAGGATGAGACGGTGATCGGATTTGTATCTCAATTTGTGGAAAACTTTGTAGTCAGGATGTCTCAGTTCCCAAGCCAAGTTACCAAAGACCCAGTCCAATCTTTCCTTCACTCCTATTTTTTCCCAAGTAAATCTCTCCCCCACAAAAGGAATTTCCAATAAGTCGGAGGTGCTGATGCAATCAGAAAATTGCTTCATAGCTCGAACTGGGGGGCTGGGGCCACCCATCTTATCGGCTGGTTCCATGAAGGTATTAAAATCCCCAAAAACCAGCCATGGCTCATTAGTACTATCCGCAATAGCTTGGAGAGAGTGCCACAAACTCTCTCTTCTTTGAGGATAGGTTCACCATAGACCACGGTAACAAGAAATGAATCCTTACTAAGCTTGTCAACAAGTCTACAGTGAATGAGTTGGGTGGTAGAAAGAACGTAATCAACTTGGGTACTAGTGTCATTCCAGAGAATCCAAATACCCCCAGCAAATCCAGAAGCCTCAAGTCTAATCCAATTACTGAAGCCTAATTTACGAGACACAGACTCAGCCCTATCACCACTAATCCTGGTTTCAAGAAGACACAGAATATCAATATGATTGTCTTTCACTATGTTTTGAACAGTGTGGGAAAATTCCTGCCCCCAGCACCTCTACAATTCCAAGATGCAATTATCATGATTAAATAAAATAAAATAAAGGAAAAGGAAGGGCAGAGCCTTACTCTATGTTCGGCGCATCTATGCATTCCAAACTAGGAATATCAGCGGCCATGAAATCGTCCCCTATATCATCATCCAATGCGGCAGAGGTAGAGGATAAGAGATTTGTATGGCAACCCAAGATTCCACTGTGTTCACATTTTTCTTTCAAAAAAGCATCGGAATTGTGAGTGATTAGGTCACTTGGTCCCTCTAGCAATAAAATATTAGGATTTGGGGTGGATGAGGGTTGACTAGAATGGATAATAACATTGGAGCCCATTTGTGCTAAACCACCTCCCACAACAATGTGGTCTCTTCGGCCCATTGTAGACTTAGAAGGCCCAACCGATTTGTTTCCACTCACAGCCTTCTTCACGAATTGGGCTTGCCCAATTTTGGGCCCAATTGCCTTAGGTGGCTTTTGTTGAGTAGCCTCAAGAGCATGAGAAGCCGACATGGATTTTGACTTGCGCGGATCCCCTGATTTTGCTTTGGATTTCCCTTTGTCCTCTCTGCCAAGACGGCGTGGCTGCAGGTTGCCCATCCCCTGCGCAGGCTCGAAATGCGTGCTAGTTTGCCCAGCAATCACGGCGTCTTCGTCTTCCTCGTGGAGCTCGGCCAGAACTGCGAACTTTGATTCATCACGGCCAGGCTTGATAGGCCGCATTCCAACTCTGATTTCCGACGGGTGGTCCGTAGCTTGGAGTTTCCTTGTTGAACGAGATCGGCTGGAGGATCCAACTACCATCCATGCCCCAAAAGTTGCATCAGTCTTGGGAGCTTTCATCACCGCCGACGATGGCGTGGTGACGACCAGAGGTGCCTCGTGCGTATGCTCTGAGGTTGCTAGACTTGAATTAACATAAGTCCATTGACAGGACTCCTTCCGGTGACCATAGCGTCCGCAGGCGAAGCAAATGAGCCCCAATCCCTCATATTCAACCTGGAAGGCGGAGTTAGCTGCTATGACGCGAGATACCAATTTCTTTTGAAGGTCGAGCTCTACGCAGATGCGGGCATATCTTCCTCTTTCGATCTTGGCTGTAGATGACACCTGAGCAGACGGGGTGAGTAGGTCAATTTTCATTGTTCTACCAGTTCTATTTCCCAAGCGTGTAATGAACTCAGCATTGTAGCATTGCAAGGGGATGTTCGGGACTCTGACCCAGGTGACTATCCGACGGAGTGGATTATTAAATGGGTCGAAATTGGGGGTCCATTTCTGGACAAGAATGGTATGCTGCTGAACCACCCATGGTCCTTCATACAACACCTTCTGGTATAAATGTGGCTAGCCTTCATTGGGAAGAAATCGGACAATGAAATAATTATTTGGCAAGTCCACAAGATCAAAGTCCTGTGTATGCCATAGTCGACTGAGATGAGATTTTAGGGTGTATATATTGTATCTTTTGCCCAGAACAGTGACAATGAGGGAGGTGTTCCAAGGTTTACACCAGTCGTTATATTCCTCGGCTGAGATTGGGACAACAGGGTGATGTTGCATGAGGAGTTGAATTTCCTCGGTAAGCTCTGGTAACTCCCATTCTTGGTTTATGACATCTGAAAGTAGTTGCTCCTCCTCAATGGAACTATTACCGTTAGCTATCCCATTAAAACTTAGAAGAGAAGCCTTATAGGATATAGGTTGCGCATTGGCCTGATTCTGTATCTTAACGTTAGGGGTATCCTGTTCCATAGCAACAGAGTCCTTAGTGGTGTTAAGCTGGAGGGAATCATCAGTATCCATGATTGCCTGGGAAGAAACGTTTTTCGTTTTCTTGTTGCTGCCGTTAGCTAAGACATCGGATGGCCGATCCGGTGGCAATTTCCGGTGAGGCTGATCAGCCATGGTAGCAGGAAGAAGATGGTCGCACGTTTTCCAAGAGAGAGAACCTGATCTTCACACTCAGAGCCTGAATTTTCACTATAGCTTGGAAATTTTGAAATTAAACATTGGTAGACTGGTCACAACAAGGAAAAATACTACCCCTCCCCTCCAAATCCCCCAATTTAATTTTGGTGTGGGGGTAGGAGGGGAGGGGAGGGAAAATCTTAAAAAAGTTCCCCTCCCCTCTTAAAAAATTTATTGTGTCAAATGAAGGAAAGAGGGTAAAATCCCTCCCCTCCCCTCAAACCAAACCAATCCAAGGGATACTTTGGTACGAGGGGAGATGAGGGAAAGTAGACAGAGGAAAATTTTTTTAAGTTTGATGTCAAAAAATATGAGAGAAGTGAGATATAAAATTTTTAATTAAATTTTTTTATTCTTTTATCTTATATATTTTCTATATTAAAATTTTATAATATCACCTAACCCCAAATCCCTCGTAACAAACACCCTATTAAAGCAAAGTCTATTTTATGTATGGGAGGGGTACCCGGCCCCAACAATGCCTCGAATAACTATTTAATTGTGGTTGCTCAATGCAATGTAACAACCTTTTATGCACGCGGAAGAGATTAGAGATTTCGGGTAAAGGAGACTATGAAGAAATTAATAGGAGACAGGAACATTATTTTATTCCGGTGTATGTCAAAATATGTAGTTTAACTATTTAATTATTGAATCCAGAAGATAGGAATCAGTTCGTCCATACAAAAGTTTGTTTTAGGAGAAATATTTTCATGTGTTATACTACAGAAAAAAAAGGACATTTTCTAAGTTATATTATTGTGCTCGTTTGGATAAGCGATTGAAATGCTTAAAAGTCGGTTTTCAATCATAATTTACGGTATACGAGGTAAATATGTGAGAGGAGTTGTGTTTCGATCTACGTGAAAAACAACTTATAAACAATCTGATCGTTAAAACAAACATGCACATTATTGTTTATTTGCCTTTTACTTTTTTAGGTGATTTTTTTTTTGGGTGACGTAGGTAAACTTTTTTTGCATTATAGTTTGATTCACATGAAAAATAGTCCAAGGCAAGAATTAATACACTGAGAAGGTTAGACACAAATACGCAATGTCTTGAAATTAAATATGCAAATTCCAATTCAAGAGACTTCGAAGTGGTTATCTAAGGATCGATTTGGGATTAAATTTGAAGTCAAATTACCTATATATATATATACACCCTAATTTGAAAAGTAGGAACTTATCAAATGACAATAACTATAATAATGACAACTAATTTTCCAAAAATGATTTTTGGATATCAATGACAACATACAACAATTTAGCAAAAATACACTACTTAATGACAACAATAAGTTATAACTAATTTTGTTATTAAGAATAATTAGGTCATCTTATTTAGAGGCTTAACTTTAAAACAGTAAGACACTGTAAGAATTAAATCACTTGGCGAATATTTTGGTATTCACATATTTCGCTTATTATATATTTCTCACTAACCCCTGCAATTAATATATCACAATAGGTCGATGGCAAAAAATATATATATATATATATATATCACAATAGGTCACATTGATCATTAGTTATTGTCGAAGAAAAATCTTTTGGATATGATAATTCCTGAGCATTTTTCCCTGCTCATGAGTTTCTAGGTCTAGGTCCGGCTCTGGCATGCAGTGCTCTTGAAAGCACATAGATAATAATTCCCAGAAAACGTCATGATTTTAAATTCAAAATGTGCATGGACCACGGACGAAAAAGACAGAGCCATAATTTCATTAGTATTATATCGTATATGTTTCTCAACCTCCTGCAAAAGCAGCAGGTTGAAGACTACAATGCATTTATAGTTTTTACTAATAATGATATTTCAGCAAAGGACGAAATTCATATATATATATATATATATATATATGAAGGACTACAGAGTGCCTCCATTCAACATTCGTCTTCTGCCGTATTGGAAACTGCTTCGTTCTGTCCATCTCTTTCTTTATGTATTAAATACTCGTTTGAAATAGTTTATTTTTGAATAATAAGTGTTTATAAATTGTGATTCACGGTATACGAAGTAAATATGTGAGAGAAATTTTATTTCGGCTTGCATAATAAGTGACTTATTATCTAAAATTAAGTGATACCAAACACAGACTAAGACTCTCCGAACCTGCAACATATATACACATGCATTTTTTTTTTTTAACAAAAAACCCATTAGTCTTTACCATTGGTCCCTGGCCACACAACACATATTATCGAGATTTCGCATGAAAGAAGACCGACTTAACATTGTGAGACAAAATTTTTAAAAACAGAACTCCATAGCCAAATAGGGAAGACTTTGGATATATTTATATTTCGAAAGAACTTGTTTTCGAAGATCAAAATCATGGTTTTGTACCCACATAGTACCAGTATTCTAATTTAGATATTTCATATGAATAATTTTTTTTATTTGATTAAGGATAATAGGATATCCTCAAGCTTCTTTAAACCTGAAACTAATTTTTTTAGGCTTGGAAAATATATGCATTGGTCTTACATATGCAAATATATTATTTATTTATGACTTTAGACAAAAATATAAATTAAATTTTGTTCTTCATGCAATTATCATATTAGCTTATGTCATTTTTGTTAATTTGCACATGAAAAATTACAAGTGATTTTAATAAAAACCATCCAAATACTTATAAATTTTTCACAAAATCTATTCCTAGGAATCACTTTTTTCTCAAAGGTTATTTAACAAAAGTTAATCCAAACGCGCCTTGATTTCTTTGAAGTGTGATTGTTTTGTCTTCTCAAATTTTGAAGTGTTATTCTAATTCTATATTCTTTATGATTATTCTCTTTATCGTTCCCCCCCCCCCCTCTTTCCCTCTCCCCTATTATTAATGCATGGCATGGCATTGCCTCAATTTAAGATTTTTCTTTTACTCTAACGTAGCGTTTTCCTTTGGAAAGTAAGGCTGCATCCATTATGCATACTACTCTTTAAAGTGAAAGAGACTTCATCTTCCCAAAAAGACAAAAAGCAAGCCACAGAAACTTAAGAATTTTGTACCATCTATGTTTTGACCTGGATGGCCCTTTCGGAGAATTTGATCGATCAAAATAATTAGGATATGTAACTTTTCGAAATCCTATCCTACAACCTAATACTGTCTAAAGGGACGTGGGTTTTCGCTACTTTTTGATTAATATTATTGATTTGATCTCCATAGGTGGAGCAGCCCTCTTGATACTTGATAGAATATATTCCCACTTCAGGTTCGACAACTCAAATTTGAGTTAACATTGTGCCAAAAAAGTATTTTTATTTTCTGTTATCCATAACCACATAAGTAAGTTCACTCTACAAAGAAACAATATCAATTCACATGACTTGACAGTGATTTTCAACAACCTAGAGCATCATGTTAGGTTGATACTTTTAAAATTCTTCAATTAAACTTGAATTATATAGAACTCTAATTACATTTAAACTTCAATTAACTTATAATTTATATTGTGGCGCGTGTAATGTTAAACTTTAATTATATAGAACTCTAATTACATTTAAACTTCAAAGTGGAGCTTCAGTACAGAACAAAGATAAATTAGTGATGTTAACACATAACACTTTGTAGCTTTTGAGGTTATCATCAGTGTGTGTGTGTGTATTGTTTATATAAAACAAAATCTTACTTGATTAAGGACACACCAACTCCGGCTCCTTCACGACGAAAACAATAGGATGAGTACGTAGTAATAAACTAATAATGCAATAAAATGAAAGATTAAAATTGTATAAAACTAGGCCACGCATACTATTCAAAGTACAATATTCCCTGTTCTAATCTAGCTAGCTAGCTACCAATTAGGCAGAGACCAAGACGTTTTGAGTTATTCTGTTATAACAAAATTAGCCAATTCTTATTGGTAGATTAATTATAAGTACACAATGTATACATCAATATATTTTTAGTTTTTACATGGTATTAAAACCCAACTCGGGTTAGTTAATGAGATTAGTGACCTGGTGAGCTAGTAGTCCCTTAGCTGGTCTGATCAAGAGTTTGTGATGAATTGATTAGGTTGATTTTTATGTTTTTCCCCCCTTATTGAGTCTGAAATGATGTCATTTTGGGTTAAAGTGTAACAATCAATCAGATTTGTGCTTCAAAAATCTATTTTGTTAGATTACCAAAACAATCTATATGATATTATATGATTATATTGCAACAATCAATCAAATTTGTGCTTCAAACTATATATATGTGGTTTACATGTGTGTCATTTTTTTTTTTGATGGTTTATGCAATAGACCATTTTCTTCGGTGCACCCACCTTCCAGGTATCCGGCGTTAACCTGAAGGCCAACGCCGGATTTATCGACATGGGCCCCCGACAATACATGTGTGTCATTTACATGTGGATTAGTGGCTTTTTATTTAAATATTACTTTTTTAATGATATTATATGATTATATTTGTATATTTTAATTAAATTATATTATTTTGTTATTAATCATGGTTGAGTTGACCCCTATTCAACGGCTAGCCCAATAACCCTTAAGTCATTACGTCAACTAGTTTCATGAATGGTCCAGTTTGCAATTTTTGACCAAGTTGGACTTTTTACAAAATGTTTTGTTTCTTTCAAAATAAATTCTTACTCAACTATTGCTATTGTGAAGGGCTAAATTATATTGTATGTGATGTTATAGTGTAACATATATCAACTTTATTTGTTATCTTTTTTGGGGGCAAAACCTTAATTTGCTGTCTTTGTTTCAAATATTATATTTACATGCAAATAACCCTGTACTACCTCCAGTCCAATTAATATAAGATACATTTTGTAATTTCTCCATCAAAAGAAGAGAGATCATCAATTTGAGAATTGGGTCAATTTCTTCATGGTATATCTTATATTAAAGATTAAAGGTAGTATAATATTAAAAATTACTATTAGTAACAAAAAAATAATATTAAATGTTAAAATAAATAGGGTGGAATGATGCTATTACAAAGAATAGTTAGAGAAAAATGATGATGTTTATATGTATCGTAGATCAAAGAAAATTTTTATGATCCCCGTCATCGGAGATCATGAAATAATAATAATAATAATAATAATAATAATAATAATAATAATAATAATAATAATAATAATAATAATAATAATAATAATAATGTCGAAGGTACTATATAAGGAAACAATTATTTGCCAAAGTACCAATCAATACTGTGATGAGGAAGAATTTAAAAGGAAGAGCGATTATTATTATTATTATTGGAACAAAAGGTTTGGCGTCGGCCCCTTATGGTTGACCCTCAACAACCATAGAGATGCCAATAAGCAGCAACAGGTGGGTCTTTTGCAAGGTATTAAAATCTGGATCGGGTATTGAATTAGTCAGGATATTGGGTTAAGGGTCAGTGGGTCAGACCGGGGTTAAACATAAGTTAAACCGGGACAAAACCGGTGAGAAATTGAAGATTTTAGACTTGTTAACATAAGATTCTAAAGAAAAATTTAATTTTTTTTTTTAAAAATAGGAACCCGAACCGGACTGGTCTACCTATCGGTTCACCGGTTTGTGTTCCACAACCCTAGTCTTTTGCATGCCACACAAAGTCATCCCTCGTGCCATTGATGCCATGTTTGGTAGCATGGAATTGGGATGAGAGAAGTGGAAGTAGAAGTGGAATTGAAAAATAAGGCTGTTTGGTACAACTAATCTCACTTCCCTATGGAATCCAGTTCCACAAAAAATGGTGGAAATGACTTTCTACCTAATACCTATGGAACTCACTTCCAACGCCACTTCCTCCCTGAAAAAATGGCTGACCATTTTACCCATTAACACACTCCTCCCATCACTGGTTTCATGGTCACCATCTTCGGCACCCATCACCGCAATAGTCACGGGCACCCAACCGGCAACTGGATCCTCCATCCACGGCGAAGGTCCTCCACTAGCGATAGCGGCGATGGACCTCCCCCAACTACAGTGGTGACAAACCTCTACCAGTGACATTCCTTTGTCATCTTTAACCTTCGCCCCCACTTTAATCTGCAACCTTCAACCAGCGACGACCTCCAGCAGTGAACATGTTTCCATTGTCGTCTCTCTCTAGCAGCAAATGTGACTTCACCGTCATCCCCCACGACAAGAAACGCGATTTTGTCGACATCTTCCTTAGATAGCAAACACAACTAGCCAAGTGAAAATGATTTTTGTTCATCCAAGGTTTCAATTTCCATCTAGCATCTGGGTTTTTGGTTTAGATTTTGATTTCCATCTAGCTTTTGGAATCTTGCCATCTTCGTTTGGATTTCAATTTTAAACATTGATTTTGATTTCTGTTCAGAAAAAAAAATTTGGTATGATTTCTATTGCTGATATGGTTCTTGATTTGATAAAGAAGTCGAAGTGGAACTGGGATTTGATTTATGACTGAGTTCGGATTTGATTTCTCTAGCAACAATAGCAGACAATTCCAGCGAATGTTGGTTGTAGCTGTGGATCAGGGTTATTTAACCAGGACCGGACCGGAAACCGGTGACCCGGCCTCTAAACCGGTCTGGTCCAGGTCAAATTTTTTAATTTTTTTTAAACCTTTTTTTTCTTTAGAATTTCATACTATAAGCCTAAAATATTCCATTTCTCACCGATTTGACTCCGGTTTGACCCACTGACCCTTGACCCAGTACCCCGACCGGTTCACCGATCGCTCTGGGTTTAATTACCTTTCTGTGGATGCATTTTTGTGATCAATGGCTGTTGGTTTGCTCGTTTTTAGCTGGGGAGATTTTATTTTTAATTGAGGGTATTTTGGTATTTTCCTATTATAATTAAAATTTATATTTCACTTTCATCAATATACCAAACGTACTTTAAAACACACTTCCACCCCTACGTCTACTTTCATTTTTATTTTCAATTCCATTAAAAACTCTTCCGCTATACTGAGGCATGAAAGTATTAGGATCTTCTTCACACTGGCTTCAAAATTTAAGAGATACTGGATATAATTAATTTATAAAAAAATTTTAAACTAATCATTTTAAAAAATGTGCTTTGATTTTATTTTTTTGAAGTGCTTTTTCGTACTCAATTGCATAAGGACAAATACCCTCTATCAGCTCTTACCTTTAATTAGGATCCCCCGGAGTAGTATAGGCTTTGACTTTGAAAATATTAGTAAGACATGGTGGGACAGGCACCTCTCGAAATTTTATATTCCCTTTTGCGTTACTGTAAGGTACTAAAGTCTTTGCCATTCATAGAATCGTAGGAAAGTGACTTCACGTACTGTCATTATTTTTTTGAACTACTTTTCTTGATCCCACCATGTTTTATTTGAAGCTAGAGGCCAAACTGTTCACGTCTGAGTTTTCTTGTTCGTTATCGGTCTCTTTAAAACATAAAAATTAAATAATTTCTAGAGGGTTTAAAGATTTTATAAAACCTGCAGGCAGCTAGCAAGGTCTCAAACCCTCAGAAAGACGCATCATGTTACTGTATCTCGCTGGTATTTGCTTCATATTATATCTCACTGCTGATTTTATTTGATTATATATGCACACACACACAAACACATATGCTAGCCTGTTTCATATATTTATGATCGATGAAACCTTATGTGATCTATAAACACACACACATATGTTAGCAGATTAATTAGGTGACTAGAGAATAGTATAAAAGGTACATTTCATTATTTCTCTCCCTCTTCCCCTCTCTTCAATTCCTAACACCTTCAACACATATATATGTTTACCAGAGATGATAATAATAAACTTAACTCAAGCAGAATTTCTTGAGGCATGGTAGGTGACTCACTTTACATCCATGCTGAGAATTTCATATTTTACAGAATCAAAAATCTTCAAAAGTGACAATGAAAGAAATAGTTAAACTTGTGCATGTAAGCACATTAATTCTCTACATTGCTAAAGAAACATAATAGATAATAATATGCTTGCATCGATGGAGGCTTTGGCTGTAGATGGAGGCTCTAGCTGGGCTTTCAGGTACCGTACAGTGGACTAAAAACAAATTGAAATCTTACTTAAAAATCATTTTTTTGGCAAACCTTAAAAATCAGTAATTGATTTTATTAAGGGAAAATGATATTAAGATTCCAATTAAAAAAAATAATATTAAAAAAGTTTCAACACTTATCAATAATAATTTCTTCATTTATTAATGATTTCTCTTTCATTTGTTATTGATGAATTATAGAACTTTTTTGATATTGGTTTTATTAATTGGGACCTTTATACTATTTTACTTTCATTAAAGTGCTAGCTGTCCCCAACTTTCGGATCCAAATGAGGCTCGTGACACTAATTCATATGGGCAAGGTTAAAATGGCAAAAACTAAATGGCAGCAAGTTTTCTGAATTTCACACACCTTCAGTAGTGAAATCATCCCCTATATATATAGACCTCCAGAAAGAAATGTTTAATTCAGGGGTAGAGGCATCCTACTCCTTGAGCTTGAACGGAGAAAACGAGGGAGGAGGAACAGCGAGAGAGAGTCATCGAAGTTGGGACCTGGGGAGGCGCTATTAGTTTCTGGTTCATATTCTTCTTCCCCAGGTCCGACGAGCTCGACTGTGACGAGAGCTGAACCAAAGAAGGACAGTCGACAGCGAAAGCTGGAGAGGCGAGCAGCCGACAATTTGAAGATTTCTCTGGTTTCTCATCGCAGAGTAAAGGGAGCCGGTGAACACTATAGATTCATCTTTTTGAGGAGCCACGCATTGGAGCAGCGATCGTGGACGGAGCTGAACACGGTTGAACCAGAGGTCCGCTTTAATTTTGCGTTTATGCTTCAGTTCTTCTTTCCTGTTCCTTTGATTTTCATATTGGTTCTGAATCTGAATTTTGTGGCTGCTGAATTTGATTTGGATTTTGATGTGTGGCTGTTTTTTCCTAATGCTTAATGTAGTTATGAACTAATTTAGGGATTTGAGTATATATGAATCAATTAATTGTGCTTATTGTTATATTTGTTTACTTGACCTTGACCTGTTCTAATTTATCTACTTAGTTCTTGATCATCATTAAGTATGAATTTGGGGAATTTAGATTAGCTTTGGGAGAGAGATCTTAATTGGATCATAAGATTAAGTAGTGTGGGATTAGAATTTATTCTAATTTGTCACTAAGATAGGAATATACCTATTGGATTCATATAATCATATTAGAGTGAATTTGGACATTTATTGCCTCTTGAGTAAATTACTTAGGAATAAGAATTTTAACTTGAAAGATGGGTATACATAATTGGAAGATACTTATATCTATTAACAAATTAACATTAAATGCCATTAATTGGGTAAATATATGCTCTAATATTTGAAAAAGAGATTAGCTACTCTAGGTTGTTTTCTTCTATTAAAATCTTAAAAACATTAAAGTTAGTATTATTGCTTTTGTTTAAATTGATTTTCAAATTCATTTCTTTCTTTGATTTGCTCAACTTGAATGAAAATGATAATTTTAATGCTCAATTATCTATTACCTTGAATCTTTATGGGACGACCTTAATTTACCATTATACTATTTCAACAGTCCGTACACTTATGGTGCTTATTTAAAATTTAGTAGCATCAAGTTTTTGACGCCATTGTCGAGGATTCAAGGCAATTGGTGGTTAGAATTATAAATCCTTTAATAGTTTAAATTTGAGCTTTGTGAATATTTTTATTTTATGTTCTTGTGTGTGATTTGCTTTATTTTCATTGTTTCTTGTTTGTCTTAAAAAAATGGATTATTCATAGCATTCATTTGGTTCAATCAGTGATAAATTGTCATATCTTAGTTCTTTACTAGGAATGCATGTGGATGGAATGAGACAAGAAAATATAAATGCTTGTTGGATTGAAATTCTTCTCCTTATAATTGCTTTTCTTGTGTTTATTGTGGAGAGAATCATTCATATGAGCATTGTCCATATAACACTGCTAGCCATTATATGAGAGATGATTTCACTAGGAACCAAACTTGTTATGATTATCCTTTTTGTTCTAGTGGAAGTTTAGAGCAACAAGATTTTTGGGATCTACATTTTAGCCATTATTCTAAAGAAATTTCCCCATCTTTTTACTCTTATCCTCATTTTAAAGAAAACACCCTTGAATATAAAGAAAAGCCTAATTTAGAAAGGTTATTTGAGGAGTACGTGGGATTAGTAGAGAGATTTAATAGAGAGCAAAAAGAATTTGCTACTAGCGTTGAGTCAATGGTTGAAAATATTGGAGTTTATGTGAATCAAATTATTTCCTCCCTTGAGATTATAAGTCAAAATAATTCCTTAAGTATGATGACCACTTCTTGTGTTGATAATGATTATTGTGAGGTAGTTGAAGATGTGGAATTGAATGAACCTTTATCTCTTATAAAATGTGATAATGAACTTGAAATCACTTTAGGAGATAATAGTGAGTGTAGTCTAGTAGAGGTTCTGGTTGAGGGGCCTAAATCATGTCACTTTGAGGTTGGAATTGATGTGGATGTCCTAAAGGCTGTTATTCATGACTCTCCTATTGAAGTGTTGACTCTTACTGAAGAGAGTCAAGTGGATTTTGTGAGATGCTCTAAATTTTTGGAAGTTCCTAAAACTGTTTGCAAAGATGTGCATGTTGTACTTAATTTGAATTCAATGAATATTTGTACTTTAAAATTGTCTATGATTGAAGAAATACAAGTAATTCACTTAATTGATCATTTGTTACATCTGAAACCTTGTTGCCTAAAACAGAATGAAGACAGGGTGATTGAAGTGTTTGATACTTATGATTAGTGGTTTGTTTTGAGTAGTCTGGCTGAAGACTTTAAACTTAGTACTACTTAAGAGGCAACCCAATGTTTGGTTTGATGTTTTGATTTGATTTTGTATGACTTTTGTAGCCCCTAATGATGTGTTCCACTTTGATAGCCACAATCAAGAGCATTCAAGAGCACGAGACAAGGATTGAGAGGCGAGTTTTCTTCTACTTTTCCTTATTTTGTTTGAATTGATAGTTAATAACATGTTTTGGATATGAGTGCTAGTTTTAGTCTAGCTTTATATGTGACTGATATTTATTATTGACTATTGAGTTGAGTGGTGGCACTCATGAGTTGTGCTTAAGTGGTGAAAAATTGAGATCTTAAAAGCTTTTGCTATCCCTACATTTGGATATGGTTATGTCTTCACTTCCATTACTTAGTGTTGCTTGTTTACATTGAGGACAATGTGATATTTAAGTGTGGGGGTGAAGGTACCATTGATTTTATATGATTTGTTCTCAATTTTTTTTAGAAATATTGAAAAATTTCTTTGGTTTTGCACATAAATATAAAAATTTTGACAAATTTTGAACAAAATTTTTTCTTTTCATGGAAGCTTGAATTTCACTTGTGAACATTGGTAAAATTAGGATGATTTGAATTTGAAAGGAATTGAGTTTTATCTTCTTGGAATGTTAAGTAGATAGGCAAAGAATTTGGCTTGGATAATTGACTTTAGTATGTCAAATACTGGTGAGAAACTTGAGTCTAAGTATTTAATTCTTTCAAGAGAGAGTACATTTATTGTGATTTCATCTCCAGAACTTGTCTTGAATCTTTTTTGAAGATTTAAATCCTTTTGCAAGCACAAAAATGATTTATGCATTCATTTCATAGCTAGTTAGACTAAATGTCCATCCTTGTCATATAAAAATCCTTTGTTTTACCTTATTTGAGCCTTATTTTGTTTTTAAAAGAAAATTGCATGGAGTAAATAACCCATTGTTTAAGAAATGCAATTTTTATATCTTTTTCTTTCCATTCATTTATTACTTTAGTAAGTGCTAAGTAAAACAATTTTAGAAAAGAGTGAAGGGATTAGAAAATCAATATTATATGAGTTGTGCATATACTTAAAAAAAATGAAATAGAAAGAAAACAAAGAGAGAAAGAAAAGTATCTATGAAAAAAATCTACAAAAAAAAAAAAAGAAAAGAAAGAAAAGAAAAGAAATGAAAAAAAAAAGGAGAACAAAATGGAAGAAAGAAAGAAAAAGATTGTTGAGCTCAATTTAATAAAGGTTGTTTTGAGTGTGAGTGAGTTTATTTTCTTTAAGTGGATATTCCTTCATTCTTCATGAATTTCATTAAGTTGTATAGTACTAATTAAAGTATGCCTTCATATCATTTGACTACTTTCATTTCATTATTCTACCCTATTCATTACAAGCTTGGAGAAGTCATTTTGATTTGTGTGAATAATGGGATAATATAGTAGAGATAGATATGATAAATAAGCTTATTGTAGATAGATTGCAATAAGCGATTTAGAGTAAAACACAAGTCTTTTAATGATCGTGAGAGAAGAATATAAACATCTCATTTGTGAGGAACATTTTATTATTATTTATCTCTATCAAGTTAATTGCATTCCTACTTCCATTTTTAGAAGGTGGAAAAAAGTTTTAAAAAAACTTCATTCTTAAAAATTTAAATTAAATCCAATTTTATAGTATTTGATTTGAGAATCTTACTTTCATGATTTTCTTTTGACATCCCAAAGTTATGAGTCTCCTGCATGGATATTTCTTTTGGATAATAGTAAGTTTATACTTTCAGCATCCTCTATACTTAATAATCATATCCTTTTGTCTTACTGGTCTTTTTTAATTCACTAGCCCCACAAGATGACCAGGGACATAAAAACTCGTTTGGTCAAGGGTTGGTGATTTTCATTTACGGAGAAAACAAAAATATACTTCTTTAATTAGTTCCAAATACAAGTCGCTTTTAACTAATTTGGGCTCCATTTGTCCCTTATTATAAGATTCAAATAACTGATTTGTGTTGATCAAGAAAATCTTTAACATTAGTAAAAGTAATAAATATGCATTTTTTATATAAAAAAAATAGAGTAAAATTCTTTAACCTTCTTTACGTTTTACCTTAATTACACGGATTTCCCCTCTATTTTAAAACATACATGTAAGTTCAAACCGTTAACTCAGTTAATGATTTTTATTTTTTAATTAAAATTTATATTAAAATAAATTTTATTTACTAATTTATCCTTCATCATTACTAATTCTCTAATTTTGACTAAAATTGTTTAAGTAATTTAAGAGTTTTCTTTTTCTTTTTCTTTTTAACTTATTTTTTACTTTTGTAAATAGTTATATGTTAAATTTTTTCATATTAAGATAAATACTTAATTAATTTAATTAATGTAGATATAGAAAACTTAATTAAAAATATGATTAATCCTATTAATAGATGCCTACTATAATAAACATGTTTATAAATGTTTGTACAAAAAATTTATTTAAAAAAATAAAAACAAAAATTAATATAAGTCATATATTGTATCAAATTTACATTATTAATAGCATATTGTGAATAAACATATTTCTTTTTGCCTTTCATTTGAGAGGCATATTTTTTAATCATTTAAAAGAATACTAAATAAATAAGTTTCAATAAATATGATAAAAATTTAAAATTTTATAATATAATAAAAATTAAAAAAATTTATAATATATTGGAAATTTTGAACATACATGTATTAAAATTATTTTTTTATATAAACATTTATTTTTGGGCAAATATAAATGTTTATTCATTTGTTGAAAAAGGGATATTTTGGACAAAGTAAATGTTTAATAGTCAAATCTAACGGTCAACTAACGGTTAGGTAGATAGAAATCAAATATTAAGTATGTAAGGGAGGTTTCTGTAACTTGTATTTTAATTTCAAGGGAGGTCCATATAGGTTTTCAAAATAAAGGGGAAGTTTGTATAATTTGGGTAAAATAGAGTGCTAGTTAATGTATTTTACTCAAAAAATAAGTATATATTTTTTCCCAGGTTCAGGAACCCGGACCGAACTGGCAGGTCTAGCCTAGGAACCGACGAATTGGCCGGTTGCGGTCCGGTTCAGGTCACTATTTAAAAAAAATCTTTAAAATTTTATATTAATAAGCTTAAAATCTTCAATTTCTCACCGGTTTGGTCCGGGTTTGACCCACTGACTCTTAACCCAATACCTCGACCGATTCAGTATCCGGTCTGAGTTTAAATACCTTGATTTTTTCCAATATGCCCTTGGTGTCAATTTGGCTATAAGACCTGGATAACCATGTACCCGTGTCTTGTACTTTTTATTGGAGAAAAAAGTATTTCATCAAAACTAAATGAAAGGGAGGCACAAATCACTTGTATTGTTGGAATTATAGTATATATGTGGGTGTGTCAAAAAGTGTGGAAGCATAAGCTTATAAGTTTTGTAAATTTATCTAGCTATTGCTTGTTCTCTTAACAATTACCCTCCATTTAGTAATTTCCAATTGAATATATCCTTTAATTATAGTTTGATGTGTTAATCATATGATTTGACTCATTTAATAGATAGAGTTGATAGCTTAATGCACATGTAACATGAATTTCAAGTTAATAAAGGACTTGTTTAAGTGGAATGCAACTAATTATAGAAATGATAAATTCCAATTAATTGATTTGACTTTTGTTATACAGAAACAACATTTCGTTTATTTGTCGATTGCGGGAAGGCCTATCTCCTTTGCATCACAAGCGCTGCTATGAATGAAGAACACTTTTTCGGGATTGCTCATCACAACCTCACAGTTGTGGGAGTTGATGTGTCCTACACAAAGCCCTTAAAGACCAACTTCATCATAATCGGCCCAGGACAAACTATGAACGTTCTTGTTACAGCAGACCAAACCCCTTATCAGTATTACATTGGCGCCTCACCTTTTAGTGATGGAAATCTATTATTTCACAATTTCACGACAACAACAATTCTTCAATACAAAAATTATAATTCATCACCATGTTCATCTCCTAGAGCTATTCCTACTTCCTTGTGAAATACAATGGTGCATTGTACTTCACAACAAAGTAGCAATAGCTCTAGGAGATGAACATGGTGATGAATTATAATTTTTGTATTGAAGAATTGCCGTTGCCCTAGAATTGTCAAATAATACATTTTCATCACTAAAGGACAAGGTAGCAATGTAATACTGATAAGGGGTTTGGTCTGCTGTGACGAGAACGTTCATAGTTTGTCTTGGGCCAATTATGATGAAGTTGGTCTTTAAGGGCTTTGTGTATGACACATCAACTCCCATAACTGTGAGGTTATGATGAGCAATCCCAAAAAAGTGTTCTTCATTCATAGCAGCGTTTATGATACGAAGGAGATAGGCCTCCTTACAATCAACCAATGAATGAAATGTTGTTTCTGCACAATAAGAGTGAAATCAATTAATTGGAATTCATAAGTTCCATTTGTGCATTAAGTTGTCATCTTTATCTATTAAATGAGTCAGATCAAATGACTAACACGTCAACCTATAATTAAATGATATGTTCATCTGAAAATTACTAAATGGAGGGTAATTGTTAAGAGACAAGTAACAACTGGATAAATTTGCAAAACTTATAATCTTATGCTTCCACACTTTTGACAGCAACATATATACTATAATTCCAACAATACAAGTGATTTGTGCCTCCCTTTCATTTAGTTTTAAAAAATAATTTTCTCTCTAGTAAAAAGAACAAGATATGGGTACATGGCTGTCCGGATCTTACAGCCAAATTAACAATAAGGGTATAGTTGAAAAAAAGTACATATTTATTTTTTTGGATAAAAAATGCATATTTGTTGCTTTAACTAATGTTAACTGTTTTCTTGATCAACACAAATCGATTATTTGAATCTTGTAATAAGGGATCGATGGAGTATAAATTAGTTAAAAATAACTTGTATTTGGAACAAATTAAAAGAGTATATTTTTATTCTCTCCACAAAAGAAAATGTTCAAGGATTCACCAACCCTTGACCTAACCCGCACTACTACAAAAAACACAATAAATGATACTTATTTTTAAAAATACTATGGTGTTAGGGAAGCGCCGTAGCTACTAGTACCATAAAAGAAAGCTATGACACTTCTTGAATTTATGGAAGCGCCATGGCTTGTTTCTTCTTGTGTTTTTTTAAATAACTTTCTATGGCGCTTTCCTAGGAAAGAGCTATAGGAAGTGGGGCACTTTCAATGGAACTTCAGGAAGTAATATGACTTCCCATGTCACTTCTTTGGAAGTCTCTTTTTTTTTCATGATTTTGCGTAATTATTTCCTTTTCCTAGTGAAACCCTTTGTATTTACAATCTAAATTTACAGCAAAATGAACCAAATTAAAATGAAATAACTTGAAACAAATAACTAATTTATAAAATCACTACTAAATGTATTTAATTCTAACAATTGTAATGTACAACTAATTTTAAGTGAATAAACACACATATAAGATTCATAATAGATTTTAACTTTAAAAAAAAGAAGAAAATGTATGGACTTAAGCTTCTGTATAAAAAAAAGGACTTATAAGCTAGGGAGCTTATGTGGGAGGCCGAGATAAGAAGGAGAAAAGCATGTGGGAGATCAAGCTTTGTATTGCAATGGAAGTGGCGATCAGATGTTGAAGAAATGTGCATGTAGAGGAAACAAGAAATAACAGAAAATGGGGGACTAAGAAAACTTCTACTTGCTGCAGTAGAAGAGAGGAGGGAGTAGTGGGGACAATGGCGCCGCAACTTCAAAATAGAGAGGAGTGTGGATCGTATTATATAGGAAGAGGGGAATGGGAAGAATGATAAGGAAAGGTGGTGAATGGGGACGAAGGGATAAGCAATGAGAACCAATAGAGTAAAGATTTAGGATAAGATTTTGGGAAATAAGGAGATGAGGATGAGGGAGTGCAAAGAGAACATATATAATGGGTTGGGCAAATTTTTTTAAAAAAGTAAGGCCTAGCTATGACGCTGGCTTAAACAAAAGCTATGACTTCCCTTCATTTCAAAAAAAAAAAACTTTTTTTTTTTTGGAAAAAATGCCTTAAAAGGCGCTTGCCTAACTTAATGCAAAAAAAAAAAACCCTCTTTTTTTTTTAAAAAAAGGCCTTAGAAGGTGTTTGGTGGGCAAACACCTTCTAAGGACTTGACTATTCAAAACACTGTGGAATGCCTTGAATATTCAAGCAAGCACCTTCTAAGGCCCCCTTGAATATTCAAGGCACAATGGCCTTGTGCATTTAAGGCGCCTTGAATAAAGCGTCCTGAATTTTCAAGGCATCTTAGAAAGAACTTAATGGGTAGGGAATTCTAAGACCTTGAATATTTAAAACCACTTTGGCCTTAAATATTCAAATCATAGTGGCACCTTATATGGCGTTGGATCAAGGAAGCATCATACAAGTGCTTGATTTTTTTTTTTTTTTGAAAAAAATAGGGTTAGCTATAGCGCTTGTTAGACAAACGTCATAGTTGGCCCTTTATTTTTTATTTTTTTAAGAAATAAAGGCCTTATATGACTCCTGTTTAGGTAAATGCTACACAAGCCTAGTATCAGTTATGATACTAACAATTGAAAGTGTTATAGCTTCTAAATATTTTTTTTAAGAAATAATCATTTAAAGAAGTGTTATAAAAGGACTGCCACTAAATCCCTCTTTCATAATAGTGGCCATTTTTTCATCACAAAACATGATAATTGCAAAAAAAAAAAATTATGTAATATACGATGCTTTGACCATTTTAGTAACTATGATATGGCAAAACAAAATGGATTGGAATTGGAAGTAACCAACAACCTATTGTTAGGGTCGTAAGTGGTCTTATCCCTATACGAGAGAGAATACAACTTCAATATTAAAATACACACTTATTGAGAAACGATAAAAATGCTCTATCGGTCTATCCTCTAAGCCTCCTTAAAAAGAAAAATGAAACGGCCAAGCATTATGCTTTATGCTTTATCGAATATACAGCTTCATCGCAAAAGGCTAAGCATTCTGAAGCAACAACGGCATCAAACGGAGACCAACAAAAGGAAAATGAAACGGCGAAGCACCAAAACGTCGTCGTTGTACGCGTCCCCAAGAATCTCTTGAAGAGTGATGCTCTTTACCGGGTACCATATGTACCCCCAAATCAAACCCATTTCTTACTTTCGACATGGTTTATATATAGAAATATTAATTTCGACAAAATCAAGTATTATTGGGCTATATACGATGATGTTGCAGTATATTCTGGAAACCAGTGTTTATCCGAGAGAACTAAAACCCTTGAAGGAGCTGAGAGAGAGAACAGAAAAACATCCATTGTATGTGCACAATTTCAACTTCTCTCATATATAATTGATCTCTCTCTCTCTCTATATATATGGGTTTAATTTGTTGTGGGTTGATCTTGATGATTTTGAAGAAAATAATGAAATAATTAAATATAGATAGACACACACACACACACATGTATATAGGAGCATGATGGCGACAACGGCAGATGAAGGGCAATTTTTGAACATGGTGATTGAACTGAAGAATGCCAAGAACGCCATGGAAATTGGTGTCCTTACTGGTTACTCTTTGCTTGCCACTGCCCTCGCTCTTCCCCTTGATGGCAAGGTACCTATATATATATATATATATAATCTCAGTTTCTCAAGCAATTCTAGTTTATACCTAGGTTATCTGATTCGGACCGGAAACCGGCGACCTGGGCACTAAACCGGTTTGGTTTGGCGACCCGGTCCAGGTCAATTTTTTAATTTTTTTTTAATTTTTCCTTTAGAAGTTCATACTATAAGTCTAAAATATTTCATTTATCACCTGTTTGGTCTCGGTTTAGCTCTGATTTGACCCACTGACCCTTGACCCAATACCCTGACCAATTCATTGACCGGTCAGGGTTTAATTACCTTGGTTCATACACGGTCATGTATCACACTCCTCAGTCTTTAATATAAGATACACTTCCTCCGGGCCTAAATATAAGGCGAAGTTAATTTTTTTTGGAAAGATTAAGTTAAATAAGTTAGTTAATTATATTATATGTTGTGTATTCTTAGATTATATATAAGTTTATTAGTCAAACTAATTAGTTTGGAGAAAAAATAAAAATAAAAGCACTCTAAAGTAATTTAATTAGCTTCCTTAATCTCTCCAAAAAAGTCAACTTTGTCTTATATTTAGTATAGAAAAGAGTATTTAGGAAGTTAATTTTAATCTTAAATATATGATATAGTTTTTATATTTGTTAACTTTTTCCTAATTTACCCCTATTGATACTCTATATATCAACAATAATCAAGGAAAAGAGGAAATATGTGAATTAAGGAAAATAACTATGTTGTTTTAGAAAATATATGTCATATTAACTAACTCAATCAACTTCCTTACTCTAATCAAATTAAGTAAATATGTCTTATATTAAGGTTAAGAGGAAGTACAAATTCAAATATGAAGTATAAACAACAAGCTTCTGGTCAAAAAAGAAAAACAACAACAACAAGCTCACATCTCAGACTCCATGAAAGTTGTATCTGGTTATTAATTATAATTGATAAAAGTAGAAATGTATTATTTGTGTTATTATAAATTATTTATTGTCAATTTACCAAAAACAATTATCACTATTTTCTTCTCTTATGAAGCATATCTTTTTTTTTTTTTTTTTTTGCCGATATCTTATGAAGCATATCGAGTTACACTAGAGTGATGACTTTTCTAGATTAAGCATAATTCTTAAACGTATGAATGTGATTTTCTTCCTGACTTTACTCTGGAATCAAAGTATTTCAACAGCTCCTAGCATAGGGGGCCAATTGCCTTGAGTACAGATAAATGAGTATAGATTCTCTTAATTAATTTTAATTGAAGATTGATTAGGATGAATAGAATATCTCAACTATTTTCTCGGAAATTAACTATGAATTTTGTAAAATTTTAGAATAACTTTAAAAGAGTAAACCTTTATGGTTAAAGCTTTTCAGATTTTATTTTAATTTTATCTAGAATCAGCCATAAAAATAAAATAAAATTTTGTCATTTGATTTTGTAAATATATTATTATATTAATTAGAAATAAAAATATCTTTATATCAGGTTTTTTATACACATAATGGGGTGAGATTTAATTTTCATAAATTATGTCAAATTGATATAACACATTATTTCTGTATTAATACACATATTAACAACATGGAAGGATAGAAGGATAAATTAGTTGTTACCAATCCTTCCCTTTCCTTTTGAAACAAACAAAGGATTACATGAAACCTCCCTTCACTAAAAGCCTTGTAACCTAATGGTATGAGAGTTTCTTTTTAAGTGAGAGGTCACATGTTCAATCAAACTTGTAAGCTCAGCCCTTCATTGCCTACCCCTTTAATTAAAATAAATAAATAAAATCTTCCCCCTTCCCAATAAAATAACAGTAAGATTTAAAAACTAGGAGGTAAGACCTGAATGATTGATGACCCAATCGACTCATAATATTTTTTCGTTTGAAGGCAAGAGAGAAAAAACTCATGCTCCCTTTAGTTTTAAATATAAGATAAAATTGATTTTTTTGTTTGTTTTGCAGATATTAAGAAAGTTAAATAAGTTACTTAATCACATATATGTTGTATATGCTTATATTATATATTAGTTTATTAGCCAAACTAATTAGTTTGGAGGGAAAAAAAATCTAAATATAAATATTCTAAAATAATTTAATTAACTTCCTTAATCTCTTTACAAAATCAATTTTATTTTATATTTAAAATCGGATGGAGTAGTATTTTCTGGACCATTATTCAACTCATAATTGACCGGTACGGTAGGCAAAGCACAGGTCAATACACAATCATACGACACCCAAATACCCAGAAAGCCCAACATATATAGATATAACCATGGCTAACAAAAACATTTCATCCTTTCACCAGCTTCGATTTCATATTTGTGAATGCTGACAAGTGACAAGACAATTATCTTAATTATCACAAGAGGCTGATGATCGAGCTGGTGAGGGTGGGGGGTGTGATCGGCTACGACACCACCTTATGGAACGGCTCTGACGTGGCCTGGGATGAGTACGTCATGTCGTATAGGGGCTTTGTGTTGGAGCTCACCAAGGCACTTGCTGTGGACCCTAGGATTGAAATCTGCATGCTTCCTGTTGCTGATGGAATCACTCTGTGCCGTCGGATCATTTAATGAGAAGTCCACGCACCATCAAGATTTGAGACTTCACCACTATATTATTTTCCTTTCCTCCTCAACGTAACATTCCAACCAAACACTTTCACGTATAAAGATTCAGAGAAGCTTCATGTATCTGAGTTCGATGCTTATCCTCCGGGTTATTTACTAGTTTCCTTGATAAACAAACAGCTTAACAAGGAAATATTGTATCAGAAAATACGAACAGCAGTCAATTGTTGATTTCAGATGACCCAAGTGAACTAGTGGGGCTGAATCTGAAATTAGCTTTCATTGAATTGAGTGAGTACAAATATTGTCCTATGTATATAGCCCAATAACAACCCTGTAGAACATCCTTATCTGTCGGCTATAGTGATCAGTTTTTACGACAAATGAACCTATTAACAACATGTCGAAGAAAACAAAAGACACAACTCATGGTCTCATAAAAAAGACACTTTTTACAGGGTATATATACTTGTCGGCTTCTCATGAAACAAACACAGCAAAAACACCAATTCATTTGGCAAATGATCGCACTAATCTAGACAAGACTTGAATCAACCAAGATTATATAAGAGGCTATATATATATATATGGTACAAAGTCAGCAAATGCTCATACCATAAAGGAACTTGTAACATGCATTTAATATATCAAGCACTAGAACCAGATGTAATCCGTACGTACCTCTTACATGGGCAGGCAAATTTTGGCTCTTAGCATCAACCTCTTCATCATCATGTATATATCTCAATCAGATATATATATACATATATATCTAAACAGGAAAATGAGAATAATTGGCCACACCACCCCATGAACATGATAAAGTTGGCCCCTTTGTGCAGGTTCTGGATTTCAATGTTATGCCAAGTTCGTAGACGGCGTAGGATGGGATGGGACACCCCCATACAAATGAATGCCACGTGTCGTAACCTCTTTCTCCATGTTACTGTTTTCTGTTGGAGGCTTCTGCTCTCAAGCCTTACCAAGGTAATGTTTGAGTAATCCCAAAACCGCGGTTACAAAAGTCTTTTTCTATAAATTGAGACAAAACTACTCTGACATACTTATCTCCTAAATCGTAAAAGTTATTCTTTAAAAGTTAATCCAAACACACACTAAAGCACGGTGAGCTAATCAAATCTAGACCGTTTGAATTTGGTTTTGGATGGTCTAGATTTAATTTTTAATAAAATGATGATTTTTTAAATAAAAAACAATCTTTATTTTAATTCTATATGCATTAAAATAATTTTTTTTAATAAAATATAAAACTTTAAAAAATAAAATCTGGACCATCATGTGAAATTTGGGTGGTACAGATTTGATGAGCTCTCCTGGTTAAACAGAGTTTAGCAGGAAAACTAAGGCCCCCCACAGTGACACTCCGCTGTTGCCTTACCCACTTACTTGTGAAGGAGCAGGAGTAGACACATCAGTCCCCCCATTATGCTGTGTCTCACATCACTCCCTCCCCTCTCTCCCAAACATTATAAATTTCCAAGAATCCTTGTACTGTTTCACATGCATAGCACTATTTGTTCGGACTCAAGTATTATTAATATGCTTACATGAATTAAGATAAAATTTTTCTCATATACTTATTTTATATGTTGTAAATCATTGATTAAAAAATTAATTTTTGAAGGCTTCAATAGTTATTCTAGAATAAGTAAGCAGCATGTAAAGACAACAAGCTACTTATTTGTAGTTACGGGACTTTTTAGTTATTGAATTGCTTTTGAATAACTACACAATAGTTCCCGTATAAAATCCACCCTCTCTCCCTGCGCGCTGCCCCCTCCCTCTGCCCCCTGCCCGGCTGCTGCCACCCCGTAAAATCGGTCTGGGGACCTCAGAGGCCTTCCTCTTATCCTGTCCTGAAGCCATATCCACTGTACAAATTACAAAAAAAATTAGTCACATTATTATAAAAAAATATAATATAAATATAAATATAAATAAAATACGTGTTATATACGTACCTCAAATGCAAATACTGAGAAATACTGAGCAAAAACTCCTATACGGACGTCTGAACGCTCAAATCTCGAAGAAATCACTCAGAGAAACCTCAGGAAACAAAATGAACAAAAGGGAGAAATGAAGGACGCGGGGGTTCAAATAGGCCAGATTTTAGTAGCGGTTATTCAAATAACCGCTACTCTAACCGCTACAAATAATTAAATTTGTAGCGGTTCTACAATAACCGCTACAAAGGTTCACAACGTTTGAAATTCTGTAGCGGTTATTACTCAGAACCGCTACAAATGGCGAGACTCTTGAAATTCTGTAGCGGTTATAGGGGCAGAACCGCTACAAAATTCTGACCTTTGGTATTTTGTAGCGGTTCTGTGGTTTTAACCGCTACAAAAAACCACTACACTGTTGGTGCGCCAACTGGCGGGAATATTATAGCGGTTTCTGTGCATTAACCGCCCAAAATCACCGCTACAAGTTTTGGCGGGAATTTCGCGCCAAATTTGTAGCGGTTTTTTGAACTAAACCGCAACAAAAAACCTTGCCGCTACAAATTTATAACGGTTTAGGTAAAAACCGCTACAAATACTATAATATAACCGCTATAATTGCACCGCTACAAAATACTTTTTTTTTTTTGTAGTGATACAGCTCTGTTCATGTTCCTGAATATGAAATTATCTTTTTAAAGCATTGCTTTTTTCACAATATTCTCTATTTAATTAATTTGATATTCACTCACTAAATAATCACTTCTAATTTATATATCTTATTATTGACGGTAGCCTTAAAATTATAAAAGCATTAATAACTAATTTTAGTTTAATTAACTAACACATGGAAAGTAATTGATATACTAAGGGTGAAAAGAAATAACATTTAACGTAAAGGACTTGAAACTTAGGAGCCACGTATGTATTTGGTGGGAGTTTTTCAGTTTTTTATACTCTGTTTACATTTTTTTTCTTAGGTCTTAAATTAATATTTTCTATATGATGTTAATATGATAAATACTTTTTCTTTGGTTTTAATTTACTCAGGGTTGCTGTATTGTCTTTGAAGATGAGGAATGGGCAATTTTGAAGGGGTTAAAGCTTGCTTGGGATTTTACGAGAACACGAAGCATATCAAAATAGATTCTCACTTTATGCGAGAAAAATAACGACAGCGTGTTAGCAATTTACAACATGTATCCTTTAAGAATCAGTTGGCAGGTGTGCTTATAGTGCCACTTGGAAGTGAGGATCATAGGTTCATTCACAAGTTGGGAACTAGAGTTTATGTAGTCCCCAACTTGAAAGGGGTGTTCGGAATAGTGTTTTTTTTTTTTTTATTGCCCACCCGATTTATCGGAACTTTGTCCCGACTACATCTGGATCCGACCCGCGTCGTACACCTGACTATGGTGGGAGAGTTTCTCAATGGAAATTTTCTGTATACACAAGACTCGAACCCGAGACCTTGTTTAAACGAAACTAAACCGTTTACCACTTGGACCAACTCCCATTAGTTAGGAATAGTGTTAGGCCTGTATATTGTGTTGCGTTTTATTGTGTGTTCTTATAAATATATGGTCTCACAGTCAATTTTTAGTTGAAATTGTTTGGCATTATGGTTTGGTTCTTTTTTTTTTTTTTTTTTGACCTGTATAGTTTGATTCATTTGAAGACTAGTCCAAGGCAAGAATACTCTGACAAGGTTAGACCGTTAGACACAAATACGAAATGTCTTGAAATATGCAAATTCCAATTCAAGACCTCGAAGTGGTTATCTAAGGATTGATTTGGGATTAAATTTGAAGTCAAATTACCTACATATATACGCTAATTTGAAAATTAAAGTAGGAACTTATCACATGATCTGACAATAACTATAATAATGACAAGGAATTTTCCAAAAATGGTTTTTTAATATCAATGACAACCTACACGTTGTAACTAATTTTGTTGTTAAGAACAATTAATTAGGTCATCTTATGAAAAGGCTTAACTTCAAAACAGTAAAACTTTGTAAGCATTAAATCATTTGGTGGATATTTTGGTATGGGAAAATCCCTCAAAAGTGTGAAAAGACAGAGAGGTGTTTTGAAATAGGAAAATCATGCATAGGTGCTTTTGACTGATCAGGGATTTTCAATTTCAAGAGCAGATGACTGAAATGACCCTTTCTTTATCAACACCCTCTCTCTCTCTCTCTCTCATTCTTTTGTCTCCTTCTCCTTCTCCCTCCCTCCCTCATTTTCTTCGTCCTTGTCCTCTAGCTTGTGACAGGGTCATTTGCTGTTAGTGGGCTGTTTTTGAGGAGGAAAAGAGTGGTGAGGATCGAGTGGGGTTGGTTGCATTGAGAGGGGGAGTGGGTCCGAAGTGGGTGTAGTCCATTTCAGGAGGAAGAAAGGCGTCAACGAGGCCTGCGATTCAGCCCTATTTTTCCATTGAAGCAAAGAAAAGGTGGATTGTTCTGACAGCGAAAAAATGCCAGAAAAGAAGAACTTATATATGGGTTTCATAACTTATGACATTTAGATGGTTTCCCGAATTCAGATAACTCTTTTGTAAGTTTAGATAAGTGTTTCCCCATATTCCCTGGAATGTTTGTGAACGTAGTAGGCAAAATCCCATGAAAATGTTAATAGTTTCCCTATTTGATATAAGTGTTTATCAATGTTTTATAATGATTTTGTAAATTCAGACAAGCATTTCCGCAGGTTTCCCCACATTTTTCTCAACTTGCTTGACAAAATCCTCTAAAAATCTTAAGGGTTTTCCTATTTGAGATAAGCGTTTATCAATGTATAGAAGGATTTAGCAAATTCAAACAAGCATTTCCGTAGTTTCCCTCTCATTTTTCTCAACTTGGTTGACAAGATCCCCTGAAAATCTTTTTATTTTCCCCATTTGAGATAAGTGTTTAACAATTTTCTTTAAGGATTTTGCACGATCAGATAAGCATTTCTGGACGTTCCCCCACCTTTTCTCAGCTTGCTTGACAAAATCCCTTGAAAAAAATTAAGGGTTTCCCCATTTGAGATAAGCATTTATCAATGTTATATAAGGATTTCGCAAATTCAGACAAGCATTTCCACAGGTCTCGCTCACATTTATTTCAACTTGGTAAACAAGATCCCCTAAAGATCTAACAGTTTTTCCCATTTGAGATAAGCGTTTATCAATTATTTTTATGTGTTTTGCAAAATTGGATAAGCATTTCCACAGGTCTCCTAACATTTTTCTTAACTTGGTAGGCAAAATCCCTTGAAAATCTAACAGTTTTCCCCATTTGAGATAAGCGTTTATCATTGTTTTTTAAGTGTTTCGCGAGTTCACATTTCTCACAACTAGCACAACAATGTCCCCAAACCCTTGCATGCTTTTACCAATTTCTTATTACCAGTTGTCAATTTTGTTTATGTATTTATCAAGCTTATATTAGCATTTTCATAGTTTTCGGTACTTTTTATCAACTTGCACTACAAAATCCCTGACACTTGAATGATTTTTCACAATATCGCTTAAGCGGTCGTTATGAAACGATTAGATTTTCCCATCTATAGATAAGAGTTTCACACGTTGGTTCAAAACTTTTGCAGCTTTATTTTATAAACATCAGCACACCATGACAGTGCAATTGTCATTTCAGATTTTATCAAAAGAGGACAATATCCTTCTTCCTCCACACTATACATTAGTTTCAAATTAAAGGAGTGGAAACCCTATACCCAAAAACCTTGACATACTGACATCTAGGCCTCATAATGAGGTATGACCTTACATAAACAACAATAGGAAATAAAATGACAGTACCCAAAAACCAGTAACAACAACATTCTTCTAACATTTTCAATGACAATAGGACATTAAGAAAGTGGTTCACCCTCATAGCTCTAACTCAACAAGTTGCAAACCAACATTCACAAGATTTGATAAGGGTTTTCACAAGTTCGGATACCAACAAAGCCTCCCAACTCAAATCTCCCAACTTTCTGTCGATGATTTTATCGGTGATGAACCTTCCCTGCACTTTTTAGATAAGATTCAGAGCAACAAAAATCTCCCAAATCAAATAAAAACCTGAAATTCCAAATTCAAAATATTCACCTCTAAATCCTTGCCATACTTGGAATCCTTAGGATAACATCGTTCCTCCTTTGCTCCTTCAACGCCCCCGATTGTCTAGAATAGGACATTCAGTTGGTAGTGTCGGAGAGCTCTTACGCCATGTGCCTGAACGAATTCGACGGGCAGGGACGAGATCTAACGGCTCACAAACTATCGCTGGAGACCCTGTCACAAGCTAAAGGATAAGGATGAAGAAAATGAGGGAGGGAGGGAGAAGGAGAAGGAGACAGGAGAATGAGAGAGAGAGAGAGAGACAGAGGGTGTTGATAAAGAAAAGGTCATTTCGGTCATTTGCTTTCCAAATTGAAAATCCCTGATTAGTCAAAAGCACCTCTGCAAGATTTTCCTATTTCAAAACACCTCTTTATCTTTTCACACTTTTGAGGTTCATTTTCAAGGATTTTCCCTTTTGGTATTCACATATTTCGCTTATTATATATCTTTCTCCCTAGTCCCTGTAATTAATATATCACAATAGGTCACATCGATCATTAATGCCGAAGAAAATTCTTTTGGATAATAATTCCTGAGCCTTTTCACTACTCATCATGTTTCTAGGTAAAGCCAGTAATACATTCAGCCCGTCGGCTATGTGGTGTAGGCTGCATCACGAGCTGGGAAATCACCAACTTTAACTCTCATGTGTGAGTTCACGGGCAAGCCCCTAGCCCACAAAATTTTTTTATTTTACTTTTCTTTCTTTTTTTTAACAAAATTGAGAATGAGGCAAATTGTTAACAAACAAAATGTTCCAGGCCCACTCACATTATGTCATGTCCAAGCTCAAGTGTCCAAGTTCAAAGTCCAAAAAAAAATGTTCTAGCCCACTCACATTGTGTCATTTCCAAGCCCAAGTATCCAAGTCTAATAAAGCCAAAGTCCAAAAGGCAAGTAGGCAACCATGTTATATATAAAAAAAAAATTTACGAGCTAACCTGCGGGTTGTGCGGTGCAGGCCTGTGCGGCCTACATTTTTTTGGGCTTGAAAAACCCCAACCCTAACCCTCTCAAAACTTGTGACCTGCAGGTTGAGGCCGCGGGTTGGACTCATTTTACTGGCTCTATTTCCAAGTATAGGTCTGGCATGCGCTGCTCTTGTGAAAGTAGATAATAATTCCAAATGCCATAATTTTAAATTCAAAATATGCATAGACCACATGCGAAGAGTCAAAGAGGAAGAGAAATCGGAGAGAGAATGCGTGTACAAGAATATTTATTTTAATTTTCATTAATCTTATATGTTTTTCAACCCGCTACAAAAGTAGCAGGTTTAAGACTAAAATAATGCATGTATAGTTTTTACTAATAATGATATTTCGGCAATAAGGACGAAATACATATATATGAAGGACCACAGAGTGCCTCCATTCAACCTTCGTCTTCTGTCGTATTGTAAACTACTTCGTTCTGTCCATTACTTTCTTTATGTACTAAGACTCTCTGATCCTTACAACATATATTTTCAAAAAAAAAATACACCCATTAGTCTCTACCATTGGTCCCTAGCCACACAACACATGTCATCGAGTTTTCGCATGAAAAGGAGATCGATTTTAATATCGTTAGACAGAATTTTGAAAAACAGAACTCCATAGCCAAACAGGGAAGATATTGGATATTTATATTTTAAAAGAACTTGTTTACGAAGATCGAGATGCATGCATGTGACCTGGAGCGTAAAACATAGGGAACTCAATCAATAGTAAAAAAGTAAACCCTTGTTAATAATTAACAATCAGCCCCCTCAAGTCTTGAATAATACACACATGCGTACAATTTCAGAGATTGATGATGTCACACAATACATTATTAAGTGTTGTTTTCAAAAAAATACATCATGTGAAGAAAAAGGGTGTAGTAAGCTTACCATCAGAGAGGTGAGCGAAGGAACTATCTAGTAGTAGCAAGGAGGAGAAGAGGAGTAGTAAACTGGCTTAGTGTCTGGACATGGGTGTGGTGGTGGGTGAGGGTGTGGCTTAGGGTAGTCGTGAACCACTGTTGGAAGAGAATGGTGAACCACCGGAGGAGGCGGCGCGACAGCAGAGAGCGATAGATGTAATATCCCAAATTTTAGGCCTAGAAGTTTGAGAATAAGCCTAGATCAAGTAGGCTACTAAGCCCAGTTTAGCAAGAGTCCTAAGAATGTTCGAGAGATAGAATAATTTACAGGGACTATGTGACTCAGCCTTCTGGATAGAGAATGATTCTCTGGATTATATAAGGGCTTAATGTGTATAAGTAGTCGAATAAAATGTGTCGATGTAGATATGTACAGGACACAAATTTGGCATCATTTGGTTGGGCCACATGAGTACATGTATGATGCCATGTAGGTCCCATTTATAAAGTAGCTTTTGAGTTGGTGCAATGATAAGTGACCTTATGTGTCAGTAGTTAGATGAAATTTATTGGCATCTATGTACACTTTTAAGGCCTTTACGGATACTTGGTGTGTTTTGGCAGTTCCTTAAGACAAGTTGCATCATTTTAAACTACATGTGCATAAAGTAGCTTTTGGGTTGGAACACCCATGGGATGCCACCTAAGCCCTATAGCTTTTCCTTTTGGGTTGGCTTGATGAGAAGACACCACCTATTTATCTCATGAGACATGTAACTAATTAGTCGGATAAAATATACCGATATAGATGTGCACATGGCACTTTCAGGGCAGACACATACACCCTGCGTTTTTTAAGGAACACGGGCGTGGTGCCATTTGTTTGGGGAATACAGGCATATCTGATGTCATTTTATGGCTTACGCAAACACTTGGCATGTTCTTGAGGAACATAGGTTTGGGTTTCATGTTCAGGGGTATACGGTATACAGGGATATACTGCGTACATATGGCGCAATATCGGGAAACCAGGACAGATGTGGTGCCATCTAATGCCCTGTAGAGACACAGTGCATTCTGAGGATATAAGTGTACACATGGAGCAATCTTAAGCCTACAAAGACACATGGCACCAAATCGAGTAGGCTCCGCATAAAGTAGCTTTTATTAAAGCAGCTTTATTAAAGCACTTTTAGGTTGAAACGACATGGCGGTGCTACCTCAGCCCCTTCAACTTTTTGCTTTTAGGGTGGATGCATGTGAAGTTGCCACCTAGCCCTCAAGTGCCACATGTCTAAAAGGTCGAGACAACTCACCGGTCCCTAGTATGACCATGTGTCCAACTTTCTCGAACATCGAGTATGAAAGCCGGGAGAAATCATTAGGCCTTCTCTTCCCCTGATCCCTTGAGGACGCTTGGGTATAAGAAAGATGGAGGAAGCCGAGTTTCAAAAAGAGTGCCTGGCACCCCAGGTTTCAAGAGGAGTGCCTGGCACCCAGGTGAAAAAAAGAACCTGGCACCCTAAAATTTAATAAACCTTAACACCTCCCTCACACTTCTCAATTTTGTCAAAGAGGGGGGAAAATAGAGAAACATGAAGAGAAAAAGAAAGAGGAGAGAAGGAAGGGAATTCTTGAAGAACCAAAGTGTTCTTAAGTGAATTTCGCCCCTAAAATCATGTTTCTGACTGATCGATCCTTCATGAATCTTGTTCTACTCGTGGAGGGCTACATTTCTATGGTTTCATATAATCAAACGGAGGAGTTTCATGCTACCTCTACAGAGTAGATGCTGTCAGAACCAAGAACGAGCTATAGTATAGGATAGAGGTAAGCAAAAGCTCCGATTTGAGTATAATATTCTGGAATTTTGATAAGTTTTCATAAGATTATTTTGCGCCCTAACTTTTGGCCAAAGAGGGATAATAAGGTTTTGATGTTCTTGAGATTATGAATATGATGACAAAAGAGGCCTAAGTATGATAGAGAGGAAGTTTACAGGTCTTAAGGTTAAATTTGTTAAAATCACTTTGTGATGGATTACGGTATATTTTGGCCAGACCAAGAACACTAGAAAGAAATGTAATTTTGATGCTTCCAATGAGTCTAGAATGAAAAATTCTGTGGGATAAAGGTGAGAAACCGATTTCAAAAGCATCGAAATCGAAAACTGGATTTTGGTCCCAAAACCCTAAGGTTTCGGCCAAGTATAGTTTATAGGGAAGGAATGAGTTTTTGTTAAAACTGATATTAGAAATGAATTCTGGATTCAAAATTGTGTAGGATTAGCTTGACGAAATAATTTTAGAAAGATTTGATTGAAAATTCGATCATCGGAATCAAAGATTGTGTAAGGGAACAAGTCATGTGTGATGACTTGCTTTCATGGCTCTAATGAGTTGAACACATAATATGATTATGTATCTAAGGCCATAAGAGATGAAGGAAGAGGAAATGGAAGGAGTTCCAAGCAACTTCAATGGTTGGAAGAGAAGGGAACAAAGGAGGACATAGAGACAAAAGGTAGTAAACTTACCTAACTTGCGTTTATTGATATGTATTGTGTATTGGTGTGCATGATTGCTTTGCTTGATTAGGTGTATCATAGATAAATGATTGAAGCTCTGTTTCTATTGATGCTATGGCCATATGTATAATATGTAAAGCATTGAACATGCAAATATGTTATTATGTGAGTATAAATTAAGGTAAGACAAGTATGTCATGCACTAAGCACTTATCTTGCATGCATTTTGATAATGTTTGCTACTGAGATTCTCTCTAATCTCACTCTCCCTCACCCAACCATATAGGTATGTAAGCGTAAAAGAGGAATACATGAAGATGCACAAGAGAAGGACGTGATGAAGAAGTAAGGATTAATATGTGATAATTTGCTTGTATAAACTAATTTCATGTTTTGATTACTTGTATAACATGTGATGGGTGCTTCTGTCGCTAAAACAATCAATTAAACTAGGTCCTAATTGATTATGTAGTTTAGGGTCAACCTAGGTCATTCTTCCAAGGAGCAAGCTATGGGTTTTCTTTAGGATTGATTTTTAAGTGACAAAAGATGCAGTGGAATGGACCTAAACTAGAATGCAAGACAGTACTACCTAAATGCAAATGACTCTAAAATCTATATGAGAATGAAACTAACCTAAATGAATTGGAAATGTAATTTTTGGGGGGTTTTATGAAAGAGGAATTAAGATGCTAAGCAAAGAGAATAATCAAAAGCAAGACAATCAATAAGGGTTTAGTTCAGTTATGATGATGAAGGGAACAACTTAAGATTCACATGGAATTAACTTTCTTAGCCATTTAATTTATTAAACCAAAGGGAGGTTCATGAAAAATTGAAATTAATAAATTTAATCACCTAATTAAGACATGGGAAACCCTCAAGCTCAATAACACCTAATCCACTAGAAAACTCATAATAGAAAAAGTGGTAGTTAATTAAATCTATTAAAAACCAATCATAATTGTTTAAGATAACTTTGGAAATTATGTTCATAATTGCCTAATTAAACAATTCGACAATTAATCACCTAATTAAACAATCAATAGATTAAACCCAAATTGACAATTAAATTAATAATGAAAACTCAATTAATAATATAATTGACTACCAAGGGTTTGCAAACAAAAATCCCAACAATCATTTAAGAACAAATTAAATCCAAAATATCAATTCAATTCAAATCAATAATAAGTCTACAATATAAAACTAGATTGTTCTCAATTAATACAACCCAAAATCATTTAAAACTAAATAATCTCAAGTCTTGAATCAAAAAGATAAAAAGAAAGATACTCCCTTATAGTCTTTAAGTATAAGTTATTAGGCTCCAGCTTCCTCCATACTTCTCCTAAGTTGCCTCCGAAAAGAATTCAAGTTTCCAAGAATTTCATTCCCCCAAGCTCCATCCGTGTCACAGGCTCAGCCATGAAAAAGGAATTGGGAAATATTAGTTGATGATTAACTAATGGTCGTGGGACCCGCGTGGAGAAACAATAGCAATTGAATGAATCAGAGCTCTCCTAGTGCGGTGTCTGTGCGAATGGAAAAAAGGGATTAGAATTGATGGTGAATAGAGAAGAACCTCCAGCAATTCTAATGTCTACGTGCGTCTCAGCCTCTCGCGTCAGTCCGTGTCTGTGATTTTCTTTTGCGTACTGTGGCGGCTAGGTTAATTTATGGAAGGCAGAGAAAATTTTTGGGATCCAATCTTGAGCCCATTAAAATTCAAGAAGCCCAATAAAATTCAATCATTGGATATTTTGTTAGCTTTTGAGAAAAATTCTGCACCGTAGGATCTTTCAATCTGCTTTTCCTTACTTTGCAAGAATTAAATAAAATCGTAATATATCATATGTTTGAAAATATCATCCAATCACAACATAATAATTAAAATATTATCAATTTAAGCCCAATAATATCATAATCAATTCAAATTTATATTATTTCCTATAATTGGCTGATAATCCAAATATTATCTAATAAATCCAAATTAGCCCAAAATAATCCCCAAAATAAATGAATAAGGTGGGATAAAATATATAAAATTTAGGATTTATCAACATGCCAAATTAAATAATGACATTAGATATGTAATCCATGGCATGTTTCAATGTGGATAAAAAGAAGTGAGAATGAATTTGCATGTTAAACTATATTGAGTAGTAATAACAGTATACTGTGGTATCAGTCCACCTAGGAATTTAGAGATACCAATGCACATAGTAGTGATATTAGGATATGTAGCAATGATATCAGTGCACTTGATGATGGTGTCGATGGTATCAGTAGACCTGGTATCAATGGTATCAATGAGTACTTGTATCAGGACATCCAACAGCGGTATCAGTAACGTTAAGGACATATTGGTTCATAAGCAACATTCAAAATTATAAACAGAGAAACTACTTTGATATTGGTTATTAAAAATTATGGATTTTTGAAGTTAAGATAAGTTGAGATAAATACGTAAGTTTTGGTTTGGAACCTAAGATATTGATTCACGTGAGCCATACAAAGACGTTAACACTTTCAAATACGTAATAATATATCATAAATATCGGATGTTACAGTGGATGTAAGGATCTAGTGGCGGAGAGGGAGGATGTAAGGCTCTTGTGGCCTAATATTCTGACAAAAATATTGTGGCTTAATATTTGGTAAAATTAATATTTCTTAATTTTAATTCATACAATACATAATTTACATTTTTTAAAAAATTTAGAATCACATGATTAAATTTTGACATTGTAGTATGGTATATATTGAATTTTGTTTACTTCTTATAATGTAGAAGAGGCCCTTTACTACTTCCCCTCCTATAAAAACATATAGAATTTCCATTAGAAATAGTTCTTGACATGTGTTATATTATCTGGTAATATAATTTGTGAAGTTCATTACATTATATATAGCTCATTAGAAAAGTTTTAACAACAAGGAGAAATATATTTGGGCGGTGACAATGAGCACAGTTTCCATACCCCAGCTTGCGTGTCACTCAAGATGACAATGCATAAACCATGGATCCGGCTTTGGTCATTTTCTTTCTGGGAAAAGGACCGTCCTTTTCCAAAGCTGGGTGGTTGGATCAAAATCTCAACGGCCCAGATTTAATATATTATAAAAATATTATTATTATAATATTTTTATAATATATTAAATTTAAACAGTTGAGATCTTTATCCAACGACTCAAATTGAGAAAATAATATAAAAGGATGGGAAAGAAAAGGACCAAAGCCGAATCCATAAACCATACCTCTGCACAAACATGTCAATTCAATGTGAGAATATATACAATTGACAATTATATATAAATTATTCTCTCTGTTTAAAATCACTATAAGATAGTTTGAATTATATATACATATATAGTGGTGGTTGAGAGGGAACTTACTAGGATTATTGGCAACAAATCTCATAGCAATCCATCCAATTTGGGGAGATCAAAGGTGTTAACAAGTGGAGGATCAATTAAATTGTAGGAGAGAGGGTCTGTGACATGGTTGAAATTTCCAAGCATGATTCCGACCACATAGAAGTTGAAACCATGAAGACGAAGAGGATGATTCTCTGCTGCAAGAAGAATCGTCCCTTGCCACACTATTTCCATATCATTATAATCCAACATTACCATCCTCGTTCTTGTACTTGGGGTCACACTCTACTTTCATCTGAAAACAATGTTTTCACTCTAATATATCCTCTTATTTGTTATGTCCCATATTGATTGAAAAAGGAAACGAAAGACGCCTTATAAGAGAAAGCGTTGAAATGTTACAAATGGTATCAGAGTCAGGCTTGAGTTAATGTGCTAGCTAGGATACTAGGGCCAAAGGTGGGTAGAAAAACCTCTTATAAGGGTCTGGATACCTCCCACCCTCGACACCTTTTAAAATTATGAGAGGTGATGGGAGCCCCAAAGTAAACAATATCGAGAGCGAAGTGTTGCAATATTACAAATGGTATCAGATCTAGATTTGGGATGATGTGGGTTGATGTAGTAGTGGGGACATTAGGCCTAAAGGTAGGTGAAGTTTTATATCCCACATCGTCTAGAAGGGAAACAAAAGATGCCTTATAAGGGGGCACTGAGATATTAGAAATGGTATCAGAGTTAAGTTCAGGTCAATGTGGACTAATCCAGTGAAGACATTAGGCCTAAAGGTCCCAAAGTGGACAATGTCAAGAGTAAGACACTAGAATGTTACAAATGGTATTAGAGCCAAGCTTGAGTTGAAGTGGGTCGATGTGCCAGCGAGGACGTTGGGCCCAAAGATTGGTTGAGTGTTATGTCCCACATCGGCTGGAAGGGGAACGAAAGACGCCTTATAAGGGAGGTACTATGATGTTACAAATGGTATCAGAATCAGGCGTTCGTCGATGTTCCAGTGAGGACGTTGGACCTAAAAGAGGGTAGAGCGTTATGTCCCATATTGGTTGTGGAGGGAAATGAAAGACATCTTATAATAGAGGAATATGTTGGGATGTTACAAATGGTATCAGAGTCAGGCTCGGGTCAATGTGCTAGCGAGAGGGATATGCTGGGATGTTACAGATGGTATCAGAGTCAGGTTCGGGTCAATGTGCTAGCGAGGAGGGGATGTTACAAATGGTATCAGAGTCAGGCGGAAATGAAAGACGCCTTATAACAGAGGGATATGCTGGGATGTTACAAATAGTATCAGAGTCAGGCTCGGGTCAATATGCTAGCGAGAGGATATGCTGGGATGTTACAAATGGTATCAGAGTCAGGCTCGGGTCAATGTGCTAGTGAGTAGGGGAATAAAAGACGCCTTATAACAGTCTGAATACCTTCCCTCTCGATGCGCTTTAAAACCGTAGCGAACAATCAAAAGCGGGGTGCCTACTATAATATATCTTTATATTGACAAAAAAATGTAGAATGGTAGTAATTTTCTTGATCTTGTAAATATCATGCATGCTTCTTGTTGCTGATGAACTCACTATGTATCATCAGATCATTTAATGAGAAGCCTACCATTGAGACTTCACCACTATATTATCCTCTCCTCCCCAACATAGGAGACATCAAGCAAATACTCCCTCTTAATATTATGAAATAATCACCTATATTCATTATTTTATGGTTTTAAATCCTTCTTTGTTTTCTTGAATAATAATATCTCATGTCCTTGTCTTTCTTTATATGTAATTTTTATTTTAGCTTACAGATATTGATGGATAAATAAAACGAACTCTACTTGGAGACTAAGAGGGACTTCCCTTTATAGGGAGAAACTCAAATTATCCTCTCTCCCTAAAGATGGCAACGATATAACTATCCTAATACACTAAACTCATTCATTAAGACCCTTTATATAGATTAGGACCTTAATCAATTTAGCCAACTAACTAATTAGTTAATTTCACCTTAATATCTTTAACAGTTATAACCAGTCTTCTAATATCCAAGTCATACTAACTGTAATGAACACAAACACCAGAAAGGATAACATAAAAATGATAGTAAAATGCAATGCGAAGATATCCGAATCCAATTGGATTCCATATTGCTTGAGCAGATTCGTTCCCTTGAGCACAGCCGACAAGTATTTCCCTAGTGATTGTCCTTTTCTTTCATTGCCCAACCCACTCATCTGCCCATATTTTCATTCACTTTTCCAGACACACCAGAGTTGTGTAAAAATTCACACCTTTCAATCTTCAACACAGTTCATCGCCTAATTAATCTTACATGGATTTAGATATTTCTTTAAGTTGAATGTTGATATCAATCATTTTTATTCTCGCACAGTTCCAAATCAAATATTGTATTACTATAAGAGAGGAGTATGTGTCTTTTAACTCCTCATCTATAACCTTCATTATAAGGCAAAAAGCTAGAGAATAACAAATGACTATTTATCACTAACCATTATTTATCACTAACCACATCTATGCACTACTACATCAAATTTTTAATTATTCATTATCTCCGCATCAACTTCTGCTTGGTATGATGTCCAAGTCCAATTTTTAAATCATTATTTATCTATTTTATTTTCACTCTCACCAGAAAAAATCCTTGTTTAATGGCCCAACAGCCAAAAAAAAAAGCCCTTATTCAATTCTCGCCCCTGATCATCAGTATTTAATGGCCAAATAAATAAAGTTCACGTTAAACTTCAGATAATTCCTAGAATCTGTTCAATCCATTGAATTCGTGTCTTAATGCTGATAAAAAATCCCCAACCCCCAAACCCCACCCGCTCCTCTTCCCCTCACCGGCGATGGCGACGGTGACGGGTTCCGCCGCCATGGGGACGATCTTCTTCCTCCTCATCATCCTCATCTCTCCCGTCTCTGCACTCGACTTCCTCTTCAATTCCTTTAACGGCACCATCAATGGCACCGACCTTACTCTCATCAACGACGCTCGCGTCGACCACAACGTCATCAGAATGACCAACGACTCCAACCAGTACTCCTTCGGACGATCCTTCTACCCCACCGCCATCGCCATGAAACCTAACTCTAATTCCTCCAACATTTCTTCATTCTCCACTTCCTTCGTCTTCTCCATTTTGCCCCAGATCTCAACTAGCCCAGGTTTCGGTCTCGCCTTCGTTCTCACCAGTACCATGTCTCCGCCCGGCGCTCTCGCCAGTCAGTACTTTGGTCTCTTCACAAACGCTACACATCCCCCCGTCGCTCCCTTGTTCGCCGTTGAATTCGATACGGGTCTGAACCCAGAGTTCAACGACCCAGATGATAACCACATCGGAATCGATCTGAACAACATTGAATCCATCTTCAAGAAATCCGCTGGCTACTATAATTCCACTGGTGGTTTCGTGCCTATTCGAATGCGTGATGGTAGTAACGTTCGAGCTTGGATCGATTTTGATGGCGCAAATTTGGAGATAAATGTTACGGTTGCGCCAGTTGGCGTTGCTCGCCCATCTATGCCGACGCTTTCGTATAGAGATCCCGTTATAGCCAATTACGTGTCTGCAGAGATGTATGTTGGATTTTCTGCTTCGAAAACGAATTGGGTTGAAGCACAGCGACTTCTAGCTTGGAGTTTCAGCGATACTGGATCTGCGAGAGAGATTAATACGGCAAATTTGCCGGTGTTTAAGCCAGAATCGTCGTCTTCGAAGCTTTCTGGTGGGGCGATTTCCGGGATCGTTATTGGATGCCTTGCTTTTATGATGATTTGTGGTTCTGGATTTTACTTGTGGTGGCGGAACAAGAAATTGAAAGAGCAAGAGGACGAAATTGAAGATTGGGAGCTAGAATATTGGCCCCACAGATTCTCATACGAGGAGCTCAGCGTGGCTACTGATAAATTTCGCAAGGAGAATCTCTTGGGTTCAGGAGGATTCGGAAGAGTCTACAAAGGAACACTATCGAACAACACTGAAATTGCGGTCAAATGCGTCAATCACGATTCCAAGCAAGGGTTACGAGAATTCATGGCGGAGATCTCGAGCATGGGCAGACTTCAACACAAGAATTTGGTTCAAATGAGAGGATGGTGCAGAAAAGGGAACGAGCTCATGCTTGTTTACGACTACATGCCCAATGGAAGTCTGAACAAATGGATCTTCGACAAACCTGAGAAACTTCTAGGCTGGGAACGACGTCGTCGAATCCTCGTCGACGTCGCGGAAGGGCTAAACTATCTACACCATGGTTGGGATCAAGTGGTGATACACAGAGACATTAAATCGAGCAACATATTGCTGGATTCGGAAATGAGAGGTAGATTGGGGGATTTTGGTCTCGCGAAGCTTTACCAACAAGGTGAGGTTCCAAACACTACGAGAGTGGTAGGTACGTTAGGGTATTTGGCACCTGAGCTGGCGTCGGTGGCTGCGCCGACGTCGGCGAGCGATGTGTACAGCTTCGGAGTGGTGTTGTTGGAGGTTGCGTGTGGGCGGAGACCGATTGAGACGTCGGCGCCGGAGGAGGAGGTGGTGCTGATTGATTGGGTGAGGGATTTGTATGCGAAAGGTAGCGTGGTTGAGGCGGCGGATTCGAGGATTAAGGGTGAGTATGATGAGGGAGACATGGAGATGATTTTGAAGCTTGGTTTAGCTTGTTGCCATCCCGATCCTCAGAGGAGGCCGTCCATGAAGGAGGTCGTTGTGCTTTTGGTGGGGGAGGAACTCTCGGCCGTGCCGGTGGAATCGTTGTCTGAGCTGGCTCGCGGTGAGAGCGGTACCGTGAATGGTGACGGCGGTGACTGTGAATCACAAGCGGCGGCGCGACCGGGGTCAACGCATGCGGTCTAACTCTTTTTTTTTTTGACTAGTGCTCTTGTTTTTTTAAATCAGTAAATATTGTATTTAATGATTTATTATGGGGTAAGGTATTCGTTAAACTTTTGTTGATAATTTTAAAAATTTATCTGTTAACTCTGCCTTTTTCAGTGAAGATTCAAGGAAAAAAGGTTTTGTAATTGTAGTTGTGATTAATTTTAAAATGTAACTTAGCAATTTAGCATAAATAAAGAGAAGAGACCAAACCAAAAGTTGTGATTTTATTAATGCATATATGTTTCGGATGGTTCGTAACTTATCTTGTTTTTCTTTTAATTTTTATGGTCATCTTCTTAAAGTTATAAACAAAGAGTCCAATTTTTTTATTTACATATATAAAATAATTACAAATTTACAATTTAAATAATTGAATTTAAACGGGCTCAATCAAACCATCCTCTAGCCGGGAGGAAAGTTGAGGCCATGCAATAGTAAATACGGATACATGTTCTCCCCTGATCCCCAATACTAATTATTTATTTGAGATAACTTATTTTTTACTTATAAGTATTTATAAATTGTGATTTATGGCATACAAGATAAGTATGTAATAGAAATTTTATCTCGATTTATATAATAAGGACTTATACCACAAAAATAAGTGATGTCAAATATAGCATAATACATGTTCTGAATGTTAAATGTAGTAAAATACAAGGTCAAGGGATGAGGATGCAAACGTTGTTTTTTTAACATAGAAACTGGATAGTGGATACGTCATTAATATTCACAAAACATGTGTACTCGTGGTGGAAAAAAAAGAAAGGAACTCATTCTAAGACTTTTCCTGAAGGTGGAAGTTGACGAGGACACGTTAAAAAAGAGAATTGAAGGTTGAAAAATACAACACGTTTTGTTTAACCTTAAAGATGGTAGTTTAGTAGCACTGGATTGATCTTTAAAATGGACTACTAACGCCAGTTTACTTAAACACCAGTCAGAACCCCATGTCGAGTTAGTTACGGTGGCTTAGTGCTCGTTTGGAATAGCTTATTTTTGGGTAATAAGTGCTTATAATTCGTGATTCACGGTATACGAGGTAAGTATGTGAGAGGAGTTTTTTCTCGGCTTGCATAATAAGGGCTTATTTCCCAAATATAAGCTCTCCCAAACACAATAGCCCCAAATACTAGATGCCAAAAGGTCAAAATAACAAGAGAGAATTATCCATAAATATCTCGTTTGAAACTTATTTGTTAAATGAAACTTGAGGGAAGACCTATTACACATAAGCAAAGATTGTTCGAACATAAGAAAATGTCGTATGGAAAAGATATATTAAATTCATAGAAAGATTGTTTGAACACAAGAAAAGATCTTTTACATACAGAGAAGATTATTTGCACACGAAGGTCCCATGGTATTTGTGGACAATTTTTTCAAATAATAATAATAATAAAGAAAAAAAAGCAGGTTTCACTCGTCAAAAGTAAGGATGGTGACCTATCATGCTTGAAAAAAGTTCCTATAGCGAAATAGTTGATCAAACAACGAGGTCCCGTTTTTATCAATTATGTCCACACCTTAGTTTTCAAACACATCACATATTGAGATAATTATTGCCTCTTAAATGAAAGATGCTTGTATGAAATAGCTTATTATTGGGTAATAAGTGCTTATAAATTGTAATTTACCATATACGAGGTAAGTATATGAGAGGAATTTTATTTCAGCTTACGTAATAAGCACTTATATTAAAAAAAAATAAGTGTTCTCAAACATGCACGATGTAAATAAAACTAACATCCATACCATTTTTTCTTTTTCCCTTTCTTGGGGGATATTCATTAATTACATTCATTGAAATATTTAGCTGAAACTAGAGCGTAAAATTGAGGGAGTGGAAAGTAAAGCAGGCTTGGCTTTTATTCGCACCTAAATTGAAACACTTGGATTTCTGCTGGCAAGTCATGGCCACCGATTGCTTCATACTCTCAGGTCCACATGCCAACACTCCAATATTTGTTCCTCCACTTTCATTTTCAAACTCCCTAAATATATCTGTTCAATTCAATTCACCACAAGTAAATATGTTAGAGCTTCACATCTTCCTAAATACTTCTTAGCTTCTATTTATAAGACATTTTCAGCATTTTTATACAAACAAAAAAAACTTAAACTTTATTAATTCTGCCTTAAAATTCAATAACTTTCCAAATTTTTCCTTATTTTATATATATTATATCCCTTGAGAACAATGTAAATACAATAATAAATTAAGGATAAAATTATATATTCATATGCAAAATTTCTCTCTCTGTCCTATCAATATAATAAAAATATTTCTCCTATCTCTACCTTATAAATAGGACAAAAAGAATATTTGACTTTTCAACCTAGAGCTGGTATACAGGTTTAACCTGTGGGCCGAACTGCCCAAACCGGAAAACTTAGTGAGCCGAGTTGTGAAAAACAAGGACCATTTTGATGCAGGTGTTTTTAGTTCAAACCCATATGGGCTCAACCCGTGACAGGTTAGCCCATTTTTGTTTTTTTAAAAAAATTGCTAAATGGAGTGTCGCGTTATCCCTCAGAGCTCAGACCCTAGTCACTCATTAATAGTGTTATTTTAATTAAAATATGAATTTGTTAAAAAAATTTGAGTTGACGGGCAGCTAATAGGAATTAAAATAATATAACTTAATGAGTTAGCATTTCTTGTTATATTAGACTAACAACGTGAGGATTGAAGAATTAAAAATACACTTCTTAAAACTAAAATGTACCTCAATGCAATCATAAAGAAACAAATGTATATTTTAGCCTTAATTTTTTTATGGTTTAGGGTTGTAATTGAGCTTATGGTCTTCAATTAGGCTTAAAATGGGTCCCCAAAAACACACAAAGGAAGAAAGAATTCAGAACCTTGAAAGTTCGGTCGTTCCCCAAAATGGACTTCATGTTCTTCAAGGGAACTCCTGGTTTCTGTAGAACTTAAATGAAGGGGTTCAGATTCTTTCTGGGAGATCGGTGGAATCCCTTTCTGCAACCTTCTCCACCTCAAAAAGATTCCCATAAAGGTGCTGCAAGCTAAAGTTATGACAAAAGAAGCCATCAGAAGCATATCCACAACCGAAGAAGTAGTCTTATCTTCGGACTTCTTTGAGCCCTTCTCTGGTGGAACTATATGGTTGAAACATACAACAACAATAAGAAAAATGATGGAACAAAATCCTAAGATGGCAGCCATCCAAGTTGGACTTTCTGGCCCATGTACCGCGTAATCCGAACATTCTGTGTTCAAGTGCAAGGTCTTCACTTCAAAGAATTCATTCAGTAGGTCTCTAATTCTCACCCCTGTCTGTTTTTCTCGGGTTATAAATAGTTTTAGCCTCAAATGACACTTTCCAGGTGATTCATTGAGCAAAAGATGGGAGATTGAGTGCAACAGAGAGAAGTCTTGTGCCTCCTTGATAGCATACACAAGTTGTATCCTTGAGGGGAATCTATTTTTGCTGGTGGCTGAGGAAACTTCTGCCAATATACTCAGAAACGGGGTTATTCCACTCCCTCCAGCAACCAGAAGTAGACTGTCATATCTGCAGAAGTACTTCTCTAAACATTTAAAAGACGGTATAAACTGAAAAAACAGATTAAGAAAAAGTGCTTGGTATTAATGTTGTTTTTCTCACTTCAAGAAGTCCAGAGAAGCAGGTCCATAAGGTCCTTCAATTGCAACAGGTATACCCTTCATCTTAGCAGAATCTCTGCCTAGCTCATCATGTATCATGTTATAAAGCGAACTCGTCCACCATCCTTCGCATTTAATTACCACGGACATCTTTCGTTCATCAGCAGTGGAACTGGATGTTATACTGAAGGAGTGCCATTGGAGATTTGATATGGCTGGTATCTTCATAAATATCACACTTGTGGGAGCATAGTTTAGTCCTGCAAATGACAGAAACAAGCATTTCATGTATTTTCTTATCTCTGCATTTCTAAAGCTACTTTATGGAAAGGAGCTAAGTACTTGGATCTTTGGGGAGAATGAGCTCCACAACTTTGCAAGGGAAAACTCGAGCTGAAATGATGCAAGTTCTTGGTCTTGATTGTATGATACGAAGGAGTTTGTCAAGACCAAAAAGAAGAACACCTGGTAAGACCATGTAAAAGTGCCTATCTCCAGCATGAAACAAGAAAAATACAAGGAATACTGAGTACAGATGATGGGTGTAGTAGAAAATTTCGAAGTTTCTCCTTCTAATTTGAGGAAGTGAAGTGAACCAGATAACCGTCCCCGCGACAAGTGTAATCTCCCCAGCAAGGTATATTCGTCCTGTCTTCTGCCACTTCCATATCTGATTGAAGAAAGAAACAATAACAGGTGAAAGAGGAAACAGGAGTTAAAAGATATGAGAACTTAAACACTTCTTACTACAGGAAAACTCCATTTTAAATTTCTCATTTTATCCTTGATGTTTCATTTCTTTTGTCTTAGGCAATCTAAATTGAAAGAAATGATACGTGGAGGACAAAACTGAAAGTTCCCCTCTTTTACCAGAATGAAGAAGAAATAAAGGTAACATGCTTAGGAATCACCTCATTTTGTATGTTGTTGCTGACACCCCAGATGAGCAAGGTGCTTCCTCCATGAATTGCTGCGAAAAATATCATTGCTGTTCCAATCCAGGTGTGATATCTCACTGAAGCTTCAAACTGAATGCCAAGTATGCGAAATAGGGCTAATCCCCTTAAGACAGGAAGAAGAAGCAAAGCCAGGGACGCTTCTGCTAGCAAGCCAAACCTGGTTGCTACTCTGAGATATTTGAGTTCCCATCTGAAATGAAGGCAAGATCTTTGTTTTTCAAACTATCCAACACGATAGAGCAAGCATCAAGATAAAGGAAGTGCACTTACAAGTCCAGCTTCAGTGATTTATATGGTATCAACTTCTTGAAGTCGTTAGAGATGCGAGTATAAAAAGTCCATGTTAAGAAGAGGATGAAAAGAAAAACTAGCAGTATCTCGATACTGGATAGGATTCCCAGAAGACTATTCACCACAAGTGGACTTGACAGGACAGTGGACAGACCCCTTGCTTTACTGTAATATCAACAAAGTAAATTTTGAAGCGAATGTTTAGCAGCAAGAAATTGAAATTCACACATGTGATACTGATACCTGCTTCTTCGTTCACCAGACTTCAAATCCAAGAAAACAAGTCCTATTATGGCGACAGCAATTACAGGAAATGTATACGCAGCATAGTTAAGACCTGCAATATATCTAATATCACTTACTACTGAACTCGCAAAATGTTACTACAAGACTTTTAAAGTCGAAGACCTAGTGATTACCATAGTACCCAAACACAGTTTTATTTGCACTGTCTTCAGCATCTTTCCATCTTTGTGTCCAAAACTGAGTAGGCTTCAGAACCCAAAGAGAAGTCCAGACCGCAAAAATGAGAATCATAAGACATGTTAAAGCAGAAGGAAAATTGGAGCTTGGCATGCTGACTGATCTAAGATAGCTGTAAGGTTTGTTGACATCATTTAGAAAGGGAATGATCAATATATAAAGGAATCTGACGAAAAGCAGCTTCCTTTTGGAGGTTAGAAGATTGGATTCGCCCCACCAATTTCCTTAAGTGCCTGTCACCTTCAGAGCACTTTCTATTTCAGGCCAATGCTGTCAACATTTTATGTTATGCAAAGTGATATCCAATATTTAATCTCTGATTATCAATATTTAATTTTTAAGGCTCTTCATTAGTCTTTTACATTTTAGCTATCATGCCATTACACACATGATTATAGTTATGGTAACGAATCATCTTCTTATACTTAATCTAGATTGAGATGATTAGAATTGGCTTCACTTTTGTTTGGCTTGATTGGCACACAAAATCAATTAGCTAATGATTGACTCGCCAAATCGGTCAAAACTAATAATTTAAAATCTAAAAGCTCATATCTTCGTAAATTCTTAACCATTCTAAAAATATAACCTCTTTTTCTTTTTACTAAAATTATAAGATAATCTTTAAAATATTTCTTTTTACATCAGTCAATATTTTTGTAATATCGCATGCCATTTTTAACTAGTGAGATTATTATTCCTATGTTTATTTTCTATTGATTTGGTTATGATTAATTATAGTGAGACTCGTAAATTATGACTCGTACATCTAGGACTTCATGAGTAGTTTGCTTCTAAAAACCTTGATCTAGATTCTGTTCAATTTTCCCTACATTTCTTGCCCATTTAAGAGAGAGATATGTGCAACTATTTTGTGCCTATCTTCTAAAACTGTCAAAAAAATGGAGTAAAGAAAAGTAGATGATTCTTGGCCAAAGAAAGAAAAATTGGAAGATCCAAACTACTGTTCCTTCAGTGCATCGTGTTCAAGTGTGGTAGGCTGGCAGCTGTATATTACTATTGACTTATTATCAACTAGATTTTGTTCGGTTAATGTTCCGTCCAAGGAATAGTGGATTCATGGTCCAACCTGGAATTATGGGAATCTTACTAAGGATTTGTTTCATTCTTTAACTTTCTTCCACAGACGAAAGGAAAGGCGGACTTGTGTGTGCCATTCATTAGGGTCAATCAGCAATGATAGGATCCATTATCTATATAAAATACATGGCAGAGATATATCTCATGTTTGTTCATTGAAGGACAGACACTAAACCACAAACATATCAGAAACTATAGCCACCAGCTATTTTGTTGGAACACGATAGAGGAATATGAAGTGTTTAATATTCGCACGTTATCTAGCATCAACTTCAACAATATTTATTACTGATCAATTGACTCATTCCTAATCCCAATATGATACAACAGTGTAGGACAAAACACAGCAATTCCAACAACACACTGCTGAAGTAAAAGTTTCATTCAGGCAAATCATCAAACAGCTAGAGAGCGATATACATAAACTTACAATTCAGCCAAGAAACCATGCTTAGATTTAGCAGAGGTATTTTAACTTTTCATGGAGTAAAGATGCTAGACATGTTCAAGTGTACCACAAAAATGAAATATTTTCTTACTTGGTCATCCTCACTCGATCATTGATCTTCTGGCGTATGTAGAATTGTGGAGGGATCTCCTGTTCTGCGATCGCATTTTTGTAAAGCAATGAAGATGATAATGTACTGCTTAAAGCAATTTGTTGCTTCGTTTATAGTGGAGGCTTACACGGACAGCATCTCAGCAAACTAGGATTTTGGATGACTTTTTACCCGCCTGGTTCATCATAACAGACCTGCCAAAATTATCCAATGTTATGAACCTCAAATCTTCAAAACAAAAATCATGTCGGGATTCTAGGCTAAGATTACTGCTCCCTCTGGTCCTAAATGTGCAATTTAGATTTTAGATGACTAGTATTCTTTTTACAAACTCCAATTAATTGCTTTATACAATTTAAGAAAATTAGTTAAAATTTGTTATTTCTTCTAAAATCTCAAAAGCACCGTTAATAAAAGTTACTCATCGCATCTTAAATGCAGGACCTAGTTAATAGTGCATTTAAGGTGGTAGGTAGTATTAGCTAGATGAGTTTGGTTAATTAGTTATAAAGTTTTATGACTAATTAGGAACACTAAATAAAAAAATAATAATGTTTTAGTCAAAACATATTATATTATGAAATTTGCATGAGCTCCTTATAATAAGGATGAGGGGGATTAATACATACATTAATAAAGTTGGTTAAATTATATATTTTTTAAAAAATATATATTAATTTCTTTAAATATCCTTTTAATCATTTATATTAAAAATTATATTATTGATGGATTGATATTTTATATTTAAAATTAAAATAAACTCTTTACCTAGAAAGCTACATTAATTTAGAACGTGAGTTACAATTAATTAACATATCAAAAGTTGGATAAATTTGGCCTACTAGTTACTCTCCCCATAATTAAATGATCAAGTTTTCATGTATCACAATTTTCACCTATAAATTAAGAAAAGAGGTGAATTTATATAATTCTAAGCATAGAAAAAAAAATTTAAACTAAATTTCTTAAAGGATAATCATGAAGATATAGTAAATATGATTTTTTCTTTCTTAATTTTATTGCCTTTCACATAATGGAAATAACTCACGCACCTATTATATTCATGGAGTATCGAACTCACAACTTCTTACTTAAGTCAATGTTTAAAAAAGTGTTTGAAGTCATTTGAGCCAAACAGCTTAAATAAAATATGAAAATCACTTAATAATAATTAATGATAATCATTAATAAATCACTAATAGTAAAATATTTTTGCTATGGTAACAGAAAGTGCAGTAATTTTTATGTTTTGTAAAATCAGTTCACAATGAATACTTTTTCATAAATTAATTGAAAATTAAACAAGCTGCCTTGATAATCATGTGTTCCAATCAAATATGCACAGGGCAGCTCAATGACGGCTGGCTTAGAGGCTGGATCATAGTTATCAACGAACAAAGCCAGCTTCATTCTTAATCTCTCACCCGCATGCCAAATAAGGCATAGTACCATAGCTAAAATAGACTTGGTTCCAGGGGAAAAAGCACAGAAAAACCAATGACACAACCAAAGACTTGCCGCGAATCTTGACAAAAGCAGAATCATCTGTTATCTAGACTTCGTTTCCAACGAACCCTTTGTACAGAAACTGCCAATTCGGAATCTGTAAACTCGTTATCTTTCTGCTCTCTCCCCTGTTTTCCAATGTCTCAACAAGGGACTCTGATATGGAAAATGATTATCCCAAGCCAGCAGAAGCCAAGGATTACTACACCAGATCGCAACAATGGTGGTCTAAAGATGAACAAGCTGTTAATGGCGCCTCTTGTGCTGCTGCTACTAAACATAGCCCATACTATTATAACTCGAAGGAAATACTCACGCCACAAATTCCCAAGGAAGGCGACCGAGTAGTATTAAATGACCTAATTGACGTGGTTAGTGACGAAGATGAAGATGAAGATGAAGATGAAGATGAAGACAAGGTTGAGGAGAAGCATGAGTATAGGCCAGCTGTGACATCAGAAATAGAGGAGATATTTGAAGATGATGGAAGGAGCGAAACAGTAGAGAACAGAGAAAGTAGAGGTGAAGACATTTATGTGGCTGTTGGGAAAGATGACATGGATGTTGTAAAATGGGCTCTGGATCATGCTGTTTCTCATTCTTCTCGGATTTTCTTTATCCATGTTTCTGCTCCTATCACTTTGATTCCGACACCAGGTAGCAACTACAACTAGTCTGTCCCCCTCTTCATCTTTATCCATGTGTCTGTTTGTTTTAGCTTTTTAGAAGTGTTTTTATAATTTGCGAGGCATGTATTATGGGCACACTTCTAAAGGGAGAGTCAAATCCTAAGAACTAGCCTATACTCATAAATATAAAAAGTCGTTGCTATAGTAGTGGGACACATAACAGTATAACACACTTTCATCTCCGTTTTGTTGCGGAACAATCCTTGAATAACTTTGATATATGGCTGTGTTTGTTTTAGAAGAGAAACAGTTATAGTATGTTCTGATGAGCCAGTAATATTGACCGCAAACGTATATCAAAAGATTAAACTAACCTGATGAACAGAGAATTCTCTGTATGGTTAAGTGACTTGCTGATGTTTTGTTGGTATGTGTGACAGTAGGAAACTTACCAAGAAGCCAATTAAACCACCAGCAAGTGAAGAGCTATGAGAATGGAAAGATCAACAAGACGAACAACATTTTGCAGAAGTACATTCAGATGAGTAACGATGCTCAGGTGTGTGCATATATATATATATATATATATTCAGAACTTTGTAGTGATTCTAAACCACCAACCTCTGTTTTGTTTTTTTCCCATATAGGTGAGTGCAGAAACGGTTCATCTGGAGAGCAATGACACAGCCAAAGCAATTCTGGAACTTATTTCTGTTCTAAACATCAAAAACCTTGTGATGGGAATAAAAAAGCATGCCCACTCATGGTATATATGTGCTTGGATTTTATTGACTTTTCGAGCCTGTTTCACATGAGAAAAGTGGGGTTTAAAGTTTTTAGTTAATTTTTTTTTATTACAATTTTGCAACCTCACTTCTCTAACTTTTTTAAATTTAATTGTAACGAGTATAAAGGAAATGGGTCTATTTAGGCTTCTTTGGTGCTCTCGTCAAGAGCCCGATGTTCATGAAAAGGGCTACCTGCGGAGGGTTCTGACTAGCAGGAACTTGAGTGAGTGTCGTGGTGTAGAGCCGACGAGGATGTCAACTCTTGAAAGGAGTGACTATGTTATGAGTTCTACATCAGGAAACCTTACAAGTATAGTGTGATTTATAAGTTAAAGGACTTTCCCTCCTGATAAACTAGTCTTTTGGGATGAGTTCTTTCTTAAGCTTGTGATCATCACATTAATTCATAAAATATTTTTCTCCCCTTCACTCTAAATCCCTCATACCAAACAAGCCCTTGATTTGATTACAGCGTGCCATTAACTTTGATATAGCAGGGGGAAGAACAAACTGAGCAGAGGGGAAATAGTGAAGCAAAATGCTCCTGAGTTCTGTGAGGTTGTTTTGGTTTGTGAAGGGAATGAAATTCTAAACAAGAGGCACTATTGTGACATTGTTGCTCAACAGAGACACCAATCATCAGGGAGATTATTGTCCTGTTCTATGTGCTTTTCAGGCAAGTCAATTTAATTACTCATGTTTTTTCTGGAGGTTGTTGTTTGATTTTACCATTCTTCAATTCTGTGCCTCTTTATATGGCTCTCGCCCCAATTTAATCTCCTATTCATTTCAGGTCGCATGAATGAAGTAGCTGATTAATGTCCAACTTGATTTATAAATATTTTTTTAAAAAATTTTGATTCAGTTTTTTTTGTGATAGCGTGACCATTTGATTACTAGAATGTAATAATAATGTAAATACTATATATAATTTTCTGTTATCGTTTTCTTTCTGGCTTTAGAATTGTATGGTTTATAACCCAATCAGGAATTTTGTTCATGCCATTTTGGTTTATATGCAATGAGTTATCTAAACAATCACCACCTTCAATAAACAAAGGTGGGATTGATCATCAAATATATCTAAATTCTATATCATTTTCAAGTCTCAAAGCTAATGAATAAAGGGAGAATATATTGTGAATAAATATCTTTTTGGTAAATTAATTGCTGAATGTTACATTAGAAGATTTATTACACATGAACGGAAGATATTTTACACTCAACAGAAGATATTTTGCACACAACGGAAGATTATTTGATTACAACATTCCTCAAATATTCATGTACATCTCCCGTAAAGCAGCACCTTCAGATTTGGTTAAGATTCAATGTAATAGCTTCAATTAGAAGGAATAGATTATAAAAGAGACATAAAATTTGAAAAATTGACTACATATATAGAATTAAATTAATTAAAACAAATAATTAGAAAAAAAGAGAGTTTATTATTACAGTCATAAATGCAAATAATAAGAAAAAGAATTATAACAATGCAAAACAAAATCTAAGAGGTTCACTCCATAACTAATCTTAAGTAATATTTTTAAAGCAAAAGTTACAGTATACAAAAATGACACCATCATCACATTGGCCAGTAGAAAAAAGAAACTACAATTTTGACAATATCTTTCAAAGCAAAATGTGCTGTTTTGAAGAATTCTCAAAGAAGTATATAATAATTATAATTAAAGTGAATATGACCAGCCTCCCCCCTCCCCTCCTCCTCCAAACAAGATAAAATGGTATAAAGAAAACAAGAGTTTTACACAGTACAATACATTAATGTGCAAATAGAATTGTTATAAAACCTAAAAAAATAAGAAGACAAAGACACATCTTTAACATACACATGAGAAAAAATCTTGAAGCAATGATAAAATTTCTTGCCAAGTTATTGTAGACACATGAAAAAAATTAGCAGGAAAATGGATGAAAGATTTCTGAACGCAGTTGATTGTTAGTAATGATTTGGATCCAGCATCTACTCCCTCCGGTCCTAGTTATAAGGCAAAATTGACTTTTTTAGAGAAATTAAAGAAGCCAATTAAATTACTTTAGAGTGTTTATATTTTTAATATCCTTAGATTATATATTAGTTTATTAGTCAAATTAATTAGTTTGAAGAAAAAAAATAAAAATATAAATACTCTAAAGTAATTTAATTGGCTTCCTTAATTTCTCCAAAAAAATCAACTTTGTCTTATAATTAGGACCGAAGGAAGTACTATATTAGAGTTATGAATTCAGAAAAGTGAAGCATATAAACACTTGACAAGAAATGGTCATCAAAATGTAAACTGATTGTACAATGCTCCTTTGGAATAACTTATTTTTGGGTAATAAGTGCTTATAAATCGTGATTCATGATATACGAGGTAAGTATGTGAGAGGAGTTTTATCTCGACTTGCGTAATAAATATTTATATTCAAAAAATAAGTGTTCCCAAACATGCACAAAAATGAATACTTGACCTCTTGTAGATGAAAATATTTCATCCCTTAGCATTAAGAGAAATTGAGAATTCAAATCAAGGGTTGAGACAATGTCCATTGTAAACATTTCAAAGGCTAAGGCTGAGGAGAATTGCACACTTCAAATTTCTTCAATAATGACAGTGGGAGAATCATGTTTCCCCTTAAGCAAGACATTACTGTACTTCATCCGGATTGAATAAATATATGATCCCACGCATTAGAAAATGAAAACCACCTCGATAAAGATGGGCTAGTGTTTTAATCATTTTAAATTTGATAAATTCATATAAGGAATTCTAAACCCAACCACAAAAACTTAAAAAGAGAAAATAAGATGAATAAGTGTTCTAAAAATCTATCAACTTCACATCTAAAGAGGCAAAGGCATTATTCAAAAGTACTCAAAATTATTCAAAAGTATTCAATAAGTGTTCCAAAGATGAATAAATATGTTTAATAATCTTCAAATCAAAATCTTAAATAATAACGCTACTGGGGGAAAAAAATCTTAAAAGGTTGGTTACTCAAAAGTCATGAGTATTTATGTATATTTGGAATATCTTATTTTTGACTTATAAATACTTATAAATCATGATTTATGATATATAAGATAAATATATAAGAAGAGTTTTATCTCAACTTACATAATAAAAACTTATTATTTAAAACTAAATGATGCCACACACAGATTTTATTATTTTGGGCTCACAGTCTCAGACATTGGAGTTTTCTATCGGGCGGTCAGATATTTTATTATTTTCCCTCCCTTCAAGCGTTACATATATTTTCTGAGAATTTGCTTCTCTCCGCGCTCAAATTCTAGATTCGGATTTTGGAACAAGAAGTAATCCTCTTGACGGCACAAACTCTGCGAAAGAAATTGATTCTTGAAAGACAGACACGGGAGAAGAATTGCCTTCGGCGATATTCAGAACACCACCGAAATCCGAAAACCCTAGGTACCTTCTCTGCAATCTTAGTCGTGGTTGCTAGCTCCAAGGATCTCAACATGAACTCTTTCGACAAAAGATATACAGACTCGACTTCTTATCGCAACCGCAGGAGGTAGGTTGCGGATCTTGGGCTCCTTTCTACTTGCCTTAGACATGTGCCCTTTTTTTCCCTTCAACGCTTGTTTGTTCTTCTTAATGCAGTGATTTAATGGGATCTATGCCCCCGATGGTCCCTTCAGTGATTGGCGGTGCCAGCTCGAGCTACGGCCGGGGAGGTCCTGCTTCTCATGGTCCTCCACCGGCTGGTTATAATATGGGTGGAAGAGGTGCTGGGAGCGCTGTTGGAACGGCACCTGCTGCCCCAAATTATAATGAGTTGCCGCCGTTCATGCCACCTTCTGGAGGCTTTGACATAGGTCGCGGTGGTGGTGCTAGCCAAAGGGGCTTCGGCGGTAGACTCGGAAACGGTCATGTCGGTGATAGAAAAGATGACGTAGGTCGGCGTGGCGGTGGAAGAGATCGGGGAGGTGGTAGATTCGGTGGTGGTCACGGAGACAAGTCCTCGGGGAGAGGAGGTGGGTTTGGAGGTAGAGGTTTTGGTGGAAGCGCAGGATTTGGCGGTGGACGTGGCCGTGGTGGTGGTGGTAGAGGAGGAAGACATGGTGGATCTTCCAAGGATGACTTGGACAACATAGCACTTCCCAAGCAAGATTTTAGAAATTTGGTTCCATTTGAGAAGAACTTTTACATTGAAAGCCCGTCGGTGGGGGCAATGTCTGATCATGAGCTTATGGCTTACCGTGCCAGTAAGGAGATCACAGTGCAAGGGCATGACATTCCTAAACCAATTCGAACGTTTCAAGATGCAAATTTTCCTGGTGAATTCCCTTTCCATGGCATTCTGATTGTGAATAATTTAGCAGCTTAACTTATTTTGCTGATCACGTTATCCGGTATGTTAGATTACTGTCTTGAGGTGATTGCCAAGTTGGGTTTTGTGGAGCCTACACCAATTCAAGCTCAAGGTTGGCCCATGGCTCTGAAGGGTAGAGATTTGATTGGCATTGCTGAGACTGGCTCAGGAAAAACACTCGCATATCTACTTCCTGCTTTAGTGCATATCAGTGCACAACCTCGATTGGGTATGCGTTGTTTTCCATGTTTGCGCATCTTCAAGTTTCCACTTTTTCTGGTTTTATAGCATAATTGATATCTTGCCCGCTCATTCAGTACAAGGTGAAGGTCCCATTGTCTTAGTTCTGGCTCCAACTAGAGAGTTAGCTGTTCAAATTCAGGAAGAAGCTGTAAAATTTGGCTCTCGAGCAAATATCAGAAGTACTTGTATCTATGGCGGTGCCCCTAAGGGACCTCAAATTCGTGATCTTAAAAGAGGTATGTTTTGCTTTTCAGTAAACATATGTGGCTTGTATTTTGAGCCTTTGTATGGATGAAATTTGTGAAAGAATGAGACTATTATCTGATGGCTCTTTGCAGGTGTTGAAATTGTTATTGCTACACCTGGTCGCCTAATTGATATGTTGGAAGCTCAGCATACAAATCTGCGAAGGGTGACTTACCTTGTATTGGATGAAGCTGATCGAATGCTGGACATGGGCTTTGAACCTCAGATAAGAAAAATTGTTGGGCAGGTAGGGATCATGGTTTCCATGCTTAAATGACTTTATACGACCATGAACCATCAAATATATAGCAACATCAGAATGTGGTGAATTATATAGCCTAAAAAATTCATTGATCCCTTTTGTTTTCAATTCCATAGTTGGTTCTAAGTTTGGGTAAAGCTTTCAATTGTATTAAACTTATACCCCCATTTTTTACTTAAGGTTAAATGTCTAACCTAGTCTCTGATAGCTATGGCAGAAGTTTTAAAATCAAATCTTTAGCAATTTGGGGTGTAAAGACAGGGCCACATATCTAAAATTCAATCAAAGGGGGCTGATAGTCAGTTTAAAAGCAAACAATAAATGAGAAATTCCTTGCTATAAAATTGAGTAATTATTTTGTGTTTGGCGTAGTCCATTTATGTAGAATGCAAGGAACAATTAATGATAAATCGAAATCATAAATTAACCCTTAAAGAAGTCAACTCTTGGGTGTACTTGATTTGTGAAATATACGAACATATGAAGGTACCGTTGTCCAAATATCTTATTCATTTCATTGTTAGATTTTGTGGTTCATCTTCATTTTCTCTTTATTTTTTCCTATATATCTTCAACAGATCCGGCCTGATAGACAGACATTGTACTGGAGTGCAACATGGCCAAGAGAGGTTGAAACTCTGGCAAGGCAGTTTCTACGCAACCCATATAAGGTTCATTGTCATAAGATCTTTATTTTGCATGCTATTTGCTGTGATTAATGTATAATTGTGTTGATTTTCTTACGGAACTAAAGATTGAGTTATATGTTTTTTGGTATCATCATTAAGGTAATTATTGGATCGTCAGATTTGAAAGCAAATCAATCTATAAATCAAGTTGTTGAAGTTTTAACAGAAGTGGAGAAATACAATAGGTTTGTCTTCTCACCAATAAGCAATATGGCTGATTGTTCTGCTCACCAAATTAACGCTTTTAAGCTGGTTGTGAAAATGCAGATTGATCAGATTGCTTAAAGAAGTGATGGATGGGAGTCGAATTCTTATATTTATTGAGACAAAAAAGGGTTGCGATCAAGTTACAAGGCAATTGAGAATGGATGGATGGCCTGCACTTTCTATCCATGGTGATAAAAACCAGGCCGAAAGGGACTGGGTCTTGGCTGAATTTAAGAGTGGCAGAAGTCCAGTAATGACTGCCACTGATGTTGCTGCACGGGGTCTTGGTAGGATCACTGTGTGTTAGGAATGTTAGACTTTTGGGATTGGGCTAAAAATTTAGAGACAGGTGAGTCGGCCAGCTGCTGTCCAGTTTCAAATTTGTGGTTTGGGTATGCAGAGATGCCTTATTGTTAGGGTATTGCAACTTCCTCTAACTTGACCAAGGGATTAATGAATTGCACTGAAAGATCTTTTGTTGCTTCCAGTAAACTGCCCGGTGTTGTTACTGTGTTGCTATCATGTTTTTGGTGGTCATGTTCCATTGGATATCTGGAGCACAGTTCCATTAATATGGCTGAGATGCTGGTCTATCATTTCTAGCATAGGCTACCACTGTGTGGGCCTAAGTGAATTAGATAGGATGGGTGAATGCTTGGTGATTTAAGGTCAGTTGTCAATTATGCACTAGTAATACAACTTTTGTCCCTTGTTCAAGAACGTAGTGAAATTGATGGCAGCCCATCCACAGTTAGGGAGCTGGTCGTCTCTGCAGCCTGGTTGACTCATGCATGCTTAGTGGATAATTGGATATGGGAGGTGAAAATGATGGTGAAGCTGCTCCTTATCCCTGCAAGGTTAAGGTGGGCACATTTATGTGATGAATGTGTTGACTTTGAGTTTGATCTCCATACTCTTAGGGGTGCAGGGATAAGGATTTTCGCAGTTTTCTCCGTATTTAAATCATTGTATATAAATCCTTATGATGTTTTGCTTTGTGGATTGCAGATGTGAAGGACATTAAATGTGTGATCAATTATGATTTCCCATCAAGCCTGGAAGATTATGTCCACCGAATTGGTCGAACAGGGCGTGCAGGGGCTAAAGGAACCGCATTCACCTTTTTCACGCATGCAAACGTCAAGTTTGCTAGGGATTTGATCAAGATCTTACAAGATGCTGGCCAGGTTGTGAGTCCTGCTCTATCTGCCTTGGCTCGGTCCGCTGGTTCTGGTCAATTTGGTAATCAAAATTTCCCCCTCACTGTATTGAAGTTTTAAGTCAATGATTAGTATGATTTGTGATTGTTTTTGAATTTTGTAGGATCTGGGGGAAACTTCCGCTCCAGGGGACGGGGAGGTTATGGCAATCGAGGTCGCATATCTGGATCCAATACCATTCCTCTGGGTTCAAGGAAGCCATGGTAGTCAGCTTCCACTGCCTGGGCATTTTTCTCATCCCTCTTGTCTTAATTATTTCTCATAGTTAAATTTAGGGGATTTGCAACAGGTATTTACTTAGATTACATTTGAAAGAACACATTAATTGTAGCGTGTCTTAGAAATCACGTGCGGTAATGACTCGCTAGATAGGTATGGTGGCCTTCATTGGCTAACCAAGTTCGACTGTTTTGTGGTATTGAAGGAAATTTGTTGCAAGAAGTCTCAATATGGGCACAATAGACTTGTGGGGAATTCAGTTTGGTTCAGTTTGATAAATGGGAAGTTATTGAATCAAATCAATTGTAAACAAGTATGTATTGACGAGTGGGTTTCATTGAAACATGCATTAATACTAATAAATAGTTGGGTCAACTTGAAGATCCTTTGCACTTTCTGTTTTGAACTCTTGCAACGAAAGCCAGGCAATACCAAGTTCCTGGGAACTGGAATCTCCCTGAAACAGAATATCAATGAATTCCATCTTCCCCTAGCAAGATGACTGACTCGGCTAGGGTTAGAAGTCAGGACCTCTTTCAACTGTTGTGATATATAACAGGTTACAACATACAATCGTATTTAAGCATGTCTAAAATTAAGACGGTGATGCTCTATGTAGCAATGAAAATGTCAGTTATATAGGGGCGTGGATTGTGCAGAATTGTATCGAGGAAAGTTGGTTAATAAGGAAACTCAAGATTTAGAGGAAGCTCGTATTAGAAATTTAAGGCTGGTAATAAATATCCATATTATCGTCTGGATATTTATTTATTTCATGAAGTTGTATTTATTTAGGAAGAATTATGTACTATTACACGAAAGCAAGATGATGATACATTAGGGAAGATGAATGGGAACAATAAGGTTCTTGATAAGCGAAAGAATAACAAGGTTGCAACTTTTTAAGGACATTTTCTTGATATGATACTTCAATAGAGAACGCGAGCTGTTGATGCACAAGTAGGTTGCAAATTCATTTTTTTTATTTTTAATTGAAAAGAATGATTATGGAAAGCTTCAAGTTAACTGTTTTGTTTTGTTTTTCAGTTTTTCCATAACCATTTTTGTTTTAGGAAAAATGACAAGAAAAAACTTTGAAATTGCAAAATCTAAATCAGGTTTATTACCGATAATTAATAAAGTAATGACGAGACTTGATAAACAATTTACAACTTATTATATGAAAAATATCTAATTTGAGATTTTACAATTTCAAAATTTTTTTCTTGTCATTCTCCCTTTATTTTAAAAGGAAACCAAATATTTACTCCACTCTTGTTTTCCTCACTTCTCCAAATAAACCTATTATAAATTTATAGGGTTAATGTAATCTTTAGTCTTTTAAACTTACTTTCATTTTTATTTTGGTCCATCAAGTTTCAAACTAGATATTTTGGTTTCTTAAGTTTCGTCCTTATAATTTAATAAAAATATAGATCATTATACTTTTTGAGGGACCAAAATCGATGATTTAAAACTTAAAAGTTAAAACCAAAATTAAAATGAGAATAAATTTGATAGACCACGTGTTATAGTAACACAATTTCATATTAATTCTAACATATTCTTTTAGTTCTAGTCTCAATATTTAAAGCAAATTAATTTTTTGATATGTTAAACTCATCTGAGTTTAAACTCATCTGAGTTTTATTAAGTTCTTTTTTCAATTTAGTTAAAAAAAAATCAAATTTTAGTTAAGAATTTTTTTTTTTTTTTTTGGGTGAAGAAGACTTCTTAGTTACACATGAGTGCTTAGTTACTATTGACAATACTATTTAGTTTAGGAAGAGCGCCGTGTTACGAATTTTGAATCTACATATGTCATCTTAATATGTTTCATGGGACATACTTCAAAAAACACATATGGTGCAAGGTTAAAGTGAAATTTTATATCATTTATAATACAACTCTTTTTTTGTTAAATACAGCTATTGTTTTATTGGAGGTAACCTCTGGAGAAATAAGGGTTGTGTCCTACAGGTATTCAAACTTTATTTTGCCATGCAATTTGGATAAGGAATATCTAGTGTTTAATTAGGAAGTCTCAATTATATATTTAATAAGGATATTTATCTGTTTAAATTAGAATTTATTTATTTTTAAAATTTTCATTATCTCAATAAAATAGAATATATAGTATCCTATAATTATCTTATTATTTTGTGAATTTGATTTGATTTAATATTTAGATTTAAGTTTAAATTTCAAATTATTATTATGTTATTATTCCCTAATCATCTAGAAATTTTAAACGAAGTTTCTGGCAAACAAAGACAATAATTTGTGTGGCCCAAAAATACCAATCGTAGTTCAAAATTGAATCGATGGCCCAATTGAGTCATTACCCAGTGACCAATGAGGTCAAAAGAGTAAAATCATACAGAATCCCTTATAAATATGGAAAAACCCTAATTTTCACTCCGCCGCGCCGTAGTTGCAAAAGGGGAAGGAGGAGACAGAAGCCGAGAAGATGACGACGAGGTTTAAGAAGAACAGAAAGAAGAGAGGGCACGTGAGCGCTGGCCATGGTCGTATCGGAAAGCACAGGAAGCATCCAGGAGGTCGTGGTAACGCCGGAGGTATGCACCACCACCGAATCCTCTTCGATAAATACCATCCCGGTTATTTCGGTAAGGTCGGTATGCGATACTTTCACAAACTTCGCAACAAATTCTATTGCCCCATTGTCAATATCGACAAACTCTGGTCCTTGGTTCCCCAAGAAGTGAAGGATAAGGCTTCTAAGGATAACGCTCCGTTGATCGATGTCACTCAATATGGTTACTTCAAGGTGTTGGGCAAAGGGGTTTTGCCTGAGAATAAGCCCGTCGTCGTTAAGGCCAAGCTCGTGTCCAAGACTGCTGAGAAGAAGATCAAAGAGGCTGGAGGAGCAGTTGTCCTCACTGCTTAGGTTAACAGGGTATCGGATTATAATTATAACCTAGTTAAAATTACTATGTTTTTGGGCACTTTAAATTTTGAACTATTGAGACCTTGGATGTTGTTTCAGTCAATATTTGAGAGTTCGAAGATATTTTTATTATTTAGTGTGAACTCGCGTGCCTGCAACTTTTATCTCTTATTTTTTGTTAGATTGCTTGTGCTTTATGTTTGTCTTCTTATGATAATGTTTATCTATTGCTTCTTGGGGTAAATTCCTGCGTTTAAACAATCATCTGAGTAAATTTTTTTTTTTCTAACAAGCTAAAGACAGATGCTAATCTTTCCTAAGGTCCGTAAGATCAGACATTTTCTTTTAGAGCTTTCTCGTTCATATCTGCTTGATCTTATAATTAATATGAATGGACATGTGATCCTGTTTTGGATTGAAGAGAGTGAGTAAAGAATTTCTTAGTACAATTTGTTTTAATTGGTCATGGGATTGCCATGGTTACATAGTCACATGATACACTGGTGTTATATGGCGCAATGCATAGTGCTACGAAATATGAATGGTCGTATTAGGTACAGTTTGTTGGCCTAAAATAATGGGTATAGTTTGATTTTAGTGTCTGAATTGAAAATCATCAGTTGAAAGAAGATGCTGCTTATCTACCCTGCACAACGCAAACATGATCATATAGGTTCTCTGTGGCAATTCATTGTTTGATTTTGGATTTTGAGGGGAAAACACACACCAGCTTTACTATTTTGGCTCTTAACGTGGCGTGAATATTAGGTGATCGTCTAAACTGTGATGCTGAACTATAGCAAGCTGGCCATTCATTTGCGAGCCTAGGTGCAATGCAATGTACAGGAGATCCATCTAGTTTTCATTTGTTTTACGACTTTCATACTTCTTGGTACCCTTCTTAGGGCATCATTTGAAATTATCTTCGTAGTCGCAGGTTTTCTCGTGTTCTAACTAGTTTAGGCCTGGGTACAAAAAGAAGTACATATTTTTTAGGTTCGGCCCATTTAAGTTAGGGCCACGGGCTGGTCCGCATGCTTCAGCCCGTTTGCTATCTTTTCACTTTTACATTTGCTGCTAAAACACCTAATTGAAAATATAAATATTATCAAAAATAAGTTAAAATATCAAATTTTGCTCATGATTAATAGAACACAAATACTAAATCCAAAAAGTCAAAAATTAATGTTCACAATCAAATAAATAACTAGATAAAGTCATAAACCGAACACTAAATGATATAAATGACGTTATCATTTTCTTATTCATGACTATCATTACTATTGATATCATTATGACATTTGATTGTGCTTCATTCTGAGTAGGCTCCTCTTCAAATTTAAGGGCAAAAATATCTAATCTTTTTATTTCTTCTTCACCATCATATACATTAGCAGCTCCATTATCCACAATAAATAATAAATCACAATCGTATGTAATGTATCGTGTAAAGGAAATAACTCTAACAAAGTATATATAAATTATTAAATCACTAACATGTGAATTCATACAAATAGTTGCGAGTACAAATAGGAGCCTGAATATTAGTTGGAAGAATGAAACTCTTATACTTTGTTACAACACTCAAGCCAATATTGAAAGTTGATTCACTAGTTACTGTAGTGACTTGAATGTTAAGGATATCAACAACCATCCTTGAAAGAATTGGGAATCACTGTTGACCGTTCTTCCACCAATTCAAGACATTCAATTCTTTCCAATTTTTGGGCTTTAGTATTGGTTCTTCCAAATATGTTTCTGGTTCAGATTTATTCATAGAAGAATGATTCATATTTGCCTAAATATCTTGATAATCCTATATCATTATAAAACATCCAAGTAAATACTCCCTCCGGTCATAAATATAGGACAAAATTTGTAGTGCAAATTGCACTACAAACTTTGTCCTATATTTAGGACCAGAGGTAGTAATAAATACGAACGGGATAAAAAACAAATTTAGTTGACAAAATTTAAAACTTACATCAAATACATCATCAAAGGAAATTGTGGAAACACTAGAGGTGTAAGAAGATTGAGTTAGAATTGTTGAAGATCTAGCAATTGATGTACTTGCAACTCTTGTATTTGGAAGAGATTTCTCCAAATATTCATAAAAAATGAGATCCAGCCTACCTCTTGCAATGGCAACCTTCTCATAAGAAGTGATAGGGTCAATCATTTCATAGCAATATTTTATTATGTTGAGCTTCCATTATGGATCAAATACAATTGCAAGTGCAAGAAGGAAGGACATTATAATTATACCAATATTTTTCAAACTTCCCTTTCATTGGTATAGACATCTCTCGAATCACAGGGTCAACTTGTCATATTTGCTTCACGTAACATCTCAATTTTTGAAATCTACATAAAATAAGAATTTGAAGTTGGATATAACGACCCAAAAATTAACCTTGTAATCTTTTCAATGGCCTCAAGAAATTGCACATCATCTCTGCTCTATTCCACTCATCATATGCTAGACCAAACTTGTAATTTTTATCATCTAAAAACAACTTTGCTAAAGCACGATGATATTTAAGTCCACTCTCAAGTATTGCATAAGTAGAATTCCATTTGGTGAGCATATCTAATCCCAAGCCCATTGAAGTGCCAATGCCATCAACTTCCTCAACACATTGTTTTAAAAGAATCATCCTTATCTTAGATGCCTTCACATATTTAATACTCTCTAATCTTATGCAAAGTAAGAGTTGCTACTTTTAAGCCCTCTTGAACTATTATTAGATTGAGGATGTGGGTACAACACCTCACATGAAAGAATTGTCTATTACAGACCAAGCTAAAGTTCTGTTGCATAAGTAGCCTCTCTTTTAATAAGTCTTGCATGTTATCATTTGCATATGCATTGTCTAAAGTAATTGAGAACACTTTTTCTTGAATTCTCCATTCTTTCAAGCAATCATACACTTTCCTAAACAACTCAAAACCAGTATATGGAGGCTCCATTATACAAAAAGCAAGTATCTTACTATGTAGTGCCCACTTTTCATCTACAAAATAAGTTATCAAACATACATATCCTTCAGAAGTCAAAGCAGTCAAACAATCAAATGTCAAACATATTCTACCTATACCTTTCTTCAACTTTTTTTCCCTTTAATTTTCCTTTTGTTGCTGGTAGAATCCCATAACATCAACCACTACTGTTTTTCTAGTCATGAGCCTCACATCATGATTCAATGTCTAAAGTAGTTCTCTAATCCATCTATATTCAACAAACAAATAAGGAAGGTCATACTCAATTATAGCCATAGTCATCATCTCTCTAACACGCTTGTGATCAATTTTTCCATGCTTCAGTTTGCCTTCTCTATCCAGCATCATCACCCCAACATCACGCAAATTCTCGAGATCATTACAAGTCTTAATATGGCGACTTAGATATGAGGTGCCTTTAGCCCCACTAGATGCATCTAGAAATTGACAACCATTACACTTTGTCTTAGGTGTACCATCAATGTCTGCTCTACTAAAATACTTCCAAACATCATAGGTCAAAGTTTTAGGTTTCTTAGGCTTTAATTCTTCACTATCTTGGATAGAAGATTCCTATCCTTTAGCCTTTATATCTAATGATTCATCAGTCCCTTGTGCCTTTTGTGAGGAAGACATTATGTATGCTATCTATAATCAAATCAAATATCATATTCAACTACTCATATATCAAAATTTTATCAAATTGCCCTTCATCTACATATTTAATTAAATGAAAATAGCATCTCCAATCAAGTCCAAGCATTGCAAAAATCATTCAATGACAGGGTTACAAAAATAAAACCAAAAAAGAACAAAAGTTTTTCTTTCTATATCAGATAGATCACATATCACCAAGAAATTCATCAGCATGTGTCTTTGAATTAGAGAAGTGTGTACTAAACAAGAATAAACACTCTTGAACAACATAATAGCCTAAGAATAAATATGTTTGAGTAAAAACAAAAACAAATCCAGCATTAAACACTAAGAAGAATATACAAATAACACAGAACCATCAGCAATCAAAAGTGATAAGGGTAAAAGTTACAACAAATTAACAAATGTGGTTAGAAGGATAAATTTTGCATCACTAGAAATCAACCAAGTGAGGATATATTAAATAATGCAAAGATACAAATGAGGAAAGAAAATCGATGCTAGGCAACATAGGCGTAAAAACAAGGATCAAAATTTTTTGAATGATGAAAAGAAAAATTGTAAAAGATGCGAAGAAGTAAGGAGTAGAAACGATTAGACGAAATTTGAGCTACTTCGAAAAAAATCAAAAGATCAAGAGGGAGCTACACAAGAAAATCAAAACTAGTGAAGTGAGAGGATAAAAGAACAAATCGGGGAAGTGATCAGAGATTCGGAGCAGCTGTGTAAGTACCATGTCTAGATGAGAGAAGTGAGCTGTGCTGTAAAGCTACGAAACTAAGAGAAGCTGTAGCGATTTCCGGTTGCAACGAAAGGTGAGACTCTCACTGTGAGACAACAAAGCAAGACGTAGGTCGAAGTGTCACCAAATGCCGATTGAAGAGGTAGGATGAAAAGATCAAGAGATTCAAAGAGAAAAGGAGCAGAGTGAGATTGAGCCCTAACCTAAGCACCACGGCTGAGCCTGGGTCTCCTGAATGAGAGAGTGAGAGTTCTAGGATTAGAGTTAGACATAAGTTTAGTTTTTTTTTAAAAAAAAAATTAACAGGCTTAAATGGGCTGGCCTGTTTAAGGCCGCGGCCCTACAGGGCCAACCCTTTTAGACACGACTCCATTTTTAAACCCTATATTGTAAGCCTGGGCCCTAATTTAATCTAGCTTAAAAGGGCCAGCCCGACAGGCTCAAAAGGGCCGGCCCCGATTTCCCGGCTCTAGTTCTAACCTCTCCCCATCATAATGTGTTTGCTTGTTGAGAATGTTGCAGCACTTAGGGAGGCATCTTCATAGTCAAGTGAAGGACTTTGTAAGTTGTTATTGCCCCAGTTATGTACCATGGTTTAGTTGCCTTTTACTTGTAGGTGAGCCCAAACCCTGCCTAAAATTTTGTCACTAAAGAAAAACTACCTAACCTCTTTCCCTGTTTATAGATAACACTCCATACGTTGAGTTTCATATGAAATTGTGGATGATTATTTCTTTTTAATTGAAGCTGTGTTATTTAAAATACTTAAAATTTATTAACAACTTGTACGACCACAACTCAAAAGTATTGGGAGGCCAGCAATAGAAGAGGCACTGAATGCAAGTGATGTAAGTGAGTAAGTCAGATTCCAAAGATTAGAAGTGAAATTTGCCAAAGCTGGTGGCAATGTTTGTGCCACCCAAAGTTGTTTTGGGCCCTTATCTCCTCACACTGTGACATAACTATTTGGAGCCTTCCATGCTTCCTTTTCCAACACTCTCTATTCATTTTGATCTTACCGACTACTCTTCCTTTGTTTTCCCCTTAAAACATAACAGAATAGAGCTTATTCAAAGGCATCTAAGACTAGTTCTTGGGCAACCCACTCAGGAGCCCGCTGAAAGAAAGAAACTCCTGCTGTAACATTTAATGCTTCTTTAGCCAATTTATCAGCAATAACGTTTGCATCTCTACTATATCATTCAACTCGAACTTCCTATTCCAAAGAAAACCAATGCTTAGTCTCCTTCAGCAAACTTCCATCCTGATGATATTCCCCCTAGCCATGTAAGAGGGCATGTACTAGCTCCCAACAATCTGTCTCGATCACCACCTTCGTCCATTTTGAGTCCCATGCTTGCTTAAGACCATAAAGGACTGCCCATGTTTCAGCATGAAAAGAAGATGCTCCACCTATATGGAATAAAAATCCATTTAACACCTCATTATCGTGATTTCTAGCAATCCTCCCACAAGTTGTGATAGCACTTCCTATTCCCCTCACTCCATCAACATTTATTTTAACCCATCCTGGCAAAGGTGGCTCCCATCTCCAACTACCTACACTGTGATTTGTATCAAACAAATATTGGGAATCCCCCCATTTCACAATGGCCGAAGTTTGCGCCAAAATTGATCTCCTTCCTTTATCTTTATCTTGGAACACCCCCGTATTCCTATTCACCCAGAGCAATCTACATAAAATGGCAAACTAGATCCTCTACTCAGCTCCATTGACCTTACACGTCTGTGAAATTTTCCACTCTATCCATGAAATTGTTTTAGAAATACTGAAGAATCTATCTTTTATTTGCATGGGAATTAGAGAGACCTAGCACTGACGAGCCATTGGACATTCCCTAAGCACATGAAACATATCCTCACGCGCCCCCTCACATTTATAGCAGTCCATACATGATGCGAGACCTCTACCGACTGCTCTTTTTTAGTACCCACTTCAATCCTCAATATAAGACATATTTATTTAATTTAATTTAATTAAGAAAGTAAGTTAAATTAATTAACATAACATATTTTTTTTTCTAAAACACCCTAATCATCTTTATTAATTATTTTATCCCTCTCATACTTGATAATAGTTGAGGGTTTATTAATAGAGGTAAAGCAAAAAATTGACAAACATAAGAAACAAGTATCATATATATAAGATTAGTATAAACTCTCTAATTAGGTAGCATGTTTAGGATCAAAGTGAGTATTTTTTGTAAACTCGTTGCGGCTATTTATTCATTTTATTCCCCTTAACTTGCCTTGATAGTATAGTCATTTCAAGTTCTTATTCAGCATCTGTCTTTTTTCTCTCAAGACTTCTGAATTATTTATCATTGCAGATTACTTAATTTCTAAATCATATCTACTTATCAACCCTTTACATTTATGATAAGCAAAAATGAGTAGTGTTCTTTTAGGGCAAGTATGTATGTATAATCTTCATAAATTATCTAAATACTAGGCTTGTTTAGTTTAGCATTTAGAGCTCCCAAAGTTTATATCAACCCCAAAAAACGTGAATTGCAAATAAAAAAAGACACTACTTACTCATGTGTTTTTGAGTTTTCAAACCATATATTATCTCTAAACCCATGTTTAAGGGGAAAAAAAAACAAACACGAAGCAACTCTGCCTAGTGTTATATATAAACCTCATATTGTTTTCTCTTTCTTTTTCCTATTCTTGCTATTTATTGAACATTTTGTTAAAAACGTGTTATGTTATTGATTTTACTGATAATTTTTATTGAAATTTTAATATGTTTTGCTCAAGATAAAAATTCAACTCAAAAGCACGTGTTGTTTAATTTTGTTTCAGTACATAGGAAACAAAAAATTAAAAAAGCTTATTAGTGTTATAAAAGTATATGTGATAAGAGAGAAGATTGATAGAATTCAGAGAGAAAATTGATAGAATTTCTAGAGAGAAGTTCTCATTCAGTTCAACTGAAACAATCGATTACAGGCCTTTATATAGAGTCAGAAATCTAACCCTGGTTGCATGACCATGGTTATATTTAACCCTGGTTACATGATCATGGTTACTTTATATCTTCTTTATGTCCTTGTCTTCTTTTACTTTTGCTTTATGTCAAGTCTTCTTTTCTTCTTTATGTCAAGTTGACTGGAAGAGTAATATGAGTTAATGGACATCCACATATTTAATATTCATAACACTCCCCCTTGGATGTCCATTATGAATATGCCTCATTAAAAACTTTAACTAGAAAAAACCCAGTGGGATAAAAATCTAACTAAAGAAAAGAGTACATCATTCATTGATACACCGTCGAGTGCTGCCTCATTAAAAACCTTTCTAGGAAAGCCCAGTGGAACAAAACCTAGATAAGGAAAAAAGAGTACATCGAGTGTCGACTCCCCCTCTTGATAATATCAGTTGAAATCTTTGAATCTCCGAAGACCAATATCATGAACAAGTTTTTCAAAGATTGTACCTGGGAGTGACTTGGTGAATAAATCTGCTAGATTTTCACTTGAACTGATTTGCTGGAAATCTATTTCACCATCCTTTTGAAGGTCGCGAGTGAAGAAGAATTTTGGTGAAATATTTTTTGTTCTATCGCCCTTGATATAGCCTTCTTTAAGTTGAGCGATACATGCAGCATTATCCTCATATAGGATTGTTGGGATCATTTTGCCGGAAGATAAATGACAAGTTGTACGTATATGATGTATCACTGACCTCAACCACATATATTCTCAACTTACTTCATGTATTGCTAGAATTTCTGCATGATTAGATGATGTAGCTGATATAGTCTGTTTCCTAGATCGCCATGAAATAGCTACACCTCCACATGTAAATAAATAGCCCGTTTGTGATTTACCATCATGTGGATCAGACAAAAATCCAACATCTGCATAACCAATCAGTTCATGTTTGGATACATTTGAGTAGTATAACCCTATGTCTATAGTACCTCTGAGATAACAAAGAATGTGCTTTATTCCATTCCAATGCCTTCGTGTTGGTGAAGTACTATATCTTGCTAGTAAATTAACAGCAAATGATATATCAGGACGTGTGTGATTAGCAAGATACATTAGTGCTCCAATAGCACTAAGATATGGTACTTTTGGACCAAGTAGTTCTTCATCACCTTCTTCACTAATTTCTCGGGGTCGGAATGGGTCTTTATCCACCTTCAAAAATCTTACAACCATTGGGGTACATAATGGATGAGATTTATCCATGTAAAATCGCTCTAGGACCTTCTTCACATAAGTTTCTTGATATACAAAGATCCCTTTCTTGAAGTACTCGATCTGTAATCCAAGACAGAATTTTGTTCTTCCCAAGTCCTTCATTTCAAATTCTTTCTTCAAACAATTAATTGCCTTTTGAAGCTCTTCAGGAGTCCCAATGATACTGATATCATTAACATATACAGCAATTATAACAAACTTACTATTAGATCTTTTCATAAAGATGCATGGGCATATCAGATCATTTTTGTATCCTTCTTTCAACAAATATTCATTAAGACGATTATACCACATACGCCCTGATTGCTTCAGGCCATACAGGGACTTATTTAGCTTAACTGAATATTGTTCTCGAGAACTTGAATTGGATGCTTCTGACATCTTAAGTCCTTCAGGGACTTTCATATAAATATCATAATCAAGTGATCCATATAAATAGGCAGTCACAACATCCATTAGATATAAATCAAGTCCAGCATCTACTGCTAGACTAATTAAATAACGAAAAGTAGTCGCATCCACTACTGGTGAATACGTTTCTTCAAAATCAATGCCATGTCTTTGTGTAAAACCTTGGGTTACAAGACGTGCCTTATATCTAGTTATTTTGCCCTTTTCATTTCTTTTTCGTACAAAAACCCATTTGCATCCAACTGGTTTTACATCTTCAGGTGTAAGGACTACAGGTCCAAATACTTTTTGTTTTGCCAATTATTTTAATTCTGCATTAATAACATCTTTCCATAAGGGCCAATCTTTTCTTTGTTGGCACTCATTAATGGATTTTGGCTCATGATCCTCATTATCATTCATTACATCATATGCTATATGATAAGCAAAAATATCATCAATGTTGACTTCATTTCGATCCCATCGGATTCCATTCATGACATAATTTATTGAGATCTCATTATTTTCACATATGTCAGGTACCTGGGTCTCTTCTGGATATAATATCTCTTCAGGAGATGGCTCTTCTAGAGCTACTAATTTTTCTTCATTATCCTCGACCTGACCATCTATATTCTTTGCTCCTTTTCTTTTTCGAGGATTTTTATCTTTAGAACCGATAGGCCTGCCACGCTTCAGGCGTGCTTTGGATTCATTCATAACATGTTGTCCTTCAGGGACATCAATTTTAATAGGAGCATTAGTAGCTGGGACATGTGACTTTGTCACTTTTCTTGGATCAGTAAACGCTTTTAGCATTTGATTAGCTAAATTTTGTAGATGAATTATCTTTTGAACTTCCAGTTCACACTGTTTTGTACGAGGATCAAAATGAGCCAATGATAATTCATTCCAACTAATTTCTTTACCCAACTATTTATTTTCTTCCCCTAATGTTGGGAAAAGTGATTCATCAAAATGACAATTGGCAAATCGTGTCGTAAATAAATCTCCTGTGGATGGTTGTAAACATTTTATAATTGATGGAGATTCATACCCAACATATATTCTCATCGTTCTTTGAGGACCCATTTTTGTGCGTTGTGGTAGTGCTACAGACACATATACCGCACACCCAAAAGTTCTTATATAAGAAATATTAGGTTCCTGACCAAAAACCATTTGTAAGGGGGAAACCTTTAAATAACTTGTTGGCCTAATGCGAATTAACATTGCTGCATGCAAAATGGAATGGCCCCAAGCAGAAATTGGGAGATTATATTTCATAAGTAAAGGTCTTACAATTAGTTGAAACCTTTTATCCAATGATTCTGCAAGTCCATTTTGCGTATGAACATAAGCTATAGGATGTTCAACATCAATTCCAAGGGACATACAATATTCATTAAAAGCTTGTGATGTAAATTCACCAGCATTATCAAGACGTATTTTCTTGATAGGATAATCAGGGTAATGTGCTCTTAATCTAATCAATTGAGTAAGTAATCTCACAAACGCCAGGTTGCGAGAAGATAATAAGCAAACATGTGATCATTTAGTTGATGCATCAATTAAAACCATATAGTACCTAAATGGTTCACATGGTGGGTGTATTGGCCCACAAATATCTCGATGTATCCGTTCTAGAAATGTGAGAGACTCACTTTCTAGTTTGCTTGGTGAGGGGCAAATAATTAACTTTCCTTTAGAACAAGCAGCACATGAGAAATCATGGGATTGTGGTATTTGTTTACACTTCAGGGTATGTCCACATGAATTCCCAATTATTTGTCGCATCATGATTGAACCGGGATGGCCTAACCGGTCATACCAAACAATAAATTCATTAGTAAACTTCTGGTTTACATTATCAAACTGCTGGTTTAAATTGGCAAACTTCTGGTCTGCATTAGTGAACTTCTGGTTCTCAATAGCATGTGTTTCAATTGTGCTTATACATGTGTAAGACAAACCAGAAGAAAAAATAGGAAAACTTTCTAATATGCATTTTCTACCGGCAAATATATTTGTAATGACAAGATATTCCTAATTATTTTTAGTTGTTGTTTCTAAATGATATCCATTTCTGCGGATATCTTTGAAACTCAGTAAGTTTCTTTTAGACTTGGTAGAATAAAACGTATTATCAATGCATAATTTTGTTAACAAAATATTAGCTCTTCCTGAGCCTTCAATTAAATTTATACTACCAGATATAGTCTGAACATTGGCTTCTCGTATTACCAGGGAAGAAAAATATTTATCATATCTGAGTATGGTGTGGGTTGTTGCACTATCAACGAGACATAAATCTTCAGGATTGATGCCAATAGAATTCATTCTTCATAAAAACATAATTAAAATTAATATATATGATAGAAAAAAGTTTAAATAAAATATAACAGTTCAAATCATATTAAGAAATTTGCAACATCCAAATAGTTATTATCTATATCGCCATACTCAAAATTCTCACCCTGATCAACATGATTAACTTCAACATTTGATCTTTTACCAGTATTTTTAATTGATTCTTGGTAAAGATCAACTAGGTGCCTTGGTGTACGACAGGTACGAGACCAATGACCCTTGCCACCACATCAATAATATGGATTATCAGCATATTTATTATACCTACTGCTTTCCCCTTTTTGGTTCTTATCAGTCTTTTCCCACTTCAGGTAGGAATTTGAACCACCATGATATCGACCACGGCCACGCCCACGGCTATAGCCACGCCCATGTCCACGTCCATGTCCACATCCACGGCCACAGCCACGACCACGGCCACAATAAAATTCATTTGTTACTACATTCACTTCAGGGAATGGAGTTGAGCTTGTTGGATGAGATTCATGGTTTTTCAATAAAAGCTCATTATTTTGTTCAGCCACAAGGAGACAATAAATTAACTCATCATATTTCTTGAAACCTTTTTCACGATATTACTGCTGCAGGAGCAAATTGGATGCATGAAATGTGGAGAATGTCTTTTCTAACATATCATCATTAGTAACATTTTCTCCACATAATTTCAATTTAGAAGTAATTTTGAACATAGCTGAGTTATATTCGCTTATAGATTTAAAATCTTGCAAGCGCAAATGCATCCAATCAAAAAGAGCTTTTGGAAAAATGACCATCTTCTAGTGATCATACCTTTCTTTCAAATTGTTCCAAAGGACAAGTGGGTCCATTACTGTCAAATATTCAATTTTTAAATCCTCATGTAAATGGTGGCGAAGAAAAATCATGGATTTGGCTTTGTCTTGGTTGGATGCCTTATTCCTTTCTTTAATCGTGTCTTCCAGACTTTTAGCATTCAAGTGAATTTCCACATCCAACTTCCAAGATAAATAATTTTTTCCGGTAATATCAAGTGCCACAATTTCAAGTTTTGCTAGATTTGCCATGGTTCAAACTAATTAAAGAAATAAATGAAAATAATTAAAATATGAAATGTAAATATGCAATATAATAACTGTAAATTCATAAAGACAATAAATAATTCATAAGGCAAGATAAAAAAATTAAACATGTATGGCTTCAGGCCATTTAATCTCAAGATGAGGAATTAACTATTATCTTCAGGATAAAAGCTGTACATGACTTGTGGCCATACAATAAAATAAAGGATGAAAATATATATAGCTTCTGGCCGTATAAGATAAAAAAAATGTATATAGCTTCTGGTCATATAATAGAAAATCAAATGGATATGGCTTCTAGCCATATTATAAGAAATTAAAACATTATGACTTCTGGTTATAATTTCAAGAATCAGATGTGTATGGCTTCTGGCCATAATAATAATAATAATAATAATAATAATAATAATAATAATAATAATATTGACAATGATATATAAATGATATAAAAATAATGACGATCTCCAATCTTAGCCATAGAACCCGATGTTATATAACAATCGGTAAAAGTATCTCTCTAATTCTATATAGTGGCTCAAATTATCCCCGATCTATAAAATAAAACAAGGTATATATAATCATTAAAGAAACCATAAGAAGATCATACCTTCTTTTAGATCTTCGTGCTGATAACGTGTTATAAAAGTATATGTGATAAGAGAGAAGATTAATAGAATTCTGAGAAAAAATTGATAGAATTTCTAGAGAGAAGTTCTCATTTAGTTCAACTGAAACAATCGATCACATGCCTTTATATATAGTCAGAAATCTAACCCTGGTTGCATAACCATGGTTATATTTAACCCTGATTACATGACTATGGTTACTTTATATCTTCTTTATGTCCTTATCTTCTTTTGCTTTGTGTCAAGTTTTCTTTTCTTCTTTATGTCAAGTTAACTGGAAGAGTAATATGAGTCAATGGACATCCACATATTTAATATTCATAGGATATTATACCATTCATTGAATCATACTTAATAAGTCAGCCAAGAAGACAAATTATATTTTTTAGGGAAAATTATATTTAGGTCCCAGACAAAAATAAAAAATAAAAAAATAGTCCTTTCAGATTTCAAAATTACCAATAAGTCCTATTGACAACTCCAGGAACGTGTCATTGATAAATTTAGGGGCGTTATTAACAAGTTCATGAGACTTGTTGGTAATTTTAAAATCTGAAGGGATTAGTTTTTTTATTTTTTTATTTTATCTGGACCTGAATAAAACCATCATAGCCAGAGGAAACTGGAGAAAGTGACATAAAACAAAAAAATTAACCTAATAATAATATGATAAGTGATAGGGCATCATCTAGGCGTTCCTTATGTTTTTTTATAGGGCTTTTACAAGCTCCAATGAATTTTAAATATTTTTCTTATATTTAATAAAATTAAAGAGCGGAAGTAGTAAAAATTATAATACTAGTATAATAATCAAAAAATTCGAATTTAGAAAACGCACTTATTGAGAGTGATTAGAATTTTTGCCTTCTAAGTTTTGAAGAGGAAATACTTGATCTAATCAAAAAATAATACTAGTATAATATTGAATTTTTTTAATGAGTAGTATAATATTAGATTTTAATATAACTAATAAAGATAATATTAATAACAAATGGTAAATTTGATGTTTTTAACTCTGTTCTCAGTCTTGTGACTTGTATTTAGCAGCCTTCAGCCAAGCCAAGTTTGAATTGTATTTTCCTCTCTATGAGGTGGAGCCCACTGCAAAAGCTTGTGGGTTAATTTGGCGTTTTCAACCATGGTTACCTTATGCTGTGTTTGGAAACACGTTTTGGGGTAAATAAGCCCTTATTATATAAATCGAAATAAAACTCCTCTCACATATTTATCTTGTATACCGTGAATCATGATTTATAAACACTTATTACCTAAAAATAAACTATTCCAAACAAGCATTTAGTCAATGATCATTCCTATTTATTTTTGTTTTTTTGTTTGTTTTTGGACTCAATTATTTCACTCTTTTTTATCGGCCCCACCATCCCACGTCTCTTTACCACCAACAGAGCCCCACCAAATGCAAATAAAATGACATTTGTCACGGCAAAACAATAATTGAAGGGAAAGTTATATTCAGTTCCCAGATACAAAAAATATGGAAAAAAAATGATCTATTAAAATTTTAAAGTTGCTTTTAAATCTATAGGATTTTTTTTAATAAATTATAATTTCATTCATAAATTTATGGGTTTTTGCTGATAAGTCTATAGGCTTATTATTGTGAAGTCTAGAAATATCTATTAATAAGTCGAAAAGAATCCATTGATAAATATATTATTAAAATTTATTATAGAAAAATTCCACGGACTTTTTTGACAATACGAAGATTTTAAAAGATTATTTTATTTTATTTTTTCAATTATCTTCAACGTCGTTTTACCTAATTTTAATGGAAAAGCTGCACTCTTTTGACCGTTGTCGTCTTTTGTACGTTGCACTTGTTCGCTTCATCTCGCTCAACTTTACATTGCAACCCAATTCTCCGTCTCCGTTTTCCATCGTTGTCCTTGCCGGCGATACTCTTCTAAGTACCAAACTAACACTGCCAAGAATCTGCTTTCAACATTAATCCAAATCCCAACCTTTTTCGCTTTTCAATTTTATTATTATTATCATTATTTGAAAAAAAAACGACGGAACGAAGCAGAGAAGCCGTTGGTCTCTGCTTCCGTAGTTCTTGTTTCCCATGGCGAACCTTGAGGACGAAAGGACCATTCAAGAAGAACTCTCGTTTCCCATTTTGCTGGGAGACAGAATTATGAGAGCCGCCCAAGAGGCCGAATCGTTGAGGCTTAGGCCTGATTGCGCTGAACTCGCCAAGCAAGTTGAGCATCTCTCCGCCATGCTCCGATCCGTCGCCAAACTCGCCTCCGCCACTCCCTCCCTCTACGAGCCACCCGTTCGCCGGATTGTCGCCGAAGTCTCCAAGAACCTCGAACGAGCCCTAACCCTTGTCCGCAAGTGTAAGAAGCATAGTGGGGTTCTCCGTCAAGTCTTCTCCATAACCACCACCGCCGACTTCCGAAAGGTTTCGAACCTTCTCGAATCTTCTATCGGTGACATGAAGTGGCTTCTCAGTATCTTAAATTCTGACGGTGGTACCGATTTGACTCTGCCTCCGATCGCAAGCAACGACCCGATTCTCGCTTGGGTTTGGTCCTGCACAGCCACAATTCAAATGGGTCAACTCAAGGACCGAGCCGAGGCGGCCAACGAGCTCGCTTCGATCGCTAAAGACAACGAGCGCAACAAGATTATTATCACGGAAGAAAGTGGTATTCTGCCTTTGCTGAAGCTACTGAAGGAATCTGCTTCCCCTGATGCTCAACTTGCTGCTGCTAATGTTTTGGTCAATATTGCTGCTGACCAAGAGAGAGTGGTCGAGTTCATTGTAGCATCGCTTGGGGTTCCGATAGTTGTCCAGGTTCTCGGCGATTCTCCGATGAGGGTTCAGGTTGCTGTAGCAAATTTGGTGTCAAGAATGGCAGAACAGGGCCCATTTGCTCAGGAGGAGTTTGTGAGAGCGAATGTTACTAGACCACTGATTTCCTTGTTGTCCGTGGATACAGTTCTAAGTGACCCCATGCTTCAAGCAGGTAGAGCAAGTATTCACTCACTGGTTGTGAATTTGTCATCTTCCGGTCAATCATCGTTTTCTGCGAATTCTGATCATGGCAGTAGCAGAGGAAGTGGGCATTACAGAAAGGAAAGGGACATTGAGAGTTCTGAGATGAAGAAAAGAATCAAGATAAGTTGTGCTGAGGCCTTGTGGAAACTCTCCAGAGGGAGTCTATCAACCAGCAAGAAAATTACAGAGACCAAAGGTTTGCTTTGTTTGGCTAAAATGATTGAGACAGAAACAGGTGAATTGCAGTTCAATTGCCTTATGGCAGTCATGGAGATAGCTGCAGTAGCAGAATCGAATGCTGACTTTAGAAGAGTGGCTTTTAAGCCTACTGCCCCAGCAGCAAAAGCGGTTTTAGATCAGCTGTTGAGAGTGATTCAGCAGGAGAACAATCCGGCATTGCAAATTCCTGCCATTAAATCAATTGGGTCAGTGGCTCGAAACTTTCCTGGAAAAGTTCCACGAATTATTGGTCCTTTAGTTGTTCAACTTGGTAATAGGGATGTTGATCTAGCCATTGAAGCTGCTATTGCTTTGGGTAAATTTGTGTGCCCTGACAATTACAATTTTGCCTATCACTCTAACTCAATAATGGAGTTCAATGGAGTTCCTAGTCTAATGAGATTGCTTCGGGTCAATGATCGTGCCAAAAAGCATGGCCTAGTTCTCCTCTGTTACCTTGCCATAAACGTAGGCAATAGTAAGATTCTTGAGCAACAACATGCATTGAGTACTCTCGAGGGGCTGGCTCGTCCTGTTATAGCTCAGCATCCTGAGTTGAAGGATCTTTTCGCAAAAGCCATTCACAACCTCACTCTCTATCAAACAGGAGCCCAATTGCACAGACCACCTTTTGTGTCATAATCGATCCCGGTTCTGTAAGTGTTTCAAATAAGCAAGAGCGTATTTATACTTGATTTATTAACAATGTGAAGCTGCAAAGTACAATGCAATGCCCATGGACTACTGATTGATCATACAAGTTATTCATCCGTTGGCCTGGTATAAGTTAATCTTCAAGGAAACCAGTGAATGTGCCAATTTTCAGTCCAGAAATAATCCTACTCAATGTAAACTTCTTTGGTAATTTCACGCCCTTGGATCTTGGTATGTGGTTTCATACATATGTATACCTTCCTTTTCTTCCTCTGAAAATGTCATACATTAGCATGGTTGTAATTTGTCTTAAACTTTTTGTACTTAGTTGTGATTGATTGAATTAGTATTAACATTATATAAGCCTACAAGGCCGTTGTTGCTGGTAGTTTTTAGCTCCACTAGTAATTTAGATTGAACTTTGATTTATACATTCCGTCCTTTTAATGGACGGTGCTGATGGATTTGGTGCATCCAAAGCCTTTATTAGTGTTTTACATTTTTCAATTTCCCATGGCCAAGGAGTGGATTTTTCTATTCACTTGTATCTGTTGATTTTTTCATGCTTATGACATAACTGATTCTATCACCCAACATACCAAGGGGTAAAATGGGTAACTTATTGAATGGATCCAGCCATAGCTGGATGGGAAGGAGTGGGAGGAAGGAAAAGCCAGAGAGAAAAGAGGAGGGAAGATGACTTTTTCTTGGGGGGAAATGGAAGAAAGGAAATACAAAGGCGAGACTGGCCACATTCTTCCCCACAAATTCTCTCTCCCAGGGATTCTTTTGTCTGCCAGTCTAAACAAAAGGGTGATGACATATTATCTCTTTAGTTTTGTCTCCTCCCAACATTTATCTTCATCCAAATGGAGCATAAATCTATCCCTCTATGTATATTAAGATGTGTCAAATCTTCTATAATTTTGCAGTTATGTATAAATGTGTAGAGAGAGTGAGCGAGGGACGTGTAAAAGTAGTAGTACTCATCTCAGTCTTTAATATAAGATATATTTACTTAATTTGATTAGATTAAAGAAGTTAGTTAAGCTAATTAATGTGACATATATTTTTTAATACAACACATATCATTTTCTTTAAACTACTCATTCATTTTCCTCCTTGATTATTGTTGAGGAAGTATCAATAAGAGTAAATTTGGAAAAGATTGATAAATATAAAAATTGTCTTCTATTTTAAGATAAAGACTAACTCCTCAAATTTGTCTTATATAAAGGGATTTTACATAGGCCTCTCTCTTAAATCCATCATTTCTTGTTCCTTTATTTCTCTTCCAATGATTTGTAGTAATTTATTTTTCCACAGAGAATCGCAATTATTTCAATGTCCTCCAAAGCTCGCAGACAGCTTATTGAGCTGTGAACAGATTTCATGGGTCATTGACTCCTTGGTCAAGATGCCCTTGGATTAGCCCAGTATTGTTCAGCCCTTGGATCAACTAGGATTGGGCCAGCCCAGGCTGATCCACCATTGGAGTGCAGAAATGCCTTGGTTACTAAATTGGGCCTTGATCAACTAGATTGGGCCAGCGCAGTTCATTCCAGTTGACCCACCATTAGAGTGAGAAACGACTTGTTTCCCTAATTGGGCCTTGGGTCACCTAGGTTGGGGCAGCTCCTTCAGTCCAGTCTAATCCACCCTCAGAGTGAAGAAATGCCTTAATTGGGCCTTGGGTCATACATCTTATGTATTTTGAAGGGAAAAAAAGATCTAAAAAGCTCATGGAAAATGATTCACCCAAAAAAGTTGTCATCTTGTGAATTAGAACGGGAAAACTAGGTTGGATCATTTTCTTTCCTTCTGTAATGGTAACCGACTGTACTTTTAGGTCTGTTAACTAAAATTGATAGAGAGAGAGAGGGTTGGTCATATTTAACAACCCTATATTTGAAGGGGAGCGTCAACATCAGTTTGTTTATTAGGCCTTTCCTTGTTCTCAAAAACAGAATGCCATCATGTTCCTTAATTTTTTTTTGTTTTTTTGAGTAGCACCCTATTGGGTGCAGGCCGGGACCAAATTTAGATGTTGAGGCACTTAGGCCTCATGCCTTACCAACTGCACCATAGGGCACTAGGCATGTTCCTTAAATTTTTCGATACAAATTCATGTTTGCCTTTGCACAAATTTGAATTCTCCCATATTACTGGTGTTTTGCTTCTTCCACTGTTCCCCCCATCATGATCTGCAGTTGTGATTTCGTTGGCAAAATGTCGGCCATGGTTTATAATACTATTCAGGTATTTTTTATATGAAGGATCTTTAAGAGGTAAAAAATAAAGCAAGAGTATACCCTGAACAAAATAAATAAATAAATAAAGATTATTTTTTTTAAAAAAATCCGTATGGTTACTTTAACAAAAGTAATAGAGACTTAAATCATTAAAATGACAATATGGTGTGAACACGCATATAGGAAACATAATTTTTTTGGCACATTTTCCATTTTGATTTTCTGAATCATGTAAACACGTACAACTAAACATACCTTTAAAATTTAAACTTAGCCGTCAACTGTCTCATAACTTAGTAACATGAAAACTATCCTATAATCACTGCACGAAAAACCGGATCGGACCAGCTGGTTCGACCAGTTGAACCGGGAACCAACTAGTGGTCCAGTTTGGTTTGATGGTTAAACCGGCCGAACCGGTAAACCGGTGGTTCAACCAGTTGGACAGGTTTATTTTTTAAAATAATTTTTAGGAAAAAATTGGAAGTTGAAGACCAAAATGAAAAGAAAAATAGGTAAAGAAAGAAAAAATATAAAAAAAAATTATTTAAAAAGATATAATAATTATAGAAAAGTAGATATCATTGCATAAGTATACGCATTATAACTCACACTAATAGATTTTAAGTATGTTTTTTCTAAAAATCTTCATTTTTATCTATAGAAGTTTAAAAATATATTAATATATATTGCCACTAATAAATTATAATATTTTAATATGATCGGTTCAACTACCGGTTGACCCATTAACCCTTGAACCTGTACTGTGACCGGTTCATTGCCTAGTCCAGTTTTTTATTCCTTGCCTATAAGTAAGAAGTCGTACGTTTGATCAAATTTATAACATGAAAACTATCCCATAAATAAGAAGTCGTATGATTGATCAAATTTATAATTTCAAGCTATTAGTGTTTCCTTGAAAGTTATAAATTTTGATAAGTTTAACATGAAACAACCATTACTAAGATTAGTTTAAAAAATTTAATTTTCAACTTATTTTGATAAGATATTTCAATTAAATTTTTTAAAAAATAGATTTTTTTAAAAGCTAATCTGATTAGCCTATTAATTATAAACTTTTGCAAATGATGGTTGCATTGCATCATGTTTACCTTACCAAAATCACTTTTTTTTTCTTAATTTTGAAACAAACTGACCCTTTAAAATCTTGAACTGAATTCAAATTGTTTAATATGAAAAATAATTTTAAAATCAACAATTTTTTGTCATGTTGAAATGTGTTTCCCTATAATCTTTACATTTACACAAATCCATATTTGCATAAATGTTTTTGACGGTTAAAAAAAGTTGGTTTAAAGATGGCTGTCTCGTCAGACGATAGTACCTGCAGACAGAGAGAAGTTTAATAAGAAGTTTCGTAATTGGAAGAATGAAATTAGAGCAATCAGTGAAAGACACATTTAAAGATATGTGTCAAACTTGGAGCTTATCTTTGTTGAGAAGCCATTATTAAGGCGTTCAAATTAAGGAACTAAAAACCTTTACTAGGTACTTTCTAGTTTGTTGTTCACATTTCTCATTGCCCCGAATTTATGCAATTTTCCCCAAAGAAAAATAAAGGGGAAAAAAAAAAAAGCAACTTGTTTCCATTGTGGCATTTAAGATCATAATCACTTTGAGGCCAAAAAGCCGAATTTAATTCATCAAAAGCAGCCAACCTGAACACTTTTACTCTGTAAAATAGTTACAAAATGTCAAACACAATCGTCCCATAGATATTTCGCAATTATGCACACACAAAAATATCATGTTTTGTTTTTTTTTCATCCTCAACTTATTACAAATCTGGTGATAAAGATGAACTGTATATTCCTTCTGACCTGTGCTTGGAATTATAATTATTATATGTAGTCCTAAGGGTCTGTCGCCTAATGATTTATCATTCCACAATTGTCACTCACAGTAATGTGTCAAACTATATAGAATAATAATATTGGTTCATAATCTAAGTCTTCCAGAACCTCTCAGTTTAAGTTCAACGTATCATCATTGTCTCTGTCTCCTCTATCCCTAATCATTACATTTTCCTCATGTTCCCTTGCCGTTGATATGATTCGTATATGTGGAATACAAGTTATTATCATGCCATTATTTATTTTGAATTAGTGTTACTTGGAGTTGTTAATTTCTACTCAAATTTTTCATGATTATTCCTTTTACTCAATAATTTCATGAAATATATGATTTCCTTCTAATTTAATTTGTCTCCACTTGATGAGTTGAAGATCTCCACAATAACCATAACACAAGTATTTAACAAGCCCATCCCCAAGAAAAAAATATCTCATATTTTCTTAATTATATGTGATAAAAATTACATATTTAATTTTCAAAGTGTAAAAAGCAGCTTAGCAAAAAGGACTCTATTCAACCAATAGGTGTTGCTACTAATGGAAGGGACTTTGGCCACTTAAACACAATCCCTCGTTGATTTCGATGAGTTAGTTAGAGGTACCTCATATATCAAAGATCCAACAGAGTACATTATTAGTGGGGTATTGAATAATAATAATAATAATATCATGATCCCTAATATAACGATTAATTGAAGGTTTTACATTTGATCCAAAATATAAGATATCAATCCATTTAATTTTCCATATTTATCATTTTTTCCTCAAACTAGTTTGGATACCTTATAAATTGATATTTAATATGACGTTACATGAGTAGTTTATGGAGATCATCAAATCACATTTGTCATAATTAACTAAGTTATTTTATTTCTTTAATATACTTAAATTTGTTTAATTAAGTAGATATATCATATTACGAATTGGAGGCAGCAGTGAACAGTAGATAAGTGGAATTACGAGGAAGCTAGCATGCAACATATTAAAATGTTGGGTTTGATATTATGAGTATATATGTCGTCGGCGTGGGAATCTCAGGTAGCTACAAGTTGGAAAGTTAATTCAAAGGCAAGAGATTACAATTACAATATTATTTGTCGGAGGAACCATGGTTGACCATCGACATTACATTACTTAATTAGTATCCTATTATATTATATTTTACTTCAACTCATAAAATAACCTTTTTTTCTTTGAAAAAAAAAATTGCATATTCTTTCATTCCCACTTTGTCTTCCTAAAATCAACACACTCGATCTTTTTTCTTACTTTATTTTTTGACCATTTCAAGACTAATCTTCCATTCAAATTAAAGCTCAATTTCCTCAGAGCTTCCATGTAGCTACGTCGGCATATATTACTTATAATTATTAGCTTGGACTAATTCGTCACCCTGATATGATTTAGCATACATTATTAATGTCTTTGAACTTAATCACCCCAATAAAGATGAAAGAGATATATATATATATATATATATATATATATATATATATATATATATATATATATATATATATATATATATATATATATATATATATATATATATTTGCCGGAAAAGATGAAAGGTATATAAAGTGTAAGTATTATTATGATGAAAGTTTCAGAAGATATTTGATTATGACTTGCTTTTAACGCCTGAAACTTTTCTTAAAACCCTAATGATTCAGACACAGCCTCGTAATATATATACTTATGTGTGTGTGTCTCATTTAATCACTTTATGCCTTCCTTGGCGGCAGATCCTTTAGCAGTTAATTTCCATAGATGTGTGTGTGAACAGGTTGCGAGTTTAGCATCTTGATTATTAATTGTCAACGTCAACAATAATATTACATCTAATATATGATCTTGCTTTCTCTTAATCAAGTTTTGGTCTTTATTATTATATTATCATGTTAACCATGCGTCACCACCTCTTCTTCTCAAATATAATGACCTTATCTATCTTCACTAGTTCTAGATTGTATACCACTCATATTACTTGTGGGTAAACATGCTGGGGCAGATATAGATCATCAAAGTCGTAGGGGCAATTTGGTTAATTTAGTTAGGCATATTTTCTTTCTTTTTTCATGGACAAGTATCATCCTATTCTAGAAAAAATCTTGTTCGAGATAAAAACTGAATACTAAGCAAGAACACCTCTCATAGCAGAAATTCAAACCATAGTTTGACATATTATAAGAGATTAATTCCCTCCACCAAACTCAACTGCGATGGTAATCAGGCATATACTTTCAAGTCTGCAAAAGAAAAAAATGTTATTTTATTCTTGTAAATAATGAGACTTAATATTTTGTATCAAGCTCTAGTTTCTTAATATTTACTGTCGATATTATTTTTGAAAAAACTAAAGTAATTGCATATAATTCACTACGAGGCAATATATTAAATTTATAAAAAATATATAACAAAAAATTATAAAAAATAAAAAATTAGTTTTTTAACGGTTGAGGTTGATGATATGGTGTAATGATGGAAATTTTTTTACATATTTATATTTTGTTCTGAACATGTATAATTTGAATGTGGAGAATTGAAATTAGATAAACGAACAACAAAAGAAACGATATTCTCATAGTTACTCAATTTCTTTTTTCTTTTTTTTTTTTTTGCATAATTTTAATGTGGATTAATTGATTGATAAGATTAGTGTATATATTTCAAAAGAAAAATACATAACATCAACATTGGTCAGAGTGTCAATTACTCCCCCCGGTCCTAATTATAAGACAAAGTTGACTTTTTTGGAGAAATTAAGAAAGCCAATTAAGTTACTTTAGAGTATTTTTATTTTTTTTTCTCCAAACTAATTAATTTGACTAATAAACTAATAAATAATCTAAAGATACTAAAAATATAAACACTCTAAAGTAATTTAATTGGTTTCCTTAATTTCTCCAAAAAAGTCAACTCTGTCTTATAATTAGGACCGGAGAGAGTATTAGCTAACTTCATGACAATTATGGTCACACAGTAAATATAGAAGATACATGCCCAAATTTAATTTATTTATCTATTTTGGTGTAATAGAATGGGAACCACCAAAAGCAGGTCGTATGTTAAACAGTAGTCCCAAGTTGTAGTAGTCTACGTGGGTGACTATTGAATTATAATGACAACAGTGAATCCGTGATCTCCACCGCCTAATAAGGCAACCTGCCTTAGGAATAGCCCCATACGTAGGACCACATGTGTACGTGGTACTCCATTTTGACTCTCTTCATTTGCTGTTTAGCTTTTGCCTCTCAATCCCCAAAATATGTACACCAACTTCTTCCCAATCTATACTCTCACGAACCCACCAACTTGGTACCACTTTTGGATCCAATAAACCTTCAATTCGGCAAGGATTGCTTATATTGTATCACCTTTACACGTGAAGTCTTGAGTTTGAGTCCATAAAACGTTTCAAAAATTGTGATCCTCATTTATGTGCGTTGTTTGTACAATAATTTGAAAGAAGGAAATTTTGTGTAGAAGGGTACCAACAACAGAGAAATTAATGAACAAAGTAGGAAATTGTTATGAGAATAAAGAATGAAAATAAGAAAATAAAGAGGCTTTGTATTATTGATCTTTAATGGGTACAAGACAGTAAATAAAAAAGCAAAAATTAAAGAGTTCTGATTATGCCGAGTACAATATAGAAAAGTGAGTAAGTGAGAGTGGAGTAGCTTGTGTGTTCTAAGCATGGTTCAGGAACTCGAATCGGACCGGAACAGGACGAACTGGCCAGTTGGCCAGTCCGATTCGGTCACCTAGTCGCTATTGTTCCGACCCGATTTGATCAGGATTGAACCGATACTGACTTGGCTAACCTGCTGAGTTGTGTGGGTCGGTCAGATTACTTTTTTTTCCCCTCCAGTATTTGAAACGACGTCATTTTGATTTTTTTTTTTTTTTTGATAATTCAAAAATGGAAAAACCTGCAGCTCACTCTCCTTCTCGGCCTCTCGTGCACGCCTCTGCCTCTGCCCTAGACCCTTTGCCTCTTCTACACTCAACAGCTCACTCTCCCAAGTCCCAAATCACTCTCGACCCGGCTCGTCCGTGTCTCGAATCCGTCCCCAAATCCATCGTTCCGACGGATTCCATCCCCAAAAACTCCAATTAAGGCCGCGTGTGTGTAGTCTGATGGCTTGACTGTGGCTCCGTGTATGGGTCGCCTTTGATGGTCGTCGTCGGTCGTCGGTCGTCGGTGGTTACGGTGGTGTAGGTCGAGTCGGTTTGCCTCACTTCTCCGGTTGTTTCATCGGTTAGTTCTCATTTTTTATTTTTTCAAGTGGTAATAGTCCAAATTTTTGTTAAGTTATAGGAACCAATATTTTGAATGAAATGAAACTTGTGGAATTGAAACCTAGGATTTGAAACTTTAGGAATCAGAACCAAAATGAGAGCAAACTTGAGAAACAAAATGTTATATTAACCCTTAAAATAATCTATTTGTGTTTCTAAAGAAATTAGTTAAAAGCAATAAATATGTAAGATAACTACTTTTTTTCCAAAGGTTAAGGTGTAAATCCATCCATGAAATATTATTTGTGAATGAACGTCTGACACCATAAATTTTACTTAGGTGTAAAAATACATATGAACCTTTTAAGTACGGCAAAAATGTCACCACTATCAATTTAACATAACGTCCGTTACTTTTTGGAAGTGGAGCCTGCCAAACTTTAGCTTGTATAAAAAATCAGACCCCTTCACATTTTTAACCTTATATTTTGAACCAAAACGAGTGTTAGATGCCACAAGCAATTTTTTTTATATCTAAATCACGGTTTCACAGTAAATCAGCCAAACACTCATTGAAATGCAAAATCTATTATACTCAAACCCCAAAAACTAGTTTAAGAAAAGTTGTTTCTAGAAGAATAGCTTGGTTTATAATATAAATCACTTGTAGAGTAATTAATGCTTATTTACAATTTTGCCCCTATAATTAATATTTAAATATGACTCCTTATACTTTTCTTTCTCCTTTAATAACCCCATTTGATATAGGTAAAGTCAAAAATTTCGTTCAATCTAGGATAAATTTAATAAATTAAATACCATTTTTTAATTATGATGAATTAGTTAATATGACTAATTGTACTGTGAGAAGGGAGTACATGAATTCATTCGTGGTTTTCGAATATAATGTTTTAAGCTCTCTCTGAGGATTAGCTCTTGCAATGTGTTTTGCGTGCAGTTTTGGAGCAGCTTTATTAAATTATGATTCATGACTCTTCACTTACCCTTCTAAATGCTTCTGTGTACTTCCCCTTACGTACACCTCCCTCATTCTTGCTTTCCCCCAACCACGTACGCACTCTCATAATTAACCCATATTTATTCATCAATTAGGTTCTTCCCTATCATTAATCAATATATGTAATTAGTACATAAATAGAATTCATAGTAACTCATTAATAATCATATTTGACTTATTTCTCTGGAGGTGTTTCGTCATTAAGATGACCCGAAATTAATATCCAATAGGGTAATATATAAGACCATGCATGTATATATAAAAATTCTTCATGCAAAGGTTTTTTAGATGATAAAAAAAGAAGCATCAAGTTATGGGAGGGACTGACTTTATCTACAACAAAAAGATGACCTAAAAAGCAATGTTATTGTCCACAGAGAGAGGCCCTACCCTATATAATATATATAACCTCTGTTTGTACATACGTCTCTCTCCAATAATTCAAATTATGTATGGGACACCCACAATTTTAGACTTTTGGAACCAGTCTCATCTCAACCAAGATTAATATATTTGCCAGCCATTCAAATGCATAGTTTTTATTTAAATATATATACACACACAAACATTATCTAGCCCATCACAACTTTCTCTTCTTCAAAATCTGCCAGCGCTTTATACACTCTCACACACTTATATTTATATATATGAACACATCTATAATATTCAACATCACACGGGCTTCTATATATATATATAATATGCTAATAAAAGAAGTGGTTTTCGATCGTTTTGGAGTGTTTGACCAGCTGATATAATGTTATGATATGTAAATGACAGCACGCAAAGGGAAAGCCCACCAAAAAAAAGAAAAGAACGAGGAGAGAGAAGACGAAGAAGAAGAAGAAGGCACTGTAAGTTCACGTAATAATTGATTAGTTATGGACAATTTGGAAAAGAGATTAGGGCCACAAAATTAGCAAACTTCACTCATTAATTAATTAATCTGCAAGAATCGTCACATGAAATGAAATCTTCAACCAAATACACATACATATATCATCGATCGAAAAATTAAAATACAAACCAAAAGGGGATAGATCCTTCTGGCAGAAGTTTTCTGTACTATCACATCACCGTCTTTTTATATGTTAAGAATCAATCAAAAAATGAAAAAAGCAAAAAAAAAAAGAAAAAAAAGGATTTTTAGGTTTTTTTTTTTAACAGTTCACATATGGTTGAAAGCATCAAAATTCGCGGGCAATAGATCTTCTGACAGTGACGTTAACGGATATGTGGCGGTGAAATCTATAGAGCTTTGATTCAGATTCTGGCCGCCGCCATCATCTTCCCACGACGACGACCCTGCCACGGCCGCCACCGTCGCCGTCTTCATCATCTGATAATAATCTTCTTCGTTCTTTACATCACCATTAAATTGAAACTGATACAATAACGGATCCACCATTAAGCTGTTATTATTACTTATCTGACACCCTCCTGGTTGAACATAGCTGCTCAAGCTATTGCTTGAACTGATCCTCGAACCGGAATTATTTTCCGATGATAACTCCGTCATGGTGGAGTTAGTGATCAGACCTGGCATGATTGCGGGCATGTTGAATCCAAAGCCAGAAGATAATTGGTTTAAACCACCACTCATTTGGAACAACGACGACTCAAATAAGGCCAATGGGTCATAACCATTATTATTATTGTGATCAAACTGGTTATTATTGGAATCACTTCCTGCAGCGAGAGATGATGATACTTGTGATGATGATGAGACTGAGAATGGAATCTGTATAGAAGATGGTAATACAAGTGTCTCTGAAGAATCTCTAGTGAGAATACTTTTCTTCTCCTCCTTCATTGATGATTGATGATGATTTTGAGGTTCTGTTACAATCAATGGTTTGTGTGTGGTTGGGTCAATTCCTTGTTTCAGCAGCTTCTTCTTCAAACTTGAATTCCAGAAATTCTTTATCTCATTATCTGTTCTTCCTGGTAACTGTGCTGCAATCTGAGCCCACCTGCCAAAAAATCAAACGATGAAAATTAAATTAATAACCTCAATATTTTTATCATCACAATATTATAATATCATCAAATCCTGTGATATGCTATGAGATATATTACCTTTAATATTTTCATTTCTCTTGAATATTTTTTTATTAATTAATTACCTGTTGCCAAGAAATTCATGGAGGCTGATTATGAGATCTTCTTCTTGCTGAGAAAACATGCCTCTCTTCAAATCAGGTCTCAGGTAATTGATCCATCTCAATCTGCAACTCTTCCCACATCTTTGCAACCCTGAAGATATTAAACAAAAAAAAAACCATTTTGAAATCAATCAAACTAATGATGATCTGAATATAACTAAACAAGAACATTTTTTTTTTTCTTTCTGGGGAAAAAGGAAAGAAAAAGGAAAAATAAATACCGGCGAGTTTGGGAACAGAACTCCAGCAGCCAACGCCATATGTGGTAATGTGATTGAAGAGCTTCTCATCTTCTTCAGGGGACCACAGACCCTTTCTCAGTTTTTGCTTTACACAACAGGAATGGCGACCCATTCTAATTGATTACTGTCTCCTCCCAATAACAGACACTCTCAGATGAAGTGGGGTGTTATATATATATATATATATATATATGTCTCTCTGTGTGAATATATACAGTGGCTAGCTCTCTATATAGCGTCAAGCTTTGTTGGAAGAATAATGCTTATTGTGTCATTGAGAAGTTTCAATGGGGTGAGAGAAAATATAGCCACACATATATATACAGATGGAGGAGGTAATTGGGTTGATTTAAAGAGAAGAGGAATGAAATTATACTTAGGATTCAAGTTATGAGAGAGAGAGAGAGAGTGAAAGAGAGGAGAGAGAAGGCTGTGAGGAAAGTGAAGCAATCAAGTGGATTTTACGCAAATCCGGTGCTGCTTTTGCCTTGGACTGGAACCGGATGGATTGGATTTTAAGATATCGCTATTTCTAGAAAAATTATAATTAATTAATATTAATATCATATACATGTATGCAAGATTGTCAAACTCACGAGTTTAAGCAAACTCGTGATAGTAATGTAAATTCGTATCGTGAACTCGAATCGTAAACTCGTAAAAGTTTAACTTTACCATTAAATAGATATTATTCGTATATAATTAAATAATTAAAATATAAAAAGTTGACAATAATTTGATTTAAATATATTTTAAATCCAAATCATTGAAATTAAATCTATCAACATTCATAATTTATCGTATTTAAAAAAGAAATTTTTATAAAATTCATATATAAAGCCATTGAGTATAATCAAATTAAAAAAGTTAACATGAGTTTAAGGGTGCGTTAACACAGTTTTGTAAGCTAGAAACGTAAAAACGGTAAACTCGGTGTATAAACTTGTGAATTTAACCGAGTTTACAAAAGTCACGAGTTTACCAATGACTCGATTCGATTTTATAAGTTAGAAACGTAAAAACAATAAACTCGGAGAGTCAACTCGCGAGTTTGACAACAATACATGTATGTCTATATATAATATTTTGAGCTTTTCTTTATGATCATAGAGAGTACAATATGACATAAATTTAAAGAGTTTAAATCAATCAATATATCAACATAAATTTCTAACACACTATATTAGTAATAAGCAGTAGATTATATAGTTTAGGGTTAAGGTTTAAAAATACTTATAAGCTTTTATCAAAAATGCGTCCAGCAACATATATATTTTAGAAATGCAAAAATATCCATGAGCATTTAAAATGGTAGAAAAAACGACAACACCATTAAATTTAACCAATATCGTTACTTTTTGCAGTGGAACTCACGTTCTTTTTATATATGCATATGTAATAGTGTTAATTAGGCTAACTTTAACGATGCTAACATTTTTGCTCTCATTTTAAATTTTTATAGGTAATTTTGTACATCCAAAAAGTATATGGTGTTAGATGAATTTTTAATAAAAGCTCATAAGTATTTTTGCACCTTAACCCTATAATTTATTTCACAACCGTCATGTATAATACGTGGAGGAATATATAAGTGCATCTTTTCTATTGATTTAAATGCTTAATTTTTTCTATTGATCAAATTTATCTTAAAATTAAAAAAGATTAAGATGCATCTAACAATTTAAAATCTTTTTCAAGTATATCCAGCATTCTAAAATATTTTGTAGTGCATTTAGCACTTTAAAGTATTTTTCATATTCGTTCAACACTGTAAAGTATTTTTTGGAACATTTATCATCCTAAAATATTTTTTTAAGTGGGTTCAATACCTTAAAATATTTTTTAGTGCATCCAACACAAAGTCAACAAAAATATTTTAGGGTATTGAACGCACTAAAAAAATATTTTAGATTCCTAGACGCATCTAAAAATATTTCAGGATAATTCTTTAAACTGCTAGATGCACCTTAACCCCAATTAAAATAACGAATATTTGAATTAAAAGCCAACAAATCTAGGAAAAATTTTAGAAAAAGAATTTTAAAATTGTAAAATTTCAATTTAGGTATTTCTTAAAAAATAAGTTAAGAATTACTTATCAAGTTTTACCATTTTTTATTTAATTCTTGGTAAAAAATCTGATTTAAAATTTTATAATTTTTAAGTTTTTTTTAAGGGATTCTCCCAAAACTCTATATATATATATAAATTGTCAAAGAAAATTCCAACCTCACGTAATAACAAGTACTATCTTCGTACGTAACGGACTAACCTGTTTGTCTTTTCTTCCCCCCTCTTTTAGCGTCCGAATGGTATCCTTAATATAAAAAAAAAAAAAAGTTCTTGGAGTAATTCATACTAAACTATTGTGTTGAAGTTTAATTTCCACATTAGTAAATTTTAGCAGTAAGCTATTTTAATTCTAAATTAAACAATTTTTGTAATTAACTTAATATGGAAAACACGTGTTTTATGCAAAATATTGTGGAGACTGTACATTGTCAATGAGTGTTTTAAAAAAAAGGGATAATTAATCTGTAAGTCCTTACAGTTTCAGCCAATTTTTAATTTAATTAGATCTCTGTAATTTTTTTCTTTTTATCAAGTCCTTATACTTTCATCTATTTCTAATCGGGTTCTTGTAGTTTTTTTTTTATCAGGTCCTTATTGTTTGGGAAAATTAATTGTCCAAAAATACCCCATTGGAAGCTTAATTGCCAAATGGGACATTGGGATACAAACAATCTTCCCCGTATGTAAAATATCTTCCCTTGTGTTCAAACAATCTTCCCCTGTGTGCAATATACTTTCTCTATGTGACCTTCCCTTGTGTTTGATCGAACAATCTTCCCTTATGTGTAAAAGATCTTCCCTCAGGTCCCATTTGATAAATAATTTTCTAATGATGTCTTTATGAACAATTCTCCCTTCTTGTTTTACCAAATTTTTAATTGAGTTATTGTAGGTTTTTTTAAATTTTTTTAATTAATTAAAATTTAAATAAATGAATAATATTGAAATATAACTTATGAATAATAAATTTATATCTATAATTATATAATTCAAAAAATTAATATAATCAATTATTAATTATTAATTAATTAATTATAATTCTATTCAATTTTTACAGAAATTTATTATTATAATTCAACTTTTAATATTCCTCATAATTTGTTAATTAAAAATGTATTTATATTATTATTTTTTATTTTAATTTTTATAATTATAAAAAATGAATTGTAATAATAATATTTTTTTCTGAAATAGAATATAATCATAATCAGTTAATTACGGATTACTAAGTAATAATTCATTATATATTAATTATTTTTTTAAAATGAAATAATTAATAATTTAATTTATTATTATTAACTTATATTTTAATAGTATTCATTGATTTAACTTGCAATTAAATTAATAAATTAAGATCCAAAAAAACCTATAAGAACCTGATAAAAAAGAAAAAAACTATAAGGATCTGATTAAAAACAAATGAAAGTATAAGGACTTGATAGAAAGAAAAAAAATTAGAGGAACCTAATTAAAAATTGGTTGAAACTATAAGGGCCTGTAGATTAATTAAAAATTTTAGCATTAAGCTATTTTATACATTTTTTTTTTGTAATTAACTTAATATGGAAAACACGTGTTTTATGGAAAATATTGTGGAGACTGTTCATTGTCAATGAGTGTTTTAAAAAATAAACGTTTGTGTAAGCCAATGAATTAGTTGAATTTTAAGTCGGAAAGAGTAGAAAGTGAGTTCTAAAGTCAGAATAGATCATTAGTGATTTTCTCTAGAAGGGGAATCAATTCATATTTGTGCACTCTGGCTAGTCAATAATTATTTTCGGGGGTTTGAATTTAATTTTTTAAAATCATTGAATTATAAGAAAAATAAGTTTAATTATTGTTAAAGATATAATTAAAATAGTTAAAGTTAATAATCCCTTGTGTCTGAAAATTATGTCATCGGTGTGCATCAATGTTTTAATATTGAGAGAGTAAAAACTAGATTAATCAATAGGGATGTTAACTAATTAATTAATGTTTCCTTTTTATAAATAATGCATATGTTAAGCTTAAAACAAGTTAGCTAATTAACACTAATCATGACCTCATAAGTTAGCTGTTCTTTTGCCATAGCTCAGACATTATGATGTCATTACTATCATGTCATTCTAAACCATGTGACACATGTGAACCTTGAAAGAACCAAAATTTTTATAAAAAAAAAAAAAGTGCTACAAAAATAATTATTATGCCTACATATTATAAATGAGAGAAATTAGAAACCTTTTATACACTTTACATCATTTAAGAAAATTAAAACTCATGAATTGTGAATAATGCAATTTATTATAAATTTTACTTTATAGTTATAAAATGAAATTTTACTTTAATTTATAGTATTAAAAAAAAGATAAAAATACCCGAACAAAAAAATTAATATTGACTTTTTAACTTTTTAACAGTAAAAGACGATATTGCTTCTTTATTAATATTTTTAAGATGAATTCATTAAAAAAAATTTTGGATACTCATATATAGTTTCTATGTAAAAATTTCAGGAAAAAAATTGAACCTTAATTCTCAAAAATTATGTGCGAAAGTATAAATTTACATATGTCTTACTAACAAAATTCTTATATCTAGGGGTAAAATCTGAACTTATGTCCTTTATGAAATATGAGCCTTATCCTTACTTATCATATTGAATCAACCTGTACTAGGTGGATCTTAAATTTTTACTCAGGTTACGCTTATGACCAAAAGATCAATTTTTATATAAACTTTTAAATTTAGAATAAATCATGCTATTCATAAATTATTAACAATGAGAATTATGCCAAACTATAAGTAAAACACAGGACAAATTTCATTTTAATTACATATATAAATTAATGATTTTACACATTTTATTAATGATCTTTTTCTCTTTTATTGACAATAAGAATAATGGAATTGATAAAAAAAAAGTATAATAATTGATAACTTAGATTTTTGAGAAATCACTAATTTGATATTTTAAAGTTTAAATGATATTCACTTTATAATTTTATTAAACATTAATAATGTATCTATTCCAATTCCAAATACAAACAAAACAAATCGAACAAAATCAGCGAGTCATATACCTAAAACGGCATCGTGGCAACTATTCTTGGAGCTTAATAATATAATATATCGCATGTGTGTAAAACGACAACACCAAAACTGCTTAGCTATTTTTAAACATTGTGCATAAATACCTTATTAGAAATTTATTTATTAAATAAGACCTTGTTTCAAACAATCTTTTCTGTGTGTAAAAGATTTTTATTTATGTTCAAACAATCTTCCTTGTGCTCAATATATCTTTCCCATGTAATCTTCCTCTGTGTTCAAACAATCTTCCCTATGTGTAAAAAATCTTTCTTTGTATACAATCAATCTTCCCCGTGTGCAAAAAATCTTCTTTTAAATACTTCTAGATCCATTTAACAAATAAATTTTTAATAAAGTCTTTATAGACAATCCTCCCTAAAATATATAAGTTATGTAGACATTGTTTTACTGAAGGAAAATTCTTTTTTTAATTACACGTGGGAACAAAGTCCCATACGCAAGCAAAAATTTTTTTTTTTTTTTCATGCAAAGTTAGACTTGAAGATACGGTGTTGTTGTCAAATAATGTCAACAAAAATCATATATGTTTAACCACTACTAGTTTACATCTTTACACGGGAAAAAATACTGTGTTCGATACGCTATCCAATTTTATAACATATTTATGTCACTTCTGTGGAAAACGGGACATAATTAAATAAAATTAATTGGATTATATAAGCATCTGTACGGTTAAGGAGAAAAATAGGATAAAGAAAGATGCCATAAATTTCTCATTTTCACAATACAATTGTCAAAGCTTTTGCTGGTAATTTCCGTAGTATCGCAATCGATTAGTTGAATAAGATGATTAATTATTTGTTGTGTTCAGAATTAAATAACTGATTTGTAAGAATGAAGCCTCTGGGAGATGTGAAAGAAAAAGAATCTTTATGTATATATAGTTTAGTGTCAAACATATCAAATACAAAAAGTACTTTTGAATAAAAAAAACAGCACCTAACGGGATCGTAGAGAGAGATTAAGTCCAAATCATTTCAGAATGAGAAGCAGAAGTAAACGAATTAATTGGGTGACGCGATTAGTAATTGCGAGTGTTATTGAAAAAATTCATGTACGACGAATGGTGCTTGAGGAGTGAGATTTTGAATCTACATGGAAGTATTATGTATGGGATACAAACAAAGGTGAATTTGACATTCACCATTCGATCCGAAAAATATCTTACAACAAGTCAATGCTTGCAAAAATATTTCCTAAATTCTAATTGTAATTTTGATTGAGATTTTAAAATATAACACTTTAAAATTAACAAGAAAAAAGTTCATATCTGGTCCCTGTAATATAAGGAGGGATAATACTCGCTTCAGTCCTAATTATAGGACAACATTTAGGAGTTGATCTTAGTCCTAATTATAGGACAAAGTTTTAATTTTTATCAATTTCTTCCCAAAATACCCCCAATTGATACTTTCTCAATAATAACGAAATACAATATATATTTTTTTGGTCATCGTGGTTTTCTAAATCGTCTCCCGCGCATGTTTTACACTTTTCTTGGGACCCTTAAAAAACATGAAGATATAATCTAGTTAAATTAATTAAGATTTATTTAAGAAAAGAAATAAAATTTTAACGATTTAGATTTACTATATATTTTATATCACATCTACCGCTTAAATTGCGTAGTCGCTGGTAACTTAAACTAAAAAAGATGGTTTGAGGAGGTGATGTAACTCGATTACCTTCTGAAAGATGCCGTTTTCTTCTTGAAAAAGTTGCGTAAGGATTGGGATGAGTAATTACTACGAGATAATTCGGAGGAGAAAAGAGGACTAAATATATCCTTACGTCATTATGTTAACAACTTCTTCAATAACAAATGACTATATATCCTATTTTTCTAATGGGAGTTTATGGTTAAATAATATATTTTAAAAGTAGGACACGTGACCATATGAGGCTAGAGAACTAATTAATATAATGGATATAAAAAACTTAAGCTAAATATTTTTCAAACAAAATTAATTTTTATGAATATTAAACGAAATACGTGGAGAAATTCAAAGCAGTAAAAAACTAAAAATACAGCACGATGAAAGCCTTTTGACTTGTGAATAATATACCGTCCTTGTGCCTTTATATTATAATTATGATGTTTTGATATACTTTTTTTAAAAAATATAATATATGAAAACTTTTCACTTAATTTCGGTGATATGATTTTGAAAATACCTAAGATTTCATTTTCCTTTTTTTGGCTGACCAGGATTTCATTTTCATTTGGTTGATAGTGGCAGGAAAAAAAGAAAAGAAAAGAAAAGAAAAGAAAATAATAGAAACTGTTTGTCGGCAAGTAGTGACTGCGCGTATGGAATTTCTCCCAATGACGGGAGGCTGCTTAACAAACGTAACCATGACCGACAATACACGTATGTTTCGTGATATATTAAAATAAATAATTAAATAGATATTATTATCCTATTTATTATTTATTTTAATAATTTTGTTTACAAGAATTATATCCTACTCGTGAGCCATCAATAATATTCCTGCTACCGCAATAATATGGATTACTTTCACTATATATATATATATTTATATATTTATATGTATATATTACTCTTTTTTAGATTCCGTATGATAATGTATGGGTCTATTGGACATGTATGGAAAATGAGTTGATCGGACTCAAATGGATTAAGCTTGAAAACCATACTTCCTTCAAATCAACTTTGGTCCAAGTGATTAGAGCTCAGAACTAGATCTAAAAACCCCTTTTTGTCCCCAAAAAACCAAAGATCTAAAAGCCTTAATTTTTTTTATCTTTTTAAATACAAAACCTTGTTAACTGAATTTCATATATAAAGTCAAGAGTTTACATATATACAAATACAAGAAAAAGCGTTAATGAGGAGATTGAGTAACAAGTATGATAAGGAGATCACGTGAAAAAGACAGAAAATTATAAAAATATAAAGGAGATCAAGTTAAAAAAAAAAATTAAGAATAATAATAAATTTGAAAAAAAAGGCTAACCCAAGCATGACTTTTTTTCAAGGTTCTTGAGTTTAAGCCTAAAAAGTAATCAGGGAAAATTTAAAAAAAAAAAAACCTTCAAAATTTGAAAATCCCATATCAGTTATTTTTTTTACTAAAATGAGTTGTCAATTGCTGCTAATCAAGTATAGCCGATACATAAACTATTATAGAAAACAAAAATAATTTGACATTTTGATATTTTGAAAATATTTTTCTGAATTTTTCCAAGTGAAAAAACCTCTTAGTGTCAATTTTCCTCCTCAATTTTCAAGGCCGGTGGTGTCAATAGGGATTTAACTTCTCTCCTCTACCTGTTCCCATCCTTTTTTCTCTTTTTCATTTTTCTACTGTTAGATTAAGATCTCAATGGTCCAGATTTATTATATTATAAAAATATTATTATAATTTTACCTTAAAGATACAAAAATAAATATTTGTTATACCAGATGGAAAATAAATTTGAACTTTTAAAATTATTTTTGTATCTTTAAGATAAAATTATAATAATATTTTGAGTAAAATACATTGATTATCTTTCAATTTTACCTAAATTACACAAACCTCCTATTTATTTTGAAAACATATATTGACCTCCCTTGAAATTAAAATGCAAATTACAGAAACCTTCCTTACATATTTAATATTCCATTTCCATCTACCCAACTGTTAGTTGACCTTTAAGTTTGACTATTAAACATTTACTTTGATCAAAATACCACTTCTTCAACAAATGAACAAACATTTATATTTTCCTGAAAATAAATTTTTATATAAAAAACTAATTCTAATATATATATGTTCAAAATGTCCAATATATTATAAAATTTTTTAATTTTAAATTTTTAGCATATTTATTGAAACTTATTTATTTAATATTCTTTTAAATGACTAATAATATGCCATTCCAATGAAAGGCAAAAAGAAAAATAAAGAAATATATTTTATTCACAATACGTTATTAATAATGTAAATTTGATACAGTACATGACTTGTATTAATTTTAAATTTTAATTTTATAAATACATTTTTTTGCACAAACATTTATAAACATGTTTATTTTAGTATGCATCTATTAATAGGATTAATCATATTTTTAATTAAGTTTTCTATGTCTACATTAATTCAATTAATTAAGTATTTATCTTAATATGAAAATAATTTAACATATAACTATTTACAAAAGTAAAAAATAAGTTAAGAAAAATAAAAAGAAACTCTTAAATTACTTAAACAATTTTAGTCAAAATTAGGAAATTAGTAACGATGAAGGATAAATTAGTAAATAAAATTTATTTTAATATAAATTTTAATTAGAAAACAAAAATCCTTAACGGAGTTAACAATTTAGATTTAAGTGTATGTTTTTAAAATAGATGGGAGGTCCGTATAATTAAGGTAAAACGTAAGGGGGGTTCGAGTACCTTTGAGAAGAAAGAAGCCAAGTTCGTGTCAACAGTATGGTGGATTGTTGGGCCGACATTTATCTATCAATAAATAATAATAAATGTTATTCCCTTCGGTCCTAATTATAAGATAAATTTGATCTTTTTAAAGAAATTAAGGAAGTTAATTAAATTACTTTAGAATATTTTTATTTTTATTTTTTTCTTCAAATTAATTAGTTTGGCTAATAAATTAATATATAATATAAAGATAAATAAGATATGATATAATTAAGTAACTTATTTAATTTTTTTTAATTTCTTCAAAAAAATCAACTTTATCTTATAATTAGGACCGGAGGTAGTAATAAAAATACGAAGCCAGCGCAGCACATGGCCCCACACACACATACCGTCAATCTAGACAGTGATTGGCCCACGCTTTTTCTGTCTCTGGAAGAGCATTGTACGCGATGATGACGTGTATGGCTGCAAGTCCTCATTGCTCACATTCGGGGATTCGCCCTGCCCTTCGTTAATCATTGGCTTCATCCAACGGTCTCTCTTTTTTTTTTTTACATTTTCGTTATTTAAATCCCCCTGTCCAATCGTACTTCTCTATCATATTTGACCCATGGACCAAAAACCTAATTCTCGTTAGTTTAAGGATTAGTGGGATGAAACCGATTATAATTAAAATAATAGTAGTATAATTGTATTAAAATCACAAAAATATTTTTATATAATAATAATAAAAAAAAGCACTCCTCCATTCTCAGTGTATGACATTGTTTGTAATGCAATATGTAGTGCAAGCAAATTGCATTAGAAGCTAAGTCATATATTTAAAACCATGAGTAGTAATGTTAAAATAAAACTAAAAGGCATTAAATCTTGATTAAATGTAAATTTAGTAAAAAATTATTGATATAAGATTTTGAAATTTTGAAAATCATTTTTTGGGATATTCCCTACACTAAATTGATGTTTATGGGAAAGTTAATCTTTTGGGCTCTATATTTTCTTAACTAAATTGTAACTCAGTCCTTATACCTTGACTTAGTGCAACTCAGTCCCTATAATTTTGACTCGGTTGTAATTCAATCCCTCAATTTTAACTCACTGCAACTCAATCGCTATACTTTAATGATTTTATAATTCATCCTGGACCTTTATTCTAAAACACAAGGACTAAATTATAAAATGATTCAAACTATAAGGACTAAGTTGTAGTGATTCAAAATTAAAGAATTGAGTTATAACCAAATCAAAACTATAAAAACTAAGTTGTAACAAATTAAAGTATAGAAACTGAGTCATAAACGAGTCAAAATTATAGAGACCAAAAGATTAATTTTCCCGCTATTTTTTCACTCAAAAGTCAAAACAACACCATTTTAGATTAAAAAAATTATATAAATTCAAATAGATTGACCCTTCCAATCCACCGGTTAATCATAAGTCAGTTGGTCTTGTATCACTGTTCCCTAGATTAATTGATTACTCGAATTGATCAAGTGATCAAATTAGTGGTACATACCATGATTTAGCCCTAGTTGGCCTCAAGCATATAATATTTTAAGCCTGTGTGAAACTAAAAATGCCTTTGGGATAATATTCTAGTTGGATTTGATAATATTTGAATTTGATCCGGATATAAGGTAATGCTGGAAATTAGATGGCTACATAAAAAAGTAAATATAAGTCCCACGTTCGTACCTAATTTTCACCTTCCAATACAACTAATTTAATTAATTTATATATTAAACTTGTTTTTATTTTTCTAGTCCTACCCTTTTTAATGCTTAATATCTGTTCATCTTAAATACTCCATACTATACAACATGGCCAAATTCTTTCATATGTTTATTAGGAACAATTTAAAAATATCAATTACTTCTCTCTAATTTTGTAATCTATCGTACAAATATAAACATTAACAAATTACTTCTAAAAAATTCCATGTGATATAAAAGGAGAGGTCCGTGTTATTGAAATAACAATTTGGTCGAAAAGTTGGGTAGAGCAATTAATGTTAGACTTTTAATTAAAGGTGGGAAAAAGAAATCAACAAGTTTAATCATGTTAATGGTTGCCTTGATTAGACAAGACAGCATTGGATAAATCTCATTTTCAATATTGAAATGAATCTCATTAGGGGTGAGTATGGTGCCCAGTGGCCCGGTGTGTCCACCCTAGCCCTATAAAAAATTGTCCAGCCCAATCCTAAAAAAATGGCCCGAAAAAATTTTGGGCAGCTTTGGGCAGGTTAATAACCGGGCAGGGCCGGGCATTGGGTGAGGAGTACCGCCCTGCCCTGAAAATTATTTTCATTTATTTAAAATATAAAATTTCATATCAATTAAATATTATTTCATATATATATTTTTATTTAAAATATATATTATCTATTGTATAATACTCTTCTAGTCCTCTCTTTTTTACCCTAGCCACTAAACATTATTTATAAGTATATTTCTTCATTTCTTCTTTACTTTGTGATGTATTAAATTATAGTTGCTTTTTTTTTTTCCATATGCTTCATCATTTGATCAACTTTTGGAACATTAAATTGATGCAAACTACTTTGACTTCACAGCTTTAATTATAATCGTTTTGTTTCCTTATTTATAATGGATTATGGATGTTGTTTAATTTTTAAAGTATGAATATTTGTTAAAACATATGGTATTTTTTAAATTTCCACTAGTACAAAATTTCCTTTTTAGACCGCCATATTTAGACCGGTTATAGCGGATAAGGTCTAAAAATTTTGACCGGTGGCAGTTTTGTAATTATATAGAACTTCTAAGACCGTTCTCAAAAAAACCGGTCTTAAAAAAATTATTTAGACCGGTTATAAATAAAACCGGTCTTAAAATATCAAAATATTTAAAAAATTAAAAATTTTAAACTTTTAAGACCGGTTATTATAAATAACCGGTCTAAAATATCAAACATTAAAAGTCCAGACTTTTTAAAAACCGGTATAAAAATTTTTTTTCAAGATTTTTAAGACCGGTTCTTAAAATAACCGGTCTTAAAAGTCATACTTTTTAGACCGGTTCTTATAATAACCGGTCTAAAAAGTACTTTTAAGACCGGTTCTTATAATAACCGATCTAAAAAGTACTTTTAAGACCGGTTATTCTAATAACCGGTCTAAAAAGTGATATTTTAAAAAAAATGGATTTTTTTTAAATATGAATTTTTTTTAAAAAAATTTTTTCACCCTTTTAAGACCGGTCTAAAATATCAAACAATAAAAGTCCAGACTTTTTAAAAACCGGTATAAAAATTTTTTTTCAAGACTTTTAAGACCGGTTCTTAAAATAACCGGTCTTAAAAGTCATACTTTTTAGACCGGTTTTTATAATAACCGGTCTAAAAAGTACTTTTAAGACCGGTTATTCTAAGAACCGGTCTAAAAAGTGATATTTTAAAAAAAATATGGATTTTTTTTAAATATGAAAATTTTTTAAAAAATTTTTTCACCTTTTTAAGATCGGTTTTATTTATATCCGGTCTAAAATATCGACCCTAAATTTTTGAATCTCCTCTTTGTCACGCCTAATTTTTGCTCTCTTAATTTGAAACCTCTCTTCTTGGTGCGATTAGGCGCGACAAAGAGGAGATTCAAAAATTTAGGGTCGAGACAATATGATGATAAGAAGGAGAGACAATCTGAAACCTTTTTTCTTGGTGCAGACTCGGCATTTTAGAAAAGGTTGAAGAAGAGAACATCAACCTTGCGTTGTTACAAAGGAAGCATCTTTTCGTCTTTTTAGTTTTAGTATACTGTAAGTGATGATAAGAAGGAGGAGGTTCCTGAAGTTAGTATTCTTCTTTCCCTCTTTAATTATTTATGATTTTACAACGTTGTTTTGCTTTGTGTTTCTTTTGATTAGCTATGCAAGGATTTTTTTTTTTTTGGTTATGATCTATAAGTTGTTAGATTCATGTTTCTACTCTCTGGCAACCCCATTTGATCCTACTAAGAAGAAGAAGAAGAAGAAAGTTGCAATTATAGATCATGCTGATGATTTAGTTGACAACTTGGCTGAGAAGACAGAAAACTTGTCTGGTATCTAATTTAAACCAAAAGATATTTTTATTATTGTTGCCGATGTTATCATTTGAGGTATCTCTAACTGTGCATATGCATGGTTCATTCTCATTTTTGTAGTTTCGGATGGGGCTGAGACTCCATTTGCTGGTTTAAAAAAGAAGAAGAATAAGAAGACAGTAAGTCATTCAGTATTTATGTAGAATATTTTTGCACACAATCTCTGCCGAAGCCATTGGAATATATAATTATATGGGGGCAATATGATGCTTGTTTTTTGATTGAAGGTTGAAACTCGTAACTTTACTAATGAGGGTGGAGATGCTGCTGAAGATTTAGATGGTAAGAAGTTGTATTATTTATTGTTGTGCGATAAAATGAACTCAATAACTGTATGTGTGTTATACTCTTGATGTCAAGTGAAATTAGCTGAATAAGTGATGAGCATCTAATAAATTTTGAACTCATTACATTGAATAAATCTAAGATAAGTTGCTCTTATCTCAGAGATATGGATTGATAGAAAAGTTGAGTGAATATGATAAAAAGATGATTCTTTCTTCTTTTTTTTTCTTTGTTTTGTTCTGTTTCTCATTGCCCTTTGTTCAGAGTCTAGAGTGAAAAGGGTGATACAGGTAGAGCATTACAAAAAAAAATCCACATTTATTTTTTTAAAAAAAATATCACTTTTTAGATCGGTTATTATAAGAACCGGTCTAAAAAGTATGACTTTTAAGACCGGTTATTTTAAGAACCGGTCTTAAAAGTCTTGAAAAAAAAAATTTTTATACCGGTTTTTAAAAAGTCTGGATTTTTTAGACCTGGTCTTCAAACAACCGGTCTAAAAAAGTGATTTTTAAGACCGGTTGCTTGACCGGTCTAAAAAATAACAGACTTTTTAGACCGGCTGTATCAAGACCAGATCCAAAACCGGTTTAAAAAGTCATTTTTAACCGGTCTAAAAAGTCATTTTTCCACCGGTGTTCAAGACTCAAGTTGTAGACTTATTTTGAAATATCCCAAGATGTAGAATCATCGAATGTATTTGAAGTTTATATTACTTAGGGCGAAGTTAAGACATATGGGATTAGTAACTACAATAATGTTTATGAAATTTACACGGAATTATTTTTTTATATATGAACAAAACAAGGTATTATCGCTTGGGCAGGGAAGCCCACCCTACCCAGCCCACATTTACCCAGCCCAAAATGATTAGGGCTTTTAATGGATAAGGCCGGGTATCAGGCTGCAAAATGCAGCCCGTTCATCCTTTGGACAGGGCATCGGGCAGGGGTCTCACCCTGCCTATGCCCTCCCCTAAATCTCATGATCAGTCCCATTCTAATTATAGAATTATTAAAACTCGATAGATACATCACATTGGAAATGCTTGGCTGAACAAAATAGATAGCAAATAAATCAACAATTATAAATCAACTTGCCCTGTTAATTCATATAATTAACATGAAAGTTCTTAATCACATGTATTAATCAATTTTTGAAAATCGAATTATCACCTAATTAAATTTAAACCAATTCCCAACCTCTTTGTGGTTCCTCTGCCTGATAAAAAACCAGCCTCATTAAATCAAAGTGTTAAACAATGAACTTCGTTATGTTAATTATGATTTGATTACTCATTCCCTTATCGAGCTCTATGAATCATACATACAGATATTGTTTTATATGCAATTAAGATTTAGGACAACATATTAAACGTTGATTTATCCGCAGTGAATCCTTTGAATTTTCGAAACCCAATTAACAAATAAAAATAAGGTTAACAATATGAGAGGATTAGACACAATAAATATACCAGGTGGAATGATAATTTTTCTGAGGTAGAAGTAGTTGAAGAGCTTTTCCTCGCCTTCTTGAGAGTTTAAATAAGTCTTGCAATATTCCTTTATGTGTGTGTGTGTTTTTGCCTTCGACCTTTATGTGTGTATTTGTGTGCAAAATATGATGTATTAAAAAAAGAAGAATACTCCGGCAAAAAAAATTAAAAAAAATAATACAAGAGAATAATTTTTGGAGGAACTTTAACACGCACACGCACACGAATTAAAACAGTGAATTATATTTACATTCTTCTTATAAGTATTCAAAATATGGAATTTTGAAAAGCGTTTGCAAAGTACATTATTTTTTAAGATTTTTTAAAAAATTTTATTACATTTGCTACTCCTTATAAGGCATAAACTAATTAACAGTTGTTCTTAGTACTTTTAATAAGGTATTTGTTTGTTTCCAACGAGCATGAAATATTTTTTCTCACATATGCCCATATTTAATAAGGATAAGAGGAGAGAGTAATAATTAATACGATATTAGAGCTTGATGTAATTAGTAGGATAATATTGAAAATTACTTAAATTTTATGATAAATTTAATAACTTTAATTATTTTTATTGATTTATGAGAATTATTAATTGATACCTTATAATAAGGACAAAAGAGAATACTAGATACAAGCAATATTACTTTTAAGAATAAGCTCGTGAACAACATGTTGATTGAAAAACCTTTTGCCACCTAATTAAGTGGCCAAAAGAATGATGAGATATGGCAACAAAACATCGATGGTGATCATAATATATGAAAGAAGTTGGTTAGGTCCATTTACATGTGAGGTTTTGAATTTATGTTTATGTAAATGAGAAAAAATGGTAAATATATTAGACACCATATTTTAAAAATATGACAACAGAACTAGTGTCGCTCATTCATTAGAGAGTAGAGACCAGCAATTAAGTAACAATTACACTACTTCTGATCATTAATATAAGATTTAGTTGAATATTAAATTTTATTTTAAATATAAGACCTCAATCTATTTTGATTCACAAATTTATAGTTTTTCTCAAAATATATTGTTGATTGCACATATTAAGAAGTTTCTATTTAAGGATAGTTATAATAATTTGTGACATTTTAAGAAAACTAATTTATATTTGTTATAAATAGTTAATATAACTAACTTCTTTAATATATTTAAATTAGTTAACTAATTCTTATATTAAGGGTTTGATGTATAATATAAACTATTTTCTTTTGTTTTTTTTTTAACATTACCAACTTGAACTAGCATGTCCGTCAAATCCAGAATCGATATGGATGTGATTTATCCAATGAATAAAAAATCGGACTGGACCGGCTGGAAAACCGATGAACCGATATGATGTCCGGTCTAATTTGATGACGAACCGGAAAACCGGTCAAACTAGCAGTTTAAATGATTCCACCAGTTTGCCATTTTTTCTTTTTTTTGAAAAATGAGATATCTGGTTCAACAAAGAGGCTGAAAAAGAAAGAAAACCATGGATCTAGACTGATATACATACAATCTATAATATTTTAATAAATTATAAGAACAAATTTTAATTTCAAAGCTACAAAAATTTAAAAAACAAAAAGAATAAATGAAAAAATATTATATATTATATACATATAATATATAATATTTTAATAAATTAATTTGATATGATTCAAGTAATCAAATTTAACATAATCAATTAATTTTATATATAAAATTTTAAAAATATATTAATATATATATATATATATTGTTATTAATAAATTATAATATTTTAATATGACCGGTTTAATCACCGGTTAAACTCCAATTGACCCATTAACCCTTGAAACTGTTTCGTGACTGGTTCATTATCCGATCCGATTTTTTATTCCTTGGATTTATCATATTCTCGTTTGTCTCATACTATTAATTAAGCGATGTGACAAAATTTAGGTCTCATGCATGAAATTTGATGTTAGTTTATTACTTTTCTCCTCAATCCAATATATATGAGGCATAATTTTCTTTTCTCTCTCTCTGTTTTACGGAGGTGGGCATATCTAAATTGTCATCATATCGTTTTGTTTTTTAATTATTTGTAAATGGGTTGAACTCAAATTTAGACCTGAATTGTAGCAACAATCTCATCACAACAAGTTGCAAAAATTCATTTGATAAATTAAAAGGAGTTAATGAAATTTCATTTTTTTACGAAAGGGTTTAATAAATTATATACAAACAAACAAGAAAGCTTGGATTTCAAGGGATGACGACGACAAAATGATAGCGAACCATTTAATTTGTTTGCTTTATCAATTCATATATATATATATATATATATATGGTTGGCGCAAAATGATTAGTTTTTTTTTTCTTCATAAATTTGTAGTGTTTCCCCTCTTTCAGATACAATCCCTTTATATCACTATATATGTTTAAGTCACTCCTATAATTAATAAAGTCAAACATCGTCTCAATTAACGTTACAACAATTTTGTTTGGTCCCCCATGTATATAACAAATGATAGTAGATCATTTCTGAAGGGCATAGTTGAGATTTTGTGACAATGAGGGTCAAGATTAAAAAAAAAGACATGGTATAAAACTTGTGTAAATTTGGAGGAGACTGAAGATGTATATATGCATATGGCACCTCATTTATATTAGGAGAAGTGCCCACATTTAAAATCTGATAGCCCCTCGAATTAGAATTACCTCCAACAGAAACAGATACTTGTGCATATATACAAAAAAAAAAAAAATCACTTGCATGATGTCACGAAGACATACGTGTAACCTTATATATAGTTATTTGGGGTTAATATAATATTTAGTCTTTCAAATTTACTCTCATTTTAATTTTGATTTCTTAAGTTTTAAATTATAGGTTTTGGTCCCTTAAATTTCATCTTGTTTAAAATATTTGTCCTTTATAATTTAATAAAAACCTATACCATTTTATCTCTTAGGAACCAAAACTTATGTATTTGAAATTAAAGGAATTTTATGTGAGATGATCATTATAGTTTATGCGCGCACGAAATGTAAGGCAACGAACTTGAGATTAATTAGTGATACAAGGTACGTAGGAATGACGTCACACACGTCACACGAGGTAATGAATTCTAACGTGAGATATAAATATATACGTGATAATTGAAGGAAGGCGCGCAAGGTATAAAGTGGGTGGGAGTGAGAGTATTATTAATTAATTAAATGTTATGGGTTTAGGGTTAACTTGAAAAATGGGTTGTTATTATGATAAAGTTAAAGAGAAGGGTTTTTATTCATAATTGAACAGAGAAGAAGAGAGTTTAGAGAGATTCATTAGGTCCCCTCATGAGGTCAAAATTAGTTATCATTAATTACACTCTGCTCTCCCTCACCATACATATGTCTAATTTAATCCTCTTTTTTTTTTTTTGGCCATTCATCAAAGTTCTTGTCTCCATTTGATAAACCTTCTTAAAGTACCTTAATTAACCCTCTTTCTTAACCTCTCCTGATCCACATGTATGCATTATTGCCAACTTCTACTTATTATAAAAATAAACATGTGTGGTTAATTTTTTGTTTTTTACACGTTTTTCATTATCCTTTAATTATCTGTCCTTTAAAAAGATTTTTTTTATTTTCTTTTTTTTTTGCCCGCTATATGTCCTTTAAAAAGATATGTAAACTATCCCTATTCCACTAAACTTTACATACTTTACAACGCTCAATTACAAAATCCTCACAAGCGTGGAGCTAGAGAATTGAACTTCCTTTTTAAAAAATTAATAATAAATCTGTCCAAATAATAAAATAGCTACATATGTTTAATACTACATTCGGTTCTTAATATACTTTTTTTAAAAAATTAAGAAAGTTAAATAAATTATTTAATCATAAAGTATATTTAGTATCATTAAATTATATATCAACTTATAAGTTAGGCAAATTAGTTTGGAAGAAAAATAATAAGTATAAATATTTTAATATAATTTATTCAGTTTCTTTAATCTTTTTGAAAACAAAAATTAACCGACTCTTATATTATATTAAGAATCAGACAGAAAGAGTATTCTCTTTACATTGCACTCATTTGTTTTGTTGGTTCCCAATAATTTATTAATATGTGCAGAGAAGTCAAAGATAACCACCCCGTGGATCATATGCAGGGTCATCATCATGATCACAACAAGTATTATCATTATCATTCACATAAATCAACAACTTCATTTTTCAAATACTTTAAACCCAATATCCTTCAATTTAACTAACCTTTCAATATAATTTAATTAAGCGAATCACGAATATCTTTTGTGGGGATAAGGGATTGAAATGAAAATGATTTGCTTTCATAGAACAATATTGAGGGGATAGGGATCTTTTAGGGTCTGTTTGGTGTAAGGGATTTGAAGGGGAGGGAAAATTTTTATGAGTTGAATTTTAAAAGATTGAAGAAATTGAGTAATAAAATTTTAATAAAGAGAATATATAAGATAAAAGAGTAAGAAAAATTAATTAAAAATTGTTAACCCCACTTCTCTAATTTTTTTAAATTCAACTCAAAAACATTTTCCTTCCGCCCACTTTCCCTCCCCTCCCCTCATACCAAACAAACCCTTAAGCTTTGAGCTTTGAGAATTGGGCCCATGTCTTATATTTGGGCCGAACAATTAGATATCTGAGATCAAATAATGGGTTTTAAACGGTGGGTATTAAGTGTCAGGCCCAGGCCTTGGGGGTCCACGGCTGCATCCCAATTCTCTGTTGGATTGAGATTGCTGGAAGTGCCCTTAAGGAAGACATTAATCACTAAACCCAACAGAATAGGAAGGATGAAATCATGAAATAAAAGGGAATTAAATTATCAGCTATCTAACATTTATTTTAAAATAAAAGATTAAAGAAACAAGAGAGATTCAAAAGCGAATTAAATAGAAAATGATGATCACAAATATTCAGCTATATTTATTTGTATATATTTTTTAATAAAGGAATGATAAAGGAAAAATTCCATTTAAATATCACATGAACTTGCAAAACTTACAAAAGTCTGTTTGCACTTGAAAATGATATAAAGGTGATAGATATCAAATTGACATTTTAAAATATTGATACTTTTACCATTTTACCCCTCAATTTAAAAAGAAAAAAAAGAAAAGGTACCCCTTGTCAGAACACCACCGCCGGTAAGTGCGGACTCTCCGAAGGCCTGAGCTTTGATGGCTAGAGCTTCGACACCAGGGGCCTTTTTTTGGGGGTGAGGCAATTTTTTTTTAAAAAAAAATTATGAAGGGGGCAAGGGCCAAGGGGTGGGATCGAACCCACTTCACTGCCTTTGTAAAGAATGGCCACCAAGCTCCTTTGATACACACACATATTAATATATATGTGTATAATATAAATGAAGGTATAATGGCTTTAATAAAATCAGTAATGGAAATGACAAAATGAGTAATATATATAATATAAATAAAGGCATAGTGAATTTAACAAAATCAATAATGGAAATAATAAAATAAGTAATGCTATTTGATTAAATGAGTAATGAGATTAACAAAATGCGTAATGGTATTAATGTATATATATTACTCGTTTAGTCAATACCATTACGTATTTTGTTATTTCTATTACTGATTTTGTTAAAGTCATTATGCTTTTATTTATATTACACACACAGACACATTAATGTGTATATATATTACTTATTTAGTCAATACCATTACACATTTTATTATTTTCATTATTGATTTTGTTTAAGCCATTATACCTTTATTTATATTATACACACACACCATAAACGAACAAACTGGACGAACAGATGCTATGTACATAAGATAGAAATAAGAGTAAACAGCAAAGAACAAAAATAAAAATAGACTAAGTATAAAAGAAGAAAAATAGAGGTGATTTGACCAGAAATGACCTGGGTTATGAAAGGAATCATATCCTCTTTCATACAGAAGATCTTTTACATAGTATCCATTTAGGTTCTAAGACTTTTTTCCTTCAGGTTATCTCAACACAGCCTTCCTTTGTTTTCTACAGGAGACATAACCTCTTTTTTCCTTCGTTTCCTCTAGACTCTTGTTTTTTAACCTATTCGCCCAGTAAATCCACTTTGTAGATTCTTTTTCTGAATCTACTTTTTCTCTTCAAGTTCTATTGCTAGTATAAATGATGAGCTAAATGACATTTATATTCAGCTTGAGAAGAAGATGAATAAAGTAGATTCAGAAAAATAATCTACAAAGCCAGCTGTAAGGACAGATGTCCAATCAAATTATACAACGAATAAGGGCAAAGAAACAATTGTTGTAAGCCCAAAAACACTTGTAAAAGGGTCTTTCACCCTTGGTGAGTCATCCACTCACCCAAGCCAGCAAATAATGGAGTCTTTAGGACTCAACCAGACACCTATAAAGCAGAAGGACAATATGTCTTTTTCTCAAATGATAAGCTTGCAAGAAAAGGAAAAAGAAAAAACTTAGACCAAGAAGTCTAACCCTTCACCAAATCCAGGCTTTAATTTACATCAGTATGATAATTATTATAAGCTCACAGTAAAGAAGCTAAACCAATTAGGTCTCACCCATAAGTCAATCAAATATATTTCCCATTATGCATTCAATAAGGCCATCATATATCCTAAAACCCCAACAGGTGTTGTAAAGATTTTGTATAATTTTGGTTTAATTCAAAGTATTTATCCATCTCCGTCTATAGAAGAAATAGTTGAATTACCACAAATTGTAAAAGAAAATGTGTCAAAGTACTTTAAAATTGTAACACAACACCAAGTATTTATAAGTTGTTGTTCAACTGTAGCAGGGATCACTCAAGACAAGTTTTATACACCAATTAATTTGCTTAGATTGGGAACTACTAAGAAGCCATTGGAATATGATCATGAACTGAAAGAAGAAATAGAAGACGATGAAGATTTTCTGTTCAGAGTCTCAATATAAGAGCCCAAGATTATCATATTATCTTCCAAGAAATGAACAGGATTGCAACCTTGGGAAAAAGAAGGATGTCCTTGGGTATACAAAACAAGTAATTCCACTTATATATATTCCATTGGAACCAAACTCCATGATGCTAGACTATTCAGTCTATGGTATGATAAGATCAAGAAGAACAAAATGGGCAACTCAGAAGAAACTCGAAAGAGAATTTGTCAAATAATGGAGAGTTATCCAAACCATGAATGTCAAATCTGTAGAGAACAAGATAGAATTGAGCAAAATCCGAAAATCTCACTGGGTCCAAGCCTACTGTGAAGAGTGTTGGCAACAATCGTCGGCACAAGAAGACAAAAGAGGAAAGGATGAAGAAAAATGTGGGGGACAGATTGTAAAGCAAAAGCAGATTCCCCGACAAGATAAGATAAGTGTAAAGTAACTAAGGTAAGCTTAAGCTTGGTTTGAATGTAATCAAACTTGTAACTAGGGTTGGGATACCGTTCCTATAAAAAGCCTTGTAATCTGCATTGCAAAACACACCAAAAATTTGAATGAGAAGCAATTCTTTTTCAAACTCTCATACGCTTTCAAATATTTTTTATATTTGCGATCAGTTCTCTGCAGTGGTAGCTTGCAACCTAGCATTTAATCAACTTTTATTGAATATGAATAAGGTAAACTCTTATTGGGGATATAGGAGGAAGTCTTATCTGAAATACATTTGTGATGATCTTATAAGTGGTTTTATTGGACAAACAGGTAAACAAAAACAAAAAAGTGTCTGGAGGAAACGAAGAGAAAAAGAGGTTATACCTCCTGTAGGAAACGAATGAAAGCTATACTAAGATAATCTGAAGGAGAAGGTCTTAGATCCTAAATGGATACTATGTAAAAGATCTCCTATATGAAAGAGGACATGATTCCTTTCATAACTCGAGTTGTTTCTGGGCAAATCACCTCTATTTTTCTTCTTTTCTGCTTAGTCTATTTTTATTTTTGTTCTTTGCTGTATATTCTTATTTCTATCTTATGTACATAGCATCTTTTCGTTTATATATATATATATATATATATTACTTGTTTAGTCAATACTATTACGTATTTTTTTTATTTTCATTACTAATTTTGTTAAAGTCATTATGCCTTTATTTATATCACACACACACACACACACACATTAATGTATATATATTACTCATTTAGTTAATACCATTAAGTATTTTGTTATTTTCATTACTGATTTTGTTAAAGCTATTATGTCTTTATTTATATTATATATATATATATATATTAATGTGTGTGTGTATATATATATTACTCATTTAATTAATACTATTACGTATTTTTTCATTTCTATTATTGATTTTGTTAAAGTCATTATGCCTTCATGTATGTATGTATGTATGTATATTAATGTGTGTGTGTGTGTGTGTGTCAAAGGAGCTTGATAGCCCCATGGCCACCAAGCCCATTTATAAAGGGGTTGGGGTGAGTTTAATCCCACCCCTTGCCCCCTTCAAAAAAATTTTTAGCTCATGCCATTGGAGGGTTTAGGTCGACTGGCGGTGGTGTTCCGACGAAGGGCACCTTTTTTTTCTTTTTCTTTTTTTAAATTGAGGGGTAAAATGGTAGAAGCATCAACACTTTAAAATCTCAATTTGACATTTGTTACTTTTATATCATTTTCAAGTGTTAACAGACCTTTATGGGTTTTGCAAGTTCATGTGGTATTTAAATGGAATTTTTCCAATTATAAAATAACACAAAATCATATATGAGTGTTTAAAGATAAATAATGGCTGGGGTCCAAGTTGGGTGAGTTTGGCGTTGCAGACATGTATGATCAAGTTTGTGGATTTAATGTGAGTAATAATAGCAATTTCTGGCTGTTACTCTTCTGGTCCTTAATATAAGACATATTTAGATAATCCATTTTGTTGGTCCTAAATATAAAACATAAGTTTTATATTTGTCAATTTTTTTTTTAAATTTATCCATATTAATATTCCCTCAGCTATAATTAGGGAGGATGTGGCTTGAGAGAATTAAGAAAAGTGACTAAGATACTTTAAAAAATACAAGTCATAATAATTAACTTAACTAATAATGGTTAGGAGGATACTGGTTGGAGTTTACCTCCAAAGAGTGGTTGGCTGAATTAGTGCATAGCTTTGGGCTGTTTTGGGTGGGGTTATACTAATTGCTAGTACAGGCTTTTGAAAAATCATTTATTCCGTTTGTCTGGCCTGTCTGTCCTTAGGGCTTGTTTGATATGAGGAGAGTGAAGGAAAAGTGGGCGGAACGAAATTTTTTTTGATTTGGATTAGAAACAAATGAGGGAAGTGAGGTTAATAGTTTTTAATTTATTTTTTTTACTCTTTTATCATTCATAGTTTCTTTATTAAAATTTTGTAACCTTACTTCTCCAATTTTCTTAAATCCAACTTATAAAAATTTTTCCTCTCCTCCATTTCCCTCCAAATCCCTCATATCAAACAGACCCTAAAAGAGTTATTAGACAAATTCAGAGGCTAATAACTGATGATTGGGAGATCCGAGTAGAGTATACGCATAGAGAAGGAAATTTCAGCTGATGGGTTAAAGAGTCTGACCAAAGAGCCTGAGGGACATATTGGGCCTTACTAGACCTTGTTTGATTTCTAAAATGAATACTTGATGAGCTTGGCCCCTCATTTACAAAAAACAAAAAACAAAAACAAAAACAAAAAGAAAAAGATACACAAAGGATAGATTCAAAAAAAAAAAAAATCTAACTAAATCTTTGAATATATATAATAAAATTGATAAAATGTGATTAAAAATTATATATATTTGATCTTATTAGATATTAAGATTAATATTATTAGATATTTAAATGATATCGCATAATGTATAGTATCGTATTATAGAGTTAACGTATTAGATATTATGATTGATGTTATAAGATATTTGGATTGGATTTGAATTAAATATTTTTTTAGGATTTAGATATTTAAGGATTTAAATTAAATATTTAAATGATATCGCATCAAGTATGGTATTATAATCCATCACTTTTTTTTTTTTACCAGGGAAACACTATTACAAATAATGTGAGGCACAAAACAGCCAATACTTATTTTATTGTTTATAGTCTATCGTAGGTCTATTCATTTGTTTCTATCCATGATAAGAGATTAAAGTATTACATTCTACTTTTGAGATTTGTGGGGAATAGTTGAGAGAGCATAGAGTGAGGAAGAGGACAAAACGGGAAGAGATATTTTGTTAGAGTTTAAAACGAGTTTTTTATTAGAACAAACCAAAATATAGTAAATATTATAAAACTAAAAATTGTGTTGGGATAAAAAGAAGGTAAAGAGACCGAGAGAGTTTCACATGCTCGTTACTTAAAAAGGGTAGGACTGTAGGTGAATACTCATATTTAAAAATCACGCTCTACTTGTCTCACGGCGTTGGCTTGGTGAGGACAGGGAATTGTTATTGCCTGTTTGGTTGATGGAGTGTAAGGTAACGTAATATAATAGAATGTAATGTAATCTAATAATAATTATATGAATTTGTTTGGTTTGTTATTGATGAAAGATGATGTATATGCATAAAAATGCTAGGTTAGATTATATCAAACATGAGAATATATAAAAATAATATAGCAAAAGATAAAATTATCCTTGATCACACATATATGTATAATGTACACATTAGGTTCATGGTAATTTTTTCAATTTGTGTAGTATACACGTTGAGTTCATAGTAATTTTTTAATATTTAATGATGAAAATATTATGCATTGTACAAGTTGGGTTTATGGTAATTTTTTAATATTTAATGGTGAAAATATTATTTAATGAGATATTTTAATATTTTTAACTGTGAAATATAATTTTTCAATTTTTTTAATGGGGGATTTTTTTTTTTAAATTTTTATATAATTAATTAATTTTTTAATATCTAATGGTAGTAATTTTTTAATATTTAACTTTTGGTCTCTGAAGTTTAACTCAATTTTGGTTTTGATCCCTTAAGTTTAGCCCGTTTATAACCATTGGTTTCTTAAATTTGAGAAGGACTTGGTCTTGCATTTGATGGCTTTAATTCATCCGACATGGTGTTAACACTGCTAAAATAGCTTAAGGTTAATACAACTTTTGGTCCCTGAAGTTTGACTCAATTTTGGTTTTCGTCCCTCAAGTTTAGTGCGTTTATAACCATTGGTCCCTCAAGTTTAAAAATGACTTGGTTCTACCTTTGATGGCGTTAATTCGTCCGACATGGCTCTAACGCTGTTAAAATAGCTTATGTGGCATACCTATTAGGATAGCCGATATAGCAAATATACTATAATATAATATATTGTGCTGAAACAAAAAGGAAAAAGGGCATCAAAACAAAACACACGAACCTGAACTTTTGAAACACAAATTTTTTCAAAATTTGAACACGCCCTTTGCTTCAACAAACTAAACTACCTTACCATTTTACACTAATTATCCTTAAATATTTTACTTAATGGGTTAAAGGCTAATTTTGTATTGGAAGTTGACATGGAGGGGCAATTTTGCCTTAGAAGTGTTAAATCTTGGGCAATTTTACCTCAAAAGTGTTAACTTTTGAGCAATTTTGCCTCGAAAGTGTTAAATATGACAATTTGTGTTTGAGAAGTTTTGACCCGTACATTTCGTTTTGATGCATTTTTTTCTAGCACAATATATTATATTATAATATATTTACCATATCAATTATCCTAATAGGCATGATATATAAGCTATTTTAAAGGTGTTAGCGCCACGTTGAACGATTTAACGCGGTCAAAATTAGGACCAAGTCCTTTAAAAACTTACGAGACTAACGATTATAAATGAACTAAACTTAAGGGTTCAAAACCACCGATTTCAAACTTGAGGTACCAAAATCAAAATTGGGCCAAACTTTAGGGACAAAAAACTATATTAATCTTAAGCTATTTTAATGATGTTAGCACTATATCGGACGAATGAACGCCGTCAAAGGCATGACCAAATCCTTTTCAAACTTGAAAGACTAACGGTTATAAACGGATTAAACTTGAGAGACTAAAACCACCGATTTCAAAATTGAGAGACCAAAACCAAAATTTAGTCAAATTTCAGGGACTAAAAATTATATTAACCCTTTTCTACTATTAATTAATTCTTTTAATATTTAATGATGATAATTATTTAATATTTAACAGTATATATGGGTGGGAGCTTTGGTCAAATTAAAAAATTATAATGGGAATAATGTTTGCATTCCTATTCATTAGTCATAACAGTATAATCCTGATTATATCATTTGATGTAATCATGATTACAAAATGTAATCTTTTTTACATTACATAAGTCCAACCAAACGCTGTAATCGATTTGTTGCATTAAGATTACATGTAATCCTCTCCTATGGAATTGAACCAAACGGGCTATAAATGATGTAATCAGCATTACAAAATGTAATCCTCTTTATATTATAAAAGCCTAACAAAACCCTGTAATTAGTCTGTTGCATCATAATTACAAATAATCCTCTACCATGAAATCGAACCAAATTGATTATTAGTATCAAAGGAATATATAAGTATTATAAACCTAAGGATATGAGGGTAATTTTATTATTTTAGTAAAGTTAATTTTAAAACATTAAAATTTCTCTCAAATCCCCCTTCAAAAATCTCAAGTTTGTAGATGAGGCTAGGAAGGGAATAAGAGGTGAGGGGAACGCCTTGCCTCTTTAAAATTGTTTTATCAAGATGAGGGGAGCTTCCCCTCCACAATCCCCATACCAAACGCATTGTTAATTACAATGGAATATGATACAAAATCATATATGAATAAATAAAGGGATGATAAAATGGAATAAAATTATAATTAGAAAAATATCTAACTATATCTTGGAATATTACAAATTTCTCATGTTTACCTTAAAAGTTAGTTGCAATGAAAGGTAACACAAAATCATATATGAAAATTTAAAGATAAATAAAGGACCATAAAATTTGTTTACAAAATCATAATTTGGAAAAAAAATCTAACTAAATCTTGGAATATTTTAAATTTCTCATGGTTATCTTAAAAGTTAGTTGCAATGAAAGATAAAACAAAATCATATATGAATATTTAAAGATAAATAAAGGATATAAAATAAAATAATAATTAGAAAAAAATCTAACAAAATCTTAGAATATTTTAAATTTCTTCGGGTTATATTTGATTTAGAACTTTTAGTCACCTTAGATTAAATCAAGTTAAACCAAATTATGTAGTGAAAAGCATAACTCGAGTCGTGGTCCCTTGATGAGCATATTATTTAATTCCTAAACTAAACTAAGTGAAAAAAATATTGAGATGGGTTTGAAATTGATTTTCTTTTTTTTTTAATAATGAAAAAGAACCTAAACTACTGTTTTTTTTTTTTTGGGATTTTTGAGAAATTGTTGAGATAAGTAAGGAAATTTGATTTAAGCAAATTGATAAGGAATGGTTCTTGGAAAATGGAATATAGATTATCTTTATTCAAAATGATTTGGGAGTTAAATTATTCATTAAGTCAAAAATCAAATCTTAGCAACTCGCCCAGTCTAATGATATTAATTAGTAATTACCTCTAGAACTCTAACTAGATAATTACTTTTTAATATACTATTAAATAACACCTAATGTGCAATTTAGGATTGGATTTATGCAACTTGTTCCTCTATACAACGAACACTCAACCGAGATATTCAAACAAGATCAAAATAGTCATAATACTCATTCAAACTATGAAAGAATTGCACAACCACATTAAACTGGAAAGGGAATATATAAATATAAATCTCAAACCACATAATATAACCCAAATTACAATTGTTCAATTCAAACTAAGATAAATAACTTGCAATCTTAGTAAATTAGCCACATAACATAAAATTCTAACACAAGAAATCTGTTATATAGTTAAATCAAAAGATTAAAACAAATAACTTTCCTGAATGTATTTCTGGAGCTCAAACCAATATTATATTTCCAAAAAGCACAAAAGAATTTAGCCTCTCATAGAGTTTATCACAACCACAACTCCATTAGACTTTAAGAAACCTACGAGAGATGAATGTAGAGGGCTAAATCTGATAGAGAATGAAAAGATGAAGAATCTGAAAGGAAGAAGGCAAGTGATGATGGTGGTGACAGGAAGTCTACGGCAAGGCAGCCTTTGATTCTTCTTCTCTTCGTTCTCCACTGAACCTCGTTTGCGACTGCCTCCCCTTTTTATTGTTCATCAATCTCTTCTCAAATATTCACCCTTTTCTAGGTTTATGTCCAGAGATACGGGCTTCAAGAAAATTCTCAAAATATGAGTAAATCAGCCTTAAAATTATATTCAGCATAGGAAACCGTTGATTTCAGATATTTTGATCAAATCGGCATTTTAGAAATTTGGGGCACTAAATTGACAACATCTCTAGATACTAAAATGTCATTTAAAAAATTAGGGGTATTTTTCTATAATTTCTTTGATCACACTAATAATATAGAAAATCCTTAGTTCTGTAAAAATTACCATCTAGCCACATAGGGAATTTCATTTTTTGTTTAGTCCTTATGAATCTTTATTTTTTAGTCCTTTAACTCCAACTTTCCCAAAATGACTTATAATTCAAATCAATATCCTATAATATTTTCATTCAAAATTCAAATTTTAAAGAGTAATCACAAAATTATAAGAAATATATCATTTGAAGCTCTATTTTTATACAATAATCTTTAATTAAATTTAATCATAATAAATGTCTTTTTAGCCCAAAATTAATGATAAATTACCTAAATAAGATATTAAATATTATGATAAAATTGGGATATATCAATCTTAGAAGTTAGTTGCAATGAAAGATAACAAAAAATCATATAATAATATTCAAAGATAAATAAGGGATGTTAAAAAAAAATAAAATCATAATTAGAAAAAAATCTAACTAAATCTTGGAATATTTCAAATTTCTTCTTTTTGTCTTAGAAGTTAGTTGCAATGAAAGATAACAGAAATCCTTTGTGAATATTTAATGATAAATAAAAAATTGACCAAAATAAAACAATAATTAGAAAAACCATCTAACCAAATCTTGGAATATTCCAAATTTCTCGGGTTATCTTACCCTATATTTGAAGAGGGAGAAAAGTGGGAGGAAAATAACGGGAATGGAATATTAGGAAGGAAAACTTCTTAAAATTGTAAAAAAAAAAATTATTATATTTGGAAGTTTTTCCTTCTAGTATTCTTTCCTATCTAATTTAATGATGACGATGATATAGAGATAAAATAATAATGATTTACAAAATCTGGTTAAATTTTTAGGATAGGATATTTCACAGTATCTTAAAGATTATCTTGAAATCAACTTGGTCAATAGGAGGAGGCAATAATAATAATAATAATAATAAGGAACTTCTGTGGCATTCTCTCCTAAAATCAGTAATAGTAATACTGAGGTAAGATAAGGAAGTTTGTTTTTGATTGCCAATAAGATAAGGAAGTTGAAATTAAGCCTAAAAAATATTAATACTTCCGATCCTAATTATAGGACAGAGTTGACTTTTTTTTGGAGAGATTAATCATATCATTTGTTATGTATCTTTAGATTATATATTAGTTTATTGGTTAAACTAATTAGTTTGGAGAAAAAAATATAAATATAAATATTCTAAAGTAATTTAATTAGTTTCCTTAATTTCTCCAAAAAAATCAATTTTATCTTATAATTAGGATCGGAGGGAGTAGTATATAAATTAGACCTAGCCCATGACCCCTACTATCTTTTGTGGCATTCTCCCATTAGCCGCCATACCTGGAGAAAACTGGCTGCTTTCGTCTTACTCCGACGTTCAAATCTTCCACCCTCCTCTGCTCCTTTATCAACGTCGTCCGTCACCATCATCAGTTTATATACATATTAAGGTATGTCGTCCGTCCCCCTTTTGCTTTTTTCCCCTCTCCCTCTCCCTCTCTCATCTTTACTTCCAACACCTCCTTAGGTTATTTTTTTTTTAATGTATTTAGTATCCTAAAGTATTTTATAATTCATCTATCTAACATCCTAAGTTATTTTTAAGTTGTATTCAGACACCTGGCCCTAAAGTCTTTTGTGATGAACACTACAAAAAAATATGTTATTACCGACGGAATTACTCATGAAATTATTTCCGACGGATTTTCTGTCGGAAAAATTACCACGGAAAAAAATTCCATTTTTAATTACCGACGGATTAAAGATGGAAAAAATTCTGTCGGTAATTACCCACAGAATTCCGTAGGTAATTCGTCTTTAATTACCCACAGAAAAAATTCCGTCAGTAGCTTCTGACACATTACCCATGGAATTTTTTTCATCGGTAATTACCCACGGAATTCCGTGGGTAATTTTAATAAGAAATTACCGACGGAATTCCGTGGGTAATTCGTCTCTAATTATCGACGGAAAAAATTCTATCGGTAACATCTGATGAATTACCCATGGAATTTTTTCTGTCGGTAAATCAATTTGCCACGGATTTTTTAGAGACGGGAAAAATTCCGTCGGTGATCCGTTGGTAATTCCATTTCCGTCCCTAATTCGTCGGTAATTTAATTTCAGAGACGGAATTCCGCGAGTAATTGACTGTTTTTTTGTAATGGAAATTTTACCCCTAAAGTATTACTTTTTTTTCAAGAGAAAATTTGCGGGAGCAATTTGAACCTTGTCATTAACATTTCAAAAAGTTCTTTAGGGTGCATTCCGTATCTTAAGTATTTTTTCAATAATAATTTTAAGGTGCTAGACGCTGCTGAAAAAATATACTATGAACCACAAAACTTCCAAGATACTACACACTACCCTGAAAACTTTATAGTATTGGATGTGCTCTACGATCCTGCACCTCGTTCGGAATGTGGCCAAGTTTGTAGAGTGGGAACATGAGACAATGACACCTCTTGGTGTATCCTTTTAAAGAGGGGAACATGGTCTGTGTTCAGGCCCTATATTTTTGAACGAGTACATCTTTGATCGCTTGGTCATCCAACGCGTAGGTCACACCATTAAACAAATGAGGATTTAATATAAATATCTAGAGTTATCTTGTAGGATTATTAAATAAGGACAATTATTCCTTAAATTATATCTCAATAATTTTTTTTTGTTTATGATTTAGATTTGAAGTTATGGTCCCTCAATTTTATCCTGACTGGACTAGACTGGTTATTGAACAAAAATTGATACTTTCTTTACTTAGCCTAATAGCTTCCCCTAAGCAGGGTTTGTCAGCTGCACCGCCTTCCCAAATGTTATTTTTATGGCTGTTTAGTTCATTAGATTTTACACAAAATGAGTGATATTTTAATATCTTATAAGTAAAAAATGGAGTTGTTTTCAATTTTTTATTGATTTTTCAAAGATATTTCATCTAACAAGTGCTTGAAGTGAAAAAAAAAAACACCATTTTTCTGAAATATCTTTAAAAAATCATAAAAAATTAAAATCAGCTTCATTATAAATGTCACCCATTTCATGTAAAATTTAATAATCCAAATAACCATAAAAAATATATTTAGGAAGCCCCAAAATGAGGGCGTAGCTGACACCCTCTACCCCCATCCCTCTCTTTTCTCTATTCCTTTTTCTCTAACTTCTATTTCACGTCACAGCGGTTAGAGCATGGGCTACTTTGTAGCCGGTGGTGCTTCGCTACCGTCAGGTTCCGATGGCCACCATAGGCGGGTCTTCTACTTTTATGAACCCACCATTGGTGACTATGAATACCAACGTCAACATCCCATGAAACCTATCCGAATTCGCATGACTCACAATCTCATCGTCAAATACAACCTCCACCGCCACTTCCAAACCGTCCGTCCCTTCCCGGCCACTACAGAAGACATCAGTCGTTTCCACAATCAAGACTACATTGACTTCCTCTCCACCGTCTCCCCCCAGAGCATCGAAGGCAACTCTTGCTTGCGTAAGCTCAGGCGCTTCAACCTCGACCAGGAGGATTGCCCCATCTTCGATGGCTTGTTTGATTTCTCTCAAGCCTCCGCTGGTGGCTCCATTGGTGCTGCTGCAGTATTGAATCGTGGCGATGCTGATATTGCCATTAATTGGGCCGGCGGCTTGCACCACGCTAAGAAGCGTGAGGCCGCAGGCTTTTGCTACGTCAATGATATCGTCCTCGGCATTCTGGAGCTTCTCAAAGTTCATAGGGTACATTCTACATTCGATTTCTCTGCCATTTTCTTAAAATTGAATACAAGTTTTTTTTTCATATTACCTGGTTCTCCATTGTCACCGTGCAGCGTGTTCTATATGTTGACATTGATGCCCACCATGGAGATGGTGTGGAGGAGGCATTTTACACCACCGATAGAGTCATGACTGTGTCTTTTCACAAGTATGGGGACGGGTATTTCCCAGGTACCGGACACATATTGGACACCGGGTCGGGTCATGGGAAAAATTATTCCCTCAACGTCCCATTACAAAATGGAATGGACGATGATAGTTTCAATTCTCTATTTCGGGTCATAATTCAGAGAGTCATGGATGTTTATCAACCTGACGCTGTTGTCCTACAGTGCGGAGCCGATTCGTTGTCCGGCGACAGGTTGGGTCCATTCAATTTATCTGTGAAGGGCCATGCAGATTCGCTTCGTTTTCTCAGATCATTCAATGTCCCTCTCATGGTCCTCGGTGGGGGAGGATACACAGTTCAGAATGTTGCTCGTTGCTGGTGTTACGAGGTTCTCTCTAATTTGCCTTTCTTTCAAGATTATGATAATTTTTTTGATACGTACTACCTCTGGCAATTTAAGAAAATCAACTCATGTCTATTACAAATAATTTATGTAACTAATTTTTTTAATTTACCTAAATTAGTTAATATCCTTTTTATTAAGTACCGGTATTATTATTCACTGGATGCATATGTATATAAACCCTTCTTTTGTTGTACTGTAGACAGCAGTAGCAGTTGGAGTGGAACCTGATGATAACTTGCCTGACAATGATTATTATGATTATTTTGGTCCAGATTATAGTCTTCATGTTAAACCTCGGCACAGGGAGAACCAAAACACACCTGAGGATTTGGAACTGACAAGGTAAAGCTAAGTGCTTCGCTCCGATATTTAATATAAGACATATTTATTTAATCTAAAGTTAAGGAGTAGATTTATCAACAAGGTTTTAAGGAATGAACACTTGGCACAATTATGCTTTAAAGGGGGTAAAAATACACATAAGGAAAGTGGAGTACCCAGCATAAAACTGTTAAATTTGATCTAACGCTGTTAGGGGTTTTCTTCTCTTATAATTCCTTATGACAGTTTTGTACTGGATAACGGCTTTGTACTAAATGCTCCACTTTTAATTCCTTATGTGTATTTTTGCCCCCTTTAAAACATAATTGTGTAAGGTGCTCATTCCTTAAAACTTTATCAGTAAATTTTCTTCTTAACCGTTTAATCTAATTAGATTGAGGAAGTTGTTAAATTAGTTAATATGATATATTTTTTCTAAAACATCCTAACTAATCATCTTCCTTAATTCCTTCCATCTCTCTCTTGCTTTGATTATAGCTGAGGGAAATCAATATGGTAAATTGGAAAAATATTGATAAATATACACTACTACAAAAAGGATAAAAGGTCGCGCACATTTTGTGGCCCTTCTTTAAACAAGTGTCACAGCTTCTCTCTCTCTTTTTTTTTTACCTCTATAATTTTTTTTTAATTTTAAGTACCAGATGTGGCGCCTAATAGATTAAATACCACAATTGAGGGCAGGCGCCACACTTGGGGCCACGTAAGCAGCTGTGGCGCCTAACCCATCAGGCGCCACAACTGCAACAAATATCATGTGTGGCGCCTAAATAAATAGGCGCCACACATGATCAATTATATATCAGCTGTGGCGCCTAAGCATTAGGCGCCACAGCTGATATATGGCAATGTGTGGCGCCTAACTATTTAGGCGCCACACTTGCCCATTTTTATTAAAAAAAAAAAAATCAAATTCAAATGGATAGTGTATCTCTTAATTATTTCATTTCCCGCGTAGTGGTCTCGTGTCCGCCCTCCATTCCATTTCTTTTTGACTACTACTCCACTTTAGTTATTTAACTACTCTCTCTTCCAATAAACTACTTTCCTTTTCTCATCTTCTTAGTAGATCCATCGGCCCCCTCCCTCCATTTCCTATCATCTTCACACTAAAAAACACACCCACACGCTCACTCGTCACTCAAGCCAGCGTCACCAACGTGGTCTCCCACTCCTTGCGCTGGTCAATTAATAGATTTGTAAGAAGAAGACTGTTTCATTCTAGCTTGCTTTGTTTAAATTTTTTTTTAGTTAAGATAAATTGTAATATAACGTTTGCCTTTTTGTTCCTAATTTAATTTAATAAGAAAGAGTGAAAACCTAGCTTGTTTCGTTTGCCTTTTTGCTTTGTTTAAATTTTTTTGCCGACAAGTTTGCGTTTTTTAGTAATCTTTTAATTTACTTAATTAGTTGTTGATGTACTGTGTTCACATATTAAGTTATTGTATTGTGATATTTTTTATGTTAGCTTTGGAGAGTATTAATGTAAGAACATTATTGTTGGGGAACTTGAATTTTAAATGTGAAAATTATATATATATATATATATAATAGGTTGAAATATAAAATAGAAAGATTGATAATTTGTGGAGATGATAAACACGAAAGCCACTCATTTTATATAAAGCTTCACAATCAGGAAGCATAAAAAAGGGCCACAGGAAAAAGAAGAAGAAGAAGAAGAAGAAAGAAAAAATAAGGGACCCTCTTGTGGCGCTTGTTTGAGGAAGTGCCACAGGAGGCCTCCCTCCTGTGGCACTTCCTCAAACAAGCGCCACAGGAGGGTATTTTTTTTAAAAAAAAAATTAAAATGTTGAAGCGCCACAGCTTTTTTTAGTTGCCTCCTGTGGCACTTCCTCAAACAAGCGCCACAGGAGGGTTTTTTTTTTAAAAAAAAAAATTAAAATGTTGAAGCGCCACAGCTTTTTTTAGTGGCGTTCAGATATGTGGCACTTCTTTAGCGCCACAATTAATGCAATTATAAGCGCCACAACTTTATTTTTTTGTAGTAGTGATAGGAAATATGTCTTTTATTGAGGATCAAGATTAACTTCACAATTATATCTTATATTAAGGACCAAAAGAAGCAACATGTATTTATGTTTTATTACCGTGGACCGCATAGTTTGTTGCTGCTGGTCTGTTAATACAGTCAAGTATTTATAATTAATGTCACTGAACTATCAATTTGTGAATGTTTTTTCTATGATATTAATGTTTTTTTGGTCGCTTTGGAAATCCTTATTTCTTGCAGGATACTGCTACTCGAACAACTGTCCAGGCTTCCCCATGCGCCCAGTGTGCCTTTTCAGACAACACCATCAACCACTGCAGTTCCTGAAGAGGTTGCTTCTTAGTTAATTAATTAGCAGCTGCTGATTTTGCCCCACGTTTCCACTTTCTTGAGGTTTAACTTTATTCAGTGTATGAATTTAGGAAGAAGAGGACTTGGACAGAAGACCACACTGGCGCCGAATTTTGAGGACTGAAGATTCAGATTCAGATACATGATGATGAAGAGGTAGCTAGGGAGATTATACATCTGGTATTAATGCTTGATATTTAATGCATGTTACAAGTCCCTTTATAGTTTGAGCATATTCTGATTAATTTTGTACCATAAATATGTATAGCCTCTTGTGATCTTGTTTGATTCAAGACCTGTTACAAGCCAAGGTGCTCTTTTAGTTAATGTGACCCTCTAATTCTTAAGCTCATTCTACAGCATATACTTGATTAAGCCGAAATTGAGTTTACTTAATTAATAATTCCGAGTGTTAAGGCATGATTTAATTGGGAGGTGGACGAATTGCTTACATGTTACGTTACGCAAGTTGTTACAATATTAAATTGACAATTTGAGGGGAAATTAAGTGATGTTTACTTGACAGTGATCATTTTGCTAATGAATTGGAGTTTTTGCTAATAAACATACTTTGTGTAAAGCAGGGATGTTGTAGCTAGATGAGAGGGAACATGTACAACAATAATAACAAAGTCTAATCCTACTAAGTGGCGTTAATTACATAGATTGCACAGGGTTATTGTGCTCTCTTAATAACCAAATCTTTAGATAGATTGTTAATCAAAAGATCTCGCTAAAAATCTTTACTAAGTGTTCTCTTCGGTATTCGTCTACTCCTTTTTAAAGAACTCCATACAGTAATATACCTCCAAGAGAGATCATAATTGCATCTTTTGTTATTAGGATTGTGTAAAAACTGATCAATGTATACAGCCGACAACAGATAAGGCTGTTTTACAGAGCTGTTATTCTGTTATGTAAATGTTTGAACTCATTCGTATATACAATAGTACCTTGTTAAGCGTGTTTGTCAATGTTTAGTGAGGAAAGCTTAAGCAGAGGTGAGAAATCGATGAAAATACATGGATTATAATTATAAAATAAATCTTATATTAAGTACTGAAGATTGTATTAAATGTTTTATTTCCTTTGACAATCGCTTACAACAAAATAGTCAATCATGTTGCGCTGAATGTCTGCAGCGCCAGCTAATTAACGTACTTGATCAGCAACCAATCTGACAATAATACTACCTCTCACCCTTAATATATAAGTGTTAGGTGATTAATTTGAGAATATTAAGAAAATTAAATATATTACTTAATTATAGAATGTTACATGATCTCCCTAAAATGCTAATTATATATCACTTTATAAGTTAGATAAATTTTTTTAGTGAAAAATGAAGAGTTATGAGAAATAAAATGAAAAAAGAACTTATATTTAAGACTAAAGTTCACTTTTAAACTAAGGGTGTGTTCTTATTAGCTTTTGGAGAATAGATTATGGAAAAAAGTGATTTTGATAAAATGAGAGTGTTTGGATGATTTGATCAGAATAGCTTTTTTCATAGTCAAATGACTAAAAAGGACATTAACTTTTATGATAATTACATATAAAGGATAAGATTATATTTTATGTATTATTTAAGGGGGTTAAGGTCCAAATTTAACAGCCAAGTTTTTCTTGAGGGGTGTCTGATACAAATAAGTTTTGGAATATGAAAAATAATAATGAACAATTAAAAAGGATGTAAATTTAACAAAACCGTTAAATTTTATCTAACGACGTTAAATTATAAAAAAAGAAAATCCCTAACGGCATTAAAAATGATGCATCTTAACCCATTATTTAACAGTAAATTTTATAATTAATACCAAAAATGAAATAAATTTGTTTATATGTAATGCTAATTAACTTTATTATTTTTTCTAATATAATTAAATTAGATAAATAGATCTTATATTAAAGATAATGGGGAGTATTAAAATTTTAAAATCTTTTAAAAAAACAAAGTAACAGAGAGGAAAACGGGAAAAAAAAGGAGGGAGAGAGTGTCTGTGCGTGGGACCCACAGTGAAAATGAGCCAATAAGAAAGAGTCAGTGGGGCCCACATAGCAAGAAAATAAAAAAAATAGAGTGTCAGTGGCGTGGGACCCACAGTCTGAATTTTCTGGCTCAAAAGTGGTTCGAAATAGCTTATGGAGATAATAGCTTTTTTTACTCAAAACCTCAGTTTGGAAAAAAAACGGGATTGTCAATTTTTTTTTGGGTGTTCGGTAGGTCAGAAGACAAAACCATGGTTTGGGCTAATAATCACTTTTTTTGGGGTCTGGCGAACACACTCTAACTCTTATATTGCTCAATGTTTATTTATAATTTACTTGCAGCCAAAAAAATATAAGTCACTTGTAGGATATTAAATGAGGTTTTGTCAATTTTACCCATGTTGACTATATTAATAAATTAATAAAAGAGAGGTGTAAATGTAGAGAGAGATAAAGATATGTGAGGGAAAATGTGCACCCTTTTATAAATAAGGGCAAATCTAAAAATTTTATCTATTTAATATTTTTCTTGATTTGTGAGAATGTGGTACAAGTGACTTATAAATAGATACTGAGTCGTATTTGGGAGGGGTGTTTGCTGCCCCTTCCCTAATGTGCCCCTGGCTGCCTCTCATTTTTGCACTACTTCCCAAATATATTTTTTCCTTGTTTATTTGGATTATAAGATTGTATATAAAATGAGTGACATTTTAATCTCTTATAAACAAAAAATGGTGATGTTTTCAACTTTGTATGATTTTTCAAAGATTTTATACTTTTATTCGAAAAGAAACTATACATATGTTTTTATGTAAATCTTTGAAAAATCTTCAAAAAATCATAAAAATTGAGAACAACACCATTTTTTGTCCATAAGATATCAAAATGTCACACATTTTATGTAGAATCTTATGTTTCAAAGAAATAGGAAAACAACATTTGGGAAGTAGGGCAAAAATGAGGGGCAATAAGGGCACATTACGGAAGGGGCAGCAGACACCTGCTCCCCTTATACGGTAGTGGAAAAAATGCCAAAAACCAAAGAAAGGCAACTGTTTGGTAGGTTTGCATGGGGGGATGTAATTAATTCATGTCACTACTACAAAATAGGAAATAATGACACACGTTTTGTGGCACTTTTTTAAAAAAGTGCTATAACTCCTTCTGGAATTTTATTTTTATTTTTTTAAAAAAAAATTGGCATGCTATGGAGCTTCCTCAAGGAAGCACCACAGCTACTTGGTGGCTTTATGTGGCATTTACTTGACCAAGCACCATCTAAGGTGTTTCTTGTTTTTTTTTTTTAAGAATTGAAGTAGCAGTTATGACGCTTGTTCAAGGAACTGTCATAGCTGCTACGCATAACATTTGGCGTAGTAAGCACCACACAAAGTAATATTTTTATTTTTTTTCAAACCCTTCCCCCTCCCGTGATTTGTTTCCATCACTTTTATCCTCTTAGTCCCCACATTTCCTCCTTTTGTCACTCATCACCGTCCCCACTTCAATTGGCACTTCCTCCTCATTCTTTTGTTCCATCGCTTCTCACATTTCCTCCTCCTCCTCCTCCTTTCATTTTCCGCCCTTCTTCCTCATTTCTTTAGTCCCATTTTTTGCACCAAACTGACCTCACTTCTCCTCCCTTTTGATCCCATTTCATCCTTCTTATAGTTTCATTTTGTCTTGTAAGTATGTACCCACCCACTTTTCCTTCTTTTAAATATATTTTAAAGCTTTGTATAGCATATTGTCTTCTTAACCATACTTTATCTTTTTTCTTCTTATTTTTAAACATGCATGCAACTTTATCTTTCTCTTTTTTCTGTATTAGTTTTTTTTAAGTGTTGTGCTTGAGGTTTCAGTTCACTTTATTCAAGCTTCCTACACACGGTAAGTTTTTTTAATTTTTGAACTTACAAATATAATTTTATTAGTAGTTAATAGTTTAATTTGCTCAATTTTTTTTATATTTAATTTATTATAAAATCTAAAAAAATTATTCTCATTTTTATTTGCTGAAAAATAAATGAGATAAAATTAAATGTTATTATATATATATATATATTGTATGTGAAGATATGCGGTAGTTATAAGTTTTAGTTGTTGCAGTAATTGTTAACATTGATGAATTGCATAAGTAAAATAATTATTTATTTTTAACACTTGTATTTTACTTAGTAGTGATTTTATTAATTAGTTATTTATTAATTATATCATTTTAGAGTTATTTGATTGTTGTTAGCTTTTCTTCATTTTGTTGTGGATATAAAAATATGTTTAAAGTGTGTTATCAACTATAATTATAGGATTATAAAATAAAAATATGAAAAAAAATATTTTTTTTTAAAATAATATTTTCTGTGGCACTTCCTTAAAAAAGTGTCATATGAAGCAAAAATTTTAAAAAATATATATATATACATATATAGACTTCTTGTGGCGCTTACTTGAGGAAGAGTCACAGGAAGTGTACACTTCCTCTGGCACTTCCTCAAGGCAACACCACAAAAATTGTTTTTTAAAAAAAATGTATATATATATATATATATATGCTGTGACACTTCCGAATGTCACAGTTTCTTTTAGTGATGATGAGATATGTGATACTTCCTAAATGTCATAGTTAGTTTAGAAATACGCCACAGTTATCTTTTTTTATAGTAGTGTGTATCCATAAATAAACAAAGAAAATTCAAGTTTAAAATCTTAAGCCTTGCGTTGTTGCTAGCTAGTATCAAAGCTTGCATGTCCATATATAATGGGAGCATTCATTAAGGGTATGTTTGGGAGAGCTTATATTTGAAAAATAAGCCTTTATTACGCAAGCCGAGAAAAAACTCCTTTCACATACTTACCTCGTATACCGTGAATCACGAATTATAAGCACTTATTACCCAAAAATAAGCTATTCCAAACGAGCACTAAGGTTGCTGCGTTATTACTAGTAGCTTCTCTCCTTTTGGCGCTCTTTGCTGCAGCAACCTCATCCTTTCTTCCCTCTGGCCATCATTTTTCATTCATATATAATTTAATAAGAACAATACTTATATCAAATTCTTTATAATTATTATATTAAGTTCTTCAATCACATATGATCATGTGTCCAATTTTATTTATATGAGTTTATAATTAAATGATAAAAATTCAAAAGTAGGATACATAGTCACATATAATTGGAGAACTTGATGAAATGGATATAAGAAACTTAACCTAAGTATTTTCCGTTCAATAATTAAATAGCTGTTCAAGTGACTAACAAGCTGTTGGTTGAGGTGATAAGCGGCCTCATCTCTAAAAAGAGGAAAACATATGTTCGAATCCTGAGAAGTATATTTATTGGGTGAGTTAAAAACCTATCATTAAATTTGTTAGATATTTCAATTCTTAATATAAGCTATTCACGTTACTTTTTGTATCACCCAATATAAAATGAGCCAACGCTACGAGTAATGCTATTTTCCTTCGTTTATTATGTGCAAGTTTTTTTTTTTAAAATTATTTTAATCTCTTATATGCACCTCGTGGAAAAAAGATATGGGTGAAACTATAACTGAGTTGGGCACTGGGAGGGCCATCTTGAAAGAGAGACTTTATAATCACTTAGGTTTCTTAGTTCAAGCGGATTAGTTTTTAGGGTGTGATTCTCCCAAAAATTATTTATATCTGTTACAGAAACTTAGGCCCCTTTAATTCTCCCAAAGAGTTATACCTATTACAAAAACTCAGGTCTATTTAATTACATCTAATCCTCCAATCAAATTTTAGCATACGAATTTTTTATAGATAAAATTTTAAAAATATATTAAACTATTACTAATAATAAGAATGTATAATGCAATATTTGATTCAAGAATGGATCTAATGATATAATCAATTTGTTTAAAAATATATTTAGTTGCTATGCAAAAGGATAGAGAAAGCTAGTAGTGATTAATAATCATCTGTAACTCAACGAAAAAAATATTTTTTGAGCTAAAATTTAGATATAATTATAAGTTTTTCATTATAATATTCTCATTTATTAATCAAAATATAATAAATGTAGTACTCCATGCCGTACTTATTAATATAAGACATATTTATCTAATTTGATTAGATTAAAGAAGTTAATTATATTAATTAATATGACATGTATTTTCTAAAATATCATAGTTATCTTTCTTCATTTCCTCATTCCCCCTCCTCTTTAATTATTATTGAGGAAGCATCAATAAGAATGAATTAAAAAAATTGATAAATATGAAAAATATGTGTTACATTTTCAAGGGTTAAGGGGCAATTTTGTTCCAGAAGTTTTCATCAAGGGACAATTTTGCCCCAGAAGTCTTTTGAAGGCAATTTTTCCTCGAAAGTGTAAAAAAAGGAGTAATTTTGTCCTGACCATTATCCCAGTTAATTTTGATAATTAGTTGACTAAATATACTGAGTTGATAGTCCACATGTCATCCACATCATTTTTGTTAAGGTGTAAATTTGCCATGAACATTTTAAATCTGACTTTGAAAAATTTAAAGTAGATGACACATGGGTTTTCAGCATAAATTTATACTTTAACAAAAATAATATGGATGACATGTAGACGATTAGTTCAACATATTTAATCAACTAACGATCAAAATTAATTAGGATAGGGGTTATGGCAAAATTGCTCTCTGTGTTTTATACTTTTGGGTAAAAAAATTGCCGTTCAACCTGTTTTCAACGTTGAGTTTTCTAGTATCCAATAGTATGTTCGCCTTGTTTACAACAAGCCCCGTACTCCCAACAAGCTTCTTGTCAGCTCCTTTGATTTTAGAAGAAAAGGTTGAGTCAGCACACTTCTACATATTTGATTTGATGTTAGTGGTGGAATTTTAAGCTACAATTCCTTAATAAGCAACTCAAAGAATCAGACTTTGGAGATTGCATGCAATTGGAGAAACTATGGACTGAATCCTTGCTGGCTGACTGGATAAGGTGACTATTCAGTTGAAAATTGAAATGAACGCCGTTTTCTTGCAAAACTAGATCAAGACATCTTGTCAGCGATTAAGTTTCCAGGATCAAGAAAGCGTATGGGTGAACTGAAGTTGTTCATTTAATGCAGAGTCATTTTGATTTACTCCGATCCGAACTCTGCAAAATTTGCAAATCCTTATTGAGGGTCAAGAAATTACATGCTTTGGTAATTAAGTCTCATTTCTCGGAAGACCCGTTTTACGCAACTCAAATTATCAGGAAGTATGCAACTAATGGGGACGTTAATTATGCCCACCACGTGTTCGACAAAACTCCCACTCGAAGCGTTTACCTCTGGAATTCGTTGATTCGAGCTTACGCTCAAGCACAGAGATTTCGCATTGCATTTGATCTCTTTTGCAACATGCTTACAACTAATACGAGACCTGACAGTTTCACTTATGCTTGTATTATACGTGCATGTTCTGAGAATTTCGATTGTTCTAGCCTGAGACTTGTTCATGGGAGGGTTATGGTCGCTGGGCTAGGATCGGACTCTATCTGTGGCAGTGCTCTTGTGACCGCTTATTCTAAATTGGGTCTTGTTAATGAAGCCAGAGGAGTGTTTGATGGGATTCCTGAACCTGATTTGGTTTTGTGGAATTCATTGATTTCTGGTTATGGGTATTCTGGTTTATGTGATAAAGCGGTGCTAACATTCAACACTATGCGGTGTGCTGGGAAGAAGCCAGACGGATATACAATAGTTGGGTTGCTTTTAAGTGTGGCAGATTCTTCCTTGCTGAGAATTGGCAATGAAATACATGGGTTAAGTCTGAAACATGGGTTTGATTCTAATTCTCATGTAGTTAGTTTGCTTGTCAACATGTACTCGAGATGTAAGTGCATGACTTCAGCTTATAAAGTCTTTGAAAGTATATTCCAACCTGATTTAGTTACATGGTCTGCTCTGATAGCTGGATATTCTCAGACTGGAGATTATGTGAAAGCTCTGCTTTTTTTCTGGGAATTGAACATGAAAGGCAGCAAGGCGGATACTATTTTAATTGCTAGTGTATTGGCTTCTATTGCTCAGTCAGCAAATGTAAGGCCTGGACGTGAGATACATGGTTATGTTCTTCGGAATGGATTTGGATCAGATGTCATGGTCTCTTCGGCTCTTGTAGACATGTACTCAAAGTGTGGCTTCTTGCACTCAGGAAGTAGAGTTTTCGAGTTGATGCCAGAGCAGAATGTAATTTCTTATAATTCAATAATTTCAGGTCTTGGCTTGCATGGATGTGCCTTTGAGGCTTTCAGGATGTTTAATAAGATGATAAATAAAGGTGTATTACCCGATGAATCCACTTTCTCTGCTCTCCTTTGTGCTTGTTGCCATGCTGGCCTAGTCCAAGATGGTCGGGAGCTTTTCGGGAGGATGAAATATGAGTTTGACATTGAACCCAAACCTGAGCATTATGTTTATATGGTGAAACTTCTAGGGAGTGCAGGGGAATTAGAAGAGGCTTACAATCTCATTCAGTCCTTGCCAGAACCAGTAGACAAAGGCATCTTGGGAGCTCTCCTATCATGCTGCAATTCATGTGGAAATTCTGATCTAGCAGAAACCATAGCTCATCGGCTTTTTGAGAGCAATCCTGATGATAATGTTTACAGGGTTATGCTTTCTAATATCTATGCTAGTGATGGTAGATGGGATGCTGTGAAGAAATTGAGAGACAACATAACAGGTGATCTGCGAAAATTGCCTGGACTAAGCAGGATTGAAGGCCAATTTTGCAAATTGTGAAAGCCAAGGCAGACTCCGGATTGGTTCTCTCTGTGATTCCATGGCAACAATGATCGAGAGTATCCTGTCAGCCATAGGAGGCCTGTGATGAAGGTATTACATGTGGGAAATAACCTGAATATCTTTGCATACTTGGATTGCCAGGACAGCCACTTCCTCTTCGTTTCGTTAACAACCTTATTTCACTACTAGCATGGACAAAATTGACATGGTTAATTACCTTACAAATCTGAACTCTAGAATATAAACTGGCCTAATTGGTGAGAATGGGATTTCTCATGTATGACAGCTCAATTACAATAACTAAGATATATGAACATGCATTTATGGCCATTTCTTTTGGTTTGGCTGTTATCTCTGCAGTTCGTCTAATGTCTTCAGATGACATGAATGCCATTTAGCATAGGCTGGTTGGCGTAATATTTTATACTTTGGGGTCCACATAACAACACGTTCGCAGTCATTTTTAAGTTCTGCTAGTTTGTTAAAGTGTGTATCTGTTTTAAATAAAAAAAAGCATCTGAGCAGGAGACTAAATGAGAAAGAAATGCTGTAGAACATTTCTACTTCCAATGTTAATTCCTCTAATAGCACCAAAACTTATTCGGGGCTACTAAATTGTTTTACCTCCTTCGTGCACATCATCTCCTTTTTTACACCAGCATGGTTGCTGAATTTTGGTACTATTTTTGCAAGTTTAGAATGATTTCTCTGTATTGAAGCATCTGTAATTACAATGGTGGGATATTAAATATTGCACCGTAGTGTCCTAGAACAGTTAGCCTCAATTTTCTTAGTGGCGAAAGTTTTGTGCACCTGGTAAGCTTATGTTCATGTAATATTTCATTATTTTGCTTCTAGCTTCTGTACCTGTTACTTTACAAAATTGTTGCTGGGAATTGATGGACTTAGTAATGATTCTTCCTTTTATGAGCTACAAATTAAGGCTGGATTTCTATGCTGATCTTAAAAACTAAATTCTGAAGATAAACATTGGGATTTTATTTGTTATGTGAAATACATTAACGGATTTCATATTTCATGACGGCAATATTCTAGAGCCTTTGAAGTTTATCAGAAATTTTGGAAGATATTGAGCTTAAAGGGTACTAAAGTCATCTTGTTTATTTGAATGTACTAGACTGGTGTAGTTAGCACAGCCCGCTCAAATTCTGATTCCTTCAGAGGCTTTATTCGTTGCTATTGGTTAGATGTGCATGTTTAAGCTTGGCATTGATCGTGACTTAATAAATGTTTGGGAAGCCACGAAACCATGGCTTCAAAAGTATTTTTTCATAAGCCGAAATAAAATTTTTCTCACGTACTTGTTAGGTTGCCCATTTTTGTATTTTTATATCATACTCCTTATTACTGCATCATTTGAATATTTCTTGCGCTATGCAGGTCGAGTTGCAATCTGATTTTGCACGCCCTATAAGCATGTTAAGTTCCACTAAGGCAGCCGCGTTGGTATTGAAGACAAATTATGCCTGTTGACACCACTGATTAGCTTCAGTGTAAGTTCGGTTTGGTGTAATACTAATGAAACCTTTTGAGATGAGGTTGTCAAGCTTCTCTGTGCCCTGTATTATCTTTTTTCATTTCTTACTGTAGAAAAGCTTGAAAGATGTCAATGACCCAGAACTTCAGAACAGGGGGGGTCGATCTAGAAAATTCCCCCTTCTGGGCATCTTCCCTAAATCAATCACAGGCTAACAACAACAACCATCAAGCCTCATCCTATTAGATAGGATCGGCTATATGGATCAAATAACATTATTGAACTTGATCAAAAACCAAATCCTAGGATAAATTGGTAACTAAGAGATCTCACTTAATAACTTCATTGAATGTTCTTTTCAGTCTTCATCTATCCTTTTTAAATAAGAGCTTCAAACAACTCCATCTACCTTCTCACTGGCACATTTAATAGTGTTCTCTGTACATGTCCAAACAACATCAAATCACATGTTAACATATTTATAAAAAATGTGTAAAATTTGCTGGGGTGGACTGATTCATGAGATGCATTATTGGGGGGAAGCCAATGGGGAATCTTACTATTTACATTATTTTTTAAGCTTTGTTCTGGAGACTTCTTTGAATGGTAAAAGTACACAATGTCCGTGTTCTTAAAAAACAATTTCTATCGCTTCGGAAACATGTCCCAGGCTTGCCTTCCAGCATCACGGAGACTTTTCTGAATGTCCTAGTGAAGCTAAGTATGGCTATGAATACATCAGGCTTTGCCTTGCCATTAAGATGAACAGTTTCAGGAAGTGACTGCTGGTAGTTTCCGAACCTCATGTTCTGGGACCACACTATTTTTACAGATTTCATTGTCTTGTTGATTCCATCATTTGCTTGGGAAAGTATTAATGTATTACTGTGTTTGTTTTACTTGTGTTGCTCATGACAGAAAGGGTCTTAGCTGAATGCTACTCATCGAGTATTTAATGTAGAATCTAATTTGGAGTTAATCTTAGTCTTTAATGTAAGATTTATTTTTAATATTTATCAATTTTTTTCTAAATTACTCCTATTGATACCCCCTCAATAATAATCAAGTAAGAGATAGGGGAGGGAATTAGAGAAGATGATTAGGGTATTTAGAAAAAAACATATCATATGAACTAATTTAACTAACTTCCTTAATATAATCAAATAAGTTTAATAGGTTTTCCCTTAAAGACCATAGGAGTACATGGTCTTGAGAGCTCAAATCATACGGATGTATCTAACCTTGATGCTATCCTCTTAATCACACTCGTTTATTCTTACTATGAGGACAACATTGTTGGTGGATGTTGACCACCTAGAGTCAATATGTTGGAAGCCCACAATGACGCAAAAATTTCAGATCTCAGCTTTTTTTCTCTTGAAAAGGGGGCGGGGGGACTAGAATGATTTAGCTTTGAGAATCCATTCGCCACTTAGTTCAGCGAATTCATTCTTCTCCTTTCATATATATTCCACAATGAATGTTATTTTCTTGCACTGCTGATAAATATCATGCTGAATCATCTGTTGGCAATACCGCATAAATTGAGTTGATTGAATTTGAGTTATTGATGAATTTGATGAGATTTGGCACTCCACTGAGTGGTTCTCAACAAAGTCAAGGATTCTGTTTTCTTTTGGGCCTTTTCTTCCACAAGGAATATGATGTAAATGCCACATCCAGGGCTCATTAACAACAAATCCTTTTAGTGGATCTATAGTTTATAACTATATCTTGATGCCTCTATGACTCTACAGGGTTAAATTTTAGGGAAAATCATTGACAATAACAAATGAGTAGCATGCGCTTGTCATTTCTTGTATTAGAAATTGCCATTGCATGCTTCTTACATGTTAAATTTTTAGATGGTTACATTATTTACTTGGTGTTATGAATATTACATATGTGGATGTCCATTGACTCATATTACTCTTCCAGTCAACTTGACATGAAGAAAAGAAGACTTGATACAAAGCAAAAGCAAAAAAAGATAAGGATATAAAGAAGATATAAAGTAATCATGGTCATGTAACCAGGGTTAAATATAACCATGGTCATGCAATCAGGGTTAGATTTCTGACTCTATATAAAGGCATATAATCGATTGTTTCAGATGAACTGAATGAGAACTTCTCTCTAACTTCTTTCTAGAAATTCTATCAATCCTTTCTCTGAATCCTATCAATCTTCACTCTTATAACATATACTTGTTTAACATGTTATCAGTACGAAGCTCTAAAAGAAGGTATGATCTTCTTATGGTTTCTTTAATGATTATATATACCTTGTTTTATTTTATAGATCTGGGATAATCTGAGCCACTATGTGGAATTAGAGAGATACTTTTACCGATTGTTATATAACATCGGGTTTCATGGCTAAGACTGGAGATCGTCATTATTTTTATATCATTTATATATCATTGTCAAGTTCTTTTATATTATTATTATTATTATTATTATGGCCAGAAGCCATACACATCTGATTCTTGAAATTATGACCAGAAGTCATAATGTTTTAATTTCTTATAATATGGCCAGAAGCCATATCCATTTGATTTTTTATTATATGGCCAGAAGCTATATACATTTTTTTATCTTATATGGCCAGAAACTATATACATTTTTCATCTTATTATATGGCAAGAAGCTATATATATTTTTCATCTTTTATCTTATTATACGGCCAGAAGTCATGTACAACTTTTATCCTGAAGATTATAATTTAATTTTTCATCTTGAGATTAATTGGCCTGAAGCCATGAGATTAAATGGCCTGAAGCCATAAATGTTTTAATTTTCTTATCTTGCCTTGTGAATTATTTATTGTCTTTATGAATTTACGGTTATTTTAAGATATTATATTGCATGTTTACATTTCATATTTTAATTATTTTTATTTATTTCTTTAATTAATTTGAACCATGGCAAATCTAGCAAAACTTGAAATTGTGGCACTTGATATTACCGGGAAAAATTATTTATCTTGGAAGTTGGATGCGGAAATCCATCTGAATGCTAAAAGTTTGGAAGACACGATTAAAGAAGGGAATAAAGCATCCAACCAAGACAAAGCCAAATACATGATTTTTCTTTGCCACCATTTACATGAGGATTTAAAAATTGAATATTTGACAATAATGGACCCACTTGTTCTTTGGAACAACTTGAAAGAAAGGTATAATCACTAGAAGATGGTCATTCTTCCAAAAGCTCATTTTGACTGGATGCATTTGCGCTTGCAAGATTTTAAATCTATAAATGAATATAACTCAGCTATGATCAGAATTACTTCTAAATTGAAATTATGTGGAGAAAATGTTACTGATGATGATATGTTAGAAAAGACATTCTCCACATTTCATGTATCCAATTTGCTCCTGCAGCAGCAATATCATGAAAAAGGTTTCAAGAAATATGCTGAGTTAATTTCTTGTCTCCTTGTGGCTGAACAAAATAATGAGCTTTTATTGAAAAACCATGAATCCCGTCCAACAGGCTCAACTCCATTCCCTGAAGTGAATGTAGTAACAAATGAATTTTATTGTGGCCGTGGCCGTGGACGTGGACGTGGACGTAGGCGTGGCTACAGCCGTGGCCGTGGCCGTGGTCGATATCATGGTGGTTCAAATTCCTACCAGAAGTGGGAAAAGACTGATAAGAACCAAAAAGGGGAAAGCAGTAGGCATAATAAATATGCTGATAATCCATGTTATCGATGTGGTGGCAAGGACCATTGGTCTCGTACTTGTCGTACACCAAGGCACCTAGTTGATCTTTACCAAAAATCAATTAAAAATACTGATAAAAGATCAAATGTTGAAGTTAATCATGTTGATCAGGACGAGAATTCTGAGTATGGTGATATAGATAATAACTATTTGGATGTTACAGATTTCTTAATATAATTTTAACTGTTATATTTTATTTAAAGTTGTTTCTATCATATGTATTAATTTTAATTATGTTTTTATGAAGAATGAATCCTATTTGCATCAATCCTGAAGATTTATGTCTCGTTGATAGTGCAACAACCCACACCATACTCAGACATGATAAATATTTTTTCTTCCCTAGTAATACGAGAAGCCAATGTTCAGACTATATATGGTAGTATAAATTTAATTGAAGGCTCCGGAGGAGCTAATATTTTGTTACCTAAAGGAACAAAATTATGCATTGATAATGCATTTTATTCTACCAAGTCTAAAAGAAACTTATTGAGTTTTAAAGATATCCACAGAAATGGATATCATTTAGAAACAACAACTAAAAATAATCAGGAATAACTTGTCATTACAAATATAGTTGCTGGTAGAAAATGCATATTATAAAGTTTTCCTATTTTTCTTCTGGTTTGTATTACACATGTATAAGCACAATTGAAACACATGCTATTGAGAACCAGAAGTTCACTAATGCAGACCAGAAGTTTGCCAATTCAAACCAGCAGTTTGATAATGTAAACCAGAAGTTTACTAATGAATTTAATGTTTGGCATGACCGGTTAGGCCATCCCGGTTCAATCATGATGCGAAAAATAATTGAGAATTCATGTGGACATACCCTGAAGTGTAAACAAATACCACAATCCCATGATTTCTCATGTGTTGCATGTTTCAAGGGAAAGTTAATTATTCACCCCTCACCAAGTAAAGTAGGAAGTGGGTCTCTCACATTTCTAGAACGGATACAGGGAGATATTTGTGGGCCAATACACCCACCATGTGGACCATTTAGGTACTATATGGTTTTTAATTGATGCATTAACTAAATGGTCACATGTTTGCTTATTATCTTCTCGCAACCTGGCGTTTGCGAGATTACTCGCTCAATTGATTATATTAAGAGCACATTACCCTGATTATCCTATCAAGAAAACACGTTTTGATAATGCTGGTGAATTTACATCACAAGCTTTTAATGAATATTGTATGTCCCTTGGAATTGATGTTGAACATCTTGTAGCTTATGTTCATACACAAAATGGACTTGCAGAATTATTGGTTAAGAGGTTGCAACTAATTGCAAGACCTTTACTTATGAAATCTAATATTTCAATTTCTGCTTGGGGCCATGCCATTTTGCATGCAGCAATGTTAATTCGCATTAGGCCAACAAGTTATTTAAAGGTTTCCCCCTTACAAATGGTTTTTGGTTAGAAACTTAATATTTCCCATATAAGAACTTTTGGATATGCGGTATATGTGCCTGTAGCACTACCACAATGCACAAAAATGGGTCTTCAAAAAAGGATGGGAATATATGTTGGGTATGAATCTCCATCAATTATAAAATGTTTAGAACCATCCACAGGAGATTTATTTACGGCACGATTTGCCGATTGTCATTTTGATGAATCACTTTTCCCAACATTAGGGGGAGAAAACAAAAACCTGGGTAAAGAAATTAGTTGGAATGAATTATCATTCGCTCATTTTGATCCTCGTACAAAACAATGTGAACTAGAAGTTCACAAGATAATTCATCTATAGAATTTAGCTAATCAAATGCCAGAAGCATTTACTGACCCAAAAAAAGTGACAAAGTCACATGTCCCAGCTGTCAATGCTCCTATTAAAATTGATGTCTCTGAAGGACAACATGCTATGAATGAATCTAAAGCAAGCCTGAAGCATGGCAGACCCATTGGTTCCAAAGATAAAAATCCTCAAAAAAGAAAAGGAGCAAAGAATATAGATGGTCAGGTTGAGAATAATGAAGAAAAATTAGTAGCTCCAGAAGAGCCATCTCTTGAAGAGATATTATCTCCAGAAGAGAATGTTGTAGTCCCAGAAGAGACCCAGGTACCTGACATATGTGAAAATAATGAGATCTCAATAAATTATGTTATGAATGGAATCCGATGGGATAGAAATGAAGTCAACGTTGATGATATCTTTGCTTATCATATAGCATATGATGTAATGAATGATAATGAGGATCATGAGCCCAAATCAATTAGTGAGTGCCAATAAAGAAAAGATTGGCCCCTATGGAAAGATGCTATTAATGCAGAATTAAAATCATTGGTAAAACGAAAAGTATTTGGACCTGTAGTCCTTACACCTAAAGATGTAAAACCAGTTGGATGCAAATGGGTTTTCGTACAAAAAAGAAATGAAAAGGGTAAAATAACTAGATATAAGCCACGTCTTGTAGCCTAAGGTTTTACACAAAGACTTGGCATTGATTTTGAAGAAACATATTCACCAGTAGTGGATGCGACTACTTTTCGTTATTTAATTAGTCTAGCAGTAGATGCACGACTTGATTTACATCTAATGGATGTTGTGACTGCCTATTTATATGTATCACTTGACAATGATATTTATATGAAAGTCTCTGAAGGACTTAAGATGCCAGAAGCATCCAATTCAAGTTCTCGAGAACAATACTCAGTTAAATTAAATAAGTCCCTGTATGGCCTGAAGTAATCAGGGCACATGTGGTATAATCGTCTTAATGAATATTTGTTGAAAGAAGGATACAAAAATGATCCGATATGCTCGTGTATCTTTATGAAAAGATCTAATAGTGAGTTTGCTATAATTGCTGTTTATATTGATAATATCAACATCATTGGAACTCTTGAAGAGCTTCAAAAGGCAATTAATTGTTTAAAGAAAGAATTTGAAATGAAGAACTTGGGAAGAACAAAATTCTGTCTTGGATTACATATTGAGTACTTCAAGAAAGGGATCTTTGTATATCAAGAAACTTATACAAAGAAGGTCCTAGAGCGATTTTACATGGATAAATCTCATCCATTATGTACCCTAATGGTTGTAAAGTCTTTGAAGGTGGATAAAGACTCATTTCGACCACGAGAAATTAGTGAAGAAGGTGATGAAGAACTACTTGGTCCAGAAGTACCATATCTTAGTGATATTGGAGCACTAATGTATCTTGCTAATCACACACGTCCTGATATATCATTTGCTGTTAATTTATTAGCAAGATATAGTTCTTCACCAACACGAAGGCATTGGAATGGAATAAAGCACATTCTTCGTTATCTCAGAGGTACTATAGACATGGGGTTATACTACTCAAATGTATCCAAGCATGAACTGGTTGGTTATGTAGATGTTGGATTTTTGTCTGATCCACATGATGGTAAATCACAAACGGGCTATCTATTTACATGTGGAGGAGCAGCTATTTCATCGCGATCTATGAAACAGACTATATCAGCCACATCATCTAACCATGCTGAAATTTTAGCAATACATGAAGCAAGTCGAGAATGTGTGTGGTTGAGGTCAGTAATACATCATATACGTACAAGTTGTCATTTATCTTCCGGCAAAATGATCCCAACAATCCTATATGAGGATAATGCTGCATGTATTGCTCAACTTAAAGAAGGCTATATCAAGGGCAATAGAACGAAGCATATTTCACCAAAATTCTTCTTCACTCGTGACCTTCAAAAGGATGGTGAAATAGATATCCAGCAAATCAGTTCAAGTGAAAATCTAGCAGATTTATTCACCAAGTCACTCCCAGGTACAATCTTTGAAAAACTTGTTCATGATATTGGTCTTTGGAGATGCAAAGATTTCAATTGATATTGTCAAAAGGGAGAGTCAATACACGCTATACTCTTTTTTCCGTATCAGGTTTTGTCCCACTGGGTTTTCCTAGAAAGGTTTTTAATGAGGCAGCACTCGACGATGTATCAATGAATGATGTGCTCTTTTCTTTAGCTAGGTTTTTATCCCACTGGGTTTTTCCTAGTTAAAGTTTTTAATGAGGCACATTCATAATGGACATCCAAGGGGGAGTGTTATGAATATTAAATATGTGGATGTCCATTGACTCATATTACTCTTCCAGTCAACTTGACAAAAAGAAGAAAAGAAGACTTGATACAAAACAAAAGCAAAAGAAGACAAGGATATAAAGAAGATATAAAGTAACCATAGTTATGTAACCAGGGTTAAATATAACCATGGTCATGCAACCAGGGTTAGATTTCTGACTCTATATAAAGGTCTGTAATCGATTGTTTCAGATGAACTGAATGAGAACTTCTCTCTAACTTATCTCTAGAAATTCTATCAATCCTTTCTCTGAATCCTATCAATCTTCTCTCTGATCACATATACTTTTTTAACACTTGGGACTTTATAGTGATTTTCCCTAAATTTTATCTTGATAATTTTTTATATGTTTCACGGACTAGTATTTTTGGCTAGCCTACTCACAATGATTTTTTTCTTATCTTGTTGCCTATAATAGACATGCATCAAACTACAATGATTCTCCTTATTGCTTTGTATTTCACAATTTGTTGTATTGCAGGTTATTTTTGGGAAATCTATGGGTCTTCTTTTGAATCTTCAAGCCTTTTCTATGTTTTAAACCCCTAGAATTATAACAGCGACAATAAAACCTTATTTCACTAGATGAAGTCGGTTACATGGGTTACATAACACCATTGAACTCAATCAAAAACCAAATCTCTTGATAAATTATTAACTAAAAAATTTCACTCAATAACCTTATTGATCTCTTTCTTCAGTCTTCCTTTACTCCTTTTTACTGGCTCCAAACAACTTGATTTACTCTCCTCAATGGTGCATCCAATGTCCTTTTATGTACGTATCCAAACCATCGCAAAACAATTTGCTACCATTTTTCTTCAATGCCATTGACCTCGATCAATTATCAAATCTCTTAATAAATTGTTAACTAAGAAGTCTCACTCAATAATTTTATTGAGCGCTTCCTTCAGTCTTCCTCTACTTGTTTTTACTGGCTCCAAACAACTTGATTTACCCTCCTCACTGGTGCATCCAATCACCTTTTATATATGTATCCAGACCACCCCAAAACAATTTCCTACCATTTTTCTTTAATAGGTGACACTCTAATCTTTCCTTGTATAAGTTCATTACAAATATTATCTATCCTTTTATAACCATACATCTATCTCAACACCCTCATCTCATCTACCCCACTTTGTGCTCATGTGGTTCCTTCAAAACCCAACATTTACTATCATAAAGCATTACTAGTTGAATAGTAATACGATAAAACTCCTATTTTACTTTATTAGGCACTTTTCAATCACAAATAACCCTCAAAATTATAAAGGAAAAAAAAGAAATCAAATATAGTCCTTTTAACTTTAACTTTGACCTATTTATGATTTTCACATTCAATTTCTTTGGTTTTTTTTCTTTTGCTAGCTTTCACATTCAACTTAAAAAAAAAAGTAGTATACTAATTGGTTATATTTTAACATTTTAAAAACGAAAAATTCCATAAAAACACAAACAAAATTGATATTGGACAAAATGGTGCAATGAATTGTTGAAATCTCAAATCAGACCATCAGTAAGAATTTGGGATTTGAAATTGTGAGCAAAAGACAAGAATGCCCTGAATGAAGTGGCAAGCAAAAGAAATAAGAAGGAACATGAGTAGGAGGAAAGAGACTAAAGCTGGCACGAAAAAGTGACAAAATTAACGACTTCACTGTCTTATTTAACAACTTCGTAGGGAAAAGTGTCAAATTAATAAGTTGACGAGGTCAACAACAACACATCTCTCTCTATTACCAACATCATCTTCTATATTAATGACTTGACTTTCTTGTTTAACAACTTCATAGGGAAAAGTGTCAAATTAACAAGTTAGGGAAACTAATAACAACACATCTCTCTTTATTAACAATACGATCTTCTATATTAACGACTTGACTTTATTGTTTAACAACTTTGCAGTGAAAGTGCTAAATTAACAAGTTAGGGAAGCCAATAACAACACTCACTTTATATTAACAGCACCATTTTCTACATTAACAACTTGACTTTCTTATTTAACAACTTTGTATGGAAACGTGCCAAATTAACAAGTTTGGGAGGCAAATAACAACACCTCTCTCTATTAACAACATTATCTTCTACATTAACAACTTCACTTTCTTGTTTACCAACTTCGCATGAAAAAAGTGTCAATTTAACAAGTTAGGGAAGCGAACAACAGCACCTCTTTCTCTATTAACAACATGATCTTCTACATTAAAGACTTGACTTTCTTGTTCAACAACTTCATAAAAGTAACAAGCTAGAGGGCCAATAACAATACTTGTTTCTATATTAACAATATCATATTTTACATTAACGACATCATTTTCTTCTTTCATAGCTTCCTATATTCATTATATACTGTTTAATGATAGCCTGCATAATTACATTCACCAATAACCTGAAAATAAAAAATGTGTGATAGTGACTATTTTACACATACTCACTCCTATCATTATAGTCAAAAAAAATTTCAACTTCACTATCATTATTTAAATCTATTAGTGTCCTCTCATCACAGCTCACTGAATATTTTATCTCACACATGTTATAACCAATACCAAGCCATGATGATATCATGAACCTCAAATTTGTAAGTGTTGTCATCTCTTTTAGCCACTTAACCTCCACACAACCACCATTATATTGAATTCTACCTTCACATTACGCACAAATTTCCCTACAACATAAAAATAACAAAATAATTTATTTAAAGCTGATGATCCTTCATAACATGTTATTTTTCATGCCTACTTGCAAAAAAAAAATTACACCACTCATCATAATGTCAGTTCAGTAAGCTTGTGACATAATATTTATTAACCAAGTAACTTCTCATATCATCACCCACCACCTACTATTAACAACAACACTATATATTTTAACATTTTCATCTTCACTATTAACAATACCCCCCCATATCATTACCATGCATCTACTATTAACACCAACACAATCTATTTTAACATCTCCATCTTCACTAATATTAACACTCCCTATATCATCACCGTGCGTCTACTATTAACACCAACACAATATCTTTTCACATCTCTATCTTCACTAATAACAACAATCTCCTCCAACCTTACTAGCGACGGCCGAAGTTTATACTAACGCAACACCCATCAACGTTCAACCCTTAATCAGTTGCCAACAACAAAAGAGGGATAATTTTCAACAATAATGCAATCAAACATAATACAATTGATTACACAACCATCACTAATACAAATCAGACATTTAACGATGCTAAAGGACATCCCTTTTTAAATTAGGGACACCCAAAGTTCAATATTTAGCGCAAAATATTGGCGCTGGTTGAATTTAAAAAAATTGTACCACTTTATATGTCCCCAGAGTCTTTGGGGACATCTAAAGTGTGCCCTTTATGCACTTTAGACGTCCCCATTTTGACTGGGGACGCAAAAAATCCTGTTAGATGCCCATCCCATCAGCAGCAGGCCAATAGCTTTACTTTCCTTCCCCAAGCTTCATTCCGTCTTCCCCCGTGAGCTTCGTTCCCAGCTATCTTCCTCTTTTCCCTTTCCCTTGCTTCCTTTCCCGTCTTCCTTCTTCTTTCTCAGTTCGTTGCTGCAACTCCCTTTCCCGTGCTCCCTTCCCCGTCTACCTTCCTCTTTCTCATAATCATATTTCTATTTTTCCCTCTCTCTTCTTTGACAAGAGCATTGTCGTTTGTGTCTCCCTCTCACAATTGTCGTCTTCCCAGCTGGTGGTATCGTGAGTCGTCTCCATTTCCGTCGTCCACAGGTTTGTCTCTCACTCCCACAACTTTGGACACAAATGATTGAACAAATGCTTGTAACTGTTAATTTAAATAAGATTATGAAACTGGAAAAATAAAGTAACTTGTATATACATACTTTTAATCTGCTTCTAATTTGCTTGATATGGAAATGGACTGTCATTATTGCATACTTGTTTTTTTCGTCAGCAGACTTCAACACAGTGATGTATATATATATAGACATGAGTTAAAAAAATGACAATGATACTTAGGAATGAATTTGGTTTGGCTTAGGTTAGTCTAGTTTAACATTATTCAAAAATCAACTAAATTACAAAAATATGTCAGAGTTTTGCCTCAAATGCATGTATGGTCCTGGAATGTTGATGAGGTACAATATAATACAACATCAATTATGACATAAAATAGGTATGAAGATGGAAATTTTTTTTCTAGGGTGGCACATGCATTCTAAGAGAGCTCATTTCTTGTGATGGGATGAATAATACTTATCTAAAAATTGTGGAGGCTTGAAAATTGTTTAGTTGGAAGCTTTGAACTTGACATGGGTCGCTTGGTAAAAAAAATCACAATGATACATTGTCTTGAATATGAATTGCCTTAATTAGTTTAGTTTTGTTTAAATTAAGCTGAGACAGTTTGTTATTTTGATTTTGGGATGTCTCACTTTTAAGGGAAATTTTGGGATGAATTTCCAAGGTGTGAATTAGAGTTGTGTTGTTGTACATACTATTAGATTGTTGGATAACATTTTTATTAGATAGTACTAAACTGCTATTGTTTCCATTCTGGTTTATGCAATATTTCTTCTATCCAATTTTTACAGTTTAAATTTGTCGGATAGTGATATATATAAAAAGCCATAAAAAAACTTTGGACGTCCCCAGTGCAAAATAGAGACGTCTAAAGTGGTTCAGAAACACTTTAGACATTCCCAGTAACAACCGGGGATGTCTAAAGTCTGGCCTAAAGACGTTCCCTATTTTAGGGACGTTATTGATAGTTTTTTCTACGTCTCTTAGATAGACGTCTCCCTATTTTCAGACGTTAAAAGGCCCTAAAAAGGGACGTTAAAAGCGTTTTTTATAGTAGTGCATGAACATTCTCCCATTACCTTAAAGCCGCAACATTTTCTCCATCTTCACCTAAGAGCTCCTTTACCCATAAAACAAAACCTCCGATATCATAAACCTCAATTACATACCACAACCAATTTTCCATGTAGATTGGAGAATCACAACACAAAAATGATTTATGTACCAAATTTGCTTACCTATGGCTTAGCTTTCCTTTCCATTACCATTCCTCTCTCGGTATCGTCACTTTTTCGCTCCAGCTTTAGTCTCTTTCCTCCCATTCGTGCACATTCTTATTTCTTTTGCCTATCACTTCAGTTAGGGCATTCTCATTTTGTGCTAGCAATTTCAGATCCCGGATTTCTACTGACAGTCTGATTTAGAATTTCAGTAATTCACCACATCATTTTGTCTTTTGTCAATTTTATTTGTATTTTTCTAGAATTTTTCCTTTAAAAATGTTTATTTATATTAATACTTAAATGATCGTGATGTATTTTCAAGATCTTCATCTTCTATTCTTGTATTTAAAATTAGATGGATTTCTGATGCATTGTACGAAATTAGAAGAAAAAGTGAAAAACATTTAGGGGTTGTTTGGTATGGGGGGAGGCGAGGGAAAGTGGATGGAGGGAAAATGTTTTTGAGTTAAATTTTAAAAAATTAGAGAAGTAGGGTTAACATTTTTTAATTAATTTTTCTTACTCTTTTATCTTACATATTCTCTTTATTAAAATTTTATAACCCCATTCTTCCAATTTCTTTAAATCCAACTCAACAATTTTCCTTCCTCTCCCCTATCCTCCAAATCCCTCCTACCAAACAGGCCCTTAAAGAAACTATAAACTAAAGCTGCATATCTGTATTTTCTTTTTCCAATAAATTAATCCAAATGTTCCTATTTTTTATGATCATTCCTCGTGGTGAAAACCTTTTCAAAAAAACTCCTTTAGAACAGAAGAAAGTTAAATCAGTTGGAGAATTGATAGGCGATGAAGACACACGTTGATTGAAACATCTGAGAATGATTGAAATCTTTACTTTTAAATAAATTGTGATTGAGTTGGTTTGGTGGCAATTAATGCCTGTTTAGAGGAATGTGACACATTGAGTTCTTTTTTGAAACTGAAATCACAATTTGTTTATATGGAAATTCCTGAGCCTCGGATTGGAGAAACCTTTGGTACGAAGGATTTGGAGGGAAGGGGAGGGGAAGGAAAATTTTTATTTGTTGAATTTAATAAAATTGGATAAGTGTGGTTATATACTTTTAATAAAGAGAAGATATAAGATAAAAAAAGTTAAAAAAATTAGTTAAAAACTTTTAATCTCAATTCTCTTTCGTTTTTTTTAAATCCAACTAAAAAATATTTTCTCTCCGCTCACTTTCCCTCCCCTTCCCTCATTATAAACAAGCCTTTAGGGTCGGCTACCTAGTTAGTTAGGTAGCAAAGTCTCTTACCCAAAAAAAAAGAAGAAGAAGTGAAGTTTTAAGAGAAAATTATATCTGTTAAAAAAATTAAATTTAAAAGTCATAACAAATATAATTCTTTTTTAGGAATAAACATAATTAAATTTTTCAAGACCTATTATCAATTTTTATATTAGAAGGAATAGTATCAAACTTTAAGAAAGTTATAGTTTGAAGTAATGTAACAATAACTTTCTTTAAGAAAGTTATAGTTTTTTTATCCCACATTCCATTTTAAACTTACCTTATAAACTGTTATGGAATGGAAATGCTTCAGGATCTTATACTTTTAAATAAGGGGTGATTCAATGCTTTAGAAGTCATAATGATGTTGCTGCTAATGATTTTTGGAAATTCTTGTGGAAAATTCAGTTGCCCTTCTAGCAGCTTCGTCTCTTCATTTGGAAATTGTTGAATAATGCTTTACCTTCTGGTGATATTTTAAAGCATCCCCGTATAAACACCTGTGGATCTTGTTTATTGAGTTGTGACACTGAAAAAACTCTTGATCATCTGTTCATCACATGCCCATTAGCTAGGTCCCTTTGGTTTGGATGCTTGCTCATCAGGATCTCATCTTCGAATTTTCATGATGTTAAGGGATGGTCAAAGCAAACCTTGCTCTAGCTCTATTATGATGGTTTCTCTTCCCTAGCATGTGAGATCATATGCTTGCTCAATATTATTTGAAGGAAATGAAATAAGGTCCTTCATCATGGAGGTTTTGATTCCCCCTTGGCCATCATTCAGAAAGTTAAGCAAATTACACCCTTCTCAGCTTTGGCCTTCAATAACTCATCTGATGTAGATAGAGATCAGTGCCTGCCTTCTTTATCTGATTCCTTAACTACATTGAATGTTGAAGTTTGGGATATCATTTTATACAACTATAAAAATTTGAATATTCATTATTGTCATGCAATCATCTATCATAGGGTACTTCTTTGAAGGAATTTTTATGGAGAAATCAACAGCAGGTCTTGCTTTTCTTTCCAAGTGTTTGAGAGCTTTATTATTCTGGATTCATAACTCTAGTATGATAGCAGCTGTCTCCAAGCTACATCTTACCATTTATTGTGTCAAGAAAAGCTTCAATCATATACTAGCCCAATCCTCTCATTCGTAGACGATCACTTGACAAGAGATGTTGGCTTTACTTTATGATTTTTCTTTCATTGGTGTTAAGATTATTACCTTGCCTTGTTTCCTTAAGTTTTTTAGTTCTTCTGTTGGTGTTTTAACTATATGTAATCTCTAGACCTTGTATTTGTTTAATTTCATTTTGTCTTGGACAAAAAAATAACTTTCTTAAAATTTTGTAATAATTGCAGTGAAGCTTGATAGCAATTTTCATCCGGAAAAATAACCATATCTTTAAAATTCTTCTAATATAATTTTTTAAACACACGATTTCCTATAATCAGTTTCTCCACTTGTATTTGTTATATGGTAATTAGGAGTCATTTTTCGCCTCAATCAATTAATCAAACTGCCACATATTTTTTTGACACGTTTATTTGGTATCTGATATTACCAGCTAATAATATATATTTGAACTTTCATCCATATCATTTCACTTCTTAGCTTGTCGTTTGCAGCTTGAGATTGAAGTATCGTGTGGGAATAGCATATATAGGACATTACATAAAGAAAATGGATTTCTTTTAAGAAAAAGTGGGCAGTGTGAATATTTTTGAAGGGACAAAATTGTGATTGGATGAAGAAAGCGGCTAGAATAACTGTAATGAGTCAGATTGGTGGGAGACAGATGTAACTATGAACACATAATTAAATGATTTTGGGTGTGCTGTGCAGATACGTTGAACACATTTGCATAGTAAAAGGGGTTGGTGTGTTAGTGAAAAACACTATTTGTTGCCACCAAATACTAATTCGTCTGTCTCATAATCTTTCCCAGGAATATAGTATGAAAACAGTAAGTAAAAGGACATGTCTTGTCTCCAAATCTCATCATTTCATTTCATCCCCCAACTCTGCGAGATTCATTTTCATTTTAGATACTCTTTAAAACAAAATTCTTTTTCAAGAACCACGTAACAACTCAAGGTTGTTCAATATGATCCTTGAGATTATTTACTTGTTGCCCCTCCAAGATCAAAGAGAATACTCACTTTTCAATGGTGGGTTAAGAGATAACAGAGTTCCTAACGGTGTAATTAACTTGGTTGACACTAACAGTGTTTCAGTGTAACTTAAATTTGTTAAACAGTAGTGTGATGCGCAGGCCTGTTTGTTACAGCAACCATGTGCCATGTGTGTGTATAAACATTGTACAGAGTCTTTTCTAATCAATTTAAGAAATTCCTTTCTCTTTTCTGTGTTATGGTATGTGTTAAGTGAGTCGGACAAAAAATAGCATTGAAGGTATATGAAATTCATAAGAAGGATAAAAAATTAATGAAAATATTCCAATTTGGTCAGCAACAAAGCGCTGTTATAAATATAATAAAAATCAGAATACTTGAATATTGCACGTAGAAATTGAGAGAGAATTAGTCACAAATCAAGTATAAATTATAAAAACTTTATAAATCCTGAAAAACCAATTGTAAGAAGTGAAGAAAAAAGTAATTGTAAAAATGGTAATATCAATTTGCTAGCTTCTCAATTTGTAACTATATGATTTTTACTTTTTGCAACTAAAACATTTTATGTCTTGCAAACCTATAATTTTTAACTGATTCTAAACTAATTTTTCCATTTTTACAGCTAACAACATGTTTGATTGTCACTCTTAATTAAGATGTCAAAATTCATTTTAGAAAGTCCTTGCATTATAATATATTTGGTTGACATATTTTTTCAAAAAAATTGTATGTTTGCAGAAGAAAAAATTTCTTCCTTGTAAAAAGTGACTTTTATCCCTTTTTATCCTTTTACTTTTAGAACCAAACATGCACTAAATTTTCAGATATTTATAGTTGTTTTAGAAATTTCCCAAACTTTAACAATTTATATTGATTTATAATTAATCTTTTAATTTATATAATAGTGTTATCCCAAATTCTTTTACCGATCTTCCAAGCTTTTACACTGAGCTAATATTGACACCTACGTAAAGGTATTTCATTCATTTGTCTTTTTTTTAACAGTAATAATTTCATGGGTTATGGGACAATTTTGGCCTATAAGTTTTCATTGAGGGGCAAGTTTGACCCGGGAGTTTTTTGAGGGGTAATTTTGCCCCATAAGTGTTAAAAAAGGAGTAATTTTGCCCTAACCATTATCTCAGTTAATTTTGACCATTAATTCACCAAATATGTTGAGTATACAGTCCACATGTCATCCACGTCGTTTTTGTTAAGGTGTAAATTTACATTAGAAGTCCATGTGTCATTTACTTTATCTTTTTTCAAAGTTAGATTTAAAAATTTCCGGGCAAATTTACACCGTAACAAAAATAACGTGAATGACATGTGGATCGTCAGCTTTAGAATATTTGGTTAATTAATTGTCAAAATTAACCTAGATAACAGCCATGACAAAATTACTTCATTTTTTATACTTTCAGGGCAAATTGTCCCCTCAAAAAATTTCTTAGACAAAAATGTTCCTCGGTGAAAACTTCTGGGACAAAAATGCCCCTTAACCCTAATTTCATTAATTGACGTTCTTTTGGATGTCATTTTTTGTTTTGTTATTATGTGATCATTTTGTGTCACTCTACCAATTAAAAATGGGTGCCATGTGATGGTTTGGATGCGAAAATTGACAAACGATTAAGCATATTTTTGAAAATATCAGTTATATATATATATATATATCATTATAATTAATTCCCATATAATCAACTACCTTAAAATCAACATATAATTAAACCATATATATAGATATGCGCGGGGTATGTGCGCATATAACGAGTCAAATGTATATACATCATATCTTACCCAAACAATAAACTCGAATGGATTATTTTGCTACATATGAAGGTATATTTATAATACATGTGTAATTTTTTGATCAAGTATTATATGTCTAATGACTGAACGATTAATTAACCCCCCATTACCGTAAATAATAACTCCCAAAAGTAGGCTTTCCATGTACACATGATTTGAATTGCATGATCAACTAACATTCCTATTTTTTTAATCAAGAATTGTACAAACTTTGATATTTTTATATTTTGTGAAATTATATTATAATAGATATTAGGGCTCGGTGGAGAAGGTGGCTGGGGATGGTGATGGAATTGGTGGGGGCCTAAACACGAAAGGGGAAATAGTTCTTCAAAGATGCTTTCTAATTTCCTTTGTGTGTGTGGGTGAGTGGGTGATTTCTTCTTTAACTTCTTTGTTTATTTTTCTTTTGGAGGTTATATATAAAACATAGGCAGAATTTCAGTTAGCCCCTAAAGATGTGACATAATTTATATTAATCCCCAAAACCTTTTAAAACTTTACTGCACCACATTGGATCAAAATGAAATTAAGTTTTGGGGTGAAAAGATAATAATGCCTTTACTTTATTTGTCTTATAAATTGTCTTATTTGTCTTGTAAATATTCATATTTGTCTTGTGAATGTCCATATTTATTTTGTAAGTACCCAAAATATTTTTAATTCCAGAAGTTCTTTTGAATTCCTTTATTTATTTTGTAAATGCCCATATTTATCTTGTAAATTTTTATATTTATCTTGTAAATAGAAAAAATATTTTTAAATCCCTAGGTTCTTTGGAATCCATTTATTGTCTTGTAAATGTACCCTTTTGAAAAAAAATAAAAGAAGTATGTCATTATCTTTTCACCTATAAAACTTAATTTCATTTTGACTTAGGATGAAATAAAATTTAAAAAAATTTGAGAACTTTACTGAAATTATCACATCTTTAGAGACTCAAAAAAAATTTCCCTATGCCAGCCACCATCCCAGAGACTAGGCTTTCTGGAGAATATTATAAAGTTTAATCATGATAGAATTAATTATTAAATTGAGTAGTTATTATAAATATTATATAATTCAATAATTAGTATCATTTCTATAAAAAAATTCAAAAATATATTGATATCAATTATATTTAATGAAGTAGAATTATTTTATACTTAATAATTATTGAATCAAAATTAAAGAATATCATATTTTTAAATATGATGATAGAAATGGTAGGAAAATCAAACAAGGCGCTCCTGTATATCATGCGATGATACAAATGGAGGTTCAATTTGCTTGGCTTAATTAGTCCTTTTGAACCAATAAGTTGGTGGTCGAAATAATAAGCAACCTCATCCTCATAAAATGGAAAACATGAGTTTAAATTCTGGAAAATGTTTTTTTTTTTATAAGAGATGAAAACCGTTTGCACTTTAAATCTTGAGAAGCAAACCCTTAATCAAATAAAAAATAATAATCCTTTTTATGCTGAAAAATATTTTCTTAGGAAAGATGTTTATCAAGTGAAACTTGTAATATTGGGGTCTTTGTAGCCAATGACACAAAACCCCCCCTAGATGTGATGTTATTATGACTTTGAACCCTATACAAATTAAATATAATGGCCTCATGAGTTATAGGGAAAAAAAACAAAGAAATCTATAATGATTTGGAGGGATATATTCAAATTTCTACACCCATTAAATAATGCAAGAATTCTCCTTCAAATTCGCAAGTTGTGGGATTCAGATGGTATTTTCAGGGAATTATACTCAATTTTATAGGAATTATACTCACATTAATTGTCCTATGGAAGGGGGCATATGATACCACACCGACTATTATATTACAATTTAATTATTTAATTTGTGGCATCTTGGCAGTTTTAAGCGTTCTAGCTCACCGCATAGCAATGATGTTTCCACTTTTAGTAAAACAAATCATGCAATTAAACAACAAAACAAATTATATAATAATATTATCCTTTGCTTACTTTTCGGCTTTTTTGGTTTTTTTATGGAAAAAATGAGGAATAAAAGATATATAGTCTTGTGCTTTCGATTATTGCTGGCCCCGATTATGCAGCTTTAAACTCTAATCATTGAAGCTTCACATTTTGATTGCACAGAGCTGCTATTAGCCTATCATGACATCTCCTCTAAATCCCATTAATTAATGATTGACACATATAGAGTATATGTGTCGACTTATGTAGTGTTTCTGTTAATAATAATAATATAAAATGTCAAAAGACAAAAAAAAAAAAAAAAATTCTTCCGAACATTTATAATATAAAAGAGGTGTTAGGAACTGATTCATTATTTTCAATATTAAAAAAAGTGAGATAATTGTTACTCGGAGTTTAACTTTCACTTACAGAATTAATTGTCAAAACATTAATCAAACTTGTGAAACTTTTATTAGAACTTGTGAAGCCCTTTATAAGATCTTGTGAATCAAAAAATGCAACTTGTGAAATTCTTTTGAAAACTTGTGAAAACTTTATCCGAACTTGTAAAAATTTTATGAGAATTTGTGAAACCCTTATCATATATTATGAATCAAAATTGGCAACTTGTGAAAATCTTATCCAAACTTACAAAAACCTTATCAAATCTTGTGAATTCAAATTTGCAACTTGTGAAATTCTTTAAAAAAATTATGAAATTCTTTTGAGAACTTGTAAAACCCTTATCCAAATTTATGAAATATTTATTAGATCTTGTGAATTTTGATTTATAATTTGTGAAATTCTTATGAGAAATTGTGAAAACTTTTATTGGAATTTGTGAAATCGCATGTTCCTCCTTGTTATTAATTTTAAACTTAGACAGATAATGATGTTTTTTCTTTTTAATTTTAAAAATGATTAATTAGATACTGACACCTTTTTAAAATTATGATATTTAGAACACTTTTTTATCTTTTAATATTTTTAAAATTCTTTTTAAAGGATTTTGCATTTTCCCTATACAATTTCGTCTTAATATGATGGACCAATCTCAGAACGCGACAAAACATAGAAGAAAGAAAAAAAACTATGGATTGAGGCGTCAATTTATTTGTAGGAAGCCAAGCCAAGCCAAGCCATTTATATCCGCATATATGTGAAAATCAATTGCCATCACAGCTGTTGCATCCTATATATATATATATATATATATCGCCATCCGTACGGGTTGAAATGTTGAATGGTAAACCCAAATCCCTCAACCTATATTCATCTATAGCATAAAATTTATAAAATAAAAAATAAAATAAAATTTATGAATTATGTACAACAAATCAATAATTCTCATTTTAAACATTAATTTCACACATTTCAAGTTCAGCACAAAATGTAGGTTTACATAATTCATTGAAGGCGAATAATTTCTTGCTTTCATAAACCTTAATTGAAAGCCATTTTTATATGAAGATCGCACGCACGCACACATATGGTGTTGCCATTTAAAATCAAGCAATGTTGCAAAACAGATTTTTATATGCTTGCAGTAATAATATAATTATAAGTACGTTAACTTCTTTAATTCTTCATTACTATATATATATGTCATAGATAATAGACAAAGGTTATATATGATGAACTACAAATTAAAAGAACGAAACCACTATTCCGAATAGGATATATAGCTAATTTTGCAAATATACACCAGCTGTCATTGGCAAGATACAGAATATATGGCCTGGGGCGAAAAGTAAATGTGTTTTTCTTAAATTTTTAAAAAATATAATGAGAAAAATAAAATATATGGAATCTTTTGGAACATAGAAGAAGCTCTTCATTTAATTTTCTTTGAATAAATATGAATAAAAAATATTATGATGATTTGAGAAGTCAGTAGTTTTAACTCCTTTCTATGATGAGGCTTTAATTTACTGTGTTTTGGAGTTCTTTTCCATTTTGAAAACTTAGCCTTTTTTCAGAGTGCATTTAGCTAGGCATGTAATTCTCTGACATATATACCAGCAGCTATAATACTCAATGTCAAATATAGAAGCTATATGGTGTAAAAGATTAAAAAAGGAACACAAATTTATCTTTGAGAAAAGGGAAAAAAGACATGTGACCTTTGCCAAAACAGATCAATAAAGGTATGTTTCTTTCTCAAATACATATAAAATCATATTCTCACAGACCTTCAACTATCTATCTGTCGCATGTTACCGTACCTATATATGATTCTCACTTGAATATGTCTAGTGTATGCACATGAATATGATCAGTTTTTACGCACAGTAATAGGGATGAGTATGGATTGGATTGGATTTGACATCAACCATATGTTTGGTTTGGAGAGGACCTCAGACTGCACAAGGCAGCCCGTGATCTAGTCTGGTCCAGCACCAACCAGGGCTAGACTGGACTAAATTGGGTTTGGTGAACTACCTAGACTTGATGACCTAAATTTATTTATTTTTGTTTTTGTTTTCTCCTCTTTGAAAGACAAAATTTGAACATATTAAACATAATTAGGACCATAAAAATATCTATAGTAATATAAAACGCGTCACATAAACTATAAAATTAAAACATCATAAATCTATAAGAATATCCAACAACAATAAAAAAAAATATGTCAGAAAAAAAAAGATTTAAACACGATAAATATAATTAAAATAATAAAAATACCTATAATCATATAAAAGTCATCATAAAAAATAAAAATTAATTGTAAATCCTTAAAAAAACTCCAATGACATTAAATAAAAAATAAAAAGTAACATCTAAATTATAAAAATATTTTTTTAAAAAATTAGCTGGATCAGACTGGATCAATCCAAGTGGTATGGTCCCCTGGTCCGGAACCCTGTCCAACCCAACCATTCAATCTAATTCAGTCTAATCTGATTTCATTATGTTACTTATTTAGACTGAACCAAACCAACTCGGATTGGGCCATATACTAGACTGAACCATCGGATTTTCACCCACTTCTACACTGTAATTTATAGCCTCCTTTGAACTAGACAACAGGCTTGTGTATTTTTTTGGTCGAAACAATAGGCTTATTCATTACTTGCTTTTGCAATCTGTACTAATATGCAAAACCCTAATTATTTCTATATAGATATCAGATTTCTGGGTCATATAATCAATACTCAATCATGATCAGTTGATCTTCGTGAATTCTATATGAAGCACCCAATTACTCTCTCTCTCTCTCTCTCTCTCTCTCACACACACACACACGCGCACACACAGAGACAGAGACACAAAATTAATTTTGGTCTTATTGAGATTTATATTTGGATTCTCCAGACAACATATATAATTTACTAACACGTAGCCCGTGTATAATTAGATTCTTGAAAGATATACTTTTGTTTTATAAGTCTTCCAATTCATTATTTTAAATACAATATACTCCCTCCGCTCCACAATATAAGGCACTTCTAAAAGAAATGCATGGTCCAGAATATAAGTCACATTCACTTTAATTAATGCTCATTTTCCAGTTTTGCCCCTGTGATTAATACTCACTTTCCAACTTTACCCATCCCTCTCATTATATCCCCTTTCTCTAAAATAACATTCCCAATGAAATTAAACACATTTCTCAAGAAGGGTAAAAGTGAAAAAAATTTACATTTTAGGACATATTAAATAACTTAATTGTTATTTCTTATTTCCCGTGATATAGTTTAAGTGCCCTATATTGTGAACCGGAGGGAGTATACATTTGTAAATATGAGTTGGGCCAATAGAGAGGCTAATGAGTCCAAACCCTGTAACTAATTAACTCATATGGAATAAATCTAAGAGAGCTAATAATAAAGTTTTAGAAATTGAATTGTGCCTGTATTTCTACCATTATATTTTCATGAGTCCCCTTTTTTTATTATATCTGATGCCAATCATAGATTATGGTTTGTGTATTGATATGAAAAAGAAGAAAGAAAAATGAATAGTGAAAAGGTGCATGTGGTGAGTGCGAGTAAATGGAGAAAAGAGTGGAATGAGAATGAGAATGGGGAGACAAGGGCACATTTGATGAAATTATTATTAGATGCAATGTCATAGTCACTCTTTCTCATAGTGTACCCTCCATTTATTACACTTTCTCTTCTCTTCCTTCATCCCCTACTCATCATTCTTCTCTTTCTCTCTTCCCTCTCCCTCCTATTCCTATATCACTACTTCATAATTAGGGTTTCAATTCTTATCTCTTTGATTCATCAGAGAGCCTTCTCTCTGTGACTTATCGCTCTCTCATTGCCTAGAGAGCTACCTTCTCTCGGCAAGCTCGGTAGCTAAGCTAGCCAAGCAAACTCAAGCTTCAGTCTCAAGGTAATTAATTAATCCCCTTTTGGTTCTCTCTGATCTTCTTCAAGAACTGAATCATAATGTTCATAAAGTTAAATTATGTTTTTTACTTCCTTGTGATGATCTGTTCTTGTTTCTGTTGGGTTCTTGTATCCCGGATCCTCTTTTCTGACTAGTCACTTGTTAGGGCTTTTCCATTTCGTTGTTTTTTATTGTTTTCATGTGTAATTAATTATGGCTTTCGTGGATGCGGTCAGAACCCTGCCTCCTGGCTCATCTGATTTCTTCAGATATGGAAGTTAATGATAACTATATATATATATATATATCTACTTGATCGTGCGGCTGAATTCTGCATCCTGCAGAGAAGAGATAAAGTGTTCTTTGTTTTTCCTGCTCTTGTACTGTACTAATGTGTCTCTGATGAAAGGGACTGAAACATTCAGTCAACAACAGAAGGAGGAGGAGGAGGAAACAAAACCATTGTAAACTAGATAAAACCTTTTCCAATAAGTACGCTAATTGGAGAGTTTTAACTTTTAAGTTGAAAGCCAAAAGCCAATTAAAGTTTCTTTTCTGAATTAATTCAGTTATCCTACTCCAACAACAACGAGATCTTATATTAAATACCAGAGGTGGCATTAATTAATTTGAAGAAGGGGAAGAACACACTGAAAGGGAAGGAAAACACCTGGAAAGGAAGTGTGTGTGTGTGTGTGTCAGAGAGTGAAGATCAAGAAATGGAAAAGGTAGCACTGTAGTTTTGTCATATATATATTGGTTTAAGAAATTATTAAATCAAACCCAGAAATTGAAAGTTGTATATATGTGCATGTGTTTGCATGAGAGAATTCTGTCTGAGAAAAGGTAAGGGGTTTGAGACATAATTAAACTAATTGATCCAACTTTAAGTCTTCCAAGAGACTAATTGTTTTAATTAATATATTTTCAATCAAACTCAGTTCATAATCAGCAGCAGAAAATTAAGGAAGTTTAAAAAGAAAAACAGAAAACAAGTGATGCTGATGATAATGACTTCTTGTAGGGCAGAAAGATCGAAAAATGGCCTCCTCATCGTCGTCGTCTTCGTCTTCGTCAAGCTCATACAATTCGCCATGTGCGGCGTGCAAATTCTTGAGGAGAAAATGCTTGCCAGGTTGCATATTCGCTCCATACTTCCCACCGGAAGAGCCTCAGAAATTCGCCAACGTCCACAAGATATTCGGAGCCAGCAACGTCACTAAGCTCCTCAACGAGCTCCTCCCTCACCAGCGAGAAGACGCCGTCAACTCCCTCGCCTACGAGGCGGAGGCTCGCGTCAGAGACCCCGTCTACGGCTGCGTCGGCGCCATCACTTTCCTCCAGAGAGAGGTCCAGAGACTTCAGAAGGAGCTTGACGCCGCCAACGCCGATCTCCTTCGTTATGCCTGCCACGACATAGCGTCGCCGCCTCCTGGATTTCAACCGTTTGCTGCTGCTTCTGACGGCGTTTACAGGCAATCTTCGAGCAGTTATTCGCTTCCTTGGGCCAATTCTTCTTCGGAGGACATTAATAATGGAGGAGGAGGAGGAGGTAATTTGTGAATTTTAGAGAGACTATAGTACAAATATGGAAACCCCTTCTAGGGTTTCTACTTTACCTGCCCAAAAGCCCTATCATCTATCTGAAGCTCTCTGACATCACACACACACACACACACTTATGGACTCTATAGCTGGAACCCTATTACTTGGACTCTTCTTCCTATACCTCACTCCAGGTTTCTCTCAAAACAAAATTTAGGTTCAATTTTGAACTTTCTAGTGTTTTAATTTTGGACATTTTTCTTAGAAAAATCAATAAAAAGTCTATGTTTGAAAAATTTATCGATTAAAAAGACTTGATATATTTTTACATGAAAAAAAGAGGATCAATACTCTGCAAAATTTTATACTCAGCAAGTACTGATATGTACTTAAATTTAGGTCATTGTGAGCAATGAAGTTTTCAAACAGAATTTTCATCAATGATTTTCCGTTTTCCTCTCCTTCAGCTTGCAACTTCAATTCATGATTACGATTTATTTAAATAAAAAGTTCTCCAGGTTTATATTAATTAAGGACTTGATGATCATAAACATTTGAGAACACTTGCCTTGATGATCTGTGGTTACGTAAAGACACATTAGTTTATGTATTTTGTAAGAGCTAATTAATTAGGTTGGCTTGTGCCGCGTGCATGCGGAGTTGACATTTTCTGTAATTGTTTATGGTTTAAGAATAAAATGAAGGGATAAATATGCATAATCTTGTGTAAAAAGAGGATTCTAAAGCTCAAGTCTAAGGATTAGTCCTACTTATACCCTATATATATTCTTCCATTTATTTTCCTTCCACTTTGCTTGTCTATGAATTAATATATGAACCAATTCTTACCGCTCATTTGAATATTGTTTCCCTTTTTCTGTTTGTGGTAATTACCCATTCTTTTTTATCTCTTTGAACTTTCTACTTTTTACCCACCCGTCTTTATCTGTCTAATGTTTCGTCAAATCTTAATTTGCCTTGTTGAATTGAACACACTGATGACTAGATAACAAGCTTGTTGTGTGTGTGTGTGTGTGTGTGGGTGGGTGGGTGGATATGAAATAGTGTTATCTTGTTTGTTTTTTTGTGTGGGCACGCGCGAATATGAAATTGTTTTTAGTCGAAGTGGCCGACGTACATTGGATGCAGGAGATAGAGTAGGAGTAGTTCGTCGATAGGGCTTTCCGCTTTTCTTTTTGGTTGTTTTAAATAATAATTATTATAATTATTGTAGAAGTGCCCTAACGTTATTAATCGATACTATTGCTAGGAGTAACAGTCAAGCCCAGCTGTTACCGTGAAAACAGTGAGACCATAGACAGAAAGTCACCACAACTGAAAGTCTGAAACCCTCTCTTTCTCTGTATCCCTCACATATATATATATATATAGAGAGAGAGAGAGAGAGAGAGCTCTACATTGATAACAACTTGCGCATGCATATGCACTTATGCAGAAAAGTCAAAAATCAATGACTTTAAATATCAAATATTCTTTGTTGCTTCATCATTTCGTAGCTAGCCTTTTCCGCCTTTCTTTAATCAACCTTCCTTTATCACATTAAAAAAATCGAGCTTTCTTCATTCTTTAGTTTCTTTTTTGATGGTTTATCATGGCAGACGTCGTTATTAGCTCGCAAATGTTGACGTCTGAATTGATCCAGGTGATCAAGACTAGAAATCTAGAATTAACCCCAGAAATATCACGGCAAATTAATAGAACCCTTTGGAGATCTGAGGCAAAAATAAGAATTGGGTAAGGGTTTTGGCATGAATTAATGATATAGGAGAGAGAGTGAGAGAGCCATGTGTTCTTAGACTAAGGAGACTTTCATGAGTATTTGTTTTTGATAATTAATTCATGAAGAGAACAAGAGAAGCTCTCTCATATTGTGAGGAAGAGAGCGTCCTTAATCTTTCTAAAAAAAATTAATTAGGCCTTATATTTAAAAGTAAAATATTATTATCGTGACAAGGAAGAACAAGAGGTCCCAAGGGCAAGATCAACATCCTTATTTGCTCCGATCGTGTCTGTTAGGTTTTATTAATATCGATGATATCGCTGTTTCTGGAGTCATTTCTGTGGGACGGTTTCTGAAGCCCCCAGCGCGAAGCGTTGGCTCTTTCTCTCAAAGCACACACACGAGGGCATGGCAGGTGCTCATAGAGCTTTAGAAGGAGTCTCTTCTATAGTCCTCCAATTCATCAAACCCAAATCTTTTTCCCTTTCTTCTTAGCTCCAGAGCCCCAAACTACTCACCTTTTCCTTCCAACTCTTGGTCAACCAAATCTATTATATTTTCAACTCTCCTCTCACAACCTCTCCTTTCCATTATTCTATGTACAATATGCACTTTGAAACCATTAATTTCACGAAGAGAAGATGTGTCATTTTATTCTAAAAGTAACTAAAACATAGCAACATTAAAAATATAAATGGTTAAAATCAATTTTTTTAATGATCAATATAAGTTTTTAACTGTCAGTCAAATTTTCTCATTTTTTTTAATATTTTTGGGTGAAATTACTTCTTGAAAAAATTTTAAATACCAATGATGAGTTCCATAATAAAATTGCACATCACCCATTCTATCAATAATTTGTTGTTGGGAATAGCCGAAGACCAAGACAAGCACATAGGCACAATCATTTATGTTGTTCAAGTGGTAGATAAAAGAAGGTGTTGTGAATAGTGTATAGTAGCTTCTGACTTGTTATAGTGTAGCTGTGACACACAGTGTGAATGGATGTAATAATTTTCAGAATGTAGTATGAATTAAACTTTGTTGACTCACTGAAACACAACAAGTAGACGTGGAAAGGAAGCGTTGGCCAAAAAAAAATAAAAAAGACGTGAAAAAGAAGTAAAAGAAAGAAGAGCATAAGTTATATTTAGAATAGTTTTTTTTTTTGAGAAATAAGTGTTTATTACGTAAGTTGAAATAAAAATTTTTTCATATATTTATCTCATATGTCATAAATTATAATTTATAAATATTTATAAATAAAAAATAAGTTATTTTAAATAAACATATATATATATATATATATGGCAGTGTTTGAAAGAAAAGGACAAACAGGAAAATCATCCTGTGAGGGAAAAGGGGTGGGGGCCCTATTCCTATATCCCTAGCTTAGCTATCACTAAGACACGAAAATCTTTCATGTCCACGTGAACCCACGACAGAGTGATCACAATCCTTTGAAAATCTTTGAAACTTGACAATAAACCCCAGTAAACTATTACATTTCTGCAAATAACTCTCTACTGATTTTGTTCATTATTTATTTACAAATTGCTTAAGTTTAAGAGGATTATCTGCGGATAAATTAAAGATTGAGAAAGTGATATGGATACAAAAATAAAGTTTAGGGTTATCTGCGTAGATTTAAAAATGTATAGGATTTATGATTAAGTTCAGGGACGTTTTTTTGTAATTTGGCCATTGTGTGTGTTTTGCCACTAAATACAGGGGATTCTGACTGCAAATAACGATCCATACTTGAATTGCATCTTTGGCGTTTTTTTCTTTAGATTTTAGTGTAATCTATCGCTGCCCCGCCTCGTTGCACAGGAACGAGTACATGACATGAAACGTGTGTTTCGCTTTTCGAGGTGGTCAAAGGAACGGATCAACAAGTTCACTGTCATTCTGCATTACTTCAGTACTTAATATTTACAGTGACTCGTTTTAAAATTCTCTAACTCGCTCCAAATTGATTCTTTACAAAATTTTGTAACGTTAACCATTAAGAATTTGCAAGACGAAATTAAACAAGACTCTTTTTAAACTGTATAGGAAACCCTAGGCCCATTTTCCCGAATTAAAATAAATGTCCCTGAGTAGCTGTATTCCAAGAGTCCAAAACAGATAGTGGTGGTGGTGGATGTTTCAAAGAAAATAAAAGAAAAACTCGGGCGATGTACGCACCAAACTATTATTTAAACTAAAACTTAACTATTCCTAAAATTAGACCCTTAATTTAAGGCTGAAAAAACTGACCCTAAAGTCTTAGTTTACTTATTTAGGAACTTTTTGGATATCCATCTATTTCATCTCATCGATTCGGGGGTAAATAGGTGTCGCTATCAATGTCATTTGGGATTGAAAGGAATATATATTACCAACAGAAAGGTACAGTGCACAAACATTATTATTATTATTAAATTGATAATTAAAAGAATATGATGTCCCACAAGCGTGGTCCATGATTTAAATAGTTCTCTTCAATGCCTATGGCCAGGTTTGCTTTTACAGTTACTTTCAATCAGGGTGTATTTGGTTTAATGGGAAGGATGGGTCGGGGTAAATTATTTTGTTGGTTAGAAAAAATCTAAAATCTATCTTCTTATTTTTTTAGATGGGAGGAATTTAAAATTTATCTTATCATTTTTAATAAAAAGGTTAAATTTTAGATTTTTTTCGCCTAAAAAGATAATTTACCCCCTCCCTCTCATCCTCTCCTCTCAAACCAACACACTCTTAAAGTTTGCGGCCTTAGACATTTGCATTCAATTCTTGGCCTTGGGCCGAGTGCGGTTATTAAAAAATTTACCAAAATTTAAATTAAAAAAAAGGCAGCCGCAACTTTAATTAGAGAGATGTTATTTTCAGGATTTAAATAATGTGATCTGTGGTGCAACCTAAGGCTTACCCTCTTGTTTAAGGATTATAATATTAAGTTACATGTGTAAAATTTTTATTTTCAATACTTATGATCTACAAAATAGATTTGGTTGTAAATATTCGAATTTTGGACGTTGAAGGTCCAACGGGGAAAAAAGAGACTGCATGTAGCTTAATTTGGTTTTAGTAATACATCATGCATGCGTATTTGTTAAATCTCTAATTTGAGTAAGCTTATTTAGTGGGTTTGTACACATACCACTGTTTCTATTGTTGTTGTTTTTAGTTAAAGGACTTGAACGTACTACACATTATTAGAATGCAAGATACGAATGACATTAACTAATGTGTGAGGGCTAGATTAAAAGGAGATCACTAGCATTTGACCAATATGTTACATTAAAGTAATTAACACATTATTGTCAATTTATGTATGTGGAGAAGGAACATGCTTGAGCCAATTCAACGAATCTAACAATAACTGAGATTATGAGTTTTGATTAGGGAATTAATCATTTGCACCAAACAATTATTTGATGCCGCCATTTCATCATTGCCCATATCTCTCCCATCTCTTCTTTGTTTCAATTAATCATATAAAGATCCTATCTTTGCCTACTACATACATACATATATATATATATATAAGATAATAACACGGCCCATACAATATACTCCTCCGGTATTTAATATAAGACATATTTAAAAAATTGATCTTAGTCATAAATATAAAGCATAATTTTTATATTTATCATTTTTTTTTTTCTAATTTACCTATATTGATGCTCCCTCAACAATAATTATAGAGGAGAGCAAATGGAAAAATATAATTAAAGAAGATGACTAGGGTGTTTTCAAAAATATATGTCATATTAACTAACTCAACTAATTTACTTAATCTAATCAAATTAAATAAATATATCTTATATTAAGAGCGGAATAGAATTTTCATCGACCTTCACGTCTAAAGCTTGATTTGTTTTTTCGGTACAAAGGCAGGCAGGAGCTTGAGAGTTACAAAAAATCTACTAACATGGAGACTCTAAAATCACAAGCTCACCCTGTCGTGAAAAAAACAGGACCCGGGCTCGTTGAGATTAATTTCTTCACTACTTTTTTTTAGTAAAAACTGCATCATGATTGATGAAAAACCTTCAAAAAAAAAATCATGAGCAATCCAATAATAATCATCATCAATATACAATATATTTATATTAAGACGTGTTATTCACAATTGATGATTAATGTAACTTATTCTTCATGTTCCATATAATATACAATGAAACATGTGTCTAGGTTTTTAAACAAATCCATGCAAAATATTGATGTCCGGTCTTAAATACCGAAACTATATTAAAAAAATTAGTTAAATTAATTATTTATAATAAATGTACATTAATTTTCCTAAAATATCCAGTTAATCGTTATTTTCATTGACAAAAACCTCCTTTAATATATGTAATCTATAGAAACATTTTAGAAAACAAACTTACAAGTTTAGAAGATAAAGTGAATTAAAGTCTCGTCAATTTAAAATTAAAACAAACCTCTCAACTAGTTACTACATGATTAATAGAACCAAAAGGGTGGATAATAATTTTCTTAATGGACACATATATAGATAGCACACACCTACTCGATAGGGTTGAGAATGAGAAGCATATTAATGTCCTAAGATGCACTAAAGTTTGTAGAAAAAGGCACTATATGCGTCTAAAGGTCACTGCTACATACCTCTTAAAATATTCACATTCTTGTTTGTGACATTATTACAAATTATAGATTATGCTAAAAGTTGACGGTGCATATATAAGATTTCCAATGATGATGGCCGTCATGGTTGCCACTACTCATCGATTCTAAACAAACCTATGATTATGGGTCAAAGAGATTCTACCACCTTCTCTTTCTCTTTAATGTATAACTTCGCTAACTGGCTAGCTTTCTCTCATAGATGAATCATAGAGATGCTTTATTTTCTCACTATAGATCTTCCTTTTTCAATCATATATTCTTTGCCTTTAAAACTTTCAGCAGTCGTTCAAAGGGCATGCATTCTTTTAATTTAGATATATTAAATTGTAAATTGACGATGAATTATAATGAAGAATATTATGATATATGCTTGACTTTTTCCCAATACGCACCATATATTCTCACAACTTAATTAACTAGTGACAATTGTCCCACCCTCGAAATGGGCAATTTTTTATATTATTTTTTTCAGTCATGAATGTAGGAGTTAAATAATTAATTTATAGATATTAAAAAAATTAGTTATGCTAGTTATTTAGAGAAATATGTTGATTTTTCTAAATTAAAATACCCTTTAATAATTTGTATGGAAACTATTGCTTAATGAAAAGCCCTATTGATAAATGTAATCAATAGAGATAATTTGAAGAGACAATGTAAATCAGGTTTTACATTTAAAATCAAAACAAACATCTCAATTACCACTGATAATTAGTACGAATGGTCTGGGCCAAAAAAAAAATTAAAACGAATCGGAGTACAAAATTTACAATTACTACATATTCTAATTAGATCTAAATGAGTGAGCTATTTTCCTTCCATCTTCAATTCATTTTATAACTGCTTTTATCAATGGTATCGTGTTGATAAAAGGGTTTGATAGTTTGATTTGATAAATCATTGGGATTTGTTATAAATAAATCTACCCCTCTGGTCCTTATTTTTGGGTACCCCTGACTATCTCATTTTTTTTCCTTCCTGACCCCAAGTCCCAACCTCCAAGAGAAGTGATTAAGGTATTAACTTTCTGTGAAAATAGAATAATTGATTTTATTTACATTACATTCTTGACTGTAAAAAAATATTAGAAAAACTTAATTACTCCTTCCGATCTTATTTATAAGTAACTTTCTTTTTTATTACGCAAAACGAACGGATAGTTAAAAGCAATAAGTGTGTCAAAATTACTATGTTTTTTTTTCATATATACCCCTATTTATGAAAAGAGTACATAACAGAGAGAATGTATAAAAAGTATGAAAGAGAGTAAAATATATATTTTTCCAATATTTTGTTGACTTCATCCACCTGGTCTCTCTCTCTCTCTCCTGAATATAACACTTAGTGTGTGTGATAATTAATTACTGATTATGTATTTAATAAGGATAAAATAGGAAAAAGAAACTTACATTTTTAGACACAAAGTGAAAGTTGTTTATAAAAAGGACCAGCCCTATAAGAGAAAAAGTTACTTATAAATAGGACCGAAGGGAGTAATATCCCATCAAACGACTTGTAATAATTGATGACTATTTATCTCTTCTAAAACGTGCGTTATATTAAAAACCGGAGAGACTATATTAGAAGAACTGAACTTTTTTTTTGAATTGCAATGACAAGAGAAAAGACTCTTGGGGCCACAACGGGCCGTTACAGTAGTCCTGCGTATAGAAAAATACTAATGAGACCAAATCTTAGCTGAGATCAGCTAACATTTGGAGCGAACAAAAATCTGGCGAGTGTTCCAAGAATGACAGATCATTGATCAAATCTAGGGCCGCCTTTGCCAAGAAATCGACACATATAAGGGCTTCTCTGTGACAGTGGTAAATCTCTAAATCCCAATCCCTATAGATTAGTTGTCTTATTTCCTCTAACTCGTTCTGGAGGGGATGGTATTGACCGCTTGACTGGAATAGCAGTTGAATTGCTTTCGTTGAGTCAATATATAACTTGATCTTTCTAAGATTCATGGTTTTACAGGTTTGAAGACCAATTCTAATGGCTTGGATCTCGGAAGATATCGAGCCAAAAGTGAATCCTATATTCTGTTGAAAACCGCAAATCCAAGCTCCTGAGTTATCACGAATCACTCCTCCAACTGCGGAATTTCTGTGCTCATCTAGCGCAGCATCCACATTGACCCAAACAAAACCCACTGGTAGAGCATTCCATCTTACTGTGTCTCTGTCTGGGACTTTGAATATCTTGTGTCTGAGCCGCCCCTCTTTTATGCCTTCGTGAAGGAAGTGTAGATCTCTGTGAAGTAGTTGTTGTGAGAGGTCACTAGTCCCTTCAAAAGCTCTTCTACATCTGTTCTTCCAGATTAGCCAGCATAATGAACCGAAGACCTTAAGCCAGGGCCACTGGGACATCTTACGATCACCCGGTGAGTGTTGCATATTCCATTTGATCCACACCTGTAAATTTCCAGAAAAAAATGCAGAGTAATAAATTGGGTTAATACAAGAAAGCCACACAGAACTTGCAAATTCACAATCTCTCAAAGCATGAATTGTTGTTTCCTCACAGTTACACTCGAATGGACACTCAGTGTTTATCCTTACATCCCTCTTAGCGCGTATCGAATTCGTAGGAACTCTTTCCTGGAACAATTGCCACATAAAGAATTTAACTTTCTCAGGAATATGCCATCTCCAGATACGTTGCCAGATCGGATTTGAGGATTCCTTAAGCGACGAGTAGATCATGGAATAAGCAGATTTGACGATGAAATTTCCATCAGAGGATTTCCTCCACCAGAATGTGTCGTCACCTGATTGGGAAGGAGGAGAGACTTGCTTGATCCTTTCAATCACCCACCACAGTAAGAACATACCCCATTTATGAAGATCTCACTCCTCGTCTGTGCCGACGAATTGGTTAACCACTTCCTCCGGATTTATTAAATTTTGGTTTCTGTCAACATAGTATATGAGAGGTTGGTCTAGGTTTGTCCATAAATCCCACCAAACATTTGTTGACTGCCTGCTTCGAAGTTTTCTACCCACTGCTTTCCTGAATGAATCCCATACTGATGTAATTCCGTTCCAGACAGCCGATTGGTTCCTTTTCCTCTCAACTCTTGGGAGTTTACCATCTCCACAATTGTATTTTGATCTGAGAACTTTCACCCATAAGGCATCCGGTCTAGTGGTGATGTTCCAGCATAGTTTCATGATGAGAGCTTTGTTTTGGCTAGAAAGATCTTTAATGCCAATACCTCCATTTTTTTTGTCCATCTTTATTTTCTCCCAAGCAATTAGATGCATCTTCTTTCTATCATGCCCCTGATTCCAGAAGAAATTCCTATTCAGTCTCTTAAGATCCTGCAATACACCTTTAGGAAGAAGGGTGGTTTGCATCTGGTAAAATGAAAAAGTGGAGAGAATAGAATTTATCAGGACGGTTCTCCTAGCCATATTCAATAATTTACCTTTCCAGATGGAAAGTTTCTTTTGAACTTTATAAACCAGAGGATCGTATGTCAGCCTGTTGGTTCTTTTGTGAAGAAGAGGAACACCCAAATATTTGCCCAGATCTCCTAAGATACTGATTCCTAAGGTTTGGTCAAGCTGCATTGCTCTGTGAAACTGGACATTTCTTGAAGTAAATAATTTAGATTTGGAAAGGTTGATTCTATGCCCTGATATTCTGCAGAAGTAAGCCATAACGTCTCTAATGTTCTCCATTTGATTTGAGGAAGCTTCACAGAATAGGAGAAGATCGTCAGCGAAGAAGAGATGGGAAAGTTTCGGCCCCGATTGGCTAAGCTTTAAAGGTTTCCATCTTCCTTCAGCCACCTCTCGGTTTATCAATTGGCTCAACCGTTCCATACATAGGAGGATGAATAGGTAGGGACTCAGAGGATCCCCTTGCCTCACACCTCTTATTGGCTGAAACTGGTTTGATAGAGACCCATTCCAAACCACTCTCATGGTAGTAGAGGAGACACACATCATCAACAGCCTCACAAAATGATCACTTATACCCAGACTGTGAAGATTGAAGTACAGAAAGTTCCAGTCTAATCTGTCAAAAGCTTTCTCCATATCCACCTTAATAGCTATATATCCTTTCTTCTTTCTGGTTGTTATCATTGTGTGGATCACTTCTTGTGCCAGAATTATGTTCTCGCAGCTTTGTCTACCCCTTATGAAACTGCACTGGGTAGGGTGTATCAGGTAGTCCATCATAGACCTCATCCTGTTTGCGAGGACCTTGCTAAGGATTTTGTAACTCACATTACATAGGGATATGGGCCGAAATTCCTTAATCGAGATAGGGTTGTCCACCTTAGGAATCAATGTGATGTGAGTTTGGTTTATTTCGTTAACCTTGTCAGGATCTCTAAATATGGAGAAAATAAGATCACAGATCTTCGGGCCTACAACCTCCTACTGTGTCTGAAAGAAATGCGGTTGTAGTCCGTTAGGGCCAGGCGCCTTGAAAGCATCCATCTCAAAAGCTGCATTCTTTATTTCCACCACAGACACATCCTTTTAGATACATGAAAGCTAAGAATCATTCAGATGTAGGAAGTCAACCGGCCATTCTGATACATTTAGCACTTCCTGATCAGTTGAGTAGAGCTCTTGAAAGTAGCTAAGAGCTGATTGCTTTAGCTCATCCTGATCAGTAATCCAGTCACCCTGAGCATTTTGAAGAACTTCAATTTTACTTTTCTTTCTTCTGATCACAGTAGAAGTATGGAAGAAGCTAGTATTTTTATCTCCGTACTTGAGCCACTTGCATCTTGACTTTTGGTACCAGAGGAGTTCTTCTTGATTAACAACTTTGGTATATTCTTTCCAAAGTTTCGCTTCAAGCTTTAAAAGGCCAGCATGTGGGTGAATGGTGATTTCTCGATCAACACCCTCCAATCGCTTAATCAGAGTCCTTTTCTTTTTGGGAAGACTACCTACTTCATTCCTGTTCCACCAGGAGGCTTTATTCTGAAATTCGTTACATCTAGATAACCAATCATTTCTATGCCATGCAGAGCTTACTAAATCTGGGAAACCCTCTTCAAAACACCAGGCAGCTTGGTACCTGAAGTGATTTGAGGGGGAAGTAGCTTGTACATTTCCAGTAGTGATCACCAGGACTCTGTGATCAGATTTGTAACAAAGGTGATAGAAAAATTTGTGATTTGGGTGACCCATTTCCCAAGCTAAATTGCAAAAAGTCCAGTCCAGCCTTTCCTTTATGTCATTTCTAGACCAGGTGAATTTATCACCAACCACATGCAGGTCCAGAAAGCCGCAGTCATGAACACAATTTCGAAAAGGAGATAAGGATTTATCAGGAACAACCGCGCCCCCAATCTTATCCTAATGGTTTAAAAAAGAGTTGAAATCACCTAAGATGAGCTAAGCCTCAGTTACTTTACCTGCCAATTCCCGAAGATCAGACCACAGCTCCTACCTATAGCTCCATCTGGGGTCCCCGTAAACAAAAGTAACACGGAAACAATCTTTGGTATTTTTGTCAGTCAAACGGCAATGAAGAAGTTGGGTAGTAGAGAAGAGATATTCCACAGAAACTTCAATGTCATGCCAAAGGACCTATATACCACCTGCATATCCTGTAGCTTCTACCCTCAGCCAATTGTTAAAACCTAGCTTACGCACCACTAAGTCAGCTTTATGACCACTGACTCTGGTTTCCAAGAGACTCATAACAGAGATATTATGCTTGGAAACAATATCACGGAGGACACGAGAAAAATATTTGCTACAAGCCCCTCTACAGTTCCAACTTGATATAATTATGATAAAAACGATTTTTAATGCTCAGGGAAAAAAGGAGTTACTTATCTGGAGGTAAGGGCCTTGAAACAGATATACTTCTGTTCTTGACTTCCCTTAGATTCTTATTTGTTTTGCCCTGTTCATTGCTCCTCACCGAAGGAATTTGAGGTTCCATCCTTGACGTTGGAGATAACACTAAAGCAGATGTTTCCTGCTTTTGAACTTTTGTCATTTCCACTTGGTTCAGATCGCTTTCACTGGCTAGCAATTGCTTGAAAACTGAGACGTTGGGTGATGTGGAAGGTACGACAGAAGTGCTTGAATGAGTTTCGGTCAGCGTCTCTAACTCTGGTCTATCAGCATCTGATTTCTCCTCACTGATTAGATTTTTTGAGATCAAATTCTGAGTAGCTTTGTCCTTTTCCAATGCTTCTGGAATATTTTCCAACAGATGGTCTGTAGAGGGACCTGGTGAGAAGATAGCTTCAGAATTGGTTAAGGACATGGAGCCCACCACTATTTGGTGAATTCGGGCTCCAACTTTCGCTGATTTGGTTTCGTTCGGACAGTGGGTCGAGATTAAATTTTTTGCAGCTTTCAAAGAGGTTTGGTTGTGGGCCTCAGCGTCGTCTGGCCCTTTTGGGAGAACTTTCGGTAGGATAGATTTCAATCCACCACCATCCTTGCCTTTGATTTGATAAACAAGCTTTGACTTTTAATTTGCTTTTGGGTTGTTCCCTTGATATTTCCTCCCTTTGACTTTTTCCTCCATCGCTTGAACCCAGTTTCCTTATTTCTTCCGCAGCGTCTGGACGCACATGGTCACGAAAGTTTGCGAATTGAAATTCACCAAGCTCGCTTGCGTCATCCAGGTCAGCTAGTGTTTGAAATCTTGATGATTGATATCTTCGCCCCATGACCTTGGCAGAGACCAACCCATGCCTTCCTCCTGCTGCGCCATCTCTGTGGTTTTCCTTCCTTGGAAACCGAGATTTCTTCTGTCCTCCCACCAGCATCCATGGACCGAAAGTCTCTTCTACTATCGGTGAAACGTTTTCCGGCAGCATAGCCGGAGATTCCTTACTAGAGACTGACGCTGGTTTCTGTGATTTTGGGAGTTCATTCTCGGCTTCTTTTTTTGAATAGGCATCTTTCTTGTGACCGTACCTCCCACAGGCAAAGCATATCAGATCTAGCCCTTCGTATTCAACATTGAAGATATTTGATGCTAAGATGACTCTTGGGACAAGGCGTTTTTGGAGGTCTAACTCAACACATATTCTTACATATCTTCCTCTCGACACAATGCTTGAAGAGTGATCCCGACAGTTTAGAGTATGTAAATCTACTTTAATGGTCTTTCCTATCATGTCCCCCAATCTGGAAATGAATTTCTGAGAGTAGTAGATTAGAGGGATATTTGGAATTCTAACCCAAGTTGCAATTTTTCCCAGTTGATTGTGAAAGGGATCAAAATATGGGGACCACTTCTAAACCAAAATTACATGATATGCGATTACCCATGGTCCTTCCAAGATAATGTGTTTGTAGTGAGCTTCCCAATTTTCAGGATTTGTGAACCGAACAACATAGTAGTTATTTGGAAGATCCACTAATTCAAACTCATTAAATCTCCACACCCTACCAAGCATTTCTTTTAACTTGAGTAAATAGAAGTGGGCACCTAGCACCGTGATTATTAGAGATTTGTTCCAGGGCTGGCAGGCTTCGTTGAACTCATCTTCCATAATGTCCATTGAAGGATAAACAGACATGAGTTTTTTGGTCTCGTCTGAAGGCTCTGGGATCTTCCACATTTGGTTATGCAAGTTTGCTGTTATTGGATCCTCACTGGAGATGGAAGAACCGTGACTCAAGCCATTGAACTCCAGTCTGTTGAACCCCATCAGTGAGTCTTTGTATGAAGAGATTTTCAAATGGTTTTGCGAATCTGAATGAATCCCCTGTTTTTCACTTTGCACATAAGTTGCAGGGGCTTTTGAAGCCACTAACAAATCGTTCTTTTGACCAACCTCGATCCCAACCATTGCGAGTTCTTTTGATGCAGTTCATGAAATGGGCTTATTCGGTGATCTATCCAGCGTTTTTTGGTAATCCAGCGATTTATCCGGCGGTATCTTCAGAGAAAAAACATCATCCATTGAAAGAATTCCGGTGGCGTGAGTTCCAAGAGAGAGAATTCAGAAGAACTGAACTTTGATATTGTGATTGAATCACAGGGGATTATGTTTGACACGAACCATTAACCAAAAAAACTTGACATAAACTATACTATATCCTTAGGCACAAAGCCTATGAAAGTAAATTTGTAATAAAAAATGAGTGATTAATCAGGTTTTGAAATCTCAGTCCAAAAAAAATATCTGGTTTTTTAATAAAAACTCTTGATCTTGGTTGGAGGGTTAACTCATTATGCTGGTGACATAACACAGTTTCAGATGATGCCAACACCACTAAACTCACTATAGGTTGTTGGAGTCTTATGTTGGCCAACATGTGTAATAAGCATATATTGCTTGTAGAGGAATTGGCTTGGGACCATATACAGTTTTAAATAGTGAGCTTTTGTGTTTCAGTTTCATGTTTGGATACGCAGGCAAAAAAAAAAAGGTTTCATGTTTGGATAACTGTTTAAGGTTTATAAGGTGATGTAGCACAAAAAGGCCCAATACTTCTCAAGATTCGAATATTGGATTGACCAATTTCAAACTTAGTCTCTGTTTGTTTTATTGGGCCATTCAAAACAAGGTGTATCAGAAATCCATGGGACGGTCAAACTTAGATACCACTATGGTGAAATTCATTTGACGAGGATTAAAAGTTAAAACCCAATTATCAAGAAAGTGAAGAATTTGGGCACAAAAACAGTTCGTTGAAATTGGAAAGTTTTGCAATCATCATGATTGGTGCTTGTAAATCCATATCACCTTTGCAATTGATCTTTCATAGAAAATCGTCAATACTGTTTAGATTTAAATGAGTTACCAAATGTTCATGTCTACATTAATGTACTATAAAAAGTAACAATAATTTACAAAAAGCTTTATCTCGTTATTGACTTTGATAGAGATGTTACTCGGTAAATTCAAATTGATTGGTTTAAATGAGAGAATATTACTGCAGTTATTAGTGATTGGAAAGTATTTAATATGGCAAAAGGAAAATTCTATCATATTGCTTTAAGACTAATAATACTATATGGTAATAAATATTGGACTTTGAGAAGAAAAAAAGGGTACAAAGTGACTAATGTTTAGTCATATAGAAAAAGATTCATAAGATACATAATAAACATTGAAAAAAGAATAAAAATGACATCTATTGAAAAAAAAATTGTAGAAAATCATTTAGCCAAAATAATCATATTCTACCTTGAAATTCCAACAATAACGAGCAAGCCACTTGAGAGATTTTATGAGCAAGGCTCCAGATTAAAATCTCATGGATTAAAAATTTTTATCTTGAAATACCATCACTTGTGTATTTGTGTGTGTACACGGTAGATGGACGTAAATGGTAAAGAGAGATCTTGAAACTCTAATTAATTACACCATCCAATGTCATCGTGCTCATAACATTCGAAATGTCCCAATACATCGGTGTTTGAAATTCTCTCTCTATGGGATTGTAAAATAAATAAAGTTATTTTTGTGTACATTTGTATGTTAGTTAAATATAGGACAGAAATATGTAATTACGTGAATGTCCTAACTTGGGACAGTTTCAGCCTATATATATACAAGAGGGCTGTGATATGTTGTATTATTGAACATTCATCAGGTTAATAAAAAGTTGTTGATTTCTCTGTCAAATCTGGGCCTGTTTTAACATGGCATCAGAGCACACGGGTTCACAATGAATTTGGTTAGAGTTAAGACCCGACCCGTACAGGGATTCTCTCAACTCTTTTGTTTCCTTCCTCGTGTCTGAAGCGAACTTAGGGCATGAAAAACACGATCCCACCACAAAGAAAAAGACGAGTTCCTGGCACCATGAAATTCTTGCGCCATCAACGGATTTCATATGGAGCAAATCCGAAACTGATCCTCAGGCCGTGATTCTTGTGCGTCCTCAGGCCGTGATTCTTACTTGTTTAGAGTCGGCGATCAAGATTCTTGGAGATTTCGGGAGCCGATCTGTGCAATTTCTGCGGATTCTTGGTTGATAGATCGAAGTTTTCGAAGCCACAGCACCGAAGGAAGATTCGACCTGTGAAGTTCCTGGTAATCTGAAGTTTTCTGGTATTTGGGATAAATTTCAGTCAATTTGTCTTGTTCATAATTTCGAAGTGAATCTGCGATTTCAAATGAACACTTCAGCATTCAAATTGTGATTCTTGCAATTTTGACGACTTCTTTCTCGTTTTCTGATCTTTTCCATCGAGACTCGTTCAGCGTTGAGAAATTTTCCCTTGCCCTTAACGAAATCTTGAACGAGATTATCAACACCCTCTATACCACAGAAATGGCAGAATCGACTGAAACAAAATCCACCACCGTAGATTTTCAACACCCTCTGTACCTACATCCTACGGACACCCTTGCGGTTACTCTGGTGTCACAAGTTTTGACTGGAAGCCAAAATTATGCAGTCTGGAGCAGATCAATGAAGCTGGCACTTCATGGTAAAAACAAGCTAGGATTTGTTGATGGGACTTGTGTTCGTGAAGACCAAGAACCTTCTCATAGGAGTCAGTGGGATCGGTGCAATTCAGTAGTATTATCCTGGCTAATTAATTCTGTGGATAAAGATATTGCCAGTGGAATGGTATTTTCACAGAATGCACACCTGGTATGGGTAGATTTAAAAGAGAGGTTTGATATAGTAGATGGGGCAAAGATATTTGGCCTTTATCGCTCCATTAGTTCTCTGAGTCAGGGTTCTCTTTCAGTCTCTGCTTATTATACCAAACTGAAGGAACTATGGGATGAACATGCAACCCTGGTTCCCATTCCAAGCTGCCAGTGTCGTTCTTCTCAGGATTACTCCAAAATTATTCGGGAGCAGCGACTGTTTCAGTTTCTAATGGGCCTTAATGAGGGATTTCACCATGTTCGTAGCCAAATCCTTCTCATGAACCCACTTCCATCATCCAATCAGGAGTGTTCAATGATTGTTCAGGAGGAAACCCAAAGAAACATGTCTTACCAAACTCCACTTAATAATTCTGAAGGTAATATCATGACCACTGGAACTAACAGAGGAGGCAGAGGTCGTGGGAGAGGACGTGGGAGAGGACGTTCCCTAGATGTTTGTACCCATTGCAATAGAAGAGGACATAAAAGGGAAACATGCTACCACCTCATTGGATTCCCACCTGGCTTTCCTACACCCAAATTCATCAAGAATCCAGATGACTCCGCTGCTGTAGATGATTCCGCTGCTAAGGGAAATAGTGCAAGTGATAACTCAGCCGCTGTCCAAAGTGCCTCATCCACTTCCATGTTCACTCCCACTCAATACAAGCAAATTCTGGAAATGCTGAAGAAGGACTTGGAACCTTCAGAGGCTGCTGTGAGTATTCAGGCTGCCACTCCAGGTTTGTTTACTCCCTCTAATCATGCATGGATTTTAGATTCGGGTGCTAGTTGCCATATAGTAAGTAGCCTAACAATGTTAGATACAAGCAGACCATACCTTGGTTTACCCAAATGGGTTAGAGTACCTAGTGGGGAAAGGATTCGTATAACTCACATAGGAGAAATTAGAATCAATGAAAATATTTTTCTGAAGAACGTTTTATATGCAAAGGAATTTTGTTACAACCTAATCTCTATTGCTAAACTTGCACTAGATAGCAAACTTGTTGTTTCCTTCTTCCCTCATTTTTGTCTAATGCAGGACATACACAATGGAATGACCAGAGGGACTGGTAGCCTCTCTAGGGGCTTATACTTTCTACAAAAGGAATGTAATACTGAAAATGTAAATGTTTCCAATAAATATGACCCCATAGGTTCTAGGAATAGTTTCCTTTGGCACTGTCGTTTGGGGCATGCTCCTACTGATGTTTTGAAGCATTTGAGTGATATACAATCAGATACATGTACTGATTTTCATGATAAATGTGAAACTTGTATCCAAGCTAAAATGACTCGCTTACCATTTCATACTAGTTTTTCCACATCGGATTGTTGTTTCCAATTATTGCATGCTGATGTGTGGGGACCTTATAAAACCCCCACACATCAAGGGCATAGATATTTCTTAACACTAGTCGATGATTTCTCAAAAGGAACCTGGATTTTCTTGCTGCATCATAAGTCTGAAACTGTGAGACATTTGAAAACGTTTATTTCATATGCTGAAAATCACTTTACTACTAAGATTAAGACCCTCAGAACTGATAATGGAACTGAGTTCATTAATCGGGAACTTGGGGAATTTTTAGAAAGTAAGGGAATCATCCATCAAAGATCTTGTGCTTTTACACCCCAACAAAATGGTGTAGTGGAACGTAAGCATAGACACCTTTTGAATGTTGCTAGGAGCCTTATGATTTACTCTCATATGCCTATTAAATTCTGGGGTGAGGGAATAAGAGCTGCAGCCTATCTCATTAATAGAACACCTTCTAAAGGACTGCATAATCTCACCCCTTATGAACTTCTGCATCATAAACAGCCTGATTTGCATCATTTAAGAGTTTTTGGATGTCTTGTATTTGCTGCCAACTTGACTAACACAGATAAATTTCAACCAAGGGCTGACCCATGTGTGTTTTTAGGATATCCAACTACACAAAAGGGATATATCTTATATAAAATCAGAACTAGATCCCTTATTATCACTAGGCATGCAACATTTATTGAGGATAAATTCCCTTTTCGTGATCTGGAAGCAAATCATCAAGGGGGAGTGTTTAATAAAAATAATAGTCATATGGATCCATTTATTCATGATTTTGATATTCAGCATTCTAGACAGCATTCTGGAATGAGACATAATGATGTTGAACAACATGTATATGAAGATAATCGACCATTAAATGAATCTGAACATGAGCATCATAATCAACCATTAAGTGGATATAAATCTGAACATCATAGTGACCCATTGAATGCGTCTGAACCTGAACATATTACAGATTCTGGTCAGATATTATCCCCTGCACAACCTACTAGGTCTATTAGAAATAGACAACCACCTAGATGGACTAAAGACTATAGATGTGAATATTTACCTACAAATATTGAACAGCATGCTTCTGATGATTTACAAAACCATGTTGCTTTACTTCATTCTGTTGGGTATGATGATTTGTCTTCCCCTTACAAAGCATACTTATCAGCAATTGATAAAGAAGTTGAGCCTAATACCTATGAACAGGCCTCCAAAGACCCTAGATGGGTCAAAGCAATGCATAGTGAAATTAAGGCCTTGGAGGCTAATAATACATGGAAAATAGTTAAGCTTCCAAAAGGTAAGAAGCCAATTGGTTGTAAATGGGTGTTTAAAACTAAGTATAAATCTGATGGTACATTGGATAAATTCAAAGCTAGATTGGTAGCAAAAGGATACAATCAAAAGGAAGGTATTGATTTTTACGAAACCTTTTCTCCGGTTGTAAAAATTGTAACTATTAGAACTATTTTGAAGTTAGCTACTGTCTATAATTGGTCTTTACACCAAATGGATGTAGAAAATGCATTCTTGCAGGGAGATTTGCATGAGGAGGTCTATATGACTATACCTCAAGGTTTTGAGGTTAAAGGAGACCACTACAAGGTATGTAAGCTTGAAAAATCATTGTATGGTTTGAAGCAAGCTTCAAGACAATGGAATGAGAAACTAACTCAGTCCTTAATCAAAGGAGGTTTTAAGCAAAGTAAACATGATTATGCTCTTTTCCAAAAACAAACTAATAATTCTATAGTGTTGGTGCTTGCTTATGTTGATGACTTGATGATTACTGGTAATAGTGTAGAGGCAATAAACAATGTAAAGAAGTTTCTTCATAATGAATTTAGAATAAAAGACCTTGGAACACTAAAGTATTTTCTTGGCTTAGAAATTTTGAGATCCAAGTATGGGATTCTTCTTAATCAAAGAAAATATGCAAGTGAATTGATTGATGAGATAGATTTAGAAGAAGATGAAATTGCAGCCACACCTATGGAACAAAACCTAAAGCTCTCAGCTGCAGAAACGAAGACAGATCACTACATACAGCATCCTGGAATCTACCGAAGGCTGGTTGGTAAGTTACTCTACTTAACTTTAACCAGACCTGACATTTCATTTACTGTGCAGGTGCTGTCCCAGTTCATGCAAGAGCCTAAGGAGTCTCATATGAAGGCTGCATTGAGATTGGTAAGGTATCTCAAAGATAGTCCAAGCCGAGGAATATACATTTCAGTAGAAACTCCCCTAAATGTTGAATGTTTTTGTGATTCGGATCATGGAGCTTGTCCTGATTCGAGAAAATCTGTCACTGGCTTCTTGGTGAGGCTGGGAGGATCATTAATTTGCTGGAAATCTAAGAAACAAACTGTTGCTTCCATATCATCTGCTGAGGCAGAGTATAGAGCACTAAGAATGGCGGTAGCTGAGTTGACTTGGATTGTAGGACTATTAAAAGAGTTGCATATTCAGCATGTAGAACCTGTAAGAGTACATTGTGACAGTAGGTCAGCTATTCACATTGCAACAAACCCTGTTTTTCATGAGCGAACCAAACACATCGAGATAGACTGTCATTTTGTGAGGGAGAAGTTGATGGAAGGCATGATAGAGTTCAAGCATGTTCGTTCAGAAGAGCAACTTGGAGACATTTTAACAAAAGCACTTGGAAGATCGCAACATGATTACATATTGGGCAAGATGGGTACTTGTGAGTATAAAGTCCCCAACTTGAGGGGGAGTGTAAAATAAATAAAGTTATTTTTGTGTACATTTGTATGTTAGTTAAATATAGGACAGAAATATGTAATTACGTGAATGTCCTAACTTGGGACAGTTTCAGCCTATATATATACAAGAGGGCTGTGATATGTTGTATTATTGAACATTCATCAGGTTAATAAAAAGTTGTTGATTTCTCTGTCAAATCTGGGCCTGTTTTAACAGGGATTGCACCAAGTAGGACCGGTAATTCGGGCCGGGCTGGCGGGCTGTTTTTTTGAAACGGGTTCGGGCCGCCTTTTGGCGACCCGATTAAAAATTGATGCGGGCCAGCCTTAATTTTTTTTTCATTTTTTTTTTATTTTTTTCCTCAAATATCCTTAGTCCCTTATCTCATTTTTCTTTGATGATGTGTTTAATTAATTCCTCATACTTTTTATTTGACACTTATTTTCATATTATATTTATTTATTATACTATTATTAAATTAAAAAGAGATGTATATATATAGTTTTGTGATGTAAATAGATTAAAAAAAAGGAAAGTAAGAATGAAATTGATTTCTTAACACAAATGTATAAAAAAAAAGAAGTGGGATATGAGCGGGTGAAAGAGAAAATATTAAAAATTTAAAAAAAAAAAAAAAAAATTGGCGGGCTGGCAAAAGCCAGCCCGCGAAGGGGGCGGGCTGATGCTTCAGCCCGCAACCCGCGCGGGCTGGCCCGCAACCCGCGGGCCAACCCGTTTTCCCACTTCTAGCACCAAGCAAGATGGCTATTAAATTAATAATGTCGTGGCAAAATATGAAACCCAATGCTCATAGATATATAGTATGTATTCATACATCTATACATACACAGAGCACGTTCCTTTTCCCCATGGATCAACAAAACCGAGTTCCTGAATTTCCTAGTTGCACATAAAAATCCAATCCTGCTCCCCTAGCTACCAACACTATGCGTCGTTTTTCTCCAAGTTTGAGAAAATTCATGACTGTATCTGTATGGCAGACAATCTGTCTAAAAACTGCATGAAATTTTCATCAAGTGTCCAACATGCTAATTCTCACGTATTTGGGGCTAACCCCAAAATGCCTCCCACTTCTTGTTAAGATCTTGTGCCCCCTTAAAAAACTCTCACAGTCCTCTGTTTTCCCCTCACAGTTCAACCACACAAAAGCTGCAAAAACAGGATCACCTTACAAAATGTTTTAAAAATACAAGAATTAAGGCGTAATTTTATCACATAAGTCATCACTTGGGAGTGCTAGGTGTCTGAAAGTTTTTTGAAAAGTGATTTTGACCTAGAAGTAACCAAAATGTAGCAATTTGCTCTTTTTTTAACACTTCCAAAATAAAATTACTCCTCAAAAAACTTTTGGATACCCACCACTCCTGAGTAGCTATTTTCAGGACAAAATTACACCTTAACCCAGAGAACAAAAACAAAAGAACAACAACGTCTTGGATTTTGAAGTTGTTCACAATTTTTGTGGACTTGGTCATTTACCTGGTTGAGGTTCAAGGATTTGAGTGAAGAATGTGCAGAAGGCAGGGGAAAAGCTTGGCAAACTGAACATTCCACTGCGTTCAACTGTTGCTCTGAGCTGCTTCCACCTCTGAGACATGAGGTTGTAGCTGAACTGGAAGAATGACTCTTCCTCTTGGGACCTTCTTTCTTGCTCACAGCTATCTGACACCGCCCTTAAAACCTTGGCAGCTCTCAGCTGTGAGTCCTTTGACACACCTATTGTAATCAGCCCTATAAATTTAGTCATTTTCTTCGCTACCTCTTGGTCTTTCACAAGTGCCCACCTACAACACCAGCAGGTGAAATTTTTTTCAAGGGAATAGAGTCTGGAACACAAAAACCACTAACTATCTTGGTCCCAGACAGATACGTGAAGCTTCATTCTGGTTGCCAACGTATATCAATTCAGCCCCTCAATTACTAACATGCTGCAATGTTGCTTTTCCATTTTTTCTTCCTTCAAAATTTAACGATAATATAAAATCCAATTGACTAATCTGGAGAGATTAAGAAAACTAAATAAATTACTTAATTATAACATATAATATTACATGATTCTTCTGAAATACTCATGTGCATCATTAGATTATACTAGTATTTCAATTTCCTTAATCACCCTAAATTAGTCAACTGTGTCTTATATTAAAGATCGGATATAGTATTCTCGGAGGTAGTATTATACAATCCCATGTGTTGAACCAAGGATCTCCCCAATGCCAAGTCACACCGCTCCAGTGAGCCAATTGTTAGGTCGGACATTAAATTTTGGATGAGGACAAAAGGATAAAAAAGGCAACGTTGCAAGCATTGGTATCTGAGAGATTCATAAATTCTAAGAAATTGTCGGTAGGGGGCTAACTTGAAAACTGAACCACTATCTATAACTGTCAAGGACCAAAGATGGAGTTTTTCTCTGTAATTTATGAAATGAAATTACCCTATTCGCATTCCTGCATGGCCAGTGCTTTTAGAGACGGTGAAAAGAGTGAGCTCATGATCTGCAGGGGAAGAGATAGGAGTATATTGAGGCCAATAATAGGCAAGGTCATGAACCAATAGTCCTTGAGTTCGGTTCACCACAGAGCGCCTCACATATCCATCAGGGTTGTTTGGGGAAGTAACAAGCTCGATGTAAGGTCCTTCTTTCTCAAAACTATCTGCATCGCCAGCCCATTTGTACAGCCCTGATTTCTGGTAATCAGTCATTGATGGGTATGACTGCAAGTTAAATTCCTTCATCAATTCAGTCCTAAACCACCATTAATATCAGTTAAAAATGTCTATACCCTGCAACAAAGCCTATGTTATTTATAGATAAAAAATGAGTTAATATTATCTTTAGTCCTTCAAGTTTGTCTTTATTTTTATTTGGTCCTTCAAGTTTCAAATAATTGGTTTTAGTTTTTGTAGGGCCAAAATAGTTTAGGTTTTTATTGAGTTACAAGAACCAATATTTTAAATGAAATAAAATTTTAGGGACCAAAACCAAAATGAGGGAAAACTTGAAGGACAAATAATTATATGTTACCCTAAAAAATTGAGTACTTATTGGTGACTAATTTCTTTCCAATCTTGAATAGTATGAAGAATCTGCAGTGTTGCGAGTTGCGAGTTGCAACCCATCATCATAACTAAAACTTAGGGCCCGTTTGGTACGCAGAATTGATTTTGATGGAAATGGAAATGGATATGGATATGGATATGGATATGGAAATGGAAATGGATATGGATATGGAAATGAGGTTTAAAAATGTGTTTGGTATGTCATGGAAATGAGATATAATTTTTGTATGAAAATACCAAAATACCCCCTTAAATTAAAAAATAAAAGAATCTTGCACAAAATCCTATCACCACGAAAAAATGAAAGCATGGAGTTTTGGCAAAAATAATTTTTCTAGGTGGAATTGACAAATCCTAGTTTTTGGCATGGAAATCATTTCCATCAATCTTGATGGAATTAGCCTCCACATGGAAATGATTTCCATGTTCCTAGATTTGTACCAAACATGACAAAAGCATGGAATTGGCCTCCAATTCCATTTCCATGAGGCCAATTCCAGTATACCAAACAGGCCCTTAAGAGCAGCTCAAAATCATTTGCTTTAAATTCTCACAAGGTACATGTATTGTTGCTTGGTTTGTCAATAATATCGGTAGTAGTTGTAGTCTTTTATTCCTTTTTACTTTTTTCTCTAAGAGTGAAACAAAAGACCCACTTTTTAAGTAAAAGTACACAAATTTTTCCCAAAAGGCGTAGGGGAAGGTAAAAAATTCTTTTGTTTGCTAAGCTCATGTAAAATGGTCATCATAAGCAACCATATGAGTAGGTGTAGAGGTAGGGGTGGAAACAGGTCAGGTAGCCTAGCCTGTTTCCGGCCTTATCAGGCTTGGCCTGTCAGAATAAAAGGCCAGGCCCAGGCCTGTTTCAAAGCCTGTTTAGAAAAACAGGCCAAGCCTAGGCCTCTTAATAAGTCTTTTAGGCTTAACAGGCCGGCCTGTTATTATATTAAAAAAAAAGTGGGCAACCCAAAAAACCAAACTTCACTGCGTCTCTTTGGTCCTCAGTTAGGCCTAATCTCATCAAATTCCCTAACCCTAACTCTCACTTTCTCCACAGCCGATGCACTCACTCTCAATCGCTCTATCTCCATCCACTCTCACCCACTCACACTTCTGTCTTCGTCTTCATCTAGTTGCTCGAGTCTTGATTCTCTGCACTTCATCTACGCTGAATCGCCGATGTGCCCTCGATTCTTGCACGGCAGTGACGGCACAACTCTCCTCTTCCAGCAAAGTGACGGCTCGCCTGGCAGTTCCTCTTCTTCATTCGGTAGATCTGTGATTTGCTTCTGGTTTTTTAGTGAAACCGTTCGTCGTCCACAGCTTGCTCGTGACCGTCGTCCTGTCTCCGTCCACTGTTGTCACTCTGTCTCCGTCCACCATCGTCACTCCGTCTCCGTCCACAACTGTCACTCTGTCTCCATCGTCACTCTGTCTCAGTAGTGAAGCCTTCCTGTCTCTCTTGACTGTCGGCCCTCCTCTCTCCATCAGTTGGTAAGCACGAATTTCTGTTTTTCTTAATTATTGACATTGTATTATAAGTATGCTAGTCTTGATTTGCGAAGACATAGTATGTGAAGACATTATTTGAAGTACTGAAGTGTTCTGCTGCCAATAAATACCATTTGCTAGTCTTGATTTGTGAAGACATATTATGTGAAGTGGTATGAATTTTTTCTTTCTATTCTAGGATTGCAGTAGCAATTCTGAATGTTATGAATGTTGGTTCATATATGAATTTACTTTCATACCATATCAAACTTTGGTTCATATATGTTTTCGGCCTGTTAAGGAGGCCTGGTTTAGGCCTGAGGCCTATTGGCCTGTTTGCGGTGTGGCCTGTAGGCTTGTTGGTTTGCTTAAAAAATTTTAAAAATTTAGGCCTCTTTAATAGACTTCAGGCCAGGCCAGGCTTGGCTTAGGCCTAAAAATTGGCCTTTAACAGGTTATAGGCCAGGCTCAAGCCAGTTTGTGCCTTAACAGGCCAGGCCTGTTAAGGCCAGAGCCTGACCTGTTTCCACCCCTATGCAGAGGTATGCAAGTGTGCATTATGTGGCAGATAGATAGAGACATTTAATGGAGACAGACAACCAAAAAGTTAAGGATGCACAAGGACGAAGGAAAATTTATCACCGGATGCAGATTACATAAGATATGATAGCAAGTTAGGAACAAGTCGCATTCCACAATTAGTATTTGCCTCACTCACAACAGGCCTATTCTTTTCTCTTTCCTTTTCATTAAAAAAAAAAAAATCTCCAAGTCTCATAGTGGGGAATAAATTTAAAGCTATCACCATGATAAACAATTACTTTTCCATATTCCACAAGAATATATATATACTTATTGTTAATCGCCATCATCGCTTTGCTTAGATTCTCTAATCAGCCCCAAAATAAGCTACTCCCTCCTGTCCTTGATGTAGGACGTAATTGAAGTGTTGGTCTTGGTATTAAATGTAAGACTTGTTTCTTATATTTTTTATTCTTTTCCTACTTTACCCTTATTGATACCCCTCAATAATAATCAAGGAGAAAAGGGAATGAGGAAATTAAAGAAGATGATTAGGATATTTTAGAAAAAACATGTCACACTAATTGAATTACTTTTCCATATTCCACAAGAAGATACATATGCTTATAGTTAATCGCCATCATCACTTTGCTTAAATTCTCTACTCAGCCCCAAAATAATCTGATCCCTCCTGTTCTTAATGTGGAAGCTAAATGAGGGGTTGGTCTTAATACTAAATGTAATATCTATTTCTCATATTTTTTATTTTTTCCCTAAATTATCTTTGTTGTTACTCTCTCAACAATAATCAATTAGGAGAGGGAATAAGGGGATTAAGGAAGATGATTAGGGTGTTTTAGAAAAAAAACATGTCTTACTAACTAACTTAACTACCTTGTTTAAACTAATTAAATTAGTTAAATAAGTCTTACATTTAGAATTAAAATTAGAGTATAAACCATTTCATTACCCATGCATGTGCATCTCAAAGAAGTTGAACCTAGGGAGCAGTTAATAGGTCACATGGTATCGATATGAGTTTATCATGAAACCAGAGTCAACTTTTGAAGATCTAACTCACTCACTGAGTAATATGGTGCGGCGGGAACAACGCTGATTTTTTCAGCAGCGTCAGGAGGAGAGAGAGCATAAAGAGCAGCCAGAAAGAGCTGAGAAGAACCTGTGCCAACCACAATATGGCGACCATCTGTGACGGCATTGCCCACCACATTGTGCAGGCTCACCACCTCCTTCGCCAACTCTGGCTCCAGAAACCAACAAATGTTAGACGCATCAGAAAAATAACTCATAGATTGCCAACCTGGGATTGTAATCGTGGTCTTGTCACCCATTTGTCGCCAAAATGTTTCATACACTGTCGGATCTCCGCTGCACAAAACCAGCTCACCATAGTTAGCATCTTCAAGTAAATAATCTTAAGTAAATTCATTAAACAACGTAGAACATGAAACAACAATATTCTCAAGGTTATAAAATTGAATGATTGACATGGATTCACACGAGTCTACCCGGTTTTGGATTTTTATCGAGCATGTAATGTGCATTATGACTAATTAAAAAACTTAAAAAGACTAAAGTATACGTTTGGTTCTCGGAATTTCAGTTTACATTAAGCTAAAAGTGTTATTCACAAGCCATGATTAGTGTAATTCTTTCTTCATGTTCTATATATATAATATATAGCATACAATAAAAAGTGTCTCTAGTTATTAAACAAAATGTCTCATAAACTGTCCGATGACCGCTGCACAAACCAGCTCACCAAGTCAATAATCTTAAGTAAAATCATTAAACTCAAAATTATAAATTTGAATTGAGTTGAATGATTGACATGGATTCATATGAGTCCACCCGGCTTGGGATTTTTGTCCAGCATGTAATAGGCATTATGCAATGACTCTGCACAGAGAAGCAGGCACAGTAATGAGCTGAAATGAGGTCGTCCTATCTCTCCTGTAGCTCAGCACAATCTTTGCCTGAAAAGGCTGTGATCTCTACTCTCTATTAGAAAATTTTGAAATAAAATCAGAGTAGGAGGCAACAAGCATGAAAGAATAGTGGGGCAGGGGATTTATACTGTGAGAGATTTGTCAAAGTGTTATTATTAAAAGGACACAGTATGGGCAAGGTCATGGGAATAATAAAGAAGAGGAGGAACCCAAAAGAAAAAAAAACAAAAAAAAGCAGATCTCACTGTAAATCTGTATAATCGAAGCAAATGATAAGACAGAGATATGATATCAACGGCTGAGGATGCAGGGGTAAAGCATGATGAGGTTTGGGACCCACAAAGGGGCAAATCCAGGCGACCCATACGAGAAGTTATAAAAACGGAGAGGGTGGGAGAGAGGAATTGCACAAAAGGACACATAGAAAGCTACAATTGAGAGAAAATCACAATTGGGATGCAGACGACAACCCACAGGCGCTCTTGAGAAACTGGTCTGTTAGGTCTCATAACAATGGCCGAAAAAGGACGTGTTCATGCACATGGCCCCCACCAAACTCCTCTGCAATACCTTCTTCAATGGTCAAAATATTGAAAAAGTGATCCTACGAATAAATACTTCCTCCGTACCTATTTAATATAAGTGGGTCCATAGGAAACATCTAAATCATAGTTTTAGAAATTATTTTTCGTAAATTGAGATAAAACTTCCCTCACATATTTACCTCGTAAATCGTAAAAATTATTCTCAAAAGCTAATTCAAATACACACTAAAAAATATGGGAGGTTTTCTTAATTTTAAATATAATATCTATTTTTATTTTTATCAATTTTTTTAAAATTTACTGCCTTCAACAATCATTAAGGCAATAATGAAAGATATGATAAGAAATGAATGAATTAAAAAGGATGACTAGAGTATTTTAAAACATACATATCATATTAACTAACTTAACTAACATCCTTAATACTCAAAATCCAAAATATCGAAATGAGAACAATCACCGCCCCATGGTAGTGCTTTTGCTTGGTGCTACGGCGTTGGGGTCTAGCCAGCACAACCCAGGCACTTGTGTGTAGTGGTGGTGAGTGATAGCCCATTAATTCCCAGCCAATTTTTCTCCAACACTATGACTCGGGAAGAGACAAAGGACATGCTGATGCGTTTTTTTTTTAAAAGTTTTTTATTTGGGGTCAAAATTTCATAATTACCAAGTTAAAAAAAAATTAACCCTTAGTGTGTGTTTTTATACCCTCAAAACCGTGATTTTAAAGGTATTTTTTGTAAATCGAGATAAAACTTCTCTTACATATTTACTTCATAAATTGTACAAACTATTCTCCAAAAGCTATTCAGAACACGCGCACGCTTAGGGATCCGGCTACGGTCCTCTTCCTTCCCATCCACTTACGGTCCTCTTTTCAATCTGGACCGTTGGATTAAGATATCAACAGTCCAGATTTAATATATTATAAAAATATAATAATAATAATAATAATAATATTTTTATATTAAAAAAAAAATCTAAACCATTGAGATCTTAATCCAACGGTCCATATAGATAAAAAGATCATAAGTGAATGAGAAGGAAGAGGATCGTAGCCGGATCCCACGCGTAGAGAGATATGTCGAAATTAAAGCCGTGACTTGTCCTTGACTTCCCCGAGAACTAGAGCAGGAAGAAGCAGAGCACGACACAGTACTCTGAAGATGCAAGCGATAATATAAAATAGCCATCCACCTAGGCCAGAAGCTAGCACAGACCCGGAAATTGACCCTGAACCTGTTACTGACGATGATTAATAATAACAACAGTAATAAGATATATAAAAATGATGATTTAATCATGAAAAAGAACCGGAGATTTCTTTTTTTGGTTGGATCACCGACAGATTAGCAGAGTACCCTTTTTGAAACGAAATGAAACAAGTTCTGGAATCAAGGAAACCAATACACACACATGGTAGAATGGATCTTTGTTGTACTTACTGATCGAGGTTGATCACTCTTTCGTTGTCTTGTGGATGCTTAGGACAAGAAGAATTAGCCAAATTGGAAGACGAAGAGGATGATATGGTTAAACTTGCTTCGTGACAGACATGCCCATCGACCTGTTTCTTGAAGCAAGAAAATCCTCTGTAGCTTTCTTTGCTCTCAAACACCATTCTCAGAATCAAACTCACGTTCAAAGCCAGCCTTCTGAAGGAGAGGAACTGTACAAAACTACTGAAGATCCATCAAAGAACTTTCCAAGCTTCACTTTCTCTAAAAAGCTACAAAAACGTTTGTATAGAGCATGGAACAAGGCGGTCATTATTAAGCTCCTAGGAAGAAGCATCGGCTATAAAGCGCTAGAGTCTAGATTGCAACTTATGTGGGCAAGACGGGGGATCATCAATCTTATCAATGTTGGCCATGGTTATTACGTTGTGAAACTCTCCAATAAGGAGGACTATTTTAATGCACTTAATGGTGGACCCTGGATGATTTATGATCATTATCTCACTGTGAAACCTTGGGAGGCAAATTTCAGACCACATAAAGCATCCATAGATAAAGTTGCTGTGTGGGTCAGAGTGCTAAAAATTCCTTTGGAATACTGTACTTAGATAAATCAGGAATTCTCATTTATGTTAATGTACAAGTGCATATTTATATACAAATGATTCAATATGAAACCGTTGAAATATTTTCTAATCCTATATGTTTTTATCACATTCTTCTTTGGCGGTGGACGATATTCTTGACGGAGAAGAGATATTGTTGTTGACATCTAACACTCCCCCTCAAGTTGGAGCATATATATTTATCATGCCCAACTTGTTACAAAGATATTCAACCCGTGTCCCATTTAAGGCTTTTGTCAGAAGATCTGCCAGTTGGTCGTCGGACCGTATGTGCCCTGTAGATACAATATTTTCTTTGATCTTGTCACGAATAAAGTGGCAATCAATTTCAATATGTTTAGTACGTTCATGGAACACCGAGTTCGATGCTATATGAAGTGCTGCTTTATTATCACACCATAGTTTTACAGGTAATATTGTGATGATGCCAATTTCCTTCAAAAGCTGAAGTACCTACACAATTTCTTGTACTGACTGTAACATAGCTCTGTATTCCGCTTCTGCACTTGATTTTGACACAACCCCTTACTTCTTACTTCCTCAAGATATCAAATTTTCACCAATAAACACACAGTAACCCGTAGTGGATCTTCTTGTGGCCTTTGATCCTGCATGATCCGCATCACAAGAGCACTCAACTTTAGTGTGCCCATAATCTGTATAAAGAATACCAAGACCTGAAGAGCCTTTCAAATAATGCAAGATGTATTCTAAAGCTTCCCATTATGCCACTGTTGGTGATGCCATGAATTGGCTGAGCCTACTGACTAAGAAGATTATATCAGGACGAGTTACTGTTAGATAATTCAGCTTCCCAATGAGTCTTCTATATCTCTCAGGAAATGGAAACGGCTTTAATTTCTCTGGATCAATCCTCTTCTTCAAATCATCAGGAAGCGCATCAAACATACTAGCATCAAGATCCAGAAAGGGATTTGAAATCATGGGGATGCTGCTTGGTGCAGCTTCAAGTTTTCCAGTTTCCTTTAAGAGATCGAGAACATACTTTCTCTGAGTCGAAAGAATACCTTTCTTGCTTCTCAAAACCTCAATACCAAGGAAGTACTTTAATGATCCCAAATCTTTTGTCTGGAAGTGAGAGTTCAGGAAGATTTTAAGTTCTGAGATTCCAGAATAGTTACTTCTTGTAATCACAATATCATCAACATATGCTACTAAAAGAATCATGCCTGCATCAGATTGTTGGTAGAACATAGAGTGATCACACTTGCTCTGACGTAACCCAAACTTCTTGACCACATCACATAATTTATCAAACCAAGCTTGAGGACTTTACTTTAGACCATATAGTGACTTCCGAAGGTAACATACTTTCCTATTCTCCCCCTGAGCAATAAACCCAGGTGGTTGCTCAATATAAACTTCTTCAAGAAGGTCGCCATTCAAAAACACATTCTTAACATCTAATTGATGTAAATCCCAATGATATGTGGCCGTTAAAGAAACAAGAAGACGAACTAAAGTGAGTTTCGCCACAGGAGAGAAAGTCTCGGAATAATCAAGACCATATGTTTGGGTATATCCTTTAGCAACAAGGCGAGCTTTTAGGTGTTCCAAGGAACCATCAGCCTTAGTCTTAACAACAAAGACCCATTTACATCCAATGGCTTTCTTGCCAGGAGGGAGATCAACAAGAGTCTAGGTACCAGCTATTTCTAGTGCCAAGAGTTCTTCTTCCATTGTGGCACGCCAACCAGGGTGAGCTAGGGCTTGGTGAAGGGTAGTAGGTGTAAAGATGGATTCAAGAATGGCCACAAGAGAAGATGAAACAGGAGACAAAGACCGATAGGACACAAAAGATGAGATAGGATAGGTATAGTCAGCATAGCGTTTGGGAGGACAATGAGGACGGGTACCTTGTGTCCACTGATGTTATGTTTTATGAGTCCTCTTCTTTCTTCAAGACTTTTCCCGTCTCTGAGTCTTCCTCTGTCATGGATAATTCGGATGATCTCTTAGTATATCCTATCTCTGTCTCACCAGTACAGGCTACTGTTCCGGATCCTGTCTCTGTCTCACCAATACAGGTACCTTGTGTCCACTGATGTTGATGTTGACAATGATTATACCATGTACTTAGATAAATCAGGAATTCTCATTTATGTTAATGTACAAGTGCATATTTATATATAAGTGATTCAATATGAAACCGTTGAAACATTTTCTAATCCTATACGTTTTTATCACATTCTTCTTTGGCGGTGGACGATATTCTTGACGGAGAAGAGATATTGTCGTTGACATCTAACAAATACTATGATAAGGAGGCATTAATGATTATTGGTGATAGAATTGGGAAAACCATTAAGATTGATATGAATACATCATGCCAACTGAGAGGGCATTTCACAAGAATTTGTGTGTTAGTGGAGTTAGGAAAGCAGCTTATGTCAGGATTCTCTCTTGATGGTGAAGATTATTATGTAGAGTATGAAGGGTTGCATTTATTATGCACTAATCGTGGAGTGTATGGTCACCGACAGGAAGCTTGCCCAATGAAAAAGGCTTCGGATGTGGCAAATCAATCTGTTGTGAATGACTCTGCCAATATGCAAGAGAAACAGGGGAATGAGACATGTAATACTGATGGAGTATGGAAGGTGGTGCAGAAGACTAGAAGGCAACGGAAGGTGAAGGAAGCAAAGGAAGGAACTGTTAGCCAACTGAAAAACAATTCCAGGTTCAGTGTGCTTGCAGCGGAAGAAGAGATTAACGAGGAAGATAATGAGGATCATCAGAAAATTATGGATAATGTACAGGGAAAGGAGGTGGTGGCCTCAAGAAATGATCAACAGAGTACGAAGAGGGCAGATCAGATAAGGCCAAAAAGGGTAGCAGCAAAACGAGGTATGGTAATAATGATATTGAGGGCACCATGCGCGCACTAAGGGAACAAAATGACATCGTGCAAAAACAGAGCAGAGGAAAAAACCTGAAAAAAGGACAGTGACATGACGGGTGTGGCTAATGGCAATGAGGAAACAATATTGAGCATCAGCATGGGAGAGCAAAATGTTTGCCAGAAAGAAGAGAATAGACAGGAGGATGCCTTGAATATAGGCGGGGAACTCATGGGAGAGCAGCACGCACAAAGGGATGATGTTGATACAAATGCCCAAATGACTATCGATCCAGGTAAAGACGGGTAAATGGTGAGCTTTTGTTGTTTCAGTTTCATATGTGGATAACTGTTTAAGGTTTATAACGTGATGTAGCACAAAAAGCCCCAATATTTCTCTAGATTCGAATATTGGATTGACCAATTTCAAACTTAGTCTCTGTTTGTTTTATTGGGCCATTCAAAACAAGGTGTGTTTGAAATCCATGGGATGGTCAAATTTAGATACCGACTAAGCATTTGAAACATCACAAATCCACTGTGGTGAAATTCATTTGACGAGGATTAAAAGCTAAAACCCAATTATCAAGAAAGTGAAGAATTTGGGCACAAAAACAGTTTGTTGGAATTGGAAAGTTTTGCAATCATCATGATTGGTGCTTGTAAATCCATATCACCTTTGCAATTGATCTTTCATAGAAAATCGTCAATACTGTTTAGATTTAAATGAGTTACCAAATGTTCATGTCTACATTAATGTACTATAAAAAGTAGCAATAATTTACAAAAAGCTTTATCTCGTTATTGACTTTGATAGAGATGTTACTCAGTAAATTCAAATTGAGTGGTTTAAATGAGAGAAGATTACTATAGTTATTAGTGATTGGAAAGTATTTAATATGGCAAAAGGAAAGTTCTATCATATTGCTTGAAGACTAATAATACTATATGATAATAAATATTGGACTTTGAAAGAAAAAAAAGAGTATAAAGTAAGGGTAGTTGAAATAGGGATGTTGTGACTAACGTTTAGTCATACAAAAAAATATTCATAAGATACATAATAAACATTGAAAAAAGAATTAAAATGACATCTATTGAAAAAAAGATTGTAGAAAATCATTTAGCCGAAATAATCATATTCTACCTTAAAATTCCAACAATAATGAGCAAGCCACTTCAGAGATTTTATGAGCAAGGCTCCAGATTCAATTTCTTTTCCCTTTAGAAAAACACATTCTTCTATATAAAATCTCATGGATTAAAAATTTTTATCTTGAAATACCATCACTTGTGTGTTTGTGTGTGTACACGGTAGATGGACATAAATGGTAAAGAGAGATCTTGTGGTTCAGAAACCATACACACAATTTTCTTAATCAATTCTGAATGCCTTACAAAGCCCTCCTATTTATACTAATTAGGAAGGGAATATAATCATGAAATTAAGCATAATGATGAGGATAAAGCAAAAGAAATAAAGAAAAGCACATCCACCTAACACTCTACTACACCTACTTGTCTGTTACTTTGTTACTGTTTCATCCTCCCGGGGTTGGATAGGACTCGTCCTCGAGTTGGAATCGACATCGTCATCAATATACGGAGATAGATCTGCAACATTGAAAGTGGTTGAAACACCGTAGGCACCTGGCAATTCCACTTTGTAAGCATTGTTAATTTTCTGCATAATCTTGAATGGACCATCAGCTCAAGGAGACAACTTAGCGTTTGGCTGTTTAGGAAAACGTTCTTTCCTCAAATGTATCCAAACCAGATCTCCTACATTAAAAATTTGCTGCTTCCGATGCTTGTCCCTGTGTGCTTTGATTTTCAAATTTTGCTTCTGGATCCTATCTCGGACTTGCTTATGTAGTTTCTTGATTTCTTCAGCCCTTTGGTCTGCATCTGCACTGTAATACTGTTTGCTAGCTGAAGGAATCAGGTCGAATGGATTGAGAGGTCGAGTGCCATAAACAACTTCAAAAGGACACTTTACAATGGCTTGGTTGATTGAATTGTTATAAGCAAATTCAACTTGAGTAAGGATAAGATCCCACTGCTTCAAATTCTTTCCAATAAAGCTTCGCAGAAGATTGCCAAGAATCTTGTTTATAGCTTCTGTCTGTCCGTTCGGTTGAGGGTGACTAGCATTGCTAAATTGAAGTTTAGTACTCATTTTTTTCCAGAGAGTTCTCCAAAATGGCTAAGAAACTTAACATCATGATCAGACGTGATAGTCTTGGGTATGCCATGGAGACGAATAGAGCTGGGAATCAGGGCCAGCCCTTGACGGGCCAGGGCCTAACAGGGCTGGCCCTAAAGGGCTCGGGGTCAGGAAAATTGCAGTTTTTCAAGGCCCGGCCCGAGAGCATCAGGGCCAGGGCCAGCCCGCAGGGCCGAGAAATCCTTTTCACAATATTTAAGTATTTTTCCTACATATTTTCCCCATAGAGATATAATTAGTAAATAACAACGATTAAAGTTCTAATTTAATATATAAATATTGTCAATATTAAGGTTTAAATAACACGTCTCTTGCAACAAACAAACACAGTTACTAATGCATAATCAAAGGTAAAATCATGTCCATAAATAACTCACACAAAGGCTAAAAGTATAAGAAGGCAAGAAGCTAAATACTCTAACCTCTAAACAACATGAGTATGACGACTATCATTTTCATCTTCTTAGCCACTATCATCAATTTCAAGGACATTTGATTGTGTTTCACTTTGAACAGTAGGTTCAAGTAGTCAAATAATCACAACTTCCATCAAAAATCATACTCTATCAGGCAGAATAGTAAATAATATGATTTTAGTCTAAATAGGCAGAACAATATACTCAAAAATCACAATATGATTCAATTAGACAAAACAATATATTCAAAAATCATACTCTATACAATATGAGGACAGAGTGACATATAGATTCAATAAGGTAATTAAAAAATGTAACATGGTTCCTTTTCAAGTAAAAATAAAATAAAAAATAAACGGACCTAAAGGGCCGGCCCTTTTAAGCTCGAGGCTCTACAGGGCCGGCCCTTTTAGGCCCGACTTCCTTTTGAGGCTACAATTTACAAGCCCGGCCCTTGAAGGGCTAGGGCCTAAAAGGGCCAGCCCGACTGGCTCGGCCCGTTTTCCCGGCTCTAGAGACGAACAATGTCTTTAAAGTACAGTTCAGCAACTTGCACAGCATCATTAGTTTTTTGACAAGGAATAAAATGGGCCATCTTTGAAAATCGATCCATAACCAATATGACAGAATCTTTTTGCCTCTGAGTTCGTGGTAATCCCAGCACAAAATTCATGCTTACATCTTACCATGGTGCTTCTAAGACTGGTAACGGCATGTACAATCCCGTATTTTGACCCTTGGTTTTGGCCAAATGACATATTCTGCATCTCTGTATTTGCCTGTTGATATCTCGTTCAAGTCTTGGGCAGTAGAAATTTTCTTTGACTAGAGCAACTGTTTTATCTCTACCGAAATAACCAGCTAAACCTCCATCGTGAGCTTCCCAAATTATTGCCTCTCGCAAAGAACACTGAGGGATGCGCAGGGTTTTACCTCGAAATAAAAACTCATCGTGTCTGTAATATTGGTGGAAAGGTTGTCCTGCAGTCGCCTCCCATATTCCACGAAAATCCGGGTCATCCTGGTATAACTCCTTGAGGCATTCAAACCCAACAACTTTGGCTTGAATTGTTGATAGTAATGCATGACGGCGGCTAAGAGCATCAGCTACTGAGTTTAAAATTCTAGCCTTATGTTTTATCAAAAACGGATAAGACTGTAATATTTCACTCCAACGTGCATGCTTACGACTGATCTTCTGCTGAGAGTTTAGATACTTGAGGGCTTCATGATCAGAAAAGAGTATGAACTCTTTATTTAGGAGATAATGACTCCAATGTTGTAGAGCACGAACAATGGCATAGAATTCCTTATCATAGGTAGAATATTTGAGCTTAGCATCATTAAGCTTCTCACTGAAGAAAGCAATTGAATGGCCTTCTTGACTCAGGACGGCACCAATTCCAGTGTTAGAGGCGTCACAACTGACCTCAAACACTTGGTCAAAATTAGGAAGGGCTAGCACAGGAGTTTCTGTCAAGCATTTCTTCGGTTCTTCAAAACTTTTCTGAGCTTTCTCTGTCCATTGGAACTTGTCTCCCTTGATGCAATCCGTGAGGGGTGCGGCAATGAAACTGAAGTTTCGAATGAATCGCCTATAGAAGGAAACTAATTCGTGGAAACTTCTGACTTCTTGGATGGATTGCGGTGTTGTCCAACTGTTAATGGCTTCAATTTTGCTTGGATCAACCCGTACACCCTGTGCAGTGATAATATAGCCCAGAAAAATGACTTCATTTGTCAAGAAAGTACACTTCTTCAGATTAGCATAAAGTTTCTGCTCTCGAAGAACTTGCAACACTTGTTGTAAATGCTCCGTTAGGCTTTTGCTGTAGATAATAATGTCGTCAAAGTAAACAACAACAAACTTGCCAATGAAAGGGCGAAGGACCTGATTCATCAAGTGCATAAATGTACTAGGAGCATTTGTCAACCCAAATGGCATCACATTCCATTCGTACAACCCATCTCTAGTTTTGAAAATTGTCTTCCATTCATCTCCGGAGCGAATTCGGATTTGATGGTATCCGTTTCGAAGGTCAATCTTAGAGAAAGTAGTAGAGCCATATAATTGGTCGAGCATGTCATCAAGTCTAGGTATCGGAAACCGATACTTAATTGTGATCTTGTTGACTGCACGGCAATTTATGCACATTCTCCAACTTCCATCTTTCTTGGGGACTAGGAGTATAGGTACGGCACAAGGGCTGACACTTTCTCGGATTAATCCCTTTTTCAGCAATTCTTCAATTTGGCTTTGAAATTCAGCATTTTCTCGAGGACTCATTCTGTAAGCTGGCCGGTTAGGAATTACTGCTCCTGGGATGAAATCCATAGCATGTTGAATGTCTCGCATGGGTGGTAATCCTGACGGTATTTCATTTGGAATTATATCAGGAAACTCATCTAATAATGGCTGCACTTAAAGTGGAATGTCAGTTCCTTTATTTGCCTTGAGCAAGAGAAGAAAACCCATTACTTGGCTTTTTGTTTTGGTCACCTTCTCGACTAAAGACACTAATGGTTTAGATTCATTTTTGCCTTTATTGTGTTTATCAGGTGGCAAAGGAGCGAGCTGGATCTTCACACCATCCTTCTAGAAGGAATATGTGTTTGCGTGATCGTCATACAGAACATGTCGATCATATTGCCAAGGTCTCCCCAAAAGAATATGACAGGTATCCATGGGAACAACATCACACCAAACTTCATCATGATACCTTTTACTGATAGAAAAAGTAATAAGGCATCGTTTTGAAACTCTTACCTCGCTATCCTGATTAAGCCATTAGAGCTTGTAAGGGCACGGGTGGTTGTGAGTCTGTAGATGCAACTTTTCTTCCATATAGTTGGAAACTACATTTTTCACAGCTTCCGTTGTCAATGATGATGTCACAGACTTTACCTTGTGTAGTGCAACGAGTATGAAAAATGTTGTGACGTAGCCAAGGCTCTTCTTTCACAGTTGTTGTATGCAGACTTCTCCTAATTACAAGTGATTCACCGTGATCAGTAGGAGTAACTTCCTCATCAAATATTGGTTCTGTTTCAGGCATATGCTCCCTTTCTCCTTCAAATACTGCAGAAGCTTCTCCTTCAATAATGGTGACAACTCTGCGGTTAGGGCAGTTAGAAGCGATATGACCGAACCCTTGACATTTGAAACATTTAGGTGCTTTGGAGCTGAATCCCCTATTAGCCTTAGGTGGAGGCATGCTTGAAGAGCTAGGTTGATGTATTTGTGGCTTACGCCCATCAAAAGGAATTCTGGTTAAGGAGGACGGTTGGTACAGAGGCCTTCTGGGCTGCTGCTTCTCGATACAGATGGCTAAACGAATGACGTCGTCCAGAGTCTAGTATTGCTGGAGTTGTACTGGATGAGCGATGTTCGTATGTAACCCTCCGAGATAACGAGCCATTATTTGCTCCTCCTTTTCTTGTATATCACATTTCGTCATAAGTTTCTCAAATTCCCTGGTATATTCCTCAACAGACATAGCCTTTTGGCGGAGATTATGTAACTGAAGGAAATTATCTTGATAATAATTTTCTGGAAGAAACTTACGTGAGAGTTCGCGTCGCATCTTGTCCCACATTCGTATCTTGCTCTTTCCTTCTCTTTCACGCCTTCTTTTGAGATTCTCCCACTATATGGAGGCATGTTTCTTCAGTTTGATGGTGACAATTTTAACTTTCTGCTCATCTGGAATCTCTTTGTACTCAAAGACTCGTTCAACTGTTTGTAGCCAGTCAATGAATTCGTCTGGTTGGAGTCTTCCTTCGAATTCAGGAATGTCTACCTTAATGTCATTAAGGCGGAATGGTTGTTGTCGAGGATGATGACGGTAGTCAGGGGATGACGAACTGTAGCTATTCAAATCATCTTCTGAGTGATCTCCATGAGTTTCGAGTAAGGCTTGCTGTTCTACTATAGTGGCCTCTAGTTCTTGTATCCGACGTCTCATCTCCTCTATCTCAATCTCCTGTCTATTCCGACATCTTGGAGGGATTTTGTAGTTTGGACAGGTTATGACTTAAGTACGCAGTTATTAGGTATAAGGTAGAAGGGTAGGGGAAGTTCTCGAGGTCTGAAATGTAATTTTGGCTAAATTCTGGGGGTCAAAATGCAATTTCAGAAAGTTCAGGGGTTTGAAATGTAATTTTGGCAGAATCTGGGGTCAAAATGCAATTTCGGAAAGCTCAGTGGTCTAAATGTAATTTTTCCAGAATATCGAGGTAAAAATATAATTTCCTAAAGTTCAGGGGCCTAAATTTAATTTTGGCAGAATTTAGGGCACAAAATGTAATTTTAACAAAATTCTAGCTAACCGTTATGCTAACGTGGCTAAAGTGACACGTAGCAATCAGGGATTGGTTGACGTGGCGTTGACAGATGATGTAGATGCTGACTGGACTGATGACATGGCCGATGGCTGACGGCGATGATGGCGTGACGACGATGACACGTGGCGGTCAGTGATTGGATGACATAGCGTTGACTGGTCAAACTCTGCTGATGTGGACGATGACGTTGGTCGTCTTCAACCTCTGCAGCACATGGCTGGCGCGTGGAGCTTCGTTGACGGCGCGTGGGTAACAGAGGTGGCACGTGAGGGCACGTGACGGTGGTTCACGGCGGTGGCCGAAGCTTGTCCTGGGTTTTGGGACGTTCTGAAGACTTTGGCGGGGTCAGATTTCTGAAAATCCGTCGATAGGATGGAATTTGCACACCCTGTTTTCCCAACGTTTTTTCTCTCTCAATCCTATTCCTCACTCTCTCGTTTTCTCTCCCTCTGGAACAAGGCTCTATACCAAATGGTTCAGAAACCATACACACAATTTTCATAATCAATTCTGAATGCCTTACAAAGCCTTAAGCCCTCCTATTTATACTAATTAGGAAGGTAATATAATCATGAAATTAAGCATAATGATGAGGATAAAGCAAAAGAAATAAAGAAAAGCACATCCACCTAACACTCCACTACACCTACTTCTCTGTTACTTTGTTACTGTTTCATCTTGAAACTCTAATTAATTACACCATCCAATGTCATCGTGCTCATAACATTCGAAATGTCCCAATACATTGGTGTTTGAAATTCTCTCTCCATGGGATTGCACAAAAATGCCTGCCTCCACAAACACCAATCTCAACACAATGGATCAGATAAGCACCAAGCAAGATGGCTATTAAATTAATAATGTCGTGGCAGAATATGAAACCCAAAGCTCATAGATATATAGTATGTATTTATACATCTATACATACATAGAGCACGTTCCTTTTCCCCGTGGATCAACAAAACCGAGTTCCTGAATTTCCTCGTTGCACATAAAAATCCAATCCTGCTCCCCTAGCTACCAACACTATGCGTCGTTTTTCTCCAAGTTTGAGAAAATTCATGACTGTATCTGTATGGCAGACAATCTGTCTAAAAACTGCATGAAATTTTCATCAGTGTCCAACATGCTAATTCTCACGTATTTGGGGCTAACCCCAAAATGCCTCCCACTTCTTGTTAAGATCTTGTGCCCCCTTAAAAAACTCTCACAGTCCTCTGTTTCCCCCTCACACTTCAACCACACAAAAGCTGCAAAAACAGGATCACCTTACAAAATATTTTAAAAATACAAGGATTAAGGCGTAATTTTATCCCAGAAGTCATCACTTGGGAGTGCTAGGTGTCTGAAAGTTTTTTGAAAAGTGATTTTGACCTAGAAATAACCAAAATGTAGCAATTTGCTCTTTTTTTAACACTTCCAAAGTAAAATTACTCCTCAAAAAACTTTTGGACACCCACCACTCTTGAGTGGCTACTTCCAGGACAAAATTGCACCTTAACCTAGAGAACAAAAACAAAAGAACAAGAACATCTTGGATTTTGAAGTTGTTCACAAGTTTTGTGGACTTGGTCATTTACCAGGTTGAGGTTCAAGGATTTGAGTGAAGAATGTGCAGAAGGCAGGGGAAAAGCTTGGCAAACTGAACATTCCACTGCGTTCAACTGTTGCTCTGAGCTGCTTCCACCTCTGAGACATGAGGTTGTAGCTGAACTGGAAGAATGACTCTTCCTCTTGGGACCTTCTTTCTTGCTCACAGCTATCTGACACTGCCCTTAAAACCTTGGCAGCTCTCAGCTGTGAGTCCTTTGACACACCTATTGTATTCAGCTCTATAAATTTAGTCATTTTCTTCGCTACCTCTTGGTCTTTCACAAGTGCCCACCTACAACACCAACAGGTGAAATTTGTTTCAAGGGACAATGCTTAAGACGTATATAGAGTCTGGAACACAAAAACCACTAACTATCTTGGTCCCAGACAGATAAGTGAACCTTCATTCAGGTTGCCAACGTACATCAATTCAGCCCCTCAATTACTAACATGCTGCAATGTTGCTTTTCCATTTTCTCTTCCTTCCAAAATTTAACGATAATATAAAATCCAGTTGATTAATCTGGAGAGATTAAGAAAACTAAATAAATTATTTAATTATAACATATATTACATGATTCTTCTGAAACACTCATATGCATCATTAGATTATACTAGTATTTCAATTTCCTTACTCGCCCCAAATTAGTTAACTGCGTTTTATATTAAAGATCGGATGTAGTATTCTTAGAGGTAGTATTATACAATCCCATGTGTTGAACCAAGGATCTCCCCAATGCCAAGTCACACCGCTCTAGTGAGCCAATTGTTAGGTCTGACATTAAATTTTGGATGAGGACAAAAGGATAAAAAAGGCAACGTTGCAAGCATTGGTATCTGAGAGATTCATAAATTCTAAGAAATTGTCGGTAGGGGGCTAACTTGAATACTGAACCACTATCTATATCTGTCAAGGACCAAAGATGGAGTTTTTCTCTGTAATTTATGAAATGAAATTACCCTATACGCATTCCTGCATGGCCAGTGCTTTTAGAGACGGTGAAAAGAGTGAGCTCATGATCTGCAGGGGAAGAGATAGGAGTATATTGAGGCCAATAATAGGCAAGGTCATGAACCAATAGTCCTTGAGTTCGGTTCACCACAGAGCGCCTCACATATCCATCAGGGTTGTTTGGGGAAGTAACAAGCTCGATGTAAGGTCCTTCTTTCTCAAAACTATCTGCATCGCCAGCCCATTTGTACAGCCCTGATTTCTGGTAATCAGTCATTGATGGGTATGACTGCAAGTTAAATTCCTTCATCAATTCAGTCCTAAACCACCATTAATATCAGTTAAAAATGTCTATACCCTGCAACAAAGCCTATGTTATTTATAGATAAAAAATGAGTTAATATTATCTTTAGTCCCTTAAGTTTGTCCTTATTTTTGTTTGGTCCTTCAAGTTTCAAACAATTGGTTTTAGTTTTTGCAGGACTAAAATGGCCTAGGTTTTTATTGAGTTACAGGAACCAATATTTTAAATGAAATAAAACTTTAGGGACCAAAACTAAAATGAGAGAAAATTTGAAAGACCAAAAATTATATTAATTCTAAAAAATTGAGTACTGATTGGTGACTAATTTTTTTCCAATCTTGAACAGTATGAAGAATCTGCAGTGTTGCGAGTTGCAAGTTGTAACCCATCATCATAACTAAAACTTAAAAGCAGCTCAAAATCATTTATTCTTTTTACTTTTTTCTCTAAGAGTGAAACAAAAGACCCACTTTTTAAGTAAAAGTACACAAATTTTCCCTAAAAAGCGTAGGGGAAGGTAAAAAATTCTTTTGTCTGCTAAGCCCATGCAAAATGGTCATCATAAGCAACCATGTGAGCAGGTGCAGAGGTATGCAAGTGTGCATTATGTGGCAGATAGACAGAGACATTTAATGGAGACAGACAACCAGAAAGTTAAGGATGCACAAGGACGAAGGAAAATTTATCACCGGATGCAGATTACATAAGATATGGCAGCAAGTCAGGAACAAGTCGCATTCCACAATTAGTATTTGCCTCACTCACAACATGCCTATTCTTTTCTCTTTCCTTTTCATTAAAAAAAAAAAAACTCCAAGTCTCAGAGTGGGGAATAAATTTAAAGCTATCACCACGATAAGCAATTACTTTTCCATATTCCACAAGAATATATATATACTTATTGTTAATCGCCATCATCACTTTGCTTAGATTCTCTAATCAGCCCCAAAATAAGCTACTCCCTCCTGTCCTTGATATAGGACGTAATTGAAGTGTTGGTCTTGATATTAAATGTAAGACTTGTTTCTTATATTTTTTATTCTTTTCCTACTTCACCCTTATTGATTCCCCTCAACAATAATCAAAGAGAAGAGGGAATGAGGAAATTAAGGAAGATGATGAAGGTATTTTAGAAAAAACATGTCATACTAATTGAATTACTTTTCCATATTCCACAAGAAGATATATACGCTTATAGTTAATCGCCATCATCACTTTGTTTAAATTCTCTAATCAGCCCCAAAATAATCTGCTCCCTCTTGTTCTTAATGTGGAAGCTAAATGAGGGGTTGGTCTTATACTAAATGTAATATCTATTTCTCATATTTTTTATTTTTTCCCTAAATTACCTTTGTTGTTACTCTTTCAACAATAATCAATTAGGAGAGGGAATAAGGGGACTAAGGAAGATGATTAGGGTGTTTTAAAAAAAACATGTTCTAGTAACCAACTTAACTACCTTCTTTAAACTAATTAAATTAGTTAAATAAGTTTTACATTTAGAATTAGAGTATAAACCATTTCATTACCCATGCATGTGCATCTCAAAGAAGTTGAACCTAGGGAGCAGTTAATAGGTCACATGGTATCGATCTGAGTTTATCATGAAACTAGAGTCAACTTTTGAAGATCTAACTCACTCACCGAGTAATATGGTGCGGCGGAAACAACGCTGATTGGTTCAGCAGCGTCAGGAGGAGAGAGAGCATAAAGAGCAGCCAGAAAGAGCTGAGAAGAACCTGTGCCAACCACAATATGGCGACCATCTGTGACGGCATTGCCCACCACATTGTGCAGGCTCACCACCTCCTTCGCCAACTCTGGCTCCAGAAACCAACAAATGTTAGACGCATCAGAAAAATAACTCATAGATTGCCAACCTGGGATTGTAATCGTGGTCTTGTCACCCATTTGTCGCCAAAATGTTTCATACACTGTCGGATCTCCGCTGCACAAAACCAGCTCACCATAGTTAGCATCTTCAAGTAAATAATCTTAAGTAAATTCATTAAACAAAGTAGAACATGAAACAACAATATTCTCAAGGTTATAAAATTGAATGATTGACATGGATTCACACGAGTCTACCCGGTTTTGGATTTTTATCGAGCATGTAATGTGCATTATGACTAATTAAAAAACTTAAAAAGACTAAAGTATACGATTGGTTCTCTGAATTTCAGTTTACATTAAGCTAAAAGTGTTATTCACAAGCCATGATTAGTGTAATTCTTTCTTCATGTTCTATATATATAATATATAGCATACAATAAAAAGTGTCTCTAGTTATTAAACAAAATGTCTCATAAACTGTCCGATCACCGCTGCACAAACCAGCTCACCAAGTCAATAATCCTAAGTAAAATCATTAAACTCAAAATTATAAATTTGAATTGAGTTGAATGATTGACATGGATTCATATGAGTCCACCCGGCTTGGGATTTTTGTCCAGCATGTAATAGGCATTATGCAATGACTCTGCACAGAGAAGCAGGCACAGTACTGAGCTGAAATGAGATCGTGCTATCTCTCCTGTGGCTCAGCACAATCTTTGCCTGAAAAGGCTGTGATCTCTACTCTCTAGTAGAAAATTTTGAATAAATCAGAGTAGGAGGCAACAAGCATGAAAGAATAGTGAGGAGGGGGATTTATACTGTGTGTTTTTGGCAAACCTTCAAACCATGACTTGCATAACTCGAGCTAAAACTCCTCTCACACGCTTATCTCGTAAATTGTAAAAACTATTAAACACAACTAATTCAAACACCCGATGTGAGAAATCTGTCAAAGTGTTGTTATTATTAAAAGGGCACAGTATGGGCAATGTCATGGGAGGAGGAACCCAAAACAAAAAAAAAAACAAAAAAAAGCAGATCTCACTGTAAATCTGTAAAATCGAAGCAAATGATAAGACAGAGACATGATATCAACGGCTGAGGATGCAGGGGGAAAGCATGAAGAGGTTTGGGACCCACAAAGTGGCAAATCCAGGCGACCCATACGAGAAGTTAAAAAAACGGAGAGGGTGGGAGAGAGGAATTGCATAAAAGGACACATAGAAAGCTACAATTGGGAGAAAATCACAATTGGGATGCAGACGACAACCCACAGGTGCTCTTGAGAAACTAGTCTGTTAGGTCTCATAACAATGGCCGAAAAAGGACGTGTTCATGCACATGGCCCCCACCAAACTCCTCTGCAATACCTTCTTCCATGGTCAAAATATTGAAAAAGTGATCCTACGAATAAATACCTCCTCCGTACCTATTTAATATAAGTGGATCCATACGAAACATCTAAATTATGATTTGAGAAATTATCTTTCGTAAATCGAGATAAAACTCTTCTCACATAGTTATCTTATAAATTGTAAAAAATATTCTCAAAAACTAAACCAAACACACACTAAAACATGGGAGGTTATCTTAATTTTAAATATAATATCTATTTTTATTTTTATCAATTTTTTTTTAAAAATTTACTTCCTTCAAAAATCATGAAGGCAATAATAAAAGATATGAGAAGAAATGAATGAATTAAAAAGGATGACTAGAGTATTTTAAAAAATCCATATTATATTAACTAACTTAACTAATATTCTTACTACCCAAAATCCAAAATATTGGAATGAGAACAATCACCGCCCCATGGTAGTGCTTTTGCTTGGTGCTACGACGTTGGGGTCTAGCCAGCACAACCCAGGCACTAGTGTGTAGTGGTGGTGAGTGCTAGCCCATTAATTCCCAACCAATTTTTCTCCAACACTATGACTCGGGAGGCGACAAAGGACATGCTGATGCGTTTTCTTTTTAAAGTTTTTGATTTGGGGTCAAAATTTCATAATTACCAAGTTAAAAAAAATTTAACCCTGGTGTGTGTTTTTATATCCTCAAAACTGTGATTTTAGAGGCATTTTTTCATAAATCGAGATAAAACTCTTCTCACATATTTATTTCATAAATTATACAACCTATTATCCAAAAGTAAATCAGAACACGCGCACGCTTAAAGAGATATGTCGAAATTAAAGCCGTGACTTGTCCTTGACTTCCCCGAGAACTAGAGCAGGAAGAGCAGAGCACGGCACAGTACTCTGAAGACGTAAGCGATAATATTAAAAAGCCAGCCACCTAGGCCAGAAGCTAGCACAGACCCGGAAATTGACCCTGAACCTGTTACTGACGATGATTAATAATAACAACAGTAATAAGATACATAAAAATGATGATTTAATCATGAAAAAGAACCGGAGAATTCTTTTTTTTTTTTTTGGTTGGATCACCGGCAGATTAGCAGAGTACCCTTTTTGAAACAAAATGAAACAAGTTCTGGAATCAAGGAAACCAATACACACACACGGTAGAATGGATCTTTGTTGTACTTACTGATCGAGGTTGATCACTCTTTCGTTGCCTTGTGGATGCTTAGGACAAGAAGAATTAGCCAAATTGGAAAACGAAGAGGATGATATGGTTAAACTTGCTTCGTGACAGACAAGCCCATCGCCCTGTTTCTTGAAGCAAGATGATCCTCTGTAGCTTTCTTGGCTCTCAGACACCATTCTCAGTATCAAACTCACGTTCAAAGCCAGCGACAACACCAACAAGTTCCACAAAGACAACATATTGGGAAGCTTTGCCATGCTCCCCCACCACATAACAGAACAGAACAGAGAAGAAGAAGAAGAAGAAGAGTACAGTACAGTTACTGTATCAGAAAACAGGCATGGATTGAAATAGAAGTAAATGGGGTGTAAGCTTCTTAACCGATTTTCTCATTGAAGAACTGCCAACAAAAAAGCACGAGACCTCAGACAAACGTGGTAGGAGAAAAAGAGAGTCTGAAATGCAAATCCTGTGCCCTGAGAAAGAGCAGAAACAGAGGAAACAGAGATTCTTGCCCAAGACTCAAGTATGGAAACAGAGAATGATTTGTAAAGAAATATGAGGAAGAAAGAAAAAGGGAAGCAAAACAGAGTTAGGAAAAGGAAAGAACATTTGGGGGAAGAATGAAAGTTGAATCTTGAAGGAATCAGGGCGGAGATTATGTGAGAAAAATCAAGACATAGAGTTGAGTTCACAGAGGAAGAAAGAAAAGAAAAGAAGGAAACTTGGGAGGTATAGGCCTTGAAGACAGTAAGCAAGCTTGAGGACACTTCACTGTTTCATTTCCGAATGAGAGGATATATATATGCAATAGATGGGAATACGGGTTCGCGGGCTAGGCCCCACCAACCTGCGACCTCTGCGGTGTGGTGTGAATATGTGCAACCCGTATTTTTACGGGTTGGTAAAACCTACTATGTAGTATGTGGATTGTGGGTCAGCCAACGGGGCTGTATTTTAAAAAAAAAAATTCTATGTTTTAAAGAGAATTGAAAATATGATATATATATATATATATATACACATATGAGTAATTAAATTTATTTTCCTATTATCAATCATTTCTCTTATAAAAATTTAAAAACATAATCTACAATTTAAGAGATAAAGTTATCAAATTTATTAAAGTTTATAAACAAAATATAAACTCATCATCAAGAAATCAAGATATAATAATTTTGTTTAAAGAAGAAGGAAAGAATCTAAGATTTTTTCTCTTTGGATTGGGAGGTATCAAAATAGGAGTGAAAAACTTATAATTTTTTTAAAATTATTATATGTAAATAAAAAATTTTACGGGCCAACCCGCGGGTTATGCGGTGCGGGCTTGTGCGGCCCGCATTTTTATGGGTTGGGATTTTCCCAACTCTAACCCGTCAAAACCCACGGGCTCACAGGTTGGGCCCATATTACCGGCTCTAATATTATCCATATATTAAAATAATTATGTGGTAACAATTTTAAATTTATGTGTTTGGTTGGGATCATTTTTTATGTCTAAATATTAAAGTATTTATCGACATAAATCTTTTTTTACATACTTATTTTATATATCATAATTATAATTAAAAAAACTATTTTTTAACTTTAAATGCTATTCCAAACAAAATTGAATAGAAGTCAGAGTTGTTGAACTCGGATGCCGGTCCAACCCAAAAACCAGTGAACCGGCCTGTAGATCGGTCCGGGTTGCTATTTTTTTAAAAACAAAATTTACTTTTTTTAAGAATTTTATACTAATAAGTCTAAAATTTTTAATTTCTCATCGGTTTAGTTCTGGTTTAATCCTAATCTGACTCACTAACTCTTAACTCAATACCCAACCGATTTAATATTCGATCCAGATTTTAATACCCTGATAGAAACACGAGAAAAAGGTCTACAACAAAAAGCTGCTCTCCTCCTTGTTTTTTTGATAGACAAAGAAAACTACAAACACCTCAAAAGCTATCCTCCTGAGTCAACCTATGATCTCAACCTATTTTGATCAGTAAGTAATAAGCTCGTAATAACTGCTGGAGGCGATTCAGTGATATGGAGATCCAATGCCATCTTCCAAGCTTCCTTTGCCACGGCGTCTGCAACTGTGTTAACATCTCGTTTACAATGTAACATTTCGAGTTTCCAGCCACGAGTCATCAACGTGCGAATCTCTAAGATAAGTTGAAAATCTGGGTGTTCTTGAGACACCGTTACTTGAATAAGTTCCATGACTTCACTACAATCACTCTCAATTAGGATTTGTTTGTATCCTCTATCCCAGGCAATTTTAAGACCCCACAATACACCCCAAGCTTCAGCAGAGACCACCATCCCTTGGCCAATTCGATACATGTACCCCAGCAAAAACTCACCATTGTGATCTCGCAGTACACCACCACAAGTGCATATCCCTAAGTTGTCACTCCTGGATCCATTAGTATTAATTTTCACCCACCCAGGCGGAGGTGGTTTCCAATGTGTACAACTCTCTTTCTCATTATGGTTTACTACATAGGCTTGTATTACCCCATGCATGCACGAGCACGGGCTAAAATGGCATTTCTACTCCAAGAGTTGTTAAAACATTGGTCATTTCGAGCCAACCAAATATATCGGCATAAGACGGTAAACCAAAGATGAAACTCAAAACCCTGTACAACAACCTTTCTCTCCATACACCATGCAAGCCAGTCATTTCTATCCAAGATGTCAAAAAATAGATCCCTCAAACCCGGCGGTAAGAAAATACTCCAAAATTCAGAAATGGTCGGGCAATCTCGTAGAACGTGGAGTATTGACTCACGTGCATTAAGGCATACTTCACAAGTACCCGTAGAATGACTACCATGATGGAACCGTTCCATATTCGTCATTAAACGACCATGAAAACACAGCCATAAGAAAGTACGGTATGTTTGAGGGAGCTTCATTTTCCAAACACGTTTCCATTGGTATTTAGTGTGAGCCTGTGGGTTACCCACAATATATTTGTAAGCAGAGCTAATAGAGAAATTTCCATCAGAAGACCATCTCCATGCTGGAAAATCCTCCCCATTTAGCTGACGGTTGTTAACCCGTCTGATAGCGATACATACATGTCCTGGGAGTAAGTGATCAAACTTGCTCATATCCCATTGTCCGAAGGGAGTGATGCAGTAGCTACTCTCCATTTAGTAACATCTCTAGGCAATGCTTGGTTCACTAAACTCTAAAGCCTATCCAAATGTGGCACCCACACATCGTTCCAGAAAGAAATATTCTCTCCATTTGCTACTATCCATGTTATACTATCATTGACCTTCTCCCAATTGTTACGAATACCCCTCCATATACTTGACTCCGACCGACTCTTTCCAATTTTAGGAATAATATCATTGCCTACTTTATACTTTTCACGCAAAAACTTGACCCAGAGTGAGTCTTGTCTATTAATCATATTCCATCCAAGCTTCATCATGAAAGCTTGGTTCTGATAATGAGCCTTCCTGAGACCAAGGCTTCCATTTTCTTTACGTGTACACACCAAATCCCAGGAGACTAGATGTTGTTTCCTACTAACTGAGCTACTACCCCAAAGGAAGTTACGACATCGTTTGTCAATTTCATCACATGTTCCCAAAGGTAGAGGCACTGTTTGCATAGCATAAGATGGCATAGCCGACATTACAGAGGACACTAGAGTATGCCTGGCCGCCATCGATAGCATGTTGGACTTCCAATTCGCCAGACGAGCATCCATCTTATTCAGGAGGAAATTATACGTTGCTTTTGAGCTCCGTTCATGTAATATAGGCATTCCCAGGTATTTCCCCAAATTCGACGTCGGAGTAAAATTCAAAAACCCACTTATTTCTTTACACCTGATGTGATTCACATTTCTTGAGAAATAAATTCTTGACTTTCCAGCATTTATTTTTTGGCCCAAAATGTCACAATAGTCATCCAAGATGGTCTTCACAACCCCTGCGTGATCAAGATCTGCTTCTGCAAACAAAATGAGATCATTAGCAAAAAAATATGAGAAACAGGAGTACCTCTTTTGGAGAGCCTAAAAGGTTTACAGTCACCCTCATCTACTGCTGTTTGGATGAGATGCCCCAACCTTTCCATCATGATAACAAAAAGATACGACGATATTGGGTCACCCTGTCGAACTCCACGGGAAGGGCAAAACATATTAGTAGCTTTTCCATTCCAAATCAGTTGCATTTGAGACGTTGAGATACAAGCTTGAATAACTCTAAGAAGATAGTCAGGGATCTTGAGCTCTTTTAAGAATTCAGAAATAAAACTCCATCGGACCCGGTCATAAGCTTTCTCCAAATCGATCTTAATGGCCATAAAACCCTTGTTCCTCTTTAAGGACTTCATAGAGTGAATGATCTCCTGAACTAGGATAATATTGTCCAAGCTCTGACGTCCTTTCACAAAACTGCACTGGTTCGGGGCTATCACTAAAGGCATGACTCCTTGAGTTTATTTGATATAGCTTTCGTAACTATTTTGTACACAACATTGCAAAGACTTATGGGACGGAAATCTTTAATCGTCTCAGGATGTTCCACCTTTAGTATGAGTACAATTTGAGTGGCAGTGATTTGTCGTATCCACATAGGATCATTAAAGACTTTTTTAACTAAATCAATCACTGACGGTCCTACAGTTTCCCATTGGCTCTGATAAAATAACGGGTTGAAACCGTCTAGTCCTGGTGCTTTCAGAGGTCCCATATCAAACAAAGCTCATCTAATCTCGTGATCTTCAATCGATCTCCCCAGAGTACGCATATTAATGTCATCAATAACAGGATAAATGCATCCAAAAACCAAAGATCCACTATATATCTGGCTCTCCGTATATAAATTTTCAAAATTTTGACTTCCCATTTTCATAATTTCAACCGCATCATATGTCCACTCCCCAGTATCAAACTTTAAAGCCTCAATTTTATTCCTTCTTCGCCTACTGTTAGCCATTGAATGAAAATATTTTGTGTTTCGATCCCCATCCACATACCAGTTAACACGAGAGTATTGTAGCCACATGACTTCTTCCCGTGTCAAGAGTTTCTCCAGCTCGCCCCATAGTTCCCCTCGTAACTTTTCAAGAGACTCAGAGATACCAACCGAAGATATCTTTGCATTTATCTCATCTAATCATCGATATAAACTTTCTTTTATGTAGAAGATGTTACCGAAAACCTCCTTATTCCATAGCCTCAAATCCTCCGTGAACTGATCTATGGATTTGCACCAGTCGTCTCCCAAACCCCAATGACGCTGCACAAACTTCTTGAAATCTTCATGCATAACCCAGGGGGCAAAGAATCTAAAAGGCCTTCGATTCTTTGCAGTGAGAACATGAGATTCAGTATCCAGAAGCAGTAGACAATGATCGGACTTATATTTTGGCAGGTGTGTCATAGTTGCATTAGGATTCTCAGTAAACCAACAGTTATTCACCAAGGCCCTATCAATTCTGCTTTAGGTAATCAAATTGCCCCATGTAAATCGAGGACCACTAAAATCAATATCAGGTAACTCACTACCCAATAACCAATTACAAAAGGACCTATAAATACCTGTATTCTCCCTGTGTTTCTTACTCCAGCGTTCTTCAGGACATGAAACAACATTGAAATCTCCAATCACCACCCAGCCTCCAGCAATCGATTGTTGAATACCCTCAAGAGTAGGCCAAAGTTATCATCTAATAACCATATTTGGATTCCCATAGACCACAGTAAGAGACCATTCTACACTTGTGCCATTGTTAACCATACCATGAACCAATTGATCACCACAACAAGTCACAGAAAAATGTAACGTAGAATCCCAAAATAACCATATACCTCCAATAATCCTCGAGCTTCTACAATATGCATATTCGTCCATCCCAATTTCCTTGCAATGAGCTTAGCTTTCATCCCCTACTGTCTGGGCTCTAACAAAGCAAAGAAATTAACCCCATGTCTGACAATAACATCACTAAGTAATCTGGTAAAAAAGGCACCACCGGCACCCTAAGTATTCCAAGTCATAATAATCATAAAAAATTGATAAATATGAAGAAGAGCACAACCAAATTAGTCATTATTGAGACATATGTCCCTCCTGCACCTCGACAACACCATTCATCACCACATCATCAACAGTCCCAAGCGGATTAATTGGACTTGCAAAATTCACCCCCTGTTCTGCACCTGGGTCAAGAGGATCAATGGCTTCTAGGCAGATAGTAGTGGAATTAGGGTCTATTTGAATAATTTTTTTTTTAATTCTTAACCCAGCCTCCCCACTTGAATTATACGATGATTCAGCTTTATGAGTTAACTTGTGAGAGTTAAACAAATGAGAGTCCACTTGAGTTCTTGTTTGCTGCATTTTCGAGCCCATACTCAAAGATCCATGGGAAGCTCCCTCCTCAATCCCTTTCTTCTTTGCTGTCTGTGTCGCACGTGTTTTATTCAACGTCTTCAATTGGCCAACACTATTTGGATTCTCACAAATTCTCTCTTTTTTTCCTACATTCAGATTATCTGATCCCTTATTCCCCTTACTCCCTTTACTTATTTCAATTAGATGACCAGAGTTCCCTTTTGATTCACACGATCTTTCTCCTGACTTTGAACTGACACGAATCTTGCCTTGATTTGCACTATCATTATAACCCCCATCATTAATTCCCATATCTTCAACATTAAGAGTCTCAAAACGTGATCCTCCTCCCGTATTTCGAGAACATAAATCACTCCTAGACTCATGCCCATGATTACCATTCCCTGTGTTCGAGATCCATTGTCCCCTTCTACGACTCAGTGCAACCATCCGCTCCCCATACATCCTAGAAGCGATCTCAGAGCATGTAGCCTCTTGTATAGTATCTGTGGAAGCCGATGGGTTCAACATGCATGGCGACTTTAACGTGCTTATCACTTGATTATTAGGGCAATGTGCCGTGTTGTGGCTATACCGTCCACATGAGAAGCAAATCAAATGCAAATCCTTATAAACAATCTTCTTCTCTTTCCCATTAATCATCAATGACGGAAGTAAAGGCACACTCAGATTGACCTCAACACATATACGGGCAAAACGACCTTTGGTTTTCCGAAGGGTGTTTGTATCCACTTTTAGAACCCTTCCAATTTGGTTACCCACGACATATAAAATTCCCTTATCATAGAAATCAACTGGGAATTTAGGAATTCTCACCCACGCTGCTATTTTGGAAACCTCACTAGAATCAGGATCAAACTCTGACTTCTATGGTTGCACTGCTAGGTAGTGATCCATATATAACAAAGGGCCTCCTGTTAATGCAAAATCATAGTCTTCCTTATTGCTCATACAAACCAGAAAATACCCAGATCCTATCTCAATAGTTTCAACCTGGCCTCTACGTCCCCACAGCTGTTACAGTTTGCAACCCAATTGATCCTTATGCACCATCCTGCCAAGGAGTCTAACAAACAACAATGTTGACCATTTCCGCGCAAGCTTCTTTCTAAACTCCGGAGACACAATTATGTTTGGTCCATTCTTTGTCATCTCCACTTCAAGCCGAGACTTCCATCCGTCCCCTCTCCACTATTCTTTTTCATCATCTGAACAATCATTTTGCTTTTGATCCTCCACACATGCATCCTTATATGACCGTTTAGGTTCTTTAGGTATGGTGTTTTCCCGTACAATATTATCGTCACTCATTCAGTCCTCAACCCGTGGGGCTAAGGATTGCCTATTTGTGAACTCTTCATCATCATCACGAATTTTCTTCCTACTATGCTCCAAGGCCTCCCTCTCCTCCAGTATTGGCGCCAAAACCATTCTCACGGGACTACGTTTTCTCTCCCGCTCATTCATCTCTTGAGCATACAACAAATAATTTAACTTTTTTTACTTTTATCTCCACTCATACTCACTCTCTTTATTTATTTATTTTTTCTTCAGACAAAAAAAAAACCAGCAACAAATCAATTCGAACAGACAAAGCTAAGCAACACAAAGAACCTGGAAATGGCAATTCGAACAGACTACAGTTCAGACCACCAGGCAGTTGTTCGAATCAACGAAAAGCAAGCTCAGATTGATGCACCTTCAGTTCAGCAAGCTCAGATCGATGCACCTTCAGTTCAGCACTGATCAATGCCGAAAACGGGAGAAGCAGGCTCAGATCGGCGTCGGAACTAGAATAGCAGCGTCGAAATGAAGGACGTTGCATCAGATTGACGTCAATCCACGGTTATTACGAGCTCTGTATCGCTGTGCCGTGGGCAACTGACAGCTTGATTGTTTGTTTGTTTTTAATTTAATTTCTTTAGTACTGTGGTTTCTTAATTGCATTCATTTAGTTATCCCTTTTCATTCTTTTGATTACATCCCATCCTTTTTTCCGTTGGGTTCTTAAAAAAAATCCCTGTACGTTGGGTTCTTGCTCATTTCGTATTGTAAACATTGTATTTGAATGTGTAAAAAAAAATTCAATATCATTAGAATATAATAAATTGAAAAGATGTGTCTTAAAAAGTCGTGTCCTAATAAATTAAAGAACTTGTGTTGATTCATTAATTCAAGAGATGGTTATGACTTTTAATTAAAAAGGTATAGTCTTTAAAAGACATCAGTTCAAAATATTGATTTATTGTCTATAAATACCCCAACCATGATACCATTTATAAAAGAGAAATATAATCTTCGTTAATTTCTTTTTGAGTTACTTTATCTTTTGCCAGCTCTGTCGTCCTATATCCTTACAGGAATAGTTTGTTTAATTTTGGGGAAATGCCAATTCTATTGCCCTGAATCCTTATTGAAATGGTTCGTTTAATCCTAGGGAGATGCTACTTCCTATTTACTGAGGGGGTTACGGAATATCTCTTAAGGACAATGTTTTTGTACACAACTCAAATCAAATATTTTCTTTTTTTTTTAAAGATTTTCCAACAATCTTGACAGATATTTCTTACTAATCATGAGTCGTGAAGGGTGTTCTTCCATTCATGTGATTGAGTACAAAAAAATTAGATAAGTTTGAAAAAAAAGTTTGCGAGTTTGATCAGAACGGGATGGTCTTTGCAGTGTTTTGAACCAGCTTCTTGAACTCGGACCAAACCGGCCGGCTCGAAAACTGGCGAACCGGCTGATAAACTAGTCCGGGTTCATATCTAATTTTTTTTTTTTAGATTTTTCCTTTAGAATTTCATACTATAAATATAAAATTTTTAATTTCTCACCAGTTTGGTCCCAATTTAGCTCTGGTCTGACCCACTGAACCTTAACCCAATACCCCAACCGGTTCAATACCCGATCCGAATTTTAATACCTTGGTTTTGATGAAAGGAGGCGTACGTCTATTGCCAACCTCAGATTCTCCCAATGAAGAAAAAGTCATATTTCTTCACTATGATCAAACCCCAATAAGGTGCGCGTCATTTAGTTTAGAATATTAATATACATACATACATATATATTGGTGCACATATATTAGAAATTTAATAATGCAGTTATAACTCTCAATATTTGATGTGCCGATTTTTGAGTGTCGATATGCCCATAGAAATCAATATATTATTTAATTATTTATGCTAATTATTGATTACTTGCATGGTGAATTTACTTCTGTTGGAAGTTTGATCATCTTTAGTTAATAAATATATTAGCTTTGTTTAATAGGGCAATATTATAAATCTCCTATCATCTCTCCTTAACCAAATTTCCTATTATCTCTCTTTATTTTAACGAGGATTTGATGAATATTAAATTAATAAAGTGAAAATAATATTTAATTATTTTTTCTAATTATTAATTACTTGCACGGTGAATTTACTTTCGATGAAAGTTTGATTATCTCTAGTTAACAAAAATATATTAGTTTTGATTAATAAGGTAGTTAACAAATCTCCTATTATCTCTCCTTGACTAAATTTCCTACTACCTCTCCTTACTTTAATGTGGATTTGATGAATATTAAATTAATACAGTGAAGATAATATATATCTTATGACTTATGAGGCAAACGTTTCCCTTCCCTCAAGTAATAAGCCCTTGGTTTCATTGGGAGATTTTATTCTTTTTGATTAGTGAATATTTTGAATTAAATTAGTTATCGTACGGAGATGAAATTTTGATGATAATGAGATAATTATTGGGTTAGTGCATGTTATTTTATTATTTGGTTTCTAGTTGCATAAATTAAATATATTTAAGAGTTAAATGATGAGCTTTATTCAAATAATAATAATAATTGTATAAAGTCCTAAATTTTAGGATGTTGATATATTTGAAAAACTCTAATTCATTTAATTAGAATGAAAGGGGGTTATGCGATGAGATTCTAATTTAATTAGAATTAGAATTTTTATTTAAATATATAATTGAAATATCTGAAAGTATAGGGGTGCATAAGATGTAGAGTATCTTGTAGGGGCACCTTGGAATATATATATATATATATATTGATATATTAAAAAATTAAAAAATTGCCATATATAACTTGTGTTATGATTAAAATTAATTTAATGAAGGCTTTGTTTTTAACTGTGAAGAGCAATTTTTATAATATGAATTATTAAATTTTTCATATAGGTTCAAAAAGCATTATAGTAGTGACATGAAAATTTAATCATTTATCTAGCTAGTGTATAGATAAAGGTGTTTTAAATTTTCATGGCTTGTGGGTGTATATTTATCTTGATATAAATGTGCATGATTATTGTGCATATTAAATTTTAATGTGGATAGCATGCGTGTATGATTTAAAATTGAAATCATGAGTGAATAAAATATGATTTGGAGCATTGAAATCACAAAGGAGTAATAATGATATATGAAAAACGTACCTGAGGTTTGGTTTTAAGAATCAATACGTGAATATTCCTTATGATGCTGATATGCTACTCAAAGTGATTTTAGAGCTCAATCTATGTATGCATAAATTGTTAAGAATTTGTAGTACTAATAAATATCATGACATAACAAATGATACGTGGCAATTGAGCATATGTAAACTCAAAAGAAGAGAAAGAAAATAGTTAAGGAATGTCATAGATAATTATATCAAGTACAGTGGATTTCTATTGTATTGAAATACACGGAAGTTAATTGAAATTCAATTTATGTGAAAATCCACTAGTGATTTTTCAACTTTAGTGGTGGTAAAAATAGAGTATGTTATGAAAGTTAGAGTTGATTACTTTGGAAATATATGAAGTTTGAGACTAAGAATGTTGAAAACCTTTTAGCAAATAGTTTGGTGTGAAATCAACACTTAATGTCAATGATTTGCGATTGCTAAATGGCAATAGCCATTGGTCTCTTCCTGTGGCAATGGGAATGTGCTATAATGCATTTTGGTATGGTGAGCAAAGCTCTTAATGATTTCATAATCCTACAGGATGGAGTGTTCATTGTAAGTACACTTACATAAAATCACTTTCTACGAATGTGGAGTGGGGCCACTCCTATGAATCGTGACAAAATCTATAGAGCATTCATTATGCACCAGGCACGCACATGGCCATCTTAACTCGCAAAACTACCATCAACAACAGGAATGTAAGGGTATAATCTGATCATGAATGCCTTTGGTATACACTAAAGATTTGTTGGTTCATAGAAGTAGGCTTCACTGGCATCTCTATGTATCAAGTGTTATTAGCCTAGGTTTGGTTCATAGTTCTAAGGACCACCAGATACAATGGTTATATCCATTAGTGTAACTCGGCTAATAGTGTGTTTTCTTTGACACATGTGGGGGGATTGTTCTAAATATTGTATATGGGTGTGTCAAAAAAAGAGTCTCTCTAATATTATTGGAATATTTTAAAATGAAGAGATGTGTCTTGAAAAGTCATGTTCTAATACATTAAGGGATTTGTATTGATTCATGAATCAACATGGTTCATGAATTCAATAGATGGTTATGACTTCTAATTGAAGAGGTATAGCCTTTAAAAGGCACCACTTCAAGGCATTGATTCATTGTCTATAAATATCCCAACCATGAGACCATTTGTAGAAGAGAAATAGAAACCTCAGTAATTTCTTACAGAGTTACTTTATCTTCCGCTAATTCTTTCGCCCTATATCCTTACAGGAAATGTTTGTTTAGTCTCTGAGAGATGCCGATTCCTATTCATTAAGAAGGCTATAGAATATCTCTTAAGGACAGTTTTCTTTGACGCAACTCAAACAAATATATTTTCTTGTTTCTTTGTAGATTTTTCCAACAATCCCAGGTTATTTTTTTTTGGTAAAAAATTCCCTGGTTATTACTTTTCATTACATTGTCTATTGTTATATATAAGATCCTTTTAATAGAATTGTGTGTTCTATAAAACAGTCATAATTAGTTAAAAGTAATAAATACTAAGGTTATTAAACTCAGACCAACCACTGAACTAGTCGAGATACTAGGTTAATGGTCATTGGGTCATATTAGAGTTAGATCAGAGTTAATCAGGGGCTAGACCCGTGAGGACGTGAAGATTTCAATATCATTTATATGAAATTTTGAATAAAATTTTAAAAAATCAAATTGAATTATTTTTTAAAATTTAAAAAAAAGTTTATTTCTCTTTTTTCAATTTTATCCTTATCGATTGTATACATATTGCATTTTTTTTATCAGTAACTATGTGAATTGTATTAATTATGAGGAAAAAGTTAAAAATAAGATAATTAAGAAGTTAGGAGATATTTATATTTACGAGGGAGGACATGGTTGGGGAAAAATATATTACTTATATATTTATTGATTTTAACTACTTTATTAATAAAAAATAGTTATTTGAAGCTTATATTTAGGGATGAAGGAAGTATGTAGGAAATATAATTTTTTTTTAAAAACTACATTCATTTATGAATGAGTAAGAGGGAGTAATGATGAAAAAGTGATTAAAGAGAATGTATAAGGGGAACGATGATGTGAGAAAATATAAGGAAATGAAAGAGAATAAATGAAATGAGTTAACATTTTAATTAATGCAATGTGGGAAATTAATTAAAGTAAAGTGAGTTAAAATGTATTTATTATTCAAACAAACTCAAATAGGATCTTATAAAAAGGGATATGCTCATTCAAAAAATGGAACCTTATATATAGAGACAGATGGAGCATACTATTAAAAATATTAATAAATGTGTTTATTAGCTTTCTCAACAAGCTTTTTTTTACCACTAGCTAAAAAAAATCTCTCTCTCTCTCTCTCTCTCTTTTTATAACCCTGAGGGTCATCGGCATTTTTTGTGATTTCTTAACCAAGTAACTGATTAATCATAATCATGGCTTTGCAGTCAAGATACCTTTCCCTATGAATCTTTTTTGAATGAAGTAAGATTCAAATTTGCTTCACCTATTTTGTGGTCTAACTAAACTATCACTAGGTTAAGTTCTTAATGCCTGCTATCAAGCTTGAATCCCTCAGGCTCTGTTTGGTTCGACGGAGTGGAAGGGAGGGGAGGGGAAGGATTTTAATATTACCTTATTTGGATTGATCAGAAGGAAAGAGAGGGGATGAATTTTAATATTACCTTAGTTAGTTCAAGAGGGGAGGGGAGGGGAGGGAAATTATTTTGAGATGGACAACTTTACCCTTATATTATAAGCGATTTTTTCTAAACTCTATTAAATGTATAATAAAGTTTAATTATAAATAACATTTTTATGCCAAAAATTATAAATAAAATTTAATACAAATATATATATACAAATTATATTTTATAATTATAGTTATATGTATGTATGTATGTATGTATGTATTTTTTTTTAAAAAAAAGATGTATGATGAAAAGAGGCTGAAAACTTGCCGAAAGTTCACCAAAAAGAAAAAAGGAAACCAACCAGAATTTTAGGTCCCATTCAAAAATCATCAGACAAGCGATGAAATTTATTGAAAACGAAAACAAAAAAAGGGGGAAATAGTCAACTTGCATAGTAGTCAATTTTAATAAAGGAACAAAATAAAAATAAAAATCTGAATGTATATATTGTGTATTTATTGTTTCTGATCAATAGAAAATGTGCTGCTTCGAATCCTTATTATACTTGCAGCCTCCAATGGAAAATAGGTCATTATACTTGCTTCGAAAATGACAAAAAAAGGCATGAAGGGAAATTTTGGGTTATCACAAAAATCTCATGGGCATTTTAATCTAATTGCTCCAACACTTTAAGCCTCTCCTCCAAATCCCCCCAATTTGTTTTGGGGGGGAATTTCAAAAAATTTCCCTTCCCCTCCTAATTTTTTTTCCTTCCCGATCAAGGGGAGGGGATCAAAATCCCCTCCCTCCCATTCCCCTCCCCTCAAACCAAATGGAGCCTCAATGTGTGAGAATATTTTACTCATCAAGTTGACTTCATCTTGGTTTTTGACGACTATTACAGCCTTTTCTTCCCAAAAGAAATTATGAAGGCAACTTCTCCTAATATGGGCTTAACCTGCCAGCATGTGTCAACACCCATTTCCATTTCTATAATCAAAGAGTAACAGAGAGAGAATTCAATGGGCATACAGAATAATACAATTATATTGATAAAAATATTCATCTACAATCCCACGTCGTTTGTCAATGGAATACAGAAAATACAGCAGAAACTTAATATATACAGGATTTTCCAAATATCTAAACATAAACTAATTATAACCACTATCTTGTCCTCACCTCGAGACACATGCCAATTATTTCCCGGCGTCTACGCCCTTGCCTTTCGAACCAATGGGACTCGCTGAGATGTTTATTTAAAATAGAGTGAGATTCCGAAGAATCCTAGTAGAAACATGCTATTGTTCATAGAAAATGCGAAAAGTAAATATGATATATGTCATGTATGAACCAATTAGTGAACAATATAAACATATAATGTGCATGTATACATGAGTAAAGCCTAGACCCACTAATCTGCACCGGTTGGGTTCTCACAAACTCAGTGTAAGTGCCTCTAGCACTACTGGCCCATCTCTGGCAAATCATGTTGATTAATAAAGTACATTTATAACAATGACATTCACACAATTATATAACTATGGCATGATGTATGAAGGATAATATTCCTACCTCAAAGCTTTATAGATTCCTTTTTAGATGTGTCTCGTAAAACGTGTCATTCCGGCCTCCAATTCGGTCATAAAATATTAAATATACAAGAAATAGGTCATAATCTATCCAAATATCATTTTAGACTCTACCATAGTATTTCTTGTGGTTATATTAGTCTATGGTGAAAATTTACCAAAATGCCCTCGTGGCACAGCCTGGTCCCACCTACCTGGCGCGATGGCACATTTTTCCAAAATTTTGACTGCGGCTATCTTGATGTATTTTCGGCCAAGAAATCCATTTTTGGGCTCAGAATCATCAAATTCAGTGTTAAATTATCAAAATACCCTTGACAGCCCCTATTTAGGGATTTCAGTGGCGTTTTCGTAATTATGCTTTTTCGGCCTCTACCGAAAAAGTGCCCAAATGTAACCCCAGCTATTTTTGCCCACTAAATCCAATAGAACCATTTATTTCATGAAAATCCAACTCCTACCTGTTGAAACAGTGCATGCCGAAATATTTCAAGAAAAATGGAAAAATGTAATTTTGTGTTTTAGCTTCCAAAACTTGTACTTTTTCACTTCTAATCCCTTATTAATTCATTTAAACACTTCTTAACCATGATTTAAAGAAATTTGGGCAGCAAAACCCCTTAGGGTTATAGCTTTTCCAATGTTTCAAATCAACCAAAAATCACCAAACTAATAACAAACTTTAAAACCAACTTCATACAAGTATAAATTTGAGTTTGGTGTAGTTACCTCTTAGGCTTGTTGGTATCTTTCTCTATATGCGCCCTCTCTCTCTTCTTCTTAAGCTAAGAATGAGTCTTCAAGATCATAGATTCATGAAGAAACAAGGTTTAGAGAACGATCTAGGGAAATGTTACAAGAAAAACTTAAGAATCAACTCTTACCTTAAGATTTCTTCTTCTTCTTCTCTCTAACTCTTCAAAGTTTCTCCAAACTCTCTCTCTCTCTCTCTATGTTGAACGAAAAAGCATGAAGGTAAGGGAAGAGAAAGCCTTCATAAAAATGCTCCCTTGATTCCAAACCATTGATCTCATCTAAGGTTGAGATGGCAACACTTGTCTTGCACCATACCTCCCTCCATGCTTTCACCATACCTTACCACATAATGCCATACCTTCTTTATCATTGACTTCAATTGGAATTGGACTATATTTTCTTCTCTTGGTTAGCTTAAAAAAAGTGCTCCCTCTCTTCTCCAACCAACCAAGAGTTTTTCCAACTAAATCCAACTTCTTACTCCACTAAGCAATCAAATTCACCCATTCCTTCACCCTAGCGTACATTATGCCCTTCACCATACCTTCATGTAATGTACACCTTACCATTGTCATCATTACTCTCTTCATGAAACTTGGCTTTTTAATTCAATTAATCAATTTCTAACACATTTTATTTTCAATTTTCAGAATAATGCCAATTCTGGCAGATTTTCTGTCCTAACTTTAAAAAATCATAACTAATTTTGTAGATATCGTTTTGGAGTGATTCTAAAGGATATGGAACCCTTATTGAGTCTAGTTTCAAGAAAAAAATATGGAATTTTACTAGATAGGATCATATCATTCCTATATTTTCAATCTTTGACCGCTGCTCTAGAAACTTTTCAGATTTTCTGGGCTAACTTCAAAAATTCATATCTTTTTGTACATAGCTTCAATTAATTTATATGACCTATAAAAATTAAACCTTATGATGTCTACTTTCATCCTGTAAAATTTCATAATTTTTTCTTATCATTTGGTCTTCCAAAATGACATGACAAATTCACTGGCTCGCTGGCGATTTCACTGAAAACACTATTCAACTTTCAATTTTCAATATTTAATTCCTTTGGCCTTAAATATTCACCATTTCATTGAATTTATCAATTAATTACATTATATTCTAGGTGAATATAAAATTTGGGATGTTACAGTCTGCGGGTTTGGCAGGGTTAGGGTTGGGATTTTCCCAGCCCGCACAATTTTTTTTTTCATGTAAGAAATTCACAAAACCTATAAGTTTCCCACTCCTATCTTGGTACCTCCCAATCTCAAAGAAAAAAGATCCCAGCCTACTTCCTTCTTCTTTAAACCAAATTATTATATCTTGATTGTTTGAGGATGATTTGATGTTTTAGGGTTATAAACTTTGACCAATTTGATAACTTTAGGTCTTGAATTATGAATTATGTTTTTAAATTTTTAAAAGTAGAATGATTGATGCTAAAAATGTAAATTTAATGATTTATATATATGTGCCTCAAACTTTCGGCCGCCTTTAAAAAGCAGGAATTTTTTTTTAAATGCAAGCTCGCAGGTTGGCTCGTAACCCGCACATTGTGGGTTAGGTGGGCTTTTTTTTACAACCTGCACTTGTGATCCGCGGGTTGACCCGTATTCCCAGCTCTAACTATTCCTCAAAGTTTATGCGAACATACAAAGAATATTATGAATTTTTATAATTAAGATTTTTTTGGTCCATCAAATTGCAAGATTTTGACTGCATTCACAATTAGATTCTCTTTAATGGTCAAAATGTCATTTCCTAATTTTATTTGATCAAGGATTTTCTCTTTCAAAATTTAAAGTGCAAAAGGTTTCTGCCTCTCCCATTCTAATGATTCTATATATGTTAAAAGAAGTTTAGAAATCACTTAGGCATATTTTATATGAAATTAATTTAATTTTTCATATTTTTGGTTAGTAACCTAGTGGTAAGTAGATATTATCTGAACTAAATATTTGCAACCTTGAAGTACTCAAAATTTAACAAATTTAAATTTGTTTTTGCCAAAAAATTTAAATTTGTTTTGAATTATGAGTTTGTTGATAAGATATTCAATGAGATAATATACTTTTCTATTGAGGGCTAAAACAAGTCATATATATAGTATTATATATTTTTAATAATATGATAATAATGAATAACATAAGACTCTCTCAAGTATTTTTATGACATAGATCAATCAGATAATAATTACTCAACAAACAATATATTTTTCCTATAATCAAACCAGTGGTTTGCTCTCAAATCCCAATGAATTGCTAACATAAATCAATAGTATTTTTATTACCATGAAAAATAAAAATGGGTTCATAGAATCCAAATCGCAGAATAATTGCCTTCTTAAAGAAAGACATGTCACAAGATGTTTCCTAGTATCGAATATACTTTTTAACCTGTATTATTGTTACTGTTATTGTAAGGATTTAGGGCATACGCTTTTCTCATTTTTTTACAGCCCAAAAGGAAATGTATTCTTAGGAAATAAGTTCATTAATACTCAAATTTAAAATGATTGTGCACCAAACACCAAATAATTGGAAAAAAAATATGACGAAAAAAATCAAACTTGTTTTCGATTATTTCAATGTTAAAAATGCAAAGTTTTTAGCATTTTCAAACAATTTGTAAATCAATTATACAAGAGAAATAGACCTAAATCACAATCAATTTATTAATTGTTGGCCCGACTTTTTAAAAAAAAATATATATCTCGAGTTTGAAAATATATCATGTTTATGAATTGTGTGAGCATATCGACAGGCAATGTAGAACAATTTAAATTGGGCAGTGGCCAAGTGCATAAAAGCTATCAAATTTCATCCCGCATATAACGTCGTATAGTTAGTATATTCCCTTTTAATTAAAAAAAGAATAATCTAAATTTAGACACATCAAAATTATTTTTAAAAAATATCCCCACAACATGTTTTTTCTTATTACAATACCATAACACAAGATCTCGTTTTCATACTTTAAAGAACATAAACTTTATTCTATCTGATCACTCTAGTATTGATAAATGTAACTCTTTTAAAGTGATTGATGTATAAAAAAAAAAGCCTATTCATGTGTCACGCCCTTATTTTAATTTCACCTTTACCAGAGTATTCGCGGAAAACGACATGCGGTTCGGTAGGCAACACAGGAATAGTATAACTATACTGATAAAAAGTACTCGATTACAGAAATTTCCCATAGGGGGTTCGTACCTGATAAATTCAAATAATGTAGCCGCACAAGGCTACTAGGGTATCTAAACCCATTCCAGTAAAACGGAGACTTCTTCCGGTCTTCGTTCCATTACTGTAATCACCTCGTACGATACTCTGCATTGTTGTTTGCATATCTTCTATCGTCTCCTGTCTAAATTGTTGGTAGGGGAGGGTGAGATTCGAGAGAATCTCAGTAGGAAACAGATACCATAATGCATGCATGATTGATGCTATGTGTATGACATGTTAGCTTTATCTAGATGTATGTCCCATAATGACATTTCTGCATGCTCAATGTTTCATACAACAAGACTATGGCCACAGCGAAAACAGAAACAGAGCTTCATTTATTCAAATATGCTCTACACAATCAAGTAAAGCAATCACATATATCACTACACAAGCAAATATATCAAATACATGCAAGAAAGGTAAGTCCCCTACCTCCAGTCGTTCTCCTCGATACGCGTGCCTCGATCTACGTGCAAACAGCTCGGGGCTCCATATTCAATCCTACAATGTCAAATATACTATTTAGACGCTTCCATAGTGTTTCTGGGGGTTATATGAGTCTATCTTGAAAAATTACTAAAATACCCCCGGGGACCCGGCTACATCGTACCCGGTCCGGCTGTACTTTTCTCGAAATTCTAACCTGGGCTATCCTGACATATTTTCGCCCAAGGAATCCATTTCCGAACTCGGAATTACCAAATTCAATGTCAAATTACGAAATTGCCCTTGGCAGCCCTACTTTTAGGGTTTTAGGGATGTTTCCGTAATTATGCTTTCTCGGCCTTTTCCGAAAAAGTGCCCAACTGTAACCCCACCTAATTTTCCCTCATGAATCCAATGGAACCATCAAATCATTGAAAATCCAACTCTAAGACCCATTTACAATGCTGACCGAAATATATAGGTTTTAAGGGGAAAATTGGGGTTTTTCGGTTTCGGCTCCGTAAACACGTTCCTTTCCAATCCTAACAACTTTATTGACTATTCCATTAGGTTACAACTACCATTTAGTACCAATTTGGGCAGCATAACAGCCCCACATACCCATTTCCATAAATTAAAACCAACGGCAATCCGGCGAAATTTCACCGATTAAATTGCCCACAGCAGCTAGAATAGTCAATATACAAGAGTTTGGAAGTTACCTCAAGCTCCTTCTGACTTTTCCCAAATATGGCTGAAAACCCTAGCCTTGGTAACACCATGAATCTTGCCTCAAATTCCTCAAACAACATAGAAGAGAAGCTTAGGAGAAGGATTATACACGTTAGGTACGAATTCACCGAAGAAATCGACCTATCTCGTGAGTTTTCTCCTCTCCTTCTCTCTCTAAAAACTCAACTTTCTCTCTCTCCAAATACTGAACTTCACGTCAGTTCTGGTGCTAAGGGAAGAAGAAGATGATTTTATAATATATTATAATTATCCATTAATTATTTTTCCATTTTCGGATTTTTCAGAAATTCTGGCAGATTTCTGCCCAAACTTTGAAAAATCATAACTAATTCTAGAAAAATCGAATTGAAGTGATTTCAAAGCCTATAAAACCCTTATTGAGTCTAGTTTCAAGGAAAAAATATATAATTTTGGTTTCTAGAATCACAAAATTCCCAGAATTTCAATCTTTGCATATTGTTCCTGAAAATTTCCAGTTTTTCTGGGCTAACTTCAAAAATTCATATCTTTTTGTGTATAGCTCTAATTGATTCATATGACCTATCCAATTAAAGCTTAGGATGTCTAATTTCATCCTATAAAATATCATAATTTTTGCTCATCATTTGATCATTCAAATAAATATGATAAGCTTACTACCCCATAGGCGATTTCACCAAAAACATAATTACTTTCTCCAAAATTAACCATTTTATTTTCTTTAATGCCCCAAAGATATAAGGAACATTAGAGGATAGATTTGGGACATCTACTAAATCGGGGCTTAGTAGTTCACTTGATTTAGGCTTATTCCCAAGCCTCAAATCCCAAATTTTGGGGTATTACATTTCTCCCCCCGTTCAATAAATTTCGTCCTCGAAATTTGAAAGTCTACAACTTAGGGATTTATCCTATCTCATTTTATTATCACATGCAGGCTCAAAAGCCATGTACCATCATAGTCATATTTCCATTACTAATCTCATATAGTATTTAACATTCATCATCCATTATGTACACAGTATGTAGCATGCAATCAAACACAGGTTCCCACAGCGCTTGGTTCCGTAGGCCTTACAGCCTCTTCGGGACTTCACCCGGATTCACACAATCACTTTTTTGTAACGGCCCAATCCTCACCCCCTTAACAAGGTCTGTTAGGCTAGTGAGCCGGGCATGGTTCACTTCGTTAGGTTCCTCCCATGGTAGAATATCGCACCTTATGTGAGACTGGTACTATTGAACATCAAAACGCACCTGATACAGTTTGGATGTTCTGCCAACCTCAAAACATTACCTTAGACACATTGGTCTAATGTCATCGCACTAGGCATCAACCATAGTACTAAACACACAAGTCTTACAGCCCAGAGACACCGCCCTATGCAACCTTGCACATCGGGTCTTACCGCCTTGTACAAACCTGTACACTTTCTGTAATTCATGCTTACCTATTCAGTGTTTAGGATCAAATGACTATTTGACCCTTATTGGCCGTACTGTGTGCACTTTTCACTATGTGACCATCTACTATTTGCACTATATCACAAGTGGATGATTCATTATGTGAGGCTATAGCCGTAGAGATGCTCATGCCTCTACTCAACCTTGTTGCATCAGAACACATCCCAATCCATGCCTACTTGCATCTGTGTAGACCGTAAAGGTCGACTGTTGATCTGGGATTGTTATCACTGGTGCTGTTGAGAGGTATTCGCCACCATTCTACCCTACTACACTAGGGTTTATCCCAATTCCAGTTCACATGTGTCACCATAAACTACAAAGGTTGTGTGACTGTTGACCATACAGGTCATCATACTGTACACCACGCAGGGTTTAATACTATACACCACACAGGATGTAATACTGTACACCACTCAGGGTTTAATACTGTACACCACACAGGATGTAATACTGTACACCACTCAGGGTGTAATACTGTTCATCACATATACTGTAACACTGTTGACCATCAAGGCCATATTATGTTTTGGGATGATCAATAATGGCGCGAACATCAACCCCCCTTGTAAGTTTCAAAATTGCACCTAGATTCACCACACTTCCGCTGCCCACTCTGATGCTTCACACTGCTAAATACAATATAGGTGAGGCTACACTGCCTGCCCACCCTTATCTGTTTGAACTTGAATCATTCTGAGCCATATAAACTCTTATCTCAAGAAAACCCATTCAATGTGAGATTCACTATAATGCACCATCGTTGAGGACCAACATTTCCGTAGCTCTACTCTACGATTCAACTTCATGGCAGCTGCACTCTAGGGTTTTTCGTCACGGTGGCTGCACTCGCGGGTTCATCATCTCGGTAGCTGCACTCTAGGGTTCGTCGTCACGGTGGCTGCACTCTAGGGTTCTGTACTCGGTGCTTCACACAGGCGCCCATACACCTGGTCAGCCCCCTTCCGATAAGAACTTTCCTTAGGTAGCCCTCTCCGATCAGATTTCACCGTAGGTAGCCCTCTCCGATCAGAACTTTCAATCTTTGTGGTCATAGTACAACTCCATAGTTATGCCATAAAGGCAACGTTTCCCGATTCAATACAAACATTCTTATCATCAACTCAAGATTATGGATGGAATAGTTCAATTTCTGAAGCTTCAGCTGACGAGATGCGTATGCCCTCACTGGGCTCAATTCTCATCTTGATCTATGCCTGCTCGCATCTGGGGATTCAATTCCCTTCCCAATCCATACCATTTGGCATCAATGAAGACAACAAAGGCCTCCAATGGATCTGGGATTATCAGTGTTAGTACTTTAATAAATTTTCATCATCAGCTCTCCGAAGCTCCTCTCACAATCATCATCCCATGCATAATGTTGAGTTCTGGGAAATTTCGATATAAACATCTCATCCCTTTTTTTTTTTTAATTATTGTCACACCCGTAGGCCTTCTTGACCTCGTACCCGAGTCCCTTAGGACGTGGCTAGCAGCCTCGTTGGGTAGGGTGCCTTTTTATTCACACCACATGGCCCTCCGTAGTAACCCACAATCATCCATAGAAAATGTGATAGATAAATATGTCATGCACCATATAGTGTAAAATGAAAATCACATCAATCCGTGTGTGTACACAAAGTTCAGGGCCAAACACCCAGTTAAAACAACAATCCGTGTGTGTACACAAAGTTCAGGGCCAACCATCCAGTTGAAACCCTTACGTGTACCTCAGCCGAGTCACCGACTACAGCTAGGTAAGATCAGTGTACCTCAACTAGGTCCCAGACCATAGCTAGGTAATGTGCCCTAGGCACGTGTTCATATCACAGAATACATAACATACAACATATTAACCATCACATAGTGTATGAGAGATTATAGTTACTACATTGGCCTTTCTTGGATAACCTTCCTGATAATCATTGATCATTGTTTGCTATTCTATTCTCTTGCCCTGTGTTTGCTGTATTAGGCTAGGTCTAACTTCCTGACCTTGCCCAACATCTAAACCTCTTAGTCTTACCACCTTTATGTTTCACTATATGAAGCAAGAAAGAGGTAAATTACACATAAACACATGGGCTTATCTATCATTTCACAAAGTTTTGGGTTCATAGGTATCCAAAAACAACATATCACAGGTGTTTACAATAGTCAAGGAAAGCCTGCAACAACATACAACCTCTGAACTACTGTACAACATGTCTTACTTTTTTTTTTCATAATATGACATGACATGTGCAACAACTTCCCAGGGGGTCACCCATCATGGCATATCCCTGGGTTGAGCACGCTTAACTCTTGTGTACCCGTGCCCAAATGTGAATACCAGCTTCTACTGTTTCCGTCCACGAGTGCCCTGTGACTACCCTCGTCTCAAAAGACGTGCTGGCTATCTCCGATCCAAAATATTGAGTGTGGACCGCAAATTGGCCTTGGTTGTACCCATATCCTTGGGTTCAACAATATCCTTAGACCATTCTCGTCTAGTATTGCACCACTAACGGCCCTTTAGTACTCGCCATTTCTTAGGGCAGATTCATAAATCGGAAAGATACCCTCCTTTGGTACTTTCTGTCCATGCATATTTCCTATCACTGTGTAATTAAGTATATCAGTATACTATCCTGTTGCCAGAACCACCGCACTTACTCTGAGCAGAAAATTCTGTGGCCAGAATCCTTGCTCTGATACCAAAATGTCACGCCCTTATTTTAATTTCACCTTTACCAGAGTATTCGCGGAAAACGACATGCGGTTCGGTAGGCAACACAGGAATAGTATAACTATACTGATAAAAAGTACTCGATTACAGAAATTTCCCATAGGGGGTTCGTACCTGATAAATTCAAATAATGTAGCCGCACAAGGCTACTAGGGTATCTAAACCCATTCCAGTAAAACGGAGACTTCTTCCGGTCTTCGTTCCATTACTGTAATCACCTCGTACGATACTCTGCATTGTTGTTTGCATATCTTCTATCGTCTCCTGTCTAAATTGTTGGTAGGGGAGGGTGAGATTCGAGAGAATCTCAGTAGGAAACAGATACCATAATGCATGCATGATTGATGCTATGTGTATGACATGTTAGCTTTATCTAGATGTATGTCCCATAATGACATTTCTGCATGCTCAATGTTTCATACAACAAGACTATGGCCACAGCGAAAACAGAAACAGAGCTTCATTTATTCAAATATGCTCTACACAATCAAGTAAAGCAATCACATATATCACTACACAAGCAAATATATCAAATACATGCAAGAAAGGTAAGTCCCCTACCTCCAGTCGTTCTCCTCGATACGCGTGCCTCGATCTACGTGCAAACAGCTCGGGGCTCCATATTCAATCCTACAATGTCAAATATACTATTTAGACGCTTCCATAGTGTTTCTGGGGGTTATATGAGTCTATCTTGAAAAATTACTAAAATACCCCCGGGGACCCGGCTACATCGTACCCGGTCCGGCTGTACTTTTCTCGAAATTCTAACCTGGGCTATCCTGACATATTTTCGCCCAAGGAATCCATTTCCGAACTCGGAATTACCAAATTCAATGTCAAATTACGAAATTGCCCTTGGCAGCCCTACTTTTAGGGTTTTAGGGATGTTTCCGTAATTATGCTTTCTCGGCCTTTTCCGAAAAAGTGCCCAACTGTAACCCCACCTAATTTTCCCTCCTGAATCCAATGGAACCATCAAATCATTGAAAATCCAACTCTAAGACCCATTTACAATGCTGACCGAAATATATAGGTTTTAAGGGGAAAATTGGGGTTTTTCGGTTTCGGCTCCGTAAACACGTTCCTTTCCAATCCTAACAACTTTATTGACTATTCCATTAGGTTACAACTACCATTTAGTACCAATTTGGGCAGCATAACAGCCCCACATACCCATTTCCATAAATTAAAACCAACGGCAATCCGGCGAAATTTCACCGATTAAATTGCCCACAGCAGCTAGAATAGTCAATATACAAGAGTTTGGAAGTTACCTCAAGCTCCTTCTGACTTTTCCCAAATATGGCTGAAAACCCTAGCCTTGGTAACACCATGAATCTTGCCTCAAATTCCTCAAACAACATAGAAGAGAAGCTTAGGAGAAGGATTATACACGTTAGGTACGAATTCATCGAAGAAATCGACCTATCTCGTGAGTTTTCTCCTCTCCTTCTCTCTCTAAAAACTCAACTTTCTCTCTCTCCAAATACTGAACTTCACGTCAGTTCTGGTGCTAAGGGAAGAAGAAGATGATTTTATAATATATTATAATTATCCATTAATTATTTTTCCATTTTCGGATTTTTCAGAAATTCTGGCAGATTTCTGCCCAAACTTTGAAAAATCATAACTAATTCTAGAAAAATCGAATTGAAGTGATTTCAAAGCCTATAAAACCCTTATTGAGTCTAGTTTCAAGGAAAAATATATAATTTTGGTTTCTAGAATCACAAAATTCCCAGAATTTCAATCTTTGCATATTGTTCCTGAAAATTTCCAGTTTTTCTGGGCTAACTTCAAAAATTCATATCTTTTTGTGTATAGCTCTAATTGATTCATATGACCTATCCAATTAAAGCTTAGGATGTCTAATTTCATCCTATAAAATATCATAATTTTTTCTCATCATTTGATCATTCAAATAAATATGATAAGCTTACTACCCCATAGGCGATTTCACCAAAAACATAATTACTTTCTCCAAAATTAACCATTTTATTTTCTTTAATGCCCCAAAGATATAAGGAACATTAGAGGATAGATTTGGGACATCTACTAAATCGGGGCTTAGTAGTTCACTTGATTTAGGCTTATTCCCAAGCCTCAAATCCCAAATTTTGGGGTATTACATCATGTATTAAATCTCTTTCACAATCATTATATAATTATATAAAACGAACATTTTGCACCTAGTTCCTTTACTCTTTCCAATCTTTTAAAAGAAGTAAAAAAAGGTTTGCAAATTTGATTGATTTGTCAGTTTAAATTGGTTCCATCGAGTGGCTTACAAATTTGGACTAAACCAGTTGAGTTCTCATATCACTGAATTTTTGTAATGAAATTAATTTCTTATATGATATTTAATTATGAGAAGATAAAATTATTTTGATTGTAAGGTACTGAAAACTTGACCAATCAATGAACAAGTTGAGATAGGAGTTCAAGGGTCAGTGATTCAAATTATAGTCAACTTAGGATCAAACTGATTATAATTAAAATAATATTTAAATAAAAAGACATTAACCTACAAGTAAATAGGACATTCATATATAAACTACACATAATCCAACCAAATAAAGTTATTAAAGCACAATTTGATAGACTGATGTTTTTATAAACTCAAAAAGATGTTGTTTTGGACTCAATAAGGGAAAAAAAAATATAAAATCTAACTTGGACAATTCGTTTGAAACTCTTGACCAAATTAGACAGGGGATTGGTTTACTAATTTAACCGGTCGATATAAGTTAGATTTTAATACCATGCTTAGCTGGCTTAACTACCACATTAAAATAAAATGGGCCTCACATTATATAAAATGTTAGTTTAATTTATGTGATTGAAAACAAATTAAAAGTAAGACGCATGCTTTATATACACACATAAGTAAGCAAGATAAACTAATTTTGAAAATGTAACATTTTTGTGGCTTTAAATTGACATTATAAATGAGTGAAAGAGAAAAGAAGAGAAATTTGGTTTTGAGCAATAAATAAGAGAACGAAAGTTTGTTGAAAAATATCCATTATTATATAAACTTAAAAACAATCTATTTTTAAGACACGACTTTTCTTTAGTTGTGTGTATCACACCTTTAGCTTAGTATAAGATAAAAGGCATTCATACATAGTCAAAATTATATTAATTGCATATAATTGAAGACGAGTTACACACCGAACCACCCACTTAAAAATAGATGTTTTTGTACCATTGAGTGATAAATTTTATAACAAATGATTTTTCATATTCTCATGACATAAATAAGAAATAAGAAAGGGAAAAGACAAGGAGATTCCTAGAGAACATAGAGGCTGGACCTGAGGGGTCCACAAAATCAATTGCTTCTTCCATTTAATTCTATCATGAGAGCTCAGTCATATCTATCTTCTTCTTCAATCATCCACACATACACACTTCTTATTTGAGCCTCTCCTTCACTATCTTGCATTTAACATGCTTCACCGTCCCACACTGCTGGTCCTCCCTCCTTGACTTTATCTTCGGCACCTTTTTAATTCACATCCCTATTATGCATCCTTTACAATATACACCCTCCAACACTAACACATTTAATATATTATGCATATTTTTTTTTCTTTTTGAAAGAATGCAGATCCTAATTAATCTTTTAGCAAGTGTCCAGGGACCATATTAAATTTTGACGCCAAACTCGCGTTAAATTTGTCGCGGTTATTTTGTAGCAGTTAGTATATATTAATCGCTACAAATGTAGCGTTAGCTTGGCACAAAGCTAGCGCGACTATTGTGACGATTCTTTTATAGTGGTTTTTATGATAGTAACTACTACCGAATTTAGAGGGCTGCCTTTTTGTAGCGGTTACAGAGAATCGTTACAAAATTTAACTCATATTTGTTGTGGTTACAGTGTATAACCGCTACAAAATACATTTGAAATAAATATTTATTAAAATAAATAAATAAAACATTTGTAGCGGTTTATATATAAAAAATGCTACAAAATATAAATATTTGTAATGGTTAAATGGATGAAATCGCTACAAAGTGATACGTAACCACTACAAAAAAAACGTGATTTAGTAGCGGTTAAAAGTGGTCATTAGTAGCGGTTGATAAAACCACTACTAAATCGCATGTTGCAAGCGCATTTGTAGCGGTTATAAAAAACCGCTACTCAAGTAAAATAACCACTGCTTTATTTGTAGCGGTTTAATCCCACCGTACAGCATCACTACAAGCCGTAAGCTTTTTCTGGGATATTTGTAGCAAATATTAGAAAGAAAATTTTCAAGGCAGGAAAAGAAAAATGAAATTTTTTTTCACATTTGTAGCGGTTTAATAACCCCTACTAATAGGAAATTTCTAAACTTACTAATTTCATCAAAATTCAAAATTTCCGCAAAAAAATTAATTTGAGTTTGAGCCAGGCGTGTTAATTAGTAGCGGTTTAATAACCGCTACAAAAATTAAGAAAATTTTAAAAAAATACAATCATTTGTTTATATTATTTTGATATTAAATTAAATAGTTTATTTTTTAGTAGTTTAGCCAATTTAATTAGCTTATTATTCAATAGTTTAGCTCATTTATAAATTAAAATGAATAATTTAATTTAATTGGATAAGTATAAAAATTGTATTGATAATATTATTAAGGATACGTAGGTAATAAGGAACTATTATATTGTCTACTTCAATGTAATTGTGTATGAAAAATAGCTGAAAATGAGATAAAGCTCTGAAATATCTGGAAAAAGAAAATGGTGAGAATAATTTTTATGCGAAGGAAATAAGTATTGAAATAAAAAATTAAAAAACTTATTACTATATTTGATCGTATTGTTAAGCTTCTCAACACATACAAAAAAATTTGTAAATGAGAAAAAATGGAAGAAGGATAAGGTGAAAAGAAATGGGGGAGTGTTTGAAATGAGATGTGGTAAGGGTATTTATAGGAATCCGCATAGCATTTGTAGCGGTTTTTAGTTAGTAGCGATTATTTTTATTTTTGTAGCAGTTCAAAAACTGCTACAAATATTATTTTAATTTTTTAAATATTTTTTTCCAGTGTTTTTTAAAGACAAAAACATAATTTGAATTTGATCACTCATCCTCGTCATCCCTATAGAAATTATGTAGAACAATTATTGTTAGTGATGTATTATTAAATTTAAAAAATTTAATTTAAATGATGTGGACTTAAAAAAACGCATAGCAGTAGAGGTAAATTGTTATCGCCTTCAGGGAAGTAGTTTTCAAAATCGGCTAGTTGAAATGACTAACTCTCGTAAGCGATGTTATCGCCTTCACCCATGTCATAAATGTCTCGTGGCTTTAAATGAACGACTATGTGCCAATCCCTGTGCCTCTCATCCTCAACATAATAAACCTGATGTGCCTCTGAAGCAAGAATATACGGCTCATCATCTTGAGAAGTACCAGTATGAATTGGTCGTGAGAAATTGACTGATGTGATCCCTAAGTCGTCAGTTGTCAGTCCTCGAGAAGTAGTGGTATTTGCACACAAACACTTGAACAGCATCACAGTGAAACGCCCTTGATAATTAAGTTCAACCACATCAAGAAGCTTTCCATAGTAAGGGACGCCTTAGAACTGCATGTTGGCATCACTATTGCTTGCATAACTTTTTGTCCCAAATGTGCCATAAACACCTGAATTTTTAGTTTGCAATCCTTGATCCCGAGAAACTGTGCAAAACTTAAAACCATTGACATTGTATGCTGTAAACCTTTTTGCATGATCAAGAGGGCCGATTGCAAGAGCTCTGAAATCTGGTGAGAGTGGGTTGTGGTCATTACAGTTAAAAAGGACGGAGGAAAGATCATCTCCAAGTGACAAAGCGTAAGAATGATTTTGGACTGTAGCTCATCGAGCTCCTCAACGATTAAAACCTTAGAACACAACTTCCGAAAGAAAGAACAAAGTTCCACCAAAATAATGGAAACATCAGGAGGAAGTGCATTCTTTATAGCCAGAGGCAGTAACTGTTGCATAAAAACATGCGAGTCATGACTCTTCAGGCCAGCAACCTTTCAAGCCTACAAGTCAACATATTGAGAAATGTTGCTTGAATACCCATCAGGAATTTTTAATTTCTTCAACGTCTCGAGGAAGACTTCCTTGTTCGGTTTTGTGAGGGTAAACTTTGCCGACTAAAATTTGTCATGCTCATCTGGCCAAACGTCTTCACAAACTCCTATGGCGCATAAATCTTTCCTCGCTTGAAGGTGATTTTTTGTCTTGTCGGGTTCGTTAAGCAGCGTATATAGCACATTATCGCAAACATTCTTTTCAATGTGCATCACATCGAGACTGTGGCGAAGTAAATTAGATCTCCAATATAGAAGAGTGAATAAAATACTTATCTTCTTCCACTGCTGATGCACCGAAGTCCTACACTTCTTTTGGTGAGTTTGTGCTGAATCGTCACTTTTTCTAAACTCGAAGTCAACATGCTCAAACTGCTGTAAGATATCTGTACCAGACAAAGTTTAAGGTGGTCCTCTATTTTCTGGTTTCCCATTGAAGCAATTCCGTTGCAATCTGAACTTATACCTTCCATCAAGAAACCTCCGATGCCCCATAAAGCACCATTTTCGGCTGTGGGGAAGGCGCACTGCGACAGAATCAAAATTACAGGTTGGACAAGCCAACCCAGTATGCACATTCCAACCAGATAATGTGCCAAGGCCAGGAAAGTCACTAATCATCCACATCAAGGTTGCACGCAAGTTGAACAAAGTCTTCCCATAAGCATCGTACGTCTCGATGCCGACATTCGACAGGTCAAGCAATTCCGCAATAAGCGGTTGGAGATACACATCGATGTCATTGCCCGGTGCCTTTTTGCCTGGAATGATCATAAACATAATGAAAGAGCTTTGTTTCATACACATCCAGGGGGTAAGTTGTAGGGAACTAAGACTACCGGCCAAATACTGTAACTTGTGCTAAGATTCCCAAAAGGATTGAAATCGTCGGTCGCCAACGCAAGTCGAACATTTCTGGGGTCAGTCGCGAAATCTGGAAAGTCGTTGTCAAACGTTTTTCAAGCATCTGTATCCCGGGGATGTCTTAATTTACCGTCTTCATTCTTATCAACGGCACGCCACCTCATGTGCTCCACAGTTTTACACGACATAAATAATCTTTGTAGGTGAGGTTTCAAAGGGAAGTACCTGAGAATCTTTGTAGGTTTCTTCTTCTGCTTGTACCTCGATGTGTGACATCTCTTACAAGTCTCCCTGCTAGAATCTTCTCCCCAATACAACATACAATTGTTGGGGCATGCATCAATCTTTTGATAGTCCAACCCTAACCTATTGATAATCTTCTTGGCCTCATAGAATGTTGTGGGAATCTCAACATCGGGGAATGCATCTTGTAATAATTTGAGTAATATCGACATTCCCTTATCTGTGATTCCACACAAGCATTTGATATGATACAATTTGATCAAGAAAGATAATTTATAATATTTTCAACAACCTTGATATAAAGGACGATCTGCTTCATCCATTAAGCTAAAAAAATGCCGAGCTGCTTCATTCCTCATGAACACCGACTCAGAACTATGCACTTTTTGGTTGAAGTTGTAGCCTTGAAACCTAAATGCATCACGCACAACATCATTCATAGGATCATCTTCATCAAGTTGAACGCCTACTTGAGAACTTTGAGGAAGAGCATCATCATATCTAATGCTGGCCTTTTCACCATGAATTGCCCATAACGTATAGTCCTCCGGGAAAGGCTTTAAGAGTAAATGTTCCTTAACAACATACCGTGCATGCCACTTCTTGAACTTGGATCTCTGACACGGACATACGATCTTGCCGTTACAGCTGTCGTGAGTGAATGCGAAATCTAAGAAATTGTTTAATCCATACAAATATTCCAGAGAATTGTGTGGCAACCTGATGCATGACTTATCCATAGCTATTAGTGAGAGAGAATAAAGTATAGTGAAGAAGATTAGTGAATAGAGAATGACGAGTGCTTGAAATCTTATATTCTGAATTTCCAACGTTTAATATTTTGTAGCGGTTCATAAGTGCTATAGTAACTGCTACTGTGATAAACATTTGTAGCGGTTATATGTATAAAACCGCTATTAATTATCAAGCCAGTGGGAAGCTAATTGAAGAATTTATCTTGACCTTGTAGTGGTTATAAGAAAAACCGCTACTAATATAACTTTATAGCGGTTATACATAATTAACGGCTACAACTTAGCAAAAAATGGGGGGAAATTCAAAATTGGAAAGTTGAGTATTTGTAGCGGTTATTTATATAACCGCTACAAATAGTCAATGATTCAATTTTGAATTTTGCCGCACTCATATCTTTCAATTTGTAGCGTTTTCAGTGTTAACCACTACAAATATGTGACTATATTTCTTAAACTTAAAAAAAAATAAATTATATATATATTTGTAGCGGTTATATTACAAAATCATTACTAATATATATTTGTAGCGGTTATTCATATTAACACCTACAAATATATTAACACCTACAAAAAATTATATTTGTAATGGGTTTATAATATAACTGCTACAATTATATATAATTTATTTTTTTAAGTTTTAGAAATATAAATATAACTATAACTATAGTAAACGCGGTCTAAGAATATAAATATAACTGCTGTAATTAATTCACAAATTCAACAACGCGGTCTAAAAATATAAATATAACTATGGTAAACACAATGAGAATATAATTTCTAAAATATAAAATTATATATATTTATTTACAAATGTTTCAACAACAAAAAATAAATATGCCCTAAACTAAGTAGCTGGGGGCTGATCATCTGGTGCTCCCTCACGTGATGTTCGATCGGGGCGCTGGGCAGAGTTAACCGCACCATCATCATCAGCAAGAAGAGGAGTAGTAGTCTGGATGACGTACCGAGGGACAGAGGGAACCTGTGGATGCTGCTCATCCGGGAACAGGTGATTCCATGACCGCTCGAGTATGTTGTTCATGATATCACGCCACTGCGCCTGCTGAGCGTAGATCAAATCAGCCTGCAGCTGCATCTGCATCTGCTGTAGATGCAGCAGCTGCTACGCCACTGTAGCCTGTGTCCACTCCAAATCTAACCGCAGCTGCTCAACAGACTCATCCCTTGGATGTATGACCCCTCTAAAGCTGCCAGCCTCAGAGGCGGCGCTCCTGCCATAGACCATGCTAGGTCTGGCGTCTATCCCTATCCCCTGCACTTGTCCGGGGTGCTCAGCCTGACCTAGACTAGCCTTCAAAGGAGCCGTCGGGTCCACTGACCCTTGTGACTCCTCGACCTGGGTCTCTCGTAGCTCAGCATGTAACTGCTGCATCCGCACCTGCTATTTTATGAAACAATTACTTATTAAACGTTTTAATTATTAAGTTGGTTATATAAAAGTTATAATAATGAAATTACTTACAATGGCCACCTCTACCTGCTGAGAGGTTGGAGTCCCGTCACGGTGTCTGTGTGTGATAGTGTACAACTCCCCATAGTCCGTTTGACCGTTCTCTTGTTATGCCTTCCTCTCCTAAAACAATTACAAAATTCAATTAGTATTATAAAATAACCAGTTAAAAGTCAGTGATATTATAAAAGGTTACCAGCTCGCTGTAAGTGACAGCAAATGTCTTTGATCCTGCTGTATAGTCAATTGTCTGCTGCCCACGGTGCTTAGTGTTCCTCTAAGAAAGCGCCGGAAAAAAAAACAATATTAAATGTATTAAAAAAATATAAAACATTTAAAATTAATAAAGTTCAAGTTAAAATTAATTCAATTTAAATTATAATTTAATACTTAACAATTACAAAATTATATATAAATAATATAATAAATACATTACCTGCCCCTCAGGGCTCCTCCTGAACTGGACGAAACCCACCCAGTCGTTCGGCGGGACGCCGTCCGGGACGCTTTCTATCAGATGCTCCAGAGGCATCTTCCCGTCCTTATCCACACTGTGGAAGAGACGATTCTTCTTGTTCTTCCTGCCATCATCCATCTTCACCAGGGTTACCTCTTCCAGTTGGCCCAAACGGCAAACCACAGTTGCAAAAAAATTATTTAAATATCAATAATTAAAAAAATCCTATTAAAAAATATTAATTAAATATAATTAATTACAAAAAATATTAATTAAATACTATTAATTACCTGAATCACCTCCTCCCAAGCTAGGTCCTTCAACCCCTTCGGAACATGCCTCCACATCCTGAAGTAAAGGGGGAACCGCATCCAATTCGATCCCAGGTCGTTTAGAAAGCGGTTGAATAGGTGGCCCCCATTGTCGATCGGCTGGCCCGTGGCCTCATTCCACGGCACTACAACTCGTAGTGTCCGGTCCATGCTGTTCAGACCGGCCACGTCCAGCCTCCTCGTGGACACGTTCCCCTGCTCATCTGGATAATTTACCGCACATTAGATAACGTGTAATTCAAATTTAAAATTTTGAATTTAAATAAATAATTTGTTAAATAAAAAAAAATTATTTACCGTGGACTTGCACCTCAAACCAGTAGACCGCGAAGACGACCCTAATGGGTTGTTTTGCTCCCGCACCTCCTCCCCATCGAGGAACTGCAACATCTCTCTAATCTCAATCGGGATGTTGAAGTCCTCGTTTGCGCCATAATCCCTGACTCTGATATCTGCCTGCCCCAAATCAGGCACCACTGGTGCGGTCGTCTCCTGTAGGATCATCTACGGTGCTTGTGGTTGGGCCAACTCCTGTGGGGGATGGGCTGAAATGCCGCCGTTGCCCTCCCTCCACATTGTCCCCTCCCTCCGCCCCCATATCTACTGTTGTCGCCCCGCAAAATCGGTCTGGGGATCTCGAGTTCCTTCCCCTTATCCTGTCTAGAAGCCATATCAACTACAAAATTTCAAAAAATAAAACATTTTAGTCACATTATTATGCAAAAATATAATAAAAATAAAAATACATATAAATAACGTATTGTATCCGTACCTCAAGTGCAAATAATGAGAAATACTAGAGCAAAAACTCTTCCACAGACTCTTGAATGCTCAAATCTAAAAGAAAACACTCAAAGAAATCTCAAGAAACAAAATGGCCAAATGGAAAAGTGAAGAGGGGAGGGGGGCTTAAATAGAGGCGGCCTTTTTAGCGATTCTTAAAATAACTGCTACACCAACCGCTACAAATAAAACCTTGGGCGCTAAAATTTGTACGGTTCTAGAATAACCGCTACAAATTACAAAAATATTTGAAGTTCTGTAGCTGTTATGGTACAAAACCGCTATAAATTTAGCGACCTCTCAAATTCTGTAGCGGTTATAAATCTATAATTGCTACAAATACGCGACCTTTCCTATTTTGTAGCGGTTTAATTGATTAAAACGCTACAAATAAACGCCACACTGTTGGCTCGTTTTGTTCGCGCCAAATGGCGTCAACTTTATTATGGTTATAATTTACTAATTGCTACAAAAGTACCGCTACAAATTTTGGCAGGAATTTCGCACCATATTTGTAATGGTTATTTATACTTAATCACTACAAAAAATGTTGTCAATCTGTCGCGCCACTTGTCGCGTAGTTTGCCGCTACAAATTTGTAGCGATTTAGGCTTTAACCGCTACAAATCTTAATATTTGTAGCGGTTAATTGTAACCGCTACAATATTACCGATGCAAAATACCATTTTTTTTGTAGTGAACTTTGTAGCGGTTTGACAAATAAAACCGCTACAAATTAAACATTTGAACTTTGAAAAATTTTAATTCTCGCCAACAGTTATGAATATTTGTAGCGGTTTTTTAATAATAACTGTTAGAAAGTGTTCATTTAAAATTTGAATATTTTAATTCCCGCCAACAGTCATGAACATTTGTAGCGGTTTTTTTGACATAACCGCTACAAAGTGTTGCACATTGAAAATTTGAATTTTAAATCCTGTCAACGTGGTGAAAATTTGTAACAATTTTTATCGTATAACTATTACAAAATGAATTTGAAATAAATATTTATAAAGAAATAAATGAATTTATAGCGGTTTTTATATATAAACCGCTACAAAGTATAAATATTTGTAACGGTTTTACAAACAAAACCGCTACAAATTGATCATCTGAAATTTAAAATATTTTTATAAAAAAAAATTCAGACAAATATTTATAGAGGTTATAAACCCGCTACAAAATCAAATAAAACCACTATAAATGTGAAATATTTTTATAAAAAAAATTCAAACCAATATTTGTAGGGGTTATGAAACCGCTACAAAAATGAAACTGCTACAAATATCAACCTCTACAAAACTTGTCACATTAACCACTACAAGCGCTATACAGATCCCTATAAATACCCCCAGCACATCTCATTTCAAACACTCCTCCATTTCTTTCAACCCTTCTTCTCTTTTTTTATCTCTCCTCTGAATTTTTTTTAAGAGCCGAAGAGCTGAGTAAGATGATCAAATATAGTAAAAAAAAATTCACTTCTTTGATTTCAACATTTTTCCCCCTCTCATAATATTTCTACTCATTATCTACACATTCTCAATAATATTACCTATATAAAGTTTATACTTATCTAACTTAATTTAATCATTCTTTATAAATAATAACTACTATCATTTAAGTTACTTAAATAATAAACTATTCAACACAATATTATAACAATGGACTCAAATAATTGTATATTTTTTTTAAAAAATTTCCAAAATTTTGTAGCGGTTTTAGAACCGCTACAAATTTAAACTCAAAATATGATTAAATTTTTTGCACTACTTTTGAAATTCTCATTTGAATTTAGTAACGGTTTTCCAACCGCTACAAAATTGGAGCCAAATTTTCATTTTTCATTTCCCGCCACAAGAGATTGTGGTGCCAACATTTGTAGCGGTTTAGTAACCGTTACTAAATTTGTAGCAGTTGTGTTACGTGAGTAGCAGTTGTTGTAAACCGCTACAAATACGTTTGCAACAGTGGATTTTGTAGCTGTTTTTACAACCACTATTAATGTCGTTTGAAACGGTTAAAACTGCTACTAATACATATTTTTAACCGCTACTAAATCAAAGTTTTTTTGTAGTGGATAGAGAGAGCGCGTGTATTAATTTTATGATATCTATTAGGGTAAAGATGAAAATCGGAATAATTTTTAGACAATTTTAATATTGCAACTAATTATTATTAATTATAGTAAATTAGTTAAAAGTATAAGTCGGAGAGACTATATGAATATCACACAAGTGGAGGATCCCATGTACTTATTCTTTCTCACTCTCAATTCAAACGAAATCATTTCAGAATTTGATAACTAGTGAACAAGAAATTATGGATCAAGCAATAAGTATTTAACATCTGTTTAAAACGACTCCCCTTTCGGCAGGAAAAAAAAATGACTCCCCTTACTTATTATAAAGTAACACACTACTTAATCAAAAGACATAATTGCCTGTCACCTAAAAAAATCTCACATCTTCATTAGTAAATATAAGAGGAGATAATAACCAGGCACATATCTTAGACATATAAATTAAATTCACTGCGTGTCATGATCAAGTGTCATCACGATGTTTGTAAATAAATTATGTGGTTTAAGAAATTGATTGACATTAGTTAAAAACAACAAATAGGTAAGAAATAATTTTTTCTTTTTAAATACACCTTTATTTATAAGGGGCTAAGTAAGAGAAAACTTTATTAGTTACTTTCAACATATTTTACCGGAACCAAAGAAAAACCTGGAACATTGTAAACTTAAAATTGAACAACTTTTAATCTTATTCTTACTTAATATGCATTATATCTCATAAGAACAAAATCTATATAATTTTAAAAGAATGACGAACTGTACATTCATATGAAAAATTTAATGATGTAATTAGCTTATAAATATATCTAAAATTTCTTTCTAAACAGGAGCAGAGAAGTTGGTAATGTTATTATAGTATTATATTTTTGTTCATCAACAACACTAGCTCGCCAGGCAATTATGATTCCGTTTAAGTAATTAGGTTGTCAACTAATTCACATGTGCGACACTCATCCAACATCAACATTAATATCAACATGCTTTCATGTGAACAAAGGAAAATAATAATAATAGAATACAACCTCAAAGTGGTGTTGAGTCCATCATCATCATCACTAATCATATTTGACTCTCTTTTTTGTTGAATTAAAAACTAACATATTCCCCCTGGGATTCACCGATTAAAAAAATATTCCAAGGAAAAAAAAAGGGTACGCGTTGTTTCATTATTGTTGACCTGCGTCATCTTTCAAGTTTCAATACATTGCATTGTAGCTCATATTGGTAGTGGAACATTTTGATGACCTCTTACCTTAATTATTAAGAGTCTTTGGTTTAAGTACAACACCAGATCCACTATTAGTGAAGTCAACTCCCCTCCACGTACTGTCGTTTACTCATAATCCCACATTTTTTATGACAAGGCAATTAAGTGGGTCGTCACAAAACGAGATATACAATGTGCGTGTGTATGTATATATTGTATAAAATAACCACCAGGCATCAATTGTCTGCTAAATGCTAGTAATATAATGATTGTTTAAGGTCTTACTTTAATTTGATGATTCTATGAGATATTTTGGCCAGGCTAACTTTTCTTACTTATATGGAAAGCACTTTATAATGTTGCCCAGTAATTGGAAATGACTTTGAGTGCCTGATTGAATTAGTGATAGAAGCTGTTTGAACTTTAAACATGATTTATGGTGTATTAGGTAAGTATATGAAATGTGTTTTATCTTGACTTATGTACAATAATTATGGAATTAATCTAGGTAATTTAAAAAGCCCAATATTAAGGTCCAAAAATATATGATAATTGGCCAAAAAAAATGAGAAAAGAAATTGGATTAAAAAGGTAATGGTAAAATCGTAATTTTTCCAATTTAGCATAAAATAAATTATTTTCTAATTAATTGAAGTTAATTTCAATTAATTAAGAAAAAAAAAGGAGAGAAATAAATTTAGAATATTTTGATCAATTAAATATGAATTTATGAAAAATTTTAGCAAAAATGCAATTTTGACCAAAATTAAGACTTTAAGTGTATACCTAATCAAAACAAGTTGTGAACCCAATTGAGACCATAGAGAGGGACCTTTAGATGTCTCCTACATGTAGTATGAGAAAGAAAATATTAGTTGGACTTAATGAGCAACGTTACATGTACATAGAATTATTGTATATAAAAATTGATTTTGGTAATTTTTGGAAAATTGAATAAATGAATAAAATAATATAAACATATGATAAAAGCAAATCCTTCTTCCTCCTTAGCTCATCTAAGACGTGAACCAGCAGCTGCACTAAGAGAGAGAACGTGTGGAATTTTAGAGAGAGAAAGGAGAAGAAATATTGCAAGATAAACCGATTCCTCCGACAATTTAGCTCCTAACGCGTATAACTCTAACCCTAAGTTACTCCTTTATGTTCCTGAAGGTTTGGAAGCTCCTCTTTTGGGGTTAGAACAGCTAGGGCTTCATCCAAGACAGGGAAAAGCTAGTGGGAGCTTGAGGTAACTTCCAAACTCGTGTATATTGACTATTATGGCCGTTGTAGACAATTTAATCAGTAAAATTTTGCCGGATTGTCTTTGTTTATAAAATTTGAAAAAGTGATATTAGAAATGTTATGCTGCCAAAATTGGAACTAAATGATAGTTCTAATGTAATGTAACAGTTAATACAATGATTAGGAGTAGAAAAAAACATACGGAGTTAGAATCGAAAAACCCCGATTTTTCTCGGAGGATACTATAATTTTGGCTAGGGTTTAATATAGGGTTAGAGTTGGATTTTGAATGATTTGATGGTTCCATTGAGCTCAGAAGGGAAAATTAGGTAGGGTTACAGTTGATCAATTTTTCGGAAAAGGCTGAAAAAGTATAATTACAAAAACACCATTGAAACCCTTAAAGTGAGGTTGTCAAGGGCAATTTCATAATTTGGTAGTGAATTTGATAATTTCGAATCCGGAAATGGATTTCTTGGGCAAAAAAATGTTAGGATAGCTCAGGTTAGAATTTCGAGAAATGTGCAGCCGGACTGGGTACGGCAGGGCCAGGCGGGGGTTCTGGGGGCATTTTGGTAAATTTTCACCACAGGCTAAAATAATCATTATAAACACTATGGAAGTGCCTAAAATGGTACATGAATGGATTTTAACCTAATTTTTGTACATTTGACATTTTAGGGCAATTTAAGAGCCTGAGGGGTTGGCACACAAATCGAGGAGTCTTTTAAGGATCAAGCATGGGCGATTAAGGTAGGGAATTTACCTCTCCTGTATGTATTTGATATTTGTGCTGGTGTATTGATGCATGTTATTGCTTTGCTTGAATATGTGAAACGTATATGAATTATTGAAGTTTTGTTTTTATTTTTACTGTAGCTATAGTTTTGTTGCATGTTTATACTGTGACTATAGTTTTGTTGCATGAAACATTGAGCACGCAGATATGTCATTGTGCTAGCATGAGTTTATGTAATACAAGCATATCATGCATTATGCACTTATCTTACATGCATATTGATATTGTTTTCCTACTGAGATTCTCCCAAATTTCATCCTCCCCTACCAACGATTTAGATAGGAGAGGACAGAAGATATGCTAAGAACAAATAAGAGAACTGTACGAGGGATTGCAGTGTCGGAGCGAAGATGGGAAGATGTCTCCGTTTCACTGGGACGGGTTTAGATACCCTAGTAGCCCTGTGCGGCTACAGTGATGGTAATTATTATGTACGAACCCCTATGGGAAATTTATGTAATCATGCATATATTATCAGTATATTGATGTTATTCCTGTGTTGCCCACTGAACCGTATATCACTTTCTGTGAATGCTCTGGTAAAGATGAAATTAAGATAAGAGCGTGACATCAAACAGGCTCTCAGTCAGTAGTGTATGTAACCACTGCCACATAGAATCATGTTATGTATAAAATTCATTCAGTCACGGCTATACCATAAACAAACAGATATTATAAGTTTGTTTTGGCTAATAACCACAGATATTATTTCTTCAAGTTTACTGATGTGTAACATAATTCTCTGGGTATAAAATTAGAGGATTTTTATTTGTCTAATTGCATTCTAAGGTTCTCCTTTAATTTACACTCTCTGTGAACAAATTTTGATCCATTTAGGGGGAACTGATCTAATATAAGAAATAGATGCACGCCATGTGTGTGTGTACCACATTGATTATCTAAAACCAATTTTCATGATCTAAATTCTTTTAATAAAATTTTAACACTCTTTATTGTTTAAGTCAAATTTGAACAATTTAGGGGGCTGTCTACGTATTTAAGGAGTATACCAGTTTTGGAGAGTCTGTTATAACTATAAATAAATGCTTTGTTATTAATTACTTCCATAAAGGTCTAAATACTTGTAAATACAAAAGTTTGGCTTATAAATTAAATTGAGGGATTTACTTATAATCTTTCGTAGATTTAAAATTTAACTTACTAATTGAGTGCGTAGCTTATTTCTTAAATCATGGTAATAACTTAATTAATGGTTTTTGAGTTAAACACGATTTTAAATAGCTAGTAATTTGATTTTAAGAAGTTAAAAATATGTAATTAGTATAATCATGGTAATACAATCTGGACTGGACCGAGGCAGTCCGGACTGGAAATAGGCCAACAGGCCGATAGACTAGTCCGGTTTGGATTTTTTTTATTTTTTTTTAAAAAATTGATTTTTAAATTTTTTTTTAGAATTTTATATTAATAAGCTTAAAATCTTCAATTTCTCATCAATTTGATTTCAAGTTAGCTCTGATCTAACTCCGGTCTGATCTACTGGCCTTTGACCCTATCCCAACTGATTCAATGACCGGTCTGAATTTAATTACTTTGGTTATAATATAAAAAGAGATTGTAAGTTAATTGTAATTGCTTCAAAGAAAATATGTTAGGTTTGAATCTATGTAGCTAGATACGGCTGAAGTAAGATACGATAGAGTCAGACATTAGATATTGTACCCCAAAAAAAAGTGGGTATGGGAAGGTAGGGCTGTCAAGAGAATGATGGTAACAAGTGTTGAATGCATGGTATGGTGTGATAAAAGCTGTAAAGACCTAATAAACAAAGAAGAAAGAAAAAAGGAGGGACCCCATTGATTTAAATGCAAAGGTAGGAATATAATCACTTTGATAGAAATAAATAGTAATATAAAGATGCCAACCAGCATTCCTACTCCTAGTAGGGTTATCAAAATTTTCCCGAACATGCCCAAATGATCATTGGCAGAAGCAAAAGTTGGATCCTTGATCTTTTCCCACTTTTGATGATTCTTCCTTGTCACTGCACAATCTTACTTTTCATAAAGCTCACCCAAACATTCATCAATGAGGCACAACTGGGCGCCAGACCCAACTCTCTCACTAATTTCCTTCTTCTGCAAGCAGGCCCAGCAATCACACCTGTCATTTGCTGCCACAAATCATAGCCCCATCAATAAAAAGGAGGATAGAAAAATCTTGAGATATTTGTGATACGATGCATTCCCCACCTAAAAATCCACCCTCCATGAATGTTTTAATGTGGAGAATTATTAGTGTTTGTTTGTTTACTTGGGGTAATAGAAGATGGGTGGAGTAGCCTAAAATGTCGCTTTAACAAATGGATTTGGACCTAGGGTAGGGAAAATGATGTATCGTGTTGAGAGCGGCAAGGAGAGTGTTAAGTTGAGGTGATGATTGAAGGAGATGGTGAAGGGATTAAGGGCCTGTTTGAGTTGGCGGAGGAAAAGCTTGTTTATGTAAGTTTGTGCAAAACTTCTCTCACAGATTTACCTTATATACCGTAAATCATGTTAGAAAAGTAACTTCTATCACTAATCCAAACAGACACTAAGTGGTTGTAAAGCCCGAATCAAACAATGGCGAGGAGGAGGGCACCATTTAGAGGGTATACTGAACGATCATGAAGAGGAGGAGGTTGAGATTTCCTCTCGATGTTCAATGCTTTCCTCTTCCTTTGTATCTTTACCAATGGATATTTAATGTATGGTGCTGGGTTAGTGTCAGGCTTAATGGAGATTTTGAGTCCCCCCAACTGTCGCGTTTCCATTAATCAAAGGAGCACTAAATTACACTTGGACACCAAATGGCAAAATTATGAAAAAAGTAACACGCGTCATCTAATATTTTTTTCAAAATTATACTAGGGATTTTTGATAAAATCTCATGTAATTTTGAAGCTTAATTTTTTTTTAAAAAAAATTGCTTGAATTCAAGTGCTAACACTTTGTTTATATGAAATACTCTCAGTGCATAAAAACATATTAAGTTTTTCTTTCTTGTTAATAAAATTTCAAAACAGGAACTTTTCACTTATATTTCCATATTTCTCCCACTAAGGAAATAAAACACATTTGCTGCTTCCTCTTTTAAGGGTTATTTATTATATAAAATGAAAAGGAATAATTGAATAAAATAAATATTACAATAAAAACGATTCTAAAAGTAGATATTAAAACTTTGCCTTTCCCTCTTTTGAAAAAGTACCACGCACAACACATAAATATACATACATATATATATATATATATATATATATATATATATAACTATTTAATTGTTAGAATGGCATAAATATCATAAAAAATCACGTTTCGCCCAATAGCGAAATAATAATTTTTTTCATCCCTTTTTTTAATATTTATTATGTTTTTTTAATTATTTTACAATTTTATTTTTTATTCTTTTCATCTCTATGACAAAAAGCTAGCTCTATGATTTCGAGTTCGACACTGCCAGAATATTATGTAAGGTAGTAAATGCTCGTTTGGATAGCTTTTTTTTTTTTATTTATAAGTGTTTATAATTTATGATTTACGGTATATGAGGTAAATATATGAGGAGAGTTTTATCCCAACTTACATAATAATTATTTATTTCCCAAAAATAAACTATTTTAAACACTCACTAATAGGGCTGGTTCATCTAATAAGGAGTTGATGCACTTTCTCAGTTTCCTCATTCAACTGAGTTATTTATTGTGGCAGTACCAAAAGCTTGTTCCCTGGACACTCTTCCCCAATTATTACAGCAAGATTCACACACTTCTTCTATCATCAATTCTCTTAGGGCTTGTTTGGTTCGACGAAGGGGAGGGGAAGGGAGGGATTTTAATAGAGGGGAGGGGATGGAAGGGATTTTAATATTACCTTGTTTGGATCAATTAGATAGGAGGGGAGGGGAGGGATTTTAATGTTACCTTGTTTGGTTTAAGAGGAGAGGGGATGGAAAATATTTTTATGTGGACAATTTTGCCCCTAATTCATTTAAATGGCTTTTTCCAAACTTTATTAGAGGTATAATAAAATTTATCCTTATTTAAGTTATTTTTTAAAAAACTTTATAAAATATTTAATAAAATATAATTATAAATTTTTTAATATATAAATTATAAATTTATAATTATTAAAATTGAATAAAATATAATAATTACATTCGTTAATTATAAAAAAAGACGGAGAATTCAAAGACGATCCCTCGATTTAGTAGCCATTTTTTTTTCAAAAAAAAAAAAATCTTGCGCTGTGCAACAATGGCTTATGAAGCTCCTGCCATTCCTCTTCTTACACAGTATAAGTTGGGCAAATTCAACCTATCCCATACTCACTCACGCTCCCTCAAAATTCTTCTATTGCAGTTTGGTTTTCTCTTTCAATATTTCTGCTGTAATTTCATGAGAATCAGGTGTTTGTGAGAAGTCCAACCATTTGGAGGGGAGATGGTGGAGATTATGGCAACAAGATGAGGCATAGAGATCGAGAAGGAGAAGATGCAATAGTCGAAGCAAGAGATCTCCCACTCGCCGGAGATGGAGGAGAGACAGCCCAGGAGGTTTCCTAGTGATGAAGACGCTGCTACTGCGAAGCCAGAGATTGCATAGGGGAGGGTGATAAAAAGGGTAATTTGGGAATACCAAAAATAGATATGGGCATATTAGTCAGCACAAGGCAAAAAATACCCCTCCCCTCCAAATTCCCCCATTTTGGGGGGTGAGAGTTATAAGGGGAGATGAGGGAAAATTTTACCCTCCTAAAAATTTGCAATAGCCAAATAAGGGGAGGGGAGCAAAATCCCTCCCATCCCCTCTCATCCCCTCAAACCAAACAGACCCTTAAGCATGACCCAACTTCTATGCCTCACTTTTCATATGTTTCAGGGCATTTATATTTCAAAGGACACACTATGGGCAAGGTCATGGGAATAATTAAGAAGAGGAGGAACCCAAAACAAAAACAAAAAAAGGAAAGCAAAGCGGATCTCACTGTAAATCTGTATAATCGAAGCAATGATAAGACAGAGACATGATATCAACGGCTGAGGATGCAGGGGCAAAGCATGAAGAGGTTTGGGACCCACAAAGTGGCAAATCCAGGCGACCCATACGAGAAGTTAAAAAATCGGAGAGGGTGGGAGAGAGGAATTGCACAAAAGGACACATAGAAAGCTACAATTGAGAGAAAATCACAATTGGGATGCAGACGACAACCCACAGGTGCTCTTGAGAAACTAGTCTGTTAGGTCTCATAACAATGGCCGAAAAAGGACGTGTTCATGCACATGGCCCCCACCAAACTCCTCTGCAATACCTTCTTCCATGGTCAAAATATTGAAAAAGTGATCCTACGAATAAATACTTCCTCCGTACCTATTTAATATAAGTGGGTCCATAGGAAACATCTAAATTATGATTTCAGAAATTATTTTTCGTAAATCGAGATAAAACTTCTCTCACATACTTATCTTATCTTATAAATCATAAAAACTATTCTCAAAAACTAATCTAAACACACACTAAAACATATTGGGGGTTATTTTAATTTTAAATATAATATCTATTTTTATTTTTATCAATTTTTTTTTAAAATTTACTTCCTTCAACAATCATGAAGGCAATAATGAAAGATTTGAGAAGAAATAAATAAATTAAAAAGGATGACTATAATATTTTAAAAAATACATATCATATTAACTAATTTAACTAACATCCTTAATATCTAAAATCCAAAATATAGAAATGAGAACAATCACCGCCCCATGGTAGTGCTTTTGCTTGGCGCTACGAAGTTGGGGTCTAGCCAGTACAACCCAGGCACTTGTGTGTAGTCGTGGTGAGTGCTAGCACATTAATTCCCAACCAATTTTTCTCCAATACTGTGACTCGGGAAGAGACAAAGGACATGCTGATGCGTTTTCTTTTTAAAGTTTTTGATTTGGGGTCAAAATTTCATAACTACCAAGTTAAAAAAAATTTGACCCATGGCGTGTCACCCTCAAAATCATGATTTCAGAAACATTTTTCTATAAATTAACATAAAATTTCTCTCACATACTTACAACGGTAAAAACTATTCTCTAGAAACTAATTGGTACCTACGTTTTGAGAGATATGTCGAAATAGCCGTGACTTGTCCTTGTCTTCCCCGAGAACTAGAGCAGTAAGAAGCAGAGCACGGCACAGTACTCTGAAGACGCAAGCGATAACATAAAAAAGCCAGCCACCTAAGCCATTAGCTAGCACAGACCCGGAAATTGACCCTGAACCTGTTACAGACGATGATTAATAATAACAACAGTAGTAAGATATATAAAAATGATGATTTAATCATGAAAAAGAACCGGAGATTTCTGTTTTTTTTTTTGTTGGATCACCGGTAGATTAGCAGAGTACCCTTTTTGTAACAAAATGAAACAAGTTCTGGGATCAAGGAAACCAACACACACACACACGGTAGAATGGATCTTTGTTGTGCTTACTGATCGAGGTTGATCACTCTTTCGTTGCCTTGTGGCTGCTTAGGACAAGAAGAATTAGCCAAATTGGAAGACGAAGAGGATGATATGGTTAAACTTGCTTCGTGACAGACATGCCCATCTCCCTGTTTCTTGAAGCAAGATGATCCTCTGTAGCTTTCTTGGCTCTCAGACACCATTCTCAGTATCAAACTCACGTTCAAAGCCAGCGACAACACCAACAAGTTCCACAAAGACAACATATTGGGAAGCTTTGCCATGCTCCCCCACCACATAACGGAACAGAACAGAGAAGAAGAAGAAGAAGAAGAGTACAGTACAGTTACTGTATCAGAAAACAGGCATGGATTGAAATAGAAGTAAATGGGGTGTAAGCTTCTTAACCGATTTTCTCATTGAAGACCTGCCAACAAAAAAGCACGAGACCTCAGACAAAGGTGGTCGGAGAAAAAGAGAGTCTGAAATGCAAATCCTGTGCCCTGAGAAAGAGCAAAAACAGAGGAAACAGAGATTCTTGCCCAAGACTCAAGTATGGAAACAGAGAATGATTTGTAAAGAAATATGAGGAAGAAAGAAAAAGGGAAGCAAAACAGAGTTTGGAAAAGGAAAGAACATTTGGGGGAAGAATGAAAGTTGAATCTTGAAGGAATCAGGGCGGAGATTATGTGAGAAAAATCAAGAGATAGAGTTGAGTATACAGAGGAAGAAAGAAAAGAAAAAAAGGAAACTTGGGAGGGATAGGCCTTGAAGACAGTAAGCAAGCGTGAGGGCACTTCACTACTTCATTTCGGCTTTGTTTGATTCAATGAAGTTTAGGTTAAGTGAATTTTATTTAAATTAGGTCAGAGGAGGTTATAATGTTGTTTGGTTCAACGAATGTTAGGTTAAGTGAGGTTTATTTAAATTAAGTTAGGATAGAGGAGGTAAAAATACCCTTCTACATATTTTCCTTCTTCTTTTATAATGTATTTATTAATACTAATTATTTATATAAAAATCTGCAAATATTATTATCACTTAGCCAATGCCTTTAAACGTTGAACCCTAATATCATATGAACATTCGAACAATAGGCGTCTGGACTTATCTGCCCTGTCCGTCGGGACTTACTGCCATAGCTCTAGAAAAGACGGACGAAGTTCATACGCTATCATTGATCAACTAGTTTGCATGCAATCAGATGATAATAATATTAAGCAAAGACTTAGCTTTATATTAACATATAAAGAAATATTTATAATAACTCCATAAGTAGCCCAGAAACTTCATCAGATCTAGCATATCTCTACCAACTGGAAGGTAATGGTATCAGCAGTAAAGTTAATCATGGCTTTTCTGTTTAGATCTAGCTCTTTTCGCTCCAACTCTTCCCGTTCCTCTCGCTCTTCTTCATCTTCTTCTGCTCCTTCTTCTGCGCAACAATCTGGTCTTATGACCAACAAAAGTTTTGGGAAATCTTCCCTTCAAAATAATATTTTCAACAATGAAATCCATTTTGAAGATATTAACCAAAAATTTAGTGATTGGACCATTCCAGTCATTAACCAAAATGAATTATACAAACCTGAGGACAAAAAGTTTTTCAAAGCTTATGATTACATAATTAGAACAGTTGAAGAAACAATTCTTCTAAAAGAAGAACCAACTGATATGTGTATCTTATCAGAAAGTTCAATATTAAAACACCAAAAGAAATTCAAATTTATACATAATGGATGTGTTCAAGTGGCCGTCATTCCCTTGATAAAAGCTGGTCTAGATGTCTCAACGTTAATATGTGTTAGAGATGGTAGACATGAAATCTTGTCAAGATCAATTTTTGGAATGGTTGAAGCAAGTTTTAATGAAGGACCAATCTACTTCAACTGCTTCCCAAATTTAACAGCTTCATTGCACGATGATCCTGTTATTGAATGCTTGAAATTAAGTCTGAAATTAAACGGATTCCAAATGAAACCTGGAGTTTCACCTGTAGCTTTGGTTAAGAGGGTCCAGTATAAAGTTATGAATTCTTCAACTTCAAATGTTAAGATGTTTCCCCAAGGAAAAGAAACATGTCTATTTCTAACAGATGCTACTAGTGCAAATGTTAATGTTCCAAAACCAATAAAATGGGAAGACATCACTCTTCCAGATGATTGGGAAATGACAAAAATTGCTCGTGTCATACCTAAACCTGCGAATAATTCTTATAATATTATTCAAAATATTAATGGAGATGTTAGAATTACATTCGATAGATCTAGAAGATCTTTCTCTTGTGCTTCTAGAACTCCATCCATTGCAGAAAGCTTCAGGACTGCTCTAGAACAACCTTTTAGGCATTCTTGTAGTTCTTCTGTCAAAGATCAAATTGTTTTACCTTTTTAATGCAAGGTCTCAGTGAGTCAGCCAGTGTTGTAAAACCTGTCTATCAAAATTTAGACCAAAACACTGAAGATGAAACCCAAACTTGCCAATCTCCAACATACTCTGACATGAATGTGATTGAGCAACAATTTGAATTAGATAAAGAACTCTTGCGAAAATATTTCTATTCTAATGAAAATATTGAAAGACGAAAATGGTTTTTCCAAAGATATAAAACTGAAGGATTGCGAAAACCAATTCAAGAAAAGTTTTACAAAATGCTTGAAAGGTATGAACTTCATATTCCTTTCTTTCTCTGGTTTGAAGCTTATGTGAAAGATGAGAATATAAAGGATTATCCTTTTGAACCATTTGAGGGAGTCAATGCTTCTTGGATTTTGAAAAATGAAGAGAAAATTGAATATGAGCTTCCTCCAAAACAATCTTACCAGGTCCCTGATACAAAAATTGGTGAAGTCACTGTTATGGCTTCTCCTTTCAAAATAAAAGATCCAAAATTTGAAATAAGTAAAGATGATGTTAAAAACATTATTGAACAAAATAATTATACAAATTCTTATCTTCAAACTCTTGGAGAACATATTTTGAGAAAAACTGTTACTAGTGAAGCCAGTAAGACAATCTTACCTAGTTCCGCCAGTACACAGCCAATTTTCAAACCTTACACTATCCCTGCAAATACTGCAACTAGTGTAAGAGAAGGAAATCTTCAAGCAAGAATTGAAAAGGAATTAAAAAAGATAACCGTGCAAGATGCACCTTCCCCTAAATCTAAAGCTACGGTTTCAAAATTAACAATAAATGTTGTAAAAGACAATCAAACAAGTGAAAGTGAAGATTGTCAAAAAATACATGAAATAAAACAAGAAGGTTGGAGAAATCCAACAAAATTGTATTATCTGAGAGCCACTCCTCCGGATATAATGCTCGAAGAAAGGGATTCTGTTCTTCGGCAATTTAATGCAAACAACATCTATGTTTGGAACATAGATGGACAATCTGAAACAAATATTTTGGAAATATGCCAACAAATGACGATGGTCAGTAATGCTTATGCAATATATAATAATTGTCAAGAGGAAGACGTTATTCATATATTGATCTCTGACTTTACTGGGCAACTCAGAGGTTGGTGGGATTTCCATCTCACAAATGAACAAAAAAAATCAAATTTTGCAAGCTATAAAAACCACTCAAGATGATATAATTCTCAGAGATAGTATTGGTGAACCAATGTCTGATGCTGTTAACTACCTTATAGTTAACATTATACCTCACTTTGTTGGTGATCCAGCACTATGGAGGGATAAATCGACAGATCTTCTGTCAAATTTGAAATGTAAAACTCTATCCAATTTTAGATGGTATAGAGATAACTTCCTTCTGAGAGTTATTACAGAGAAGATGGAAATCATCCTATTTGGAAAGAAAAATTCCTTGCTGGTCTTCCTAGGTCTCTAGGAGATAAGATCAGAGAAAAAATCAGAAACCAAACTGGTGATGGTCAAATCCATTACGAAAATTTAACATATGGACAGTTAATTGCAATTGTTCAAAAAACTGCTTTAAAAATTTGTCAAGAAGAGAAAATTCAACATCAACTTGCCAAAGAAAAAGCATCAAATCGGAAGGACTTAGGAACCTTCTGTGAACAATTTGGTTTTCCTGCTTGTAAGAAATCTAAAAAACCTAAAAACAAGCACGAAGACAAAGAATACAAGGCTAAAAGATATTACAAAAAATATCGAAAACCTTGGAAGAAACAAAAAACAAACAGACCCAGAAATTTAAAAAATGAATTCAAATCAAAACCTCCTATGGATCTTCCCAAAGGAAAAATTGTTTGTTTTCGATGTGGTAAAGAAGGCCACATGGCAAAATATTGTAGGCTTAATAAAAGAATTAATGCCTTACAACTTGAAGAACTAGTTCTTCAACAATTAAACAATCTTTTGATTGAAGAAACCTCTTCTGAAGAAGAATATGAGGTATCATCATCTGAAGGAGAAGTGAATGAACTTCAAGGTGAAGTTAATAAGCTTCAACTTGATGATATTTCATCTTCATCTGAAGAAGATGACTTTCAAATAAACTGTCTTGATAAGTTTGCTGAGAGTTCAGGAAAGCCTGTTCTTGATGACCCAATCAAGGAATCGGTCTTAACCGGTCCCGGGATAGATAGTTTACAAATAAATGTTATTGAAGAAGATTTGGTTTTTGAAATAATTAACTCTCTTCCAACAAATGAAGAAAAGGTTAAATTTTTCAATAAACTAAGAGAAAGCACTGCTTCTTCTTCTTCTTCCACAAAACCAAATCAAAAATATTTGCAAACAAGATATGATTTTTCTGAACCAAATAAAAAATCTTCCATGCTTGTATCTTCCAAACCCACAAGCATTCAAAATTGTTGAAACAGATGCCTCTGACATAGGTTATGGTGGCATTCTCAAACAAAAAATTGATGGTAAAGAGCATTGCATTGCATTTACTTCAAAACATTGGAATTGGGCTCAACATAACTATTCCACAATCAAAAAAGAAATTTTAGCAATTGTTTTGTGCATAAACAAATTTCAAAGCGATTTGCTAAATCAAAAGTTTTTTATTAGAGTTGATTGCAAAGCTGCAAAAGATGTTTTGCAAAAAGATGTCAAAAATCTTGCATCAAAACAGATTTTTGCCCGATGGCAAGCAATTTTAAGTGTCTTTAATTTTGAAATTGAATTTATCAAAGGTACTTCAAATTCCCTACCAGACTTTCTAACTAGAGAGTTCTTCAAATTCCCTACCGAAATATTGGGCCGGGTCTTCAGCTTCTGATCCATCTGAGGATTGGGCTGAGGAACTGGACTTTGGTTCTTGGGTTTGGAGAAGCCCAAGAATTTCATAGAGCTGCTTGGTGAGGGCCTCTTTATCTATTGCCGATACCAAGCATGCTGTGATTTTTGCCCTTTGGTTGAGGAACACACTTGATTTGTGATCTCCCGCCATTAGGAACTTAGGATTTTGTCTGAACCATTTTTTCAGATTTCATTCAAATACATTTTTTATGTTTCCGAATTTTGCCCACCATTTTACTGAAGAGGTTCTCTGCAGCATTGGGAACAATTTTTGGAACTTTGAAGGACCATATTTATAGGTCCATTTGAATACCCAGGCTAAACCAAATTTTGAAAAATAATGAAGATCTGCTGGGAAGGGATCTTCACTAAGATTGATCCGACTTTTAAAATAGTCGAACCCAATTTTCACTGTGGTTGGTAAAATTTCTTGGATAGGACCAAAGTAATCCCACCATTGATTGAACCACAATGGAAATTGGTATTTTATTTCTAAGTCATACATAACATAAAAAGCCAAGTATAACTAAAATTTAGGTTTTGGTACCAGAAGGTACACCACCATGCATCCAAGTAGTCCCAATATGTGAAACCAATTGGATTCATGTTTTCAATTGAAAATCATTTTCTTTTGTTGAGGTCTTGACCCCATTCTTTTGGTGATAAAAACTTCTTTATTCTAAAAGTAGAATAACCATGGATGTTTTTATCATCAGGATTTTCTTTGTCTAAAAAATGTCTTATTTCTGTAGATTGGGTATCTACAAGAATAAGCTCATAAAATTTTTGTGTTTTCTCCAGAGATTTTGGAGTAAAGTGAAATCCTTTCGGATAAATTTTTGCTGCCAATGTGACAGGATTTTTGTCACAGAAACCTGGTTTTGTGTGAAAAAGGTTTAAGACCTTTTCTGGTTTTAACACAAAATTAGTTTGTGTTGGTTGGGAATAAATGGCTAATTCTTTTGAGGTTGAACCAGCCTTTGAAATTGTTTGGGAAGTTTTTTGGATTGCCAAAGCAAGAGACTCTGGATCCAAGGTGAATGAGGTTAAGGCTTTGGACTGTTCCATTTCAGTAATATCAGCCCATGTTTTGGTTGGTATTTTGGCCAAATTTTGATTAGCCTGTAAGGCTAAAAGGGTTTCAATTGGAAATCCATAATGAGAAGGGTCCATTACGGTTCCAATAGTTTTTGGGGAGGATTTTTGAATGGGTTTGGTCCCTGAAGGGGAACCCTTTTGGTGGATCGAAGATCCTTGGGTCAATGACCCTTTTGACATTTTGATTGCAGCCTTAAGTTGGGCTGCTTCTTCTTTTGCGATCCTTTCTGGATCTTCTTTTATCTAGGCTTTGGCCCTTTGCTTCTTTTTCTTTTCTCGATCACTCATTTAAGTCACCTTATTTCGCCTGTAAGAACTCTCTAGTTAGAAAGTCTGGTAGGGAATTTGAAGCACCTTTGATAAATTCAATTTCAAAATCAAAGACACTTAAAATTGCTTGCCATCGGGCAAAAATCTGTTTTGATGCAAGATTTTTGACATCTTTTTGCAAAACATCTTTTGCAGCTTTGCAATCAACTCTAATAAAAAACTTTTGATTTAGCAAATCACTTTGAAATTTTCCAATGCACAAAACAATTGCTAAAATTTCTTTTTTGATTGTGGAATAGTTCTGTTGAGCCCGATTCCAATGTTTTGAAGTAAATGCAATGCAATGCTCTTTACCACCAATTTTTTGTTTGAGAATGCCGCCATAACCTATGTCAGAGGCATCTGTTTCAACAATTTTGAATGCTTGTGGGTTTGGAAGATACAAGCATGGAAGATTTTTGACCAAAGATTTGATTTTGATAATCACATTAGTGTGATCATCAGTCCAAGGAGGAGGAGTTTTTGAAAGACGCTCATGGAGAGGCTTAATGATATTGTTTAGGTTAGGAATGAAATCACCTATGTAATTCAAGCAACCTAAAAATCTTTGGAGTTGAGTTTTGTCCAGAATTTGGTCTGGAAACTTATCGGCAAACTGAATTGCACGATCAATTGGAATGATAGTTCCTTGGTATATATGATGGCCAAGAAACCGAATTTTTGTCTGGAAGAGACTGATTTTGGTTTTAGAAACTGCTAAGCCATTGAACCTAGCAACATCTACAAAGATTTTGACATGTTTAAAGTGTTGATCAATTGATTCTGAAAACACTAAAACATCATCAATGTAGACAATAATAAATTTTGTAAAAGGATTGAAAATTTCATTCATAATCTTTTGAAATTCTGAGGGTGCATTTTTCAACCCGAAAGGCATAACATTCCATTCATATTGCCCAAATGGGACTGTGAATGCAGTCTTATACCTATCTTTTTCTGAGATTTGGTTTTGCCAAAAACCAGATTTCATGTCAAATTTCGAAAATATTTTGGCATGATGAAGGCGATTTAAAAGATCTTTTTTGTTAGGTATTGGATACCTAGTCCATTGAAGAGCTAGGTTGAGGGGTTTGTAATTGATTACAAGCCTTGGGGTTCCTCTTTCAATCTCAGAATTTTTGTTTACGTAAAAGGCCGCACAAGACCAAGGACTTTGACTCTTTCTGATTAAACCCTTATCAAGTAAATAAGAAATTTCCTTTTGCCAATGTTCCAAGAGTTCTTGGTTCATTTGAATTGGATGGGCTTTCGTTGGAATTGCTCTTTCATTGAAATCCTTTTCATAAGGCAAATCAATTATATGTTTCTTTCTTTCCCAAAAAGCATTTGGAAAATCAGAACAAATCGTGTCTTGAATATTTCTCAAAACATTCTGAATTTTTTGTTTTAGAAAAGGTTTCTCCAATTGGTTTCCAATTGTTTTGTAAGAAACTTCTTTTAGGAAATTAATCTGACTCTCCTTATACTCAATCCGATTTATAAATTTTGTATAAGGTGGATCAACAAGTTCGAAGAAAACCATTTTACCCATAACATCATATTCAATTCCTTCATCATGTGTTAAAAATGGTTTTAATCTACTGATGAAAGGAGACCCAAGAATTACATCTTGAGATAAAACTTTTGCCAGGATAAAAAGTTCTTCCATTTTGACACCATTGTTTTCAACTACTGCATTTGAAAGCTTATAGTTGACATTTAATGGAGATTTGTTTGGTCCACAAAGTCTTTCTGTGGTTTTCTGAAAGAATTTTGTTGGAATTAGACCTTCTCTGATACAGCTCAGAGCTGCACCAGTATCCCATAAAGCTATTGTTTCTAATACGAAGGTATTAGCAACAATTATTTTAACTGGCACATACCATTTTTGGACTAAAACTCTTGATATAATGTTCAAGAAATTCTCAGAAGGCGTTTCATCATCTTGTGATGAGTTTTTAACTTCTTCGACTTTCTTTTCTTTATCAAGACTTTCTTCCTAAATTTGATTTAAAATAAGAGAATGGAATTCCTGAGTATTCTTCAGGTTTCTTATCTCTTCTTTTAAATTGTTTATTTCATTCTGAAGGTCAGAAGTTGAAACAGGATTTGGATTAGACTGAAATCTCTTGATTATTTCAGAAAAATCATATCTTGTTTGCAAATTCTTTTGCAAATATTTTTGATTTGGTTTTGTGGAAGAAGAAGAAGAAGCAGTGCTTTCTCTTAGTTTATTGAAAAATTTAACCTTTTCTTCATTTGTTGGAAGAGAGTTAATTATTTCACAAACCAAATCTTCTTCAATAACATTTATTTGTAAACTGTCTATCCCGGGACCGGTTAAGACCGATTCCTTGATTGGGTCATCAAGAATAGGCTTTCCTGAACTCTCAGCAAACTTATCAAGACAGTTTATTTGAAAGTCATCTTTTTCAGATGAAGATGAAATATCATCAAGTTGAAGCTTATTCACTTCGCCCTGAAGTTCATTCACTTCTCCTTCAGATGATGATACCTCATATTCTTCTTCAGAAGAGGTTTCTTCAATCAAAAGATTGTTTAATTGTTGAAGAACTGGTTCTTCAAGTTGTAAGCATTAATTCTTTTATTAAGCCTACAATATTTTGCCATGTGACCTTCTTTACCACATCGAAAACAAATAATTTTTCCTTTGGGAAGATCCATAGGAGGTTTTGATTTGAATTCATTTTTTAAATTTCTGGGTCTGTTTTTTTTTGGTTTCTTCCAAGGTTTTCGATATTTTTTGTAATATCTTTTAGCCTTGTATTCTTTGTCTTCGTGCTTGTGTTTGGGTTTTTTAGATTTTTTACAAGCAGGAAAACCAAATTGTTCACAGAAGGTTCCTAAGTCCTTCCGATTTGATGCTTTTTCTTTGGCAAGTTGATGTTGGATTTTATCTTCTTGGCAAATTTTCAAAGCAGTTTTTTGAACAATTGCAATTAAGTGTCCATATGTTAAATTTTCGTAATGGATTTGACCATCACCAGTTTGGTTTCTGATTTTTTCTCTGATCTTATCTCCTAGAGACCTAGGAAGACCAGCAAGGAATTTTTCTTTCCAGATAGGATGATTTCCATCTTCTCTGGCCATAACTCTCAGGAGGAAGTTATCTCTATACCACCTGAAATTGGATAGAGTTTTACATTTCAAATTTGACAGAAGATCTGCCGATTTGTCCCTCCATAGGGCTGGATCACCAACAAAGTGAGCTATAATGTTAACTATAAGACAGTTAACAGCATCAGACATTGGGTCACCAATACTATCTCTGAGAATTATACCATCTTGAGTGGTTTTTATAGCTTGCAAAATTTGATTTATCTGTTCATTTGTGAGATGGAAATCCCACAAACCTTTGAGTTGCCCAGTAAAGCCAGAGATCAATATATGAATAAAGTCTTCCTCTTGACAATTATTATATATTGCATAAGCATTACTGGCCATCGTCATTTATTGGCATATTTCCAAAATATTTGTTTCAGATTGTCCATCTATGTTCCAAACATAGATGTTGTTTGCATTAAATTGCCGAAGAGCAGAATCCCTTTCTTCGAGCATTATATCTGGAGGAGTGGCTCTCGGATAATACAATTTTGTTGGATTTCTCCAACCTTCTTGTTTTATTTCATGTATTTTTGGACAATCTTCACTTTCACTTATTTGATTGTCTTTTACAACATTTATTGTTAATTTTGAAACCGTAGCTTTAGATTTAGGGGAAGGTGTATCTTGCACGGTTATCTTTTTTAATTCCTTTTCAATTCTTGCTTGAAGATTTCCTTCTCTTACACTAGTTGCAGTATTTGCAGGGATAGTGTAAGGTTTGAAAATTGGCTGTGTACTGGTGGAACTAGGTAAGATTGTCTTACTGGCTTCACTAGTAACAATTTTTCTCAAAATATGTTCTCCAAGAGTTTGAAGATAAGAATTTGTATAATTATTTTGTTCAATAATGTTTTTAACATCATCTTTACTTATTTCAAATTTTGGATCTTTTATTTTGAAAGGAGAAGCCATAACAGTGACTTCACCAATTTTTGTACTAGGGACCTGGTAAGATTGTTTTAGAGGAAGCTCATATTCAATTTTCCCTTCATTTTTCAAAATCCAAGAAGCATTGACTCCCTCAAATTGTTCAAAAGGATAATCCTTTATATTCTCATCTTTCACATAGGCTTCAAACCAGAGAAAGAAAGGAATATGAAGTTCATACCTTTCAAGCATTTTGTAAAACTTTTCTTGAATTGGTTTTCGCAATCCTTCAGTTTTATATCTTTGGAAAAACCATTTTCTTCTTTCAATATTTTCATTAGAATAGAAATCTTTTCGCAAGAGTTCTTTATCTAATTCAAATTGTTGCTCAATCACATTCATGTCAGAGTATGTTGGAGATTGGCAAGTTTGGGTTTCATCTTCAGTGTTTTGGTCTAAATTTTGATAGACAGGTTTTACAACACTGGCTGACTCACTGAGAACTTGCATTAAAAAGGTAAAACAATTTGATCTTTGACAGAAGAACTACAAGAATGCCTAGAAGGTTGTTCTAGAGCAGTCCTAAAGCTTTCTGCAATGGATGGAGTTCTAGAAGCACAAGAGAAAGATCTTTTAGATCTATCGAATGTAATTCTAACATCTCCATTAATATTTTGAATAATATTATAAGAATTATTCGCAGGTTTAGGTATGACACGAGCAATTTTTGTCATTTCCGAATCATCTGGAAGAGTGATGTCTTCCCATTTTATTGGTTTTGGAACATTAACATTTGCTCTAGTAGCATCTGTTAGAAATAGACATGTTTCTTTTCCTTGGGGAAACATCTTAACATTTGAAGTTGAAGAATTCATAACTTTATACTGGACCCTCTTAACCAAAGCTACAGGTGAAACTCTAGGTTTCATTTGGAATCCGTTCAATTTCAGACTTAATTTCAAGCATTGAATAACAGGATCATCGTGCAATGAAGCTGTTAAATTTGGGAAGCAGTTGAAGTAGATTGGTCCTTCATTAAAACTTGCTTCAACCATTCCAAAAATTGATCTTGAAAAGATTTCATGTCTACCATCTCTAACACATACTAACGTTGAGACATCTAGACCAGCTTTTATCAAGGGAATGACGGCCACTTGAACACATCCAATGTGTATAAATTTGAATTTCTTTTGGTGTTTTAAGATTGAACTTTCTGAGAAGATACACATATCAGTTGGTTCTTCTTTTAGAGGAATTGTTTCTTGAACTGTTCTAATTATGTAATCAGAAGCTTTGAAAAACTTTTTGTCCTCAGGTTTGTATAATTCATTTTGGTTAATGACTGGAATGGTCCAATCACTAAATTTTTTGTTAATATCTTCAAAATGGATTTCATTGTTGAAAATATTATTTTGAAGGGAAGATTTCCCAAAAATTTTGTTGGTCATAAGACCAGATTGTTGCACAGAAGAAGAAGGAGCAGAAGAAGATGAAGAAGAGTGAGAGGAACGGGAAGAGTTGGAGCGAAAAGAGCTAGATCTAAACAGAAAAGCCATGATTAACTTTACTGCTGATACCATTACCTTCCAGTTGGTAGAGATATGCTAGATCTGATGAAGTTTCTGGGCTACTTATAGAGTTATTATAAATATTTCTTTGTATGTTCTTATAAAGATAAAAATCTGCAAATATTATTATCACTTAGCCAATGCCTTTAAACGTTGAACCCTAATATCATATGAACATTCGAACAATAGGCGTCTGGACTTATCTGCCCTGTCCGTTGGGACTTACTACCATAGCCCTAGAAAAGACAGACGAAGTTCATTGTCACGCCCTTATTTTAATTTCACCTTTACCAGAGTATTCGCGGAAAACAACATGCGATTCGGTAGGTAACACAGGAATAGCATAACTATACTGATAATATATGCATGATTACATAAATTCCCCATAGGTGTTCGTACATGATACTTACGATTAAGGTAGCCGCACAAAGCTACTAGGGTGTCTAAACTCATCCCAGTGAAATGGAGACTTCTTCCAGTCTGCGTTCCACTACTGTAATCCCCCCGTACGATACTCTGCATTGTTGTTTGCATATCTTTTGTCGTCTCCTGTCTAAATTGTTGGTAGGGGAGGGTGAGATTCGAGAGAATCTCAGTAGGAAACAGATACCATAATGCATGCATGATTGATGCTATGTGTATGACATGTTAGCTTTATCTAGATGTATGCCCCATAATGACATTTCTGCATGCTCAATGTTTCATACAACAAGACTATGGCCACAGCGAAAACAGAAACAGAGCTTCATTTATTCAAATATGTTCTACACAATCAAGTAAAGCAATCACATACATCATTACACAAGGAAAGATATCAAATACATGCAAGTAAGGTAAGTCCCCTACCTTAACCCTTTTTTCGCCTCGGAACGTGTGCCTCGATCTACGTGCAAACAGCTCGGGGCTCCATATTCGATCCTACAATGTAAAATGTACTATTTAGACACTTCCATAGTGTTTTTGGGGGTTATATGAGTCTATCTTGAAAAATTACTAAAATACCTCCAGGGCCCCCGCCCGATCGTACCCGGTCCGGCTGTACTTTTCTCGAAATTCTAACATGGGCTATCCTGACATATTTTCGGCCAAGGAATCCATTTCCGGACTCGAAATTACCAAATTCAATGTCAAATTACGAAATTGCCCTTGGCAGCCCTACTTTTAGGGTTTTAGGGGCGTTTCCGTAATTATGCTTTCTCGGTCTTTTCCGAAAAAGTGCCCAACTGTAACCCCATCTAATTTTCCATCCTGAATCCAATGGAACCATCAAAACATTGAAAATCTAACTCTAAGACCCATTTAGAGCCCTGACCAAAATATATGGGTTTTCCAGGAAAAATCGGGGTTTTTCGGTTTCGGCTCCGTAAACACGTTCCTTTCTACTCCTAACCACTTTATTGACTATTCCATTAGGTTAAAACTACCATTTAGTATCAATTTGGGCAGCATAACCCCTAGGGAAACCCATTTTCCATTTTTACAACCAATGGCAATCCGGCGAAATTTCACCGATTAAATTGCCCACATCAGCTAGAATAGTCAATATACGAAGGTTTGGAAGTTACCTCAAGCTCCCACTGGCTTTTCTCAAAGTGTCTGAACCCTAGACCCTTGATACACCAAAAGATGAGCTTCCAAACCTTAAATCATATGCAAAGGAAGCTTAGGAACGGAGTTACACGCATTAGGAACCGATTTACCGAAGAAATCACTTACCTTTGTAAGTTTTTCCTCCTCCTTTTCTCTCTCTACAATTTTTTTCTCTTCCTCTCTCTAAAACTGAAAATGGCGTCAGATGCAGGGCTGAAGAAGAAATAAAGAGCTTACATCATATTATATATTTTATTCTATTTATTTACCAATTTTCCAAAAATTTCGGATTTTACAAAATTCTGGCAGATTTCTGCCCAAACTTTGAAAAATCATAACTAATTCTAGGAAAATCGAAATGAGGTGATTCCAAAGCCTATAGAACCCTTATCGAGTCTAGTTTCAAGGAAAAATATAGAATTTTGCTTTCTGGAATCACAAAATTCCCAGAATTTCAATCTTTGCTCATTGTTCCAGAAATTTTACAGTTTTTCTGTGTTGACTTCAAAAATTCATATATTTTTGTGTATAGCTCTAATTGAGTCATATGACCTATCAAATTAAAGCTTAGGATGTCTACTTTCATCCTGTAAAATTTCATAATTTTTGCTCATCATTTGTTCATTTAAATGAACATGACAAGCTTACTACCTCATAGGCAATTTCACCAAAAACATAATTACTTTCTCCAAAATTCATCATTTTACTTTCTTAATACCCCAAAGATATTAGAAACATTAGAGAATATATTTGGGACACCTGCTAAATCGGGGCTTAGCAGTCCACTTAATTAAGGCTTATTCTCAAGCCTCCAATCTCAAAATTCGGGGTATTACATTCATACGCTATCATTGATCAACTAGCTTGCATGCTATCAGATGATAATAATATTAAGCAAAGACTTAGCTTTATATTAACATGTTTCTGATGTGGAAGATCAACCGAAGTCACAACCACAGAGCATACTTATCCAGAAATATTCATAAGAACTTCATAAATTTTCCAGAATTTCAAAACATCTAATACATCCCTACTTCCCCTTCTGGCTCTGATACCAGCTAATCCCACATAAAATTATTATTATTTATAAAATAATTATTTGTGAGAGAATATTTGTCTTCAATTGGGATTAAATTACCCATGACAATTACCCATTACACAAATAATTATTATTTATAAAATAATTATTTGTGTAAGCATATAAATAATTATTTATAAAATTATTATTATTTGGAAAGTTTGTTGAATCAGGAGGTCAAGTTTTACAGGGGAGGGTAGAATTTTAAAAAATTGTCATAGGTAATTTAATCCCAATTGAAGACAAATATTCTCTCACATAGGAAAAACCCTAATTTTGGAGTGTTCACAACCTAGGTTAGGTTATCACTAGAAGACAAAAAAACATCCAACATCTAACCTAACCTCCTTCCAACCAAACACCACTTTTTTACCTCAAACCTACCCCAACCTAGCCTAACCTCCAACTAAACAAAGCCTTCCGGGGAAGCGAACGAATGAGAGGATATATATATGCACATATTAAAATAATTATGTGGTAACAAGTTTAAGTGTGTATTTGGCAACATCCCAAACCATGGTTTATGTAACCCAAGATAAAACTTCTTTCACATATTTACTTCGTAAGTCGTAAAAGCTATTAAAAAAAGCTAATCCAAACACACACTAAAGTTTATGTGTTTGGTTGGGATCATTTTGTATGTCTAAATATTAAAGTATTTATCTACATAAATATCTTTTTACATTCTTATTTTATATATCATAATTATAATTAAAAAACTATTTTTTAAACTTTAAATGTTATTCCAAACATAATTGAATAGAAGCCAGAGTTGTTGAACCCGGATCGGACAGGCCAGTTCGGCCTAGAAACTGGTGAACCGGCAGGTAGACCGGTCATGTCCGATCCGGGTTGCTATTTTAAAAAAAAAAGTATTTTTTGTTTGAATTTCATACTGATAAACCTAAAATCTTTAATTTCTTATCGGTTTGATTCTGATATGACTCACTGACTCTTAACTCAATATCCCAACCGATGATTTTAATACCTTAATAGAAGTACGAGAAAAAGGTCTACAACAAAAAGCTGCTCTCCTCCTTATTATGAGCTCTGTATCGCTGTGCCGTGGGCAACGCAGAGCTTGATTGTTTGTTTTTTTTTTAAATTTATTCTCTTTAGTACTGTTGTTTGTTAATTGCATTCATTTAGTTATCCCTTTTCATTCTTTTGATTACATCCCATCCTTTCCGTTGGGTTCTTAAAAAAAAATTTCCCTGTACGTTGGGTTCTTGCTCATTTCGTATTGTAAACATTGTATATGAATGTGTAAAAAAAAAAAAAATCTTCTCAATATCATTAGAATATTATAAAATAAAAAGATGTATCTTAAAAAGTCGTGTCTTAATAAATTAAAGAACTTGTGTTAATTCATGAATTCAAGAGATGGTTATAACTTTTAATTAAAAAGGTATAATAGTCTTTAAAAGATACCATTTTAAGGTATTGATTTATTGTCTATAAATACCCCAACCATGACACCATTTATAAAAGAGAAATAGAAGCTTCATTAATTTCTTTTTGAGTTACTTTATCTTTTGCTAGTTCTGTCGCCCTATATCCTTACAGGAATGATTTGTTTAATCCTTGGGAAATGCCAATTCTATTGCCCTGAATCCTTACAGAATTGGTTCATTTAATCCTAGGGAGATGCCACTTTCTATTTACTGAGGGGGTTACGAGATATCTCTTAAAGACAATGTCTTTGTACACGACTCAAACAAAATATTTTCTTCTTTTTTTAAGATTTTCCAACAATCTTGACAGATATTTCTTGCTAATCATGAGTCCTGAAGAGTGTTCTCCCATTCATGTGATTGAGTACAAAAAAATTAGATAAGTTTGAAAAAAGGTTTGCTAGTTTGATCAGAACAGGATGGTCTTTGCAGTGTTTTGATGAAAGGAGGCGTACGTCTATTGCCAATAAGGTGCGCGTCATTTAGTTTAGAATATTAACATACATACATACATACATACATACATACATACATACATACATACATACATACATACATACATACATACATACATACATATCGGTGCACATATATTAGAAATTTAATAATGCAGTTATAACTCTCAATATTTGATGTGCCGATTTTTGAGTGTTGATATGCCCGTAGAAATCAATATATTATTTAATTATTTATGCTAAGTATTGATTACTTGCATGGTGAATTTACTTCTGTTGGAAGTTTGATCATCTTTAGTTAATAAATATATTAGCTTTGATTAATAGGGCAATATTATAAATCTCCTATTATCTCTCCTTGACTAAATTTCCTATTATCTCTCCTTATTTTAACGAGGATTTGATGAATATTAAATTAATAAAGTGAAGATAATATTTAATTATTTTTGCTAATTATTGATTACTTACACGGTGAATTTACTTTGGATGAAAGTTTGATTATCTTTAGTTAACAAAAATATATTAGTTTTGATTAATAAGGTAATTAATAAATCTCCTATTATCTCTCCTTGACTAAATTTCCTACTACCTCTCCTTATTTTAATGAGGATTTGATGAATATTAAATTAATACAGTGAAGATAATATATATCTTATGACTTATGAGGCAAACGTTTCCCTTCCCTCAAGTAATAAGCCCTTGGTTTCATTGGGAGACTTTATTCTTTTTTATTGGTGAATATTTTGAATTAAATTGTTATCGTACCTGGCCCGATGACACGTTTTCCCAAAATTTTGACTAGGGCTATCCTAATGTATTTTCACCCAAGGAATCCATTTTTGGGCTTAGAATCATCAAATTTAGTGTTAAATTATGAAAATACCCTTGATAGGCCCTATTTAGGGATTTCAGTGACGTTTTCATAATTATACTTTTTGGCCTCTACCGAAAAAGTGCCCAAATGTAATCCCAGCTATTTTTGCCCACTAAATCCAATGGAACCATTTATTTCATGAAAATCCAACTCCTACCTGTTGAAATAGTGCAGGCCGAAATATTTCAAGAAAAATGGAAAAATGTAATTTTGTGTTTTAGCTTCCAAAACTTGTACTTTTCTACTTCTAATCCCTTATTAATTCATTTAAACACTTCTTAACCATGATTTAATGAAATTTGGGAAGCATAACCCCATAGGGTTATAGTTTTTCCAATTTTTCAAATCAACCAAAAATCACTAAACTAACAACAAACTTCAAAACCAACTTCATACAAGTATAGATTTGAGTTTGGTGTAGTTACCTCTTAGGCTTCTTGGTATCTTTCTCTATATGCCCCCTCTCTTTCTTCTCCTTGAGCTAAGAATGAGTCTTCAAGATCATAGATTCATGAAGAAACAAGGTTTAGAGAACGATATAGGGAAATGTTACAAGAAAAGCTTAAGAATCAACTCTTACCTTAAGATTTCTTCTTCCTCTTCTCTCTAACTCTTCAAAGTTTCTCCAAACTCTCTCTCTCTCTCTCTCTCTCTCTCTCTCTCTCTCTCTCTCTATGTTTTGAACAAAAATGCATGAAGGGAAGGGAAGAGAAAGCCTTCACAAAAATGCTCCCTTGATTCCAAACCATTGATCTCATTTAAGGTTGAGATGGCGACACTTGTATTGTACCATACCTCCCTCCATGCTTTCACCATACCTCTCCACTTTATGTCATACCTTCTTCATCATTGACTTCAATTGGAATTGGACTATTCTTTTTTTCTCCTGGTTAGCTTAAAAAACGTGCTCCCTCTCTTCTCCAACCAACCAAGTGTTTTTCCAACTAAATCCAACTTCCTACTCCACCAAGCAATCAAGTTTACCCATTCCTTCACTCTAGCTTACCATCATGTCCTTCACCATATCTTCATATAATGTACACCTTACCATTGTCATCATTACTCTCTTCATGACACTTGCCTTTTTAATTCAATTAATCAATTTCTAACACATTTTATTTTCAATTTTCGGAATAATGCCAATTCTGGCAGATTTTTTGTCCTAACTTTGAAAAATCATAACTAATTTTGTAGATATCGTTTTAGAGTGATTCTAAAGGATATGAAACCCTTATTGAGTCTAGTTTCAAGAAAAAAATATGGAATTTCACTAGCTAGGATCATATTATTCTCATATTTTCAATCTTTGACCGCTGCTCTAGAAACTTTCCAGATTTTCAGGGCTAACTTCAAAAATTCATATCTTTTTGTAGATAGTTTCAATTTATTTGTATGACCTATCAAATTAAAGCTTAGGATGTCTACTTTCATCATGTAAAAGTTCATAAATTTTTTCTTATCATTTGGTCTTCCAAAACGACATGACAAATTCACTGCCTCGCAGGCGATTTCACTGAAAACACTATTCAACTTTCAATTTTCAATATTTAATTCCTTTGGCCTTAAATATTCACCATTTTATTGAATTTATCAATTAATTACATTATATTCTAGGTGAATATAAAATTTGGGATGTTACAGCCTGCAGGTTGGGCAGGGTTAGGGTTGGGATTTTCCCAGCCCACACAATTTTTTTTTTTCATGTAAGAAGTTCACAAAACCTATAAGTTTCCCACTCCTACCTTGGTACCTCCCAATCTCAAAGAAAAAAGATCCCAGCCTACTTCCTTCTTCTTTAAACCAAATTATTATATCTTGATTGCTTGAGAATGATTTGATGTTTTATGTTTTATGTTTATAAACTTTGACAAATTTGATAACTTTAGCTCTTGAATTGTGGATTATGTTTTTAAATTTTTAAAAGTGGAATGATTGATGCTAAAAAGATAAATTTAATGATTTATATATATGTGTCTCAAACTTTCGGCCGCCTTTAAAAAGCAGAAATTTGTTTTTTTAAAATGCAAGCTCGCGGGTTGGCTCGTAACCCGCACACTGTGGGTTAGGTGGGCTTTTTTTACAGCCTGCACTTGTGATCCGCGGGTTGATCCGTATTCCCAGCTCTAACTATTCCTCAAAGTTTATGCTAACATACAAAGAATATTATGAATTTTTATAATTAAGATTGTTTTGGTCCATCAAATTGCAAGATTTTGACTGCATTCACAATTATATTCTCTTTAATGGCCAAAATGTCATTTCCTAATTTTATTTGATCAAGGATTTTCTCTTTCAAAATTTAAAGTGCAAAAGGTTTCTGCCTCTCCCATTCTAATGATTCTATATATGTTAAAAGAAGTTTAGAAATCACTTAGGCATATTTTATATGTAATTAATTTAATTTTTCATATTTTTGGTTAGTAACCTAGTGGTAAGTAGATATTATCTGAACTAAATATTTGCAACCTTGAAGTACTCAAAATTTAACAAATTTAAATTTGTTTTTGACAAAAAAATTAAATTTGTTTTGAATTTATCAGTTTGTTGATAAGATATTCAATGAGATAATGTACTTATCTATTGAGAGCTAAAACAAGTCATATATATAGTATTATATATTTTTAATAATATGATAATAATGAATAACATAAGACTCTCTCAAGTATTTTTATGACATAGATCAATCAGATAATAATTACTCAACAAACAATATATTTTTCCTATAATCAAACCAGTGGTTTGCTCTCAAATCCCAATGAATTGCTAACATAAATCAATAGTATTTTTAGTACCATGAAAAATAAAAATGGGTTCATAGAATCCAAATCGCAGAATAATTGCCTTCTTAAAGAAAGACATGTCACAAGATGTTTCCTAGTATCGAATATACTTTTTAACCTTTATTATTGTTACTGTTATTGTAAGGATTTAAGGCATACGCTTTTCTCATTTTTTTACAGCCCAAAAGGAAATGTATTCTTAGGAAATAAGTTCATTAATACTCAAATTTAAATTGATCGTGCACCAAACACCAAATAATTGGGAAAAAAATATGACGAAAAAAATCAAACTTGTTTTCGATTATTTCAATGTTAAAAATGCTAAGTTTTTAGCATTTTCAAACAATTTGTAAATCAATTATACAAGAGAAATAGACCTAAATCACAATCAATTTATTAATTGTTGGCCCGACTTTTTTTTAAGAAAATATATCTCGACTTTGAAAATATATCATGTTTATGAATTGTGTGAGCATATCCACAGGCAATGTAGAACAATTTAAATTGGGCAATGGCCAAGTGCATAAAAGCTATCAAATTGCATCCCGCATATAACGTCGTATAGTTAGTATATTCCCTTTTAATTAAAAAAAGAATAATCTAAATTTAGACACATCAAAATTATTTTTAAAAAATATCCCCACAACATGTTTTTTCTTATTACAATACCCTAACACAAGATCTCGTTTTCATACTTTAAAGAACATAAACTTTATTCTGTCTGATCACTCTAGTATTGATAAATGTAACTCTTTTAAAGTGATTGATGTATTAAAAAAAAGCCTATTCATGTATTAAATCTCTTTCACAATCATTGTATAATTATATAAAACGAACATTTTGCACCTAGTTCCTTTACTCTTTCCAATCTTTTAAAAGAAGTAAAAAAAGGTTTGCAAATTTGATTGATTTGTCAGTTTAAATTGGTTCCATAGAGTGGCTTACAAATTTGGACTAAACCAGTCGAGTTCTCATATCACTGAATTTTTTTTAATGAAATTAATTCCTTATATGATATTTAATTATGAGAAGATAAAATTATTTGATTGTAAGGTACTGAAAACTTGACCAATCAATGAACGAGTTGAGATAGGAGTTCAAGGGTCAGTGATTCAAATTATAGTCAACTCAGGATCAAACTGATTATAATTAAAATAATATTTAAATAAAAAGACATTAACCTACAAGTAAATAGGACATTCATATATAAACTACACATAATCCAACCAAATAAAGTTATTAAAGCACAATTTGATAGACTGATGTGTTTATAAACTCAAAAAGATGTTGTTTTGGACTCAATAAGGGGAAAAAAATATAAAATCTAACTTGGACAACTCATTTGAAACTCTTGACCAAATTAGATAGGGGATTGGTTCACTAATTTAACCGGTCGATATAAGTTAGATTTTAATACCATGCTTAGCTGGCTTAACTACCACATTAAAATAAAATGGGCCTCACATTATGTAACATCCCAAATTTTATTCACCAAGAATATATTGTAATCATTATTTAAATTCAATGAAATGGTGAATATTTAAGGCCAACGAAATTAAATATTGAAAATTGAAAGTGGAATAGTGGTTTCAGTGAAATCGCCTGCGAGGCAGTGAGTTTGTCATGTGGTTTTGGAATACCAAAAGATGATCAAAAGTTATGAAATTTTACAGGGTGAAAATAGACATCCTAAGGTTTAATTTGATAGCTCATATGACTCAATTGAAGCTATGTAAAAAAATATATGAATTTTTGAAGTTAATCCAGAAAATCTGGAAAGTTTCTGGAGTAGCGGCCAAAGATTGAAAATCTGGGAATAATATGATCCTATCCAGTAAAATTCCATATTTTTCCTTGAAACTAGACTCAATGATGGTTCCATAGGCTTTGGAATCGCTTCGTAACGATGTCTACAAAATTAGTTATAAGTTTTCAAAGTTAAGGCAGAAAATCTGCCAGAATTGGCATTATTCCGAAAATTTAAGAAATAAAGTAATCTTCCTTTTTCTCTTAATTATTTTAAAAATTAAGGGATGAAGGAGGAGAAGACAAGTGTCAAAATCCAATGAGACCAAGTGCCAACACCACATGAAAGATGATGGAAATAATTGTTGTGTCATAAGTCCTTACTTATGTCATAAGGTTAGGTAGCCAACTCTTGTACCAATTGACTTGAGTAAATGGAATAAACACTTGATTTAGTTGGAGCATAAGAGGGAGCACGCTTTTGGCCAACCAAGGAAGAAGGAAATGATAATCAAGGTTGAGTGCACACAAAAGGGAAGTATGGCAAGGTTGAGTGCACACAAAAGGGAAGTATGGTAAATGCATGAAGGGTTAGCTTAAGTAAAGGAAGGGAGATACTTGATTACATGTAAGAAGCTAGCTTGTCTTGTAAGAGAGGATGAGAGGGACGGACTTTTAGGAGGAAGCAAAGGAAGCAATTGATTCAAATTAATGGCAACACAATGGAGTAATTGTGAGGGAGAGAGAATGGTGACAAGTGTCACAACTTGGGCCTTTGATTGAATCAATAGTTAGGAAGGAAGAAAACTAAAATACTATAACACATTTTCTCCCTCCCCTTGTGCATATTTCGTCCAAGCCATAGAGAAAAGGAAGAGAGAGTGAGCTTGGGAGTTTTGAGACTAAGAGAGCAAGAGGAAGCAAGACATAAGGTAAGAGTTGTCTCCAAGTGATTTAAGCTTCTTATTTTGTGTAAGTTCATTCTCTAATCTCTTATTCTTCATGTTAATCATGGCTTAGCAAGCTAATCTTCAAGGTTGAGGAGAGAGAGAGGACGTCCTAGAGAGAGAAACACCAAGGATCAAGAGGTAATCTCCAAAATCTCAACTTCTTAGTGTATTGAAGTTGTTGTTGGTGATTGTTGTTTGGTTTTGTGATTTTTGGGTTGAGTTGTAAAATTAGAAAAGCCATGACCTTAAGGGGTTATGCTGCCCAAAATCCTTTAAATCATGTTTAAGAAGTGTTTAAATAAGTTAATTAAGGATAAGAAGTGGAAAAGTACAAGTTTTGGGAGCTAAAACACAAAACCTCATTTTTTCATTTTTCCCTAATATTTCTGTCAGGACCAGAACTGATAGTAGGAGTTGGATTTTCATGAAATAAATGGTTCCATTGGACTCAGTGGGCAAAAATAGGTGGGGTTACAGTTGGGCATTTTTTCGGTAGAGGCCGAAAATATATAATTACGAAAACGCCACTAGAATCCCTAAATAGGGGCTGTCAAGGGCATTTTAATAATTTGACAGTGAATTTGGTAATTTCGAGCCCAAAAATGGATTCCTTGGGCGAAAATAAGTCAGAATAGCCTTAGTCAAAATTTTGGGAAAACGTGCCATTGGGCCGAGTACAGCGGGGCGGGGCGGGGCCGGGTCCCGGGGGCATTTTTGTAAATTTTTACCATAGACTAATATAACCACAATAAACATTATAGAAGAGTCTAAAATGATACTTGGATAGGTTATGACCTATTTCTTGTACATTTAATATTTTAGGACCGAGTCGAGAGCCGGAACGACACGTTTTACGAGGCACCGTTAAACAGAGGATTATAAAGCGTTGAGGTAGGGACATTATCCTTCATACACTATGTCATAGTTATATGATTGTGTGGATGCTAATGTTTGTAAATGCGCTTTATTAATCAACATGATTTGCCCAGAAAGGGGCCAGAAGTGTCAGAGGCACTTACACTGGAGTTGGTGAGAACCCAACCGGTGCAGAATAGTGGGGCTGGGCCCTACTCATGTATACATGCAGATGATATGTTTATAATGTTCATTAATTGGTGCATACATGGCATATATCATATTTACTTTTTGCATTTTCTATGACGATAGCATGTTTCTACTGGGGTTCTCCGGAATCTCACCCTATTTTTAAATAAACACCTCAACGGGTACTAGTGGGGCAAAGGGAAAAGACATAGACACCGGAAAGTGAACGGCACCTGTTTCGAGGCAAGGACAAGAACGTGGTCATAATTAGTCTATTTTGTGATATTTTGGTAAAAATTGTAAATATTAAAACTTCTGTTGTATTTTCTGTTTTCGTCGATGAATGATATTAGAATTGTAAACGAATATTATTATCAGTATAATTGTACTTTTCTGTATGCCCATTGAATTCCGTCTTTATTACTCTTCGATTATCGAAATGGAAACGTGTGTTGACACATTATATAAAATGTTAGTTTAATTTATGTGATTGAAAACAAATTAAAAGTAAGACGCATGCTTTATATACACACATAAGTAAGCAAGACAAACTAATTTTGAAAATGTAACATTTTTGTGGCTTTAAATTGACATTATAAATGAGTGAAAGAGAAAAGAAGAGAAATTTGTTTTGAGCAATAAATAAGAGAAGGAAAGTTTGTTGAAAAATATCCATTATTGTATAAACTTAAAAGCAATCTATTTTTAAGATACGACTTTTCTTTAGTTGTGTGTATCACACCTTTAACTTAGTATAAGATAAAAGGCATTCATACGTAGTCAAAATTATATTAATTGCATATAATTGAAGGCGAGTTACACACCGAACCACCCACTTAAAAATAGGTGTTTTTGTACCATTGAGTGATAAATTTTATAATAAGAGATTTTTCATATTCTCATGACATAAATAAGAAAGGGAAAAGACAAGGAAATTCCTAGAGAACATAGAGGCTGGACCTGAGGGGTCCACAAAATCAATTGCTTCTTCCATTCCATTCTATCATGAGAGCTCAGTCATATCTATCTTCTTCTTCAATCATCCACACATACACACTTGTTATTTGAGCCTCTCCTTCACTATCTTGCATTTAACATGCTTCACCGTCCCACACTGCTGGTCCTCCCTCCTTGACTTTATCTTCCGCACCTTTTTAATTCACATCCCTATCATGCATCCTTTACAATATACACCCTCCAACATTAACACATTTAATATATTATGCATATTTTTTTCTTTTTGAAAGAATGCAGATCCTAATTAATCTTTCAGCAAGTGTCCAGGGACCATATTAGATGCTTGTAAGTTGTTATTTAACCATTCAATATTGCAATAGTGTTGGCAGGGATGTTAGATCTTTTTCGAAAAGCTTCTTGTCTATTTGTCATGATCTGTAAATGACCTCTACTAGAAGCTAATCCTCTCATCAACTAAAGAGTCCTAAACAATTCTAATCTCCTGGTTCATTGCTTAGACAAAAAATAATGTAGGTGGCGAAAAATCAGATTTTTTAAAGGAATTCATTTTAGATGAAATTTAGAAGAAAGTGTCAAACTTAGTTCTATTACATAGTAGTACTTAATTAACATGAGTTGTGTTCTAGAAAAATTTTATGATCCCAAATATAAGTAGGATTTCTGTAGCGCCAAGTACTTTATTTCAAACATGCCATTCTTCTCGATTTCTAATAAGAGGATCACTACAAAAAAAATGATAATTTGTAGCGGTGCATTTATAGCAGTTAAAATAAACCACTACAAATATCAGGATTTGTAGTGGTTTTAAGCAATTCCGCTACAAATTTGTAACGATATGCTTCGCGCCAAGTGGCGTGTGGGTTAGGGAATGCTACTTGTAGTGGTTTACAAGACATAACCGCCACAAATTTTGACGCCAAATTTGTCGCGGTTATTTTATAGCGGTTAGTCTATATTAACTGCTACAAATGTAGCGCTAGCTTGGCGCAAAGCTAGCGCGACTATTGTGACGATTCTTTTATAGTGGTTTTTATTATAGTAACTACTACGGAATTTAAAGGGCCGCCTTTTTGTAGCAGTTACAGAGAACCGTTACAAAATTTAACTCATATTTGTTGCGGTTACAGTGTATAACCGCTACAAAATGCATTTGAAATAAATATTTATTAAATGAAATAAATAAAACATTTGTAGTGGTTTATATATAAAAACTGCTACAAAATATAAATATTTGTAACGGTTAAATGGATAAAATCGCTACAAAGTGATACGTAACCACTACAAAAAAATGTGATTTAGTAGCGGTTAAAAGTGGTCATTAGTAGCAGTTTTAACCGCTACAAGAAATATTAGTAGCGGTTGATAAAACCACTACTAAATCGCATGTTGCAAGCGCATTTGTAGCAGTTATAAAAAACCGCTACTCAAGCAAAATAACCGCTGCTTTATTTGTAGCGGTTCAATCCCACCGCTACAACATTGCCGCAAGCCGTAAGCTTTTTCTGGGATATTTGTAGCAAATATCAGAAAGAAAATTTTCAAGGCAGGAAAAGAAAAATGAAATTTTTTTGCTCATTTGTAGCGGTTTAATAACCGCTACTAATAGGAAATTTCTAAACTTAGTAACGGTTCTAGAACCTCTACTAATTTCATCAAAATTCAAAATTCCTGTAAAAAAAATTAATTTCAGTTTGAATCAAGTGCGTTAATTAGTAGCGGTTTAATAACCGCTACACAAATTAAGAAAATTTTAAAGAAATACAATCATTTGTTTATATTATTTTGATATTAAATTAAATAGTTTATTTTTTAGCAGTTTAGCTAATTTAATTAGCTTATTATTCAATAGTTTAGCTCATTTATAAATTAAAAGGAATAATTTAATTTAATTGGATAAGTATAAAAATTGTATTGATAATATTATTAAGGATACGTAGGTAATAAGGAACTATTATATTGTCTACTACAATGTAATTGTGTATGAAAAATAGATGAAAATGAGATAAAGCTCTGAAATATCTAGAAGAAGAAAATGGTGAGAATAATTTTTATGCGAAGGAAATAAGTATTGAAATAAAAAATTTAAAAACTTATTACCATATTTGATCGTATTGTTAAGCTCTTCAACACATACATAAAAATTTGTAAACGAGAGAAAATGGAAGAAGGATAAGGCGAAAAGAAATGGGGAAGTGTTTGAAATGAGATGTGGTAAGGGCATTTATAGGAATCGATGTAACATTTGTAACGGTTAATGTCCCCATTTTGTAGCGGTTTTTAGTTAGTAGTGATTAATTTTATTTTTGTAGCAGTTCAAAAACTGCTATAAATATTATTTTAATTTTTTAAATATTTTTTTCCAATTTTTTTTAAAGACAAAAATATAATTTGAATTTGATCACTCATCATCGCCATCCCTATAGAAATTGTGTATGTAGAACAATTATTGTTAATGATGTATTATTAAATTTAAAAAATTTAATTTAAATGATGTGGACTTAAAAAAATGCACCACAGTAGAGGTAAATTGTCATCGCCTTCAGGGAAGTAGTTTTCAAAATCGGCTGGCTGAAATGGCTCACTCTCGTAGGCGATGTTATCGCCTTCACCCATGTCATAAATGTCTCGTGGCTTTAAATGAACGACCATGTGCCAATCCCTGTGCCTCTCATCCTCAACATAATAAACCTCATGTACCTCTGAAGCCAGAATATACGGCTCATCATCTTGAGAAGTACCAGTATGAATTAGCTGTGAGAAATTGACTGATGTGATCCCTAAGTCGTCAGTTGTCAGTCCCCGAGAAGTAGTGGTATTTGCCCACAAACACTTGAACAGTATCACGGTGAAACGACCTTGATAATTAAGTTCGACCAGATCAAGAAGCTTTCCATAGTAAGGGACGCCTTCAAACTGCATGTTGGCGTCACTGCTGCTCGCATAACTTTTTGTCCCAAATGTGCCATAAACACCTGAATTTTGAGTTTGCAATCCTTGATTCCGTGAAACCGTACAAAACTTAAAACCATTGACATTGTATACTGTAAACCTTTTTGCATGATCAAGAGGGCCGACTGCGAGAGTTCTGAAATCTGTTGAGTGTGGGTTGTGGTCATTTAGTATTCTGCGTGCAAACCAGGTCGAGAATTCTCTGTGGACCTTTTTGTCAACATCCGAGGATGTTTTTGTATGGATCCTGAGTTGACGCTTAACATGACTTCTAAATTCCCTACAATTAATAATGGAAAGGCGATAGTGAAATGAAAGTGAAAAAAGTTACAAAAGATATAGAATAACATATGAGTGTACAATTCTTATTGTATGAAAGGTTCAACTTGAGTGCAATTAATCAAGACATGTCTATGGGCTTGTAACTTCTCAGTTGCCGTTAGTTTGAATTTCTCAGTTGCTCCAATTAGTTTACCAATAAGAGGGATAAATTCTCCTGATGTTGGTGCAGGTCAGGACAATCGTCAACAAGAGGTGGGCGGTTGAAAGCCGTCTCAAGGTCATCAAAGTACCTTGAACAAAAATACAGCACCTCATCCTCTATATAGCCTTCAGCTATAGAACCTTTTGGCCATGCCTTATTCCTTATGTAAGATTTTAATTTCCCAAGGAACCTACAAAGTAAAGAAGAGAAAATTGATACTAAATGCTAAAAAGGAAGACTAGCAAACATAAGACCTAACAATAAAAACACATATTTAAAATAAGTACCTATCAATCGGATACATCCATTGATATTGTACTGGGCCAGCGAGCTTTATTTCATGAACGAGGTGGACTATGAGGTGAACCATCACAGTTAAAAAGGATAAAGGAAAGATCATCTCCAAGTGACAAAGCGTAAGAATGATTTTGGACTGCAGCTGATCGAGCTCCTCAACGATCAAAACCTTAGAACACACTTCCGAAAGAAAGAACAAAGTTCCACCAAAATGATGAAAACATCAGGAGGAAGTGCATTCTTTATAGCCAGAGGGAGTAACTGTTGCATAAGAACATGCGAGTCATGACTCTTCAGGCCAGCAACCTTTCAAGCCTGCAAGTCAACATATCGAGAAATGTTGCTTGAATGCCCATCAGGAATTTTTAATTTCTTTAACGTCGTGAGGAAGACTTTCTTGTTCGGTTTTGTGAGGGTAAACTTTCCCGACTGAAATTTTTCATGCTCATCTGGCCAAGCGTCTTCATGAACTCCCATTGCGCGTAAATCTTTCCTCGCTTGAAGGTGATTTTTTGTCTTGTCGGGTTCGTTAAGCAGCGTATATAGCACATTATCGCAAACATTCTTTTCAATGTGCATCACATCAAGACTGTGGCGAAGTAAATTAGATCTCCAATATAGAAGAGTGAATAAAACACTTATCTTCTTCCACTGCTGTTGCGCCGAAGTCCTGCACTCTTTTGGCAAGTTTGTGCTGAATCGTCACTTTTTCCAAACTCGAAGTCAACATGCTTAAGCTGCTGTAAGATATCTGTACCGGACAAAGTCTGAGGTGGTCCTCTGTTTTCTAGTTTTCCATTGAAGCAATTCCGTTGCAATCTGAACTTATGCCTTCCATCGAGAAACCTCTGATACCCCATAAAGCACCACTTTCGGCTATAGGGAAGGCGGACTGCGATAGAATCAAAATTGCAAGTTGGACAAGCCAACCTAGTATGCATATTCCAACCAGATAATGTGCTAAGGCCAGGAAAGTCATTAATCGTCCACATCAAGGTTGCACGTAAGTTGAACAAAGTCTTCCCATAAGCTTCATATGTCTCGATGCCGACATTCGACAGGTCAAGCAATTCCGCAATAAGCGGTTGGAGATACACATCGATGTCATTGCCTGGTGCCTTTTTGCCTGGAATGATCATAGACATAATGAAAGAGCTTTGTTTCATACACATCCAGGGGGTAAGTTGTAAGAAACTAAGACTACCGGCCAAATACTGTAACTTGTGCTAAGATTCCCGAAAGGATTGAAACCGTCGTTCGTCAACGCAAGCCGAACATTTCTGGGGTTAGTCGCCAAATATGGAAAGTCATTGTCAAACGTTTTCCAAGCATCTGTATCCCAGGGATATCTTAATTTACCGTCTTCATTCTTATCAACGGCACACCACCTCATGTGCTCTGCAGTTTTAGATGACATAAATAATCTTTGTAGGCGAGGTTTCAAAGAGAAGTACCTGAGAATCTTTACAGGTTTCTTCTTCTTCTTGTACCTCGATGTGTGGCATCTCTTACAAGTCTCCCTGCTGGAATCGTCTCCCTAATACAGCATACAATCATTGGGGCATGCATCAATCTTTTGATAGTTCAACCCCAACCTATTGATAATCTTCTTGGCCTCATAGAATGTTGTGGGAATCTCAACATCGGGGAATGCATCTTGTAATAATTCGAGCAATATCGACATTCCCTTATCTGTGATTCCACACAAGCACTTGACATAATACAATTTGATCAAGAAAGATAATTTAGAATATTTTCGACAACCTTGATATAAAGGACGATCTCGAGTTGCTTCCCCCTATCCTGTCTAGAAGCCATATCAAATTACAAAATTTCAAAACAAAAAACATTTTAGTCACATTATTATGCAAAAATATAATAAAAATAAAAATACATATAAATAACGTATTGTATCCGTACCTCAAGTGCAAATAATGAGAAATACTGCAGCAAAAACTCTTCCACAGGCTCCTGAATGCTCAAATCTAAAAGAAAACACTCAAAGGAATCTCAGGAAACAAAATGGCTAAACGAAAAAGTGAAGGGGGGAGGGGGGCTTAAATAGAGGCGGCCTTTTTAGCGATTCTTAAAATAACTGATGCATCAACCGCTACAAATAAAACCTTCGGCGGCTAAAATTTGTACGGTTCTAGAATAACCGCTACAAATTACAAAAAAGTTTGAAGTTCTGTAGCCGTTATGGTATAAAACCGCTATAAATTTAGCGACATTTCAAATTCTGTAGCGGTTATAAATCTATAATCGCTACAAAAACGCGACCTTTCGCATTCTATAGCAGTTTAATTGATTAAAACGCTACAAATAAATGTCACACTGTTGGCTCGTTTTGTTCGCGCCAAGTGGCGCCAACTTTATAGCGGTTATAATTTACTAACCGCTATAAAAGTATCGCTACAAATTTTGGCGGGAATTGCGCGCTATATTTGTAACGGTTATTTATACTTAATCGCTACAAAAAATGTTGCCAATCTGTCGCGCCACTTGGCGCGCAGTTTGCCGCTACAAATTTGTAGCGGTTTAGGCTTTAACCGCTACAAATCTTAACATTTGTAGCGGTTAATTGTAACAGCTACAATATCACCAATGCAAAATACCATTTTTTTGTAGTGAATTTTGTAGCGGTTTGACAAACAAAACCGCTACAAATTAAACATTTGAACTTTGAAAAATTTTAATTCTAGCCAACGGTTATGAATATTTGTAGCGGTTTTTCAATAATAACTGCTAGAAAGTGTTCATTTAAAATTTGAATATTTTAATTCCCGCTAACAGTCATGAGCATTTATAGTGGTTTTTTTGACATAACCGCTACAAAGTGTTGCACATTGAAAATTTGAATTTTAAATCCTGTCAACGGTGGTGAAAATTTGTAACGGTTTTTATCGTATAACTGTTACAAAATGAATTTAAAATAAATATTTATAAAAATAAATAAATGAATTTGTAGCAGTTTTTATATATAAACCGCTACAAAGTATAAATATTTGTAGCGGTTTTACAAACAAAACCGCTACAAATTGATCATCTGAAATTTAAAATATTTTTATAAAAAAATTCAAACAAATATATGTAGGGATTATAAACCCACTACAAAATCAAATAAAACCACTACAAATGTGAAATATTTTTATAAAAAAAATTCAAACCAATATTTGTAGGGGTTATGAAACCGCTACAAAATCAAATAAAACCACTACAAAAGTGAAACCGCTACAAATAATGTCACATAAACCGCTACAAATATCAACCTCTACAAAAATTGTCACATTAACCACTACGAGCGCTATAGAGATCCCTATAAATACCCCTAGCACATCTCAATTCAAACACTTCTCCATTTCTTTCAACCCTTGTTCTCTTTCGTTATCTCTCATATGAATTTTTTTTAAGAGCCGAAGAGCTGAGTAAGGTGATCAAATATAGTAAAAAAATTTCAATTATTTGATTTCAACATTTTCCCCTCTCATAATATTTATACTCATTATCTACACATTCTCAATAATATTACCTATATAAAGTTTATACTTATCTAACTTAATTTAATCATTCTTTATAAATAATAACTACTATCATTTAAGTTACTTAAATCATAAACTATTTAACACAATATTATAACTATGGACTCAAATAATTTTATATTTTTTTAAAAAAAATTCCCAAAATTTTGTAGCGGTTTTAGAACCGCTACAAATTTAAACTCAAAATCCGATTAAATTTTTTGCGCTACTTTTGAAATTCCCATTTGAATTTAGTAGCGGTTCTCCAACTGCTACAAAATTGGAGCCAAATTTTCATTTTTCATTTCCCGCCACGCGAGATTGTGGTGGCAATATTTGTAGCGGTTTAGTAACCGTTACTAAATTTGTAACAGTTGTGTTACGTAAGTAGCAGTTGTTGTAAACCACTACAAATACGTTTGCAACAGTGGATTTTGTAGCGGTTTTTACAACCGCTATTAATGTCGTTTGTAGCGGTTAAAACCGTTACTAATACACATTTTTAACCGCTACTAAATCAAAATTTTTTGGTAGTGGATGGAGAGAGCGCGTGTATTAATTTTATTATATCTATTAGGGTAAAGATGAAAATAAGAATAATTTTTAGACAATTTTAATATTACAACTAATTATTATTAATTATAGTAAATTAGTTATAAGTGACTTATATGTATATTATAGGTCGGAGAGACTATATGAATATCACACAAGTGGAGGATCCCATGTACTTATTCTTTCTCACTCTCAATTCAAACGAAATCATTTCAGAATTTGATAACTAGTGAACAAGAAATTATGGATCAAGCAATAAGTATTTAACATCTGTTTAAAACGACTCCCCTTACTTATTATAAAGTAACACACTACTTAATCAAAAGACATATGTCAACAACCGTTTCCATTTCGATATTAACAGAGTAATAGAGATCAAGTTCCACAGGCATACAAAAAAGTACATATATACTGATAAAAGTATTTATTTACAGTCCAAAATTAAGATACAAAAGGTGACAATATTTACAACATAAGCTATCTATAACCACAGACTTTAACTTCGCCTCAAGACACGTGCCAGTCACTTTCCTTTATCCACGTCCTTGCCTTTTGATCTGCTAGCACCCGCTGAGATGTTTGATTTAGAAAAACGGGTGAGATTCCAAGTAGAAACACACGATCAACACATAAAATGTGAAAATTAAATATGCAATGCACCGTATTTAGTAAAATGAAAACTCATATCATCTGTGTGTGTACACAAAATTCAAGGCCAACTAACCAGTTGAAACCCTTACATGTACCTCAGCTGAGTCCTTGACTACAGCTAGGTAAGACTAGTGTACCTCAGCTAGGTCCTAGACCACAGTTAGGTAATGTGCCTCCAGCACGTGTTCAGATCACAAAATACAGTAACACACATCATACAAATAGTCACATAGTGTACCTCGTGCAACGTGTCGATTTTCGACTCCCGATTCGGTCCTAAAATATTAAATGTACAAGAAATAGGTCATAACCTATCCAAGTATCATTTTAGACACTTTCATAGTGTTTCTTGTGGTTATATTAGCCTATGGTGAACATTTACCAAAATGCTCCCGGGACCCGGCCCAACCCTGCCGTACCAGGCCCGATGGCACGTTTTCCCAAAATTTTTGACTAGGGCTATCCTAAGGTATTTTCGTCCAAGGAATCCATTTCCGGACTCAAAATTACCAAATTCAATGTCAAATTATGAAATTACCCTTGGCAGCCCTACTTTTAGGGTTTTAGGGGCGTTTCTGTAATTATGCTTTCTCGCCCTTTTCTGAAAAAGTGCCCAAATGTAACCCCACCTATTTTTGCCCACTGAATCCAATAGAACCATCAAATCATTGAAAATCCAACTCTAAGGCCCTTAAACATCCCTGGCCGAAATTATGGTGTTTTCCGAAAAAAAATCGGGGTTTTACGATTTCGGCTTCGTAAACGCGTTCCTTTCTACTCCTGACCACTTTATTAACCATCTAATTGAGTTATAACAACCATTTGAACTAAAATTGGGCAGTATAACCCTTAGGCACACACTTTTCCAAAATTTAAAATCAATGGCAATCCGGCGAAATTTCACAGATTAAATTGCCCACAGCAGCCAAAATAGTTAATATACGAAGGTTTGGAAGTTACCTCAAGCTCCCACTAGCTTTTCTTGCTCTTGGCTGAAAACCCTAACTTTTAGAACACCAAATTTGAGCTTTCCAAACCTTGAATAATATAGTAGAGTAGCTTAGGAACGAAATTATATGTATTAGGAACCGATTTACCGAAGAAATCACTTACCTTTGTAAGTTTTTTCTTCTTTTTCTCTCTCTAGAATTTCACACTTTCTCTCACTAGTTCAGATTTGGTTGGGCACGAAAATGAGCTGAGGAAGATGATCGTAAAGTGTTTTTATTATATTATATGATTTTTTTAATGATTTATGGAATTTCCAAAAATTCCAAAATCAATTTTATGTACATAAACCCTATGTACATGTAACTAAGCTCATTAAGCCTAACCAATATTTCCTTCCTCTTGCAATGTGTAGGAGACACCTAGGGGTCCCTCCCTATGGTCTCAATTGGCTTCACAACTTGTCCCGGTTACGTATACACGTAAAGTCTCAATTTTGGTCAAAATTGCACTTTCTGCTCAAATTTTCCATAAATTCATATTAAATAGACCAAAATATTCTAAATAAAATTTTAACCTTTATTTTCCTTAATTAATTGAAATTAACTTCAATTAATTGGAAAATAATTTATTTTGTGCTATTTTGGCAAAATTACGATTTTGCCATTACTTTTCTAATCCAATTTCTTTTCTTATTTTTCATTGGCCAATTTCCATATATTTTTGGACCAAATATTTTCTCTAATATTCCTTCATTTTTGGACCTTAATATTGGGCTTTTTAAATTACCCAAATTAATTCCTTAATTATTTTTGCCCAATTTATCATGAAATTGAACATTTATAAATTCATCAATTCAAAATTCATGAATATTCATCATTTTATTGAATTTCCCAAATAATTACAATATATTTGGTGAATATAAAATTTGGAGTGTTACAACATAATTGCCTGTCACCTAAAAAAATCTCACATCTTCATTAGTAAATATAAGAGGAGATAATAACCAGGCACATATCTTAGACATATAAATTAAATTCACTGCGTGTCATGATCAAGTGTCATCACGATGTTTGTAACCAAATTATGTGGTTTAAGAAATTGATTGACATTAGTTAAAAACAATAAATAGGTAAAAAAATAATTTTTTCTTTTTAAATACACCTTTATTTATAAGGGGCCAAGTAAGAGAAAACCTTATTAGTTACTTTCAACATATTTTACCGGAACCAAAGAAAAACCTTGAACATTGTAAACTTAAAATTGAACAACTTTTAATCTTATTCTTATTTAATATACATTATATCTCATAAGAACAAAATCTACATAATTTTAAAAGAATGATGAACTATACATTCATATGAAAAATTTAATTATGTAATTAGCTTATAAATATATCTAAAATTTCTTTCTAAACAGGAGCAGAGTTATTATAGTATTATATTTTTGTTCATCAACAACACTAGCTCGCCAGGCAATTATGATTCCAATTAAGAAATTAGGTGAGCATATTTTGTCAACTAATTCACATGTGCTACACTCATCCAACATCAACATTAATATCAACATGCTTTCATGTGGACAAAGGAAAATAATAATAATAGAATACAACCTCAAAGTGGTGTTGAGTCCATCATCATCATCACTAATCATATTTGACTCTCTTTTTTATTGAATTAAAAATTAACATATTCACCCTGGGATTCACCGATTAAAAAAATATTCCAAGGAAAAAAAAAGGGTACGTGTGGTTTCATTAGTGTTGACCTGCGTCATCTTTCAAGTTTCAATACATTGCATTGTAGCTCATATTGGTAGTGGAACATTTTGATGACCTCTTACCTTAATTATTAAGAGTCTTTGGTTTAAGCACAACACCAGATCCACTATTAGTGAAGTCAACTCCTCTCCTCGTACTGTCGTTTACTCATAATCCCACATTTTTTATGACAAGGCAATTAAGTGGGCCGTCACAAAACGACATATACAATGTGCGTGTGTATGTATATATTGTATAAAATAACCACCAGGCATCAATTGTCTGCTAAATGCTAGTAATATAATGATTGTTTAAGGTCTTACTTTAATTTGATGATTCTATGAGATATTTTGGCCAGGCTAACTTTTCTTACTTATATGGAAAGCACTTTATAATGTTGCCCAGTAGTTGGAAATGACTTTGAGTGCCTGATTGAATTAGTGATAGAAGCTGTTTGAACTTTAAACATGATTTATGGTGTACTAGGTAAATATGTGAAATGTGTTTTATCTTGACTTATGTACAATAATTATGGAATTAATCTAGGTAATTTAAAAAGCTCAATATTAAGGTCCAAAAATGGAGAAATAATAGAGAAAATATTTGGTCCAAAAATATATGGTAATTGGCCAAAAAAAAAAGAGAAAAGAAATTGGATTAAAAAGGTAATGGTAAAATCGTAATTTTGCCAATTTAGCATAAAATAAATTATTTTCTAATTAATTGAAGTTAATTTCAATTAATTAAGAAAAACAAAGGAGAGAAATAAATTTAGAATATTTTGATCAATTAAATATGAATTTATGAAAAATTTTAGCAAAAATGCAATTTTGACCAAAATTAAGACTTTAAGTGTATATATAATCAGAACAAGTTGTGAACCCAATTGAGACCATAGAGAGGGACCTCAAGGTGTCTCCTACATGTAGTATGAGAAAGAAAATATTAGTTGGACTTAATGAGTAACGTTACATGTATATAGAATTATTGTATATAAAAATTGATTTTGGTAATTTTTGGAAAATTGAATAAATGAATAAAATAATATAAACATATGATAAAAGCAAATCCTTCTTCCTCCTTAGCTCATCTAAGACGTGAAACAGCAGCTGCACTAAGAGAGAGAACGTGTGGAATTTTAGAGAGAGAAAGGAGAAGAAATATTGTAAGATAAACCGATTTCTCCGACGATTTAGCTCCTAACGCGTATAACTCCCAACCCTAAGTTACTCCTTTATGTTCCTTAAGGTTTGGAAGCTCCTCTTTTGGGGTTAGAACAGCTAGGGCTTCATCCAAGACAGGGAAAAGCTAGTGGGAGTTTGAGGTAACTTCTAAACTCGTGTATATTGACTATTATGGCTGTTGTAGACAATTTAATCAGTAAAATTTTGCCGGATTTTCTTTGTTTGTAAAATTTGAAAATCATTGAAAATCCAACTCTAAGGCCCTTAAACATCCCTGGCCGAAATTATGGTGTTTTCCGAAAAAAAATCGGGGTTTTACGATTTCGGCTTCGTAAACGCGTTCCTTTCTACTCCTGACCACTTTATTAACCATCTAATTGAGTTATAACAACCATTTGAACTAAAATTGGGCAGTATAACCCTTAGGCACACACTTTTCCAAAATTTAAAATCAATGGCAATCCGGCGAAATTTCACAGATTAAATTGCCCACAGCAGCCAAAATAGTTAATATACGAAGGTTTGGAAGTTACCTCAAGCTCCCACTAGCTTTTCTTGCTCTTGGCTGAAAACCCTAACTTTTAGAACACCAAATTTGAGCTTTCCAAACCTTGAATAATATAGTAGAGTAGCTTAGGAACGAAATTATATGTATTAGGAACCGATTTACCGAAGAAATCACTTACCTTTGTAAGTTTTTTCTTCTTTTTCTCTCTCTAGAATTTCACACTTTCTCTCACTAGTTCAGATTTGGTTGGGCACGAAAATGAGCTGAGGAAGATGATCGTAAAGTGTTTTTATTATATTATATGATTTTTTTAATGATTTATGGAATTTCCAAAAATTCCAAAATCAATTTTATGTACATAAACCCTATGTACATGTAACTAAGCTCATTAAGCCTAACCAATATTTCCTTCCTCTTGCAATGTGTAGGAGACACCTAGGGGTCTCTCCCTATGGTCTCAATTGGCTTCACAACTTGTCCCGGTTACGTATACACGTAAAGTCTCAATTTTGGTCAAAATTGCACTTTCTGCTCAAATTTTCCATAAATTCATATTAAATAGACCAAAATATTCTAAATAAAATTTTAACCTTTATTTTCCTTAATTAATTGAAATTAACTTCAATTAATTGGAAAATAATTTATTTTGTGCTATTTTGGCAAAATTACGATTTTGCCATTACTTTTCTAATCCAATTTCTTTTCTTATTTTTCATTGGCCAATTTCCATATATTTTTGGACCAAATATTTTCTCTAATATTCCTTCATTTTTGGACCTTAATATTGGGCTTTTTAAATTACCCAAATTAATTCCTTAATTATTTTTGCCCAATTTATCATGAAATTGAACATTTATAAATTCATCAATTCAAAATTCATGAATATTCATCATTTTATTGAATTTCCCAAATAATTACAATATATTTGGTGAATATAAAATTTGGAGTGTTACAACATAATTGCCTGTCACCTAAAAAAATCTCACATCTTCATTAGTAAATATAAGAGGAGATAATAACCAGGCACATATCTTAGACATATAAATTAAATTCACTGCGTGTCATGATCAAGTGTCATCACGATGTTTGTAACCAAATTATGTGGTTTAAGAAATTGATTGACATTAGTTAAAAACAATAAATAGGTAAAAAAATAATTTTTTCTTTTTAAATACACCTTTATTTATAAGGGGCCAAGTAAGAGAAAACCTTATTAGTTACTTTCAACATATTTTACCGGAACCAAAGAAAAACCTTGAACATTGTAAACTTAAAATTGAACAACTTTTAATCTTATTCTTATTTAATATACATTATATCTCATAAGAACAAAATCTACATAATTTTAAAAGAATGATGAACTATACATTCATATGAAAAATTTAATTATGTAATTAGCTTATAAATATATCTAAAATTTCTTTCTAAACAGGAGCAGAGTTATTATAGTATTATATTTTTGTTCATCAACAACACTAGCTCGCCAGGCAATTATGATTCCAATTAAGAAATTAGGTGAGCATATTTTGTCAACTAATTCACATGTGCTACACTCATCCAACATCAACATTAATATCAACATGCTTTCATGTGGACAAAGGAAAATAATAATAATAGAATACAACCTCAAAGTGGTGTTGAGTCCATCATCATCATCACTAATCATATTTGACTCTCTTTTTTATTGAATTAAAAATTAACATATTCACCCTGGGATTCACCGATTAAAAAAATATTCCAAGGAAAAAAAAAGGGTACGTGTGGTTTCATTAGTGTTGACCTGCGTCATCTTTCAAGTTTCAATACATTGCATTGTAGCTCATATTGGTAGTGGAACATTTTGATGACCTCTTACCTTAATTATTAAGAGTCTTTGGTTTAAGCACAACACCAGATCCACTATTAGTGAAGTCAACTCCTCTCCTCGTACTGTCGTTTACTCATAATCCCACATTTTTTATGACAAGGCAATTAAGTGGGCCGTCACAAAACGACATATACAATGTGCGTGTGTATGTATATATTGTATAAAATAACCACCAGGCATCAATTGTCTGCTAAATGCTAGTAATATAATGATTGTTTAAGGTCTTACTTTAATTTGATGATTCTATGAGATATTTTGGCCAGGCTAACTTTTCTTACTTATATGGAAAGCACTTTATAATGTTGCCCAGTAGTTGGAAATGACTTTGAGTGCCTGATTGAATTAGTGATAGAAGCTGTTTGAACTTTAAACATGATTTATGGTGTACTAGGTAAATATGTGAAATGTGTTTTATCTTGACTTATGTACAATAATTATGGAATTAATCTAGGTAATTTAAAAAGCTCAATATTAAGGTCCAAAAATGGAGAAATAATAGAGAAAATATTTGGTCCAAAAATATATGGTAATTGGCCAAAAAAAAAAGAGAAAAGAAATTGGATTAAAAAGGTAATGGTAAAATCGTAATTTTGCCAATTTAGCATAAAATAAATTATTTTCTAATTAATTGAAGTTAATTTCAATTAATTAAGAAAAACAAAGGAGAGAAATAAATTTAGAATATTTTGATCAATTAAATATGAATTTATGAAAAATTTTAGCAAAAATGCAATTTTGACCAAAATTAAGACTTTAAGTGTATATATAATCAGAACAAGTTGTGAACCCAATTGAGACCATAGAGAGGGACCTCAAGGTGTCTCCTACATGTAGTATGAGAAAGAAAATATTAGTTGGACTTAATGAGTAACGTTACATGTATATAGAATTATTGTATATAAAAATTGATTTTGGTAATTTTTGGAAAATTGAATAAATGAATAAAATAATATAAACATATGATAAAAGCAAATCCTTCTTCCTCCTTAGCTCATCTAAGACGTGAAACAGCAGCTGCACTAAGAGAGAGAACGTGTGGAATTTTAGAGAGAGAAAGGAGAAGAAATATTGTAAGATAAACCGATTTCTCCGACGATTTAGCTCCTAACGCGTATAACTCCCAACCCTAAGTTACTCCTTTATGTTCCTTAAGGTTTGGAAGCTCCTCTTTTGGGGTTAGAACAGCTAGGGCTTCATCCAAGACAGGGAAAAGCTAGTGGGAGTTTGAGGTAACTTCTAAACTCGTGTATATTGACTATTATGGCTGTTGTAGACAATTTAATCAGTAAAATTTTGCCGGATTTTCTTTGTTTGTAAAATTTGAAAAAGTGATATTAGAAATGTTATGCTGCTAAAATTGGAACTAAATGGTAGTTCTAATGTAATGTAACAGTTAATACAATGATTAGGAGTAGAAAAAAACATACGGAGTTAGAATCGAAAAACCCCGATTTTTCTCGAAGGATACTATAATTTTGGCTAGGGTTTAATATAGGGTTAGAGTTGGATTTTTAATGATTTGATGGTTCCATTGAGCTCAGAAGGGAAAATTAGGTAGGGTTACAGTTGATCAATTTTTCGGAAAAGGCTGAAAAAGTATAATTACGAAAACACCATTGAAACCCTTAAAGTGGGGTTGCCAAGGGCAATTTCATAATTTGGTAGTGAATTTGATAATTTCGAGTCCGGAAATGGATTTCTTGGGCAAAAAAATGTCAGGATAGCTCAGGTTAGAATTTCAAGAAATGTGCAGCCGGACTGGGTACGGCAAGGCCAAGCCGGGGTTCTGGGGGCATTTTGGTAAATTTTCACCATAGGCTAATATAATCATTATAAACACTATGGAAGTGCCTAAAATGGTACATGAATAAATTTTAACCTAATTTTTGTACATTTGACATTTTAGGGCAATTTAAGAGCCTGAGGGGTTGGCACACAAATCGAGGAGTCTTTTAAGGATCAAGTATGGGCGATTAAGGTAGGGAATTTACCTCTCCTGTATGTATTTGATATTTGTACTGGTGTATTGATGCATGTTATTGCTTTGCTTGAATATGTGAAACGTATATGAATTATTGAAGTTTTGTTTTTATTTTTATTGTAGCTATAGTTTTGTTGCATGTTTATACTGTGACTATAGTTTTGTTGCATGAAACATTGAGCACACAGATATGTCATTGTGTTAGCATGAGTTTATGTAATACAAGTATGTCATGCATTAAGCACTTATCTTACATGCATATTGATATTGTTTTCCTACTGAGATTCTCCCAAATTTCATCCTCCCCTACCAACAATTTAGATAGGAGAAGACAGAAGATATGCTAAGAACAAATAAGAGAACTGTACGAGGGATTGCAGTGTCGGAGCGAAGATGGGAAGATGTCTCCGTTTCACTGGGACGGGTTTAGATACCCTAGTAGCCTTGTGCGGCTACAGTGATGGTAATTATTATTTACGAACCCCTATGGGGAATTTATGTAATCATGCATATATTATCAGTATATTTATGTTATTCCTGTGTTGCCCACTGAACTGCATATCACTTTCCGTAAATGCTCTGATAAAGATGAAATTAAGATAAGGGCTTGACATCAAACAGGCTCTCAGCCAGTAGTGTTTGTAACCACTGCCACATAGAATCATGTTATGTATAAAATTCATTCAGTCACGGCTATACCATAAACAAACAGATATTATAAGTTTGTTTTGGCTAATAATAGAGCCGGGAAAACGGGCCGAGCCCGTCGGGCCGGCCCTTTTAGGCCCTGGCCCTTCAAGGGCCGGGCTTGTAAATTGTAGCCTAAAAAGGAAGTCGGGCCTAAAAGGGCCGGCCCTGTAGGGCCTCGGGCTTAAAAGGGCCGGCCCTGGAGGGCCTCGGGCCGGCCCTTTAAGCCCGTTTATCTTTTTTTTTTTCTTCTTAGAAAGGGAATCATGTTACATTTTTGAATTGCCTTATTGATCTATATGTCACTCTATCCTCATATTGTATAGAGTATGATTTTTGAGTATATTGTTTTGTCTAATTGAATCATATTGTGATTTTTGAGTATATTGTTCTGCCTATTTAGAATAAAATCATATTATATACTGTTCTCCCTGATGGAGTATGATTTTTTATAGAGGTTGTGATTATTTGACTACTTGAACTTACTACTCAAAGTGAAACACAATCAAATGTCCTTGAAATTGATGATAGTGGCGAAGAAGGTGAAAATGATAGTCGTCATACTCATGTTGCTTAAATGTTAAGAGTATTTAGCTTCTTGCCTTTTTATACTTTGGCTTTTGTGTGAGTTATTTATAGACATGATTTTACTTTTGATTATACATTAGTAACTGTGTTTGTTTGTTGCAAGAGACGTGTTATTTAAATCTTAATGTTGACAACATTTATGTATTAAATTAGAACTTTAATCGTTGTTATTTACTAATTATATCTCTCTGGGGAAAATATGTAGGAAAAATAGTTAAATATTGTGAAAAGGACTTCCGGGCCCTGCGGGCCGGCCCTGGCCCTGATGCTCTCGGGCCGGGCTTTGAAAAACTGCAATTTTCCTGACCCTGAGCCCTTTAGGGCCGGCCCTGTTAGGCCCTGGCCCGTCAAGGGCCGGCCCTGATTCCCAGCTCTAGCTAATAACCACAGATATTATTTCTTCAAGTTTACTGATGTGTAACATAATTCTCTGGGTATAAAATTAGAGGATTTTTATCTGTCTAATTGTATTATAAGGTTCTCCTTTAATTTACACTCTCTGTGAACAAATTTTGATCCATTTAAGGGGAACTGATCTAATATAAGAAATATATGCACGCCATGCGTGTGTGTACCACATTGATTATCTAAAACCAATTTTCATGATCTAAATTCTTTTAATAAAATTTTAACACTCTTTATTGTTTAAGTCAAATTTGAACAATTTAGGGGGCTGTCTACGTATTTAAGGAGTATACCAGTTTTGGAGAGTCTGTTATAACTATAAATAAATGCTTTGTTATTAATTACTTCCATAAAGGTCTAAATACTTGTAAATACAAAAGTTTGGCTTATAAATTAAATTGAGGGATTTACTTATAATCTTTCGTAGATTTAAAATTTAACTTACTAATTGAGTGCGTAGCTTATTTCTTAAATCATGGTAATAACTTAATTAATGGTTTTTGAGTTAAACACGATTTTAAATAGCTAGTAATTTGATTTTAAGAAGTTAAAAATATGTAATTAGTATAATCATGGTAATACAATCTGGACTGGACCGAGGCAGTCCGGACTGGAAATAGGCCAACAGGCCGATAGACTAGTCCGGTTTGGATTTTTTTTATTTTTTTTTAAAAAATTGATTTTTAAATTTTTTTTAGAATTTTATATTAATAAGCTTAAAATCTTCAATTTCTCATCAATTTGATTTCAAGTTAGCTCTGATCTAACTCCGGTCTGATCTACTGGCCTTTGACCCTATCCCAACTGATTCAATGACCGGTCTGAATTTAATTACTTTGGTTATAATATAAAAAGAGATTGTAAGTTAATTGTAATTGCTTCAAAGAAAATATGTTAGGTTTGAATCTATGTAGCTAGATACGGCTGAAGTAAGATACGATAGAGTCAGACATTAGATATTGTACCCCAAAAAAAAGTGGGTATGGGAAGGTAGGGCTGTCAAGAGAATGATGGTAACAAGTGTTGAATGCATGGTATGGTGTGATAAAAGCTGTAAAGACCTAATAAACAAAGAAGAAAGAAAAAAGGAGGGACCCCATTGATTTAAATGCAAAGGTAGGAATATAATCACTTTGATAGAAATAAATAGTAATATAAAGATGCCAACCAGCATTCCTACTCCTAGTAGGGTTATCAAAATTTTCCCGAACATGCCCAAATGATCATTGGCAGAAGCAAAAGTTGGATCCTTGATCTTTTCCCACTTTTGATGATTCTTCCTTGTCACTGCACAATCTTACTTTTCATAAAGCTCACCCAAACATTCATCAATGAGGCACAACTGGGCGCCAGACCCAACTCTCTCACTAATTTCCTTCTTCTGCAAGCAGGCCCAGCAATCACACCTGTCATTTGCTGCCACAAATCATAGCCCCATCAATAAAAAGGAGGATAGAAAAATCTTGAGATATTTGTGATACGATGCATTTCCCACCTAAAAATCCACCCTCCATGAATGTTTTAATGTGGAGAATTATTAGTGTTTGTTTGTTTACTTGGGGTAATAGAAGATGGGTGGAGTAGCCTAAAATGTCGCTTTCAAAAATGGATTTGGACCTAGGGTAGGGAAAATGATGTATCGTGTTGAGAGCGGCAAGGAGAGTGTTAAGTTGAGGTGATGATTGAAGGAGATAGTGAAGGGATTAAGGGCATGTTTGAGTTGGCGGAGGAAAAGCTTGTTTATGTAAGTTTGTGCAAAACTTCTCTCACAGACTTACCTTATATACCGTAAATCATGTTAGAAAAGTAACTTCTATCACTAATCCAAACAGACACTAAGTGGTTGTAAAGCCCGAATCAAACAATGGCGAGGAGGAGGGCACCATTTAGAGGGTATACTGAACGATCATGAAGAGGAGGAGGTTGAGATTTCCTCTCGATGCTCAATGCTTTCCTCTTCCTTTGTATCTTTACCGATGGATATTTAATGTATGGTGCTGGGTTAGTGTCAGGCTTAATGGAGATTTTGAGTCCCCCCAACTGTCGCGTTTCCATTAATCAAAGGAGCACTAAATTACACTTGGACACCAAATGGCAAAATTATGAAAAAAGTAACACGCGTCATCTAATATTTTTTCAAAATTATACTAGGGATTTTTGATAAAATCTCATGTAATTTTGAAGCTTAATTTTTTTTTTTAAAAAAAATTACTTGAATTCAAGTGCTAACACTTTGTTTATATGAAATACTCTCAGTGCATAAAAACATATTAAGTTTTTCTTTCTTGTTAATAAAATTTCAAAACAGGAACTTTTCACTTATATTTCCATATTTCTCCCACTAAGGAAATAAAACACATTTGCTGCTTCCTCTTTTAAGGGTTATTTATTATATAAAATGAAAAGGAATAATTGAATAAAATAAATATTACAATAAAAACGATTCTAAAAGTAGATATTAAAACTTTGCCTTTCCCTCTTTTGAAAAAGTAACACGCACAACACATAAATATATATATATATATATATATATAACTATTTAATTGTTAGAATGGCATAAATATCATAAAAAATCACGTTTCGCCCAATAGCGAAATAATAATTTTTTTCATCCCTTTTTTTAATATTTATTATGTTTTTTTAATTATTTTACAATTTTATTTTTTATTCTTTTCATCTCTATGACAAAAAGCTAGCTCTATGATTTCGAGTTCGACACTGCCAGAATATTATGTAAGGTAGTAAATGCTGGTTTGGATAGCTTTTTTTTTTTTTATTTATAAGTGTTTATAATTTATGATTTACGGTATATGAGGTAAATATATGAGGAGAGTTTTATCCCAACTTACATAATAATTATTTATTTCCCAAAAATAAACTATTTTAAACACTCACTAATAGGGCTGGTTCATCTAATAAGGAGTTGATGCACTTTCTCAGTTTCCTCATTCAACTGAGTTATTTATTGTGGCAGTACCAAAAGCTTGTTCCCTGGATACTCTTCCCCAATTATTACAGCAAGATTCACACACTTCTTCTATCATCAATTCTCTTAAGCATGACCCAACTTCTATGCCTCACTTTTCATTTGTTTCAGGGCATTTATATTTCAAAGGACACACTATGGGCAAGGTCATGGGAATAATTAAGAAGAGGAGGAACCCAAAACAAAAACAAAAAAAGGAAAGCAAAGCGGATCTCACTGTAAATCTGTATAATCGAAGCAATGATAAGACAGAGACATGATATCAACGGCTGAGGATGCAGGGGGAAAGCATGAAGAGGTTTGGGACCCACAAAGTGGCAAATCCAGGCGACCCATACGAGAAGTTAAAAAATCGGAGAGGGTGGGAGAGAGGAATTGCACAAAAGGACACATAGAAAGCTACAATTGAGAGAAAATCACAATTGGGATGCAGACGACAACCCACAGGTGCTCTTGAGAAACTAGTCTGTTAGGTCTCATAACAATGGCCGAAAAAGGACGTGTTCATGCACATGGCCCCCACCAAACTCCTCTGCAATACCTTCTTCCATGGTCAAAATATTGAAAAAGTGATCCTACGAATAAATACTTCCTCCGTACCTATTTAATATAAGTGGGTCCATAGGAAACATCTAAATTATGATTTCAGAAATTATTTTTCGTAAATCGGGATAAAACTTCTCTCACATACTTATCTTACCTCATAAATTATAAAAACTATTCTCAAAAACTAATCTAAACACCCACTAAAACATATTGGGGGTTATTTTAATTTTAAATATAATATCTATTTTTATTTTTATCAATTTTTTTTTTAAAATTTACTTCCTTCAACAATCATGAAGGCAATAATGAAAGATTTGAGAAGAAATAAATAAATTAAAAAGGATGACTACAATATTTTAAAAAATACATATCATATTAACTAATTTAACTAACATCCTTAATATCCAAAATCCAAAATATAGAAATGAGAACAATCACCGCCCCATGGTAGTGCTTTTGCTTGGCGCTACGACGTTGGGGTCTAGCCAGTACAACCCAGGCACTTGTGTGTAGTCGTGGTGAGTGCTAGCACATTAATTCCCAACCAATTTTTCTCCAATACTGTGACTCGGGAAGAGACAAAGGACATGCTGATGCGTTTTCTTTTTAAAGTTTTTGATTTGGGGTCAAAATTTCATAACTACCAAGTTAAAAAAAATTTGACCCATGGCGTGTCACCCTCAAAATCATGATTTTAGAAATATTTTTTTATAAATTAAGATAAAATTTCTCTCACATACTTACAACGGTAAAAACTACTATTCTCTAGAAACTAATCGGTACCTACGTTTTGAGAGATATGTCGAAATAGCCGTGACTTGTCCTTGTCTTCCCCGAGAACTAGAGCAGTAAGAAGCAGAGCACGGCACAGTACTCTGAAGACGCAAGCGATAACATAAAAAAGCCAGCCACCTAAGCCATTAGCTAGCACAGACCCGGAAATTAACCCTGAACCTGTTACAGACGATGATTAATAATAACAACAGTAGTAAGATATATAAAAATGATGATTTAATCATGAAAAAGAACCGGAGATTTCTGTTCTTTTTTTGTTGGATCACCGGTAGATTAGCAGAGTACCCTTTTTGTAACAAAATGAAACAAGTTCTGGGATCAAGGAAACCAACACACACACACACGGTAGAATGGATCTTTGTTGTGCTTACTGATCGAGGTTGATCACTCTTTCGTTGCCTTGTGGATGCTTAGGACAAGAAGAATTAGCCAAATTGGAAGACGAAGAGGATGATATGGTTAAACTTGCTTCGTGACAGACATGCCCATCTCCCTGTTTCTTGAAGCAAGATGATCCTCTGTAGCTTTCTTGGCTCTCAGACACCATTCTCAGTATCAAACTCACGTTCAAAGCCAGCGACAACACCAACAATTCCACAAAGACAACATATTGGGAAGCTTTGCCATGCTCCCCCACCACATAACGGAACAGAACAGAGAAGAAGAAGAAGAAGAAGAGTACAGTACAGTTACTGTATCAGAAAACAGGCATGGATTGAAATAGAAGTAAATGGGGTGTAAGCTTCTTAACCGATTTTCTCATTGAAGACCTGCCAACAAAAAAGCACGAGACCTCAGACAAAGGTGGTCGGAGAAAAAGAGAGTCTGAAATGCAAATCCTGTGCCCTGAGAAAGAGCAGAAACAGAGGAAACAGAGATTCTTGCCCAAGACTCAAGTATGGAAACAGAGAATGATTTGTAAAGAAATATGAGGAAGAAAGAAAAAGGGAAGCAAAACAGAGTTAGGAAAAGGAAAGAACATTTGGGGGAAGAATGAAAGTTGAATCTTGAAGGAATCAGGGCGGAGATTATGTGAGAAAAATCAAGAGATAGAGTTGAGTATACAGAGGAAGAAAGAAAAGAAAAAAAGGAAACTTGGGAGGGATAGGCCTTGAAGACAGTAAGCAAGCGTGAGGGCACTTCACTACTTCATTTCGGCTTTGTTTGATTCAATGAAGTTTAGGTTAAGTGAATTTTATTTAAATTAGGTCAGAGGAGGTTATAATGTTGTTTGGTTCAACGAATGTTAGGTTAAGTGAGGTTTATTTAAATTAAGTTAGGATAGAGGAGGTAAAAATACCCTTCTACATATTTTCCTTCTTCTTTTATAATGTATTTATTAATACTAATTATTTATATAAAAATCTGCAAATATTATTATCACTTAGCCAATGCCTTTAAACGTTGAACCCTAATATCATATGAACATTCGAACAATAGGCGTCTGGACTTATCTGCCCTGTCCGTCGGGACTTACTGCCATAGCCCTAGAAAAGACGGACGAAGTTCATACGCTATCATTGATCAACTAGTTTGCATGCTATCAGATGATAATAATATTAAGCAAAGACTTAGCTTTATATTAACATATAAAGAAATATTTATAATAACTCCATAAGTAGCCCAGAAACTTCATCAGATCTAGCATATCTCTACCAACTGGAAGGTAATGGTATCAGCAGTAAAGTTAATCATGGCTTTTCTGTTTAGATCTAGCTCTTTTCGCTCCAACTCTTCCCGTTCCTCTCGCTCTTCTTCATCTTCTTCTGCTCCTTCTTCTGTGCAACAATCTGGTCTTATGACCAACAAAAGTTTTGGGAAATCTTCCCTTCAAAATAATATTTTCAACAATGAAATCCATTTTGAAGATATTAACCAAAAATTTAGTGATTGGACCATTCCAGTCATTAACCAAAATGAATTATACAAACCTGAGGACAAAAAGTTTTTCAAAGCTTATGATTACATAATTAGAACAATTGAAGAAACAATTCCTCTAAAAGAAGAACCAACTGATATGTGTATCTTATCAGAAAGTTCAATATTAAAACACCAAAAGAAATTCAAATTTATACATAATGGATGTGTTCAAGTGGCCGTCATTCCCTTGATAAAAGCTAGTCTAGATGTCTCAACGTTAATATGTGTTAGAGATGGTAGACATGAAATCTTGTCAAGATCAATTTTTGGAATGGTTGAAGCAAGTTTTAATGAAGGACCAATCTACTTCAACTGCTTCCCAAATTTAACAGCTTCATTGCACGATGATCCTGTTATTCAATGCTTGAAATTAAGTCTGAAATTGAACGGATTCCAAATGAAACCTGGAGTTTCACCTGTAGCTTTGGTTAAGAGGGTCCAGTATAAAGTTATGAATTCTTCAACTTCAAATGTTAAGATGTTTCCCCAAGGAAAAGAAACATGTCTATTTCTAACAGATGCTACTAGAGCAAATGTTAATGTTCCAAAACCAATAAAATGGGAAGACATCACTCTTCCAGATGATTGGGAAATGACAAAAATTGCTCGTGTCATACCTAAACCTGCGAATAATTCTTATAATATTATTCAAAATATTAATGGAGATGTTAGAATTACATTCGATAGATCTAGAAGATCTTTCTCTTGTGCTTCTAGAACTCCATCCATTGCAGAAAGCTTCAGGACTGCTCTAGAACAACCTTCTAGGCATTCTTGTAGTTCTTCTGTCAAAGATCAAATTGTTTTACCTTTTTAATGCAAGTTCTCAGTGAGTCAGCCAGTGTTGTAAAACCTGTCTATCAAAATTTAGACCAAAACACTGAAGATGAAACCCAAACTTGCCAATCTCCAACATACTCTGACATGAATGTGATTGAGCAACAATTTGAATTAGATAAAGAACTCTTGCGAAAATATTTCTATTCTAATGAAAATATTGAAAGACGAAAATGGTTTTTCCAAAGATATAAAACTGAAGGATTGCGAAAACCAATTCAAGAAAAGTTTTACAAAATGCTTGAAAGGTATGAACTTCATATTCCTTTCTTTCTCTGGTTTGAAGCTTATGTGAAAGATGAGAATATAAAGGATTATCCTTTTGAACCATTTGAGGGAGTCAATGCTTCTTGGATTTTGAAAAATGAAGAGAAAATTGAATCTGAGCTTCCTCCAAAACAATCTTACCAGGTCCCTGATACAAAAATTGGTGAAGTCACTGTTATGGCTTCTCCTTTCAAAATAAAAGATCCAAAATTTGAAATAAGTAAAGATGATGTTAAAAACATTATTGAACAAAATAATTATACAAATTCTTATCTTCAAACTCTTGGAGAACATATTTTGAGAAAAACTGTTACTAGTGAAGCCAGTAAGACAATCTTACCTAGTTCCGCCAGTACACAGCCAATTTTCAAACCTTACACTATCCCTGCAAATACTGCAACTAGTGTAAGAGAAGGAAATCTTCAAGCAAGAATTGAAAAGGAATTAAAAAAGATAACCGTGCAAGATGCACCTTCCCCTAAATCTAAAGCTACGGTTTCAAAATTAACAATAAATGTTGTAAAAGACAATCAAACAAGTGAAAGTGAAGATTGTCAAAAAATACATGAAATAAAACAAGAAGGTTGGAGAAATCCAACAAAATTGTATTATCTGAGAGCCACTCCTCCGGATATAATGCTCGAAGAAAGGGATTCTGTTCTTCGGCAATTTAATGCAAACAACATCTATGTTTGGAACATAGATGGACAATCTGAAACAAATATTTCGAAAATATGCCAACAAATGACGATGGTCAGTAATGCTTATGCAATATATAATAATTGTCAAGAGGAAGACGTTATTCATATATTGATCTCTGACTTTACTGGGCAACTCAGAGGTTGGTGGGATTTCCATCTCACAAATGAACAAAAAAATCAAATTTTGCAAGCTATAAAAACCACTCAAGATGATATAATTCTCAGAGATAGTATTGGTGAACCAATGTCTGATGCTGTTAACTACCTTATAGTTAACATTATACCTCACTTTGTTGGTGATCCAGCACTATGGAGGGATAAATCGGCAGATCTTCTGTCAAATTTGAAATGTAAAACTCTATCCAATTTTAGATGGTATAGAGATAACTTCCTTCTGAGAGTTATTACAGAGAAGATGGAAATCATCCTATTTGGAAAGAAAAATTCCTTGCTGGTCTTCCTAGGTCTCTAGGAGATAAGATCAGAGAAAAAATCAGAAACCAAACTGGTGATGGTCAAATCCATTACGAAAATTTAACATATGGACAGTTAATTGCAATTGTTCAAAAAACTGCTTTAAAAATTTGTCAAGAAGAGAAAATTCAACATCAACTTGCCAAAGAAAAAGCATCAAATCGGAAGGACTTAGGAACCTTCTGTGAACAATTTGGTTTTCCTGCTTGTAAGAAATCTAAAAAACCTAAAAACAAGCACGAAGACAAAGAATACAAGGCTAAAAGATATTACAAAAAATATCGAAAACCTTGGAAGAAACAAAAAACAAACAGACCCAGAAATTTAAAAAATGAATTCAAATCAAAACCTCCTATGGATCTTCCCAAAGGAAAAATTGTTTGTTTTCGATGTGGTAAAGAAGGCCACATGGCAAAATATTGTAGGCTTAATAAAAGAATTAATGCCTTACAACTTGAAGAACTAGTTCTTCAACAATTAAACAATCTTTTGATTGAAGAAACCTCTTCTGAAGAAGAATATGAGGTATCATCATCTGAAGGAGAAGTGAATGAACTTCAAGGTGAAGTGAATAAGCTTCAACTTGATGATATTTCATCTTCATCTGAAGAAGATGACTTTCAAATAAACTGTCTTGATAAGTTTGCTGAGAGTTCAGGAAAGCCTGTTCTTGATGACCCAATCAAGGAATCGGTCTTAACCGGTCCCGGGATAGATAGTTTACAAATAAATGTTATTGAAGAAGATTTGGTTTTTGAAATAATTAACTCTCTTCCAACAAATGAAGAAAAGGTTAAATTTTTCAATAAACTAAGAGAAAGCACTGCTTCTTCTTCTTCTTCCACAAAACCAAATCAAAAATATTTGCAAAAGAATTTGCAAATAAGATATGATTTTTCTGAACCAAATAAAAAATCTTCCATGCTTGTATCTTCCAAACCCACAAGCATTCAAAATTGTTGAAACAGATGCCTCTGACATAGGTTATGGTGGCATTCTCAAACAAAAAATTGATGGTAAAGAGCATTGCATTGCATTTACTTCAAAACATTGGAATTGGGCTCAACATAACTATTCCACAATCAAAAAAGAAATTTTAGCAATTGTTTTGTGCATAAACAAATTTCAAAGCGATTTGCTAAATCAAAAGTTTTTTATTAGAGTTGATTGCAAAGCTGCAAAAGATGTTTTGCAAAAAGATGTCAAAAATCTTGCATCAAAACAGATTTTTGCCCGATGGCAAGCAATTTTAAGTGTCTTTGATTTTGAAATTGAATTTATCAAAGGTACTTCAAATTCCCTACCAGACTTTCTAACTAGAGAGTTCTTCAAATTCCCTACCGAAATATTGGGCCGGGTCTTCAGCTTCTGATCCATCTGAGGATTGGGCTGAGGAACTGGACTTTGGTTCTTGGGTTTGGAGAAGCCCAAGAATTTCATAGAGCTGCTTGGTGAGGGCCTCTTTATCTATTGCCGATACCAAGCATGCTGTGATTTTTGCCCTTTGGTTGAGGAACACACTTGATTTGTGATCTCCCGCCATTAGGAACTTAGGATTTTGTTTGAACCATTTTTTCAGATTTCATTCAAATACATTTTTTATGTTTCCGAATTTTGCCCACCATTTTACTGAAGAGGTTCTCTGTAGCATTGGGAACAATTTTTGGAACTTTGAAGGACCATATTTATAGGTCCATTTGAATACCCAGGCTAAACCAAATTTTGAAAAATAATGAAGATCTGCTGGGAAGGGATCTTCACTAAGATTGATCTGACTTTTAAAATAGTCGAACCCAATTTTCACTGTGGTTGGTAAAATTTCTTGGATAGGACCAAAGTAATCCCACTATTGATTGAACCACAATGGAAATTGGTATTTTATTTCTAAGTCATACATAACATAAAAAGCCAAGTATAACTAAAATTTAGGTTTTGGTACCAGAAGGTACACCACCATGCATCCAAGTAGTCCCAATATGTGAAACCAATTGGATTCATGTTTTCAATTGAAAATCATTTTCTTTTGTTGAGGTCTTGACCCCATTCTTTTGGTGATAAAAACTTCTTTATTCTAAAAGTAGAATAACCATGGATGTTTTTATCATCAGGATTTTCTTTGTCTAAAAAATGTCTTATTTCTGTAGATTGGGTATCTACAAGAATAAGCTCATAAAATTTTTGTGTTTTCTCCAGAGATTTTGGAGTAAAGTGAAATCCTTTCGGATAAATTTTTGCTGCCAATGTGACAGGATTTTTGTCACAGAAACCTGGTTTTGTGTGAAAAAGGTTTAAGACCTTTTCTGGTTTTAACACAAAATTAGTTTGTGTTGGTTGGGAATAAATGGCTAATTCTTTTGAGGTTGAACCAGCCTTTGAAATTGTTTGGGAAGTTTTTTGGATTGCCAAAGCAAGAGACTCTGGATCCAAGGTGAATGAGGTTAAGGCTTTGGACTGTTCCATTTCAGTAATATCAGCCCATGTTTTGGTTGGTATTTTGGCCAAATTTTGATTAGCCTGTAAGGCTAAAAGGGTTTCAATTGGAAATCCATAATGAGAAGGGTCCATTACGGTTCCAATAGTTTTTGGGGAGGATTTTTGAATGGGTTTGGTCCCTGAAGGGGAACCCTTTTGGTGGATCGAAGATCCTTGGGTCAATGACCCTTTTGACATTTTGATTGCAGCCTTAAGTTGGGCTGCTTCTTCTTTTGCGATCCTTTCTGGATCTTCTTTTATCTAGGCTTTGGCCCTTTGCTTCTTTTTCTTTTCTCGATCACTCATTTAAGTCACCTTATTTCGCCTGTAAGAACTCTCTAGTTAGAAAGTCTGGTAGGGAATTTGAAGCACCTTTGATAAATTCAATTTCAAAATCAAAGACACTTAAAATTGCTTGCCATCGGGCAAAAATCTGTTTTGATGCAAGATTTTTGACATCTTTTTGCAAAACATCTTTTGCAGCTTTGCAATCAACTCTAATAAAAAACTTTTGATTTAGCAAATCACTTTGAAATTTTCCAATGCACAAAACAATTGCTAAAATTTCTTTTTTGATTGTGGAATAGTTCTGTTGAGCCCGATTCCAATGTTTTGAAGTAAATGCAATGCAATGCTCTTTACCACCAATTTTTTGTTTGAGAATGCCGCCATAACCTATGTCAGAGGCATCTGTTTCAACAATTTTGAATGCTTGTGGGTTTGGAAGATACAAGCATGGAAGATTTTTGACCAAAGATTTGATTTTGATAATCACATTAGTGTGATCATCAGTCCAAGGAGGAGGAGTTTTTGAAAGACGCTCATGGAGAGGCTTAATGATATTGTTTAGGTTAGGAATGAAATCACCTATGTAATTCAAGCAACCTAAAAATCTTTGGAGTTGAGTTTTGTCCAGAATTTGGTCTGGAAACTTATCGGCAAACTGAATTGCACGATCAATTGGAATGATAGTTCCTTGGTATATATGATGGCCAAGAAACCGAATTTTTGTCTGGAAGAGACTGATTTTGGTTTTAGAAACTGCTAAGCCATTGAACCTAGCAACATCTACAAAGATTTTGACATGTTTAAAGTGTTGATCAATTGATTCTGAAAACACTAAAACATCATCAATGTAGACAATAATAAATTTTGTAAAAGGATTGAAAATTTCATTCATAATCTTTTGAAATTCTGAGGGTGCATTTTTCAACCCGAAAGGCATAACATTCCATTCATATTGCCCAAATGGGACTGTGAATGCAGTCTTATACCTATCTTTTTCTGAGATTTGGTTTTGCCAAAAACCAGATTTCATGTCAAATTTCGAAAATATTTTGGCATGATGAAGGCGATTTAAAAGATCTTTTTTGTTAGGTATTGGATACCTAGTCCATTGAAGAGCTAGGTTGAGGGGTTTGTAATTGATTACAAGCCTTGGGGTTCCTCTTTCAATCTCAGAATTTTTGTTTACGTAAAAGGCCGCACAAGACCAAGGACTTTGACTTTTTCTGATTAAACCCTTATCAAGTAAATAAGAAATTTCCTTTTGGCAATGTTCCAAGAGTTCTTGGTTCATTTGAATTGGATGGGCTTTCGTTGGAATTGCTCTTTCATTGAAATCCTTTTCATAAGGCAAATCAATTATATGTTTCTTTCTTTCCCAAAAAGCATTTGGAAAATCAGAACAAATCGTGTCTTGAATATTTCTCAAAACATTTTGAATTTTTTGTTTTAGAAAAGGTTTCTCCAATTGGTTTTCAATTGTTTTGTAAGAAACTTCTTTTAGGAAATTAATCTGACTCTCCTTATACTCAATCCGATTTATAAATTTTGTATAAGGTGGATCAACAAGTTCGAAGAAAACCATTTTACCCATAACATCAGATTCAATTCCTTCATCATGTGTTAAAAATGGTTTTAATCTACTGATGAAAGGAGACCCAAGAATTACATCTTGAGATAAAACTTTTGCCAGGATAAAAAGTTCTTCCATTTTGACACCATTGTTTTCAACTACTGCATTTGAAAGCTTATAGTTGACATTTAATGGAGATTTGTTTGGTCCACAAAGTCTTTCTGTGGTTTTCTGAAAGAATTTTGTTGGAATTAGACCTTCTCTGATACAGCTCAGAGCTGCACCAGTATCCCATAAAGCTATTGTTTCTAATACGAAGGTATTAGCAACAATTATTTTAACTGGCACATACCATTTTTGGACTAAAACTCTTGATATAATGTTCAAGAAATTCTCAGAAGGCGTTTCATCATCTTGTGATGAGTTTTTAACTTCTTCGACTTTCTTTTCTTTATCAAGACTTTCTTCCTAAATTTGATTTAAAATAAGAGAATGGAATTCCTGAGTATTCTTCAGGTTTCTTATCTCTTCTTTTAAATTGTTTATTTCATTCTGAAGGTCAGAAGTTGAAACAGGTTTTGGATTAGACTGAAATCTCTTGATTATTTCAGAAAAATCATATCTTGTTTGCAAATTCTTTTGCAAATATTTTTGATTTGGTTTTGTGGAAGAAGAAGAAGAAGCAGTGCTTTCTCTTAGTTTATTGAAAAATTTAACCTTTTCTTCATTTGTTGGAAGAGAGTTAATTATTTCACAAACCAAATCTTCTTCAATAACATTTATTTGTAAACTGTCTATCCCGGGACCGGTTAAGACCGATTCCTTGATTGGGTCATCAAGAATAGGCTTTCCTGAACTCTCAGCAAACTTATCAAGACAGTTTATTTGAAAGTCATCTTCTTCAGATGAAGATGAAATATCATCAAGTTGAAGCTTCTTCACTTCGCCCTGAAGTTCATTCACTTCTCCTTCAGATGATGATACCTCATATTCTTCTTCAGAAGAGGTTTCTTCAATCAAAAGATTGTTTAATTGTTGAAGAACTGGTTCTTCAAGTTGTAAGCATTAATTCTTTTATTAAGCCTACAATATTTTGCCATGTGACCTTCTTTACCACATCGAAAACAAATAATTTTTCCTTTGGGAAGATCCATAGGAGGTTTTGATTTGAATTCATTTTTTAAATTTCTGGGTCTATTTGTTTTTGGTTTCTTCCAAGGTTTTCGATATTTTTTGTAATATCTTTTAGCCTTGTATTCTTTGTCTTCGTGCTTGTGTTTGGGTTTTTTAGATTTTTTACAAGCAGGAAAACCAAATTGTTCACAGAAGGTTCCTAAGTCCTTCCGATTTGATACTTTTTCTTTGGCAAGTTGATGTTGGATTTTATCTTCTTGACAAATTTTTAAAGCAGTTTTTTGAACAATTGCAATTAACTGTCCATATGTTAAATTTTCGTAATGGATTTGACCATCACCAGTTTGGTTTCTGATTTTTTCTCTGATCTTATCTCCTAGAGACCTAGGAAGACCAGCAAGGAATTTTTCTTTCCAGATAGGATGATTTCCATCTTCTCTGGCCATAACTCTCAGGAGGAAGTTATCTTTATACCACCTGAAATTGGATAGAGTTTTACATTTCAAATTTGACAGAAGATCTGCCGATTTGTCCCTCCATAGGGCTGGATCACCAACAAAGTGAGCTATAATGTTAACTATAAGACAGTTAACAGCATCAGACATTGGGTCACCAATACTATCTCTGAGAATTATACCATCTTGAGTGGTTTTTATAGCTTGCAAAATTTGATTTTTCTGTTCATTTGTGAGATGGAAATCCCACAAACCTTTGAGTTGCCCAGTAAAGCCAGAGATCAATATATGAATAACGTCTTCCTCTTGACAATTATTATATATTGCATAAGCATTACTGGCCATCGTCATTTATTGGCATATTTCCAAAATATTTGTTTCAGATTGTCCATCTATGTTCCAAACATAGATGTTGTTTGCATTAAATTGCCGAAGAGCAGAATCCCTTTCTTCGAGCATTATATCCGGAGGAGTGGCTCTCGGATAATACAATTTTGTTGGATTTCTCCAACCTTCTTGTTTTATTTCATGTATTTTTGGACAATCTTCACTTTCACTTGTTTGATTGTCTTTTACAACATTTATTGTTAATTTTGAAACCGTAGCTTTAGATTTAGGGGAAGGTGTATCTTGCACGGTTATCTTTTTTAATTCCTTTTCAATTCTTGCTTGAAGATTTCCTTCTCTTACACTAGTTGCAGTATTTGCAGGGATAGTGTAAGGTTTGAAAATTGGCTGTGTACTGGTGGAACTAGGTAAGATTGTCTTACTGGCTTCACTAGTAACAGTTTTTCTCAAAATATGTTCTCCAAGAGTTTGAAGATAAGAATTTGTATAATTATTTTTTTCAATAATGTTTTTAACATCATCTTTACTTATTTCAAATTTTGGATCTTTTATTTTGAAAGGAGAAGCCATAACAGTGACTTCACCAATTTTTGTACTAGGGACCTGGTAAGATTGTTTTGGAGGAAGCTCAGATTCAATTTTCCCTTCATTTTTCAAAATCCAAGAAGCATTGACTCCCTCAAATTGTTCAAAAGGATAATCCTTTATATTCTCATCTTTCACATAGGCTTCAAACCAGAGAAAGAAAGGAATATGAAGTTCATACCTTTCAAGCATTTTGTAAAACTTTTCTTGAATTGGTTTTCGCAATCCTTCAGTTTTATATCTTTGGAAAAACCATTTTCTTCTTTCAATATTTTCATTAGAATAGAAATCTTTTCGCAAGAGTTCTTTATCTAATTCAAATTGTTGCTCAATCACATTCATGTCAGAGTATGTTGGAGATTGGCAAGTTTGGGTTTCATCTTCAGTGTTTTGGTCTAAATTTTGATAGACAGGTTTTACAACACTGGCTGACTCACTGAGAACTTGCATTAAAAAGGTAAAACAATTTGATCTTTGACAGAAGAACTACAAGAATGCCTAGAAGGTTGTTCTAGAGCAGTCCTAAAGCTTTCTGCAATGGATGGAGTTCTAGAAGCACAAGAGAAAGATCTTCTAGATCTATCGAATGTAATTCTAACATCTCCATTAATATTTTGAATAATATTATAAGAATTATTCGCAGGTTTAGGTATGACACGAGCAATTTTTGTCATTTCCCAATCATCTGGAAGAGTGATGTCTTCCCATTTTATTGGTTTTGGAACATTAACATTTGCTCTAGTAGCATCTGTTAGAAATAGACATGTTTCTTTTCCTTGGGGAAACATCTTAACATTTGAAGTTGAAGAATTCATAACTTTATACTGGACCCTCTTAACCAAAGCTACAGGTGAAACTCTAGGTTTCATTTGGAATCCGTTCAATTTCAGACTTAATTTCAAGCATTGAATAACAGGATCATCGTGCAATGAAGCTGTTAAATTTGGGAAGCAGTTGAAGTAGATTGGTCCTTCATTAAAACTTGCTTCAACCATTCCAAAAATTGATCTTGAAAAGATTTCATGTCTACCATCTCTAACACATACTAACGTTGAGACATCTAGACCAGCTTTTATCAAGGGAATGACGGCCACTTGAACACATCCAATGTGTATAAATTTGAATTTCTTTTGGTGTTTTAAGATTGAACTTTCTGATAAGATACACATATCAGTTGGTTCTTCTTTTAGAGGAATTGTTTCTTCAACTGTTCTAATTATGTAATCAGAAGCTTTGAAAAACTTTTTGTCCTCAGGTTTGTATAATTCATTTTGGTTAATGACTGGAATGGTCCAATCACTAAATTTTTTGTTAATATCTTCAAAATGGATTTCATTGTTGAAAATATTATTTTGAAGGGAAGATTTCCCAAAACTTTTGTTGGTCATAAGACCAGATTGTTGCACAGAAGAAGGAGCAGAAGAAGATGAAGAAGAGTGAGAGGAACGGGAAGAGTTGGAGCGAAAAGAGCTAGATCTAAACAGAAAAGCCATGATTAACTTTACTGCTGATACCATTACCTTCCAGTTGGTAGAGATATGCTAGATCTGATGAAGTTTCTAGGCTACTTATAGAGTTATTATAAATATTTCTCTGTATGTTCTTATAAAGATAAAAATCTGCAAATATTATTATCACTTAGCCAATGCCTTTAAACGTTGAACCCTAATATCATATGAACATTCGAACAATAGGCGTCTGGACTTATCTGCCCTGTCCGTCGGGACTTACTACCATAGCCCTAGAAAAGACAGACGAAGTTCATTGTCACGCCCTTATTTTAATTTCACCTTTACCAGAGTATTCGCGGAAAACAACATGCGATTCGGTAGGCAACACAGGAATAGCATAACTATACTGATAATATATGCATGATTACATAAATTCCCCATAGGGGTTCGTACATGATATTTGCGATTAAGGTAGCCGCACAAAGCTACTAGGGTGTCTAAACTCATCCCAGTGAAACGGATACTTCTTCCAGTCTGCGTTCCACTACTGTAATCCCCTCGTACGATACTCTGCATTGTTGTTTGCATATCTTTTGTCGTCTCCTGTCTAAATTGTTGGTAGGGGAGGGTGAGATTCGAGAGAATCTCAGTAGGAAACAGATACCATAATACATGTATGATTGATGCTATGTGTATGACATGTTAGCTTTATCTAGATGTATGCCCCATAATGACATTTCTGCATGCTCAATGTTTCATACAACAAGACTATGGCCACAGCGAAAACAGAAACAGAGCTTCATTTATTCAAATATGTTTTACACAATCAAGTAAAGCAATCACATACATCATTACACAAGCAAAGATATCAAATACATGCAACTAAGGTAAGTCCCCTACCTTAACCCTTTTTCCGCCTCGAAACGTGTGCCTCGATCTACGTGCAAACAGCTCGGGGCTCCATATTCGATCCTACAATGTCAAATGTACTATTTAGACACTTCCATAGTGTTTTTGGGGGTTATATGAGTCTATCTTGAAAAATTACTAAAATACCCCCAGGGCCCCCGCCCGATCGTACCCGGTCCGGCTGTACTTTTCTCGAAATTCTAACATGGGCTATCCTGACATATTTTCGCCCAAGGAATCCATTTCCGGACTCGAAATTACCAAATTCAATGTCAAATTATGAAATTGCCCTTGGCAGCCCTACTTTTAGGGTTTTAGGGGCGTTTCCGTAATTATGCTTTCTCGGCCTTTTCCGAAAAAGTGCCCAACTGTAACCCCACCTAATTTTCCCTCCTGAATCCAATGGAACCATCAAATCATTGAAAATCTAACTCTAAGACCCATTTAGAGCCCTGACCGAAATATATGGGTTTTCCAGGGAAAATCGGGGTTTTTCGGTTTCGGCTCCGTAAACACGTTCCTTTCTACTCCTAACCACTTTATTGACTATTCCATTAGGTTAAAACTACCATTTAGTATCAATTTGGGCAGCATAACCCCTAGGGAAACCCATTTTCCATTTTTACAACCAATGGCAATCCGGCGAAATTTCACCGATTAAATTGCCCACATCAGCTAGAATAGTCAATATACGAAGGTTTGGAAGTTACCTCAAGCTCCCACTGGCTTTTCTCAAAGTGGCTGAACCCTAGACCCTTGATACACCAAAAGATGAGCTTCCAAACCTTAAATCATATGCAAAGGAAGCTTAGGAACGGAGTTACACGCATTAGGAACCGATTTACCGAAGAAATCACTTACCTTTGTAAGTTTTTCCTCCTCCTTTTCTCTCTCTACAATTTTTTTCTCTTCCTCTCTCTAAAACTGAAAATGGCGTCAGATACAGGGCTGAAGAAGAAATAAAGAGCTTACATCATATTATATATTTTATTCTATTTATTTACCAATTTTCCAAAAATTTCGGATTTTACAAAATTCTGGCAGATTTCTGCCCAAACTTTGAAAAATCATAAATAATTCTAGGAAAATCGAAATGAGGTGATTCCAAAGCCTATAGAACCCTTATTGAGTCTAGTTTCAAGGAAAAATATATAATTTTGCTTTCTGGAATCACAAAATTCCCAGAATTTCAATCTTTGCTCATTGTTCCAGAAATTTTACAGTTTTTCTGTGTTGACTTCAAAAATTCATATATTTTTGTGTATAGCTCTAATTGAGTCATATGACCTATCAAATTAAAGCTTAGGATATCTACTTTCATCCTGTAAAATTTCATAATTTTTGCTCATCATTTGATCATTTAAATGAACATGACAAGCTTACTACCTCATAGGCAATTTCACCAAAAACATAATTACTTTCTCCAAAATTCATCATTTTACTTTCTTAATACCCCAAAGATATTAGAAACATTAGAGAATATATTTGGGACACCTGCTAAATCGGGGCTTAGCAGTCCACTTAATTAAGGCTTATTCTCAAGCCTCCAATCTCAAAATTCGGGGTATTACATTCATACGCTATCATTGATCAACTAGCTTGCATGCTATCAGATGATAATAATATTAAGCAAAGACTTAGCTTTATATTAACATGTTTCTGATGTGGAAGATCAACCGAAGTCACAACCACAGAGCATACTTATCCAGAAATATTCATAAGAACTTCATAAATTTTCCAGAATTTCAAAACATCTAATACATCCCTACTTCCCCTTCTGGCTCTGATACCAGCTAATCCCACATAAAATTATTATTATTTATAAAATAATTATTTGTGAGAGAATATTTGTCTTCAATTGGGATTAAATTACCCACGACAATTACCCATTACACAAATAATTATTTTATAAAATAATTATTATTTGGAAAGTTTGTTGAATCAGGAAGTCAAGTTTTACAGGGGAGGGTAGAATTTTAAAAAATTGTCATGGGTAATTTAATCCCAATTGAAGACAAATATTCTCTCACATAGGAAAAACCCTAATTTTGGAGGGTTCACAACCTAGGTTAGGTTATCACTAGAAGACAAAAAAACATTCAACATCTAACCTAACCTCCTTCGAACCAAACACCACTTTTTTACCTCAAACCTACCCCAACCTAGCCTAACCTCCAACTAAACAAAGCCTTCCGGGGAAGCGAACGAATGAGAGGATATATATATGCACATATTAAAATAATTATGTGGTAACAAGTTTAAGTGTGTATTTGGCAACATCCCAAACCATGGTTTATGTAACCCAAGATAAAACTCCTTTCACATATTTACTTCGTAAGTCGTAAAAGCTATTAAAAAAAGCTAATCCAAACACACACTAAAGTTTATGTGTTTGGTTGGGATCATTTTGTATGTCTAAATATTAAAGTATTTATCTACATAAATATCTTTTTACAGTCTTATTTTATATATCATAATTATAATTAAAAAACTATTTTTTAAACTTTAAATGTTATTCCAAACATAATTGAATAGAAGCCAGAGTAGTTGAACCCGGATCGGACAGGCCAGTTCGGCCTAGAAACTGGTGAACCGGCAGGTAGACCGGTCATGTCCGATCCAGGTTGCTATTTTTTAAAAAAAAGTATTTTTTGTTTGAATTTCATACTGATAAACCTAAAATCTTTAATTTCTTATCGGTTTGATTCTGATATGACTCACTGACTCTTAACTCAATATCCCAACCGATGATTTTAATACCTTAATAGAAGTACGAGAAAAAGGTCTACAACAAAAAGCTGCTCTCCTCCTTATTATGAGCTCTGTATCGCTGTGCCGTGGGCAACGCAGAGCTTGATTGTTTGTTTTTCTTTTAAATTTATTCTCTTTAGTACTGTTGTTTGTTAATTGCATTCATTTAGTTATCCCTTTTCATTCTTTTGATTACATCCCATCCTTTCCGTTGGGTTCTTAAAAAAAAATTTCCCTGTACGTTGGGTTCTTGCTCATTTCGTATTGTAAACATTGTATATGAATGTGTAAAAAAAAAAATCTTCTCAATATCATTAGAATATTATAAAATAAAAAGATGTATCTTAAAAAGTCGTGTCTTAATAAATTAAAGAACTTGTGTTAATTCATGAATTCAAGAGATGGTTATGACTTTTAATTAAAAAGGTATAATAGTCTTTAAAAGATACCATTTTAAGGTATTGATTTATTGTCTATAAATACCCCAACCATGACACCATTTATAAAAGAGAAATAGAAGCTTCATTAATTTCTTTTTGAGTTACTTTATCTTTTGCTAGTTCTGTCGCCCTATATCCTTACAGGAATGATTTGTTTAATCCTTGGGAAATGCCAATTCTATTGCCCTGAATCCTTACAGAATTGGTTCATTTAATCCTAGGGAGATGCCACTTTCTATTTACTGAGGGGGTTACGAGATATCTCTTAAAGACAATGTCTTTGTACACGGCTCAAACAAAATATTTTCTTCTTTTTTTAAGATTTTCCAACAATCTTGACAGATATTTCTTGCTAATCATGAGTCCTGAAGAGTGTTCTCCCATTCATGTGATTGAGTACAAAAAAATTAGATAAGTTTGAAAAAAGGTTTGCTAGTTTGATCAGAACAGGATGGTCTTTGCAGTGTTTTGATGAAAGGAGGCGTACGTCTATTGCCAATAAGGTGCGCGCCATTTAGTTTAGAATATTAACATACATACATACATACATACATACATACATACATACATACATACATACATACATACATATTGGTGCACATATATTAGAAATTTAATAATGCAGTTATAACTCTCAATATTTGATGTGCCGATTTTTGAGTGTTGATATGCCCGTAGAAATCAATATATTATTTAATTATTTATGCTAAGTATTGATTACTTGCATGGTGAACTTACTTCTGTTGGAAGTTTGATCATCTTTAGTTAATAAATATATTAGCTTTGATTAATAGGGCAATATTATAAATCTCCTATTATCTCTCCTTGACTAAATTTTCTATTATCTCTCCTTATTTTAACGAGGATTTGATGAATATTAAATTAATAAAGTGAAGATAATATTTAATTATTTTTGCTAATTATTGATTACTTACACGGTGAATTTACTTTGGATGAAAGTTTGATTATCTTTAGTTAACAAAAATATATTAGTTTTGATTAATAAGGTAATTAATAAATCTCCTATTATCTCTCCTTGACTAAATTTCCTACTACCTCTCCTTATTTTAATGAGGATTTGATGAATATTAAATTAATACAGTGAAGATAATATATATCTTATGACTTATGAGGCAAACGTTTCCCTTCCCTCAAGTAATAAGCCCTTGGTTTCATTGGGAGATTTTATTCTTTTTTATTAGTGAATATTTTGAATTAAATTAGTTATCGTACCTGGCCTGATGACACGTTTTCCCAAAATTTTGACTAGGGCTATCCTAATGTATTTTCACCCAAGGAATCCATTTTTGGGCTTAGAATCATCAAATTCAGTGTTAAATTATGAAAATACCCTTGATAGCCCCTATTTAGGGATTTCAGTGGCGTTTTCATAATTATACTTTTTGGCCTCTACCAAAAAAGTGCCCAAATGTAATCCCAGCTATTTTTGCCCACTAAATCCAATGGAACCATTTATTTCATGAAAATCCAACTCCTACCTGTTGAAATAGTGCAGGCCGAAATATTTCAAGAAAAATGGAAAAATGTAATTTTGTGTTTTAGCTTCCAAAACTTGTACTTTTCTACTTCTAATCCCTTATTAATTCATTTAAACACTTCTTAACCATGATTTAATGAAATTTGGGAAGCATAACCCCATAGGGTTATAGTTTTTCCAATTTTTCAAATCAACCAAAAATCACTAAACTAACAACAAACTTCAAAACCAACTTCATACAAGTATAGATTTGAGTTTGGTGTAGTTACCTCTTAGGCTTCTTGGTATCTTTCTCTATATGCCCCCTCTCTCTCTTCTCCTTGAGCTAAGAATGAGTCTTCAAGATCATAGATTCATGAAGAAACAAGGTTTAGAGAACGATCTAGGGAAATGTTACAAGAAAAGCTTAAGAATCAACTCTTACCTTAAGATTTCTTTTTCCTCTTCTCTCTAACTCTTCAAAGTTTCTCCAAACTCTCTCTCTCTCTCTCTCTCTCTCTCTCTCTCTCTCTATGTTTTGAACAAAAATGCATGAAGGGAAGGGAAGAGAAAGCCTTCACAAAAATGCTCCATTGATTCCAAACCATTGATCTCATCTAAGGTTGAGATGGCGACACTTGTATTGTACCATACCTCCCTCCATGCTTTCACCATACCTCTCCACTTTATGCCATACCTTCTTCATCATTGACTTCAATTGGAATTGGACTATTCTTTGTTTCTCCTGGTTAGCTTAAAAAACGTGCTCCCTCTCTTCTCCAACCAACCAAGTGTTTTTCCAACTAAATCCAACTTCCTACTCCACCAAGCAATCAAGTTTACCCATTCCTTCACTCTAGCTTACCATCATGTCCTTCACCATATCTTCATGTAATGTACACCTTACCATTGTCATCATTACTCTCTTCATGACACTTGCCTTTTTAATTCAATTAATCAATTTCTAACACATTTTATTTTCAATTTTCGGAATAATGCCAATTCTGGCAGATTTTTTGTCCTAACTTTGAAAAATCATAACTAATTTTGTAGATATCGTTTTAGAGTGATTCTAAAGGATATGAAACCCTTATTGAGTCTAGTTTCAAGAAAAAAATATGGAATTTCACTAGCTAGGATCATATTATTCCCATATTTTCAATCTTTGATCGCTGCTCTAGAAACTTTCCAGATTTTCAGGGCTAACTTCAAAAATTCATATCTTTTTGTAGATAGTTTCAATTTATTTTGTATGACCTATCAAATTAAAGCTTAGGATGTCTACTTTCATCATGTAAAAGTTCATAAATTTTTTCTTATCATTTGGTCTTCCAAAACGACATGACAAATTCACTGCCTCGCAGGCGATTTCACTGAAAACACTATTCAACTTTCAATTTTCAATATTTAATTCCTTTGGCCTTAAATATTCACCATTTTATTGAATTTATCAATTAATTACATTATATTCTAGGTGAATATAAAATTTGGGATGTTACAGCCTGCAGATTGGGCAGGGTTAGGGTTGGGATTTTCCCAGCCCACACAATTTTTTTTTTTCATGTAAGAAATTCACAAAACCTATAAGTTTCCCACTCCTACCTTGGTACCTCCCAATCTCAAAGAAAAAAGATCCCAGCCTACTTCCTTCTTCTTTAAACCAAATTATTATATCTTGATTGCTTGAGAATGATTTGATGTTTTATGTTTTATGTTTATAAACTTTGACAAATTTGATAACTTTAGCTCTTGAATTGTGGATTATGTTTTTAAATTTTTAAAAGTGGAATGATTGATGCTAAAAAGATAAATTTAATGATTTATATATATGTGTCTCAAACTTTCGGCCGCCTTTAAAAAGCAGAAATTTGTTTTTTTAAAATGCAAGCTCGCGGGTTGGCTCGTAACCCGCACACTGTGGGTTAGGTGGGCTTTTTTTACAGCCTGCACTTGTGATCCGCGGGTTGATCCGTGTTCCCAGCTCTAACTATTCCTCAAAGTTTATGCTAACATACAAAGAATATTATGAATTTTTATAATTAAGATTGTTTTGGTCCATCAAATTGCAAGATTTTGACTGCATTCACAATTATATTCTCTTTAATGGCCAAAATGTCATTTCCTAATTTTATTTGATCAATGATTTTCTCTTTCAAAATTTAAAGTGCAAAAGATTTCTGCCTCTCCCATTCTAATGATTCTATATATGTTAAAAGAAGTTTAGAAATCACTTAGGCATATTTTATATGTAATTAATTTAATTTTTCATATTTTTGGTTAGTAACCTAGTGGTAAGTAGATATTATCTGAACTAAATATTTGCAACCTTGAAGTACTCAAAATTTAACAAATTTAAATTTGTTTTTGCCAAAAAAATTAAATTTGTTTTGAATTTATGAGTTTGTTGATAAGATATTCAATGAGATAATATACTTATCTATTGAGAGCTAAAACAAGTCATATATATAGTATTATATATTTTTAATAATATGATAATAATGAATAACATAAGACTCTCTCAAGTATTTTTATGACATAGATCAATCAGATAATAATTACTCAACAAACAATATATTTTTCCCATAATCAAACCAGTGGTTTGCTCTCAAATCCCAATGAATTGCTAACATAAATCAATAGTATTTTTAGTACCATGAAAAATAAAAATGGGTTCATAGAATCCAAATCGCAGAATAATTGCCTTCTTAAAGAAAGACATGTCACAAGATGTTTCCTAGTATCGAATATACTTTTTAACCTTTATTATTGTTACTGTTATTGTAAGGATTTAAGGCATACGCTTTTCTCATTTTTTTACAGCCCAAAAGGAAATGTATTCTTAGGAAATAAGTTCATTAATACTCAAATTTAAATTGATCGTGCACCAAACACCAAATAATTGGGAAAAAAATATGACGAAAAAAATCAAACTTGTTTTCGATTATTTCAATGTTAAAAATGCTAAGTTTTTAGCATTTTCAAACAATTTGTAAATCAATTATACAAGAGAAATAGACCTAAATCACAATCAATTTATTAATTGTTGGCCCGACTTTTTTTTAAGAAAATATATCTCGACTTTGAAAATATATCATGTTTATGAATTGTGTGAGCATATCCACAGGCAATGTAGAACAATTTAAATTGGGCAATGGCCAAGTGCATAAAAGCTATCAAATTGCATCCCGCATATAACGTCGTATAGTTAGTATATTCCCTTTTAATTAAAAAAAGAATAATCTAAATTTAGACACATCAAAATTATTTTTAAAAAATATCCCCACAACATGTTTTTTCTTATTACAATACCCTAACACAAGATCTCGTTTTCATACTTTAAAGAACATAAACTTTATTCTGTCTGATCACTCTAGTATTGATAAATGTAACTCTTTTAAAGTGATTGATGTATTAAAAAAAAGCCTATTCATGTATTAAATCTCTTTCACAATCATTGTATAATTATATAAAACGAACATTTTGCACCTAGTTCCTTTACTCTTTCCAATCTTTTAAAAGAAGTAAAAAAAGGTTTGCAAATTTGATTGATTTGTCAGTTTAAATTGGTTCCATAGAGTGGCTTACAAATTTGGACTAAACCAGTCGAGTTCTCATATCACTGAATTGTTTTTAATGAAATTAATTCCTTATATGATATTTAATTATGAGAAGATAAAATTATTTGATTGTAAGGTACTGAAAACTTGACCAATCAATGAACGAGTTGAGATAGGAGTTCAAGGGTCAGTGATTCAAATTATAGTCAACTCAGGATCAAACTGATTATAATTAAAATAATATTTAAATAAAAAGACATTAACCTACAAGTAAATAGGACATTCATATATAAACTACACATAATCCAACCAAATAAAGTTATTAAAGCACAATTTGATAGACTGATGTGTTTATAAACTCAAAAAGATGTTGTTTTGGACTCAATAAGGGAAAAAAATATAAAATCTAACTTGGACAATTCATTTGAAACTCTTGACCAAATTAGATAGGGGATTGGTTCACTAATTTAACCGGTCGATATAAGTTAGATTTTAATACCATGCTTAGCTGGCTTAACTACCACATTAAAATAAAATGGGCCTCACATTATGTAACATCCTAAATTTTATTCACCAAGAATATATTGTAATTATTATATAAATTCAATGAAATGGTGAATATTTAAGGCCAACGAAATTAAATATTGAAAATTGAAAGTGGAATAGTGGTTTCAGTGAAATTGCCTGCGAGGCAGTGAGTTTGTCATGTGGTTTTGGAATACCAAAAGATGATCAAAAGTTATGAAATTTTACAGGGTGAAAGTAGACATCCTAAGCTTTAATTTGATAGCTCATATGACTCAATTGAAGCTATGTACAAAAATATATGAATTTTTGAAGTTAATCCAGAAAATCTGGAAAGTTTCTGGAGTAGCGGCCAAAGATTGAAAATCTGGGAACAATATGATCCTATCCAGTAAAATTCCATATTTTTCCTTGAAACTAGACTCAATGATGGTTCCATAGGCTTTGGAATCGCTTCGTAACGATGTCTACAAAATTAGTTATAATTTTTCAAAGTTAAGGCAGAAAATCTGCCAGAATTGGCATTATTCCGAAAATTTAAGAAATAAAGTAATCTTCCTTTTTCTCTTAATTATTTTAAAAATTAAGGGATGAAGGAGGAGAAGACAAGTGTCAAAATCCAATGAGACCAAGTGCCAACACCACATGAAAGATGATGGAAATAATTGTTGTGTCATAAGTCCTTACTTATGTCATAAGGTTAGGTAGCCAACTCTTGTACCAATTGACTTGAGTAAATGGAATCAACACTTGATTTAGTTGGAGCATAAGAGGGAGCACGCTTTTGGCCAACCAAGGAAGAAGGAAATGATAATCAAGGTTGAGTGCACACAAAAGGGAAGTATGGTAAATGCATGAAGGGTTAGCTTAAGTAAAGGAAGGGAGATACTTGATTAGATGTAAGAAGCTAGCTTGTCTTGTAAGAGAGGATGAGAGGGACGGACTTTTAGGAGGAAGCAAAGGAAGCAATTGATTCAAATTAATGGCAACACAATGGAGTAATTGTGAGGGAGAGAGAATGGTGACAAGTGTCACAACTTGGGCCTTTGATTGAATCAATAGTTAGGAAGGAAGAAAACTAAAATACTAAAACACATTTTCTCCCTCCCCTTTGCATATTTCGTCCAAGCCATAGAGAAAAGGAAGAGAGAGTGAGCTTGGGAGTTTTGAAGACTAAGAGAGCAAGAGGAAGCAAGACATAAGGTAAGAGTTGTCTCCAAGTGATTTAAGCTTCTTATTTTGTGTAAGTTCATTCTCTAATCTCTTATTCTTCATGTTAATCATGGCTTAGCAAGCTAATCTTCAAGGTTGAGGAGAGAGAGAGGACGTCCTAGAGAGAGAAACACCAAGGATCAAGAGGTAATCTCCAAAATCTCAACTTCTTAGTGTATTGAAGTTGTTGTTGGTGATTGTTGTTTGGTTTTGTGATTTTTGGGTTGAGTTGTAAAATTAGAAAAGCCATGACCTTAAGGGGTTATGCTGCCCAAAATCCTTTAAATCATGTTTAATAAGTGTTTAAATAAGTTAATTAAGGATAAGAAGTGGAAAAGTACAAGTTTTGGGAGCTAAAACACAAAACCTCTTTTTTTCATTTTTCCCTAATATTTCTGTCAGGACCAGAACTGATAGTAGGAGTTGGATTTTCATGAAATAAATGGTTCCATTGGACTCAGTGGGCAAAAATAGGTGGGGTTACAGTTGAGCATTTTTTCGGTAGAGGCCGAAAAAATATAATTACGAAAACGCCACTAGAATCCCTAAATAGGGGCTGTCAAGGGCATTTTAATAATTTGACAGTGAATTTGGTAATTTCGAGCCCAAAAATGGATTCCTTGGGCGAAAATAAGTCAGAATAGCCTTAGTCAAAATTTTGGGAAAACGTGCCATTGGGCCGGGTACAGCGGGGCGGGGCGGGGTCGGGTCCCGGGGGCATTTTTGTAAATTTTTACCATAGACTAATATAACCACAATAAACATTATAGAAGAGTCTAAAATGATACTTGGATAGGTTATGACCTATTTCTTGTATATTTAATATTTTAGGACCGAGTCGAGAGCCGGAACGACACGTTTTACGAGGCACCGTTAAACAGAGGATTATAAAGCGTTGAGGTAGGGACATTATCCTTCATACACTATGTCATAGTTATATGATTGTGTGGATGCTAATGTTTGTAAATGCGCTTTATTAATCAACATGATTTGCCCAGAAAGGGGCCAGAAGTGTCAGAGGCACTTACACTGGAGTTTGTGAGAACCCAACCGGTGCAGAATAGTGGGGCTGGGCCCTACTCATGTATACATGCAGATGATATGTTTATAATGTTCATTAATTGGTGCATACATGGCATATATCATATTTACTTTTTGCATTTTCTATGACGAAGCATGTTTCTACTGGGGTTCTCCGGAATCTCACCCTATTTTTAAATAAACACCTCAGCGGGTACTAGTGGGGCAAAGGGAAAAGACATAGACACCGGAAAGTGAACGGCACCTGTTTCGAGGCAAGGACAAGAACGTGGTCATAATTAGTCTATTTTGTGATATTTTGGTAAAAATTGTAAATATTAAAACTTCTGTTGTATTTTCTGTTTTCGTCGATGAATGATATTAGAATTGTAAACGAATATTATTATCAGTATAATTGTACTTTTCTGTATGCCCATTGAATTCCGTCTTTATTACTCTTCGATTATCGAAATGGAAACGTGTGTTGACACATTATATAAAATGTTAGTTTACTTTATGTGATTGAAAACAAATTAAAAGTAAGACGCATGCTTTATATACACACATAAGTAAGCAAGACAAACTAAATTTGAAAATGTAACATTTTTGTGGCTTTAAATTGACATTATAAATGAGTGAAAGAGAAAAGAAGAGAAATTTGTTTTGAGCAATAAATAAGAGAAGGAAAGTTTGTTGAAAAATATCCATTATTGTATAAACTTAAAAGCAATCTATTTTTAAGATACGACTTTTCTTTAGTTGTGTGTATCACACCTTTAACTTAGTATAAGATAAAAGGCATTCATACGTAGTCAAAATTATATTAATTGCATATAATTGAAGGCGAGTTACACACCGAACCACCCACTTAAAAATAGGTGTTTTTGTACCATTGAGTGATAAATTTTATAACAAGAGATTTTTCATATTCTCATGACATAAATAAGAAATAAGAAAGGGAAAAGACAAGGAAATTCCTAGAGAACATAGAGGCTGGACCTGAGGGGTCCACAAAATCAATTGCTTCTTCCATTCCATTCTATCATGAGAGCTCAGTCATATCTATCTTCTTCTTCAATCATCCACACATACACACTTGTTATTTGAGCCTCTCCTTCACTATCTTGCATTTAACATGCTTCACCGTCCCACACTGCTGGTCCTCCCTCCTTGACTTTATCTTCCGCACCTTTTTAATTCACATCCCTATCATGCATCCTTTACAATATACACCCTCCAACATTAACACATTTAATATATTATGCATATTTTTTTCTTTTTGAAAGAATGCAGATCCTAATTAATCTTTCAGCAAGTGTCCAGGGACCATATTAGATGCTTGTAAGTTGTTATTTAACCATTCAATATTGCAATAGTGTTGGCAGGGATGTTAGATCTTTTTCGAAAAGCTTCTTGTCTATTTGTCATGATCTGTAAATGACCTCTACTAGAAGCTAATCCTCTCATCAACTAAAGAGTCCTAAACAATTCTAATCTCCTGGTTCATTGCTTAGACAAAAAATAATGTTGGTGGCGAAAAATCAGATTTTTTAAAGGAATTCATTTTAGATGAAATTTAGAAGAAAGTGTCAAACTTAGTTCTATTACATAGTAGTACTTAATTAACATGAGTTGTGTTCTAGAAAAATTTTATGATCCCAAATATAAGTAGGATTTCTGTAGCGCCAAGTACTTTATTTCAAACATGCCATTCTTCTCGATTTCTAATAAGAGGATCACTACAAAAAAAATGATAATTTGTAGCGGTGCATTTGTAGCAGTTAAAATAAACCGCTACAAATATCAGGATTTGTAGTGGTTTTAAGCAATTCCGCTACAAATTTGTAACGATATGCTTCGCGCCAAGTGGCGTGTGGGTTAGGGAATGCTACTTGTAGTGGTTTACAAGACATAACCGCCACAAATTTTGACGCCAAATTTGTCGCGGTTATTTTATAGCGGTTAGTCTATATTAACTGCTACAAATGTAGCGCTAGCTTGGTGCAAAGCTAGCGCGACTATTGTGACGATTCTTTTATAGTGGTTTTTATTATAGTAACTACTACGGAATTTAAAGGGCCGCCTTTTTGTAGCAGTTACAGAGAACCGTTACAAAATTTAACTCATATTTGTTGCGGTTACAGTGTATAACCGCTACAAAATGCATTTGAAATAAATATTTATTAAATGAAATAAATAAAACATTTGTAGTGGTTTATATATAAAAACTGCTACAAAATATAAATATTTGTAACGGTTAAATGGATAAAATCGCTACAAAGTGATACGTAACCACTACAAAAAAATGTGATTTAGTAGCGGTTAAAAGTGGTCATTAGTAGCAGTTTTAACCGCTACAAGAAATATTAGTAGCGGTTGATAAAACCACTACTAAATCCCATGTTGCAAGCGCATTTGTAGCAGTTATAAAAAACCGCTACTCAAGCAAAATAACCGCTGCTTTATTTGTAGCGGTTCAATCCCACCGCTACAACATTGCCGCAAGCCGTAAGCTTTTTTTGGGATATTTGTAGCAAATATCAGAAAGAAAATTTTCAAGGCAGGAAAAGAAAAATGAAATTTTTTTTGCTCATTTGTAGCGGTTTAATAACCGCTACTAATAGGAAATTTCTAAACTTAGCAACGGTTCTAGAACCTCTACTAATTTCATCAAAATTCAAAATTCCTGTAAAAAAATTAATTTCAGTTTGAATCAAGTGCGTTAATTAGTAGCGGTTTAATAACCGCTACACAAATTAAGAAAATTTTAAAGAAATACAATCATTTGTTTATATTATTTTGATATTAAATTAAATAGTTTATTTTTTTAGCAGTTTAGCTAATTTAATTAGCTTATTATTCAATAGTTTAGCTCATTTATAAATTAAAAGGAATAATTTAATTTAATTGGATAAGTATAAAAATTGTATTGATAATATTATTAAGGATACGTAGGTAATAAGGAACTATTATATTGTCTACTACAATGTAATTGTGTATGAAAAATAGATGAAAATGAGATAAAGCTCTGAAATATCTAGAAGAAGAAAATGGTGAGAATAATTTTTATGCGAAGGAAATAAGTATTGAAATAAAAAATTTAAAAACTTATTACCATATTTGATCGTATTGTTAAGCTCTTCAACACATACATAAAAATTTGTAAATGAGAGAAAATGGAAGAAGGATAAGGCGAAAAGAAATGGGGAAGTGTTTGAAATGAGATGTGGTAAGGGCATTTATAGGAATCCATGTAACATTTGTAACGGTTAATGTCCCCATTTTGTAGCGGTTTTTAGTTAGTAGTGATTAATTTTATTTTTGTAGCAGTTCAAAAACTGCTATAAATATTATTTTAATTTTTTAAATATTTTTTTCCAATTTTTTTTAAAGACAAAAACATAATTTGAATTTGATCACTCATCATCGCCATCCCTATAGAAATTATGTATGTAGAACAATTATTGTTAATGATGTATTATTAAATTTAAAAAATTTAATTTAAATGATGTGGACTTAAAAAAATGCACCACAGTAGAGGTAAATTGTCATCGCCTTTAGGGAAGTAGTTTTCAAAATCGGCTGGCTGAAATGGCTCACTCTCGTAGGCGATGTTATCGCCTTCACCCATGTCATAAATGTCTCGTGGCTTTAAATGAACGACCATGTGCCAATCCCTGTGCCTCTCGTCCTCAACATAATAAACCTCATGTACCTCTGAAGCCAGAATATACGGCTCATCATCTTGAGAAGTACCAGTATGAATTGGCTGTGAGAAATTACTGATGTGAGCCCTAAGTCGTCAGTTGTCAGTCCCCGAGAAGTAGTGGTATTTGCCCACAAACACTTGAACAGTATCACGGTGAAACGACCTTGATAATTAAGTTCGACCAGATCAAGAAGCTTTCCATAGTAAGGGACGCCTTCAAACTGCATGTTGGCGTCACTGCTGCTCGCATAACTTTTTGTCCCAAATGTGCCATAAACACCTGAATTTTGAGTTTGCAATCCTTGATTCCGTGAAACCGTGCAAAACTTAAAACCATTGACATTGTATGCTGTAAACCTTTTTGCATGATCAAGAGGGCCGACTGCGAGAGCTCTGAAATCTGGTGAGTGTGGGTTGTGGTCATTTAGTATTCTGCGTACAAACCAGGTCGAGAATTCTCTGTGGACCTTTTTGTCAACATCTGAGGATGTTTTTGTATGGATCCTGAGTTGACGCTTAACATGACTTCTAAATTCCCTACAACTAATAATGGAAAGGCGATAGTGAAATGAAAGTGAAAAAAGTTACAAAAGATATAGAATAACATGAGTGTACAATTCTTATTGTATGAAAGGTTCAACTTGAGTGCAATTAATCAAGACATGTCTATGGGCTTGTAACTTCTCAGTTGCCGTTAGTTTGAATTTCTCAGTTGCTCCAATTAGTTTACCAATAAGAGGGATAAATTCTCCTGATGTTGGTGCAGGTCAGGACAATCGTCAACAAGAGGTGGGCGGTTGAAAGCCGTCTCAAGGTCATCAAAGTACCTTGAACAAAAATACATCACCTCATCCTCTATATAGCCTTCAGCTATAGAACCTTTTGGCCATGCCTTATTCCTTATGTAAGATTTTAATTTCCCAAGGAACCTACAAAGTAAAGAAGAGAAAATTGATACTAAATGCTAAAAAGGAAGACTAGCAAACATAAGACCTAACAATAAAAACACATATTTAAAATAAGTACCTATCAATCAGATACATCCATTGATATTGTACTGGGCCAGCGAGCTTTATTTCATGAACGAGGTGGACTATGAGGTGAAACATCACAGTTAAAAAGGATAAAGGAAAGATCATCTCCAAGTGACAAAGCGTAAGAATGATTTTGGACTGCAGCTGATCGAGCTCCTCAACGATCAAAACCTTAGAACACACTTCCGAAAGAAAGAACAAAGTTCCACCAAAATGATGGAAACATCAGGAGGAAGTGCATTCTTTATAGCCAGAGGGAGTAACTGTTGCATAAGAACATGCGAGTCATGACTCTTCAGGCCAGCAACCTTTCAAGCCTGCAAGTTAACATATCGAGAAATGTTGCTTGAATGCCCATCAGGAATTTTTAATTTCTTTAACGTCGTGAGGAAGACTTTCTTGTTCGGTTTTGTGAGGGTAAACTTTGCCGACTGAAATTTTTCATGCTCATCTGGCCAAGCGTCTTCATGAACTCCCATTGCGCGTAAATCTTTCCTCGCTTGAAGGTGATTTTTTGTCTTGTCGGGTTCGTTAAGCAGCGTATATAGCACATTATCGCAAACATTCTTTTCAATGTGCATCACATCAAGACTATGGCGAAGTAAATTAGATCTCCAATATAGAAGAGTGAATAAAACACTTATCTTCTTCCACTGCTGTTGCGCCGAAGTCCTGCACTCTTTTGGCAAGTTTGTGCTGAATCGTCACTTTTTCCAAACTCGAAGTCAACATGCTTAAGCTGCTGTAAGATATCTGTACCGGACAAAGTCTGAGGTGGTCCTCTGTTTTCTAGTTTTCCATTGAAGCAATTCCGTTGCAATCTGAACTTATGCCTTCCATCGAGAAACCTCTGATACCCCATAAAGCACCACTTTCGGCTGTAGGGAAGGCGGACTGCGATAGAATCAAAATTGCAAGTTGGACAAGCCAACCTAGTATGCATATTCCAACCAGATAATGTGCTAAGGCCAGGAAAGTCACTAATCGTCCACATCAAGGTTGCACGTAAGTTGAACAAAGTCTTCCCGTAAGCTTCATATGTCTCGATGCCGACATTCGACAGGTCAAGCAATTCCGCAATAAGCGGTTGGAGATACACATCGATGTCATTGCCTGGTGCCTTTTTGCCTGGAATGATCATAGACATAATGAAAGAGCTTTGTTTCATACACATCCAGGGGGTAAATTGTAAGGAACTAAGACTACCGGCCAAATACTGTAACTTGTGCTAAGATTCCCGAAAGGATTGAAACCGTCGTTCGCCAACGCAAGCCGAACATTTCTGGGGTTAGTCGCCAAATATGGAAAGTCATTGTCAAACGTTTTCCAAGCATCTGTATCCCAGGGATATCTTAATTTACCGTCTTCATTCTTATCAACGGCACACCACCTCATGTGCTCTACAGTTTTAGATGACATAAATAATCTTTGTACGCGAGGTTTCGAAGGGAAGTACCTGAGAATCTTTACAGGTTTCTTCTTCTTCTTGTACCTCGATGTGTGGCATCTCTTACAAGTCTCCCTGCTGGAATCGTCTCCCTAATACAGCATACAATCATTGGGGCATGCATCAATCTTTTGATAGTTCAACCCCAACCTATTGATAATCTTCTTGGCCTCATAGAATGTTGTGGGAATCTCAACATCGGGGAATGCATCTTGTAATAATTCGACCAATATCGACATTCCCTTATCTGTGATTCCACACAAGCACTTGACATAATACAATTTGATCAAGAAAGATAATTTAGAATATTTTCGACAACCTTGATATAAAGGACGATCTGCTTCATCCATCAAGCTGAAAAAATCCCGAGCTGCTTCATTCCTCATGAACACTGGCTCAGAATCGTGCACTTCTTCGTTGAAGTTGTAGCCTTGAAATCTAAATGCATCACACACAACATCATTCATAGGATCATCTTCATCTAGTTGAACGCCTACTTGAGAACTTCGAGGAAGAGCATCATCATATCTAATGCTGGCCTTTTCACCATGAATTGCCCAGAACGTATAGTCCTCCGGGAAAGGCTTCAGGAGCAAATGTTCCTTAACAACATATCGTGCATGCCACTTCTTGAACTTGCATCTCCGACATGGACAGACGATCTTGCCGTTACAACTGGCGTGAGTGAATGCGAAATCCAAGAAATTGTTTAATCCGTATAAATATTCCAGAGAATTGCGTGGCAACCTGATCCATGACTTATCCATAGCTATTAATGAGAGAGAAGAAAGAATAGTGAAGAAGATGAGTGAATAGAGAATGATGAGTGCTTGAAATCTTATATTCTAAATTTCCAACATTTAATATTTTGTAGCGATTCATAAGTGCTATAGTAACTGCTACTGTGATAAATATTTGTAGTGGTTATATGTATAAAACCGCTACTAATTATTAAGTCGTTGGGAAGCTAATTGAAGAATTTGTTTTGACCTTGTAGTGATTATAAGAAAAACCACTACTAATATAACTTTGTAGCGGTTATACATAATTAACCGCTACAACTTAGCAAAAAGTGGGGGGAAATTCAAAATTGGAAAGTTGAGTATTTGTAGCGGTTATTTATATAACCGCTACAAATAGTCAATTATTCAATTTTGAATTTTGCCGCGCTCATGTCTTTCAATTTGTAGCGTTTTCAGTATTAACCGCTACAAATATGTGACTATATTTCTTAAACTTAAAAAATAAATAAATTATATATATTTGTAGTGGTTATATTACAAAACCGTTACTAATATATATTTGTAGCGGTTATTCATATTAACACCTACAAATATAATTTTATTATATTTTTAATTTTATTATATTTGTAGCGGGATTATAATATAACCGCTACAATTATATATAATTTATTTTTTTTAAGTTTTAAAAATATAAATATAACTATAACTATGGTAAACGCGGTCTAAGAATATAAATATAACTGCTATAATTAATTCACAAATTCAACAACGCGGTCTAAAAATATAAATATAACTATGGTAAACACAATAAGAATATAATTTTTGAAATATAAAATTATATATATTTATTTACAAATATTTCAACAACAAAAAATAAATATGCCCTAAACTAAGTAGCTAGGGGCTGATCATCTGGTGCTCCCTCAAGTGCTGTTGGATCGGGGCGTTGGGCAGAGTTAACCGCACCATTATTATCAGCAGGAGGAGAAGGAGTAGTCTGGATGACGTATCGAGGGACAGAGGGAACCTGTTGATGCTGCTCGTCCGGGAACAGGTGATTCCATGACCGCTCGAGTATGTTGTTCGTGATATCACGCCACTTCATTTGCTGAGCATAGATCAAATTAGCCTACGCTGTATCTGCTGCAGATACAGCTGCTGCTGCACCACTGCAGCCTGTGTCCACTCCAAATCTGATCGCAGCTGCTCAACAGACTCATCCCTCGGACGTCTGACCCCTCTAGAGCTACCAGCCTCATAGGTGACGCTCTTGCCGTAGACCATGCTAGGTCTGGCGCCTATCCCCATCCCCCGCACTTGTCTAAGGTGCTTAGCCTGACCCATACCCGCCTTCAAAGGAGCCGTTAGGTCCATTGAACCTTGTGACTCCTCGGCCTGGGTCTCTCACAGCTTAGCCTGCGACTGCTGTATTCGCACCTGCCATTTTATGAAACAATTAATTATTAGAAGTTTTAATTATTAAGTTGGTTATATAAAATTTATAATAATGAAATTACTTACAATGACCGCCTCTGCCTACTGAAAAGTCAGAGTCCCGTCACAGTGTCTGTGTGTGATAACGTACAACTCCCCATAGTCCGTCTGACGGTTCTCCTGTTGTGCCTTCCTCTCCTAAAACAATTACAAAAGTCGATTAGTATTATGAAATAATCAATTAAAACTCAGTGATATTATGAAAAGTTACCAGCTCACTGTAAGTGACAGCAAGTGTCTTCGATCCTGCTGTATGGTGGATCATCTGCTGCCCACGGCACCTAGTGTTCCTATGAGAAAGCGCCTGAAAAAAAAACAATATTAAATGTATTAAAACAATATAAAACATTTAAAATTAATTAAATTTAAATTATAATTTAATACTTAATAATTATAAAATTATATATAAATAATATAATAAATACATTACCTGCCCCTCAGGGCTCCTCCTAAACTGAACGAAACTCACCCAGTCGTTCGGCAGGATGCCATTCGGGACGCTCTCTATCAACTGCTCCAGAGGCATCGTCCTGTCCTTATCTACACCGGGGAAGAGACGGTTCCTCCAGTTCCTCCAGCCGTCATCCATCTTCACCAGGGTATACCTCTTCCGGTTGGCCTGAACGGCAAACCGCAGCTGCAAAAAAATTATTTAAATATCAATAATTACAAAAATCCTATTAAAAAATATTAATTAAATAATATTAATTACCTAAACCACCTCCTCCTAAGCTAGGTCATTCGGCCCCTTTAGAACGTGCTTCCACGTCCTGAAGTGAAGGGGGAACCGCATCCAATTCGAGCCCAAGTCGTTCAGGAAGCGGTTGAACAGGTGGCCCCCATTGTCGATCAGCTGGTCCGTGACCTCATTCCACGGCACTACAACTCGTAGTGTCCGGTCCATGCTATTCAGACCGATCACGTCTAGCCTCCTCGTGGACACGTTCCCCTGCTCATCTGCACAATTTACCGCACATTAGATAAATTGTAATTCGAATTTAACATTTTGAATTTAAATAAATAATTTATTAAATAAAAAAATTTATTTACCTTGGACTTGCACCTCAAACCCAGTAGACCGTGAAGACGACCCTGGTGGGTTGTTCTGCTCTCGCGCTTCCTCCTCATCGAGGAACTGCAACGTCTCTCTGATCCCAATCGGGATGCCGAAGTCCTTGTTTGCGCCATAGTCCTTGACTTTGATATCTGCCTGCCCCAAATCAGGCACCACTGGTTCGATCGTCTCCTGTGGGATCATCTGCGGTGCCTGTGGTTGGGCCGACTCCTGTGGGGGGATGGGCTGAAATGCCGCCGTCACCTTCCCTCCACGTTGCCCCCTCCCTCTGCCCCCAGATCTACTGCTGTCGCCCCGCAAAATCGGTCTGGGGATCTCGAGTTGCTTCCCCTTATCCTGTCTAGAAGCCATATCAAATTACAAAATTTCAAAACAAAAAACATTTTAGTCACATTATTATGCAAAAATATAATAAAAATAAAAATACATATAAATAACGTATTGTATCCGTACCTCAAGTGCAAATAATGAGAAATACTACAGCAAAAACTCTTCCACAAGCTCCTGAATGCTCAAATCTAAAAGAAAACACTCAAAGGAATCTCAGGAAACAAAATGGCTAAACAAAAAAGTGAAGGGGGGAGGGGGGCTTAAATAGAGGCGGCCTTTTTAGCGATTCTTAAAATAACTGATGCATCAACCGCTACAAATAAAACCTTCGGCGGCTAAAATTTGTACGGTTCTAGAATAACCGCTACAAATTACAAAAAAGTTTGAAGTTCTGTAGCCGTTATGGTATAAAACCGCTATAAATTTAGCGACATTTCAAATTCTGTAGCGGTTATAAATCTATAATCGCTACAAAAACGCGACCTTTCGCATTCTATAGCAGTTTAATTGATTAAAACGCTACAAATAAATGTCACACTGTTGGCTCGTTTTGTTCGCGCCAAGTGGCGCCAACTTTATAGCGGTTATAATTTACTAACCGCTATAAAAGTACCGCTACAAATTTTGGCGGGAATTGCGCGCTATATTTGTAACGGTTATTTATACTTAATCGCTACAAAAAATGTTGCCAATCTGTCGCGCCACTTGGCGCGCAGTTTGCCGCTACAAATTTGTAGCGGTTTAGGCTTTAACCGCTACAAATCTTAACATTTGTAGCGGTTAATTGTAACAGCTACAATATCACCAATGCAAAATACCATTTTTTTGTAGTGAATTTTGTAGCGGTTTGACAAACAAAACCGCTACAAATTAAACATTTGAACTTTGAAAAATTTTAATTCTAGCCAACGGTTATGAATATTTGTAGCGGTTTTTCAATAATAACTGCTAGAAAGTGTTCATTTAAAATTTGAATATTTTAATTCCCGCTAACAGTCATGAGCATTTATAGTGGTTTTTTTGACATAACCGCTACAAAGTGTTGCACATTGAAAATTTGAATTTTAAATCCTGTCAACGGTGGTGAAAATTTGTAACGGTTTTTATCGTATAACTGTTACAGAATGAATTTGAAATAAATATTTATAAAAATAAATAAATGAATTTGTAGCAGTTTTTATATATAAACCGCTACAAAGTATAAATATTTGTAGCGGTTTTACAAACAAAACCGCTACAAATTGATCATCTGAAATTTAAAATATTTTTATAAAAAAATTCAAACAAATATATGTAGGGATTATAAACCCACTACAAAATCAAATAAAACCACTACAAATGTGAAATATTTTTATAAAAAAAATTCAAACCAATATTTGTAGGGGTTATGAAACCGCTACAAAATCAAATAAAACCACTACAAAAGTGAAACCGCTACAAATAATGTCACATAAACCGCTACAAATATCAACCTCTACAAAAATTGTCACATTAACCACTACGAGCGCTATACAGATCCCTATAAATACCCCTAGCACATCTCAATTCAAACACTTCTCCATTTCTTTCAACCCTTGTTCTCTTTCGTTATCTCTCATATGAATTTTTTTTAAGAGCCGAAGAGCTGAGTAAGGTGATCAAATATAGTAAAAAAATTTCAATTATTTGATTTCAACATTTTCCCCTCTCATAATATTTATACTCATTATCTACACATTCTCAATAATATTACCTATATAAAGTTTATACTTATCTAACTTAATTTAATCATTCTTTATAAATAATAACTACTATCATTTAAGTTACTTAAATCATAAACTATTTAACACAATATTATAACTATGGACTCAAATAATTTTATATTTTTTTAAAAAAAGTTCACAAAATTTTGTAGCGGTTTTAGAACCGCTACAAATTTAAACTCAAAATCCGATTAAATTTTTTGCGCTACTTTTGAAATTCCCATTTGAATTTAGTAGCGGTTCTCCAACTGCTACAAAATTGGAGCCAAATTTTCATTTTTCATTTCCCGCCACGCGAGATTATGGTGGCAATATTTGTAGCGGTTTAGTAACCGTTACTAAATTTGTAACAGTTGTGTTACGTAAGTAGCAGTTGTTGTAAACCGCTACAAATACGTTTGCAACAGTGGATTTTGTAGCGGTTTTTACAACCGCTATTAATGTCGTTTGTAGCGGTTAAAACCGTTACTAATACACATTTTTAACCGCTACTAAATCAAAATTTTTTTGTAGTGGATGGAGAGAGCGCGTGTATTAATTTTATTATATCTATTAGGGTAAAGATGAAAATCAGAATAATTTTTAGACAATTTTAATATTACAACTAATTATTATTAATTATAGTAAATTAGTTATAAGTGACTTATATGTATATTATAGGTCGGAGAGACTATATGAATATCACACAAGTGGAGGATCCCATGTACTTATTCTTTCTCACTCTCAATTCAAACGAAATCATTTCAGAATTTGATAACTAGTGAACAAGAAATTATGGATCAAGCAATAAGTATTTGACATCTGTTTAAAACGACTCCCCTTACTTATTATAAAGTAACACACTACTTAATCAAAAGACATATGTCAACAACCGTTTCCATTTCGATATTAACAGAGTAATAGAGATCAAGTTCCACAGGCATACAAAAAAGTACATATATACTGATAAAAGTATTTATTTACAGTCCAAAATTAAGATACAAAAGGTGACAATATTTACAACATAAGCTATCTATAACCACAGACTTTAACTTCGCCCCAAGACACGTGCCAGTCACTTTCCTTTATCCACGTCCTTGCCTTTTGATCTGCTAGCACCCGCTGAGATGTTTGATTTAGAAAAACGGGTGAGATTCCAAGTAGAAACACACGATCAACACATAAAATGTGAAAATTAAATATGCAATGCACCGTATTTAGTAAAATGAAAACTCATATCATCTGTGTGTGTACACAAAATTCAAGGCCAACTAACCAGTTGAAACCCTTACATGTACCTCAACTGAGTCCTTGACTACAGCTAGGTAAGACTAGTGTACCTCAGCTAGGTCCTAGACCACAGTTAGGTAATGTGCCTCCAGCACGTGTTCAGATCACAAAATACAGTAACACACATCATACAAATAGTCACATAGTCTACCTCGTGAAACGTGTCGATTTTCGACTCCCGATTCGGTCATAAAATATTAAATGTACAAGAAATAGGTCATAACCTATCCAAGTATCATTTTAGACACTTTCATAGTGTTTCTTGTGGTTATATTAGCCTATGGTGAACATTTACCAAAATGCTCCCGGGACCCGGCCCAACCCCGCCGTACTAGGCCCGATGGCACGTTTTCCCAAAATTTTTGACTAGGGCTATCCTAAGGTATTTTCGTTCAAGGAATCCATTTCCGGACTCAAAATTACCAAATTCAATGTCAAATTATGAAATTACCCTTGGCAGCCCTACTTTTAGGGTTTTAGGGGCGTTTCTGTAATTATGCTTTCTCGCCCTTTTCTGAAAAAGTGCCCAAATGTAACCCCACCTATTTTTGCCCACTGAATCCAATGGAACCATCAAATCATTGAAAATCCAACTCTAAGGCCCTTAAACATCCCTGGCCGAAATTATGGTGTTTTCCGGAAAAAAAATCAGGGTTTTACGATTTCGGCTTCGTAAACGCGTTCCTTTCTACTCCTGACCACTTTATTAACCATCTAATTGAGTTATAACAACCATTTGAACTAAAATTGGGCAGTATAACCCTTAGGCACACACTTTTCCAAAATTTAAAATCAATGGCAATCCGGCGAAATTTCACATATTAAATTGCCCACAGCAGCCAAAATAGTTAATATACGAAGGTTTGGAAGTTACCTCAAGCTCCCACTAGCTTTTCTTGCTCTTGGCTGAAAACCCTAACTTTTAGAACACCAAATTTGAGCTTTCCAAACCTTGAATAATATAGTAGAGTAGCTTAGGAACGGAATTATATGTATTAGGAACCGATTTACCGAAGAAATCACTTACCTTTGTAAGTTTTTTCTTCTTTTTCTCTCTCTAGAATTTCACACTTTCTCTCACTAGTTCAGATCTGGTTGGGCACGAAAATGAGCTGAGGAAGATGATCGTAAAGTGTTTTTATTATATTATATGAGTTTTTTAATGATTTATGGAATTTCCAAAAATTCCAAAATCAATTTTATGTACATAAACCCTATGTACATGTAACTAAGCTCATTAAGCCTAACCAATATTTCCTTCCTCTTGCAATGTGTAGGAGACACCTAGGGGTCCCTCCCTATGGTCTCAATTGGCTTCACAACTTGTCCCGGTTACGTATACACGTAAAGTCTCAATTTTGGTCAAAATTGCACTTTCTGCTCAAATTTTCCATAAATTCATATTAAATAGACCAAAATATTCTAAATAAAATTTTAACCTTTATTTTCCTTAATTAATTGAAATTAACTTCAATTAATTGGAAAATAATTTATTTTGTGCTATTTTGGCAAAATTACGATTTTGCCATTACTTTTCTAATCCAATTTCTTTTCTTATTTTTCATTGGCCAATTTCCATATATTTTTGGACCAAATATTTTCTCTAATATTCCTTCATTTTTGGACCTTAATATTGGGCTTTTTAAATTACCCAAATTAATTCCTTAATTATTTTTGCCCAATTTATCATGAAATTGAACATTTATAAATTCATCAATTCAAAATTCATGAATATTCATCATTTTATTGAATTTCCCAAATAATTACAATATATTTAGTGAATATAAAATTTGGGGTGTTACAACATAATTGCCTGTCACCTAAAAAAATCTCACATCTTCATTAGTAAATATAAGAGGAGATAATATCCAGGCACATATCTTAGACATATAAATTAAATTCACTGCGTGTCATGATCAAGTGTCATCACGATGTTTGTAACCAAATTATGTGGTTTAAGAAATTGATTGACATTAGTTAAAAACAATAAATAGGTAAAAAAATAATTTTTTCTTTTTAAATACACCTTTATTTATAAGGGGCCAAGTAAGAGAAAACCTTATTAGTTACTTTCAACATATTTTACCGGAACCAAAGAAAAACCTTGAACATTGTAAACTTAAAATTGAACAACTTTTAATCTTATTCTTATTTAATATACATTATATCTCATAAAAACAAAATCTACATAATTTTAAAAGAATGATGAACTGTACATTCATATGAAAAATTTAATTATGTAATTAGCTTATAAATATATCTAAAATTTCTTTCTAAACAGGAGCAGAGTTATTATAGTATTATATTTTTGTTCATCAACAACACTAGCTCGCCAGGCAATTATGATTCCATTTAAGAAATTAGGTGAGCATATTTTGTCAACTAATTCACATGTGCTACACTCATCCAACATCAACATTAATATCAACATGCTTTCATGTGGACAAAGGAAAATAATAATAATAGAATACAACCTCAAAGTGGTGTTGAGTCCATCATCATCATCACTAATCATATTTGACTCTCTTTTTTATTGAATTAAAAATTAACATATTCACCCTGGGATTCACCGATTAAAAAAATATTCCAAGGGAAAAAAAAGGGTGCGTGTTGTTTCATTATTGTTGACCTGCGTCATCTTTCAAGTTTCAATACATTGCATTGTAGCTCATATTGGTAGTGGAACATTTTGATGACCTCTTACCTTAATTATTAAGAGTCTTTGGTTTAAGCACAACACCAGATCCACTATTAGTGAAGTCAACTCCTCTCCTCGTACTGTCGTTTACTCATAATCCCACATTTTTTATGACAAGGCAATTAAGTGGGCCGTTACAAAACGACATATACAATGTGCGTGTGTATGTATATATTGTATAAAATAACCACCAGGCATCAATTGTCTGCTAAATGCTAGTAATATAATGATTGTTTAAGGTCTTACTTTAATTTGATGATTCTATGAGATATTTTGGCCAGGCTAACTTTTCTTACTTATATGGAAAGCACTTTATAATGTTGCCCAGTAGTTGGAAATGACTTTGAGTGCCTGATTGAATTAGTGATAGAAGCTGTTTGAACTTTAAACATGATTTATGGTGTACTAGGTAAATATGTGAAATGTGTTTTATCTTGACTTATGTACAATAATTATGGAATTAATCTAGGTAATTTAAAAAGTTCAATATTAAGGTCCAAAAATGGAGAAATAATAGAGAAAATATTTGGTCCAAAAATATATGGTAATTGGCCAAAAAAAAAAAGAGAAAAGAAATTGGATTAAAAAGGTAATGGTAAAATCGTAATTTTGCCAATTTAGCATAAAATAAATTATTTTCTAATTAATTGAAGTTAATTTCAATTAATTAAGAAAAACAAAGGAGAGAAATAAATTTAGAATATTTTGATCAATTAAATATGACTTTATGAAAAATTTTAGCAAAAATGCAATTTTGACCAAAATTAAGACTTTAAGTGTATATATAATCAGAACAAGTTGTGAACCCAATTGAGACCATAGAGAGGGACCTCAAGGTGTCTCCTACATGTAGTATGAGAAAGAAAATATTAGTTGGACTTAATGAGTAACGTTACATGTATATAGAATTATTGTATATAAAAATTGATTTTGGTAATTTTTGGAAAATTGAATAAATGAATAAAATAATATAAACATATGATAAAAGCAAATCCTTCTTCCTCCTTAGCTCATCTAAGACGTGAACCAGCAGCTGCACTAAGAGAGAGAACGTGTGGAATTTTAGAGAGAGAAAGGAGAAGAAATATTGTAAGATAAACCGATTTCTCCGACGATTTAGCTCCTAACGCGTATAACTCCCAACCCTAAGTTACTCCTTTATGTTCCTTAAGGTTTGGAAGCTCCTCTTTTGGGGTTAGAACAGCTAGGGCTTCATCCAAGACAGGGAAAAGCTAGTGGGAGTTTGAGGTAACTTCTAAACTCGTGTATATTGACTATTATGGCTGTTGTAGACAATTTAATCAGTAAAATTTCGCCGGATTTTCTTTGTTCGTAAAATTTGAAAAAGTGATATTAGAAATGTTATGCTGCCAAAATTGGAACTAAATGGTAGTTCTAATGTAATGTAACAGTTAATACAATGATTAGGAGTAGAAAAAAACATACGGAGTTAGAATCGAAAAACCCCGATTTTTCTCGAAGGATACTATAATTTTGGCTAGGGTTTAATATAGGGTTAGAGTTGGATTTTTAATGATTTGATGGTTCCATTGAGCTCAGAAGGAAAAATTAGGTAGGGTTACAGTTGATCAATTTTTCGGAAAAGGCTGAAAAAGTATAATTACGAAAACACCATTGAAACCCTTAAAGTGGGGTTGCCAAGGGCAATTTCATAATTTGGTAGTGAATTTGATAATTTCGAGTCCGGAAATGGATTTTTTGGGCAAAAAAATGTTAGGATAGCTCAGGTTAGAATTTCAAGAAATGTGCAGCCGGACTGGGTACGGCAAGGCCAAGCCGGGGTTCTGGGGGCATTTTGGTAAATTTTCACCATAGGCTAATATAATCATTATAAACACTATGGAAGTGCCTAAAATGGTACATGAATAAATTTTAACCTAATTTTTGTACATTTGACATTTTAGGGCAATTTAAGAGCCTGAGGGGTTGGCACACAAATCGAGGAGTCTTTTAAGGATCAAGTATGGGCGATTAAGGTAGGGAATTTACCTCTCCTGTATGTATTTGATATTTGTACTGGTGTATTGATGCATGTTATTGCTTTGCTTGAATATGTGAAACGTATATGAATTATTGAAGTTTTGTTTTTATTTTTATTGTAGCTATAGTTTTGTTGCATGTTTATACTGTGACTATAGTTTTGTTGCATGAAACATTGAGCACACAGATATGTCATTGTGTTAGCATGAGTTTATGTAATACAAGTATGTCATGCATTAAGCACTTATCTTACATGCATATTGATATTGTTTTCCTACTAAGATTCTCCCAAATTTCATCCTCCCCTACCAACAATTTAGATAGGAGAGGACAGAAGATATGCTAAGAACAAATAAGAGAACTGTACGAGGGATTGCAGTGTCGGAGCGAAGATGGGAAGATGTGTTTCACTGGGACGGGTTTAGATACCCTAGTAGCCCTGTGCGGCTACAGTGATGGTAATTATTATGTACGAACTCTTATGGGGAATTTATGTAATCATGCATATATTATCAGTATATTTATGTTATTCCTGTGTTGCCCACTGAACTGCATATCACTTTCCGTAAATGCTCTGATAAAGATGAAATTAAGATAAGGGCTTGACATCAAACAGGCTCTCAGCCAGTAGTGTTTGTAACCACTGCCACATAGAATCATGTTATGTATAAAATTCATTCAGTCACGGCTATACCATAAACAAACAGATATTATAAGTTTGTTTTGGCTAATAACCACAGATATTATTTCTTCAAGTTTACTGATGTGTAACATAATTCTCTGGGTATAAAATTAGAGGATTTTTATCTGTCTAATTGTATTATAAGGTTCTCCTTTAATTTACACTCTCTGTGAACAAATTTTGATCCATTTAAGGGGAACTGATCTAATATAAGAAATATATGCACGCCATGCGTGTGTGTACCACATTGATTATCTAAAACCAATTTTCATGATCTAAATTCTTTTAATAAAATTTTAACACTCTTTATTGTTTAAGTCAAATTTGAACAATTTAGGGGGCTGTCTACGTATTTAAGGAGTATACCAGTTTTGGAGAGTCTATTATAACTATAAATAAATGCTTTGTTGTTAATTACTTCCATAAAGGTCTAAATACTTGTAAATACAAAAGTTTGGCTTATAAATTAAATTGAGGGATTTACTTATAATCTTTCGTAGATTTAAAATTTAACTTACTAATTGAGTGCGTAGCTTATTTCTTAAATCATGGTAATAACTTAATTAATGGTTTTTGAGTTAAACACGATTTTAAATAGCTAGTAATTTGATTTTAAGAAGTTAAAAATATGTAATTAGTATAATCATGGTAATACAATCTGGACTGGACCGAGGCAGTCCGGACTGGAAACAGGCCAACATGCCGATAGACCAGTCCGGTTTGGATTTTTTTTATTTTTTTTTAAGAAATTGATTTAAAATTTTTTTTAGAATTTTATATTAATAAGCCTAAAATCTTCAATTTCTCACCAATTTGATTTCAAGTTAGCTTAGATCTAACTCTGATCTGATCTACTGGCCTTTGACCCTATCCCAACTGTTCAATGACCGGTCTGAATTTAATTACTTTGAGTATAATATAAAAAGAGATTGTAAGTTAATTGTAATTGCTTCAAAGAAAATATTTTAGGTTTGAATCTATGTAGCTAGATAGGGCTGAAGTAAGATACGATAGAGTCAGACATTAGATATTGTACCAAAAAAAAAAAGTGGGTATGGGAAGGTAGGGCTGTCAAGAGAATGATGGTAACAAGTGTTGAATGCATGGTATGGTGTGATAAAAGCTGTAAAGACCTAATAAACAAAGAAGAAAGAAAAAAGGAGGGACCCCATTGATTTAAATGCAAAGGTAGGAATATAATCACTTTGATAGAAATAAATAGTAATATAAAGATGCCAACCAGCATTCCTACTCCTAGTAGGGTTATCAAAATTTTCCCGAACATGCCCAAATGATCATTGGCAGAAGCAAAAGTTGGATCCTTGATCTTTTTACCACTTTTGATGATTCTTCCTTGTCACTGCACAATCTTACTTTTCATAAAGCTCACCCAAACATTCATCAATGAGGCACAACTGGGCGCCAGACCCAACTCTCTCACTAATTTCCTTCTTTTGCAAGCAGGCCCAGCAATCACACCTGTCATTTGCTGCCACAAATCATAGCCCCATCAATAAAAAGGAGGATAGAAAAATCTTGAGATATTTGTGAAACGATGCATTCCCCACCTAAAAATCCACCCTCCATGAATGTTTTAATGTGGAGAATTATTAGTGTTTGTTTGTTTACTTGGGGTAATGGAAGATGGGTGGAGTAGCCTAAAATGTCGCTTTAACAAATGGGTTTGGACCTAGGGTAGGGAAAATGACGTATCCTGTTGAGAGCGGTAAGGAGAGTGTTAAGGTTGAGGTGACGATTGAAGGAGACAGTGAAGGGATTAAGGGCCTGTTTGAGTTGGCGGTGGAAAAGCTTGTTCATGTAAGTTTATGCAAAACTTCTCTCACAGACTTACCTTGTATACCGTAAATCATGTTAGAAAAGTAACTTCTATCACTAATCCAAACAGACACTAAGTGGTTGTAAAGCCCGAATCAAACAATGGCGAGGAGGAGGGCACCATTTAGAGGGTATACTGAATGATCATGAAGAGGAGGAGGTTGAGATTTCCTCTCGATGCTCAATGCTTTCCTCTTCCTTTGTATCTTTACCAATGGATATTTAATGTATGGTGCTGGGTTAGTGTCAGGCTTAATGGAGATTTTGAGTTCCCCCCCCCCCCCCCCCAACTGTCACGTTTCCATTAATCAAAGGAGCACTAAATTACACTTGGACTCCAAATGGCAAAATTATGAAAAAAGTAACACGCGTCATCTAATATTTTTTCAAAATTATACTAGGGATTTTTGATAAAATCTCATATGTAATTTTGAAGCTTAATTTTTTTAAAAAAAAATTACTTGAATTCAAGTGCTAACACTTTGTTTATATGAAATACTCTCAGTGCATAAAAACATATTAAGTTTTTCTTTCTTGTTAATAAAATTTCAAGACAGGAACTTTTCACTTATATTTCCGTATTTCTCCCACTAAGGAAATAAAACACATTTGCTGCTTCCTCTTTTAAGGGTTATTTATTATATAAAATGAAAAGGAATAATTGAAAAAAATAAATATTACAATAAAAACGATTCTAAAAGTAGATATTAAAACTTTGCCTTTCCCTCTTTTGAAAAAGTAACACGCACAACACATAATATATATATATATATATATATATATATATATATATATATATATATCACTATTTAATTGTTAGAATGGCATAAATATCATAAAAAATCACGTTTCGCCCAATAGCGAAATAATAATTTTTTTCATCCCTTTTTTTAATATTTATTATGTTTTTTTAATTATTTTACAATTTTATTTTTTATTCTTTTCATCTCTATGACAAAAAAGTTAGCTCTATGATTTCGACACTGCCAGAATATTATGTAAGGGAGTAAGTGCTCATTTGGAATATAGAATATCTTGTAGGGGCACCTTGGAATATATATATATTGATATATTAAAAAATTATAAAATTGCCATATATAACTTGTGTTATGATTAAAATTAATTTAATGAAGGCTTTGTTATTTACTGTGAAGAGCAATTTTTATAATATGAATTATTAAATTTTTCATATAGGTTCAAAAAGCATTATAGTAGTGACATGAAAATTTAATTGTTTATCTAGCTAGTGTATAGATAAAGGTGTTTTAAATTTTCATGACTTGTGGGCGTATATTTATCTTGATATAAATGTGCATGATTATTGTGCATATTAAATTTTAATGTGGATAGCATGCGTGTATGATTTAAAATTGAAATCATGAGTGAATAAAATATGATTTGGAGCATTGAAATCACAAAGGAGTAATAATGATATATGAAAAATGTACTTGAGGATTGGTTTTAAGAATCAATATGTGAATATTCCTTATGATGCTGATATGCTAGTCAAAGTGATTTTAGAGTTCATTCTATGTATGCATAAATTGTTGAGATTTTGTAGTACTAATAAATATCATGACATGGCAAATGATGCGTGGCAATTGAGCATATGTAAACTCAAAAGAAGAGAAAGAAAATAGTTAAGGAATGTCATAGATAATTATATCAAGTACAGTGGATTCCCATTGTATTGAAATATGTCAACACCCGTTTCCATTTCGATATACACAGAGTAATAGAGACCAAGTTCCACAGGCATACAGAAGAGTACATATATACTGATAAAAGTATTTGTTTACAGTCCAAAGTCAACCATACAGAATGCGGCAATATACACCACTATTACAAAATATCCAAAAGTATTTTAGACATAGACTATCTATAACCACGAACTTTGTATTTGCCTCGAGGCACATGCCAGTCACTTCCCTTGGTCTACATTCTTGCCTTTTGATCCACTGGAGCCCACTGAGATGTTTGGTTTAGAAAAAGGGGTGAGATTCTGAAGAATCCCAGTAGAAACATGCTATCGTTCATAGAAAATGCGAAAAGTAAATATGATATATGCCATGTATGCACCAATTAATGAACAATATAAACATATCATTTGCATGTATACATGAGTAGGGCCCAGCCCCACTAATCTGCACCGGTTGGTCTTCTGTCAACTCCAGTGTAAGTGCCTCTAGCACTACTGGCCCCTCTTTGGGCAAAACATGTTGATTAATAAAGCGCATTTACAAACAATGGCATCCACATAATCATAAAACTATGGCATAATGTATGAAGGATAATGTCCCTACCTCGAAGTTCTATCAACCCCTTTTTGTGTGCCTCGTGAAACGTGTTAACTTTCGGCTCCCGATTCGGTCCTAAAATATTAAATGTACAAGAAAGAGGTTATAACCTATCCAAGTATCATTTTAGACACTTCCATAGTGTTTCTTGTGGTTATATTAGCCTATGGTGAAAATTTACCAAAATGCCCTCGGGACCCCGGCCCGACCCCGCCGTACCCGGCCCGATGGCACGTTTTTCCAAATTTTTGACTAGGGCTATCCTGACGTATTTCCATCCAAAGAATCCATTTCCGGACTCAAAATTACCAAATTCAATTTCAAATTACGAAATTGCCCTGGCAGCCCTACTTTTAGGGTTTTAGGGGCGTCTCCGTAATTATGCTTTCTCGGCCTTTTTTGAAAAAGTGCCCAACTGTAACCCCACCTATTTTTGCCCACTGAATCCAATGGAATCATCAAATCATTTAAAATCCAACTCTAAGGCCCTCAAACATCCCTGGCCGAAATAATTGTGTTCTCCGGGAAAAATCGGGGTTTTACGATTTCGGCTCCGTAAACACGTTCCTTTCTACTCCTAACCACTTTATTAACAATCTAATTGAGTTATAACAACCATTTGAACTAAAATTGGGCAGCATAACCCTTAGATATACACTTTTCCAAAATTTAAAACCAATGGCAATCCGGCGAAATTTCACCGATTAAATTGCCCACAGCAGCCAGAATAGTTAATATACGAAGGTTTGGAAGTTACCTCAAGCTCCAACAAGCTTTTCCCAAAAATGGCTGAAAACCCTAACTTTGAAAACACCAAATTTGAGCTTTCCAAACCTTAAAGAACAAAGAGGAGTAGCTTAAGATCGGAGTTATACGCGTTAGGAGCTAAATCGTCGGAGAAGTCGGCTTACCTTATGATTTTTCTTCTCCTTTCTCTCTCTACAAACCTCAACGTCTCACACCATGTTTCAGGTCTGTTTCCCGTGGAATAGCAGCTGAGGATGAAGATGCACATGTGTTTTTTTAATATATAACATTATACTTTAATTATTTAACAATTTCCAAAACTTTCAAAAATCACTTTTATGTAAATAAACCCTATGTATATGTAACCAAGCTCATTAATCCCAACCAATATTTTGTTCCTCTTGCAACATGTAGGAGACACCTAGGGGTCCCTCCCTATGGTCTTAATTGGCTTCACAACTTGTTCCGGTTACGTATACACGTAAAGTCTCAATTTTGGTCAAAATTGCACTTTTTGCTCAAATTTTTCATAAATTCATATTAAATTGACCAAAATATTCTAAATATATTTTTAACCTTTATTTTCCTTAATTAATTGAAATTAACTTCAATTAATTGGAAAATAATTTATTTTGTGCTATTTTGGTAAAATTACGATTTTGCCATTATCTTTCTTATCCAATTTCTTCCCTTCTTTTTCTTTGGCCAATTTCCATCTATTTTTGGAACAAATATTTTCTCTAATATTACTTCATTTTTGGACCTTAATATTGGGCTTTTTAAATTACCCAAATTAGTTCCTTAATTATTTTTGCCCAATTTCCCATGAAATTGAACATTTATAAATTCATAAATTCCAAATTCATGAATATTCACCATTTTATTGAATTTCTCAAATAATTACAATATATTTGGTGAATATAAAATTTGGGGTATTACAAAATACACGGAAGTTAATTGAAATTCAATTTATGTGAGAATCCACTAGTGATTTTTCACCTTTAGTGGTGGTAAAAATAATGTATGTTATGAAAGTTAGAATTGATTACTTTGGAAATATATGAAGTTTGAGACTAAGAATATTGAAAACCTTTTAGCAAATAATTTGGTGTGAAATCGATACTTAGTGTCAATGATTTGCGATTGCTAAATGGCAATAGCCATTGCGCAAAGAACAATGGTGTAAGTGAAAATCGTTTGTGATATGATGTGAATAAGCTAACTTAAAAATTGTAACAGAGTTATCTCAATTGATTTGGTGAGATCAATAATAAACCTATTGGATCTATTAACAAAACCCCTAGGGATGAAATAAATTAGTCAAGGGAAATGAAACTAAAGTCAACTTATAATTGACAACGATAACAACCCAACTTTTATGATTGGTAATCCCATAAAGGTTCAATGGGTAAGAACAAGTCGTTCGTCAGTTTTGACTAGCATAAAATAAACCATTGGTCTCTTCCTGTGGCAATGGGAATGTGCTATAATGCATTTTGGTACGGTGAGCAAAGCTCTTAATGATTTCATAATCCTACAGGATGGAGTGTTCATTGTAAGTACACTTACATGAAATCACTTTCTACGAATGTGGAGTGGGGCTGCTCCTATGAATCGCGGCGAAATCTATAGAGCATTTATTATGCACCAGGCACGCACACGGCCGTCTTAACTCGCAAAACTACCATCAACAATAGGAATGTAAGGGTATAATCTGACCATTAATGCCTCTGGTATACACTAAAGATTTGTTGGTTCATAGAAGTAGGCTTCACTGGCATCTCTATGTATCAAGTGTTATTAGCCTAGGTTTCGTTCATAGTTCTAAGGACCACCAGATACAATGGTTATATCCATTGGTGTAACTCAGCTAATAGTGTGTTTTCTTTGACACATGTGGGGGATTGTTCTAAATATTGTATATGGGTGTGTCAAAGAAAAAGTCTCTCTAATATTATTGGAATATTTTAAAATGAAGAGGTGTATCTTGAAAAGTCATGTTCTAATAAATTAAGGGATTTGTATTGATTCATGAATCAACATGGTTCATGAATTCAATAGATGGTTATGACTTCTAATTGAAGAGGTATAGTCTTTAAAAGGCACCACTTCAAGGCATTGATTCATTATTTATAAATATCCCAACCGTGACACCATTCGTAGAAGAGAAATAGAAGCCTCGGTAATTTCTTACAGAGTTACTTTATCTTCCGCTAATTCTTTCGCCCTATATCCTTACAGGAAATGTTCGTTTAGTCTCTGAGAGATGCCGATTCCTATTCACTTAGAGGGCTACAGAATATCTCTTAAGGACAGTGTTCTTTGACGCAACTCAAACAAATATATTTTTTTGTTTCTTTGTAGATTTTGCCAACAATCCTAGGTTATTTTTTTGGGAAAATCGCTAGTAAATACTAAATAGTGAAGTTAATTGCTATTTGCCACCAAAAGCCACAGGGTATTGAACTGTCATTAATATTGAACATAAAAAGACCAAAAAGCCCTTAGTTTAGTTTGGAAAGCTGACACTATAAGTAGAAGCAAACGATAAAATTGATCGCAGTGGCTTGTTGTGCTATCATGTTTGGCGGAGTGCGATGATTTGAGTCTGCTGTTGTGGCCGTCGATCACTGTGGAGTTCGCCGGAGGTCAATCACGATGGAGTCGGTCGATTACTTTGAAGCCCTTTATATTTCAGTTTTTGATGGAGGTGATGATTTATATATTGGTTGTGGAACTTAGTATTATGCATTGCTATGTGTGTGAGTAAGGAAATGTAAATATAACTGTGGGTTCCTTAGATATTATGAGTTTGGCCATTATTGTGAAGTTTTTTATTTGAGTTGATGGGGATTTGTATATTGTGTATCGTGTATCGTCTATTGCGTATTGGGTATTGTTGCCTGATTGTTGGTGGAAGTAATAATGTTGCAATGGAGATTCACATATGATAGCCATTATGTGCAATTGATCTTTCATTTTTGTGCGATGGATCTTTTCCATATGTGGCCAATGGTCATCCACGATATGTGTAAAGGATGATCCATTATGTGCCAATGATCTTCCGCTTTGTGCAATTGATCTTCTATATATGGTATTGTTACCCGATTATTACTGGAAGTAATAATTCTTTTCTTTGTTTGGGTAATATTGCTTGCTGATTTTGATGAAATTGAGTTCAAAGGCATTGTGTAGTGTTGTCTTTGCAGTGTTGAATGTTTTGGGAAAAAATCTTCAATGAAGCAGTTTGACTGTGCATGTTTTATTGCATATTAGTTTAGTATAGGTGAAATTATAATTACATATTGACTGGTTTATTATAGGTTAAACATATTGTAAAATTCAGATTAGTTGACATTAAAGCCATATTTTTATAGGTCTAGAGTTAATGTAATGAATAGAGTACAAAAGGAAATATATTGCTTCTTCCACATAGGTGGGAAGATTGTCACCAATCAAGGGAGGACTCAATATGTGAGTGGGATAGCAAATGGAAGAATGGTAAGAGAAGGAATGTCGCTCAATAAACTTATAAGAACAATATGTTCATGTCTTGGTATTAAAGGTAAAGCATTGCATTTAAGGTGCACACTGTCAACATTAGATGAAAATACCATTCTAGGTGCGGGCAGGAAGGGCATACTAGAAGAAGGTGCAGGAACCTAAATCCATATTGACCTCGCGTTCTTTAAGTATTACAATGACTTTGCATCATTAGTGAGTAAATTAGACTTTAAATGATTAAATGTTCATATCGTTATCTGGCCTGTCAAGTATTTTTAAATTAGGAACGCAATGCAGTGGTTTGATGCATTTTGTAAATGTTGTAAATGCTTACCCAATTTGTAAATTTTTGGATGTAATTGGGTACCATCTGCTTTATTTTTTGTTGTGATTGTAAATATTAATCTTGTATATATATATAGTAGCACCATAGTTTGTGCTCACTCTTTGTAAAAGAACTATTATATATGATATAATATGAACGTCTTTATATTTCTACCATACGGTGTCAACATAATTTGCATTATTATGGTTACTTACATTAGGTGTGAAATATTGGGTGTTTAATAATGTTGGCAAAGATATAGTGAAAGGGTAGATTGTTTGCATATCAGGGAAGATCGTTTGCACATCATAGAACATTCTTTGCACCATGCACAAAATGGAAGATCAATTGCACATAATAGAAGCTCATTGGCACATAATAGCTCATCCTTGTGGATGACCATTGGGCACGTATGGAAAAAATCCATCACACAAGACGGAAGATTAATTGCACAAAAAGAAATATCATTGGCACATACTAGATCATCCTTTGCATATATCGTGGATGACCGTTGGGCACGTATGGAAAAGATCCATCGCTCTTTTTATGAAAGATCAATTGCATATCATGGAAGAGTAATTGTCCAACAAGGAAGATCATTTGCACGTCATGGAAGATACATTGCACATATCGCGGATCATTGGGAATACAAGGGAAAGATCTATTGCACAAAACGGAAGATCAATTGCACACAACAGAAGATCAATCGCACATCATGGAAGATCAATTGCACACAACGGAAGATCAATCGCACGTCATGGAAGATACATTGCACATATCACGGATCATTGGGAATACAAGGAAAAGGTTTATTGCACAAAATGGAAGATCAATTGTACACAACGGAAGATGAATCGGAAATGGAAGATCAATTGCACACAACGGAAGCTTAATCGCACGTCATGGAAGATACATTGCACATATCGCGAATCATTAGGAATACAATGAAAAGATCCATTGCACAAAATGAAATATCAATTGAACATCATGGAAGATCAATTGCACACAATGGAAGCTCAATTGCACGTCATGGAAGATACATTGCACATATCACTGATCATTGAGAATACAAGGGAAAGATCTATTGCATATAATGGAAGATCAATTGAACACAACGGAAGCTCAATCGCACGTCATGGACGATACATTGCACATATCGCAGATCATTAGGAATATAAGGAAATGATCCATTGCACAAAACGGAAGATTAATTGTACACAACGGAAGCTCAATCGCACGTCATGGAAGATATATTGCACATATCGCGGATCATTGGGAATACAAGGAAAAGATCCATTGCATAAAATAAAAGATCAATTGCACACAACGGAAGCTCGATCGCACATCATGGAAGATCAATTGCACACAACGGAAGCTCAATCACACATCATGGAAGATCCACTGCGCACAATGGAAGCTCAATCGCACATCATGGAAGATTGATTGAACCATTTTTGCACGTATGGAAGAGTTTATCAACATTTGGATGATCTAGTTCGTAACGTGTACATTGCACAGCAACTTCTTGTTTAACAAAGTCATATATATAGACATAGTTTACTTTGTTGCAAAATGAAATACAAACGTCCCTACTTTGTAGTTACAACATAAATGAAAAAAACCACTTTGTCTTCTTCTTAGATCTCCAAGCTTCAATGCTACGCATTATCGCTTCCTGTTGTTTGTTCTTCGTATGGGTAACTAGCCACCACACCACATCCACCCTCTTTTGATCCATGTCTTCCTAAACATAAACGATTTAAGTTAGATCCAATCATATTGTAACATTTAATGTAAGAATTTACTCACATTAGGCATTATGAAACCATTCCACTCAGGCCTCCTAATATTTTCCCACATTTGCAGCCAATATATCACATACATATAGTCCCATCTAAACAAAAATAAAATAGCAAAACATTAACATACGATGGATACATCCATACATACAAGAGTGTCCAACAATTTCACTAGCTCACCCATTGCTCTGTTGTTGAACAACACCAAATCTAAAATCAAATGCAGGCTTGTATTCATAGAGATCATGATTCAGGTGTGCGAGTAAATTACAAAAATGTTTGCTCTGAAAAATTGCAAAGTTGAGAGCTAGTAAGTTTGTGCATGACAATAAACCAATTGAATCGTTTGAAAAGATGCAAGTTTCAATACCACTTTGTGTCCTTTATCCTGTAGTACATGCAGTGCATATGCGCCACTTGGAGAATTGTAGTTGGGCAGCAATGAATCAAATACTCTCGCTTAAACACTTATGCTCCATTCAACCTTGGCTTCACATCTTTCCATGCCTTCCTTCCTTGCCCCCCTATTTTTTGAATGAAGTAAGATTCAAATTTGCTTTACCTATTTTGTGGTCTAACTAAACTACCACTAGGTCAAGTTCTTAATGCCTGCTATCAAGCTTGAATCCCTCAGGCTCTGTTTGGTTCGACAGAGGGGAGGGGAGGGATTTTAATATTACCTTGTTTGGATTGATCAGAAGGAATGAGAGGGGATGAATTTTAATATTACCTTAGTTGGTTCAAGATGGGAGGGGAGGGAAATTATTTTGAGATGGACAACTTTACCCTTATATTATAAGCGATTTTTTCTAAACTCTATTAAATTTATAATAAAGTTTAATTATAAATAACATTTTTATGCCAAAAATTATAAATAAAATTTAATACAAATATATATATATACAAATTATATTTTATAATTATAGTTGTATGTATGTATGTATGTATGTATGTATGTATGTATGTATGTATGTATGTATGTATGTATGTATGTATGTATGTATGTATGTATGTATGTATGTATGTATGTATGTATGTATGTATGTATGTATGTATGTATGTATGTATGTATGTATGTATGTATGTATGTATGTATGTATGTATGTATGTATGTATGTATGTATGTATGTATGTATGTATGTATGTATGTATGTATGTATGTATGTATGTATGTATGTATGTATGTATGTATGTATGTATGTATGTATGTATGTATGTATGTATGTATGTATGTATGTATGTATGTATGTATGTATGTATGTATGTATGTATGTATGTATGTATGTATGTATGTATGTATGTATGTATGTATGTATGTATGTATGTATGTATGTATGTATGTATGTATGTATGTATGTATGTATGTATGTATGTATGTATGTATGTATGTATGTATGTATGTATGTATGTATGTATGTATGTATGTATGTATGTATGTATGTATGTATGTATGTATGTATGTATGTATGTATGTATGTATGTATGTATGTATGTATGTATGTATGTATGTATGTATGTATGTATGTATGTATGTATGTATGTATGTATGTATGTATGTATGTATGTATGTATGTATGTATGTATGTATGTATGTATGTATGTATGTATGTATGTATGTATGTATGTATGTATGTATGTATGTATGTATGTATGTATGTATGTATGTATGTATGTATGTATGTATGTATGTATGTATGTATGTATGTATGTATGTATGTATGTATGTATGTATGTATGTATGTATGTATGTATGTATGTATGTATGTATGTATGTATGTATGTATGTATGTATGTATGTATGTATGTATGTATGTATGTATGTATGTATGTATGTATGTATGTATGTATGTATGTATGTATGTATGTATGTATGTATGTATGTATGTATGTATGTATGTATGTATGTATGTATGTATGTATGTATGTATGTATGTATGTATGTATGTATGTATGTATGTATGTATGTATGTATGTATGTATGTATGTATGTATGTATGTATGTATGTATGTATGTATGTATGTATGTATGTATGTATGTATGTATGTATGTATGTATGTATGTATGTATGTATGTATGTATGTATGTATGTATGTATGTATGTATGTATGTATGTATGTATGTATGTATGTATGTATGTATGTATGTATGTATGTATGTATGTATGTATGTATGTATGTATGTATGTATGTATGTATGTATGTATGTATGTATGTATGTATGTATGTATGTATGTATGCATGCATGCATGCATGCATGCATGCATGCATGCATGCATGCATGCATGCATGCATGCATGCATGTATGTATGTATGTATGTATGTATGTATGTATGTATGTATGTATGTATGTATGTATGTATGTATGTATGTATGTATGTATGTATGTATTATTTTTTAAAAAAAGATGTATGATGAAAAGAAGCTGAAAACTCGCTGAAAGTTCACCATAAAAAAAGGAAACCAACCAGAATTTTAGGTCCCATTCAAAAATCATCAGACACGCGATGAAATTTATTGAAAACGAAAACAAAAAAAGGGGGAAATAGTCAACTTACACAGTAGTAAATTTTAATAAAGGAACAAAATCAAAATAAAAATATGAATGTATATTGTGTATTTATTTTTTCTGATCAATAGAAAATGTGTTGCTTCGAATCCTTATTATTCTTGCAGCCTCCAATGGAAAATAGGCCATTATACTTGCTTCAAAAATGAGAAAAAAAGGCATGAAGGGCAATTTTGGGTTATCACAAAAATCCCATGGGCATTTTAGTCTAATTGCTCCAACACTTTAAGCCTCTCCTCTAAATCACAAAAATTCATATCTTTTTGTACATAGTTTCAATTGATTTGTATAACCTATCAAATTAAAGCTTAGGATGTCTACTTTCATCCTGTAAAAGTTCATAAATTTTTTCTTATCATTTGGTCTTCCAAAACGACATGACAAATTCACTGCCTCGCAAGCGATTTCACTGAAAACACTATTCAACTTTCAATTTTCAATATTTAATTCCTTTGGCCTTAAATATTCACCATTTTATTGAATTTATCAATTAATTACATTATATTCTAGGTGAATATAAAATTTGGGATGTTACAGCCTGCGGGTTGGGCAGGGTTAGGGTTTGGATTTTCCCAGCCTACACAATTTTTTTTTTTCGTGTAAGAAATTCACAAAACCTATAAGTTTCCCACTCCTACCTTGGTACCTCTCAATCTCAAAGAAAAAAGATCCCAGCCTACTTCCTTCTTCTTTAAACCAAATTATTATATCTTGATTGCTTGAGGATGATTTGATGTTTTTTGTTTATAAACTTTGACAAATTTGATAACTTTAGCTCTTGAATTGTGGATTATGTTTTTAAATTTTTAAAAGTGGAATGATTGATGCTAAAAAGGTAAATTTAATGATTTATATATATGTGTCTCAAACTTTCGGCCGCCCTTAAAAAGAAGGAAATTTTTTTTAAAAAAAATGCAAGCTCGTGGGTTGGCCCGTAACCCGCACACTTTGGGTTAGGTGGGCTTTTTTACAGCCTGCACTTGTGGTCCGCGGGTTGACCCGTATTCCCAGCTCTAACTATTCCTCAAAGTTTATGCTAACATACAAAGAATATTATGAATTTTTATAATTAAGATTTTTTTGGTCCATCAAATTGCAAGATTTTGACTGCATTCACAATTATATTCTCTTTAATGGCCAAAATGTCATTTCCTAATTTTATTTGATCAAAGATTTTCTCTTTCAAAATTTAAAGTGCAAAAGGTTTCTGCCTCTCCCATTCTAATGATTCTATATATGTTAAAAGAAGTTTAGAAATCACTTAGGCATATTTTATATGTAATTAATTTAATTTTTCATATTTTTGGTTAGTAACCTAGTGGTAAGTAGATATTATCTGAACTAAATATTTGCAACCTTGAAGTACTCAAAATTTAACAAATTTAAATTTGTTTTTGCCAAAAAAATTAAATTTGTTTTGAATTTATCAGTTTGTTGATAAGATATTCAATGAGATAATATACTTATCTATTGAGAGCTAAAACAAGTCATATATATAGTATTATATATTTTTAATAATATGATAATAATGAATAACATAAGACTCTCTCAAGTATTTTTATGACATAGATCAATCAGATAATAATTACTCAACAAACAATATATTTTTCCTATAATCAAACCAGTGGTTTGCTCTCAAATCCCAATGAATTGCTAACATAAATCAATAGTATTTTTATTACCATGAAAAATAAAAATGGGTTCATAGAATCCAAATCGCAGAATAATTGCCTTCTTAAAGAAAGACATGTCACAAGATGTTTCCTAGTATTGAATATACTCCCTCCGGTCCTAAATATAGGATAAAATTTGTAGTGCAAAACTTTGTCCTATATTTAGGACTAGAGGTAGTACTTTTTAACCTTTATTATTGTTACTGTTATTGTAAGGATTTAGGGCATACGCTTTTCTCATTTTTTTACAGCCCAAAAGGAAATGTATTCTTAGGAAATAAGTTCATTAATACTCAAATTTAAATTGATCGTGCACCAAACACCAAATAATTGGGAAAAAAAAATATGACGAAAAAAATCAAACTTGTTTTCGATTATTTCAATGTCAAAAATGCAAAGTTTTTAGCATTTTCAAACAATTTGTAAATCAATTATACAAGAGAAATAGACCTAAATCACAATCAATTTATTAATTGTTGGCCCGACTTTTTTTAAAAAAAATATATATATATATCGACTTTGAAAATATATCATGTTTATGAATTGTGTGAGCATATCCACAGGCAATGTAGAACAATTTAAATTGGGCAATGGCCAAGTGCATAAAAGCTATCAAATTTCATCCCGCATATAACGTCGTATAGTTAGTATATTCCCTTTTAATTAAAAAAAGAATAATCTAAATTTAGACACATCAAAATTATTTTTAAAAAATATCCCCACAACATGTTTTTTCTTATTACAATACCCTAACACAAGATCTCGTTTTCATACCTTAAAGAACATCAACTTTATTCTATCTGATCACTCTAGTATTGATAAATGTAACTCTTTTAAAGTGATTGATGTATAAAAAAAAAAAGCCTATTCATGTATTAAATCTCTTTCACAATCATTATATAATTATATAAAACGAACATTTTGCACCTAGTTCCTTTACTCTTTCCAATATTTTAAAAGAAGTAAAAAAAGGTTTGCAAATTTGATTGATTTGTCAGTTTAAATTGGTTCCATAGAGTGGCTTACAAATTTGGACTAAACCAGTCGAGTTCTCATATCACTGAATTTTTTTTAATGAAATTAATTTCTTATATGATATTTAATTATGAGAAGATAAAATTATTTGATTGTAAGGTACTGAAAACTTGACCAATCAATGAACGAGTTGAGATAGGAGTTCAAGGGTCAGTGATTCAAATTATAGTCAACTCAGGATCAAACTGATTATAATTAAAATAATATTTAAATAAAAAGACATTAACCTACAAGTAAATAGGACATTCATATATACTACACATAATCCAACCAAATAAAGTTATTAAAGCACAATTTGATAGACTGATGTTTTTATAAACTCAAAAAGATGTTGTTTTGGACTCAATAAGGGAAAAAAATATAAAATCTAACTTGAACAATTCGTTTGAAACTCTTGACCAAATTAGATAGGGGATTGGTTCACTAATTTAACCGGTCGATATAAGTTAGATTTTAATACCATGCTTAGCTGGCTTAACTACCACATTAAAATAAAATGGGCCTCACATTATGTAACATCCCAAATTTTATTCACCAAGAATATATTGTAATTATTATATAAATTCAATGAAATGGTGAATATTTAAGGCCAACGAAATTAAATATTGAAAATTGAAAGTGGAATAGTGGTTTCAGTGAAATCGCCTGCGAGGCAGTGAGTTTGTCATGTGGTTTTGGAATACCAAAAGATGATCAAAAGTTATGAAATTTTACAGGGTGAAAGTAGACATCCTAAGCTTTAATTTGATAGCTCATATGACTCAATTGAAGCTATGTACAAAAATATATGAATTTTTGAAGTTAATCCAGAAAATCTGGAAAGTTTCTGGAGCAGCGGTCAAAGATTGAAAATCTGGGAACAATATGATCCTATCCAGTAAAATTCCATATTTTTCCTTGAAACTAGACTCAATGATGGTTCCATAGGCTTTGGAATCGCTTTGTAACGATGTCTACAAAATTAGTTATGATTTTTCAAAGTTAAGGCAGAAAATTTGCCAGAATTGGCATTATTCCGAAAATTTAAGAAATAAAGTAATCTTCCTTTTTCTCTTAATTATTTTAGAAATTAAGGGATGAAGGAGGAGAAGACAAGTGTCAAAATCCAATGAGACCAAGTGCCAACACCACATGAAAGATGATGGAAATAATTGTTGTGTCATAAGTCCTTACTTATGTCATAAGGTTAGGTAGCCAACTCTTGTACCAATTGACTTGAGTAAATGGAAGGAACACTTGATTTAGTTGGAGCATAAGAGGGAGCACGCTTTTGGCCAACCAAGGAAGAAGGAAATGATAATCAAGGTTGAGTGCACACAAAAGGGAAGTATGGTGAATGCATGAAGGGTTAGCTTGAGTAAAGGAAGGGAGATACTTGATTACATGTAAGAAGCTAGCTTGTCTTGTAAGAGAGGATGAGAGGGACTGACTTTTAGGAGGAAGCAAAGGAAGCAATTGATTCAAATTAATGGCAAGACAATGGAGTAATTGTGAGGGAGAGAGAATGGTGACAAGTGTCACAACTTGGGCCCTTGATTGAATCAATGGTTAGGAAGGAAGAAGACTAAAATACTAAAACACATTTTCTCCCTCCCCTTGTGCATATTCCATCCAAGCTATAGAGAAAAGGAAGAGAGAGTGAGCTTGGGAGTTTTGAAGACTAAGAGAGCAAGAGGAAGCAAGACATAAGGTAAGAGTTGTCTCCAAGTGATTTAAGCTTCCTATCTTGTGTAAGTTCATTCTCTAATCTCTTATTCTTCATGTTAATCATGGCTTAGCAAACTAATATTCAAGGTTGAGGAGAGAGAGAGGACGTCATAGAGAGAGAAACACAGAGGATCAAGAGGTAATCTCCAAAATCTCAACTTCTTAGTGTATTGAAGTTGTTGTTGGTGATTGTTGTTTAGTTTTGTGATTTTTGGGTTGAGTTGTAAAATTAGAAAAGCCATGACCCTAAGGGGTTATGCTGCCCAAAATCCTTTAAATCATGTTTAAGAAGTGTTTAAATAAGTTAATTAAGGATAAGAAGTGGAAAAGTACAAGTTTTGGGAGCTAAAACACAAAACCTCATTTTTTCCATTTTTCTCTAATATTTAGGCCAGAACCAGAACTGATCGTAGGAGTTGGATTTTCATAAAATAAATGGTTCCATTGGACTCAGTGGGCAAAAATAGGTGGGGTTACAGTTGGGCATTTTTTCGGTAGAGGCCGAAAAAGCATAATTACGAAAACGCGACTGAAATCCCTAAATAGGGCTGTCAAGGGCATTTTAATAATTTGACAGTGAATTTGGTAATTTCGAGCCCAGAAATGGATTCCTTGGGCGATAATAAGTCAGAATAGCCTTAGTCAAAATTTTGGGAAAATGTGCCATCGGGCCGGGTACGGCGAGGCGGGGAGGGGCCGGGTCCCGGGGGCATTTTTGTAAATTTTTACCATAGACTAATATTACCACAATAAACACTATGGAAGAGTCTAAAATGATACTTGGATAGGTTATGACCTATTTCTTGTACATTTAATATTTTAGGACCAAGTTGAGAGCCGGAACGACACGTTTTATGAGGCACTGTTAAACAGAGGATTATAAAGCGTTGAGGTAGGGACATTATCCTTCATACACTATGCCATAGTTATATGATTTGCCCAGAAAAGGGCTAGAAGTGTCAGAGGCACTTACACTGGAGTTGGTGAGAACCCAACTGGTGCAGAATAGTGGGGTTGGGCCCTACTCATGTATACATGCAGATAATATGTTTATAATGTTCATTAATTGGTGCATACATGGCATATATCATATTTACTTTTTGCATTTTCTATGACGATAGCATGTTTCTACTGGGGTTCTCCGGAATCTCACCCTATTTTTAAATAAATACCTCACGGGTACCAGTGGGGCAAAGGGAAAAGACATAGACGCCGGAAAGTGAACGGCACATGTTTTGAGGCAAGGATAAGAACGTGGTCATAATTAGTCTATTTTGTGATATTTTGGTAAAAATTGTAAATATTAAAACTTTCGCTGTATTTTCTGTTTTCGTCAATGAATGATATTAGAATTGTAAACGAATATTATTTTCAGTATAATTGTACTTTTCTGTATGCCCATTGAATTCCGTCTTTATTACTCTTCGATTATCGAAATGGAAACGTGTGTTGACACATTATATAAAATGTTAGTTTAATTTATGTGATTGAAAACAAATTAAAAGTAAGACGCATGCTTTATATACACACATAAGTAAGCAAGACAAAACTAATTTTGAAAATATAACATTTTTGTGGCTTTAAATTGACATTATAAATGAGTGAAAGAGAAAAGACGAGAAATTTGGTTTTGAGCAATAAATAAGAGAAGGAAAGTTTGTTGAAAAATATCCATTATTGTATAAACTTAAAAGCAATCTATTTTTAAGATACGACTTTTCTTTAATTGTGTGTATCACACCTTTAACTTAGTATAAGATAAAAGGCATTCATACGTAGTCAAAATTATATTAATTGCATATAATTGAAGGCGAGTTACACACTGAACCATCCACTTAAAAATAGGTGTTTTTGAACCATTGAGTGATAAATTTTATAACAAGAGATTTTTCATATTCTCATGACATAAATAAGAAAGGGAAAAGACAAGGAAATTCCTAGAGAACATAGAGGCTGGACCTGAGGGGTCCACAAAATCAATTGCTTCTTCTTCCATTCCATTCTATCATGAGAGCTCAGTCATATCTATCTTCTTCTTCAATCATCCACACATACACACTTACTTGTTATTTGAGCCTCTCCTTCACTATCTTGCATTTAACATGCTTCACTGTCCCACACTGCTGGTCCTCCCTCCTTGACTTTATCTTCCGCACCTTTTTAATTCACATCCCTATCATGCATCCTTTACAATATACACCCTCCAACATTAACACATTTAATATATTATGCATATTTTTTTATTTTTGAAAGGATGCAGATCCTAATTAATCTTTCAGCAAGTGTCCAGGGACCATATTAGATGCTTGTAAGTTGTTATTTAACCATTCAATATTGCAATAGTGTTGGCAGGGATGTTAGATCTTTTTCGAAAAGCTTCTTGTCTATTTGTCATGATCTGTAAATGACCTCTACTAGAAGCTAATCCTCTCACATCAACTAAAGAGTCCTAAACAATTCTAATCTCCTGGTTCATTGCTTAGACCAAAAATAATGTCGATGGCGAAAAATCAGATTTTTTAAAGGAATTCATTTTATATGAAATTTAGAAGAAAGTGTCAAACTTAGTTCTATTACATAGTAGTACTTAATTAACATGAGTTGTCATCTAGAAAAATGTTTTGATCCCAAATATAAGTAGGATTTCTGTAGCGCCAAGTACTTTATTTCAAACATGCCATTCTTCTCGATTTCTAACAAGAGGATCACTACAACAGAAATGATAATCCGTAGCGGTGCATTTGTAGCGGTTAAAATAAACTGCTATAAATATCAGGATTTGTAACGGTTTTAAGCAACACCGCTATAAATTTGCAACGGTATGCTTCACGTCAAGTGGCGCGTGAGTTAGGGAATGCTACTTGTAGCAGTTTACAAGACATAACCGCTACAAATTTTGACGCTAAACTCGCGCCAAATTTTTCGCGGTTATTTTGTAGCGGTTAGTCTATATTAACCGCTACAAATGTGGTACCAGCTTGGCGCAAAGCTAGCGCGATTATTGTGACGGTTCTTTTATAGCAGTTTTTATGATAGTAACTATTACGGAATTTAGAGGGCTCCCTTTTTGTAGCAGTTACAGAGAACCGTTACAAAATTTAACTCATATTTGTTGTGGTTACAGTGTATAACCGCTACAAAATACATTTGAAATAAATATTTATTATAAACATAAATAAAACATTTGTAGCGGTTTATATATAAAAAATGCTACAAAATATAAATATTTGTAACGATTAAATAGATGAAATCGCTACAAAGTGATACGTAAACACTACAAAAAACGTGATTTAGTAGCGGTTTTAACCGCTACAAGAAATATTAGTAGTAGTTGATAAAACCGCTACTAAATCGCATGTTGCAAGCTCATTTGTAGCGGTTATACAAAACCCGCTACTCAAGCAAAATAACCGATGCTTTATTTGTAGCAGTTCAATCCCACCGCTACAACATTGTCACAAGCCATAAGCTTGTTCTGGGATATTTGTAGCAAATATCAAAAAGAAAATTTTCAAGGCAGGAAAAGAAAAATGAAATTTTTTTGCTCATTTGTAGCGGTTTAATAACCGCTACTAATAGGAAATTTCTAAACTTAGTAGCGGTTCTAGAACCGCTATTAATTTCATCAAAATTCAAAATTCCCGCAAAAAAATTAATTTCAGTTTGAATCAGGTGTGTTAATTAGTAGCGGTTTAATAACCACTACAAAAATTAAGAAAATTAAAAAAAAAGATACAATCATTTGCTTATATTATTTTGATATTAAATTAAATAGTTTATTTTTTAGTAGTTTAGCTAATTTAATTAGCTTATTATTCAATAGTTTAGCTCATTTATAAATTAAAAGGAATAATTTAATTTAATTGGATAAGTATAAAAATTATATTGATAATATTATTAAGGATACGTAGGTAATAAGGAACTATGATATTGTCTACTACAATGTAATTGTGTATGAAAAATAGATGAAAATGAGATAAAGCTCTGAAATATCTGGAAAAAGAAAATGGTGAGAATAATTTTTATGCAAAGGAAATAAGTATTGAAATAAAGAACTAAAAAAATTTGTTACCATATTTGATTGTATTGTTAAGTTCTTCAACACATACAAAAAAATTTGTAAATGAGAGAAAATGGAAGAAGGATAAGGTGAAAAGAAATGGGGGAGTGTTTGAAATGAGATGTGGTAAGGGTATTTATAGAAATCCACGTAGCATTTGTAGTGGTTTTTAGTTAGTAGCGATTATTTTTATTTTTGTAGCGGTTCAAAAACCGCTACAAATATTATTTTTATTTTTTTAAATTTTTTTTCCAGTTTTTTTAAAGACAAAAATATAATTTGAATTTGATTACTCATCCTTGCCATCCCTATAGAAATTATGTAGAACAATTATTGTTAGTGATGTATTGTTAAATTTAAGAAATTTAATTTAAATGATGTGGACTTAAAAAAACGCATCGCAGTAGAGGTAAATTGTCATCGCCTTCAGGGAAGTAGTTTTCAAAATCGGCTGGCTGAAATGGCTAACTCTCGCAGGCAATGTTATCGCCTTCACCCATGTCATAAATGTCTTGTGGCTTTAAATGAACGACCATGTGCCAATCCCTGTGCCTCTCATCCTCGACATAATAAACCTGATGTGCCTCTGAAGCAAGAATATACGGCTCATCATCTTGAGAAGTACCAGTATGAATTGGCAGTGAGAAATTGATTGATGTGATCCCTAAGTCGTCAGTTGTCAGTCCTCGAGAAGTAGTGGTATTTGCCCATAAACACTTGAACAACATCACGGTGAAACGGCCTTGATAATTAAGTTCGACCACATCAAGAAGCTTTCCATAGTAAGGGGCGCCTTCAAACTGCATGTTGGCGTCACTGTTGCTCACATAACTTTTTGTCCCAAATGTGCCGTAAACACCCAAATTTTGAGTTTGCAATCCTTGATCCTGTGAAACCGTGCAAAACTTAAAACCATTGACATTGTATGCTGTAAACCTTTTTGCATGATCAAGAGGGCCGACTGCAAGAGCTCTGAAATCTGGTGAGTGTGGGTTATGGTCATTTAGTATTCTGCGCGCAAACCAGGTCGGAAATTCTCTGTGGACCTTTTCGTCAACTTCCGAGGATGTTTATGTATGGATCCTGAGGTGACGCTTAACATGACTTCTGAATTCCCTGCAATTAATAATAGAAAGGCGATAGTGAAATGAAAGTGAGAAATGTTACGAAAGATATAGATCGAATAACATGTGAGTGTACAATTCTTATCATATGAAAGGTTCAACTTAAGTGCAATTAATCAAGACATGTCTATGTGCTTGCAACTTCTTAGTTGCCGTTAGTTTGAAGTTCTCAGTTGCTCCAACTGGTTTAGCAATACGAGGGATAAATTCTCCTGATGTCGGTGCAGGTTCAGGAGAATCGTCAACACGAGGTGGGTGGTTGAAAACCATCTTAAGATCATCAAAGTATCTTGAGCAAAAATATAGCACCTCATCCCCTATATAGCCTTCAGCTATAGAACCTTCTGGCCACGCCTTATTCCTTACGTAAGATTTTAATTTCCCAAGGAACCTACAAAGTACAGAAGAGAAAATTGATATAAAATGCTGAAAAAGATGACTAGCAAACATTATATACGGAGAATAAAGCACATATTTAAAATGAGTACCTTTCAATCGGATACATCCAACGATATTGTATTGGTTCAGCGAGCTTTGTTTCATGAACGAGGTGGACTGTAAGGTGAACCGTCATAGTAAAAAAGGACAGAGGAAAGATCATCTCCAAATGACAAAGCGTAAGAATGATTTTGGACTGCAGCTGATCGAGCTCCTCAACGATGAAAATCTTAGAGCACAACTTCCAAAAGAAAGAACAAAGTTCCACCAAAACGATGGAAACATCGGGAGGAAGTGCCTTCTTTATAGCCAGAGGGAGTAACTGCTGCATAAGAACATGTGAGTCATGACTCTTCAGGCCAGCAACCTTTCGAGCCTGCAAGTCAACACATCAAGAAATGTTGCTTGAATACGCATCAGGAATTTTAATTGTTTCAACGTCGTGAGGAAGACTTCCTTGTTCGGTTTTGTGAGGGTAAACTTTGCCGGCTGAAATTTGTCATGCTCATCTGGCCAAGCATCTTCACGAACTCCCATGTCGCGTAAATCTTTCCTAGCTTGAAGGTGATCTTTTGTCTTGCTGGGTTCGTTAAGCAGCGTATACAGCACATTGTTGCAAACATTCTTTTCAATGTGCATTACATCAAGACTGTGGTGAAGTAAATTAGATCTCCAATATGGAAGAGTGAATAAAATACTTATCTTCTTCCACTGCTGAGGCGCCAAAGTCATGCGCGTCTTTTGGCGAGTTTGTGCTAAATCGTCGCTTTTTCCAAACTTGAAGTCAACATGCTCAAGCTGCTGTAAGATATCTGTACCTGACAAAGTCTGAGGTGGTCCTCTTTTTTCTGGTTTCCCATTGAAGCGATTTTGTTACAATTTGAACTTATGCCTTCCATCGAGAAACCTCCGATGCCCCATAAAGCACCATTTTCGGCAGTGGGAAAGGCGCACTGTGACAGAATCAAAATTACAGGTTGGACAAGCTGACCCAGTATGCACATTCCAACCAGATAATGTGCCAAGGCTAGGAAAGTCACTAATCGTCTACATCAAGGTTGCACGCAAGTTGAACAAAGTCTTCCCGTAAGCATCGTACGTCTCGATGCCGACATTCGACAGGTCAAGCAATTCCGCAATAAGCGGTTGGAGATACACATCGATGTCATTGTCCGGTGCCTGTTTGCCTGGAATGATCATGGACATAATGAAAGAGCTTTGTTTCATACACATCCAGGGGGTAAGTTGGTAAACACAATAAGAATATAATTTCTGAAATATAAAATTATATATATTTATTTACAAATATTTCAACAACAAAAAATAAATATGCCCTAAACTAAGTAGATGGGGGCTGATCATCTGGTGCTCCCTCAGGTGATGTTGGATCGGGGCGCTGGGCAGAGTTAACCACACCATTATTATCAGCAGGAGGAGGAGTAGTAGTTTGGACGACGTACCGAGGGACAGAGGGAACCTATGGATATTGTTCGTCCGGGAATAGGCGATTCCATTACCGCTCGAGCATGTTGTTCATGATATCACGCCATTGCGCCTGCTGAGCGTAGATCAAATCAACCTATAGCTGCATCTGCTGCTGCGCCAGTGCAACCTGTGTTTGCTCCAAATCTGACCGCAGCTACTTAACAGACTCATCCCTCGGACGTCTGACCCCTCTAGAGTTACAAGCCTCAGAGGCGGCGTTCCTGCCATAGACCATGCTAGGTTTGACGCCTATCCCCATCCCCCGACTTGTTCGGGGTGCTCAGCCTGACCTAGACTTACCTTCAAAGGAGCCGTCGGGTCCACTGACCCTTGTGACTCCTCGGCCTGTGTCTCTCGCAGCTCAACCTACGACTGCTGCATCCGCACTTGCCATTTTATGAAACAATTACTTATTAAAAGTTTTAATTATTAAGTTGGTTATATAAAAGTTATAATAATGAAATTACTTACAATGGCCGCCTCTGCCTGCTGAGAGGTCGGAGTCCCATCACGGTGTCTGTGTGTGATAGCGTACAACTCCCCATAGTCCGTCTGACGGTTCTCCTGTTGTGCCTTCCTCTCCTAAAACAATTACAAAATTTAATTAGTATTATGAAATAACCAGTTAAAAGTCAGTGATATTATGAAAAGTTACCAGCTTGCTGTAAGTGACAGCAAATGTCTTCGATCCTGCTGTATGGTGGATCGTCTGCTACCCACGGCACTTAGTGTTCCTCTAAGAAAGCGCCTGAAAAAAAAAAACAATATTAAATGTATTAAACAATATAAAACATCTAAAATTAATAAAGTTCAGATTAAATTTAATTAAATTTAAATTATAATTTAATACTTAATAATTATAAAATTATATATAAATAATATAATAACTATATTACCAGCCCTTCAGGGCTCCTCTTGAACTGGACGAAACTCACCCAATCGTTCGGTGGGACGCCGTCCGGGACGCTTTCTATCAGCTGCTCCAAAGGCATTGTCCCGTCCTTATCCACACTGTGGAAGAGACGGTTCCTCCGGTTCCTCTAGCCGTCATCCATCTTTACCAGGGTGTACCTCTTCCGATTGGCCCAAACAGCAAACCGCAGCTGCAAAAAAAATATTTAAATATCAATAATTACAAAAATCCTATTAAAAAATATTAATTAAATACTATTAATTATCTGAACCACCTCCTCCCAAGCTAGGTCCTTCGGCCCCTTCGGAACGTGCCTCCACGTCCTGAAGTGAAGGGGGAACCGCATCCAATTCGAGCCCAGGTCGTTTAGGAAGCGGTTGAACAGGTGGCCTCCATTGTCAATCGGCTGGCCCGTGGCCTCATTCCATGGCACTACAACTCGTAGTGTCCAGTCCATGCTGTTCAGACCAACCACGTCCAGCTTCCTCGTGGACACGTTCCCCTGCTAATCTGCATAATTTACCGCACGTTAGATAAATTGTAATTCAATTTTAACATTTCAAATTTAAATAAATAATTTATTAAATAAAAAAATTTATTGACCTTGGACTTACACCTCAAACCCAGTAGACCGCGAAGACGACCCTAATGGGTTGTTTTGCTCCCGCGCCTCCTCCTCATCGAGGAACTGCAATGTCTCTCTGATCACAATCGGGATGTCGAAATCCTCATTTGCGCCATAGTCCCTGACTCTGATAACTACCTACCCCAAATCAGGCACCACTGGTGCGGTCGTCTCCTGTGGGATCATCTGCGGTGCCTGTGGTTGGGCCGACTCCTGTGGGGGGATGGGCTGAAATGCCACCATCGCCCTTCCTCCACATTACCCCTCCCTCCGCCCCTAGATCTACTGCTATCGCCCCGCAAAATTGGTTTGGGGATCTCGAGTTCCTTCCCCTTATCCTGTATAGAAGCCATATCAACTACAAAATTTCAAAAAAAAAACATTTTAGTCACATTATTAAGAAAAAATATAATAAAAATAAAAATACATATAAATAACGTATTGTATCTGTAGCTCAAGTGCAAATAATGAGAAATACTGCAGCAAAAACTCTTCCACAGACTCTTGAATGCTCAAATTTAAAAGAAAACACTCAAAGGAATCTCAGAAAACAAAATAGCCAAACGGAAAAGTGAAGGGGGGAGGGGGGCTTAAATAGATGCGGCCTTTTTAGCAATTCTTAAAATAACTGCTGCATCAACCGCTACAAATAAAACCTTGGGCGGCTAAAATTTGTACGATTCTAGAATAACCGCTACAAATTACAAAACGTTTGAAGTTCTGTAGTTGTTATGATACAAAACCGCTATAAATTTAGCGACCTCTCAAATTTTGTAGCCGTTATAAATCTATAACCGCTACAAATACTCGACATTTCGCATTTTTTAGCGGTTTAATTGATTAAACGCTACAAATAAACGTCACATTGTTGGCTCGTTTTGTTCGCGCCAACTGTCGCCAACTTTATAGCGATTATAATTTACTAACTGCTACAAAAGTACCGCTACAAATTTTGGCGGGAATTGCGCGCTATATTTGTAACGGTTATTTAGGCAGGAATTGCGCGCTATAATTTACCAACCTGTCGCGCCACTTGTTGAGTAGTTTGCCGCTACAATGCAGTGATTTAGGCTTTAACCGCTATAAATCTTAACATTTGTAGTGGTTAATTGTAACCGCTACAATATCACCGATGCAAAATACCATTTTTTTTGTAGTGAACTTTGTAGCGGTTTGACAAATAAAACCGCTACAAATTAAACATTTGAACTTTGAAAAATTTTAATTCTCGCCAACAGTTATGAATATTTGTAGCGGTTTCTCAATAATAACTGCCAGAAAGTGTTCATTTAAAATTTGAATATTTTAATTCCCGCCAACAGTCATGAACATTTGTAGCGGTTTTTTTGACATAACCGCTACAAAGTATTGCACATTGAAATTTTGAATTTTAAATCCTATCAACAGTGGTGAAAATTTGTAACGATTTTTATCGTATAACTGTTACAAAATAAATTTGAAATAAATATTTATAAAAAAATAAATGAATTTGTAGCGGTTTTTATATATAAAACGATACAAAGTATAAATATTTGTAGCAGTTTTACAAACAAAATCGCTACAAATTGATCATCTGAAATTTAAAATATTTTTATAAATAAAAATTCAGACAAATATTTGTAGGAGTTATAAACCCGCTACAAAATCAAATAAAACCGCTACAAATGTGAAATATTTTTATAAAAAAAATTCAAACCAATATTTGTAGGGTTTATGAAATCGCTACGAATAATGTCACAAAACCGCTACAAATATCAACCTCTACAAAACTTGTCACATTGACCGCTACAAGCGCTATATAGATCCCTATAAATACCCCCAGCACATCTCATTTCAAACACTCCTCCATTTCTTTCAACCCTTCTTCTCTTTCGTTATCTCTCATCTGAATTTTTTTTAAGAGCCGAAGAGCTGAGTAAGGTGATCAAATATAGTAAAAAAATTTCAATTCTTTGATTTCAATATTTTTTCCCCTCTCATAATATTTATACTCATTATCTACGCATTCTCAATAATATTACCTATATAAAGTTTATACTTATCTAACTTAATTTAATCATTCTTTATAAATAATAACTACTATAATTTAAGTTACTTAAATAATAAACTATTTAACACAATATTATAACTATGGACTCAAATAATTTTATATTTTTTAAAAAAAATTCCCGAAATTTTGTAGCGGTTTTAGAACCGCTACAAATTTAAACTCAAAATATGATTAAATTTTTGGCGCTACTTTTGAAATTCCCATTTGAATTTAGTAGCGGTTCTCCAACCGCTATAAAATTAGAGCCAAATTTTCATTTTTCATTTTCCGCCACTCGAGATTGTGGTGCCAATATTTGTAGCGGTTTAGTAACCGTTTCTAAAGTTGTAGCAGTTGTGTTACGTGAGTAGCAGTTGTTGTAAACCGCTACAAATACGTTTGCAACAGTGAATTTTGTAGTGATTTTTACAACCACTATTAATGTCGTTTGTAGCGGTTAAAACCGCTACTAATACACATTTTTAACCGCTACTAAATCAAAGTTTTTTTTTGTAGTGGATAGAGAGAGCGCATGTATTGATTTTATGATATCTATTAGGGTAAAGATGAAAATCAGAATAATTTTTAGACAATTTTAATATTGCAACTAATTATTATTAATTATAGTAAATTAGTTATAAGTGACTTGTATATATATTATAGGTCGGAGAGACTATATGAATATCACACAATTGGAGGATCCCATGTACGTATTCTTTCTCACTCTCAATTCAAACGAAATCATTTCAGAATTTGATAACTAGTGAACAAGAAATTACGGATCAAGCAATAAGTATTTAGCATCTGTTTAAAACGAGTCCCCTTACTTATTATAAAGTAACACACTACTTAATCAAAAGACATAATTGCCTGTCACCTAAAAAAATCTCACATCTTCATTAGTAAATATAAGAGGAGATAATAACCAGGCACATATCTTAGACATATAAATTAAATTCACTGCGTGTCATGATCAAGTGTCATCACGATGTTTGTAACCAAATTATGTGGTGTAAGAAAAATATAACTAAAAAGGAGAGCAGGCGTACCTGGACGAATCCATGTTCGGATCCGGGTCAAAGCTCCAATACTCTATAATTGTGCCATCAATGTCGAGAAAAAATTGGGTGTTTGAAACTGGTTGTTTTTTCCTGAAATGAATCCATGGATGTGTAGATCTTGAAGAGACGATTCCAACGATGCCTATAACGCGTCAAACGGAGTTTGGATGAGGGATAAACAAAGGAAAGAAGTTTGCGGGTCATTAGTCACCGCCGCAACTTCACTCAAGATTTGATCAATGAAATTGAGGTTTTCAGATCAAATAAATGTCATGGATTTGTAGTTCTCTGAACTACAAATCCAACGACACCAAGAACACGAAAAACGGAGCTAAAACGAGGGAGATATGGCCTCCCGAAGTTTGTGGGTCGCGATGACCTGCCGGAGCTCCAACCGGGTCGGGGTTGACCCGGATGGAGGTTGAAGATGATGACGTGGCAGTCAATGCCACGTCAGCGCCAACCGCAACGGCATCATCAGTCAACGAGGCCATGTCATCCGTTGACCAGCCACGTTGACCGTGCCACGTCAGCGGTGACAGGTCAACGTTGACCAGTCAACGTTGACCGTTGACCAAAAAAAAGGACATATGGCGCGTGGGGCTCGCTGGGGCCTCCGTTTGACACGTGGCAAGCACCTTCAGAGAGAGGACGGCGCGTGGAGTCGTTTGGGCCGGCGCATGTCGCCGGCAGGTGGCCGCAAGGCGGCACATATACGTCACGCGCCAACTCTGGAATTTTCCAATTTTTCAGGATTTTTTTATCCAGATACCTTCTAGGGGCGAGTGACAGCGCGTGGGACCTTCGATTGAGACGCGGTTTGCTCCTAAAGATCCCTAAATTCGAAAGCTTTAATTTGATATATAATTTGCATATATTTGAAGCAAGTTTGGGTGTAATTTGAGTCAAAGAGGTGCTTATGTGCATTTAGAGGGTCCCAAAAATGTTGGAATTGAATCAATGTTGGTTATATTGTTTTTTTGGGATAGGTTGGCTTATTTTTTTAAGAGTTTTTTCAGTTGCAACATAAGGTTAAATACTGAAAGATTCTTTAAAAGTAAGGGATTATTCAAATGAGTTTTTGAATATAAAATCCTATCCAACCTTGACCCAAACTCTTAGAGATAAAAACCAGAAAAATTGCAGCAACTTAAAATTATTCAATAATTATTGAATAATAATAAGTCTTCCCATACTTCTAACCACATTGATCCACTTGGATTGAAGCAATGACTTCTAAAAGTCAATCCTTTATCACAAATGTTGTGACAAAGGATAAGATAGATAGAGATGTTAGAATCATCTCATCAAGTGGGAGGTATGTTGTAATTATATCCAAGTAAGTGGATGTAAACATGGCAAAGAGGAGCTGGACATTGTAGCTAGACGCTACATCAGTTCATATGGTCAGAAGGGCCTATGAGAGGAAAAACCTAGTTAAGAGACAACAATATGAGGCTTAAATTTTTGAATGCTCTTGTTTTTCCATTGAATTTAAGATTAAATTCTCTGTTAGTTTTTAGAATTGAATTCAGTATATTCTCTTCTTGTTTTCCTGAACATTCATGCTAGTTAGATGATATTGTGTTATTATCTTGTTAATATAACTGCTCTTTGATTGAGTGGGAGTTTTCTGGAATGCGTCTAGAAATCCAATGGGGAAAGTGTTCAAATGAAGACTGGTTAAAAGGGTGATGAGCTAACTAGTATGATTGGGATAGGAGTCAACATAGTTGTCTCCTGAACATGAAACTAGTGAACTTATTATCTAATTATCCTTTGTCTTATTTGAACAAATAAGATTTGTATACCATAATCGTCTGAGTGACCAATTATGACCAAGTCTATTTGACTGAGCTTATGAAGACAAGCTCAATAGAGATATCTGTGGAGTTAAAAACTCTCAAATCTCTTTCATTCAAGAAGAATGAGATGTCAGGGACATCCTACCAACTAGTCTTCAGCATTTAAAGGTTGAAGCAACCGAAGGATACAAAAGGTTTATGCTATCAAGTATAGAAAGAACAACATTGCTTAAACTTATGTTAGTATGAGCAATGTAACCTTATCCAAGCCGTGTGGATAGTGTTGGAAGATAGTGAAATAAGTGATCTTCTTCCATAAAGTTAAAACTAATTTAAGTTTTAACATAGTGTACTAAGTCCTAACATGTTGTTTAGGCAACACTTGAGGCAGATGTCAAACTAAGAAGTTGAGACAAACTAAATGCCAAGTTCTTTCTAACAAACAACAAGTGTATGTTGTGATAAGACATCTCCCAGTGAGTAGGAGTGAGCCATGTCTTCCAGTGAGTGGGCGTATACGAAAGTAAAAATTACCTCTGATATGCATATTGTAACCTTCAGCAATGTGATTTGCCATATTGAACTTGACTGTGAAAGACTGAAGGATTTAAGATCCATCAGTCAGACGGACTTAACTAAAGAGTGGGAGGATTCATCCTCTAAGCCTGAGGGCAAGAAACCTATAAGGTAAACTTGATCTAGAGGAGGTCAAATGGTTTCTGCAAAGATAAAATGCTACATTGATAAACCTTTAAGGGTTGTAAAAGTAGCAATCCACATGAGTTGTGGATGTTTCACATAAGCATATGGCTTCATGTCAAATGCAAAGCAATAAAGAGATAGAATCAAGAGATTTGAACTTGTACGTTAACTCTGTATAGATAAACCACCCTGATTCACTCCATGCAATTGCAACTGACAAAATCACATCTTTGCTATCTCTTTAGTTAAGGATCGATGGGACTATGATTCTTAAATCCTTCATTGGATTTGATGTTTCTTGCTAGGGATAAAAGATTCCATTTCTTGCCATATGTACACCTTGATCAAAGGGAATGATCAAACTAGCAAAAGAGTATTTGCTAAACAACGTGTGCTAAAGGGTTAATACCCTTATGAATAAGTTGAAAACTTATTCTACCTGGTAAGAAAGACAAAGAAACATTTTTTGAGAATATCTACTACAATTGGCAAATTATGACGTTAGTGAACTAATGAACGTGAGGGCAAAACACAAAGAGCTTGGTGTTTCGTTAACGTTGTGGACGTTTACTTGAAATACAGTAATGTTTACTTGATTTTTGGCAAGTGAGAAGCTATTATATAATGGCTGATCTAGTCAGGAATCAGTTAAACTAAAAGAATAAGACATTTTAAACTAACAAGGGTTTAGGACACCCATGTGATTAGTTCAAACAGTTTTGTGTACAAGAAAGGCATTGTTAGGCAACTATCAATACCTAGAACCCTTCAACATAATAGAGTTGTTGAAATGGAGAGATAGACCTCTCCTTGATTTGGTTATGAGCATAATGGCATCAATGAAGTTATCAGCCATTTGTTGGTGGGTAGACTTACAGCTATTATATTCACACTTAACCAAATGCCCTCTATGTCAGTCACGACCTTACCCTATGAATCATGGATAGGCCTTAGACCAGGGCCAAGCTCGTTAAAACCATAAGGGTCATCAACTTTATATTCATAATTCTTCCTATGAGTAAGGAAGATTAGGGCCAAGGTATATAAGGTATCTCTTTGTGAGATGACATGAGAATTTGCAATGACACGTCTTCATTAGTGAAAATGATGGCGGTTCAGTGACTGAGAGAAAATCGTGGGACACAACGTTCATAAAACCCAGATTTCCCAGCAGGAAATGAGCATTAATCACAATAAATCTTTTTAAGAGGTTCACAAGTGACAAGGAATAATCAAGTGTTCCTAAGTTCACTGATCCGAGTGGGAGAATTGAGACTATTTTCACAATGAAAGAGGTAAGAGGTAAGTTACGAGAGAATTACCTCACTCATACATAGGAAAAGAATCCTATGAAATCCACCTCGGAGCAAATTGTCATCTAGCGAATGACTATAAGGGATAGATTCCCTAATGGATTAAATGCTCTCTTCATCATTTAGAAGGTGATGATAACTACCTATAAGTGTCTGAAAGATACCTGAAGGACCTGGTAAGATGAATTACAAAGTGTCATGCAGGAGGATTTAGATTCTTTTTAAGTCAAATACGTGTTTGGGTAATTTGTCACCTAGCCAAGAGGCGATTGGGAACAAGTAGATTCTCAAATCTGTTGAGGGCATGTAGAACCTAAAACACTTAGTGGCTAAGGGGTAATACAATGGAAGGTTGTCCATTGTGCGTTTTAACTCTGAACTTTGGCTATGACAACAAGCTCAGTCTTGAAAATTACATCAAGATGATGTAAAGACCACCTTCCAATTTTGGAATTTTTGGAAATTGGATGATGAACTCTACATGAAGCAGCTTAAGGACTTCATAGAAACAATCACCCAAATAGTAGTATATGAGGTTTTCACAAGGTGAAAGCCTCACCAACTTCGAAATAATCGAAGAACACTACATAAGTCCCAAACGGTCTAGTGATGATTCTTTGTGAAGTCATCCTTTGTCAAATGACATATGAAACAAGTGTCAAGGGAGTCAAAAGAATAAAGGATCAGAGAATCCTTAAATTCTGAGTTGAGAAAGCAATGGGTTGAACAAATATCTTAAATGATAAGATAAACGGAGATTGCACAAGAAAGATACAGTCTTTTCCACCTAAGACATGTACAAGTGTATTCCTTAGACATCTTAGGATGTCAAACTGCAAACCCATGGGCACCCCTGAAGTCAAGGGCATAAACCTAAAGAGGTTACATGTCCTATGAGGAATCCAACATAAGAAAGGTGGATAGAGTCCCATGTGAGACTATAGTTGGTAGTATGAATGTACACATTGGTGTACATAAGACCAAATGTTTTTGGGCCAGACTTGGAAGTTGTTTTTGGTCCTACTGTGAAATAAGTTATGAGAATAACCATGGATTAAGTTGTCAAGACAATAACTTTACTTTCTGAAAGGATACTCCAATACAAGACCTAGGCAAATGGTGATGGAGTAAGGAAATATACAAAGTATTTTTTCCTGTTATCCATGGAAATAGAATGCAGAGTATGTTCTGCCATCATTCAAAGTGCCATATGGCTAAAGTAATATTCCTATGAGAGATTGGGAATGAATGGTGGATAGAAGGATCCAAGTGATAACATCTTATGATGAGGATCCTAAGTATCACAGCAAGGCGAAACATACTTTTTGATATATCTCTATGAGAGATATGCTTTCAAAGAGGGAAAGCGATAGTTCAATGACCTTCTACTGACAGAATATTGGTAGATCCCCTTATTGAGCCTATAGCTTGATTTTCATTGAGTTAGTGAAAATCTAGGGGCGCAAATAAAATGTAAGGTCGTGAACTTCTTTTATATGAAGATAAAAGAAATAGTATATATGTTATGAGTTAATACATATAAGGTATACAAGTTTGTATGTCGTACAGGTCAGAAAAGGTTGGTTCACTCACACGAACAACCATCTTCCCATGTTTTGTGAGGGCATGGGAGGGTAAGACAAGCAAATGATCACCATGAGATGGTTAAGAAGAATCTTTACGTTTAAGTCGCCTCGGTTAGACTGAGATGAGATCTACATGTGTGTGTATACACAGAAAATGGATCGAAGCATGAATATAGACCTGTAGCCAGGAAAATAACTCTTTTTCACAAAATGAGATTGTAAAAGATATATTGTGAAAAAGAAAGTTCTAGTTCGAATGTTGAGTATATTTTGGAACTAATGTCTGTACTGTGAAAGATAAAGAAATCGACGTAAACCTCACCGTAGCATGCAATTCATACTGCATATGCTTAAGAGTTAAACTGCAACACGGGATGTAGGTAAAAGATCCCTAGTTCACTATAGTGTGAGTCCCAAGAAGGAAAAATCCTTCCGTGACGCCCTTAAGACTTAGACGGCATCATGAAAGCTTGGTTTGGTGACAGCTACTTTAGCTGAAGCTCCATGATCACACTCGATTCGGTCAGATAAGTGAAAACTAGGAAAGCGACCAAGTCAAGATGGACTGATGTTTAGTCAAAAAGGAAGATTTACTCCTAGATACATAAGATGTGCTAGTATCTGTTGTTGACCCTTTACTAGCTCTATGTGTAGCTAGTAAGTGCGGATACTATGTGCGTGGAAGGCAACTGAGTTAATCAACATATTAACTCGAGAGGGATTAGATATGCCATGAGCAATATGTATAGGAGAATCTGGGGCATATGAGGCAATGAACATATAGCTTACGGTTATATATAAAGGGTGTCCTTGGATACTGATCCGATATAAAGGATTTCTAGTATCACAAGCAGCAAATCTTAAAGACATTTTTGCCTACGTAGTCACAACGGACGCCAAGTATGAAACAAGAAAGAGTAACGCAAGCACGATGGGAGGCCCATCAAGTGCGAGTGGGAGATGTTGGACTTTGGGTCCAAGTCCGCCTTTGATAGACCGGACTATTTGATTAGGAAATAAGTAGCCTAATCAAATAAGAATAAAATCAGCATAAAATGCAGATTGGGGAATAATTCAACAATAATTATGGATTTGTTAAAAGAGGAACAAATCATCATAATTAGGGAATTAATTGAGAGACAATTAATTGCTGTCTTGGAGGGCAAGAAGGAGTGCACACGTTTCCTAATTAGTGGCCTCCATAAACCACTATAAATAGGGTGTGCCTCCTCAATTGCAATTCACCCTGCCATTGAGTTTTCTGGCAATTCCCTTCTCTCCTACCATCTTTCTAGTTCTGATGATCTGTTGTGCAAATCACAATTAGGCTCTAGTAGTCTAATAATTGTGTGGGCACAACAGATCACCAGAACCAGAAAGATGGTAAGAGAGAAGGGAATTGCCAGAAAACTCAATGGCGGGGTGAATTGCAATTGAAGAGGCACACCCTATTTATAGTGGTTTATGGAGGCCACTAATTAGGAAATGTGTGCACTCCTTCTTGCCATCCAAGACATCAATTAATTGTCTCTCAATTAATTCCCTAATTATGATGATTTGTTCCTCTTTTAACAAATCCAAAATTATTGTTGAATTATTTCCCAATCTGCATTTTATGCTGATTTTATTCTTATTTGATTAGGTTACTTATTTTCTAATCAAATAGTCCGGCCCATCAAGGGCGGACTTGGACCCAAAGTCCAACATGTGGTTTAAGAAATTGATTGACATTAGTTAAAAACAATAAATAGGTAAGAAATAATTTTTTCTTTTTAAATACACCTTTATTTATAAGGGGCCAAGTAAGAGAAAACTTTATTAGTTACTTTCAACATATTTTACCGGAACCAAAGAAAAACCTTGAACATTGTAAACTTAAAATTCAACAACTTTTAATCTTATTTTTATTTAATATGCATTATATCTCATAAGAACAAAATCTATATAATTTTAAAAGAATGATGAACTGTATGTAACACCCCAGATTTTATATTCACCAAATATATTATAATTATTTTGGAAATTCAATAAAATGGTGAATATTTATGAATTTGGAATTTATGAATTTCATAAATGTTCAATTTCATGGAAATTTGGAAAAAATAATTATGAAATTAATTTGGGTAATTTAAAAAGCCCAATATTAAGGTCCAAAAATGAAGAAATATTAGAGAAAATATTTGGTCCAAAAATAGATGGAAATTGGCCAAAGAAAAATAAGAGAAGAAATTTGATTAGAAAGATAATGGCAAAATCGTAATTTTGCCAAAATAGCACAAAATAAATTATTTTCCAATTAATTGAAGTTAATTTCAATTAATTAAGGAAAATAAAGGTTAAAAATATATTTACAAAATTTTGGTCAATTTAATATGAATTTATGGAAAATTTAAGCAAAAAGTGCAATTTTGACCAAAATTGACACTTTATTTGTATACGTAACCGGAACAAGTTGTGAAGCCAATTGAGACCATAGGAAGGGACCCCTAGGTGTCTCCTATACATTGCAAGAGGAAGGAAATATTGGTTAGGTTTAATGAGCTTAGTTACATGTACATAGGGTTTATGTACATAAAATTGATTTTAGAATTTTGGAAATTCCATAAATCATTAAAAAAAATCATATAATATAATAAAAAACATTTACCATCATCTTCATCAGCTCATTTTCGTGCCCAACCAGATCTGAACTAGTGAGAGAAAGGGTGAAATTCTAGAGAGAGAAAAAGAAGAAAAACTTGCAAAGGTAAGTGATTTCTTCGGTAAATCGGTTCCTAATACGTATAATTCCGTTCCTAAGCTACTCTACTATGTTATTCAAGGTTTGGAAAGCTCAAATTTGGTGTTCTAAAGGTTAGGGTTTCAGCCATTTTTTGAAAAAGCTTGTAGGAGCTTGAGGTAACTTCCAAACCTTCGTATATTAACTATTCTGGCTGCTGTGAGCAATTTAATCTGTGAAATTTCGCCGGATTGCTATTGGTTTTAAATTTTGGAGGTGTGTGCCTAAGGGTTATGCTGCCCAATTTTAGTCCAAATGGTTGTTATAACTCAATTAGATGGTTAATAAAGTGGTTAGGAGTAAAAAGGAACGTGTTTACGGAGCCGAAATCGTAAAACCCCGATTTTTCCCGGAGAACACCATTATTTTGGCTATGGATGTTTGAGGGCCTTAGAATTGGATTTTCAATGATTTGATGGTTCCATTGGGTTCAGGAGGGAAAATTAGGTGGGGTTACACTTGGGCACTTTTTCGGAAAAGGTCGAGAAAGCATAATTACGAAAACGCCCCTAGAACCCTAAAAGTAGGGCTGCCAAGGGCAATTTCGTAATTTGACATTGAATTTGGTAATTTTGAGTCCGGAAATGGATTCCTTGGATAAAAATACGTCAGGATAGCCCTAGTCAAAATTTTGGGAAAACGTGCCATCGGGCCGGGTCCCGGGGGCATTTTGGTAAATTTTCACCATAGGCTAATATAACCACAAGAAACACTATGGAAGTGTCTAAAATGATACTTGGATAGGTTATAACCTATTTCTTGTACATTTGATGTTTTAGTACCGAGTTGGACGCCTTTAGTTAACACATTTTACGAGGCGGGCCCTTTGAGACAAGAAAGAGGTTAAGGTAGCAACTATTATCTCTCATATACTATGTGATTATTTGTATGATGTGTGTTACTGTATTTTGTGACTTGAACACGTGCTGAAGGCACATTACCTAGCTGTGGTCTAGGACCTAGCTGAGGTACACTAGTCTTACCTAGCTGTAGTCAAGAACTCAGCTGAGGTACATGTAGGGGTTTCAACAGGTTAGTTGGCCCTGAATTTGTGTACACACACGGATGATATGAGTTTTCATTTTACTAAATACGGTGCATTGCATATTTAATTTTCGCATTTTATGTGTTGATCGTATGTTTCTACTGAGATTCTTTGGAATCTCACCCCTTTTTCTAAACCAAAAATCTCAGCGGGCGCCAGTGGATCAAAAGGCAAGAATGTAGACCAAGGGAAGTGACTGGCATGTGCCTCGAGGCAAATACAAAGTTCGTGGTTATAGATAGTCTATGTCTAAAATATTTTTGGATATTTTGTAATAGTGGTGTATATTGTCGCATTCTGTATGGTTGACTTTGGACTGTAAACAAATACTTTTATCAGTATATATGTACTCTTCTGTATGCCTGTGGAACTTGGTCTCTATTACTCTGTGTATATTGAAATGGAAACGGGTGTTGACACTGTACATTCATATGAAAAATTTAATGATGTAATTAGCTTATAAATATATCTATAATTTCTTTCTAAACAGGAGCAGAGAAGTTGGTAATGTTATTATAGTATTATATTTTTGTTCATGAACAACACGAGCTCGCCAGGCAATTATGATTCCATTTAAGTAATTAGGTGAGCATATTTTATCAACTAATTCACATGTGCCACACTCTTCCAACATCAACATTAATATCAACATGCTTTCATGTGGACAAAGGAAAATAATAATTATAGAATACAACCTCAAAGTGGTGTTGAGTCCATCATCATCATCACTAATCATATTTGACTCTCTTTTTTATTGAATTAAAAACTAACATATTCACCCTTGGATTCACCGATTAAAAAAATATTCCAAGAAAAAAAAAAAAGGGTACGTGTTGTTTCATTATTGTTGACCTGCGTCATCTTTCAAGTTTCAATGCATTGCATTGTAGCTCATATTGGTAGTGGAACATTTTGATGACCTCTTACCTTAATTATTAAGAGTCTTTGGTTTAAGTACAACACCAGATCCACTATTAGTGAAGTCAACTCCTCTCCACGTACTGTCGTTTACTCATAATCCCACATTTTTTATGACAAGGCAATTAAGTGGGCCGTCACAAAACGACATATACAATGTGCGTGTGTATGTATATATTGTATAAAATAACCACCAGGCATCAATTGTCTGCTAAATGCTAGTAATATAATGATTGTTTAAGGTCTTACTTTAATTTGATGATTCTATGAGATATTTTGGCCAGGCTAACTTTTCTTACTTATATGGAAAGCACTTTATAATGTTGCCCAATAATTGGAAATGACTTTGAATAGTGTTTGGATTAGTGATAAAAGTTGCTTGAATTTTAAACATGATTTATGATGTACGAGGTAAGTATATGAAATGTGTTTTATCTTGAATTACGTACAATAATTATGGAATTAATCTGGGTAATTTAAAAAGCTCAATATTAAGGTTCAAAAATGGAGAAATAATAGAGAAAATATTTGATCCAAAAAAAGATGAGAATTGGCCAAAAAAATGAGAAAAGAAATTGGATTAAAAAGGTAATGGTAAAATCGTAATTTTGCCAATTTAGCACAAAAAAAATTATTTTCTAATTAATTAAATTTAATTTCAATTAATTAAGAAAAACAAAGGAGAGAAATAAATTTAGAATATTTTGGTCAATTAAATGTGAATTTATGAAAAATTTGAGCAAAAATGCAATTTTGACTAAAATTAAAACTTTACGTGTATACGTAATCGGAACAAGTTGTGAACCAATTGAGACCATAGGGAGGGACCCCTAGGTGTCTCCTACATGTAGTATGAGGAAGAAAATATTAGTTGAACTTAATGGGCAATGTTACATGTACATAGAATTATTGTATATAAAAATTGATTTTGGTAATTTTTGGAAAATTGAATAAAATAATATGAAGATATGATAAAAGAAAATCCTTCTTCCTCCTTAGCTCATTTCAGACGTGAACCAGCAACTGCACTAAAAGAGAGAACATGTGGAATTTTAGAGAGAGAAAGGAGAATAAATTTTGCAAGATAAACCGATTCCTTCGACGATTTAGCTCCTAACGCGTATAACTCCGACTCTAAGCTACTCCTTTATGTTCCTTAAGGTTTGGAAGCTCCTCTTTTGGTGTTAGAACAGCTAGGGCTTCATCCAAGATAGGGAAAAGCTAGTGGGAGCTTGAGGTAACTTCCAAACTCATGTATATTGACTATTTTGGCCGTTGTAGACAATTTAATTGGTAAAATTTCGCCGGATTGTCTTTGTTTGTAAAATTTGGAAAAGTGATATCAGAAATGTTATGCTGCCAAAATTGGAACTAAATGGTAGTTTTAATGTAATATAATAGTTAATACAGTGATTAGGAGTAGAAAAAAATATGCGGAGTTAGAATCAAGAAACCCCGATTTTTCTCGGAGGATACTATAATTTTGGCTAGAGTTTAATATGGGGTTAGAGTTGGATTTTCAATGATTTGATGGTTCCATTGAGCTCAGGAGGGAAAATTAGGTAGGGTTACAGGTGATCAATTTTTTGGAAAAGACTGAAAAAGTATAATTACGAAAACACCATTGAAACCCTTAAAGTGGGGTTGCCAAGGGCAATTTCGTAATTCTTGGCGACCCGTTTTTGAAACCCAACCCGACCAGGAAAAAACCAAGTCCTTTTCAAACTTGAGAGACCAAAACCAAAATCGGGTGAAACTTCAGGGACCAAAACCACCGATTTCAAACTTAAGGGACCAAAACCAAAATTGGGTGAAACTTCAAGGACCAAAGCCACCGATTTCAAACTTGAGGGACCAAAACCAAAATTGGATGAAACTTCAGGGACCAAAAGTTATATTAACCCTATATTATTTATATATAATTTTGTAATTATTAAGTATTAAATTATAATTTAAATTTAATTAATTTTAACCTGAACTTTATTAATTTTAAATGTTTTATATTTTTTTAATACATTTAATATTATTTTTTTTCCAGGCGCTTTCTTAGAGGAACACTAGGTGCCGTGGGTAGCAGATGATCCACCATACAGCAGGATCGAAGACATTTGCTGTCACTTACAGCGAGCTGGTAACTTTTCATAATATCACTGACTTTTAACTAGTTATTTCATAATACTAATAGAATTTTGTAATTGTTTTAGGAGAGGAAGGCACAACAAGAGAACCGTCAGACGGACTATGGGGAGTCGTACGCTATCACACACAGACACCGTGATGGGACTCCGACCTCTCAGCAGGCAGAGGCGTCCATTGTAAGTAATTTCATTATTATAACTTTTATATAACCAACTTAATAATTAAAATTTTTAATAAGTAATTGTTTCATAAAATGGCAAGTGCGGATGTAGCAGTCGCAGGTTGAATTGCGAGAGACCCAAGCCGAGGAGTCACAAGGGTCAGTGGACCCGACGGCTCCTTTGAAGGCGGGTCTAGGTCAGGCTGAGCACCCCGGACAAGTGCGGGGGATGGAGATAGGCGCCAGACCTAGCATGGTCTATGGCAGGAACGCCACCTCTGAGGCTGGCAACTCTAGAGAGGTCAAACGTCCGAGGGATGAGTCTGTTGAGCAGCTGCAGTCAGATTTGGAGCAGACACAGGCTGCAGTGGTACAGCAGCAGCTGCAGCTGCAGGCTGATTTGATCTACGCTCAGCAAACGCAGTGGTGTGATATCATGAACAACATGCTCGAGCGATCATGGAATCGCCTGTTCCCGGACGAGTAGCATCCACAGGTTCCCTCTGTTCCTCGGTACGTCATCCAGACTACTCCTCCTCCTACTGATGATGATGGTGCGGTTAACTCTGCCCAACGCCCCGATCCAACATTACCTAAGGGAGTACCAAATGATCAGCCCCCAGCTACTTAGTTTAGGGCATATTTATTTTTTGTTGTTGAAACATTTGTAAATAAATATATATAATTTTATATTTCAAAAATTATATTCTTATTGTGTTTACCATAGTTATATTTATATTTTTAGACCGCATTGTTGAATTTGTGAATTAATTACAGCGGTTATATTTATATTTTTAGACCGCATTTACCATAATTATAGTTATATTTATATTTCTAAAACTTAAAAAAAATAAATTATATATAATTGTAGCGGTTATATTATAAACCCGTTACAAATATAATAAAATTATATTTGTAGGTGTTAATATGAATAACCGCTACAAATATATATTAGTAACGGTTTTGTAATATAACCGCTACAAATATATATAATTTATTTTTTGAAGTTTAAGAAATATAGTCGCATATCTGTAGTGGTTAACACTGAAAACGCTACAAATTGAAAGACATGAGCGCGGCAAAATTCAAAATTGAATCATTGACTATTTGTAGCGGTTATATATATATATAACCACTACAAATACTCAACTTTCCAATTTTGAATTTCCCCCACTTTTTGCTAAGTTGTAGCGGTTAATTATGTCTGTGTCGGAGATGCAAGTTTAAGAACTGGCATGCAAGGCATGTTGTTAAGGAACATTTGTTCCTGAAGCCTTTCCTGGAGGACTATACGTTCTAGACAATTCATGGTGAAAAGGCCAGCATTAGATATGATGATGCTCTTCCTCGAAGTTCTCAAGTAGGCGTTCATTTAGATGAAGATGATCCTGTGAATGATGTTGTGCGTGATGCATTTGGGTTTCAAGGCTACAACTTCAGCGAAGAAGTGCACAGTTCTGAGTCGATGTTCATGAGGAATAAAGCAGCTCGGCATTTTTTTAGCTTGATGGATGAAGCAGATCGTCCTTTATATCAAGGTTGTCAAAAATATTATAAATTATCTTTCTTAATCAAATTGTATCATATCAAGTGCTTGTGTGGAATCACAGATAAGGGAATGTCGATATTGCTCAAATTATTACAAGATGCATTTCCGATGTTGAGATTCCCACAACATTCTATGAGGCCAAGAAGATTATCAATAGGTTGGGGTTGAACTATCAAAAGATTGATGCATGCCCCAATGATTGTATGTTGTATTGGGGAGACGATTCCAGCAGGGAGACTTGTAAGAGATGTCACACATTGAGGTACAAGCAGAAGAAGAAACCTGCAAAGATTCTCAGGTACTTCCCTTTGAAACCTTACCTACAAAGATTATTTATGTCGTGTAAAACTGCGGAGCATATGAGGTGGCGTGCCGTTAATAAGAATGAAGACGGTAAATTAAGACATCTCCGGGATGCAGATGCTTGAAAAACGTTTGATAACGACTTTCCAAATTTCTCGACATACCCCAAAAATGTTCGGATTGTGTTGGCGACCAACGGTTTCAATCCTTTCGGGAATCTTAGCACAAGTTACAGTATTTGGCCGATAGTCTTAGTTCCCTACAACTTACCCCCTGAATGTGTATGAAACAAAGCTCTTTCATTATGTTTATGATCATTCCAGGCAAAAAGGCACCGGGTAATGACATCGATGTGTATCTCCAACCTCTTATTACGGAATTGCTTGACCTGTGGAATGTCGGCTTGGAGACGTACGACGCTTATGGTAAGACTTTGTTCAACTTGCGTGCAGCCTTGATGTGAACGATTAGTGACTTTCCTGGCCTTGGCACATTATCTGGTTGGAATGTGCATACTAGGTCGGCGTTTTCAGCTTGCAATTTTGACTCTGACGCAGTGCGCCTTCCCCACAGCCGAAAGTGGTGCTTTATGGGGCATCGGAGGTTTCTCGATGGAAGGCATAAGTTCATATTGCAACGGAATCGCTTCAATGGGAAACCAGAAAAAGAGGACCACCTCAGACTTTGTCCGGTACAGATATCTTACAGCAGCTTGAGCATGTTGACTTCGAGTTTGGAAAAAGTGATGATTCAGCAAAAACTTGCCAAAAGACGTGCAGGACTTCGGCGCTTCAGCAGTGGAAGAAGATAAGTATTTTATTCACTATTCCATATTGGAGATCTAATTTACTTCGCCACAGTCTTGATGTAATGCACATTGAAAAGAATGTTTGCGACAATGTGCTGTATACGCTGCTTAATGAACCCGGCAAGACAAAAGATCACCTTCAAGCGAGGAAAGATTTACGCGACATGGGAGTTCGTGAAGACGCTTGGCCAGATGAGCATGACAAATTTCAGCCGGCAAAGTTCACCCTCACAAAACCGAAGAAGGAAGTCTTCCTCGCGACGTTGAAGAAATTAAAAGTTCCTGATGGGTATTCAAGCAACATTTCTCGATGTGTTGACTTGCAGGCTCGAAAGGTTGCTGGCTTGAAGAGTCATGACTCACATGTTCTTATGCAGCAGTTACTCCCTCTGGCTATAAAGAATGAACTTCCTCCCGATGTTTCCATCATTTTGGTGGAACTTTATTCTTTCTTTTGGAAGTTTTGTTCTAAGATTTTAATTGTTGAGGAGCTCGATCCGCTGCAGTCCAAAATCATTCTTACACTTTGTCATTTGGAGATGATCTTTCCTCCGTCCTTTTTTACTGTGATGGTTCACCTCACAGTCCACCTCGTTCATGAAACAAAGCTCGCTGACCAGCGAGCTTTAATGTTTGCTAGTCGTCCTTTTCAGCATTTTATATCAATTTTCTCTTCTGTACTTCATAGGTTCCTTGAGAAATTAAAATCTTACGTAAGGAATAGGGCGTGGCCAGAAGGTTCTATAGCTGAAGACTATATAGGGGATGAGGTGCTATATTTTTGCTCAAGGTACTTTGATGATCTTGAGACGGCTTTCAATCGCCCACCTCGTGTTGACGATTGTCCTGAACCTGCGCCAACATCAGGAGAATTTATCCCTCGTGTTGGTAAACCAGTTGGAGCAACTGAGAACTTCAAACTAACGGCAACTAAGAAGTTACAAGCACATAGATATGTCTTGATTAATTGCACTTAAGTTGAACCTTTCATACGGTAAGAATTGTACACTCACATGTTATTCGATCTATATCTTTCGTAACATTTCTCACTTTTATTTCACTATCGCCTTTCCATTATTAATTGCAGGGACTTCAGAAGTCATGTTAAGCGTCAACTCAGGATCCGTACACAAACATCCTAGGAAGTTGACAAAAAGGTCCACAGAGAATTCCTGACCTGGTTTGCGCGCAGAATACTAAATGACCACAACCCACACTCACCAGATTTCAGAGCTCTCGCAGTCGGCCCTCTTGATCATGCAAAAAGGTTTACAGCATACAATGTCAATGGTTTTAAGTTTTGCACGGGATCAAGGATTGCAAACTCAAAATTTGGGTGTTTATGGCACATTTGGGACAAAAAGTTATGTGAGCAACAGTGACGCCAACATGCAGTTTGAAGGCGCCCCTTACTATGGAAAGCTTCTTGATGTGGTCAAACTTAATTATCAAGGCTGTTTCACCGTGATGCTGTTCAAGTGTTTGTGGGTAAATACCACTACTTCTCGAGGACTGACAACTGACGACTTAGGGATCACATCAGTCAATTTCTCACTGCCAATTTATACTGGTACTTCTCAAGATGATGAGCTGTATATTCTTGCTTCAGAGGCACATCAGGTTTATTATGTCGAGGACGAGAGGCACAAGGATTGGCACATGGTCGTTCATTTAAAGCCACGAGAAATTTATGACATGGGTGAAGGCAATAACATCGCCTACGAGAGTTAGCCATTTCAGCCAGCTGATTTTGAAAACTACTTCCCTGAAGGCGATGACAATTAACCTCTACTGCGATGCGTTTTTTTAAATCCACATCATTTAAATTAAATTTTTTAAATTTAATAATACATCACTAACAATAATTGTTCTACATAATTTCTATAGGGATGGCGAGGATGAGTGATCAAATTCAAATTATGTTTTTGTCTTTAAAAAAACTGGAAAAAAATATTTAAAAAAATTAAAATAATATTTTTAGTGGTTTTTGAACAGCTACAAAAATAAAAAATAATCGCTACTAACTAAAAATCGCTACAAATGCTACACGGATTCCTATAAATACCCTTACCACATCTCATTTCAAACACTCCCCCATTTCTTTTCACCTTATCCTTCTTCCATTTTCTCTCATTTACAAATTTTTTTGTATGTGTTGAAGAGCTTAACAATACGATCAAATATGGTAACAAGTTTTTTAATTTTTTATTTCAATACTTATTTCCTTCGCATAAAAATTATTCTCACCATTTTCTTTTTCCAGATATTTTAGAGCTTTATCTCATTTTTATCTATTTTTCACACACAATTACATTGTAGTAGACAATATCATAGTTCCTTATTACCTACGTATCCTTAATAATATTATCAATACAATTTTTATACTTATCCAATTAAATTAAATTATTCATTTTAATTTATAAATGAGCTAAACTATTGAATAATAAGCTAATTAAATTAGCTAAACTACTAAAAAATAAACTATTTAATTTAATATCAAAATGATATAAAGAAATGATTGTATTTTTTTTTAATTTTCTTAATTTTTGTAACGGTTATTAAACCGCTACTAATTAACACGCCTGGTTCAAACTGAAATTAATTTTTTTTGCGGGAATTTTGAATTTTGATGAAATTAGTAGCGGTTCCAGAACCGCTACTAAGTTTAGAAATTTCCTATTAGTAGCGGTTATTAAACCGCTACAAATGAGCAAAAAAGAATTTCATTTTTCTTTTCCTGCCTTGAAAATTTTCTTTCTGATATTTGCTACAAATATCCCAGAAAAAGCTTACGGCTTGTGGCGATGTTGTAGCGGTGGGATTAAACCACTACAAATAAAGCAGCAGTTATTTTGCTTAAGTAGCGGTTTTTTATAACCACTACAAATGCGCTTGCAACATGCGATTTAGTAACGATTCTATCAACCGCTACTAATATTTCTTGTAGCGGTTAAAACCGCTACTAATGACCACTTTTAACCGCTACTAAATCACGTTTTTTTGTAGTGGTTACGTATCACTTTGTAGCGATTTCATCCATTTAACCGTTACAAATATTTATATTTTGTAGCATTTTTTATATATAAACCGCTACAAATGTTTTATTTATTTTTTTAATAAATATTTATTTCAAATGTATTTTGTAGCAGTTATACATATTAACCACAACAAATATGAGTTAAATTTTGTAACGGTTATCTGTAACCGCTACAAAAAGGCAGCCCTTTAAATTCCGTAATAGTTACTATCATAAAAACCGCTATAAAAAAACCGTCACAATAATCGCGCTAATTTTGCGCCAAACCAATATGGTCCCTGGACACTTGCTGAAAGATTAATTAGGATCTGCATTCTTTCAAAAAGAAAAAAATATGCATAATATATTAAATGTGTTAATGTTGGAGGGTGTATATTGTAAAGGATGCATGATAGGGACGTGAATTAAAAAGGCGAGCAAGATAAAGTCAAGGAGGGAGGACCAGCAGTGTGGGACGGTGAAGCATGTTAAATGCAAGATAGTGAAGGAGAGGCTCAAAAAACAAGTAAGTGTGTATGCGTGGATGATTGAAGAAGATAGATATGACTGAGCTCTCATGATAGAATGGAATGGAAGAAGCAATTGATTTTGTGGACCCCTCAGGTCCAGCCTCTATGTTCTCTAGGAATTCCCTTGTCTTTTCCCTTTCTTATTTATGTCATGAGAATATAAAAAATCCCTTATTATAAAATTTATCACTCAATGTTACAAAAACATCTATTTTTAAGTGGGTGGTTCGGTGTGTAACTCGCCTTTAATTATATGCAATTAATATAATTTTGACTACTATAAATGCCTTTTATCTTATACTAAGTTAAAGGTGTGATACACATAACTGAAAAAAAATCGTATCTTGAAAATATATTGCTTTTAAGTTTATACAATAATGGATATTTTTCAACAAACTTTCCTTCTCTTATTTATTGCTCAAAACCAAATTTCTCTTCTTTTCTCTTTCACTCATTTATAATGTCAATTTAAAGCCACAAAAATGTTACATTTTCAAAATTAGTTTGTCTTGCTTACTTATGTGTGTATATAAAGCATGCGTCTTACTTTTAATTTGTTTTCAATCACATAAATTAAACTAACATTTTATATAATGTGAGGCCCATTTTATTTTAATGTGGTAGTTATGCCAGCTAAGTATGGTATTAAAATCTAACTTATATCGACCGGTTAAATTAGTGAACCAATCCCCTATCTAATTTGGTCAAGAGTTTCAAAATAATTGTCCAAGTTAGATTTTATATTTTTTTTCCCCTTATTGAGTCCAAAACAACATCTTTTTGAGTTTATAAAAACATCAGTCTATCAAATTGTGCTTTAATAACTTTATTTGGTTGGATTATGTGTAGTTTATATATGAATGTCCTATTTACTTGTAGGTTAATGTCTTTTTATTTAAATATTATTTTAATTATAATCAGTTTGATCCTAAGTTGACTATAATTTGAATCACTGACCCTTGAACTCCTATCTCAACTCGTTCATTGATTGGTCAAGTTTTCAGTACCTTACAATCAAATAACTTTATCTTATCATAATTAAATATCATATAAGAAATTAATTTCATTAAAAAAATTCAGTGATATGAGAACTCGACTGGTTTAGTCCAAATTTGTAAGCCACTCTATGGAACCAATTTAAACTGACAAATCAATCAAATTTGCAAACCTTTTTTGACTTCTTTTAAAAGATTGGAAAGAGTAAAGGAACTAGGTGCAAAATGTTCGTTTTATATAATTATATAATGATTGTGAAAGAGATTTAATACATGAATAGGCTTTTTTTTTAATACATCAATCACTTTAAAAGAGTTACATTTATCAATACTAGAGGGATCAGATAGAATAAAGTTTATTTTCTTTAAAGTATGAAAACGAGATCTTGTGTTAGGGTATTGTAATAAGAAAAAACATGTTGTGGGGATATTTTTTAAAAATAATTTTGATGTGTCCAAATTTAGATTATTCTTTTTTAATTAAAAGGGAATATACTAACTATACGACGTTATATGCGGGATGAAATTTGATAGCTTTTATGCTCTTGGCCATTGCCCAATTTAAATTGTTCTACATTGCCTGTCGATATGCTCACACAATTCATAAACATGATATATTTTCAAAGTCGAGATACATTTTTTTTTAAAAAAGTCGGGCCAACAATTAATAAATTGATTGTGATTTAGGTCTATTTCTCTTGTATAATTGATTTACAAATTGTTTGAAAATGCTAAAAACTTAGCATTTTTAACATTGAAATAATCGAAAACAAGTTTGATTTTTTTCGTCATATTTTTTTTTCCAATTATTTGGTGTTTGGTGCACAATCAATTTAAATTTGAGTATTAATGAACTTATTTCCTAAGAATACATTTCCTTTTGGGCTGTAAGAAAATGAGAAAAGCGTATGCCCTAAATCCTTACAATAACAGTAACAATAATACAGGTTAAAAAGTATATTCGATACTAGGAAACATCTTGTGACATGTCTTTCTTTAAGAAGGCAATTATTCTGCGATTTGGGTTCTATGAACCCATTTTTATTTTTCATGGTAATAAAACTACTATTGATTTATGTTAGCAATCCATTGGGATTTGAGAGCAAACCATAGGGGTGTTCAAATCCCGGGACGGGACCGGAAATACCCATTCCCGGTTCCCGTCCCGGGATTGGCCGGGACTGGGATCTCATTCCCGGTCCCGGTCCCGGTCCCGGGAAATTCCCGGGACAACCAGGACCAGGAATTCCCGGTCTTAATAATATAATTATATTAGTTAAATTTTTTATAATCTAGTGCTTAAAGTGATTATTTAACACCTAATAAGGTCATAAAAATCACACAAATTGAGTTAGAATTGAAAAATAACATATTATTATCACATTCATCATTTTTGTTATTATCTTTATACATTATATAGTTAGAATTTGTATCACGATATATACGATTTAACTCTAACTAAATATATGATATACATTTTATCAAATGATAACTTAATTTATGGGGTAAAAAATACTAAAATAAAATAATAACCTATTTTTTAAGGAAAAAAGAAAAAAAAAAACCGGGACCGGGAATTCCCGGGATCACAAGGTGTGATCCCGGTCCCAGTCCCGATCCCGGCCGGGACAGGAAATTCCCGGGATAAAATATCCGGGACCGGGTCGGGACAACCGGGACCGGGATACTTTGAACACCCCTAGCAAACCACTGGTTTGATTATAGGAAAAATATATTGTTTGTTGAGTAATTATTATCTGATTGATCTATGTCATAAAAATACTTGAGAGAGTCTTATGTTATTCATTATTATCATATTATTAAAAATATATAATACTATATATATGACTTGTTTTAGCTCTCAATAGAAAAGTAGTAGACCGCGAAGAGCTGAGTAAGGTGATCAAACGCTCCTCCATTTCTTTCAACCCTTCTTCTCTTTCGTTATCTCTCATCTGAATTTTTTTTAAGAGCCGAAGAGCTGAGTAAGGTGATCAAATATAGTAAAAAAAATTTCAATTCTTTGATTTCAACATTTTTTCCCCTCTCATAATATTTATACTCATTATTTACACATTCTCAATAATATTACCTATATAAAGTTTATATTATCTAACTTAATTTAATCATTCTTTATAAATAATAACTACTATAATTTAAGTTACTTAAATAATAAACTATTTAACGCAATATTATAACTATGGACTCAAATAATTTTATATTTTTTTTAAAAAAAATCCCGAAATTTTGTAGCCGTTTTAGAACCGCTACAAATTTAAACTCAAAATATGATTAAATTTTTGGCGCTACTTTTAAAATTTCCATTTGAATTTAGTAGCGGTTCTCCAACCACTATAAAATTAGAGCCAAATTTTCATTTTTCATTTCTCGCCACGCGAGATTGTGGTGCCAACATTTGTAGCGGTTTAGTAACCGTTACTAAATTTGTAGCAATTGTGTTACGTGAGTAGTTGTTGTTGTAAACTGCTACAAATACGTTTGCAACAGTGAATTTTATAGCTGTTTTTACAACCACTATTAATGTCGTTTGTAGCGGTTAAAACCACTACTAATACACACCGCTACTAAATCAAAGTTTTTTTGTAGTGGATAGAGAGAGCGCGTGTATTGATTTTATGATATCTATTAGGGTAAAGATGAAAATCGGAATAATTTTTAGACAATGTTAATATTGCAACTAATTATTATTAATTATAGTAAATTAGTTATAAGTGACTTGTATATATATTATAGGTCGGAGAGACTATATGAATATCACACAAGTGGAGGATCCCATGTACTTATTCTTTCTCACTCTCAATTCAAACGAAATCATTTCAGAATTTGATAACTAGTGAACAAGAAATTACGGATCAAGCAATAAGTATTTAACATCTGTTTAAAACGAGTCCCCTTACTTATTATAAAGTAACACAGTACTTAATCAAAAGACATAATTGCCTGTCTCCTAAAAAAATCTCACATCTTCATTAGTAAATATAAGAGGAGATAATAACCAGGCACATATCTTAGACATATAAATTAAATTCACCGCGTGTCATGATCAAGTGTCATCATGATGTTTGTAACCAAATTATGTGGTTTAAGAAATTGATTGACATTAGTTAAAAACAATAAATAAGTAAAAAAATAATTTTTTTCTTTTTAAATACACCTTTATTTATAAGTGGTCAAGTAAGAGAAAACTTTATTAGTTACTTTCAACATATTTTACCGGAACCAAAGAAAAACCTTGAACATTGTAAACTTAAAATTGAACAACTTTTAATCTTACTCATATTTAATATGCATTATATCTCATAAGAACAAAATCTATATAATTTTAATAGAATGATGAACTGTATGTAACACCCCAAATTTTATATTCACCAAATATATTATAATTATTTGGGAAATTCAATAAAATGGTGAATATTCATGAATTTGGAATTTATGAATTTCATAAATGTTCAATTTCATGGAAATTGGGCAAAAATAATTATGGAATTAATTTGGATAATTTAAAAAGCCCAATATTAAGGTGAAAAAATGAAGGAATATTAGAGAAAATATTTGGTCCAAAAATAGATGGAAATTGGCCAAAGAAAAATAAAAGAAGAAATTGGATTAGAAAGATAATGGCAAAATCGTAATTTTGCCAAAATAGCACAAAATAAATTATTTTCCAATTAATTGAAGTTAATTTCAATTAATTAAGGAAAATAAAGGTTAAAAATATATTTAGAAAATTTTGGTCAATTTAATATGAATTTATGAAAAATTTGAGCAAAAAGTGCAATTTTGACCAAAATTGAGACTTTACGTGTATACGTAACCGGAACAAGTTGTAAAGCCAATTGAGACCGTAGGGAGGGACCCCTAGGTGTCTCCTACACATTGCAAGAGGAAGGAAATATTGGTTAGGCTTAATGAGCTTAGTTACATGTACATAGGGTTTATGTACATAAAATTGATTTTGGAATTTTTGGAAATTCCATAAATCATTAAAAAAATCATATAATATAATAAAAACACTTTACCATCATCTTCCTCAGCTCATTTTCGTGCGCAACCATATCTGAACTAGTGAGAGAAAGGGTGAAATTCTAGAGAGAGAAAAAGAATAAAAACTTACAAAGGTAAGTGATTTCTTCGGTAAATCGGTCCTAATATGTATAATTCCGTTCTTAAGCTACTATACTATGTTATTCAAGGTTTGGAAAGCTCAAATTTGGTGTTCTAAAGGTTAGGGTTTAAGCCATTTTTGGGAAAATCTTATGGGAGCTTGAGGTAACTTCCAAACCTTCGTATATTAACTATTATGGCTGCTGTGGGCAATTTAATCGGTGAACTTTCGCCGGATTGCCATTGGTTTTAAATTTTAGAAAATTGTGTGCCTAAGGGTTATGCTGCCCAATTTTAGTCCAAATGGTTGTTATAACTCAATTAGATGGTTAATAAAGTGGTTAGGAGTAGAAAGGAACGTGTTTACAGAGCCGAAATCGTAAAACCCCGATTTTTCCCGGAGAACACCATTATTTTGGACAGGAATGTTTGAGGGCCTTAGATTTGGATTTTCAATGATTTGATGGTTCCATTGGGTTCAGGAAGGAAAATTAGGTGGGGTTACAGTTGGGCACTTTATCGAAAAAGGCCGAGAAAGCATAATTACGGAAACGCCCCTAAAACCCTAAAAGTAGGGCTGCCAGGGGCAATTTCATAATTTGACATTGAATTTGGTAATTTTGAGTCCGGAAATGGATTCCTTGGATAAAAATACGTCCGGATAGCCCTAGTCAAAATTTTAGGAAAATGTGCCATTAGGCCGGGGTCCCGAAGGCATTTTAGTCAATTTTCACCATAGGCTAATATAACCACAAGAAACACTATGGAAGTGTCTAAAATGATACTTGGATAGGTTATAACCTATTTCTTGTACATTTCATGTTTTAGGACCGAGTTGGATGCCTTTAGTTGACACGTTTTACGAGGCGGACCCTTTGAGACAAGAAAGAGGTTAAGGTGGGAACTATTATCTCTCATATACTATGTGATTATTTGTATGATGCGTGTTACTGTATTTTATGACTTGAACACGTGCTGAAGGCACATTACCTAGTTGTGGTCTAGGACCTAGCTGAGATACACTAGTCTTACCTAGCTGTAGTCAAGAACTCAGCTGAGGTACATATAGGGGTTTCAACGGGTTAGTTGGCCCTGAATTTTGTGTACACACACGGATGATATGAGTTTTCATTGATTGACATTAATTAAAAATAATAAATAGGTAAGAAATAATTTTTTTTCTTTTTGAATACACCTTTATTTATAAGGGGCCAAATAAGAGAAAACCTTATTAGTTACTTTCAACATATTTTACTGGAACTAAAGAAAAACCTTGAACATTGTAAACTTAAAATTGAACAACTTTTAATCTTATTCTTATTTAATATCCATTATATCTCATAAAATCTGCATAATTTTAAAAGAATGATGAACTGTACATTCATATGAAAAATTTAATAATGTAATTAGCTTATAAATATATCTAAATTTTCTTTCTAAACAGGAGCAGAGAAGTTGGTAATGTTATTATAGTATTATATTTTTGTTCATAAACACCACTAGTTCGCCAGGCAATTATGATTCCATTTAAGTAATTAGGTGAGCATATTTTGTCAACTAATTCACATGTGCCACACTCATCCAACATCAACATTAATATCAACATGCTTTCATGTGGACAAAGGAAAATAATAATTATAGAATACAACCTCAAAGTGGTGTGGAGTCCATCATCATCATCACTAATCATATTTGACTCTCTTTTTTATTGAATTAAAAACTAACATATTCACCCTGGGATTCACCGATTAAAAAAATATTCCAAGGGAAAAAAAAGGGTACGTGTTGTTTCATTATTGTTGACCTGCGTCATCTTTCAAGTTTCAATACATTGCATTGTAGCTCATATTGGCAGTGGAACATTTTGATGACCTCTTACCTTAATTATTAAGAGTCTTTGGTTTAAGTACAACACCAGATCCCCTATTAGTGAAGTCAACTCCTCTCCACGTACTGTCGTTTACTCATAATCCCACATTTTTTTATGACAAGGCAATTAAGTGGGCCGTCACAAAACGACATATACAATGTGCGTGTGTATGTATATATTGTATAAAATAACCACCAGGCATCAATTGTCTGCTAAATGCTAGTAATATAATGATTGTTTAAGGTCTTACTTTAATTTGATGATTCTATGAGATATTTTGGCCAGGCTAACTTTTCTTACTTATATGGAAAGCACTTTATAATGTTGCCCAATAATTGGAAATGACTTTGAGTAGTGTCTGATTGGATTAGTGATAGAAGTTGCTTGAATTTTAAACATGATTTATGGTGTACGAGGTAAGTATATAAAATGTGTTTTATCTTGACTTACGTACAATAATTATGGAATTAATCTGGGTAATTTAAAAAGCCCAATATTAAGGTTCAAAAATGAAGAAATAATAGAGAAAATATTTGGTCCAAAAAAAGATGGGAATTGGCCAAAAAAAATGAGAAAAGAAATTGGATTAAAAAGGTAATGGTAAAATCGTAATTTTGCCAATTTAGCACAAAATAAATTATTTTCTAATTAATTAAATTTAATTTCAATTAATTAAGAAAAAAAAAGGAGAGAAATAAATTTAGAATATTTTGGTCAATTAAATGTGAATTTATGAAAAATTTGAGCAAAAATGCAATTTTGACTAAAATTAAAACTTTACGTGTATACGTAATCGGAACAAGTTGTGAACCCAATTGAGACCATAGAGAGGGACCCCTAGGTGTCTCCTACATGTAGTATGAGAAAGAAAATATTAGTTGGACTTAATGAGCAACGTTACATGTACATAGAATTATTGTATATAAAAATTGATTTTGGTAATTTTTGGAAAATTGAATAAATGAATAAAATAATATAAACATATGATAAAAGCAAATCCTTCTTCCTCCTTAGCTCAATTCAGACGTGAACCAGCAGCTACACTAAGAGAGAGAACATGTGGAATTTTAGAGAGAAAAAGGAGAATAAATCTTGCAAGATAAACCGATTCCTTCGACGATTTAGTTCCTAACGCGTATAACTCTGACCCTAAGCTACTCCTTTATGTTCCTTAAGGTTTGGAAGCTCCTCTTTTGGTGTTAGAACAGCTAGGGCTTCATCCAAGATAGGGAAAAGCTAGTGGGGCTTGAGGTAACTTCCAAACTCGTGTATATTGACTTTTCTGGCCGTTGTAGACAATTTAATCGGTAAAATTTCGCCGAATTGTCTTTGTTTGTAAAATTTGAAAAAGTGATATTAGAAATGTTATGCTGCCAAAATTGGAACTAAATGGTAGTTCTAATGTAATGTAATAGTTAATACAGTGATTAGGAGTAGAAAAAAACATGCCGAGTTAGAATCGAAAAACCCTGATTTTTCTCGAAGGACACTATAATTTTGGCTAGGGTTTAATATGGGGTTAGAGTTGGATTTTCAATGATTTGATGGTTCCATTGAGCTCAAGAGGGAAAATTAGGTAGGGTTACAATTGATCAATTTTTCGGAAAAGGCCGAAAAAGTATAATTACGAAAACACCATTGAAACCCTTAAAGTAGGGTTGCCAAGGACAATTTCGTAATTTGGTAGTGAATTTGATAATTTCGAGTCTGGAAATGGATTCCTTGGGCGAAAAAATGTCAGGATAGCTCAAGTTAAAATTTCGAGAAAAGTGCAGCCGAACTGGGTACGGCAGGGCCAGGTCGAGGTCCTGGGGGCATTTTGGTAAATTTTCACCATAGGCTAATATAATCATTATAAACACTATGAAAGTGCCTAAAATGGTACATGAATGGATTTTAACCTAATTTTTGTACATTCGACATTTTAGGACAAGTTAAGAGCCCGAGGGGTTGATACACAAATCGAGGAGTCTTTTAAGAATCAAGCATAGGCGATTAAGGTAGGGAACTTACCTCTTCTATATGTATTTGATATTTGTGCTAGTGTATTGATGCATGTTATTGCTTTGCTTGATTATGTGAAACATATATGAATGATTGAAGCTTTGTTTTTGTTTTTACTGTAGCTATAGTTTTGTTGTATGTTTAAACTGTGACCATAGTTTTGTTATATGAAACATTCAGCACGCAGATATGTCATTGTGCTAGTATGAGTTTATGTAATACAAGCATGTCATGCATTAAGCATTTATCTTACATGCATATTGATACTGTTTTCCTACTGAGATTCTCCCAAATTTCATCCTCCCCTACCAACAATTTAGATAGGAGAGGACAGAAGATATGTTAAGAACAAATAAGAGAACTGTACGAGGGATTGCAGTGCCGGAGTGAAGATGGGAAGATGTCTCCATTTCACTGGGACGAGTTTAGACACCCTAGTAGCCCTGTACGGCTACAGTGATGTAATTATTATATACGAACCTCTATAGGGAATTTTTATAATCATGCATATATTATCAGTATATTTATGTTATTCCTGTGTTACCTACTGAACCGCATATCACTTTCCATGAATGCTCTGGTAAAGATGAAATTAAGATAATGGCTTGACATCAGACAGGCTCTCAGCCAGTAGTGTTTGTAACCACTGCCACATAGAATCATGTTATGTATAAAATTCATTCAGTCACGGCTATACCATAAACAAACAGATATTATAAGTTTGTTTTGGCTAATAACCACAGATATTATTTCTTCAAGTTTACTGATGTGTAACATAATTCTCTGGGTATAAAATTAGAGGATTTTTATCTGTCTAATTGTATTCTAAGGTTCTCCTTTAATTTACACTCTCTGTGAACAAATTTTGATCCATTTAAGGGGAGCTGATCTAATATAAGAAATATATGCACGCCATGTGTGTGTGTACCACATTGATTATCTAAAACCAATTTTCATGATCTAAATTCTTTTAATAAAATTTTAACACTCTTTATTGTTTAAGTCAAATTTGAACAATTTAGGGGGTTGTCTACGTATTTAAGGAGTATACCAGTTTTGGAGAGTCTATTATAACTGTAAATAAATGCTTTGTTATTAATTACTTCCATAAAGGTCTAAATACTTGTAAATACAAAAGTTTGGCTTATAAATTAAATTGAGGGATTTACTTATAATCTTTCGTAGATTTAAAATTTAACTTACTAATTGAGTGCGTAGCTTATTTCTTAAATCATGGTAATAACTTAATTAATGGTTTTTGAGTTAAACACGATTTTAAATAGCTAGTAATTTGATTTTAAGAAGTTAAAAATATGTAATTAGTATAATCATGGTAATACAATCTGGACTGGACCGAGGCAGTCCGGATTGGAAACTGGCCAACAGGCCGGTAGATCGGTCCAGTCCGGAATTTTTTATTTTTTAAAAAAAATCGATTTTTTAAAATTTTTTTTTAGAATTTTATATTAATAAGTCTAAAATCTTCAATTTCTCACCAATTTGGTTTCAGGTTAGCTCAGATCTAACTCCGGTATGATCTACTGACCTTTGACCCTATTAATACCGATATAAACTGAGAATAGAAGAATTGGAAAAGATGGAATTCATTTATCTAATTTCACAGTACTGTACATTCTGCATATATACACATAAAGATCAGAAAAGTAAAGTAAAGTGTGGTCTAACTAAATTACAGCTGTCACTAACCACTGTTACTAACTAAATAAATTAGACTAACTAACTACGTTACATCAGTAGCTGACTCTGTTACCCCCCCCCCCCACAAGCTAGCGAATATATGTTTATCATGCCAAGCTTGGAGACAAAACTATGAAACGGTTGAGGATCAAGTGGCTTGGTGAAGATATCAGCAAGTTGCACTACAAAAAAAAGGGTATTTTGTAGCGGTGCAATTGTAGCGGTTATATTAAACCGCTACCAATTATAGTATTTGTAGCAGTTTTTACCTAAACCGCTACAAATTTGTAGCGGCAAGGTTTTTTGTAGCGGTTAAGTTCAAAAAACCGCTACAAATTTGGCGCGAAATTCCCGCCAAAACTTGTAGCAGTGATTTTGTAGCGGTTTCTGTGCATTAACCGCTACAATATTCCCGCCAGTTGCCACGCCAACAGTGTAGCGGTTATTTGTAGCGGTTACAACCACAGAACCGCTACAAAATACCAAAGGTCAGAAGTTTGTAGCGGTTCTGCCCCTATAACCGCTACAGAATTTCAAGTGTCTCGCCATTTGTAGCGGTTCTGAGCAATAACCGCTACAGAATTTCAAACGTTGTGGACTTTTGTAGCGGTTATTGTAGAACCGCTACAAATTTAATTTTTCGTAGCGGTTAGTGTAGCTACTAAAATCCGGCCTATTTATACCCCCCGCGTCCTTCATTTCCTCCTTTTGCTCATTTTGTTTCCTGAGGTTTCTCTGAGTGATTTCTTCGAGATTTGAGCGTTCAGACGTCCGTATAGCAGTTTTTGCTCAGTATTTCTCAGTATTTACATTTGAGGTACGTATATAACACGTATTTTATTTATATTTATATTTTTATTATATTTTTTTTATAATAATGTGACTAATTTTTTTTGTAATTTGTACAGTGGATATGGCTTCAGGACAGGATAAGGGGAAGGCCCCTGAGGTCCCCAGACCGATTTTACGGGGTGGCAGCAGCCGGGCAGGGGGCAGAGGGAGGGGGCAGCGCACAGGCAGGGGTACCGAGGCATCTCAGCCCATCCCCCCACAGGTACCGTAGACGATACCACAGGCGACGACCGTACCAGAGGTGCCTGAAGTGGAGAGGCCAGATATTAGCGTTGAGGACTTCCTCAACGAGGAGGAGTTCGAGATCCCGATGGGGTTCAGGGAGATGGAGCAGTTCCTCGATGAGGAGGACGCTCGGGACCAGAACAACCCACGAGGGTCGTCTTCGCGGTCCACTGGGTTTGAGGTGCAGGTCGAAGGTAAATTAATTTTTTAATTTAGTAAATTATTTATTTAAATTAGAAATGTTAACTTTGAATTACAATTTATCTAACGTGCGGTAAACTGTGCAGACGAGCAGGGGAACGTTTGGACGAGGAGGCTAGACGTGGCCGGTTTGAACCAGATGGACCGGAGCCTCCGAGTTATAGTGCCGTAGAATGAGGGCACTGACCAGCCGATCCACAATGGGGGTCACCTGCTCAACCGCTTCCTGAACGACCTGGGCTCGAATTGGATGCGGTTTCCCCTTTACTTCCAGACGTGGAGGCACGTTCCGAAGGGGCCGAAGGACCTGGCTTGGGAGGAGGTGGTTCAGGTAATTAAAATTATTTAATTAATATTTTTTGTAATTAATTCTATTTAATTAATATTTTATTTATTATGTTTTTTGTAATTATTAATATATAAATAATCTCTTTTCAGCTGCGGTTTGCCGTCCGGGCCAACCGGAAGAGGTACGCCCTCATGAAGATGGGTGACGCCTAGAGGAACAGGAGGAACCGTCTCTTCCACAAGGTGGATAAGGACGGGACGATGCCTCTGGAGCAGCTGGCCGAGAGCATCCCGGACGGCGTGCCGTCGAACGACTGGGCGCGTTTCGTCCAGTGGAGGAGGAGTGCTGAGGCACAGGTAATGTATTTATTAGATTTTTTATATATAATTTTGTAATTGTTAAATATTAAATTATAATTTCAATTTAATTTGTATTTAATTTTAAATTATAATACATTTAATATTTTTTTCCAGGAGCTTTCTCAGAGGAACACCGAGATTCGGGCGCAGCAGACGATCCACCACACAGCAGGATCGAAGACCTTTGCTGTGACCTACAACGAGCTGGTAAATTTTCAAACAATCACTTACTTTTAGCTGATTATTTCATAATACTAATTATTGTTTTGTATTCCTACAACATTCTATGAGGCCAAGAAGATTATCAACAGGTTGGGGTTGAATTATCAAAAGATTGATGCGTGCCCAAATGATTGTATGCTGTATTGGGGAGACGATTCCAGCAGGGAGACGTGTAAGAGATGTCACACATCGAGGTACAAGACAATTCGGAAGGGGAAAAAGCAGAAGAAGAAACCTGCAAAGATTCTTAGGTACTTCCCTTTGAAATCTCGTCTACAAAGATTATTTATGTCGTCTAAAACTGCTGAGCACATGAGGTGGCATGCCGTTGATAAAAACAAAGACGGTAAATTAAGACATCAGTGGGATGCAGCTACTTGGAAAACGTTTGACAACGACTTTCCAGATTTTGCGACTGACCCCAGAAATGTTCGGCTTGCATTGGCGACTGACGGTTTCAATCCTTTCGGGAATCTTAGCATAAGTTACAGTATTTGGCCGGTAGTCTTAGTTCCCTACAACTTACCCCCTGGATGTGTATGAAACAAAGCTCTTTCATTATGTCTATGATCATTCCAGGTAAAAAGGCACCGGGCAATGACATCGATGTGTATCTCTAACCGCTTATTGCGGAATTGCTTGACCTGTGGAATGTCGGCTTGGAGACGTACGACGCTTACGGCAAGACTTTGTTCAACATGCGTGCAGTCTTGATGTGGACGATTAGTGACTTTCCTGGCCTTGGCACATTATCTGGTTGGAATGTGCATACTGGGTCGGCATGTCCAGCTTGCAATTTTGACTCTGACGTATTGCGCCTTCCCCACAGCCGAAAGTGGTGCTTCATGGGGCATCGGAGGTTTCTCGATGGAACGCATAAGTTCAGATTGCAACGGAATCGCTTCAATGGGAAACCAGAGAAAAGAGGACCACCTCAGACTTTGTCCGGTACAGATATCTTACAGCAACTTGAGCATGTTGACTTCGAGTTTGGAAAAAGCGATGATTCAGCACAAACTCGCCAAAAGACGCGCAGGACTTCAGCGCCTCAGCAGTGGAAGAAGATAAGTATTTTCTTCACGCTTCCATATTGGAGATCTAATTTACTTCGCCACAGTCTTGATGTAATGCACATTGAAAAGAATGTTTGCGACAATGTGCTGTATACGTTGCTTAACGAACCCGGCAAAACAAAAGATCACCTTCAAGCGAGGAAAGATTTACGCGACATGGGAGTTCGTGAAGACGGTTGGCCAGATGAGCATGACAGATTTACACCGGCAAAGTTTACCCTCACAAAACAGAACAAGGATGTGTTCCTCGCGACGTTGAAGAAATTAAAAGTTCCTTATGGGTATTCAAGCAACATTTCTCGATGTGTCAACTTACAGGCTCGAAAGGTTGTTGGCCTCAAGAGTCACGACTCACATGTTCTTATGCAGCAGTTACTCCCTCTAGCTATAAAGAATACACTTCCTCCCGATGTTTCCATCGTTTTGGTGGAACTTTGTTCTTTCTTTCGGAAGTTGTGTTCTAAGGTTTTGATCACTGAGGAGCTCGATCAGCTGTAGTCGAAAATCGTTCTTACACTTTGTCATTTGGAGATGATCTTTCCTCCGTCCTTTTTTACTGTGATGGTTCACCTCACAGTCCACCTCGTTCATGAAACAAAGCTCGCTGACCAGTACAATATCGTTGGATGTATCCGATTGAGAGGTGCTCATTTTAAACATGTGCTTTAATTTATTGTCCGTATTTAATGTTTGCCAGTCGTCCTTTTCATCATTTTATATCAATTTTCTCTTCTGTACTTCGTAGGTTCCTTGGGAAATTAAAATCTTACGTGAGGAATAAGGCGTGGCCAGAAGGTTCTATAGCTGAAGGCTATATAGGGGATGAGGTGCTATATTTTTGCTCAAGGTATTTTGATGATCTTGAGACGGCTTTCAACCGCCCGCCTCGTGTTGACGATTGTCCTGAACCTGCGCCGACATCAGGAGAATTTATCCCTCGTGTTGGTAAACCAGTTGGAGCAACTGAGAACTTCAAACTAACGGCAACTGAGAAGTTCCAAGCACATAGACATGTCTTGATTAATTGCACTCAAGTTGAACCTTTCATACGGTAAGAATTATACACTCACATGTTATTCGATCTATATCTTTCATAACATTTCTCACTTTCATTTCACTAACGCCTTTCCATTATTAATTGCAGGGAATTCAGAAGTCATGTTAAGCGTCAGCTCAGGATCCGTACACAGACATCCTCGGAAGTTGATAGGAGGGTCCACAGAGAATTCCCGAGCTGGTTTGCGCGCAGAATACTAAATGACCACAACCCACACTCACCAGATTTCAGAGCTCTCGCAATCGGCCCTCTTGATCATGCAAAACGGTTTACATCATACAATGTCAATGGTTTTAAGTTTTGCACTGTTACACGGGATCAAGGATTGCAAACACAGAATTCGGGTGTTTATGGCACATTTGGGACAAGGAGTTATGCGAGCAGCAGTGACGCCAACATGCAGTTCGGAGGCGTCCCTTACTATGGCAAGCTTCTTGATGTGGTCGAGCTTAATTATCAAGGCCGTTTCACCGTGACGCTGTTCAAGTGTTTGTGGGCAAATACCACTACTTCTCGGGGACTGACAACTGACGACCTAGGGATCACATCAGTCAATTTCTCACGGCCGATTCATACCGGTATTTCTCAAGATGAAGAGCCGTATATTCTAGCTTCAGAGGCACATCAGGTTTATTATGTCGAGGACGAGAGGCATAGAGATTGGCACATGGTCATTCATTTAAAGCCAAGAGACCTTTACGACATGGGTGAAGGCGATAACATCGTCTACGAGAGTGAGCCATTTCAACTAGCTGATTTTGAAAACTATTTCCCTGAAGGCAATGACAATTTACCTTTACTGCGGTGAGTTTTTTTAAGTCCACGTCATTTGAATTAAATTTTTTAAATTTAATAATACATCAATAACAATAATTTTTCTATGTAGGGATGGCGACGATGAGTGATCAAATTCAAATTATGCTTTTGTCTTTACAAAAAATGCAAAAAATTTGTTAAAATAAAATGTAAAAAAAAATTTTAAAAAATTAAAATAACATTTGTAGCGGTTATTAAACCGCTACAAAAATATAAATAACCGCTACTAACTAATAACCGCTACATTAACCGCTACAAATAGCACTATGAATATTAAACCGCTACAAATATATAAATAACCGCTACTAATTATAACTGCTATATTAACCGCTACAAATAGTACGTGGATCCCTATAAATACCCTTACCACAACTCATTTCAAACACTCCCCAATTTCTTTTCACCTTACCTTTCTTTCATTTTCTCTCATTTACAACTTCTTTCGTATGAGTAGAGGAGCTGAATAATTGTAATATCCTGAATTTTGGGATTGGAGGCTTGGGAATAAGCCTAAATTAAGTGGACTACTAAGCCCCAATTTAGTAGATGTCCTAAATATATTCCCTAATGATTCTAATATCTTTGGGGTATTAAGAAAGTAAAATGGTGAATTTTGGAGAATATAATTATGTTTTCGATAAAATCGCCTATGAGGCAGTGAGCTCATCATAAGGTTTTGGAAGACTAAATGTTAAGTAAAAATTATGAAATTTTACAAGATGAAAGTAGACATCCTAAGATTTAATTTGATAGGTCATATGACTCAATAAGAGCTATACACAAAAAGATATGAATTTTTGAAGTTAGCCCAGAAAAACTGGAAAGTTTCTGAAACAACATGCAAAGAATGAAATTCTGGGAATTTTGTGATTCCATAAAGTAAAAGTATATATTTTTCCTTGAAAATAGACTCAATAAGAGTTATATATGCTTTGGAATCACCTCATTTCTAGTTTTCTAGAATTAGTTATGATTTTTCAAAGTTTGGGCAGAAATCTGCCAGAATTTTGTAAAATCCGAAATTTTTGGAAAATTAGTAAATGAATAAAATAGAATATATAATATGATATAAGCATATTCCTTCTTCTTCCTTCAGCTTAAAATGACGCAAATATCAGCTGAACATAGAGAGAGAGTTTAGAGAGAGAAGGAGAGGAGAAAACTCACGAGATAGGTCGATTTCTTCGGTGAATTCGTACCTAACGTGTATAATCCTTCTCCTAAGCTTCTCTTCTATGTTGTTTGAGGTATTTGAAGCAAGATTCATGGTGTTTTGAAGTTAGGGTTTCAGCCAAGTCAAGAAAATCCAGAAGGAGCTTGAGGTAACTTCCAAACCTTCGTATATTGACTATTCTAGCTGTTGTGGGCAATTTAATCGGTGAAATTTCGCCGGATTGCCATTGGTTGTAAAAATGGAAAATGGGTTTCCCTAAGGGTTATGCTACCCAAATTGATACTAAATGGTAGTTTTAACCTAATGGAATAGTCAATAAAGTGGTTAGGAGTATAAAGGAACGCGTTTGCGGAGCCAAAACCGAAAAACCCCAATTTTCCCTAAATTCTCATATATTTCGGCCAGCACTATAAATGGGCCTTAGAGTTGGATTTTCAATGATTTGATGGTTCCATTGGATTCAGGAGGAAAAATTAGGTGGGGTTACAGTTGGGCACTTTTTCGGAAAAGGCCGAGAAAGCATAATTACGGAAACGCCTCTAAAACCCTAAAAGTAGGGCTGCCAAGGGCAATTTCGTAATTTGACATTGAATTTGATAATTCCGATTCCGGAAATGGATTCTTTGGGTGAAAATATGTAAGAATAGCCCATGTCAAAATTTCGGGAAAAGTACAGCCGAACCGGGTACGGCGGGGCTGGGCCGGGGTCCTGGGGGCATTTTGGTAAACTTTCAAGATAGACTCATATAACCCCCAAAAATATTATGGAAGTGTCTAAATAGTACATTTGACATTGTAGGATGGAATATGGAGGTCGAGCTGTTGGCACGCTTTACGAGGCACGTGTTTCGAGGCGGAAAAGGGTTAAGGTAGGGGACTTACCTTACTTGCATGTATTTGATATCTTTGCTTGTGTAATGATGTATGTGATTGCTTTACTTGATTGTGTAGAGCATATTTGAATAAATGAAGCTCTGTTTCTGTTTTCACTGTGGCCATAGTCTTGTTGTATGAAACATTGAGCATGCAGAAATGTCATTATGGGGCATACATCTAGATAAAGCTAACATGTCATACACATAGCATCAATCATGCATGCATTACGGTATCTGTTTCCTACTGAGATTCTCTCGAATCTCACCCTCCCTTACCAACAATTTAGACAGGAGAAGACAAAAGATATGTTGAGAGCAAAGAAGAGAACTACACGAGAGGATTGCAGTGCGGAATGAAGTCAGGAATATGTCTCCGTTTCACTAGGACGAGTTTAGACACCCAAGTAGCCCTGTGCGGCTACACTAATTGTAATTATCAGGTACGAATCCCTGAGGGGAATTTCCGTAATCATGTACATATTATCAGTATAGTTATGCTATTCCTTTGTTGTCTACCGAACCGCATGTCGTTTTCCGCGAATACTCTGGTAAAGGTGAAATTAAAATAAGGGCGTGACAATAATACGATCAAATATGGTAACAAGATTTTTAATTTCTTTTAGAATACTTCTTTCCTTTCTATAAAATTTATTCTAATCATTTTTTTTATATATATCATAATTGTATCTCATTTTCATACACAATTATATTATATTAGATAACATAATAATTCTTTATTACCTACCTATCCTTAATATTACTATAAATATAAATTTTATACTACTCCTATTCAATTACATATTTCCTTTTTATTTATTAATAAGTTAAACTATTGAATAATAAACTAATTGAAAAATATAAAATAATAACAAAATAAAGTATTTAATTTAATATTGAAAAAACAGAAAAAAAATAATTATATATTTTTTAAAAAATTTTAAATATTTGTAGCGGTTATGAAACCGCTACTAAATAACGCGTTTTTTTCGGCTCAATTTAAATTTTTTGGCGCCAATTTTGAATTTCATGAAATTAGTAGCGGTTTTTGAAAACCGCTACTAATTTCAGGAGATTCAAAATTAGTAGCGGTTTGTTAACCGCTACAAAATAAAAAAATGTCATTTTATTCGCGCCAACAAATTTTCAATTTTTTATATTTGTAGCGGTTTCGTAACCGCTACAAAATTAAAAATTCTTTTTTTAGCTCTTAATATAATTTTTTACATTTGTAGCGGTTGTATAACCGCTACAAATATCTCTGGATGTTGTGGCGGTTATGCTTAACCGCTACAAATTATGTAGCGGTTATTTTGATTGAGTAGCGGTTTTATAGAACCGCTACAAAACTGCTTGCAACACACGATTTAGTAGCGGTTTTATTAACCGCTACTAACATAGTTTGTAGCGGTTAGAACCGCTACTAATACCCATTTTTAACCGCTACTAAATCACGTTTTTTTTTTTGTAGTGTTGGTTGGAGCTGCGAACATGAATGAGACGAATGAGGCCAGCTTGCACCTTATCACGAACAAAATGACAATCTAGCTCAAGATGTTTGGTACGCTCATGAAATGTGGGATTATAAGCAATATGAATGGCAGATTGATTATCACAATACAAAATAGTAGGAGAAGGATGAGAGAGCCTCAAATCAGCAAAAAGGTATAATAACCATTGGATTTCACAAGCAACACAGCCCATAGCACGATACTCAGCCTCGGAGGATGAAAGAGAAATAGTAGTTTGCTTATTTGTCCGCCAAGAAATTAAAGAGGGCCCAAGGAAAACACAATAACCAGGAAGAGAGCGTCGCGTATCAGGGCAACCAGCCCAATCAGAGTCACTAAAAGCTGTCAGTTTGAGAGAAGAAGCAGCAGGAAAATAAAGACCCTTGCCTGAACAACCTTTGAGATATCGAAGAACACGAAGAGCAGCCTTGTAATGAACAGTAGTGGGTAATTGAGTAAACTGGCAGAGCTGTTACACAACATAAGAAAGATCAGGTCTTGTGGTTGTAAGGTAAAGCAGGCGCCCAACCAGGCGACGATAAAAAGCTACATCAGTAAGAGGCGTCCCTGCATCTTGAGAAAGATGAGTATTGGAGCCATAGGAGTCGACAATGGTTTACAACCTAAGTAGCCAACATCAGATAATATATCCAGTGCAAATTTCCTCTGATTCAGTGTAATACCAGAAGAAGACCGAGCAACCTCCAAGCCAAGGAAAAATTTAAGAGAGCCAAGATCCTTAATTTTAAAAGAATCATCAAGAACAGTTTTAATACGAGCAATTTCAGTTTCATCATTGCCGGCAAGAATAATATCATCAACATAAACCAATAAGGCAGTGAAGGAATTGTCAAGGTGACGCACAAAGAGAGAATAATCATATTTAGACTGGGAATAACCACAAGAAAGTAGAGCAGATGATAATTTTGCAAACCACTGGCGAGAAGCCTGCTTTAAACCATAGAGATTTTTGTAATTTACACACAAGGTGAGGTTTAGTAGAGGAAAAACCTGGGGGAAGACTCGTGTAGACATCTTCATGAAAGTCACCATGTAAAAAAGCGTTATTGACATCAAGTTGCTGAAGATGCCAGTTGGAGGCAGCAGTAACAGCAAGTAATAAGCGGACAGTGGTCATCTTAGCAACGGGAGAGAATGTGTCAAAATAATCAATGCCTTCAGTTTGAGTGTAGCCTTTTGCCACTAATCGAGCTTTGTACCTCTCAAGACTGCCATCAGCTCTGAATTTTGTCCTAAAAACCCATTTGCAACCAATTGGAAATTTGCCCTTAGGTAATTCAGTCAAGATCCAGGTATTATTCTGCTCTAAAGCTGTAATTTCAGACTGCATAGCTAGCTTCCATTCAGGATATTTGATAGCTTCTCGATAAGATTTGGGTTCAAGGGGAGTAGTGATGGAGAAAACAAAATGCTTATAAGAAGGGGAAAGATGGTCATAAGATAAGACAGAAGAAAGAGGATACCTGCAGGAAGAAGGCATGGAAACCGATTGGGCTGACGTTAAGAGAGAACAGTGATAGTCATGAAGATAGGATGGCTGCTTGTGTGGTCTAGTGGATCTTCGAGTCACTGGAAGAGAAGAAGAGGAACAAGTAGGAATGGGAGTAGAGGAAGTGATAGGAGAAGAAGTAGAAGAAGATAAAGAAGTGGAAGGAGAAGGAAGAGGATCAGGAAAATCCAAAGGAGGAAAAGATTGAGGCATAGGTAAAGGAAAATCCTGTGATTGAGAACTAGAAGAAAAGGGAAAAATAGACTCATAAAAAATGACATGCCGAGAGACAAAAATTTGGTTATTGGACAAATCAAGCAAAATGTAACCTTTGGTACCATGTTTAAAACCAAGGAAGACACATTTACGTGCTCGAACATCAAATTTAGTGCGATGAGCAGAGGATGTACATGCAAAGCAGAGAGAGCCAAAGACTTTTAAAGAAGTGTAGTCAAGATTATGTGAATGAAGTAGCTGATAAGGGGACTTATTGTGCAAAACAGGAGTTGGTAAATGATTTATAAGAAAAACTGCATGAGAAATAGCATAAGACCAGTAAGCTAAAGGAAGTTGAGATTGAAACATCAAAGCTCGAGCAACATTTAAAATATGTTGATGTTTCCTCTCAACAGTGCTATTCTGTTCTGGAGTTTCCACACAAGATGTATGATGTAAAATGCCTTTGGAAGAATAAAAAGAATTCATCTGAAATTCAGCACCATTATCAGTGCGAATGATTTTGACTTTTTGATTAAACTGATTTTCAAGTAAAAGAATAAGATGTTGTAAAGAGGATCGTGCCTCAGATTTAAATTTAAGAAGACAAACCCAAGTATGACGAGTAAAATCATCAACAACAGTTAAGAAATAACGATAACCATGAATTGAAGAGACATGAAAAGGTCCCCATATATCAACATGTAGTAATTGTAAACAGATAGAAGTTTTAGAATGACTAACTGGAAAAGGTAACTTTCTCTGCTTAACAAAATGACATACATCACAGTTGGTGCCCGCAGGTTTACAAGAAATGAAAGAAAATTGATGATGTAAAATATCTAAAACAGTAGAAGAAAGGTGACCAAGGCGACAATGCCATAAGTCAAATGAAGAAGCTGGAATATGAGATGAAGAATCCGAAACAGAGTTCACACAAGCAGCTAGAGGAGGGTGACTTATCAATCTGTATAACCCTTGGAAAAGCTCAGCTGTACCAATCGTTTTCCATGTCTTGATGTCCTGAATAAGGTATTGAGAAGAAGAAAAATCAAGACAACAAGAAAGTTGGTTAGTCATTTGGGAGAGGGAAAGAATATTGTAGTGAAAATCTGGTATGTATAGGACATTAGAAAGGGATATATGAGAGTTAATTTGTACAGTACCAGAAATGGATGTAATCACAGTGGAATTTGTAGGCAAGGTTACTTTTATGGGAGATATTTGAGAGTAAGAGACAAAATGATCTAAAGAATAACAGACGTGAGCAGTAGCCCCACTATCAATGATCCATGAAGTAGAAGATTGAAAGGAAAAAGCAGTATAGATACCTTGAGTATTAGCATTAGGCATCAAAGTGAGTGTTGACATTTGGTTGACGCAAGGAGTGGATGTCAGGGCGGAGGCAGAGGAAGAAGGTTGAGTGGCAGCAGGTGCAGTATTATTGGTTTGCAATAGAGCAAAAAGTTTATTGTATTGATCTTGAGTGATAGGACTATTATTGGTAGCAAAAGAAGGTTTGTGAGACAAAATAGCAGGTGATGAATCAGATTGAGAAGTTACCACATTATTGACTGAAGCATTGGTTCAAAACTTGTAACCAGGAGGATAGCCATGCTTCTTGTAACAGGTTTCAACCGTGTGACGTGGTTTACCACAATAAGTGCAAACTTTGTTATTAGCATTGGAAGACCTTGGCTGATACGAAGGCTTAGGATCAGCCCGAGCAAGACAGACAGTAGGCTCTATTGAACCAGTAAGTTCACGCTCTTGTTGTATAACCAGAGAAAAGACTTTGTTAATCGGTGGCAAAGGGTCTATTAACATAATTTGAGACCTCACAGTAGCAAAACGATCATTAAGCCCTTTAAGAAATCTAATAACATAGTCTTGTTGAATATATGTCTTAGCAGAATAGGAACAATCAGAGATAGGTCTAAAATTGAGTAACTTATCCCAAATAATCTTCATTTTAGTGAAGTAATCAGAAACAGATAAATCACCTTGACAAAATTGATAGAGTTCTTCCTGAAGTTTTGCTATGCGAAATGCGTCTCCATGACTGAATCTCTCTTGCAGATCTGTCCAGACATCAACCGCTTTGTTGAGCCAGATGACACTCTGAGCTATGGAAGGAGAAAGTGACCGATTAATCCAAGTCAATACCATAGTATTGCACCGTTGCCACGCCGAAAATAGAGAATCAGATCTATCAGGAGGTGAAATTGATCCGTCAACGAATTGAAACTTGTTCTTGCTCATAAGAGCCATCGTCATGGCTCTCGCCCAGTGATGATAATTGGATCCGGTGAGAGGCGGCGAAACAAGAATGAGAGATGGATTCTCATTCAGATGCAGATAGTAACAGCTTGCCGGATCTTGAATGAAACTGCTCTGTGACACGCCAGAGTGAGATTCGTCGGCCATGACTCAGTCGAGTAAGATGTAAGAAAACGAAGCTAGAAAGAGGAATCAAGAACGAAGGAATAGAGATAGAGCAGCGACGAGAGCGTCGATTTTCTCTCTAATACCCTAATACCGATATAAATTGAGAATAGAAGAATTGGAAAAGATAGAATTCATTCATCTAATTTCACAGTACTGTACATTCTGCATATATACACGCAAAGATCAGAAAAGTAAAGTAAAGTGTGGTCTAACTAAATTACAGCTGTCACTAACCACTGTTACTAACTAAATAAATTAGACTAACTAACTACGTTACATCAGTATCTGACTCGATTAGACTAACTAACTACGTTACATCAGTAGCTAACTCTGTTACCTATCCCAATTGATTCAATGACTGATCTGAATTTAATTATTTTGCCTATAATATAAAAAGAGGTTGTAAGTTAATTGTAATTGCTTCAAAGAAAATATTTTAGGTTTGAATCTATGTAGCTAGATAGGGCTGAAGTAAGATACGATAGAGTCAGATATTAGATATTGTACCCAAAAAAAAAAAGTGGGTATGGGAAGGTAGGGCTGTCAAGAGAATGATGGTAACAAGTGTTGAATGCACGGTATGGTGTGTGATTGATAAAAGCTGTAAAGACCTAATAAACAGAGAAGAAAGAAAAAAGGAGGGACCCCATTGATTTAAATGCAAACACAGGAATATAATCACTTTGATAGAAATAAATAGTAATATAAAGATGCCAACCAGCATTCCTACTTTTGATGATTCTTCCATGTCTCCGCAAAATCTTACTTTTCATAAAGCTAACCCAAACATTCATCAATGAGGCACAACTGGGCGCCATACCCAACTCTCTCACTAATTTCCTTCTTCTGCAAGCAGGCCCAGCAATCACACCTGTCATCTGCTGCCACAAATCAAAGCCCCATCAATAAAAAGGAGGATAGAAAAATCTTGAGATATTTGTGAAAAATGTCCATGTTAAAAAAAAAAAAAAAGGATTTTATTGGAAATGAGACCAATACTAAATATTTTTTTAAGAGTACAAATAATGGAAAAAGTAACACGCGTCATCTAATATTTTGTCAAAATTATACTAGGGCGTATTTTTGATAAAATCTCATGTAATTTTGAAGCCTAATTTTTTTTTAAAAAAATTACTTGAATTCAAGTGCTAACACTTTCTTTATATGAAATACTCTCAGTGCATAAAAACATATTAAGTCTTTCTTTCTTGTTAATAAAATTTCAAAACAGAACTTTTCACTTATATTTCCATATTTCTCCCACTAAGGAAATAAAGCACATTTGCTGCTTCCTCTTTTAAGGGTTATTTATTATATAAAATGAAAAGGAATAATTGAATAAAATAAATATTACAATAAAAACGATTCTAAAAGTATATATTAAAACTTTGCCTTTCCCTCTTTTGGAAAAGTGACACGCACAACACATAAATATATATATATATATATATATATATATATATATATATATATATATATATATATCACTATTTAATTGTTAGAATGGAATAAATACCATAAAAAATCACGTTTCGCCCAATAGCGAAATAATAACTTTTTTCATCCCTTTTTTTTAATATTTATTATGTTTTTTTAATTATTTTACAATTTTAGTTTTTATTCTTTTCATCTCTATGACAAAAAAGCTAGCTCTATGATTTCGACACTGCCAGAATATTATGTAAGGGATTAAGTATTTGTTTGGGATAGTTTATTTTTGATTTATAAGTGCTTATAATTTGTGATTTACGATATACGAGATAAATATGTAAGAAGATTTTTATCCCAACTTAAATAATAAATACTTATTTTCTAAAAATAAACTATTCCAAACACTCACTGGCTCCTTGCAGAATCAATACGTGGATGTATTAAATTATTGTCCTATTTAACAGTACAGGAATACTTTTTTTTTTTAATGACATTTGTTTATTATCCATTAGCTCATTCAGACTCGTCCATAGTACAAGTAAAGCTTAGTCGGTCAACAACTTTGTTTGATTAGCTCGCATGTCCCGATTAAAATTTTCTCAACCGGTCAATTGTCCTTGAAAAATCTACTCCCTCGCCTCCTCTCCTTAACATATGACCAATTTTAATAAAAAAAATTGAATTGCAAACTAAATCTTATAAAAATTGGCTGGGCCAAAAAAAAAAAAATCTTATATAAATTGGAGGAGGATAGTTATCCAAGCAAGTAACAGTATTTTTTTTTTTTTTTTTGGCTGTTTGAGAAGTTCCAGATCAACTAAGGATAACAGAAACAAGAGGGTTGGGACAATAAGCCTTATTTGAACACCAACAGAACGAGTGTCCTTGGTCATTGAAACAAAAGAGCTACAAAAAACATAACCGCTCTCAGCTTCATTATTAGCACCAACGATAGCAACTGTGCATATTAAAGAATCTCGTGCATAAATCCAGTTTCGCAGTATCTATGTACAGAGGTTTATACATTATCAAGTAAACATCGGACTATATGCCATCCTATTAATGAGGTTCACCACTATTTATCAGCTTGTCTAACACCAGATTAAGGTCCACCTGTTGCCCATTCTCTGTCAGCTTTTTAACCGTTGCTTTCACAGCATTCCTCCGGAATCCCATTGCTACAGCATTTTCAACAATATCTTCAATTGATGCCTTGCTTTCAGTTCCACCAGAACTAGATGCCTCAGTCACATCCATGGCCATTGGTAATGCACGAGGCAGAGCTTTTGGAGTTGGAGAAAACGAGGGCGGAGGAGGTTCTGAAGTTTTCGTGGTTGAACTCCAGTAGTGTGGGGGAGGCCTTGCACCATAATTACTTGCGTTTCCATTTCCTGGTTGTTGATGCAGTGGGGTCTTAGCAGTAGCAGACGATAATACAGGGGTGGTGGGAAGGCAAGAATATTCAGATGGCGTGTAAGGTTGCTGCGGGGGTTGGTGATGCACTTGATTAACAGAAGTGTGGAGAGTACTGTATGGTGTCTGTGGATGAGGTAATTGAGATGATTCCGGAAATGATGGGTGCATATAAGGTCGATGTTGCGTCACTGAGGATTGAGTTAAAAACATATGGAGTTGCTGATTAGCAGAATCAGGAGTTGGCAGTGGTGGTCGGGCGCACGTTTGATATTGTTGAATAACATTGGATTGATTTTGCCCCAATTGTTGAGGGAATGTTGTTGCTGTATTTGCATGTATTTGCAATGAATTTTGAGGTTGAGGGGAGCAAGGAGGAGCGTAAGAAGTTAGATTAGAGGGTTTTTGCTGGCAAGTAGCAGGACTTGGATGTGGTTGGTGATCCTGCGAATGGGCAGATGACACTTGTTGCTGAACCACTTTATTCTGAGTATTCCTGTTCCATTGTTTTGATTGTAAATCAACTCTAGTTTGTTGAACCATTGCTAGCTGAAGCTGAACTTCCGCTATCTTTTGTTTATCTCTCAAGTCTTGAATACCGCTTTGAACCTGCAATGGAGTGATAGCTATTTATTTTGAACTCAAATTTAGAAAAGTGCAAGGTCTCAGATAGCTGAAAGATAAAGTTACGACTCGTTCTGGAATCTCCAGTTATGGTGTCACAATATTTTTTGCCTACAACTCAATCTCACTTTATGAAGAGATCTGCGTTTGAAAGAAACATATTTTTCAAAGAGAAACAACAGAATGAAACAAATGTTTGGGAGAGATCTTCCTTTACAATTTATCATCACAGATGGACTACCTCAGTTCAACAAGAAAAGACGAATCAATACTTTAGAATAATCTAATCTAAGGGTCTAGTTCTCCAATCAAAAGCATCAAATATTATAACCGGGGGGCTAATCTGACGCAAGAGCATCTCTAATTCAAGGCAACTTCATCGGAGGACAGTAAAAGAGCCTATGTTAGCATCCATCATATAATTCAAAATATGTTGAGGTATAGCAATGTTAAGATGCCTGGAGGTGTTACAAAGGACTGGCCTATAAGGATTGGCCTACGTCAGGAATCAGCTTTGAGCCCTTCTTTGTTTAACCTAGTGGTAGATGTTCTAATTGAGCCAACAAAAAAAGAGATCTCTAAATGCATGCTTTTTGCAGATGATGTAGTTCTATTAGCTAAATCCAGGGAGGAAATTAATTCTAAACTTGAGATATAGAGACAGACTCTAGAATTGAAGGGCTTTCGTCTGAGTAGGAGCAAACCTGAATATATGCTTTGCAATTTTGATAAAAGACGAGGTAGAAGTGAAGTGGAAGTTAAATTGGAGGGGCAAGTCATTTTACAAGTGACAAAATTTAGATATCTGGGATCAATTATATAACAAGATGGTGAAATTGATGGAGATTTTAATCACAGAATTCAAGCTGGAAGGTATAAATGGAGAAAAGCTACTGGAGTTATTTGTGATCGTAAAGTACCTAATAAGGTAAAAGATAAGTTTTATCACACTGCTATAAGACCAGCAATGCTATATGGTAGTGAGTGTTGGGCTTTAAAGGGACAACATAAACATATAATGGAGGTAGCCGAGATGAGGATGTTGAAATGGATGTGTTATCATATAAGAAAAGACAAGAATCGTAATACTCATATGCGAACGAGTTGGAGTGACCTCTATTGAAGAAAAAATGGTAGAAAGTCATTTGAGGTGGTTTGGACATATTCAACGAAGGCCATTGAGTGTTCCAGTGAGAAGCGTTGATCAAGCAATATGGAGTCCTGTAAAACGAGGTCGAGAAAGGCCAAAACGAATGCTTAATGAGGTCATGGAAAGGAATCTTTTGGCTAATAATATATTTAAAGATATGGTTTTCGACAGAGCACAATGGCGTCGAGCGATCCATGTAGCCGACCCTACTAGCAGGATAAAGGCTTTGTTGTCGTTGTCGTTGTATACCATTCATACGAAAACAGAAATCTAAAAATACAAAAGCCAAAGAAAGGAGGGGGAAGGAGCAAACAGACAGCAAGGAAGTTAGACATAATGTAACACCTGGTTGAGACATGAAACTTTTTCTTTTCTTTTTAAATCAAGACATTTGGTTTTTGATCCAGTTCAATGGTGTCATGTGATCCATATAGCCGATCCCACCTAAGTGGGATAAGGCTCTGTTATTGTTTTTTTTTTTTTTCCCTTTTTTCCTTCAACAGTGCAAAAATGCCATTCTTTCAAATCCTCAAGTCCCAAAAAAAAATAGGTACACTCAAGTTTATCAAACCCAAAGACCTTATTTAGGCATCCCTTGAGAATCATTGCCATAATGATAAGACCCCATCACCTATTACTGTCAAAACTCATAGAACAAGACATAACAGAGTGGAAAAAAGGCAGAAAAGGTGGACCTACTGGTTTAGAAGAAAATACAATAGTTAAGGACCCAAGACATACAAGTAGGTAGGCGATCAAACTAGGCAGTCATGATGAAATAAAAAGTACGGCGGTAGTCAAAAAAGTGAGGAGTGGGTCTATAAAGAGAGGGAGATGGAAAGAACAAAGGGCCGGGAAGAAATTTGAAGTGTGGCTAGGCCCTTTGAGTGGACAATGCCAACCTCTCAAAAACTTGGCAAACTTGTTCTGTTTAGACTTTAGAGTGTTTGTAGTGTTTGTGTGTTGTGTTAGTATCTTTGGCTCATTATCATCCCTTGTGCAGTGTGTATGTGTAACAGATTAATTAGTGTTTCATTACTGAATGTAATGTGTTTTCCTTCTAATAGTATTATCCATCTCAACTGTTTCCACAGTCTCTTGTTATTCATTTTTGCTGTTTAGTCTATTTACAGGAGGGTTATAACACATAACAGGTTTGGTAATTATTTCATAAGTGTAGACCAAGACTATTAATGCATACTTTGTGGTGAATTTGATGACGATGAACTCATGGTATGATAAGCACCAACCCAGAATTCCATATCCAGGGATCTTAATACTAACTCACTAGCAAGGTCAACAAAACTTCTGCAATGACATGTCCAATGAAAGTGAAAAAATTGTAAACATTTTCTGTTGTGAGCAATGAAGTAAGGATACATAACACTAATGACAAAGGGAGGGAAAAATGGCAGCGCCTCTTATGTAATAAATAAATAAAGGTTAACGGCTAGCTAGGCGGTAGTTGGTGAATAGAGCCGTTAGTTACTACAGGGATAAGAATAAGAGGCAGTAGTTAAGAGGGAATACTATAAATACCTCTTATGCCTCCTATGAGAATTATCGATCATCTGATTTGTTTCAATAATACTTCTAAGTTTCAAACTCTCTTCTCTGTTTCTCTTCTCTTCTCCTCTCTTCTTTGTTTCTTCTCTCTGCTCTCCTTCTGTTTCCGATTCTCCTCTGTTTCTCTCAACTTTCTGTTCTTCTCTCTATCTCACTTCTAATTTCTTGACCAGTCTATAACAGTGGTATTAGAACGAACGATGTTCAGCCCTCCCACTGCATTTCCTTAATCTTATACGTTCTAAATTAATTTCAAGAACCACGGCTTCCTCTTTATTCTCAACCTCCAATGGTAGTCAGAGGTGGCTTTGGCAACGTGGTAGTATGAAGGAGTATAATGAATTCTTTGATGATGCTGTGACAAGATTCCGGCTCCAAATGCCAAAAGAGTACCTTGTTGCATATGTGGGTGGATTGAAAGATGAAATCCTTGACTCAGTCCGACTCTTTCACCCAAGAACCATGCGTGAGGCTCCTTCTATCGCCTGAGTGGAAGAAATATTTTTGTAGAGGCGATTGGAGAAGGCAAGAAAAGTCTTGAAAGATCAAGAAGATGATAGGGTTCCTCTGCCATCAATTCCAGAGCAGCCCACAATTATTCAAGACGCCTCCAAAGTCCAAGAAAGCGAGGCCACCACCCAAGAAAAGTGCCACGGGTCGCAACCTTTCAACTGGAACCAAGAGCAGACTCTGCCAAACCCAACTAAAGATGTTGCAATGAAGATGCCAAGTGCGATAGAAAAGACCAGCAACACGGAGACACTTGATGGGTCTTTGCCGTCAACACTGAAAGTTCAAGAAGCTTTCGACACCCAAAGACAGGCTGCAAAAATATATGATATATCCAGTCCACAAGCGTCACTAGTTCAAGAGGACTACCATGGAGATTTAACTGAGTGCCAAGACTCTTACATTGAAAGTGACTGCAGTTCGCCTCACGACTTGAAGACTCTGAGCGTTCCGAAGTCGAGTGCGATGGAGACTGGAATCGAAACGCGCAAAGAGGCAAAAATGATGTCGAATACTTCTTGGCTTCCAACATGTGGGTTTGCAACTGATTTCCAAAACCCAAAAACATGGAAGAATGCGAATCGCTTTCCCAGTGTCGATTTCGCTCGTGTCTCATCCTCTTTTTCCCGCTTCCTTCTTCGCAATCCCTGTTCATTTTTATTTCTCCAGTTCAGGAACTCTCGCAAGTTGAGAGGAATAGTTGTGCTGCAAAGAAAAATATATTTGAAGGCGCTAAATGGCAAGATTTAGGGTGTACATGGCTGGGTTTGGTTCAGGTTGAAAAGTCTAACCTCAAGCTGTCCACCATTTTCTCCAAGGGTCAGAAGTATTTTGAAGGGGTACAGCTAGCTTGCAATTTCTCTCTGTGGCAGAAAACTGTTGATGGGTTACAGCTGGATGGCATTCTCTTTCAACAGCAGAAGCATCTTAATGGGACAATGGGTTTAATAATTTTTTATACGTTTATGGACTTGGAAGATAGCAGTGAACAAAAGAGCCCAATAGGTTACATATTTTCTTTGGGTTTTCTCAATAATAGGCCGTTGCAAGGAGTCTCATTTCTTTAGTTCTCTCCTACACAAGTTGTACTGCAAATTTGGTTAAGGGGCAAGTTAATTGAAATGCTTTATGGAAGAATCTGTTCACTGAGTAAGAAGAAAAGAAGGACTTGTGTGCACCAGTACTGCAGGTCAATCTAAAAGACAAGCTTCTGGGTACAATATTTCAAGCAACAGTTTTTTTTCAAAGATCAGCAAAAGTTTTTAGCCTTTTCAAGCCCATGTTACTATTACTTTCAGATTTGTTAGTTGTCAATCATCCTTGAGGGTAAGGATGTTTTGGGAGGGGGTATTGTTATGTAATAAATAAATAAATAAAGGTTAACGGCTAGTTAGGCGATAGTTGGTGAATAGAGCCGTTAGTTACTATAGGGATAAGAATAAGAGGCGGTAGTTAAGTGAGAGGGAATACTATAAATACCTCTTATGTCTCCTATGAGAACTATCAATCATCTGATTTGTTTCAACAATACTTCTAAGTTTCAGACTCTCTTCTCTGTTTCTTCTCTCTACTCTCCTTTTGTTTCTGATTCTCCTCTGTTTCTCTCAACTTTTTGTTCTTCTCTCTATCTTTGATACCACTGTTATAGATTGGTCAAGAAATCAGAAGAGAGATAGAGAGAGGAACATAAAGTTGAGAGAAATAGAGGAGAATCGGAAACAGAAGGAGAGTAGAGAGAAGAAACAGAGAAGAGAGAAGAAGAGAAGAGAGTCTGAAACTTAAAAGTATTATTGAAACAAATCAGATGATTGATAGTTCTCATAGGAGGCATAAGAGGTATTTATAGTATTCCTCTCACTTAACTACCGCCTCTTGTTCTTATCCCTGTAGTAACTAACGGCTCTATTCACCAACTACCACCTAACTAGCCGTTAACCTTTATTTATTTATTTATTACATTACAGCGCCATGGCCAACAAGTTTATAATCCCCCCCCCCAGCATTGCATTGTGCTATATATTTTCAACCATCCCAATATGCATGATGCAAGCGTACTATATATATATATATGATTATCAATATCAATCCCAATCCTCATAACTAAATTGGCTCCGTCCCCAAACCCAATCCTCATAACTAAATTGGCTCCGTCCCTACATTACACTCACTTTGGTAGTCACTGCTTACGACATATTAAGTTATTAGCTAAAAGACCACACTCACTGAATTTTTGTTATTTCTAAGCAGTAAAATGTTATCTCCAGGTTTTCTGTTCAATGAATCCAATGCACAGACCAATCCGTTTAATACAGGTTCATCTTCCACAATTACACTATCGGTGTTTTGACATTTAAGCGGGAAGATTCTGAAATTATATAAACGCAACTAATATAGGAGGACCAGGCGACCGCCAACATATCGGTCAAAACAGTACGAGGAAGAAGGAAAAATACCTCTGTCATCATATCCTCCAACTCTCTTAGCCTTCTTTCTGTTTTCTGGTGGTAGAACTCTGTCGAATCCTTCAAGTCATCAATCAACCCCTCAAATTGATTACTACTATTCTCTAGCCGAGTTATTTGCGCACTGACCACATGTGCAGCTCGAAGCAGACGACCGACATGCCCTTTCATTTTCCCATCAATCATAGAAACGATAACAGCAGTATAAGAAGCCCTATCTTCCTTGCCACCAGCATCGCCGCGTCTTTCTTTAACACCACTGCTGCTCTGTCCGCACGCAAAAATGGAAGTGAACAAAAAGAAGAAAAAAAAACCCATATTTAGAAATTAAGATTAAGAGAAGAGGAAGGGGAGTGAAATCTACATAGATACTTTGAGAGAAAAAGAGGGAGCGAGTGAGCGGTAAGATCGGAGGGGCGGAATTGGCCGGAAGTCAGCACCGGAGCGCAAGTGATCCTTAAACGCACCATATTCATCGCTTTCATAACCGTCGGCGGCGGCATCTCCTCTTGCAGCTCTAGGGCTTTCGGATTCGAAGGAGCTGTCAGATTCGGAATGAGCAAAATCTATCACCTTCTTCTCCATCATGCCTCAATCAGTGACAGAGTGGAGACTGGTGAGTCCGTATGAGCAAATTTTGCCGTTTTTGTACTCCGTTGAGAAATTTTGGCCGAGCAATGCTTATTATTTTTTTCCTGAGAATTTTTTTTGGCTGGGTAATTTTTTTGGGGTTAATATCAACATTAGCTCTTATAGTTTGTGTTTATTTTATTTTTTGTCCCTATAGTTTTAAACCATAATTTTTGGTCCCCTTGTTTTTATTCCTTCTAAAACATTAGTCCCCATAGTTTGAAAATGATTAAAGCTGGTATTAACGAAGTTAAGTTTGCTGATATATCATTAATGCCGTTAAGTTTGTTATGTGGCATGCTAACTGGGCAAACTTGATTGTTGACTTGAACATGTGATTTGAAAAAAAGCAACAAAAAAAAAAGATTTAAAACAAAAGCCCATCGCACCAAGCGTTTGAAATAGGATGAAAGAGGAGAAAGGGTTAGGTCAAAGAGGACTAGAGAAATTTAAGGCATGTTTGAGATAACATTCCAGAAGTATGTTCACACAAGTCAATATAAAATTCCTCTCACATATTAACATATTACATCATAAATCACATTATCAAAATAGCTTCTACCACTAACCTAAACAGACAGTTATATGATCATCGTCCAAGGAGTCAACTTGTGGTGGTTGGCGTTTCTCTATCGAACTGCCCAACAACATCAAGCTTCACGGTGTTTGTCATCTACCCCATTAAAAAACCATGGTTGAAACAAGAGCAATAATTGCAAGTGTCATCAAAACTACAACCTTCTACTTATAGAAAAGTTTACATAGTTACATGTCATTAGGCTATAATGCTACATTGGCTTGACGGGCTAATTTTAGATTAGAAAATCAAACCACAAGTTGTAGAATTTTGGGATAAATATGTTGTTGGTGTTATACTTTATTGAAATAATAGATTTTAGTCTTGACAAAAATACAATCATAGATTTTAGTCCCTAAAATTTATTCTCTCCGTTTAAAACTCCAAAACCAAAATGAAGTAAAGTATAAGCATAAAAATGAAGTAAACTATAAGCACCAACAATGTATTTATCCCAAAATTCTAAAACGAAAATGATGTAAACTATAAGCACCTCTCACTTTGTACAATCTTGGCTGCTGATATATGTTTAGAAAATAAAATTAAGTTAACATTTTTAAAATAAAATGAGGAGAGTGAATTCTTTTTTTTGGATTACAATGACAAGAGCAAAAAGACTCTTGAGGCCACGCAGGCCAAAGAAAGAAAACATAATACAACCGAAAAAAGATTTTCAAGTCCGAATCTCAGCAGAGATCTGCTAACAAGTGGGGCAAGCAGAAATCTGGTGGATGGTGCAAAAAAGACAAGTCGATATTCGAGTCCAAAGCCCGTTTTGCCAAAACATCGGCACATTTAAGGGCTTCTCTGTGGTAGTGGTGAATCTCTAGATCCCAATCTTTGTAGATTGCATTCTTGACTTCTTCCAATTCATATTGAAGCGGGTGATACTGACCATGTGTGTGGAAAACAGTTGAACGGCTTGCAGTGAGTCCGTAAAAAGTTTGATCTTTCTGAAGTTCCTGAGTTTGTAGGTTTGTAGGCCAATACGTATAGCTTGAATTTCCGAAGCTGTTGAGCCAAGACTGAATCCCGTATTCTGTTGAAATCCGTAAATCCAAGCGCCAGAGCTGTCTCGTACCACTCCTCCAACTACTGAATTCTTGTGCTCATCTACCGCAACGTCCACGTCGATCCGAATATATCCTTCTGGTGGGGCACTCCAACCTTCCGAGTATCTTTCTGGAACCGTAAATATCTTGTGTTTGAACCGGCCCTCCTCTATGCCTTCATGGAGGAAATGAAGTCCTCTGTGTAGTAGTTGGTGAGGACGTATAGAGGTTCCTTCGAAAACTCTGCTGCATCTATTCTTCCAAATTTGCCAGCATAGTGAACAAAAGACTCTTATCCAGGGCCACTTAGAAAAATTGCGAACTCCTGGTGAGTGTTACATATTCCATTTGATCCAAACCTGTAAATTACCAGAGAAAAATGCAGAGTGATAAACGGGGTTAGTACAAGAAAACCACACAGAACTAGCAAACTCACAATCTCTCAGTATGTGTATCGCTGTTTCCTCACAAGCACACTCAAAAGGACACTCAGGGTTTAACCTCCCATCTCTCTTAGCACGAATGGCATTCGTGGGAATTCTCTCCTGGAACAATTGCCACATAAAGAATTTTACTTTCTCTGGAATAGGCCATCTCCAGATACTTTGCCAGAACGGATCAGCTGGTTCCGAGAGCGACGAATAGATCATAGAATAAGCTGATTTGACACTAAAATTTCCATCAGAAGATTCCTTCCACCAAAAAGAATCGTTTCCAGTCAAGGAAGGAGGAGGGACTTTTTTAATCCTTTCGATCACCCATCACGGCAAGAACATACTCCATTTCTGGAGATCCCATCTCCCGTCCAAACTAACAAATTGTTTCACCACTTCCTCAGGATTTAATAGCTCTTGGTTCTTATCCACATAGAAAATAAGGGGCTGATCAAGACTTGTCCATAAATCCCACCAAGCATTTGTTGTCTGCCCGCTTCTGAGCTTTTTTCCTACTGCTGTCCTAAATGAATCCCAAACAGTTGAAATTGCGTTCCAGACTGCAAATTGATTCTTTTTCCTTTCAACTCTTGGAATTTCATTATCCCCGCAGTCATATTTTGCTTTGAGAACTTGCACCCAAAGGGCATCGGGTCTAGTAATGAGATTCCAGCACAGCTTCATAATGACAGCTTTGTTTTGGCTGGAAAGGTCTTTGACACCCAGGCCACCCTCCTTTTTGTCTAACTTGATTTTTTCCCAAGAGATGAGATGCATTTTCTTGCTATCCTGCCCCTGATTCCAGAAGAAATTTCGATTTAATTTCTCAAGATTGTGCAGAACCCCTTTTGGCAGCAGGTTAGTTTGCATATGGTAGAATAGCAGAGTAGAGAGGACAGAGTTGATCAGGACGGTTCTTCCTGCCATATTCAAGAGTTTGCCTTTCCAGGAGGATAACTTCTTGTGAACTTTAGATACCAGAAGGGCGAAGGTCAGTTTGGTAACTCTTTTATGAAGCAGAGGAACACCTAAGTATTTGCCTAGATCCCCAGATATACTAATTCCCAAGGTTTGACCCAACTGCTGAGCTCTATGGAATTGAATATTTCTGGATGCAAAGATTTTAGACTTCTGGAGATTGATCTGATGTCCAGATACCTTACAGAAAAAAGCCATCAGGTCTCTAATATTTTCCATTTGGCTAGTGGTAGCCTCACAGAAAAAAAGGAGATCATCTACGAAGAAAAGATAGGAGATGCTCGGACACGATTGGCTAATCCTTAGAGGTTTCCAACTTCTCTCAGCTACAGCCCTATTTATCAATTGACTTAGTCTTTCCATACAGAGAATGAAAATGTAGGGGCTCAAAGGGTCACCTTGTCTCACTCCTCTAGAAGGTTTGAATGGGATTGAGAGAGATCCATTCCAGATCACTCTCATTGTTGTAGAGGAGACGTACAACATCACAACTTCACAAAATGGTCACTTAGGCCCAGACTACGGAGATTGAAATTCAGGAAGTTCCAGTCGAGCCTGTCAAAAGCTTTTTCCATATCCACCTTAATGGCGACATAACCTTTCTTCTTTCTAGTCGTTCTCATTGTGTGGATCGCTTCTTGAGCTAGAATTATGTTGTCACAACTCTGCCTACCCCTGATGAAATTGCATTGAGTGGGATGAATCAGGAAGTCCAACACAGATCTCATTCTGTTCGCCAGGACCTTGCTAAGGATTTTGTAACTCACATTACAAAGAGATATGGGTCTGAACTCCTTAATTGAAGCGGATTTTCAATCTTAGGGATCAGCGTGATATGAGTTTGGTTAATATCTTCAACCCTGCTAGGGTCTCTGAAAATGGAGAAAATCAGATCACAGATCTTTTTACCCACAATGTTCCACTGGGTCTGGAAAAAATGAGGTTGAAGTCCGTCAGGGCCAGGCGCCTTAAAAGCACCCATCTCAAAAGCTGCATTTTTGATTTCCACCGCGGACACATCCTTTTGAAGATGAGAAAGCTGAGAATCATCCAGAAATAGGAAATCAATTTGCCAGTCAGATACATTTTGTACCTCGTGGTCCGCTGAGTAAAGATCTTGGAAGTAGTTAAGAGCTAAAGTTTTTAGCTCTTCTTGTTCAGTAATCCAGTTTCCCTGAGCATCTTGAAGCGAGTCAATTTTGCTTTTCTTTCTTTTGACCACCGTGGAAGAGTGGAAAAAACTTGTATTTTTGTCTCCATACTTTAGCCACTTGCATCTTAACTTTTGGTACCAGAGTAGTTCCTCTTGATTTACGACCTTAATGTATTCCTTCCATAACTTTGCTTCCAGCTTAAATAAACCCAGATGAGGGCGAGCAGAGATTTTACGGTCAACCCCCTCCAAACGCTTGATTAAAATCTTATTCTTTTTGGGGAGACTGCCAATCTCATTCCTGTTCCACCAAGAGGCCTTACTCTGAAAATCATTGCAACCAGAAGACCAATCATTATTGAGCCAAGCAGCATTTACTAAATCGGAGAAATCTTCTTCGAGGCACCAAGCCGCTTGATATTTGAAGTGATTTGTGGGGGGAGTGGCTTGCCCACTTCCTGCAGAGATCACCATGACACGATGGTCAGATTTGTATCGAAGCTGGTGGAAATTTTTATGAGAAGGGTAGGCCATTTCCCAGCTTAAATTGCAAAAAGCCTAATCCAGTCTTTCCTTGATATCTTGTCTGGACCACGTAAATTTATCGCCAACTACGGGCAATTCCAAAAAATCACAGTCCTGAACGCATTTCCAAAAAGGGGCCAGTGATCGATTTTGGACAGCAACGCCCCCAATCTTATCAGAAGGGTTAAGAAAAGAGTTGAAATCCCCTAAGACAAACCAAGCCTCAGATACTATCCCTGCCAATTCCCTGAGAGATGACCAAAGCTCTTGTCTATAACTCCACCTAGGGTCACCATATACAAAAGTGACGCAGAAACATTTTTTGGATTTATTCTCAGTCAAACGGCAATGAAGGAGCTGATTTGTAGAGGAGAGATACTCAATAGAAAACTCAGAGTCATGCCACAGAACCCAAATTCCGCCCGCATAACCCGTTGCCTCAACTCTCAACCAGTTATTGAAACCTAGTTTACGGACCACTACATCAGCTTTATGACCACTAACTCTGGTTTCTAATAGACACATGACCGAGATGGAATACTTAGACACAATATCACGGAGGATACGGGGGAAGGACTTGCTACAAGCCCCTCTACAGTTCCAACAAGAAATAATCATGGAAAAAAAAAACAAAAATAAAACAAGCACAGAAAAGAATCACTTATCTGGAGGCACGCGGCCCGACACTGATCTGCTTCTTTTTTTTAAATCCCTTAGATTCCCGCTTAATCTGCCCCGATCATTACACTTCCCAGTATCTGCTTTCAAATCCGAACTGAGGCCAAGCGGAACATAAGGAGAGATAGAAATGGATGAATTTTGGTTTTGACCTTTAACCATTACCCCTTACTCAAATCTTCCTCATTCTCCATTGAATCCGGTATGACCGAGGTGCCCAGAGGTAAAGATGGCTCAGCAGAAAATCCATTTTATGGGGCCGCCCACGTCTCAATATCCTGATCCCCTAAGATCAATGGTCCCACGCTAACTGCTGCGTTTAATAGCGGATTCTAGGCATTGGAGATAAGCTCGGATTGCTTAAGAGGAGGCCCATTTAAATTGCCTTGGTCGTGCACTATGCAGGGAAATACTTGCTTCTGGGCTTCGGTCATGGAGCCCATCACGACTTGGTGAGCTCTAACGCCAGCACGCGATGATTGGGCCACTTCCAGATTGGGCCCAGCGGTTCCTACTGAAGTTTCTTCTGTGGCTTTAGGATCTTGAGCTCCCTCTTGAGATGATTGGGCTTCATTGTTCATGGGCTCTTTAGTTAGGATTTTAGGCAGAATAACTTTAAGCCCACCGCTGACCTGGCCCTTTATCCTATAAACATGGTTTGACGTAAGCTTTTTCACTTTGGCGTCAATTTTGTTATTTCCTCCTACAGGTGCAGCATTTTGACCTTTTCCTGTTCTTCTTCCTATGCGCACCGCCTCACTCGGCTCCCCTCTTTTGATTTCTTCCTTACTCTTGCCTTCATCCAGGTCAGCCAGAGTTTGAAAATTGCATGATTTATTTCTCTTCCCCATGTCTCTGGCAGAAGACCCATGCCGTCCTCGAGCCACGCCATCTCTGAGATTTCCCTTCCTTGGGAATCGATTTTTCTTCTGACCACTCACCAACATCCAAGGGCCGAAAGTATCGCCCTCTTTCTGGGTAACATTTTCCGGCAGCGTGACCATCATTCCTTGCCCGGAAGTCACCGGCGATTTCAGAGATCTCTAAGGTAAGTTCCCCTCTTCCATATTTGAGTGAGCTTCATTCGAAGGTTTAGATCCCTCTTCCTTTCTTGAGCAAGCCTCTTTCTTGTGCCCATATCTCCCGCAATTGAAGCATATCAGATCCAGTCCTTCATACTCCACGTTGAAGACGGTGGATGCTAAGATGACATGAGGAACAAGGCTTTTTGGGAGATCTAATTTGACACATAATCTCGCGTATCTTCCCCTAGACACTACACCTGCGGACTGGTCTTGGAAATTTAGAGTATTTAAGTCCACTCTAATAGTCCTCCCTATCATGTCCCCCAGTCTGGAAATGAATTTTTTTGAGTAAAAGATCAGAGGGATATTTGGGATTCTTACCCAAGTTGCAATTTTCCCTAACTGGTTTTGGAAGGGATCAAAATATGGTGACCATTTCTGAACCAACACTGCGTGTTGTGCAATCACCTACGGCCCTTCCAAAATAATGCGTTTATAATGTGCTTCCCAATTTTCAGAGCTTGTGAGTCTAACAACGTAGTAATTGTTAGGGAGATCAATGAATTCAAATTCATTGAATTTCCACACTCTACCTAGCAAATCTTTCAGTCTGAGAAGATAGAAATGGGCGCCCAATACTGTGATTATGAGTGATCTGTTCCAGGGCTTACAGGCTTCGTTGTATTCATCCTCAGTGATATCCATAGAAGGATATATAAACTTGAGCTTATTTATCTCATCTGAAGGCTCAGGAATCTTCCACATTTGGTTTTACAGCTCCAAAGTCAGCGAATCCTCATTTTGAGTGGAGGAGTCATGCGCAATTCCATTGAAATTTAGACTTTTGAAACCCATCAAAGAATCTCTGTACGAGAAGGTTTCCTTGTTTGGTGGTGAGATTGAACTAACTCCCTGAATCTCACTTTGCATCTCTAGAATAGGGGCCTTAGAATATGCTAACATGTCCTTTTTTTGAGCTACCTCCTTCCTTGCCAGAGCGAACTCTTCTGATTCAGAGCATGAAATGAGTTTAAACGTAGATTTATCCGGTAGCTCTAGCAAGTCCGGCGGTATCTTCAAAGATACGACATCATCCATTGAAGTTTTTCTAGTGACACGAGTTCCAAAAGAGAGCGTTTTTTTTTGTTTGAGTTGAGGAGAGTGAATTCTAGCACACCTTCGAGTATTAGTTTTTCAATGCTTATATATGTTGACCCAAATCTTAAAAAAAAATCGTTTGATACAATACCAATGAATTCAGGGATTATTGAGTAATTAACTTTCTAATTACAAGTATTTACAGGCGATTTTCCCCAATCATTAATAAAGAGGTAAAAAAAAGTGAAATTCACATAAGATTTAAATCATTTCATACACTTAGGACATAAAGTTTAAACAATACAGAATCAAGATGAGGTTATTTGGAATTAAAATAAGTACTCTATAATAGAAAATCCTGAAGAAGCCTTAGGCCAAGGAACCTGGAGCCACACCATCTTGTCCTCATATTCAAAATTAGTGTCTTCCCCATTTATTTTACAACCAACTGGCTTCTCTGATGCAAACACTCTCATTTCCCCACAACCTCTTAACCTTATTTTTACCGAGCTTTGGAGTTCCTCAATTTCCACGAACTGAATGGCCCTACCCGAATTAAGCATGTTCATCAATCCAATTGCAGCAAATTGAACCAATGTTTGAGGCAAAACCATGACTGGAGAAATAGTGACAAGTTCAAAACTAAATAGGTCCAATGAAACTTCAAACTCCTCTGAATACTTCAAAACCTTCAACTTGTCTTCCTTTAACATATAAACAGCAAACACATCACCTCCTTTAGGATTAGCAGCTACATGCCATTTTCCATTGCTCCATTCAATGTCCTTAGGACTTGCCAAGCACTTCATTCTGTTTGAATCCTCAGAGGCACTCTAGTTTCTCCTTATTGTTGGACACCGCCCTCCTCCTTGACAGTTAAACAAACCCAGAACTCATGTATACTATAATTCGACATACAATTGTCAGATATGATAATTATTACTCCCTCTTGTCCTTTCTCTAGAGAACATCCTCTCTTATAGGAGTGGTCCTTAATATATGGAACAAATCATTTTTGTCTGAAATTTAAAAAAAAATTCCCATTTTTATTCTCATTATGCGCTCATTATCTCTTTACAATATTTTCACCTACTATCTCTCATGTACAATCTTTCCAAATAAGGGTATAATTGGAAAAAAAAAGTACAAAAGTTACACATTTATTCATGTTAACTAACATTTTGAACCTCATGATTTTAGTAGTTGTTCCAAAAGGGGTGCTATATGTTATATTGGTTATCTAATTAAAATATTGTGAGTGTAATCCATTACTCAACTTTAACCCATTCTATATTAGGGTTTTTATTTAGTCCATTTAGTGATTTAGAACTTAGATGGGAGGTTATTAATATGACAATGGACTAAGTGTGAGTGAGGCATCAAAAAACTTAATCAACCGATTTTAATGGTTCTTGATTGGTGACGACTTTCCTAGTTGTCAATATTATGCCCATACACCAGTCGTAAGACTCCCTAACAACCTATAATAATGAAAGTGACAGTGTTGTGTGTTTTCAGTATTCCTAATTTCAAATTGAAAGCTTTGTAAACTATGGCTTCAAATCATTTATCATGACAAATGGTATTTAATTAAATCTTTGGGTACTACTTTGATATTATAAGATTCCAGATGTATGTTGGTTAATTGTTTTCATATGGTTTGAACTGTCTTGCAAACTATTAATGTCGTGTTAAGATGTTGAAGTATTAAACTTTTACTTAAGAATATGATATGTGCATATGACTTACTTTGTTGAGATTCTAGATTTTGAGCATAGTTTGGCCATCATGGAGAGGGTCCTTGATCAAGCAGTCTCTAGTGGGGAGAGCATAATGGTGGCAATGCAAAATGGAGCCGTCAAGCAATACTAGACACTTCAATAACTTGAAATTGTGTTGGCCCACACAATCGCTCACATAAATGGGCCCATCAGAGATTGCCCGAAGTAGCATGGAACTCAACATAGGGATGAGTGGACTGAAACATGTCCCAATCAGGCTGCACAAAGTTGCCCATCCATAAGCTATTGTAGGCATAATGCACCATGTGACAACCTTATAGCCAATACATGCTGTTTAGATCCCCTGATGGATCTGTGCACCAAAAATCATCCCCTACGCCGTCGTTTTCATGGAATTATTGTTCGTCAGTCACTATGAAAATTCTTAAACAAAAAACTAAGAGTGTTTTGATTTTGAGTGGGTCGGTTAATGAATTATTACCAACACGAGTGAGTGAAATGGCTTGTGTGCCGAGGAGAAAGAAGTCATTACAGTGCTCCATGTTGGCGATCACTCCATTCCCTTTGAAATCTTCTTCACTGAATCTGTCAGAGTTTGAAATATGCCTTCGCTAGATCAACTCACCCCCCATATTCCTCTGACACCATCTCAAGCAACTACAATTTCAATTTCATATCTTAGTTCTTATATTAGGGATTGTAAGATTGAGGTAATATATATTACTATTTTTTATCATTAATATAATATCTTGTTCATCGTGCAAATCAAACAATAATTAAGATCTCATATTAAAGACCGGGAGTACTATGTTAAGGGTTCGAACCTTGATCACTACTAAACTACTCGTATAATGTGATCTGGATTTATATAAACGTAACTTATATAGCAGGACCAAGCGACCAACCAACATTTTAGGGCAAAAAAGTATGATGAAGAAGGAAAAATACTGCATTATATATACTCAGTACCTTTCTCATCATATCCTCCAACTCTCTTAGCCTTCTTTCTGTTTTCTGGTGATAGAACTCTGTCAAATCCTTCAAGTTATCAATCAACCCCTTAAATTGATTACTACTATTCACTAACCACATATGCAGCTCGAAGCAGACGACCAACATGCCCTTTCATTTTTCCCATCAATCATAGAAACAATAACAGTAACGTAAGAAGCCCTATCTTTCAGCGTAAGGAAGGGAGTTCAGTATCAGATACACCAAGAACTGCTCTGTTGGTTCCATGTCAAAGGCTTTCAGCTGATAGGACAAGTCTCTTATCCTTATGATGTGTTGTTTGACACCATTAGTACCTATCAGCTTCATGGCACACAGCTTTAACATAATGGAACCACCTATCTGCTTGTCAGTTGGCTTAAACTATTTGTCAACAGCTTCCAAGAACTCCTTAGCAGTTTCACATTTAGGAATCGCTCCCCTAATACTTCTTTAGATCCTAGTCTTGATATAAGACAAGCACATGGGGTTGTAGTGCTCCCAGCACTCCTGATAGCCAATTTCAGCTTGAGTTGACTTGTCAGTTGGTTTGGGAGGTCTAGATTTCTCCATTACAAAATGCATATGCAGTATATCAATCTGCAAAGTTATGTCTACTCAGGGTAATTGGTACCATCCAACACAATTTTACCAATAGTGTCAGTAAAAATGTTAGGGAAAGTAGAAGGTGCTGCAATTTAAAGATTTAAGTTAGTTCACGAGATAAATATTTGAGACAATCACAAATTCTGTGCCTTTTGAATGCATATTATGCACCAATGGAAACATGCAATATATATAAATGCGTATCACTAAATTCTACCTATGGGCAAAGAACCTAGCATTGCATGCATTTATCTAAAATTGGGTGGGCCTAGAGTGTATTATTTATATATCCTAATACATGTGGGCAACTTAGAAAATATAAGACCAAACTATCCCACCTTAATTATATATATAATCATAATTGTCTACTTATGGGCCAAGATCAATTATAATTCTATATTTAATTACAATATGATATTTTATAAGTTCCATATGTGATTATGTTGCATGTAACAAGAAAGGATGTCGTGGCTATTCCATGGGAAAAGTAGCATGCTAGTCACAAATATTATTTAAGTACATTTAAGTCAAAATATGTATATCCTAATGGAGAGATTAATTAATTTAATAAATCCAATAAATAGTTAACTAAAGCCCTCCCATTGTTTTATATATTCAAAATTGTTTAGAGAATTAATTTTGGCACATTTCAACTTAAATTTCATTTTTGCAAAACTTTTGAATTTTTAAATAATTGTCTAAAGCCAATTTCAAAATTTTAGACAATTAATTAACTCATGAAAACAATTTTACAAATTTTTTGTATGTGAAAATGCCAAAATTAATCATTGTCACTAATTTAAACAATTTAATGTCATTAATAAGAAAAAATACATAAAACAAAAATTAATTTAATTTAAACAGTGAAGCAAAATATTTAATAAGCCCATTAATTGTTTCTAGAAATTTTAAAGTCCATAGCCCAGAAGAACAAAAACATAACAGGGCCCACAATCTAACAAAAAAAATCACTGTTCAATTAAAACAAAAATTTGTTTCAGCCCAAAATGCTTGTCTCTTAATCCCTTTAAAAAAAATTCAAGCCCAAATCGCAATAAACATCGGCCCAGAAGATTTAATTCGGCCCAATTCGGTTTATCCTTTAATCGTAAAAAAAAATACATGAGCCCATTCGGTTAGGCCCAAATCCTTATGTAATCATCGGCCCAGAGTGTTTAAACCCGGCCCAAAACTCCTTCAGTCGTTCTGTCCAGATGAGTGAAACACGCTGTTTCGCTAAAGGTCGAGACAACGTTGTTTCCACTCGTGGGAGGGAGCCCTTCTGGGAAAAGCCGTCATTTTGGATTGTCTCCCCTACCCGTTTTTAGTAACCCTACCTAACCCGCCAACCCGACACTACTCGATTGGAGCCGCCGTGACCCACGATATCAAGTGATCCCTTAAGGTGATCGAAGAGTCTACAAGCGACATTTTCTTAGACGAATCTTACAAATATTTATCCAAAAACATGATCAAAACAAGATATGTGTAATAAATACCGATTAAACACAATTTTTGAATCAAAATTTTTCTCAGATTCGAAAACCAAAATTGAAGGTTCCGATAGTGGTGACGACGAAACAATAACAAGGATAATCCAAAAACCACATAGAATCACAAATTAGGAAGAAACAAACATAAATTCAGAGAACCCATACCACAAAAATTCTCAAAAACTCAGATGTAAAATCTTAATCAAAAGCATATTTGATCGCAGATCAAATTAAAACAACAACATTTTGAACTCAAATCGAAAGCAATAATCCCATATTTATTAATCAGATATTCTCAAAACCAGATGAACATGAATCACAGTGACAGTCGTTGAGCAAAATTCTAGATATATCGAAGATTAAACAAAAGCCAGAATCAGATCCTTCAAAATCCCAACGAAGGCGATAATGATTCAAAATTAATTCAGATAAATTGTGATATCTGATTTAAGACATGAAACTGTGTAGAAATTACTACGATAGAATCAATTAGTTTTCACACTTAAATCGTCCTCGATCAAAGAGAAGAAGGCAGAGGATCAGAGAACCAATATCTGATACCACATTAGAATAAATCATGCTTTCCATGAATTACATCACAATTATAGCACAAGATATTCAATAATTACAGCGGAAGACTTCAATAAATACCTCTTGTCATAGCTTATCTCTTATCTGAAAGAGTTCATAAACACTGAGAATAAAACTGCAAAACATAATATGTCAAAAAATAGGTTGACAAGTCACTCTACTGACTGACTGCAAGGTATAGTGATGGCAACTGGTGTGAGAGTCGTCACCAGTCAGGGAACCTCAAAAGAGCAGTTAGGGTTTTTCTCGTACGCTCAATTTAGACGGCTGAAAACCTAATCGTATATTTCACCATCATAAAAATACATAAATAGCATGTCTACTCGTTAGCCTAATCCTATAGTTAGGCCTAGATCTGACTGACGGGTCACACTTAGGATATTTTAATTAATAACCTATTTAATAACTAATAAATTATATTATAATAATTAAAATATCTCATAGATATATTAGCCAAAAATACGTTCTATCAAATTAACATAGTCTTTTTTATAAGAAAGATCAACCTAACATGTACCTTATAACCCCCTTTCAAGACATAGGCTGAGATTAGTTCGTAAAAACATAATTAAATTTGAATTAGAGACCGAAAGATGATTTGGGACTTATAGAAAATTAAACTTTCCAAAATCAGGGTTTACAAAAACTTTTACAAAACATGTTCACAACGGTCTCATATTCACATTTCAATACATAAAATGGCCTGTATAGGTTGATTTCATTCATACATATCAAAGTCCAGTGTAAATTCCCGACACACTCGGGTTCCATTAATTAAGTAAAGGGATTATACAAAGGCACAAAGCCAATAATTCTTTTCCCTTATATTGGGGATTACACAAAACTACACTATACATCCAAAATATACAACTATTACCACAAAATATCTAATGGATTTTACATTGATAACCATTAACCAAAATAAACTCATAAACTGGAGCTCTAACTGCTCTTCGTTGCCTCTTTCGTTTGGATCCTTCAGCCCTGTCTAAAATTTCTTTTTTGGGAGAGTGAGATTCTAAAGAATCCCCGTAGTAACAAATCACTCATAATATGCACAATATCAAAGCACGGAAGTAAATCATCTACACATCACACAACAACAGTTGCAACGGCCGGGGTAGGTATCATGGGCATCGCCCCCTACGACGGCTCACGCTAAACTACTTGTTGTATTGCACATCCACATGAACATATCAGATATATCACCACAGCGGGGATTCATATAAAACATTTCACAACACGCAGCCCCATGGGCTGGATACTCAAATAGGAATCCACGATTCCATAACGCAGCCTCGGCGCTTACAGCGGCAGATACAACGGCCGGGGTAGGTATCATGAGCATTACCCCTTACGACGGCTCACACTGAACTGCTCGTGTTGTAATGCCCTATGGTCAATAACACATTCACAATGATAAACATGCATACCAAGTATCATACACAACATGAGAGAAAAGTCACTGCCTTGATCCTTCCGTGCGTGTCCTAACGTCGGTCTCTCCCGAGTAGGGCAAATGTCAATTCCTATATTCATAATTAGGGATGAAGAGTCAATTCTCTATTCCAATTCTCGATGACTTCTTAATACTTAATTGGTTATCATTATTGCTCTTTTAGAGTCATTAAATACCCCTAACAAAACTCCTAAAAGGTTGGAAGAACTATCCTAAAGATCCCCTTTTGGAAGCACAAACTGATATTTTCCACTGAGACACTCAAGTGAAGATGGCCCCACTCTAGTGATATTGTACGGATACTGGAGTAAAGATGACCTCACTCGAATGATGGTACGGTCTATACTTGGGTACTAGAGAGTGAATGATAGCGAGTGAACAACCGAGAGCACAAGAACTTTTTCAGAGACAGGGACACTTGAGCACACTGGACCTCACCCTAGTGATAGCCAAATGCCTCACTTGAGCACTAGAGAGTGAAGTCCAGAAAGTGAAGACCCGAGAGCATCAAAAGTTCTCAAGGATCAGGAGCACTCGATCACAATCCATTACACTCGAGTGAACACCACATACCCGCGAGTGAGAAGGCACACTCTTGCACCATAACCGCAAGTAACAACCCGAGAGGCAAGTCCTTTGTGTCAAATATACTAGCACTCAAGTGAACTCACCCTCACTCAAGTGATGTTCATCCCTCGCTCACAAGTGAGGCAACACTTACCTTTGACCACGGAAGTGCAACAAGAACACAGATAGTAGAAAGGAAGTTTGCACTACCGCACTCAAGTGGAACTCATCACCACTCGAGTGTTATTTATCCTACACTCGAGTGATTCTATCAGAAACTAGAAAACGCAGTAAAACTGACTACATTTCCTAATACTTGCCTAAATGATCCTAAAACTTCTACCAAAGCTACTCCCACACAAAAACATCCAAAGAATTCAATGGAATCATCAAAATGACCCAAATCCTACTCCATTATCATGCTTTGGTTTAGGGCAATATAATCATCCAAACATACCATTCCCATCCCTAATCAATCTATCTATCCAAAACTCATACCAAAACTCTCATTTCCATACCAATAACATGCCAAACTACCAATAACCCTATTCCAACGAAAATGGGCCAAAAATCTCAGAAATTCAAATCTCATTCGTTTGGCATAAAACATAGATAGAATGATTGGTTTCACTTACCTCTTTCACTTTTCTAAGGAGGTTCTTTGATTCTCAAATCTCTAAATTTCGTGGGAGCTCAAACTAACACCAATGGCCAAACTATACACATCAAAATGAAGCTCTTCATTCAAGGAACAACATTAATGAAGAGAAATTAAGCAATGGAGGTCATTTACTTACCCAAATCACAAGTTTTATCTTTCTCTCACTTGGCAACCATGGAGGACAAATTGGAGAGAAAAAATACGAGAGATGGAGTGTTGGGGAAGATGAAAGGATGATGATACTCCCTCCCTTTACTGCAGCTGAAAAAGAAAGGAGAGAAGGAGAGAGAAAACATTAAACAATGCATTTGACTTTTTCCCATGCTCTCTCATACCTTGACACATGTCCACTTGTCATTGGCTCTCTTCAAATTAAGTCACCAATTAATCACTTTAATCCCTCCATTAACCATTTAATCACACTTCTCATTTTTTTCTCTTAGCTAGTAATTAATTTCTCCATTAATCACTAACTTTATGGCCAATAATTTCATTCTTCCATTATTCCACCAATTATGACATATTAATTAAAATAGCCATAAAACATATAATGATTCCAATTAAAATCATAATTATCCATAATAATCATGATTAGCCCTTAATCAAAATTTGGGGCATTACATACTTAGTGGGGTTTTCTCCTCTAGAAGCTTGAATGTCCTTAAATGGACTTTAGGCATGTTTGGGATCACGATTTCTTAAAAAAAAGTCCTTATTACGCAAGCCGAGATAAAACACCTCTCACATACTTATCTCGTATACTGTGAATCACGATTTATAAGCACTTATTACCCAAAAATAAGCTATTCCAAACAAGCACTTTGATAACTGTCATGGCTTCCTCAATTAAACGGCATGGGTCATCACTGACGTGCATGTAAAGACAACTTCTGAAGGTGGACCCACTTTCAACATAGATGTCCACGTTGTCGTTTATCCCTGGTTGGAGTGAAGCTCAAAAAGGACCTTCGATGAAGTGGAAAAGTAAAACGTAAGGACGATCGGTGTCATTTTTGTCAAGGATCATCATTTGGGTCTCATGCTCAACGTTGTTTCCATTGGCTCCGACCTAGTAGGTAGTCCACCATACCTTGAATCTGAATATGCTCATGAAGAAAACCCCTCTGAACCTTCCGAGAGGAACCACGTGTTGGCTTCGGGCTCATCGGAGTCGAAGCCCACGAAACAACCGACGGTGGTGGTGATGCTGGCGTGATCTTGTTGGAGGAGAAAGGAGGAGAAGTAGGGGTGGCTATTATGTTGGCAGGGACCTCGATGAGAAATTGGTATCCATGTTTTTGAAATCATAAAGAAAATTAATAGTCTTTTTATAAGGTCGAAGAGTATATTGTTTTGATAAAACTTTGGATTTGGATTCTTCATGATTTCTTATTGTAAGAGTTCTTTTGTGAGGAAAAAGAATGAACAATTAAAGTGGGAGAACTTGTCTTATAAGCCATACATGCAAACAACTAGATTGTTAAGAATAGACACCTGTGCAAATAGCACTAAGAAACAAAATATAATGTAAATGTAAATAATTAACTCAACAAAGTAGAAAGAAACTCTAGAGAATTCCGACTTCTCTTAAACACATTTTTTAAAAAAAAACTGTTCTATCAATCTCTTGCCAAGCAATGGAGATCTCCAAATTAAAAGCGAAGGCTTGTGACAAAACCAAAAAAAAATATTTTTAAATTAACCTTCACAACTCAAATAATTGAAAATGATTGATTATTTCTTAACTATGATTTTCTTTTGTCAATGATTTTTTTTAATATTTATAAATCGCATGTACACTTGCAAACTGGCCTCCCCAAACTCATGTGTGTATTGAAGATTGTTGCTTCTACACTGCACGTGACTAATCAATATATCAAATATTACCGTTCCTCCAAGCCATATTGCTAAATGGCATATCTCTTCGCTTCACACACATTTCACTGTTCACAAGCTCTATCCCACTTTTTCGGGCTCCATGGCAGCCAAACCTCCATGAAAGTGATGTTCGACTAAAGCCATGTTGCCATATTTCATTCCACTGCCATATAATTTGAATTTTCCCACCATATCACTTTTCTTTCATAAAGCATGCTAGCATTTGCCTTTTCCTTCATAAAACAATTGCCTGCGTGCCAACCAGTAGTGATACCTCAGAGGCTTCCAGTGGCAAATTCAAAATTTGAATTCCAACTAAATTTCTATTGGAAACATCCTTTTTAAATACTGATAAACAATTCAGGTCCCTTTCTTTTGGTTTGAGGTGATGATGAAGACGAAAAACAAGTCGTGGATTCAAGAACCTGCAGGTCCTAAAAAGCGTCTTCCACGTTACTAGTGTTGGTTCTTGTCATGATTTCGTTGCTTATCCATTTTCGCATGCTCTTCCAATTCAATAGGGTTCTTTATTCATTCTTCCTCTTCCTTGTTCTTAATGGCTTGGTACTACATAAACATATGTTCTTATTGCGTATTTTCTTCTTTAGTCATTCCTTCACTCTCTTTTATATCATATACTTTTAGTTTTTCTTACAGTTGGATGTTGGTATTAATATGGTGGCCAGTTATTAAATATAAGCAGTCCATCACTTGGTTCTGCTCCTAAAATCTAATAACGAGATAGGCAAAGGATACTAAAATGTTAATGGACTCAGCCATAGCAATGCTCTATATGGGTGCAGGTCTTAGAACAATTCATTCAGAAAATTTATTACATATTTGCCGCATTTAATATTTGTGGGCATTTAGTTGGTTCCATTATTCCCTTATGTATCCATAGCTCTTCGTCTTTATATAGTAGTAGAATCATAACACATTTTTCTCTAAAAAAAACTCCACATTTCATGTTATCTTTCCAAACTATATTCTCATTCTTCTATTTTTTATCTCTTTGGTTTTTCTAAAGGTGTCTACTTTATCTTCTAGGGTAATGTACTTGTATTGTAGTTAGTTAATTTAATTGAAGCTGAATTTGTCTTGATGTGAGATATATATATATATATATATATATGTAACCATTTCATAATCTGTAACCAATCCACTTTTAAGGTTTATTATGTTTTTGAAGTCTGCATTTTTTTTGGAGAGTAATAAGCAATCAGCGTAAGAAGAATGATATATATTAATAATAGATATCAAATATATAAAAAGAGTAAAAAATATTATTCATATAGTTATTGAATTCTGCAATAGTATTATTCATATGGGAAAATAAATCTGAGCAGTGATAAAAAGCTATGAACCTCCTTTAATACTTTACTACCATGTTTATTTAGATTTGTTATGTTTCACTAAAAGAACAACAAAACAAAATTAAGAACATATAATAAAATTCCGATACAACAGAGTGGCAGGTTCTGAGAATAATAAAGCATGCAGAAATTTTCCAATAAAGTGTATAGTTTAAAGAAGGTTAGGCCATCAGACACACATAAAATGAAACTGTCTTACACTGAATAAAAACAAAACAACCACATGAAAAGAAAAGTAATGATTCACCATAAGCAATAAAAGGTCTTACCCAAAACATTATAAGGCACGGTCAATGAAGTCTGAGACCAATGGTTACCATGTCCACAATTAACATTTTCATGTATGCTACTATATGGACCAAAGCAAAAGCATGACATTGTTGACCGATTAAATCATAGTGTTTGAAATACTTGTGTACATAACATACTTGCGTACAAAACCAAATGACAACACTTTCACAAAAGGGGAAAATGAAGAAGAAGAAACCATGCATCCACATGTAAAAAATGTTACTAACATTATTGGGCCTAACATGATATTGAAACTAAAAAGATATAGTTAAGTAACCCCATTAATTCATTATACTTGGTTCAGATAAAAGGTTTTATTAATGAAAAAAGCATGGTTTTGAGACCCCCGTTCGGTCGAAAAACCGGTCTGGTTTGATGCTTAAACCAAGTTAAGGGGTTGACGCATGTCACCCCTTAAAAAATGCGCCCTGACTCAACCTAACTCGGCCGAGTTGAGGAGTCAAGTAGAGCCACACATTTTTTTTCCTGCTTTTCAGTTGAAATCGTGTTGTTTGTCCTTTAATATTTAAACCTAATTTGATTGAACCCAGGCAACTCTGAACTTTTGATCAGATAGGAATAGTGATTAAAATCAAATCACTTCACTATTCAGTCATTTCTTCACTTACTTCACTCACAGTTTTGGGAAGTGTATCCAATAAAGTATCCAAGGTTTACGGTTTGGCTTTGAGCAAAAAGGTATATGGTTTGGCTTTAACACTGTTATTTTGGGAAGTGTAATTTTTTTTGTTAATGATATATGCTCTTGACTATCAGATTATGAATATTTGACTATAAATATATTAATATTTTTGTTGATGATGATTTTGTTAGTAATTCAAGGTATGTAAATGATATATAATCTTGAAATTTTGGCTGGTGTGATGAGAATTGAGAAATTATATTATTTTTCAATTTTTATACCTTATCAGTTTAAGTCTCGGGTTGACCCGGGTTTGACTCCGATCTAACCCACTGATCTTGACTGGTTCAGTGCCCAGTTCGGGTTTCAGAACCTTGAAAAAAAGACATGTCCCGTCAGAATAACCTACTAAAGAATAAAAAGTGTACATCCACAAAAATGAAAAGTTGTCTTTCGCTATAAGAAAATGTTCTCATCACAGTCATAAAAATAGAAAGGTTAGTTTTCAGATTTGTATAACTATCGGTACCATTTAAAAAAAAGACATTTGATTTAAAATAAAATTCCAATTGCTTGTAAAAATCGAGTAGATATTGTGGCAGTTGGCAAAAAAACATGAAAAATAGTTGATATTATAGCAAAATTATAAAGCAAATGAGACAAAAATAAGTTAAAAGGTCAGAACCGCATCAAATGTTGCATTTGAGGGAATGATCAAATTAATAATTAATAGATATCACAAAAAATATGAAAAAAGGTAACTGTCATTCTACTGATACCTCAATTAGGTATAGTAACATTTATCTTTTTAAGCATTACAAAGGTAAGGAAAAAAAAAAGACCAAAGCAAAATGGAAAAACAAATAACACATAACCTTAATGGGTTCAAAACATTGACTTCAAGCTTCGTCTTTTTCTCCAAGCTACACCTACTCAGTAGAGTTTTGTAGCCTTCATATTTGTGTTCAACCTACACCTTCACCGCTGCAAACTCAAACCAAAGAGGGACATTCATTAGAAACACTAAAATATCAAGACCAAGAGGTATTGAAGAAGAGAAAGTAGACGTTGGAAGCAGGTAGCAAACTTTGTTAGTACAGCTTAAGAGCATTACAATAATCCATAAAGCATAGGGTTCTAAGAAGTTAAGACCTCATTAAGTATTACAGTCATGCGGCAATGTTAGAGTTGATAGTAAGCAAAAAGAAACTCAAAAACATTTGAAGGTTCAAGTAAGAGTTAATTGTATAACATCAACTGTTTCATCCACTTAACTTTAGTAGGGGGTTCAATCTCCAGGCTAGTTGCATCATCGTAAGAGACAACTGTCAAACAACTTACAGAACAAACAAAATGTAATTGAAAAATGAAAATCATATTAGACTAAGCAGATAATGTACAAAGGCGACTAATAATCATTTGAATGTGGGGATATATGATATGATATAGTTAAAAAGGAGCATGTGCCGCCCTTTAGAATCGTTTATATGAAACATTAGTTGAAAAATAAGGCACAATGATCAACAAATCAACTTTGCATATGGTTGAAAAAAGGGAAAATTTAAGTTTATACATAGTGCTTCCTTTTTAGGCAGTTGGGTACAAGAATAATTGTCCTTTACATAAAACCCTACATAAGTATATAAAAGGAAAAGATGTAAATCCAAAATAAAACTTGACATGTAATGCCTTGCCCAGTGAAGACCAATAATGGATTGCTTCATGTCCAACAGAAAAGGCATCCATCCATTGATATAGTATACAAAGATTATGTACTTAGCTAAAAGGAGTATAGGAGAGCAAAGAAAAATAGAGATTAGTGATTAGTGATGAGCATACATTAATATAGTATATTAAATCCATGCCACTTGCAATAATCTATACCTCCATATATGGTGCCTTTGTTTAAAACCTGACTGCTCAAAATACAAAATAATCTAATAGTGCCTTGAATAACTTAAACTGGCTTTTATGACCTGTATTAGCACCTAGAAAAAATGGACAAATACAATATGAAGACAGCAGCATATATAACATTAACCTTTTAAACATTGATACTTGTTCCGCAGCACAATTTTAACACGACACACAAAACACTAAAACATCATTCAAAGCTATTTGATAGTCATCCATTAGTCAAGCTGTAGTCCATTAAGCTACATATATTAGTCCTAAAATAAAAGGGCTCATGGAAAGATCATCGCAGTCAAGTAAGGAAGAAAATTTTCATTCATTGTTTATCATTAGCTGCTTTATCGACTTGACTTCAAGAATATCAAGATAAATATGCAAGCTTGTGGCATCATTGTATGAAAAGGTAGGGGGACAACCTATAGGAAAATCGAAACATATCAGTAAATGAAAAAAATTGGAGATAAATACATGATTAAGACCAAAGTGCTTTATAGCATCAGCCTGGTAACCAAAACAATTAAATAGAAGGATTTACATACCTGTCTCAATGGGTAATGTGGAGATAGCATGACGAATTAGCACACAGACCCTCTCATCCTGATACAAATAACATTTTAGGAAAATCTTCCTCATACTCTAACATAGCAGATGAAAGGTGTGAGCACCAGATAGACATGATTATGAACTCCCTGGCCTCCTCCCCTAACTCTAAGCCCATAAATGTTGTACACTTTCCCCTTAAAAAGCCTCCAAATGAAACGATCTCTAACATCCTTAGATTACATAGCAGCAACCATTTGAATACCTTGGAAGATAAAGTAGTCACCTTTAGAAAAACCAAAGAGATAAAAAATGGAAGAATGAGAATATAGTTTGGAAAGATAATATGAAATGTGGAGTTTTTTTGAGAGAAAAATGTGTTATGATACTTGTAACACCCCAAATTTTATGTTCACAAAAAATATTATAATTATTTGAGAAATTAAATAAAATGGTGAATATTCATGAATTTGAAATTTATGAATTTTATAAATGTTCAATTTCATGAGAAATTGGGTAAAAAAATAAATATGGAATTAATTTGGGTGATTTAAAAAGCCCAATATTAAGGTCCAAAAATGAAGAAATATTAGAGAAAATATTTGGTCCAAAAATAGATGGAAAATGGCCAAAGAAAAATAAGAGAAGAAATTGGATTAGAAAGATAAAGACAAAATCGTAATTTTGCCAAATTATCACAAAATTAATTATTTTCCGATTAATTGAAGTTAATTTCAATTAATTAAGAAAAATAAAAGGGAAAAATATATTTAGAATATTTTTTTCAATTTAATATGAATTTATGAAAAATTTAAGCAAAAATGTAATTTTGACCAAAATTGAGACTTTACGTATATACGTAACTTGGACAAGTTGTGAAGCCAATTGAGACCATAGGGAGGGACCCCTAGGTGTCTCCTACATGTAGCATGAGGAAGAAAATATTGGTTGGACTTAATGAGCAAGATTACCTGTACATGGAATTTATGTACATAAAGTTGGAATTTTTGATTTTGGAAAATTATTAAATAAATAAAGGATGACATAAGCTAATATAATAAGATTTCATCTCCTTCCTTGGCAGCAAAAATGACGTGAATCAGGTCTGAAATAGAGAGAGAGTGTGTGAGATTTCTAGAGAGAGAAATGAGAAGAAATCCCGCAAGGTAAGCCGATTTATTCGACGATTTAGCTCATAATGCGTATAACTCCGACTTTAAGCTACTTCTCTTTGTTCTTTAAGGTTTGGAGGCTCAAAAATATGTTATTTAAATGTTATGGTTTTATCCATATTTGGAAAAAGCTTGTGGGAGCTTGAGGTAACTTCCAAACCTTCGTATATTAACAATTCTACTGCTGTGGGCAATTTAATCGGTGAAATTTCGCTGAATTGTCATTGGTTTTAAACTTTAGAAAAGTGTGTGCCTAAGGGTTATGCTTACCAATTTTAGTTCAAATGGTAGTAATAATTCAATTAGATGGTTAATAAAGTGGTTAGGAGTAGAAAGGAACGCGTTTACGGAGCTGAAATCGTAAAACCCCGATTTTCCTTGGAGAACACATAAATTTTGGCCAGCTTTAGGAATGGGTCTTGGAGTTGGATTTTCAATGATTTGATTGTTCCATTGCGTTCAGGAGGGAAAATTAGGTGGAGTTACAGTTGATCACTTTTTAGAAAAGGCCCAAAAAGCATAATTATGAAAATGCCCATGAAACCCTTAAAGTGGGGTGCCAAGGGTAAATTTGTGATTTGACATTGAATTTAATAATTCTGAATCCGGAAATTGATTCCTTAGGTGGAAATATGTTAGGATAGCCCAGGTTAGAATTTTGAAAAAAGTGCAGCCGAACCGGATACGGCGGGCCTGAGCCCGGTCCCCGTCCCCGTCCCCGGGGGCATTTTTGTAAATTTTCATTATAGACTCATATAACCCTGAGAAACACTATGGGCCTGTTTGGTACAGTGGAATTGAGGAGATGGAATTGGAATTGGAAATGAATTCCTACTGATAACATGTTTGGTATGATGGAATTGTCCTTGGAATTGAATTCCATGTGGAATTCAATTAAGCCCAATTCCATCAAATAAATTCCATCTCAAAAGCTAGGATTTACAATTCCATGTGATCATTTCCATCTATTACCCTCCACTACCTTCAAAAAAAATAAAAAATAAAAAATTGAAGGACATTTTGGTATTTTTATATAAAAATTAGATCTCATTTCCATGACATACCAAACATACTTTTAGTCCCCATTTCCATTTCCACTTCCATATCCATATCCATCAAAATCAATTCCAACGTACCAAACGGGCCCTATGGAGGTGTCTAAATGGTGCATTTGGAATTATAGGATTCGACATTTGCTCTGATCGTGAATGACCTGTGCCAGAGCACGTTCGGAAAGAACCAGGTAGTGACTCTTTTTCTTATACTATGTGTAATGCACTGTATGTGTGTTGTATCACTGTTTTGTGATGATTTCTGATGCTGCTACGATTACAGCTGGTGATAGCTGTCGTTATACAGCAAAATCTATCGTTTACAGCGCAAGCTGTCATTATACAACGCAAGCTGTCGTTATTGTGATTACAGCATAAGCTGTCGTGATTGTGATTATAGCAAGAGCTGTCGCATTGTGTATACAGCCGTGAGTGCTATCGTTTGTGGTAAAAGCCATATATCTTTGTGCTGCTGTTGTTGTTTGTGATTTACTTACATGTAGTATGCTTATATATTGTATGAGTGACTTGTTACTACTGAGATTCTTTTGAATCTCATTCTTTCCATGAATTGACCTACAGACAGGGCAAGTGACTCTAAAGGGAAGCGGACAACCAAGAATGGCTAGGACTCCTTAGAGATCTTTGATGTTGGTTATCCATTTTGATTTGTGATTACTGTATATATGTGAAATAATTTTGTATAATCCACTATATGGGAAACTGTAAACCCTTAGTGAGTGAATGAAACCCGGTGGTTGGCAAGATTTTTGTTGTACACCCTGATATATATGAATGCGATTCAACTGCACAGAGTAATTATATTTGAAACCAGAATAGGAATGAAATTTTGAAAGAGTTTGTGAAAACCCTACCGTAAGGAAGGGAGTTTGAAAAGAGTTTTAATTATCCGTCGGTCTCTAATTCATTTTAATTACGCATTGATACCATATTTTGTCCCTTCTTATTTTTGCGCGCTCCCTTTGCTTACATGTTACAAGAATATCACTATTTGATTTTCATTTTTTTCCAAATATCATATATGTGGAAATCCTCATTCAACTCTTCCTTATTGAGCCCAATGCTTTGCTCATACGATGCTCGGCTTGTCCATCTCAACCTATGCTTTCTCTATTCAGTTAATGTTAGCAATTAATGCTTATATGAAGTATGGAAGGTATAAAGATTGTTTTGGGAGACCATGATGATACAGGGAAATCTACAACAAAAAATGTGGTTTACAAAAAGGTTTTTTTGGAACGTAAATGTAATGTAGTAGGGTGTTATTGCTCTTCTTATTGAACTTCTTATATGATGTATTCGTGTTTGTTTGTTTACATTAAGCCAGACTATTGTCTTTATTAATTTTTTCCATTTTCATGAAAAATACGCTTAAGTTTAAAGAATGCAATATTCTTTTTTTGTTTTAGTTCATAATGTATAATTTATTATTTAATAAAAGTTTTCGTGCAACGTATAGCTATTACATGCTCGTTTTAAAAACAGGTCGGCGTTAGGTAAATTTCTTGATGTATCGTGGCTTTGCTGGATGTTTCTTCAGTTTTGTCTGATGCCCCATCGATGGGGCCCACCGCTAGTTTTTAATTATTTCCTTTAATTAATCTATTTTTTTTTATTGGCCAATGCATGGCCCTACCTCTTCTCAACTTCGCCACCAACCAATCCTCTTTCCTTTTCCCTTCGTTGCCTGCTAAGTTGCGGGGACGATCTTTGTTTTTGCAACATTAAATCCTACTGGTATATGATGTTGGAATGGATATATGGGGATGTAAAGGGGAAAAAAGTGCTGAAATGATTATTTCAGATGAAGAGTAAGCATGATACCTATTAGAGAGAGAAAAGTTAAAAAATCGATTTAGGTGACTTGGACATATAAAATTTAAAGAAGGTTGTTAAAGATATATGTAATGAGGCTAGAGAATACATTTTGGAGTCATTTAAAAAATGATAGATGACTACTCAATGAATTTATTGAATGAGACCTTTATGGTTAATTAACAAATTATTTAAGGATTGAATGAAAACCTGTCTTATTAAGGTTATTAAACTCGGGACCGGCCACTGAATTGATTGAGATTGTAGGTCACGGGTTAATGAGTTATATCAGAGTTAAAACAGAACTAACTCAGGGCTAGACTAGTGAGAAAGTAAAGATTTCAGAGTTCTTAATATGAAATTCTGAATAAAATAACAAAAAAACAAATTAGATTGTTTTTTTAAAATAAAAATATTAAACCAGCTAAACTGATTGGAATGGACTGGTTTGGTGACTAGCTCGCTGGTTTCTGACTCAAATCCGATCTGTTTTAATAACTATACGTCATACGATTCATATAACTGAACCCAACCAATATAATAAAAGCTTGTGGTTGTTGAAGTAGGCATTATCTAATGAAACTATGTGGCTATTTGGATTAACTAATTTAAAGTTATTTTATGCTATTATGCGATATATATATATATATATATATATGAGAAATTTTGTCCAAATTAAGCATAAAGTGTTCTTTTTAAGCTGATCCTTCAAGTTGAGCTTAATTTATAGTAGTTTTTTATTTATAAGATTTACAGTCTCTAACTTTTCTTTAAATAATTGCCTATCTTTCCTCTGATACAGTTATCATTATGCTTCATTGGGAGCGTATAGCACAATAACATTAAATCATGGTTAGTTTCACCCGCGCACTCCATGCGTAAAAAGATTTACTTTCTCAAAGAAGCCAATTATCTCCTCATTGAATTAATTTAATTACAATGTAAAATCGTAAATAAAGACCTATATTCACCATTGGTTCCGATCCACTCCCTTGTAAACAAATTTTATTCTAGAAAACTTTAGTGTCAAACTTAACACACACACACACACACAATGTAAAATTTATAAGAAACTATACCATTCATAACTCTCAAAAGAATAAGACCTACATCATGATTTGTGCGAAGTGTGAACAATTGTGTCTAAAATTACCAAAATACGTTTCGATCGAACCATTTTAATAGCATCCCTAAAATACGTTGTGATGTTATGTTTTAGTGTGCCTTTAGCAAGCACCAAAATCATGGTTTGCGCAACCTGAGACAAAACTCATCTCACACACTTATCTCGTAAGTCGTAAAAGCTATTAAAAAAAGCTAATCCAAACACACACTTAGAGGTTTTGCACGCTAAAGTTCTTATATACGAGAGAGACAACGTTATGCTTATTTGGTATGTATGCACAGTATATAATATTCATTTGAACTTATGTAAGAAAGTGTTTATATGGGAATATGATTATAAGATGTTATTATATGATGTTTTTCCATGAAAATTATGATATTATTTTTCTGTGAACCATATTATATGTGTAGAAATGTTACTAGATATTATGATGCTTTCATGTTCGGTACTTTCTTTTCGGATTTAACTTAGCTCTCACACCCTTCTCATCCTTTTCCCCTCTCCATCATTAGATTAAAATCTTAAAGATCCTGATTTAATATGTTATAAAAATATTATTATATAATAGTTTTTTTTTCTATTTTTTTCATACAGATCAAATTTTAACAGTTCAAAATTTATGTTTGTATTTTTAAGTAAAATTATAATAATATTTTTATAAGACGTTAAACTTCAATCGTTTAGATTTTTTTCCAATGGTTGAGAAGGGAAAAAGAGGGCAAAGCAGGAGAAAATGATAGGAAAGGTATGGGAGAGAAGCTAAATCTCTTTATCCAATTTTTTATTTTTTAGTCTTTGTCAAAGGGTTAATATTTCTTGTTTTTTTTTAATGATGTTTTATTATGATTTTTTTTTAATGATGTTTTATTTCTTGTCTTTGTTTTATTATGATTGATGATATTGAATATGGGCCTTTCCAATTTCATTAGATTAAATTAAACAAAGCTAATAGTATATTCTCATGCCAGAAGCTTCTTGTGAAATGTGGAAGGTGCTTTACGGGAAGAGTATATTTGAAGTAAATGTGCATCCTTGATAAGTAACTATTTGTGAACAATTAACATATTCAGCTATTTGTGTAATATGTGGTTCGAGCACGTGGGTTTTGAAACTTTAATTTTTTGTTGTAAGGAAAATATATGACTATAGATGTGGGTCTCTTTTAACTTATATTTATGCTTCATCGACTTATTTACTTAATTTGATTAAATTAAAGAAATTAATTAATACGATATGTGTTTTTTAAAATATTTAAATATTTTTTTTTTAATTTCCTTCATCTTTTTCTTACTTGATTATTGTTGAGGCAGTATCAATAGAGTAAATTAAATAAATATTGATAAATATATCTTACATATAAAACCAAGATCAACTCTCAAATTAGTTTCTATATTAAGCCCCCGAAGGAGGTTTTTTTTTTTTCCCATTGTATCATAAGGCTTTTATAATTTATAGTGAATATTCAATTCTTTTTTTCTTTTTGGCCCAAAGTGAATATTCAATTCTTTTGAGTTTGAAACCTGATTATCTATTGTAAAAGCATGGTGCCATAAAAATAAATAGACACATGAATAGGGCGATAATATGCGGGAGTTGAAAACTCTGAAATCGAGTTGGCAAAAAGAGAAAAGAAAAGAAAAGAAAACTCTAAAATCGTTAATGCTGAAAACTTCTTTATAGATCGGTTCCTTGAGTATAATTTCTTATATCTTTACAATGGAATTAAATAATAAAAATATGGTATATGCTACAATTTTAAAATTTAATTATGTGACTCTAAATTATAAAAAAAAATATGAATTATGTATTATATGAAATAAGATAAAATAACTTTATTCTTATCAATTATTGGGCTATTTGGGCTGGGCCGAGAAGCACGATAGAGGTCCAGTCGGCCGGTGGCGCCTAATCGACCTTAAGCTGCCAAGCCTGTCGTCCCGCGGGAACACAAAGTACGAACAGAACGTCGTTGAGATGAAGTATTGAAGAAATCGGATGTAGGAAGTAGCGAAATAGCATGGAGGCTGATCATCCTGAGAATCTTCAAAACGATAATGATTCCGTCTTTGTTTGGGATGAGAATTCTCAGCTTTACTTCCATGCCAGGTTTTCTCTGAATTTCGAACAATATTTGTCTGTTATGATTTTTCTATCTGCTGATTTGGTATTCTGTTTATTCCTAGTTATCTTGTAAGCACAAGGATGTTTAGGTTCGGCAGAACTCGTATGAAATGCCGTTTAGGGTGATTTAGTTATTTATAAGGTGATTTACAATTGCAGAAAAATTGTTAGTGTTTAATTCTGTTGAGCTATTAATTTAGCTATTTTTGAAAATTTCGATAAAATTAACGTCAGGAGTAGAATTCATTTTCCTCCTTTTATTTCATTCTGGCTTCACAATCAATGTCTTATTCAACTCAATTTTCGACATTGAGGTGTGGAAGTTACTAAATTGGCCAGAAGATTTATTGACTGTGTTTCACTTATAAATTTATGGCAATTAACTTTTTTCTGTTCTTTGGGGGAATGAATAATTTCCTGCAGTAGTGGGTTTTACCATGACCCTAGTGCTGGCTGGTACTATAGCAGCAAGGATGGTCTCTATTACAAATTTGAGGATGGCAATTACGTACTTATTAGTTCCAATGAGGTAAGTTCATGCTTATTATAAATGTTCTTCAGTTAATGTTTTCTCAAATAAAGTCTTCAATTATGATCATTTCAATTTCATGATTCAAATTCTCTTGCATAGTTTCCCACCCAGGTTGATGATGGAGAAACATTCCTTTCCAATGATGTTGCACCACAAGACCCTGCTCTACCAGGAGGTTCTTGTCAGCAAATATATGGTGACAATGATGAGAGTTATTCTACCTTTATTGAAAGTACATCAGACTGTCATCAACGGATGGGAATCGTTGTTGATGAAGTCTCTCATGGTGAGATATGTAACTGTTTTACTTTATTTGGAGGTGAAATTGTATATTCATAAATATGCCAGCTACGATAGCTTTGGAAAATGTTCTGGCAACAGTATAATGTGCGCTGATGGGATGAAACTGAGTCTGCAATAGCCAGGGACAAGTACTACTGCAAAGTGCCTCCTAGTCATGCCCCCAACTTCGGCACCTTGCTCTTTAACGCAGATAGAAAATTTCATTTCTTCTACTCTTGGAGAATCTGAAGTTTTGGTTCATACATACAGCACTCATTGATGTGAGTAGCCCAAGTTAATTAAGTAGTTTTCTTTTTAACAGTTCCCCTGGATTGCACAAGTAGTCCAACTTCTGAGAAACCTCCTCCTCCTCCATCTGAGTGGTATGCATCTTCCACATCCTTATTGTTCATTATTTCTGTGCTCCTGTACCCTAAAATTTTATCCATTCACCAATTGCAGGTTAGAGGACACATTAATTGATCTTTACTTGTCTGGCTACAACAACCCAGCTGTAGCTGATACAGCGGTAGTGCCCTTGGAAACAGATGATGGAGCTGAGTTAGCAACTGATGGTTTGTTCACATTCTCCCATCTACAGAGTTTTGTTAGAAAAGCAAGTAAAAATGTGATATCTAAGAAAGCTACTAATGGACCTGTTTCATCTAGGTACACAGGATAACAATACTTATGAATTGGAAGAAGGTGAATGGATCCCAGAGGATGCAAATGGTATAGCTGACACTATGATAGATGAAGGTATTCTGCTTTCATATATATGTGCACATACATACACAAACCTCCGAATGCAACAGAGATGTTATTTGTCTTCATCTTATCACTCGTGTCTCTGGCAATTAGTTGCCTGTTTAGTGAAGCATTATAAAGTGAACAAAAGCACTTTGGCTTTGGAAACGCGTGACAATTTTTCATTACAGTTTATGACTTCAGGGATATGGTCTATCTTGGTTGAAAATGCTTCTATTTATTTTCATTTACTTGGTAATGGTATGCATCATTACAAATGTTTCGACAGATGAAGAGAAATGGCGTGCTCAATATGGTCAAGTCATTGATTCTGGGAAAGAGGTGGTTTCAGAGTTTTCAGCCATGGACTTGTGGGAATGGGAAATGGTTCAAGGATTCCGAAAAGATGGAAAAGAGGAGGTGGCAAGGTTGGTTGGAAGATTAGTGAAACGATCCACTAAGCTTCATCCTTCTATGCCTTCGGGTCGTGGAAAGTTTAGATCTGCTCCTATCTGTGAAGCTCATCTCAATCTGGTACGAGTCAAAACAGGTCTGCATTTTGTTCTTGGATACATAATTACATACATCACCATGTTAAACAAGACATAATTATTAATATTAGTATGTTATATACAAGAGGTGATGATTATTTATTTTGAAATTACCTTACAATCTTTTCCATGCATATGCTCATGCTCTGTCTGCAATAACAAAGTTCAAATTTTATTATTCTACTGAAAACTCAGTATTTATTTATTTAGATTTTTTCGTATGAATGTCTTTGTCATGGTTGAGCTGGAATCAACAGTCAAGGATGGGAGCTTGTGTGGAGAATTTTACATATTGGGATTTCTAGTAGTATGGTAATACTAGAAACATTTCCTGGATTAAGTATGGCTGCTTTTCATCAGGACAAGTGTACAAATTGCGAAATCCTAGTGCAAGTTATTTAGCTTCAACGGCAACATATGATTCTGCCAATCCTACGAAAGAATGGGGATTTCCTCCATTATCATCTGATTGGAAAATTACCCATATATCTAAATCCGGTGAAAGTTCTGCATCAGCTTCTGTTGGAGTATGCAAGGAAAAAGGTCTACCTGTGTCGCCAAATCAGTTAGCTGCATCTAAGGTGTGTATTTTGATTAATCTAAGAAAGTCCACGCATTTCATTCAGACTATATAAAAAAGTGTGCCAAACTCTTAACTAGTTGATATGAATGTCAGTGCCAACTAACAAGGTAGTGCCAGAAATAGACTTATGACTTCTAAAGCTTATTTAAGTTGCTTACATTCTCACTGCTGTGCCAGCCTAGAAGCTCTCAGTACAGAGATAGAGCAGCTGAAAGAAGAATGTTGCATGGTGCTTTTAATGTGGGTCCTGGGCAGAAGAATCCAGTTGATTGTGACAATGATACACCTTCATCACCCGTTGCTAATTGTCCGCAAGAAGCTGCATCTGAAGCACTGGAGATGTCATTTGGGGCTGGTAGTTATGCTAGAAAAATTTTGAAAAGCATGGGTTGGAAGGAGGTACATTCAAAGTTCTGAATATCTTGTAGAATTTTGATTATAGACTGCCATACGGCCCTTTTTAATTTCTTAACTTGTGATTCACTTATACCTTTTGATTATTTCAGGGTGAAAGGCTTGGTAGCTCCACAAAAGGCTTGTTGGAACCTATTCAACCTGTTGGAAACATTGGCAATGCAGGTTTGGGGTGGTCTTGCCATGGGAAAAAACGTTAGCCATACTGTATTATGTGTAATGTTCGTTGTTTGGTACTGCTGCCATTCAAAATTTGGTATTCGAATAGTTTTCCTCGTCATCTTATAATGATAGGGGAAATCTGTCAGAGCAGTATCTGCTGCACTAAGAAGACTAGATGGAGATGGTTATCTTTAAACAGCTGCCCTTGGCAGGAAGAAGAGAAGTATGGCTCCTCTCTTGGTCTTTTATTTGAAGAGGAGAAATAATGGAGGAACAGACCAACTAACTATTCGACGTTATGAATTTCTTGGTCAAGACCAGAAACCACATCAAGCTGAGGCGGGCTTCATTCCAAATGATCAACATTCCCATCTGAAATATGGAATCAGAATAGAGCAATTCTGGGTCAAATTTGTAAAATAACAATGGGTATTCTCTTGGTCCATGGCTAGTTTTACATGTGTCCTGAGCTAGTAATTAAGCTGTGGGACCGTGATCAGGTGATGAGAAGAAGCCAGATTTTTTGCTTAGGCCCCAAGCTTCAACTTAGAGGAGGCTGAACCCGAGACCTTGTTTCAGACCTCCATTTACTTAGAGTTGATATGATCTAAGATGAAAGCCTTGAATATATTCCAGAATGGTATTCGTTGATGTCTTCCGCAAGTTTTCTCAAGAGCAGACCAAAAACTGAACGTGAGGACCCGCGAACAACCAAAAAAACAAAACAAATCAAAGGAAAATGACAGAAAATTACTAATGGGGCCCAGGTAAAAAAATAGTAAATACAGGTCGGTCCTCATATTTCATTTAATCTTAATGTCTTGATTTAATATTTTTAAGTTTGCCCCGTAGATAATGCAATTCATTTGTAAGTATAAAAGTTTGGCTTATAACATTAATTTGCATATTTGACTTGTAAAGGGTGCAATTTAACTTCTAAATATAAAAAATGACCTCACAATTTTTAACGCTTATTAGTAACTTTTTTTCAAAATAATATTGTATGCTAAACGTATCAATGGTCTGAGAAACAACTATGACGAAGACATGCGATCTTCTGTTTGAAGATTTGATCAACTATTAATTTATACCAGGTTTAACCTCAGATATCCCCTCTTCCGGTAGTTTTTCAAGACATGCCAAAAGTGAAAATTTTGGAAACGAAACGAAATTAAACATACTTTAAACTTGAATGATCCAAGGAAAAAAGGCTTCCAAAATTTCCCTTTCTTTCAAATCAAAACAAGAGTGAAAAAGCGCGATTCTAGATGACTTGTGATCATGGGAAACGGCCAGACAGACGACAGTAGTAAGTTACTTGGTTCAGATCACAAGCTAAATTATTTTGCTTGCATGTTTACTACAACAATAAATAAACAAGTCAAGTTAGCGTAAATAGTAAAAACTCGTATTCTTAAGTAAATGGTTGGGAGTCAAATTAAATTCCTAACCTTTATGTAGAGCATACTTGGGAAAAGTTTACATTTTATCTTCACTAGCCCAAAAAAGTAGTCGTCCCTAAAGTTTCACCAAAATAGGGCCTTAGGCCTTGCTACGGGACTAACTACCAATAAACGATGAACATACAAAATATACAATTAGCAATTCACAACGAAGACATAAGATTACTTCCTACAAAACCACATTCTAGATCTTTGGTTTATATCAATCGACAATTTCGTCAGATATCTTCTCGCAACCATCTTTCTTCTCAGATGCTGCATCTATTTTCTCATCGTCCATTGAGCTCTTCTGTTGCAATTCGCGTTTCAGTCTTTGGATCACGTTGTCCTTCTCTTCTAATTTTTCTTGCATCATAACAACCTGCAGCGAAAATCCATTCAGCTGTGTCCAGATGAAACAAAATAGCGTTGAGAAGAATACGAGACTTCATCCGAAAAGCATATATTTTGGGCTCTACCACCAGCTGGTTTAACAACCTCACAATATAATTCATAAAACCTAGCAAAGAGAATTCTGCTTCTACTAGTGTTGGACGATATACTAATAATCAATGCAGCATAAGGGGTAAGAGAAAAACACTAAAGTAAAAGGTTTTCTCAGAGAAAGTTTCTTTCAATCAAAGCAAAAGCTGCCTAAAGCACAACTGAAATTACGAGAGGCAATCCTTAATTAAAATCAAAATATGAAGGAGCAGGTGAAACCATTTCATTGGATCTTTCCACATCATTTGTCAGCCCCTCCATAAATCTCCGCAATCCTGTAACCAATGTTTAAGATTAATATTACATAAATTGCAAACATAATGAAAAACATTAATACACAGATCGCATAACTTCTAATCACCGAAATCAAATTTACGGATGAACAGAATATAAATATCCAAGTTTTCACTCCATCCTCGGTCTAAAATTCCTCCTTAAGTAAAGTTTAACATTTTAAAAATGTCCCAAGATCAACAAATTGATGGATAACAATATTTATTAAAATATTGCATACTTCAAATCACAGTTGTCAATGGTTTTTGGAAGCCAATGGCAGCAATGCCAAAAATCACCACAGATAATGACTGGCATAGCCATAGCAGCCGTTATTGACGAACACAGCTTTTTTGTTTATTAGACAAACACTGCTTCAAATGATCAGAGTGTCAAAATACTAAAACTGATTATGGACATCTATTTTCAAAAGAAATCATCAGATTTGTGAATAACTTCCTCAATGAATCTTAGAAAGGTCACACAGCAAACAAGCCATACACTGATATGGTTTAATTGTACAAGACTCATCCAACAACTTACCTTCAAATTGACTTCTGAGTTCGGCATTCTGGGATTTCTGCAGTGCAAGTTTCATTGCAAGTTCATGCATCTGTGCATCCAAAGGGGAAAAAGAGAACAAACAACCGTCAAACAACATTTGAGCAGTAAACACAAGATTGATTAAAAATTAGCTGTATTAGTTGTATTAATGTATCTAAGGAAAATGGAAAATCGTAAAGCCGTTCGTCCTAACGGTATCCCTGTTGAAGTTTGGAAGCATTTAGGTGAAAAGGGAGTATTCTGGCTTACTAAGCTTTTTAATGAGATTTTACAATCTAAGAAAATGTTAGATGATTGGAGGAAAAGCACTTTAGTCCCTATTTACAAGAATAAAGGGGATATCCAAAATTTGTGCTAGCTACAGAGGGAAAAAGCTTATAAGCCACACAATAAGTGTTCATTTGGATTAGCGATTGGAATGCTTAAAAGCAGCTTTTCAATTGTGATTTACGGTATACGAGGTAAGTATGTGAGAAGAGTTGTGTCTCGATTTACGTAAAAAGCAGCTTATAAGCAATTGGATCGCTAAAACAAACATGCCCTAAAATTGTGGGAAAAGGTGATTGAACACAGATTGAGATTGGAGACTCACATTTCGGAGAACCAGATTGGATTCATGTGGGAAGATCCACAATAGAAGCAATTTACTTGCTGAGGGGGTTAATGGAGAAGCATTAGAGCAAAGAAAGGGACTTGCATATGGTTTTTATTAACTTGGAGAAAGCTTGTAACCGCGTGCCGAGAGATGTACTTTGGAAAGCCCTAGAAAAGAAGGGTGTGCGTGTTGCATATATTAAGGTTATACAAGATATGTATGAGGGGTTAACATCTAGTATGAGAACGTCTAGCGGTGAGACAAAGGACTATCCTATAAGGATTGGCTTTCATCAAGGATCAGCCTTGAGCCCTTATTTGTTTAACATGGTTTTAGACGTTCTAACTGAGCGTACACTCGAAGAAATCCCCAAGTGCATGCTTTTTGTAGATGATATTGTTCTTGTGGCTAAGACAAGAGAAGAAATTAAATCTAAACTTAAGTTATGGAGAAAAACCTTAGAGACAAAGGGTTTCCGACTGAGTAGGAGTAAGAATAAGAATATATGCATCGAACTTTTGATAAGAGGGGAGTAACAAGTGAATTGGAGGTCAAATTGGGATATCAGGTTATTCCACAGGTGACAAGGTTTAGATATTCGGGATCAATTTCACAAAAAGATGGTGAAATTGATGGAAATGTTAATCATTGAATTCAAGCTAGGCGTTCTAAATGGAAAAAAGCTACTGGAGTTATTTGTAATCGAAAAGTACCTGATAAAGTCAAAGGAAAGTTTTATTGTACTACTATTCGAAAAACAATGCTTTATGGTGGTGAATGTTGAGCTGTGAAGGGGTTACATGAGTACAAAGTGGGGGTAACTGAGATGAGGATGTTGAGATGGATGTGTGGTCATACACGAAAAGATAAGATTCGTAATGAACTTATATGAGGAAGAGTGGGAAATCGTCTGAGATGGTTTGGGCTTGTATAGAGGAGGACATTGGATGTGCCAGTGAGGAAGGTAGACCAAAATGTTTGGAGACCCGTTCAAAGGGTAGAGGAAGACCAGAGATAACGCTCAATAAGGTTATCGAGCAAGATCTCTTAATTAATAATTTATCCCCAAATTTGGTTTTTTGACAGAGCTCAATGGCATCACTTGATCCATGTAGCTGAGCCCCTTAATGGAATTAAGACTCTGTTGTTGTTGTTGTACGTAAATATCACTTTCAAGTATGTGAACACCATATGACACTGTTATTCTAAATAATATATGATCGAAAAAAATAGAAAGAGAAAGGTGATTCAGAAATCTCCTGTGTGCTCCCAAATAAAAATCAACAAAAAGGACAGTTGCCCTTGTGATATATGGTAAGAGATTTCTAAGGGGCTTTACTGTAATTAGGTTTGGCAAAAGGGTGAGCATTGCCTTTAGAGGTGGATAAAAGAGAGAGAATAATGATCGGAGACGTGTCTAGGTAATGGGACATATTTGTTGTACCTATCCTCTTTTCCCTTTTGTCGAATGATTATCCGTTTTGCTCTTCTACATATATCACCCTTGAGTAGTAATTATAGATGTATAATAAATATTACATGTCTTGTTTGTGCAATTTAAAAAAAAAAAAATCTTCCTTCCCTTGCGTACCCTAGCATTTTCATTTTGGTAGAACACGCATTATCTTAGAAGCTTGCCAAGGGCATTCATTAATATATGTCCATAATGCATGAACATTCAAGTCAAAATACTTGTGCTAACCATTTAGTCCCTTTCATGTCCAACAACTAAATAAAAAGAAAATAAACTCCCAAAAAATAATAAAACAACAGAAACAAAAAACAAATCATATAGCAGCACCTTTCCCTCAGAAGCTTGATTCCCAATCTCCTCATTTTCCTCCTGTAGGGTTCTACATTTAGCCATCAGCATCTTCCCCATCTTACTCTGAGGAGTGAAGTTTACAGCAGCAATGTTATCTTGCAACTCCTTCACCTTTTTGTCCTTGTCCTCAACTAGATTCTGCCATCAAATTAGAACTCTTGTAAGAACTTCTTTATAAGTTATCAACAATGCATACAAAAGGTTAACACCACACTAAAACCAATTGATTATCTACCTCAAGCAACACGAATAAAAAATCAAGATAAAGTTAAGCATGGGCTATAAGACATCAGAATCAGATGGTGATCCGTGTAAAAGGGCAAGCATATCTCGGACACAGCATGAAGATTGAAGCACATGGATATATCTCTGGAATTTGAAGGTGCCGATCAATTCTTACAAATGTTGTCTTAAAAATCTCATTTATGTATCCGACCACCCTCTGCCCCACTGCTAGCCATCCTCTCTGACTTGTTCTTAGTGGCAGACTATTAACCAAACATCCTTTGTTCCCAACATTGCATCACAGTTCCCCTTCATATTCTAGCCTCCAGCATAGCATATTCTTGTAACAACTTACTCTACTTAACAAGGGATAAAACTAGAGCTTTGTAATAAATAGAATATGTCCATCAAGTAAAAACTAGAGCTTTTTGAAACCAAAGAAATATCTTCGACTAACCGTTTCCTATTAGGGCCTCAGTTAATACAATTAATCAACTCCCCTTCCCTATGTAAGTATGTCCTAGTGACACAGAGCACAAAGTTGATTAACTATAAGCATTATAAATTTTTATAACAAACCTTTAATCGAGTGAACTCTTCATGAACAGCTGGATCTAGTAACAACTTCCTTCCCTGAAAATCAAGTATCACAGAAAATTAAACCCACCACCAAAACATTGTAGTCTAGGGAACTAGGATTAGTAAAAGAAAGAGATAGAGTAAGGGATACAAGGCAAGAAGATTGACACATATAAGTTAGTATTTTTGTCATTATAGAAATGACTGTAAGAAACCAGAGTAATAAACAAGAAGCAACTGGTCCAAATAACGAGGAAACAAGACAACATGAAGGGTTAAATACAGAAAAATGTGAGATTTTGCCCTCTTGTTTCAGTTCGTAAGATGCCACACAAAAGAGAGCTAGCCTCCCCACCCCCACCTCAAAAAAAATAATCCTACTCTTTCCAATGATAGACATTTAACATTTGTTTACCAGAGATGTTAATAAACTGAACTCAAGCTTAAGTTCTCAAGGAATGGTAGGTGACGCAGTTTACATCCATGTTGAGAATTTCATATCTTTCATAATAAAAAATAGCACACAGGTTTCTTTAAAAATGACAATGCAATGATATACAATGAATGAAAATAGTGAAACGTGCAAGTAGGCACATTAAATCTCTACACTCCTAAAGAAATATAATACTAGAACACACATAACACACCTGCATTGATGGAGGCTTTAGTTGTGCTTTCAGATCCCGCACAGTAGACTGAAAAAATATTGAAATCTTAGACACACAATTATTACAACCACCAAAATGAATAAAACTTAAAAATCAGTAATTGATTTAATTGAAGTGCTAGCTGTCTCCAACTTTCAAATCCAGATAAGGCTCATGGCACTAATATGGACAAGGTTAAAATGGCAAAAACCAAGTGGCAGCAAGTTTTCTGAATTTCATACACCTTCAGTGAAATCATGCCACATATCTGCAACTAAGAAAAGATATTCTGGCCTCTGTCTAGCTAATTATTTTCAAGACCCTTATCCGTAACCTTTTGCTGTTACTTATTAGTTTGCTGGCACCCCGGCAGCAGTTGAGGGGGAATATCTAGTTTAAAAGAAGGAAAAACTCCAGATTACAAGGAGTTATAGATATATATATATAGATATAGATATAGATATAGATATACATATACATATATCATAAGTTCACATTGTTACAATATTCACTCCCCAAATTGACACTAATGAAATATTAAGGAGTCATATCAGGCCTCGTTAACCATGACAATTCTTTTTTTTTTTTTTTTTTTACTGCTAAACAGAATAAAACCGGCTCAATTTTTGGACAGGCAAGCCAGCTGTTGGCAGTGCAAACACTTCTTAACAGCCAACCAGCAAAAGAGATTTAATAATTGAATAAGAACTCTTGATTTAAGACAATGAAATTTTACAAAAACTTCATTCAAGGAAAGTATTAAAGATTACAATCAAATATTATGAAACTCATGCATACAGTGACTCAATGTTTTTTGACTTTGTTGTTAGATGCATATGAAGGACGGTGAGACAGAAGGCATGGTATCAGTCTCTGTTTCTTCTTATTCACTTCATAATTTATCTTGCTTTAGCATAAGAGGCCAGACAATTCCATCAGCATTTGAAATTGATCCAAGAGAACAGAATGAGTGCTCATGCTACAAAGAACAAAATCAATATCTTAAAAACATTACCTTCAACTCCGCTATCTCTTGATCACGTTTTGCAAATGTCACGATGAATGCAGCCTCCTTTTTCTTAGCCTTTTCAAGCTGATAGCCAGCAATAAAATAAACCGGGTCAATGAAACCTTACAAATAGATTATGATTCATATTAAAGCAGCACAAGTAATAAACTCTAGACCTGCTCTCTCAGAGACTCTTCAGATGATTTCAGGGCCTGAAGATAATTAATAAGCATCTTCGGTTCTAAAAAGAAGAAAGACAAAATAATTGTTCAGCTAAAGATTTAAAATAGGGAACAAGAGCTTCTGTTTGAACAATGACTACATGTCACATAGTAAAATACATGTACAAACTGACCTGGAGCGGTCCCAGCAGGTAAGATAGGTTCATTTTGCAATGAAGAATGCCACGTCTGAATCTCAGATTTTGCAGCCTCATATTCACTCTGAAAGATGGAATGACCAGGTAAGCATTATGAAGAAAGGAAAAGGCCAAAAAGGTATACTTTAGCCTCAAATATGACTATCATATGAACTTTATACCATGACGGTAAGACACAGACAACTCTCAATCCTGCACAAACTTGAACATGTTCCCACATAATTTGTAATGTTACTGACCAAAAATTACAATGAAGCTTTTATAATGGGCGCTGATCAGCATCCAATCAATCAATTAAGACAGTAGTAGTCCACTTATTTCAATGATCAAAGTGAGAATATTTCTTAAACAAATACAAAAAGAAGAAAATAAACCAATACTGCACAAGAGAGGGAAAGAAATCATGTCATAAACTTGGTAAAAGGAAACCTTACTTGGCATTTTGCAAGTGTGTCCTTACAACTCTGAAGACTGCCAAAAACAGTCACAAAATTAATTTTAGGCTAAAATAATTTGCTACAACCTTAGAACAGCGACATGTTGCACATCAGATGTCCTGTAACGTACCTCTCGCGAAGAGACAATATCATTCCTGTAGTGACACCAGGAGCAGCTTCTTCAGCTTTTAATTTGGCCTGCATTGAGGAAAAACAAATTCTGAGTTTCAAATAAAATTTTCACACCTCCCGTTAGCAAGTACTCAAATCAAAGAACAGTGCGCGTCATCCATTCACCCTTCCAAGGGAAACCATACAAGTTCCTATAGGTCTATTTTCGCCATAACTGTGGTTATATCCATATTATTTGAGCAGAGAATAAGATAAATAGCTCACACCGAAGAAACCGAATAAGATAAATATCCACTGCATAAAAAATGATACATTACGGATATTCACGTGTGTTTAACAGAAATAGTAGTAGCAAAGATAACCTTCTTAGGATCAAAAGGATCACCGTCATAATCTTCATGGTCATAGTCCGGAGATGACCTCTTATCACCTACACTTCCAGAGAACGATACGCTAGGAATATACGAGTAAATTTCAAAAAACCAGGGTCTAGCAAAGACGAAAAACCTGAGTGCCTTCCAAATCCGCCTTCAAAATCAAAATCCTACGCTTGAGAAAAAGATAATTTTAGGTTGCAAGAAGGGTTAAGTTCGAAGAACATAATTGATAAAACCACACGAGAGATTCTGAGAGAGCAGCGGCGTAAATTCTTAGACTTACATCGTCGAAATGAGCGGGAGAAGCCATGAACTCCGATAACCCTAGAAATACCAGAAGCACTGAGAAAGCAGAGATGTGGGCAAGTTGAAGCTGAAAATGCGTTTGTTCTGGGAGGGAACAGGAGTGGTAATCACCCGCAGTCGTTAGCATTCAGCTCATTTTGACATTTAAGGGCCCGTTTGGTTCGATTCCATTACACCCTGCGATGCAGTGCAATGCGATGCAATGGTAATGCAATTTAATATTAATTACAAGGATAGTGTTTGGTTTGATTTTTAAGCAACATGCAATGAGTTAATATTTTAACAATTATTTAAAATTAATATATTACACAAAGTCCATTTTATCCCTTAATATAATCTTTGTAGAAAAAATAGTTACAAGCCGATGATGGAGGGGATAGAGGAGGAGGAGGTAGTGGTGGTGGCAATGATGGGGTGGCGGGGGAGGAGGAGGTGGTGGTGGTGGCAGTGGGCGGCGGGAGTGGAGGAGGAGGTGGTGGTGGTGGCAATGGGTGGTGGGCCGCCGCCGACGGCGGCTGAAGAGGTGGTGGTGGTGGTAGCAGCGAGGGTGGTGGAGGAGGTGGTGGCGGTGGTAGGGGTGGGTGGTGGGCCAGTGGCGGTGGAGGAGGAGGTGGAGGTGGAGGCAGGCGACGGGGGTAGAGGAGGAGGTGATGGTGGTGGTGGCGGCAGCAGCGGGGGTGAGGGTGGCAACGGAGGAGGAGGTGGTGGTGGCGGTGGGCGGCGGGGGTGGAAGAGGTGGTGGTAGGCGGTGGGCCGGTGGCCGTGGAGGAGGTGGTGGTGGTGGCGGCGGCGGCGACAGGCAGCGGGGGTGAGGGCGGCGACGGAGGGGGAGGTGGCCACGGTGGCGGTGGGCCGGTGGCTGGGCCGGGGGTGGCGGCAGGTGGAGGTGACGACGGTGGAAGAGGTAGTGGTGGCGGCAGAAGGTGGATGTGACGGGGGTGGAAGAGGAAGAGGTTGTGGCGGTGGCAGTTGTGACGTGATACGGCAAGTGAAATAAGATAAGTGAAATAAAGATAAGAAAAACTAAAGGGTAAATTAGACTTTTTAGACCATGCAATAGGATGGTAATGAGGATTCATAGGGGGGGAGGTATGAATGTGGATTACCAATTTTTTGGTAATCATCATTACCATGGTAAACCCTATTACCATGCCAAAGAGCAACCAAACACTCTTCTCTAGGTAATGCAATCATGATTGCCATTGCAGGCATGCAATGCGGTCGAACCAAACGGGCTCTAACAGTTTCCGGCTAACTAGTCAATTTGTCCCCAAAAAAAATATTAACAAGTCAATTTTGGTTTTGAGAAAAAGCATGGTTTTTTTTATAAAAAAAAATAAACAATGATGCCCTAAAAAGAGAGTTAATCAGAAAAACAATTTTTTAGAATAAAAAATGGAATACATTGCGATTCAAGAAACTACGTCAGCTCATGGTAAAAAAGGAAAAAAAAAAAAAACAGAGAGAGAAAGAAACTACATCAGCTAACTAATTAATTTTGGTTCTCTTTCATGACAATTTTGTGTGATCTCTTGTTGAGTTATTACTGATAGTGGAAATAGATCAAGTGGCCTGTCAAGGGCCTGAACTAACTTGAATTATTTAAAAAAGGCTCATGCTTTTCAAAAAGCATATTTTTCTTAATAGCAAAACTAGCCCCCACCACAAATAAATACTTCAGTTGATTGTTCATTTAATTTAGAACTATATTCATCAATAACTCTACCTCTATCACTGAATGTGGATTCTAATATCATAGTTGAGATTGGAATAGCTAACATATAATAGGAAAAAAAAAACTAACTAGTATGGTTTGAATAAGAAAGCAAAGGTACATATTTTGCATTCTTAAAATAATACAATTTCTTATAAATATTACTTCTTAAATTGTGTTATGATCTAATATTATACATTTGATTTATTCTTTTCAGGATGTTTTTTTTTTTTGAAACAAGAAGAAGAAATGATGTTGAAGATTTGATGATTTGCGAGTCCTAGCCGTACTTTGATTTGGTCTAAATTGTTGTAATTGAACTTATGTTATTGTATTTTGGATTGATTTATGATATATTTTGATTTTTGGATTGATTTATCTAATTTTGGCATGTTTATAGCCTGTTTAAAGGCACTCTATTTTCAACCAAAACTTTTTTTTTTTTAAGGCGTGCGGCCTGTTAGCTTGTTTATAAAGTGTTTTAAAATCTAAGCCTGCTTCACATGCCTCGAGTCAAGGCAAGGCAGGTTAGGCTTAGGCACGAAAAAAGGTATGTATTAAGCCCCAGGTCAGGTTCAAATCACTTTGTTACAAAACATGTTTGGTTTATTTAGGGTAAAGCCTGATCTGACTTGATATATTTTCACCCGTACTTATTGCCAAGCTTTCAGTCTCTTGTTTATTGTTCCAGAGATCTCTTCAATAGCCCAGGGGCCCGTGTCCTCGCCTTTGTGGTCAAGAGCGGCGTATATCTATGGCTCCCGCTCCGCACTACATATGGGGCATTGGATGCTTGTGTTCATCTTACTTCTATGGAGTTTTATTCACTGTGGCAAAGTCATGAGTGGTGTGAAGCGTTCATGCTTTGTCAACAATATTTTTATTGAAAATAACTAGGAAATAGTAGTACAAGCATTATAATAATGCATTTATAATTTTACGGTAAAAGAACTAACGATTAGATAAAATCTTTAAGTAATTTTTTTCAAAATTAAATTATGCCATTTGAGCAAGGTATTAAAACTCGGATCGGTCATTGAACTAGTCGGGGTACTGGGTTAAGGGTCAGTGGATCAGATTGGGATCAAACTGGAGCTAAACCGGGATCAAACCGGTGAGAAATTGAAAATTTTAGACTTATAGTATGAAATTGTAAAGGAAAAATTAAAAAAAAAATTTAAATACCAACCTGGACCGGTTTACCGGCCGGTTCCCGGGCTGGACCGGTCGGTCCGGTTCGGGTTTAATAACCCTGCATTTGAGGATCTTTTTGAGAAACGAACCAATAAATTACCCAGTAGTGAACCAGTGATCCTCTTTTATTTCACAGCGCCGTGTATACGAAATGTCCATCCAAACAAGTGAGACCAGGTCCATTTGAATTTGGGCCCAAACATACGAGAATTGCTATTCTTTTACGCTGAATCCATCAAGAGATCAGCCCTCCTTCATAAACCGAATTGAATGATGAGTTTTGCAGGAAGCATATAGGTTAATGACTAATAAATGAATGTATTCAAATCAATAAACAAAGTTATTACCAACTAGAATTAAGTCTAGTAAGGGAGGCTAGTCTCTTACAACATGATCAACCAAAGGTTGAATACTCGTTAGGATAAATACTTATATTTAGTTTCCAATAATGTCTCGAATATTATTATCTCTAATAAAATATCTAATCCCCATAATTGAGTTTTAAATATTGATTTTTTTTATACATAAATTTTTTGAAAGGGATTGGGTTTACTCACGGTTCAAAGGCAGGACGAAATCTCCCTTCCTCCTAGGCCATGTCAATGTTGAGCAGGGCGAGCCGTTAATTATCCTTAGGTGTTTACTTAGGTACTCAGGAGCTATGATGCCTCCTCAAGCGCCGTGACTAGAACTACAACTAAGTGGTACTCCTCAGAGATTGAACACACTCCAAATGGTCACATGTATCACCCCTTCGCTAGCTAAAGCCACAGGCGATGGGTTTATATATTGATTTTGATTACACTAATTTGTTTATTACACGTTTGGGCCTAAGGTAAGAGGCATGCCAGAAGAAGATGGACATTTTATAGTAATTTACGATGCTGGCCTCATCAACTCTAGCTTTACCATGTGTATAAGTTTGCCATTTTTCTACCCTAGGTGCATCAAATCAAAATTGAAATATTTGTTTTTCCTGAAATAAACTCAAGGATTTAAATCTTATTAATCGAAAAAATCATATCATAAGAGTTACTACCACGTGACAATGCTTAAATTTGATATAATCATACCGAATACCACACACAAACATCCGTAACATCAAGCCAATGTCCAATCCTGGGTTTGGCGAATAATAGTAGCATATAGCTGAATAAAGAAATGTAATCAAACTCAAATGGATGGATAAAGCTCATTGTCATTATTTTAGGCATTTAAAGAAGCACAAGAATTAAAAAAGCACCACCACCAATTTTGACTCTTTTTTGTGGATTTGGCATGGATATCCTTTGGAGACACAATTAGTGGGAAGAGGGTTTGTGAATGAAATACAAAAAGGGACTAATATATAAGAACATATCACGTGAAATCTTTTTAGATGTTTTAATTTAATAAATGTATAGTTCATATATCATACATAATAAAAAAAAAAAACACTAATCTCAAGTTTTAATTGGAAAGAAATAATGACAGATACTTGAAGATATAATTGAATAGTTGGATTTATCACAGTTTGATATCCTTACAGACTTGAAGTAAATCTCCATCTCACAAAGTAGAAGGATCATGAATGATAAGAAAAAATCATAAACATTAATATTTACAAATAAAAAACCTATTACCTCTTATCCTTGATTATCAAGTTTAACTGATTTTGAGAGATTAAAGAAGCTAAATAAATTACTAATTAAAGAACTTATATTATCGTCTTTTTCCAAACTAACTTGTCTGACTTATAGACTAGTATATAGTCTAATAATATATAAGTATTTTAGAGAAATCAGGTAACAAATATACTATAATTGAGTAATTTATTTAACTTTCTTAATCTCTCTAGATTAATTAATCAGGTTTTATATTAAGGACTCGTGTCAGCAATAATAAAGCTCAATCCTATGTGATTTGGTCATACATCCTCCACAATAAAACCCACTCCCCAGCAATGGCAAACATTAATATAATATTGTCTTTGAATAACTTTTTTCTCGTTTCACATGCCTCGTTTATGGACCACTTAATTTCCAAAAATAAAGATAAAAATAAAATAAACAAGTGATATAATCACAGGGATTAAAAAACTAATTGTTATTCATTAATTATTAAACATTTTTTTATTGTTGTGTTGCAATGGAGGGGTTATACCCATCATTCTCAATCAAGATTCAAGTCCTCCCACAGAAATGAAAACAATTTGAATTGTTGTGGTTGGATTATGTATATATTCTTTTTGGTAATATTTGCTTTGCATGAAGATAAAGACAGACAACCTTTTCTTCAAATCTTACCATACAAGGGCCCCACCCCAACTAAAGCCAAGGAAAAAAACAAAAGTTTAGAATTCGTGTCATTACTTAATCTAGATTATCTCCTTAATTATGTCTTTGTGGTTAATGATATGTACATATGCCATTGAGGAGGTATAATTATTAAAAGCAGAAAAACTAGTCTATGCTGTGCCCCACGTCCACTTCTTCCGTGATTGGCTCCCACGGAATGTTTGGCGCCATGTGTCGGCATATTATTGGCCTTTAGCACGTGGGGCTACAATTATGCATAATTATTTCTGTTTTTTAATTTTTCTTTATGTCAATTTTGTGGGGAGTGTTCAATTTAGTTTAAGTTATCTCATTCATCTAGTTGACATGAGTTGGCTCACATAATAGAAGTAATTCGACAAGACTTCCATAATAATGACTCTTTGTTTGGGTTTAAGTCCCTTTCAAGAGTTTGTATTCATGGTAATAAACCTTTTTTAGACAAAAAAAAAATTACTTGAAGTATTACTTTTTGGAATGGCCTCTTTTGACATCTAATTAGGTCTCACACTTGCATCAATTTCTATGCAAAAATATGTTAGGAATGGATGTTACCCTTTGGGTGTGTTGATGTGGATATGCGGATTCAAAAGTGATTTACATGGATATGCTAATGTCTTGATGGATGGAGTAGTTTATTATCTATAACATTTATAAGCAAAAATAATTTAAAAAAAACAAGTTAATTTTATCCCATCAATAAAGGTAATTAATTCTCATTTCCATTGATTAACGTCTAATTTTTTATGTTTTTCCAAAAGGAAATATAATTATTTTGTTAAAATAAGACAGCTTAGCACACAAGGTTCCCATCAAATAAGATATGAGGATGAATAGATATAAGCAACGTTATTCTCACAATTGGAGAGATTGTTTCTTGAATTTAAACTTGTGACCACTAGGTCACATGACAGTAATTTTACCGCTATGTCAGGGTTCACCCTTTAAATATACTTAATTTGTAACTTGATCAAAAATAAAAATGTTTAGATATAAATTTTGTTATTAAAAAATGAGTGAAGATAAGTACTAGATGGGAAAAAAATCATGTGATAACTGTTTTTTATTTTATTTAATAATATCACATATCATATCAGATAGCCATATATATAGCAAAAAAAATAGAGAAAACGCATAACTACAAATGTAAATGGTTGATTTTGGGAGTTTTTAAAAACATGTAAATTGAGGTGAAAAGAATAAGTTAATTAATGAGAAGAAAATGGAGGTGGGGGCATGTCGGCAGTGTGAATTAATCGAGGAGCCTAATATAATGAAGGCATCTATTCAGGTTGGAAATTCTGTGTCGTGGAGGGGACAAGAGGGCCCTAAGGTCCTTTAGCCTCATTTCATTGTGTTTCTCCTCAAACGTAAAATTACGCCTCCTCCTCATCCTTTGTATTTTCATTTAATTTGTCTCTTTCCCTGTCCTGATTGGTATTTTTTTCCACTCAAAAAGAGCTTATATATTTAGGACACATGAGAGTATTCTTAATTGACGCTTACAAGGTCTTCAATATCAATGGAATTCGAATCTATAATCTTATGATTATAAGCCAACTCTTTTATTAATTAAATTAACTTTTATTGGTGGCAAAAAGATTATTTCCAGAATCTGAATCCATAACCTTTAGATCATATAGTAACAATTTTTAGCGTTGCTCCAAGACTCTCCGTCTTTTGAAAAACGTGATTATTAAAAGAAAATGACCATATTCGTTGGTTGCCTTAGGTTTAAGTATGCCTATATATAATATACTGGCTAATTCCATTCACATTATCCATGAATTGGCAATATAATTTTATACAGATCATGGACAGGTATTATGATTGAAAGAAAGACTTATAAATTGTCTATGAAGAGAATATTATTCGGATTATTTGAAATTCTATTTTTGTTATATTTGAGGATAACAATAAGATTTGAAATAATATAAAAGCTATACTATTTCCAGAGTAATGTTTTTGTAAGGGTGTTTCACCAATAATTCAAGAATCTAATTGGCCCGAGGGATTAGCGAAGTTAGGCACTGAGATGAGAAAAGAAAAGCATATATAATACAGCCACTACAAAAAAAACGTGATTTAGTAGCGGTTAAAAATGGGTATTCGTAGCGGTTCTAACCGCTACAAACTAGGTTAGTAGCGGTTACGAAAACCGCTACGAAATCGTACGTTGCAAGCGGTTTTGTAGCGGTTCTAAAAAACCGCTACTCAATCAAAAATAACCGCTACAACCTTTGTAGCGGTTCATAGTAACCGCTACAACACCAAGAGATATTTGTAGCGGTTATATAACCGCTACAAATAAAAAAAAATTTATTAAAAAAGAAATTTTTTTTTTGTAGCGGTTTAATAACCGCTACAAATATATAAAAATGAAAATTTGTTAAAAATGACATTTTTTATTTGTAGCGGTTAAGAAACCGCTACTAAATTTGAATTTCATGAACTTCGTAGCGGTTTCTAAAACCGCTACTAATTTCATGAAATTCAAATTTAGCGCCAAAAAATTTAAATTTAGCTTTGAAAAGGCGCGTTATTTAGTAGCGGTTTAATAACCGCTACAAATATTTAAAAAAATTTTAAAAAATATACGTTGATTTTTTTCTTTTTTTTAAATATTATATTAAATAGTTTAATTTATTATTATTTTATCTATTTCAATTAGTTTATTATTTAATAGTTTAACTTATTAATAAATTAAAAAGAAAAAATGTAATTGAATATGATTAGTATAAAATTTATATTAATAATATTATTAAGGATAGTTAGGTAATAAGGAATTATTATGTTTTATAATATAATGTAATTGTATATGAAAAATAGATGAAAATGAGATAGAGTTATGATATATCTAAAAAAAAATGGTTAGAATAAATTTTATAGAGAGAAAAGAAATATTCTAAAAGATATTGAAAATCTTGTTACCATATTTGATCGTATTATTCAGCTCCTCTACTCATACGAAAGAAGTTGTAAATGAGAGGAAATGAAAGAAGGGTAAGATGAAAAGAAATTGGGGAGTGTTTGAAATGAGTTGTGATAAGGGTATTTATAGGGATTCACGTATAATTTGTAGCGGTTAATATAGCGGTTAATGTAGCGGTTACTAATTAGTAGCGGTTATTTATATTTTTGTAGCGGTTTAATTATTTGTAGCGGTTAATATAGCGGTTTTTATTTAGTAGCGGTTATTTATATTTTTGTAGCGGTTTAATAACCGCTACAAATATTATATTAATTTTTTTAAAAAATTTTTTTTTTGCATTTTATTTTAACACAAATTTTTTGCATTTTTTGTGAAGAAAAATTTTTTGCACTTGAATTCTACAAATATTATTTTAATTTTTTTAAAATATTTTTTTACATTTTATTTTAACACAAATTTTTTGCATTTTTTGTAAAGACAAATTTTTTACACTTGAATTTGATCACTCATCGTCGCCATCCCTACAGAAATTTTGTAGAAAAATTATTGTTATTGATGTATTATTAAATTTAACAAATTTAATTGAAATGACGTGGACTTAAAAAAACTCACCGCAGTAGAGGTAAATTGTCATCGCCTTGAGGGAAGTAGTTTTCAAAATCAGCTGGCTGAAATGGCTCACTCTCGTAGGCGATGTTATCGCCTTCACCCATGTCGTAAAGGTCTCTTGGCTTTAAATGAACGACCATGTGCCAATCCCTATGCCGCTCGTCCTCGACATAATAAACCTGATGTGCCTCTGAAGCTAGAATATACGGCTCATCATCTTGAGAAATACCAGTATGAATCATGCGTGAGAAATTGACTGATGTGATCCCTAGGTCGTCAGTTGTCAGTCCCCGAGAAGTAGTGGTATTTGCCCACAAACACTTGAACAGCGTCACCGTGAAACGGCCTTGATAATTAAGCTCGACCACATCAAGAAGCTTGCCATAGTAAGGGACGCCTCCGAACTGCATGTTGGCGTCACTGCTGCTCGCATAACTCCTTGTCCCAAATGTGCCATAAACACCCGAATTCTGTGTTTGCAATCCTTGATCCCGTGAAACCGTGCAAAACTTAAAACCATTGACATTGTATGCTGTAAACCGTTTTGCATGATCAAGAGGGCCGATTGCGAGAGCTCTGAAATCTGGTGAGTGTGGGTTGTGGTCATTTAGTATTCTGCGCGCAAACCAGCCCGGGAATTCTCTGTGGACCCTCCTATCAACTTCCGAGGATGTCTGTGTACGGATCCTGAGCTGACGCTTGACATGACTTCTGAATTCCCTGCAATTAATAATGGAAAGGCGTTAGTGAAATGAAAGTGAGAAATGTTACGAAAGATATAGATCGATTAACATACATGTGAGTGTACAATTCTTACCGTATGAAAGGCTCAACTTGAGTGCAATTAATCAAGACATGTCTATGTGCTTGGAACTTCTCAGTTGCCGTTAGTTTGAAGTTCTCAGTTGCTCCAACTGGTTTACCAACACGAGGGATAAATTCTCCTGATGTCGGCGCAGGTTCAGGACAATCGTCAACACGAGGGGGGCGGTTGAAAGCCGTCTCAAGATCATCAAAGTACCTTGAGCAAAAATAAAGCACCTCATCCCCTATATAGCCTTCAGCTATAGAACCTTCTGGCCACGCCTTATTCCTCACGTAAGATTTTAATTTCCCAAGGAACCTACGAAGTACATAAGAGAAAATTGATATAAAATGATGAAAAGGACGACTAGGAAACATTAAATACGGACAATAAATGAAAGCACATATTTAAAATGAGTACCTCTCAATCGGATACATCCAACGATATTGTACTGGTCCAGCGAGCTTTGTTTCATGAACGAGGTGGACCGTGAGGTGAACCATCACAGTAAAAAAGGACGGAGGAAAGATCATCTCCAAGTGACAAAGCGTAAGAATGATTTTCGACTGCAGCTGATCGAGCTCCTCAACGATCAAAACCTTAGAACACAACTTCCGAAAGAAAGAACAAAGTTCCACCAAAACGATGGAAACATCGGGAGGAAGTGTATTCTTTATAGCCAGAGGGAGTAACTGCTGCATAAGAACATGTGAGTCGTGACTCTTCAGGCCAGCAACCTTCCGAGCCTGCAAGTCGACACATCGAGAAATGTTGCTTGAATACCCATCAGGAACTTTTATTTTCTTCAACGTCGCGAGGAACACATCCTTGTTCGGTTTTGTGAGGGTAAACTTTGCCGGTGTAAATCTGTCATGCTCATCTGGCCAAGCGTCTTCACGAACTCCCATGTCGCGTAAATCTTTCCTCGCTTGAAGGTGATCTTTTGTCTTGCCGGGTTCGTTGAGCAGCGTATACAGCACATTGTCGCAAACATTCTTTTCAATGTGCATTACATCAAGACTGTGGCGAAGTAAATTAGATCTCCAATACGGAAGCGTGAAGAAGATACTTATCTTCTTCCACTGCTGAGGCGCCGAAGTCCTGCGCGTCTTTTGGCGAGTTTGTGCTGAATCGTCGCTTTTTCCAAACTCGACGTCAACATGCTCAAGCTACTGTAAGATATCTGTACCGGACAAAGTCTGAGGTGGTCCTCTTTTCTCTGGTTTCCCATTGAAGCGATTCCGTTGTAATCTGAACTTATGCGTTCCATCGAGAAACCTCCGATGCCCCATAAAGCACCACTTTCGGCTGTGGGGAAGGCGCAGTGCGTCAGAGTCGAAATTGCAAGCCGGACACGCCGACCCAGTGTGCACATTCCAACCAGATAATGTGCCAAGGCCAGGAAAGTCACTGATCGTCCACATCAAGGCTGCACGCATGTTGAACAAAGTCTTGCTGTGAGCGTCGTACGTCTCCAAGCCGACATTCCACAGGTCAAGCAATTCCGCAATAAGCGGTTGGAGATACACATCGATGTCATTGCCCGGTGCCTTTTTGCCTGGAATGATCATAGACATAATGAAAGAGCTTTGTTTCATACACATCCAGGGGGGTAAGTTGTAGGGAACTAAGACTACCGGCCAAATGCTGTAACTTGTGCTAAGATTCCCGAAAGGATTGAAACCGTCGGTCGCCAACGCAAGCCGGACATTTCTGGGGTCAGTCGCAAAATCTGGAAAGTCGTTGTCAAACGTTTTCCAAGCAGCTGCATCCCGCGGATGTCTTAATTTACCGTCTTCGTTTTTATCAACGGCATGCCACCTCATGTGCTCAGCAGTTTTAGACGACATAAATAATCTTTGAAGACGAGGTTTCAAAGGGAAATACCTGAGAATCTTTGCGGGTTTCTTCTTCTGCTTTTTCCCCTTCCGAATTGTCTTGTACCTCGATGTGTGACATCTCTTGCACGTCTCCCTGCTGGAATCGTCTCCCCAATACAGCATACAATCATTTGGGCACGCATCAATCTTTTGATAATTCAACCCCAACCTGTTGATGATCTTCTTGGCCTCGTAGAACGTTGTGGGAATCTCGGCGTCGGGGAATGCATCTTGTAATAAGTCGAGCAACATCGACATTCCCTTATCCGTGATCCCACAGCTGGCGTGAGTGAATGCGAAATCTAAGAAACTGTTTAATCCGTACAAATATTCAGGAGAATTGCCCAGAACCGCTACAAATCGCTACAAATCTTCACAACGTTTGAAATTCTGTAGCGGTTATTGCCCAGAACCGCTACAAATTTAGAGTCTCTTGAAATTCTGTAGCGGTTTTGGGCAAGAACCGCTACAAAATTCTGACCTTTGGTATTTTGTAGCGGTTTATGTGCATTAACCGCTACAAGTTTTGGCGGGAATTTCGCGCCAAATTTGTAGCGGTTTTTTGTATGAAACCGCTACAAATATTCTTGCCGCTACAAATTTGTAGCGGTTTAGGTAAAAACCGCTACAAATACTATAATTTGTAGCGGTTTAATATAACCGCTACAAGTTCACCGCTACGAAATACCTTTTTTTTTTGTAGTGAGCGTTTGACAAATGTTTTTGGCACTTACTCATTTGGAAAAAAGGAATAATTATATTAATTAAGATCCTATTATATTGTAGAATCTGGTGAATTGTGAATGGCTTCTCATTCTGTCTCAAGTGTCAAATGCCCATTGAAAAGAATAAAGGGGAAAAAAAAATAAGAAAATACTACTTGAACTTTAAAATTTTAAATCAGTGATCTTCTAAAAAATTAAGTTGTCAATTGTTATATTCTTTTTATCAATCTCATTATTATTATAGTTAGTAAAATCAATTTGGGGTTTTGAAGTTTAAGTAGCATTTTTTTGTCTTTTTCTCAAGAATAAAAGGGGAAATATTTTTAGAAAAAAAGGAAAAAAACAAGTACCTAATAATTAATTCAATTTTTGAGCTTTTAGTGGCGTCACCAATATCTCAAAAAATCCCACAGTTTCTTGTTCCAACTAAAATGAGAGTGTTTTCTCATGTCATTTGAACATAGACATATACTCCATTATGGTTTGATTAGGTTTAGCAATTAATTGTCAAATCAATTAATTATAAGATGATTATGTCGCCAAAACATAATAACTATACAGAGGAAGTAGGTGGCATAGTTTTTAGGGCTTTGCTTGAAGATCAAGTCACGATTTTCCCCTTCCAACATGACATGTGAGTTCAGTTTAATCACAACCACCTTTTCTTATCACCATTTGATTATAAACTGTTAAAATCTATAATTCTGATTAGCTTTAAATTGATTTATGAATAATTCCCATATTCAGCTAATCTGCCCTGGAGCAATTTAAACTATGGCATAGTTGGACGGAATTTCCATGCTCAATACTCATATATAGTCTTTAATATAAAATATATTTATTTGATTTGGAAATAATTATTTGGAGAGATCTATTTTATAAATTATTTAAACTATGCCCTTATTGGATAGAATTCCCATATTGAATATTTCTCATGCTATTAATATAAAACTTATTTACCTCATTTATAACTCATATAACCTGTCTCTTTAAAATTATTATATGTAACATTAGATGATACTCTCTTCGGTCCTTAATATATGACATATTTAGAAAGTTACTCTTAGTCATGAATATAAGACATATTTATCATATTTGTTAATATTTTTCTAATTTGCACCTATTGATGCTCTCCCAACAATAATCAAGGAAGAGAGAGAAGAAGGGAATTAAGGAAGATAACTAAGGTGTTTTAGAAAATGTATATCATGTTAACTAACTTAATTAACTTTTTTAATCTAATCAGTTTAGGTAAATATGCCTTATAATAAGAAACGGAGGGAGTATTTCATTTTATCAGTTACGTAAATTAGTTTAGAGAAAAATGATAAATATAAGAGATATAATAAAAAAAAGTTCTATATTTAGAATCAAAATTCACTCAAACTAAGTCTTATATTTAGAATGAAAGGAATGCAATTGAACTTGTAAGAGATATATATCGAAGTAAATGAACTATGAATTTAAACCTAGCTATTTTTAAATTGAGATGTGGTGTTATGTCCTTGCTCATTGGCCTCATGTTCTCTTCCACCATGAACTTTTATACAAAACTGAGATAATTTTTTTTTATGCGAAATGATTAAAGTTTAGAATTTTCCATTAAAATAAACCTCAATCCTTTCCAGTCTAAGTGGAATTGGATTAATTGATCACTTCAAGTGCACTCAAGGGGCATAAATTCAAAAGCATGTTGGATTTTTGAAGATTATGGCGCGCGCGCGTGACCTATTTTCAGGCACAAAATTCCTAACCAATAATTATATTGAAAGCTCTAACATCATAGTATTAGAAATTCTTAGTGTTTTTTTTTTAGGGTTAAGATGTAAATTTATCAATGAAGTTTTGTCCGATGAACGTCTAGCACAAATATCTTTTAGAAGGTGTACCAATGAACAATTAATAAAGGGAAAAAAAATACCAATGAACAATTAAAAAGGGCATCCACTACAAAAACCGTTAAATCCCTACTAACGCCGTTAGGAGTTTTCTTCTCTTATAATTTAACGCCGTTAGTACGGATTAACGGTTTTTATGGTCGATGCCTATTTTTAATTATTCATTGGTATTTTTACCCCTTCTAAAAGATATTTGTGCCAGACGCTTCTCAAATAAAACTTCATTAATAAATTTACACCTTAACCCTTTTTTTTAAATAATTGCTCCGATATCTAACATACGTATCCAATATTATATTACATCTACGACGCTCCGTTATAGTCCGTTATAGTAGGAAATTATAACTTTATGACAAAGTGAAAACATAGAGACCGACCTGTATGTCCCTCCTCGACTTTGCCCTTATATTGTTTCCAAAACAAGAACCTAAATGTCATAATCACCCTTTCACTTTTCAACAATGGGAATCAAACCCTTTTGTTCCCTACGAGCATTTCTATTGATCCATATGCATGCCGCCATACTTACATATTGCTCATACTTAACAAGCTCTCATGAACTTAATTATAGTCACAAAATCCTTTTGTGCACATTTCTTAAATATACATTACATTTGCTGTTATTTTCACACGTAATGTTCTCTATTAGTAAAATAATAAACTAGCTAGCCAGGGTCTAATATTAGTTGTTGCAACATCATAATGTTTTACTTTTGAAACTATCCACTTTAAGATTTATTATATTACTCTTCACATTTTTAAAATACGTCAATAAAATAAGATATCTAAACCCTTATAAAACATCATTAATATCCCCTTTTCTAGCCGATATGGAAGTTCAAAGCTAGAGGGAGTATAATTGATGGGAGGCATGCATGGGGATGGGATAAAGGGATGATAAAGGAAGAGTGAAGAAGACGGTGAGTGTGTAAGGAAGAAGGGAAGCAGGGTGGGGCCCGGATGCGGGGAAGCATTGTTGAAGGGTCAACCTCATCGCCCATCTTTTAGCCCTTCAAACCCCCAACACTGCCCATCATTTCTCATTTCTCAACCACCCCTTTCCTATCTCCTTTTTTCTTTTGTTTTCAAATATTATTAGTTGGTATTAAGTTCGGAGTTCGTGACTATCCTTTCTAATATAAATGTCTTCTTTGAGATTTGAATTTAAGATCCGAAGAGATCTAACGGGACCTTATACTATTAGACCGACTTTTTATGGGTCTATATCCCTCCTCCTTCACTCACTGTTGTTCTATTTCTCAGTGCTCGCATGCACCCTCTTCTCCTGTGCCCACCTTCACCCAAAAGCATTTTCATTCTCCTTACCTTCTCTCTCTCTGTCACATTTCCTTCCCTTGTAATGTGAAAATGTTGGTCAATAATGTTATAATCTAATAATATAAAAGTTCTCTTATAAATGAAAGATAGCGACGGTACGACTCTCTAATTTAAAAAATAAAACTTATTGTCCCCTCAAATTTGTAATATTTCCATCATTTTCATTGTTAATTATTATTTGCATGCATTTTCTACTATCATTGACTCTTTTGCATCCACACGTGCCTGCTCTTTTTCATCACTACTCCTCCATGCATGCACTTAATCATCACCCACATTCAGACCATCATCACACCACCATTTCTTTTCTTATGTTATTATAATTATCCGCCTTCCATTTTTTTTATTTTTATTATTATATATCAAACTCCCATGATATTTTTTTTGTTTGCAAATCTCCTATATATATATATATTAATAACCTTTTGTGATTATTATTTAAGAGGGCTAGTAGTGACCATCCAGTCAGTCAAGGAATTAATGAGGAATTAATCAGCTGCTTTTTCTTCTCTGACAATCTAGAGGGAAAAATTAATTATTCTACAAATGGCCTGAAAAGTCTGATAAATTAATTAATAAACAGCCCTTAGATTATGATAAGATATCACGGTTCAGTACATTTATGCGCATTCTCATGATGAACGTACGACTTTTGTCTTGTAATACGTATTTGATCAATCTAATCTAAAATTTTATATATATGACCAAATTGTTTTTGTTTAAGTTCATGCGTAACACATGCACGTTAGTCAAAATTCATGAATTGTAAAGAAAAATGAATACTTTTAATTAGTCAAGATTCAGCGATAATAATTGTGGTAAGAGGAGGCCAGAAATAAATAAAAAAAAAAGATCCTGGCCTGGACTATATATATGAGTAGCGCGAATTAAGTGATCGTGTATGATTGCATTTTGATTTTGTTTATTATTTAGAAAATATTTTTAAAAGTAACATACGGCATTTAAACAAGATGTTAGGCAAATTGGCATCTTTGTCTTTGTCATGTCTCTTACATAAAAGAAACACAAGTTTTTCTTTTTTAAAACCAAAAAACAAAGGCTAATTCAAGTGATCATGCTGTTTACTTTCACCAATAATTGGTGAAACCCCAAAACAATTTATCTACTTAATTATACTTGTTTTGCTTTTTCTTAAAATTGCTCACAAATGTATGCTTAACCCTGATTCTAATGAGCTCTTGAAATTCAACTCACTGAAAAAATTAGTAGTTATAAGGGTAAAGGTGCATCCAGCACCCCGAACTATTTTTGGAGGTGCAATCAGCACCCTAAAGTATTTAAGAGTGCAATCAGCACCCTAAACTATTTTTGGGGTGCAACCAGCACCCTAAACTATTTTTTGAGGTGCAATCAGCACCCTAGAGTATTTAATGGTGCAATCAGCACCCTAAACTATTTTTGGAGATGCAATCAGTACCCTAATGTATTATAAATGGAACAATTATACCCTTTCACTAACAGAATACTAACTCCGTTTGCTAACATACTATTTTCTTTCAGTATTTAAGGCTGCAATTTTGCCTCTAATGTAGTAAAAATAGAGCAATTGCACCTCCAAAAATTTGAACTTTAGCAAACGGAGTTAGTATTCTGTTAGTGAAAGAGTGTAATTGTTCCATTTTGATACATTAGGGTACTGATTGCACCTCCAAAAATAGTTTAGGGTGCTGATTGCACCTTTAAATACTCTAGGGTGCTGATTGCACCCCAAAAAATAGTTTAGGGTGCTGATTGCACCCTTAAATACTTTAGGGTGCTGATTGCACCTCCAAAAATAGTTTGGGGTGCTGGATGCACCTTTACCCTAGTTATAATCAAGTGGAAGAAGATATCATTAATTCGATTTTATTCTATGATGTATGGATGTGTGTCTCTCTTGAATAATGGAAATTTTTCCTTATTTATCGTGACCATTATTGCCAAAATTATGATAAGATTTATACATACAGAGACAACTTTGAGCTTGTTTGGGAAAGTTTATTTTTGAACAATAAGTGCTTATAAATCGTAATTTACGGTATACGAGATAAGTATGTGAGAGGAGTTTTATCTCGACTTACGTAATAATTGTTAATTGACCCCCAATAAACAATACCAAACACACAATTTGCTGTCACACCAACAACCCACTATACGTTTTTCTCATCCCAATAAAATATTGTTTATTTATGAATTGAAGTGTGTGTCTAATTTTGTAGGTGTGAATAGTTACAAAATAAAATGTCGTGTTTAGTTAGGGTTTTCACTGGTTAAGATAAATTTGAATAGACAAATATTTTTTTCATTTGCTTTCAAATAAAATTTTAATAATTACAACAAAACGGTATATTTACGATAGAATTTAAGGAGGAAATATGATGATTTCATCCTAAAATAAACTGTGATTAGATTCCTCATTTTCTTAGTGATATTTATGACATTCACCAACATATACACCTTTAGCACCACACTTGAGTTAAGGATGCCAATAGATCCTCATAAAATATTTTTTTATATATATTTTTGCATCTTAACCTAAATTTATAGTATATTGTTTATGCTGATCGAAAAAAAAAATAGTATATTGTTTATGTTAGAGATAGTTATTAAATGTAGCAGATTAAATTAAAGCAATTGGTTAGTTAGTAAGATATACAGCTGAATCACTGTGAGCAAACTATATATAAGAGAACATTTTAATCAAATCCAAAATACCTAAAAAAATTTTTAGGTGGAAGATGACAAGAAGAGAGAATTTTAATCTAGAAATTGCAGCAAGTTGGATCCAGGCACACAAATTAACCCCAAGGAAATTAAAAAAGCTGAAAGCAAAAGAGAATAATCTGTGAGCAAAACAAAAGAACAAAAGGAAGGGAGGCCACTGTCAAACATCATTAGCACGTAAGAATTATGGTTTAATTAACTTCAGTGGTAATCTTCATATAATGATTCACTGTTAGTAACTCTTGATCAAGCTTTATTATCATGCACCTTTTTTTGCTTAGTACATACATAAGCATAATTATGCACTACCCCAAAAAACAAAAACATAAACTTTCTCAAAAGAGAACAAAAAAAATCAACAATTGTCATAGCCCACTAGAGGAAAAAATGCAAGCCACTTAATAAGGACAGGCAATGGTAATTATTAGAAATGAAGACATTTGAAAAAAGTTGTAAAATTAACGCAAATGGAAATCTTAAAAACACAAATACTATACATATCAAATCAGTTTTATTAGGTTTAAATTAGGAAGTTTGTGGACCATCCGATAATAAGTGTGGTTTCAACTTTCAACCAATGATTTTGCTAAACACAACACCCAAAATAAACCTTCTTCATAAAATGAACGGCACAAGAAAAAAAAAAAGTAGTTTTATAGAGTTTTTAGGGAAAATCACATCAAGATCCCAACTAAAAAATAATATCAGAAAGGTCTCAAGACTTATTAATAACAAGTGAAAGAACAACTAACAATAAGTTATGAGACTTTTCTGATATTATTTTCCTTAACATAACTTTATTGTATTTTCCCGTGTTTTTATTTACTCCCTCCATTCTTTCATACTAGCTCATCATCCTATCTTTATTCTTTAGTACTCTTTCTAAACATATTATATATGTACAGTCACTTTTGTCTTTTGTGCGTGACTCACATTTTAGACGACCTTATATATATATATATATGGTTGTATGGTGTTATAAAAGTTTGAATTGTGAAATGGTGTTTGTTTGTGGTGGTAAGAGAGTGAAAGCGAGCAAAGGCATGAAGGCGACACTGAGATACTTAGCAGGAATGGCTGGGCCTAGTGGTTATGGCTCTAATTCAACAGCCGAGCAAGTCACTGAAGATTGCTCTAATTGCTTTCTCTCTTCTCATCTAACTGCTCTCATCACAGGTAAGCCTATAAGGAAAACAAGACTTCATCTTTATTCTCATCTCACAAATATGTGTTTTTCTAAGATGAATATATATATATATATATATATATATAAGAATTGGTTTTCTTTGTCGTTTGGGTGTCCAAGAGTTGATTCAGGAGATTTATGAATACCACCAGATTGTTGTTATATCGGATCACTTCTATCTTCTTTTATTTGACAGAAATGTTTGATAGATCTGTTTCCCTGGTTAATTTTCATCAGAAAACTGTAAAATACATAAACTTGAAAACTACTAGAATATGATGAAACACATCCCACACATATTTTGTTTTGTTTTCTTTAGCAACACACCCGCAAAACCACAAGCGTCATGTCTTGTGTCATGTATGTAACATTCCAACGCCTTCGCTCTTGATATTGTATACTTTAGGGAACCCGTCACCCTTATGATTTCAAAACGTGTCAAGAGCAGGAAGTATCTAAACCTTTATAAGACGACTATCATTCTTCTCCCCAGCCAGGACATCACACTAAGATTTGGTGTTTGTGTGGTTAAATGGGACTTATTAGCTGAGGACTTGTACCAAATCTGAGAATGAACAAGTCTGATCTGAGTGAGCTTATGGGGTATATGCATGAAGTTTTTTGTTTTTTGTGGGATAGAGGAAACTAGCTAGTGGGAGTTAGGCTGGCAGTGGAACCCGTGAGTGTACCAAAAAAGAAGAATGGTGAATTTCTTTATAGCAGCAACAAGGCATGATTCTGTCTCCTTCTGTACAAATTCCCTTTCTTTCAATGGTTCAAAGACAGACACTTGAGGTTATATCACCCCCATATCGATCTTTCTTTCTCCTTTACTTTTGTTTCTTTTAATGATTGTACAGAATCTCGAGAATATATAAGTTAATTATGTTGTTGGATTATTAATCAGCTCTTTGCTTAATGACGTAATTAATTGTTGTACGAAGGTGGGACTTCTGGGATTGGAGCTGAAACAGCAAGAGTATTGGCTAAGAGAGGAGTGAGAGTAGTGATTGGAGCGAGGGACTTGAAGAAGGCGAGAGAAGTGAGACACAATATAAAGAAAGAAACTCCAAAGGCAGAGATTATAGTGTTGGAAATCGATCTCAGTTCTTTTGCTTCTGTACAGAGATTTTGTTCTGAGTTTTTGGCTCTACAACTTCCTCTCAATATCCTCATGTAAGTTTGTGACACACACTCTTATATATCAAATTAAATAATCTTGTTATTTATTGATCCTTTTTTTTTTTTTTAATGAAAGAGAGTTTTTTTTTTGACAGAAACAATGCGGGAATATTCTCTCAGAACTTGGAGTTCTCCGAAGAGAAAATTGAGATGACGTTTGCCACCAACTACTTGGGTACCGATTTTTTTTGTTGGGAAAATAGAATAGTTTAAATTATTTTTTTTGTGGAAAAATTTCATCAAATTAATTCATTCTTTGTAATTTAATCGCAATGACTTTGAAAAATATTTTAAATTTGACTAATAAGTATATACCATCCTAATATTCTGAAGATCTACAGTTGAAGTGAACAAAACTTGAGAATAATTGGTAAATTGGAATTTAGTAATGTACTATACATCATATTTTTGGTTCACTTAGCTTGTGTCAATTTCATTCACTATCATTTTGGTCCACCAGGCAAGCATGCGTTATGATCTTTATGAGGTGCAAGTTTAAAGCTTCTGAAGTGCGTTTATAAAGTGCAAAGCTTTTGTTGAAGATGCTTTGACATGTCATTTTTTCCCTCGTAGTCCGAGTCCAATAGAAAAAAAAAAATTAAAAAATTAAGGTTTTTTTTTTTTTTTTTGGGAATGTTTATGCTGATGATGTTTTGGAATGACTTGGGAATGCAGGACATTTTTTGTTGACAGAAATGCTGATAGAGAAAATGATAGAAACAGCAGAGAAGAGTGGGATTGAAGGAAGGATCATAAATGTGTCATCTGTGATCCATAGCTGGGTCAAGAGAGATGCTTTTCATTTCCACCACTTGCTCAATGGAACAAAGTACCACCACTTCTTTCTTGAAAACATTCTTATTTGTTAGCTGTATATACTAATCACCACTTAATCTTTAATCTAATTGCAGATATAATGGCACACATGCATATGCCCAATCAAAATTGGCCAATATTTTGCATGCCAAGGAATTGGCCAAACAGCTTAAGGTTAGAAATCAATACCATGAAACAAACACTTTTTTTTTTTAATAAGAGGGACATGCACTAACAGACTGAAGTTATAAGTAGGATCGAACTCGTGACTTCTCACTTATTTGGAGTTTTCATGCTACTAGGCTAATTTTATTCAGTGCCATATGACATGTTGACAACATAGTATGAACATTTGTTTTGTTTAACAATGTCAGGCAAGGAATGCAAAAGTAACAGCGAATGCAATTCATCCGGGGATTGTGAAGACCGGAATTATTAGAGCTCATAAAGGCCTCATAACTGGTAATTAACAACAAGCCCTTCAACCCATTTTGATTCACGTTATCATCTTTTTAAATGCCACGAAAAAAATAAAAAAGGATCTGAAATTTGATTCTTTCAAACTTGCACGTAGATTCCCTGTTCTTCATTGCATCCAAGTTGCTCAAATCGACATCTCAGGTTTGTTAAGAAGCATCCTTTTCATTAAACAAGTCTCAATCTCAAGTTGTGTGTCTTCTTCTGATCTTATACAATTTAAATACACGCGTGCACACAAGTATATCAACGCTAGGTTTAAACCTATGACCTCATCCAAACGTGTTATGTTAACAGAGATGTATATATGATATGGACAGGGAGCAGCAACAACGTGTTATGTTGCAGTGAGTGCAAAAACACAAGGGTTGAGTGGGAAATACTTCACAGATTGTAATGAGAATAACTGCTCAAGTTTAGCAAACGATGAATTTGAAGCTCAGAAGCTATGGAACAACACTCAAGCTTTGCTACATAAACGACTACGTCAAGCCTCCTCTTAATAACACTCTCCCATACACTCTCACTTGTGTATAAATAAAACACACATTGTGCACTTACGTTAGGGAGCAATCATTATAGGACTATATATTACATTATAAGTCAAATCTCCAACCATAATATTGTTCACCAATAAAACTGCATACAAATTTAAATGTACTCTCTCTCTCTCCCTCTCTCTCTCTCCGCGCAATGACTTCTGGCTTAATTCATACTAGTATATGTACAGGAGTTTTCCTTTTGGATCAAAATGTTGGCAAAAATAAATTTGATTCGACAGTACTAATTCAGACAACAATAATCTAAACTCCAAAATAGAAAACACCACACGTTTAAAATTGTTTAAAATATTATTATGATCATTTTAAATAACCAATAGGTCAGATATCATTACAACCCAACAAGGCCAATAAGTGCATATTATCTAGCTCTATACACTCATAACTTGGACATGGAGTTTGCTTTGTTGCTAGAACCTCCACCTTGCAAAACCCTCAAGTATAACGATCTTCATATGAGGTATATTGCCTTCACATTTAGTCATTAGGCTTTTTGTTTCGTTTTCCTTTCTCCTTCGTATTCAAAAGACAACCCTACAATGGGATAGAAGAACCTTTCTAATGTGTGTTAGGTTCTCATATGCAGGGAAACGTGTGTTTTATATGAAGAAATTGCATGATCCAAAATTTTGATTAAACCGGAGACCTACTTTATATGCACTGCTTTATTTACATTGTCAAACAAAACCATGATTAACTGAAGAGCTGTTAATAAACCAAACAAGAAATGAGAAAACACAATCATCACAAGACAGATGGAAAAATACAGAAGCGCCACGAGTGCGCACACAAAAGTTTTGTCCTCATACGAGACGAAGTTACTAAACACATTTTGCGAAGCTCTTCTCACATATTGAATACGGGTTCAGCCTTATACAATGCAGATGTCTTCATTCACGTGTGAACTTGTTTAGCAGTTTGAGTCATGAGTTGTGACTACCAGCACTTAACTTTATTTCCTAGCCTGCCATATAAGAGATCATAGCATCAATTGAACTTGCACATCAAGAGCAGAAAATTAATAAGTACAACCACGTACATGCAAGAATCATCACCAATTCTTGTTATCTAAACCAAATAAATAATTAGCTGCTTGAATTTCTATACAATAACATATGACGCCAATACAAAGAAACCAAGCAATTCCCACTTATTCGATGCCCCAACAGAATACAACATTCATCAAACCTTGAACAAATCATGGAAGAATGTATTTTTTCAAATCTTATGATCATTTTAATATCAGAAGCAAATACTTGTCATGCACGAGCAGCCAACAAACTGCCAGTCAGTAATATCATTCTGTTCTATGTTTTATTTTTAGTCCCTGAGAATCCTTAATGTTGTAATATGTAACCCAGGGTCTAAATAGAACAGAAACATACACTACCTAAGGAAAACTGTCGCCAGTGTTTCAGCATTCACAAATCACAACCACTCGTGGAATGTCGGCTATCTGGTCAGAAGAGAAAAAGGAACCAGGTCGCACAATTTAGGTGATGGAGGGTCTCACCTAAATTGAAAGGAGGAAAAGCTAAGCTGATCAAGGTAGAGGTTCATCAGAATGTCTTCCTTCAACAGAACCATAAGTTCGAGGCGAAATGACTAGCTCAAAAAGTCAAATTTCAAACCACCAGATCTTCATTCATCATATCATATTGGTTACTGTTGCGTAATGTTTAAAAAAAAAAAAATCACTCCCCCCAACTCCCAGTTCCAGGTTCTAACATCTATAGTCCCTCTATCAAAGACATATGGTCTTAGAATCTGCTAGAAGCTAGTCAGTAGTTAAAGCCCGAAAATCATTTTGTCTTGTCCATTCATAGGACTTCATCTTGAGCTCAAACAATAAAGAAAGCAAAAGGTCCCCAGAATCAATAAATATGATCAATGTTTGTCTACCCTAAAATTTGTATAATAGCGTCATTGACAGGGAAAAGGTGAAAGTATTATAAAATAACCTCATGATCATAACATGATAATTACTTTTTCTGAGGAGAATTCCAACCTTGCAATAACAACAGATATTGCTGACAGAGTTAAATCCAAGGAGCACAAGTTACTAATTAGATTCATACCCTCAAACGAGGAGACTGGCGAACTGATGAGGCAGATCCAGGAGACAAGGCAGCAGATATTGCTCGTCTTCCGAGGGTTTGTTTCTTGGAAGGTCTCTCTCCTTTTGTAGGTTGAACTAGATTCTCATTTTTCTTGGTCGGGGAATCACTTCTAAAGGATGAGATAGATAGATCTGGAGCAGATGTAGAGATAATAGCAGACTCTTGATGTTCGAAATTTAAGGATGCTACACTCCCTGTTTACTGAACTTATTAGAAGTCGATATGAAAGAATAAAAAGAATCTCTATTATTAAAGCAACATCTGCTCATACAAGATAAGTTGATGACTTCAACAATATCACACTGTGCAAGAAATAAGATGAAACTTCAATTTCAATAAGCATATCATGCCAATTTCCACTACAAAGCAAAATTCTAGGACGACAGAAGTCAAAGCTATAGACATGTAAGATAGAACTAAGGCTCCAGGACACTTAGCATCCCCATTTTATCCATGTATGATGATGTTCACATATAAAGCCATACTCGTACCCTGCGCTACTGCTTCTTGAAATTTCCTCCTCATAACTCTGACATATTTAAATAGCCCATTTGTCTTGTTTAATTCATGGATCAACTCTTCCATTCCTTTGAGGGAGGGTTCACAATTCAGTACTGAAAGAAAAGAAAGAAATTCAGATTTAGGAAGCACATCATCACATTGTTTTGATATCATAAACAACACCAAGAATGCCACTTACATGTGTACGTATCATTTTCATGACGGATGGTAAAAAAGCACTCCTCATTAGGATTGCTCGGATTGATATTCTTGAAGGTGAACTTCACCCCTAATGTGCAGAAGAACTTGTAAGGCATCAAAGAATAAAGAAGAATAAAACTTGGACAATATGAACCACATCAATTACCACGTCCGCCTTCAACATGGAAGCCAAGGACTGTATTGTACCATGAGATGGCCTCCAGTATTTCATCTTTTCGTTCAGTGCTTCCATTCATTGTCTCTTCAGATGCTGCCAAGGGTTTAGAATATATCAGTCAACAGCCAGCTGGTAGCCTAGTAACGTTTAGAGATTGCTATGAAGTGTTTGCAGTGCATAAATTCACAAACAGATCATTACCAGGAGATTGCTGAGATAAAATTGCAGCATATTCACTATTCTTGGTTATTTGCTTCTGAACACTACTCTTAAGATCTTCAACTCTAGTCTTCACAGAAGCAATAGCATCCATAAGCGCCATACGCTTGGCCTCTTTGCGAGTCTTCACTGTGTGAAAATGCAATTAAGAGTTGCAAGAAGTAAAAAGTTATAGCGTAGTCACTAAAAGCTATCGTGTTCACAAACTTGCGACAACGAAATTATGCGGTCTGGTTCAGAGAAATTCGAGTTAAAATCCGCCTATATAAAGATGTACCTCCTAGTGCTTTAACCAAATCATCCTCTGCCTCCCTCAATTTAGCTTTGGTATCTTCTAATTTAGCTGGAAAGACATAGGATAAATCAAACCCTACAATCCGCGTCATAAACGATAGTTCTAAAGTATAAATTACTCGAGGAAAGATTGAATCAAAGAAAACATGTAAAAGCTCGGAGCCCTAGTTTATAATAACCGGAACCCAAAATCCATAGGAAATACTGTTGAAAGGAGCAGTTCAGTAAGATGAAAGACAACTAATAGGGAACCCTCGCCTTGAAACTGAGCAGTTTCTTGTGATCTCGCCCTTAGTGATTCGAGGGATTCCCGATAAGATGAGGAAAAGACGTCAATCTTGTGCTGTAGAACCGGAATCTCGGTATCGCAGATCAAGCGCCCAGACTCCATCTTCTTTAGCACTGATTCTGCCATCAGCACTAGCTACTAAATCCCAAAATAGGTGTAGTTTCCCCCCATTTTCATGTGACCCTCCCTTGTTCTATGGACGGTAGAGAGAGGAAAGAGTGAAAAATAAATGCAAGCTTGAAGAGGGAAAGCAGTGAAGGTGGCAGAGATGATCTGTCGTCTTTTTCTACAACAAAACAGAGATAATGGGATGAATGGCTGAATCAAGAAAATATGGAATAAGGGATAAGTTACGAGCAGCAGGGTAGAAGAGGCAGAGATGAGATGAGGGGAAAAGAGAGAAAAGATGAATTTCACGCTCATTATATAGCCCGCCATTTTCATTTGAATTATATAAATCGTGATTATTTACTATTAATAGTGTGGCTTGACGTTTGTGGTTATTTATGTTTGGAATGGCTTATTTTTAAAAAATAAGTACTTATTACTTAAGTTGAGATAAAATTTATCTCACATATTTATGTTGTATACCGTAAATCATGAATTATAAGTATTTATAAGTAAAAAATAAGCTATCTCAAACGAACACTATATCAAATAAAGGATTATACTTACAACAATGGCAAAAAAAAAAAAAAATTAAAATTATACTTACAACAAGTTTCTTATATCCAATACTTCAAGTTCTTTAATTATGCATAATCATGTGTCTTATTTTTCTCCTATGGGTTTATAGTTAAATAATAATAATTCACAAATATAACACATGATTATATGTGATCGAAGAACTTAATGAAATGTATATAAGAAACTTAACGTAAGTATTTTTCATTAAAAAAATTAGTTTAATTAATTATACATCACAAATATGAGTTCATTTCTTTAAAGTTTCCTATTTAATTATGACTATTTTCATATGGAAAACACTTAAATATGTGTAATCAATAAGATACTTTGGATAAACAATTACAATTTTGGGTAACAAAATGAATTGAAATCATATAATTAGCATCATATTCAACTTTTAAATGGCTCTCATATTAAGGACAAGAGGTAGTGTATAAAAGAACATAAGCACTTGGCAAAAAAATAAAAGAGTATAAGCAATTATTTTTTTTTATACAGAGAGTGCAATAAATCATAAAGGTATTCAGGGTGAGTGATGTATAAAAAAATACTTTAAAGGGGTGAAGGCATATAAAAATTTATTTTAGGATACTGAATGCACTTTAATTCTATAAAATATCTCCCCACTAAAAATTTTAATTGGTGAAATGGCCTGATAAATTTTTTATGCACATGGTACTTTAATTCAAGTCCTTCACACCAATAAACTGGTTAACTGTGATTTTTGCCAATTTTACCAAAGAAAAATTTAATCAAGTCTAGTTCTGTTTGATTTAAGCTTCAAGCATCCAAAAGTGAACCTGGGGTTTATGGGACAAAAAACGAAAGCAAACCTTATTTTAATTGGTTCGGCTGGGGCTGATTCGATCAAACAGGTTTGATTTGCTTTCTCAACGCGCGCCTTTTGTTTTTTTGTTTTTTTGTTTTTTTTGGTGACAGAAAGGGGCTAAGCCCAGACACTAGGTACTAAACTAGTGTAAGCATTCTTAATCCGTGGTAAGAATCCTTTGTGTGGACTTTATTTTTTTTGGGGAAAATGAGGGCCGAAACCCTAACTAGAAACTAAACAGAAAGTGAGCTTGGGCAAACAAAGCCCATCTCATCCCTATATAACATACTTCTTTTGGTTCTAAATATAAAATGGGATTGATTTTTTTTTTAAGAAAGATTAAGGAAGCTATATAAGTTACTTAATTATATTATATATTGTGTATCATTAAATTATATATTAGTTTATTAGTCAAAATAATTAGTTTTGAGAAAAAAAAAATATTCTAAAATAATTTAATTAGCTTCCTTAATCTCTCCAAAAAAATCAATTTTATCTTATATTTAGGATAAGAGGAAGTAGTACATAACCCTCTTGTGGCCCACGACTGATTTGGAAATGGAAAGGCAAAATAATGATGAAATTCTTGGAAAACCAAAACTCCTTGATATCTCAAGTATATGAGTTAAACAAGGAGCTTATTTTAATCCTAAATATAAAATTTTAATTTATTTTATCTTTTAAATTTATTTGTTTTGCATATATTATTGAGGGGATTTTTATCAAGGGGTAATTCTATTGCTAATTATTAAAAATGGTATTTTAGGGACACTAACACATATTTATAACAAATAATTAACTTGACAATTTTTTTAATATCCGTAAATTAGTTATCTAACTATCAAGGACTAAAGGTAGTACTCCAATCCTTAATATAAGACCTAGTTGACCTTTTCAAAGAGATTAAGGAAGTTAAATAAGTTATTTAATAATATCATATGTTGTATATTATTAAATTATATATCACCTTATAAGTCACACAAATTAATTTAGAGAAAAAAAAAGTAAATATAAATACTTTAAAATAATTTAATTAGTTTTTTTAATTTCCCAAAAATACAAAAAAAATTAATTGATTTTTTTATTTAGGACCGATAGTATAATTATTGACCCTGTGAGCCCTTTTTTAACCGGCCTTTTGCCCCCGTTTTAGAGATGAAAAAGTTGAACAAATTTCTACATTTGTGGAAACGTTGTCAGAGAAAAACTTTGCATCCTATAACTATTTAATTGACTTAGAAGCGGTTTGGAACAGTTTGAAAAAAAACAAAAGAAAACACTTTTACATTTTAGAGACAAAGCCTCCCTCACCTAGCACAATATCACTTAAAATTAGCTCATCAAAATAGTTTGTTTTGGGATCATGTTTAGGGCCCTCAAAAGTGTTTATTCATATAAATCAAGAAAAAAATTCATTTCACATTCCCACCTCATATACCGTAAATCACAATTAAAAAACTATTTTTAAAGGTTCCAATTATTATTTCTAATATGACATGAATCACTTGACACGTCTCAAACTTTTGAAATGCAAAGCTTGGTCAAAGGCAATGCAATATTGAACGACCCATGGAGAGGATAGCAACGTGACACCGTGGCTGATGGCACCATAATAATTGGTTAAATTAAATGAGGCATATGTACGGATGTCTACGTGAATATTAATTGTGATTCAGAGGATAAGGGTTATGCACATGATATTTTCGCTTCTTTGTCTGTTGCTTGTACACTAAGGACTTACACTTGTTTGTCCAGATTCTGCAATATAATTCAATTCTCCAGAGATTATAATGTGCCACCGATGATTTTCTCTAATTCATGAAGCAAACTCATATAATCATGGGTAAAGGTGCTTCCTGCACCCCGATCTGATCTATTTTTGAAGGTGCAATCAACGCCTTAAAGTATTGCACCATAAAGTATTTTTTAGGTGCAATCACCGCTTTAATGTTTTTTTAATCAGCACTCTAATATATCAAAAATGGAGTAATTACATTCTTTTACTAACAGAACACTAATTCTGTTTGCTGATACACTATTTCTTTTCCCCTTTTATCAATTTTCAACATGTTCATCCCGTCTTTTAGTATTTAAGGGTACAATTTTTCCCCAATGTATTAAAATTGGAGCAATTGCACCCCTTCACTAACAGAATATTAACTCAAGGTTTGGGGTTTATCTTTTCCATCATAGTTCCCCTATCATTGTGATGAAAGTATTTAGCTTTGATCTTATTGAATCTCGAGACCCAAATAAAAGAAGAAGCCAAATCGAAATCAGAAGGGACTTTTATTCATAGTAAATTAGCGGTTTCAATCATAAATGCAAAAATATATTAAATTGTATTAAATTCCTTAAGGGTTGTAATTACTCCATTTTTAATATATTAGGGTACTAATTGCACCTCCAAAAATAATTTATAATACTGATTGCACCCTTAAATATTTTAGGATGATGATTGCACCTCCAAAACTAGTTTAGGCTGTGATCGCAACTCTAAAAATAAATCAGGATACTGGATACACTTTTACCCTATAATCACTGAGCTCATTGACATGCGCACACACACCGACACGCTTCTTTTCTTGTCTTCTGTGCTCGACAATTAGCAATCCCCACCCCGACGTATTCTCTTAATTTGTGTGTATGTGTATGTGATGGGTCATTAATAAACTTTTCTCTCTCTAAATATTACCCCATATATTACAAATTATCGGGAGAACAGAGAATGCATGAAATCTAATATTATGAGAAAGTATGATGAGGTATTCTTTTAATATTTTATTTTGAATTGACTCGAAGGCAATGCAAAACAAATAACAACCATTCACAGTTTTTTTTACCAGACCACCACTCAAAATTGAAATGTCTCCGGGTAGTTTAGAAATAATATAGTACTCCCTTCTATTCTTTTCATAAGAATCTAAAATTTAAATTATATTGATCCTTTTTATAAGAGTCATTAAGAATTGTTTGAATATTTAATGTATTTTTTTTTTTCATTTTTGCCCCTTAATAATAATATGAATTGCATTAATTAAAATGTTGGTGATACTTATATTTACTTTATTTCTCTTTCGCACTCTCCCCATTATAAACAAGGGCATACTTGAAAAAATAAGTTTATTTGAGACATACTTATTATTTTTAATTAATTTTAATCAATTTCTTAAACTGCGTAATTTGATTATTGAGTTCTTATAAATAAGGCCGGAGAGAGTATTAAATAGCATGTGATATGGATAAGAATTGAGCTAATTTCATGGTGAAGAAAGAATCAAATAGTTTTGTGTGGGTCATAAAAGAGAAAGCAAATATATATGAGCCTTCCATATGTCTTCAATTCCGTCTCTCGTGAACCATTTTGTTAATGTTACATGTGATCTTAATCACTTTAAAGCCGAAAGAAGAAAAGAGCACAAGGCTAGTGACCTTGAAAGAAGTGAAAGAACATTCCAATAGAGCTCAACTTAATTGAACGCAAAATTAATTAAATAATCAACAAATGGCAAACTTATCCAGGAAGGGAATATATAGCTAGCTAGCTTTCATAAAGTGCTAGATTTTGATTTGATATTAAGTTTAATAAAAACGCATAGATTGAAGTTATTAAAGTTGGGGTTAAATAAAATTATAGGTGGAGCCATTTACATGGGTATGCACTAGCCAACTGATTGAAGAACTCTAATGATTGATTGAAGTTTCAAAGTCAATTGCTCAAAAGCAAGCACACAATATTCCAACACCTCGGTTTCTTCTTTCAATGCATGTTAGACAGCATTTTTGTGACTAATTGGATTAACGACGGAGAATGAGTTTTTTTTATAGATGGGCTTTTAGAAAAGTTAGATAGAAAAAAAGTCAGATTGTAGATATGATTTGTGTTAGGATTAGCGGTGGCAGAAGTGACTTTTTTTCTAACCCTTAAACTTATTTGGATTAGTGTTTGAAAAGTCCGTTTAAATGGGAAATGACTGAAAATGGCATATAAAACTTTTTATCTAATCTTATTGAATACTACATATATATATATATATATATATATATATATATATATATATATATATTAGTTGTATATATTGTGATAATTGAAGTAACAAAATATTAAAAATATTTTGATAAAATAAAAAAGGTGAAATTATTATTGAAAAAAATATTAAACTATGTGGACTTGTGTTTCAAAGCTATATGATTTCATTTCCCCCAAGAGCTGAAACCTATTCTTCCAGACTCCAAATGTCCTTTCTATAATAATCCGCAAACTTAAATGGTAATAATTGAACACCTCATTGTGTTTAATCTTGTATTGTAGGTGCTTAATAAGAAACCAGAGATTTTGGAGGGTTGAATTAATATTTTGATGACTAGAGCAAATTGCAGAAAAATTCCCTAGAATTTGTGGAACTTACAATTAAACGAAGAAAAGAGACCGAGGAAATCACATAACCCAGATGTTTCATAAATTTCAGTTTATTGCACATATATTTCAAAATGTTTACTCTAATCCCTCCTCAAAAACTTTTGAAATTTGCACTGAAGTCCCTGGTCAAATCCTAACTTTTGACCAAAGCTTCTTCTTCTTTCTTTGAACAGAGCAGCGCTTCATCAGAGCAGGAAAACAAAGACTCACCGTCAGCTAAACACCAACCACCACCAAGCAAGACGTGATAAGAGGGTGACATGAATCGGATAATGATTGAAGTGCTTTAACCATAGCTAACCTCAGCTTCACCGTGACGTCTTCACCGCGGAGAAAAAGCAAGAAATGTGGGCTTGTTGAAGAAGCTGCTTTTTATCCTGAAGTGCAGTTGGATCCGACGCTTTTCCAAACATGCCAAATCTGCCCCACTGTGCTTTTACATGTTGGCTACGCGGTTTGGAAAACAAAACATGAACCCAAGCAGGCTCTTTGTTGATCAGCAGACGTGCGTCGCTTTTTCTTTAGATGTTAGGGTTAATTAGCAATTTTATCAGATTTTTTTCTTTTGAGAGGCATATGACACAAATAAGTTTTGGAAGTGACAAAAATACCAATGCATAATTTAAAATAATGTAAATACATCAAAACCGTTAAATTTCACCAAACGTCGTCAGGGTTTTCTTCTTTTATAATTTAACTGTCGTTTGATTAAATTTAATAGTTTTGGCGAATTTATATCCTTTTAAATTGTTTATTGGTATTTTTACCCTTTCCAAAACTTAGTTGTGCCACACACCTCTCGGGAAACTTTATTACTAAAACTGCACATGAACCCTTAAAAAAAGAAGAAAAAAGAATGCAAGAGTAAGCAAATTCTACTTCCTCTAGTCCGAAATATAGGAAGTCATTTAAAAGAAATTCTTAGTTCTTTTTTTCCCCAACAAATTCTTTTAATATAAGTTACTTCCAGAGTTATTAATTATTCACCTGATGTTAAATATAAATAAAGGAAGGAACTAGTTGCAGCGTTGATTTAGGTTTTGAATATAAGAAACTCAATCCATTTTATCTTTCATTTTAATTATTTTTTCCCAATCTAATTTACATAACTTGCAAATATAATGTTACACAGTTCTATTTTGGGGAGACTAAGTCATATTTAATATGGTTAACTAATTTATTTAACATCCATAATCTAATATATCCTAATTAGTTAAGTAGTTTTTGTATTAATTAAGGATCGGATGAGTACCCTTTTTTTTTTTTTCAAATTTACCTTGAATTACTGGTGGGCACATATTGGATGTGAACAAAAAACAGAGAGGAGTAGTGAAATATTTGAATATGGATAAAGGCAAAAAATTGTTTCAATTTAAAACTAATTTAATGAGTTCTCCGCTTTTTATTGGTTCTGGTGAGATGGTTGAAACTTGAAAGTGATGAGTTATATATTAGGATGGAAGAGTATATATTAGGATGGAGGAGGGAGAATTTGTTTAAAGAAATGGTGCGGTTTGTATTCAATAAACTTTGGGGGCACATTAATTAACTCGTAATTCACCAATTCTTTAAAATAAGATAGTATGATTTTTGTTTGATGATTAAATTAAAGTCACAAATGCGAGAAAAATAAAAATATTAAATAGTTTAAATAAAAATTTATGAAAATTACGAGTGAGGTGGGATGTTACATTTTGTAAAAGAGAATTTGAGAAGGCAATTATGATCGAACGAAAGTGAATATATAACAATTATTACTTCGACGCGCACTAACCATTGCTTAACTATCACATCTAAAAAAATGTTGCAATTAAGGGGGAGTTTGGGATAGCTTATTTTTAGACAATAAGTGTTTATTACGTAAGTCAAGATAAAACCCATCTCACATATTTACCTTATATACCGTAAATCACGACTTATGAACACTTACAAGTCAAAAATAAGTTATCTCAAACGAGCATTAATACACAATTATGTACTGCTGATGGTTTAAGTAGTTGAGCTTTATTTTCTGAAGTTATTTTCCATCTTCATATATATTCATAACAAAAATCATTTCGCGAAGTTCCAATGATCTGTATAAATACAAACGAAAAAGAAAATAAATCAATAATTCAAAAATTTAGGATAAAAATCATATTCTATCACATGCTGATCACTTTCAACTTGATAATGCAATCTGGCTGGATTTCTATTTTCACCCTTTGCATACATTTTTCTTTTTTCATAATTCATGTACCATTATATTATTCATAGAGGGTTCAAATTCATAGCCTCACACTTAATTGAGAGAGCTTTAAGGAACGGGTTTGGTATCATCCAGGCTACAAGGCGCCGATGCTTATTGCTTTCATAATCACATCTCCGAGAATTGGATCAATGCTTATAATTAATCATCTTCCTAAATTTAATTATAACATAATCAAATCTCATTAAAGAATCATCATCCAAATTTCTGGGACTTTGATTCGAATCAAAGTTAGGGAAGTATCTTGAGACCTGGATTGACCCTAGTAAAAGTAAAAGATGTTATTGATCAACAAGTTACTAATTTTGTGGAGAAAATAACCAGTGCATGGCAAGTTAATAAGCTTCTCTCACAAACTTCAAGGCTAATTTTGATTAAATTCACGTGGGCGGACATGAACACTTATGTGCTTTCATGTATTAGTCTTCCTCAATATGTGTGTGATAAAATTGATTCTTGTGTTAATTTCTTTTGGGAGACCAATAGTGATAAAAGGAAAATTCATCTACTTCACAAAGACTCCCTTTTTCAGCCATTGGATAAGGGTGGATTTAGTATAAGGTTGTTCAAGTTTGTTAATCAGGCTCTTCTAGCCAAGCAACTCCAATGAGTTCTCTCAGCAAAATCTTCATATCTATTGGGGTAGACTTTAAAAATCAAGTATATTGATCTCAATTTTGACTTAATCATTAAGCTACCATACAATTCTTCTTGGATATGGAAAGATATTGTAGAATACTCTAGCCTTATTTTGGATAAATGGCAATGGCATGTGGGTAATGACTCATCTATACCACTCAACCACCGATTATGGTGGCCTATGCAGTTAGATCCAAACTTAGTTGGCTTAGTCAATCGAATGGACGATTTGTTAATGCATGCCCCCTCCTTTTGGAAATCCTGTCAAATGGAACCATTCATTGGTTCATGATATCTATTCCCCTGATATTGCACAAAAAATCATTAGCATTCCTCTATCCTTCCTAAATACGCAGGGCATAATATTATGGCCAGGTAATAGTTTTGGTTTACACAAAGTCAAGGATGGTTTTCAACTTCTTTTAAATCAAGAATCTAGGCCTCAACCTATTGATAATGCATTTTGGAAGATGTTTTAGAGGTTGCTTTTTATGCCCAACTTTCTTTTGCTGATTTGGAAATTATTTCAGGGTGCCCTCCCTACTATAGATATTCTTCAAAAATGTTAAATGAATGTTAGTGGCTACTATCAATTTGGTTGTGACATGGAAGAAACTTTGGCCCATATCTTCTTTCATTGTCCTTTAGCAAAAGCTGTTTGGTTTGGTCTATTAGGTATAAGAATTCCTCTGCCGGATTCTTTTGCACTGCTATCTTGGTTCAAGGAAGCTCTTATTTAGCTTCATCAATCTAATGAGTTAGGTCTCTTTCATGTGATAATTTTGACAATTCATGTTCTATGATTAAATAGAAATGTAGTGCTACATTATAAGAAAAGGCCAACTCTGGACATAATCATTCAGGAAGTCAAAGGTCTTCAGTCTATGGCAAAACTGGCTTAGTGAACAATATGATTATCAAAACAATGCCCTTTCTGATTAACCATGTGAATACTATTGTTTCAACTTAATGGAATATCATTATGCACCACTTCAAGAAGATAAAGGCTCACTTCTTTGAATATTATGTCCGCCATAAAGGTTCTCCTTTAATTCAATTTTTATGGAAGAATACAAGAAATCCAAGTTCTTCCTTCCATGTTAGATGTTTGAAAGCGGCTCTACTTTGGATCACTAACTCTCAACTTTATGAATCATATGAACGCCATCATTTGTTTATAACCTATGTTAACAAGGCATTCTTGGTGTTTTCACGGGACCGGTTTTCGGCAAATAGCATCACATGGCATGAAATTTTATCTCTCATAAAGGATTTTTATATATAGCATATTCATGTCATTCCATATAATCTATTTATTTCACGTATTTTCATCAATTTGTTTGTTGCATTTGTTTTGGTACTTTATAAACTTTTTCATTTAAATAATATCATTTTGTATTTTTATAAAAAAAATGAAAGGAATAATATATAAGAGGAGTTTAATTCGCGAGCCCAGGTATCTACTGCCAACGCAACAAAAGTGAAGAAAACAATGACGTGTGTTTGGAACAGCGACAGGAGTACTTAAAAATAACTTTTCAATAATGATTTACGGTATACGAGGTAAGTATGTCAGAAGAATTTTGTCTCGATTTATATAAAAAACTGCTTATAAACTATTGTGATACCAATCCAAACATGCACGAAAGTTGAATGATACTGCCAAAGCCTTTTTTCTTTTGCTATGATACAATACTGTAGAATAAATAACTGATGTCCACGATTGCAGAGATCACTACTTGCTTTTTTTAAAGTCTCCAGTCAATATGCGCGCGTGCGTGCGTATACAACGTGTGTGTCTGTGTATCAATTCTGTAATATATACATACTAGATTATTCAGAAATTGCATTAGATCGTCACTAAACAAAGTAATTAATAACCGTGTGATTGAATTCTTAGATTCAATACTCCTTTTAATCATATTAATAAGAGCTCGATAACCGAATTACGTAGTTTAAGAAAGTTGTTAAAATTAGTTAAAAATAATAGGTGTGTCACATCTTTTAATTAATGCAATTTATATAATTAATGAGGGGCAAAGATGAAAAAAACTCATTAAATGTTTAAACAACTCTTGTTGGGATATTATAAAAAAATCAAAACAATTCAAATTTTGGGCTCTTATAAAAAGAACCGGAGGGAGTACATATCTTTATATTAATTATTCCCAACTTATATTAATTTTTTTTTCATTCAATCATTTATTACTCATTTTCTCTCATATTTTATATCCATTATCTCCTCTATACTCTTTTCATCAATTAGGGCATATTTGAAAGAAAAGTGTAATTTTTGACACATTTATTGTTTTTAACTAATTGTAATCGTTAGATCATTTTGATCAATCAAGAAAAAAGTTGTCTATAAAAAAGACACGAGGGAGTACAACATTATGATTATAATTTTGATGAACTCAACTAGAAGAGAAATTTTGTGTGGAACAAAAATGTTCAAACTTGTTTGATTCGCGTTGCGGGGACAAAATGACATGTAACGAGTATATATAAAATTTTAAATCGCATCCCAAAAATTAGCTGTTGAAGTTAGCAAACCTAATACCTTATAAAGCTCACTCTTTCATGGAAGTTTTCCCGATGTAAGACTTATGACACATGAAGCTATGCAATCAGCATAGCTCACCCTGTACAGTAAGACAAAGCTTATTGTTATATTATACTTCCTTCAATCTTATTTATAAGAGTCTGATAACCGAATTATGTAGCTTAATAAAGTAGCTAAAATTAGTTTAAAACAATAAGTGTGTCTGAAATAAATTTTTTTTAAGTATGCTCCTATTTATGAATGGCAAGTATGAGAGAAATAAAGTAAATATAGGTATCACTAACTTTTTAATTAATGCAATATATATAATTAATGAAGGGAAAAAATAGAAAAAAAAATCATTAAATTTTCAGACAACTCTTATTGGACTCTTATAAAAAGGACTACGATAATTTAAATTTTGGGTTCTTATTAAAAGGACAGGAGGCCGCATGACGTCTTAAATTATTATCACACCAATATAAAATTAAAATTTATAATAAATCTTGTTACTTATGATATAGTACAATTCATTAAAAAATTTGTGGTGTTTTAATTGAATAAGCAAAAATTATGAGAAGCCATGCATAGCAGGGTATGAAATACTTGGATTGATGGGAAGTAATAATAAAAGAGGAAGACGAAGACATGAAAGCTTAAAAGGTGAACATGAGAATGTATTCTCAGGAGAATGATGAGAAGGGATACATCTCACCAAAATAATTGATTGATTAAGAAAAAGGAATTTCCAGACTAATATTTCAATTTTGTCTTGCTTCATATGATCTCCTTTCAATATTTTTTCATATATGGCAATGCCGACAATTATATCACCAAGTTAGTTTCTTCCCATACATGTTTTCTTTCTTTCCTTTTTTCACTTGATGACAGTTTACTCAAGAACTTAGATGGAGATGACACGTAATTCCATCGGATTTTTTTTTTTTTTCAAGCACGGGATTTATCACAACAAAAGTCCCACATACAACGAGTTACATAAACTAAGTGGGAGCATAAAATGATAAGTTCTAGTATAGAAATGAAAATAGATTCAAACTACTCATTTGTTATTGTGATTTTTTTATAATTACATTCCTTTTTAGGATCTTATTGAGATTCTCCTTGTATCATATATATGTATCTAAGTATATTTATGTATGTATATTAGGAAAAAAAAAAGCTAGTGAAAAACATATGTACACATATATAAAAAAATATTTTCATGCACAATTAATCACATTATTTTTATCATTATTTTGAATCAAGCTAGGTTGGGAGAAAATAATTTGTATTGTGAACTTGAGAAGTATAAATTATTTTTGTTTATATAAACACGTACGTACAATATAATCTTACTTTTTATATATATAAAAATTGATGTTTTCACTTCACATCCATCTTTTTAATTTGGGTATCATTTCACCAATTCATGTATTAGTCTTATCTTCTTCTATCACTTATAAACATTATAATTTTATATGTTCGTTTTGCCTTTTCATAATATTTAAAAAATATATAAGCACAATCTTACCTATACTTATTCTGCTTTTTGTGTGTGCGTGTACGTGTAAACAATGAATATTAGGTGTATAATTGACAACATTGGAGTCAAAAGCGTCATCCATATGATAGGGCAAAATTATATTTTATTATTCGTGGTGTTCTTTTTTCTTTTTAAATAGACGATAGTTGGATCATAAGAACCCACCAAGTTCAAGACATACTTTAAAACTCAAATAACACTTATAAAAACATTTATATATTATCCACCAATAAAATTTTTACATCAAAAACGATATTTGAACCTATAACTTTGTGGGTTATGAATTAATTCCTTATCAACTAGACTAATCTTTGTTCGATATATAGTGTTCTTAGAGTACATTGCTCCTTGGTAATTTGTTGTGTGGGTGTTTGTATTATATAGGATTAACGGGCAATTTTTTCTCGGAAGTATAAGAAAGGAAGTAATTTTGTCTTTGCTGTTATTCTAATTAATTTTGACCGTTAGTTGATCAAATATGTTAAACTGACAATCCATATGTCATATACGTTATTTTTGTTAGGGTGTATATTAGCGTTAGAAGTCTATATATCATCTAATTCATCTTTTTTTAAAGTTAGATTTACAATTTCGACAGTAACCCTATTATACATAAGAGGGACAACAATGGTGCTCCATCTGTATGTAAGAGCTGCTACTTCACATTTTAATACTCAAAAGCCACTTTGTCACATCCAAAGGAACACACAGCACAAATTAAAGAAGGGAGAACGTGCTTGCTAGTGCTTGACCACCACAAAAAGTGATCCTGCCTTTTCCATAATTCTCTAACAAAAGAAGCAATTAAATCAACAATTTTAATGCACACAATTAGTGGTTACATTGATGACAAATAGATTAAGTAAACTGAAAAGAATAATGCATCTTCCTGCTTCCCCCAAAAACATGTTTAGTTTGAGGAGCCTCCATGTCGTTGTTGAATTATTTTGAGGTTCATGATAAATCATGTTTTATTATTAATTATTCAGAAATTCAAAAATTCATATATGAGAGAGAGAGAGAGAGAGAGAGAGAGAGAGAGAGAGAGAGAGAGAGAGAGAGAGAGAGAGAGAGTGTGTGTGTGTGTGTGTGTGTGTGTGTTTTTTTTTTTTTTTTTTTGGTTAAAAATGAGAACATTGGGGTTGCCATACTGAAAAAAGTCATGAACAATACTGAGGCTGCATGTCTGGATGGTGGATTCCAATAGACAACAATAAAAGAAAACATGGAGGGGGAAGAACAAAACCGTTAAGGAAGAGAGATGAGTGTGAAGATGATTGAGAAGAAAAAGAATAGTGACTCGAGTAGGATTACCTTTAATAAAAGGATAGATATACTTAGAAAAAAAAAGTTGAATGTTGTGAATTATAGGCCTCCGGGCTCCAACGAAAAAGCTAACACACAGTTGCTGGTAATTGGCAAAGCAAGAGAAAACCACAATTCCACGTTTAATCCTCTCTTTTTATTGTTTTAAGAAATCTATTTTCACAAAATTATCAAGAATGAGAAAGCCAATACGATTGAAAAGAGCGACAATACACCTATAATTTTGTAACTTAATGATATGGAAGTTTTAATGTATATGGAAGTTCGCGTATTTGATCTCACTTATAACTTTGCGCCGCTAATACTTGTACCTCCAGTTTTAAAAATAAAGATAAGAGAGAGACTCAAGTAGCTTAGCATAGCCATCGCAACATTTTCTTTTCAAGGAGCAACACTCAAAATACGAAACTTTGGACGGCTTGGGAGTATTCATAATTTGTGTCCAACAACATTGCTCAGAAATTAAAGTCATGACAATAAATTAAAATAATTTTCTTAAAATTTTTGAGACCCACTAATAAATCAATATTTTTATATTCCACCAACATTGCTCATAATTTTTGTGCGTGTGAATCTGCGTGATTTTAATAGTAAATATACTTATAATTCAACTGATGATAAATTTGCACTAAATATATACATGAATAAAATAAATTCGGGGTCTTTGAATATATACTCTAGGTTAAAAAAAATTGAAAGTGTAAAAATTTTGAAGGGTGGGATGGATTTTTGTGGGGGCCAAAAAAAAAAAAAGAATGGTGAGATGTTAATTCATATTGAGAAAGAAAAAGGAATTGGAGAAGCATCAGAAGATAAGAAAGCTGTGTAGTACACGATGGCTTGTTAGGTCTTTTTTAAACCGCTAGAAAATGCCTCTCATGTGCTGCTTCTGCTATCTGTATGAGCAAAGCTCGTGCCTAGATTCCCAGTTTTATATATTTATATATATAATCATATCCTCTCTCACTATCCATATTCTCACAACAGTCACGTGGCATCACGTGACCCCCCTCTAATGCGCTTCTAATTTTAAATAAATATTTGTGCTTCCGCTTCATCTTGTTTTTATGATTCTTCCACGTTCACAACACCATTTTCGTCTCTCAAAACAGTTCATGTTTGTGAGAACATTAAAGTGTTAAACTAATATGAGATTCTCAAGACAAATAGACACTGTCATAGATCGCATCATGGATCCATATATATATATCACCTTACATTTTGTCAAACGCAGCAGGTTATATATATATATATATATATATTAACCACACAATTCTAGTATCTGTCATTTATTTTTAACATTTGGCTCAGATCCAGATTTAAATCCTTGGCAGTTTATATATCTAATATTATAGCTTCTGAAATTCCAAGTCCACACGCAAATTCATGTCTTAGTTTTGTGCCCAGATAAGGTGTGGTCAGTGCAGGTGCAGTTCCTTCTTCCCTTAAAATTTCAGTTTGATTATTTTCTCTCGCAGCTTTTCAAAAACGTGAGAGTCTGTGATTATGGGAAAGCGTTGTTCAGAACTTCCTCTTCCTTCATCTAATAAGACCCAAACAAAGAAAAAGGCTAAAGCTTATCTCATGGCACCGCTTTAGTCCTCTCGCCAAACACTGCCAACTCAAAGTACAGGAGGACTTAATATAGGGGAAAGAGGTAGAGACACCTTCCAAATTTGTAAATATCAGTTTAGGATCATAAAATGGCCTAATTATGGATAAAATTCCTAGAAACTAGCATGTAATTAAATATTGAAGTGAAAACTTCAAAAAATATCTTTAATTTGAAATATGAAAAACTTATTAAATAACAGCAATAATTAAGATAATGACAACTAATTTCGAAAAAGTTATTTCATACTGAATATCAATGACAATAACAGTTTAACATATAATAACTTTAATTTATCAAATGATAAACATCAACTAAGACAATACCAAATTGTCAACTAATAATGTCACTTAGGACAATTAGGGTATTTCACACAAAACTTAATTTCAGTGTAGTCCTTAAAAACTTTATGGAAATTAAGCCATTTCAAAAGACTACTTTGAAATTTTTATATTTTGGTAGTTCTTACAGAGGTCTTTTCTCCTTTTTAATATATGTGTGTACACATGAAGAAAATAAAATTATAAATAACTGGAAGCAAAAATTTTCTTTTAGTTAATAATTATGGATAATTAATCGTTTTCTTGGTCATAATAATAGAAGAGGTTAAGGTGATGCATCAACGTACAGGGAAGCAGTGTTTGCTAGGTATAAGTATATAAATCCAATGAGGATTGTGCTGAGACTTAAAGGTGATTCAGACACTATATTCGTAGGCATCGTAGCAGACAAACTTCATTCCCTAGCCCACAATTTTTGTTGCAATTAAATTCGTCTCATATATTAAGGGAAAAATTTTCAAAAAAAGAAAAAAATAATAATAATGGGAGAATCATATCCAGGTCCAACATAAAAAAAAAAAAGATTCCCTGAAGTTATCAATGACATCCCCGGATTTATCAATTAAAGCTCCTGAACTTATTAATGAAACTATTTCTTAATTTTTTTCTCTTATATGTGAGACTTGATTGAAATTCTCCACAAAAAAAAAAATAGAAAACCAGATTCATGCAAAGGCTACATCAAAAGATAAACGGTTGATATTAAAACTAGCATTTGGAAAGAGAGCCACTCACCCACCCTTCACACCCCCTGTTCTGTTGCCGTTGTTGCTCACTGTCAAATTAGAAAACTGTTATAGTCCTCTTCCACCCAATCCTTCCTTCTTCATAACATAAACAAATGGTTACCTTATTATTTTACAGAACAAACCATCTTAAATTCCATTTCCTCTCTTGCACAAAGAGCATCATGGCCTAGCTGGTTTCTTGGATCCGGAGATCTTGGGTCCTTTTTTTTTTTTCCTCCCTTTTTCCTCGTTTTCAACTTGTATATACACAAGACTCTTGGAAAAAACGAACTAGCCCACATGACATGATTTGGTTCCTTCTCGTTGTTCCTCCTCCCTAGGCTCTTCAAACCTTTTTCTCTCTGTTCTTTCATTGGAGTTCGTATAGCAGCATATGTTAGTAGTTGTTGTAATGCCTGAAAATCCATGGACGACCCTCTTCTTCTTATTCCTAGTAACTGCACTTTTACTTCATTCCCAACATTCTTTTATTGCTTCTGCTGTTAACCCACAAGGGCAAGCTCTTCTTTCATGGAAGACAACATCTCTAAACGGGTCCTTGGAGGGACGGGGTAATTGGGACCCGATTGATGAAACTCCATGTGCCTGGTTTGGAGTTAGCTGCAACTTCAAGAACGAGGTTGTGCAATTAGATCTGAGGTATGTTGATTTGCTTGGAAGTATTCCTTCTAATTTCACCTCATTGAGTTCTTTGACCAAGCTTATCCTTATTGGAACGAACCTTACTGGTTCAATCCCAAAAGAGATAGGCTCTCTTAGCAATCTCACCTACTTGGATTTGAGTGACAATGCTTTGACCGGTGAGATCCCAAGTGAGCTTTGCTTTTTGCCTGAGCTTCAAGAACTTCATCTTAACTCAAACCAGCTTGAAGGGTCGATTCCAATTTCAATTGGGAATCTCACAAAGTTGGAGTGGCTGACCCTGTATGATAATCAGCTAAGTGGTGAAATTCCCAGAACGATTGGCAATCTGAAGAATCTGCAAGTGATTCGAGCTGGTGGAAACAAGAATCTTGAAGGTGCTTTGCCTCGAGAAATAGGAAACTGTACCAAATTGGTTATGTTGGGTTTAGCTGAAACAAGTATCTCAGGATTTCTTCCTCCAACTCTTGGCCTCCTCAAGAAGCTCAACACTATTGCAATTTACACTTCCCTTCTCTCTGGCCAGATTCCTCCTGAACTTGGTGATTGCACTGAACTAGAGAACATTTATTTGTACGAGAATTCCCTCACTGGATCATTGCCTAGCAGATTGGGAAATATTAGGAATCTTAAGAATCTTCTTTTATGGCAGAACAGTTTAGTTGGCACAATCCCACCAGAAATTGGAAATTGCTACCAGTTATCTGTTATTGACATCTCGATGAACTCGCTTACAGGAAGCATTCCCAAGAGTTTTGGAAATTTGACGGTTCTGGAAGAACTTCAACTTAGTGAAAACCAGATTTCAGGGGAGATTCCTACAGAGCTAGGGAACTGCGAGCAACTCACTCACATCGAGCTGGATAACAATCAAATCACAGGGACGATACCTCCTGAATTTGGGAACCTTAGTAATCTGACTTTGTTGTTCCTGTGGCATAACAAGCTCGAAGGCAATATACCATCTGCACTTTCCAATTGCCAAAACCTCCAGGCAGTGGATCTGTCACAGAATGCACTGACGGGTCCCATACCAAAGGGGATATTCGAGCTCAAGAATCTCAACAAGCTTTTGCTGCTTTCTAATAATCTCTCCGGAGATATTCCATCTGAAATTGGGAATTGTTCGTCTTTGAGTCGGTTCCGAGTGAGCAAAAATAAGATCACAGGGAGTATTCCCCCACAGATTGGGAATCTGAGGAACTTAAACTTTTTGGATCTTGGTTTCAATCGGATTTCTGGAGTTATTCCGGAAGAGATGTCAGGCTGCAGGAATCTCACGTTCTTGGACCTACATTCCAATATGATCGCCGGGAGCTTGCCGGAGAGTCTAAGTGAGCTTGTCTTGCTTCAATTCATCGACTTCTCTGATAACATGATCGAAGGTGCACTGAGCCCGAGATTAGGATCGCTTGGTTCGCTCACAAAACTGATTCTCGGAAAGAATCATATCTCTGGATCAATTCCGAGTCAACTCGGTTCCTGTTCGAAGCTTCAGTTGCTGGATCTAAGTAGCAACAATTTCTCCGGCAATATCCCCGGTGGTCTTGGTAATATACCGGGGCTGGAAATAGCACTGAATCTGAGCTTGAATAAACTTTCCGGTGAGATTCCTCAGGAGTTTTCAGGCTTGGTTAAGCTGGGGATCTTAGACATTTCCAGCAATGAGCTCACCGGCGACCTTCATTACCTCGCGGATCTCCAAAACCTCGTCGTCCTCAATATCTCCTACAACAAATTCTTCGGACGCATCCCGGACACGCCGTTCTTCGCAAAGCTTCCTCTAAGTATGCTCGCCGGCAACCCATCGCTATGCCTATCCGTAAACCGATGCGCCGAAGACGATTCTGGAAGTCGTTCAGGCAGGCGAGCGAAGACGGTGCGTATAGCAATGGTGGTCCTACTTTGCACAGCATGTGCTCTGCTCATGGCGGCGCTGTACGTCGTCGTCGCGGCAAAACTACGACAGAGGGGCCACGGTAACGATCTCGATCTCGACGGGAGGGAAAGTGACATGGAGATGGGCCCACCCTGGGAAGTGACAGTGTACCAGAAGCTCGACCTGTCAATTTCCGACGTGGCAAAGTGTCTCACCGCCGGGAACGTCATTGGGCGGGGACGATCCGGCGTCGTTTACAGAGTGAACACGCCGGCGGGAATAGAAATGGCCGTGAAGAGGCTCCGGTCGTCGGAGAAATTCTCGGCAGCGGCGTTCTCGTCGGAGATAACGACGTTGGGGAGAATACGACACCGTAATATCGTGAGGCTATTGGGTTGGGCGGCGAACCAGAAGACGAAGTTACTGTTTTATGATTATTTACCGAGCGGTAATCTGGATACGCTTTTACACGAGGGGTGCACAGGATTAATCGAGTGGGAGATACGGTTCAAGATAGCACTGGGCGTGGCGGAAGGCTTAGCTTACTTGCATCATGACTGTGTGCCTGCTATCTTGCACCGGGACGTAAAAGCGCACAACATTTTGTTAGGAGATAGGTACGAGCCGTGTCTCGCAGATTTCGGTTTTGCCAGATTGGTTCAGGATGACCCAGCTTCCTTCTCGGTGAATCCACAGTTCGCTGGTTCTTACGGCTACATTGCGCCGGGTAAGTAACTCAATTTTTCAGCTTTTTACTCTATTTTTTTGCTATAAAAAATTATTGACAATGGAATTTTTGGCATTAGTTCAACACAAGACTTAGAAGTAAAAGGGCTAAAAGTAACATTTGCTTCTGAATTATTCTCGAGTTGTGGGTACTAAAAAGTTTTTCCCCACCTGATGTCGTTAGGAAAGTGTTAAAAGATGAGCAATGTGGCTCCTCTGTGACAGCAACCCAAAACAACACATTTATAACGGCGGACCTTTTGCCACATGTGATCTTACGTGAACATGACCATGCTTTCTTCCTTAAATTCAAAGTCATTTATGTTTCAAAAGTATTTGTGAAGGAGCAGTGATTATTCCCCATATTAAATCATACGTGGTATAAGATCTAATGTGGTACACGTTCATTTAGCTGTTGTTAGAGTAACATGACATCACTTCTTTCTCAATACTCCTATGTGACACGGAGAAAAAAAAAATTCAGATACCTACAACTCATTTATTAATAACTTCAGAATAAAAATGAACTTTAAATTAAAGAATTTTTTTTTTTTGTTTTTAAAAATGAATTGAATTTTTGTGGTTTTATTCTGCAAGGCGTTTTGTCCATTGTAATTATCCTTAATTTTGAGATCAGGACTTTGTAATCCAATGACAGCAAAGTCTTTCTTTAAATCTTTTTAAAGTATAAGATTATGAATTCAAATCTTATAACATATCATAGATTTGGAGGTTTTGGGAAGAAAAAAATCCTTAATTTTGAGGGACAGGCATTATGGCCTTATGGTTGTTCCATTATTGCCTTAAAAGTTTGTTGGACTCATTCTTCGTACAACTCTTGTACTTGACACAAATTTACGGGCACACACGATAATTACCACCCAATGATTCTCTGATTTCTCTCTCTTTCGAAAAGCAAAAAAAGACGTGCATATAATATAATGCTCCGTACAACAAAGATCCCGTGGCCATTCTATTATTCTGCTCTTACCTTTTGTTCCATTATTCATTCAGCTCCGATATTTTCTCCTCCTCCTCCTTTTTATTATTGTTATTTTTTAAAAAAAATAAATAAAAGTATCTTATAAATGATAATATATAATTGAAACTCAATTTGTTTGCATTATGTTGGCAGAATATGGGTGCATGCTGAAGATAACAGAGAAGAGCGATGTGTATAGCTATGGAGTGGTACTATTAGAAATAATAACAGGAAAACGACCAGTGGACGCGTCGTTTGGTGAGGATCTACATGTGATAGACTGGGTGAGAGACCACCTGAAAAAAAAGAAGGACCCTGTGGAGATTGTGGATCCAAAGCTTCAAGGCCACACAGACACACACATACAAGAGATGCTTCAAGCTCTCGGAATCTCCCTCCTCTGTACCAGCACTCGCCCCGACGATCGTCCCACCATGAAAGACGTCGCCGCCTTGCTCAGAGAGATCCGGCACGATCCTCCGGTGGGCCACGAGGCCCACAAGCCAAAGCCCACCATCAACTCTTCCTCCTCCTCCTCTGTTACTCCGGCCCAGTTGTTGCTTCTTGATCATCCTTCGTCTCATTCTTCTTCGCTTGCTTATTCGTCTTCTACTCTACAAGGAAGGAGTGCGTGATAGAGTTTTTAGTAGTATCACTGTGTTGAGGAGTGACATATAGTTGACTGGTTGTCAGTTAAGTTAGGTAATAACGTTGAGGGTAATGGAATGGAATTGTAAAGATGAAGCAGGGGTAATTTCGGTACTTGCGGTTGTTGCGTTTACAAGTTTAGCTAAATTACACGAGTGTACAGTAATTAGCAAATTTAATTCAGTTTGTTCCCCACCAATGCGACTGGCTACATGCCAAATTTGAGTGGCTGCATGTCCTATTCCTTGAACTTTCATGATATTTGATACACGTAAGAGTTGGAATTCTTTTTTTTTTTTTTTTAGAGAAACAAAATTGGTTAAATTCTTAGTCCCTATTCCATAAACTTCTAATTAGAGGGAGGGAGGGAGACAAATGGGATGGGTGGGTTCGGCGTTCCTCGTGTCACTTGCCCCACATAGAGATAAAAAGATTATCTTTATTTTAAATTTTAAATTTTTAAAATAAATACAATTAACAATATAGGGGGTTAAATGCGCTTTAGGTTCCTATATTTTTAGTCAGGTTCTTGAACCCGACCGGACCTGTCGCTCCGGCCCGGGTTCATATTTTAAAAAAATTTTAAATTTTTCTTTTAAAATTTCATATTATAAGTCTAAAATTTTCAATTTCTCACTGGTTTGGTCCCGGTTTAGCTTCGGTTTGACTTCAATCTGACCCATTGGCCCTTAACTCAGCACCCCGACTTGTTCAATGCCCGGTTCAAGTTTTAATACTTGATTTTTTGTTACTTTTGATTTTGGTCCTCATGTTTTCTCTCTCTCGTGATATCATCCAAAACGTTAGTCCATAAATTTTCACAAGGACTTGCACTTTAGCGTAGTAGTATTAACACGGTTAATTTAGCTTAGCTTTGTGGCTATTAACATGAATAGCAAAATTTATGATGTTAACGCCACACAATCAAATTTAAAATTGTTAGGCTCAAGTGCAAGATATATTCCATAAGAGTCAAAACTCACTAAATATAGGGACCTAAAATAAGTTTTACCCTTGTATAAAAACAATTTTATACTAAACTCAATCTTTCTTGCTATTGCACGATCATAAAAATCGCAAGACCCGCGCAGCTTCTCTCCCTTACACTCCCGTCCTTTTGCTCGCCTTTATCCTAAAACTACACCGTTTTTATGTTAAAAAGGAGGCTGACCTTTTTTTTTTTTTTTTTTTTAAATAACAATCAGTATCCTAAAATAATTTTTAATGCACTAACTACTCTCAAATATTTTTTCAATAGTAACTGCTGTCTAGTAATTAAATTGCACTCGAAAGTATATTTTTAATAACACCCAGTATCTACTGTCTAACAAACTACAATTTAAAGTATTTTTTAGTAACACCCAGTATTATAAATTAATTTTGAGCTCACCCAAAGGCTTAAATGATTTTTTCAATAATACCCAGTATCCTGAAATAATTTTTTTTGCATATAATTCTCTGAAATATTTTTTTATCAACACTTTATATCTTAAGTTTAGACTGTTTGTTATAATTAGAAAAATATTTTACGGTAGTGGATGCAAAAAAAATTATTTTAACATACTCGATGACACTGAAAAATACTTCAAAATGCTAAATCTTTTTTTTTTTTAAAAAAAAAAGTCCAACACTCCCTTTTTAACACCCAAAATGATGTAGTTTTGGGGTAAGGGAGAGGAAAAGGACAGCAACGCAAGGGAGAGAAGCCGACCGCTACAAAGACATGACTCCAAACAATTAATGTTGTGGGGAGGTCCACATCACCAGGTTCCATGTGAAGCAAGTATAGGCAAATCAAGCTATGGTCTTCCAATTGGCAGAAAACCACAAATTTCGCTTCTAGTAGTTGGCTTTGACATATTTGGTTCAACAGTAACACCAGCTCTCCTTAATTTCCAGGGCCCTCACCAATATATGCGCTTCCACCAGCTTCATCTCCAATTTGCACTTGAAGCAACCACCCAAATCTTAACATTTTCCTGCAACATTGTCGCGCCTTCATCTTCCATCTTTGTTCCACCCATTGCTCCATTTCCGGATTCTTACAAGACTCCATCTTTAGGTTTTGGACCATCCCTTTTAGTTTCTCCGACAGCAATGTGAAGGATCTTGAATGGCGTCGTTTCAACATCAAACTGATGATACATCTACGTTTTAACCAACTTCAGCTTCAACCTCCAAACTGGTCCTGACAAGTTCGGGACTCTAATAATTCTTACTCCTACTTGGCCTTGTTTGATAGTATACAAAAGAATGCATTTCTATTTAAGAAAAGGTCCCAATTTCCCTTTTCTTTCTTGAACCACACAGGCAGTGTAATCGGATCTTAAATATAGAAATAGAATCACTGGTCAAACTAACTAACCAGGGATTAACTTTTAAAAATCACAATTACCGAGACATAACTCTTTTCACAATTACATATTTACTTCGTACGTCATAAATCACATTTGAATAACTTTTATCGCTAATCCAAACAAACAATTAGTAACATGGCTACCATTAGTGATCCAGTTCTTGAGTGATGAGTGATTCTGGAGCAAATTAGGTCCTCAAAGTGCAATCTTTTTACCTTACTGAGAGTCACCATAGTTAATGGCTAAACCTGACATAAAAGATATTCAAGCTGTTCCAAATTTTCTTCTCTCATCCAATGAGTTCGGTTCATTAATGTAGAATTGTGTTTATTAATTAAAATAGAATTCTAGTTGAAGTCAAATAAGCACACACAAAAAAAAACCTTCTTTATTGCATGTGTTTGTACACGAAACAGCTGCAGGTCTCACCATAGTTTTAATTGAGCACGTCAAAAAAGGCATGGACATACAATGAGTGCTCCTTGTACATGAAACAGAGGCATCGTTCCTTAGTAAAACCATAGCTATCATGATATATAATACAAGTTTCAGGAGAAGTTTTAATTATAAAATGCATTCCCAACTCACTCAATTTTAACTGTATAAATCATCATCGTCTCCTGCTGCAGTAGTGGAAGCGAAAGGGTCTGGAGCTCCAGTTGAAGTGTTCTCAGTTCGATCTGCAAACCGAAATTCCGATCCAAATCCACGAGACTGCTGCAAAGTCTGAGCAAAGAGTTGATACTTCCTGATATCAGCATCACTGACGCTTCTGCGAGCAAACTTCATGGATTCCTCGAAATGTGATGGCGTTATCTCTGCCACCTCATCAATGAGATCCTCATCCTCTTCCATAGCTTCAGGGTTCTCTCTCTTTCTCCTCTCCTGCTCAATACCCTGTTGATACCATGGGGTCAATTGCATTAAGAAACAAAACATACAAGTCACCAACTTTTAAGAAGAAATGGAGGGCTTAGGAACGATAGGAAAAAAAAACAATAAGAAGAAGCATTTCCTGTTGTTAAAAAAACAGTGGTGCATACTATTATGAACACAAATCCAGAGAGTCAAGTCCTAAAAAACCAGCTTATCAGGAAGAGGGCCCCTTGAATTTAGTAATAATGCACCCCTTTTGAGAGCCAACACCCCCGGTGGCTCTATACCATAGGACTTCACACTGCCTCTTGCCAGTCAAAACCCTTTGTGGTAGCCATCGCCGTTCACATCTTGTTCTCAATAAAAGCAACTTTGTTATGAATATAAGTCAGGGAGAGTTCAATTCCAAAAAACCAATGTATTAGAAGGGAGAGATTCTTGAACTTATAAACCATACTTTATTTGTGAGGCTCCTCGATGTGGATGAAGGTGGTTAATTTTTTAGTGTCATAATCCATAACTTGAATTTCATGAAAATTGAGAATTACATGGATTAGACACATCATACAAAACTCAATTCAGTGTCTGCACATCAAGAATCATATCATACCTTCTCAATATCTTCTCTGATAGCATATTTGCAGGCTCTCTGACAAATTTCTGTGATGTCTGCACCGCTGAATCCATGAGTAAAACGGGCAAGTGCTGTTAGGTCAACATCCTTGGAGACTGGTGACTTCCTCAAACATGCTTTGAAGATTTGAAGGCGTGAATTCTCATCTGGCAGTGGGATATATATCAGTTGGTCCAGACGTCCGGGCCTGAGCAATGCAGGATCTATAATGTCAGGCCTGTTTGTTGCCCCAATAATGAAAACTGTTTTCTTAGCAGTCATTCCATCCATTTCTGTTAATAGTTGGTTCAAAACCCTATCTGCAGCACCTCCACCATCTCCTGTGGAACTGCCACGCTGAAAGTCATAAAAATCTGCATTAGAAACTAACTAGTAGTAATCCATTGCCAACAATCAATAAATTTAAACAAAAGTTGAGTCAGAAACAATAACTAGCCAGAAAATCATCATAGGAGTATGTTGTCAACACACACAGACCAAGGCAATAGATAAAGTTCAAAGCATCTATTTGTCAAAGGCCTTTTTCTAGTGAAGGAAATGTTGAGCTTGGTACCTGGGTTGCAATAGAGTCAAGTTCATCAAAGAAAAGAACGCATGGAGCTGATTGCCGGGCCTTGTCAAATATTTCACGCACATTTGCCTCACTTTCGCCAAACCACATTGTTAGCAGCTCAGGTCCTTTAACACTTATAAAGTTGGCTTGGCATTCATTAGCAATTGCTTTTGCAAGAAGGGTTTTACCACAGCCAGGAGGTCCATAGAAGAGAACGCCTTTTGAAGGTGACATCCCAAATTTCTCAAATTTTTCAGGATGCTCCACTGGATATTGAACAGTCTACAAGAAGCAGGAGGTACCCAGTTAAATACAAGGCAAAAATTTTACATATAATAAAACATACTTAAGATGGTATAAAAGCAAGTTCAAACCTCTTGAAGCTCCCTCTTAACATTCTCCAAGCCCCCAATATCGTCCCAGGAAACATTGGGAACCTCCACAACCTACACAACATCCCATGTTATGATTCAAAGAGAAATGGTCAAACGAGCTTTTTTTCCCCACAAATTGGAATTGTTGTATCAAGATTTATGGGATTGACACTATTCAAAAAATTTTATCAAGCTTAGACACTTTTTGGTTAAGATTAAAGAACCAAACTCACTGTTTCACGCAACGCTGATGGATTTGAAGCAACTGAAGCAGTTTGGAAGTGATCATTTGTCACAGACATGGAATTCAACACCTCAGCATCAATTGTTTCATCTTCTAAGTCAATGACATCCATTTTCTCCCGAATACACTGTAGTGCAGCCTCTGTGCAAAGAGAAGCAAGATCTGCACCAACATATCCATGGGTATCTCTAGCAACTCTTTCAAGATCAACCTGAAACACAATGTGTTAGAATCTAGAAGTATTGTGCAAGTTTCCATCATAAAAAATGTCGATTTGTTATCACTAGACAGCAGAGTAAAATCTTACATCATCTGCAAGTTTCATATTTTTAGTGTGAATCCTAAGAACCTCCAATCTTCCAAGTTCATCTGGTACACCAATGTCAATCTCCCGATCAAATCTCCCAAATCTCCTCAAGGCAGGATCAATGCTATTGGGTCTATTGGTGGCTCCTATAACAATAACATGTGACCGAGCCTTAAGGCCATCCATTAGAGTCAAAAGTTGTGAGACAATTCTCCTCTCCACTTCCCCATGTGTCTTTTCTCTCTTTGGAGCAATTGAATCTAATTCATCAATGAAAATTATAGAGGGGGGATTTTTTTCAGCTTCCTCAAATGCCTTCCTCAAGTTGCTTTCACTCTCTCCAGCCAGCTTTGACATTATTTCCGGTCCATTAATCAAAAAGAAGAATGCGCCTGTTTCATTAGCTACTGCTCTAGCAATCAGAGTTTTCCCAGAACCAGGTGGTCCATAAAGCAATATTCCTTTTGGAGGCTTAACACCAATGGATTTGAAGAGCTGTGGGTGCCTAAGAGGAAGCTCTACTAACTCACGGATTTGAGCCATTTGCTTCCTAACACCACCTACATCATCATAGCCAACTTCATTTAGCCTCTCTTCGTCTTCACGTTTGACGGGTTCCCCTTCACAGAAGATTTCAGTGTCTGGTGCCACAATGCAGTATTCACCAGGATCTGTCTCTATTACTTTGAATTCAACACTTCGCATCCCACCCCTTACAAGAAAGAAATCACCTTTTCTCACAGGTCGGTAGGCCTCCATAAAGTATGCTGTGGAACCTAAAGAACAGCCACTTTAGGCAAGTACACTTAAATTAAGGGAAATATGGTACCACTGAAAAGACAACTTACGCTTGAGATATGCATCAAACAGGTTGCCAGTAACACCCTCAATAGTATCATCAATTGGAAGAATATGAACCCGCTTCCCATATTTCACATCAGCACATTGATGGACAGATACCACATCTCCAAGTCGTACTCTAAGATTAGCCCGTACAACTTTATTCATCCTAACTTTTGATTCTTCACATAGCTCATCAGTAAGAACAATGCAAACTGTGTCCCTTCGCTTCTTTCCCTGTGTCACCAAGATGACTATTAGAATTATATTAAATTGCAGAAGAGTATAGAAAGAGAATGCTGGGTACCTTTATTAGAACAGTATCCCCTCGGAAAAACTGAAGCTTTTCCATTGTAGAAGGATGCAAAGTTACCACAGAATTGTCATCATTAATAGCCTCATCAACAACAAGACGGTTAGGAGCCTTCTTACGTTCTAAGATTGCAGTGGAATAATCCCTGTTATTTTTTCTGCATCAAATGCGCACATTGTCAGCAGCGTATTGGAAGAGTTTTACCCCTCTTTTCCTTTTGGTGAGATCAAAAGACACCCAACATATCCACATACAAGTCAGTATAGACATCGTTTATCTTGTAGTCATTTATAATGTTTGTGCCATGCCTATCCACACATGCACAATGAAATTAAAACGTTCAACATTCCAATCATTCAACAGCAATAGGAATAAATTCATTCAAATTTTAGAATTAATATATCCGACCATTCTAGCTCCAACAAATTATATGCGTGTCTTAGGTTCAAACAAGTTTGAATTTTGAACTTTCCTCAAAACTGTAAACATGGACCATATCCATTTGGCCCTTATTGGAACATAACGTTTTATTTTCCCCCCAGCGAAACCAAAAATTTGGGAGGCATAACTGCTGCAAAAGCAGCAGCTAATGCAATACAGGTATCAAGATTCGACTACTGCGAGTGTATGTACATGTCAAGTTTCCCAATTAGTTCAGAAGTAGCTAACAGGAGATATATTAGAAAATATATGCTGAAGATCAAAGCAAATTAATTAATGTAAGTATTTTCAATCATCAACTACATGAAAGGTCAATTTCACGTCTTATCAATCAGAAAATAAAGATGCAGTAACCAAAGTCGGGGGGGAAAATAAAAAGAAGAAAAATGGAAAAGGAACTTAGGCGGTCATTAAACCGAAAGAAAAGCGTAGAATCACTGAAGAACTAAAACGGACGTCATAATTCCTCGATTAAAGCTATCTCTTTCAGAATAGGCTCATGTTTTAACAAATTCTTCGATAAATCAATCCAAATCCAGAAAGAAAGAAAGAACTAAAAAATATCAAAGGAGAGGTAAGCATACGAATCCGAAGAAGGTCCACTCTTGCTAGTGATCGATGAGGTTGATTCCGCCATGGCTTCTCAGAACTTGAACTTGGGAAGAGAGAGAGCTCACAAACCAGGTGAAGAAAATGGAACATTTTGATAATCGGAGGATGAGAAGTAAAACTTTGATCCCTAAGGGCGAAGCCAATGGGTAGTGTCCGAGTGTCCATGAAGAATATGGTGAGCAGCCACGCAGCAAGTAAGGCGGTGTAGGGAACGTCTTCTCTCAAGCATCTACTTGCACCCTTGCAGGCATCTTCCACGCACCAAATGATAATTGACTACTGAGTAACGAGGAACGACAATTACGCGGATTCCCAAAGAAATCAAAAGCAACGAGAACGATCGTCCCTTTCTTTCTTCTTTTTTTTTTGATCCTTTGGACCATACTATTGGGCTCAGAGGTTCCAGCCCGGCCCTGTATGCTCAGCTGAGGATTTTTCATTTTTCAAATATATTAAATGGAAAATCCATGGAAAAGAATTCTAAAAATGCTAAATAACAGAAAGGTGTTCTGAATATTTATAATATCATATAGATGTGAGGGTCTGATTTATCCTTTTCAAAATTAAATGAAAATAACAAAAATATCCTTAAGTTTAGAAAATGTGCTCCTATTTTTTATAAAGGTTTAATAAATACAGATAAGGTTTTAACAAGTTCTTATAAGATTTTCAAAATTTCTATTAAGAAATTACCACTTGCTATAGTGAAAAGGTGTTGATTCCCACTTCTGACAAAATCTTATCAAAACTTGTTAAAACCTCATCTGAATTTGTGAAACTTTTATCAAAAAAAGGAATCAATACCTTGTCTTTGTAGCTGTAACACCTTACTTCTGTAATCGATCTGATGAGTTTTACGTAGTAAATTCGAACCATAAAGTGATATTCATTTATAAAGTTCTTTTAGTTCCCAGCCTTAGGATAGGATTCGAACCCGTAGTTGAGTAGGTTTTTTCGGAAAATTTCAAAACTTTTCGAAAACTATCATAAAGTGGTTTGTAACTTATCTGTACTCATCTTTTCTTAATTCTCTTTATTATCTTAATTAGAATGATTCTTTGTTCATTTTTATATGTGGAAGGTTTCTTAACTTGTCATAAATTTTAATAACCCAAGACACTTTGGTTGGTTAACCTTAAAGTTAATACATTAAGCCCCATGGGTATTTAATAGGCCCATACTAACTTTATGGGCTTTACTTAACGATTGAAGTTCAAATTAATTACCAATTGCCTTTATTTTCATCTGATTACCAAAATCTGTCGAAATTTTCAATAATCTTTGAAAATTTATAACTAATTGGACATCTGATGATTCTAAAGGCTATGTGATCCCTAATCAGTCTAGTTTCAGGACAAAATATAGCCATTACACTTCTGAGCTCACATCAATATAGTATTTCACTTAATTGATCACTACCCTCAAAATTCGCGAGTTTTTCAGACCAAACTTTGAAAGTTCATAATTAATTCTACAAAAATCCAAATGGGTTGGTTTTTTATAAAAATATATTTAAGTCATCTTTCATTGAAAAATATCACAGAGCATTGATTACATCCACACATTTTTCAGAAATTTGCCAAACACAGACTGCCACATATTTTATTTCAAAATCAAGTTTTAAGTTTTGAAAATCATAACTTTCAATCTACTAGTCTGAATGACTCATATTACCTATCAAATTAAAATTTTGGATGTCTACTTTAATCCTTAAAAATTTCATAGCACTTGGATTAAGTTTGACTAATCAAAAACATGTTACGAGTTCTATGCCTCCACAAAATGAATTCAGGTAAACTTGAACACAGCTTCCAAAATTATTATAAATCATCATTTAACCATAAACATATGATTAAACCTTAAAAATACCCCTTGGCAAAAATATAAATAGTACAACACCCCAATGAAAACTCATCCATATAATAAACCAATCGGTTCAAAATGAAGGCTACGCTTACCTCTTTTCGTTTCTTCAATTGATTCAAAAATCCGACGGCACTCTGGCCGGCGAGATGGCACCAAACCCCTCCAAATGAAAATTTGAAACTGCAGAAATGAAGCTTATGATGAGTAGAAGAAGGTCTGTGAAGGGTATTTTGATAGAAAACACCGATTCGATAGTGTTTCGGTGGATTGAAGTTCTTGAAAAACACTATTCATCTTCATCTCTCTTCTACAAATTTTTGTGATATTTTTGGCAATTTTTCTGATTTATTTGATGATGGTGGACGATATTATTGGGCCTTAATGGTCTTGGAAAGTGTTTGCCACGTGTCACATTCCTGTGGTGCCATTTATCCGGTGATCCAGTGATTCGGTGACACGTATCACTTACTTTAATAAAGTGGATCCCACCTCTTTTCTCGGGCCTTTAGCCGTCCAAATTGTCAAGGAAAGGAAAGGTCTAACAATTCCCTCGGACTCCCGTGTTCATTGTTCAGGAAGTCAAGTACATGACGAGGCAGGGCACCGGTGGATTCCCTGAACTCAAGTGTTAGATGGCGCGTCTCGAGGATACCAACACAAAGGCAAAAAGTGAGGGTCATCATGAGGGACACTTGTCATCTTTTCGTTCATCCAACACAAAAGTACTCTAGTACTTTGTCATGATGAGGGGTACTTGTCAATTTCTTGTGGTGCCAACATCTGGTGTCTATTCCCAAAAACGCAGGGTACATATGTCTGCCCTAAAAATACTATGTGCACACCTATACCAGCGTATTTCACTTGATCAATCAGTTCTATACCTCATGATATATCTGGGTGGCATCATTCTACCAACCCAATGGCACCATACATGTGTCTTGTGCACATATGCACCAATACTTTGATCTTACTGCCTACACATATTGGTCCCTCTGCTCAGTAGGGCCGGATCACATAATCCCCCGAGAGTCTTTTTATCTCTCAATATTATTGGGATTCTTTCCGAACTGGGCTTAGTCGTCTTCCTGATACAGGCTTATCTTCAAGTCTTTAGGCCCAAAATTTGGGATATTACAGTAGCAACTGCTGAATTTTGTATTAGAATTTGTGAAAATCTTATTAGAACTTGTTACAACCTTATCTAAAGTTTGAACTTATGAAAACCTTGTCAGAAATAGGAATCAATACCTTGTAGTCATAGTAAATGGTGGTTTTTGAATTGAAATTTGTGAAAATCGTATAAAAACTTGTTAAAACTTTATTTGAACTTGTGAAACTCTTATCAGAAGTGGGAATCAACACCTTGTCATTATAGCAAGTGATGATTTTTGAATTGGAATTTGTGAAAATCTTATCAGAACTTGTTAAAACCTAATCTGAACTTATTAAACCCTTACAAAAAAAAGAGCACGTTTATTAAACTTAGAGGGATATTTTTATCATTTTTATTTAATTTTGAAAAAGGCAGATAAGACCTTCATACCTTTCTAGGATTATGAATATTAAGAATACATTTTTGTCTTTTAGCATTTTTAAAGTTATTTTTCAAGGATTTTCCCGATATTAAATTCTAATTTTTAATAAAGGAAAATTGCCAAAAAATTCCCTTATTGCAAAATTTGTTACCTAAACCACCTAAAATTTGTTTAAAGACTCATGTCCAACTTTTTTTAAACTATATGCAAAATGAAAAATATTTGCATATGGCTGAAGATGAGTACCACATGTTAAAGAAGAGTTGTATCCGTTTAAAGATACAAGAACTTGAGTACTTTTGGCTAATAAATTTTGAAGTGAAGAATATTTCATCAATTTTCACTTTTAATAAAGTTACCAACAAAATTCAAATATATTTTAAAATTTAGAGAGTTATCTATATTTTAATCTTACGTAAAATATAGACAAAAGTGCATTTTTTTATTTTAAATATTTAATTACAAAATTTATAACAAATAATTACTTATAAGTTGATCAGAATCTATGAGAACTGTTTTGTATTTATTTTACTTGGAAAAAGAACAAAGTTAATGAATCTTTAAACAAGAATTATTCTAGTGGTGGTTGGGTAAGTAGAAGAGATCTTTCGTTAAAAAAAAAAGTGGAAGAGATAATCTCTCTTGAGTATGATGTATTAGTATATGTTTGACTACCAATTTGCGAAACTAATTTCCATTTGTAAAATCCACTTTACTAAAGAGAAACCTTTTTTTCCTTCCCATTCACAAAGCTTAGTTTTGGATTTCTACTAAAAATGAATTTTAAATAACTTAAACAAGTACTATTGTCTCTCATCTTTAATATAAGAAGAGTTAGTTGGGGATTCGATTTAGTCCTAAATATAAGATCTCATCCACTTTATTTCTCAAATTTATAATTTTCTCCCCTTCTCCTAATTGACTTCACACATAAACATACAAAGTAGTTTTTATTTAAAAATAATCATGATAAAAAAATAATATTTTAGGAAAATCAACCTATATTTACTTAAATTAACTTTGTTAATCTAACTAAATTAGACAATTCAGACATGTTTGGGAGAGCTTATATTTGGGAAATAAGTCCTTATTACGCAAGCCGAGAAAAAACACATTTCACATACTTACCTCGTATATCATGAATAACGAATTATAAGTACTTATTGTCCAAAAATAAACTTTTCATTTTTATATTAAGCCCAAAAGTTAATCTAAACTCTGGACTGGAGAAATCATGGAATGGCAAACAAAACAAACAAACGATGAATAGACAGTACATTGTTAGGATGAATTGTCAGTATTGTATTTGGACTCGACAATAAAATATACAAGCACTATTTGATCCAAAAAATATATATATATATATATATATATATTGAAGCACTTGAATGCACTAAATCTAATGGACTGGTTCACTGATCAATCGTTCGAAAAGCAGAGTCACAGTCTCACACAGAGACATGAATTGGTGGGGACAACGATGGAAGCCTTGGTTTCGCTTTATTTTTATTTTTTTTAGGCCAACAGTTTCGCTTTATTTAATACGTTTATTTATTGAACTTGACTTTTCTTCCCATTATGGGGCTCACATTTTTTTTAATTGGCCCCACTGGGATACATTTCAACTTTATTTTTTTCCTCATTATTTTTCACTCATTGGATAGCATGTTCTGTTAAATTCTGTGGCCAACTCTGAATATCCATGTCCTTCACCAACCAAACTACCCTATTTCTCGGTGAGTTTTGCTGGAGAAAAAAATAGGAACAATACAAAACAACAAACCATATGGAGATTCCTTTTTTCTTTTTTTTCTTTTTTAATGGCAAAACAATGTATCACTATGACCAAAAACAAGAACAGTGATATTTTGATTAAGGGCATCTGAGATTCCTTCCAGGGCCTCCATAATAAAAGTAAGTGCCCCAAAATTTGTTTGTTTCCAATCTGATGTTATAGCAATTGGAATGATCAGCCAATTGATGAATGTTGGATAGAGGAAGCAGACTATTATCCCAATCAACCACTTGTAAGTTCCTGAAATATGCTGCTTTTCTGTAACCTTCATCTGCAAACTGACCACTTCCCATTTGAGTGCTTGTGTGGTAACCCCCTGACCCTGAGTTCACTATTTCCCCTCCAAATTGCACCATGCTCGCCTCCCTCCTTAGGTGACTAAATAGGTTTGCCGGCCAGTACCCCACTAGCCCCCTCGACCCGATCTCCAGCCACCAGTGCCCATGTTTTGGATCCTATTCATGAATATATATAACATCGAGTTAAGTTCTATCAAATTGACTTTGTGTATGTGTGGCTAACCAAAAACAAGATTTTATGTTATTTCATCCGAGCACCCAAAAAAAAATCAAAAAGTGATTAGCGAACTAAAAATCAGGGTTTGCGGAGGTAAAACCATGATTTGAGGGAAGATGGGTCAACTTTTTTTGATAAAAAAAAAAATCAATGATCCAAAATCACTTTTCTCAAACCAAACACACCATTGAACTATTTTGATACAAAAGATTCTAATAGACCATGAGGTTACAAATAGAATAGAACTTATAACCACAAAGCTTTCGTGTCTTTAAGTTACAGGACTATTTTGGAAGAGATGATGTTTGTCAACCTCCCGTGGAATTACAAATCAGACTTATCTGGATTAGGCCATGAAAACAACCCTACCATTTAGACTGTTGTATTCTCAAGGGATCGATCCGTGACCTTTAGTTAAGATGTAACAACTTATACCAGTTGATCCAAGATTTGGAAAAGATAAAAAGTTGATTAGATATGAAGTGTGAGGAAGAAGAAAGGGTAGGGTTTGGCTCATCAGTGGTTGCTTTCCATGGATGGGGGAGTCAGAAACAGCAAAATCAGAGGAAAAAGAGGGAACCGTGAGCTGTGCCTTTAATAAAGGAGAGGCAAAATAAAAAAGTCATTTAGTCGTAGAGTCGACCCCATGAAGGCCAGTCGTACTGTGAAAACCAACGAATCTTTTAAATTTAATAACGACAACGTGGACAAGAAATCAAAAGAAAACTGACAATCAAGACGAATTATTGTTTCTCTTCCACACCTTTTTTCCCATTCCTTATACTTTCTCGTCAACAAGTTTACATATTATCCCAAAAAAACTAAACACCTCATTTCACAGCCCTTTATTTTTTTTTCACAATTTCACATCTTTGGCTTTACCTTAACATGTTATGATGTGAGGGAGAAGCAACATAAAAAAAAATATATAGAATTACTTCATCTGTTATAAAATATAAATTTTAAATTTGTGAATGGGCGTGTCATAAAATATAAATTTTATTTTAAATTTGTTAAAATATTTATTAATTATTGTGCTTTTTCTAACTTTACCTATGAACGTATTGATTGCATTTATTGTCTTTTTTACTTATCTCCTTTACAAATAAATGCATAGTTAAAAAATATATATATTTATTGTTCGTTCCTTACTAATTTTAACTTCTTTTTGGATAAACGTAAATCAGTTATTAGAAGCTTATAATTAGAGACGGACAAGTAATGTTCAATTTTGCCTCAAAAATTTTCAAGTATGTGGCAATCAAAAGTTTTTTTCGCTTAATATCGCTTCAAAAATGTTAATAAAGGAGTAATGTTACCCCTATCAACATTAGTTTCTTAACTGTCACAGCAACTTGCTTCCTTTTTTAACACTTTTGAGACAATATTGATAAAAAAGAACCGGATACCCACAGTTCCTATGCGAAAATTTTTGAAGAAAAATTGAACTTTAGGCCAACAATATATGTGCACATATAATACTAGGTGCTACTATGAGTCACGGTATGAGCAATATCGAACTCACCTTCCAAATCATTAAGCCAATATCAAACTGTCTTCCACTATATACAGATCTTGGAGATATTGCAGCTCCCATGGCAATTCTGTTGTTGGTTTGAACAAATCCTGAGCACAGCAAGTTGTAGCATCCAGTCACTTGATATGCATCTGTCTGTAGTGTTTTTACACATAAACACACAAATATTGGTCAAAAACCCTGCTTTCATAAAGGCAAAAAAAAAAAAAAAAAACAGCAGAATCTCGAGTCCTTTCAAATACTCACAGTCCAATAAGTGAAGAACCTTGGATTATTATCTCCATATAGCCTTGGACTCACCTGAAAAACACAAGTTCTTGTTATAATAATTACTCAGAAAGAGTACATCTTTCACAAATAATAAAGTATTAACAATCACAAAAAAGTGATGATTATATATGGTACTCGCCTGCCAACCAGCTTCTATGGTATTTAAATCTTGCCCAAAGGATCCAGCAATAACCCATATCTGTGACAAGCTAAATTCATCTTGATTCTTCACTTGTGGTGCCCATACATTTATACTTGCCTTTGCTCCATAATATTGATCTCCATTCACAAAAACCACCGCATGCTGCATTTAAAGATTTATATTCTGAATTAGGACCTAAGAACTTATTAGCTTACTGGAATTGAATTCCCAGGAAAATATTCTGCATATGAAGTTTGTAGAACAATAACACTAACCTCATGGCCACTGGCAGATGAATCTCTCCTTACTCTCCTAACTTGTTTTCTCCCAAATCTCTGAATATTGGAACTTGATCTCAGAATATCTTCCTCTCTTGTTCTCCTAATTGGAACAGTTCCTTCTGGGCATGATTCACCTGAATCTGTCCAAAGCTGAAAGCTTTCTAATTCTGTTTCTGTATTGTTGTAGGATTTTGGTCTTTCTGGGGGATCCTGTAAAAACCCAAATCTTCATAATTCAAACCCCATCAGGAAAAGTCATTTTCTTTCAGCGGTAAAAAAAGTCATTTACCAACAGTCTCTGTCTTAGTCCTTGAAGCTCAGGATGGTCAAAAGCTGGCTGCTGATGAAATAAAACACAGTCAATCAAATCCCCATCTGGGCTCTGCAACAAAATAACAAAATTCAAGTCACTTACAGGAAACAACCATTAATATCATCAAAAGCTTCTTATTACAGAGAGAGCAGAAGAAAAATGCCTCAATTGTCTTCAAAGAAGGCTTGTTGATCTTGCTTAAAAGAGCTCTGATTCTGAGAGTTTGGTTGGAGGGTAAGGGGTGAGACAAGACTTTTGGGGAAATTGAAGAAAGAAGAAAGAGGAAAGCAACAAAAAAGACAGGTAAAATAGCCAATTTCAGAGAATGATTCTGTTGTGTTCTTGTTTGTTCTGTGGCGACAAGGTGGTGGTATTGTCCTCTTGTTTCCGCAGAAAATGATTCATTCTCATGATTTGTACAGGAAACTGAGTTTTTGTTCTTCATGACTATCCAAAACAGAAGGAGGAAGAACCACTGGGGGAGAACCTAAACTTGACTAAAATAAAATAAAATAAATCTTAAAGTGGTGCAGAAAGTGAGAGAAATTCTGGTGGTGGTGGTTTTGTGCTTCCATGCACTGAAAATTCAGGCACCAGAGAAGACTGTTGAGTGTTGACCCACTCTTGGGGGGTTGTACTTTTTTTAAATTTCTAATTTTAATTTAGTTTCACTTTTCATCCTTTTTTTTTTACTGAGATATCAGATATGTATGTTTATGAAAAATAGCTAACACGCTACATTCAGTATAAGAGTGCCACATGAGAGACAATGGTGTAGAAAAAAAGAGATGACTGAATAAAATTTTCGTAAAAATTTGGTCAATATTATAAAGCACTATGAGGAAAAGAATTTGAAAGCGGAGGAAAGGCTTTTGTATAAAAATTATTTTACATAAAAAAATGTAGATAAATTGAGCTTCAAGTAATTATTAAAAAATATTTGAGTAAATCCCATTGCTTAAAGAATATTTAACATAAATGAGGTCCTTAACTCCTTGTATCTATTAGTATTACCCATGGGTTTTTGGGCATCAATATCTTTATTTCATTGATGATTCTTTTTAAATTTTATACCAGCAATCCGATCAATTATAAGCAAAGAAATGTAGATGAAAAACCCAGAACAAGTTCATGCAAAACACAAGTAATTTGATTGACGTCGAGAGGATCGGTGCATGACGTCAAATGGTCAAAGCCAGTCAACTGCCTCTCTGCACCCACAATTGATCAATGCGCCCACATGTGCATTTGTTAATCATTACGGGCTTAATTATAACGATAAATCTCTTCAAAAATGTAAACCCCCCCTTCTCATATAAGAATAACTTATAATTTGGAGTTAAAGTGTAAAAATTCACAAAATTTTTTGTTAAAAGTGTGTTTAACACCTTTTTTTTTTTTTTTTTTGATAAAAGTGACTATATGGTTACAAAAGCGGAGCAAAAGTCACAAATTCTATTAAAGGTTAAACGTTGATCGTGAAATTGGTTGCTTTTGACTAAATAAGATAACGTATATGATGATCTGGCAATTGAATAAGGCAACTGGGTAATTAAATTGGTGACAAGGCAAGGGAATTTGAAAAGAAATATTTATGGAAAAGTCTGATTATAATAAGATTATAATATATTATTTTTGTAATATGGACAGAAATATCGATTTAGGGTTACAATTGAGAAAAAATCAAGGAACGAAAAATCGAACTGGTCAATGAACCGGTCGCGGTACAGGTTCAAGGGTCACTGGGTCAACCGGGGTCGGACCGGTGAGTGAACCGGTGATTGAACCGGTCACATTAAAATATTACAATTTAATTGACAATAACAAAATAATGAACATTCATAACTCATAAATTATCACTAACATCAAAATAGCCAAAATACCTAATTAATTCTTCAAAGCAAACCCATAACTAACATCAAAACATAATCAAAACATAACAATATCAATAATCATTCATCAAACATAGCCAATAACTTCAAAATAGTCAAAAAGATAGCCAATAACATCATTCATCAACCATAGCCAAATGAGTAAATCATCATTCAACAAACTCTACAACTCATCAAGCTGATCTATTGGAGGTGAGTCAATAGGTGCTGGATTGGGGAAAGGGTAAAAAGTAGTAATATCATCATTCAAAGCCGGGGGATCAGGAATGTCCCTATCTTCGTCACCTATGCATATGCACAACAATAATTAATATCAATGGTTATATATAACAAATAATAATATGGTTGTATAATAAATAGTAACAGGATATTAATAAGACATATAATTATATAAACCTTCATTAATCCTATCCAGAGTTGATGAAAGTGAAACTTCTTCATTATTAAGAGCACTTTCAAGATTTTCTGCATCTTCATCATTGAAATCTGGAATGGGATCTTCTTCCGTCACCCAAAAATCCACCTCATCAATGGACTCATAATCAATGGGATCATAACTTGGCTTCTTTTTATTCAATACACTCCTTCAATTTCCCAATGACAAATGATTTCAGTTAAAATTTAAAACTTAATCCATATTAATTAAAAGCATTTTTCATAATATCTAAAATTACCTATGCTTTAATTGCAAGTTATTGTTAGTGTAAACCAAATCATTCAGCCTTTGATGTTGCAATCTATTTCTCCTTTTTGTATGGATGCGCTCAAATAAGCTCCAGTTTCTCTCGCAACCAGAAGAAGCAGACGTTTGCCTAAGAATACGTGTTGCAACACGTTGCAATTCTGGAACTGAATAGCCATAGTACATCCACCATTCATCTACAATGGAAAACATATACACAATATTAGTTGCAATCAATAAATATGTTAATTAAATATTAAACAATAAAGATGAATACTTAGTTACTTACAAGGATCCAGTTTTTCAGCCCCCTTTTTGCATGTCTCTCTGCTGAAAGATTCGTTGCCATCAAGATATAATGTCACTTGCTTCATTACCTTATAGCAATCAACATTTTCATCTGAGTTAGCCTCCACCACGTCAATCAAAGCTTGCATTAACCCTCCCTTGTGAACAAAGTTTGGACCATATACGAATGCCGGGTTCAATAAATAGGCAGCTGCATGGAGATTGGTCTTCAAATGTTTATCCCATCTCGCTTGAATGATACTTGTGTAGGGCTTGTAGTGATCTTTGTTTCTCTTGAACATCTCCTTAATTCCACTTTTTGCCCTTTACATGCCTTCATAAACATATGGAAGTGAGGGTTTCTCATCCGAGTCAACAATTCTCAACAATTTGATCAGAGGAGTTACAATCTTCACAATTTGGTAGCACTCATTCCAAAACCGGCTATCTAATATGATTGCACTAAAAATTTTCCCCGGAGTAGTCTTAGATAGCCTATGGTCCACAAAGTGCTTATCGACAACAAGGGCTTGCAAGTCATGTTTGTGCATGTAAATGCTGTGCAATGTAATGAAGGTAGTGGCAAACCTTGTAGCACCAGGACGTACAATTTCTTTCCAACCCGTCCTCTTCCTCAACTAAGACAAGAATATCATGTGATTGTAAGCAAATACCGTTATCTTTGATGCCTTTGCTGCAATGTCCGACACATGAGGCATGCTTGCAATGTCTTTCAATACAAGATTTAAATAATGAGCAGTACAAGGAGTCCAATAAATATTTTTATATTTCTCCTTGATCAATTTGCCACATGCCACATAGTTGGCAGCATTGTCAGTCACCACATGGACAATATTCTTTGAACCAACCCACTCAATCACTTCAGACAGCAAGAAAAGAGTTTTAGCATCTTTGACTAAGTCTGATGCATCAACAGACTTAACAAACACCATTCCGTGGGTAGAATAAACTAAGAAGTTTATCAAAGTCCGTTGTCTCACATCAGTCCATCCATCTGCCATAAGTGTGCAGCCGTTATTCTTCCATTTAGCCCTATGACCGTCAATGAGTAACTGGTATTCCTTTTTCCATTCTCTCAACAAGTTGGTTTTAGAATCATAAGCACTAGGGGCTTTAAACCCAGGCCCTATAGAGCACATTCCATTCACAGCTCTTTGAAATAAAGGGCACTCTAATGCTTTAAATGGAATGCAATTGACAATAGCCCATTCAGCAAGAAGCATTTTCACACTGTGTTGTGCTTCTTTTGATGCTAAGGCACTTTTGATGGTTGGCTGAGCTCCAGGAGTTGTTCTAGGAGGGAAATATTTATCCATGGTCCCAGCTTTCCTCTTCTTAGCTCCACTTCCACTATCAACCTCCTCTACTTCAACCTCTTCTTCTCTTATATCTTCAACTTCAACTGACTTTTTCTTGGAACCTTCTTTCAAAGACTCTGCAATCCTATAACGCACATCAGAAGTAACTTTTTTGCAAGAAGCAATTTGTCCAGACACACCAGCAAGATGTTGCTTCATCCTGTTTATGCCTCATCCTCTATAACTATTACCACAAAAGAGACATGTGTATACATTCTGTGTCCCCTCTTTTTTTAAGGCAACATGTGCCCATGCTGGATCAGTTTTACCACGAATTATGGTACTGGGAGTAGAAGTAAGAGTGGTGTTCGAATTGGAAGTGTGAGGCTCGGTATTAGGAGTAGGAGTGGCATTCTCATTTTCTGAACTTGATATATCCATCATTGCAACAATGCTATTATTCATGGAATTCATAGTTATAAACATTGGTTCTAAACAAAACTAGAGACTTAATTGAAATTTGACAAATAAAACCAATGTTGCTTAACAAAATGGCTATGGACAAGATCTTATATTAAGCACTGGAGATAATATGAGGTATCGAGAAAGAATAGGAGAGGAAGAGGAAAAAAATCATGCAGTTTTTATTAATTATTATACTCTTTTTATCACCACTCAACATTACTTACCTTTTTTCGTTACTTATTTTAGAATAAGCATATTAGTATTGTTTCACATCTCAGCTACTTGCCATTTTTTTTTACTATTTCATTCTATCCCTTCCCTTCATGCTAAATGTGGCCTAAGACCATATTCGATGAACCCAAGAAAAGAGGAAAAATCTTTTGGCATGCAGAACTTCATTTTAACCAGAAGGAGAAAAACCAGCAACAAGCAAACCAGACACAGACATCAACAAAGCAGCAAAATCAACCAAAACTATACATGAACAGATATAGTGGATACCAAAGAGAATGAGGATGATTTTACAGCCAACCAGAGGAAAACATGGTCAGAGAAGAAGTATAAGCAACTCCATCAGCAGCTTTGTTTTTGTTCATGGAACAAACGAAGAAGAAGCATTATGAATCCAAGTTACAGGGCAAGTCAGGATTACGAACCATACAAGCTAAGTATCTTAAAGTGTCAAAACTACATATTTATCTAGTGAAAGCGTCAGGAAGTGACACTCTCCACAAAATCTTAAAAGTATAACAAACTAAATTTCTAAACAAGATTCCATATTCCACCAGGCTAACTAATCCCCAGTCAACATTGTATCATGACTAGACAACTATAGTTTTAGGGCTTATGGTTTCAAACTTAAAAACATGAACAAGGTATCAATCCTTCTTCACAACCGAAACTCACAGCAATGACAACATACAAGAAGAAAGAAATCAAACAACAGAAACCTCATGGTTCCATTAAACATATGAAAATATGAAAATGAGAAATCAAAATTTGAAAACGAAAATAGTCAAAAATCAAAATACCTTTAGTCGCCGTCGCAGCAGCTCACCGTCGCCGCTTGCTCCTCGCCGCTCGCCGTCGTCACTCGCCGTTCAAGCAGCCACCGTCGATTGGAGCTAGGGCACAGGGTCGCGACTCGGGTTGGAAGGGGATCTGAAATCGGATTCTGAAATTTGGTTCTGTTCTTGCGTCTCTGTTCGGTCGAGTGTCTCAGCTTCTGATATCTGCATTTTTTTAAATGTCCCAAAACGTCGCCGTTTTGGGACAAAATTTAAGTTTTGGGGTGACTCGGTCAAACCGCCTGACCCGGCGGTTTGGCCGAGTCACCGTAGAACCGGCCGAGTCGACCCGGTCAAGACCGGGTCGACTCCCCTCCCCTCACAGATAGCGGACCGGACCGGCCCTGGGACCGGTTCGCCGGTTTTCCGGTCCGACCGGTCGGTCCGGTCCGGTTTTTCTTTCAATGGAAAAAATTGAGAAATTGATTTCTCTAGAGAGTGGAGAGGCAGAGATGATATTGAGAGAATTGACAATATCTTCGTGCAAGGTACTAGTGAACGGAAATATTAGAAAACGATAAGGGCGACGAGAATGAAAAACTCAAGTGGATTGAGGATTCAAAAAATTTCGTGCACGGGAGTGGTGAATCGAGAAACTGTGGAGAGGAAAAGTGGAGTTGCATGTGAATTGAGAATCTTCGGTTTGAACCTGTCGGCGAAAAAGGGACAAAAAGGTATTCCAGGCAAGCTTCAATTGGGACCCATAAATTTTATTTTCTTTGTGTTGAAGTGAAATCCCATAGAAGACCCTAGTTGATTTTGTCTATTGTGGTAACAGTGAAATCCCATGGCATCGAAAGGCAAGGATAAGGTGGTAATAAAAAAGGAAGAGAATATTGAAGAGAATTGTAAAAGGTTAGTACAAAATGTTGTTGAACATTATGAATTGGCAAAGAAGGGGTGGGAAGAGACTAAGGCAAGGCTGCGTAGGGGGCATAACTCTGTGGTAGATAGTATTTTATATGTTGTCGGGGATAAGGAACGTGAAAATCATAGGGGAATAGTTAAGGGAACAAACAAAGGGAATGAAGAAAATAACAGAAGAGAAAATAAGTAGGATGTGATTGAGGAGATTAAAGTGTTAGAAGGGTATGATGACATTGATATTGAGGATATTGTTGTGAGTGAGGAAGACGTAGAGGGATCTGGTAATGTAATTGATGAAGGGAAAAAAGTTACTAGTTTAGAGGGAGATGATTCAGAGGATAAGGAAGATGGTGGTTCTAGTGATGAAGAGGATAATAGGTCTGAGGATGATGACAGTGATGATGGCACCTATATGGGGCAAAGTTTAAGTGCTAATACAGAAGAAAGTGTCTATGATGAATTTGAAGTTGGGGAGCTGGGTGTAGATAATGAGAGTGATCCTAAAGACTATGAGTTGGGCCCTAAAAGTGGTGATGAGTCTCCAAAAGAGGTAACAACCCTTGATAAAGCTAAAGCTGCAAACACGAGACCTTTTTTTGCGGCTGGAATGACATATGAGGACAAAAAGGAGCTTATGTAACCCCCTGCCATAATTAATATTCTGATTACGCAATTCAAGTGAAATAGAGATCAATAACAATCAAATAACATTTTTCAAACTCATCTACGAGACAAGGTTTTCATAAATAAATTTTGAAATCATTTATAACCTGGTCTCACATTCATATTCTGAATACAATTACTACACGAAGATAAATCACATTTAAATATATCAGAGTATGCAATGTAATAATCTCGGCAATCCCAAGTTCCATATATTAATCAAAGGCTTACAGGGCACAAACGCCCAATACAAATTCCCATACGGGGATTACACAAGTCCTTCCCAAATACCAAATCAAATATTCATCTATATATATACATCCAAATCCAAATACATAATACTCCCATCTATGATAACCAACAATCAGAATGACAACCCGAAGGAGTCCTCATCACCCTTGGCTGCTTGCTCCATCCTCGATCCACTACCCTGTCTGGAAGGTTAGCAGGGGAGGGTGAGATTCAAGAGAATCTCAGTAGGAAAACAATATCAATATGCATCTACGATAAATGTTTAATGCATGACATGCTTGCATCACATAACTCATGCTGACACAATGACAAACTTGTAAGCTCAATGCTTCAAACAACATACTGATGGTCATAGCATAAATTGAAACATAGCTTCAAATTACACATAATCATATAAAGCAAAAGCCATACACCAACACACTAACACAAATATCAAATACCTGCAGAAGAGATATGTTCCCTACGCTGGTCCTTCCACATAAGATCTAGCTTCGGCTGCTCATGATCAGGGTGAACACCAAACCCTATAACCAAAATAAGGACAAAGGGTTAATCCCTTTTTCAATTCCTTAACTTTCAAACACTTAAGTTGGTTATCATGCACGACCTTTAGGTGGTTACTCAAAGATTAAACACAAGCCTAAAGGGTTGGGAGAAACTTGACCAAAGTTCTCTTTTGAAACCTCAAAACCCCATTTATGGCTTCATCACTCGAGTGATGGACGGCGCGCATGGATGACTCGTGCCAGAGTGAAGACGACTCACTCATGCGAGTGCTTGACCGAAAGCATAACCAGAGACAGAAAATACCCACATCACTCGAGCATCCAACATAGCACTCGAGTGATGGCCTGACACTCACCCGAGTCCCACCGAGTGAGGCTCAAGAAGTGACCACCCGAGAGTAACAGAAAACCCAAAGCTAGAAGTGTACTCGAGCACTAGCTCTAGCACTCAAGTGATGGCACAACACTTGCGAGTGCTAGCTCACACTCTTGCCAAACCAACTACGAGTGACAACCAGAGAAGCGGCTCTTAGTGCAGAAGCACATGATCACTCGAGTGAGACCACCTTCACTCGAGTGATAACCCATATCTCTCGCAGGTGAGAAAGTGCACTCTTGCTTCTTCCACATACAAGTACAACCAAAACCGAAGGGGAAAGGGAAAATATGACGCTGTACTCGAGTGAAGCCCCTGTTCACTTGAGTGAGGCTCTATCAAAAGCCAAAACGCAGTAGATATCAGAATTTTTCCTAACATAACCAATATGTTTCTAATGGCTCCAAAACTCTAACACAAGGCTATTCCCACATAATTTCATACAAGGAACCCGTTGGAAACCTCAAAACAACCAAAATCATATCATAATGACATTTTTCCCACATTGGTCACACTCTTCACACATATTACCCAATTCCACCACTTTTACTTCCAATTGTCCAAACTAATCCTAATGGCACTAAATCACACTATGACACCATTTTTACCACAATACAATATGCAATTCTCCCAATTACATGTTACGCAAAACCAGGGCACAATTCCACAAATCCCAAAACTCATCCAAAAATCACAAAACTTAGATCAAAAGGGTATAAATACTCACTTCTTCCTCTTTCCTAAGCCAAATCCTTGATTCTTCATCTTTCAAATTTCCTCAAGCTCTCAAAACACCTTCTTTCACAAATCTAAAACCATAGCAATGAAGCTTTCATCACTATGAACAACTTTATAAAAGATGATTTAAGCTAAATAGAACAAGAAGCCAACCAAAAACCCATATTTCACTTTCTCTTTCTTCCTTCAAGCATGGGGCCATGAAAGCATGGAAGAAAGAGAAGATAATATCTTTGGTCCTCCCAAAAGCACACACAAACTGACTTAGAGGAGAGAGGAGAGAGGGAAGAGCTTTTGAAACTTTGACTTGATCCAAGGGCTCACATCATGCTACTTGTCACCATCTTAACACACCTTCTATGAGCTCACATACAAACATGCACATGGGATTCCACCCTTTAATCTCTACACAAATCAATCACAACCATTGATCTTCAAGTTACCAATGAGTTTTCTCTTCAGCAACCGATCAATTGGTCGGTGACTTTACCGTTTTGCCCCTGATTATGACAATTCTCTAGAATCACCACAAAACACATTCTTCTCATTCGATATCACCACATTATGCGCCCTCCCTATATTTTAAGTTAATTTAGATGTTAATCCATAATTGAGCTTAAATATAGGGTTCCAGCACTGCTCATAACACACTCGAATCGCAAAGCATATCATCTTCTCCAAAAGTGGTTATCTATAAATAATCACACCCACTTTTGAAGTCATAATCCCTTAATCGAAACTTGAGATCCTGCTAAATCAGGGCTTAACATTTCACTTAATCCAGGCTTATTCTCCAGCCTTAAGTCTCAAAATTTGGGGTATTACAGCTTAAGAGGGCTATAGATAAGTATACTATCATCCATGGAGTTAACCTCAAAATAGTCCGAAGTGATAAGAAGACATTGAAAGTAGTGTATGAAGAAGGATTCCCATTTATACTATATGCATATACATATAGGTTAAACATGGGATTTCAGGTGAAGACTCTGTATTATAAGCATTCATGTGCTCATGTGTACAAGAACCCAAGAGCCTCAAGCATGTGGTTGGTGGAGCATTTCAAGGATAAAGTGCAAGAGGCACCTCAATTCAAGACAAGTGAGATGAAGATTGACATGCAGAGGGAATTAATGGTGAATGTAAGCATACATAAATGTAAGAGAGCAAAGAGGAAGATTATGCAAGAAATGGAAGGAAGTTTCAAAGATGAATTGCACAAGCTAGAGGCCTATTGCAATGAGTTAAAAGTATCAAACCCTGGTTCAGATATAAGTGTTGAGCTGAGCGTAGAGGCATTGGAACAAGGAAGAAGAGTATTCAAAAGGATGTACTTATGTTTTAATGTTTCTAAGATATTTTTAATTATTGAATCTGTTATTAAGATTTAAATGTGTATTTAAAATTTTCAAATTTAACTATGTGGTGAATTTTTAGGTTAGGTAGAAAGAAGAATATAAGCCTTTGATTGGTGTGGATGACACATTCTTAAAAGGCAAATTTAGAGGCATATTATTGACAGTCGTGGGAATGGACAGTAATAATTTAATGTACCCTTCGGCTTTTGATTTGGTTGAGAAGGAAAATGCTCATCACTAGACTTGGTTTCTAGAATGGTTGCATAAGTCTTTAGACCTAGGCATTCATGATACTATTACCATCATGTCTGATATGCAAAAGGTAATTCCAGTTTGACACAACTGCTTGATGTAAAATGTTTTATTGAGGACGACACAACTGTGTAAGTTTTATTTCTTACTTATTGTTTATGTAAGGGGATGTTGAATGCAGTTAGTGATGTTTTTCCAAAGGCTGAGCATAGATTTTGTGCACGCCACATCTACGCTAACTGGAGCAAGAAATGGAGAGGGAATGAGTTGAAGAAAAAAATTCTTCTCCTGTGTGTGGAGTAATTTATGCAACAATTCAAAGACAATCTGCTTGCTCTTGGTTCATTAAAGGAAGATGCAGTTAAAGATGCTGTGACTTACAATGTTAATGCTTGGGTTCGAGCTTATTTCACTACTAGATGCAAAGTCATGGATAGTGGACAACATGAGTGATTCATTTAATATATGGATAGATGAGTGTAGATTTTTTCCGTCATTAGAATGTTTGATGGCATTAGACTAAAGATGATGGCAAAGTGGTATGATAGTGAGACAAATGTGTGCAATTGGAAAGGTGATTTCATCCCTAAATGTATTGATCTCTTTGAGGCTAATAGGTACCTTGTAGTTAAATGTAGAGTGTTTTTTAATGGGGATGAGGGGTATGAAGTTGTAGAAGGGCAAGATAGACACTCTGTATGCCTACCTAGAGGAATGTGTATATGTAGAGCTTGAGATTTAACAGAAATACTTTGTCTACATGCAATATGAGCTATGCATCATGCTAAAACAAATCCCAAAACCCAAATCTCACACTACTATCACAAGGACACCTATCTAGCTACCTATAAAAAAAACTACAACCAGTAAGGGGTAAGAAATTTTGGGACACTGATACTTTCCTCCATCTGCAACCTCCACCAATTGCTAACTTGCCTAAAAGACCTCAAAAGAAAAGAACTAGAATTGAGGAAGTAGAAAGGAGGTGGAGGAAATCTATTCATGGCCACAATGCAAGTGGACCAAGTGGAACAACACCTTCGAATCAACCTCAACAACCTCAAATTGAAAGATTGACTCAGCATGTTAAAAGTCACAAATGCAGTGTTTGCAATAAAGAGGGACACAATAAATCTACATGTAAAGAGGTAATTGAATGTCATTGTATCATCTACTTTAGTTCTATTTATCAATACTAATTCAAGTTATTTTCTCTAATTTCTTAGGATCCTTCTACTGGCAGTCATCGGAATCAAACAAAAACCATACGCTAATCCTCTCAACAACCCAGTGAGGTTGAAAGTTCTCTACAACCACCAACCAGCTCCCAACCTTCTCAATAGTCTCCTAAAAAAACCCAACCCACGTAAGAGGGACTTAACCAGACTCAATCTTCTGTCATTGCAGCTAATCTCAACCAATCAACACAAATGAGAGCAACAAGATTATGCTCTTACAAGTCACGGTTTGAAGTTGGGATGGGGATAAGATTTGAGGAGACTACAAAACGTATTGTATACAATGTTAGTATGGATATATCATTATCATGTCATTTTTGTTTTTGTTTTCATTGTTCACAACATTTCACTTGTTTTCATTATTTTCTTGTAGCCTAGACTTAGTTCTAAGGTAGTTATTGATGAGGGCATAGGAAATGACCATTTGCATCACTACGCTGATCCAGAAAACCAATTCCCAATCCTAAATAAGAAGGAATTGAGAATGTCCAGGGGCTATAAGTTGTCTAGCGCACCAACAAGTACAAGATCAATTTAGTTCAATCCTAAACCACTCAACGTGGCTACACCTTCAGACTTACCATATCAACCTCCAGGTCTACAATGGAGAGGACAACCATGTGTCACAACATCACAACTATTAACACAAAGACAGAAGAAAATTCAGAAGAACAAAAACAAAGCAAAGGAGCCTATTATATAGCGTTATGTCTAAATGTGTCTGCCTTTGGGTTTATTTTGGTACTTCATATTTTGGATATGTAGAGGCCGAACACTTTGTCTTCATGGTGTTTTTGGTGTAAAAAGTCTTTGTATGTCTATGGGTTTATTTTGGTACTCCCATGCTTTTAATGTAAAAAGTATGACAAAAGCATTTTATCACCTCATACTTTTGGAATGATTTTTATGTAAAGTGCACTCTCCTACTTTGTAGTTAATGATTTGGTGATGTATCAAGTTATGTGATGCTTCATTTCAAGTCTGTTTGCTTTATGTGATCTATCACTCGCTTTATATATGTCAAAAGGTGTATAGCATTTCTGTTTGCTTTATTTCAATTAATAGGATGCCTAATATATATCAAGGGGCCATAGCAGGTCTGTTTGGTTCATTGCAATCGCTAGGATGCTTTGTATATGTTGTTCATTTGGTGTAATATCATATCATCATACAATGTTGTTTATCCTTAATAGTACATCAGACGTGAGTATATTTTAAGCAAGATTAGAAAGAATTAGTCCCCACATATCTCACTCCACTCAAAATAAAATGTAAACATGGGTCAGAACAAAATGTATATTTTCTCTCTGCTTTTTTAATAAAAACACACAATAATTAAAGGGAACATTACCTACAAAATTGTATTTTTTTCTCAGTTATTTTGAATACTTCATAAAGAACTTAGATGCAGAATAATAATTCAAGGATCATCTTCTTACCAATCTACATTTTTTCATAAACCACTACCAAATACATTACAGATCATTAACAATATTACAATCCCTCACAAAAACAAGAAAATCATACATGCCCTCTTTAAAAATACATTACAGCCAACCACAACCAAGTTAGTAATAATGTTGCCAATACAAGTATGAACTTCACCACCCCTTCCTTACTTCACTTTCTCTAACTTCATGTCCAGCTTTCAGCTTTCTCACCTCACCTTCAATGGCAACCAGCTTTTCATACAACCTCGCACAATCATTCCCTTTTCTAAGCTGGTTGTTTTCTTCATATAACTTGTCTATGTCATTGATTAAATCTTTGATCACTGCAATTTCCCTTTCCCCAAACTCAACATTGTGCCATTCGAAAAACCACAGCCCCCATCCTATGAAATTTCATCACCATCCGTTAAAAATCAAGAACCCAGCAATTGAATATCATTCGACATCTAATAAATCTTACCTAGTAGTAACTGCGACACCCATAAAACATCCTACCTGGGTTTGCTTCTGACCACGATGTCCATCGGGGAGGCACCAAATTGTGATAATAGTACCGATTCTGACCACCATAGTGTTCCTCACGACTAGGCTCTCTCAAGAACATCATCCTTCTTTTGCATCTACCTGTCATGGACATTGAAGACAAGGCAATAGAGCTTCCTCTCGGTTTCTCGTTTCTCATTGATCGTATCTCTACTAGACTAATTGCTCCTCCTTTGTTTCTTGATTGATGATGATAAAGGCTGGGGGTGAGGTTGTTAAGGGTTTAAATGTTAATTTCACCCCCATTTGCCGTGTCTTCAATTGTCCATTGAGCCATAATGACACTTGGAAGTACATCTGGCGTAGTTAATGTAACACCCCAAATTTCAATTAAGGGCTGATGATGATTATTAAGGATAATTATTAAATTAAAGTGAAATAATTATGTGTTTTGTGGCAATTTTAATTAATATGCAATAATTAGAAGGAAATTGAAAGAATGGAACTATTGGTTATAAGTTAGTGATTAATAGAAAAATTAATTACTAGCTAAGAGAAAAATGAGAAGTGTGATTAAATGGCTAATGGAAGGATTAGAATGGCTAATTGGTTGCTTATTTTATGAGAACCAATGAGGTGGAGACATGTGGCAAAAAGAGATGAAGCAAGAGAGTGAGAAAAGTCAAATGGGAATATTAAAATCATTTCTTCTCTCTCCCTCTTCCTCCTTTTCGGCTGTACAAGCATAGAGGGATGGGGGTAGCTTGCTTCATTATCATCACTCTCATCACTCTCATCTCTCTCATCTCTCTCTTGTTCGGCTATTGTTGAAGGAAAGGGAGGAAGAAAAGCTTGCATTTGAGGTATGCCAATGTTCTCATTTACTCAAACTTTCTTCTATAATATTGTTCTTTGGAGTGAGAGCTTCAATTTGATGGTTGTAGTTTCTCTATTGGTGGTGATTTGAGGAATCACGAAAATGTGGTAGTAGGGAATCAAAAAGTGTCTTTGGAAAAGTTGAAGAGGTGAGTGAAACAAGCCTTTCCATCTATATTTCATGTCATTTGATGAAGTTTGGAATGTTTGGTACTTTTGGCCTTAAATTCGAAAATGAGTGTCATTGAGAGTATAGCATGTTATTGGCATGGAATTGGTATATTTGGAATGTGTTTAGATAGATAGAAAGGGATTTGGGATTGAATGATTAAGTTTGGTAAGTTTGGAATTTTGATGTTTATGTTGCCCAACCAAATCATGATAATGGAATAGAAATTTGGTAGTTTTGATGTTTCCCTTGGTTTCCTTGGGTGTTTTTATGTGGGAATAGCTTTGGTTGAGGTTTTTGGTCCATTGGAATCACCTGGGGAAAGTTTGAGAAGTGCTATCAGTTTTTTGCATTTTTTGGGTTCTGATAGCATCACTCGAGTGCAGGATGAACATCACTTAAATGAGGATGGGTTCACTCGAGTGCGATAGTGTACTTTCCCTTTCTGCTTCCAGTTTCATGTTGCACTTCCGTGTGTAGAAGCAAGAGTGTTGTCTCACTTGCAAGTGTTGTGGGTTCTAACTCGAGTGAGCCTCCTCTCACTCGAGTGCAGGTGTATTTAACACCATGAACTCTCGTCTCGGGTTGTCACTTTTGGTCAAGACTCAAGAGTGTGCCTTAACACTTAATAGTGTTAAGCCATCACTCAAGTGCAAGGGTTCTCACTCGAGTGTTCCTCTTCCTTGAAAGTTCTTGTGCTCTCGGGTTCTTACTTTCTGTGCTTCACTTCCTAGAACCCAAGTGAGCATTAGGCCATCACTCGAGTGGGGTCTTCTTCACTAGAGTATCCGTACATTATCACTCGAGTGATGCCATCTTCACTCAAGTGCATTAGTGAAAAATCATGTCTTGTGCTTCCAAAAAGGGATATTTGGGATAGTCCTTCCAACCCTTTTAGGACTCATGTTAAAGCCATGTGTGAGTGCTTAAGTAACAGTAATGATAACCAACATTAAGTGTTATGAAAGTGAGAACTTGGAGTGGAGAATAACCCGATGTCCTTGATTTGGTTTATAGGGTTCAATATTCTCCCTGATCGTGAGTAGCCGATGCTGGAGCACACGTGGAAAGAACAAGTGTAGGAAACTTACCTCTCCTGCATGTATTTGATAATTGTGTTAGTGTATTGATGCATGTTATTGCTTTGTTTGATTATGTGAAATATACATGAGTGATTGAAGCTCTGTTTCAACTAATGCTATGGCCATGAGTATATTGTTTGAACTTAGAGCATGCAGATATGTCATTGTGAAAACATGAATTATGTATTGTAAGCATGTCATGCATTAAACACTTATCTTGCATACATATTGATATTATTTTCCTACTGAGATTCCCCAGAATCTCACCCTCCCCTACTAACAGTGTAGACAGGGCAAGTGGATCAAGATGGAGCAAGCAACCAAGGGCGGCTAGGTCTCCTTATGGGCAAGTTCATTGGTAGTTAGTCATTGTTATATGTTGGTATAATTGTATATGTTTGGTCGTATATATTTAGATGATAGATTGGAATGTGTATTTGAAATGAGTATTGTGTAATCCTCATTAGAGAAATTGTAAAGGGCATATGTACCCTATGAATCTATAGTGAAAGTTTGAACCCGGGATTGCCGGGATTATTATTGTGCACTCTGATATTTATATGAATATGATTTATCTTCACGAGGTAATTATATTCGAAATGTGAATGTGAGACCAGATTAGTTGGATTTCAAAAAGGTATTGGTGAAAACCCCACCGTAAGGTTGGGAATGTAAATGAGTTTGATTTTTATTGGTCTCTATTTTATTTTAATCCTGTATTTCATATATAATTACGGAAGGGGGGTTACAGTTAACATCAATTTAACGGACGTCATCATACTTTAATAGAATCTATGACTTTTAACCCCACTTTTGTAACCACAAAGTCACTTTTGCCAAAAAAAAAAAAAAAAAAAGAAGGTGTTGGGCGCACTTTTAACAAAAGCTCATGTATATTTTTATACTTTAACCCTATAATTTAATATTTTTGTTAAAGTAAATTGTATACCCTAGATCGGAGGTAATATTATTAGCATTATTAATCATTTATCTTTTTAGTGCATGTTTGGATTAACAGTAGAAGCCGCTTTTCCAATATGATTTATGGTATACGTAGCAAATTTGTGAGAGAAGTTTTATTTAAATTTGCATGAACATGTTTTTCCACTATTTTCTCAAACAAGCCCTTAATGTATGAGTTCGAGTCCTGATAACTTTGGCACAGCGAGATAATCATATAAAATAACCATCACATACTTTTGAAGCCAAACATTGTTCACTTTGAGTTTTTTTCCCTTTTGCTCCAGCCATGATTTCTTTTTTTATTATCGGATGATTTTCAGCAATTGAATGACCATTTCTCTGTGAACTGTTTATTAAAAAAAAGTTATAATTAAATCTGAGAAAAAGTGTTCACTTACTCATGCTTTATTTTAATCCAGTGAGAAAAATTGCTACTAAAAGATATTTTTTGGTATTTAATATTTTGCTGGAAGACACTTGCAATGATCGATCACATCTAATGGGAATGGATGTTTTCAAAAGTACATATGCATATAATCGAGGGAGTAAATAACCATTGATTTAGAGAAAAAGCCTAATGGGAGGGCAGCATGTGACGATTAATTAAGCAGTTAAATAAAGTAATTAGGAACCAAATGATTCTGCAAAAAATGTTCCCAGTCCCTATAGGCCTTAGAGGTGGGAATCACTTTTGCTTGTGAGGCGCGGAAGCGTGGGCCCTAAGCCCCAAACGCTGTTCCTTATCTTTTTAGGATTTTGTGCTCCTTGCTTCCCACTCACACTTCCCCCACTTTCATTCCTTCACTCTTTTTTGAAAATTCCATTTTATTTAAAAACTTAGAAGCATCAAAGCCTTGAGCTTAACAGAAAAAGTTAATCCATAATAATATGGTGAATTAATATTTAAATCTTTTTTAGGAAGGTGTTCGCATTTACTGCTTGATAGTATATCCAATAAGAGTTCTTATGAAAAAAAACTTAGGAACTAATGATATTTGACATGACAAACTAATGTTCAGATTTTCGTTAAGATTTGTGTTTATGTTTGGTGACCGCCGTTCCTTTAAACATAGTTATATTCAGCAAGATAATATTTGTACACAGAGAGTTTAAACTCGGCAATGTCAAGTTTATAAAAATCTTAAAAGGACGTGGTTTGTGTGATTTAAGTTACAACCACTTTGCCTTTGCATTTATTTGTTGTAGGATACATTTAGGGCCTGTTTGAAAAGGTGGTGGAGGGCTGAAAAAGCACGGTATGAAGGGAAAAAATACTGTGGAAGTAAAATGAGATGTTTGGATTGACATTTTTTCAAATGGGCTTTTAAACCAAAAATTACTTTTAAAGAGAAGTCATTAAGACTTACTTGTCACAATGCAAATGGGGTTTTACTATCGTCAATCCATACATACATCATATTTATAATTTAACTTTTATTCTATTTTAAGTTTATAAAAATTGTATTAGAAAAAAATCACATCTGCCACCCATAATTCAATCAGGCCCTTAGTTGCTAAATTCATATAGAACAAAGGGGGCTACTGTGCCATGGTTAAACAAGTTAGAAATATAATCATATTCTTTATAATTCATGAATATTTTGTTTTATAATATATTTTATATTTTATATAAACACTGACTTATTGATGCCTCCTTTAATTTCACTTTCACACACACTCCACTCACTCACTCTCTTTCTCAACAATTTTGTGCAGAGATGCTGCTGCAGAGGAATATTGTTCAGTTATGTTGCATCACTCTTCCCCCCCCCCCCCCCCCGGAATAGTACTGGATACCTTATCAGAAGAGCATTACATACACTACTATGTTGCAACACTTCAACCAAGAAGATAAATAAATAGCGGACATATAATTTTCTGCAAATATTTGTTTGTAATTAAATATATTTAAGAATTATTTTTTTAAGTTAAGAAAGCACAATAAACTCCAAGCCTAAGTCACGACAACACAGAGGAAATAATCAGCAAACAAAGCTAGGGGTGTTTAAAGTGTCCCCGTCCCGGTCCTGGAATTTTTTATCCCAGGAATTTCCCGTCCCGGCCGATACCGGTCACACACTTTGTGATCCTGGTCCCGGTTTTTTTATTTTTTTTTCTTAAAAATTAAGTTATTGTTTTATTTTTGTATTTTTTTATCCCGTAATTTAAGTTATCATTTGATAAAATTTGTATCACATATTTAGTTGGAGTTAAACTGTATATATCATGATACTAATCCTACTATATGATGTATAAAAATAATAACAAAAATGATAAAGGTGGTGATAATAATAATAATAATAATAATAATAATAATAATGCTATTCTTCAATGCTAAATCAATTTGTGTGATTATTATGGCTTTATTAGATGTTAAATAATTACTTTAAATACTAGATTATAGAAAATTTAACTAAAATAATAATAATTTTTTAAAAAAAACCGGGATTTCCCGGTTTGATCCCAATCCCACTGGAGATTACCGGAACTGGGATGTAATTTACATCCCGGCCAAAAATCGAGACCGGGATCGGGAGTGGTGGATCCCGATCCCGGTCCCGGATTTAAACACCCCAGGACGAAGGTGCGAGTCAGCTTGAAAGGGACTGGGAGAGAAGTGATTTCTTCGCCTTGTGAAGATATATACTTAAGCACCGACATAAGGGCCTATTTATATAAATCGGTAAGTCACTTGGCCGAAGTCTAATCTGACATAAGCTATTTTCAGTTCACCCATAATTACGGTAGGGTATAATCAAGGAAGGATATAAGTAATACTGTAATAACCCGGCTGTGCATGGATATGCGAGTATTTGGGAAACACCTAAATCGTGGTTTCAGAAATTATTTTTTATAAGTCAAGACAAAACTCCTATTATATACTTACTTCATAAATCATAAAAGCTATTCTCAAAAGCTAATCCAAATACACATTAATCATATTAGATTAGCCATCAATTGGAGGCTTTGTCTGAAATACCTCAGTTAAACAAGACAATCCATGGTTTGGTCTGATCTAGTTCTAATACAAGGTCGGGCAAGATTTCAACTTGATAAACACAGCTAACACAATAAAAAATACATATAATTATACAAAACTCACCCCAAAACATTAAACTTAACTAAGAATACATAAGAATCTCTAACAACATATTCAACAAAAAAAAAAAAAAATCAAACCAAGTGACCTGATCACTTGATTTACAACTTGGTTCAGCCTGACCAACCAATTTAGTTTGGCTCGATTTCATTACAACACTTATTTAGACTAGATCGCATCAGACCAAACCATTTCGGTTGAACGAAGTTGAATTGAATCAATAGGTTTCTGCACATCCTGGTAATGATATGGATTATAAAAGAGACTGAGACGGGGGTATTATTCGAACCATGTAAGTAATTGAACTCAGACAAACATCCTGATCCGATTTGTATGGGACTTGCAGGGTATCGACATGCTTCATGATGAAGCCAAATAAAGTAACATAAAGCGAATTACAAAGCAACGCTAATGTTGTCATGTCAATGCGTCGTACAACGTCAACACATTTCCATATTTTAATACTAATGTTTATTTGGAGCCGAGAACGACATGAAAGAAAATATAGTCACACGATTGGTGTTCGTTCAAAAAGGGAGTTAAAAATCAAAATCTAACATCTAAATAAAGTGAGGTTCCCATCATTCTGCCTTTGGATTATGCGAAGAGAATTGTATAGCTGAAGAATCTGAATTATTACTATATATTCTACATGTTCGCCATGTATGTTTCTTCCTCATCCATCAAGCTAAGTCTCAAAGTTCTTAACCATGTCACTTAATTTTTTTGACGTAATATAATATAAGTCCCAAAATTTACAGTGGATTCCTCCTTAAGCAAAGCATCTTCTTGATACTGTATCGAACCAAACAAGCATCAGAAAAAGTGGCACCTAAACATTCTTCGCCTCTCTGGATAAGAGGTCAATGAAGGGCATCGCATGGGACGTCAATTTTCCTTGAAGATATGTAGGCCACTTCTCTCAACTTGCATTCCAATGGTTACTCCTAATATATAAGTTTTAATCCTAGTAAATAATCAAATATTGATTAATCATATGAACTTTCTGCCTAATTATTCAATATCTTTCATTCCAGAAGAATTCATACCATCCTGACATCCTCAAGAAAGTTGATTGAAGCCTGCAGCCAGAGAAAAATTACAATGTCATCGGCGCCGGCGAGAGATAACGGGATCTTTAGCCGGATGGCGAGCCTTCCTCGGAGCATTATGGGGGAATTGTCAAGGGCCATTAGTGATATAGGATCAGGAAGAAGAAGACGACGTTCAAGAAATCAAAACGAATTACTCTCTTCTTCATCGTCAGATTTCCAGTTTCAGCCATTTCAGCCGTTGGATCCACCGGCGGCGGTTGGGGAGGATCAGTGGGCTTTTCTGGAGAGTTTTGAGCTTCAATACGGCACCGTTCATCCTTTCTTCTACGCCTGCCATTTAATGGAAGTTCTGAAACTTGCAGAGCATGACAAGAAGTTGGTGTTCATGTACATCCATTCACCAGAACACCCTTTCACACACAATTTCTGTAGAGAAACACTGTGTACTGAGCTTGTCACTGAGTTTCTTGACGTCAACTTTATTTGCTGGGGAGGTCTCTCCGATCGCGGCGAAGGTATGCGTATGGTGGCCACTCTTCGCCCTGCTAGCTTTCCCCTCTGCGCCATCGTTGCCCCTTCCGGCGGCGATTCCATGGCGGTTCTGCAACAGGTTTATTTCATTGATATTTGATATACTATAAATCTAAGAACTTACATTTAATTAAATTAGATTAGATTTCAGCGTGAGCTCATAGTTTGCCTAATACAACTCGTTTTCATTCAAGGATTCAATAATATCCTAGGGCTCTTGTTTCTTCCCTACTTCAGTCCTTCAAATTCCAACAATACAATGTCCAAGGGGGTAATTTAATTAGTGGTTGTTTGATTTCAGATAGAAGGGCCGGTTTCAGCGGCGGAGCTAGTGGAGGTTTTACAGAGAACAATGGAGGAGCAAGGAATGGCTTTTGGAAGTGACAGAGCACGGCGGGAAGAAATGATGAGAGCTGATCGTCGGATAAGAGAAGAACAAGATGCTGCATATCTTGCAGCTTTGAAGATTGACAAGGAGAGAGAAAAACTCAGGAATTCAACTTCAACAACAGAAAGAATTCAGAAACCAGTGGAAGCATTGAACTCCAGAAATTATGAGAAGCCTAAGAATAACAATTCTGTGAGCAAACACAGCTCTAAAGTAAATCAACATACTACCGCTGCGCAAAATCAAAACAAAGGAGTTCCAAATCGGACCGGCCTGTCTCAACCCACTCAGGTATGTGTTGGAGTTCTAGTGAGTCAGTGTGTGTCCCCCACATTTGAGTAGAGAAGAATGTAATCTAAATCCTTAGACTTATGTCATAATGTTGCAGATATTGATAAGGTTTCCAAATGGGCAAAGAAGGGAGCAGAGATTTGATTGCACTGACAAAATCCAAGCAATTTTTGCCTTCATTGATTCACTGGGGATGCCTGGGATTGGCAACTACAGATTGGTATCAAACTTCCCAACAAGAGTGTATGGCGTTGATCAGATGAGAATGACCCTCAAAGATGCGGGCTTGCATCCCAAAGCTAGCCTTTTCCTCGAGCCCATACCCGCTGATCCGTAGGCCTCCGATCAGTCTTGTGGGCTACCCAGCCCACTGTGTTCTTAAACCTTCTAGCCCGTTTTTTTCCTCTAAGGACTTTTGGCTCTCGTTCTATATTATCGTGAATAAATGTGGGGTTACTGGTTCAGAGTTCGAAGTTAGGATGAACTCTATGAAGGGAAAGTTTGTAAGACTGTTGACCAGTAGAGTTCATTTTATGACGTATTACACAGATCCATCATAAAAAATATTGCTCTTTTTTTTCTTTGGTGCTTATATGATTTTTCTAGTCTTAGAAATTAGTTGCAGTAATTATAAATGATGGAACAGAGGACAGCGATATTCATGATTGAGCATTTTGTGTACTTTGGTTCATCGCTTCATAATATTTCCTTCGTAATTTGATTAAATTAAGAAAATTAGTTAGAAAAAATTTTTAAAAAATAATTTCAAAATCATGAAAAGACAAAAAGGTGTTCTGAATTTGTATAATCTCATAATGGTGCTGGTATATGAACTGAAATTTACAAATTCAAAGGAAATTATCAATTTATCCTTATTTTTTTTATTGAAAAAGTAATTACCTCTACCTACCGGCCTACCGAAGTTTGTGGGAATATTCCTCAAAATATTTCCTCACTCTTGGGAATTGGGAAGGGAATATTCCTTCCCAAGGTGGTGGGGTGGGTTGGAACCCCCACCACTTTGGTTCCACAAGAGATGTATAACCATTGAGCCACAAATGCACTTTAACATAAGTAATACAAAAGGGAAATATGTATATATATATATATAAAATAGTAACATTTGATCTTTGACCAAGCCCACTAATAAGTTCAAATGAGAAATTCACAACTTTCCTTTTTTGAGTGAAAAATCCGCTTACTTTCTCAGACTATTCACAAGTTTAGATAAGGAATTGACAAGTTGAAATAAGAAATTCGCATATTTAGATATATATATATATATATAGTTGTCAAATCCTTATATGAACTTGTGAATTTCTAACATCAATTTGCCAATTCTTTATTTGAACTTGTAAGTGTGCTTAGTTAAAGATCAAAGATTACTATATATCAATGTTTTAAAAGTCGAACCAGAAGTTGAGCCGGAAAATTCAAAGGGTCACGGTTCAAACAGTCGATATGGTTAGGCCGTTTGGTTAGACCATTGACTTAATAATTAAATAAAAATAATATTATATACATATATAATAATATAAATATAAAAATAAATGTAATAATTATAGATATGGCAATACTATCTCCATTTCTTAATATAAAACCCAATTGAATTTTTGGGAAAATTGAGGGAGCTAATTAAATTACTTTAAATTATTTATATTTATTGGTTTTACTCAAAACTAATTTTTTTGATTTATAAAATAATATATAATTTAATAATATACAACGTATAATATGATTAAATAAATTATTTATCTTTCTTACTCTCTCCAAAAAAAAAAAATCAACTAATTCATATATTTAAAATTAGAGGTAGTAGTTATAATTAAAGCCTTGGAATGATTTGTGGGTCATTCATGATTCACCTTAAAAAAATGCAATGGATTTTAACCATTTGTTAAATCTTAATTGATGTTTTAGAACAGATTAAAAAATCAATGTTTTAGAAAAATAAATAAATAAATAAATCTTGTTCACAACAAAATATTCGGATGTTGTCCATAAAATGGGGAATCAGATTTTTTGAAAATTGTTTTTTCACTTATTTTTAGAAGACAAAATATTGAAAAGAAACTAGTCACGGTAAACGATGCGAAGTAGAGAAGTGACAGTGGGCATGTGACCCTTCTTTTATCTGATGGACATAGCTGCAATGTACTTTTATCCAGACAATTCAATGGTTTGCTCTATTCACACTTCACACATTTTCTTCGACTTTCGTCTTTGTTATGGTTTAGAACTAGTTTTTCGGCCGTCATCTCTTTCATGGAGTCATGGTTTAAAAATGAAAACACAGCCCCAGCAACCTTTTTATTTTACTTCTTTGGAGCACAGGTTTGAACTTTCTCTTATCGAATTGCCACTATTATATATTTTTTCATCTCCTCTTCTTCTTCTTTTCCTCTTTGGACACTGGGTTATTGTTGCAGTTTTAGCCATCTGGTTATTGAATATTCTGAATGGGTTTTGAGCCAAAGGAGATTTTCGGCTTAATACTGCCTAAATGGTGGCTGGAAACGACTAAACCCAAAAACGGCTCTAACCTGAAAAATGAGCCGTCATTGAGTCCAACCAACGGTCCAGCCGGCCGGCCACACCGTCTGGTCTGACTCGATTTTCTAAAGATTGCTATATTTTTTTTTTTACATTACATATATTAGGGGTATTGGTGGCCCAATAGTCATGCACTTTTTATTAATGTATTGAAAACCGAACTAGACCGGCCTGGTTAGACCAAAAACCAGCAACTCGGCACTTTGTCCGATCCAGTTGATGGCTAAACTCGGCAGATCTTTAACCCAGTCAACTTGGAATAAACCGGTGTAACCTGGGAGTAACACAGGCAACCTGCGGAGCTGGGTGGGTTAGCTGGGTCAGCTTTTTTACTTTACTGCAAGCTTTGAACACACAGAGACTATGGGAAGAAGAAGGAGAAAATGTCAGGAAGAAGAGGAGAAGGGAAATAGTAAAGAAGGAGATGCCATTAAAAACTTACCATGAAGTAGAAAAACCTCAAGAAAGAGCAAAAAAACAAATCAAGAGAGGGAAAACTCCATGATTGTAGTTAAAGACTTATCGCAGAGAGAGAGAGAGAGTCGAACCAAAAAAACTGAGGCTGGTTTCAATGCTTCAAAGCGACCAGTTGATATTCAAATTGCAAAGGAAAATAAATGTCTGACTTCTTTTCTGACAAGAGTGTGGTGTTTGCTTGGAGTGTTGGCTTTCTACCATTTTACGTTTTTCGAAGTAGGTCTCAGATATCAAATCTGTAATCTCCTTCACACAAATATTGCAAAAGAAGCCCATATAATCATAAATATTATATAATGTGAAGGAGGGAAGCCATCTATTACTTTATTATAATAATGTAATATAATAATATATACTATAACTATATATTATAGAATATGTTAAACATTACTTTTATTAAAAAAAATGATTAAAACATGAATATTTTTATGCATTTACATTAAATTAAATTATTTTAATTATCATCGGTTTGGTCCCGAGTTGACCTCCGGTTTGACCCACTAACTTTTAAACTACTGCCTTAACAGGTTTAATGATCAGTCCGGTTTTTAATATCTTGCATTTTATGCATAAAAGTGGTTGGGGTTCCCCACCACTTTGGGAAATATTAAGTGAAAATTCCCAATAGCTAGGGAATATTCCGATGAATATTCCTATAGAGCTCCAGCCGACGGCCGGACGCCAAAGCTTTAGCAACCAACGGGCAAGTCGTCGGGGTGCCAACTGGCGGTCAAATCTTCAGTGACCAGCTGGTGGGGGTAATTACTTTTTTAATTAAAAAATGCAAGGACAAATTGGTCATTTCTTTTGAATTTTTAAATTCCAGTTCAAGCACTAACACCTCTGCAGGATTATGCAAATTCGGAATACCTTTCTGTCTTTTCATGATTTTGGAGTTCTTTTTCAGGGATTTTCACAATTTGTCAAGTTAGTTAATATAACATGTATTATTTTTTGGCAAAAAAACAATATAACATGTATTGTTTAAAACACCATAATCATCTTTCTTAATTCCCTCGTCTTTTCTCCTTATTGATTATTGTTGAGAGAGTATCAATAACTGTGAGTTAAAAAAAGTATGACAAATCTAAAAAATATGTCTTATATTTATAATTAAAATCAACACTCCAAATAGGTTTTATATTAAGAATTAGAGGGAGTACTATACTAATATTGCCTTTAGTCCTTAAAATAAAACCTATTTATTTGATTTAATTAATTTAATGAAGTTAGTTAAGTCGATTAATATGACATATTTTTTCTAAAATACCATAATCATTTTCCTTAATTTTTTTTATCTCTCTGCTACTTGATTATTTTTAAGGAAGCATTATTAAGGTAAATTATGAAAGGTTTGACAAATATGATAAATATATTTTACATTTTAGAGGGTAAATTATGAAAGGATTAACAAATATAAGATATATGTTTTACATTTAAAATCAAAATCAACTCTAATTTAGTCTTACATTATGTACCAGAGGAAGTAAAATCAAAGCCCTAGAAATTGAATAGTATAAAATTAATAAAGGTTAAGGCATAAAAATTCTCATAAGATTTTCCTTAAAATGCGCTCAAATCAATAACCATAAAATGAAAGTTATCTATTGTCACTTCTGTTTTGGAAAAGCACTATAATATATTCCATTATTTTTTGAAAAGAAATCATGTTCAGGAACTACAGTATGTTTTCAAGGTTCTTTAAATAATTTTTTAAAAAATGATCTAATGTAATGCTTGTTTAGGAAAGAGTTACAGTATCTTTTTTTTAAATATTTAAAATGACTTATTGTATCTTTTTTTTTTCTTTCTAAAAAGCGCTACATTAGCTATGTTTAAATCTTTTTTGAACCCTAAAATTACCCTACTAGCCCCACTATCTGCCCCACTTCTTCAAATAACCGAAACATTCCATTTTCTTGGCGCAAACTCTGTTACATCTTCCTTTAACTGGTAACACAAAGTCCATCTTTCACATTTATCTTTTACTTCTTTAGCATTGCTGTTTGTGTGCCTCACTGCCGTTCATGGCCTCGAAGCTCTACACCGCCAACAAGGGTTGTACATTTGTTGAAGTTCTGTGTCTATTCAAGTAAGCTTTTTTTTTCAATTATTTTTTATTATTTAGATAATATGTAGACCCAAAACTACTATAAATTTCTTTCCTTACAAATTTTTTTTTGTCTGTGCGTGCGCTTAAAATTTTAGTTTGTAGGAGCGTCTAGGCAAGCATCAAGCCAGAAAAACATGATGTCTAATATTTGGTGAACAAGATTTGTCCTATCAGCTAATTTTCCAATCAAACAGTCCTCTTTTTTGGCCTAGCAGGAGCATGGTTTGTGCGTATTTGATTAAAAGAACCAATGTTAGAGCCATTTTACTGAAAACACATGTTCTGTGAAGGCAAAGGGGTATAAAAGGATTTGGCATTAATATACTAACAAAAATTTGATCATCCTTTTTATTCATGTTTTTTGAATTTTTAAAATTCTGTAAAGGTAGCGACTTTCCAGATTTATGATGAGGCTATAAACAAATACAAGGAAAAGGAGTAGCAGAAGTAGTTAGTGCATCAGCGTGTGAGACTAAATCTTGTGATTGATGATGACAAGTGTGAATCTTCTTCTTTAATGTGTAATTTTGGTTCTTTTCATCTGCTTCAGTGGGTTATATTTCTTTTAATATCAAAGTCTTATAAGTTGACGGGACTTACTTCATGTGGCATGTTATATGTAAACTTGTTTCTTGTCATTGGCTTTGTTGACCATATTCTGTAAATTTTATCATCTCTTTATTTTAAGTTATTTTCATTAAAATGTCCGATTGGTTTCTACTTGAGTGGTTTCCCAAAACTTGTAGATATGCAGAATGGTCATTTTCTGAATCAAAGTTTTAAGTTGTTATTGTAATTTTTAACAAACCTTTTTGTTCTTCTCTCATATTTTTTATAATATGTTCATGAGAGGGCTTCATAACCAGGTGTTTCCGAGTCTCTTTGCTCTAGTTGGAGGAATTTATGAATCATGTCAACTAATCTTTTTTTTTTTTTTGCACTACGTAGTTTTAAATTTCTTTCACTTTTATGTCAAATTGGTTTCTACTTGATATGTTGGGTAAATCTTGACCATGGATGTTTGATTACAGAGGTAACCATCAGCCAATGTGTTTCACCCTACCCATTATAATATGTTGGTCTATAGCAGTTCAAATGGTTCAATCCATCTTGTTGATTTGTGCCAATCAGCATTGTCTGATATTCATGCCAAATTGGAAGTTGATCGTTTGCTAGCGATATGCACTCATGTGTGTTTAATATAACATTTGTTATAGGAGAATTATTCTAAAAAGGTAAATATTGCTATGTTCTCATGCCAAATTGGAAGCTCATCTTTTTCTAGCGATATGTACTCATGTATGTTTAATATAATAGTTGTATGGATCCTCTTGAGTGGATGCTTCTCTTATTCATGTTGGATGGATCCCAATTCAGAGGAACATAGACTTTCTGCTTTGAACAAGTAAATAAAGCAAAAATCACTTACTTTCAGTGCTTAAATCATTAGTGCATATATAATCGTAGTGCCTATTTGGGTTAGCGGTGGAGAATGAGTTTTTTTTTTGTAGATAGGCTTTTGGAAAAGTTAGATAGAAAAAAAAGTCAGATTGTAGATATGATTTGTATTTGGATTGGTGGTGGCTGACGTAATTTTTTTTCTAACCTTAAACCTGTTTGGATTAGTGTTTAGAAAGCCCGTTTAGATGGGAAATGACTGAAAAGGGCATGAATCTTATTGAATACTACACACACACAAACATATTAGTTGTATATATTGTGATAATTGAAGTAAAAAAATATTAAAAAATTTTAATAAAATAAAAAAGGTGAAATTATTATTGATAAAAAAGAAAAATATATGAAAGTACTTATTTAAAAATGAATAAATTTCACCATTGAATACCACATTTAGCCCTTGCATGCATTTTGGAGTAACATTGAACTTAAAAAAACCTTAAGAGTAATATTGATTCTCAGCAAAAATTGTTTTAGCAAATTTGTACCTTAACCCTTTTTTTAATACCTAACTTTTCAAATGTTTTTACATATTTTCTTTTAATAATTCGATTCTATATAAAATAAATAACATTTTGATATCTTATGAATATAAAATGGGATACTTAAATTTTTATGATTTTTCAAAAAAAATTTAAATTCGTGAATTTTTATATATATAATTCAAACAAATTTTTGTCTTCCTAATTATTTTCGTAAAATTCTATTTAAACATAAATTCCATTGCACTAGTTAGCCGAATCTCCCATCTACAAAAATCAAGATAAAGGTGGTAAGTGGACAAACCCCACAACATCGCACAAAGCTATCTGCATTTTGACTTTTTCCTTTTTCATAAAGTATAAACTGTTTTTAATATTTTTTGACGGCCTCACACACTTGCTGTATTGATCAAGGCTTACTCGACAATAATCCTCCACCGTGATGAAGAGAGAGAGCAGATGCTATGAAAATGGGTTTTGAAAAAAATCCACGTTTTTTTATAAAAGTGCAGTGGCTATCAACGCTCCCCCAAACAGTCTAAAATATGCCCACTGGGCTTTTTTCTTGAAAATGTGCGGCTACCCCCTTAAAACGCAGTGCTAAACAGACCCATTGTCTGTAGAATCTTATTAATTAATCTATGTACTCATAGAACTTTTTTGTCTATATCTATGTAGATAATTTTTATTGAAGAATTTATGTTTGAATATGAAGGACAAGTTTATTGATATAATCATCATGGTCACGATATGAAGAATTTTGACAAGAAATGTACTAGTAGTTAGCTCATATTTCCATCAAACCCCAGGTATGTTTGTCTTTCAAATCTTCAATTTTTATTTATTATTATAATCTGAAATAAAGTTACCAAAATTACTTCATAGGGAAAATTCCAAAAAAATATATTGGAAAATGGAAAATGACATTTCAATACATTGAAAATGGGAAAGAACAATTCAGGCGGGTGTCAGACGGGCAGAGGAATCTGTCCTTTTGAAATCTCGGCTAAATGACAAAAATGCCCTTCAGCCCTCAGTCGAAATAACAATATAGGAGTTATTAATGGCGAATCCGAAGTTGTTAATGGCAAGATAGGTGTTGTTATTGGCCCTGAAACTTGTTAATTGTGAAAGAAGAAATTGAAGTTGTTAATTCAAATCTCGAGTTGTTAATTAAGATATTGGTGTTGTTATTAGTCCTGAAATTTGTTAATTGTGAAAGGAGAAATTGAAGTTTGTTAATATCGAATCTGGAGTTGTTAATTAAGAGATATGTGTTGTTATTGGCCCTAAACCTTGTTAATTGTCAAAGAAGAATTGAAGTTGTTAATGTCGAACCCGGAGTTGTTAATTATGAGGATCATGTTATTATTTTGAAGTAGGGGATGAAGAGTTGAAGGACATTTTCGTAATTTGGACGAGATTTCAAAAGGATAGATTCCTCTACCCATCTGACACCCACCTAAATTGTCCTTTCCTATTTTCAATGTACTAAAATGTCCTTTTCCATTTTCCAATGTAGTTTTTTGGAATTTTCCCTACTTCATTTCTATGCATGCTTGGATGAGATTACAACATTTTTGGTAAGTGTTCTAGATCTCTTGTTTAATTTCTCCCATGCTTGGATGAAATTACTTATTTTCAATTTTAGCTATGATATCTTAGTAAATAAGAGTTCTTTAGTTATGGACTATGGACAATCATTGAGATGTGTTATTTAGAATATTTTATTAAGATATTAGGATTTGGATATTATATATTTATCTTAGTAGGATTTGGATTAAATATTATTTATCTTATTAGGATGAGTTAGATATTTAAGGATTTGAATTAGATACTTATGTTTGATAGGATTAGATAGAGTAATATTTGTTGCTACAAAATCATTGTGATATGTATTGTAATTTTAGAATTGATTGTTTGATGACTGATACAAATTTGTTATTGGAGAAATTTGTAAATTAAATTGTTGTCAATTTTTTTATTTTATTTTTTAAAAAATTTACATTTTGTAGCGCTTCTTTTAGAAAACATTACAATATATGAATACAATTTTTTTTTTGTTAATATAACTTTTGGCCCCTAAAATTTGATCCAGTTTTGGTTTTGGCTTCTTAAGCTTGAACTCGGTGGTTTTGGTCCCTTAAATTTGAAATCGGTGGTTTTGGTCCCTAAAATTTGACCCAATTTTGGTTTTGGTCATTTAAGTTTAAAAAGGACTTGATTTTTTTCAGATCAAGTTTAGGTTTCATAACCAGGTTACTAACTCCTTTTCAAATTTGAGAGACTAAAATCAAAATCGGATAAACTTCAGGACCAAAAATTATATTAACTTTTTTTTCAAAGATCTAATGTAGCGCTTTTCTTCAGAAGAGCTACAAAAGCAAAAAGCAGGACGCTCAAGCCATTTTGTAGTAGTAATCGTCATAGATAAACAAATCAAACAAACTTGATATTCAAATCGTTCGAAAATCTTCCACCGTTGTTCAGAATCTAATATCTATTTCATTTAAGGACAATCAATTGCCTTTGCACAGATTAACTTTGATGGAAGTCATAGCAACGACTGAAGCCTTGTGCAATAATTAAAGCCAACATCATGAAGCTTCAAAAGATTTGAGAAAAAGCCAATGGGTAGGTTAACAAAATTGTTTCCATTTAGAAGAAGGATCTTCAATGGTGATAAAGCATTAATACCATTTGGAAGAGATTCATAAGAGAGATGCAATAACTTAGATTTAACTTTGTCAACTTACTTATAAGAGGAGTTTCTATGGATCACCCGTTTAGGAAAAAGATTGAAAATGTGAGACTTTGGATATCAAAAGATTTGCAGGTCTTTCTTAATTATATACCTAGGGAGGATAATATTCTTGCCAACTATTTGGTGGGATTAGCTCATGGTAGTACTGAAACTTTTGTTATCCTTGATCACCCACCACCTTCTTTTACAGAGGCAGTTGTTGATCAGGGCTCTTTGTTGTTTTGATGTTCCTCTAGGGAACAAGTTTCATTGTAATCTTTTCATAGGTTATTGTATTCTAGTTTTCATTTAAAAAAAAAAAAAAAACTCTGTATGATTTGATAAACCAAATAATGAAGGGGGTAGCAATAATCCATTGGATATGGAAAGCCTCTTATGCCTAAAGATCCTAGTTTAAAGAAAATAACACAATTAATCCAATCAAAATATTTATATCCCAAAGGCTAATTTGTATGACATAAATAGTCATGTTGCACCACTATGATTTTTATTATAAATATATTTTTAGAAGAAGTTTTTGGTTTGAAATATAAGTCCGCCTACATGTTAATAAATATTTTTTAATTTTACCCTTATTTAATCTTTGCTAAAAAGGAAAAACGAGTAAAAACATGCAAGAATAATTTGTAAATGTAGAGAGAGATAAAATTTTAATAAGAGGAAACTTCAAACTCAGAACACTATAAGCATATTTAAAACTTTAACTAACAATCTTTTATAGGTTAGAATAATAAAATTAGTTAAAATGAACTTTTAATAACGGCCAAAATGATAACAAATTTAAACATCCAATAAATCTCCAACTGTTATGAAATCAAGAAAGTATAAGAGATTGAAATGAAGGAAATGAAGAAATAAAGAGGGCAAGGAGGGAGTGATTCTTATTTCATTTCAAGCTTACAACCTTTGATACATAACTACTATTTATAGGCCACAAATCCTTAACTTCTATTACAAGAGTTACAACAAAAGAGTAAATCTACATAATGGTATAATATAAAGTCTTTGTAGGTTATTTACATTAATAATAGAAAACTTCCACTAAGCCATTCATGGGTTATATGGCTTTAAGTGTAGAATTCCAAAAGACTCATCTTGGAAGGTTATGGAATCCTAAGAGACTATGAACATCCACTACCACAATATTCATAACACTCCCCCTTGGATGTTCATAAACAAATATTGTGCCTCATTAAAACCTTACTAGGAAAAACCCAATGGGACAAAAACCTAGTGAAGGAAAAAGAGTACACAATACAAATCGAAACTGCCTCATTAAAAACCTTACCAGGAAAACCCCGTGGGACAAAACCTTGGTTAAGAAAAAGAGTACAACATGGTCTCTATTTCATATGATGATAATATTGTATTTACTCCCCCTGAAAAGAATATCACTTTTAATGTATTGTTGAGCATATCATTCTTTTAGCCACCAAACTATGAATGTGTTATAAAATCAAGAAAGTATATGAGATTGAGATGAAGGGAATGAAGAAATACAAGAGAGAAATAGAGAGCAAGGAGGGAGTGATTCTTATTCATTTGGATGCCAACAAAGTGTAGTACATAGTGCTCTATTTATAGGCCCTCAACCACAACTAAGAGTTACACAAAGTAAATGGCAAACTTTAATCCTCATGAGTGCACACATTGTAACCTTTGAGTTATGTGCATGAAAACTCCTAAAGATCATTCATTGGAGAGGTTATAGGATGTAGAAAATGAAAAGTCAAGAGTTGGGAGCTCATGGACATCCACCTTAATTAGTATTTTACAACACTTCCCCTTGGATATCCATAAAAAAATATTGTGCCTCATTAAAACCTTACTAGGAAAAACCCAATGGGACAAAAACCTAGTGAAGGAAAAAGAGTACACAATACAAATTGAAACTGCCTCATTAAAAACATTACCAGGAAAATCCAGTGGGACAAAACCTTGGTTAAGGAAAAGAGTACAGCATGGTCTCTATTTCACACGATGATAATATCGTATTTACTCCCCCTGATAATAACAATAGTTTTACTTCCCTGATAAGAACATCACTTCTAATGTATTGTTGAGCATATCATTCTTTTAGCCACCAAACTATGAATGATACATTGTCACCAAATATTCTGCTAGATGTATTCCTCTTACATATCTTCTGGATATGCTAAAATATCAGTATATTATGACTTTATCTTATTCATCGTGAAAACAATAAAGAAAAATTATTCTGAAAATCATCAAAATATATCTTATATCCACATATTCAGTTTGTTTTGAACAAAATAATATTATATAATATGTTAATAGAACTATCACACTAAATCTCATTTTTGTTATCCACTGTGCACTTACAAGAACTAATTTTTATCAATAAAATCATAATAGATACAATATTAGCATAATACAAAAATATTCTCATAAAGTATAAGGTACTTCTAGACTATTAAATTCAATGTATCTTTACAAAAAAAAATTCACCACGGTAAAAATATGTGATTTTGAAATCATTGATGCATTTGATAACTTGATCTACAAGTCAAGTAAAATGTAAAATTACTCATTTTTCAATATATTTTTCAATTAATTATATATGCTTGAATTATTTTCAAACTCACACAACATTTTATATAAAGAGTAATTTTCTTGTATATGCTTCTGGCATTTTAGATCCTTCAAAGACTCTCATATAATATTCACTATCCATATGCATATGCTATATATAATGATATCTAATAGACGCATTATTTTGTTTGCATATACTGCCAGACTAATAATATATGCAACAATCATTGTATCCACTACCAAATGTTGTACCTTATCATAATCATCATTAAACTTTGTGAAAATCTTTATTTTCACATGAATATTCATATATCACAAATAACTTTATATTTCAAATGTTTTGGACTACAGGTCCATATTTGGACTCCAGGTCCATAAATTTCATATGCTAAAAGAACATTTTTCATTGCGTCTTGTCCCCTTCTTCAGTTGGCCAATCACCTTTTTTTTACCAACATATTCATGTATAAGATCCTCATTTGATCACGTGATATTATTACTAAAACTGTTGTTGACAACTTTATCTTTTCAGTTCCATTTTTCTTGTTGTAACATAATTCATTGAGATCTCTTTATTACTTTCAGGTACCTGAACCTCTTTTGAGGGTTACAAGTAGTTATGTATTGACCTCTTCTGGAGTGTCTGCCTCCTTAATATGATTATCTTGATTATTTGCTTCTTTCTATTTTCTTTTGGAACTGATTATTGTCTCATACTTCGGGCATGTCTCACTTTCATTTATATTGATTAGACCACTTATAGCTGGAATATGAGATTTAGTAATTCCCATTTAGGTCAGTAATTGCATCTGGCAGATTTTATGTAATATTTCATGAATGCAAATCAAATGAACTTCTGGTTCATATTGTTATATTCGAGGATCTATATTTATTAGTAATAATGCATTCCTTTTGTTTTCTTTTCCAGCTATTTAATTTCTCCCCCTCATATTAGGAAAACTTTGTCAAATGACAATCGACTAATCATGCAGTATAAGTCTCCTAAATCCATTTGTTTCCATTAGAAACATCCTTTTGTTTCATTTAGAGACAAACAAGAAGAAGGAGGTTCTTACCCAACATTTATCTCAATTTCCTTTAAATATCCATCTATGTGCATTGTGGTGAATCAATAGGAATGCACATTCAAACTTTTTAAGATGGAATATATTTGACTCCTGACCAAAAGCCAATTTTATCGGGAGAATTTGGTTGGTTAGTATAAGTGCTGCAATATGTAAGATCAAATATGCCAACACTGAAACATAAATTTTGTTCTCATAAGTATTAGTCTAGCTATTTATGGAGGCTTCAATGAATGAATCGTATAATCTGGAAATTGCACGTAACATAATAATTTATTCAAATATTCTTGCAAACTTCAGGTTGCAAACTAATATTAATATTACGTGTAACCATCTTATAGATGCATCTATCAAAATTATTGAACATTGATATGGTTTACATGATATTTGAATGGGCCCATACATGAGTTTATTTATTTCCAGAAATATAGAGATCCATTCCAAATCATAGCTTGTGATACTCTCATAATTAAATTTCTTTGAGAATAAGTAGCACATGATAACTCTTAAATTATATAATATGTTGGCTATTTATGAAGAATCTTCTAGTTCTTCAATGGATGTCACACGTAATCTTTTATATATGACTCAGATGAATCAAACAAGTTATGCCAACATAAATTTATTTGAATCAGTAAACTACTAGTTTACTGTAACATGTTGCTTAACCAACGATAAACTTTTCAATTTCCATAAGTATTGATATAAAATGTCAATATAACATCTATTTTTCGGAGATCAATAGGTTTTGTGAGGAAGTATATGAGTAAAACTTTTCAATATTAACTCACATTTATATTCTAACAATCTCCCCCTCAAGTGTGAGTCATATAAACATACTTTCTTTATTTCTCTATTTCAAAGATAAATTTGTATATAACAAACTAATAATATATCTTTCATTTCAAAACTCAAGTACTTCATAACTCACAACTAATCATGGATTTCAGTCAATTGGGCTATCATTTAAACCCTGTAATAGAGTAAAACTCTAATGTAAATCTATGGGTTATAACTTTCCTTAATCAATTCTTGTTCTGCCCATAGAATTTAAGAAAAACTATATTAGTTCTTCTGAAACTATATCGACTTTGTTATATTTATATTCTTCAGGAACTAACATATATTCTTGCATATTTATATAATTTTGCTACTTATTAATAATAAATATTTTGCTACTTATTAATAATAATATGCTTCAATTTGCCTCTTTTGATGCATGTTCAAAATATGAAATGTTCAAAATTTTCCACTACATAAAGAAATATGAGGAGATCCATAATCAAAATACATAATGATCTTATTGCAACGAATTCTGACATTTAGGGGCTAAAATTAATTTGAGAGAAATGTAAAGACAAATGCATTATAATATAAAATAACAAATACCTATGATATACATAGTCTTCTTTCAAATATTCCTTACTGTTTGATCATCCATAAATTTGAGTTGCACTATATAATTCATGCACATTACGAAAATGATTTTGTCTAACAAATCATAAACTATTCATTATGAATTTTCTCATAAAATTAAATAAATTCTCACTTTCTTAATTCAAATATGACATGATTTTTTTTTCTTCACAAATGTCACATAAAAACTAATTTGATTCCAATATATATCATATCATATATTATATCATGATTAATGTATGAAACTTGCACATATCATATAAGAATGTTAAGGAGTAGAAGAAATTTCAATACAATGAATTGGGAGAGGAGGCAATAAATTATCAATACTAAAATAAAATACAAATTGAAAAGTATTTGTATGCCTTTCAATAATGAAAGTTTGGAACTAAGAAAAATTGCATATATATATATATATATAAGGCAACATAATAGTGCTCAAGAGGAGAAAAGATATGGAAGACAAAGCTAAAATGAAAAATATGACTAATAATGAAAGAAAGTACCTTGATGTTGAGGTATATGAGTTGAATATTTGTTGGGAAATCTTTGGTACAATAGAGAAATACAAGTCCCAAGAAAAAAATAGAGATGGTAAACTCCATTGATGTATATGAATAGTATTCACATACACAATATACTTAAAATTACAAATAAATTGTACAATTATACATAAAGAATGTAATTAAACAACTTAATTGTATAATTAAAGATTATATGAATAAATACTGAAAACCATTTGATTTGGGAGTTATAGGGATTAACCATGAGGTAGTTAGCATCCTAAAAGGCCATGAAATCAAAATATATCAATAATTACCAATAATGTTTAAATTTATAAATAAATTGGCACTTTACTGAAATTTTAAAATGACCAATCATTAACTTTTTATCTATTTGATTTCATATATCATTCATGTTGATATCACAATGTTAAATAATAATTTTTCTCTCACAAATTAATCACAATCAATTTAAATTTAAACATAAAGAGTCAAAATCATATAGCCTTCAGGGCTTACAATTATTTCTTAATCAAAATTATATAGCCTTTAGAACTTACAATTATTTCTTTTGGCTATACAAGTTGATCATCTTTCTCCGTAACTTATTGCTTTAAGCATCATAACTATTTTTTATATTTTTCACAATATTTCATGGTCTTTCTGGCTTCACAATCATTTTGATCTTTATTTTCAATAAATTGATACATATGAGTCTATATGACTTCTGGTCATATTATTCCATTTTTTTCTATCCATATGACTTCCAATCATAGTATGATATTTGCTCATAATTTTAATCACCTTATAAATGTTATTATTTCCACGATTGTAGTTCAATAGCTAAGACAAAGTATTCTTAGCTTTCAACTATCAATTCCGCCAATGCAATGTAATCATGTTCATTTTCACTCCTACATGTGTTTTTTTTTCAATAGCATCATTAATTTCTCCAAATATTGGTCTTTAGGACCATAGCAAAAACCTTGCAAAACTATTTTTTTTTGTTTAGTTTGATATTTGAACATTTAGCCTTCAGGGCTGTGATATTTGTAACAATTAAATCATAAAGTGCCAAAACTTTTCTTGTCAATCTTGCAATTTAATAAAACCAATAGCGTTCTTTCTCATAAGAGCTATTACAAAAGTGATGTGACTTCTGGTCATCTGATCACGAAATTAAGAATATTATGGCTTCTGGCCTCTCGATAAAATCAAAATACTAGAAAATAAATTAAATAAATTCATAATCATAATCAAATATAAATAATAGATAAGCCCATGATCATATAGACCACATTACATGCTCATATATAATACTATTATATATTAATGTAATATAATAAACAAATGAAAATAAAAGATTGACATAATGATATAACAATAATGTATTAATATAAATAAACGAAATGTAAATAAAATAACAATAAAACAAGATGAAATAAATGACATAAAATAAAGAAACAAACAATAATATATAACATAAAATGTAAATAAAATAAAGAAATATAAATATTAAATAAGTGTAAATAAAATGAAATAACATAATATAATAACATAAAATGTAAAGAATACTAGAATATAAAACAAATAAATATAAATTTTGCATAATAAGAGATTAATGGAAAACGATAAATAAAAGTTAAAAGAAAGAAAACTTGCGGAGGATAATATAATCTCAAATCTTAGCCATGGAACCCGATGTATAAAACAATCGGTAAAAAAATCTATTTAATTCCATATAATGGCTTAGATTATCCTATATATATGTAAAAGGTAACAACATGATGGATAAAAATAGATAGCGTAAAAGAAAAATAATAAAAATAATATAGAACAATAGATTGATAATGTAGACTAGAAAGATAAAATAACATAGAGAATAAACAATACAAAACATAGTATGGAAATGAGAAAGTTAGAGAGTAGAAGAGATAGAAAACTAGACCATAGGTCTTCTGAGCGAATTCGTGCTGATAACGTGTTATGAAATCAAGAAAGTATAAGAAATTGAAATGAAGGAAATGAAGAAATACAAGAGAGAAATATAGAGAGCAAGGAGGGAGTGATTCTTATTTCATTTCAAGCTTACAACCTTTGATACATGCCTACTATTTATAGGCCACAAATCCTTAACTTCCATTACAAGAGTTACAACAAAAGAGTAAATCTACATAATGGTATAATATAAAGTCTTTGTAGGTTATTTACATTAATAATAGAAAACTTCCACTAAGCCATTCATGGGTTATATGGCTTTAAGTGTAGAATTCTAAAAGACTCATCTTGAAAGGTTATGGAATCCTAAGAGACTATGAACATCCACTACCACAATATTCACAACACCAACCAAAATTTTGATGGGTCTATGAAACGGGCATTCCATTTCTCAACAAAGTAAGCATTGTCTGTGCGAGCTACCTGATTAACGTTTCAAATGGAGCACATAAAAGAGATGAAGAATCATGAAAATAAATTACACGGACTAAAAATAAAACACGATTAAAATTTAGAAACCGACTGGAAACGAAAAATACCAACCAAAAAATTAATTAAGAGGGACCCGAAAGTCAAATTAGGAGACGGCGGCGCTTTGAAATGAAAGGCAAACTTCCACGTTAGCCAGCAAGCTGGGATGCAATTTCTAGCTAGCAGATAGTGAAGAAATTGGAAAATGGCGCTTCGTCTGGGTCCAAGTTTCAGCCATCCTCTGATATCTTCAAGCGTTTCCCTTAGAACCACTCGCCAAATCCGCAGGTGTTCGATTCGGAGCTGTATCGAACCCAACGACTCACGCAAGGTACTTCCCTCATTTTCTTTTGTACCAAAACCATGTTTGGTGGCTCAGAAAACTGGATAAACTAAATTTCAGTTGGAATTTCCTTCAGTTCTGAATAATTTGAGTTTTAATATTTGCAACCGAGAGGTTTCGTATGTTATAATCTGACGGTGCTCGTTCCTATCTATAATCTCGAATTATGTTTAAATTTCAGTCGGAACGATTAGAATTGAATTAAAGGTGAATGAACATTAGGCTTGAATAAAACATTCGTACAGTTATTAAACCGTTTCCTGATTAACTTATTCAGCTACTACAGCATCAGTATCTTTTAAAATTTTGCAGCTAGTGCTGGAAGTGAAGGAGAAGCTTGAGAAAGAATACCCCAGCCTCCCTGTTGGTAGAAATGGAAGAGATGACGAGGATATGATATTTTGGTTTCTGAAAGATCGCAGGTTTTCTGTTGAAGAAGCTGTTTCAAAGTTGACTAAAGCCATTGTATCCTTCACATAAGTACATTTTAGTAAGATTATGTTCCCAACTAGGTGTGATGATTCGTTGATTGCGTAGGCCTCGCTGCCCATTCAAGTACATGGGTGAACAGTAAAAAATTGCTTGTTCAAAACTTAACAACCTACAAGTATCTCCCTCAAATGTGTGCACAGTTGCCGACGATAGCATTCCATTATATGTTTTAGTTTAGCCTTAGTTTATCAAATTCTTTTCACACTCACAAAATTTACATGCCTTCCAGTTTTCCTTCTACCCTGTAAGAAATGGCGTCAAGAATTTGGGGTATCTGAATTGTCTGAAGAAGCTGTTAAAGCCGTAGCTGAAACTGGAAAAGCATATGTGCATGACTTTCCCGATGTCCATGGCAGACCTGTGCTCATGGTGGTGGGATCAAAGCATGTTCCCTTAGTAAGTCTGGAGGTTTAAGTAATGACTGTCAATTGGATTCTATCCTACTTCAAAAGCTTTGTTAATAACTGGAGAAACTTTAGACATGGTACATGCCTGCAGCTGAAATTCACATTGCTTTATTAAAAAAATATGACTTTCACTCTGCGTAAGGCAATTTTCATAATTGATAGTTTCTCAATTGTAAACGATAATTTGCATGATCTATTTTTGTGTGAGCCATTGAATTTGCTGTTGCTATGTTCTGCAGTGTGTATATATTTATCGATGGTATTTGTCTAGATATTCTTTTCCAACTGGTAAAATTGTTTGTAATGAGAAAAATAAATAATTATGTCACAGGAATTTGATCCTTCAGATGATAGGAAGCTGTGTGTCTTCTTAATTGAGAAGGCATTGAGTAGGCTTCCAACTGGTAATGGGCAGATACTTGGAATAGTTGACCTCAGGGGTTACAGAACAGAAAATGCAGATCTGAAATTCTTGACCTTCTTTGTAAGATTTTCTAACCAGCTGCTGAAAATGTTGCTGAAGAGCAGCCTGTGTTGTCATTATTCAATATATGCCTGTGATCCGTGTGCTGGCCTTTCTAAGCCTACTGAAAGCATCGTGTCTGGCTTCGTTTCATTTAAAACAGTTTAAGTTATTTAATATACATAATATGCCTAAGAGATGCTTGTGCTTATCAAATTGCCGTCAAAATTGAGTTTCTAAATTTTAATGGTGATGATAATTATTTCTCGCTCATGGAATTAGTGGCTTTTATAGTCTTCTGATAAAAAATATACTTGAGCTTCTTTGACTGTTAATTAGTTATCAATTTATATATACAAAATCTTTTAAATGCTACTTTTTTTCTCATATAACACAGCATAATTAAATCTATGCATTGCTCTTTAATAAAATGACAACTATAGTTTCTTGAAACAAACTGTAACAAGAGAGTTGCAGACTAATTTTTTGTTTCTTCTGACAGTTTGATGTATTTAATTACTACTATCCAAAGAGAGTGGCCCAAGTACTATTTGTGGATGCTCCTTTCATTTTTAAGCCAATTTGGCAAATGGTCAAGCCCTTGTTAAAATCATATGCTTCTCTGGTAAGTAGTACCCCTAGTCTATGTGTATTTATTGATGTGCACTAGAAAAGATATTTTTCCTCTTACAATGAAGATTAACTCATCGATCCACTATAATCTTTCTTACGTACCATGCCCAAATTCCTTTCTACTTTGTTATAATTTTCTCAACTTTGTGGTAGCTTGTTAAATAAAAGTTAATGGTGATTGCTGCGTGTGGTGTTGGCCAAGTGATGGTAGCCTACTGTACCTTTAATGGTTTTCCACTGTGAGTCTAAAACTCCTAGGGTTGAACTTTTGGAGTATCCCTATTAGACGCAGGTGGTCCAATTGGCAATTTTTAACTTGGAATTCATTTAGATCACTTGTTGTATTTCTCCTAACAAATGGCCCTGTAGTCAACATTCTCTCATCTCTGCAACCTGTTTAGTCGCTTAAATCATGGATCACAATAATTTAGTATAACATAGTTATTCATTTGGGTTGCCTATCTAAAAGATATTATCCAAGTGCATTCCAAACCCCTCTTTCCCCTCCCGCTCTGTGTTTGTCCTGCATCACCTTTGCATCTTGATTAAGTTAATCAGAGGAATCTTATACATGTTCCTTGTGCAATACAAGCATTGAAAGTAAGATCCATGGCTCACATTTTGATCGATTTCCATGTATATTAAGAGCTGCCCCTTGCAAGATTAAATATATCTTCATTTTCTTTTGCAGGTGAAATTTTGCTCTGTAGACACCATCAGGAAGGAATATTTTACACCAGAAACACTCCCTGGCAGCTTTAGAGATTGAGAGGGCTTTTCATGAAAGGAAATTCTTATTTTGGAAGATGCACAAAGTTGCAGCGAACTATATGAACTTTATAGCAGATGACAAGACATTGATAGATTCATCACTGTTAAGAGCCGCTTTAAATTCTGTGAGGAATCTTAGACGAACCATTCTGATGATTGGCAGCCATTTGCCTTGCTTCTTCTCATGCATGATAATTTCTCGGATTTTGTTCCGAATATGTTACAAGTTCAGGTCATCCCTATTTATTCCTGATACACCAAAAGAGCAAAATTTATAATCCTCTAATTTTATTTATAAGTCACTATACGTTTTCCTTAAAAAAAATCCTTAAATCTCGTTAGCTCCTTGCTTTAAAGTTTATTAACAACTTTTCAATTCTATTTCTATTTAATATACACTTTACCACAAAGGGATGAAATTATACATTTATGTGGGTATGTTTAATGATGTGATTTATAAATATGAGTGAAAACATATTCTTTCTGTCTTATCAATAGAACTAGAAGAGTAATTTATAGTATATCTCATTCTCATGCGCTATTAGTGTGCATAACTATTCCCTTTTTAAGTGTGTGTTCTTTTATCCTCAAAATCATGGTTTCAAAAATACTTTTTCGTAAATCGAGATAAAACTTCTCTCATATATTTACCTCGTAAACTGTAAAAGTTATTCTCCAAAAACTAATAAGAACACACACTAAGTTTCTTTTTCCTCGAAGAAGACACATAAATTGAAAGGATAAGAGTTTAGGACCGGTTCATATTCCGTATTGAATTTGATTCTTTATAATGCGCGCACTAATATTGCCGTCTTTCTAAACGAGAGCGAATGGATCTTCACTGACACGTCATTACTGGTTACACTTTCACGTTCTTCCCTAAAAAAGGCTTGTTTGGCACAAGGGGAGGGGACAGGACGGGAGGGGATGTGAGTGGAGGGAAAAAAAAATTTTAGTTGAATTTTGCAAAATTAGAGAAGTGTGATTAAAAGTTTTTAATTAATTTTTCTTACTCTTTTATCTTATATTTTTACTTTATTAAAATTTTGTAACATTACTTCTCCAATTTTTTAAAATTCAAATCATACAAACTGTCTTTTCCTCCTTTTCAAATCACTCATACAAAACAAACCCCGTATAAATGGAGGGGAGAGAAAAATAAAAGGAAAGGAAGTGATTTTGTCTTCCATGTTTGGCTGAAGAGGAGTGCTCATTCCCAAATTAGATAATCCTGAGACTATTATGGATTTCAAACCCATTTCTCTATGCAACGTAAGCTATAAAATTATCACCAAGATTCTCAGTGGTCGCCTTCGGGGGGTTATGGACAAACTTGTTGGGCAACATCAATGCAGCTTTATCACGGGCCGTCAGAGCAGTGATAATATCATTATTACTCAAGAAGTTATTCACTCTATGAGAAATAAGACAGGGAAGAAAAGCTGGATGGTTGTGAAGGTGGATCTTGAAAAGGCATATGATCGTCTGGAATGGCCTTTCATATATGATACGCTTCGGGCTATTGGCATAGATGGAAAAACCCGTGATCTCATTATGGCTTGTATATCAAGCCCATCTTTTCAGGTGCTGTGGAATGGGGAAGCCTCTAATACCTTCACATCTTCTCGTGGAGTTAGACAAGGGGATCCCCTTTCACCGTATATTTTCACTCTATGTATGGAGCGCCTTAGCCACATTATTCAAGATGCAGTTAATGGGGGTCAGTGGAAACCAGTTCGGCTGAATAGAGGAGGTCCTCCCATCTCTCATCTATTTTTTGCGGATGATCTAATTCTATTTGGAGAAGCGTCACATGATCAGATAAATCAAATGTTGGGATGTCTTCAGAAATTTTGTGATGTCTCAGGCCAAAAGGTTAATAAGAGGAAGACAAGGGTCTGTTTCTCTAAGAATGTTCACTTTAACAGAGCATATGAACTTAGCAGAGCTATGGGGGTTCCATTAACCGGGGATTTGGGTAAATATCTTGGCATTCCCTTGATTCATAAACGGGTGTCCAGGATCTTGTTCAATCCTATCTTGGAGAAGACGCAGAAGAAACTAACCGGTTGGAAGAGAGGATGTTTGAATATGGCAGGAAGAATCACTCTCATTAAATCTGTTTTAGCTGCTCTTCCAGCTTATTATATGCAGACCATGTTGTTGCCAAAAGGAATCCTGAGAGATATTGAAAAGAAGAGCAGAAGTTTCCTATGGGATGAGAAGGACGATCAGCGGAAGATTCATCTTATAGCTTGGGATCAGGTTAAGAAAGATAAGAAAGAAGGAGGGCTTGGCATTCGGGATATGTGTAAGCAGAACGAAGCTTTCATCATGAAATTGTGTTGGCATCTCCTTACCAACAAGGATGCTTTATGGACGAGAGTACTCAGGAGCAAGTATAAATGGGATCAGTTAAATGGGCCCTTACCTCGTAAAGTTGCTTCGTATACATGGAGGGGCATATGTGCGATATGGGAGAAATTCCATAAGGGTGTGAAGATTAAAATTGGAGATGGAGCGAAGGCCTCTTTCTGGTATGATAATTGGTCTGCTTTAAATAGACCCTTGGTGGAACTGCTCCCGGGTTCGGAGATCTTTAGGGACATAAATGATAAAGTTCAAAATTATGTGAACCCGTGGGGTGAGTGGGATATTAGCAAGCTAAGTCAGTGGTTTCAGTGGCCGATCATCGAGCGGATTACAAGCGTTAATCCTCCGTCTGAGGAGAGGGGAGAGGATAAGCATTACTGGACTCCAGCTACAGATGGTAAGTTCTCTGTTAGTTCTGCATATCGTTTCTATTTTGCAGGTCACCAGAATCAGAACCAAGCCTTTTGGAAGCTGCTATGGAAGTGGAAGGTACCTGAGAAGATCAAATCCTTTATGTGGCTTGCTGCTCATGAGAGAGTTCACACGGCTAAGCTTAGACAGCATAGAGGCTTATTAGAGAATGCGGATTGTCCTTTCGGATGTGATGAGGGAGAGGATTTGATGCACCTGCTGAGGGACTGTAGAAATGCAAAGGAGAGATGGATTTCATTAATTAAACCTGGTGTGTGGTCTAAGTTCTCTAATCTCCATGGTTTGGAGTGGATACAATGGAATCTCAGAAACGAAGCTGGAAGAAACTTCACTCACAAAGTTAGTTGGCCGATCCTATTCGGGTATGTCTGCTGGGATATCTGGGTTGAGCATTGCGCTAAGCTGTTTGGGAATGCAGAAGAGTTGGGTAATCAGAATGGATACTCAAGTTTGTTCAGAGCCAGTGGAGATCTCGATCTAGTCAACAGTTGTGGTTTTTATGATCGTAATGTTGCTGTAGAGGGAGATGCTAGAAAGGGAAGACCAGGTTTTGCTACTCTGGAAACAGATGGGTCCGTTCTACAATCAGGCATGTCAGGTTGCGCTGGAGTGATTAAGGATGAAGAGGGTAGATGGTTGTGTGGGTATATTAGTCGGATTATTCAAGTCCCTTCTGTGGTGGCTGAGATTATTGCAATTATTCAGGGTCTCCAAATCTGTTGGAACCGGAATTTGAAGAAGGTCATTGTTCTCACTGATTGCCTGCAAGCCATAAACCTTCTCACAAGAGGTTCTGATAAGGAACACCCGTTTAAGGATGTGATAGAGGATGCTAGACTTTGGTTAGCTAAAGACTGGCAAGTTCTTTTGTATTTTGTTCCTAGAGAGGAAAATACTCTTGCTGACTCATTGGCAAGGTTAGCTCATAGCATTACCGAGAATTTCGTTTTACTTGACCAACCACCACCTCAATTTCTGGAGGCGGTACTTGATCATGGTTGACTGTTTTGTGTTGTCGTTCCCTCTTGGGATTAGTCTCTTCTATGTAACCTAGATATAGGTTTGTATTCAAAAAAAAAAAAAAAAAGAGGAGAAAATAAAGAGAAGAGAGTAGTGATTAATTTCATGTGTATAACAATAACCTTGACATTTAATTTTAATCTTGATTTAGAACAAATATGAATCAAATTATGGAATCGGTTTCATGTTAAAATCACTTAAATGCTTTCTTTATAATCATGGTATTTTCGATGTGAAATCAACTCCCTCTAATCCAATGGAGTTTTTCAATTTAGCTTTTTGTAATCTTATTTTTAGTAAAAGCCAGATTTTGTAATATGATTTATGTCTGGATTGGTGATTGTATAAATGATTTTTGTAAAAGTAAAACTTGTTTGCATTGATTTAAGCACAAGTGACTTTTGCGATAATAGTAGGAGAGAGAGGGTGAAAAAATATTTAAAAAATGAAGTAAATATTTGAAAATTACTTTAAAATATTAGATGCTACTGAAAAAATATTTTAGAGTGGGTGGAAATCAATAAATTAGTATTCTAAATTTTGGGTGCTCTTTACTACTAAAAAAATACATTAAAGGTAAAATTGTAGTTAATCTTCTAAGATTCAGTACAACTGAAAAAATATTTTAAGGGTTAAAAACACCAAAAAAATATTTTAAAGTAATTTTTGGAGCTAAAAAAAGTACATTAAGGGTAAAATTACAATCAGTCTGATAACACATTGGGTACAGTTGGAAAAACATTTTAAGAGTTAAAAGCACAAAAAAATATTTTAAATTAATTTTTGTAGCTGAAAAAGTACATTAAGGGTAAAATTATAATTAGTCTGATAGCATATTGAGCACAACTAAAAAGAAATTTGAATTATTCACTCTCATGTCAAACACTAAATCAAAATAAGTTGGGTTTTTGAGCTTATGGGCAAAAGCTATTTTTATGTGACAAGCCCAACTGAAAAAAATTGCTCCCAAACACTTTTTTTTTCTAATTGCCAATTGGACTTTGCTCTACCCAATTGAGAGTTTGGGGGCCTAAACGCGCTCCCCAAACACTCACTTAATTTAGAGTAGTTTATAAAGCATATTTGGATTAACTTATTTTTTAAGAATAAGTATTTGTTACATAAATCAAAATATAAAACTCCTCTCACATACTTATCTCATATATCAAAAATTACGATTTATAAATATTTATTACCTAAAAATAAACTATCCACTGTCACTCTATCCAGGATCAACTCAGAAGGTTTCGAATTTATTTTGGGGAAAAAAACCAATTAAGGTGACAAATATTATCTCAATCACTGCTTTAACGTCGTCCCAGTCACTCTGTCAATGAATTTGAAAGCCGACGAGGATAGCCTTCAATCAATAAACGACACAAGTTTTGATGAGACCAATGGCATATACCGAAACTGAATTGCAGTATAATAGCATTTCAAGTTTCAATACAGGAGACGCTTCTTCAGGGTTCAGCGACGATGAGGAAGGAAGCGATCGCGTGTGTGTTTGTGGCGGTCAACGTCATGTCTTTGGCTTTCATGTGTGAAGCGATCGAGTCTCCACAGTACTCAGTGGTTCACCTGGAGTCCGATTTCGAGATCAGGCTCTACAGAGACTCCGTCTGGATTTCTGCTCGCTCCCGCGACATTTCCTTTGAGAAGGCCACCTGGAATGGCTTCCACCGGTAATTCTTGTCTTAACTAAGTATATTTCACTTCGATTGTGTTTATTTCATCTGTTAGTTGATGACGGACCTTTTCCGCTAAATTGTTCAAACTTGTATTGTGTAGTTCTTCTATATGATTTCTGGAAAGTGTTGGGAATTTCTTGGATCTCGTTCAGTTTTATATCATCTCACCCACTTTTTTTTTTTTTTTTTTTTTTGGTGTGCTCAAATCGTGAAATATTCAATATCCAGGTTGAAAACTGTGGATTTTTCATTTAGTATATTTTTGCTTGTAAATACACACTGGTTAAGTACATTCAATGATGTATATTCTGTGAACCTATCATAGAAACACGGCTATGTTTTTAACTCCTATGGAAGTATGTGCCAAACAGCTACTAAGCTCTCAGATAATCTATGCAAATTCTGACTTTTTGGAGTGAGATTATTTTTTCTGTCCACTTGAGTGAATTAGACAAGAAAAATCTTCTGCTGCGACAGCATGTGCTGTCCAGCAGAGATGTCACAATTTAAGGAAAAACGCGCGAAAGAGAATGGTCTTCTTGTGTGGGCTCACAGCACCCACTGCCGAAGAAGATGCGGACGTGTTGCTTTTCATCATGGACTGTGGGAAAATATAGATATACCATAATTATTTCCCTCAGCATTCCATTTTCAATCCTAGTTAAATGGTAGTAGTGAATTTTTCATTTTCTCTCACTGAACCAGGAATTGGAGTGAAAACCAAACGTTTTTACATTCTAACTGGTCTCAATCTAGCATAGCGTCATACATCACACAATATACATGTAACACCTGGTTAAGTTTCTATCATTTGCTGTGAAAATTTCTCTTTTACGTTGTTTTTGTTGTGGCCTTGTGACATTTCTCATATTAGAAATGACAGTTATTGTAAACATGATTTGATCATATTAGAGATGACGGATCACAACTTGTAATTTTTTTGTCTAGAATAAGTTTTTATTGCTTAAGCTTTCTTGTGTCCTTCCATTCATCTTCTGTTTCTTTATTCTTGTCAACATTCATGTGGAGAGTTATTGTCCCTCTCTCAAATTGGAATGAAACATAGCTTCTTCCTCATATGAGTCATTTTTGGATCTTGCAGGTTGTTCCAGTACACGCAAGGTGCTAACCTCAACTTCTCTCGAATAGCAATGACTATTCCTGTACTCACGAGCATAGTCCCTGGAGCTGGTCCCTTTCACTCATCAGCCTACGTTGTCCGTTTTTACTTGCCTGTAAAGTTTCAAGCTAATCCACCCACCCCACTTCCCGAACTGCATATCAAGCCCTTTAAATGGGACAGCCACTGTGTGGCTGTCAGGAAGTTCTCTGGATATGCAAGGGATAACAACATTGTAAAGGAGGCAGAAAAGCTCGCCATCAGCTTGAGCAGATCTCCATGGGCAAATTCTACTTCTTCCAAGAGTCAACAGGCTTACTCAATTGCCCAATACGATTCTCCCTTGTGGATTTTTGGGCGCACAAATGAGGTTTGGGTGGATATTGATGCTCCTAAATTAGCTGGTTGTGAATCGGTTGGCGTCGCTGCCTATTGAACCATGGCAGAAAGTTTAACTCCATTTGCATGCCAGACCAGGTTTATCTGAATGCCACTTTGTTCTGCATACCTGTATATGAAACCTATCATACCTGTATATGAAACCTATTATATACTGGCCTATATGTGTAAACTAAGGTTATCAAATTGGGATAGGAATCGTGAATGAGAAAGTATATTTTTAGAATCATGAATCGAAACGTATGGTGAATCATAAGATTCATGATCAAGGATATTAATGTAAGTTTCATATAAGAAAACATAAAAGATTTGTACATATTAACATTTTAAAGATAAATAACACTTGGAGAAAAAAGAAATTAAAAAATAGGGTTTTTATAGGGATAAGAGAGAGGAGATCAAGGAAAATCATAGAAGCAAAAGAAATTTTTTAATTAAATTTGGATAAAATCAGAAAAAGAAAACGAAAAAGGGGTTTTTTAAAGTCAGGTTGTGCTAGATCCAACTTAATCTGTGTGTAACTTGGTTCACCTAAAATCACAGGAATCATCAGCGTAGCATGATTCCTACAATTTCGACTTGTATCACTCCTGGAATCCCAAAATACATGCATAAATAAGATATATCAATAGATTCATATCTTTTTCACCTGTTTTTTAATCAAATCGTGAGATACGATTCAAAACTCATGGGATTTTAATAACCATGGTGTAAACTACTATAAATGAATCTATAGCCAAAGTTCTCCTTAATGAATGTAAATGAAATTATGAGAAATTTCATTCAGCCATGAAAAAAGAGAAAATGATTTTAGCCTCAGAGCTTCTAGTAGGGAGGCTACGTTGTGCAATTAGAAGCCAAAAGCAGAGGGCAGAGCTGAGGCGCTGGGACATCACCTTCTGTACGTTCTGTTCAAAGTTGATTCACGAAAGTAAGTGCGAACATAGTATAGAGAGTGCTCTGCCTTGAACCATGAACATTGTCCATATACTGAACCATCAATAGAAATGATGGCATGACACCCGCATTTTTCACTCCTGGAGACTTGGCTTTAGGGATGGACCCAGAAAATGTGTTCGCTTGTTATTTCTTTCATTTTTTTTTTGGCTGGTGCGTGTGAACCGATAATATCCTCAAACCACTTTGAAATTGAGTCTGATTTTTGTTGAGTTGGAAGTGTTAAAGTCCTTCTAACAAATACATTTTTAGAGATTTGAATTTGTATTATTTTCTCTTTATGGGATGAAATTATTTACTATTTCAACCAATAACTTGTTAGTGACGGTGTTCACGTATTTTAGTAGTTGTTACAAGTCCAAGAATATTTACATTATGGGAGTTTAAATTCTGATCATATGATATATTCCTATACTAACCTCTAAGTTGGCTTCAATTGTCAAAAGAAAATTAGGGCTGGAGAGTTATATCGGAAATACCCATCGCGCATTTCATCTTTCATTTATTTAACTGAAACACAACGTGTGTTGCCTTGCGAGCATACATCTCACCCATCATACAGTGGGTTGATTTCGTTGACCTCATTATCCATGTGCTTAAAATATTACAAAATAATTAAGTTCCAATTAAGACCTTTACAAGTTTTAAATTGTAAAATCGTAGAATATCTTTGATTTTTTATTATCATATCTATTTTTTATGTATAAAATTTATAATATTAACAGTTCATAACACAAATTTTTGTAATGTTTATGATAAGAGAAATATTTTGATTAAAAAAAGTTTGTTCGGTTTGCCAATCGGTCTCTTCGAGGAAAGCTAGCTAAAATGTTTTCTTCGCATCTCATTTCTGTACTTTCAACGGCTTCCATTTGCCTTAGACTCAGGTTTCGTACTCCAGAACCATCGACGGCCGAAAACATTTTGAGAAACAAACTTAAAAGCCCTAAATCAACCAATCATAGCCTTCTTATAATTCATCATATCTCTTTCTTTCTCTATCCATCGAGGATATGGATAAAAGCATCGTTATTTTCAAACTACTCCTATGTTGATGAAAGATTTTGATTCCAGTTGCCTATGAATTCAACTGCGCAGGTTAGTTGCATTCAACTCTATTTCTTTTCTATCCGAGATTTGCTTGTTTCATTAAGCTTCTCAGCTTCGTAGTGCCCCGGTTTGGTTAATCTTATCCAGTTCTGGTGAGGGGATATCAAAGATTAATGGGAGTAAATTTCATTGTAGTTGCATTTTTCTTCTGCTTCATTTGCCGCCAAACGGAAAAGTGAGCTTATCCCACTTGGATTATCGGTGACTTCGCCATTTTAATCTGGCTCCATGTCCAGTATAAGAGAAGGGTGCTATTTTGTCTATTAATTTTCCTGATTTCGCTTACTTCATCTTGTGGTCTGTTTTGATCCCTTTTTTTAAAATGTAACGTAACCGAAACATATTCATAATTGGACTTGTGGATTCCTTCACGTATCATTGTTTAGCTGAACTTAAAACTCTCCTTGGCATTCTTGGCCATTAGAATTTGAACGCTACGAGCTATAATACTTAATACCACACTCCTCCTTTCTTCCTTGTGTTTACTGTCACACGAGCTACTTGGGTGAACACATTCAACTCTCAAAGTTAAATGTTATACCTTCCACATATTGTTCAAGATTTGTATAATTGTGCTTCTTATTTCTTGATAGTCAACTGATGCCTACCCCTTAAGCTTTTTGGTGGTTATTGAATACGTTCTTGCTTGTTGATCATTTGGTGGATAAAGAGTTGAATACGTTCTTTTTACATCTTATTTGGCTAGAAATCTCTCACTGCTAGAAGCCTATCACTGTCAGGTTTTAATCTCCCAACTATTATTACTTTCAAGTTTGATTCCTCGCCTCCTATGTATAAAATTGGGTGTGCAGCAAGATTGTTGGCTGATGTGGATAGCACAAATCGCATTAAGTGGCTCAACTTCGTCATATGATGCTAAAAAATCTCTACATGATTGTTTGGAAATTGCATTTTTAATATAATTTTTTATGGCAATGTGATGGGCTTGAAGTTTAGTTTTAGTGCAACACATTTTTTAGCGAAGTAGGAGACACTCTGCATTAACGATTAATGACCTTTTGTGGTGGTCAGGGTTCCATTGTTGCACCAAATTTACTGATCATAACTTGTTATCAGAGCTGCCAGCCTAAATCTATCGCCATCTATTTTCTTGTGTACAGGGCTCGTGTGTGACATTTTCCTCAAGGCATGCGCCATGGAGCAAAGGTCTGAGGTTGAAGCAGCGTTCAACAAAACATCAGAGGGTTGGAAGAACTGATTGGCATTACCTATTTAAGCGGGGTATTTTAAGGTGCTATTTGTTTCCAGTTTCCTTGAATTAAAAACTAAAAATGGTCCCATGTTTGGGGTCACTGGTTTCAAGAACTTCAAAATGTTTGGGAGAAGTTAACATGTAAACTGCCTTAAAATTTCTGAGGCAAACATAGAAGAGTTGACAGTACCGACTCACAAAACAAACTCAATGGAATTGAATTAAAATATGACAAAACAATCGAGAAGAATTCAATATTTCATGTTATGCAAGAGGAGAACTATCAAGGGAGGGAAATTTGTGCCTGTAAACTATACTTGTATGAACTGTTTGATGTGGTGCTAATAATGCATTGGCTCTGTTTGTTTCTAACATGGCAATGCTAATACTAAATTCACTTTTCCTTTGTTCTAACATATGTAAACTTGTATGAAGTGAATGCATATGATTCGTTTTGTCTTCATTATTTAAATAATTTTTTGTTTCAGTGTAGGGCCTCCTTGCATTTTTGTAGCCAAGATTGAACCTTTCAGAATTTCAGCCTTCAAACGCAGTTCCCAAAATTCTCCAAAGGGAGGTAGACCTGACGGATTGAAAGTTCCTAAGGCTTATGTTAGACTGGAAAAGAGCGGGGAGGCCAAATCAGAACCTCCAAAGGCCCAAAATGTTCCACTTTCTTATGCTTCTGAAGCAAATGACGACCTTGCAAATGAGAATCTTCCAACTTCAGCTGCTATTCATAAACTTTTCAAGAATTGGCTGACATTGTTGCGCACACAGCCAGCAAGTGAAGAAGTGAAAGAAATTTTGGGAGAATCATCTAAAGGGGCTTTACCAGAAACTCTTGATGGCTCACAAAGTATGGAAAGAGGTGAAATTTTGAAGGTGGCATGGACCCATTTTCTCTCCCTGGACGATACAATAAAGATTCCTTTACTGATATTGTAAGTATGATGACTTTCTCCTCCTTGCATGTTGTGCTGTCTGCCTTTTGGGACATCACTTTTGTTCACTTTGCTGGGTATCTGGGAAAGAAGGATTTTTTGTCTTTGAGATCCTGAATGTTTTTGCCATCAGTCAGTTATATACATGACATTTCTCATGTATCAGCTTGGATTTATTGGTTGAAACAAAATTCAGGTTATCAGACTTGATTTCATCGGGGGAAAAAAACAAAAATGAAAAAGGAACTTGTGATGTTAAGGAGGGGTGACGCTTGATTAAAACTTTGAACGATTATTCTGTTCCTTGATATCACAACATCTTGAATACTACTAAGAAAATGCTTTCAACTGGTGAAATTCTTAAGGTTTAAGATAGTGCATTCATCTGGCCAAAAAAAAAAGATAGTGTATTCATGCTTCAAAATTTGTGGTGTTATCTGTAAGATATCTGGGCAATCAGTCTCCCCTACTTCTGTGGGATCCTTTGTAATCGTGGGATTACCCAGTGAGTGGATCTTTTTTTAGTGATTTGACTGAGAAATTAAATGGATAAGAGGTCAGAGTTTAAAAACAGAAGCAAAACTTTCCTTTCTTGCAATACTGGGTACATATTTTGTTGGTGCTTTCTGCTTGTCTTGCCCGGTAAATAATGTCAACAGCATTGATCGTCAATATCGCTGTAATCTTTTTTGTGTCTTATAATTTTTATCTTTTATTTGCAGTGCTCCTCTTTATTTAGCTGTTAACGTCAGATACGGAGCCAAAGTTTCAAAGGAATTAACTCCATTATGGGTTGTGGGGCCATTAATTGCGGCTCTCTACGTTGTAATAATCCGGAAGTTATGGTCTCTCTATGTCTTCGGCTTCAAGCAAACTGTCAAAGTAAATAAGAATTTTCCCTCTTACTGCATTTTGGCCTACAGCTACGTTTTTGGTGGCAAGATCAAAGAAGATATCCAAACTCTTGTCTTGAGCATAAAAGATATTGATTACAAAGAACAAAGAAGAAAATTGAAGGAATGGATAGTGGAGAAATACCTTGATTTCGTGGAATCAATATGGCCCTGTTATTGTAGGACGATTAGGTTTCTTAAGAGGGCTAATCTCATCTAGATTTGAAATTCATTCTGAGAGTATAGTCTTGGTAATCTTCTGAGTTCGTGTTGAGAATTTTCAAAGGGAGCTGGCCGATTCCATTTTGTGCTGGGGTCGTCTGGTATTTTGAGCGAGAAAATGGTCGTGACGTTGTATTCTATTATTAGACGAGATTGTATCTATTTATTGAATTATTACCCATATTTTTTACTCCCTCCGGTCCTAAATATAAGACAGAGTTGATTTTTTTTTTTAGAGAGATTATGGAAGCTAACTATATTATTTAATCATATCATATGTTGTGTATCTTTAGATTATATATCAATTTATTAATCAAACTAATTAGTTTGGAGAAAAAATGAAAATATAAATACTTTTAAGTAATTTAATTAGTTTCTTTAATCTCTCCAAAAAAATCAACTTTGTCTTATATTTAAGACCGGAGGGAGTAATTTGTAAGTAAGCTTGATTCTACAATTGTTCATCGCATCGATGGCTTTCATTGCTGTCTTTCCCACACGCACTTTTTACATATTCCAAATTAGCTTTAAATCCAAAGTGATCTGGGAATACCCTTATCTGATAATTTTAAAGAAAATGCTTCTAAAAGAGGAAGGAACGCTATAATTTTGTGTGTTGGTTGAATTTAACCTTAGTAAGCCCATCGCCCATGAGATGTCGACTCTTACGACTCTTATATTTTTTATTTCATTACTAGGTGAGGTTGCACATGCACCTAACATCTTGAAAATTTTTTGGAGTAATTAATACTCTAAAAAATTTATATTGCAATTTTGTCCCAATATTATAAAAATCGAGCAATTATGCCCTTAGATTAATAGAGAGAAATAAGCATTTTATTTTTTAAAACAATGGCATGCAAGTAATTAAAAGGGAAAATCACTTATATGTCCCAAGGATAAAAAAAAACAAAAAACCACAACAAAGCCCCAATGCAAATTCCAAAGTCAAAAAAGTCCATAAAGACTTTTTTGTGATTAATTGTTAATGTGAAATGACTAACTTGCCCCTAAGGAATAAAAAAGAAAAGGCAAAGGAGGAAGAGGGATAGTGCGTTTTTCTCATTAATGAGCAAGAGAAAATAGGGGAATGTTATGGTGGTTGCAGCTGCAACATTGAAGGGATTAAGTGTGGTGTTCCTGTCATGGGTAAGGGTTAGACTTTGCAGCCTTCATCTATTGTTAGAGAGCCTGAACAATGATTTTGAATTTTTTTTCCGTTGTGTATGTTGGCTGCATTGAGATTGAGGAGTTGATCAAAGATTGGAGTTTGGGCTCAATAGTAAACTATGTCCTAGGAGGTAGATAAGTAATGCTAAGATTTTGCTAAAGATATGACCTTAACCATTGAAGTTGGGGTTTCACCATAGTTGGGTTATGTGAATTTTATTGTGCTCTATTTTAAGTGGGAATGGTTGGATGTAATGATGGTTTGTTTGCTCAGAAAATGTTGATATGATATAAAAAAAAGTATTGTTAATATGTACAGTTGTAGTTATTAATGTTGTTGTTGTAGTTGTTAATACAAAATATGTGCTCTATTTTTGGGTAATATAATAGGGGGATTGCTCTGTTTTTGGGCAAGGTAATAGAGGAATTGTTCTGTTTTAAGTGGGAATGATTGAATGTGATTGTGGTTTGTTTGATTACAAAATGCTGATATAATATAAAAAAAATGTTGTTAATACGTGCAGTTGTAGTTGTTAATATTGCCGTGACAGTTATTACTACAAAGTTTATGTTACAGATTGTTAGAACAAAGCAGTTGTGAAAATGACTAATGAAGATGTTAAAATTAGAATAAGCATTTGTGAACGTAGGGACTTGTGAAATTTCAAATGCACTCAATGTATGAAAATGAAGTTGTGAAAATAAATGATGAAGTTGTTAAAATGATTGATAAAGATGTTAAACTTTGATAAACAGTTATGGGACTTGTCAAATTTCTAAACTCCTCCAGAAATTATAATTTAGTTGTAAATATGACTCATGAACTTGTAAAATAAGGCAAAAGAAGTTGTAAAAAACAAAATAAGCAGTTGTGACATGTGGGAGTTGTCAAATTGTAAACTCATCTAGGAATAACTCATGCAGTTATAAATATGACTGATTCACTTGTTAAACAAGGCAGAAGATGTTAAAACCCAAACAAGTAGTTGTGACAAGTGGGAGTTGTCAAATTATAAACTCCTCCAGGAATAATTTATGCAGTTGTAAATATGACTCATGCACTTGTAAAACAAGTCAGAAGATGTTGTTAAAAACCAAATCAGCTGTTGTGACAAACCCTCCAAGAATAATTCATGCAGTTGTAAATATGACTCATGCGCTTGTAAAAATGTCAGAAGATGTTGTTAAAAACCAAATCAGCTGTTGTGATAGACCTTCCGGGAATAACTCATGTAGTTGTAAATATAACTCATGCACTGGTAAAATAAGTCGGAAGATATTGTTAAAAATCAAATCACTCATGCAGTTGTAAATATGACTTATGCACTTGTAAAAGAAGTCAAAAGATGTTGTTAAAAACCAAATCAGCTGTTGTGACAAACCCTCCGAGAATAACTCATGCAATTGTAAATATGACTCATGTAATTGTAAAACAATGTAGAAGAACTCGTAAAAATTGTCAGAGGCTTGTGAAAATCAAACTTGCTATTGTATAATTTGTCATAACTTGTCACATACACTAGCAATTGGATAAATTGTCAAAATTCCGATATATCATTGCCTTTCCAAGGACGTATGTTGCCAAAATACATAATTACATAACATAAAGCCTTTTCTACAAACAAAACATAACTACTCCTACGTCTTTTTCTTCCTCTTGCTCTGTTGGTTGGCAGCTACAATGAACAGTACCTTTTGAGCATGTTTGTTCTTCTCATGTGTCATAAGTCACCATAAGCAATTGACCTTCATCTGCCAATTTGATTATGTGATAACTTAGGCATGGTACACCCCTCTTTCTCACATGCAACGGCATCCCATTCGTGTAACCATGATAGAACATGGACACCACAAGAATTACTGTAAAGAAAATGTCAAATATACAGTCGTCTACTTAAAAAAACTAGTAATGAAGTACAAAAATCAACAAATATTAATGTATCACATTGGACATGCACTTTTGCCTTGTTCACTTGGTTAGGTATTTCTTTCCCTTTGTCAAATAGTTGGAGTTTAACTCTTCGAAGTATGTTAAGGATACAATCTCTCTGCATGAACAAAGAACATATGTCATTACAGCATAGATAAAGGAAGTAGAAGTTAACAACGGCCATTTACAACCTCATATGAGCAATTGACAATACAATGCATATAGTTAAGTAATAGTGCTTATACATTTGACCATTAAAACAAATTGTCCATGAAAAGGATACCCTTCCCTATGATAGATATATTAGATGCAGATAAACAACTTATTATCACCATTGTAACTTTGATCCAACATGGATGATATTCCCATCCCTATCCTTCTTAGAAAAGACATCAGTAACTAGAAGGAATTGAGTAAAGGTTTGGCTCTTGTTCCTTTCAAAGTTTGGCTTCTAAGATTAATAATTTATAGTTCCATTGCTGAAATCAATAAAAGAGAAACAAGTTCAAGGTTTATAAAATAAAGAATTCAGAGGATAAACTAACAATCCTCATCCATAAAATACCCAATCTCGTGCTATACAGAAAAACAACTAATGCCAAAATATATTTGTAACACCCCAAATTTTATTCACAAAAAATATATTGTAATTATTTGAATAATTCAATAAAATGGTGAATATTCACGAATTTGGATCTTGTGAATTTTGAAATATTCATATTCATAAGGAAATGGGCAAATTAATTCAAGAATTGAATTAAATTACAAAGTAGATAGCAAAATAATAATTTTGCCAATTTAGCCCAAGATTAATTATTTTCCAATTAATTGGAATTGATTTCAATTAATCAAGGAAAATACAAGAAAATGCATAAATGGGATTATTCTTGGTAGAATAAATCAAGAATTGAGAAATTAAGGGGGATTATACATGAAACCAATTATGTGAATTATGTAAATATGCACAACAATTTTCTCTCCCATTTCTCTCTAATTTTCGTCACATGCATAGGAAAAAGAAGGGAAAAGGAAATGGTTTAATTTTAATTGATTATATGACACAAATTGTGGAAGAGATAAGATCTAAGTACACTCATGATCACAAAGTATGACACAATGCAAGGTGTCATGAGGGCAATTAAAGTGTACATGAAAGGTGGAAAAATCTTGACCATTGGCTAGATCAAGGGTTGAGATTAAAGATGAGAGAAGACAAGTAGTATATAAAATTTTTCGTCCTCCTTTCATGCCATTCACGCACAAGAAGAGAAAAAAAGAGAGAGAGAGTGATTTTTGGGAGCTCTTGGAGATTTAGAGAGCAAAAAGAAGTAAGATCCAAGGTAAGCTAAGATTTCTTAAAGGTTTCTTCTTCTAATCTTCCATAAATCTCTTCTCTAATCTCTTCCTTTCCATAAATTCCATGGATTAGCAAGCAAATCTTGAGCCAAAGAGAAGGAGAGTGGAGAACTTCTAGAGGAAGAAAAAGAACTCAAGGAGGTAACTTCACAAATCCTAAGATTATGTTAGATGTGGTTGTTGTTGATGATTATGGTTGGATTTGGTTGTATTGTTAAGGTTGTAAATTTGGAAAGTTCTAATCCTAAGGGGTTATGCTGCCCAAATTTCTTTGAATCATGGTTAAGAAGTGTTTAAATGAGTTAATCAAGGGTTAGAAGTGAAAAAGTACAAGTTTTGGAAACTAGAACACAAAACTTCATTTTTCCATTTTTTCCCTAATATTTCGGCCAGAACCAGATCTGGTAGTAGGAGTTGGATTTTCATGAAATAAATGGTTCCATTGGACTCAGTGGGAAAAAATAGGTGGGGTTACAGTTGGACACTTTTTCGGTAGAGGCCGAAAAAGCATATTTACGAAAACGCCACTGAAATCACTAAATAGGGGCTGTCAGGGTATTTTCGTAATTTGACCATGAATTTGGCAATTTCGAGGCCGGAAATGGATTCCTTGGGCGAAAATAAGTCAGAATAGCCCTAGTCAAAATTTTGGGAAAACGTGCCATCGGGCCGGGTACGGCCGGGCCGGGCCGGGTTTCCGGGGACATTTTTGTAAATTTTCACCATAGACTAATATAACCACAATAAACACTATGGAATAGTCTAAAATGATACTTGGATAGGTTATGACCTATTTCTGGTACATTTAATATTTTAGGACCGAGTCAGACGCCGGGACAGCACACTTTTCGAGACACCACTAAATAGGGAATACCACAGCTTTGAGGTAAGGACATTATCCTTCATACACTATGCCATAAGTTATGTGATTGTGTGGATGCCATTGTTTTGTAAATGCACTTTATTAATAACATGATTTGCCTAGAGAGAGGCTGTTAGTGCCAGAGGTGCACTTACACTGGGATTTGGCAGAAGTCCAACCGGTGTAGATTGTGGGGCTGGACCCTACTCATGTATACATGACAATGACGTGTTTATATTGTTCATTAATTTGTGCATACCTTGGCGCATGACATATTTACTTTTCGCATTTTCTATGAACGATATTATGTCTCTACGGAGATTCTTCGGAATCTCACCCTATTTTTAAATAAACACCTCAGCGAGTACCAGTGGGAAAAAGGGCAAAGAAGTTGTCGCCGAGAAGTGAGTGGCACGTGTCCCGAGGCGAGGATATGAACGTGGTTATGCTTTAGTCTATGCCTCAGTATTTTGGTTAATTTGTAAATATTAAAACTTCCGCTGTATTTTGTTTCCGTCGACGAACAATATTGGAATTGTAAACGAACGACGTTGGGAATGTAAATGAATATTTTTATCAGTATAATTGTACTTTTCTGTATGCCCATTGAATTCCGTCATTATTACTCTTTGATTATCGAAATGGAAACGGGTGTTGACAATATTCATCTCAACCAAAAATATTCTAAACAAACTATTTTGTAAATTCTGAATAAACTATAAACGAAGAGAATTATTAGGTAAACAGAGTTAAAGGCATGCCAAAGCCAACACATTTAGTATCACAAAATTGTTAACATCAGCTCCTTTTGGTTGAAAAGTTATAGCACGTATGCACTCAGTACTATTGAGAAGATATAGAACACAAGACAAGAGCAATAGACTTCCAAAAGAAAATCGAATTAAATCAATTCTAACCAAACTGCTATGTAGAAATACAATGGTCAAAACAGAAACACTATAGAAAAATGAAGTTAATAATCAGAATATCAATATCGACAAGTCCAGCAGCATTACCTGATTCTTTTAAGTTTTGACGAAGCGTCGGAGGAACGAACGAGGCTGGGGCTTAGGAGTAGCGAAGGAGGCTGGGGGTTCGGGGTTAATCGAGATTCTTTCTCTGTTCAGTTTTGACGCCGCGTTGGAGGAATGAAGGAGGCTGCGGGTTTGGAGGAGAGAAGACACAAAGCTCAAGGAATGAAAAAAACTACTCCTTATCCCAATGTTTTGAACACACTCTGTTTTAAATTATTAAAAGCAAGTTAGTCATTTTACATTGCCAATTAATCACATAAAAGTCTCTAGAGATTTTTTTGATTTGAAAATTTGTATTAAAACTTTTCTGTAGTTTTTTTTGGATCTTGGGGTCTGTTAGTGATTTTGCCTAATTAAAATTGCCGCCTCTTCTTAAAAAAAAAAAAAAAAAAAAAACTCACCTCCATGACATGCAATTAAACCCAGCTTCCAGGTTTTATGAGACTGGAGAACTCGTTGACAAGGAAAAACCCTCCATTCGTAGACGCAGGGGAGAACTTGACAAAGACGGAGTGTGCGTGTGAGGAACCCATTGTTGGGTAAGATTCCTTTAATTCTTTTGTTCAGAACCTCGATTTGTATATAGAGTCTGTGATATATAGAGTTTGTGATATATGCCGCCAAACACACTCAATTTCAGTTCGCTTTCTAGATTTGTAAAATCGTCTTCAATGTCCAGCGATAATATATTTATGCTTGTCGAGTTTGGTCTATGTCACTATGTGAACTGTGAAGAAGATTGATGAATATTTAGATATTCATAATCAGAAAAAATATTGAATCTTGTTGAGGTTTGGGGTGTTCTCACTTTCTTGCCCCAATCGTTTTTGCCGGTGCCATCAAAGACTCGGTTGAGCACCACCGTTTTTGCCGCCGATTTCTGTCCAGTGGCCGAGTTGTCTCCGCGCACCGTACGGAGGAATTTTTTTCCCTTGTCGATGAGTTCTCCCGTCTCATAAACCCGGAAACTTGGTTTTTCTGGTCAGGCGGTATTGCTGAGTCATAATTCAGTTCCTCTTCCGGGTCTCACCGGCGAAACCCGGATAGATTTGTTTGTATTGGTTCTGCTCTGACAAACTTGCCAACCAACGCAATATCAGTTCAACGGTGGGAACATGAAAAATGGGAGGCCGTTTGTAGTTGCACGTTTCTTCTCATCACTCATTCGGAATATTTCTCCCGTCCCGTCCAATCAAACTTTATCGCCAGCCCAAGACTATTTTTCTCCCACTATCCTGCTATCCAATTCTTTACAGCATCACATCAATTCAGATACTCCTTCGGATGGTCTATATATTCATTCCCACATTCTGAAAACTGGGTTTGTCCCAAACAAGAATATCTCCATCAAACTCTTGATATTGTATTTGAAATGTAATTCTTTGAGATTTGCACGCCAGGTGTTTGATGGATTGCCTGAGAAAACTCTATCTGCTTATAATTATATGATTAGCGGCTACCTTAAACATGGACAAGTTGAAGAATCCATCAGTATGGTGCGTTGGCTGTTAAAATCGGGGGGAAAACCTGATGATTATACTTTTTCAATGATTTTAAAAGCATCAACTTCTTCTGGGAGTGTTTCTCTTGGTGATCTTGGAAGAGTGGTACATGCCCAAGTCTTCAAATCTGATGTGGGGCTGGATGATGTTCTTTCTACGGCTCTAGTTGACTCTTATGTTAAGAATGGGAAGGTTGCTTATGCAAGGATCGTGTTTGATATGACGTTAGAAAAGAACGTGATATGTTCGACATCCCTCATTTCTGGTTACATGAATCAAGGTTCTGTGGAAGATGCTGAATATATATTTCACAAAACGGTGGAGAAGGATATCGTAGTATTCAATGCAATGATTGAAGGATACAGTAAATCATCTGAATATGCCATGAAATCCATTGAAGTTTATATTGACATGCAAAGGTCAAACTTTCAACCAAATATTTCTACGTTTGCTAGCATAATTGGTGCTTGTTCAACTCTTGCAGCACCTGAAATTGGTCAGCAAGTACAAACTCAGCTGATAAAGACTCAACTTTTCTTCAACATAAAAATGGGAAGCGCTCTAATAGACATGTATTCCAAATGCGGGAGAGTGGCAGATGCTCGAAGAGTTTTCGACCACATGCCTGAAAAGAATGTTTTTTCATGGACATCTATGATTGATGGGTATGGGAAGAATTGTTTTCCAAGTGAAGCACTTGATCTTTTTTTGAGGATGCAGAAAGAACATTGCATTGAACCTAATTTTGTGACATTCCTGGGTGTTCTCTCAGCTTGTGCTCATGCTGGGCTTGTAGATAAGGGTTGGGAGATTTTTTACAGTATGGAGAATGAATACTCATTGAAGCCAAAAATGGAACATTATGCTTGTATGGTTGATCTATTAGGACGAGCAGGAAGGTTGCATCAGGCTTGGGACTTTGTTATGAGGATGCCTGAGAGACCAAATTCTGATGTTTGGGCTGCGTTACTTAGTTCATGCAGACTCCATGGTAACTTAGAGATGGCAAAAGTAGCAGCAGAGGAGCTTTTCAAGTTGAATGCTGATGGACGACCAGGGGCTTATGTTGCACTGTCAAACACTTTAGCAGCTGCTGGGAAGTGGGATGGTGTGAGTGAACTTAGAGAAATAATGAAAAACAGAAGGATTTCAAAGGAAACAGCTTTCAGTTGGGTTGGAGCTAATAGTGTTTGCTAGTTCTTTTGAGGAATGAGTTACTTAATCATAGAATATATCATGTATCATTTGATTATACTTCAATTTATAAATTAGACAAATTAATTTGGTATAAAAAAGATAAATCTAAATACTTCAAAAAAGTCAATTAAGCCTTATATTAAGGACCGGAGGTAGTATAAAGCATTGACAAATGCATCGCTCTTGATCTTTTATTTTTCCTTTTCCTTGTCTCTCTGTTTTTTGTATAATGTACAAACTAGATTTTATGTTTAGGACTGGATGTAGTACTGTTTAACCAACCCCCCCCCCACCCCCCGGGGCTTTGATCAGTCCCTTAGAGGGAACCCACGGTCTTGTTTGAGTTGCCCTCCTTGGGATGAGGACATTGAGATGTAAGACGGTCTTTCTATTGGGAATTTGCAGAGAGTAACAAGATTTAGTGTGTTCAATCCCAATTATTGTGGAAGAAAATTAATGTTGATCATGGTCATGTTTCACAGTAACCAGCAAGTAACGAGAGAAGCAGCATACATATAGAGCCTAGAATGTTTTCGCTTCACAGAACGCAAAGAAATTTTACAGGAAATAAAAAATATAACTTCGGGGATATAAAATAATCCTTGCGGCTCTGTTCTTCAATTATACGTTCAGTTTGAGAATGATTTGTCAACTTATGATTCCACTCATTAGCAGCAGCTAGCTTCATTGTCTTTCTAACTCATGATTCACACATTTCATGCTCATCATAGTGCTTCATTCATTGGTTGTATGAACGAACAATTTTTGGTTGTGATGTTGATCCTATTGTGTATGAACGAACAAATTTTTTTAGAAAATCCGTTTGATTCATACTTTTGAAAAACATTTATCTAAAATGGTGAAGAGTGAAAAAATATTTTGTTCTATTGGTATGATTGTCTCTGCCTTTTCTCTAATTTTGTAGAATAATAAGTAAAAAAAATCATTAGCTAACAAAAACTGGCCCAGTAAATACTGTGTTAGTTATGTAAATTTTTTTTCATTTTTTCTCATATAATCTTAATCTTTCATAAAAAAATATAGGGTAAAATGACAATTTGGGAACAATATATTAAATTAATTATAATTTAAGATTAAAACATGTCAAAATTTTAATCCTAGAACTCAGATACTTAATACTCCCTCCACAATAATGAAGGATGAGAGGGAATTAAGGAATTAGAGAAGATAATTACAGTGTTTTAAAAAATACATGTCATATTAACTAACTCAACTAACTTCTTTAATTAAATCAAATTAAATAAATATGTCTTAAATTAAGAACCAGAAGGAGTAAGATTGTTAAAAATTATTAGATCATTCATAAATTATTTGTTAAAGTCAATAATAAATTGTTAAAAAAATGAGCATCATTAAAATTACTTGTATCAAGTTTTTTTAAATCTTTACATGAAATTTCTATATCAAAATTCAATTTTAAGAGGTCCAACATAAAATTTCTATATCAATATGTTTTATATTCAACTTAATTTGTTAATATCATTTTAATTAGTTGCAACTATCAACTCTCAATTGTAAATCATTAATGCCCCATATGGTAGTATGGAAGTGAAGACTTGGAAGTGAAATTGGGTATGGAAGTGAAATATTGGTTGTTTGGTATCATAAAACTTACTTTCAAGTGGAACCCAATTCCCTGAAATTTGATAAAAGTGGATTCCACCTCGAAGTAAGTAAGTTCCATGATACCAAACAACCCCATATTGATGGAATTGGATTCCATTGTGCCCCTTTGGAAGTGACTTGAGTTCCATGGAAATGATATTTTCTCCCCATTACTCCTTCACTTCTATTGTTGACAGCCTTCCCTTCACCGATCTCTATTAACGGCGTCCACCTCCACCTGTAGAGCCTTCCCTTCACCGATCTCTATTAACGGCGTCCACCTCCACCTGTAGTGAAGACGACAACGACAAGGCGGGGACAAGGACGACGGTGAGGATAATGGCGGATGACGGAGGATGCAATTTCTAGTTTCTGACGACAATGGCGAGGATGCTTGTCAAGTCGCCTCCCTTTCTATGCCCTCGGTTTCGTTTTTGATGGTGGTGTTCAACCTCAACTCACCATCTTCCCCAGCTTTCGACGGCGAAGTCAGTGTCGGATGATAGAGGATGTGAGAGGGATGGAAACTTTTGAACCTCTAAAGGTGAAAGCTTTGCTGGGCAGTGATGGGTTCTGATCTTCGATCTACACCTCCTCACTCTTTGATCTGCGATGTATCCTCCCTCTTAGTCTTCACCTGTCTTCACTTTCTTTCTTTTGATTGTTTTAATAGATTACTGATGAATTTTGATTGATTATATTATGGCCTTCGTTTTATCTCTTCTGCTTGCTTGGACAATTCTCCAGCAATTGTGGTGGTAGTCACATGACGATGGTGAACGAAGGATATGGTGTCCATGAATTGTGATGATTTGGGAAAGAGATTTTTTTTTAGTTGAAGGCCATTGTTGTACTTTCATACTACAAATATAAATACATATTTTAATTACAATTTGTATCTCATTTCCACCATCCCACCAAACATGTTTTAAAACACATTTCCACCTTTAATTCTACTTCTAATTCCACAAAAAACTCTTCCATTATAGCAAACAAGCATAAGAATGACCTATAAGATTTGAATACCAAATTTACAAATGAACCTTTGAAACTTTTTGAAACCTAGTTATCATAAAATTATATTTCAGGCATCAACTATCATTCAAAATCCACACCAAAAAAAACAAGAACCCGCCCCTGCCATTTTAAAAGTTTTATAAGGACCAAAACTTTATGATGATCAGCTGCCCCAGCAAGTATTTCTGCCTCTCTGCAGCATTGCAGGTGTCTTGGGTTCAAGCTCAGGCATCGACATGGTCATGCATGTGTATTTACAATGCCTGTTATTAAAAGAAATAAAAAAAATAAGGACCAAATCTTTAACTTTCTGGAGGTGATTTCTCAAAGAATTGAATTCTTTAGAGTATGTTGGAAAAGTAAAATGTAGTAATGCGGTAGTTATTAGAGTATAAATTGGCTAGAGTAACTATTTCTAATTAGGAAAGTTGTTAGACTAGAATGGACTTGTTCAGCTGGCATTAATCATGTTTATAAATAGACATGTGTACTATTACTTGTTGAGTAGAAATATATTCTGAATTTTCATTTCTCTTCTTCCTTATCTGTGATATGGTATCAAAATAGGGAAGTCATTGACTTCTTGTTTTCTTCTTCTTTTTTTTTTTTGCTTTGGAATTCACGTTACTTTCCCAAATTCTGGTTATTACCCACGGGTCTCTTCCTTCTTTTCCCAATCTTTGGTTATTACCCATGAGTCTCTCTCTTCTCTTCTATTTTCCCCGATTTTCAACATACTCATGGCGACTCAATCACCTTCCTCTCTTGCCAAACCCTTGATCGGTGCTCTTTCTTCGACTCATCTTGAATCACTCCAAAATATAGCTAATCCATACTACCTTCATCCTAATGAAAAGCCTTCGCTGATTCTTACAGGTATGAATTATCATTCATGGGCTTGAGCCATGAGAATGGCGTTGATGTCGAAAAACAAGTTGTGCTTTGTTGATCGATTGATTCCAATGCCGACTGTCACAGATCCATTGTATTCTACCTAGCACCGATGCAATATGATGGTTTTATCTTGGTTAACCTGTTGGATTTCAGCATCACTAACATAAAGCATATTGTGGATTGATCGTGCGTGCGACGTTTAGGACGATCTCCGTGAAGCTTCTCTCATAATGATATTTTCAGACTTGTGGATTTGTAAAAAGAAATCCAGAGTCTGAAGCAAGGCAAACTCACTAAAAGTGATTATTTCATGAAGCTTAAAATACTTTGGGATGAGTTTTTAATATTGAGGCCAATAATTTCTTGTTCTTGTGATCCAAAATGTTCTAGTGGTGTAATTGAAACTTATAAGAAGCATGTGGATCAGGATTATGTCATTCGGTTTCTGAAAGGATTGAGTGATCAGTTTTCATCGGTTAATCCCAAATTATGTTGATAGAACCATTACCAAATATGAACAGAGTTTTCGCTTTGGTTCAATAATAAGAGAGAGATAGATGAGGTATCGAGTAGTCAAGGTGACTACATTGCTTACTAAGTCCTCTGTTTCTGCTAAGTTTTCTGGTTCGCAGTTTGGGCAACATAAATCGAGTTATTTTGGATCTCTTAAACTATGTACATATTGTGGTAGATACAAACACACACAGGCTACTTGCCACAGGAAACATGGTTTTCCACCAGGTTTCAAATTTAGAAATGCTAATATCAATGTTCTCTCCTCTGAGCATGTTTATGGTAAGAATGTCACTGAGCCTACTCGAGTAGTTGATCAGGTGGTGAATGAAACCTACAGTTTTACACCTGAGCAATACCACAAGCTGTTAGCACTTGTTCAGTCTGACACTTCAGCTTTATCTTGGCCCTTAGCTTCTATTAACAATGTCACTGCTAATGGTACTTTGTTTGTTCTTTTCAGTCCTTCTCTGTTTCTTGGATCATAAATTCAGAAGCTACTGACCAGTTGTGTTCTAATCTTGCTTTGTTTTCCTTATTTAAGCACATTACACCAATTTCTGCTAATCTTCCTGATGGTACACAGGTATTGTCTTCTTGCAGTGGCATAGTACATTTTTCTGATTCTTTTATTATTCAAGATGTTTTATATGTCCCAAATTTTCATTTTAATCTGCTTTCAACATCCAAACTTACTCCTTTTCTTCCTTGTGATATTTCCTTTCAGAAATCCCAGTGCCAAATCAGACTCCAACCTTAAAAGATTATTGGTTCAACTGATGTCATTGAAGGGTTATACATCATGAAGAATGTAGATCTAATTCCAACTCCTTTAGTTGGTAACCTTTCCACTACAACTATGAATTCTCCACCTTTTGATCTTTAGTATTTTCGTTTAGGCCATTTGTCTCAAAATACCTTGTATTCCATACATAGACAGTGCCCAAATGTTTCCTATAATTCTTCTTTTACTTGTTGTGATGTTTGTCATTATGCCAAGAAATGAAAGTTGCCATTCCTTGTAACCAACACTATATCTAATAAACTTTTTAGCTTGGTTCATATCGATATTTAGGGTCCCTATCATTTACCTTCTGTGCATAATCACAAGTATTTTTTAACAATTGTCAATGATTATTCCCGATACACATGAATTTATTTGCTTAAAACTAAATATGAGGTACAATCTTGTATTGCCAATTTTGTCACTTTGGTTTCTACTCAGTTTCACACCTCTGTTCAAGTCATACACACATATAATGGTTTAGAATTTCAAATGACCGCCTTTTATGCTCAACATGGCATTATTCATCAAACTTCCTGTATTGAAATCCCTGAACAGAATAGTAGAGTCGAGCGCAAACATTAGCATATTTTAAATGTAACTAGGGCACTTTTATTTTAGACTAATGTACCTAAGGTTTTTTTGGTCTTTTGCTATAACTCATGCCCTCTACATTATAAATAGACTCCTTGCTCCCCTTTTGAATAATCGGAGTCCCTTTGAGATGGTATTTGAACAAACCTCCTGATTGGGCTATGTTACAGGTCATTGGGTGTCTTTGTTTTTCTTCAACTTTATCCCACCATAGAACTGAGCTTGATAAACAAGCCCATAAGTATGTTTTCTTAGGCTATAAATCTGGTACCAAAGGTTTTGTTACCTTAGATATCCATACTCGACATATTTCTATTTCCTGCAATATGCATGTTTGAGTCTATTTTTCCATTTTGTAATATTGTTTCTGCTATTGCATTTGATTCTATTCCTTCTCCCTAAGAAACTCCACCCCTTGATTTTCCTAAAGCCTCTCTTTCTCCTTCATCTTCTTATCCTGCCTCTTCTCCTACTATTAACTACCCTTCCCTCCTTGCATCTCCTTTGGCTTTACCTCATCATTCCACTAGGCCTCATCGTCCACCCAATTATCAGCATGATTATCATTTTGCTCTTCAGTGTACATTAGTCGTACTAGATTCTTTAGAGGAAGGCATATGTCATCCTCTTTCTCATGTTCTTCCTTATAATCACTTGTCTCCTTCACAATTTTGTTTTGTTTGTTCCATTTCTACTGATGATATTCCCAAAACATATTCTAAGGCCATTCAACATGAAGCTTGACGACATGCTATTCAGGTTGAGCTTGATGCTTTACAACAAAATAATACTTGGGTGCTAACTAATTTACCTCCTAGTAAGCGTCCCATTGGGTATAAGTGGGTTTTTGCCAAGAAATATAACACGGATGTAGCTTGAATCACTATAAAGGTCGCTTGGTTGCACACGGTTACATACAAGTTGAAGGCATTGATTATAATGATACTTTTACCTAGGGGTGTTCAAATCCGGGACCGGGACCGGGATCGGGATCCACCACTCCCGGTCCCGATCTCGGTTTGGTCCCAGTCCCGGAAATACCGGGCGGGACCGGGATCAAACCGGGAATTCCCAGTTTTTTTTTAAAAAAAAATTAAATTTAAAAATATTATTATTTTAGTTAAATTTTCTATAATCTAGTGTTTAAAGTAATTATTTAACATCTAATAAGGCCATAATAATCACGCAAATTGATCTAAAATTGAAGAATAGCATTTTATTATTATTATTATTATTATGATCACCTTCATCATTTTTATTATTATTTTTATACCTTATATAGTAGGATTAGTATTACGATATATATAGTTTAACTCCAACTAAATATGTGATACACATTTTATCAAATGGTAACTTAAATTATGGGATAAAAAATACAAAAATAAAACAATAACTTAGTTTTTAAGAAAAAAATTTAAAAAAAAAACGGGATCGGGACCGGGATCACAAGATGTGTGACCGGTCCCGGTCTCGGGTCCCATAGATCCCGGTCCCGGTTTTCCCAGTCCCGTCCAGGACGGGAAATTCCCAGGATCAAAATGTCCGGGACCGGGACACTTTGAACACCCCTACTTTTACCCCTGTTGCTAAGCTAACCACTATAAGGTTGTTACTTGCTCTTGCTGTAGCACATAATTGGCATTTAAAGCAGTTAATGTTAATAACGCCTTTTTGCATGACAATCTTGATGAGGAGGTGTACATGTTACCTCCCCCTGGCTTGCCTGTTTCTTCTCCTACCCAAGTCTATAAGTTGCAACTGCCACTTTATGGTCTTAAAAAAGCTAGCTGTCAATGGTTTTTTAAATTGTCTCAAGCACTAGTTTCATATGGCCATGTCCAATATTCTGCTGACCATTCTTTATTTCTCAAGAACACTGCCACTTCATTTACTGCTTTACTTGTTTATGTGAATGACATCATTATTGGTGATACTAATTTTACTAAGATTGATCATATTAAATCTTATCTTGATAGTTGTTTAAGATCAAGGATCTTGGTGATGTTAAATATTTTCTTGGTTTGGAAATTGCTTGAAGCTCTACAGGCCTCTCTTTGTGCTAGAGGAAGTTTGCCTTAGATCTTTTATCTGATACTGGGTTTTTGGACTATAAATCTGCTAAAACTCTAATGGCCCATAATCTGAAATTGTCTAAGGATTCAGGCACTCCTTTGTTTGATTCTTCTCAATATCACACTTTAGTTGGCCGCTTGTTATATCTTACTAATACTTAGCCAGATATGTCCTTTATTGTGCAGCAACTCAGTCAATTTGTCCAAAAGCCTACTTATGTGCCTTTGAAGGCTCTTCATCGTGTTTTATGATATCTTAAAGGGGCACCTGGTCGTAGCCTTTTCTTTCTTGTTTCTTCTCATCTCAAGCTTCATGCTTTTAGTGAATCTGATTGGCTTGGATGTCTTGATACTCGCTATTCCATTACTGGTTTCTGTGGTTTTCAGGATCAAACTTTGATTACTTGGCACTCTAAAAAGCAATCAACTGTGTCTATTTCTTCTTTTGAAGCTGAGTATCGTGCCTTAGCTGCTACAACTTGTGAATTACAATGGCTCTCTTATTTGTTACAGGATTTTGGACTTCCTCCTTCTAGTCATGCTTCTCTATTGTGATAATCAATCCACTTGTCACATTACTGCTAATCCTACTTTTCACGATCATACTAAGCATATGGATATTGATTGTAATGTGCGTGAAAAGCTACAAGAAGGACTAATTCATCTTCTTCCGATCAAATCTGAAGATCAATTCGTTGATAGTTTTACTAAGCCCTTAGCTCCTTCTATTTTTTGTACATTACTTTCCAAGCTGGGAATGATTGATATACATACTCTAGCTTGAGGGGGGTATTAGAGTATAAATTGGTTATAGTAACTATTTCTAGTAAGGAAAGATGTTAGACTAGAATTGACTTATACAACGGGTATTAATTATGTCTATAAATAGACATATGTACTAGTTGAGTATAAATATATTCTGAAATTTCCATTTCTCTTCTTCCTTATTTGTCATAGCAGTATTATTGTATCTATTCTCTTGTTAGCTTGAAGAGGAAAAAGAAAAAACACTCGATCCCCATTTTAACTAGGTCATTTTGGCTGGAAAGCTCTTAATATTCTCAGTTTTGTTCAAAAAACAAATAAAATAAAAAGGCAGCAAGTTTGAAGTTTCAAGTTTGAAGTTTCAAGGTTATATCAATTTGGATGAGATCTAACCTGTTGCTTACTTTCATCTGCTTACATGAAGAGGCCAAAAAGTCTTCCGAGGGTAACTCAACCAGGGAGAGACCGAAGTTGGACATTGGATGGCAATTTGCTCTCTGATCTCATGACCCTCAACCCCAGTAATTATGTTATATCATAAACTACATTTTGCTATACATACAGCATTTTTACAAACAAAAGAATTCAAAAAACCTGTATGCACAGCTAATACTACTCTTCCTTCATGCCTACCGACTGTAGTTCTGCCAAAAGTCGTTCATACTCACGATTTGTTTCTTGTATTTTACTTCTAAGTTGTGCTACCTGCACAAACACATGACAATTGTGAAATGGCAGGCAAACATTGGATCTAGGTCAAGCTTCCATGTAAGATAAACCAAAACTACATTAGATAGGTAAACAATCATTAGGAAAAATTGTGATCAAAGTTAAACTTATATAAGCATAGTGAACTAAGTTTTTTTTATATATAATCCTTCAATGATATATAAAGGATTGTATTTTATCTATAATTTCATATAAAATGAAATATAAAAAATAATCCGAAAAATAATATTCATAATGATAACTTAGCTATTGAGCTTAGCAAGCCAAGATCAAACTTCCAAGTCCAGCTCATTTGCTTAACAAGCTTAATGAGTTGGTCAAGCTTGTTCATTTGATAAAGAAAGCGGATCCAAATTCTAGCTTCAACCAAGTCCATGCACAAGAGGCCATAATGAATATATATAGTTCAAAATCAGCTTGATTAGTTCCTAATAAGTATAATAAACTTCAACCAAACACAGCAAAAGTAAACAACTTGTCCTTTAAAAGCTGAAGGCAAAAAATAATGAAATAAACTTATAGTTACATTGATTATATCGTTACCATCAGGTTCTTATATAAAGATATGACGCATCAAATCCTTCAGAAAAAAACCACCACAATGCTGAGTTGTGGATATAAAAATTTGACAAAAAATATGGAAAATCTAAATTCTACCAAAAAGAAAGAAAACTTTGATATTAGAAAAAAAACATTCAAGCAAGTCAATGAATCATTTTAGTTCATAAGAATTTACCTTCAGATTAAGTTTTTGCTCCTCCTTTTCAAATTGCAAACACCTGCAGAAGAGGCGAAAAAGGGAGAGTGGGGATGAGTAAGTTCTATGCTTCATACTACTGCCGTGACAATTCAAAATTCAAGACAACCGTTCATTTGTTAGAAGTTGACAAAGCCAAATAACCGAAAAGGGAGGAAAAAATAAAGAAACCAAGTTATATGCTAAAGAAGAGAAGCTGACCGATAATGTTGTACTGAAAAATATAATTAGGGTATACTCACTTGGCATGGAGTTTCTTGCTCTCTTCCATCAAATTTATATTATCTTGGTCTACCAATTGATTTGAAGGTGGTGACACAGTCTATGGAGAAATTAGAAATTTGAGTGAATTTAGCAATAATACACAATGAGATGGTTTCACAATAAGAGAGTATGTGGGCCAAGGCAATCAAGCAAATTAATACAATGAATTGATATTTCAATCTCAAAGACACTGCTTTAAAATATAAGGAAAATAGTATATTTTTACTGCGATGTGTAACGATTGCAATGAGCAAATAGACAAGCTATTGGATTTCATTGTCGAAAGAGATTTACCTCTTAAGGAAAAATGTATAGGTTTTGCAAAGATTTGCACTAACTGGTTGGAGTTCAAGTTTTAAGATTCAGAGATGCATAGGCTTTAAATTAGAATGTATAAAGATAATCAGCCCAGTCTTAAACAGCACTCATAGACAAGTTACCAATACCGACCTGTATATTACCAATACTGCATGCAATGCCAGCTATTTCATTCTCTTTCCTTGCATGCTTTTTTCTATCCTGAACATCTATCAATCCATGCGTCTTTCTCTTATTGTGAGATCCTGAACCACCATTAAGAAATTATTCATTTTTTTTTGTGATAAATTATTCTTTCAATAAAAATAAGTCTATGTAGTGACGTGATATCTTTCATTCTTGAGCAGTTACCTTGCTGAGATTCGCTTTGCAATGCTGTGATTGGTTTTTCTATGCCAGGCGGGTGGCTAAGATACTGTTCGTGTTGCAGAACTGGAAACTTCTTTTTCTTTTTTAATTGATATCCAATCAGTCCACAATGATAATCCCTGCCAAAATTAAACAAGGGTCCTGGAAATGTCAGCTGAATCTCTACTGAAGAGTAGACTATACAGTTATCACACTAAACATCCAAACATGTTGCATAAATAAAGAAATGAAGCCCAAGGAAAGAAAGAACAGGCAAGAATAATTATTTCTACAATCCACATATACAGATTAGCAAGAGATAAGGATAGCAAATAATATACCAGTATTCCCATGTCATTTCCTTCAAGCGACTCTCAAGCTTTTGAAATAAGGAAGTTCTCTCAAAATCTTGTTTATTATGAATGGGTTCAATAAAATCTGCTTGCAGGACACCTGGAATGAAATTAAACAGCAAGGTATCTTCAATCTAGAGGCGCAGAATATCTCAGCCAAAAAAAAAAAAACATTGAACAAGCACCAGTTCCTGCTTACCAACCACTCCTCTGCCCCTGCTATCGGCATAGTTCACAACCTGCCAAAATGGCTGCAGAGCATAGAAGTATCAAGGTAGGCAATCAATGATGAGGGGACATCAAATAAATAAATATCACTTCAAATTTTGTAGTCAGTATAGTGTGACAAACTAATTTTCATATGATTGGGAAAAGCTCCCTTTTCCTTTATTTACTACAGTAAAATTGATTTAAAAAAGTTAGTGTATGCCATACAACAAACTCTTCTGCCACAAAATCAAATCAGTGCATTTTGCCAAATGTAAAAATTGAATACTCTGTTCTGAAATAAGAAAAATTTTCACTCTTTTGGCAAGCCATAAAAAAAATCATTCCTAATTAAGATTACCTATCTCCCACGGTTAAAACAAAAAAGACAAGCACACAACAAATTAAATGATTTTCCTGCCATTCTAATTGCACCAAACAACCACTAGAATCCATCTTTTGTCCCCCTATCCCCCTTGAGATAAAGAAAGCTTGCAACAACTGCTCAGTTACACCATAACATAGTTGCCTCAAACTAAACAACACATTTTGGGTGACAATTACCAGTATCAGCCGATTTTTGTGATATACATTGAAGCCATGGATGCTAACTTGTGGAGCCTCTTTAAGAAATCCTATTGTAGTCACAATTGTTCCCTACACAGACAATTTATTACAAATAAAATAAGGAGTGAATTACTGTGTAAAGAATCCCCTCAATTCAATTATCCCTTAAGATATAATACTCAAATTACTCATACCAACAAAACCGCAAGCATGTAATTAACACACTTTCAACGAAGTTGAAGACAGTGCATTAATAGCAAAAAAGCTTTAAAAAAGGAAAATTACCACTTTGCATCCACCACTACTTGGTTGATACAATATATATTCAGGAAATTTAAGATCATCGGCAATGTTATGAGGCTTCACAACTTGCCCTCGCAGCATAATTTTAAAACCTTCTGGCACCCGCAAGTATAATATAGACAAGTAGACCTAAAAAACATGACAAAAAATTAGACTAAAAAAATCCACTTACACATCCTTTGAATAAAAAAATATCTTAATCAAGCATACCCGTAAAGAATACTTGTACCGATTAGCGATGTGTTGCTCGTTTACATTCATCCAGGCACGAAGAGTGTCAACCTTTTTAATATCTCCGGCGATACAAATGTCCTGCAGCCAACAAATATCAAAGGAAATCCATATAAAATGGAACAAGGCAAAAACAGGAAAACCAACAAACCGCAAATCCCACCTCAGGGTCCTTATCAAAATCTAACTCCAGATTGCCATCGTCATTGAGCCATAAATTGTAGATAATGACTTTAGTACCATGAGGTCCAATATCTTCAAACTGCCAGAGAATGTGGGGTAGCTGGAGTAAATATAAATCCTAAAATGATAACGCTCTTAATCTTACCAAAACAGTAATAACATTGTAAAAAACGTAAATGTTACGCTAATTTCTTTACAAGATAAATTTAGCCAATGCTCATATTCTTCAAATAAGAATATAATGTATATGGGATCAAATAGGTTGACCTTGTACACTGATCCATTTTAATCAGCCTACAGTGACAGGTCATTCAGCGCACAAATCAGAATAGAATGACAAGAAAAATTAATAGAAAGTGATTTTTAAACAGGAACTGATCAGTATGGCTCTACTTTCAAAAAGTAATACAACATTGTTAAATAATGATGACAATGGCATAAGACATTGCACCAAAAAAATGATGAATAAATACATTTGTGATGGATTCCTTTTCCATCTCTATACCAAACAAGCCTTAGGCTTTGTTTGGTTGGAGGTTTTTGAAGGTTAGGTGAGGGTAGGGGAGGGTTGAAGACAAGAAATGTGTGTTTGGTTGGAGGGAGGGGAGGGGAGGGGCGGGAAAAATTTGTGTCAGGTAGTGCTCGCTTCCCCTTCTTCAACCCTTCAAATTTGAGGTTTTTTCTAGGGGAGAGAAATTTGTGTCTCATTGTTACCAAATTGCCCATGGCAGTTTTTAGATATTCCAAGACTACCCTCAACACTAAAAACCCTTTTTCATGCATGGCCTTCTGTGAGATATGCTGTTGTAAGCAATTCTGTTTGCCCGGTGAACTCTAAATTTGGTAGCCCCTATGCTAGTTTGATGGTAGCTTTCATTTTATCTATATTTTTTAATGATTAACAAGTTTCAAAAACTAATATGTAATGTTTTTTATGCTAGGTGTTAATTATCTTCTTAAAATTTCACACTGGGGTTGCAATTGAAAAAACGCATGCTACATAATAATCTTGCTAATTGAGATGCTTTGTCCAAATTGTAATTTTTTCATGGCTTATATCTTGATGCAGCTGAAAACGACTCAGAAAGAGGTGTTGGCTGGGAAGGATTTGAATTCAACAAGGATGCCCCTCTTGACGATGAGGAAATTGAAGGTCAGACTTGAGTGACGGTGCTGTTATTCTTGATGTTTTTATCTGAATAGTTGGTTTCTGCTAGGAAAAACACTAATAATGATGTAAGTTGATGTGCAAAATATGTAATTATCTATTCGACTTTGGATTTTTGATAATGATGTAAGTTTATGTTCAAGTAGGTTTATTAAATTTGCTCCACTTCTGTTTTTTATAATGACTGAGTTAGAATTCTATTAATAATTTAAGACATTATAATTATTAATAAAAAAATTGTAAAAGAAGTAGGAGAATATATATAGATAGAGACAAGGGTATATTTGTCCACTTATAATTAGCTCCCATCATCTACTCTTCTGTACCAAACAAGAAACCAAGCCTCCCCTCCCCTCTTTTTGAACCAAACAAAGCTCATAACCTTCCCTAACCTAACTTTAATAAACCTCACCTCACCTAACCAGCTAACCTAACCTACGTTAAACCAAGCACACCCTTAGTTTCATCATAAGTTATTTCTCTTATTTTTCGAATTAGATGTTGAATCAATTGAGTAATATAATCAGCAAGATTTAAACAGAATGGCATACTACAGAGCCATCATGTAACACAAATTTTGCTTCAACATAACTTCATCTTTGACTAGTACACCCATCATATTCATTCAAGATTATTGAAATTAATAATAGAATATAGAAATTCATTATAATCAATATTCCATTTGAAATTAAGTAGAAAACTGAAAATAAAATTTATAAAGTATTAGCAAATTTCATTACATCCTTATATTGTAGACACCAAGAATGTGCAACCTGCACTAATATACTCCCTCCAGTCCTATTTATACGTTTCTAATAACTAAACTACACTACTCATATAATTGGTTAAAATTGGTCAAGGACAGTAAATATGTAAAACATGCAATAAACGTTTAAATATTTCCAAAATGTAGCATATAAAAGAAACCAAACCCATTTAAAAAATTGAAACAAATAAGTAGGACCGAAAGGAGTAACATACTTGAAGCTACAATTAGAGCCCCCCTTCTTCAATGTATCACTATCTCATTGGATCCTAACTGCCAAACAAAAACCATAAATGCAGACCAAAGAGAGCCATGGAAATGGCAAGCTTGAAAGTCAACTTGCCTATAAAGAAGCTGCAACATTGCAGAACCAAACCATGGCTATCATTGATTTAAATTAAGAAATCAATCTGGTGTTTGCTTGTGCGTAGAAAGTTCTCTGAAGGATAGACATGCATTTTGGCGACCAAACCACTAATGTTTCTATTTCTAGTCAAACAAATAATCTAATAAGGAGGTGAAGGTACGTGCACAGAGGCACTCTAAAAGCAATAGGAAAAGAAACGGTGCATGTCATAGAACATCTCTCCAGCGTCCTTGTCTATCAAATAACAGTAACACTATAAAAGCCATGAGCTGTAACTGATCAATCAAACAGGGAATGTAACATTGAAGCCTAAGAATATCTATATATCTCAAGAAAGTCAAGTGTTCGCAAACCATGATATCAAGATCCATACAATGCACATGTGCCAACTAGTTTAACATAAATAACAAAAATAAAACTCAAAAGAACATAAACTATATTCCTAAGCTAAAAGTATGCATTGTTTAGAACAAGAAAAAGACCAGGACAATTCAACATTATCTTAAAAGTATTATTGAATGAAGGAAAGCTTCAGAAATTACTTGTTTCAGAAGTTCTGCTTCTGATGAATACGGAGACCACGTTAACAGCAAGGATAAATTGGTCATAAAATGTTCTCTTCCTTTCAACATATCCAGCGTATTGGTTGACCTATTAAACTCATAACTAACCTGAAATTGACATGAGCAGCCCATGGTGTAAATTGAGAAAAGAAAATCATTTGAAAAAGGGGTCATCCAAGGGAACAGAGCACAAATGTTGAAAATGACCGTTTCTGTACAATTTCATTTCATCTTCCAGTCTCTCAAAAATTAGTCTATTCAATCTCTCTCTCTAAAGATGTGCACACAGATATACAAAAACATATGCATGTACCATCTGTTTGTACCTTCTGTTATTTAGAATATAAGACGATAAGAAAGACGACATGTTTCAAATAGTTTTTCCAACAAGATTCCCTTGTCCACATCTTGAGTTTCCATTTGCATTTTTTGTGTTGATATACATTGTACATACATGTGGTTCACAATCTTGGGCTAGCGTGACTGCAGTAGTCGTGTTACAACTGCCCAACAGAATAATTCAAACGACCAAAATGATTGACAGATAGGAAAATCAATAAATTAGGTCAACTGAGAAGTGCCCAGAACAGACCATTCGAGTTAACTGTCAAGCAAAAGAAGAAAATAAATGTGGAAATAGCCAAGTAACTTTACACAAATCATCAACAAATTCCTACCATACCAGTTAAAATCAAAATTCTGCATTCCCCAAGTTGCAAAACAACATGAAAAGCAGAAATAGTATTCTTAGTCAATGGAGAACAATGCAACAACAATAACAGTCTAATGCTTCCAAAACCACAACATTAAAGTAGAGAACTTGAGAAATAACACGCACCATAGGTACTACTATTCTGTCAAGCCTTGTTTGCATCAAAAATGTGAAAGACAGCAGTCCAATGCTTTGAGTGTAAACCCTGATCAAGATGAAACAGTGAGTTTATAAAGTGAATATAATTATTTACAATAATTTCAACATTTGATCATATCTCCCAGATGAACAGAAAAACACGATTTTTGTAAGTTAAGAATGGAGAACAATACAGCAGCAACAACATAGCGACTAGGTGGGATCAGCTACGTGAATCGCACGACACCATTGTGCTCTGTCAACAACCAAATCTTTGGATAGATTGTTAACCAAAAGAGAAAAAGATAGAGTCAACTAGATTTTCGTGATATATGTACAAAGAATGCAAAGGTTTCAGGCAACAACGTTGATAAACATGCTTGAGTTCTTGTTTGCAAAGTAGAAAATTTCGATGTTCTAAAACACTACAATTTACCTACTTTCACAAGGCTTAATTAAATAAAAATTGAAGGGGTGATTAATTTCATTTTCCAATCGGAACTACAAATAACCCGAATAAATGAAAAAATGACTAACCACTAAGCAGGAGGCCCATCAACCTACCAAAACATATCATAAAATCATATGAATTTTTCAATTATAAACTCTTACCCCTTATTCTGGTGACGGCTGAAGACGATTACATCTGCACCAAGTCTCATACTACTGGTTTTGAATCCATTTCCATCTGGAAGACCAGAATTGACAAATAAATATGAGATGCAAACTATAATATTCACAGAAAGAATGTAAACATACATACACTTCCCAATTGCAAATTTTGACTTCTTATCTGAAAAGCCAAAGCTCATACAACAATGCATAGCTTCAGGATCCATCCCACCACCATCATCTGCTAGTTACGAATCAATATGTAATCACAATAATGAGGAAAAACGATACACCCAACTCACTATATTCAATGTTAAAGATGTTTCAGTACCAAAATCAGGACTTGGAATTCAAAACTAGATAATCTATGAACTTCACTGTACCTTGAATCAACAATGCAGGACTTTCATCCTTTGGATTTGATGTTTTATCTACAATAACAAAAGTAGCCCCATTTTGGATCTATTCTAAGAACAAAAGTCAACAAAATATAACATAAGAACAAAAGTGAAATGAAGGGTGTGTTTGGTTTGAGGAGAGGGTAGGGGAGAGAAGGGAGGGGAGGGTGAAGAAATTACAATTTTGGACAAAAGAAACCCAAAATTTACCTCTAATTTTTTTAAATTTTGGGTTCCCGCCCAAAATTTACTTTCTCATTCTTTTTAAATTTTGTATTCCCGTCCAAAATTTAAATTCCTTTAACCCAAGAAGGTAATTTACCCACACTCCCATTCTCTCCCACCCCTCCCCTCCCCTCCCCTCAAACCAAACACACCCGAAAAGTTGAAATAGAAGCACCAAACATAGAAAAAACACATAATAGTAGCACTGCAACAAGATAACCGAATCAGATAATAAGCTTTTCCTGTAACCAATGTCATAATCTTTTATAGAAATACAATACGATAAACACTTCTACAACATAATAATTACAATCATGCAAACATTGATAGCCCCTTAAATTGTGCTTGCATTAGTATGGCTATGATTTCATAAAATAAATCTCACAATAATTATCATTAGAAAATAATTGACCGTATATTCTTTTCTTTTTTTTTTGGAGGGACCACTCAAAACTATGACAACAAAATGAAACATTACTAGGATCCAGGGATCCACAATGCAATACTTTTCACTCTAATATAGCCAACTTAGAATAAAGGTGAAGGTAAAAAAGAATAGCAAGTAATTCAAATATAAACAAAAACCACCTCATCAAATGCGTTATCAAGAAGCTCAGCTACGGCTGTAGACAAGAACAAGGAAAAAAATAGTTAAGAAAAGGGTCGCAAAGGTGGGCTAATGAGAGAAATGTAAATAGGAAAATAAGCAGGTTAAATTACCCCAAGAGTAGTTAAAAATACAGATTTGATCAATTCAGTGCCTAAAAAATAAATCAATTCAATCTGGTATTTACAAAAGATTATTTTTCAATAGGACCCTAGTCAAACATTAATGTCAACGGTAAACATGGCAGTTGATTGCTGACAGGACGCTCAACAATTTGACTTTTTATTTTGGTTACGCACCCAACAATTTGTTGATAACAAAGTAAATTTCCACCAGCAACTTGGAAGTTATGAATCATGAATGATTTTGTAACTTATTTGAAAAACAAAGGAACGAGTCATCCAAAGTGTAATTAAACTAAACAAGTTTATACCAATAAAAAAAATAACATACCTCCAAATGCCCATTTATGTGAAGTTGCATTTGAATGAAGGAACAAGGGGTGAACATGTAGACAGTGTTTCACATCTGCATCACAAGAAAATTCATTCCACAATAATGAAATCAGATTAAAAAATCAATCCAGTACTTACAAACTTAGCATGAAGCACCTAATATCAGAAAGCTATAATCCACGTGTGTTATGGTATTGTCAAGAAAAAGAGAAAGAGAAGAGAGACAGAGAGAAGAACAGAGGAGGGAGAGACTGAAATTCAGGAAATTCTTTATTGGTAACAATTCAGATACTTGACTCTTTCATAATAGACTTGAGGGGGTATTTATATAACCAGCCCTTCTTCGAATCACCGCCTCTTATTCCTGTGGCTATTAACTATCTATCTATCCATAACAGCTATTAACTAACGGCCTATGGCTATTAACTAACGGCCTAATCAGCCGTTATCCTATTCATATTTTTACACAACAATGCACACCCCCGGAAACAACCCTTGCCCTCAGGGGTTAGAGACTTGAAACTCTAGATATTGCTGTTGGAAGGTGAACAAAGAAACCCATGTCGCCTTTTCATTAGGAAGACCCCTACACTGAACTAAAATTTCAGTAATCAAACACTTCTTTTTCCTTCCAACCCTTCTGCTTAATATCTTCTCAGGATAGAGGGTAGCAGGCATAGCCGGCCAACCAATAGGTGGATGCCTTTGCTTAACACTCAGGTCAAGACAAAGTCTAAGCAAAGATACATGCAAAGTGGGATGGATTCAAGATTTAGGAGGCAATTCCACCCTATATGCTACTGGCCCTACACGTCCCAGCACTTTATAAGGGCCAAAAAATCGTGGTGCCAACTTTTGAGATTGCCTTGTAGCAGCAGAAATCTGCCTATAGGTTTGTAACTTAAGGAAAACCTATTGGCCCACTTGAAATTCCCGATCAGACCTTTTTAAATCTGCTTTCTGTTTCATTGTGTTCGCTGACCTGTGCAAATGATGTTTAAGAACAGCAAGCATTCTTTCCCTTGCATCAAAACTTCTGTCCACAGCCTCCACAATGACAAATCTAGGCAAATAAGGAGAATAAATGGGAGGCTTCTGCCCATATAAAAGCTCATAAGGAGTAGCTCAAGTAGCAGTATGAAAATTGGTGTTACACCACCATTCAGCTAGAGCCAACCATTGCCTCCATTGTTTAGGAGTCTCCCAACACATGCACCTGAGGTAAGATTCTAAACATCAGTTGACCATCACTCTGTGGATGATATGCCAATGACAACTTCTGTTCTATCTTCAACACCTTTAGAAATTCCTTCCAGAAACTGCTCATGAGTATAGGGTCTCGATCACTTATTATCTCATCCAGGGCTCCATAAAGCTTATAAATTTGATCTAGGAAACATTGAGCCAAGGAAGAAGCTGAATAAGAATGGGATAGGGCGATAAAATGAGCTTATTTACTCATTCTATAAATAACAACCCAAATTACTTCCTTACCTCCAGATCTAGGCAATCCTTTAATGAAGTCCATTGTGATGTTTTCCCAAACTTTACTAGGGACTGGTAGAGGTTGTAATAAACCTGGTGTAGACACTGTCTCATACTTGCATCGCGCACAAGTGTCACACCCTTTAACATCGTCTTGAACATCCCTATGCAAATGCTTCCACCTTAACAGTCCCTTAACTCTATGATATGTAACCTGAATCCTAGAATAGCCACCTTGAGGACCTGTATGAAGCCATTCTTATACTTTCCTCTTCAAGTCAGAATCATTTCCCAACACTAATCTATTGCTTTTCCTCAAATACATGCTATCTCATGTAAATTTACCAATTCACCCGCCCTTTGCTTTCAATTCATCAACAATGGCTACATAATCCTAATCCTTAGCCCAACTCTTTAATTTGATCAATCAACTCAAGAGAGGCCGTCTCAAGTGCAACTTGCAGCAATTGTGAACCAGGCAACCTTGACAGTGCATCAGCAACTGTATTGTCATTGCCCTTTTCGTAATGAATCTCATAATTGTAGCCTAACAGCTTGGCTATCCAATACATTTGAAAGAGTGTTTTTAGCTTTTGCCCCAATAAATATTTGAGACTTTGCTGGTCCGTACAAATGATAAATCTGCTTCTCTCTAGGTATTGTGCCAATACTCCACCGCTAGCACTACGGCCATTAACTCTTTCTCATAAATGGAAAGGTTGAGGTGTCTTGGAGCCAATGCTTTGCTGTAAAATGCTAATGGCTGACCTTGCTGCATTAGAACAGCCCCAATACCACTACCACACGCATCCATTTCGACTACAAATTCTTTAGTGAAGTCTGGTATAGCCAAAACAAGCACAGAAATCAGTGTTTCCTTCAGCTTTTGGAAGGCTGCACTAGCTGCCTCGGATCACTTGAAGGCATCCTTACGTAGTAACAACGTCAAAGGCCTTGCAAGCTATCCTTAGCCTCGAATAAAACGTCTGTAGTACCCTACCAACCCCAAAAAAGCTCTAAGCTGCTTGACTGAAGTAGGAGTAGGCCATTCAGCCACCGCTTGCACTTTCTTAGGGTCTGTGGCCACAATTCCTTGACTTATAATGTGAATAAGGTATTCTACCTTCTAAACAGCACACAAACATTTTGATTTCTTGCCAAAATAGTGGTTGGCACGCAAAATCTTGAGGGCCTCAGTGAGATGCAACACATGATCTGATAAAGAACTATATATTAGTATATCATCAAAAAATACTACTATAAACTTCCTAAGAAAAGGGTGAAAGATGTTGTTCATGGCTCCTTGAAATGTTGTAAGAGCATTTGTCAGCCCAAAGGGAATCACAAGCCACTCATAATTGCCAGCGTGAGTCTTGAGCGTTGCCTTATGAACATCTTCTGGCAGCATTCTGATTTGATGATACCCCGCCCTCAAGTCCAGCTTGGTGAACCATCAAGCATCCCTTAATTCATCAAAAAGATCCCCAACTAGAGATATAGGATACTGGTTTTTAACAGTCTTCTTATTTAATTCTTGATAATCTATGCACATGCGCCAAGAGCCGTCCTTTTTCTTAACCAAAACAATGGGTGCAGAAAAAGCAAGGCACTCTCTTGGAGCACCCCATTATCAAATAATTCAGCCACCTGTTTCTCAATAACATCTTTTTGAGCTGCTGAATATCGATAAGGCTTAAGACTGATAAGATTAGTCCCTTCTTGAAGAATTATTGGATGGTTGTGGCCCAATCTCGATGGAGGCAACCCCTTTAGTTCTTCAAAAACATTAGCAAATGCCTCCAACATGGTGTGGACTTCTTGGGACCCATTTTCAATGCAATTCTAAACTAAGCAATACAAATTTACACGGTCAGGTGGCTGCAACAACTGAATCAGATAGGCTTGGTGTTGTTGTAAGATATCCGATTCAATCCTCTTAGGGTGCACCAATTTGAGTGAGACAGAAGGTGGAGCTTGCAATTTACACGATTCCCATTATGGTAAAAAAACATGGTGAGATTATCATAATCCCAAAAGTCCTTTTTGATGGACTTAAGCCATTTAAGCCCCAACACTATGTCAAAAGTCTTGATATCGATGATTCTGAAATCACAAGAAAAATCCAACCCTTGCATGCACCACCTAAAGCCATGCCAAATTCCATAGGCCTTGAGATTTCGACCTCCTGCCACCTATACAGAAGAAGCACCAATACTGTTTTCATACCAACCTAGATTAGTAGCTAATTGATAGCCCATAAAGTCATGAGTCCTCCTGTTATCAATTAAAACGTGTATGTTCCACTTGCCCACATAGCCCTGAATCCTCATGGAGTGCCTTTTTAATTCTCATTGTGGTAAGAAAACATGGTGAGATTCTTATAATCCCAGAAGGCCTTTTTGATGGACTTAAGCCATTTAACCCCCAACATTGTCAAAAGTCTTGATATCGATGATTCTGAAATCACAAGAAAAATCCAGCCCCTGCATGAGCCAGCTAAAGCCATGCCAAACTCCATCGATCTTGAGATTTTGACCACCTGCCACCTGTACAGAAGAAGCACCAGTACTATTTTCAGGCCAACCCAATTTAGTAGCTAATTGATAGTCCATGAAGTCATGAGTACTCCCACTATCGATTAAAAATTTTATGTTCTGCTTGCCCACATAGCTTTGAATCCTCATGGAGTTATTGCTACCCATTCCATTCATAGCCTGTAGTGAGATAAGGGGAGGTGAATCATCTTCATGCTCTTCTTTGTGCTCTATTTCGGCTGTTTCTTGGACCTCTTCAAGATCAAGGAAGTGAAATTGCATTTTCTACTATTGCGGACAATGATGATCCCTTGAGAAAGGTTCATGGCAATAAAAACAGAGGTTCTTTGCTCTGTGTTCTGCCTCCTCCTCAGTTGAAAGCACTCTGGGATTTCTGAAGTTATTCTTCTTGTTAAAAGAACCGTTCTTGGCTGGGAATTTGGCCTTTGACTGGCTCATATTGCTTGTTAAGGCATATTTTTATGGCATTGACTGGTCAGTATAGTAGGGACCACCAAGGGGGTTGAGGTGGCATTTGCAGGAGTAGCCACCAAAGGTGCTGAAGACACTTGTCGATTGCTCTTGTCCCCAAATTTCTTTTCTTTTGCTCAATCATTTGTAATTTCTTGCATTCTTCCAAGACTATTAGCTTTACGTAGTGTAGTGGGTTGAAACATTTGAACAACTCCCAATACTTCTTCTTTCACCAATGGTAGGAAAGCGTCAACTAGGATTTCCTTTGAAAAACCATTTTCGACAAACACAAGTCAAATTGCGAATTAAATTCCTGCAATGTACCCTAGTGTCGTAGTTGGAGGAGGTCGCCTATAGGAGATTCGTACAAAGAACCGAAGCAATCTTCAATTTCCTCCTTGTATTGTTCCCAATCTGGCACATTATTTCCCAGCGCCATTCTTCCACCATATGCCATCGAAACGCATGATCATCAAGGTGGAGACTTGCAATTTTGACCTTCGATTCCTCCAAGGTTGCATCTAGTTCGAAAAACCTCACACCGGAGTAGCCATGCGACGACATCTCCGTGAGAGAATCTTGGAAAGGCCATTTTTGTATATTGACATTGTCGATGGCGGCCCGGATCATTATGGCGAGGGATGTGATGTCCGTTACCGTTGTCGTTGCGAGGTTGCTCTACCAACTGCCGACCCCCGTTACATTCTTGATTCATAATTGCGACTCGAAGCTGTTCAATCCCATTCACCAACACTTGGACCTAACTAGTCAACCCATCTAAACATTCTTGCAACAAAACAACTGTGCTCAAGTGACCTTTAATGTGTTGGAGTCATTCATCCATGGCGTGGGTAAGAACCATAAGCTATTTTCTTTTCTGAGTGAATTAGAGAGGAAGACGAGAGAGGGTGGGCAAGAGATAGCCGAGGAAGGACTGCTCTGATACCACTGTTGTGGTATTATCAAGAAAAAGAGAATGAGAGAAGAACAGGGGAAGGAGAGACTGAAATTCAGGAAATTCTTTATTGGTAACAATTCAAATACTTGAGTCTTCCATAATAGACTTAAAGGGGTATTTATATAACCAGCCCTTCTTCTAATCACCGCCTCTTATTCTTGTAGCTATTAACTATCTATCTATCCATAACGGCTATTGACTAACGGCCTAATCAGCCATCATCCTATTCATATGTTTACATAACATGAAAGTCAAGTGAAAATTGTAGTAAATCAACTGAAAAATATTGCATAATGCATGCACATTCCTCAAAAAGTACTAATATATTATCAGTGCTATCAACTTACTTTGACCTGGAATTTTTGAACCAAGCCCATCATCATAATTCCCAGCTTTCCAAAACTGCCTACAAAGGGGTGCTACAGCAATTGGTGATGTATAAGATGGGCCTAAGTTATCGACAGGTGACAGCCCTTGCTCCAACACACTGGAGCTACTGTGACCAGTACTTTGCGTTGGACCAATAGAGTTCCTATTCTCTTCAGAATCCTGTTTAACTGAACAAATATGAGTGGCATGTTGGACTTTGTCAGACTTAGCTTGTTGTCCTGCAAGCTCTGCAAAATCTGGCTCCAACTTAACAGCTTTTAAACCAACATCGCACTCATCATCGCTGGATAAATCAATAATTTCTGTAGGCCCCTTCATTATCCCTGTCAGCCAAGTCAATCATATACAATTGAGTGGAATGATGAACCAAGAAGACAATAAAGAGGAGCTGCCACCAATAACACAAATCCTTTTAATACATGGCTAAACAACTTCAGGCATAGATTGACGTTAAACATGAAATCTACCATCAATAGCATTGCCTGTCAGTACATAGCCGAATAACTTCAAGCACAGCTTGATTTCAAACAAGAAATAATGTCACTAAGAGAAAAAGAAAAACATATAAGTTGCAAGTAGGATGCCAATGTGAACATCTTGCTTTTATTGTAAATATTTCCTAATGTATAGTTTTATTAGCCTTTACTCTTGCCTTTAGCTCAATGTATATATTTGGATGTATTTTACTATTTGAAAACTATAGGAAATACAAATTTGTCAAAGATTCAATATGGTATTAAAGCACCAAGTTCAAAATCGCTATAAGGGCTTTTGGGTCATGATTGCATGTGGTTTCCAATATAGAGGCTCAGAGTCATTCGTGAATGTGATGGTAGAGAGCTTGTTAACTCAGAAATATGACGGCAAACGGTGGCACTTGTAGTTCACACCGTGTACCTAAGCATTCTTTGCCGAAAGACATCTAGAGGCACTTGGGAGTATGTGACAAATCCATTTCGACTGCAACTTCTTCCTCTAGAAGCCTCTCAATCATTATAGAGGGCATATTGCTTTGTCCAGAAGTTTTTGGAGTACAATGGGGCTATGACTTTTGATTTACATTTATTACAAGAGTTCTTCCTCATCGAAAGCGCTAGGAATGACAATATGGGTACTCCTACGCATCATGACAAATGTGACCAGAAGTGTACCTCTAGCATCACATCAAAAAAAGGGGACTTCTTTTAAGATGTTAAAGATGTCAAAATACAAGAGTATAGATAGCTTGACTTGAGCATTTGATCACATCATTAGTTGTCATCAATTATTTACAACTTAAACCGCATTTGTCGAGAATGTCAAAGTAAAGATTGCATATAGTGTGCCTTAACATTGGTTGCTGGCAAAGGGAGTGTTACATTTCAAATTAAGAACCAGATGTGTTCTAGGATTCTAGTTTTACGCATCAACAATGGCACTAATATTTCAATTACTCTCTGACTATATTTCTTCAAAAACATGGCATCATCTATAAAAGAACATGCATTCATACCACCAACAAAATAGGATAGCTAAGAGAAAAAAATAGACAAATTCTAGAAGCAATAAGAGCTCTCATATTCCCTTGTAATGTAACAAAATATTTCTAGGGGACATTTTCACTACGACATATCTCATAAATAAAATGTTGAGTCAACTATTGTCCTTTGAATCACCTCTCAAGAAATTTCAACATCTATACCCTACATCCCATGATCACAATGGCCTTCCTCTCTGTGTTTATGGCTAATAACGATTGTCCCCCTTCACCAAAGTCCCAAACTTAAACTCTTTGTTGTTAAATGTATCTTTCTAGGTTACTCACAATACAAAAGGGTTACTAGTGTTATATCCTATCTCTAAAGGCCTCTTTGTAAGCCTTGGTATTACCTTATTTGAAGATACCTCATTGTATCCCATGCTTCCAATTTTGGGCGTAATATTAGTGAATCTCATACTTGGGAGAGTGAGGAACCCAACAAAGATCCACTTTAAGTGCACCTCCATCGTTTGAACCACTTAAACCCAATTCAATTACACTAGATCAACCATCACCAGTCTCTTCTCTTATGCCAAAAACTAAGGAAAACAGGAAAATATGGGAACTTGTAGAAAAACCACAAAAGGGTGAGTTGTCAACTTACAAAAGAAATTGAAAAATAGCAAGCAACTTGTGCTTGAAGCACCGAGACAGTCAGAACCAGAGGTAGCTCTAGAAGTTAAAGTGACAAGATTAGAACATAAGGCAACTCTTGGGCTCCCATATGCTAATCCATCAAATGAATTAGGTGTTCTAATAAGTGAATATACCAATCATGATCTCTTATTGCTCTTAGGAAAAAACCTCGCTCGTGTATCGATCATCCTGTAGAGAGATTTGTGTTTTATAAGGCCTTTGCTTCAAGATTTTGTGCTTTCACTACTAATCGTGATAGGATAAAAATTCCTGACAATATCTATGAAGCCCTTGAAATTCCAGAATGGAGGAAGGCAGTTAAGTAAGAGATGAAAACTCTAGGAAACAAGACCTGGTAAGAGGTTGATTTACCACAAGGAAAACACCTGTAGGATGCAAATGGGCCTTCACACCAAGGTATAACACTTACGGTTCATTAAATCCAAGTCGATTCCACTTCATCAACTAGACATCAAGAATGTTTTCCTTAATATGACTCAACAGAAGTATATATAATCCTTTCTCTTGAGTTTGAAAATCAAGGCAAAAGCAACGAAGCTTGCATGTTAAAGATATCCCTTTGTTAGACACGAGAAGAATAGGGGTCATACTAATCATCTATGTGGATGATATTGTCCTAAATAGAGATGAAATGCAGGAAATTGAGAGATTGGAGAATGTCTTAGCCTCTGAATTTACAATAAAAGATCCAGACCAAATGTGCTTTAGTTGTTGACCAACACAAAGTATGGGAAAAAGCCTTTCACAATTGCCACCTATATTTTGATATAAAAAGGGATAAAGAGTTGTTCACGTTACAACAACTGTGTTGACTATAACTACACTACGATAATTCAGTGGAGGTATAAAAACCTCCCAAGTAAACTCATTGCTTGTTTACCTACTCTTTCCAAGGACATCTTCAATCCTCGAGTTTGATTATTATTCTTCACTTGACTTATTATTATAAAAACTACTCACTATCAAAATGAGAGACAATTGATTATCTACCCAAGAATATAAAGAGTCCCACATACAAGAAAAAGTCACAAATAGAGTTGAACCAAGCAACATTGCAAAGGCATAATGATAGTATTTTTTAGGTATAAGAGTTGCTTGATTAAAAGAAAGGAATATGCATCTCATAAAGGATATATGCCCTTAATATCTTGGCAAAAATTTGAAATGCTTGGTTGCAAGCTGTTAAAAGTCAGATGTGGGAAGTCTTAGCATTATATTATTGACTTCATATTTTATTTCCATTCATACTTCACCTACCCTTAGCACTACATATTTTATTTCCATTCATACTTCACCTACCCTTAGCACTACTCTATTTCACTGTGTCACCTACCCTATTTTTCCCTATATAAGTCTCATGTATTCTACATTTCATATATGAATAAGAGATTAAGCTCTATGAGCTAATATGGTATCAAAGCCTGGTGTAAGCTTGGGTCCTCTGCCAGAAAATGAGGCAGAACCAGCGACAGTGAGGCTGAGAGAGAGAGAGTACAGCAGCGTCCTCTTAGGCTGTTGACCGTCGAGCGTGGGACTACACCGCCCACACCAGCGTGACTGGAACACTCAGATCGGCCTTTCCCAGAAGTCCGGTGACCATCCGACCGGCGAGTGAAGCACAACGCGCCGGCGACAATGCAGATTCCGGCACGCGTGACCCCCACGTGCCGGCAACTACCGAACCTCCCAATGATTCCAAATTGATTTTTTGACCAAAGTTTATGGATCCCTTGCAATTTCCTCCTTTGTTTGGGTCCATTCCAACCGCCTTTATGTCAAGAACCAATGGTCCCAATCAAACCACGACCTCCACTTCCAGTACTACTACTTCTACTATGTCTTCTCCTGTACCTTCCATAAACACCACTGTACCAGAATTCCCAGAGAATCAGATTATGGTCATTAACCATAAACTCAATGGGAAAAACTACCTTCAATGGTCTCAAAGTGTGTTGAGATACATTCGTGTAAGGAGAAAAGAAAAATACATTAATGGAGAAGCCCCTCAACCAGCTCCTGATGATCCAAGTTTCGACACATGGTTTGCAGAAAATAATCAAGTTATGACTTGGTTGTCCAACTCTATGACCGTGGATATTAGCGAAGGATATCTCTTAGCCAACACGGCCAAAGAGATATGGGATGCAGCAAAAAAAACATACTCATCACTAGACAACACTGCAGCCTTGATCCATTTGAAACGTCAACTTCGACACTTGAGACAAGGAAATATGTCGGTGACCGAGTACTATAATGCTTTGCTGAAACTTTGGCAACAACAGGATCTATTTGAGGGACATCCATGGGAAGTTGTCAAGGATGCTCAATTGTATCGAAAAATACTGGATGAAGGAAGAATTCATGATTTTCTTCTTGGACTCAATGATTCCTTTGAAGACATAAGAGGAAGAATTATGGGTTTAAAACCCCTACCACATCTATTTGATATAGTTAATCATGTGCAGTTTGAAGAAAGCAAAAAACTCCTCAGTCAAAGCAGCCAGAAGTACATTGAGGGCTCAGCTCTGGCGATGAAAGGGCCACAAGATGAAAGGAAAAACACTAAATGGTGCAATTACTGCAAGAAGAAAGGCCACATAAAGGAAGAATGCTGGAAACTCCATGGCAAGCCTTCAACTGGGAAACAACATGCCCAACAAAGTCACCTCACTACCACTGAACAGAAAGTGAAAGATGTCGACTACCTAAGCCAGGAAGAATTACAGATGCTTCGCCAGATGCTTAAAAATCAAAATAAGTCAAACTCTGTTCCTGGTATGAATCTTGTACAATCAGGTAATTCTGTCGTACCCCTTAATGCTGTAGTGACTAGTGAAGATACTTGGATTATTAACTCCGGAGCTACAGATCACATGACCGGTAACAAAACTTTAGTCCAAAACCTTAAATTCTGTAATGAGCACCTCAAAGTAAAAGTAGCTAATGGTGTATTTACCAAGGTTGAGGGCATTGGCACAGTCACATTATCTGATCACTTGAAAATACAAAATGTTTTATATGTGCCTGCACTCACTTGTAACCTCATATCTGTAAGCAAATTAACTAGAGGTCAAATATGCCAAGTTATCTTTGATGATAATCTTTGCATCTTTCAGGATTTAAAAACGAGGAGGACGATTGGAACTTCTAGAGAATGGGATGGACTGTTCTACCTTGAAGGATCAAACTTGAAGAATACATGGAAGGCAAGAAGGGCACTGGTTAGCTCCAATTCTCAAAATCATGAAGCATACTTGTGGCACTGTCGCTCAGGCCACCCTAGTTTTGATTATATGAAACATGTGTTTCCAAATTTATTCAATAAGAATTCAATTCCTTTTCATTGTGAAACTTGCCAACTTGCAAAACAAACTAGATCTTCATATCCCAAACAGCCTTATACACCTTACTCACCATTCACATTAATTCATAGTGACATTTGGGGTCCCGCACGAAAAAAAACCCTCAACAATGCTAGATGGTTTGTTACTTTTATAGATGATCATAGCAGAACCACATGGGTGTATTTAATGAAAGACAAATCCGAAGTCGCCAAAGTATTCCAAAACTTCTATACCTTTGTGCGAACCCAATTCAATGCTCACATTAAGGTACTGCGAAGTGATAATGGCAAGGAATACATAAGCAACATCTTTAAAGAATTTCTTGATCAACAAGGAATTCATCACCAAACTTCCTACCCTTACAACCCTCAACAAAATGGAGTGGCTGAACAAAAGAACCGGCATCTGTTAGAAGTAACCCGAACAATACTAATGGAACGAAATGTTCCTACCATTTTTTGGGGTGATGCTGTACTAACCGCAGCATATCTCATCAACCGTATGCCATCCAAAGTTCTCAATTACTCCACTCCTATCCAAAAACTCCTTGAACACTTTCCACATTGCCCACTAATCAATTCATTACCACCAAAGGTGTTTGGGTGTGTTGTCTTTGTTCATAAAACCGATGGCAACAAATTTGCAGCTCGAGCTGACAAATGTATCTTTCTTGGCTACTCTCCGACTCAAAAAGGGTACAAATGCTATTGTCCTACGTCCAGGAAACTTATTGTCTCCCGAGATACAGTCTTCTCAGAAGACGAAGCATATTATCCCAAAGTATCCATTCAGGGGGAGTACTCTGATATTGAATGGCTAATCCTGAACAAACCTGAACCACCACCACCACAACATAATCTTATACCCATCATTGACTCACTTCCTTCCACAAGCCAACCTAGTCTTATCCAAGTTGATCATGAATCCGAATATCTTCCGCCTCAACCTGAACTGACACATAATGAATTGGAAACACATGTTGAAATCAATTCAAGGATGGATACTGAACAGCAACAAGATGAAGAGTCCAGACTACAAATTCAAGATGAATCGAACACTAGTAGAACCATCTCTCCCATTCAAAGGAATGACCATGACTCCAATTCGGGATTAAATCGTGAAGAACTAGGTTGGCCTATTGCATTAAGAAAAGGGGTAAGATCTTGTACTCAGCATCCAATTCAACGTTTTGTCTCATATAGTAACCTATCTACAAAGATGCAAAGCTTTGTTGTAAACAGTGCACAGATTAAAATCCCAAACACGTTTCAACAAGCTATAGGTGATCCGACTTGGAAGCAAGCTGCAGAAGATGAGTTGAGGGCACTCAAGGATAATAAAACGTGGGAGATTACAACTCTTCCCAAAGGGAAGAAACCAGTAGGATGCAAGTGGATCTGATAGGCCTTTGTAATATGAATGTTGTAGAATTGGGAATTAGGGTAGAAGAGAAGAGGATTTAGAGGATTTAAGAAGAAGAGAGGGAATAAGAGAGAAGAACCGAGAGTGAGAGAGAGAATTTAGAGAAACATTATTATTCCATCATCACAAATCTGAGAGTTACAATAAGAGGTATGCCTATTTATAATATCAAAGCACCTTTCCCCAACAACTAACTAAATCACTTAAGCACTTATTTAACTGATTACCATCTAACTATGGCACCTTGCACTTAAGTCCCTAACTAACTCTAACAGTAACTAACTTTTAACCCTAACCCATTATTATATTTACATATCAATACCCCTTCCCCAAAACATCCTTGCCCTCAAGGATGATTGACAATTAACAAATCTGAAAACCACAATAAGAGGTTTGAAAAGTCTGAAAACTTTTGCTGATTCTTGATAAAAAAAACTGTTGCTTGAAATCTTGTACCCAGAAGCTTGTCTTTCAAATTGACCTTCAGTACTTGTGCACACTAGTCATCCTCCTTTTCTTCCTACTCAGAGAACAGATCCTTCCATAAAGCATTTCAATTAACTTTCCCTTGAACCAAATCTGGTCCAAACGTCTTGTGGGAGAGAGAAGCAGCAATGAAACTCCATCTTGCAACAGCCTTTTATTGAAAATACCCAAAGAAATAGTACAACCCAGATGTAACCTTAGGTGGCTTTTTATTTGACTGCTATTCTGGAAAACTTCTGCTAATGTTGAATTCTGTGACTTGATCCTTTGCTTATTTTGAAAAAGGCGGGTACCGAGGGTCCCACCATGCACATCATCTTTCTGCCTTTTCCCATTTGATGCAGAACCCTAGTTATCAACCACTGGACATTGTAGAAAACCAGAACCAAAAAGCATCTTTATTAATCCCCCTTTGTACCAAAACCGAACCAAGCACCTTGTAGGACAATATTGTAAATGAAAAGCCCAATACTCATTTAAAGGCATGAACCCCATTGTCAGACCAAAATGCTTTTGCTGCCCAAAGGGAGTGCAATACGGTTGGTCTTTTGACTTTTCAAAGTGCACACTGTTCATGATGGAACCCAGCTGTAAACCATCACGTGAGGACTCCAAACCCAGTGCACCATCAAAATCAAAATATGTTTGGCACACAGAGAAAATTGGGGACAGTTGTATTCTTGACTTTTCAACACTTGAATCTCCCCCCAGCCACGTCATCACCCAACCAAGATTTTCAAGTTGTGAAAGTTGCGCAGTTCCACACTTAGCAACATGAATCTCTGTCTTCAAAACGCAGCTGCAAAGAAAAACAGAGATAGAAGGCGTCAAACTCAGAGGCAGCAAGAGAACAGCAATTGTCGGCCGTATAAAAGAAGAAGCCATCGACACTAAAGGAGGAAAAGTAGAGAGCGACGGCGCCGAGCACGAAGTCTGAAAACTTCCAAGAGTGCCGACACTGGATGACCCATCAATTCTTTCCTCTGTTTTTGCGTTTCTCCAAATCCCTGGGTTGCGAAAAACAGAAACAAGATCAGGCGCTGAGGACTCACAGCCAAAATCACACGAGCTTGTCTTCATTTCCCTGGTTGTTTCTGTCATTAGCGAGACCTTCTGAACCGTGACGTCTGCAACCTGAGTTGGGGCCTTCGTAACATTGGTTCGCACAACCTGATCAGCCTTCTTGTGATTTTCTGGCTCATCTCCTAGAGCAGCTACGGAATCTTGCAACGGCAATGATACTTCTGAAGATGGCGTCGAGACCTCTTGTTCTTGGTCAGCAGATGCTTCTTGATTAGTAAAGCACTTTTGTGTCTCGTTCTTGACGAACAGAGACGTCTCCTTCTTGCTTTGATATTCCAAGTCTTTTCTTGCCTATTCCACTTTCTTGGCTCGCCATTGCAAGGATATCTCTTGCACCCTTGCCAAGGATCGGGCTTCACGCATAGTAAGGGGGTTGAAAAGCTTGACCGATTCTGCAATCTCTCTCTTCAGCCCCGCCACATATGTCATAACTAGATATCGTTCTGGCAGCTGTACGTTGCTCGTGGCCTCATCAAAGAAGGCATTAAATTCCTTCACGCATCCTTTTTGCCTTAGCCACATCTTATTTTCATTGGAGTCCTTGAATGTTTCGAACGTCTGTTCCGTAGTTTGAATTCTTCCATCCATCATTCATGAGTTTTCTTGGAATTTGTCTCTACCATACAATCAGAGAGTAATGAACCGATAATCCCAGTCCAAGAACCGAGATGCTCTGATACCACTGATAGGCCTTTGTAATATGAATGTTGTAGAATTGGGAATTAGGGTAGAAGAGAAGAGGATTTAGAGGATTTAAGAAGAGAGGGAATAAGAGAGAAGAACCGAGAGTGAGAGAGAGAATTTAGAGAAACATTATTATTCCATCATCACAAATCTGAGAGTTACAATAAGAGGTATGCCTATTTATAATATCAAAGCACCTTTCCCCAACAACTAACTAAATCACTTAAGCACTTATTTAACTGATTACCATCTAACTATGGCACCTTGCACTTAAGTCCCTAACTAACTCTAACATTAACTAACTTTTACCCTTACCCATTATTATATTTACATATCAGGATCTTCAACCCAAAATTCAATCCTGATGGTAGTATCAATAAATACAAGGCAAGACTTGTTGCAAAGGGATATACCCAGACATATGGAGTTGATTATCAGGAGACATTTACTCCAGTAGCCAAGCTTAATACCATCCAAGTGCTATTATCAATTGCAGCCAACTTGGATTGGTCGTTGCACCAACTGGACGTGAAGAATGCTTTTTTGAATGGAAATTTGGAAGAAGTTTACATGGAGATTCCAGATGGAATTCTAGCTCCTCACAACTCTGTATGTAAACTCAATAAGTCATTGTACGAACTTAAGCAATCTCCTAGAGCGTGGTTCGGTAGATTCACCAAAACGGTGAAAGGACTTGGGTATACTCAAGGACAAGCAGATGACACATTGTTCATCAAATATGTTAATGGCTTAGTTACTATCTTGATAGTCTATGTTGATGACATAGTCATTACAGGAAATGATGAACAATCCATTACTCAACTAAAACAGGACTAATCAACTAAATTCCAAGTGAAAGATTTTGATCAAATGAGGTATTTCCTGGGCATGGAAGTGGCAAGAACTAAAAAAGGCATCAACGTATCCCAGCGGAAGTATACACTAGATCTGTTGCATGAAACAGGAATGTTAGGGGCACAACCTGAAGGAACACCGATGGAAGAAGGATGTCACTTAGAAATCAAACCAAATGGTGTCCCAGTCAACCCAGAACGGTACAGAAGACTTGTCGGGAAACTCATATACTTGACCCACACACGTCCAGACATTAGCTATACAGTTGGAATAGCAAGTCAATTCATGCACCAGCCACAAGAAGAACACATGGCGGCCGTGTACAGAATCCTAAACTATTTGAAGTTTAATCCTGGAAGAGGGATCTTCTTTAAGAAAAGCACTATCAGAAATATTGAGATCTACACTAATTCAGATCATGCAAAAGACAGGGAAACTAGAAGATCAGTCTCCGGATACTGCACATATGTGTGGAGAAATCTGGTTACATGGAGAAGTAAGAAACAGACTGTGGTGTCAACAAGTAGTGCGGAAGCGGAACTGAGAGCTGTTAACAATGGAGTACGTGAAGGAATTTGGGTCATCAGATTACTGAAGGAGTTGGGGATTTCACATGAGGGACCAATACAAGTTTGGTGTGACAACAAGGCCAACATTGAAATGGTCAAGAACCCAGTTTATCATGATAGGACAAAACATGTTGAGATAGACAGACACTTCATTAAAGAAAAGATTGAAGGAGGTATCATGAATCTATCCTACATCAGATCTGAAGACCAAATTGCAGATGTTATGACAAAACCACTAAGCAGACCTAAATTTGAAAGATTTCGGTGCAAGCTGGGAATGATTGACATATATTCTCCAACTTGAGGGGGAGTGTTAAAAGTCAGATGTGGGAAGTCTTAGCATTATATTATTGACTTCATATTTTATTTCCATTCATACTTCACCTACCCTTAGCACTACTCTATTTCACTGTGTCACCTACCCTATTTTTCCCTATATAAGTCTCATGTATTCTACATTTCATATATGAATAAGAGATTAAGCTCTATGAGCTAATACAAGCCATTAATACTCCTATTACAATTAAAAAGAAGAAAAAGAAAGGAGAGGAAGGCAAAGGTGAGCAAGAGGAAGAAAGCACAGTAGTCAGCCAGGGGAAATATCAATGTTCGGTGGAAAAAATGATATACTTGTCAAATACAAGACCACCATATATTCTATTTGCCATGAACTTTATAAGTCAACATAGCCAGTCACCACACAAAATTTACATGAGTTGTGTATAGAATTGAGGAACTTAAAGGGCACCACGGAAAAGGGCTTATTCTAAGAGGTGAACAACATAATCTAGAGATACATATTAACACTGATTGGGGCGCTTTTGAGGATAGATGATCTACATATAGGTATTGTACCTTCATAACAAGTAACATAATAACTAAGAGGAACAGAAAATTAGGGCTATAAATAGGTTGGGCAGGGCGGGCCCCTGCCCAAAACCCAACCCAAAATGAACGGGCTGCATTATGAAGCCCACTAGCCAGCCCTACCTATTAAAAGCCCAAACAAGGGCACGCTGGGAGAACGAGCTCTCTTGCCTAAGTGGTGATGACTTGCCCATATCATACGTGATGAAAACTCCAATCAAAGTCTAATAAACACTATTATAAACTTCAAAGATATCCCATAATTCCAAAACTTGGAATATTCCAAAAACAAGAAATGTAAAGACTACACTACAACTCTACAAGTCCACATATCATTATTCCATAATAAAACACGACACAATAAGTCTTAATACAATATCCGTACTTCAGCATGAACTAAACACCATTCATAATCCCTTAAAAAAGGCAACAAAAAGATTGTGATTAAAGCCTTGACTAATATATACTTAAAATAAAGAGATGTATATTTCCCAAGTAGGGTAGCACACTATGCCCGATACCCAGCCCTGTGCAACAATTAGCTAAACCCAAAATGCCCAAATTTTTTTGGATCATCTTTTTGGGGTTGGACTAGAAATTTCTTGGCCAAGCTCAGGCGGGCATATCAGATGACCGAGCACCATGCACAGCCCTAGTGCATGGGATCTAAGAGTTGTGATTGCAAATACTTCTTAAAGAAGAGCACATTGGTGCGGAAATACCTATTAAGCTCTATTCTAATAGCAAGACAACCATAAGTATTTCTCATAATCCAGTTCAGTATGATAAAACAAAATAGGTCAAAGGGAGTAGACATTTCATCAAGGAAAATATTGAAAGTGGAGTAATGTGCCTAAGATATGTTCCATCAAAGAAGCAAGTTCTTGATATCCAAGGACAGTCCAAGGAGAACTTCGATGAATGTGTAAGCAAGTCGGATATATCTATGATTTAAATTGTGGGGGAGAGTGGGAACACCTATGGCCTGTTTGGTTCGATCCCATTACACCCTGCAGTTGAGTGCGATGCATTACAATATTAATTACAGGGCTAATGTTTGTTTTGATTTTTAAATAAGGTGCAATGAGTTATTATTTTAACAATTATTTAAAATTAACATATCGGGCAAAGTCTATTTTACCCTTGATATAATCTTTGTAGAAAATATAGTTAAGAGTCATAGCTCTGCCTCATCATAACTGTCATGCAATATCACCGAGGATCGTCCTATGGCAATGGTTGTAGTTGTGGAGGATGGTAACTGTGCTGCAGCAATAGCAATGGCAGGTGGTGACGGTAACAACAGCAGATGGGGAGGTAGTGGCAACGATAACAGGCGATGGTGGGAATGGCAGTTGAGAAGGAGGAGGTAGTGGTGGCAGTGGAAACGGATGTTGTGGCGGCGGCAATGGTGGAGGAGGAGAAGGTAGCGATGGTGGCAACGGCAATGGCGATGGAGGAGGAGGTAGCAATGGTGGCAACGGCAATGGCAATGGAGGAGGAGGTATTGGTGGCAGGCAGCAGTAAATGGTGAAGGTGGCAGCTACAAGGTTTAGCAAAGGAGAAGGTGGCGGCGGCTACGATGTAAGTGGTGGAGGTGGTGGCGGCGGCGGAGGAGGAGGTAGTGGTAGTGGCACGGGATAGAGGAGAAGGAGGTAGTAGCGACGGTGGAGGAGGTACTATCAGAGATGGCGGGTGCAACAGAGGCGATAGAGAAGGTAGTGGCGACGGCAGGTAAAGGCGGCAATGGTAGAGGAGGAGGAGGAGGCAATGACGGTGGTAGTTGTGGCATGATATGGAAAGTAAAATGAGATAAGTGAAATAAAGACATATGGAACTAAAGGGTAAATTGGACTTTTTTAACCATGCAATAGGATGGTAATGAGGATCCATAAGGGAGAAATATGAATGAGGATTATCAATTTTTTGGTCATCATCATTACCATGGTAAACCCTATTATCATGCTGAAGAGCAACCAAACACTCTTCTCTTGGTAATGCAATCTTGATTACCATTGCAAGCATGCAATGGGATTGAACCAAACGGGCTCCTAATGTTTTATTGTAATTATTGTGATTGTAGAGTTTTATTAGCATTTATTATCCTTTATTGTCTTTCCATCTATATTTGGATCTATTTTAATATTCATAGACTATAAGAAATACAAATTTCGCAAAGATTCAACACCATAGCTTGATGCACACTTGAGAGTTCTCAAATATTTATGGAAGCATTGAAGAGGCGTGACCCAAAGCATTTGAGGAGTTTGCTAGAATTTAAGAATGAAAATTTTACAAAATTGCAAAGAATGAGAAGGGAAAATTAAGAGACTTGCACCAAGTCGTGCATATTAAGGATAAAGAATTAGTGGAGATCTCAACTCCAAAGAAGCCCACGTCTTAACTAATGACAACAAAAAGGAGAGTGAATGGGAACATATTAAGGAGCAAACTCCCAATTCCAAAACCACGCCACATTACCCAGGGAACGATACCCCGACCAGAAAAGAAAATTCTCATAATGAATCTAGCTTGCACGGAGTAATGAGAACATCAGAGCAACCTATGGAGGAAGAAAATACTAATCAAGGCATGCTAGTGGACAGCGAAACGCAGTATTCAGGCAAAGTGGCAGGTGAACCCCCAGACAGGTAGCTTCTGCCTTTTCACCTCTATTTCTACTTTTATATTTTTTCCATGAGTATTTGCTTCCTGGAATTGTCGTGGAGCGGGAGGTAAGTCGTTTCCACGAATTGTCAAAGAGATTGTTAATAAATATTCTATCAATATTCTAGGTTTGCTTGAAACTAGAATTAGTGGAAATAGAGCTGAGCAAACTGGAACGAGTTGGAGGCTAAAGTTGAATATATTACATCATCCACCCAATTTGTGCACTGCAGGATTACAAATTTTGTTTCTGGTGAAATAACCTATACCACTTTTGTCTATGGGGATACCACAATTGCAAGAAGACGACCTCTGTGGGCTGATTTGTGTGAATTAGTAACTACAACATGGGGACCATGGCTCATTTTAGGAGATTTTAATGCTGTTATGAATGAGACAGATAAGATAGGAGGGACCAGACCAACTCACCAATTGATGGCTCCCTTCAAACAATGTATCAATCAATGTGAGCTGATAGACCTCCCAGTAGTTAGGGATTGGTTTACATAGGAGAAGACTGAAGTTAAAGAGCGGCTAGATTGGGGCGTTCTGTAACATTGATTGGGATCAAACTCATCACCACTTCAATGCTTATCATCACCTGCATTTCAAATCAGATCATTGTGTGGTTGTCATCTCCGACGAAGGTAACAATCAAAAGAATAAGGTCCCCTCAGCTTATAAATATCAAGTGGCGTGGGCTCTAGAATCTGATTTTCCTAGAATTGTAAAAAAGCCTTGGAATGAGAAACACTGGTTAGAGGGATTAAAAACTTTCCAGGAGAACACTACAAAAGGGAATGCCAAGGTAGTAGGAAATATCCCCCAGACGAAACGTAAAGTTCTGAGAAGGCTAGAGGGAATTGACAAAGTGAGACAGAACAATCCTCAAAATAGTCTTCACAGATTGGAAAAATCCCTATGGCTTGAGTGTGTGAAACTGAGTAATCAAGAAGAGCTCTTGTGGCACCAAAAGGCAAGATGTAAATGGCTACAATTTGGGGATAAAAATTCAAAATTTTTCCATGCCACAACAATTATAAAGAGGAAAAGGAATTATATTGAAGCTCTCCGGGACATAAATGATAATTGGGTGTATGATCAAGAATCACTGGGTATCATGGCGTTTTGATTTTTTCAAGCAACTATACACTAGAGATCCTGATGTGCCAAATACTACTAGCTGGCCGAAAGAATTTCCTACCCTCAGTGACAATCAAATAGCCTCAATTCAAAGGAATGTATCGCACATAGAGATAAAAAATGCTGCTTTCGAGATGGGCGCTTTCAAAGCCCGGGGACCAGACGGTCTTTAGGCACACCTCTTCCAAACCCAATGGAATGTTTTGGGCTCCAAAATATGTGATCTAGTGCATGACATTTTTACAGACCCATCCAAGCTATCGGATATAAATCACACAAATATTACCTTGATCCCAAAAGTGGACCACCCTGAAACTCTCAAGCAATTTCGTCCCATTGCATTATGCAACGTGAGCTACCAAATTGTTAGCAAAGTGATAGCCAATCGATTGAAGCAAGTGATGGATTATTTGATCTTGCCCAACCAATACAGTTTTATTACGGGCCGCCAAGGTACTGAAAACATCATCATTGCTTAGGAGGATATACAGACGATGCGCACCAAACGGAGAGGGAAAAAATATGTTGCAGTAAGGTAGATATGGAAAAACTTTTGATAGACTGGATTGGGGTTTCCTCCGTTCTACCATTGGTGGTTTGGGGTTGTCTGAAGAGTTTGTGAATCTCATTATGACATGTGTAGCATCCACTTCAATGAGGGTGTCTTGGAATGGCTCACCTTCAGAATCATTCTCTCCTTCAAGGGGTGTTCGACAACGAGACTCATTGAGCCCACTCTTGTTTATTTTGGCAATGGAAAGACTAAGTCAGCTAATCCAATATGAAGTCAAGGATGGAAGATAGAAGCCCCAGAAACTTACTGCTAATGGACCTTTGATATCTCATCTATTCTTTGTCGATGACTTGATTCTCTTTAGTGAGGCCTCTAATGAACAAATAGAAGAAATGAGAAACATCATGAGTTTCTTTTGTGGGGTCTCAGGTCACCGTGTGAATTTACAGAAATCAAACATGTTCGTATCCCAAAATGTCTACTCGAGTCGAGCCATTGCATACAGTCAAAGTTTGGGTATATCATTAACTACGGACTTGGGCAAATACCTTGGAGTTCCCCTCCTACACCAAAGGGCCACCAAGGTGACCTTTGCGCCGCTCATCCAGAAAATACATAAGAAGCTAGCAAGGTGGAAGAGAAATTATCTAAGTTCTGCGGGACATAGTTTTAATTAAATCTGTTCTCTCAGCAATTCCCGCTTACCAAATGCAAACTGTCCTCATGCCAAAAGGAGTCCTTCAGGATATTGAGAAAATCAGTAGAGATTTCTTTTGGTGCCAAGACCAAGATGCAAGGAAATTACACCTTCTAGCCTAGGATACCCTCAAAAGAGACAAACGACATGGAGGACTTGGACTTAAGAATCTCCATTGTCAAAACATGGCCTTCATCATGAAACTATGATGGTGTCTTCTAACCCGCCCGAATGCCCTTTGGGTTAAATGCCTGCGGAGCAAATATGGATGCAGCGATGGAAAATATCCCAAAGTTGAGAAGAAGCATCAACAATCTGCAGTGTGGCAAACGATCCTCTCGATATCGGATAAATTCATGGAAGGAGTTAGATGCAAACGTGGTACGGGTTCCAATACAAATGTTTGGATGGAGAAATGGCTACCCCTTGATCAACCCCTCCTTGAATATGTGGATAGAAATTTCCATCTGATAGATCCTGAGGCGACGATAAACCAATTTCTCACACCCACGGGTGCCTGGGACATTATGACATGGCGGGAATTTCTTCCTTCATGGGTTGTTCAGAAGATTCAAGTCCTTCATCCTCCAAGGGGCTTGTGTGCATATGGTTTTTATTGGAAGGCATCATCTGATGGCAACCTTAGTGTCAAATCTACTTACCACCTAGCATGGAATTGCTCAAACCATACTCCTGGCCCCATGTGGCAAGCACTTTGGCAATGGGACATTCCAGAGAGGGCAAAATTTTTCATGTGGCAGGTTTCCCATGAGAGAATATTAACAAATTCCCTGAGAGCAAAACGTATTCCTACTACATCTCCAAATTGTCCCTTTGAGTGTATGTGTGAGGAATCCATTATTCATACATTGAGAGACTGTGAGACAGCGAGAAACACGTGGCTGCAATTAATTAACCCTTTATACATGTTTGTATTTTTTAGCTGTGATTTGCACGTATGGTTGAGATGGAACCTGAAGAATGATCCAACCTGTCGGCGAGTGGTGAGGCGGCCGTGGAATAGGATCTTTGGCCTTACATGCTGGACGCTATGAAAGAATTGATGTAAGAAAGCTTTCGATGGAGTCAGCGACTTGCCTCGAACCTTGGTGAATCATTGTATATATCAGCTCATGGAGGGGGTGGAGAATGGAAAATACAGGCACCGCATTTTCCAGATTCAGGACAGAACAAATAGCAGATGGTCCCTACCACCAATGGGTTTTGTTCGAGTGGACGTGGATGGATTGGTTTCTGACCAACATCAAGCTACAACAGGAGGCTTGATTCGTAATGAAAGAGGAGACTGGGTGGTGGGTTTCCAACAAAAAATTGGATATGCACCCTCCACTACGGCAGAGGTTATAGCTATTAGTACTGGGCTTAGACTGTGCAAATCACTGAAGCTATCAAAAATCAAGTTGTTCTCTGACTCAAGCGAGGCTATTCATCTCTTACTAATTGATTGTGGTCCGAACCACCCTCTTAGGGATGAAATAGATGACATTCGATCCCTTATCTCTTCGGATTGGGATCTGGAGAAAGCGCATGTAAATCGAGAAGCCTTACAGAATGCTGACTGCCTTGCTCGTTCTGCCCATGAAATGCAATCGGAATTCATAGTACTGCAAGAGCCACCTATGTGGTGTTGGGCCCACATAAACCAAGACTTAATCGATGCAGAACTGGGAATTTCGTCCCGCCCTGACTCTATATTTTGTTACCATGTAATTTTCAAGTGTAATGCTTGCCATCTCATTCAAAAAAAAAAAAGTATAAAGAATGAAATGTTGTTGTCACAAATGAAGATATTAAAGACATATGGGGGATATTTGACTGTTTACACAAATTTTTCAATGATGGATTGAGTGACTAAATATAGAGGATTTCAAAAAATTCATGAAAGTGAACAGATTTTGGCTTTTTACCATAAAATTTATGCTGGAGAACTTAAAAAACTCTTAAAAAAAAGAAAGTGGTAAAGAAATTGACTCTAGTGAGTGAGGTGAGAAAGTGTTTGGGAGAGAAGAGGACTATTTGGCTCCTCAATAAGCAATGAGTAGAGGAGAAGTAGTCTAGCAAAATTCTGGCCCCAAAACTGAATTGTTAGGGCTTTTTTTTTTATTTTTCATATAAAATTTCAAACATAGCAAAATAAATATTAGGAAGAAGGCAAGAGGGATTAAATTCAACATTCTAACCAGCAAATCAATCCAATAACATTGTGTTCTCTTCAGTCCTTTTGGTCAAAAATAAAATAAAAAGGTCAAAATCCCAAAAATGGAGGGGCTTACTCACTTGGACCGTGCTATTTTACAAGATGAACCGAATTATTAGGGCTTGGTCGGCCGTTTCGGTTCTTGAGCAGAAGAGAGAGCACGGAGAACTTGAGCCTTTAGAAGATGAGAAAGCTTAACCCTTAAGCAGACGAGCAACGAAGGACCTTGTGATTGCGCAGATCTGCAGATTTGTTGTCATTTTATCAAATGAGCACCAATGCACCGACGACAGAACTTCAACATTGGAGAAGGAGACCCAAATAAACAACGATAAAGAAGAAAACAAACCGCAATGAAGCACGATAGTCCCAGAGAAGAAGAACAGTGACGGCGACGAGGGGAGGGCACGAGGGGAGGAGCAGAGAAGCAATGACGACCCGACGAGGGGAAAGTGGCAGGCTGTGACTTGCGAGGGAGGTTAAGGGCTGTTTGGTTTAAAGGGAGGGAATGGAATGGGAGGGGATGGATGGGGAGGATGAAGGATCACCTTGTTTGGTTTGGTTGGAGGGGGAAGAAGGGAAAGGTTTTTTAATGATCCTTTGTTTGGTTTAAGGGGGAGGAGAGGGAAGATAATATCTAATTTACCATTTTATCCTTAGACTTAGTTTATATATTGTTCTTTATTATAAATGATTTAAATTAATTTACACCTCGACATAAATTATATAATTTATAAAAAAAATATGAAGATATAAAATAGAAATAGTTTTCAATTCCCTCCAACTTAATTTCTCGTTATATGAATATTTCAGCAATTATCATGTCAAATTAAATGAAAAATTCCTTCTATTGAAAAAAAAAAAATCGTAGAGGGCTTGAAAAAAAAATGGTAGAAAAACTTAAAAAAATTGTTTCTAAGTGGCAATGTTTAATTAGGTGTAAAATGACAATGAAAAAAATGAGCATGTGTCTCTACCATGCACTAGAGAAGCATGCACTAAAAAAGAATAAACACTCTAAAACAACATAATAGCCCAAGAGAAAAAAAAATATTTTTTCTGCAGCAGATAAATCACCTATTACCAGGAAAATCTGAGTATGTATATTTCCGCTAGTGAGGAAGAAGTTATATTTTTATTGAAGACTTATAGGATATAATTAGAAATATGAAAGGACTATGGGGGCAAAATAGTCCCAAATTTTGGGCTCCCTCCAAAACCCCCCAAATTGGAGGGAATCAATTTGAGGGAGTGGGAGGGATTTGGAGCCCCTTTTTTGGGCCCCTCCCCTCCTATTTTTCATACCAAACAAGGGGAGGGGGTCATTTTTCATCCCCTCTCATCCCCTCCCCTCCAACCAAACAGGCCCTAAGTGTGTGTTGTGTTGGGGGTGTTGTTTTGAACCCCCAATTGAGGGATTGAGCCAAGAAGCTCCATAAGAAAAAAAAATTTACTGTTTGATTTCATCAGGTGCAATCGAGTTTAATTCTATCTTAATAATTTTTATCATAAGCTTTATTTCTCAGTTTTTACTGATTTAGTTTTTAGAAAGAGTGAGAATGGTAAATATATTTTTTCAGTTGTTTCCAATGTACTATCAGATTTATTACAATTTTACCCTTAATATACTTTTTTTTACTACAAAAATTAATTTCAACTATTATTTGGTGCTTTTAACCCTTAAAATATTTTTTTAACTGTACCTAATATGTTATCAGACTGATTACAATTTTATCTTTAATATACTTTTTCAGTTTCAAAAATTATTTTAAACTATTTTTTAGTGTTTTTAACCCTTTAAAATATTTTTTCACTCACTCTCTCTTACTATTATCACAAAAGTCACTTGTGTTTAAATCAATCCAAACAAATTTTACTTTTGCAAAAGTCATTTAGACAATCGTTGTTCCAAACATAAATCACATTACACAATCGGGCTTTTACCAAAAATAAAATTACCAAACGCTAAATTAAGAAACTCCATTTTTCCTATCGTTGTTCCAACCACACTAATGAGTGGTTAGAACAACGATGGTGAATTCGACTTTTTTTAATTTGATTTTTTATAATATTATTTTTAATAAAATTTAGATTATGAATTATGATCTATGTTTAAATTGACAGTTATATAAATGACTTTTATAAAAATAAAATTTGTTTGAATTGGCTTAAATATTAATAACTTTTATCATAATAGTAAGAGAGAGTGGGTGAAAAAACTATTTAAAAAATCAAGTAAATATTTAAAAATTACTTTAAAATATTAAGTGCTACTGAAAAAATATTTTAAAGTAGGTGAAAATCAATAAATCAGTATTCTAGATCTTGAGTACTCTTTACTACTAAAAAAATATATTAAAGGTAAAATTGTAATCAATCTTTTAAGACTTGATACAACTGAAAAATTATTTTAAAGAGTTAAAAGAACAAAAAAATATTTTAAAGTAAATTTTTAAGCTGAAAAAGTACATTAAGGATAAAATTGCAATAAATCTGATGAAACAATAGGTACGATTGGAAAAATATTTTAAGGGGTTAAAAACACCAAAAAATATTTTAAAGTAATTTTTGGAGCTGAAAAAGTACATTAAAGATAAAATTGCAATCAGTCTGATGACACACTAGTTACAGCTGAAAAAATATTTTAAGGGGTTAAAAACACCAAAACAATGTTTTAAGCAATTAAAAAGAACAAAAAAATATTTTAAAATAATTTTTAGAGCAGAAAAAGTACATTAAGCGTAAAATTATAATCATTCTAATAAACACACTGGGTAGTGGGTATAACTAGAATAAATCGGTATTTTAGGTCTTGAGTAATCTTTACTACTAAAAAAATATATTAAAGGTAAAATTGTAATCAGTTTCCTAAGATTGGGTACAACTGAAAAATTATTTTAAAAAGTTAAAAGAATCAAAAAATATTTTAAAGTAATTTGTTAGGCTGAAAAAAGTACATTAAAGATGAAATTGCAATGAATTTGATAAAACAATAAGTACGACTGGAAAAATATTTTAAGGGGTTAAAAACACCAAAAAATATTTTAAAATAATTTTTGCAGCTGAAAAGGTAAATTAAAGGTAAAATTGTAATCATTCTGATGACACACTGGTTACAGCTGAAAAAATATTTTAAGGGGTTGAAAACACCAAAACAATGTTTTAAACTGTTAAAAAGCACAAAAAAAATATTTTGAAATAATTTTTGGAGCTGAAAAAGTACATTAAGGGTAAAATTTCAATCATTCTGATAACACACTGAGTAGTGGGTATAACTAGAAAAATATTTTAAGGGGTTACAAACACTCAAAAAAATATTTTAAAGTAATTTTTGGAGTTGAAAAGTACATTAAAAGTAAAATTACAATTAGTGTAATAACACACTAGGTACAATTGAAAAAATATTTTAAGTTGTTAAAAACACCAAAAAAATATTTTAACGTAATTTTCAGAGTTGAAAAAATACATTAAAGATAAAATTGTAATCAACCTGATAACACATTGGGTAGTGGGTACAACTAGAAAAATATTTTAAGGAGTTGAAAATACTCAAAAAATATTATCAAAAAATATTTTTTAATATTACGTACTATATAAAAAATATTTTATGGGAAAAACCAATATCATATAACTAATTTACAGATGACCCAATCTAACATAAAATGCCATTAACTTTTAATAAAAACTTTATTCTCTAACTTCTGACAATTGAGCGTTCACTAATTAGGTTTTAATAAAAGCATAATTGCCTACATACCTCCCCAAACACTAAAAAAAAAAAAAAAAAATCATGACTATCAATTGGATTTATGGCTACCAATTAGGCTTAAGGGCCCTCAACAAACACACACAAAAGAGGTGAGTTACAAATTAGTTGTTTGATTGTGACACCCAGGGAAGAGTTTACGTTTTATATTGGCCCATGTTTTTTCGGCCCACAATTGGCCCATGTATCAGAGGCCTTTCTATTCGTTTGATTCAAAGAATCACAACAAATATAATTGAAATAAGAAATATTATAAGAAAATACTCTCTTCGATCCTAATTATAGAATACTATTTGAGAGTTGAACTTAATCCTAATTATAGAATAAAATTCTAATTTTTGTCAATTTCTTTCCAAAATACCTCCTATTGATACTTTCTCAATAATAATTAAACACAATAATAATTTAATAAGAGCATATCGGAAGTTGTTGAGGGAGATTGATGACGCCGGATTGTGTGAGAGCTTGGAGAAGTCATGTGTAAGGCAGGAGATGTACAAGAAAAAACAGAGAATTAATGTAATTGGAAGCCATTTTAAATTTTAAATAAGGGTATTTTAGGAAAATAAATATGATTAATTAATTTAACCATTATCCTTAATTTTTCTAAAATTAGGTAAATATGTCCTATAATTAGGACCCAACGAAGTACCTCTTCAACTTTAAAATTCACAAATGATCATGTAAATAAGGAAAAGGACAAGTAGGGAAGGAGGTATAAATTAGGGATTTGACATTTGGTACTTTTACAAAATTAACCCTCAAATATTTTTATAAAAAAATGACAAACTTCTCCTCCGCCGCCCCCCTCCAATAACCGGTACCTAACCTCTGGCCGGTCGGCTCCCAACAAGAATTTTTGGGGCCAAGGGGTGATAAAGTGGGGAAATGATCACCTAACCCTTTGGATCCCAAAAGGATGGTAGCCATTGAGCTACCATACACATTTGATATTTTCATGCAACAACAAATATAAATTAACTCTTAAACTTTGGCCATATCCAATTGACTACGCTTGAATAGATATTCATCATAACAATAATACAATCGACAAAATTCATAATATAAAAATAAAAAATAATTAATCAAAACTTTATTCTATTTTTTAGAATTTTTTTATTATTATAATTGGATTTATAATTATAAATTAAATAAATCAAATTAAAAATAATTAACATAAACAATAATGTTTGAAATCATTAACTACACCTGTAACGTGAATGATAATATTAATAAAGGTATTCGCCGTTCCAGTAAACGTATTCACTATATCTATTTATTTTTTAAAATGTGAGATGTTAGCTGGGAATTTCAAAATCCCTATTTATTGTGATATTATTGCCATGATTACTCATTTTTAAGCTTTTGGTGCCAATCAAATTTAAAACGAGATACCGTCAACTTTAGAAATTGACTCACATCCAATTCCCAATTATATTTATTGGGGCATTAATATTCAAAAACACCTTTAAAATCCATTTTCTATAATTTTAGGAATCTCTATTCACACTTTACCACCTATGAGGCTAACAGAAAATTTTAGAATCCCTATTTATTGTGATATTAGGGTCATAATTACTCATTTTTCAACTTTAGAATTATATTAATTAGTCTACCAAAATCCATTAATATGCAAAAAATCCGGGCTTATGATGAGGATCGAGGTGCCGTCAACTTTACTGTTTAATTCCTATTTGATTGCCATGATTTATATTAATATATCACACCTCAGCTTAATTTATTAACAATTAATTTCACATTTTTAATATAATATTTTTGTATTAAAATCCATATTCTTAGATTGTTTAATCCAAAGTGCATTAAAAAGCCGCATCGTTAATCCACAAAAAATTTAGGGTTACTTTATTTTCACTTGACCAACTCATATATGTAATTATATTAATTGTCCCCATAATGCTCGTAAAAAATATAGATCAAGCTATGGGACTCTGCAATGGTACAATACAAAGCTAAAGTCATATTTCTTAGTAACACTTCATCAAGGCAATCACGCTCAATGATGAAAGCGCAGGTTAAGAGGTTTGGATCTATCGAATGGATACAAGTCTACCGGAATCTAAACTCTCATTCCCAATGACATCAAACCAATTTCCTATCATACTATAATTTGCTATGACAATTAACATGTATAAGGGATAATCAATGACCAATGTTGGATTATCCCTACCTAAACTTGTTTTCCACATAGTCAATACATTGCTCTGTCAGGGGTTAAATCTATAGACAACATCAAAATTTTAATACTTGATTTAGACAAAAAAAAAACCTACTAAAAAGACTAGCAATGTGATTTACTGAGAATATTTTCAAAAAAATCATGTAAATATCATTTTTAGTTGAAACATTATTTACGTGATATATTTAGTGAACACCCAAAACTGCAGTTACTCCCTCCGGTCCTAATTATAAGATAAAATTGACTTTTTTAGAAAAATTAAGGAAGCCAATTAAATTACTTTAGAATGTTTGTATTTTTAATATCCTTGGATTATATATTAGTTTATTAGTTAAATTAATTATTTTGGAGAAAAAAAATAAAAATAAAAATACTCTAAAGTAATTTAATTGGCTTCCTTAATTTCTCCAAAAAAATCAACTTTATCTTATAATTAGAACCGTAAGGAGTATTTTATAACTGGTTGATCAAATTTTGTGCCGCATATTACCTTTTATTCATTAATTATTAACATTCCCTTGACATCCCAGGACATTGGATAAAGGGATGATATTCTGAGGCAAACAAATGATTGCTAAAGGGAGATAATAATAATGGGTATGTTTGGGATCACGATTTCTTAAAAAATAAGTTCTTATTACGTAAGCCGAGATAAAACTCATCTCACATATTTATCTCGTATACTGTGAATCACGATTTATAAGCACTTATTGCCCAAAAATAAGTTATTCCAAACAAACACAATGACTAAAAGGTTGAATAAATTCTCGCTCCCTCAAGTTAAATATGAGCATGTATTTAATAAAATTTTATTATTTCTGAACCGAAAACCCTTTTTAGAGATTATAAATAAATACACTACCGTCATATAAAATTAATTCTATAATGCACCATTATTCAGAATTCAAACCCCCGCGCAACACTTTGGTCTCTGCAAAAATTAACTCGTTGACATAACTATTAGGAGACATATGCTTATGACATGGTAGTCCCTGTAGCTATCTTGTAACTTGTCGGACTAGCATTTTGGTGGATTTGATTTGTATCTCCATACATGATTATCACATGATGTTCGATCAAAATCATGACAATTTTAATTTATTATCGTTCCCATAATAATAATTGACCAATGACATTTAGATTAATTCTCTAATTATCCCGAATACTTATTATAAAAAGTAGCATGGAAAACAATATAATAAATAAAACTTTTAATAAAAATCCTTTTATTAAATTAAATATAATGTTATGTCCAATTGATTGGACTAAGATACAATCTCCAACATGTAGAAAGGTCATAAATTGGACCAGACAATTTCATTCTAATTCTAAATGAGCCTAAAACACAATTTTAGAGGGTAGAATAACAATTTCTCACTAAATTGGCCATCTTTGGATTAAAAATATGGTCCAATGCCAAGATCAGATCTTATGCTCATCTCGATCGTTTTCTGAAAAAAGTTTTGAAGTAAAAATAGAAAATATTAAAATAAAGTGAAAGTAGACTAGGATGTGAAATTTTAAAACGTATTCAATATGTATACAAAAACATTTAAAAATGTTTAATCATTTTTAGTCTTATGTCACTCTTAATTTTACTTATTTTTTACCAAAAATTTCTGAACCTAACTTCTATCAAATTAAACACATGGAACCTATAATTGTTTAGAAAACTCTCCTCCCTTCCCCACCCGCCACCATTGGCCGAAACACCATGAAAGAACAAGCTAGAAACCCTAGCTGAATCTCAAATAACTACTCTCAGCATACCAACTTTCCAAGATAACATCATCGAACAATAAACAAATTTTGCCATCGTTGAATCAATGTTGGAGCCTATGGTAAAAAAAAATCATTGTTGGAACCTTTAAAGTTCAAAGTCAATGCCATTATTGATGCTCATTGCAACATCCTTCTTCTTTAATTTATTAAGATTAGTATATACTCCTTCCAGTTCTAAATACAAGATAGTGTTTACTTTTTTTGGAGAGATTAAGAAAGTTAAATAAGTTACTTAATCATATAATATATTGTGTATTCTTATATTATATATCAGTTTATTAATCAAACTAATTAGTTTTGGGAAAAAAACAAAAATATAACATAACCACAAAATAAAGATACTACTACTCCAAAGGATGTCCCTTTTTCAAAAAGAGAAGTAAAAAACAAAGGTGATGACATTTTTGTAAATATGGGAAAGAAATGAAAAACTTTAGACGTCCCAAATTTAAATTGGGACGCCTAAAGTTCAGTTTAGGCCTCCCAAATACCTTTGGGACACCTAAACCAAAACCTTTGAGGTCCCAAATATTAGACACCTGAAGTAGAGTTTAAATATCCCAAATTTGAATTTATTACACCTAAAGGCCTCCCTATGCATGTCAGACATTCCCTCTCTTCCTTCTTTATTCACTCATCCACTCATCTTCACCATCACTTCCTTCTTCTTCTCTCTTCACTCACCATTGTCTTCTCTCCTCCCTTCATTGTTGACATGCACCTCCACCGTCCATCCCTCCACCTTAGGCACACTAACACCACCGGCCTCCTTCCACCTTCGGCGCACCAACACCGTCGACCTTCTTCCATCTTCACCGTCGACCTCCTTCCATCCTCAACGTGGGTCTAGTTTCCTTTGGCACACCAACATCGTCGGCCCTCTCCCTCCTTCCAGGTTGGTTATTTTTTATTTTAAATATAATATCTTGTATTAATTTACAACTTGTGAAAATATAATGCTTTGTATTAATTTATTTTACATGATTTTAGTTAGGTTTCTGAAGTGTTCATCCCTTTTTCATTGGTTTTTTTTGCCAGAATCATATACTCGTAATCTGTTAATTAAGTTGGTATGAGTGTGTTGGCTAACTAACATGTAAGTTTTCACAAAATACAAAGTAAAAAAATTAGTATGATCAAATTTATTTATAGTCAATATAAAAATAAAAAAATTTATAATTCTCTCATTGCATCCATATATAATATGTAATATGGTTGTTTTTATTTTTTTATATTATATTAGTATGATTATTAGTGTAGTTTCCTCAATATATAAAAAAAGTAGTATAATTATTAGTGTAGTTTCTCAACTCTTACAAATAAACATATTATGAGTATAAAAACCAATATATGGTATCTATAATTGAGGAAACTATAAGGACCAAATCAAAAGCAAAAAAACAAGTGCTTTGTTAGCTAATTTTAAAAATTAGCTTGCTTTGTTAGCTACAAGAAGATGAGGACAAGTTTATACAATGGAGACAGAGTTTATTGAATTTTAAAAATTTTTCACTTGTACTAATTTAATCCTCTCAATTTAAAATCGGTGGATAATTCCTTTTTATTTAGGAACTATTTGTAATTCTCTCTTTTAAGAAAGATGAGGAAGTAATGATAGAAATTATTGTTCCTGATGAGAAAATAAATAAAAAATAAATAAATTCATGCTCTAACTCTTAATGTGTTCATTTATATATCTCATTAATACAAGTCATGTTCCCTGACGAAAACCTAGTTATATATCATTGATTCTCTATTTGGATAAGAAATTGCTTATATCATAACCTCATATTAGTTCCCTAAAGAAAAATTGTTAGATTAAATTGTTGATATTGTTATGAATTGCCTCAGTTAGTTTGTTTTTATTTGAATTAAGTTGAATTGGTTTGTTATTAAAATTTTGGGATGTTTTACTTTTAAAGGGAACTGTTGCTGATTTTTTTTTTCTGAAAAAAGGCAATCTCATCATTAACAATTGTTCTAAACTTGAGTATTATTTGGAATAGTTTAGGTGGTAATAAAATGAATCATAATTGGATGAATGCATTGAGAACTAGTGAAGAATATGAGAATGAGGTGAAAAAGTTTATTAAATTTGCTAGAAATAATGCTTCAGCAAAAAATGGGAAGAGTTTTTGTCCTTGTGTCAGTTGTTTAAATGAGAGGCGATGGGATGTTAATGTCATAAAGGATCACATACTTTGTGATGGAATAAATCTTTGATACTCAAGGTGGATATGGCATGGTGAGGAAGTAACTGATTGTCCATCGCATATGAAGGAAGCTATGAATGTCATAGATAAAGATAGAATGGAGAAAATGATTTACAATGTTGAGGTAGAATCCTTTGTACAATCTCATGAGTATGACAGCCTGTGGAGTGATGCAGAGACACCGTTGTACCTTAGAGTAAGTACACACAACTGACAGGAACGTTGCATTTGGTTAACTTAAAGATAACTTGTGGGTAGACCGATAGTATTTTCATATTGCTACTTGAATTATTGTGTGATATGTTTTCAGACGATAATGTACTTCCAAATTGAATGTATGAGGTAAAGAAAATCATGTCTACGATGTGTATAGAGTATAAAAAGATATACGCTTACCCTAATGATTACGTACTGTACAAAAATGAGTATGAAGGTCTTAGTGAGTGTCCTAAGTATAAAACTACATAATATAAAATGAAGAAAGATGGTGGTTATGGTGATGGAACAACTAAAAGGCAACCTTTAAAGATTTTGTAGTATCTTCCAATAATACCGTGTTTTAAACATTTGTTTGCTACTACAACAAAAGCGAAGAAGTTGAGATGACATTCTGATGAGAGAATATCTGACAAAAAATATTTTCAGCACCCAGCTGACTCTCTACAATATAAGAAAATGATGAAATGTTCCCTCAATTTGTAGCTAGTCTAGAAACCTTCGGCTTGGAGTTTGAACAGATGATATTAATCTGTATGGAACTCTTAATAGCACACATTATGCGTGACCGGTTCTCCTTATAATATACAACTTGTCTCCCTATCTCTGTATGAAACGCAAGTATATAATGTTTTATATAAGGATTTCTAGACCAAAAACAGCAAGGGAACGATATCGATGTCTACTTGGCGCCTTTTGTTGAGGACTTGAAGAAGTTATGTGAGGAAGGCGTAGATGTGTTTGATGCATATAAGAAGGAGTCCAGCAAGCTATGTGCAATGATTTTCACCACAACAAATAACTTCCTTGCATACGGAAACTTGTCAGGGTGCAGTGTGAAGGGGCATAAAACATGTCCGATCTGTGAAGCAGACACACACTTCCATCAACTTAAATATGGAAGAAAAATGATTTACCTTGGTCACAGGAGGTTTCTTCATCAGTTCCACCCATATCGTAGGTTAAGAAAGCGTTTTAGCAGCTTACCAAAGCATGAAATGGCTCCAAAGGCATTAACCAAAGAGGAATTTTATAGTCGGGTGGAACGTATCAATGTCATATTCGGTAAGAATCAGAGGACTACGAGTGAGAAGAACATATGGAAGAAAAGATCAATTTTTTTTTATCTTTTATAATGGCGTAGTCTTGATGTGAGACACAGTATTGATGTGATGCATGTGGAAAAAAAATTTGTAATAGCCTTATCAGTAAGATCTTGCATATATCAGGGAAGACTAAGGATGGAATTAGTGTGAGAATAGACTATGTTGATGTGGGAATAAGAGAGCAGTTACATCCACAACTAAGAGATTATGGTAAGAGGGCATACATGGAGCCAACAGAGAATATGTAATATCCCAATTTTTGATTAAGGGATAATCATGATTATTGTGGATAATTATGAATTTAATTGGGATTATTATGTATTTTATGACAATATTAATTAATGTCATAATTAGTGGAAATTGGAAATATTAGTGCATATGTGTGGTATTTAAGATCAAGGGTGGTGATTCCTTGACCGTGGGTCGGGATCCAGTGTGCTTAGCTTGTGTGGGCTTATTGAGGGAATGAAGGAGATGCTGACATGTGGCATTTTGGTGGCCATTGGATGAGTTCATATGAGGACAAATATCACTTTTTGCCTTCCTCTTCTCCATCTCATTTCTCTCTCTCGTGCTCCCTCTCTCATTTCTCTCATCTCTCTCTCTCTCTCTCAAAATTCTGGGCGCCATTTTTGGTGGAGAAGGAAGAGAAGAAAGCTTGATTTTTGGGTAAGTAAATGCCTTCCTTTGCTCAAACTCCCTTCACAAATGTTGATCCTTGAGTAATGGGCTTCATTTTGGTGTGTGTAGTTGGGTCATTTGGTTGTGATTTGTACCACACGAAAATTTATTGTTGGAGAATCAAGAACTCCCTTTAGGAAAGTTGATAAGGTGAGTGAGACCTATCTTTCTATCTAAGTTTCATACCATTTGAAATACCTTGAATTTTCTGGAATTTTGGGGCCATTTTCGAAAATGAAGGCCATTAGGAGTTTGGTATGTGTTTGGTATGAAATTTGTATGTTTGGAATGCATTTTGGATGGATAGAATTGATTGGGTTTGAAATTGCTAAGTTTGGAGATTTTGGGAGTTTAGTGTTCAATGTTACCCAAAACCAAAGCATGATAATGGAATATGATTTTGGTGATTTTGACATTCCCATTGGATTCCTTGAGTGATTTTGTGTGGGAATGAGCTTGGGTATTGATTTTGGGTTCATTAAAATCACTTGGGAAAAGTTGGAAATTTGTTTGGTTTGAGCTCTGTTTTTCACTGTCAGTTTGAGCGAGCGTTTTGAGTGACCAAATGGTATTGGAAAATTATGAAACTTTCCAGTCTTAAAGTTCACATCCCAAGCTTCAAAATGGACATATATTTTGTGTCATTTCGTTGGGTATTCTGTGAGTTATGGTTGTCCAAAGTTTGGGATTGAAACAGAACTCTGTTTTGGAGTAGTGGTTAGTTTTTGGTGATTCTGTAATTTTGTAGTGATTCCCAGTGAAGGGCTGTATTTTTCCTTGAAAGAGGACTTATATACCTTTCATTTGGCTTTGGAATCACTTCGTTTCGATTTTTCTAGAATTAGTTATGGTTTTTCGAAGTTCAGCCCAGAATCAGAAACTTCTGGGCCGCGGCCCAAGAGTGGTGGACCGCGGCCCAAACCTTTCTGGCCTGTTCTGGGCCGCGGCCCAAGAGTGGTGGGCCGCAGCCCAAGACTTTCTGGCCTGTTTTGGGCCGCGGCCCAAGGATGGGTGGGCCGGGGCCCAACCCTGTGTTTTGGCACTTTGTGTTATCGAAAGGGGATCTTTAACCTATTGTTTCCCAACCTTTTAGGGCTTTTATTAGAGGCATTTGGGGCCTCTAAAGAGTCAATTATGATAACCAAAATTAAGTATTTCAAGTTAATTAAGTCTTGGAATAGAATGTAACCCTTCGTCCCTAATTATGAATATAGGATTTGATATTTGCCTTCCTCGGGAGAGACCGGCGCTAGGACACGCACGGAAGGATCAAGGTAGTGACTTTTCTCTCATATCTTGTATGATGTCTTGGCATGCATATCTTATCGTTAAAGTTGTGAAATGTGTGCCATGGTCCATTACGGCGTGAGCAGGTCCGCGTGAGCCGTGTAGGGATTGACAGTGGTCATCTCTAGGTCGGCCGCTGAACTGCCGTCGTAATCGACATGGATCGTTGTGAATCCGACCCGTGAGGGCGGCGTATGTGAAAACCAGCCGTGGGCTGTGTGTGTGTATCTTGCCTATGTGGCTTGCGAATATGATATGCTTTATATGGATCCCAGCTGTGGTGAATTATACTGTGTTGACTGTTGTGATGCAATACAGCGTGAGCAATCGTAAGGGATGACATGTGTCATACTAACCATTGCCGCTGTAACTGCCGTTGTAGTTGCTTGTTGTGAATAATGATTTGCTTACATGCATTATGGTTGTACATTATATGATTGACTTGTTACTACGGGGATTCCTTAGAATCTCACTCTCCCAAAAACCATGTTTTAGACAGGGCAGAAGGATCAAAAGGCAAGCGGGCGACGAAGAGTAGTTAGAACTCCAGTTAGGAGTATATTTTGGGATTATTGGTTATCATGTATATTTATTGGATGTTTTTGGGAAACAATTGTGTAAAATGGGATTGGTAGTATAGTTTTGTGTAATCCCCAAGTTAAGGGTATTGAATTGTGGGCTTTGTGCCTTTGTAAATCCCTTATTTAATGAATGGAACCCGAGTGTGTCGGGAATTTATTTGCACTCTGATATTTGTGAATGGAATCCACCTGTTCAAGCCAGTATTATTTTGTATTGAGAACTTGAGACCATTGTGAAAAAGTTTTGAGAAATGTTTTTGCAAATCCGATTTTTGGGGCAAAAGAGTATCTTATTAAGTCCCAAATTTCATTATGGTCTCTAATTACAACTTAATTATGAGTTTAAGAACTTAATCTCGGCCTAAGGTGGGAAGGGGGTTACAGCATACACTATCAAAAGTGGAGAAAAGAAGTTTGTATGGGTGTTTGCATGAAATTAAGGTGCCACAAGGGTATTCTTCTAATGTGAGAAGGTGTGTCTCAATGGACAATTTGAAGTTAGTGGAATTAAAGTCCTATGATTCTCATGTGTTGATGCAATAACTCTTACTAGTAGCTTTAAAGGCATTATGAAAGATGAAGTGCGAACCACTGTAATAAGATTGTGTGTTTTTCTTTAATGCTATTTGGAACAAATTCACTGACACTGAAAAGTTGGATGAACTGTAAAATGAGGGTTATATTATTTTGTTCTAACTAGAGATGCATTTCCTTCTGCATTTTTTGATATAATGGTGCATTTGCTAGTTCATTTGGTAAGGGAGGTAAGCCTTTACGGTCCAATTTACCTGAGGTGGATGTACTCTTTCAAGCGATACATGAAGATCTTAAAAGAGTATTCTAAAAATTCTTATCGACCTGAAGCCTCAATTGTTGAAAAATATGTAATTGAAGAGGCTATAGACTTTTGCAAAGATTACCTATCAAAAAAGAAGGAACAATCTTGGCACGATGAGGGGAGAAGCAAGGGAACAAGAGGACTAAAAGTGATGAATATGCCTCGTGAAGAGGAATTGCAAGTACACTTGTATATTCTAAATAATATAGAAGAAGTTCAACCGTATATAAATGGACAAAAAAAGAGTATGAAGAACATGAATCAAAGGAAGAACGACGTGTAGATAGCTATTGAGCAAAACAAGACATTTATAGAGTGTTTCATTTCAAGTCATTACTTGGACAGGTTATGATATAAACAGGTATTATTTTTACACAAAAGACCAAAATGACAGAAGTACCATGCAAAATAGTGCGGTGATGGTAGAAGCTGAGGTCATGCACCTTTCCAGTTCAAAAGACAAACACCCTATATTAGCATCCATGGCCTATTATTAAGTTATAGAAGAAATATGGGAGATTATTACCTACAACAAATTCAAAGTTGATTTATTCAAATGTAAGTGGATTAGCAATCACGCTGTGGTAATATATCAAAAAATTGGATTTATCTCAATTGATCTTTGAAGAGTTGGTTATAGAAATGAGGCCTTCATTCTTGCAAGCCAGGCAAAACAAGTGTTTTATTACCACCTCTACTTGCACTTATACTAAAGTGTAAACTTTGAGAAATTCTCAACACTCATGTTGGTAATATAATCCAAAGTTTATTCGAAATGTTAGAACACTATCATAATTCAAAGCTTCCATTTTTTTTATTTTTTTAAAATGGGAAGCAATGACGCTTTTTTAGGAAGCGCCAAAGCTTCCCTGTAATATTTACAAAATTTAAACACCCTGCCATTATCATTTCACCATTATCGCCCTTCTGCTTCCCATTTCTCATAATTCCGATCCATTGCTCCCTTATTCCATTAGTCCACCAGCTTTTCAAGTATTTATTTGAAGTTTTAGCTTGTAAGTGTTTTTTTAACATTTGATCCACGTTTTCTTTGTTTTTTTCTTTTTAGTTAAAACCTATCATGACTCTTATATGTTTACTTATAATTTTTGTTCTTCAGGTATTTATTTGAAGTGTCAATTTTGTCTGCTTAAACTTCCTATGCATTATAAATTTTTGAATTTTTAAGCATACAAGTATAATAATATTGGTTTAATTGTCCATAGAACTAATATTATGATTTTAATTCTCTGTATGTATGATTATTTATATAGTATTATGAAGATCAACGCTTTGTTGAGTTATCTGACCATCAAATAGATGAAATCATTGAAGAATTGTGTGAATATATGGTCAAACAATTAGTTAATTTAGGCACGTAGGTTCTTTCTTGCCTATTCTTTTTTTGCTTATTCATTTTAAAATTAGTTGTTGTATATTATAATTATTGTAATACAATAAATTTTGTAGTGATTTTATTGTAATACAAATGATTGTAGTTAATGTTTTACATTTTTTTACCATCGTATTGTAATTTTCCTGTTTCATTAGAAAAAAATAATTATAAAACTATAAAATAAAAAAACCTATCCTCCTTTAGCGCTTTAATATTAAGTGCCAAAGGAGGTACTAAGAAAATCCTTTTACCATTCATGAGTGCACCCCATGAATTCACCGGGGGACTTATGAATGGTAAAACTCTTGAATGGTAAAAGGATTTTCTAAATATTTAGAAAATCCTTTACCATTCATGAGTGCACCTTTCTAAATATTTAGAAAATTCTTGTACCATTCAGGAGTCCTCCAGTGAATGCACTCATAAATGGTAAAAGGATTTTCTAAACACCTCCTTTGGCACTAGATCAAAAAGTGTCAAAAGGAGGTGACATACCGCCTTTGGCACTTCTACTACAAGCGCCATAGGTATTTTTTTACTAACTAATTATGAAAACTAACTCATGGCACTTCCATAATTTCAAGGAGCGTTATAGGTATTTTTAATGGCATTAAAAGCTTTGGCGTTTCTTAAGCGTCAAAGTATTCTTTAAAATAAGCGTCGTTAAATCCCTCTTTTGCAGTAGTGTGGAGATGGTGAAATAGCTAGAGATGAACTAGTTGCGAGAAGGGTTAGAGGATGCACAAAAATGGGAGTATTGGTTGCATGTCATAAACATCAACAAGAGAGGCTGCATGGGGACTTCAATGCCATTATGAATCCATTTGGTTATAAGGAAGACCATTTCATTAGCTATTTAGGCTATTTGGGTCAAAACAAAGTTTGCGTTATCTATAATAATTGGAAGTTAGTTCCCACAAAAATGAAAAGCATGATTTGGCAGTAACTTTTGATATATAAGTTTTGATATATATGCATTTATAGCTTTATTCCTATTGCTTCAAATATAATTATCTTATGTTTTACCTTACAACAAACATACGTTGTCCTAAACACCAGGGCAATGTACAAGCACTGGATGGGGGAGATTCATCTATGATGAAAAGATTTCAAGAACAAGCTTACAAAAAGGTACATTCGAGGGGAATTGAGGGGTCAGGATCCATGTCAAAAGTATTCATATTAGTTTCCAGAGGACTAGAGGTTGTTTGTGGCATCACGAGAAGATCCTCATTTTTTAGTAAATTTTCTTTCATCATAGTATAGAACTTTTTATTTAAATATACTTGACATCATTGAGTTGGTTTACATTGTTTTCCTTTCATAGGAAGTAAGTGTAGCAAAGGCACAGAAGCAAGCAAAAAATAAGTATCAGCATTGCATATCTCGTGGTGGTTATCAGAAGCTCAAGCGAAGGATGATAGAAGAAGAGTTGGAGAAAATGAAGGAAGCACCTGAATCAGATCTTAGCGTTGTTGTCTAGGCCCCGACTCCTACTACAAGTCACAAAAAATGGAAAGCATGGAGGATTAAGGGTGAGAAGTACATAAATTCATCTATTGCTGAGGTTGCCGTGAGGATTGAAAGTAGTTAAAGCATAAGTATATAAATTTTTTCGTATTGGGAGTGCTTACTTTTCATTTACGATAAATTGTATACCACAGGGTGAACTAAAAAATCATAGTAGCCAAGGTTCGTTCACCCCCAAGTGGATAGATGGATATCTTGTCAATGGCGATTGGGAAGACAAATCACTTTGGTCTTGTTTGAGGGGAGCCAAGGGGAGTTAGTGTCATAAAGTATTTTGGACGAGCTTTAATTTACATTATTCGTCACAAGCTGAATCTAGTAGGGAGCTTGTGGCTAAGATTCTTGAGGAAGTCAAACAAGAGCTCAAGGCCAAACTTCTCCACAAGCTCCAAGAAGAGCTGTTGCCAGAGCTACGTCTTGAAATGACAAAGATGATTGAATCGAAGATGGAAAGTAACGAGCGTAGCACTCAAGAATTCCTAGCCTTCCTTAGCCCCAAAGGAAGTTTCAACCCACTGGAGGAACCACTTGACGACCATTCTCCCAATCTAGCGTCGGGAAAACCTTTCACCCTCTATTTGGATGCCTCAATGCTGTGTGTTGTTGTCAATGCTCTCTTTCGCAGACAAGCTACCACCCACCATCATAAGCAAATTCCATAGCATTTACGTAAGGTGACTGTGACATGTGTTCGAGAGGGGAAAGAAGGTACAGCCATCCCTATTCCTGATGAAAAGGTTGCCACGATAGGTCAAGCGATAAGATCTTTCATTCTTTAGCCTCAAAATCTTATCGGCACAGTGGCAACATCTCCAATAGTAGGAACTTCTTGGCACTACTCAAAATCTTACTTTAGATCTGTTGGCATCCTACTAACAAATTATTTTTGTATGTTCTAAAAAGATGAGCAAGATACGGGAAAATGACCCTTCTTGGCACGACTACAATAGTTTTATAAAGGCATTCACCGGATTGACTTGCACATGCCTCCAGGGATTGTGGGCCTAACATTGGAGTATCCCTTTACAATTGATAGAAAAGATCTCAAGGAGTTTATTAAGTTGGAGGAGATAGATATAGGATGGGTTAAATTTGCAATTCGGTAAGTTCCCCCCCCCCCATTTTTTCCTTCAATTAATGCAGTGGTTTTTTTGTTTCATACAATCAATTATTCATTCATCATTTTAATCTATTATAGCTGATTCCACCGCATATGCATCGATATGGAAAGACATGATTTATATGGATTCTTATGTCCTGTAAATACAACAAGGGATACTAATACTTTGAAAGTAAGGATGAGCTATGCGGACTGCGCAATGGGACAGACCAAATTTTGTTGTTATTTAGCATCAATTGTTCAAGGATACGTATTTTAATTTTGTCTATTTATTACGTTTAATAAATAATTGTTTTGTCATCTAACTTCATTTTAATCTGTATACGTTGTTATAGTTACCATTGGAGTTTGTGTGTTGTCTGTCCTCGCCTCAACACAATCTATTGGTTTGATTCCTTGAGTAAAAAGCCAGATAAAGAAACAAAATCCGTCTTCAACATGTAAGTTATTTTGTTTGTATTTTATTGACTCTCGACTTAAATGAATAGTTCTAATTGCTATTGATTTTTATTTTAATGATGGTGCAGCCCAAACATATAGAATCCTTGGTGGGTCACGTGAGGGTAACGTTCTTAGAGACCCAAAGTGATTTTATCCAAAAGTAAGTAGTTTCGATTCAAGTTATTTCATTGACGGTTGTTTTAGATATGCCTTTATTAATTTTAACAACCATTTGATTTTGATTTCTAGTGCCCTCGACAACATGACAGCACTGAATGCATATACTATGTTATACTTTATATGCATAACATCATTAAGAGTGGAATTACAAGTGATTTTGAACATGTAGCTTCTTTATTCTCAAATGATAATATTTTTGGTGTTGTAATTGAATTGCTAATTAATCCATTTACTTGATTCATTTCATCTAAGCTTATTTTCTAATTTGCAGATTTTTGACGATGAAGATGCCTACTTATATGAAGACATTGATTTGATCAAAGACCTTTTTGGCAGGACATCTTCTTCAACAAATAGATCAATAAAGTTTTTATTTATATTAGTTAGTAGTTGTGTAATAGAAAACTTTTTGACACTTTGTGGTTGTTATTGTATATAGTATTATGATGTAGGAGTTAACAATTTAATTTGCTAGTGTTGGATGTTTCCTTACCATTTGTAAGGAACATTGACGTTTATGAAACATTCTTCGATTCTGTTTCTACAGTTTTAATTTGTTGGGTAGTAAAGCATATAAATAATTACTTTTTTAAAAAATAAAACATTTTAACGTCTATAAAAAAAAGACGCATAAAATGTCTACGATACTTTAGTCGTCCCTTTTTAAGAAGGGGATGTCTAAAGTGTCATGTAGAGACTTTAGACGTTCCTTTTTAAAGTGCAGACTTTAGACATCCCTTTATTTACGAACGTTATTGCCATAATTTACTACATACATAGGTGTCTCCCTGTTTTCATACGTTAAAAGGGCTAAAAAAATGGACGTTAAAAGTGTTTTTTGTAGTAATGTAAATACTCTAATGTAATTTAATTAACTTCCTTAATCTCTCCAAAAAAACCAATTTTATCTTATATTTAGAACCGAAGGGAGTAAATGAATTACCTAGATCTGAATTAACTAAAGAGAATTTTTGGGGTGTTCTAAACCCTGAAGGCTTTTGTAAAGTGTAAGGAGGAAAAGGTGCTAAAAAAATTGTTATCGCCAACACAGTTTAGGTGATGAAGGATCGCAACTAGGGGTGGGAATAGGCCAGGCCAGGCCAGGCTTATTTTGTATCAAGATGGCCTGATCCTGGCCTATGGCCTGTAAAAGGCCATTTTTTGGGCCTAAGCCTAGCTTGTTCAAAGGCCTAACCTGGCCTGAGGCCTGTTAAGGGGTCTATAACTTTAAAATATTTTAAATTGGCTTACAGGTCATAGGCCTCACAATAGATCTTGTTACTCAAATATTCTCTGAAGTGTGTATATTTCATTCATGTATAAGGTATTTATATACAAAAGGAGGAGCCTCTGAATTAATGGCTCATTATGATGATTGATTCTATAATCCCTAATTTAGTGGGATACTTACTATCCCTGATTATGTGGGATATTTACATTATTTCCTAATCATACAATATTTCCTAACACTCCCCCTCAAGTTGGAGCATAGATGTTAATCATGCCCAACTTGTTACAAAGATAGTCAACCCGAGTGCCATCCAAGGCTTTAGTCAAAAGATCACCTAACTGATCACTAGATGGTACATGTCCTGTAGAGATAAAATTCTCCTTGATCTTATCACGTACAAAGTGACAATCAATCTCAATATGTTTCGTACGTTCATGGAACACGGAGTTGGAGGCTATGTGTAAGGCGGCTTTATTATCACACCACAATTTCGCAGGCAATGACATGGCAAGACCAACCTCCTTCATTAATTGGTGGATCCACACAATCTCCTGCACGGACTGAGACATGGCTCGATACTCAGCCTCTGCACTAGACTTTGCCACCACATCCTGCTTCTTGCTCCTCCAAGATACCGAGTTTCCTCCTACACGAACGCAATAGCCAGTAGTGGACCTCCTAGTCGTTTTTGACCCTACATGATCTGCATCACAGAAACACTCAATCTTTGTGTGACCATGATTCGTATAGAGTATACCACGACCTGGTGATCCCTTCAAATAATGTAGGACATGCTCCAAAGCCTCCCACTGAGCAACGGTTGGTGATACCATGAATTGGCTAAGTTTACTGACAGGAAAGGTTACATCAGGGCGAGTTACCGTGAGATAGTTCAATTTTCCAATCAATCTTCGGTATCACTCAGGATAGGCAAACGGTTTAATCTTCTCAGGATCAATTCGTTTTTTCACATCCTCGGGTAGCTCATCAAACGGCACACTATCGTCAATGTCCAAAAATGGATTATAAATCATGGGACAGCTACTAGGTGTTGCTCCAAGTTTCCCGGTTTCTTTCAGTAGGTCAAGGACATATTTCCGCTGGGTTAGGAGAATACCCTTCTTGCTTCTCATAACTTCAATCCCAAGAAAGTACTTTAACGGACCCAAATCCTTCGTTTGAAAGTGAGAATCCAGAAAGTCCTTGAGTGATGAGATTCCTGATGTATCACTGCCTGTAATAACAATGTCATCGACATAGACTACTAAGAGAATCAGGCCAGCAACCGTTCGTTGATAAAACACAGAATGATCACATTTACTCTAATTTAGACCAAAATTCTTAACCACAGAACTAAATCTGTCAAACCAAGCACGAGGGCTCTGTTTCAAACCATATAAAGACTTCTGGAGGTGACATACCTTGCCATGCTCCCCCTGAGCAACAAAGCCAGGCGGTTGCTCCATGTAAACTTCCTCAAGAAGATCACCATTTAAGAAAGCATTCTTAACATCCAACTGATGAAGATCCCAACCATGGGTAGCGGCCATAGAAATGAAGAGACGAACAGAGGACAACTTGGCCACAGGAGAGAAAGTTTCAGAATAGTCAACACCATACGTCTGAGCATAACGCTTAGCCACTAATCGAGCTTTCAATCGTTCCAAGGTGCCATCAGCTTTGGTCTTAACAGCAAACACCCACTTACATCCAATAGCCTTCTTTCCAGGAGGTAAATCAACGAGGGTCCAGGTACCAGCCTTATCAAGGGCCATCATTTCCTCATTCATCGCAGCATGCCAACCAGGATGGGCCAAGGCTTGGGAGAGATGGGTAGGAAGGGGAATAGAGTCTACGGAGGCGATGAAGGAACAGGACGTGGGTGACAGGTGATTATAGGAAACAAACGAGGAAATAGGGTACGTACAAGTGCGTTTACCTTTGCGGAGGGCAATGGGCAGGTCAGCAAAAGGGACAGTAGGATCAAGATTAGCAGGCACAGGTTAAGACACTGGTTCAGGCACTAGTTCATGCATTGAGTCAGGCATTGGTTCAGGGGCAAGTGAAGGCGAGGTTAAGGGCAGATCCGGCGCCGAGGCGGACATGGGTAGGTCAGGAAGACGAGCAGCACCATTACTTTCCTTAGGACGTCTGTGATACACCTGGTGGATAGGGGGCGGAGCAGGAGCCGGCACAGATGCTTGCACTGGTGGGGAACGAACCTCATACACTAAGATAGGATCAGAATCTGAATTAGGGGCAGAAGCTGATAGCAGAGCAGGGATAGGGAAGAACGAAGTGGATTCATGGAAAGTGACATCTGTAGACACAAGATAACGCCGAAGGTCGGGAGAGTAGCACCGATAGCCCTTTTGAACCCTAGAATAACCAAGGAAGACACACTTGAGAGATTTTGGATCAAGTTTAGTGAGACCGGGACGAATGTCCCGAACAAAACAGACACACCCAAAAATTTTTGGATCAATGGGAAACAATGGTTTGGAAGGAAACAAAGTGGTGTATGGAATATTGCCACTGAGGACAAGAGCTGGCATACGATTAATAAGAAAGCAGGCGGTGGATACAGCATCAGCCCAAAAGGATTTAGGAACATGCATTTGAAACATTAGAGCACGGGCAACTTCTAATAAATGCCGATTTTTTCTTTCGGCAACACCATTCTGAGCAGGGGTATCGGCACACGAGGACTGATGAAGCATGCCATGGGTCAGCATATAGTCGTGAAACTGGGTAGAAAAATACTCTTTAGCATTATCACTACGTAAGGTTTTCACAGAGACACCAAATTGAGTTTTGATCTCAACACCAAAATTGCAAAAGTGAGAAAACAACTCGGAATGACTTTTCATTAAATAAAGCCAGGTGGTTCGAGAAAAATCATCAACGAACGTAACAAAGTACTTAAAACCAGACGTGGACACAACAGGACAAGGACCCCAAACATCAGAATGAACCAAATCAAAAGGGGACGCAGCCCGTTTATTGACGCTAGGTGCCAGGTAAACACGATGGTGTTTGGCAAACTGACAAGACTCACACTCTAAGGACGACACATGATGAAATTGAGGGTACAACCTCTTCAAGGATGACAGTGACACATGACCTAAACGACAATGAACATCAAAAGGAGAGGAACCACCAGAGCAAGCAACTGAACGCGGTACCTGATCGTCAAGAAAGTAATGGCCGCCCGATTCATAACCCCTACTAATAATCCGCTTCGTCGTAAGATCCTGAATCACACAATGGTCAGGAAACAGTGAGATAAAACAGTTCAATTGACGAGTAAGCTTGCTAGGAGACAGAAGGTTAAAAGCAAGGTCAGGAACATTAAGGACTGACGATAGAAGAACAGAGGATGTAGGTGTAACCGTGCCAGAGCCAATGACACGAGAAGCAGAACTATTGGCAATAGTAATAGAGGAGGGGTTGGCATAAGGTGCATACGTAGAGAACAAACGATGGTTACCTGTCATGTGGTCAGTGGCACCAGAATCGATGATCCACCTCGAGGAAGAAGTGGCAAGGCATGAATCACCATTACCTGTAGCAAGCGCACTCGGAGTGGATGGAACAGTGGCAGGTTGATCTGTGGATTGGGCCATATGAGCAGCTCCAGTACGTTGCAGCTTGTTTTGTAACTTACGACAGTAGCGTTTGGTATGACCCGGTTCCTTACAATAGTAGCAGCCAATAGGACTAGGAGTCGGATTGTTGCCTGAACGTGGAGGATCTTGGTGCCGTGAATCAACAGAGGTCAAGGACGGTGTACGAGGGCCGGAGTTCAAGACGTTCGGGTGGCGGTTATCAGTGGGACCACGGTCGGCCAACGCATTAGTAGTAGGAGTAGAGATCGAGTGTAAGAGACTATCTGCACGTAGCACACGAGAGTACACATCCTGAAGCGAAGGAAGTTCAGAACTAGACAGAACCTGGGAACAAACTGTCTCATAGGCCGGGTCAAGGGCAGTAAGAAAGCTGATAATCACCAATTTCTCCATATTATCAACCTGTACCTGAAGGTCAGGGGTAGGCGGCATCAACATCTTCAATTCCTCATACATTTTCTTAAACTCCACATAAAAGCTCTTTAAAGAGCGGCCCTGCTGGTCAGCACGATAAAATCCCTTGCAGACATCATGAATGTGGGTAATATTGCCTTTTCCAGAATACAGAAACTCCAAGCAACCCATAAGTTCCTTAACAGTATTACAGTGACTAACCGAGGGAAGGATTTCGCTGCCAATGGAATTTTGGATTTACAAGAATAAACAGGCATCAGCGCGGGCCCAAGCCATCCTAGAGTCATCCGTGGGAGGCGCCGTAGTCAAATGGCCTTCCTTCTCAATACTAAGTAAGTACATGCGAACAGTTTTACTCCAATCCATATAGTTTGTCCAGGTCAATTTGTGCTCAGTAATTTTGTTAGTCACAGGAATAAGTTCAGTAGTGACACTAGTCTTAGAATCAGCCATCAATGCAAGACCAAAAAAGTACACACAACAAAGGGTTAACTGAGGAAAGAAACCTTACAAGCACACAGCCACACACAAGAACAGATCCAATACGAACAAAGCAAAGCCACCAGTAGCAAAGGCAACAGTATTAAAGAACGAAATCACCAACAAGACAACAGAAACGTTCCCAAAGGTGACGTCAACGAGCAACCACGATAGAAATAAACCAGAAACAGAAGCAATAAACCAAAAACAGGAGCAACGAACTAGAAACAGAAGCCACGAACCAGAAACAGAAGCCCACGAACCAGAAACAGAAGCAACAGTGGACTCCCAACAGCAAAAACGGAGAAATCAACAGTGGGACGACAAACCGTAGGTACCCACAACACGAAACCACTACGGGAAGAACGGCGGCAGCGAGTCGACCCAGCACAGCAAACGGCGTCGGAAAACTCGCCGGAAAACGGCGTCACGCGCCGGCGCGTGGAAGTCCGGCAAAAGAGGAGGCGGCGAGTGAGGGCAACGCGCACGTCGGACGGCGGCGAAACTCCAGTGATAGGCCGATCGGGCGCCGGTGAGGCTAGCGGTGGCGCGCGTGGTGGCTAAATCGCCCTGGACCGGAGCTCCGTGCACAGTGAACAGTGCGGACATAACAGAAACCAAAGGAAAAAATCGCCGGAAAAACGAAACCAAGAGAGTACTATGGCTCTGATACCATGTTACTCAAATATTCTCTGAAGTGTGTATATTTCATTCATGTATAAGGTATTTATATACAAAAGGAGGAGCCTCTGAATTAATGGCTCATTATGATGATTGATTCTATAATCCCTAATTTAGTGGGATACTCACTATCCCTGATTATGTGGGATATTTACATTATTTCCTAATCATACAATATTTCCTAACAGATCTCATGACAAACAAGCCGAAAACAGGTAAAAATCAAACAGGCCGAAAATAGGCCAATTACATTAATAATCCATTATACATCATAAAATATGAAATCAAATACAAAGTCTCTGAACCTTCTCATCTTCATATCAAATCTTCAATATAATTTCTTCTTCTCCTTCAAAGCCCTTTAAAAAAAATTAATCAAAGTATTAGAGTATAAAACAATTTAACAAATAATATGTATAAGAAATAATGCAAAATTTAATCAAGTGCAACAGTTACATACCTTTCTTATGGAGAAGCCGATGACGCAATGCCGATGATGATAACAGAGAAGTTGTGACTATGAAGGGATGCCGAGTTTGAAATGAGCAGTAAACCGAGACGGGATGCCGATGATGGGATTCTATGACTTTGAGCTGAGAAGGGATGCCTATGATGATGATGGAGAAGCCAATGAGCAGTGACGGAGAAGGGATGCCGATGACGATGACGGAGAAGCTGTGACTGTGAGCAGAAACTCGATGCCGATGATGATGATCTGAGAAGTTGATGGAGAACTGAGAAACGCTCCTCACGGAGAACTGAGAAGCTGTCTACCGTCGGAGATCTGAGAAGCCGATGCAATGATCTGAGACTGACGGAGAACTGAAGTGAGACAGATGACGATGAGTCAACGATGACCTATGATTCTGTGAACTGAAGAGTGAAGATGCAGGTGAGAACAACTGAACAAGGGGAGCAGCAACAATAGCTCTATAAGTTGTCGTGTGAAGGTGTGATGAATGATGATCTGACTCGTGTATTGGGGTGGTTTGTGATTTGTGAGGTTTGAGTGTTTGGCCATGTAAGCTGTGATTGTGAGCTTTTTTGAGTGCTTATCACTATAGAGTTATGATGTGGGCTTGGGAGCTGCGAAATCTGTCGGCCTAATTGACTGAATTTGAGAAAAACAAAATTTGAAAGAAACAAATATGTCGGTGTTGAGGAAAAGGTAGAATGTTAGTGTTATTGTTTAGTTACAATTTTATCCCTAATTTTTTTAAATTTTATCAGGCCGGCTTGATAGGCCTAAAAGGCCTTAACCTGGCCTTATAAAAAAATCAGGCTTCCACTACTACAAAAAAGGGATTTAGTGGCGTAATTCTTATGGCAGTTTTTTCAAAAAGCGCCAAAGATAATTATTTATTTTTTTAAAATAAAGGTTATTTTAAAGCTTTGGCGCTTACAATTATAAGCGTCATAATAGACGTTAACTTTATAAGACGCTTTCCTGAATAAGCGCCAAACATTATCATCAATATTTTAAAAAAAAACAATAAGAAGCTTTGGCGTTTTATGTGGAAGCGCCAAAGCTTCTTATATTTTTCAAAAAACAAAAAAGGAAAATATAATAGGAAGCTTTGGCGCTTCCTTAAAAAGCGCCAAAGCATCCTATATTTTTAAAAATATATATACATATAATATGAAATTTAATATATTATTTCTTCTTTCTATTTAATCTTCCTACGGCCTTACACATATGTTTGGTAAAAGAAGTTTAATTTCTTTCTAACTATTGTAATATGCCTATTGTATTTGCATTATGCATTTTATTTTAAAAAAAATTAAATCAATTTTTTTTTTTAATTTGGGTCATAACATTTATAATTGGTAAAGGTTTAATAGTTACAGTCAATGTAACACTATATGATATCTTTGCCATACTTTTTGTTCTTTCTTTTTATAGATCCAATATTATATATTTAAATATATTACTGTCACTAGTATTAACTTGCACTTATAATGAAGCGTAAAACCGAGTGAGCTCCATGAAGTTCATTAATTTTTTTTGTAAAAAGGCCACATTCCAAAAGAAAGAACTAAAAAAAAATATATTATAATAGGAAGTTTTGGCGTTTTCTAAGGAAGCGCCAAAGCTTCTTATGTATTTTTAATTTTTTTTAAAAGGCCACATACAAAAAAAACTAAAATAAAAAAGAAATATTATAATAGGAAGCTTTGGCGCTTCCTAAGGAAACGCCAAAGCTTATTATAGGAAGATTTGGCCTTCCTAAAGAAGCGTCAAAGCTTCCTATGTATTTTTTTTTAAAAAAAAAAGGTTCAGTCAGCTTCTTTGATTGTGTGTGTGTCTAGCTATAAAGTAAATTTAAATTAAGTGTTTTTTTTTCACTTGGGTCATTATATTATTATACATTTATCATTGTTAAAGGTTTAATAGTTACAATCAACGTAAAGTTATATGATATGTTTGTCATACTTTTTGGTCTTTCTTTTTATAGATCCAAATTATCTGCTTGAATATATTGTTGTCACTAATATTAACTTACACGTATAATGAAGCGTAAAACTGAGTGAGCTCCATGAAGTTCATCAAATTTTTTTATAATGAAGCGTAAAAGTAGTATATACCTGACCATTGTTAGAAAAAGAATCAATACATAAAATATAGTTAAACTAACCAATTACATAAACACAGTGCCAAAACTTCATATTGAAAAAATAAAAAATAAAAAACACAATAGAAGCTTTGGTGCTTCCTAAAGAAGCGCCAAAGCTTCCATTTTTTTTTAATTTTATTTTGAAAATGGGAAGCAATGATTTTCTTTTATGAAGCTCCAAAGCTTCCCCTGTTTAAAAAATTTAAAAACCCCGCCATTATCACTCTCCCACTTGTCATTTCCCATAACTTCGATCCATTACTCTCTCACTTTATTGGTCTACAAGCTTTTCTTAGTCGTTATCCCCACTCCTTCCTCTCTTTGATGGCAGCAAGTAGAAGTAGGAGATCCCTAACTTGTAAGCATTGTTTTTTAAACATTTGATCCATGTTTTCTTTTTTTTTCTTTTTGGTTAAAATTTGCAATGACTCTTATATGTTTGCTCATATTGTTTATTTTCTAAGTATTGATTTGAAGTTTCAACTTTGTCAACTTAAACTTCTTATATATTGTTAACTTTTTAATTTTTAAACTTACAAATTAATAATATTGTAGTAATACAAATCATTGTAGTTAATGTTTTGTATTTTTTACCATTGTATTGTGATTTGTTTGTTTTATCAAGAAAATAAAATAATTAAAAAAATGATCATCATCATTTTATATTATAATTTACCTACTAGATGAAATGTATAGTCATTTACTTGCTAAAAAATTATATATAATTATCAAACATTTATTTTTACATTACACCATAAAAAAAAGAAATATTTAAAAAAATTATTTAAAAAAAAATTAAATGTCTAAAGGAGGCATTGCCTCCTTTAACGTTTATATTATAAATGCCAAAGGAGGCAAGGCCTCCTTTGGTGTTTATATTATAAACGCCAAACGAGGTGTCAACCCTCCTTTGGCGTTTATTTTATAAACGCCAAAAGAGGGTACCTCCTCCTTTGGCACTTGTCAAATAAAACGCCATAAGTAATTAATTAATTTATTTAATTTGATAAAGTAATATATGGCATTTTTATAGATTGAAAAGCGCCATAGGTATTTTTAATGGCGTCAAAAGCTTTGGCATTTCTTAAACACCAAAATATGTTTTAAAATAAGCGTCATTATACTGCTTTTTTGTAGTAGTGTTCCAACCTGTCCTTGGCCTGACCTTTTGGCCTGACAGGCCAGGCCTAGCCAGGCCCAGAATAATCAAGACAGGAAAATCCCTTCCCCAAAATTTCGGGATCGGGAAAAAGTCGGGATTGAGATCGGGAATGGGACTTCCCAATCCCCACTTTTTCCCGATCCCGAAAATATATATACACACATGTATATTTCTTAAAAATATTTAAGAAAATAAAACTAAATATAAAATAAAATGTGAAAATCCCTAACACCCTTAAGGTAATATCTATTCTTTTAATTTAGTTAGTTAATTTCATTTATTATTTATTAAATAATTCTAATTTTTTGTTCTTTTTACAACTGAATCGACAACTTTAAGCAAGTATTGGACTAATTATATATTTATATTAGACTAATTTGATATAATATGATATTAGATAAATTATATATTTATATTAGACTAAAGGAAACATAATAAAAAATTCAATATAGAGATTTTTTTTTAAAAAGAATCAAATCCGGGATCGAGAATGAAAATCATTCTCGAACCCTTCTTGGGATTGAGATCGGGAATGACATTTCCCGATCCCGAATACCCCTAATTCTTAATATAAAATATATTTATCTGATTTGATTAGATGAATAAAATTAGTTAAATTAGTTAACATGATATGTATTTTTTAAAACACTCTGGTCATTTTTTTTAATTTCCCCATTTCCCGCCTCCTTGATTATCTTTGAGGGAGCATTAATAAGGCAAATTAATTAAAAATTGACAAATATAAAAATTATGCTTTATATTTACGACCAAAATCGACTTCTCAAATATGTCTTATATTAAAGATCAGAGGGAGTATATAATTTGTGTGACAAAAACCTCATTAGGTGGCTATCATAATGCTAAGTTTCTAACCTAGAAATCAAGAGAATTTGAAAATGACGTCGTGTTCGTTTGGAATAGCTTATTTTTGGACAATAAGTATTTATAAATCGTGATTCACAGTATATGCGGTAAGTATGTGAGAGGATTCTTATCTCGGCTTGCGTAATAAGAACTTATTGTCCAAAAATAAGCTCAACCAAACACACACGTCACCAACTTGGGAAAAAAATCCCTCTAGTTCATAATAAAACAAGACATATTTATTAATTAAGGAAGTGGATTAAGTTAGTTAATATGATATATATATTCTAAAACACTTCAGTCATCTTCCTTAATTCACTCATTCTTTCTTCTCTTTAATTATTATCAAGGGAAAATCAATAAATTAAGCAAACATGAATAAATATAAAAATTATATCTTACAGTTAGGACAATAATCAACTTCCCAAATATGTTTTATATAAACGGCTGGATGGGAGTACATTAACGGATACCAGATAGAAAGTTTACGAGCCATTGTGATTAATAGCAGCAATTGCTATATGCAATGCCCATGCAGGAATCACACAAACCATATCCCAAGTCAAGCAGCGGGAGCTATAATATACGTACAGCCACAAGAGTAGTGGACAGGAAATTCATGAGATATCCCTCTAAGGTTAATAAAAGTTTCAGGTCAGTTATAACTGACCATATATATGTATGTACAAGATACGATCGACCTCAATCACTCGAGGAAAAAGGTCCATAGAGGCCATCCCAAACTGCTGCTTGCATTTCCTCCGTTGCCTTCCAATGGCGCTTCCTTTGGTTTATAAACCAATTGTTTACTTGCTTTTGATCCAGACCTGTCCATTCAGCTAATGCAACCTTATCCGCTTCCTGGTTTCCGTCAAGAGCCATGTTAGATTTTAATTAGAACTGTAATTAATAACGGGTAAGTACACAATTTGTTCCACGAAACTATGACTCTTAAGAAGCTACCGTGATGCGCTTATAGACTTATAGTAGCAGCAACGAGGTGCTTACCGTCGGGTATGGCCATTTGAAGTGAATATTCCACCATGCAAGCAATATTTGTCTGGCTTCTTTGGGTAGCTTCTCTTTCTTCTTCTTTTTAGAAAATTCATGCTTTAGGCCAACAATATATCCACTATATCTACGAAGAAGTTTGTCCTTTAACTCACGATCCTCAGTGATTCTCTTGGACTCGTTTTCTTCTTTCTCCTCCTTGCTGATGTCCTCCTCGGATGATCCAGTGCCTTCATCTATATATCAAACGAAAAGAAAAAATTATCACAAGGAGCGATTCACATTTGATATTACAACAACAACAAGAACTTTAATCCACTAGATGAAGTCAGTTATATGGATCAAACAATACTGTCAAAAAACCAAATCACGCAACATGTTTGTTATTAAAGTTCATTAAATTCGGTCACTAGTCCACGTGTCTAATGTATTCAGAGACATTGACTATTCAGCGACAGAAGCCAAGAAATCTATGTGTTACATAGAGCAAATAATTTTGGTTTCAGTTTCCCATGAAATTTAAACCCAGCACTTTGGAGATTTCTCGGCGACAAGAAAAGAAGCACAAGAACGCCAGGGAGAATTGTGATAATTCAGGTAACAGTACACTGAGAACAATCAATTCCCAAAGTTCTACGTGCCATGAGTTTACCTGAAGAATGTGCACAACAGTGAGAGCAACATGGTCGATCGGGGAGCACCGTAACCTTACATTTACAACGAACAACTGATGGATAATTTAAAACACACCTAAAATCTGCACTTCAATTTTTTCCTCTAAATGTCACTTTATCCTCTAATATATATAAAACACACTTGCGTCATTTACGCTTCTATATATTTTTCCTCCAAAATTTATGGATGAAAACTGTCCGTAATATCCTTAACTAAAAATATAAAAATTAGAAAGATGTCAAAAAATAACTACTATAACATAATGGTATATGATAAACATTGACCGTGTATGTGTGAGTCTCTTGTGTGATAAAAAAAAATTAAAAAGTTAAACCAAAATTGACTGTAAATCTTGCTAATCTAGTTTGGTTAACCGAATATTGCAAACTAATGGTATATCCATTGCATGTCATCAGAGAATAAATCAATAAATTAAGTGACACAATATTTTACTAATAATTTAACCACTGGGAAATGAATCGTGTCACGTATTTAAAATGCTATACATTTCTTATAAAACGTATAGTAAATTATTTGTAATGAAAACTAACCCTAACTATTCAAGTAATTAAAACGCGCGCGCACTCATCATCTGTATATATGGGGGTGTTTGTTTCAGCGTTTTGTACATGAAAAACGCATTTATTACGCAAGCCGAGAAAAAACTCCTCTCACATACTTGCCTCGTATACCGTGAATCACGAATTATAATCATGTTTTGGATAAAAATAAGCCATTCCAAACGCACACTATAACAATCAACTTAATTTACCCTAAAATAGTCATCATAGACTTGTAAGAACTGCATAAATGAACTATCGACACACACACACACATCGTACGTTGTAGTTGACATTCGGGGACAAGCTGTAACAAATGCGTAGTGTGGCTGTGCGGGAAGAAGATAACATGGTCCATGTATTAAGTATTAACATTTAACATCGCACAGAGAAGAGTGGGGGACTGCAAGAACAGTAAAAACAAAAAAGTCAGGTCAACAAAAAAAAAGGAGCCAGGCACATGCGCCCGAAATTGTGTTCCACCGCAAAGGACAAGCACAACAGATATTTGGGCCACAACTACAAGGATGTGACCCAACACTGCATTCAGAAACAACGTGATCAACAATGAGTGAGTAGGGGGAGGAGGAAGAAACTAGAAAGAGAAGGAGTGATCAAAAGCCTGTCGGGTCGAATCACAGTCAGGGGATTGGTCTGTGAAGCGAGAGGCCACGACGCCTGTCAAAACTCAGCACTGAGCGTTCCCTCTTCTCGGTATTGTCATTTGTCAGGTTGAGTGCACCAACCCGCAAAACACGCCCTTGTCAACTCAAGGTTCTGTACGATTTCTAAGAGCTTCCCAATACCGACAATGATAAACCCACGACGGATGCCACTATGCCAGGGACATCCTTACGAATGCATACCCCCAACTATATCTATATCGTTGTCCAAGCACATGCGGACAAGTAACTGGGATGAATCAAATATATTCATCCTGAGAATTTTCAATCATGTGGACGTATAGTCGTAAACCCCGACATTGGTAAAAAAAATTGGGAGATTTACACTTAGGTCCCATGTAAGGAAAAAATGAAAAAATGGTCCTTATAGATTGCAAAATAAAAAAATGGTCCTATGGAGTTGTCAATACAGGCTCCTGGCGTTGTCATTAACAACTCCAGGAGCCTGTATTGACAACTCTATGGGACCATTTTTTCATTTTGCAATTTATAGGGACCATTTCTTCATTTCTCCTCTTCCTTGGGACTTCACTATCATTCTCCCAAAAAAATTTATAGATGGGCTGACTTCAAGAACTAGAGCTGGAAATTAGGGCTGGCCCTTGATGGGTCAGGATCTAAAAGGGCTGGCCCTTGATGGGTTAAAAAAATTTATACATTGGTCAAAAAAATTTATAGATGGGATGGCTTCAAGAACTAGAGCTGGAAATCAGGGCTGGCCCTTGATGGATCAGGATCTAGAAGGGTCGGCCCTAAAAGGTCCGAAGTCAGGGAAATTACAGTTTTTCAAAGCCCGGACCGAAAGCATCAGGGCCAGGGCTGGCAGACAGGGTCAGGGCTGGCCCGCAGGGCCGGGAAGTCCTTTTCACAATATTTAATTATTTTTTCTGTGTATTTTCTTTTAGAGAGATATACAAAGTTCTAATTTAACACATAAATATTGTCAACATTAAAGTTTAAACATGTCTTACGCAAGAAACAAACACAATTACTAATGTATAATCAAAAGTAAAACCATGCTCATAATAACTCACATAAAGACCAATGCATAAAAAGGTAAGAAACTAAACACTCTAACATCTACACAATATTAATATGACGACTATTATTTTCATCTTCTTCACCACTATCATCAATTTTAAGGACATTTGATTGTGTTTCACTTTGTGTTGTAAGCTCTACTTGAGGAGTAAAAATATCAAGAATTTATGGACAAGGGGCAGGGAGGGGGTAGGGGTAAAAAAAATTAAAAGGGCCTAACAGGCCGGCCTTGGGCCCTACAGGGCCAACCTTGCAGGGCTTTCGGCCCTACAGGGCTGGCCCTTTTGGGCCCGACTTCCTTTTGAAACTCCAATTTACAAGCCCGACCCGAGACTTAACATGGCTTAAAAGGGCCGGTCCGACGGACTGGGCCCGATTTCCCAACTCTATCAAGAACTAACAAAAGTAGCCGCAGACCCTGATATTGTAATAACAACAAAATATTTGATGCTTCCACATTCCCCACATCTCAATCTTAATCTCAAATATTTAAGATCTTAATAAGCCATTGAAAACCTGTTTATATTTCAGGGTCTTAAAAGCATTATAGCTATTAGGTCACTGTTTACAACTAAAGGCATGTTTGTTTTGGCGATTATATTATTTATAAGCTACTTTTCACATAAACCGTGACACAACTCCTTTTACATACTTACCTTATATACTGTAAATCATAATTAAAAAGTTACTTTTAAACATTCCAATCGTTAATCCAAACGAACACTAAATCTCTGCCAGTCTTTTAGTTCATATAACTAAGTTTATGTTTCTGGAGCAAACTGCATTGATCCTTCCCAAATAAAGAAACAGAAACAGACTGCTTTGCCTAATTTAAGGCGACCGAACGACTTTTAAATATATGAGCTACATGGGTACGTTCCTTTTCTAGGAAATAGAGGATAGAGGATAGACAGCTCATCAGGAGGGTCAGATGCCAGGAAAAAGGGGGTTGAGTAGAGATCTGACGGTCTGAGACGTAACTCCATCATATGGAGCTGACATTGTAACGTCGAGTGCGGGAGTCCATTATTCTGTCACACGATTCCCAGAATGGTTCGATGGCGCTCCACGCATCGACGTATTAGGGATAGGAAACCCACCCCGTTCCACAGTATGCCCTACCTAATAAATAGTATGTCCATATATATATATATATATATTACTCCAACAATATATTCATGCACACATAATAAAATTTATGATAGATCATATTGTTTTAAATTTATAAATGATACAATTTTATTTTTTAAAGTCAATTATATCTATACAAAAACATTAAATTAATATTAATTATCAACTAATAATTCATCCACCAGCTTGCCAATTGGTCTGTGTGTGTGTATACAATTCACAGGACGACATCGCCATGAACTGTAGCTTATTCATTATATTTTATGTATATGCATGAACACGCTGGACAAATAATAATGCCCAGACCCAGTGGTTGGCATTTGCATAACAAGATGTGAGAGTTACGCATTGCTCTAAGTCTAAAAAATAAATCATATTATTTATGGTTTATAAATTATGGGGCTTGTTTAAATTTTTATATTTAACAGGAACGATACTTTGATGATATATATACAGAATATACGTGGTGGTCCTAGATAAAAGAAAGATCATATAAAAAATACACCGCGAGAACCAATTAAAATTTCAGCAATTAAAAACTTAGTGATATATACGTATAAAACGATACATATATATGTGTGTGCGGCGCGCGAATATACATGATGATCCTAGATAAAAGAAAGCACATATCCAGCGCCAAATAAACAGGCAAGCTCGTGATACATTGTCAAAAGATCAGCCTGACTTTCAGACAGCAAAATATGAAATCAACCTGTTGAAATTTTAAAACTCCTAGTCCATCGTAACGCACATGACTATAGATGCATAACAAAACCAACCCAACTGGCAATTATATTATTATTATTATTTTGACTAACCACATGGGGTATCCCAATGAACTGAACTTAAGCATGCAAGACATCATTAGGAAACTTTAGTTTGCTTTGCAGTTAAACAGAAATAAAAGCATTTTACCAAAAAAAAAAACAGAAATAAAAGCAAACTATAGAGGAAAAAAGTAAATTCCACAAAACTCGTCTAAACCTTGAATGATATACAAATAACTCTTTAAACCTATAAAACTTAATAATAAACCTCATTGAGTTTTCAAGTCTGCACAAATAGCGCCTTTAACAATCAATTATATAATCTCTTAAACTTTATTTTTATATGCATCTAACCCCTCAAGTTCTCATAAATTTTAAAATGCATTTGAATAAGTAATGAAAAACTAATCATAAAGGAGGTATCGACATAAGTGTGAAAGTTTAGAAAAATTCATTGTAAATTTTCAAATGAAAGTTATCTATGCAAGACATAAAGTTTAGAGAAGTTATATGTGTGTGTGTGTGTGTGTGTGTGTGTGTAATTGAAAAAAGATATAAAGACATACTCATAATTCTCACGTGCGTGCCTCTTCATAATCAGTATTACAACCTATAATAATTGAGATTATTTTACAATCCAATAAAAAACTGAAAGAACTTATTGTCCACAAGTTTTATTCTAAACTGGATACTGGAGAGCACGAGGAATAGCATGAAATCTAACCAAATGGAAAGTGGTACAAACTCTTCTGCACGAATCTTGACGTATAATTACACATCTAGAACAATGTTACCACACATGATCAACTTCAAAAGAAATGTTAGGTGACGAACTACACAAAATCACAATTTCTCAAGACAAACTTGTTATTAAATTCTATTTAAACATCAACACATTGTCAGATTATAACAAAAAAATGGGCTATTGTTTTCCCTCTATATCATCATATCCATAACAATCCAACAATTAAGCACTAAAGATTCCAAGCAGAAAATTAGCCATCAAGCAATCACCAACAAATAAAATAACACAAGGAGGGAAAGGCCAACGGTTATTTGCCGCCCTCAATATATCCAATTATACAAGTAACTTCAGACTTATTTAATGCACAAAAAAATTATAATATCTACCACACCAACAAAATTTAAGATTAATTTGTGATAGCAATTATGCAACAGAAAATCTTAAGAGAAGCACCCAATGATGTCCAGTGCTTAAAAAATTGTTTCTTCCTAGTAGTCTTGATTGTTAACATTAGATTCTGAACGATATATGTGCTTAATGAATTTTATGCAGAATTTCAGATGAAGTTTGCACAAATTAAAGCCGCAAACGTCTAAAGTATAGTTGTGACCAACTTGTGATATTAGATTCCCCCCCCCCCCCTCTTTTTAGAAGGAAGTAAAAAAAAACGCAAGCATAAAATCAACTGGAAAAAGCTCACAAAGTCATTTGTAAAAGCCTATAAGATCTGGCTTAAGTGCATTTCCGAATTGGACAATCCTGAAAGAACTCTCTTTTCCACGCTCACAGCTGTTATTTTCCATCAAATATATAACCTTCATACAAGAAATTCTCTCAAGGAAGCAGCTTTATCTGGAAATAATAGCAAAAATAACCTTTGAACAAATATATTATAAATGCAGTCTTGTACTTGTTCCTTTGATCAGATAAATTTAATAAGGTATTGCTTAAATTATGAAGCAAAACCTGACAGAAACAAAAGCATAAGCATCGCATCGGTTATTTATGAATTATCTAGATACTAGATAGCCTCAAAAGTCGAAGTAGTTTGACTAAACAACTTTAAACTAGATTTCAAAGGAAGATATAAGATTAGTACACCCAACACGTGCAGCCACACTACTTGGAACAGTAGCCAGTGTACTTCATCTGTCACAGATGATTATATTATTCGCACCAAAGGATCAGTTCCTATCCAGAATCTTAGTATGTTGACAATCAATATCAAAGATGGGGCTTCTGGCCTGATCAATTCAATGTTTATTTAAAACAAAAACAGTTGAATGCTAACTGTTTATGTACTGGCCGAAAACAAGAAAGCTAGCTAAGTGTTTTTAAAATAAAAGCGAACAACTGATCTTCACGTCAATGGCTTTATTCCCAGGCATTAAAAGGCCAAAAACTAATCTCAACCCCCACTCATGCACTTTATAAATCCATGACGTCTAGAAGGCACAAGGATAATATACAGGAATAATAAAAAATTCATAAATAAATATATGAAAATCATTGACCTCGTTTGGCATGGATCGAATACAAATTTAAAATGATTTTATAATTGTAAAATGTCTTATATACACTGCGATACTAAAAATATAACAAAAAATTATGAATTAATGATAATATATCAAGGTATTAAAACTCGGACCGGGCATTGAACCGGTCGGGGTACTGGGTTAAGGGTCAGTGGGTCAAAACCGGAACCAAACCGGTGAGAAATTAAAAATTTTAGACTTATAGTATGAAATTCTAAAGGAAAAATTATTATTTTTTTTTAAAAAGTGAACCCGGACTGGACCGGTTTCCCAGCCTGTTCGCTGGTTCCCGGGCCGGACCGGCCAGTCCGGTCCGGGTTCAGTAACACTGTAATATATTGATCACGGCTCCATGTGTGTGTGTGTGTTGATTTTTTGTGGGATGGAATGAGATGGGGCTTGAATGGGAGCCAATGTTTACACCTTATTACCAAGGTATTAAAACTCGGATCGGATATTGAATCGATCGGGGTATTGGGTTAAGGATTAATGGGTCAGACCGGGGGCAAACCGGTAAGAAATTTAAAATTTTAGAAATTCTAAAGAAAAAATATTAAAAAATTAATATTTTTTTCTTAAAAAAGTGAACCGGTTCGGTCACCAGACCGAACCGGTTTAGGCACTGGTTCACTGGTTCCCGGGCCGGACCGGCCGGTGCGGTCCGGATTCCAGAACCCTGCTTATTACACAAGATCTGCTGGCTTCTAGTTGTACTAAGGCCGTGTTTGGGTACAACTTTAAGAATTTCAAAAGTACATTTGGAGATCCGGCATTAGCCAAAAGCTGTTTGCTAAACATTTTTTTTTTAAAAAAAAATATGTATCAAAACATAAATCTCATCACACTAACTAATTTTTAGTGAATAAACTTTTATCAAAATTGATAAATTCAGTTTTTGACAAATTAAAAATAAAAAACACTAACAACACAGGAATACATTGCCGATATTTTTTCTCGTAATGATTAAAATAGGAGCACCTTCCTATTTATCGTGAAGCGCATGAAGTCAGTCTCAAATCCCAATCTCATTCTCATACCCTAGCATGTCAGTTCAATGATAAAGAAGCAAGACCTCTCACATGATGTCAATCCTCTAAAACAAAATCCGTCCCGGAAATACAGGTCAAGACATACTTTTAATATAATGAGTAATTCAGATTTAATTAGCCGAAGGATGTTGGAAACATTAAACAATAAATAAAAATTGATGAGGGCCTAGTTTCATGTGATGGCTGCTAATTATAGTGCATCATTCACTATCTGGGGTAACCATAGAGCATGAAAAGAAGATTCACTGAACAATTAATTAAGGCTGCGACTTATCCTATTGAAAATGATGACACAAAGGTTCTGAGGGAAAAAAATACTACCCACAGGTTCTCCTCAGTACTCATTAGATTAGTGCTTCTTTGGTTTCTGCCATTCTGATTTATTTCTAGTCTTTCTGGAGATTTTATTGGCCTTCTGCATACATACATCCGTACATAACCCATGCATGTATATCATGTGTGTGTACTCCTTCTTCCCATCCTTAATATAAGAGTGTTAAATTTTTTTAGAGATCAAAGAAGTTAAATAGATTATTTAATCATAACATATATTATATGTCATATATTATTATAATAATTTATCAGTTTATAAGTATGATAAATTAATTCGGAGAAAAATGATAAATATAAATATTTTAATATAATTTATTTAATTTTTTTAATCTTATTACAAAAAATTAATTGGATTTTATACCAAAGACGCAGAAGTATTAGATTCCAAGCTCATGAAGACGACTCCTCACTCAGCAAAGTACAGACTCCAGTGTCCTCAAGATAGTGCAGAAAGACGGATCAAACCATCAAGTAAGGAAGACCAATAAACATGCGGACTTCAATTTCGCATTATTTTATTATTTTATGAACGCATTCTGCATAACTTTATGAATGCTTCTGAACGGAGAACTCTGAAATCTAAACCTAAACTCACTAGTTCTAAGCTAGCTATCATCTCGATTTCACAAAACAGATAAAGACAAAAGGAGTTTTCCAGGGACATCGGATTTAAATCAAAAGCATCAAACACGAATCGGCAAGCAAGAGGAGATTAGGGATCACAGAGAGAAAAACCAGAATTGTAGTTTCGGGAAAGGCCGTTGCAGAGGGAGTTAAGCTGCATTTCCATGTCTTTAAGAAAAGCGGTTGCTTCGTCAAAAGGCTTGGAAAGATCCGACTTGTACTTGACCAATAAATCGCAATACGCTTCCTTCAGATTAACCAAAAAAACAAAATCACAGTATACATCAATACGTTTGAAGAAAAGACGAGTGAAAGAAAAATAAATGAAATGACACCTAGGGTTTGAAACCGTAGATTTTCCGAAAAACAGACCATGAATTCATCGAGCTCGGGATCGGCACCCAGGTAAGTAGATCTCTGACATAGATTGCCATTCTCTCGTCCGATTTCCTCGAACAGTTTTGCTATCTCCGGTGGTGCTCCGACCTGAAATCAAGGGAGCAAACGCAGAACGAAAAATTCATGAAATGGACCTGAAGTCAATCAAAAAAACATAAATATACAATAAAACCTTTTCCTTTCATCAGCTCCATCAATCCAAATAAACAACGAAAACTAACTACGAATATGAATTTTCAGATTTCCCGAAGAGAATAACGGAAGGCGGGAAAATTAGGCAGGAAATTTTGAAAATAAAAAATTAAGGAGTTTCAAGTTCAACCTACAACAAAATAAAACTCCAAGCTGAAAACCGCAACAAAAGGGAGAGAAGTAACTGATTCCGGAAATAACGCTTCTGCTTTACAAAATGTGCTTTAGTTACAATGACAAGCGAGAAAACAACAGAATTCACGTGTAATTCTTCTCTTTGCTTGTCAAGCCAGAAACTAACATCACAATGATTTCTCAACTTCAACAGATTTCGCATTTTCAAGGGAAACAGGCGAGGTTTGAAGAGAGAGAAAATCGAATGAAAAAAGTTGTTCTTATTCACGTGACTTATACCTTCTGGCAATCGATATAGGCATCCAGAAGTTTGGGATACAAAGGATGGCAAAAGATCTTAGCGCGAAGTTTTTTAGAATCCTCCTCGTCGTCGTCCTCCAATCTGGTTTCCGCTCTCGGAACCTGATCCGCCATCAAAGACGACGGAGCATCTGGCGCCGATGAAGAAGAACATTGCTCCGGTCCAATTGAAGATGTCCAGCTCATCAGAGGAACCACATGGTGAGACGACTGTGACGTGAATTCCTCCGGCTGGAAACCAGTTGGTTGCAATGATGGAGCCATCGGTAACTGCTCATCAGAGTAACCGGCGGTGAAGTGGAAATCAAAAGGATTCTCCATTTCTATGTCGATCTGCGTCAAGAAATTCGAGTTCACGTGGAAAATTGTGCGATAAGCCAAAGAGCAAAGCAGTGGAAAGAGAAAACAGGAATGCTTCCAGTCTAAACGCTTTTCCTCACAAAAGAAGACTCGCAAAGGGCACTGCAAATCATTCAACAGGATAACAACAAAAACTTGTGAGTGTGTGTTAAAATTTGGTCCTTCACCACTATTTCATTCTAACTGTCTTTTACAAAATTTATTAAAATTTATAATGAATTTTAAATAAACTTTTACATTTTTATAAAAGTTGCCCCTCCACCCCTTCTCCAGAAAATTATATCAATCAAAAGATAATACTTACTGAAACATTGTTAATTTTTTATTATTAACTAAATTTTTTAATATCTACAAAATAATTACTAATTAAACTCTTATAAAAAAATCTAAGAATGGTAATTTATTTCTTTAATATTGTTATTTGATTGGAACGAATTTGAATATTGTTGAGTCTAACTGAGAGTCATTCTCTTAAAGGTTTTTCCTACAACTTAATTTTCATATATCATGATTTGGAGTGAGCAAATTAGAACCAAAACTGAAAATTGAACAGAACCAAACTCAATTCGGTCTTTTCGGTTTGGTTAATTCGATTTTCGATAACATTTTGGTTTTTATTATTCTAAAAATTTAGGTGTTCAATTTCGATTTGGTTATTAGAAAATCACTTCAGTTAAAACAGAAAAACCAAACATGTATAATATATTTATATTTAATATATATTTTTTGATAAATGCATGTTTTTTATAATTAAATAGATATAAATTTTCAATAATATTAGATAAAATCTATAGATATTTTAAATGTAATTAATTTATTTTATATATTTTACCCATAAATCTAATCTTAAGGATCAAAAATAATATTTTTTAAAAATTTATTTATATATATTTTATTTTGTAGATAATAAATAAAAAAATCGGTTAATACAGTTATTAACCAAATCGAATTAAAATATTTCGATTAATTTTTTTAATTGATTTCAGTTCCATTTTTAAAATTGACTTAATTCAGTTTTTGGTTATTTCGATTTTTACCAAAAACCAAATACTCATCCCTAATCGTGATTAAGCCACTAAAATCCCTCCGACTAGGACCTAGTTACTATAATAATCATCCATGATTCCCCACTTCATAGGATAATTGTTTAGACTAAGCTAACTTTAATGTTTTGAGTTTTATCTGTGTGCTTAATTGATAAAATAATTGCCCATACTAAATTAATAAACACATAAGGTATGCTTTTTGTGCTCAACACCTATTATAATCATCGAATTTATTCTCTCATTATATGGTTTGCCCGTATTGGTATTGTGATTTATTTTGTTATTTATAAAAATTTATGTAAGTTTGAATTTCATTATCGATGTAAAGACTTTGATGGTGAACAGTCTGTAAATATCTCCTTAAACATTATTTTAAGCTTAGAGATATGTCATAATCCTAATAAACTCCCAGGACCAACTCCTGTAAACTTTTTTTCATCAAAATTTAAAAAAAAAAAAAAACTCATTAGTATTGAGATATGCAGTTACGTTTGGACTTAAAAAGCATTTACAGGAATCTTGCATATTGTTTAATAATATAAGACCTTCACACAGTGGAATTTGAACCAACTATCATACTCATCACGTCATATCATATAAGCATAAACCAAATTCTTATCAGCTGTACGTCCACCTTCATGGTAATAACGAAGAGATCATGCTATACCCAATGGTTATGTTTTGGGTCTTATGCTTGTAAGAACATATGCATCATATCATGGGAAAATTATAATACCGTTCCTAAATTATAAATATTATGATTCACTCTAATTAAATTTTACATTATAGACGAGTTCACATTCTAATTTAAACTTATTATGTTAGCCATAGATTTCTTATATGTTTGTGTATTGATACACACAGTGCCATTTCTCAGATTTATTATTGCTAATAAACTAGTTTCAATTGCCCTTTAATTATATCGTAGATTCTATAAAATGTGTTATTATAACAAAGGGTGCAACTCATGTCAAGCACAAGGTAAGCATTAACTCACAATCTATAATTTCACACTAACATATATGTCATGATCAGACAAAACATAATAAATTTACTTCTTCACTTGTTCACTTATTTGGAAAAAAAAAATTATTTTAAAATTAGTTATTTGTGAACCTGATGTGTTAAACGAAAAATTATATTCATTATACATAGTTGTTGATGGATACATCATAAAGGTACAACAATACAAGTCATATTTACTAATCCATTTTTTGGGGCGCATGAAGGCCTTCCAACCCAATTAATTAACATGATCTATTGATATTTTAAAGAATACGATTTTTTTCTCTCTTTATTTTTTCTGAATTACTAGTGCTAACTGCTAAATAATGATCTATGAAGTATCATGGGCCAGGGCAAAAAAGAAAAAGGTAGCCGAAGCGTATCATTTCGATATGCTTTATTTCGTACAAAATTGTTCATGGAGCTAAAGGGAAATTGCCGTTGTAACCTGTATAACTTTCAACAAATTAAGTGTTTCTTTGAGATAGCTTATTTTTGAATAATAAGTACTTATAAATCGTGATTCACGATATACGAGGTAAGTATGTGAGAGGAGTTTTATCTCGACTTACATAATAAGAATTTATTGTCCCAAAATAAGTGATGCCAAACACTCACTAAATTGTCTAGGAACAAATTAAGTATTTTCAAACAAAATTAAAACTTCAAAAAAAAGAAAGAGGAAGAAGAAGAAGCTGGGTTTTGAATTCAGATGTTAAAATGTCCAGTAAGGTTATAGTAAGAACTTGTTTGATACTCTGTTAAAAGAGTTCTCAAAGAAAGTGCCCGGACATAAAAATGGAAGTAAAAGTAAAATTAAAATGGCCTAATGGATTTTCAAAACATGTTCAATATGTCCATTTAACTTTTATTATGTAATTCTTATTATACACACACACACGTATATATATAAGAAAGGCCCAGAATAATTTTAAATTAAAAAACATGTTTATCCTCTTCCATGGTACTAAAAGTAAATGATAATTCTCCTAATTAGATTTAATTTGCTATCACTACTATATAAGGGACTTTTAACGACCATTTTTTTGTCCTTTAGAAGACTGTTTTTAAGGGGACGTCTATGTCAAGGTCGTTGAAAATTTGAGAAAAGACTACACTGTTTTTAAATAGTCGTAGTATGAGAGATACAACGACTGTTTTCCCTAAAACAGTCATTGTTTATTTTTTTTTTAACGTTTTACTCCTTACAACCCGGACAATTGGTGGGTTATCTCCATATTATTATAAGTCTCCCCCACATCCATCTCCTACACCAGCCCCCTCTGCTCCTCCACCATATGTCTACAAGTCCCCACCTCCTCCATCCCCTTCACCACAGCATACATACTACTACAAGTTCCCATTTGCTCCATCCCTTTCACCATTGCCAAATTCAGGATACATTTCATCTACTTTCTTCCATTGTGGAGAGTCAGCCGAGTGTCGAAGGTATTTTCCATCACAAACTCTATTATTATAATGTCATCTCAACTTCTTTGCTTCTTTCGCATTAGCAAACAATCGTTTGAACAGTGGTATGATTGGAAGATACCACAAAATCTTGACAAGTTGCTTTTTAATTGTCTCATCATCACACCTATTACCTTTCTTCACTTTGTTTATGAAAGTTTTACATTTCGGACACTCACTTAAGCCTTCATACTCATTTCTGTACAATACGCAGCCATTAAGGCATGCATGTATCTTTTTATACTCCATACCCATCGTAGATAATATTTTCTTGGCCTCATACATACGATTTGGAAGTACATTATCCTCTGAAAATATATCACACAACAATTCAAGCAACAATGTGAAACTACTATCAGTCCACCCACAAGTTGCCTTTAAGTTGATCAAGTGCAAAATACCTGACAAGCGTGTATACTTAGTACACCCAGGGTACAAAGGTGTCTCTGCATCACTCCACACACTATCATATACAGGAGATTGTGCAGAACATTCTACCTCAACATCATGAATCATTTTCTCCATTCTATTGTCATCTCCAACCTCCAAAACTTCCTTCTTATAGGACGCACAAGCAATTACTTCCTCAGCATGCCATATCCACCTTTTGTACAGAAGATTTATTCCATCACAAAATAAGTGATCTCGTATATCATCAATATCTCGTAGACTCTCATTTAAACACTTCACACATGGGCAAAAATACTTCTCATCATTTTTACTAGGCGCATTCATTCTAGCAAATTTAATAAACTCTTCCACCCCATTCTCATATTCTTCACTAGTTCTCAAAGCATTCATCCAACGGTGACCCATTTTACTACCACCTATGCCATTTTCAATAACACTCAATTTTAGACCAATTGTCATTATGATATACATATGGATCAAGAAAAGGGATGCATTACTCATTTTTTAAAAATTTCAGCAGCTTTTGTGCTAAAAAGTAAGATTGCGAGTCATATTCAATTTCAAAATGGACAACAGATACACTAAAAGAGTTAAGGCTATATTCAATCGTTGTATACATAAAATAAATTAACTGAGCAAAAGAAAGTCACTGATAAGAGAATATTTCCTAGAAACAAAAGTTACCTGGTAAAGAAATTGCAGCTCTAAAGTGATCAAGACCAGGTACTTCTTCCACTTCACAACCAAATTTCAAATTATGAACTTCTTCCCCACGAGATTTCTTTAATGCAAAGGGAGTGGCGAGCGTGAACTGACAGAGAAGCAGGAAGCGCGAAAGGGGCGGAGAGGCAGGATGCGACAAAACAACTTTACTCTTTACGCTGTTCTGACATGCTCTGCACCATCTTTGACTGCAAAACAAGATACAACGATTGGTTTTAGAAAGGGTAAGATAATGACATATGACGATTTGTTATTTACATTTAATAAAAATAACAAAATCATGACCCCACATGAAATCAGTAGCTATGATTCAATATTCATTGAATAAAGACACCTTCTTCAGCTTCTACCATGAATCTGGATATTATTCTAGGGAATGATTTTGTTAATGTAGAATCACTTTTCTATTTAAGCTCGCTATCTATATAATTACTAAACAAAACTCTAAAATGAGCATAAAGCCCTTATCTTTATTCTGGTATGCATAACCTTTTCTTATATCATATTCTATATTTCTTCATCATCATTATTATGTCTTCCCTTACCATTCCACATATTTTCTATTATATTTATAGAATAATAGTCTTTTTCAAATTGTTGCAAGTGTGGCCAAGAAAGGAAGCATTAAAACAAAACAGTGAAAATTAATGAAACCCATATAATAACGTCAAATGGCTTTATTTTTCATTATATAAGTACATGAGTTACACGTAGTTTGTAATTATATACTTGATACAAACACATGAAACAAAACCTCCAATTTTAATCATAAGAACATACCAGAAACAAAAAACCCTCACAAGAGTTAATTTTGGCGCCCTAATGAATAAGTAATGACCCTAGTTTATCCCTAAAAAAATAGATACCTAACTATTTTAATTTCAGATATCCATATGACTGAGAAAGAAGGTTTCAGAGGAAGAAAGCTACAAAATGTTTATCATCATAGTAACAAGTAATTTCTTTTTCTTTTTTGCCAAAATAACAAGTACTTGCACCCTGTTTTAACAAAACTCTTTCATCAAGAATCTGTTTTCATCTTCAGCCACTGATTTATATTGCATAATAATTTAGATATGAATTTACTGGTTCTTCTATGTAGATATGCAGGTATATGATTTCTTGGATTATTGCATCTACTTTTCATTAAAAATACTTAAGTCAACATGATCAAAAAGTGCACAATATCATGGTGTTCATGATGATCCATGAGTTGCATACAAATCGTCTGTGGATTTATACGCAATTCCTAAATTAATATTTGTATGTACTGAATATATTTCCCTTTTGAAGATATATATTTGCTTTTAGAAACATAAAGTAACTCTTAGCATTTGATGTCAATCCCATTAACGAAAATGTTTCTAATTAATTTGATTATCTCACAAGTGAAATTCCAAATGAACAATCGCAATCTCACAACTTACCATTTAAGAGTGACAAAAAGCAACAAATACGGATACAAAAAAATCAAACAATCAACACATATAGCTTGTTGGAGACGAGGGAAAACAGGGATTGCAAGGTCAGAGGATGAAATGAAGCCACAAAACACATACTTAAACTTAAATAATGCAGCTTCAAGCAAGAAAAAAATCAGGATTGCAAGCTCAGAGGATGAAATGAAGATCCCAATCAAATGAAGTTTAAGTCCTGCTTGACCTAGCTTGTCGCGGGACGGAGAAGAGGGAAAACAGGGAGGATGGACCCAGTAGCTTTAGAACCCACCGCGAATTGAGAAGAGGAGGGAGAACTAAGAACACGGAGACAGAACCACTTTTGGTTTTAACGGAGAAGAGGATCGAGAGAGAACCGCCAAAGGAGAAATGCAAATGGCGTCAATGAAGAAAAATTGAGGCTTTGGTAATTAAACAAAACAGCTACATGCAAAACCCACGACGAATTGAGAAGAGGAAGGAGAACGAGGAACACGGAGACAGCAGAACCAATTCTGGTTTAAACGAGAGGAGGGAGAACCGCCAATGGAGAAATGCAAATGGCACCAGTGGAGAAAAAATGAGCCTTTGGTAAACAAAACAACTTTACTCTTTACGTTGTTCTGATATGCTTTGCCACTCTTGACTTCTGAGAAGAAGATGTAACGACAAGTATTATAAAACCCTTCGTTGTAGCTAAATATTTTTCAGATACAACGACTGGTTTTATAAAATCAGTCGTTGAAACGCAACCACTTCATCTTCTACTACTGTTTTTTAAGAACAATCTTTAATTTGTGTCGTTAAATCAACTATTTATAGTAGTGTATAAATATAACATTCGGAAATCAAAACCCTTTATGAAACAAAACCCTTGACAACACTAACTTGAGTGGATAATTTGTTTTTAGTTTTAGAAATATGAGATTAATATAAGCGTTAAATATGTCTTTTGGCATCAAAAGGGTTAATACATAAAACCTTATAACAATGCCTATAATAATCTTCCCCCCAAATCATTTACAAAAAAATTCCCAATGATGATAAATCTTCTGGTGGGTCTTTTTGTAGGGGAAGAATTTGAGTGGGGCAAAAGGGAAATAAAATAAGAGCATTATAAATGGGTTAATGCATGTTCATGTTAAAAAAATTAATAATGATGCACTTTAGTCCTGATACGTGTGATCTGAGGAAGTCAATAAATATTTTTTAAGGACGCAGATACTTGCATTACAAGAGACTTTTTTGACAAATTGGAAAATATAAATGTGACAAACACTTACGATGTCGGAGAAAAAGCAAGAGATTAAATAAATAATACTGCCGAATCATGGTTCAGATATGTGATTAAAACATAAACACGTCACTTTCAACAAATAAAACAGATTCTCCACGAGTTTATGTCTCTGGAGATCATGTGTGGATTCTCTCACACCCACAAAAGGTGCCCCATTCCACGATGAACAATGATATCGTCCTTTCTTTACTTTCTCTTTTCCGCCTACTTGTGGTTCAGTACTCATGTTCAGATCGAGTTCAATTTGCATGACTCAACTGAGATACTCTCGGTTTTAAATATAAAATAAGTTGATTGTTTTGGATAAATTAATGAAATTAATTAAATTATTATAAAGTATTTATATATTTTATTTTGTTTCCCCAAACGATTTTATCTAACTTATAAACTGATTATATAATTTAAGAATACATAAAATATGATATGATTAAGTAACATATTTAGTATGCTTAATCTTTCTTAAAAAAAATCAACTCTATCTTATATTTACATATTTAAATCTATAACAATTTTTCGCCAAAGGAGCCTTCACACGCGCACGCGCTCTCTATTGTTTAATTTTAGTTTCAAATGAATTTCAACTCTGAGTTCTATTTAACGGAATATCTATTTGTCAACAAATATTCAGTAAAACAATCACTGATTTCTCAAAGCAGCAGTCACTTCTGAGCTTCCTGCAATGAACATTACAGTGGAGGCCTTTGAGTCCATATTTTAAAAAAAGTTTAGCATACTATGTACTATGTAGGAGATGTTTTCAAAACCTATAAACCATGCTTTACCTACAATGTTACATGACATGGAACTCATAGCAATATGAATCCGGCTTTAGTCCTTTTTTATTTAAGAAAAGGAGGATCATTTTCTTGATTTGAATTATGGAATAAAGATTTTAACGGTTTAGATTAAGAAAAGTACCAAAAACAGATCCTAACGATGCACCTCATTTTCAGAGTCAAGTGGCTTGACACCATATTACTCCATTTTGCCTATTGTGTCGGGTTAGCATTCCTATAAGTAGCCCTTTTGTGATTAGCCTTTTTGTGAATATCAACCATTTATTAGAAGTTCTATTGTTATAAACACAAGTCTAAGTGGATGGCCTAGCTCCAAAAATCACTAGCCAATGGATAGAATGGCTTTGAACTTATAATCTACTCTTTTCTGTTTTTAATATATGGATTAGTTAACTTTTTTAAAAAAAAAAGATTAAAGAAATTAAATAAATTATTTTAGATATTTATATTTTTTTTCCTCCAAACTAATTTCTGTTACTTCTAAATAGATATATAATCTAATGACATACAATACATACTATGATTAAATAATTTATTTAGTTTATCCAATCTCTTAAAAAAATAAAATAAAATGAATCTTATATTAAGGATGTGAGGGAGTGCATTTCACTTGTGAGGTCACTCATATGAGAATCATATGTCACAACATAAGTGAAAATGAAAATTTTATTTAGTTGCAAAAATTAAAACACCAATAAATCGTTAGTTATGGTGGTACCAAAGCTGCACATAATGAAAAGCATGAAAAAGAAACATATGATTAAGACACTAGGGCCATGATAGAAACCTTTTTGGGACTGAAAGGTTTGTAAGCAATATGTAAGAAACTTAATAATAGGAAATTAAAACAGGCAGGATGAAAATAGCATTTTTTAAAATTAAAAAATAATATGCCGGTGGCAATTGTTTATTATAAATAGGTCTCCGTTCCATGTATTATACAAACATCAATAAAATAAACCAGTCACCTTCTCAAACATCGTTTGACCATATATATTTGGATTATCTTTTAGAGAATAACTTTTTGATTACGAGATAAATATGAGAGAAGAGTTTTATCTCACCTTACGAAAAAGGAGTTCTGAGATCACGATTTTATGATTTACCAAACATATACTTAAATTCAATCTTTTCATTGAATTACCAAGTCATCCTTCTTTTGACCTTCTTTCTCTGATTCCTCCCATTTTCTCATAAATTTATAACCGAGCTCTCAAAACATACACAAAATTTACCTGTCAAAATGTCAAGAATATCTTCCTTGACCAAAACAAGCCGTTAACAATTTTAGATTATCTGAAAAAAAATTCCATCTTACTTTCGATTCAAAGTTTTTTCTTTCCTGAATCCCCCTGCATGAACCAGAATAATCTGTCCATTTGCAGTTAGCTTGATTTGTGCGTTGGACCACATATATAATTGGGAAGATTATATATGCAAGTGAGAAAATTAAATACTGATAAATTTCTTAAATTTCATTTAATATTAATAGGTCTTAAGAGATGTTGTTAAGTTTAACTGGTAATAATTGTTGGCAAAAAATAATTTAACTAGTCATAAAGCATAACTTGTAAATATGAAATTTTGTTTTGCAACTATTAATTCCCTTGGGTGTATTAGGATTCATCTTTCGTTGGCCAAAAAAAAAAAAAAAGGATTCATCTTTCTTATTTAAAACCAATGAGTCATTTTCATACATAATTTCACCTTTTTTTAGGAAAAAAACAAGATCTCATCTCACCGACGCTGTTTTATTGGGCTGATGTCTCATTGTGAAAGAGACAGCCGGTTGGCAACTGGGGTCTTGTAGATAAACCCAAACCCAAAACCCGCAAGGAAGATTGAAAGTTCAAACATTATAACCAAAAAAAACAAGAAGAAGAAGTTCAAACATAGTTTTTTTTTTTTTTTTTTTTATATAGTACATGAAATACTACAATAACCTCAGGAATTATCCTCCTGAGTCAACAAACAGTCTAAAACTATTATTATCAATAAATAACAAGCTCATAATAGCTGTAGGGGCGAATCGGTGATATGGAAATCCATCGCCATATTCCAAGCTTCATTTGCCATAGCATCAGCAACTGTGTTAACATCTCGATTACAATGAAGCATCTCCACTTCCCAATCTCTGTCCATCAACGTGCGAACTTCCATGATAAGGTGAAAATCTGGATGTTCCTGATACACCGTGGCTTGAATCAGTTCCATGATTTCACTACAATCACACTCAATAAGAATTTTTTTGTATCCTTTATCCCATGCAAGCTTAAGTCCCCACAATACACCCCAAGCTTCAGCGGAGACCACCGTCCCATGGCCAATTCGATACATAAATCCTAGCAAAAACTCACCATTGTGATCCCGCAACATACCTCCACAAGTACACTTCCCTAAGTTTTCACTCCTGGATCTATCAGTATTAATCTTCACCCATCCAATAGGTGGTGGCTTCCAATAGAGACGACCTCCTTCCTCATTATATTTTCAAAGCAGGCTTATATTTCCCCATGCTAAACAGGCACGAGCACGAGCTAAAATGGCCGTACTACTCCAAGAGATGTTGTTAAAGCAACGTTCATTACGAGCCAACTAGATATATCAGCATAGGACCGTAAACATAAGACAAAACTCAAATCCCTGAAATATGTCCTTTCTTCCTATACACGATGCAAGCCAATCATTCGTATCGAACATGCCAAAAAACAGCTCATGCCAACTCAGCGGTAAAAAACCATACCAGAACTCAGAAGCGACTGGGCAATCCTGATGAACGTGAAGAATTGACTCGCGTGAATTATGGAAAATTTCATAATTACCCGTGGGATGACAACCACGCTGGAACCGTACAATGTTTGTCATTAAACGCCCGTGAAAACACAGCCACAAAAAAGTACGATACCTTTGAGGGACCTTCATTTTCCAAACACATCTCTATCGGTATTTAGCGTGAGGCCGCGGGGTACCCATTAGATATTTATAAGCAAAGCTTATGGAAAATAATCCATCAGAAGACCATCTCCATACTAGGAAATCTTGCCCATTTAACTGACAGATATTGATACGTCTGATAGCTGTACATACATATCCTGGAAGTAGATAATCAAACTTGCTCATATCCCACTGTCCGGAGGGAGTGATACAATCAGCTACTCTCCACTTAGTAACATCTCGTGGTAATGCTCGGGTTGCTAAACTGTGAAGCTTATCCAAATGTGGCACCCAAACATCCTTCCAGAAAGAAATGTTCCTGCCATCGGTGACTCTCCATGCTATGCTATCTGTGATCTTCTCCCAACTCTTACAGATACCCTTTCACGTACTAGACTCCGACCGACGTTTCTCAACTTTAGGAATAATATCATCGCCAGCTTTATACTTTTCTCGCAAAAACCTGACCCATAACGAGTCATGTCTATTAATCATACTCCATCCAAGATTCATCATGAATGCCTGGTTTTGGTAACGAGCCTTCCTAAGACCCAAGCCTCCATCCTCTTTTCGAGCACACACCAAATCCCAGGAAACTAGATGAGGCTTTCTGTTGGCCGAGCTACTCCCCCAGAGAAAGTTATGACATCGTTTATTAATTTCATCACAAGTCCCCAAAGGAAGAGGCACTGTCTGCATAGCATAAGATGGCATAGCCGACATTACAGAAGATACTAGGGTATGTCTGGCTGCCATCGATAACATGTTGGATTTCCGATTAGCCAGACGAGCATCCGTTTTATTCAGGAGAAAATTATATGTTGCCTTTGAGCTCCTTTTATGTAATAAAGGCATTCCCAAATATTTCCCTAGATCCGACGTCTGAGTAAAATTCAAGAAATCACTTATTTCTTTGCACCTGATGTGGTTAACATTCCTTGAGAAGTAAATTCTTGACTTTCCAGCATTCACTTTCTGTCCTGAAATGTCGCAGAAATCATCCAGAATGGCCTTCACAATCCTTGCGTGATCTAGATCTGCTTCTGCAAACAAAAATAGATCATCAGCAAAAAAGAGATGAGAGACAGGAGTACCTCGTTTGGATAGCCTAAACGGCTACCAGTCACCCTCTTCTACTGCCGTTTGGATAAGATGCCCCAACCTTTCCATCATGATAACAAAAAGGTACGGTGATACTGGGTCACCCTGTCGAACACCACGGGAAGGACAAAACATATTAGTAGCCTCTCCATTCCAAAGCAGTTGCATTTTAGACGTCGACATACAAGCATGGATAACTTTAAGAAGATATTCAGGAATCTTGAGTTCCCTTAAACAGTCGGTTATAAAACCCCATCTAACACGGTCATAAGCCTTCTCCAGATCAATTTTAATAGCCATGAAGCCCTTCTTCGTTTTTAAAGACTTCATAGAGTGAATGATCTCTTGAGCTAGGATAATATTGTCCGAGCTCTGACGCCCTTTAACAAAACTGCACTGGTTCGGGGCTATTACTAAAGGCATGACAGCCTTTAGTCTATTTGATATAACTTTCGTAATTATCTTGTACACAACATTGCAAAGACTTATGGGGCAAAAATCACGAATTGTCTCTGGATGGTCCACTTTAGGTATGAGTACTATTTGAGTACCATTGATATGCTGAATCTACATAGGATCATCAAAAACTCTTTTAACTAAGCTAATAACAAAATGTTCCCACGGTTTCCCATTGGCTCTGGTAAAATAATGGGTTGAAACTATCAGGTCCTGGCGCTTTAAGAGGTCCCGTATCAAACAAAGCTCGTTTAATCTCGTGATCTGCAACCGATCTCCCTAGACTACGCAAATTCACATCGTCAATATCAGGATAAGTGCATCTGAATACCAATGATCCATTATATATGTAGGTCTCTTTATACAAATTTTCAAGAAACTGGCTTCCTATTCTCATAATTTCCGTTGCATCATATGTCCACTCCCCAGAGTCAAGTCTCAAGGCCTCTATTTTATTCCTTCTCCGTCTCTCATTAGCCACAGAATAGAAATATTTAGTATTTCTATCCCCATCCACATACCAGTTAGCCCGAGAGTATTGAATCCACATTACTTCTTCCCGTGCCAAGAGCTTCTCAAGATCGCCACATAGCTCCCCTCGTAACTTCTCAAGATGCTACGAGATACCTCCCAAAGCCGTCTTTGCGTTAATCCCATCTAATCTTTTATATAATCTATCTTTCATATAAGAGATGTTACCGAAGACCTCCTTGTTCCATAACCTCAAATCCTCAGTAAACTATTTAACAGATCCGCACCAGTCATCTTCCATCCCCCAATGAGATTCTACAAATTTCTTGAATTCATCATGCATAACCCATAGGGCAAAAAATCTAAAAGGCCTCCGATTCTTAGCCGTAAGAACATGGGATTCAGTATCAATCAACACCGGACAATGATCGGATTTATATTTTGGCAGATGTGTAACTGTGGCATTAGGGTTATTTATAAACCAGCTGTTATTCACCCATGCTCTGTCTATTCTGCTCTGGTTAGTCAAATTGCCCCAAGTAAATTGAGGACAATTAAAACCAATATCAATTAAATTGCATCCCAAAAGCCAATTTCGGTATGACCTATCAATACCAGTATTCACCCTATGATTTTTATTCCAGCGTTCTTCAGGACAGGAAACAGCATTAAAGTCTCCGATTACTACCCATCCTCCAACAACCAACTATTGAATATCCTCAAGAACAACCATATACCTCCACTAAATCCTCGTGCTTCAACAACGTGCATATTCGTCCAACCCAGTTTCCTAGCAATGAGCTTCGATTTCATCCCAACATGTCTAGGTTCTAGCAAAGCAAAAAAATTAACACTATGCCTGGCCACAACATCGCTAATTAACCTGCAAAAAGAGGCACCACGGGCACCCCGGGTATTCTAGTCATAATAATCATTAAAAACATAATACAAAAGAATAAGAACACAACCAAACCAGGCATTATTGAGCCATATGACCCTCCTGCACAGAATCAACACCATGCATCATCACGTCATCAATGCCTCCAAGTAGATTAATTCGAGTTTCAATAGACTGGGTCAAGAGGATTGGATGCTTGTATACGAATAGTGGGGGAAATGGAATTCATTTTTATAGCATTCTTTTTTATTTTTGACCCCACCTCCCCACTCGAAATACTCGACGGTCCAGCTTCTTGAGTTGACATATGAGAATTCAACAAATAAGATCTTTGGGAAGCTCCTTCTTCAATCCCCTTCTTCTTATCTCCCTGGATCCCACGTGGTTTATTCAACTTTTTTAAGAGGCCAACATTATTCACAGCATCAGAAATTCTATCATTTCTCCCTACATTTAAAATATCCGATCCATTATTCCCTTTACTCCCTTTATTTGATTCAGATAATTGACCAGATTTAACCTTTGATTCACACGATCTCTCTCCTATCTTCGAATTAGCACGAATCTTCTCTTGATTTATGCTGTCACCATGACCTCCATCATTAGTTCCCATATCTTCAGCATTAAGAGCCTCAAAACGTGATCCTCCTCCCATATTCCGAGAACGTAAATCACGCCTAGACTCACGCCCGTTATTATTGTTCCCTGCATTCGAGATCCATTGCCCCCTTCTCCTACGCGGCATCACCATCCACTCACCATACATTCCGTCGATATGCTCCGGTATTATATCTATAGAAACCGAAGGGTTCACCATACATGACGACTTTGACATGCTTTTTGTTTGATTATTAGGACAATGTTCAGTATCATGACCATATCGCCCACATGAGAAGCAAATCAAATGCAAACCCTCATAAACAATCTTTTTTTCTTTCCCATTTATTATCAAAGACAGGAGTAAAGGCGCATTTAAATCGACCTCAACACATATACGAGCAAAACGCCCTTTGGTTTGCTGAAGAGTATTTGTATCCACTTTCAAAACCCGTCCAATTTGGTTACCCACCACATATAAAATTCCCTTGTCATAAAAATCAATAGGAAACTTAGGAATTCTTACCTATGCTGCAATTTTAGCGACCTCGCTAGCATCAGGATCGAACTCTGATTTCCATAGTTGTACAGCCAGATAATGATCCATGTATAACCAAGGGCCACTTGTCAACGCAAAGTCATAATCCTCCTTATTACTCATACGTACCAGAAAATACCCGGAACCTGTCTCAATAGTTTCGACTTCCCTTCTACGTCCCCACAGTTGTTGTAGCTTGCGACCCAATTGATCCTCCTGCACCATCCTTCCAAGAAGTCTAACGATCAACGATGTCGACCATTTCGGCGCTAGCTTCTTCTTAAACTCTGAAGACACAATAATATTTGGTCCCTTTTGCGTCATTTCTACCTCAATTCTTGACTTCCAACCATCCCCTTTCCACCAATCATCTTCTTCATCTGAAGCATCCTTTAATGAATGATCCTCAGTGCATGCATCCTTGTAAGACCTTTTGGGCATCTCTGGTGTATTGGTGTCCTCTCCAATAATATCATCACTCATCCAATCCTCTACCCGTGGGGCTAAAGATTGTTTATTTGTGAATTCTACATCATCATCACGAATTTTGTTCGTATTACGCTCCAAGACCTCAATCTTCTCTACTCTTAAAGATGAATTCATTCTCTCGCGGCTTCTATCTCTCCCCTTTTCACTCATCACTTGCACTCTGTTTCAAGAAACTTAAGCTTAAAATGTAGTAGACCACTGATACTTTCCCCAGCCGCAGCCCCAAGCCGTCAAAATGGAGGCTGCGGCGAGAGAACACTACAGCAAAGTCCTCCTTTATCCTTTTCAAATCCAGAACCACATAACCACATAACAACAGAACTATAGAAACGACGGAAGAGAAGCAAGCCAACCGAACTACAAAACTACATAAGATTCCTATTATCTAGAACCACAGAACTACAGAAACGATGGAAGAGAAGCAAGCCAACAGAACCAGATCAGAAGCACGACGGGATTGGCTCAGCTCGACGAAAAAAACAGAATAGATCACCGGAATCAATGAAGACAAACCTGGGTGACTATGGAAGGAAACAGCTCGACGGTTAAGAGCAGCAGGCCGACTGAAGCAACTTCACAGATCCATATCAGCAGCACAACGGCAATGAATCAGATCGACGGATAAGCAGAATAGAATCACCGGAAGGAACAGATCGGCATCGGAAAACTGAGACCGTTGCAACTGCAACGGTCACGCACTCAGTTTCACTTTCAGAGCGTTTTCTCTCTCGTTTTTTTACCTCACCAACTCACTCAAACATAGTTAAGTTAGTTACTCTCAAATGTCAAATCATTTCTCTTATTGTACCAAAACAAATCATTTTTCTTATTTTTTTCCTCACAATCTTAAGTTCATAAAAATAAATTGATGGTTTACTTTCAACATTTTATAAAATTATTATTATTATTATGATATTTTATAAGTTTATAAATTAATTTTTTGAGTATTTATATACTATAATTGTCAACAGTATAAATCAAATATTAACCGTAGAAAGCAATCAACGTCAAAGTAATATTTTACAAAAAAAAACACGTGTTCGTTTGCGGGAAATATAATATACGTGAATTTTAAAAAGGAAATATTTCATTTAGCCCTAAGGTAAAAATGAAAATAAGTTTCATGGGTGAAAAGATAATGATACATTTTATTTATTCTTTTTAGAAGAATATTTATAAAATAAATAAGGACATTTACAAAAAAATAAAGATATTTACAAGATAAATAAATGAATTTGACAAAACCTAGGGAATTAAAAATATTTTGGTTATTTACAAGATAAATATGAACATTTACAAAATAAATAAAGACGTTGATAAGATAAATAAAGGGATTCAAAAGAACTTAAGGAATTAAAAACATTTTAGCCATTTATAAGGTAAATATGGAACTTCATAAGATAAATATGGATAATTATAAGACAAATAAAGTAATGGTATCATTATTTTTTTACCTAAAAATTTAATTTCATTTTAACCTAAGTGAGTATAGTAAAGTTTTAGAAAATTATAGGAGGTGATTGAAATCACATCAAATCTTTAAGTGCCCGTTTGGTTCACGGAATCGGAAGGAATGTAATGTAATGTAATGCAATGATGATTACATGAATTCGTTTGGTTCCTCATTAGGGAAAGATGATGCATAAGCATGAAAATGTTTGGTTGGATTACATCAAACAAGGGAATACATGATAATAACACATGAAAAGACAAAATTACCCCTGTCTACATATATATGTATAATGACTTGAAATTTTCTATTATTTTACAAGTATGTATAATAACCCTATCCACACCTATAATAATCAATTAATAGAAAAAATTACCCCTTGTCCATATGTATAACCACAATTTTATTGACTTAACAACTCGTATAAGTTGAATCCTCCTCATGTATATAATAATAAATTAAAGTATAATGCATGTTTATTAATTTTTTGTGTGTGTATTATATAACAAGAAGTATAATTTCTATGTAAATCAAAACTGAGCCAATAAGCCAGTATATAAATCCATGCATAAGAACCAATAAGCAGTGTTCTGTTTTTTTTTTTCACCGAAGAGAATAGATAAGTAGGGTTTATTTGTGGGTAATATGGTCAATTTAAAAAGTTATAATGGTAATATTGTCTTTTCCACTGGATTATAGGATGCCTGAATCCTTATTCATTAGCTCTGACAGTGTAATCCTGATTACATAAAGTGCCCGTTTGGTTCACGGAATCGGAAGGAATGTAATGTAATGTAATGCAATGATGATTACATGAATTCGTTTGGTTCCTCATTAGGGAAAGATGATGCATAAGCATGAAAATGTTTGGTTGGATTACATCAAACAAGGGAATACATGATAATAACACATGAAAAGACAAAATTACCCCTGTCTACATATATATGTATAATGACTTGAAATTTTCTATTATTTTACAAGTATGTATAATAACCCTATCCACACCTATAATAATCAATTAATAGACAAAATTACCCCTTGTCCATATGTATAACCACAATTTTATTGACTTAACAACTCGTATAAGTTGAATCCTCCTCATGTATATAATAATAAATTAAAGTATAATGCATGTTTATTAATTTTTTGTGTGTGTATTATATAACAAGAAGTATAATTTCTATGTAAATCAAAACTGAGCCAATAAGCCAATATATAAATCCATGCATAAGAACCAATAAGCAGTGTTCTGTTTTTTTTTTCACTGAAGAGAATAGATAAGTAGGGTTTATTTGTGGGTAATATGGTCAATTTAAAAAGTTATAATGGTAATATTGTCTTTTCCACTGGATTATAGGATGCCTGAATCCTTATTCATTAGCTCTGACAGTGTAATCCTGATTACATAAAGTGCCCGTTTGGTTCACGGAATCGGAAGGAATGTAATGCAATGTAATGCAATGATGATTACATGAATTCGTTTGGTTCCTCATTAGGGAAAGATGATGCATAAGCATGAAAATGTTTGGTTGGATTACATCAAACAAGAGAATATATGATAATAACACATGAAAAGACCAAATTACCCCTATCTACGTATATATGTATAATGACTTGAAATTTTCTATTATTTTACAAGTATGTATAATAACCCTATCCACACCTATAATAATCAATTAATAGACAAAATTACCCCTTGTCCATATGTATAACAACAATTTTATTGACTTAACAACTCGTATAAGTTGAATACTCCTCACGTATATAATAATAAATTAAAGTATAATGCATGTTTATTAATTTTTTGTGTGTGTATTATATAACAAGAAGTATAATTTCTATGTAAATCAAAACTGAGCCAATAAGCCAATATATAAATCCATGCATAAGAACCAATAAGCAGTGTTCTGTTTTTTTTTCACCGAAGAGAATAGATAAGTAGGGTTTATTTGTGGGTAATATGGTCAATTTAAAAAGTTATAATGGTAATATTGTCTTTTCCACTTGATTACAGGATGCCTGCATCCTCATTCATTAGCTCTGGCAGTGTAATCCTGATTACATAAAGTGCCCGTTTGGTTCACGGAATCGGAAGGAATGTAATGTAATGTAATGCAATGATGATTACATGAATTCATTTGGTTCATCATTAGGGAAAGATGATGCATAGGTATGAAAATGTTTGGTTGGATTACATCAAACAAGGGAGTACATGATAATAACACATGAAAAGACAAAATTACCCCTGTCTACATATATATGTATAATGACTTGAAATTTTCTATTATTTTACAAGTATGTATAATAACCCTATCCACACCTATAATAATCAATTAATAGACAAAATTACCCCTTGTCCATATGTATAACAACAATTTTATTGACTTAACAACTCGTATAAGTTGAATCCTCCTCACGTATATAATAATAAATTAAAGTATAATGCATGTTTATTAATTTTTTGTGTGTGTATTATATAACAAGAAGTATAATTTCTATGTAAATCAAAACTGAGCCAATAAGCTACTATATAAATCCATGCATAAGAACAAATAAGCAGTGTTCTGTTTTTTTTTTCACCGAAGAGAATAGATAAGTAGGGTTTATTTGTGGGTAATATGGTCAATTTAAAAAGTTATAATGGTAATATTGTCTTTTCCACTGGATTACAGGATGCCTGTATCCTCATTCATTAGCTCTGGCAGTGTAATCCTGATTACATAAAATGATGTAATCATGATTACAAATGTAATCCTCTTTACATCATAATAAGTTCAACCAAACATTGCAATCAGCCTATTGCAATAGGATTACATGTAATCCCCTCCCATATAATTGAACCAAACGTGGTTGACTGAAATTATATCACATTTTTGGGCTAACTAAAATTATCCCTTTTAAAAATGATGATAGTAGTTTTTTTTAGGAAAAAGATAGAAAAAGAACTTTAAAAATAAAAAATTCTAAATCAAATTTATTATCGAAAGTTGATAAGGGAATAATGAAATTTGATAAACAGTTTACAACTCTTTGTTTTTTTTAAATATCTGATTTAAAATTTTATAAATTTAAAATTCTTCCTTTATCTTTTCCCCATACTTCAAGGAAAAATGAGAATAAAATTTTAATGAAAAAAGATAATATAAAAAAATCCCATTACCCCTTCACTTATCATTTCTAAGAAATTTTCAATATTATTTCAATTCGGATTTGATGTAATTTTTTATTTTCCCAACTTCAAATCTACGCAAGGTTAAAGACTTCAATCAAATCCAGGACGATAGTGACGAACGCAATGTCGGGAAGAGATCACCGATGGATATAATCACTGCGGATATACAGAAGCAGAAGTAAAACCTCTCAAATTTAACTCAGGTCAGCGTCGACCGAATCACCGAACGCTTACTTTCCTTCTATTTTCTGGCTTGTCTTCTGATTGCCTAATTCCGATTACTATCCACAGATTTGACTTTGTTGTTTGTTCTTTTGTTCTTAAATTTCTCTGCTCCTTAGTTGCCAGCAAGCAACTGCGTCTCACAACACCTGTTCCATGTTTTGGCTTTGTTCTCTCTCGCCTTCTCTTTTGTTCTGACATGTTTACGTGCTATCGTGCCAGCGAGAAGATCGGTTCAAGGAGCTTCTAACACCTGTCGCCTTCTTTCTCTGTGTTCATCCTCTAGCATTATACCCTTGTAGTGCCATTATAAAAACACAGGGATGGGATCGATTTTCAGCTCGCAGAAGAGCAAGGAAGAACGGGAAATGGCGTTGAATAAGGCTAAGGAGACGGCGTCCTCTGCTCCCGTCGTTGTCTTCAGGTACTATATCTTCGTTGTAATTGTTCAGTCGCAATTTAGTATTACTTTGTTTGGGAAATCTCTGCTTTTTGATTGCCTGTTTTGGTTAACTGGGGAGAGAAATTGGGGTCTGATTATTGACGAATGTGACTTGTCATTTTTCGATGATTATTTGTGTAACCCTTATGGTAAAGGGTTCAAATGGAACTGTGGTAAATATTTTATTTTCGTACTAGTTAGTTCTACGTAAAACTTGCAGTCACCAGCTAGAAGAGAATACCTTGTCTGGAAGGGAAATTTTGTTGTCAGGGCTGAATGTTTGTTAGGCATGTTATGTGTGAGTTTTTTCCTCCTTTTCTTTACAGCTCTCGGCCTTGTAGAAGTTATGAGCGATGGTTGCATAGTGTGGACCCTGGACTGTGGGGATTTGGAGGGGATTATAGATAATTCGATTACAATCAAATGGGTCATGCTTCTTGTTATTCTTAACAGCCACTAGAAATGATCAGTTTGTAGTATTTGGTAAACTTGATGTTACTTATTGAAGTGAGAAGCAAGATGACCATCAATGGACATTGAAAGAATGGGTAACTCTACCTACAATTTGAGTTTTTGACTGATTCATTTCTTCAAAGTTCAAATACACTTTCGTGTTCTCGCCTGGTTTTTTATTTGTTGTCTACTGAGAATTGATGTCATAGATCCTAATGCTTCGTAACCTTTTAGGAAACTGATACGAGCTCCTTTGAAATTGTGCATGCATGCGCCTTTTTATCTCAATGATTTCGTTTTAAAAAAATTTCCTTCAACTTAATTTCACATGTGCGCGCCTGTTGAATAGTGCTGATTCAAATATAGCTTCTATATTTAGTTTATTTTTACTGAAGCATTCATTTCTTTTAATTTCGCTCTCTTACTCTCCCCTCCTCCAATCAGTGCATTTTCTTATTCTGTTTCATTGAATTGATTTCTGCTTGTCATCTCTATCTCTTAATCTGAAAATTGAAAATTTACTGGCAGCAAGACGTACTGTGGCTACTGCAAGAGGGTCAAAGATCTCTTAAATCAGCTAAGTGCAGCGTATAAGGTCATTGAGTTAGACGAGGAAAGTAAGTTTCTCTTAATGCTCTTGATATTGTTATTTTCAAAACTTGTCTTGAGAGCCCCCAGCTTTCTATGTTTGTTGTACAAGTTGATTTGAGCGCTACTTTGTAGCTGTTGTTGGGTCATAAGCCTGGTATTCACCCCATTTGCCTTTTGAAGCTGCCCCATTAACTAATTCCTAATTATCACAACCATGGCAGATTGGCAGTCTAGTGATTATCTTGAGAGTTAACTTGCTCTCTGCTACTAAGCCTTCTTTTAATGGTTAGGCTTTGACCTTTCACATTCTTCTTCTTCAGAGGTTTTCATTTCAATATTCAAAGAAAGCACTACCTTGGTGGAAGATAATCTTGCTTATATATATTTGTGCTCCTTGAACCGCTTCATATATGTGAATGATCCTCATATATTTAGATTGCAGCACATTTACATGCATGAATAAGCTATTAGGTTATTCTCAAGATAAATAGTAGCTTATTCATCTTTCTACTTACAACCTAGGCTTTGGTTGTTGTGACCCTGTTGGTTGATTGTCTGTCTTTAACACTGAATTGAGAGAGAGAGAAAATGAATTCATTCATCTCATAATGCTCTTGATATGTGGGCCGGTTATTAGTCTTGTTATACTTTAGTTACACAACTGAATGGTACACGTGTGCAGGTAAAATAGAATTAGTTGGAGAGAAACCGAATGGGCTAATCAACATAAAAGCTCATATGCACTTCATTCGGAGTGTGGAATAAGATGTGTTCTCTCTCTACTGTGTCTCTGTACCAATTGGTATCAGAGCCATCTCTGGTCCAATGGCACCGGAAACTCGGTCCTCGAAACGGATTGATGATTTGGAACAAAGGTTGGAGACGCATTTGGCCATGGTCGAGATTGATCATTAGCAAGTGGAGCAGAATTCCTCTGACATGAACGATATGAAACAATCCATGTCACAGATAGTAAAGTAGGCCAGCTCATTATTTTCAATGACTAATTATAGCTGTTACTAACTAAATAAGCTAGGCTAACCAACTACGTTACATTAGTAGCTAACTTTGTTACCCCCACCCCACCCACCCATCCACCCACCCACCTACAAGTTGGCGAATATATATTGATCATGCCAAGCTTGGAGACGAAACCATGAAAGGGTTGAGGGTTGATTGATCATTATGCCCCTTAAGAAATCTAATAACATAGTCTTATTGAATGTAACTTTTGGCAGAGCAATAACAAGCAATAACAATCAGATATAGGCCGAAAATTGAGTAATTCATCCCATATAATCTTCATTTTAGTAAAGTAATCAGAGACAGATAAGTCACCTTGACGAAATTGTAGAGCTCTTCCTGAAGTTCGGCTACTCAAAATGCATCTCCATGGCTAAATCGCTCTTTCAAATCTATCTAGACATCAACAACTTTGTTATGCCAGATAACACTCTGAGCTATTGAGGGAGAAAACGACCGATTAATCTAGGTTAGCACCATAGTTGCTCCGTTGCCATGCCAGAAACAAGGGATCGGATCTATTAGGAGCTAAAATCGATCTATCTACAAACTGGAACTTATTCTTGCTCATAAGAGCCATTGTCATGGCTCACGCCTAGTGGTGGTAATTTGATTCAGTGAGAGGCGGTGAAACAAGAATGAGGGATGGATTCTCATTCGAATGCAAATAGTAACAGCTCGCCGGATCTTGCAAAAGCTTACTTTGCGACACATCTAAGTGAGATTCGCCGGTCATGACTCAACCGATTAGAACTCTGAGAACAAAGGAAGAAGGAGAATGAAGATGAAGAAGGAGTAGAGAGGGAGCAGCAGATGAGATTGTTTTATTGCTCTAATACCATAACACCAAATTGAGAGAGAGAGAGAGAAAATGAATTCATTCATCTCATAACGCTCTTTTGTACATATTGTTTATATACAGACGTTAGATAGTAAAGTAGGCCAGCTCATTATTTTCAATAACTAATTACAGCTGTTACTAACTAAATAAGTTAGGCTAACCAACTACGTTACATTAGTAGCTAACTTTGTTAGTCTTCTCTTTCGCGGTGTGCCATTTCTCTTGTATTCAAACAAATAGGAGTAACCTAGATAGCACTTGACCGAGCAACATGCTTCTTGCCTCGATTACTACTAGTATTTTAGTATTTTCAGTTTCCTCTGAAGATTTGCTTTTTAACTATTTGAAGGTGATGGGGGTGATATCCAGGCGGCTCTGGCTGAATGGACCGGACAAAGCACCGTACCAAACGTGTTTATAGCAGGAAAGCACATTGGTGGTTGTGACTGTAAGGGAACGCTTATGCTTCTTTTATATTTGATCCTCTCGGTTTATGAGTGAATTCATACTATATTTGAAGGCAGATTTTTTCAAAAAAAAGTGTAAGGGGAATATGGGATATAACTATATAAGCCTCTTATATAATGGGACGAGTCTTGCACACAACTATAATTCGGATGTTTATATTTCGTTTGCCTTCCTTCCATGTTTAACATGGTATCTCGTGAATTTTGCAGCTGTTTTGGCGAAATACCAAGCAGGTCAACTTACTCCTCTTCTCACTGATGCTGGTGCCATCGCCAATAACTCTGCTCAGCTTTAAGAAAAACAGCCATGCAGAATGCTTGCCTGTATAATATGTATGGGAAATAAATAACTTATGACGCACGCAACTCTATATTATGTGTTAAGTGTTCCGACAAGGACGTGTAATATATATATATATATATATACACACACGCACATATATATTAACTAGGTATTGCTATGTACACTCTATTTGGTTAGCCACATTGTGAGGGACTAGCCCTTTTCACTAGACCTAATTCCCGTTGGTCACATTGGTGGGGTTTTAAACCCATAGCGTTATAGTTATAAATCCTTTTACCAACTGGGCTAACCTTTATTGATTTTCTCTCTAAATTTTATTGAACCAGCCTAATATAGATGTTAAAGGAGGGCTCTTGAAGCATGCATTTATTAGAGTTCCTTAATTTTAACAGGTTCTAAACCTATTTGGCCCAGGCGCATTTTGTTCTATCCTGACCCAACTTATCTGGTTTTAAACTCACTAATTTATCCGGCCTTGATTGATTTGTAGTTAACTTATCATTTTTTTACTCAATTAAATTTAATGTTATTACCTAATTTATCATGTAATCATACTTATTTTAAGCTTTAGAAATAACGGGATGTCACATGGTGCACAACACATGTATGTGGATTGTAAGTAAACACGATCAAGATGTGAACGATTTATCAGATCTCTATTTTCAATGATTTAAATCAGAGAATTTTCAAAGGGAATAGTTTAAGAGTTTTTCGTGATTAATAAAATCAGCAAAAATGTAGAAGCAAAACAAACCAATTAAGCCTAAAACTTGAGAACTCTAACATTAAGAAAAGGCAGGGTAGAGGTTTAACGATAAACTAGACTCTGATGCCAACTATAAGATTTAAATATCATAACATACAAAAACATGCCCAATATCTAAATAAACATGGTAGAGAACTTACATCCTTCCATTGCTAAATTAGAAACTTTACCTTTCTCTCTAGCCATGGTCCTTGTGCCAAATTTGATTCGAACTATGTTTCAAAAATGCCCTTAATTGAGGTTTAATTAATAATTTTTTAACTGTGACATCCTATTAAATAAGGGTAGACAAAAAGAATATGTAATTTTAAAGGACATAACTATTCTTATATTAAAAAGGACATTAACTAACTTGTCTAGTGTCTGGTGTTTGGTGTTGTGAATTAGTTAAAAGTGTCTTATAATTTTAAATGAAAGCATTAAATAAGGGTTCAATAAAAAAAAATACAGATCTTTATGAACTGACTTAAAAATGAGATGAAACTAGGGAAAATTAATTTGTAGGTTACTGTTGTTTTACTTGTTTTTTCAATTAGGTTCATGTAGTTTTTATTTCTTTTATCAGGTCATTGTAGTTTTACCAAATTTTAATCAGGTTCATGTAGTCTTTTTTTATTATTATTATTATTAAAACTATAAGACTTGCAAATTAACTTGCTGGTGAAACTATTTTGATTGTGGTCTGTGGATTACTGATAATTTTCTTTTAAAATTTATTATTTCAGGTCAATCAATATTTAGATGAATGTGTACACAAAAAAAAAAAGAATATTTAAAAGAATGTGGTTCTAATAATTAATTAATTCATGTTGTATTACTTTTAATGCATGCACGATTTGACAAGATTCATGGACATCAGAAATGGACATCGGAAACAAAGGCGTCCACCAACAAGTGTCGGGTGCAGTGGTAAGGCAACAGACACTTCCTCAGGTAGACGAGAGTTCGAACCTGGGAGAAGCATTTGTTGGAAGGGAGGACCCACCCCTGATGCTTTGCACCTTATAGGGGTGTATTTAAAAAAATGTCCCCCGCTCCGGATTAGTCGGTTACCTGATCCAATGTTAAAAGGTCAGGGACTCAAGAAAATGCGTCAGATACCGAGGGGGGGAGTCCGGATTTAGGGGCCAATGGCCCTATCTACCTGTTGTCACACAACAAAAAAAACAAAGAAACAAAGGCGTCTGGTTATCAGATGCCTCGTATTAATTGCAGCGGCCATCCCAATCTTGCCTAACACAAAGGGTTCCCCAATATTGCCTACCAATGTTTGCAGACAATAAATACACTTTTGATTCTTTTATGTGGCATTTCTAACCAACTCAATAATATTAAAAAAAAAAAAAAAAAGAGGTGATTAAACTATTAATTTTAAGCCTATAAATTGAAAAAAAAAAAATTGTTCCTTTTTTTATATGACAAAATTACTTTAAAACATACAAAAGAATTAATTGATATCTTTAAAATTTCCTTTTTTTTCCCCAAAATATCCTTCGTTAAATATTCTATACTCTCCTACGTTTACGCGCACTTTTTTTAGAAAGTCCATGAGCCGAGTTGGGTCAGGCTTACTCCAGGCTCGTGCTTAACTCATATAGCAAACATTGGGTAAAACTTTATGTTCACAGGTTAGATTCATATCAAGTTTGACAGATATTGTTATTTAAAATGCATTTAATTCAAAAATAATGTTGAAATGATGATAAGGATGGAGTGTGGATAAATGTTTCAAACCCTTTCAATATTTTTTTTTAAAAAGTTAATCCAATATTTTATCTTTATAAGTTATTTTCATTTTGGTCCTTACAATTTCAAATAGTAAGTTTTGGTTTTTTTTTTTTTTTGATATTATCATTCCGGCATTCGATTAGGGGTTTGTGACTACTCCTCTTAACATTAGTGTCTTCTTTGAGGCTTGAACTTGACACCCCAAAGGAATCTAATAGGGTCTTACACTGCTAGACTAACTCTATATTAATAATAAATTTTGATCATTGGTCAAAATAATCCAAGATTTTATTAAAGTATAAAAATTAATGTTTTAAACAGAAAAAAGTTTAAGGAACTAAAACCCATTTTGAAATTGTATGGGAATAAAATCAAAATAAGAATAAACTATAACGACCAATAACTCTTGAAAATCGTTTGTTGGGGGCAAGCGTAAAGATTTTTAATATTATATACCTAATATTTATCCTTTCTTTGATATATAATACTAAGTTAAAAATAAATTTAAAATGTAAATAAATTATTCATAAGATTAACCTTTTTTTTTTTTGCCAACACATAAGATTAACCTATTTATTGAGCCTTCTAAGTCTTTAATATAAGACCTTATTTACAATGCAATTTATACTTATAAAGGAGATCTTAATATTAAGGATGAGGTAGTATATATATTCACGTGGAAAATATGTCATTAAACTATGAAAATGTAAGATGCAAAGTCACCATGTGGTCCCCCCTTTTATTGGTTACAAATGTTAATATAACGAAAGATTTGGATATCAAGATCATTAAAGACATTTGAAAATGACTCCCCACATTACGTGTTCCAATCCACTCTCACCTTAAAACATTTGTAAAAATAATAAAAAAAATTACTATAAGGGAAAGGTCTCGCATGAGAAATTTAACTGGTGTGAAACCTCCAACAAATTTTTACATGTATCCTGTGAATTTTATACCATAAAACGAAGTACTGTAAGTCATTCTCACCAACTGATTTTCTACTTATAGACTTCTTCCCATCTTTCCCTCAAAAAAAATCTCGCCAAACATTTAAAAACAATAACCTAAAAAGGCTCACGAAACCATATTTTTCGACCAAGCAGCTAGCAACGTCAGAACAAAAAAAGAGAATCAGATCTTAAATAACAGAATTAATCATAAATAAATCTCTTAAAATTATCAAATTACAATAAAATCTCAAGAGACCCGAATGATATTGATTTTAAATGTGAAAAATATAATTTTACCCCTTTTTAATTTAGAACAAAAACTGAAATTTAGGGCTAAGTCCTTTGAAAATGTCGAAGTTTTCTCTTTTTTAATTTGAAACAAAAATTTGGATACTTCTCTTTATGTTGGTTGATAGATTATGCATAAGAAACATGACCACAATCTTCTGATTCATTTTTTTTCCATTTTCAATGAAAAGGGTTAAAATAGTGTTTTCAAATTTAGAATTAATATCACCTAAATTTTTGAAACTTCAATTTTATGATTTTAAGGGAGTTGATTGTAATTAATTCTGTAACTTAAAAACTGCTTGCAATTTTTTTTGATTTTTTTAAAAAAGGACCAGCAGTGTCCGGTGGGCGGGCGACAGTGGCAATTCTGGATGAGCTTATACGGCGGCTCATGCTGCCCGAGCTCTGGTGCCCAAAGAAATCTTGGGATCTCAATCCCTCCCAATCCGAGTTCCCTGGTTTTATGTTGAGCTAGAACCCTCTTTCTGTACCAAACAAAAAAGATATACTCTGAATTTTTTCGGATTCTTTGTTGACAGTGAAGCTTCAAAAGCCGCCAAATATTCAGTGTTACTGTGTTCAGCGCCGTGCCCATAGCCATGGCTAGGATTTTGTCTACATCTTTCTTCTCTGCCTATCCTCCTTCAGTCACTCATCGGTATTTCTCTCTGACCCCTAATCCACGACATTGTTCTTATTCGCATCAAATCCTTCCCCAAAAGCATAAGAACTTGGTGATTGCTTCCCATGTCAGCGTTTCTCAGAGTGCAGGCTCGTCAATCAAGTCGTTCAGCCAGGTTTAGTCTTTGGTTCATTGTTTATTCTTTTGAATTCCCTTTGCTGTAAAATCTTTCATTCATTGTTTTCCCATCGTCAATTATTTTGCTTACCTAAATGGTGCAGTTAATTGAATCGTTGATTGATGGGGAGAGTTTATCGGAAGCCCAAGCTGAAGCTTCTGTTGACTTCTTATTGAACGAAGCGGATGAGGCATTGATAAGCGCTTTTCTTGTGCTTTTGAGAGCCAAAGGAGAGACCTTTGAAGAAGTGAGTTTGCTGCTTTTAGTTCTTCCCTTGCTAATGGATTGGTGATAGGACTGGTTTTTCTAGCTAAGAATTATGTTTTTTTAATAATTATTTATTATCTGAATAGATCGTGGGATTAGCAAGAGCAATGATTAAACATAATAATTATTTATTATCTGAATAGATCGTGGGATTAGCAAGAGCAATGATTAAACATGCCCTAAAGGTCGAAGGATTGGTTGATGCGGTTGACATAGTTGGAACTGGAGGCGATGGTGCAAACACCGTAAACATTTCAACTGGGGCTTCAATACTTGCTGCAGCTTGTGGTGCTAAAGTTGCAAAGGTGAAGATGCATTTTCAGTGCATATACTGGCAGAGAGGCAGAAAATTATAATACCATGGGAGCATTTATTGATATAGCTGAGACATTGTGTGTATTGAAGTGTAATTTATTATTTCTTATTGTAGCAAGGAAACCGTTCAAGTTCTTCTGCGTGTGGAAGTGCTGATGTACTAGAAGCATTGGGAGTGGCTATTGACTTAGATCCCGAGGTTAGTGCAAAGTATATCAAGGGTTGCAATTTTAGACTAGTTACGAATTTGGCCTTCAGCATCAGTTCATTTTAGCCCTCTGTCATTTGGGGGATAATCATCTATGAACAGAACTTGGCAGTGAGTGTTTGGCAGTAATGCTAATATAATACTATTTAAATGAGAGGTCCCTTGTCTGGGACATTGGATGTATTTCTGGTCATCAATATGGTAGAATAGTGTCAGAATAGTTCTTTGCATAGCTTTGGTATAAAGAAAGCTATTTGGTTGTAATAATAATTAAACTCTCGATTGTTTCCTCATGATTGTTCCAACTTGGGGACTTGGATGAAGTGGTCACAAGATTTAAGTAGACAAGGTAAAGTGTAGATTACTTAAGAGTGAAGGAGGGTTTTGAACTTATGTATTTTCATTTAGTTAATAGAATGAAGCAGAGAGGTAATATTGATATTGACAAATGTGTATGGTAATCTAATTTTATTGTTCTCTTTTGTAATTACAAATCAGGGGATAAAAAGGTGCGTGAATGAAGCTGGAATTGGTTTTATGATGTCTCCGAAGTACCACCCTGCAATGAAGATTGTCCGTCCTATAAGAAAAAAGCTAAAAGTAAAAACCGTTTTCAATATATTGGGTCCCATGTTAAATCCAGCAAGAGTGCCTTATGCAGTTGTTGGAGTATATTCAGAAGATCTGGTAAGTTCATTCATTATTTACTGTTGCTAACTGGATATTAAATTCATTAGGCATTCCCCATCATTTACATATAGGAGAAAGCTATTTGAATGTTTCCTTCGCCTAATTTTTTGGGTGGTATATGGTATGCCTGATTATGAAATGATACAACGTGTGGATTCTAATTGCTTGTAATATCTTCAATAGTAACACTAATAGTGGCAAAACAACTTGATTTATCAATTATGAAATTAGATATCACCCTGACAATCAATTCAGCTTTTTGGCCCCTCTAAGTGTCAACCTATCTTAATCGATTTGTAATTGTAATCTAGGCTCCAAAAAAACTGGCATCTAAAACAACTGACTGACAAACTTGAATACATATCTTGTCATATATTAAGTAGAATTCCAAGGATGTTTAATTGGGTGTAATCTATTGATTAAATTCTAAGAATATTGTTACTTAAGACTGGCTTACGCACTCAAGGTTAATATCTATTCATCCTATTGTTTTAAGGTTGTCATGGAATAGGATTTTTAAAATCAAACTAAAAGATTTAGATTACCTAGAGGAGCCCATGAACTTAACTAACAGCTAACAACAATCTAAGTATATAGATCATTTTCTTAATAAGTTGACAGTGAAACTTGGTGGATTATGTAGTGACTGCTTTCTTGAAGTTGGACAGGAACTAAAGATATACGCTGAATGGATTTGGTATGTATGTTCCGTACATGATTTGATAAGCAGTTTGTTTTGGCTTTTTGGATAGGTCTACAAAATCGCAGAGGCACTTCAAAGATTTGGCATGAAAAGAGCTTTGGTTGTCCACTCTGAAGGCTTGGATGAAATGAGTCCTCTTGGTAAAACCTCTTGCTTTCTGGACTTCTGGAGATTGTTTATTTGGTAGATGTAGGTATTTGAATCAGATTTTCCTGACATCTGTATTTTGGTATTCTTGTGTGTTTAGGTCCTGGTTTGATACTTGATGTCACTCCAGAAAAAATTGAGAAGTTCCTATTTGATCCATGTAAGCATATGATATATAATGGTTTTTTTACATCTTATTTGCTGTGAAGTATTTCGATGCGACACACTAGCAACTAAATGAGTGCTATGGGAGATTTTTTATTTGCAATGAATAGTTGAATGCACTGATACGTGAGAACTATTTTTGCCCCCCTGGAATAGTGGAGTTCAATATACCTCGGTGCAACCTTGATAACTTGAAAGGTGGTGGCCCAGAATACAATGCAGACGCTTTGAAGCGTGTCCTAGGCGGAGAGAGAGGGCCCATAGCTGATGCTTTTGTGAGTAGCTTTTACTTTCCTGATCTTTTAGTAACTGAGAAGATGGCACCAATTTTAAATTGATAAGAAGAGGTTAACCTAAAAAATTTATGCTTGCGCACATGTGCACATGTATGTATATGTATAATTGTATGATCCACTAGCTTCAATCTTCAAGCTTCCTTATTAGATGCTTACTATTGAGGCCAAATTTGTTATGTCCAGTCTTAATTTGCTCTTTTCTCCTCTTACTTTCAAAATTCTTGCACATTTTTTAAGTTTAGCCTCCTTTTTCCTGTCATGGCTCTGAAACAACATCACGAGGTGAAATTTGTCTCCCTCATTGATTTTTAAAAAAATTATTTTGGTGAGGAAGGTTGATCTAACAGTATGGAGTTCTATAAAGCGAGGTTGAGGAAGGTCGAAGTGAACACTCAATGAGGTTATAAAAAGAAATTTTTTTATTAATAATATACTTAAAGATATAGTTTTTAATAGAGCATAATGGTGTCGTGCGATCCATGTAACCGACCTCACCTAGTGGGATAAAAGTTTTATTGTTGTTGTTATACCATTGGAATTTGTTGATAGCTTATCTTGGTTGATTCTTCTTTTTTAAAATGTTTCCCTGATACTTCCACCATAGAAATTATGGAGGTTAACCAGAGAAACAAATTAGAGCATCAGAATCTGTTGAAAACCTGCTTTTCTTTCATAAATATTTCCTCAAATTTCCATCATGGAACACCTTACATCATGACCAGAAGAAACATCATAGTGGTTTAGTTCCCTCTTGTTGCTTCTCTTATTGATGTTGAAGGAAACGTTGATTCTTTAATATTTGTCCTTTTTCATATTTCTCAGCAAGGTAAAACCATTACATCATGTATACTATGATATTCATCTTGCACTCTGAATGCACATGAACTTCAAGATCTATTTTGTTTTCGTGGTGCCAATAAAAATGGGCAGGTTCTAAATGCAGCGGCAGCTCTCCTGGTCAGTGGCCGTGTAAAGAACTTGGGCGAAGGAGTGTCTTTGGCACGTGAAACACAAGAATCTGGAAAGGCTTTAAAGACTCTGAACACATGGAAGGATGTCTCAAATGTAAGTGAACTGATCCTTATTATTATTTTTTCGATCTTTATTGTTATTTTCACTCCATGACAATCGTATTGCTAATCTCATTTTCTCATCACATTTACACAATTGCAGGGAATGAAAGAGTTGCAGCGATGAAGATTGCTTGAGTCAATTGCGTAGTTTTCAAACTTAATCGGTGGATATATGCTGCAGGGAAGGTCTCATACTGAATATGAATAAGCCAAGACATGTCCGATTATCAATGATGCCGGGGAAATTTGGTCTTGGTAATAATATGTATGATTAGCATTTTTTTTTTGGGAAAATAAAAGATTTTTGTAATTTTAACAATTAAAGGAAAGTGAATCTATCTAGTATTTATTTTTAGGTGTAAATCTTAAGTAATAATTGAGTAGCTTCTGCTATATGTTTAGTTTGGACTATTACTGAAAATGAGAATGAATTTGTTTGGACCAGGGTGAAAATGAGAATGAATACTGGGTATGCTGCATGATTGGGCAGTTGTTCCATGTAATTTTCAAGGTTGGGGTATGCCTTTGTACCCCAGGAAAAAAAAAAAAAAAAAGAAAAGAAAATGAGAATGAAGACTGCTAACCAAAAGCAATAGCTAGAATGGCAATTCAGGCAATAATGAAGACAGTATAATTCACTCTCACACTCTATTCTCTGTTCTTGTCCTTCGCACAAAAAATTATTTACAAAAGTGTATTTTTATTCCACATTTTTTGATACTCTCTGGTACTGGTCAAATATTCTAATTGGTGGTTTTTTTTTTTTAAAGGAAAAAAAGGCAGTATTCAAATCCAGATCCAGATCGCTGTCATCCATAGCAGAATACAAGCCAATGGTCCTGCAAGTTTGTTAAAAAAAAAAATCGCATTTAATAAGAGCCACATGATAGTTTCGTTGGCAAAAATATGAAGCAACCAACCACCAGTCCACCCTGGCCTCACTATTACTCCCTTCGGTCTTAATTATAAGAGAAAGTTGATTTTTTTGGAGAAATTAAGGAAACCAATTAAATTATTTTAGAGTATTTATATTTTTAGTATCTTTAGATTATATATCAGTTTATTAGTCAAATTAATTAATTTAAATAAAAAAATAAAAATAAAAATACTTTAAAGTAATTTAATTGGCTTCCTTGATTTCTCCAAAAAAGTCAACTTTATCTTATACTCCCTCCGGTCCTAATTATAAGATAAAGTTGACTTTTTTGGAGAAATTAAGGAAGCCAATTAAATCACTTTAGAATATTTATATTTATATTTTTTTTTTCAAACTAAGTAATTTGATTAATAAACTAATATATAATCCAAAGATACTAAAAATATAAATACTCTAAAGTGATTTAATTGACTTCCTTAATTTCTCTAAAAAAGTCAACTTTATCTTATAATTAGGACCGGAGGGAGTATTATTATTTACATGCTCACCTCCAAACATTTTCCTCATCATCGCCCTTGCTGTATCCGACGACGATAAGCTCACTGTAAGTTTGCACAAAGTGTCACTTTAATGCTACACATAGCCAATGATCAAAATAAATCGCCAAGACAAGAATACTCTTTAAAATTAAATATTACTCCTGGTCTTAAATATAAGACCTAGTCAATTAAAACAGAAGGAGCATCCTTTATATTCTCATGTACTACTACCTCGTGCCCCTTCCTTTCAAGATCAATTGATCTTCCTCAATATAAGTCACTTAAGAGATCCTTGATTAACTTTTTAAAATATTGTCCCTATTACAATTTAATAGGAGGAGACTTGAAGTTTGATGTAGTGATTCTCTGTATTATTAAATAAGCATAAAATTGAAAAAAAAATATTTTATTTTAAAATAGTTAATGAGTTAACTACCCCTATATGGCCCTGAAGGAATAGTTAGTCCTGACTTATAATAAAGACAAAAAGATAGTAAGGAAAATGGCAGAAAATAGAATTTTAAAATTATAAAATCATAAATCAAGTATTTCTTATAAAATAAGTTTTAAATTGCTTATCAAGTCTCGTTATTACTTTATCAATTCTTGATAATTAACTTGATTTGGAATTTTACAATTTTAAATTTTTTTTTTAGTCATTTTTCTAATTTCCTAAAATAGTCATTCCTTTCAAAATTCGATTGTTTGACTGACCTGAATCACAGTTGGACGTTGAATTGGAACTCCCACACATGCAAATCTGCCTGATGCCATCCGAGCCGAACCCGCACGTGCCACCCGTGGCCTCACACGCCGCACAAAACCCATCATTCCCTTGCACCGAATACCTCAAACGGATCCCATAAGCCCAACCTTTAGGCCCATCAACTCGTAATGGCGCCAGATTGTAGGCACTACTGTACCCTTCACACCCAAGCCTACTAAGATTTATGGCCTTAATCATGTCAAACGGCACCGCACAACATTCTGGTGGGCCTGACCCAAAGAAAGATGATTCTGGGCCCACCCTCTTGTGGCCCAACATGTCCCAAGCTGGGCACCCATAATACTCTTCACAGCTCAACCCCGAAACGTTTCGACAAGGCAAGTTCTTCCCTGGGAAACCTTGGAACAAAGGTGACTCTGCGGAGCATCCTATGAGCATGAACACGTTGTCCGGTGTCGGATTCATGTAGGGTTTCCGCCATGGCTCCACCGCGAACCCGTTGCCACGACCTCCGAGGAAGATTTTGTCACATGTTGACATGTGAGGCTCTTGGAGAGTGAGAGCCTGGTAGGCGTAGTCTATATCTAGGACCCTGTAAGATCCTGAGCTTACGTGAAACATAAGAACGTCATTGATGCAGAAGAGAAGGTCGCGAAAGCCAGGGTGGCCACATCCGTATCGGAGTGCGAAAGGGTAGTCTATGGTTATATTTCCACAATATGATCGGCATGAGTGAGGATGACCGCAGCTCAATGGGATTAGATAGGTTAAGAAGATAAGACAGAGAAGAAGGGACAACATGGGCATGACGTCTAGCAGAGATTAAGGAGGGAAAGGACAAAGCATTGGTTGAACGCTTGCCTGCAAATGAAGATATATCTATATATATACACACACACAGACACACTTGCCTTGGTTGTGACTTATTATAAATAATGAGTAGCCATGCTTGGTGAAACTAGTGTTGAGGAATCTGGGTTGTATTGTTTATGGGTTTTCCTTCTACTTTTTGGCGTGTCGGAAGAATTAGTTCTTTAAGGTGATATGTATTGATAACTTTTGTTGGTTAGGGTGCTTTGGAATGGAATATTGTAATATTGCTTGTTGATGACTATAGAAGTGAAGAGGTTCGAAATTTAAAGTGAGCTTGCAAACTAAAGACACGAAGGAAGATGGAACCGTCAGTGCGAAGAAAAGGATTTTAGAAATGGGGAAGCAGGAGGGTGATGCTGAAGCATCCAAAATTTAAATTCTTCGTAGATTTCTCAACCCTTCTTTGTTGATCGAGTCGATAAAATGTTTTATTTATCGATCAAAAGACATATATTAGAATAATTCTAGTTTAATGGCGGTGGCATAGAGTTAGGTCCCTTCTGTTGCAAGATTGTGTTTGGGTTTCATTTCACACTCATTTCAAAACAAAAATGACGTTTTATTTCATTCCAACAATTTTTTCTTCGGTTACAAATTTGATCATCCTTCTGGATAAGCTTGTGTGAATACTGAGGGCCGTTTGCTACGATGAAAATTTGAGAATGGAAAGGAACTTAGTGAAAGGAAAGGAAAGGAAGGAAAGATTGTAAGAAGCGATGGAAAATGAGTTGAGGGAAGATAAATTATTTGGTATGAAGAAAATTGAGGGGTGGGACTTAGGGAAAAGGTTAGAGATACTCATTTTACCCTTAAAATAAATTAATAGTTATCTATTAATCAAATTTATATTTCAATTCATACATTAAATAATTAGTAGTACAATAATTTAAAAATTAAACAAAATGAATAAAATATAAATTATAATTTAAATAAAAAAATTATTTTATTTATTAATGAAATTGAAATTTTTTTCTATAGAATGAAATTCAAATTTACTAAAAAATTTTGAATTTACTAAGAAAATTCAAATGTGATAAGCAAATTCTGTTTAACCTTGTTTTACAAGTTGTAAAACAGAGTATGCTTTCATTGTCAATTATCTTGCTGTCACAGTCGTAACTCCTCCGTTTCTCTTTGTTCTTCCTCCTTGCAGCGGTGTATAATGTTCTCAAATTTAGTTTTGATCTTTTAAAATCAAGAGATTATTTCTTTAAAATTGTTTCATACGAAAAAAAGCTTCAGTTGGTTTAGCGTGAGAGAAGGAAAAACATAGAATACGAAAAAAGAGAGAGAAATCTAGGATATTTTGCTAATATTTTTTATTGTTGTAATTGCTGATATTTGATTGTATTTTGCCTCCAAGATTTGCTAGATGATCGAGTTAGCCTCCTAGATTTGTTGGATAACGTTTTGAAACGGGTTGAGAGAGGTGTTGAGAAAAAAAAAATCAGATGCATATGAAACACATGATGAGATATTTTCAGGATTCTCGCATTTTAATTTAATTTTTTTAGGGGCATGTTTGTCTTTTGAATCTTCCTTCTTAAGAAAGAACTTGGGTTCTTACCAATTTTGGTATGATCTCATCTTCCCACCTTTAAAGGAACATTAATGGGCTTGGGAACTTAAATTCCTGAGAAGATTGAGTGAAAATTGTGTACCAAATAAAGGAACTTGCTCATATTCCTTTTCCTTCTCACCTCTTCCGCATACTAAACAGGCCCTAAATTGGCACATCTCACTCTTATTTTGGACCCTTGGCTCATCAATTTTCAGAACTAATTAAAAGAGGCCCATGTTTATACCACCCTTTTTATAATTCTTATATGGGCCTCCAATATCTCCAATTAGGAGAGAGCATTGTTATTTACCTTTTAAAAAAAGTCATTCGATTATAAATATAAAGTTAGTTTAGTAGTATAAGGCATCGTTAGATTTTTTAAGTCTCAAGTTTAAGTCTCAATGGAGATAATTGTGTTGGGAGGATAATCTCAAACTCAAAATCAAATACCAGATGATAATATTAAACAAAAAGTCGTGTGGATGGATTGGGTTGTTGGCACAACATATGTTTGTCTAAATGGTCTTCCCTTTTTGTATATATAAAAAGAAAATTGTTGTCACACCTCAATCTCAGTCTCCCAAAAAGAGGGGGAAAATGGGAGAGGTCATCAAAATCTTAAGTGGATAATTTAGGAAACATTTCAGTAGAAATAGTCTACAAAAATTTAAGAACAAATAAAGGGTAAAATCCTACATTCTTATGAAAAATTTCCTAATGTAGCTAAAAGGACTAAGAAGAATATTATTTTTCTACGTTATAAATAGCTTCTGAGAAGTATCAAATAAAGAGTGTTTTATTGCGAAACTTATATTGGATATGGATGACGATGCTATTGATAGTTATTGTCCGAGACTTGGGTAATATTTTAGGTAACATTTAATAGTTTTGCAATGAAATATGAAAGCCAGATGTAAAATCGGGAGGTGAAGATGACGGCGCTTGTTTGGAATTTTGTTTGAAACCCCCAAAAGTGTTTATTCATGTACATGATAAAACTCCTTTCACATACTTATCTCGTATAATATAAATCATGATTAAAAAGTTGATTTTAAAGGCTATCATCGCTATTCCAAACAAATACGATAAAAATATAAATACCAATAATCAATGTTGTCAAATTTATGACAGTGACATAAACTCTAATCGTAAACTCATAAAAGAGTTTACTTTTATCACCAATTTGATTTAAATATATTGTAAATCCAAATAATTGAAATTAAATCCATCAACATTAATAATTTATCATATTTTTTGGGATAAATCTATCATACTTAACAAAGAATTTTCTCTAAAATTAGTATATAAAGCCACTGAGCATGGTGAAAATGAAAAAGTTAACAAAATGAGTTTAAGAATAAATTAACACGATTTTATACCTTAGAAACATAAAAATCATAAATTCGGTGTGTATAGAGTTTGCAACTAACACGAGTTTACCAAAAATTTGATTCAATTTTATAAGTTAGAAACTTAAAAACAGTAAATATAAATCGCTAACTTGTGAGTTTTACAGTAATGCCAATAATACATGACAATGCAAAGAATTGTCAAAGGATAAAGCAGCACAGCAGATGAAATTAAATTTTATTAAGAGCTCCATGCCTTCACGTCGTTGCATTCACGATCCCGCTTGAACACGAAATAGAAATTTATAAATTATTATCAAACGTTGACAAAAATTTGGGGAACTGCCTTAAAAATGGGTGATGAAATGCACACTCTAGCTTCAATTCTAAATTTTATTAAATGAGAGAAATCGGAGTACAAGAGGTAGACGGAGAGATAATAAAAAACATTTTGTTAAAATATATTTAACATTTTTATATTGCATGTTATCTAGTAATTATTGTTACTCACTTTTTCTGATAATTCATCTACCCATAATTTTTTTTTTTTTTTTTTAGGTTTCAAACTCAAAACTTCACACTTGAAAAGTTTTTTTTTTTTTTTTTTTAAGTCGGGTATTTGGTATCACTTCAGTTATAAAACCCAATGATTACTCATTTCCTTTTAGTTTTGCGTTTTAATTTTGTTTGTATTCCTTCAACTTCTAAAGCTTCCCTTTCTCATTAATTTAATGCGAAAATCATTGTCAGGTCTCAAGAAAACAAAATATTATCAGAAAAGTCTCTAGAAAAACTAAAATATCTCAAAAGTCCCTAGGGACTTTTCTGATATTATTTTTCAAAGTCAAATGACACAAATGCCCCTCTTCTATTATCTCTCTCTCTCTCTCTCTCTCTCTCTCTCTCTCTCTCTCTCTCTCTCTCTCTCACATTTTCAGCTTGCAGATCTGTGCTCTCTCTCTCTCTGCAGTTTCATTTTTTGCAATGGTGAAGGGCGAAGCTTTGAGGTGGTTAAAGATTTATGGGATGGGATGTAAGACAGAAGGAAGAAGAAGATGGAAGGAAGGTGGTGGGATTTTTTTGATGTTCAAGCTTCCGCCATTTTTAAAGAAGGAAGGGATGAATCTAATGATGATGATGAATAGTTCAACCTATCCCCCTTTTCCAACCTCATTGAAACCCCATCTCATAGTGGTGGGTGCTATGAAAAAAAATTAAATTGTTGTTAATTCGTGTAGTGGTAGTTGTTAATACGGAAAACGAAGTTGGGTGTCATGGTGCTATGTTTTTGGAAGAGGAAACAGAGGAAGTGGTGTGTTTGAAGTGATGGGGTGCTATGAAAATGATGATATGTAAAAAAAAATAAATTATTGTTAATTCGTGCAGTGGTAGTTGTTAATATAATAGTAGTAGTTGTTAATACGAAAAGCGAGGATGGGTGTCATGGTGCTCTGTTCTTGGGAGAGGAAACAGAGAAAGTGGTGTGTTTGAAGTGGTGGGGTGCTATAAAAATGTTGATATAGAAAAAAAAATAAATTGTTATTAATTCGTGCAGTGGTAGTTATTAATATAACAGTAGTTGTTGTTAATACGGAAAACGAGGCTGGGTGTCATGGTGCTCTGTTTTTGGGAGAGGAAACAGAGGAAGTGGTGTGTTTGAAGTGATAGGGTGCTATGAAAATGTTGATATGGAAAAAAAATAAATTGTTGTTAATTCGTACAATGGTAGTTGTTAATATAATAGTAGTAGTTGTTAATACGGAAAACGAGGCTGGGTGTCATGATGCTCTGTTTTTGGGAGAGAAAATAGAGGAAGTGGTGGGGTGCTATGAAAATGTTGATATGGAAAAAAAAATAAATTGTTGTTAATTCGTGCAATGGTAGTTGTTAATATAACAGTAGTAGTTGTTAATACGGAAAACGAGGCTGGGTGTCATGGTGCTTTGTTTTTAGGAGAGGAAACAGAGGAAGTGGTGTGTTTGAAGTGGGAATGGTTGATTCTCATAGTGCTAAGGCGGTTGTTCTATTTACAACTGGTAAAGCGTGTTTTCAATACAGGTTCAGTGTGTTTTACAATTTCCCACACGTTTCTGCTTTACAACTTGTTTTCTCACGTTAAGAATTTGTAAGGAATTGTGTTGTTTACAATTCTTAAAGCGTGTATTCATAACCTTTTGATTGTGTTTCACAACCTCCCACTCGTTTCGATCTGACACGATGTTTTCTCACATTAAGTATGATAGATGGTATGTTTACAACTCTAAAAGCGTGTATTCACATCTTGTTGAGTGTGTTTATTTTTTTCCAACCTCATTTTCCGTATTAAATCCTACTACTGTTATATTAACAACTACCACTGCACGAATTAACAACAATTTATTTTTTTTCCATATCATCATTTTCATAGCACCCCACCACTTCAAACACACCACTTCCTCTGTTTCCTCTCTAAAAAACAGAGCACCATGACACCCAACCTCGTTTTCCATATTAACAACTACTACTGTTATATTAACAACTACCACTGCATGAATTAACAACAATTTATTTATTTTTCCATATCATCATTTTCATAGCACCCCACCACTTCAAACACATCACTTCCTCTGTTTCCTCTCCCAAAAACAGAGCACCATGACACACATCCTCGTTTTCTGTATTAACAACTACTACTGTTATATTAACACCTACCACTGCACGAATTAATAATAATTTATTTTTTTCTATATCATCATTTTCATAGTACCCCACCACTTCAAACACACCACTTCCTTTGTTTCCTCTCCCAAAAACAGAGCACCATGACACCTAACCTCGTTTTCCGTATTAACAACTACTACTGTTATATTAACAACTACCACTGCACGAATTAACAACGATTTATTTTTTTCCCATATCATTATTTTCATAGTACCCCACCACTTCAAACACACCACTTCCTTTGTTTCCTCTCCCAAAAACAGAGCACCATGACACCCAACCTCGTTTTCCATATTAACAACTATTACTGTTATATTAACAATTACCACTACACGAATTAACCACAATTTATTTTTTTTCATATCATCATTTTCATAGCACTTCGCTACTTCAAACCCACCACTTCCTCTGTTTCCTCTCCCAAAAACTGAGCACCATGACACACATCCTCGTTTTCTATATTAACAATTCCTACTGTTATATTAACAACTACCACTGCACGAATTAACAATAATTTATTTTTTTCCATATCATCATTTTCATAGCACCCCACCACTTCAAACGCACCACTTCCTCTATTTCCTCTTCCAAAAACAAAGCACCATGACACCCAACCTCGTTTTCTGTATTAACAACTACTAGTATTATATTAACAACTACCACTGCACGAATTAACAACAATTTATTATTTTTCCATATCATCATTTTCATAGCACCCCACCACTTCAAACACACCACTTCGTCTGTTTCCTCTCCCAAAAATAGAGCACCATGAAACCCAACCTCATTTTCCGTATTAACAACTACTATTGTTATATTAACAACTACCACTGCATGAATTAACAACAATTTATTTTTTTCCCATATCATCATTTTCATAGCACCTCACTACTACAAACACACCACTTCCTCTGTTTCCTCTTCCAAAAATAGAGCATCATGACACCCAACCTCATTTTCCGTATTAACAACTACTAATGTTATATTAAAAACTACCACTGCACGAATTAATAACAATTTAATTTTTTTTCACAGCACCCACCACTATGAGATGGAGTTTCAATGAGGTTGGAAAAGGGGGATGGGTTGGACTATTCATCATCATCATTACATTCATCCCTTCCTTCTTTAAAAATGGCGGAAGCTTGAGTATCAAAAAAATCCCACCACCTTCCTTCCATCTTCTTCTTTCTTCTATCTTACATCTCATCCCATAAATCTTTAACCACCTCAAAGCTTCGCCCTTCACCATTGCAAAAAATGAAATTGCAGAGACAGAGCACAGATCTGCAAGCTGAAAACTTGAGAGAGAGAGAGAGAGAGAGAGAGAGATAATAGAAGAGGGGCATGCGTGTCATTTGACTTTGGAAAATAATATTAGAAAAGTCCCTAGGGACTTTTCAAATATTTCAGTTTTTTCAGGGACTTTTCTGTTAATATTTTACTTCCTTGAGACCTGACAATGATTTTCCCTAATTTAATTCCACCAATGTCACCAAAAGCAGATTCAAGTATAATGGAAGGCGAGTTGGGTTATGTATGGGGAGAAGATGAAAACCATGTCCATGATTATCAATTATATGACACAACGAATATGGGGAAGGGACTCAATAAGGAAGTTTCTCTGTGATTATGTCGTGTCATGTCATTCCGTTCATCTTAGGACATGCTTCCAAGTTAAATTATCCTGTGTCTGTTTGAATTAACAGTAAAAACTATTTTTTCAACATGACTTACGGCATATAAGGTAAGTTTGTGAGAGGAGTTTTGTCTCAACCTATGTAAACGTGTTTTTTAAACGCTAACTTAAATAGACCCTTTATAGATATGTTTCCTAAAAAAAAGTATGGTGTCTTCAACAAATGAATTGATAAATATACTATCTCGGGGAGTATTTTATTATCTTGCTAATTTGCTCTCAGTGGGCAATTTAAACCGTGCCTTTATTAGGCAATATTTTATATTATCTTAAATGTAAAGAGTGATACTACCTCCTATCTTTAATTTAAGATATAATTTTATAGTTTAAATTAAATTATAAAATTAATTTTATATTAAATATTAGATATAATATTATTTATTTTGATAAAAAAATGTAATATTATTTATAAGTCTTGTATATATTTTTTTTTTTGTAATTTATTGTTTATGCTTATATTATCTTTTAAGAGTCCAACACTCATTATCATAGAGTATTGCTGGTTGAAATAACACTAATGAGTAATGACCATGTATGATAAAGAGTTGGAACAATGTCTATTGTAAAGAAAGTGGCAAATAATTATTTAAACACGCTTGTAAAAAGAATAAATCAAGTAGTTTTGAGTCATATGAAAAAAAGTAAAGAAAGATTAAAAAGGGTGTCCAATGAAGTTATTGTGGTTGTTAATAGATCTCAATGACTTTATACATTTAATGTAGTTGATCTAATCTAATAAGAGAAAACTCATTTTTTTTAACTGTTATGAGCTCATTATTGTTGTAAGAAGCACGAACTAGCAAATCTTAACATTATCTTGTACTCTTTTGATCCTATTTATAATTAATTTTTATCTTGATTACGTAAAAAAAATTGGTAGTTAAAAATAATAAGTGTGTTAAAAATGTCATGATTTATTCATATATGTCCTTTATAACAAGAGTATAGGAGAAAAAATAGATAAAAAGTATGAGAGACAGCGAGGATAAAATATGAGAAAGAATGAGTATTTAATAAAGGTAAAATAGGAAAAAGAAGTTTACATTTTAGATAAAAAATAAAAGTTGCTTATAAATAGAACCGGAGTAGTAGTATTATACACTTGCTAATCTCTGTATTTAATTATCATAAACTTTCTTTTTTTATGTAATTCTTATATTTTTTCCACATTTTATAGTAAGGGGGTGGGCTCTTGATATGAATTTGAACTCATACGTGTCGACGTGTGTTTCGTTTTGTGATGCTAAATGGGTCGGGCGGGTATCTCCATCTCAATAGTAATTCACTGATTCCTACCCTGTATCGGTGTTTCTTGAATGTTGACTATTTTTTTTTTTCAGACAAGCAAGGCGTTGATTGGTAGTTATACCAAAGCAATATCTTCATCGTCATTTTTTTCCATATTAACGGTGGTTTTGAAAATTGGCGTCTGTATCGTCATCCCTTTGTTTTTCCTTCTTCTCATTTCTTTTGTTGGTAGCTGCCTACAGTGCAAGGACTTTGGGCGTCTCTTCTATTTGAAATCTTGATTGAATCCTGCGAATCTTGCTCTGTACTTTCGTGAATTTCAGAGAACCGGAGCCATCTTGGAGGTTTGATTTCATTTTCTTCTTAATCTTTGTTTTCGAGTTTCGAATTATATGTTTAGTGGAGTTTCAAATGAGCAACGGGGAGGGGACTCGTGAGGCCACCTCTCCCGATCCATTAGATTCGTTCCCTCCCTTGCGGGTTCGGCAATCGGACTGTGGTGATGCTTCTCCATCATCGCGTTATTCATCATGCGGGGAATCCGAGTTCGACCGCTATTGTAGCGCGAACTCAGTCATGGGCACCCCGAGTGTGTGTAGCGCGATCACAGTTTTCAACGAGTTTCCACAATATGATTTCGGGTCCGCAAAGAGTTTCGGGATTGGGGGTGATAATGGCTTGGAGAGTTTAAGTTTAGGCGAACGAGTTGAGGTGAATCATAGGGATCGGAGGCTTTCGACTTCTAGTGCGTCGGACGGTGCGAGAGATTTCAGAACTGGTTTGGGCAGTGACAATATCAGAAGCCAGCGGAAATTAAAATACGGCTTAAGTGGATTGGAATTTTACGGCGTTGATAATGATGAACTTGCTATGACTATACTTGATGCATCGAGTTCAATGGAGATTAACCAATTAGAAAACAACTCGAAGGGTGGCAATGGCATGGAGAATTTAAATTTACGCAACGGAGTTGAGATGAATCATAAAGTTGAGAAGCTTTCGACTCCAAGTGTGTCCGATGGTAACAGAAATTTCAGAACTGGGTTTGGCTCTGAGAATATCAGAAGCCAACAGAATTCAAACTACGGCTCCAGTGGATTGGAATTCTACGGTGATGATAATGACGAACTGTCTATGACTATGCTAGATGAATCAATTTTCATGGGGCATAATCAATCAGATAAGAATTTGGACCTGAATTTTGATCACCATCATGCTGTAGAAGTTTCTGAAAGGTTTAAAGGACATAATGAATTCGGAAATGCTGAGGATTACTTGTCTAGTGATGCAGATGATAATGCAGGATATACACAGACGCATACATTAAGTAATGTGGATGACAAGGGTTCTGGTCGTGAAATAACAGTTGGAGAAGGTGATTTATCTTGTCCGGCTGATAAAAAGTGTGAATTTGACAGTTTTGATGCTCAATCTAAGTTGCAAAATGATGAAGGGGAGATAGAAAGGGAACAAGACAGGAACTCGTCCAATTGTGAGCATTCAGAGGGTGAGGGTTCAATGTACAACTATGGTGGTGATGATGACAACAAAAATGATTATTGTTCATCAAGAAGTATTCATCATCGTCAGGAGTCAAAAGTACAACATGAGAATCCCCTCCTTATAAACTCTTCTGTGGCTTTTGGTTCAAGAGACCTGGATGATTTTTTGCTAGAAGATGAGGGAAGTGGGCAAGTTCCCCATATGTTTAATGTATTTCAGAGTCAAAAAGAAAAGAATCCTGAAATTGACAGAAGTGCAATTAATTTTGGTTCTGAGAGATCAGCTGGTATTTCAATTGCTGGTCAAAATGAAGAAGGAAAGGATAAGAATGATTTAGTCATGTCTACCGAAAAAGTTAAAGAGCTAAAAGATCTTGCTGAACCCAAAGAAGTAAAATTGGCCAGAGACTTTCCTGCAGCCTGTTGTCCTGTTCAGGGAGTTGATAAGGTTACCAACACAGGAGAAAATTCTTCCAATGCCTCAAGCAAGTCTCCAAATATAGTCATATCGCATCCAGATGATGTGAGAGAGATTGTTGTTTTGAAAAATAATTTTTCTGAAACTGGTTCATGCACCAAGGCCCATGAAGTTGATTCGGACCCACTGGCAGACAAGGCTCCTCAACATAGGGATTTGAACGTTACTGGTGGTGGGTCAATTGTAAAGGAGAATGAGTACATGAACACTGAAAAATCTATTGGCATTGATGTTGTTCAACATCTAGAAAACTCAGAACTGGATAAATCTAAGTTTGAGTTTGATGATTTTTCTGAAAGCAAAGTTGAACATAGACTTTCCAGTTCAACCAAACAACCTGGGAATATGAATGAAGATTCCTCAAAGAATCTAGAACAAGTTGGAATGAAGGAACCAATAGTGAGCTTCCCTACCTCGACAAATCGCTTGGAGAAAAGTCCTCAGACATCTCAGGTGAGTAGTTAGTGCCATAATCTATCATTTGATCATGTTCCACTTTCCTGAATTATGTTGATTTTCATTTTTTAAATTGCAGTTCCACCATCTGATGCAATTTTATGGTGCCTTTATAAATAAATGATTTTATTTGTAATTACTTTAGTGTTTCTAGGATTGTCATTGGAATTGGAGTTGTTTGTTTTATGCTTAAACGCTTCTTTTAAATTTTTCACCTTCTGAAAATTAAAGCCTTTTGTGTCAACATTTGCTTATTAGGGCAATAATTATTCACTGCAAATGGTTATAACAGGGGTCTTGTGTTTCACTGAATGTTGCAGGTAGAAGATTTTGAGCTAAACGAATTTTATGATGAGTTTGTCCACGAAATGGAAGAAATTTTACTAGACTTTGTTGATTCTCCCGGTGCTAGGCTTGCTCAGGGTAATAGAGATCATGAGCTGCAGTTTTCTATGCCTTTAAGAGATGGCGGGTTGACAGCATCTACCTCTGGTACTGATGATGCTTATCTTCTAGTTCAGCACCACCCTGTGCAAATAGATAGGATTGAAGTGGTAGGTGCCAGGCAGAAGAGAGGAGACGTTTCTTTAAGTGAAAGATTGTTGGGGGTGAAGGAATATACCGTCTATAAAATAAAAGTGTGGAGCAGCAAAGGTCAGTGGGAGGTTGAAAGACGATACCGTGACTTCCTCACTCTCCACCGTCAGATAAAAACCTTATTTGCTGATCATGGATGGGTTTTACCTTTGCTGTGGTCTTCAGTTGAAAAAGAATCCAAAAAGATATTTGGAAGCGCATCTCCTGATGTTATTGTGCAGAGAAGTGCTCTCATTCAAGAGTGCTTACAATCCATTCTCCACACCAGGTTTTATTCAAGTCCTCCAAGTGCTTTAATTTGGTTTTTGTCCCCTCAAGATTCATGCCCCAGTTCGCCTGCATTGGGTCCACTGTCACCTCAGTCTTCCATAATGGGAGCGACAAAAAATGGAAGCCTTTCCACTTTAGGGAAGACCATATCACTCATTGTTGAAATTCCACCAAACAAATCTATGAAACAGATGTTAGAAGCACAACATAACACATGTGCTGGATGTCATAAGCATTTTGATGATGGAAAAACTTTGATTTGGGGTTTTGTAGAGACATTTGGATGGGGAAAGCCCCGAATTTGTGAGTACTCTGGTCAATTATTCTGCTCTTCTTGCCATACAAATGACACTGCTGTCTTGCCAGCTAGAGTTTTACATCAATGGGATTTTACACAGTATCCAGTTTCTCAGCTGGCAAAATCTTATCTGGATTCTATACATGACCAGGTAATGTTAAGAACTATCAACTGCATTTTATAGATAACATCTTTTTTAATTCGTGAGGTATGTGCTTATATCAGAGGTTCTGATGGAGCCCTCAACTATAATAAGCTTACGACAAACAAAAACCAGAAATAGACTACCAACGACGTGGGACACTAATAATATATTACAGACTAATAAAGTCTGATTACTAGGAAAATAATGATTCAAGCCAATCTCATGTCCCTCGTACCCAAATACAGAAATTACAATCAAAATAACACTAGCACAGATAACCATATGAACAAGAGGGAAACTCTGGACTTTCGAGAGGCCAGAACTTTCCCAAAACACTTTCCTCTTCAAAAGACTGAACTCCTCTCACCCCGTCACCAAAAGGATGATCTTATACCCCAAAAAAGTAGTCATTACCCCTACCAACGGTACCTCCAGGATCCTGCTATACCTAACCTGACTTGTCTTTTACCATTTTAATATAACAGTTATAAATCTCTTGACCACTGGTGTTAATCTTCTCTAAATGACTTCCCGTCCTAGATTGTTTACCATAGGCCTTAGGAAGTGATGACCAAATCTTTAGGGAATCACTAGCTCTATCATGTTCTGTGAATTAGCAAACTAGAAATAGCTACTGCTTCTCTCCCTCCCTCTCCTTACTCTTTCTCTTTTCTATATGTGAAATCAAGAGCTCCAAAGAATGCTTCATGGGTTAACACGTGTAACAGTGGCAAATTAGAAAAAATTGCTATTTTGCAACCATACTGAGCATAAGAAACAGATGATAATGCAAAAGGATTCTACTTATGTCATGTTAAAGATTGCACATATATATATGGCAAACTAGCTTTTTATATGAAGATCCAATTTCATGCTTTTTCCATTTTTTTCACATTTGTCTCTGAACCATTCACATTCATATCTTCTTTCTTCAGTAGTTAGGTGCCATTTCATTAAGACATCAATATTAGTTACTTTTATAGGTCAATTCTTTCCCACCTATTTCACTCTGTATGTGTCGAGCCTTTTTTTTCCGTTTCCTTGGGGGGGGGGGGGGGGACCTCCCAAGAGCACGGACTTAGAAGTTACTTGGATTGTCTCTAGTTTTTGTTTCTGGGCATGTTATATTCTAAATGAATTTTCTCTTGCAGCCCATGCTTTGTGTCACTGCAGTTAATCCATTCCTTTTGTCGAAGGTCCCAGCCTTGCTTCATGTCATGAATGTCAGGAAAAAAATAAGTACTGTTCTTCCATTTGTTCGTTGCCCATTTCGGAGGTCTATCTACAGAGGACTTGGAACTCGGAGATATCTTGTTGAGAGCAATGACTTCTTTGCCCTAAGAGATCTTATTGATCTGTCCAAAGGAGCCTTTGCTGGTTAGCTTATACTTTACTGACTGCTTTCTGTGCCTCTTATGGAAGTTATTTTCACCTTATATGTACACACACATTTATTTGTTGAGCACATGTCTCTTGTTGTTTAATGTAGAAACCTTAACCATCTATCTGATCAATAGTTAGTTTTGAAGTTTTGTTTTTTTTTTTCTTGCATTGAGTGTCCCTGATGTAATAATCTGTTAAATGCAGCACTGCCAGTCATGGTTGAAACCTTGTCATCTAAAATCGTGGAACACATCACTGATCAATGCCTAGTATGTTGTGATGTTGGTGTTCCATGCAGTGCCCGGCAAGATTGTAGCGATCCATCTTCTCTCATTTTCCCTTTCCAGGTGTGTCTCTGTCTGTAGCCGTGGAAATATTGGACAGTATAAAATATCCCTTTTTGTCTCCAGAAATGAAATATACCCTGTGCCTTTGCAAGAAGTCGCCTATCTTTTGATTGTAATGCGACACCTCTTAAGTGCAGTGTGTGGTTTAGATAATGAGTGGTTGTGGTAGTAAGTCTGAAATATTCATCAAATCAGATATCTTTACTTCTTAAGGGATCTAAAATCTAAATTGTTTCAAAATGAGGTCCTTTTTTTTCTTGTTATTTTCTTAGAATTCTGGCACGTAAAGCTGGTTAGTAGAGATCCTTTGGACGCTTTTCTCAACGAGTTAGTGGCTCCTGTTGGTGGTGTTTGTTTGACAGCTGAGTCTCTTGTCCGGCCAGTTCCTCTATTTTGTATAAAAATTATACATGCAGTGAAAATTCGTTGGAGCGTATCCCAAATTTTCTCCCCATCGTAGTGTTCCTTTATTTTGCTGAGAGCTCAATAGTTCGTCCTTTCAATGCTTTCCTTATTGGGACCTTCACCCTTTTATTACCTCATTTTTGTTATGATTTGAGTTTTTGTGAATTATTGATAAAAATTGAGGTCAAATTTATCTGCAGGAGGATCAGATTGAAAGGTGTAAAGCTTGTCAGTCAGTGTTCCATAAGCGATGCTTCAGAAAGCTCTCCAATTGTACCTGTGGGGCGCTCCTCAGATTGGATAAAATTACAAGAGGAAGCTCGTTCTTCTCAGGGAGGGGTCTGTCTTCTGGGTCGTCATCCGGATTCCTGTCTGGCTTGTTTACTAAGGAAGATCCTCAGAAGACCAGGGACCATAAAGATGAAAACATTATCTTCATGGGTTCCTTACCAAGCATTTCTCTATGAACACCAGTACGTTGATGGGTTCTGTCTGTATCTCATTTTGATCTGCTAGGCCATTCAGTGTTTGTTACATCTAAAGATATTTTGTTCAGTGACCAGAATTGCCCATCCGGTCATTATTTTTTATTTTGTTAGTTATTCTTTGCTACGTAAAAATTTATGTACAGTTTTATGTATCTCAGCTTCCAGTTTTGTCTTTAGTCGCCTGTTTTGTTAAACTCCTTATTGAATAAAATTCTAGCTTTTGTCAGATTCTCGGAAGCTGGGAATTAGGGCCGGCCCTTGATGGGTCAGGGCCTAACAGGGCCGGCCCTAAAGGGCTCGGGGTCAGGAAAATTACAGTTTTTCAAGGCCCGGCCTGAGAGCATCAGGGCCAGGGCCGGCCTGCAGGGCCAGGAAGTCCTTTTCACAATATTTAACTATTTTTCCTGCGTATTTTCCTCAAAGAGATATAATTAGTAAATAACAACGATTAAAGTTCTAATTTAATACATAAATGTTGTCAACATTAAGGTTTAGATAACACGTCTCTTGCAACAAATAAATACAGTTATTAATATATAATTAAAGGTAAAATCATGTCCATGAATAACTCACACATAGGCTAAAGTATAAGAAGGTAAGAAGCTAAATACTCTAACCTCTAAACAACATGAGTATGACGACTATCATTTTCACCTTCTTTGCCACTATCATCAATTTCAAGGACATTTGGTTGTGTTTCACTTTGAGCAGTAGGTTCGAGTAGTCAAATAATCACAACCTCCATAAAAAATCATACTCTATCAAGCAGAATAGTATATAATATGATTTTATTCTAAATAAGCAAAACAATATACTCAAAAATCATACTCAAATCACAATATGATTCAATTAGACAAAACAACATGCTCAAAAATCATACTCTATACAATATAAGAACAAAATGACATATAGATTCAATAAGACAATTAAAAAATGTAACATGGTTCCTTTTCAAGTAAAAAAAAATAAAAAATAAACAGGCTTAAAGGGCCGGCCTGAGGCCCTCCAGGGCCAGCCCTTTTAAGCCCGAGGCCCTACAGGGCTGACCCTTTTAGGCCCGACTTCTTTTTTATGCTACAATTTGCAAGCCTGGCCCTTGAAGGGCCAGGGCCTAAAAGGACTGGCCCGACGGGCTCGGCCCGTTTTCCCAACTCTAGACGAGACTACCATTTATTTCGTTCAATGGGTGCCGTGGCCGGTTGGTCAGAAGTAAAACTTGCTGTTCAGTATAAATCATTCACTGTTGAAGCACATTTGTTAGTGTCCATTGGAAAATGAAGCATTTTTGAAAAATAGGAAACTGCTGAAAATGGACAAACCAGTTCAGGTGAGAAATTTGATATACTTATGCATTGGAAGTGAATAGGTAAAAGAAATCGAACGCAGAAACTTAGCGTAGCATTCAAAGTTGATTCACTTGGCAGGAAAAAATGAGTATTTGACTGAGGGCCGATGGATGGTCGCCTTCAACATGTGGATTTAGAAATTACACCATTCAAAGGCAGGTAGAAGTCTTACATGAATATAGGTGGACAACTACCTTAGGCTTATATGATGGAAATCTATCAAATTTATAATCATGAATTGACATATACACATTTTACTTGTATTAGCCATTTTGCAATGTGTCTGGTATAAATATCATGTATTGGTTACATATACTTAGATAAGCTTTTTAAGATGTTCAAAAATAGGAGATAATCTGATATCTACAAATGATTTCAACATTGAGTTTTCAACAAATCAATTCAGTAATACACAATTCTCTTTGTTCAAGGATCGACAACATAAAAGACAACTAACCACAATTCACAACTTATAATACAATCCGTGGGGAAAGTAGCAGTCGCAATTCTCTGTCCTCTGTGATCGTTTCCATGTGACTTGTTCATCACTTTTAAAGTATCTGCAGCAAAGTTTTTTTTTTTTGTTGCCCATCCGGTTCACCGGAGCTTTGCCCCGACTACACCCGGATTCGACCTGCGTCGCGCACCTGGCTATAGTGGGAGAGTCTCCCAATGGGAATTTTCTGCATACACAAGGTTTGAACCTGAGACCTTGCTTAAACGGAATCAAGCCACTTACCACTTGGATCAACTCCCATTGGTATCTGCAGCGAAGTTGCTGAAACTGCAGGGGACAATCTGACTGTACCCTGTCTAGCAGTCTCGGCCTAACATTTGCTGAGGCATTTATTCCCCACAACTATATAACTTTACATTTAAATAATGCAAAATAATTATTGCAAAAAAAAAAAAAAAGAAATAATTAAGCTGCTTAGGAACATTTGACAAAATTATATACCACCCATTTGATGATCGGGGTGCTAGGTTTATAATCTCAAATGGTATCACCGTCATCATCTCCCAGAAGAGAGAGTGAAAAGGGAGCAATTGCCACATTAAATGATGGGGATGAGCCTATTCTATCCACGTAGATCATCTCAAAGTCACCTTCCTGCATTATAATGGAACTGACATCAATCATATTTATTGTGCTTTTATAAGAAAATTTAATAATAAAAGATACTCACTTCCACACACGCACACAACTATACTGACACTAAGACAATTTTAGTGCTGTAATAATGTAATTGATTTCATCGATTGAAGTAATCTATATTCATGAAGTTTCCATGTCTTACCATATGCCACTAACAATAGTTTAAGGACCTTAAAGGTAGATTAAGGCTTATTAATCAATATTGTCAACTGATCAAAAGAACAATAAAAAAGCTGTCTTACCATTCTACCACTTGGGCTGTGCAATGAGTATCCTGAAGAGTACTCAAAACTAGTCCGTGGAATTAGAACTGGTTGTTCCCCATCTCCGATCCCCCTGTCATCAGGAATAAAAAGTACAGAGCTTCATTGACATTAAATCCCCTAATTATAAAAGATAATCAAAGTTCAAAATGCAAAAACTCCCCCCCAACTTAAAAGACGTACAATTTAATTCCCTCAACTTTACAATTTGATTGCAAACCATGCAATTTTTTAAAACACAGCTCTCTAAGTTGATAGACTTCTTTCTACTTCAATTTGCCAACAAAAAAGTACCTGGAAAGTTTAAGAGAACAAAGCATAGAGAAAAGAGATTCACTTACCACACGTTCTCTGTGTTCCCATTAGCATCAGTTATAATCCAATGCCTTCTAAAAAGTTGAATGGAGCGGTCTGAATTATTGGTAATTCTTATTCTGTATGCAAAGAAGTATATCCCTTGCGAAGGTTGGCTTCTGCCCTCTATATAAGCACTCCTAACTTGAACCCTTATGCCCTGAATAAATCGAGATTTACTAATGTTAGAGTAGGAGATTTATTTGTTTACAAAGCATTTGATATCTCAAACACACAACAGATTTTGTCACTTTTCCCTTGAAACTCAAAGGAGTTAATATATCCTACTGTATAAATTACAAACCAAACTAGCAGACCGAACCATTTATCTTAAAATGAAACAAACATTCTTGTAGAAGGGGTCAAATGCCTCAACCCATCCAAGAAATCAATTGAAGAGAGGAGCTACACGGATCTGAACCAATTAACATGGAAAACAGTTTCACAAAAGCAGCTTCTTCTTTGTTTTATTGAATATCAACCCCTCAAGAATGTATCTAAGAGACTGGTAAACTCATTCCAGTCCGGATAACAATTTCTGCTTAGAAAAATTTAGTGGACATACCAAGGTTGTGGCATCACTGGAACATTTTAATAGAGAGTGAGGGGCAATATCTTTTAGCTCATCCCGGTATCTAGCTGCATCCTGAAAAGGAAAAGGTTAATTTGCATGAGAGTTTTATATTAGGACTTGAAAATCAGTTCATTTTGTATCGAATTAGATAGCCTTCTCTGTACTATTTACTTCGCATTGACCACCAAATCGTATGTAACACCAGCAAATTAGCTTAGATACCTCGAACCTTTCATCAGCAATCGCTTCCTTCATCCATCTTCGCAGATGCAGAACTGGCTCCTCCTCCTCAAACAATTTTAGCGAATCTCGAATCCTTGCAGCTTCTTTGTAATCCTATGCAAATTAAACGCAAATTTTTACACGATCGTCATACACACCTTGAGAATGAAGATTCAGAGAATCTAAACACACACCCACACAGAACGCTTCTATCCTCTATATCTTCCTTTCAAAATGCACAGATTGGAAGACTGATTTCATCTATAACTCTCACCTCGGACCTCGCAGCTACTTCCAATTGCTGCTTCAAGAGGGCGTAGGAGTGTGGTGAACAAGGAATCGAACTCGTCGGATTTTGACTCTGCTTCGGACTCGGACTCTGACTCATACTCCTACTCTCTCTTGGGCCATTCCCATCCCTTGGTGCAGCACAAGCTATGGCGATCATATTTCTTCTGTTTCTGGAATCCACCCACTGCACTCCGAAACCCGAGCTTCCGGGACTTAGAACCCGCAAATCCAAGAAACTCTGAACGCTTAATAACTGCATTTTCCAATTCTGCGATTCTTGCCCCAATCAAAATTGAGTTTCCCCAGAAATTGTGTAAGCAACTTCAAAATACAGCTAGTAATCCATTCGAATCAAGATCAAGATAGATTTTTCTTCCCTTTCTGGAAAAATAGTGGGTGGGTTCAGGTCTGTGAAAGCACGTTTTGTCCGTTGCGCGGTCTTCGGTGTCGGACAGCGACGGGTTAAGCAGCTTTTTCTGGGGTATCAGTATGGATGCTGAATTATATTAGCATTATCCAGATGGAAGACTGAAATTGAAATCGAAACGAATTAAACAAGACATGGAGACCGACGGCAAAAGCCAAAAGATAGGATTTCACGCGGATCGTGTCTGAAACTCTGAAATAACGAAATTATTATGATGACTGAAGAAGATTCGCAGCCTCAGAAACAATCAGGCGGCTGAGGCGGGTTCAGATATTTTTTCGCGCTTCGGGGAGTTGGGGTCCGATTTAAAAAAAAAAAAAGGAAGAAAAAGAAAAAGGCATTTTGTCGGATTGAAGCTGTCATGAGATATTTATATTCTTTACTTAAAAAAAAAAAAGGATATTTATATTCGCCCACTCCCTTCCATTATTGGCACATCTCAAAGACTTGCAAGCCAGGAGATGAGGTAGAGGGCGGGGGTGGGTGGGGTCCCTTGACCTTGGGTGCTGCCCCCTGAAAAATTCTCCCCTTTCCAAATATATTTTTTTGTGTTTTTTTTATTATTAGATTCTATATAAAATGGGTGACATTTTGATATCTTATACATAAAAAAAATGAAATTATTTTTAATTTTTTATTATTTTTAAAAATCTTAAAACCATAAAATTAATTTTTGTCATGATATTTATCATTTTTTCCCAAAAATTATCACTTTTTTTTTTGCCAATAGAGGAATTCATTACTTGAAAGGAAACAAGTTCCAGACATATTAAGTCTGATAGTAGTATCTAACAAAAGCCAAAACATTTAGGAATACATTGAGAAAGAAAATCAACCAATCCCTTCCCTATTCGCCTCCTGAAACAATTGAACCCCATTGGTAAGTTCTTCACCTTGAGCATCCCGAAGAATGATAATAGCTAGAGGAGGTGGCGATTCTAAAATTAGACTATTAGGTCCGAACTCCCTTGAAGCCAAAGCAGCCAAATAATCGGCGGCACAATTACCTTCATGAGGTATGAGAGAAAAGGAGATCATACTTCGATTCTGCAACAAATTAAAGACATATAAAAGGATTCTATGGTACTTCCAGTCACAACCATCAAGCTTCCTAGAAGAGACAGCAGCAAATAGCTCACTAAAATCAAGTTCAATAATTTTAGAAGTTTGATACCAATAGTCAGAAATTTAAATGGTCTGATACAAGGCTAGTAGTTCAGCATAGAAGGCTAATTCTGCATTGACAACCTCTGCCCATCCACGAAGAAAGAGTCCCTCACTATTTCTACAAACAATGCCTATACTCGCCCTTCCCAACGCCTAACTAAAAGCCCCGCCACAATTAATTTTAATGACATGTCCTGAGGTTTCCTCCACTTAAATGAAGTTTTGGTCACCATAGGTTTCAAGATGGGATCCAAGAGAGCATGAGTATACCAAAATTCAAACATTGATTGGCTTGTTAGCTTAATGGCAATAATGGGATTTGGCGACACATGCTCAAATACCCACTTACATTGTAACTTCTATATAAACCAGAGAAGAGTTGCTACATAGGCTTTTACATAATCAGAATCATCAGAGTCTATTAAAAGAATTTGTTCCAACCAACTTTTAACACTATGCACATTAAAAGGATCAAACACCAAGCCTAAAGGGCTTCTAAACAAAGCCATTTTGGACCAAGGGCAAAGTAAAAATAAATGTTCAAGAGACTTTACCTTATAATCACAAACGGGGCAAAAGGGATTTGGTGCACACTTACGTTTAGACAAAGCCTCTTTAGAAGCCAGAGCTTTGCGTATTAGGCAACAACAAAAACATTTTACCTTTGGCATTACCTAGATTTTCCATATCTTAGCCCACACCTCATCATTTATAGGCCTTGAAGAAGAAGCTCGGCTTTGAAGATGCTTAGATTTGTTTTTTGCTGCTAATCTATATCTTTCCTCACACTATAGCTACCATCTTTAGTACCAGTTCAAACTAGCTTGTCACTACTGTGATTAGTTGCAAGAGGGATTTTGTTAATGAGCAACAAAAATTGTGGTTCAATGGCATTTGAGATTGGCTCCAGATTCCATCTTCTATTTTCAATCAGTTCAGCAACAACAATAAATGGGTTGATTTCAACATTATAGAGATGTGACAGCAGAAAATTAGGAGCCTTGGGGATCCAGGGATCCTTCCAAACATCAATATAATGACCAGAACCTACCTGCCAACACAGGTTATCTTCAAATAAAGCTCTACCAGTTAGAATACTATCCCACATCCATGAGGCTTTGTGACCCTTCTTTGCCTTCATAAAAGAAGTAGCAGGGAAATAGGTAATTTTAAGTATGCGCACCCATAGACTATTAGGAAATTGTAAAATGCGCCATGCAGTTTTAGCTAGGAGTGCATCATTGAAACCTATAAAATCTTTGAATCCCATTCCCCCTTCCTTTTTTGCCTGAGCTAAAGATTTCCATATTGTCCAGCAAATAGTACTTGTGCCACCATAGTTTCCCCGTTTCCCCAGAAGAAATTAGACAAAAAACTATCTAGCAGCATACATGTCTTCTTAGGAAATTTAAAACAAGACATTGAGTAGATAGGGATAGCACTTCCCCACAGCCTTGATCATAATTTCCCTGCCTGTGAAAGATAAACACTTATTCTGCCATCCTTGAACTTTCCTTCCTATCTTATCACGAACATAAGCTCGAGTTCTATGTTTTGATGTACCCCAGAGGATTGGTAAGCCAAGGTACTTACCTAGATCATCTACTTTAGCCACATTGAGACAAGCTGCCACCTCATCTCGATTTCTATTTGGGGTATTTGCCGAGAAGAACATATTAGATTTGTCATGATTAATCAATTGACCTGAGTCACTGCAATAATCCTGAAGGATTTTCACAAACAAACTGCAGTTGGACACTTTTGCATTCAAAAAGACAATGGTATCATCAGCAAACATGTAATGTATTAACATTGGACTACCCCTAGTAAGTTGTATTCCTATCAAATTTCCATGATTTGTATGGAAAGATATCATACAAGAGAGAGCTTCCAAGGCAATAATGAAGAGATATGGAGATAAAGGATCCCCTTGTTGAAGGCCTTGTTGGGAGTATTGTTTGCAATAGTCTTACCAGAAAGCTGCACCTTAAAGGTTATACTACCGACACACTTCATAATCCAATTCAGCCATTTACTATAGAAATTTAACTTACACAACATGCCTTTAAGGAAATTCCATTCCAATCTATCATAAGCTTTGTTCATGTCCATTTTTAAAGCCAATTTATATTTGTCACCCACTCTTTTATTCTTGAGGTAATGAAATGCCTTATGAACAATAATACTATTATCTTGTATAAGACGATTAGGAATAAATGCCCTTTACTGCTCTGAGATACAATCATCCAATATATTTCGCAACTGATTAGCCATAATTTTAGCAATTATCTTATAAGCAAAATTACACAAGCTAATTGGGCTGTAGTGATTAACAGATTATGGGTGATCAATTTTAGGTATGAGGATCAAATTAGTTACATTGAATGAATCAATAAGTCCATCATTTTCAAAAAATCCCTGAACCATACTAACAAGAGAAACGCGTACCTCATCCCATGAACTTTGGTAGAAGTGCCCTTTAAAACCATTAGGCCAGGGTGCCTTAAAAGCACCAAGTTGAATGAATTTCCACTTCTTTCACAGGGAGAGTAAGCCATTGATTTTGTTGGTCTGAAATCTTAGGTTGGACATAGCACAAAATCGAATCTAGACGACTACTGACACTACTTTGAAAAATGGCAGAATAGAAATCAGATATTAAATTGGCCACCCTATCTTCTTGATCTACCCAATTCCCTTACTGGTCTTTAAGTTTGGACACTAAGTTCTGCAGGCGACATATGATAGTATATCGATAGAAAAATCTAGTGTTGAAGTCCCCTACCTTCAACCAATTAGTTCTCACTCTCTACCACCAATATACTTCCTCTCTATTCCAAAATTGCTCCAACTCCATTGTTAAAGCTTTAATATTGCGCTTTGAAGACTTCATGTAAATCTCAGTTTTTAGAACTTCAATTTTCCTATTTAAATCAGAGATAACACACTGATTATTTGAAAACACCTTTTTGCTCCATTTAATTAACACCCTTCTGCAATAGTTGAGGCAATTAATGAAAGCAGTGATACTATTAGAAGAATTGCCATTATCAAAATTCCAACACTAACTAATAAGGCCCTTAAACTCTGGATGAGTGACCCATATGGCTTCAAATTTAAAGACCCAAGGCGATTTAAAGCTTGTAAAGCACAGATTGATGAGAAGAATATGATGATCCGAAGCAATAGGCTCTAAGTGGAATACCAGCGCCATTGGGAATGCTACTTTGAACTCCATGTTACCTATCAAGACATTCCTTTACATGATCATCTCCAACTCTTTGATTACACTAGGTAAAGTGGGAGCCTTTAGTTTCAATTTCCATAAGCTCACAATTTGCAACAAATTGTTGAAAATTAAAGAATCGTCTCAAAGCATGAGGATTACCTCCCATCTTTTCACTTTGTGATAATAGGTCATTAAAATCACCTACACATAACTAGGATGAGGCCATTGAGCTAGCAATTCTTCATATTTTATTCCATATCATCATTCGATCATTCTCTCTAGAAGGCCCATAAATAAAACAAATATACTATGTGATATTTCCACAGCCCGAACTCAGCCTTGTATGGATTACATTTTTTGAGCTACTAATAATATTGACTGTTATATCATGAACTCACTAGAGAGCCAAACCACATGATCTACCAATCGAGTGAACATACCAAAATTCTTCAAATCCACAACTTCTACGAACTCATTCCAGGTACCTACTTTCCTGTTTCGTCTCCATGAGGAAGACTATTTAGGGTTTAGCTTTCTTAACCTCTTCTTTGAGGTTTCTAACTGCCAAGGTAGCCCCAAGGCCTTGGCAGTTCTAGGAAATAATACTCATGTCTCTTTGGTGGCTGATAAAGGGAAGCCACCTGAACCCTCAGCCTCTATAGTAACCTTTTCACTCGACCCTTGCTTCCCATTAGCCATAAGCCACTCTCCTGGAAATTCAATCTCACCTGAAATTGGAAGCTCAACCCGTAAAGGTATATTTGCAGTAGCTTTGACCCACATTTCATGCTTTACTTTTCGAACACTTTTCCTCCTATCAAAGGATCTGCCTGACGATTTCTTCCCATTTACCTCATCATTCTCAGCAAACAACCTCCTTTTTTTACATGGACCAGGGGATTCAGGTTCTAAAGCACCTCATTTGAGGTTAAATCCTCCAAGTCTTTTAACCATATCAGAGACAGGGACCAGAGCTTTACTTAAGTCTTTAGTTACATGAACATCACAGTCTACACAATCTATTGGAGACAGATTCAGTTGCTTATTTAGGCAATGGCCCAAGTCGCTGAGAATAGGTAGTCCCTCTTTAATCACTGGGTTGACTCTACTTCCCCTATTATAGACCTTCTCACATCATATGACCCATCATTTTTTGGCTTAAGTTCTATCTTTTGCAATATTTTTTGGTTATATAGTTCATCACATGTCATAATAGATGACATACTTGCTGCTTGAGGTGTCACCCTCGTGCTTGTCAACTTATTCTTCTTTTCAAAGGTTTCTTTCCAACCACTAGAGTCCTTGCCATACCTAATAGTTACTGCTTTGCCATCACGCATTGTGGGAGTGTGAAAATCACGCTCCGGTACCACCTTTCTGCAATCTTCCTCATTACATGACACAGAAAACTTTACCATAGCTTTATCTTTATCCTGATCTGCACTTGCTATAAGCCACAGACCATATACTTTATCACCATTTTCATCAGTGATAATTTCCCTTTTACAAGACTTATTGTCGTGACCAATAAGCCCACATTTATAGTAATAGGACTGAAGCCTTTCATATTTAACCGATACCCACACTTCAGATTCATCTGGTCTATCCATCCAAATGCAAGCAACTAAAGGTTTGTTTAAGTCAATCAAAACCCTTGCCCTCCTAAAACTACAAGTAAATTTATCATTGATATTTGGCTTTTCATACCAGTCAAGGTCCCCAACCAAGTTGCCCATATTGCAAATATTTTCCTCTACCCCTAATAGACCTAGTGGCAAATTGTGAAATTGAACCTAAAAGGGGTTCATCGAAACTAACCTCACTTAGCACCATGTACTCCGACCACTCTTGAATACATATCAGAGACCCCTGGATCATCCATGGCCGACCACGTAGCATTCGATGTTTGTCTTTTAGATTTGAGAAAGTGAACACAACCGCTTCATCATTCATCTCCAATATTTCCATTTCATCTCCCAAGTTCCATCCTTTGTGGACAGGTGCAAAGATGGATTTTTTATTAATCCCCTTTTCCGATACTACCTTTCCAATAAGCATCTTACTTTCTGGTTCGATTTTATCATTTTTCTTCCATACAACATTCAATCGCAACCTACTCGTGCTCGAACTGTTTCCTTCGTTCTCCATCCCCAAACTCATCCTCCCACCTCCAGACCCAAAATGAAGAAATTGGAAAAAGAGAAATAAGAATAGAGGAGAAGCACCTACGCACCCCACTCTAATCGTACCCCTAAGAAAGGAGCAGCAATCGGATTTAATTGAAAAATCACAGTGGGTGGTTTCCGAACCCTCACACTGTCACTATTGGATGGTACCTCGCTCTCACAAACAAGAGAAAAGAAACTCCCCAAAAATTATCACTATTAAATTTAGATATTAAGAGAGTTTGCATTAAAGTTAGTTTCAACACAAATGATGTAAGAAAGTGTTTTAGGAAACCAATATATATTTTTAACAAACAACCAATTTAATTAGTTCTCTTAATCTACTCAAATTATTTACATAAATTTTGTATTAACTCTGGTTCTTAATATAATAGTTAGTTGATTAATTTAAATAGATTAATAAAGTTAGTTATATTAGTTATTTGTAACAAGTATACTTTGATTTTTCTAAAATACCATATTTCATCATGACTACATAGATAGAAACTCTTTAATATGTGTAATTAAAAGGGATATTTTGAAAAAAACATTCTGAATTTGGGAGACAAAATAAATTGGGATATTATATTTAGGACCAAATTTTATTTCCCACTAGCTAATATATTAAACAGCAGAGGTAATATTTCTGATAGGTGGTAGTATTTTGCTTGCATAAATTATACTGATAGGGAATTCAGAGCTGGTACCAAGTATGCCGTTAAGTGCAATAAAGATCTGTGTGTGTTACCCCATCTGCCAGTCAACCTTAAGAAATGAAACATAGTTCAAAATACATTCTCAAAAAGAGTATAGTCACATGGGAGTGCCTGGCTAAATTAAAGCGGGCGAAGGCCTCGCCAGAGTGTTTGGGGGACAAATATTGATTAAAAAGGGTTCAAGGGAGTGGATGCAAATTTGTACCCTCCTGTTACTTTATTATTCATAAAAATAAATATTTGATATAATTTTTTTTTTAAAAAAAATATGCCTTTTAACAGTCATGAATTATATATAAGTCTCTTCATACTCTATATACACCATGAACCCACAATTTGGTTAATTTTCTTTATCAAACCCATTTGCAGGTATCTATATTTTCACTCAATTTTTAAATTGATGCCCGTTTATTTTTCTGTCTTAATTAAGTAATTAATTTTATTCTATTAACATTGTTAGCTCCTATAACTTTGCTCTATTTAAATTATTAGCTGTGTAAAGAAGTTAACGTTATGAATGGATCAAAATTAAAACATTGAGTTAGAAAAAAACGCTCAGATATCAAATTAAAAATTGAAGAAAATAGCTTTTTCCTTTTTGTAACAAAATAGTTTTTCCTCTGTTTTTTTTTTTTCCCAACAAAATAGTTTAATCAACTCTTCTTTAGAGCATTAGGTTAGTGGTCCAACATCCACCTCCTCCATCTCAGGCCCAACCCAAATGGGCCCAGGGGCACCGCCATTGAAACTCCAAAGGAAGCAAAATGACAATCTAGTCAACACAGGACAGTGCGACATCAGGATACACACACCAGCAGGCAGCGACTGAGATATAAAGAAAAGCGAAATTGTGACTCGGTGGGAAAACGAAAAGATAGCTGATGAAGGCGATGATGATGATGAGCAGGATTACTGCTACCTCAACGCTACCATTATCACCCTCACCACCAACATGTACTTGTACACATGGATTCATCCACTTTCTTAGCTGCAACTACTCGCATTTCCCTTTCCACCAACACCTTTCTTACCGCGAAACGATATCGCACTTTCTGACTACTAGCTATAATGCTCCTCTCTGCTCCATTTTTCTAATATCGGCCTCCGCCAATCCTGATCTTCCTGTGTTTCCAAGAAAATGCTTTAAAAGTGTAAGCTCTCTTTTCGTTCTTGAGGATCGGATGTTTCCTCAATTATGTCGTCGTCGTCGTCCCCCCCCCCCCCCCCAAATTTCTTAATACCGTTTACTTTAGATTCTATTGCACAAATCTGAGTGCGGGCTACTTTGTTGGTATAATCGTCAAATAGAGATAGTTGTTGTTTCTTTTGTCCTCTTTGTTTTTCGGGTTTCATAGACCTGTCATTGGATTTTCCGATGGGATTTGATTTAGTAAAAGCAGCTTCTTGGTTCTATGGGGCTATGGCAGACGGCCTATTCTTTGCAAAATCCTTTTTTTTTTTTGTACTTATTTTTGTCATTGGTCACTCCGTTGGCCTGTGAGAAACCTTCGAAGAAAGATAGACGTTTCATTTTTGTTTGATTTCATTCTTTCGTTTGTCTATGGTTATCACTGATGAGCCGGTTGTAATCTGCTAAATTTTCATAGGATTTATCAGCATCCAGTAGAGGTCTACGTATTCAAATATTACAAGAAAAATGGTATTTCAAATATGCGGAGGTGGCTTGAATCTTGCTGTTTTAAACTGGTTTCTTCTGAAACATGTATTTCCTCTGTTAGTGAGCGTGTTATTGTTTTTAACTGAAATGTGCATGCCTGTTAAGTTTTCAAAACAAGAAAATCCTAAATTATGTTTTACAACAATTTTGCTAGGCTAGATAGATGTGCTAAATTCTGACATTTAATTTTATTTTTCTTTTTCTTTATAGGAACATGCTTGAAGGGGGCAATGTTTATCCCTTGTTCTCCTCTTCTGTTGGGGGGAATAGATTTCAGTATGACACTGCTGGAATTCCGCTGCAGTTGTTTGGGGACTGTGAGTATTTCCGAGTGGCTGACTTCTGATTTGTTACTTCCTTTCTTAACCTGATGCGTTTTGCAATTTCTACTTCTGTAATATGCTTGATTGGATTGTCACACTCACGTATTATATTTTGCTTTGTTTCATGCTTTACATGAATGCAACACACAAGCTTACTTTACATGAATGCAACCACAAACTTACTTTACTTGCTTCTGACATTTTGGTCATATACTCACATTCACCTACTATTATTTGTCTTTTTGTTTCTTCTCTTTCTAAACCTTGAACTTTGGAGTATGGTGGAGTTTATTTCTTTCCTTTTCTGGGATACTGATCATTGTAGTGGTACTTGTGTATCAAGTATCTCAGTTAGTGTCTTTGTTCAGTTTCCTGAAGAGCATAATAACTTGTCACAGATCGAGTTGGGTGCAACGTTGGTTCCGTAAACTATGTAGGAGGCGAGTATAATCCTCTTATGGAAACAGTGAAAGGAGGTGCAGAAGTAGGATCACTGTCCAGAGAGCACAAGCGTCCAATATCTCTTAATAATAACTCTTTCAAAGATAATGTTGGTTATTCTGGATATGCCCCAAACGTGGTTTCTACTGGTTTGAGGCTTTCTTATGAGGAAAATGAGCACAGTTCTTCCATCACTTTTTCCGGCAAAGGCGTTAAGGCAACACTTCCCATGATTTTGTCCCTTGATGATAATCTAAAGGTTGAAATTGATCAGCAGAAAAAAGAGCTTGATTGTTATATCAAGTTTCAGGTAAGGGAACTTTTTCACTCCTTATTTATTTCCCCTTTTTGGTATGGTCTGTGGCGTAGAACTTCTTGCAAAATAACTAAAACCTGTCAATGTTAGACCTAGCGATATCAGGGGTTTCATGTTTTCCAAATAAGATTATATTAGATGGAACCTTGTCTGCTGCTGCTATGCAATAACAAGAATCGATATTGAAGCTTAATTTTGTTTAGTGATAATATCATTGTTGATTTTTACAGTTTGCTTGAATTTTGGTTTTAGTCATTGTAGTTTCAAATAGTTGGTTTTGGTTTCAAAGTTTTATAATGACTTTGTTTGAATTTAACTATAGGGACTAAAACCAAAGTTCATTAAAAGTATAAGGACCAGTCGTTAAACTCAAGGCAAAAAATTTATGAAACTATGGACAAAAACCAAAATTCGATGAAACTATAAAGACTAACAATGATATTAACCCTTTTGTTTATTCTGGAATATGGTATCTTGTCTGGCATTGTTGTGGCTTGTATTGGATTTCTTATGTAACTAATCATCGAAGTAGTTGGTATAGCCATCCATGTGGAAATTAGTGCATACTGTTTAGAATGTGACCAGATTGATGATTCTGTTAGTTGGCAGCATGCATGTTCACATGTTACCATGATCATATTTAACAGGAGGAGAACACCATCAAAGGTCTGAGAGAACTGAGGCTAAGACACATGGTTTCTTTTCTGAGTGCCATTGAGAGAGGAGGAAGCAGGAAGCTGTATGAAAAAGAGCTAGAAATAGAGAATATGAACATCAAGAACCAACAACTATTAGAGAAGATAAAGCAAGTTAGCATGGAACTTCAATCCTGGCAGTACAGAGCGAAATACAACGAGTCTGTCATTAACACATTGAAGAACAACTTACAGCAAGTCATGGCACGAAGTGTTATGCGTGGAAAAGAAGCCCATGGTGATGGACAAACTGAGGAGGTAGCTTCGTGTTTGAACACAGGTTATCAAGGAGTTACAGAGCATTCTGGAGATTCAAATTCCTCAAAGAAGCAGATGAATTGCAGGGCTTGCAAAGTGAACGAAGTGTGTGTTTTAATGTTGCCTTGCAGACATTTGTGTCTGTGTAAGGATTGTGAAGTACTTATTGATGTATGCCCTGTCTGCGGGATCATGAAGACTGCGAGTGTTGAAGTATTTATGCCATAGGAATACGATTTTGGTGAGGCATATCGTTGTGTATCTGCGTGCAATTGTAAGGTGGCGTATTTCTTCAAACTCATGGACATGATGAAAGGTTTCTTTCAGGGTATTTTTCTTTGGGTTAATTAAATAATATCTTCATTTGTATTTTTAAAGTATAGATCTTCCTCTCTTGTAATTATAATAAAAGGCATTCGGATAGATTAATCAACTCACTATATGGTGATCCACTTTTTTTTATTTTGGGGTCAATGCAATTTTTTATCACTTAAATTAGCTCCCACTTTGGTTTTTGTCTCTTAGTCTCAAACCATAGGTTTTAGTCCCTCTAAAGGCAAAATGACTTAAGTTTTTATTTAGTTTTAGTAACTAATGTTTTAAATGGAAGGAAATTTGAGGGCTATAACTTACGGGGGGAAAAAATTGAGGGTGAATTTAAAACACTAAATATTATATTAACCCTTTTTTTATATAATTATTTGACTGATCAGTGTTAATGGCCCAAATTGGGAGTAGTTTTTTATTTGATTAAACTCCACCTATTTTGGTTTTTTAATAGTGTTTATGGGGATTATCTTATGTTTAATGTTGTAATTTTTTTTATATTACAATTCGTTACCAGTTCAAAGTTTGTAGCTGCCCCTCCCAACACGAGTGTCTCCTTTGGGATTTGAACTCGAGAGAGGGATCTAATGAAACCTTACATCACTTGACTGACTCTTTGTTGGTTAATGTTGTAATCTGTTTATTAATAAAATTTTTTACACTTTTTTCCCCAAAAAAACAATGACATTCACTTATAAAAGTTAAAAGCTTCTTAGTTCTTTTTTTTTTTTGAATTTAAAACTGGAATTCATTAATCCACAATAAATTAATACAAAAGCCGCCTCTAATAGAGGCATAAAACAGAACACTCTCATCATCCACCGCTTACCGTAATAGGAGGTGGTGGATGATCAAAGGTAACAAAATTATCCGTACTATCATGAGTTAAAGATGCTAAATGATCCGCATGTACATTAAGATCTCTAGAGATATGAGTAAGCATGACCTGCCACTCTCTAGCGAACCATAACCTTGCGTCTTCAATAACATCTCTAAAAGGATACCTATGATCGCAACCCCTAGTAAGCAAATTAACAGCTTCAACACAATCAGTGCAAACAATAATCCTTCTGATATCTCTGTTCCAGCATATTTGGAGTCCCTGGATGATGGCGATAATCTTAGCAGTAACTGGAGGCACCTGTGTAAGTCTACACATGTAACCACACACCCAGCCTCCATCTTCATCTTTAACCACTCTCGCACTTGTACTCTGACCCGAATCCAGAACTGATCTGTTTGCTTCCAGTTTGTAGAACCCCTGCTTCCTTGGTAGTTGATCTGAACCTCCATCAGCAACTCGAGCATAAAAATTGCAATGAGCACTCAACTCCATATCCCAGCTTGCTCGAAATAGACTTGAATGAGCACTTTGATGATCCATGTTGGTTTGTTCTCCGAACAGCTTCCGGCATCTGTCTACCCAAATGTCCCAGCACACATATCCGAACAAAGTTGCCTAGCTAATCTTCTTTGTGAAATCTCGTCCCACTTCATGATTGATGTTCCATTCTATCCACTCCGGTCCCTGCAAATTAGTAAACATATTCCACATACCTGGCTTAACAATGGAAATCTATCTCTCCCGAGCGTTGACACAATCTCTCAGAAGATGCATCATATCCTCATCCTGGTCACATTGAAAAGGACAGGTGGCATCATCAGAAACTCCTCTCCTTGTCTTGAGATGCGATGTATGCACGTTGCCATGCGCTGCTAACCACATGAAGGATTTTATCTTCTCCGGTATCTGCTACCTCCAAAGTGCCCTCCAGATTGTTGCACCCGAGCTAGTAGGACCTGCAATAATAAAATGGTATGCAGAACTCACAGAGAAGCAACCATCAGACGAAGGCTTCCAAATATATCTATCTTCTCCTCTGTTCTCCCCTGGCTGATTTGCACAAATAATTCTTTGAATAATGTGATATTGGAACCAGTTACTCATCTTGTGGACATCCCATTCTCCCCAGGGATTCACATAATCACTAACTTTTTCATTTCTGTTAATGAAACTCTCCCTCCTAGGAACTAGATCAATCAATGGTCTATTAATCTTAGACCAGTTGTCAAGCCAAAAAGAAGCAGAAGTTCCATTACCCACTTTAACTCCCACGCCCTTCTGAAGCTTGTCCCATACAAAGCAAATACCTCTCCAGGTAGGCGACACATTCCTTTTAGATACCGGGCCATTCTACTGATCCCAACCATATTTCCCTCTCAGCACTTGGACCCATAGCTTATCCGTGTTATTTAGAATCTGCCAACAGAGTTTCATAATAAAGGCTTCATTCTGTTTGCACATTTCTCTAATCCCCAGGCCGCTCGCTTTCTTATCTCTCGTAATTTGGTCCCATGAAATGAGATGGAGCCTTTTCCTGTTATCCTGTTCATCCCAAAGAAATTTCCTATTTTTCCTCTCCAGCTCCCATAGAATACCTTTTGGAATCAACATTGTCTGCATCTGATACGAAGGCAAAGCGGAAAGAACTGCTTTAATGAGAATAGTTCTACCCGCAAAACTTAAACATCCTCTTTTCCACCCAGCTATCTTTTTCAAAGTTTGTTCGATAACTGGCGCAAAAGTAAGTTTAGTAACTCTTTTATGAATTAATGGGATACCCAGGTATTTTCCCAAATATGCTATAAGACTAATCCCCATCTTTCGACTTAAATCCACCTCTCTGGAGAAATGAACTTTCCGTGAGAAACACACTTTAGTCTTATCCATGTTCATCTTTTGACTTGACATGTTACAGAAGTTCTGCATGCATTTCATTATTACCTCCGCTTGCCTCTCTGACGCCTTACCAAATAAAACAAGATCATCTACAAAGAAAAGATAAGAGACGTTTGGGCCACTTCTCCTCAGCTTAATCGGCTTCCATTCCTCTTCTTCAATAGCATCCTAGATTATATGATTAAGACTTTCCATGCACAGGGTAAATATGTAGGGAGAAAGAGGATCCCCTTGTCTAATTCTGCGAGAGGACTTGAAATTCTCAATAGCTTCCCCATTCCACGGAACTTGAAAAGATGGGCTTGTAATGCACGCTATAATAACCTCAAGGATTCTCCCTTCCACGCTCACCAATCTGAGGGTATCATAGATAAACGGCCACTCCAAATGATCATATACCTTCTTAAGATCCACCTTAATCGTCATCCACCCATTTCTCCCAGCTTTTGTCTTTTTAGAATGAATCACTTCCTGCGCAATTATAATATTATCAGTACTTTGATGACCCGTAATGAAACTACATTGATGATTACCAACCACTTTCCCGATAATATCATGAAGACGACTACTCATGGATTTGGTGATAATCTTATAGCTCACATTGCAAAGAGATATAGGCCTGAAATCCCTAAATGTTCCCAGGTTCTCCAATTTAGGAATAAGAACAATGTTGGTATTGTTTATGTCTTTGATTCTCTCGGGATTCTGGAATATAGTCCTTACCAACTCTACAATGTGATCCTGAAGGACTAACCGATATTTTTGGTAGAAAACCACCTGTAAACCATCTGGCCCAGGAGCTTTAACGGTGCCCATATCAAACACCGCTTTTCTGATTTCTTCCCTAGATACTTCTGCATGAATCTTTTCCCAGTCCGTTGATGTTATGGCGGGGAAACGATGTTGCGTATTAATGGATTCATAATTTGTCAACTCACTTCTGAAAAGATCATTATAATAGGAGACTGCCATATTTCTTAAAGTGTTTTGATAAAAAATTCACTCCCCGTCCCTATTCCTAAGACCATCAATTATATTCCTTCTTCTCCTTATCACAACGGTAGTATGAAAAAATTTACTATTCCCGTCCCCCATTTCAACCAGTTGCACCTCGATTTCTGGTAACATAGAAGTTCTTCCTGTGCAAGGACTCTATTATACTCTTTCCACAGTTCATTTTCTGTTTGAGCTAAATATTGATTGTCCCTTCTTGCTCTAGATCTGTAAATACCCTCAATCCGATTCAAAATACTCATCTTCCTGCGATTCAAGTTCCCTATCTTCCTTGTGTTCCATTCCGTAGCTTGCTCTGAAAATTTTTTGACCTTTTCATTCCAACCTCCCCTGCCCCATGTTTGCTTAACCAGATTCCCAAAATCCTCTTCGAGAAACCAAGCTGCTTAACAATGAAAGAAAGGTTTAGTTCAGAAGTAAGGTTGAGGAGGGGCAGTTTTAACAAGGATTGGACGATGATCAGACCCAAACTTGCTCAGGTGATATGTCTTTGTTAAAGGAAATAAAGTATTCCAAATATTGTTCATAAATGCCCAGTCAATTTTCTCCTTAAGAGGACTACGCTCCCAAGTAAACTGATCACCAACAACTTCAGTTTCAATGAGTTGGGCCCTAGATATACAGTCTTGAAATTGTCTCATAGAACTCAAATTTGGCTCTGACCCACTACTTTTATCATCACTATACAAATATGCATTGAAATCCCCGATTACAAGCCAGGGAATATTCACCATGAGACTCAAATCATTTATTTCATCCCAAAGAGATTGACGTAGAATGCGAGTCGGTTCAGCATAAATACAAGAGAGATAGAAATCACCCCTTTCATTAGGCAAACCAATTTTAACATGAATAGCTTGGGTGGATGAAGAGATATAATTGAGGTTAAGGTCTTCCGTATTCCACAAAACCCAGATCCCCCCTGTATAACCAGTCGCTTCCAAACGTAGCTAGGAATTAAAACCCAAATTTTTAATTATTTTATCTGCTCTACTCCCACTAACACGAGTTTCAATGAGAATCAAAATTTTAATCTCCTTTCCCTGAATTAAGTCTCTGACTTTTCCAGTAAAAAATTTAGAACCTGCACCCCTACAATTCCAAGCTAAAATATTCATATTAAATAAATAGATAGGATATAGAAAGCAAAACCTGATCAGCAAGGCTCTGCCTGATGCTCCGATTCTGATATTACCATGGTTTCCTCAGCTACCAAGCCTCCATCGCCATCTACATCATCACAATTTTTCTCTGCCTCTGCTTCTGTTGTTTCAGCTGGAACCATTGTCATGTTGGCCTCATCCATATATTCTTGCATTTAGAGGTGTTTAGATGTATTATCACCTACTGTACCATCCTTAATGAGTTGCATTTGAGCGTTTTCATTTTCCCTCCTAACACCTTCTTGATTACTCACGGCCTTATCTGCTTGGGTGGAGCTTGACGTTGATGATGCATGTTGTCCCATTGGGTTCTTGTGTTGCACTTCCTCCAGTAGGTGATTAATTTTTTCCGCCCCAATATGAGTGCTTGAACCACATACTAGCTTGTGGATTCTTCCCTTTGTGGTCTGATTCTTTTTAACCAAGCCCATTGAAATTTTTGGCCCATGGGAATTAATTCCCCTTTTGTTTTTTGTGATATTAAGGATTAGGCTCAATTTGGTTTTTTTCACAGGCCCATAAGACTTCTTTGATTGACTCATTTCTCCTTCCTTCCCTATCTCCATAACCGGATCCTTCTCCTTCTCCATTACCCAAACAACATCATTATCTCCCTTCTGAGAAGAGATCATCATCGAACTTATCACGTATGTCTCCATCTTCCCCAAATCTCGCTTCTCCAGGTCTGGTTTGGTACCACTCAGCTCCCCCAACCCTGAGTTCAGCGTCACGTCTTTTAGCCGTTGCCTACCGTCACCACCGCTGACATGGACAGGTGCTAATTTCTTCCCTGAATCCTTCCTTCTCCATTGTGCTTCCTGCACTTTTTTCTTGTTTGTAGGCTCTCTTTCTTTAGATAAGACATCTTCCCCATAATTTTTCAGAGCATTAAATCTCGAGCTAGCTCCTCTTTCATTTTCTTTACCGTTTTGACAAACCGCCGATGACAACTTTGGATTCGGATTTGATCGCGCCCTAGTCCTAGGTTTTACCTGCATCCACGTACCATACTCCTCCTCTACGTTGACCCCTGGTACAAAAACCAAGGGTAGTTTCCGGTCTTCTCTTCCGTTGACGGTCATCGGAGAAACAGATAAGTCCCTCTGTTCCATTGTTGTGCTCATACTCACGGTTCTCTACTTGCAATTCTTAGCTATATGACCATATAATCCGCATTTGAAACAAATATCCCCAAGCCCTTCATACTCAACTGGATATACATGATTCCTGAGGATAAACCTCGACTGCAACTTTTTATTCAAGTCAACTTCCACACTTACTCTTGCGCATTTTCCTCTCTCCACTACTTGTTTATTATTCCCTTATTGAGCCAGAGTGTTCATATCCCACCTTAAGTGTTCGGCCTATCAAGTTTCCAATTTCAAACATACAATCCACTGGATATTTATTCTTATTCAGAAGCTTCTTAGTTCTAACACATTCTTATTTCAAAATCAGAGGCGTCTAATATTTATTTTAATCTCAATTTTTTTTGGGAAAATTACAATCAAGTCCTAAATAAAAGAAAAAAAATAAAGAAATGATCCCTTCAAGTTTAAAATAAAAAAATGGTTTCAAGAATTTGTCAATGACCTGCATCTATAATTGTCAATGGGATCATTTTTGTCATTTTGAAACCTGAAAGAACCTTTTTTTTTTTTTTTTTATGATTTGGGTTTGACTGTAATTTGTCCTTTTTTTTTTCCTTTTCGCCGTCATTTCAATCTCAAAATTACTCCGTCGTTCCGAGATCCCAAGAAATTGGCACACGCCTATGAGTGGAATATCCAGCATATTTCAATCTAGATCCGATTTCATGTGCCCGTGCAGCCATAAATTTCATTTATATATGTCATAAAAAAAAAAAATCTGTCCCTTTATATTATTGTGCACTGTGCCACTGTGCAGTCTACTCTCGTCTTCCTCTCTCACTCCTTCTCCAAGAAGAGTGGTTGCGAATTAGATCCATCCTTGAAGCTGAACTTCGAAAATGCAGAGCACAGCTTTCACTCTCTCCCCTTCGCTTACTCTTCACAAACCTCGCAGGCCTTTTATCTCCAATCGCTTCGATCCCACACATTTCTCTCTCTCTGCTTCCTCTTCCAAGCCCAGTGAAAGCTTCTCATCCTCGTCGTTCCATCGCCGATATTGGTCCGTTGCTTCTTCTTCTTCTTCTTCCTCCTCCTCCTCCTCTTTTAAGTTCAGGCCCTCGACATCTCTGCCCAACCCTGCTTCCTCTGATTCTGATGCTACTCGCTTTGAGAGCCGGGCTACTTCTGTGCCGGAGAGCGCGGATGAGGGTTCCAACGCCTTATTGAAAACTCTGCAGCTTGGATCCCTGTTTGGCCTCTGGTACCTCTTCAATATATACTTTAATATCTACAATAAGCAGGTATTCAATCTCAATTCCTATCTCAGAACTACTTCATTCCTTCTATTTTAGCATTTTAGCTACCTAAGGAAAAATTAGGGAGGTTTTGCGGTGAATTAGTGCTTTCTTTTCATTACGTGTCCAACGGCAGAAAATTTATGCAATTGTGAATCATTGTCGGTGTACGATCGAACTGCTGAGAATGCGTCACATATTATTGGTGCTTTTGAACTTTCGAATTATGCCATATTAATTCAACGTCACAGTCCGGATTCCAATATGCTGTAATATTTCTCGTTTGTGTGTTCTCCAACCCTTGTTTTAGTTGTTGACTTGCGATAACTGATAATGTTCTTTGAAAAACTTTCTGATACTATCAATTAATATTCGTCTGAAGGCAGACATTGACATGTAGTATTCGTTACAGAGGCTTGCAGTTGAAAACCATAAGCTTTCAATTACAAATGGCAGTGGCTGGATAAACATATGAATGGGGAATTAATCCTTGTTGTTGAAAGATGTCTCTGTTTCCCGATGTAATGGAATGTTATTTAACTTTTACTGGTTTCCTTTCTCACAGGTCTTGAAGGTGTACCAGTTTCCAGTAACTGTCACTGCGATTCAATTTACTGTTGGGGCTGTCCTTGTCTTATTTTTATGGACTTTTAATCTCTATAAAAGGCCTAAAATAAGTGGTTCCCTGGTATTTGGCCTCGTACTGAATTATCTATTCTGTCTTATATTTATTATTTAGGCCTTTTTTTTTGTGTGTATGTGTGCGTAGTAATTGACTTTTAAGTGACTTATTGGCAGCTTGCAGCCATACTTCCTTTGGCTATGGTGCATACTTTAGGGAACCTTTTCACTAACATGAGCCTTGGAAAGGTGGCCGTTTCATTCACTCACACTATCAAAGCAATGGAGCCTTTCTTTTCAGTGATTCTTTCTGCTATATTCCTTGGAGAGGTGATAATACAGTGCTGCGCTCAGTTTCTTTTCTTTTCTTAATGTAACCCCTGATATTGTTTATTTGAATACTCTAATGCCCAGTAATATGAATTTCCTTTAGTCAAGGAGGTGGCATTTTATGCAACCGTCTAATGGGTCATAGTTGGTAATTATGTTAATCACAAGTGGCATACTGGTGTATTTATCACTTACTGGTTGTTTATTACTTTATCACTTAAGTCTAGTAAGGATTTCCTTTGAAGAAGAAATGAATTTTCAACCTGAATAATGAATTTTCCAATTTTAGTAGCTTGTTTTCTTGTCTTACAGATGCCAACTGCATTGGTGGTCGCTTCACTTGTGCCTATTGTCGGTGGTGTGGCACTGGCATCTGTCACTGAGGCCTCATTTAATTGGTAAGATCTCCCTTTTCAGAAACCTTAATGGCCTCAGAAGGAGGGGGAGCACAGCATGATTATAGAGGAAAATAATTGGATTTGAATTCTAATTGCTGCTTATTCTGTGGAATACTTGAAAGGGCTGGATTTGGGAGTGCAATGGCATCCAATTTGACGTTTCAGTCTCGTAATGTTCTCAGCAAAAAAGTCATGGTTAATAAAGAGGTAATTTACTGACCTTGCATTAGTTAGCATTTTGTGGTGCTCTTATCTTATTTGCATCTTTTCAGATACGAGAAAATCAGAAAAATAACAAATGTTCTGTTCTTCTCAGGAAACAATGGACAATATAAACCTCTTCTCAACAATAACTGTTATGTCCTTCTTTTTGTTAGCACCTGTGGCTATCTTCATGGAAGGCATCAAATTTACCCCTGCATACCTCCAATCTGCTGTAAGCATCTTGATGATCAAAGTTGATATATATTTTCTCGTAGTAAGGGAACAAGTCAATAAAATGTTCTCGGGTGTTGAGCTTGTTAATCTTATGTCATCTTTTTTAACAGGGATTAAATGTTAGACAACTGTACACCAGAGCTCTTATTGCTGCACTCTGTTTCCATGCATATCAACAAGTGAGTTTTCCTCTTCTATGCATAACCATAGATTTTTTCCCCTGCTATCTATCTTGTCCTGTCAACATAAGTAACTGTGACGTCTGAAATAAAAGAAACCAATGGTTTGACGTGAAGTGTTTTTTCGTCCCCATTATAGATTAAGCTCATTGGTAATCTCTCATGTTGCACTAAAATCTTGTTTGAGATAGTTGGAATTCATTTTAAAATAATAGAAAAAAATGCTATGTCTTGCCAATTAGGAAGGGCATTCTGAATGTTACATGTTCTGAGTCTTGTGACGGTCTTATGGAAAGCACGTAATCTGTTGCCTCACTTTATTGTCTATTTATGGTTCTATGTTTCTTAATGCACGCTAATACGATTCTGTATGAATGGGTTTTGCAGGTTTCTTATATGATATTGCAGAGGGTATCACCCGTTACCCACTCTGTGGGCAACTGTGTGAAGCGGGTTGTGGTCATTGTGAGCTCTGTCTTCTTCTTCAAAACACCTGTATCACCTATTAACGCTTTAGGTAAATTTACATTTCTTGTTTCATTCCACAACAGTTAAAGCCCCTTGTTAACTTTAGCTTAATTGGTGCCCAAGACACATGGTGATGAGATTTCACGTGCTTATTTTTCTACAGGCACTGGTATAGCTCTTGCTGGTGTGTTCCTTTATTCAAGGGCGAAGCGAATTAAGCCAAAGCCAAAGACAGCTTAATGATTGGTAAAATTGTGCTAGTTGCTGAGTTGATAAAAGTCAGATATTAGCTACACTTTATAACGTATTTGTAGGTTATGCAGGGAAATTGTGTGTACCTTTCTTCTGATTTTTCCTTCTTGCCCTGTGAATCTTATTGTTAATTATCAATAGCACATGGTAGTTCTGCTGCAAGGAAAATCTCTCATCTGCTTAAGAATAACCTTCAAGTGTTTTTTCGAGTGTACAAATACAATGCCACTTGCACTAATATTACGTAAATAGTATTGTTTTGTTAGGAGATGAGCCGCACAATATTCGTCCACACCCACAGACTAATTATCCGTTTCTCCTTTCCCCAACTTCGGAAATTGGCAACGCTTTAGATATGAAAGGAGAGTTTTATGTTGTTATATGATCATCTTCGGGCTTCGCCAGCCAGTGTTTAGGGTTTCGGGCTTCCATTCATCAAACCTCTTCGCCTTTTTTGGGGCCAAGAAAATAGTATTCCCTCGTATTATTAATGTAAGATATATTTACTTAACTTGATTAAATTAATTAATATGATATATATATTTTAAAACATCTAATCATCTTTTTTAATCCCCTCCTTCTATTTCTTCCTTGATTGTTATTGAGGGAGTATCAATAGAGATAAATTAAAAAAAGAATGATAAATATGAAAAATATATCTTATATTTAAAATTTAAATCAGTTGTCTAAATATGTCTTGTATTAATAACCGGTGAGAGTGGTCATTATCATTTTACTTGTGGCAATTGCAGGCAAAGCCACGGAATGAAACTTGGGGTACTGATAACGCAATTTTGCTTTTAAAAAACAAAATTATGAAAGCTGGTTTGGTTCATTCTTCCATGTTTGAAGAAAAATTCAACTCGATACTCAAACGAGGAGGTTTATTCTCTATCTAGTTTCAATTCCGCAAGTTAAATCGCTAGTGTTCCTGTTTTTAAGCAATACGAACCATCATAATTATATACTGTGTGTTTGTTTTACCAATAGAGAGGCTAATCGTATGAGAACAGTGGATGAAATGGACTTAAACAGTAACTCATGCTTGCAGTCCTGTTTGTTTCACCGATGAAATTTAAGTGAGAATAAGTAAAAGTCACCGATTGGGCAAAGCAGGGAAATGAAGCTTTTTTTTGCTTCAGCCCAAATGAGACCGTTGGATAGCATTTATGTGCATGTGTATGTGTAAAATAATATTAATATGAGTATTTTCATATTTTGGGGGATCAATGAAGTACTCAAAATTACTTCTAATCACAAAACTTCTTTTATGAAAAATGTTCTAAATAATTTTCTCTTTCTTTAGATAGTAATCTTCTGCTAATTAGAGAATACTTTGGGATAAGAGTTTAGGAAATTTTTGAGTTTTGTTAATATATGACTGTAGAAATATAGAGAATAATTAATAATTAATTTTAATCAGTTTAGATTTATTATTTAGTTATTTTATGATTTTATAACCAATTTTTTTTATAAACATATCATAAATTAGTTTCTATATAGTGTTTTTACCCATTAAATTTAGTTTAAATAATTTATTTAAACTAAAGGAGGTATTATTGATGTTTTAATCAGTTTATTTTGTTAGATTTTGAGCTATGTGAAAATATAAGTTAGGATTTAATATTTAAATTAGAGTTTGATATAATTTTAAAGATTTAAACTTGAGGTACACAATAGAAAAGACTTTTGGAGTGTATCGATTTAAATTAGAGTTTGATATAATTTTATTACAATTGTATCATTACCAAATTTTCAAAGTTAATTTTTGAGAAAATTGTGAAAAAATCCCTCCGTGTGTAGATATCTTCCCAGGTCCCATTGGCAATTAAGTTGCCAATGAGGACTTTTTTTCACAATTATTCCTTCATTTTTTTATTTTTCATAATTTTTAAAATTTTTTCTCTTAATTAATACAAAAGTCACTTATGCAAAAGTCAAACCAAACATCATTCACTTTTACATAAGTTACTTTAAGTTAATTATCCAATCGTTAATCCAAACACTCATCATTTTACCCAATCTAATTTTTTGCCAATCTTAAGATTCTATAAGTTTAAGTAAAAATAAGTTACTTATCCAATCGCCAAAACAAACACACCCATAAACTATGTCAAACAAAATTTCATCATCTATTTGGGGTGTGTTTGGTTTGAGGGGTGGGGAGGGAGGGGAAGGGGGGTAAATTACTTTTTTGGGTTGAAGGTATTTAAATTTTAGGTGTCAAAATTTAAAAGAAATGAGAAGATAAATTTTGGACGGAAATTCAAAATTTAAAAAAAAAAATAGAGCAAATTTTGGATTCTACCATCTAAAATTGTAATTTATCCCTTCCCCTCAAACCAAACACACCCAAAGTCCCCACTCTAAAATTGGGGGGATTTAGAGGGAAGGGCTAATATTTTACCCTCTGCTGACTATTATATCCCCTTCTTTCTCTCCTACCTCCCTCATTCCATAGCTTCATCTTTAGCCCTCCAACCTTAAAAATTCATTTTCCTGTGACCTTACTGGCCTTCCTGTGACAACCTTCACCTTCATCAACCTCCACCCGTTCCTCGGCAAGCACCACCATTGGCGACGTTCATGCTTTCCCTCAAAGACATTAATGAGGTTCACAGCCACAGATATGATACTCCTTAACGGTCTCCAACAAACTCCATAACCATTAGCGGGTAGCGACATTCACACAATTTCAATAACACAGAAGACCTCATTCGCCGACCTTGGCATTGAAGCATTTGAGATGCTCATCAAAGATCTAATATTTAGCTTATTGGCCATGAAAATAAAAGTTCCGATCGTATTCCTCTGATCTCAGCTCTCTAGACTATCTTATAATTATATTTATTATTACAATAATATTTTATAAAAATATTTATAATTATAATATATATAATAATATTTATAAATACAAATATAAATATAATATAATATGGTATACCTATATTTATATAATTATAATTATAAGGGCAAAGTTGTCTGTATAAAATTATTTTACCTCCCATTCTCTCCCAATCAAACAAGGTAATATTAAAATCATTCTCATTCCTTCCCTTTTGATCAATCCAAATGAAAAGTAATATTAAAATTCCTCCTCTCCCTTCAATTCCGAAGCCAAATAGACCCTTAATGGACAACATAACCTTGAAAAATTCTTTATTTGCAACTTTAGTCCAAACCAAAGTGATTAAAGACTGACAAGTTTTTCCCCCAAAAAAGTGATGAACCCTGTAAATCTGCTGAGCAAAAACCACACAGATCTTGGAGAAAAGCAATTCTCATATATTTTTGTAAAGTATCATTTTACACCCATTATCATATTTATATAGGCCTAATGGTTTGCCATATTAAGCAATACGACACTCATTAGTACTAAAACGACAACAACTAAATATAATTCTAATTCCTATCTTTTACACTCCCCCTCAAGATGGGGACGAAAAATATCAATAGAACCCAGCTTGCTCAACAAATTCCGTTGAACATCTCCTGCAACGGATTTGGTAAGCAAATCAGCCTGCTGCTCACCGGAACAGACATGTTTAAGATCAATTATTTGTTGCTGCCATTTTTCTCTAACAAAATGGCAATCGACTTCAATGTGCTTCGTCCTCTCATGGTAGACTGGATTAGCAGCAATATGAATGGCTGCTTTACTGTCACAATATACAAGTACCGGTTGTCTATGATGAATTTTCAAGTCCTTGAGAAGTCCTCGTGCCCACATTATTTCAGAAACCGCCATGCTAAGTGCCCGATACTCTGCTTCTGCTGATGACTTGGATACCGTGGTCTGTTTCTTCGTCTTCCACATCACCAACGAACCACCAAATTTCAGTAAGTACCCAGTTACTGACCTTCGTGTGATTGCACAGGAAGCCCAATCAGAATCACAGTAGCACTCAAGCTGAATCTGTCCAGTTGAGCTTAAAAGAATTCCAAGCCCCAGAGTGCCTTTTAAGTACCGCACCACATTCCTAGCAGCTGCCATATGTGCTTTAGTTGGTTCTTGCATGAACTGGCTGAGTGTCTGCACGGAAAAACTTATATCAGGCCGGGTCATAGTCAAATAAATCAGCTTACCTATGAGCCTTCGGTAGCTGTCTGGACTTATGAGCAAATCCTCCCTTTTGTCTTTTCCTTTCCGATATGGCATCAACTTCAGATTCTGTGGCATTGGTATACTAAGTGGCTTGCACCCACTCATACCTGTTTCAGACAAAAGATCTAGCACATATTTTCTTTGGGTTAAGACTATACTATGTTCTGATTTAGCTACTTCTATTCCTAGAAAATATTTCATTATGCCCAAGTCCTTGATTTTAAAATGACTATGTAACAAATTTTTCGCAAATGCAATTCCTTGTTCAGAACTACCAGTTATCAAAAGATCATCAACATATACCAAAACTAGCACAATTCCATCACTACAATCCATAATGAACAAAGAGTAGTCATTTTTGCTTTGTGTAAAACCACCCTTTATGAGAGCATGAGAAAGTTTCTTATTCCATTGCCTAGATGCCTGTTTCAGCCCATACAAAGATTTTCTCAATTTGCATACCATGTTCTCCCCCTTATTATCAAACCCTTGAGGGATCCTCATATACACCTCCTCATAGAGATCTCCCTGCAAGAAAGCATTATGAACATCCATTTGATAAAGTTTCCATGAATTTAGTGATGCTAGTTTAAGGACCAAACGAACAGTAAACATTTTAACTACTGGAGAGAAGGTTTCATGATAATCTATGCCTTCCCTTTGACTATAACCTTTAGCTACTAATTTAGCCTTATATTTATCAATGTTTCCAGTTGAGTCATACTTAACCTTGTAAACCCACTTGCATCCATTTGCTTTCTTCCCCTTTGAAAGAGGTACTATCTCCCATGTTGCATTGTTTTCCAGCGCTTGCATTTCAGCTTGCATGGCCTTAACCCATTCTTGATTTGTAATTGCTTCCTTGTAGCAGTTTGGTTCAGGCACTGCATCAATACTAGTTAAAAAAACATAAGTGATCACAAGAGATAGAAGAATAGGAAACATAATCATTAATGGGGTATAGACATTTATTTGCATGTTTCTGTTCAGTTTCTGGTACTACTAGGGAGCAAACATAATCGGTTGTCCATATAGGTGGACGTCTCTCTCTGTTGGTTCTGGGCAGACTCGGTTTTGCAAGTGCATCATGATGATTATTGTCATGATTGTGGATATTCTCTTCTTCTTTATCCTTAATACCGTGTTCTGCTGTCACAGAGGTATTAGGCATGTGAATAGGGATTGTAGTCTCTTTATCTTGTAGGTGGACAGGTTCATTTTCATACCAGAACATTTCCTTTAGCTCTTGATTCACTCCCCCTGAATGAGGAGATACTGGAGACCTGAAAGGAAAGTTAGTTTCTACAAAACTTACATGTCGACTAGTCATAATTGTATGGGTATGAAGATTAAACAAAAGATATCCCTTCTAATTTTCTGGATAACCTAGAAAAACACATGGAATAGCTCTAGCTTGCAATTTATCAGTATTTTTTAAGTCTGTGGCATAAGCAAGAGATCCAAAAACCTTGATGTTTTGAAGATTAGGTCGCTGTCCATATACTTTCTCAAAAGGAGTTTTGTAGTTGAGTATTTTTGAAGGTATTCAATTAACCAAATAGACAGCGGTTTTAACACACTCGCCCCAAAATTGAGTAGGAACATGTGACTGCAACATTAAACTTCTAGTTACCTGCATAATGGTCCTATGTTTTCTTTCTACAACACCGTTTTGTTGTGGTGTATAGGAACAAGTAGTTTCATGTATGATTCCCTTTGCTTGAATGAATGATTTAAAGCTACTGTTTACAAATTCACTACCATTGTCACTTCTTATCCTTTTAACCTGTGCATTAAACTGGGTTAAGGCATATGCAACAAAATTTTTAATATAAAGAAGACAATCTGATTTATGTCGCATAAGAAATATCCACGTAGCTCTAGAATAGTCATCAACTACAGTGAGAAAATATTGGTAACCGTGATGTGTGGGTGTTCTATATGGCCCCCACACATCAACATGCAGCAAATCAAAGCACTTGACACTTTTAATGCAGCTAGGGGAAAAAGGAAATTTCGTTTGCTTGGATTGAAAACAGATATCACATTTCTCATTCAAGAATTCAGAGTCATCAAGTACAAGGTCTAGATGTTTCATTACAGAAATAGGAGCATGACCCATTCGGTTATGCCATAAGCAAACATCTACAGGTTTAGACTTAAAATCCTTGCTATGTCTAATGTTCATTACATGTGAATGTTCAGCTATCTTAACAATGTATAAGCCATCAATCATTTTACCAGTCAGTTTCATCACTCCACCCTGAAGGTCCTGCAGTAGGCAATGATTAGGGAAGAAACAAGCTATGCAACCATGTTCTTTGGTAAGGCGAGAAATAGCAACAAGATTAAATTTCAGCTTAGGGGAATACAACACATTAACCAGTTTAATATCAGATGATAAACTAACAATGCCAATGTGAGTAACTGGTACTCTTTGCCCATCGGGTATTTTTATGGACTTAATGGGGCCTTTATATACCGTGTAATTATCAAAAAGGCTTAAATTTCCAACCATGTGGGTTGTGGCCCCTGAGTCCAAGATCCAGTAGGCAGAATATGAAGAATTTCGGTTAAGATTTACCAAACCTGTACCGGTTAATGCATGAATAGGTGCCTCAGTGTCCTTTTGTAGCAGTTCCAAGATCTTCTCATACTGTTCTTGCGTGAACGTGGGTGCCACAGTGCTGGTTGTATGAGCATGAACCTCAAGATCGTTAGAATTTGAGTCCTTCCCCTGCTTTGTTCTGTTTCCCTTAAAATTGGGTGGATACCCAACAAGTTGGTAACATTGTTCATGCAGGTGTCCTTTTTTAAGGCAGTGTGAGCATTCAATTGAACTATCTCCTCTGCCACGCCCTCTTCCGCGGCCATGCCCTCTGGTTGCCATGGCTATACCTTCAATAAGAGGGCTTTTATCATTAGATGCGATTGAGCGTTGCAACTCATCCTGAATCAGCATTCCATAAGCCTCGTTTACGGTTGAGAGGGGATTCATGAGCAAGATTTGGCTTCTTGCTTGATGGTAAGACTCGTGAAGACCCATGAGAAATTGCACAAGCTTATGTTCTTGCATCAAAACCGCATAGGCCGTCGACGTGTTACAGGTGCATGAGGGAAGAGTGATGAGGGCCGATTGCTCCTCCCATAATTCCTTAAGTCTTGAAAAATAAACTGAAACAGAGGAATTCCCTTGTCGATGAGAGGAGATTTCACGATGGAGAGCAAAAATTCGAGCCCCATTCTTCTTGTCGAAACGCTTCGTCAAATCAATCCAGACTTGGTGAGCACTCTGAAAGAATATAACCCCGTTGGCTAGCTCCTTTGAAATCGAGTTGAGTAACCAAGAAAGAACGATTGCATTGCATCGTTCCCAATGGGGATGAAGAGATGGATCGTGCGAATCTTTAGAACAGGTGTCGTCAATAAACCCAAGCTTATGCTTACCGAGTAGAGCGATTCTCATGGTGCGACTCCACACCGTATAGTTTTCCGGTCCGGTGAGCGTGTGTTGGATGATCGACGTTCCTTGAGTATCGGATGGGTGAAGGTACAGAGGGTGAGAAAACGGAAGCGCCTCAGCGACATTCTTCTCAATGCTCACGGAAGTCTTCTCAGCGGCCATGGAAGCGTAGATATCGGCTGTGCTTGGAGGAGTTCCGGCGTGCGCTGTGCCCTTTCCGATTTAGGGCTCTCTCAAATGCGCTGTACACTTTCTTCTCTTCGGTTTGGGTTCGTGCGGTTGAAAATGGAGGAATCTTGCTTCTCCGATGAGGGTTCTTTGCGCAAGCAGTAGTGATGGGCCACGTTCTTGGGCTTTCTTGTTGGGTTAATGGAATAAAGCAGCCCCAGGCTCTGGTACCATGATGAACCCTGTAAATCTGCTGAGCAAAAACCACAAAGATCTTGGAGAAAAGCAATTCTCATATATTTTTGTAAAGTATCATTTTACACCCATGTGTACACACGTCCCGTTATCATATTTATATAGGCCTAATGGTTTGCCATATTAAGCAATACGACACTCATTAGTACCAAAACGACAACAACTAAATCTAATTCTAATTCCTATCTTTTACAAAAAGAACTTATAACTAATTTTTCTGTTAGAACTGCAGTGGAAACAGAGGGTGGAGTACGTTGTGCTGAATTTCTCTTTGCTCCTCATCCAATCTTAATCAATTTTCACATATATAATTTGAAGAGGAACATAAATTACATTTCAAAATGAGCTAACCAGTTTCCCCTTATCCAATTTATAAGTTTACATATACAAAAAATGCATATCTACGCGAATACATGTTAGTGCAAAAATTAAAAAAAGACAATGAATAGCCAGCAAGGAGTAAAATTGCTCCCCTGTCAACCATCCAAGTTGGCATATAGTCAAATTTCAAGTTATAAAGTGAAGGTTACACACTCACTGCAATAAGTGATATGTTACAATAGTAGTTACTCCCTCCGGTCCTAAATATAGGACAAAGTTTGTAGTGTAATTTACACTACAAACTTTGTCCTATATTTAGGACCGGAGATAGTAGTAAATATATCTTCAATATTTTTTATCCCCATAACCAATAAAGGCTTGCAACTTCACTCCTTTTTCCTTAAAACTAAATTTTTACCCGCACGGTATGAAACGAAAAATAGAGAACTGAATACCATTATAAGGTAGCATATATGCTAGTGAATGTAAACTGTTTGACTAAATTTAATAATTAAAAAAAATTATCAAAATATTGAAATATTATAAAGAATAAATTTGAATATATGGCTTAAAATTGTTCTGACCAATCTAGAACTACAGTTGAGAGAAAAAATAAAAGTAGGGGTATAAAACAAATTAAAGAGAAACCATATTCAGTTTGACAATATTAATGATGAACTACATAAATAACATAACGGAAGTATTATATATTCTTCAACTTCATTTATAATTTTAATAGCAGTTACTAGCATAGCAAAAGCAAAAAACAAAAAGAAAAGTCTTGGTTTGGGTTAATTAACTCAGTTGGAGTTTGAAAATGGGTTATGTCCAACCATAGGGTGCTTCAAATATTAATTAATGCATTCCAAACCTCCACAATAAATTAAGACCAGTAGTGAAGAACATGTCCATGAAAGTGAAACATTAAGATATTGGATATGCTTCCCTCATTTTCTGTTTCACTCTCTGTCATGGATCTGGATACAAAGATCAGACAAAACTATGTCTCCCAAAATCCAATGCAGTTGCAAGAAATGGAAGCAAAATCCAACGTGAAAGATCTCGAACTCTCTAATTTTGGTGTTCCTTCATCACAGGGTAATGATTTCTTGCAAGATTTACTCGTTATAGATTCATTTCAAACATATGGGTCTTCATCAAATCCAGCTACTACTGGGTTCCAAACTGCAAATTTTGTTAACCCTTTTGATACTTTTTCCTTTGGCTGTTCTTCATCATCAGCAATAGATTTTGATGTTTATGAGTCAAAACCATTTACTGAAAATATTAATGGCAACAAAGTTATGGAGAATAATTTCCAGTTTGGAGGTAATAATTATAGCTTCAACGTCGTCTCTCAAGAGAGGAATCAAATGGAAATGGTGGGTGCAGATAACCTGATGAGCAATTATTATTTGCCGTTTGATTCTCAAGAAACCAACAAGAAGACTATGAATTTTGTGGTACCAGAAGATGAAGTATCAATAATATCTGCAGATCATAGTTTTCTCAGAAGGGTTGGTTTGAATAATAATAAGAAGAACAGAAGGTTGTCATCAACTTCAATCAGAAGGGCATGCAAAGTTCGGAACAAGTCCAACGTGGTAAAGGGACAGTGGACGGTGGAAGAAGATAGGTACATACTGAAAATATTTAAAAAAAAAAAAATTCTCCAAAGCTAATTAATTCTATTAGTAATTTTTGTTTCTTCATGTTGACACTTTTTTGCATTTTCTGGTAATTATTGCAGACTGCTAATTCAACTGGTTGAACAATACGGAGTGAGAAAGTGGTCTCATATTGCTCAGAGTTTGCCTGGCAGAATAGGCAAACAATGCCGAGAGCGTTGGCATAATCATCTAAGGCCTAACATCAAGGTGCTAATTTATCTCGCATTTTTTTCCAAATATTCATATCAAATATATACCTAATATAATATGAATATGTATAATCTATAGAAAGTCGATCATAATACTCCTTCCAATCCTATTTATAAGTAACTTTCTCCTTGATTGCGAAAACAAACAGGTAGTTAAAAGCAATAAGTGTGTCAAAATTGTCATGTTTTTTTTTTTCATATATGCCCCTATTTATTAAAAGAGTATAGGAGAGAGAATAGATAAAAAGTATGAGAGATAATGAGTACTACCTTCGGTCCTAATTATAAGACAAAGTTGACTTGTTTTAGAGAAATTAAGGAAGCTAAATAAATTAGTTAATCATATCATATGGTATATATCTTTAGATTATATATTAATTTATTAGTCAAAATAATTAGTTTGAAGAAAAAAATAAAAATATAAATACTCTAAAGTAATTTAATTAACTTCCTTAATTTCTCCAAAAAAAGCCAACTTTGTCTTATAATTAGGACTGAAGGGAGTATAAGATATGAGAGAGAATGAGTATTTAATAAGGGTAAAATAGGAAAACGAAGCTTACATTTTCAGACAAAAAGTGAAAGTTGCTTATAAAAGGGACCAACCTTATGAGAAAGAAAGTTGTTTATAAATAGGATCGGAATGAGTATTTGTTAGTTATGGTATGGGTATATCTGATGTTAAATGCTTGTGATACATTAGCTGCAAAATAGAGTTTTATAGTATTTTAGCATTGTATCAATATTCTTTTTTTTTTAGCTTGAATTTTAAAATATGTTTTAAAATATTATAAAACATCTCAAAAACTTATATAAAATCGTGTTAATAAGAATAGAGATACAAATTGATATATATATATATATATATATATATATATATATATATATATATATATATATATATATATATATATATATATAATTTGAATAAAGAAAATAAAGTTCAAATTCGTTTTATATTTTTATTGTTAACTTGTTGGAAATATTTTTGTTTGATTCTGTATGTATTATTTATAATATTCATAAGAACACAAGTTCAAACCCCAAATGCGTGCATTTGTTGGCAAAAACTCTTTATCCTCTAAGCTTAGAAAAGGGAAGAGAAAACCCTTAATTAAATAAAAAAATGTAAAAATTAATGCCTACTATAAAATTTTTTAAATCACATTATTATTCATAAGAGATTAAAAGTATGACAGACCAACAAATAATTGGTTGATATAGTAAGCAACTTTACTTTAGTAAGGATCAGAACATAACTTAGAATCTCAACAAATATACTTGTTATGTGAGTTTTAACATTAACGCTCATAGCCTAACAAAAATTAAAGTCAAATTTAAAGTGAGCTGCCTATACTGTGGTTCACACCAAAAAAAAAAAAAAAAAGAGGATCACACAGTCTAGTTATATCTATCTTTCCTATTAGCTAGGGATGCCTTCAACTTTTTCTTAATTCTGTTGCCCTTATGTTGCAGAAGGAGACATGGAGTAATGAAGAGGACAAGATACTGATCGAAGCACACATAGAGATAGGAAATAAATGGGCAGAGATTGCAAAGAAGTTGCCTGGAAGAACTGAAAACTCCATAAAAAACCATTGGAATGCAACCAAGAGAAGGCAATATTCTAGAAGAAAGTGTCGCTCAAAGCACCCTAAACCCTCTCTTCTTCAAGACTACATCAAGAGCTTGAACTTGGACAAAAACCCACCCATAGATTATCGGAAAAGGTCCTCTTCTTCTGCTAAACCCAACAACAACAACAATCCTATGACTGGTACAACAAAGAAAGCATCATCATCAGTTACACCGGCACCGAGTGAGCAGTTTTGTCCCGACAATGACAGTTTAGTTCCTGCATATGACTTCAACGAGGTCCCAGACTTTTGTTTCGATGAGAACAAAACTTTGTTTCCAGAGGGGTGCAATCTTGATTCTTTGCTTGATGATATGCCTTGTGATTCTGATCATACTGTGCAAGGAGGAGACTTTAAATCAAAGTTGCAATTTTTTGGCGATGTTGTTGTTAATAATAGTATTTATCTTGATGGGGATGTTCAGTTTGATTCAGGGAAATCACAGAATGATGAGGAGGTACAAGCTAAGAAGGAGATGGATTTGATGGAGATGATGTCTCAGATCAAAGATTTTCTTTGATGCGTGTTTAGCTCTTTAATTTGTATTGAAGGAACTACTTTTGAAGGATGATGTACCAACAATAAATAGAGAAATAATCGTGCGGATTATATTTAGCATATATATGCAGTTAAATAAGATTGTACTTTGATCCCTTCAACAACCAAAAAAAAAGAGAGAGTATAAAAAAAAAAGGGGACTCTGCTCTAATCTCGTTCCTAGTTTGAGGGGGGCAAGATATGCATGTAGCCTTGAAGCCACTTATTCTATATATTTACTTCTCCATAATTTTTCGTTTATGTAAAGATGATATTGACTAACATGAGTTGAGTTTAATGAAAGTTGTTAGTCCTTTGTAACATAATGAAATAAGGTTCAAATCCCTATCGAAAAAAATACCCACATTAATTGTTTAACAATGTCTCAAACAGGATTGCTTCTAGTAAGAGAATACATGTGCTTTATTAAAAAAAGTGATAATTAAAAAAAAAATCAATCAAAGGGGTGATTTGGCTCAAAAAGAATCAAAGGGATGATCAAGCACTATGCTTTAACTATGATTTGTCTCATTTAGTTAACAACAGAAACTTGTCCGAAGAAGGCAATTAATAATACGCTCATTATGCTTTAACTATGACCATTAATGTGTTTACTTGATAAAATTAACTGATGTTTAATTGAAGCCATGAATCCTACTTAATTAGTATTGTACCGTAAATTCAAAATAGAACATAACTGAATACTTATCCAAAAAAATCATAACTGAATAAAATATATTCCCCTTTAATAATATGTTCAAGAAAAGGGAAAGTTGATGAAATGATCGTTCCCTTTGACTTTGTGCCTTTGTGGTTGTTTACAATTAACAAAAGGTAATAGACGAAAAATAGTTTTACCAAAATAAACAACCGAAATTATTGATTCTGTAATTCTGCAAAGCCATATATAAAATACTTGAAATTAATTTTCTAAGTCAACTTATTTCTTAGCGAAAAAGACAAAAAAAATACCATTTGAACTTAAAAATTTCAAACCAGTGATTTTCTCTTAAAATGAGTTGTCAATTACTGTGCTACATAAGTGTAGTTACTACCTATACTCTTATAAACAACAAGACTTATTTAAAATTTTAAAGTTCAAATGGTATTTTCTTATCTTTTTTCCTTTTTCTTATATTTCGTTTGTCTCAAGTTAACATGATTATTTTTTCAAGTGGCACCCCTATCACCTAACATTCTATGTTCCCATATCTCAAACTCAATATCTTTGGTTAAACTAGAACAACCCTCTCCCAATTGATCTAAGCATTAGATGGCAAATAAATGCTTTCCTTGTAACCTTTTAGGGCTTGTTTGGTCTGAAGGGGAGGGGAGGGAAAGTGAGCAGAAGGAAAATTTTTTAGTTGAATTTAAAAAAAATTAGAGAAGTGGGGTTAAAAATTTTTAATTAATTTTTCTTACTCTTTTATCTTATATATTCTCTTTATTAAAACTTTATTACCCCACTTCTTCAATCTTTTAAAATTCAACTCATAAAAATTTTCCCTCCCCTCCAAATCCCTCACACCAAACAGACCCTTAGTGCCTGTTTGGGATGGCATTTTACCATCCCAAACGGGGCTCCTTTTTTAAGAGCTTGATGGCAGCTAATTTAGGGTGTTTGGATTGACATTTTGACAAGTAAGTTTTTTTTTTCCAAAAGTAGCTTTTGAGAAGAAACTCAAAAGCCTGACTTTTCCAAAAAACAAAGGTCATTTCTGTCATCACTAATTCAAACACAAATCACATTTATAATCTGATTTTTATCTTATCCGACTTTTGTAAAAGTCAGATTAAAAAAAAAACACATTTGCTGTCGCTAACTCAAACAGACCCTTAGATTGGAAGAAATGGTAGGGATTGAGAATTGATTTAGGAGTGTTCATTTCATTCAGCCTTAAATTTCGTGTTCATGCAGTCACATCAAATTCTAATTCACAAGTTCCATCTTTTTTTGCCAGAGCTTGAGTTCTATCTGCATAAAATGGTGTAACTTCCGTAAGGAATAAACTTGTGTCTTGTTCTGTTAATAGAAAAACCTATGTAGTTCAGGAAGAAAATCCAACCAATTCCACCAAACTGAGCACAGTACAACATAACGAAAGTTCAGCCCCCGAAGAGTCTGGGAATAAATATCACAAGTCACACAAACATTTTTGCTGGAAAGCACTCTCAGGATTCTTGCCATCAATTTGTGAGTGGTGAGGGAAATCATATGGCATTTCTTCAGCAGAAAGCCAAGCTTCTTTGAAGACCGTTGTGACTTCTTGGTACACTACTTCATTTCCTTCTGGTGTAAGGTGCAAGCCATCACTGGAAAACAACAATGCAGAAATCTTTATATGGCTAAACATGATGCAATGGCAAGTTAAATTGACCCCGAAATTATGCATCTGAATGAATCTCAAATTATTTTTTTATATTTGTTCTTCACAAGAACAGATTGACTATATATTTCCCCTTTTTTGTTCTTCCTATGACATTTAATCAAGCCTATTGATTTAATATTTTTACCTAGAGTGTTCCCCTAAAGAATATATAATGTAATAAAACGGCATCCCCTTGGATAAGATATTTAACAATTTTGTTGCAGCACAAATAAACTGGAAAGTAAGAAAAACATCCATGATGCTGTAACGAAGAGAACAGGGTCAAACCTAAATAATATTGACCTGTTCTCTTAAGTGTCCAGGAAGAAAACATCACAAACCTTAGAAATTTCTTTTGCCAGCCATCTGTCTCTTGCATCTTGGACCAAAGATTGATGAAGCGAACACCTAATTCCTCAGCTGTTTCAATACAAGCTTTTGCATATTCACCTGTTACTTCATTTGTTCTTTCTGACAGTTCTCTGGCATTATTGCCATATAAAGATCTGCAAGACAGTGAAAGCCTATTAAAGTTGAAGTTAACAATCATTTAAATAACAGAAAGTTTATGTAACCCATGATTCTCTTGCTCTACTAAAACATTCAAGTTTTATGGACCAACAAATCTGGAGGCCAAATAAATTAAAAGTTCAAATGTCGGTTTTGCCCCCAGGAATTGCATGAAGATACATTTCAAAGGGAACAGTTCCATTCAATGCTTTTGGCAAGGTTAGCAAATCCACATGCATGGCACAGTGAGACAGTGACCATAAAAGAATGCAGATTTTGGATATTGAATCTAAAAAGTAAAATAAGAGAGAGAATTTATCCTACCTTGCATAAGCATCACGGCCTTCCTCACAAATTGGTGGTGGAGTAATAAGCACAATTAGCATAGCAGGTGAGCGTTCCTGCAATTTTTTGCCCAGTGATGAAATAGTGTTAGATCAGATGATATGAACAATAAGTTAGTCAGGAAGTTGCTGAGGTAGTTCACCGGAGGTGTTTGCCTGCCCATTTTCTCAATATATACCAATGTGCCATGGGGTTAGGACATATATGATGGTTCGTGAAGATTCTGTTTGTCTAAATCTCTCTCTTTCTCTTTGCTTTCATCTCTATTTCTTCTTTCCATATGATTGGCACTTAATTGAATACAGGTCCAATTCACATGCCCTGATTCTTTTCACAATCAGCATTAGGATACTCCTCAACCCAATGAGGCAAAGCACAAGATGGAAAGAAATCCAAATCATTATGCTGAATTCACAGGGATGAAAAAGGAAAAAGGTACTTTATTTGAAACTCAATTTAATATTCCCAGACGTCAAAATTATATCATATAGAAGAAGATAAAAATCTTTAAGTTATACAATGAAAAAATCCCTGAGACTCCAATAAAATACAGTTCCTATGAGTCAACTCCTGATCTTATTTTCAAGATATTGCCACATATTGTCGCAAATTATGCAACTTATACACTTTTTATTTAGTTAAAGCGGCAAGTATTAACAGCTTAAGGTTACAAATGTGATCAAACTTGTAACTTCCCACTTACAGGGGAGCTCTCATGTCACTAGGCTACAAGGCCATTAGCCCAACTTATACACTTTGAATAGGTAAACTAGGATATCTACAACAAGAAATGGGTACGCATAGATATAATATATACCATCTGTAGAAATTAGGATAAACATAAATCCAGATTAACTGATATTATCCTAGATTATAGAGAAAATCTAACCGTTGGTGCACAAGTAAGCAGATAATGATTTGAAAGGATTGAACAGGTTGTTAACAAACTGATTTGCGTTGTTAAAAAGTGAAACAACAAAATTTGACCTTCAAATGACGAACAATCTTTCTAAGATTTTCCTTGTACTCTTCAATAGGTACATGTTGCCTTTCACTACTTCTTCCCAACAAAGCTGCATCATTAGCACCAAAGAAAATTGTGGTAGCAACAGGAGGTTTGATCGACTCCTGAAAAAGAAGTCACGCTATTACAGCATTAGGAATTCAACCATTAATGTAGTGATTTGCCATGCCTCGAATATATTATCAAGCACTGCAGCGAGAAGTATCAAAAGACTACATGAAATCTAGCAGATGTTAATGAAAGGTCCAATATTGAATCAATACATCACTATGACACAGCCAAAACCAGCAGATTGTTGAGTCTTTGAACCAAATCTTCAAAGGCTGCTAAATTTATATAATCAGAAAAAGACGTGCAGGAGCACATTGAATGAATCAGCCATTCATCTTGTCAGATGCTTAACAAAAGCTGTATGTCAAGTCAAAATTTATCTTCCATTCACAACCGGGAAAGAAAAAAGAGGATCGCCCATGTTTAAAAGCACCCAAAAAAGAAAAATTGCAGGCGTGCTACTTGGAGTTAAGTGAATGGTCCATATAAAAAGCAAAAGGATCAATGCCTGGTCATATACTACTAGTATAACAGCTGGAAATATGATTTAAACATACATATTAGTGAAGAAATAAAGATTAAGATAGCAAATTACCAGAGGGAATATGTGATGCAACAAGAACAAAGCCCATCTGGTGTTGTATCCACCATAACCACGAATGAGAACATCAGCCTTCGCAATGCGAGGAAATAAAAACTCATTAATTTCTGATGCATTTCCAGAAGACAATTTTGGATCTCTGATGAGAAAAAGGACAAGTGAGAAACACAAATACGAAAAGAAAAGAAAAAAACCTTGCGAGAGTAGGAGTTGGCAAGAGCAGCACCCCATCCACCAGGTCGGAAGGATTGCTGCGTTATGGAATCACCGAACAACACGACCTGAGGCCTCATTGTAAGTTACAGTGCCCAGGCTTCCTCACTCGGGCCCGCGATTTGAGCACCAACCAAATGCCTGAAAATTTGTGGAACGCATTTCTAACTTGCACTAGTATCTGAATCTGACAACCAACCGACAATTAGTTGGCCCCAAGACGCCGAATGCCCAGAACAATTCATCAAAGGCCTTTTTATTACGGCGAAAATTTTGGATTGGCTTGGCTTGGTTCTGTTAGATATTTTAATATATATTATAATTATTATTAGTTATTAATTAGGTAATTAATTAAAATATCCAGAATGTGGCCCGTTAGTCAGATTTAGGCCCAATTCATGATTAGGGTTATTGGCTATTAATGTGGTTTTTCTGATGGTGGAAAATACACAATTAAGTTGATAGCCGTCTAAATTGAGCGTACAAGGAAAAACCCTATCTGCTCATCTGAGGTTCTCTGACTGGCGACGGCTTTAACCCAGTTGCCATCGCTGTGCCCTACAGCCAGTCAGAAAGAGACCTGACAATCATATCCTGTCTTGAATTCTTTTTGCAGCTCTCTTTCATCAGGATTTGTGAGTTCTCTATCCGATCAAAGCTTAGCAATGGTGAGAGGTAATTCTTATAAGTCTTCCGCTATTGATGTAGGAAAATTCATGTACTCTAATTTGTGATTTATTTGTGTATTCATGAGTTTTGTCCTACATGTGGTATCAGAGCCACGCTCTCTGATCCTCTGCCTTCTATTCTTTGATCGGGGATGTTTCAAATATGGAATTTTATTGAATCCACCGTAGTAATTTCTACACGGCTTCCATATCTGAAATCGGAGATCACGATTTATTAAATCAATTATTGCCTTCATTAGGTTTTCGAAGGAACTGGGTTTCTGAGATTATATTTTCGATTAACATTTTTTTTGATATGGTTTTGGAACCTGCGTTTAGCACCGTCGGACCCTCCGCTTTTTGGTTTTAAGATCCGAACATGTTTTTGTTTTAAAGTTATGATCTGTGATTCTGGTGTTATGCGATGTATTTGGTTTTCAAGATCTCTGTATGTGTTTCTTGGATAAGCATCAGACCTGCGTTTTTCCATTTTCGAATCTGAGAAAATCTTGCTTTTAATCGATGTTTATTGCACATATATTGGATTGTATTATGTTTTTATGCATTTTCGATGAAAACCGCCGTGAGAACATCGCCTGAGAGCACCGTCGGATCTGCGTTTTCCTTTTGGGGTTTCGATGCTAAGAAAAATTTTTTTTTAACCAAACCTTGTTTTAATTCATAATTTGTTGCTCATATTGTGTAATCGACGCATTTTGATGAATTTTCTGGCAAGATCTGCCATTAAGGAAGCCGTTCTGACCCTTCGATCGTCGGAAAAGCACCGCCTGAGAACGTCCCTGACGTCGCGGGTCGCGGCGGCCCAACCGGGTCGAAGTCGGGGCGGGGCGGGTAGGGTTGTAGAAAAACGGGTGGGAGAGAAGATAAAAACGACGGCGTTTTTGACTTGCTCGAAACGGCGTCGTTTCATGTCATCCTGAAGTCTCCCTCCCAGAGTGCGAACGGCGTCGTTTCGGTCTAGTGAAACGCTGCGTTTCACTTATCGGTTTGGTGGGCCGACACGTCTTTTGGGCTGGGTCTTGAACTCTGGGCCGAATTAAATTTTTTTTCCCCTCTTTTCTCACCATTAAAACGAAGATTGGGCCTGAACAACTGGGCTTCTTTGATTTTTTTTTAAATGTCTGGGCCTGCGTTTATTTATTTTGGGCTGATCTGCATATCTGGGCCGAAAGAATTATGTTTTTTTTTTTTCTGCCTATTAAAGCTATTGGGCTGAAAAGAAAAAAGTATTTTGGACTTTATTTTTTTTTTTTTTTTTTGAACTGATAGTGAAGCTTTTGCAACATTATGGGCCCTGTTTTGTTTTGTTGTTTTTACTTTTTTGGACTATGGATTTTAAATTTCCAGAAAAACTTTAATGGGCTAATTAAGCGTTTTTCTTCACTGTTTAATCCAATTAGCTTCTGTTTTATGTATATTTTTGATAATGTCACATCTAATTGTTTAAATTAAGAAAAGGGGTTAACTTTGGCATTTTTCATATTCTGGAAAATTTGCAAAAATCATTTTGACATGTTACTTAATTCCCTAAATATTACGATAATTCATTTTGGGCAATTATCTAACTATTCTAATTTTTGCAAAACTTAATTTAAATTGAAATATGCCAAAATTAATTCTTTAAACAATTTTTTGGATACATAAAATAGTGGGAGGGCTTTCTAATTAATTATATAGGGACCTTGTTGAGCAAATTAATTAATTAATCCCTCCATCAAGAAGTGCATATATTGGATTTAATTTGGATGCACAAAATAGTGGGAGAATTTATTTATTTTTTGATTATTTAGTCACATTTTGTTGATTAAATCAATCTATTAAATAAATTCTCATTAAATTTTTGTGCATATTTGGAATTTAAATGCATAAGGTTGGTATTTGTGATTAACATGCATCTAGAGGCTTAGCCACAGCATCCTCTGTTGTATGTATAGATAATCACTTTTATGTTTTAAAATATCAACTCTATTTAATGGGTAATATTAATTTAATCAAAGTGGGAGGATTGTATTTAGTCACTTATGTTGATTAAATTAATTGGTTAAATCCTCCATAAAGTTGTGCATATACATAATTTAAGTGCACATGATTAATATTTATGATTAACTTGCATGCTAGAGTGGTAGCTACAGCGCCCTCTTACAACATGCATAAATAATCATACATGGATTTAAAATATTAATCTTCAAAAGTTGATTAAATTAATTAATTAGGATTCCTATTGACATTGTGTATACATATATGATATTTAAATTGTATATATTTGATATTAGTGATTAGCATATATATTTTGTTTAAGGAATAGCTACAGCATCCTCACATGAATATTGTATGCATAGGTAATCACATAAGGTTTTATCATATCAAATTATGATCATATGTACAATTAGTATACACAATGATGTGATGTCTTTGTGATGAGTATGTAGAATCGAGGAGTAGCCACAGCATCCTCACTAGGCACATACGCTCTATTTTGTTCTAATGAACAAAATACATCACTCAAAGATTTAAAGACATCAATTGTAATTAAATGTATGGTTATAATTAATCTTTGCCCACAGGTAGATAATTATAATCATAGTTTTAATTAGGGTGAAATGGAACAACATTATATTCTCTAAGTAGCCCACAGGTATTAGGGGATATAAATGCATTACAGTTTCACCAATTTGAGATAAATTCATGCTATGCTAATGTCTTTGCCCACAGGTAGACTTTAGTTATACGAATTTATAATTGTATGATTTACATTGGTAAACATACACCTATATGCGATGGTTGCTTGCCTTTTATAGCAATTTTGTAAGTATGATTTAATTTTGATTTTGACTTTGCAGCATGATGGTTATCTGTTCAATTATTTAGTTTGATATAATTTATTAGAGACAATTAAGCCTATAAGGAGAACTTCTGCCATTAGGACAAAATTGACATTAAGAAAAGCTCTGGTATTTATAATGCTAGCATGAGAAATGAGATAACATTACTGTCTCAATAAAGTAATCTCAGTTAAAAGCTAGTTATTAAAAGTACATAAAGAATGGAGTAAAGTCAATGGTTGTTGATAGGCTGAGAGACATATTTAGAAATTCTCATAAATGTTGTTGCATTGTTTTGTTGACTATTAAGTGATTCTTCATCATAAGGTAAGATGTCTCCATTAATCTTGGTGGAATAGATCCTTTGTTTATTATCTCATGATTTATTACTCATTTTCATGAATACATGCATGGATAATAAGTATTCATTGTAAATGTGTTTATATAAGTTTTGCTCCCTTTTAGAAAAGCATGAGATTTTAAATAAGGGACATCAAGCTACCAACCCTAAAGCCATAAAGCAATAGACATATTAAGTTTAATTTGTCTATGATTAGTGGCTTGATTGGAGGCAATAATGGATATACACTTGCCATTGGTTTTGTTCTAACAGATGAAATAGTTCATCCTGATTTAATTGACTCTTCTAATACCTGAACATCTTTTGCTTTATAATTAAGCAGTGTCATTTGACACTTTTAGAGAATATAAAGTAGAAGTGGGTAATTTAATCTGGTAAACAGATTAATATAGTGAAGTCAATTAGAGGAGATGGATGACATGATGGGCACATGGTTGAGGATAGTAATTTAGCCTATATGTTTTCCTCTTAAAGAATGCACTCAAGACAATTATATATATTTTAGATGAGTTTCCAACAGAATTTTGTTTAAACCCTTTTAAAATCTGAGAGTTGGAAGTTCAGTTTATATAGAATTGTCTTATAAATGAAACAGTGTGTATGGAAAACATCCCAGAGATTAAGACTGCATATTTTGGTGAAGATGCAGAAAGATCTTGGGAATTTTATTGAGCTATCCTTTCCATTTTAGAAGTTGTGTAGTAATTTTGGAATGCCAAATTATTAAGAAATGGTATGATTAGTGGGAGTGGTCAAACTCATTCAGGATGATCACACATAACAGATTGTAACCTCTAATCATGATGGAACATTGGTTTTACATGATACTCTTCTTCTTGAGGTAAATGTGAAACATAATGAAGTTCTGAAATTTTCAATTGGTCAAGTTTGAAATAAGAAGTATCAATATTAAGGACTCTATCAATTATTAGGAAAAATACCCCGGAACAAGCAAGGGATATTCTAAATTGATAGATGATGCTCTTATTGTACAACTTCAATCTATTAACAGATTGGGTTAAGACCAAATGACAATTTAAATTTGGCAATTGCTACCAACAATACATCATGTATTTCAAGTAATCTGACTAGAGCATAAACAATGAGAGTGACCCTAATTTCCATTAGCATCTTTCCATTATAGTAACAAGGAGAGATGTGTGTGAACTAAAAGAAAGGTCACATAAACTATGAGGAGAATTTAGTTAGCAAAATTGAGAAACCGTCCTCACATGCATTTTCACATTAGTGGTAAATAATGTGTTATGATGCAATTACATATATGATAATGCTGAAAGCATCATAGTACTATTTATATCACTAGATTAGTGGGAGTTGAATCATCTATATTGAACAAAATGATGATTCACTCATTGCTTGTGAATTTTGACATAAAGTGTTATATATAACAAAATCATCATTGTTCAAATTTGTGATAGGACTGGGGTAAGTGTAGTATTCTTTTGGAATACATAAGGAAACTGTTCTCAAAACACTTGGGAATGTCATAAGAAACCTATGATCACATGTATTTGAACATTTATAGATAGATGGTGGTTGTTGTATTTAATATCTATTATGAGAATATGATTTAATTGTCTATATGTTTCTAATATCATTATATTTCGTTCCTTCTAATTTGGTTTCCTAGGTGCAGGCTCGCTTGAATGTGCACACAAACGAGTAATGCCATTGCAATGGACTTTTAGGAGGATTATCAAGCATATTCTTGCTTGCATAATAATTGAAAAGCTGCAGGTCATGAAGTACATTTTAAAATGTACATTAAGTCTCATGCTCTACATATAGGAGAATAATTAGATTTGTTTAGTTTAGTATGATGTGTTGGCTATAAAATGGTTAACATTATGATGCATCTTTACGTTTACTGAACAAATTGCATTATGGAGGAGTACAAGATTGCTAAGTAGTCACTGATTGCTTAGTTCCACCATGAATTGCTTAATCTAATCAGTCTTAGAGGCAAGTTATAAGATTGCCGGTTGAAGAATTTCATCATGTGGTTTTAAATTAATTTAAACCCATTAAGGGTGTTGTGTGACCATAAAGTCAATAGGTCATAAACACATAAAGTATAGATCCTTAAATGAACTGCATGCATTTAAAGACATTGAAGGATCAAATACCTTATTTGTGACTTGGATCATATTGAGTGATCTAAATAAGGTATTGGTAAATGATGAAATTCAAGTTGGAGTTTGTTGTCTCATATTGGTACCTAGTTATCGAGATTGACAAACATTCAAGAAGGAACCGAATAAACATTTAAGGTTTATTCATAAAGTTTTAACCCATTAAGTAAGGGTGCTACTATGTAATACATGGAAGATAATACTCGACTTAAGGGGACTTATCGCCATGATTCTTGCAGCATAGCCTTAATTAATCTGAATAGGGCAACTGACGTTAGTTACGGGCCAAGTGGGAGAATGTTAGATATTTTAATATATATTATAATTATTATTAGTTATTAATTAGGTAATTAATTAAAATATCCAGAGTGTGGCCCGTTAGTCAGATTTAGGCCCAATTCATGATTAGGGTTATTGGCTATTAATGTGGTTTTTCTGATGGTGGAAAATACACAATTAAGTTGATAGCCGTCTAAATTGAGCGTACAAGGAAAAACCCTATCTGCTCATCTGAGGTTCTCTGACTGGCGACGGCTTTAACCCAGTTGCCATCGCTGTGCCCTACAGCCAGTCAGAAAGAGACCTGACAATCATATCCTGTCTTGAATTCTTTTTGCAGCTCTCTTTCATCAGGATTTGTGAGTTCTCTATCCGATCAAAGCTTAGCAATGGTGAGAGGTAATTCTTATAAGTCTTCCGCTATTGATGTAGGAAAATTCATGTACTCTAATTTGTGATTTATTTGTGTATTCATGAGTTTTGTCCTACAGGTTCTTCTCATAAAAACCCGACAAAATTGTTTAAACGTTTAACATGTTATAAATATTCTAATATTTGGTGTGGAACTGTGATGTCCATAACCTTATTAGTTTTTTAGAACTCTACATTTAAAATTATATAACTTATGACATGAACGGTTTAATGAAAGTTTTTTATTATTAATGTAAACAATCTATAAATGTTTTATATTATACCATCACGTAGGTTTATTCTTTTGTAATAACTCTTATAATGGAAATTAAGGATTTATGGCCTATAAATAATAGGTACGTATCAAAAGTTATAAACTTGAAATGAAATAAGAATCACTTTCTCCTTGCTCTTAACTTTTTTTCTGTATTTCTTCATCTCCCTCATCTCAATCTCTTATACTTTTTTTATTTTCATAACACGTTATCCGCACGAATTCGCTTAGAAGGCCTCTAATCTAGTTTTCTATCTCTTCTACTCTCTAACTTTCTCATTTCCACACTATATTTTATATTATTTATTCTCTATGTTATTTTATCTTTTTAGTTTACATTATCAATTTATTGTTCTATGGTATTTTTCTTTTATGCTATATATTTTTATCTATTATGTTGTTATCTTTTACATATATATTGGGATAATCTAAACCATTATATGAAATTAAAAAGACTCTTTTATCAATTGTTTTATACATCGAGTTCCATAACTAAGATTTGAGATTATTGTTGTTTTATCATCCTTCGCAAGTTGTTATTTATTTATTATTTTTTTGAGAATCTCTTACTATACAACATTTATAATTTATATTTTATTTTTGGTATTCTTTATATTTTATGTTGTTATATTATGTTGTTTCATTTTATTTACGTTTCATTTGTTTATTTCCTTATTTAACATTTATATTTTTTTATTTTATTTATAGTTTATGTTATATATTATTGTTTATGTTTCTTTATTTTATGTTATTTATTTCATCTTATTTTATTGTTATTTTATTTACATTTCATTTAATTATGTTAATATATTGTGGTTATATCATTATGTCAATATTTATTTTCATTTGTTTATTATATTACATTAATATATAATAGAATTACATATGATCATATAATGTGGTATATATGATCATGGGCTTATCTATTATTTATATTTGATAATGAATTTGAATTTACTTAATTTATTTTATATTATTTTAATTTTATCAAAAGACCAAAAGTCATAATATTCTTAATTTCGTGATCAGATGACCAGAAGTCACATCACTTTTGTAATAGTTCTTATAAGAAAGAACACTATTGGTTTCATCAAATTGCAATATTGACAAGAAAAAATTTAGCACTTTGATGATTTAATTGTTACAAATATCAAAGCCTTGAAGGTTAAAGGTTCAAATATCAAACTAAATAAAAAAAATAGCTTTACAAGATTTTTGTTATGGTCCGGAAGACCAATATTAGGAGTAATTGATGATGTGCTATTGAAAGCAAATAACATATCTGTAAGAATGAAAATGAACTTGATCATATTGCATTAGTGGAATTAATAGTTGAAAATTAAGAATACCCTATCTTGGTTGTTGAATTACAATCGTGGAAATAATAATATTTAAAGGTGATTAAAATTATGGGCAAATGTTATACTATAACTTGAAGTCATATTGATAGAAAAAAAGGGTATAATATGACCAGAAGTCAAATAGACTAACATGTATCAATTTATTAAGAGTAGAGATCAAAATGATTGTGAAGTCAAAAAAACTTTGAGATATTGTGAAAAATACCAAAAGTAATTATGATGCTTAAAGCAATAAGTTATGAAGAAAGATGGTTAGTTTATAAAACTAAAAGAAATAATTGTAAGCCCTAAAGGCTATATGATTTGATTTTGATTTTGATTTTGATTAATATTTAAATTTAAATTTATTGTGATTAATTTGTGGGAGAAATTACTATTTGATATTATGATATCGATAACTGTTCATAAGTTATATATGAAATCAAATAGACAAAAAGGTAATTATTGGTCATTTTAAAATTTTAATATAGTGCCAATTTATTTACAAATTTAAACATTATTGATAATTTTTGGTATTTTAATTTCATGGCCTTTTAGAATTCTACCTCATGGTTATTGTCATTATGCCATATAATTCCCAAATGAAATGGTTTCTAATATTTATTCATATAACCTTCTTTATGTATAATTATACAATTTATTTATAACTCTAAGTCTATTGTGTATGTAAATACTATTCGTATATCAATAGAGTTTACCACCTCTATTTTCTTATTGGAACTTGAGCTTCTTTGTTATATCATAGATTTTTCAACAAACACTCAACTCATATACCTCAACATTAAGGTATTTTTTTTTTCATTATTAGTCATATTTTTCATTTTAGCTTTATCTTCCATCTATTTTCTCCTCTTGAGCACTATTACGTTGCCTTACATATATATGCAATTTTTCTTAGTTCCAAACTTTCATTATTGAAAGGCATACAAATACTCTACAATTTGTATTTTTCTTTTAGTATTGATAAGTTATTGTCTCCTCTCCCAATTCATTATATTGTCATTTCTTCCACTCCTTAGCATTCTCATATAATACGTGTGAGTTTCATACATTAATTATGATATAATATATAATATGATCTATATTGGAATCAAATTGGCTTTATATGACATTTGTGAAAAAAAAAATCATATATCATATTTGAATTAAGACAATGAAAATTTATTTAATTCTATGAGAAAATTCATTATGAATAGTTTATAATTTGTTAGACAAAAACATTTTTATAATGTGCTTGCACTTTATATATAGTGCAAGTCAAATTCACATATGATCAAATAATAGGAAATTTTTAAAAGAAAACTATGTATATCATTCTTATTCATTATTTTATATTATAAGACATTTGTCTTTATATTTCTCTTAAATTAATTTTAGCCCCTAAAGATCACAAATCATTGCAATAAGATCTTTATGTATTTTTATTATGGATTTCCTCATATTTCTTTATGTAATGAAAATTTCTAAACATTTAATATGCACCAAAAGAGGCAAATTGAAGCATATTATTATTAATGAGTAATAAAATCATATAAATATGCTATAATATATATTAGTTCCTAAAGAACATAAATGTAACAAAGTCGATATAGTTCATTGAGAACTAATATAGACTTTTCTTAATTCTATGAGTGGAAAAAGATATGATCATGAAATGTTATGACCCATAGATTTATATCAGAGTTTCCCTCTATTAAAGGATCTAAGTGATAGATCAATAGACTGAAATCCATGATTGATTGTGAGTTATAAAGTACTTAATCTTTCAAGTGAAAGATAGACTATTGGCTTGCTATATATTGATTTATCTTTGAAATATAGAAATAAAGAATGTGTATTTATATGACTCACATTTGAGGGGGAGATTGTTAGAATATAAGTGTGAGTTAATATTGAAAAATTCTAGTTACATACTTCCTCACAAAATCTATTGATCTTCAAAAAATTGGATGTCATATTGATATTTTATATCAATATCTTATAGAAATTGAAAAGTTTGTTATATGTTAAGCAATATATCATAGTAAACCAACATGTTACTAATCCAAACAAATTTATTGTTAGCATAATTTGTTTGATCATTTGAGCCATATAAAAAAGATTACGTATGACATCCACTGAAGAATCAGAAGATTCTTCATAAATAGTTAACATATTATATAATCCAAGAATTATCAAGTGCTACTTGTTTTCAAAGAAATTTGATTATGAGGGTATCATAAATTATGATTTGGAATGGATCTCTATATTTTTGGAAATATATCGAACTTATATATGGGCCCATTCAAATAGCATGTAAACAATATAAACATTCAATAATTTTTATATATGTATCTATAAGATGGTTGCATATAATATTATTATTAGTTTGCAACATGAAATTTGCAGGAATATTTGAATAAATTATTATGTTAAGCGCAATTTTCAAATTATATAATTCATTCACTGAAGCCTCCATAAATAGCTAGATTAGTACGTATGAGAACACAATTTATATTTCGGTGTTGGCATGTTTGATCTTACATAATACAGCACTTATACTAGCCAACCAAATTCTCCCGATAAAAGTGGCTTTTGATCAGGAGCCAGGTATCTGCCATCTTAAAAAATTTAAATGTGCATTCTTATTGATTCACCACAATGCACATAGATGGATATTTAAAGAAAATTAAAATAAATGTTGGGTAAGAACATCCTCCTTCTTATTTGTTTCTATATGAAACAAAAGGATGTTTCTAATAGAAATAGAAACAAATGGATTTAAGAAACTTATAATGCATGATCAATCGATTGTCATTTGATAAAGTTTTCCTAACATGAGGGAGAAAAATTGAATAATCTATATATCATATAAAACTCTTCCACCAAAATTACTGTTCATAAGAAACGCACGGATACGATTTCTTCTCCATCCAAATTCACTGTTCACAAGCAATAAACGGATCAGATTTTGCTGACGTGCCTAGCACCCTGACATAGCATCAATGAATTTCACGTGCCTGTCAGCCTCAATTTGAATGTTGAATTTGAATTTTGAATTTAAATCCCCTACCTCACTTCACTCCGGATCCGTCCCTCAATTCTCTCCACATACCCTCTCTTCTCCATCGATTTCTTCTTCCTCTTCACGGTCTGTCTGTCTCCTTCGTATTCGATGATGAATCAGTCCTCTGCAACTTCACCATGTCTTTTATCTTCTTCTACTTCTAATTAGTGAATTCATTATACTTTTATAGGGAGACGGGAGCGGAAAAAATGGCAAGCTCCGATCAAACCATTCTGGTAACCGGCGGTGCAGGATTTATCGGCACTCACACCGTCGTTCAGCTTCTCAAAAGTGGATTCAAGGTTTCGATCATCGATAATTTGGACAATTCCGTCATAGAAGCGGTGGATCGAGTTCGTGAAGTTGTCGGACCTGAACTTTCCGAGAGACTTGAATTTACAAAGGTAATGAACCGATTTCTTCTTTGATTTTGGATTTCAATCACTTGTTTCAAAGTTAATTAGTTCTTTTCAGTGATTTGATTCTCTTGCTCTGGTTTCGTTTCAGGGCGATCTCAGAAATAAAGACGACTTGGAGAATCTGTTCTCTAAAACAAAGTACGTCGATGAACTGATTCGAATTTTGTTTGCGTCTCTTAATTCGAAGTTTTATAGAAATTCCTTCATGAAGCATAATCTCTTGTTCTATTCCTCTTTCCTAGAGCTCTGTTTTTTGGTTTTTAAATTTAAGAAAACAGTACGGTTGCTAAGAGATGCGTTTCTTTCATTGTGAATGACGATGAAACAGATTTGATGCTGTGATTCACTTTGCCGGTCTCAAAGCTGTTGGTGAAAGTGTTGCTAATCCCCGCAGATACTTTGATGTTAATTTGATTGGCACCATTAATCTCTATGAAGAAATTAATGGGGATCGAGAATGTTGGCATTTATTTCCTCTCTGGCTCACATATTTCTATAGCTTTTATTAGAAGAAATTGCTCGAGACATTCAAAAGGCCGAACCAGAATGGAGGATTATTTTGCTGCTAAGATACTTCAATCCAGTTGGAGCACATGAAAGTGGTAAACTTGGTGAAGATCCCAGGGGCATCCCAAATCAACTCATGCCTTATATTCAACAAGTAGCTGTGGGGAGATTGCCTGAGCTTAATGTTTATGGTTTAGATTATCCCACAAAGGACGGATCAGCGGTTCGTTAAAATTCACACTTATACTAAATTTTCTTTTTGCATGAGACTAAATCACCTAACCAGAGATTTTCATGTGTGCATTTGATAAGATCAATATCATTATATCTTTATTTGACAGTAAGATGTATTTGAGGGGAAAAAAAATCTATTGAAAGAGAATAATTAACAGTATAGTAGAAACAGGCATGATTGCTCAAAAATATATATTTCCAAATTCTACATGTTAATTAACCCTCAAATATTTTGGTTGTGAATTAGGTCCGAGACTATATACATATAATGGACTTGGCAGATGGTCACATTGCTGCTGTGAGAAAGCTTCTCACCACTGAGAACATAGGTGAAATATCTTCTTCTTTTCATTATATATAACATAGTTTGAGAGTTGTTTCCTACCATCTTTAATTTGTTTATTTAAGTTAATTGGTAACTTGTTGCTTAGGTTGCACTGCTTATAACTTGGGAACTGGACAAGGTACATCAGTGCTTGAAATGGTTGCTGCATTTGAAAAAGTTTCTGGCTAGGTATTTATAGATCTTGCTCATACAACCTGGGACTGGTAATATGTATGATCAATTTGTTAGAAGTTCATATTTTATTTGGTTCTTTCTCTTGCAGAAAATTCCACTGAAATTGTCTCCTAGAAGACCTGGAGATGCTACTGCTGTTTATGCATCAACAGAGAAGGCTGAGAAAGAACTGGGTTGGAAGTAAGGACCTGGTTTATTTTTTCATTTGTTTTTTAAGTCAAGACAAACATATAATCCTTAATGTTTATACTATGGGTGATGTTATCAGTTGTTGTTATTCAATTTACTATAATTAATATGATTTTTCATCTTCAGGGCAAAATATGGTGTAGAGGAGATGTGCAGAGATCAATGGAATTGGGCCAGAAACAATCCATGGGGCAACCAGGGAAAGGAGGATTGATTGGCTTAAGCTTGAGAAATAAATAAATAATAGAACTTACAGTGGCAAATGTATCTATTATATTCTTTCTTTTTTCCTGAGTTTGAGGTTTATAATGTAATTTTAATCAGTTGAATAAATAATAGAACTTACAGCGGTTGGATTTCGTGAGGAAATTTATAAACTTGGAGCACAGTCAGTCTGGGCATCAGTTAAAGATTTATTATATGAAAATGTGCAATATGCTTTTCAGTTCGGGTAGAAAGTGAAATATACAATATTTAGCAATACAATGGTGGTATGTAGAATGGATAGGATAATTAGAACTAATTTATATATATTGTAGATATATTCGTTGCTCAAATAGAACTGGACATATATCCATCTAATGTTATCTTTATTATCATATAAATTGTTTATATTTCAACAAACTGAAAAAGCTATTATATCTGTTCTTATTTATATTTGAGTTACGTTGTTCTATATTAAGAACCAAATAAGCATCATTTGCTTTTAAAGTTGTATTAGATTATGTGGTAGATTAACATGGGTTGAAAACAAATATAATATTGCTTTAATAAAATGCTCCCCACGCAACGCGTGGGGGAGTAAATGCTAGTTGGAAAAGAAAATAAAAAGGAATGCATTATTACTATGAAGTATAGATTCTCGAATATAGTAATATGAACCAGAAGTTTATTAGGTTTTGCATTTATGAACTATTGCATAAAATCTGTCAGATGCAATTACTGACCTAAATGGAAATCACTAAATCTCATATTCTAGCTGAAAATGCTCTAATCATCATAAATGAAAATGAGATATGCCCGAAGTATGAGAGAATAGTTGGTTCTAAAAGAAAAGAAAAAGGAACAAATAATTAAGATGTCATATTAAGGAGGCAAATACTCTAGAAGACGTCAAACCATAACTAATTGCAAAAACCTCAAAAGAGGTTTAGATATCTAAAAGTAATAAAAAGATCTCAATGAATTATGTCACAATAAGAAAAATGGAGCTGAATAAATAAAGTTATTAACAACAATTTTAGTAACAATATCACGCGATCAAATGAGGATCTTATACATAAATTTGTCAGTAGGAAAAAAAAGGTGATTAGTCAATTGAAAAAGGAGACAAGACGTAATAAAAAATGTTTTTTCAATATGTGAAATTTATGGTTCTATAGTCCAAAACATTTAAAATATAAAGTTATTTGTGATGTATGAATATTCATGTGAAAATAAAGATTTTCATATGGTCTAATGATGATTATGATGAGGTACAATATTTGATAGTGAATACAATAATTGTTACATATATTATAAGTCTGGCAGTATATGCAAACGAAATCATGTATCTATTAAAAATCATTATATATAACATATACATATGGATATTAAATATTACATGAGAATCCTTAAAGGATCTAACATGCCAGAAGCATATACAAAAAAATTATTCTATATATAAAATGTTGTGCGAGTTTGAAAATAATTCAAGTATATAATTAATTGAAAAATGAGTAACTTTATATTTTACTTGACTTATAGATTGAGTTATCGAATGCATCAATGATTTCAAAATCATATATTTTTACCACAGTGAATTTTCTTATAAAGATGCATTGAATTTAATGGTTCAGAAGTATCTTATATATTATGAGAATATTTTTGTATCATACTAATATTGTATTTATTATGATTTTATTAATACAAATTAGTTCTAATAGGTGCATAGTAGATAACAAAAATGAGATTTGGTGTGATAGTCCTATGAACATATTATATAATATTATCTTGTTCAAAACAAACTGAATATATGAATGCAAGATATATTTTGGTGATTTTTAGAATAATTTTTCTTTATTTTTTTCACAATGAATAAGATAAAGGCAAAATATCCAGAAGATATGTCAGAAGAATATATTTCAGCAAAATATTTAATGACATTGCATCATTTATAGTTTGTCGACTAAAAGAATGATATACTCCAAAATACATTGGAAATGATGTTCTTATCAGGGGGAGTAAAATTAATGTTATTATCATGAGGAGTAAAATTGATGTTATTATCGTGTGGAGTCAATACGATAGTACCATGAGATGAAGTAGAAACCATACTATACTCTTTTCCTTAACCAAGGTTTTGTCCCACAAGAGTTTTTCTGGTAAGGTTTTTAACGAGGCAACTTTGATTTGTATTATGTACTTTTTTTCCTTCACTAGGTTTTAGTTCTACTAGGTTTTCCCTAGTAAGATTTTTATGAGGCGCAATATTTGTTTATGGGCATCCAAGGGGAAGTGTTATAAATATTCCAATATTTGGTGTGGATGTCTATAACCTTCCAAGATGAGTTTTTTAGAATTCTACACTTAAAGTCATATAACCCACGACATGAATGGCTAAGTGAGAGTTTTTATTATTAATGTAAATAACCTACAAATGCTTTATATTATACCATTATATGGGTTAACTCTTTTATTGTAACTCTTGTAATGGAAGTTAAGGATTTGTGGCTTATAAATAGTAAGCATGTATTAAAGGTTGTAAGCTTGAAATGAAATAAGAATCACTCCCTCCTTACTCTCCATTTCTCTCTTGTATTTCTTCATCTCCCTCATCTTAATATCTCGTACTTTTCTTATTTTCATAACATAATAAGTTCTTTTCACTTTTCCACATATTAATTATACGTATTGCATTAATAAAAGGTTAAAGAGTAAAAATACCCATGAACTTTTCTTAAAAGTGCGCCCATCACCATACACTTTTTTTATGTCACAAAAATACCCATGAACTTTTTAAAATGGGGCAAAAATGCCCACATCATTAATTGACACAAACGTCCGTTTTGTGGGACCCACTTATTAAATTTTTATGTGTAAAAATACCCATGCACTTTTCTTAAAAGAGCACCCAACACTATAAACTTTTGAAAAGTCTATGGGCACTTTTGCACCCAGAAAAAAATTTATGGTGTTGGGTGCACTTTTGAGAAAAATTCGTGAGTATTTTTGTACTTCAAAGAATAATAATGTTAATCTCACAAAATGGACATTTGTACCAATTAACGGAGTGGGTGTTTTTTTTCCCATTTTGAGAAGTTCATGGGTATTTTTACACTTAAAAAAAGTTTAAGGTATTTAGTACATTTTTTAGAAAAGTTCATGAGTGTTTTTACACCTTAACCCTTAATTAAAAGTTTGACAATACTTATATTTACTTTGTTTCTTTCTCTTAATTACGCTTAATAAATGAGGGGCACACTTAGAAAGAAAAATTTATTTCAAGTATACTTATTATTTTTAACTAATTTTAGTCGCTTTCTTATATCAAGTAATTCAATTTTAAACTCTTATAAATATAACCGGAAGAGTGCACCCACTTTATTAATTTTATAGTAATTTTTTCATCCTCCTTGCTTCTTAGATTAAATGAAAAAGATAAGAAAATACCACTTGGACTTCAAAACTCTAAATCAATCTCATTGCTTGTAAGTATATAGGTATTAACTAGAAAAATATAATAGTCGACAAATCATTTTAATATCAAATAAATGATTTGAGATTTTGAAGTTTACGTGGTATTTTTTCATCTTTTTTCCTTATATTTAATATCTTCATTAAAATATATATATATATATATATATATATATATATATAAAGAAAGTGACATATTTTTTATGTAAATAATTTATAATTACCTTGATTAATTTTCTTATTCGTCATAGATTAATTAAGAAAAATTATCATGAAGTTATAAGAAAGATTGTAACTACCAAAAATTTTCAATTGCAAGTGAACTCCTCTTAGTAAGGTATTATGGAAGTGGCTCCTATCCTTTTCTTCAAAAAAAAAGGATGGTCTTTTTTTTTTTTGGGACCGTCGGATCAAGATCTCAACGGTCCAGATTTAATATATTATTAAAATATTATAAAAAAAAAAAGACCATCCTTTTTTTTTTTTGAAGAAAAGGATGGGAGCCGGTCCCATTTTGATAGGTAGTGCATTTGTCCCTTCTTTAAAACCGTGTAGTAAGGTTTTTTGAAGTTATCTAACGCTTAACACTTTTATTGCATTCAGACCCTTCAATAATTTGTGAGCCACAGATATCAAATGATTATAACAGCTTTAATAGTCAATTCACACTCAAACTCTACTTATGGAGTGTAATTGACCATGATAACATAACTCGTTCTAAATTTTTTATCCAACCTTGAGATATGACAATTGAATTGGGGTATGACGAAACAGAATACTCTCAAAATTATTTTCCCCCTTTCAGATTCATAGCCTACCTTTTGATAAAAAATGAATCATATTTAATATTTTAAAAAAATTGTTATACTATTTTAAAACTTAATTTTTAAAATTTTTTTTGAGTTGAAGTTATGAACTGTGTAGATAAGATTGTAATATTTTAAATTTATTTATTTATGTTTAAAATAATATATTTATAAAATATGAAATCTAAATCATATATTTTTTAATTTAAAGGTCGAGATAGGATCATGAGAAGAAAATTAAACAAATGATTATGAGAGAATTCAAACCCGGACCTGATTGCATGATGATAATCTGAAAATGATTAATTGTTCGATGAAATTATGAAAAACAAATATAGAATGGAATCTGCAAGAGGAAACTAAACAATGATAATTGTAATAAGAGAAAGATTTTATTACTTTGGCGTATTACATGCCTGATTGAAATCCTTTATTTAATATAAGGTGCAGATAACTTAAATAAATTATTTAATCATAACATATATTATATATTATTAAGATTATATATTAATTTTATAAGTTAGATAAATTAATTTAAATAAAAAATAATAAATATAAATACTTTAAAATAATTTATTTAATTTCTCTAATTTAAAAAAAAAACATTAACTAGCCTTATATTATTTCAAAAGTGGAGATAGTAATACAGAGTATTTTTTTTTTTTTTTTTTTTAGCCTTCAATATTTTGACATCTTTGAAGTGGAGTTTGCAAATAGTGATTGGTTATAGGATAAGGGTCATGGAAAAATTCATTGAATTGTTAGGGTCTTGTTATCTTGAAGTTTTTATTGAGGTTGTGAGTTACGACCAAAAAAATTAAAAAATTAAAAATTAATTGAGAATCTGAAATCTTTCTCTAACAACTATTCGGGAAGGAGTCATCAATAAAAATTTTGAAGCCGTTCATATGAAGCCGGTGAGCTCTTCTCCATTGTCACCGTCGCTTTGCCCATTATTTCCGGTGTTATCTATATGTATATAATAGTAAGGTTTAAAGTTGGTCTCCTAGAGTTCCACTTAACCCTCTTTGCTCTCCAAACACTCCTTCCTGCGGTTCGATGTTCTTTGGCGTTGGTGTCTGACGGTTATGCCACTGCCACGTTCATTTTTCTACATACCGCTTCAGATCGTGCGCTTAGTGGATTTGGCTGGGGTTATCCCATTTTCGTCATCTCGTCGCTCTCTTTCCTCTCCATCCAATAGTTCCTGGCCATTGGATGTTTTTCACCGTGGATAGCTTCTGGTTGTGCATCTGGCACTTTCGTAGTCTCCATCCACCTTCAGATCGTGGGCTTAGTGGATGCGGCTGGGTTTATCCCATTTTCGATTTGTTCCGGATTTGTTGGTGATGTGCCTGAGGAAGTTGTTATTTTATATCCTCTATAAATACCTGTAGTTTTTGATTCATGAATTATAGATGTTTGGGAGATTGTAGTTCTATTTCACCGATGCGTCAATGCTAGATTGTCAAGAGAAAATCATTCATCGGCAATGTACTCTGGATTCTGCTTTCCTTCTAGATATTTGTTGACATTTGCATATTCAAGGGCTAACAACAAATCACCTTTTTATTTTACAATTTTTCTGGTAGTTTTATTAATCTTCAATTTTCTTCAATGATAAGGTGTTACAGATTACTTGCTGATTGTAGGAGATTAATATGATTCTTATTGTCCCTTTATGATGCTCTTTTAATCTTCTTATGCTTGACAATTATCTTTCTGGAGTTCTTTGCTTATTTTTTTAGCACTACTCTGGTAATGTGGAAAAATCATTGAATGAATTGTGAATTTCGAGACAATTATCATCATAAATAACTGGCTAATGTCAACCCTAATTGCTTTTATCAGGGCATAGTCAGAGGAAAACTGGATCAACTGTGAAGATGTTTTGAGGTCCCAGCTCATGATCTCTTTCATAATTTGTCTGGCTTCTTTTTCATTTCTGCTGTTGCGTTTGTTCTGTCCTCTGTCAGAAAATTTGCTGATCTCTGATGTTGAACTTTAGGTCCAATTTGCAGTGGGGAAGGACTTGAGACCTGGTCAGCTGGGAAATATGATACAGACAGTCTCTAATTGGTAATGTTAACTGGTCTTGTTATATCTTGCTAGATAGGTTTAGATTAAATCAAAGCTTTAGGTCACTTTCTGCTGAGGTTTTATTCAAAAATACTATTTTTAATAAAGTTTAGTCTGTAAAGAATCTAAGTTCACTTAAAGTTGGTTTGAAATAATTTATCAATCTTGGAAATTTTTATTTCATTTTTCTTAGTAAACTGGATTCAACCTCTTTTGGTACCATCGCTGTCTTTTTCTTTTAGCTTCTCTAAATGATAAATATTTCCATTATTCTTTTTCTTTATTGTTCTGATGTCAATTTCGTGTGCAATTCCTGTTTTAACATATTAAGGGTTGGCTTCACATCTAACATTTTTTTATTGATTGGAAACCCAGGTTGTCTACATCAGATAATATGCTTTCTTCAATTTAAGAAAAGATAAAATGGGCTGATACAATGAGTGAGTTGGATAAGAAGCACAAGAAGGACGTGGAAGAAAAGGCGGAAGAAGTGAAGAAGTTAATTTTCAAGGTCGGTTGAATTTAATATCATGCCTATCTCATTCATAATTGGTGATTTGCTTTACTCTCATGGATAAGAGGATGACCCATTCGAAACATGTATGTAATTTGAATCGTTGTTGGCAATTTCCCCTTTAGTAGGTTGTCTTCTGGGATTGATCTTTAATTCATTTGCTTCTTTACGTTCAATTTAGGCAGGACAGTTTTGAATAAATGGCTTGTACTGACACTTGTAAAAGAATTTTTAATTTATTCTGAAGTTTGTGTATTTGTATTCTGCACTTGATTTAGCACAGATTTTTCTTGAGTTCTGTATGGCAGTACTCATGTTCCACCCACCTCATGCACATACTCATATACATGCTGATATAGTAATAGAAAGAAAGAAAGAATAAGAACAGAGAGAGCTAGAGAAGAAACGGGAATTTTCTGAACGGTACCCTTCTATTGATGAACAAAATCGCAAATCTGATCTATACAATAGCTTTAGGGGTTTATATAGACTACTAATCTCACCTACACCCCTTCTAAGCACCTCAGCTAACTAACCGTCAATTATTACTTAAAACAGAATAACAAACATAAGCCTTAACTGACTGACTTAACTACACTTCACAACAGAATATTATTTATACAACACATGCCCTCCAGAAGAGGAGGATGGAAGAGATGAACCACTTCATACTTGCAAATCTGGGCTTATCTTGAAATTTTTCATAGTATCTTTACATGACAAAACCACGACACTAATGTTAAATGGGAGAACTACAATTTCATCTTTCACTATCCATACAGAGTTGGGTGTGTAATTAAGCCTTCTCAACTTTTATTAGCTCAAAGAAAGTTCGAATACCAAAAATGTTTGTCAAACAATTATGTGCTGCCAACTCAGTAATCTTTGCTCAGATATATATTTGTATATAAGCTTCTATTATGCATTATTGCTTTTCTTTCTTGTCCATTGTCTGTCACAAAATTCGGATGTCCATGGCTTATAATGTTATGGTTTTTAACTCAAAGACTAGAATATCATTCTACGGTCCAAAAATATCACAAAAGAATAATCTTACAGAATCAAATTCATCTAACGGGTAAGGTTTACAGAATAATAAAAACATCAGTTTTCTATGTTTGACTGGTTTTGATAAGTTGACCTGTTATATTTGTTTTATGTTGGACTTAACTGCACATGAAGAGTTGGTGTAGAATTGACGGAGTCATTCCAAATTTTGTTAAAACCAAATCACCTTAAAGGTTTGGTTTGGCTACGTTTTCATAACATCTTTACTATGCATATCTAATTGGGATCATGAGGGAGCTTGGTCTCCGAAAGAGAGTACGACGGTGTACCTTGCACCTTCATCAAGGAGGGAAACAGATATATAGGAGAAAAAATAGTATATAAGTATAAAATTTGAATATGTGAATCTAATTTTGGAAATGAAATCAATACAAATCACGAAGTGTCTTTTAATTGTATATGGTCTGTTTACTATTAGATTGTTTATGCACTGCAACATCAGTATGTGCTACATATATATGTATGACGTTTATATGTAGTTATACATTAAAAAGTGTCTATATGAAGTTGTTTGCTGCCTTACTTTTGTAACAGAATTTCTTGTTATCTGATCATGGCTTCATATGCAGATCAACCATACATGCCATAGTTCATGATTAATTTATTGGTAATTCTGAATTGTATTTCCACTTGTGTATATATAAATATGGTTTCGTGTTCCCATTATATAAATTTCATACAACTTTGAGTGTTTTTTAGACGTCATTGTGGGTTAATCTTCTGATGTTCTGTCCGTTTTATTTGGGCCAAATTTTTTTTTTGTTTGATTTAGTTACACAGATGTGGCCTCCATTTTCAAATCATAAACTTAAGCCCAAACTGTTAACCCATGATAAATATCTTAAAATTTCCATAGAAATTTACTTTAAAACTATTCATTTTGTTGTTAGTATTTCAATTGATTAGCCTATACTTCGTTATGTCAGAGAAATTTAATGACAGTTTAAAATTCAAAAACTTTATTTGCCCCATGCATCGCACGGGAACTGAACTAGTTGAGAGTTAAAAAAAGAGGACTTCGCAATTTTGTGTTCTATACATTTGTACAGTAACTGAGTGTTGATTTTTTCCCCATATATTTGTTACTTCGATTCTTTACATATACAGTGTTGATTTTATTGTTCATGTTTGGTACTTCAATTTTTTTATACACAAGCTTCCAAACAGGTGAGGAATTAGATTGTACAGATATACCACAGGGCACCCTAAGGCTTTTTGATTATTTGCAATGGTAGATAGTATGAACAGATAAAAAATTTGGCATTAATGATCTGATCCATTTTTCAACACTGATCTTTTGGGTTAGGGTCAACTACCTCTCTAGTGGTTGTGTAAATAGCCTACTGCACCAGGAAAAAAATTCGTGGGGCTTGCTCTTTACCGTTGGTTATATAAACACTCTTAATTTATGCTCACCAGAATAAATAATTTAATGATTGTGTTTCTTTTTCAATTTTTTCCCCTCGCAGTTTCAGTAATGAGCAACATATTTTGCCTTTGGGAAGATGCTTGGATTCTCCACTGTTGAGGGTTTTGTGGAGATAAGTGAATGCTTGGCGGAGATGATCAAATACTTGGCTAATGAACCTTCGGTTGGGCTGTTCTTCGTCCAACAGCATACTCAAAAGGCAGTGCCTATTGTGACAAAACATAAGAAAATCATTGTCGACAAGGCTCGTGAAACAAGTTTGCACACAGAAGATATGGAGGACTCTATTGCAATGGTGAGATCAATGAGAGATTGTGGATTTCCCATAGCTGAAGAGATGATAAAAGACATTAAAAAATCTCTGTTAACTATGACAACTAAAAAACCTAGAAGAGGCTTAATCCAGCAGTTGAGCTCAAAGAGCTTTGCAGAAAGAAGGACATCTTGGAGTAGTCCTGCACTTGATTCCCAGGAGGGCCATGCGAAAAGTAGTTGCTATTTTTCAAGTGTTTCTACGACAGCAAAACAGAATTCCAGCAATTCCATGCTGCCACAAGTTGATGATAGGAGATCAGTGAATTCCAAGCTATCAGCTCCATCTGCAAGCACAGCTTCAGAGCCACAAGGTATGGAAACAGATGAGGTTGCCATGTCAAGTCAGGTTGAAGATGAACCTCAACATCATGAACAGACTGATATTAGCGATAAGCTACTCTCAGTTTCTGAAAATTACAATGACTTCAAAGCTATCAAAGAAGCTCAGCTAGAGAATTGGCTGGAAGGGACTAGCAACGATGACGATAATGGCCAAGCAGATAATGCAGAAAGACTTTAGCTCGGACACAGAACACTGGAATACAAAACTTCGACTTGTGTATATACAGTTCTTGAGATTATAAGGTTAATCACACAGGATACAGCAATCCTCTAACTGAGACTTGAATGTTGATTTCTGATAAAGCCCCATGCCCTTACTCACCCAAGGCAGGCGTAGAAGGAGGGCTAGAGTTGGAGGCAATAGTGGGGAGATAGGAAACAATTTATGTGGAAGTGAGAGTATAGGGGTGGTTGGTGGTTACATCTAAGCCATTATTTGTTCCATTACCGGTAGTTTTTGGTAGTTATTATGGTATTATGTCAGTAATTATCATACTGTAATGCAGTTATTAGCAGTTGGATTGCATGTATCTTTTTTCTAAATGGTAGCAGTAAGATGCAAGTCGAATTCAGACTTGTGATTTACCCATGTATTTGGATATTTTTCTTGGTTTATTGAAGTAATTAATGTTTTCAAATTTTGGCATTATTTTGTTGATAAAACTTCTCTCTATCTATCTTCTTAAACCCAGACCTCTGAGGTGGGTGATGCTTTCTTCATGAGGATGCAACCATATATATAAGTAGATAACAAACAACGGAGGAGTTTTCGAAGATTGATTCTCCTTCGAAGATTGATGTGTGGATGAAAAAACGACAAGTGATTTAGCTGTTGAAGCAATTAACATGAAAAAGAATTAAGAATCTTGATTAATGGCACGTAATAGACATTCGTCTTCAAGAATTTCACTGGATACAAATACAAAGCTTGGTCACATCTCATACACTATGAAATTCTCATTTACGACCCGAGGCATGGAATTATGGAAATCACTAGTAATAACTCTAGTTGGCACATGCCTAAGCTACATCATCCAAGAACAGGGATGCCACAACTTGAGATTAATACCCTCCTCAATCATCCTCAAAAGAAAGGAAATTTCCCCGAGAGCAGTAAGCACATTCCAGAATCATATTGAAAACTGTTTCTCCCTCTGCCATCTTAAAGTTGCACCGTGCAAGGATAAAGACGAGCTCTCTTGATTTGCAAGAGAAATGAGCATATCAAGAAACCAATCCCGGGTGCTTCATTCACAAGTTAAGCTCTATTGGCACCTCAGAAAGGTGGTTTGTGGAGAGACCACGGTAACGTGAAAGTTTCTGTTCAGAGAATATGGCACCAAGGTTTTTGGCAAACAACAAATCCACGTAAAATTTATTGATCAAAATCACCAAGAATATGTAAGCATGTTACAGAGTGACGGCCACATAAAGGATGAAATATGGATTTCTGACAACACCCACTGCCATGTTGACAAAGGATATTGTACCAACAACCAAAGTCCTGGAACATTGACATCAATATCTTGGACCTATATCCCGGATAAGCGGATAATGATAAATTTATTGATACAACATAAAGAAATTAAAACTTAGTGCACATAAATTACATGTTAAAAACATTGAATATTTTACTGAGGACACAATGAAATAATGACATATTGGGGTATTTGAGACCTAACAGAAGCGCCATTCAGCAATTATAACTGAGTTTTATGATCAAAATAGAAGATGAGTTTGATACAGCTGGAAGTTTAGGGGTTTCCTATTGCGTACTTTGGATTTGTGAAGAGACTGGATAGCTTATTGCAGGTTTGATTTGTGAGGTCTTTTCTACGTCTTTCTTCCGGGACTAGGGAGGATATCTTATCCTCTCTCATTATATTCTCCTTCCTTGATAAAATTTCTTCTTGTGTAAAAAAGAAATGTTACAGAGCAATACTACATTTTTTTAAGCATGTGTTCTTTATCCAAGGACCAACTGACCTAAGAAGTCTAAGACTATATTGTACGTGCTATTTGATATGAAAATTTTGTTTGTATAAAGACAAAATTTCAATGCATATTTGCATTTCCTATTGAATGGCATAGTGCTATAGCTTCTTTTAAAGCAGAAAGTAAAATAAATATTAATATATGTAATGCACAAAAATCTCTCATAATTCAGAATTGTTTGAAAACTCTCACCTCTTAACCATGAAAGAAAAGCCATTCATTCACTGCTTTGACACTTCATTAGGATTTTTGCCTAGAAAGAATTATATCATAAATTAGTAACCATATTACATCTTGGCAAACTGCAAAACTGGAGGAAAAAGATCAAGTACAATAAGAAATACTAATACATGCATACTTAACTCATACACTAATGTTCTGTTAATTTTTTAATTCAACAAGTTGCTACTACTAGAAATACGTGCATATGCCAGGATGTAAACTGAAACATGCAGAAATAATATGCTGACAGAAAAATTGACATTATGCAAATGATCATACTGAAAAAGTGTATTTGCAGAGGGAAGCATAGACAGTATTTAGGGGGGTATTCCTTTACCAGTAAAAAAAAATAATACCTACAACAGGCACATCAGGAAGATCTTGATCCATTATGCTGACCTCTCCTGATACTTTGTCACCCCCCATATTTGCGCTAGGAGGAGGTATATACCTAAGACTTTTGTTTACCACTTTTGCCTTTCTGTGTTGACAAAGATAATGGGAAACAAAGTTAGAATTCCATATCAATTAGAAGCACAAAATTTTTTATGTGCTGAAATACTGATCTCATTTCAGCTCATACCTTATCATTTTTCGCTTCATGATACCAGCTTTCAGCTTTGACATCCCTTTTGCAAACCATGAAAAATAAAAATTAAGTCCTCTAACAGTTAGGTATATTCAGACGACAAAATATAAAGAGAAAGTACAAAAACAAGTAATTACGGTATAGCTTACCGGGTTTAAGAGCAGTGGAGGTTGAAATGGGCTTGCGATCCCCACTCTCAGCTTTAATTGAAGCAATGACAGAATCAGCAATAGGTCCCAGCCCTTTTCTTCCCACCAGCTTTACTCCCAGATTTTCACAAAGGTAATTCACTCTCATCTCATCACCACCTCTTACTTCTCTTAGCTCAAGAGCCTGTTGCCTTGATAGCATAGTGTAAACATGAAGCTGCTGCTGCTGATTAAAATGAGATTGGAGCTGCTGGAAAAGTAATTTGTTCGAGTGTTGCTGATCTTGTTTTGAAAGGTCATGAGTTTTCTTCCTAGGCTCACCAAATGTCACCCTTAAAATTGCTGGAGTTTTGGGGTCCACATTTTTCTGGGGAAAAAATGACTGAAAAGCTCCCAAATTCTATATCAGGTTCTCTAAATAAATCTGTAAGAAGGGAAGCACAAGAATGAGCATTTGAAGGAGTCCTGTCAACCTTTATTCTAAGGGACCGAACATTAGCATAGTGGGCCATATTTGCAGCTTCTCTTAGACCACTAAGAAAAGCCCCGTGCATAGTAGCAGGATACCGTCTCGTGGTTGCCTCCCAAGCAAAGAATAGTCTTCCATCTCCCGCACTTTCTGCTAGAATATCATAGTCATCTCCTGAAGCTCCAACAGCAACATTCGAATACGAACCAAATCAGAATGGGTCGCTACCCCATCTAGTTAGTATTAGATGATGATGAATTTTCTTAGTCGACAGAGAGTTGACACAGAGAGTTTTGAATGATATAAAAATATAAAATCCTTAAATTTAATCTAGACGTTAAGAAGGATAATTTGGTAATTTTAAATCTAAATTTTGATTTTTGTCCTTTAAAAATGATTTTAATTTTGTACAAAACCATTTTGACACGTAGCCGCGGCCCAGAAGATACCCAAGCTAAGGATGAGGGAGGAGTATAAACCGCCATTGAAGGAGCCCTATATATATCTTCTAACCTGCCCGTTCCGGAGGCTCCTGCGTTCATCATTCGAATTGAGGAGTGAACGGTGAAGCTAGAATAAGTCGCTGAATCAAATTCGAGGCCAAGATGCTAAGGCTAGCTTCCAAGAGACTTATCGGAATCGCGTCGTGGCCGGCGCCGACGTACCAGCTTCTGCCTCGGTTTTACCACGAGAGGGTTGTTGATCACTACAACAATCCCCGGAATGTTGGATCCTTTGAGAAGAATGACCCCAACGTCGGTACGGGGTTGGTCGGTGCACCTGCTTGTGGCGATGTTATGAAGCTTCAGATTAAGGTTGATGAAGAGACCGGTAAGATTGTTGATGCTCGCTTCAAGACCTTCGGCTGTGGCTCTGCCATTGCCTCTTCCTCTCTAGGTACGTTTTCTTGTGAACTTCCATTTTTTTCCACCGTAGAGTTTCGGTGTAATTGTGAAATTGAAAGGAGTCCGGTTGGATATGAACTTTTCGAGGCTGTGTTTTTGTGGTTGGGGACACTGCCTTTTTGAATTCTGTTTTTTTTTTTTTTTTTGGTTTTTCCTTTCATAAAACTTCGTTGTTTTGCCTGTCGGTTTATCCTATTGTAGCTTAATCCTCATCGAAAATTTTTCTAATTTTTGAATTTCTCACGTTTCAGCTACTGAATGGGTAAAGGGAAAGCAAACGGAAGAAGCTCTTTCCATTAAAAACTCGTAAGTGTCTAACACCGACCTCTAGAATGCGTGTGAGATATGTTATATGTTCCTTTTCAAGTTTCACCTGTATTTCTCTTGATATGAAGCATAAAACGTACTAGGTGGTGGTCTTCAAATGGAAGTTATCTGCTCTAAGTTTCTTCCTATCTTAGGTTTCTGTGATTATGATTTACTTGCTGGTGGGTGGCACCTTTTATATATTTTCTTTGCCACTATATTGCCTTGCACTGATAGTAATGGGTCTGATCTGAACATGATAAGTCAGATGGCCACAAGCATGGAGGAAGATGTTGAGCTTATAGTTGAGAGTGATGGATATCTGGAATATGTATATATAATCTTCATATCTTGCTGATTTGTATCTCTTCAAATTCATTATATGCATTCACTTCTGTAAATACGGGAGATTGTTATAGTTGGTTTAGGACCTTCAAATAATCATGAATCTTGATTGTGTCTTTATCTCCGTTGTTCCTCCCTCTAATGGTTTTGGTCTCTGTTTTTGTGTTGCTGAAAATTGAAATGATCCAAATGACTGATGTTCTGCAGTGAAATTGCGAAGCATCTTTCACTTCCCCCGGTTAAGCTTCACTGCAGCATGCTCGCTGAGGATGCCATTAAAGCAGCCGTGAAAGACTATGAAACTAGGCGTGCTAATGGGAATCGTAGTGAAGATTCAGCTTCTGGAGTGAAGGCTGCCCCTGCTTGATTATACCACTTGTAGAGTGATGATGAGAAGCTCGTGTGTTTCTTGGCTGGAGGCTTGGAGTTAGTCAGCTAAGTTTGTATTATCATAATATGGAGTAAATAATGTTGTGCTGTCTATATTCTCATGTCTGTATGGGCTCTTGCTAATTCAGCGTTGTGTTGGTAATCACCTCCATGCCCATAAATAATACAGCTCAATTAACAGCTACTTTTGCACAGATTGAATGCAGTAATTGATGAATGAATGTTGAAGTTGAGAATTGAGTGCTTTGATTACTTCACATGAATATGTACGATTAAAAATCGATAGGGTGTCGCTGGTTAGGAAGTTTGCGGTATATGGTTTGGCTCTGATAGTGTGTAAGAATGGGCTTCATATTCTAGTTGCGCCTACGACGATTTATTGCTTCGCGCACAAAACCATTCCCTATTTCCCTCCATTATTTAATAGAAGATATAGTTACTTGATTTGATTATATTAAGAAAGTGTTAAATTTAACATAACATGCGTTTTCTAAAATATCGTAGCTATCTTTCTCAATTCCTTCCTCCTTGATTATTGTTAAGGATGTATTAATATGAGTAAATCAGGAAAAAACTGATAAATATTAAAATTATGTTTTATATTTAGGTCTAAATTGTCCAATGTTTTGGAGTTAGAGGGACTATTATTTTAAGGTGTCAAGGCTTAAGTTTAATAACAGTTGCCTGAGAATCTTCACTATCTTAATAGCAAGAAATATACAAATATAATTAGACATACGTCCGCACGTTATATTGCATGGAATATTCACTGTCAATTATACATTGTATTCTGGGCCAAAAAAAAAAAAAAAAAGGTAAATTATACTTTGTATTGATATTGATTTCATGTGCTTGATTCCAATTAAATCAGAACATGAGGATTTTTATTTTCATTTATTTTAAAACAAACCTTTTTTCATTAATATTATTAACGCTTTAAAATCTACTTGGACAAAATTATAATAAATGGGTAAGGTTGAGTTCCTAACTCTTCTTGTTCAAATATTAAAAATATAAATTTTCTAAATTTAGAGATGTCTAATTAAATCTAAAATTTATAGAGAAATAGATTCTATAAAGTCACTAACATGAAAAATGTCTTATTTAATTTGAACGGGGATAAAGATAAATTAATATTTTTTCTTTAATAAACTTCAACACTATTTCAGCAAATTCCTCTCTCTCTCTCTCTCGCTCGCTCGCAATTTATAGTAAGTTTCACTTTATTCAAACTCTACAAAATCTCCAACTAACATTCTTAAACACAGGTGCCACCTAGGAATATAGTGATAGATCTTCTTCCGCAAATACAAGAGACACAATTCAGAAAATGGGGGTAAAATTCGGGGACAAACTAGACTGCTTAATCGGATGCAACATGACAGCAATAAGAGATTATAATTGTGAGCATTGCAACAAACTCACTGGATTTGAATCTTGAAAGCAACTGTCACTGTAGGAGCGCACCACTATAACCTTAGATCATAATTCAGAAAATCGTTTTGCATCTTAAAATTGGTCTGCTAAATCACAATTAACTTGGATTGAAAGAGTTGCAAGCAACGCTTCAGAAAGAAGAAAAGTAACTGTCTGCAACATCATGACAAATAGTGCAGCCAACAACGACAAAACTTGGCCGAATCGTTCGTGATAAAATTGAATACAACAGAGAATGAATCATTCTTTTGACAAGTTTCTTGGCTAGCTGAAGAAGCCTTACTCACAGCAAAACTTGAAATTCATATACAAGAAAGAATGAAGCTGGAGACATGAGATTTCCATTGCTAAGCTGGAAAATGATATATACGCAATAAAATTAGAATTGACCAAAGCGGCGCATATAGTGATCAATCCATCCAAAACAACCGTAGAAGAACGCTTTCATATTATGCCTGCCCTTCAATAGGTCCGACCTTTGTGTATGATACGCCCTTGATTTTCTTATGAGAAGTTTGTTTCGATTTTTTTAATTTCCTTTTCTTGGAAGCTGCATTTACTTGAGTGTGATCTTGCTCCTCAATGGCATATTCTTCGTCGTCTGTATGGTTGTTTTGGGAATGCAACAAAGAATTGACTTTCAGTTCTGCCCTTTGAGTTTCTGGTTCAAGAACTGACATTCCTACTGAGGCGTAGTTTAACAAATATGTGCATCTTTCATGTCGCTCCATCCTGCTATAGTGTCTTTGAGCATATGGAAAGAGACCTTCAAGAAGTTGACTGAGGCCTTTCATCTGAATCATCCAATCAGTGAAGTCAGTCAAGTCAAACAAGGATGATAATTTCTTTTGCATGGTACATATAAGAGGTAGAGGGGGGAGAGAACAATTCACAAGAAAACAGCTTAGATCTACACTTGTGAAGGCCAGAAAATGAACAGAAATTTTAGATTATTCAATTCTAAATGGCGATGAAAATTTCGGGGGCATGACTGAATAGGCATAAGAACAACACTAACATAACAGGTCTAAAATCACCTTAAGTGGGGTAAGCTATATGCATCACACGAACACCATTGTACTTCATTCACAACCAACTCTTCCAATATACCATTCACCAATAAATCCTGAATGATAGCTTTTCTTATGGGTCTGTTTGGTGTGAGGGATTTGGAGGGGATGAGAGGGGAGGGAAAATTTTTATGAGTTGAATTTTAAAAGATTGAAGAAGTGGGGTAATAAAATTTTAATAAAGAGAATATATAAGATAAAAGAGTAAGAAAAATTAATTAAAATTTTTAACCCCACTTCTCTAATTTCTTTAGATTCAACTAAAAAAAATTTTCCTTCCGCCCACTTTCCCTCCCCTCCCCTTAGACCAAACAAGCCCTAAGTGTTCTTCTTCGTCTCCCTCTACATTTCTCTATACGTTTCTTAAGTGCTCAACCCTCCTCATTGATGCCTCCATCAGCCTTCTTTGAAGGTGACCAAACCATTTTAAACAATTCTCTACTATTTTCTCTTAAATAGATGCCAGTGCAACACTAACAATTCTGTACTATTTTCTCTATACAGATCTTACCTTTTTTGGTATGACCACCCAACCATCTAAATATCCTCATCACTGCAATCTCAATTTTATGCCCTTGCTGCCCTTTCAATGCCCAACACTAAAATGTAACTAAATAAAATTTGAGCTGATCACCCAATACAGTTCTCAGCATCACATGCATAAATAAATTAACAGTTGCAAAAAAAAAAAAAAAAAACCAGCAATAGAAGATAGAAGTGCAACCTGAACAATGGATGTAGGAGGAAAGATGCTGAAAACTCTGTAAAGCACAATCTGTGCAACATAACTCAGCTTAGGTTTTGTGTTCCATTCTCGAATATATTCAAACACTTGATGCAACTCTTCCTTCTCTAGAGCCTTGAGGGCTCTGTCTATATGATATTCAGGTTCTTTCTTCCTGCACACAACTCATGTTATTTATACACCTATAGCATAAACAACAAAAAGAGACAGACTAATGCGGACCTGCAAAGTTCTGCAAGTAACTCAAAAAGTCTACGAGGCCTGCGCAATTCAAAAGCAATTTGGATTGCTTTAGCATAGTCAGCATCTGAGACGGCATTCTCCAGTTCTTGTCCTTTCAAAACTCCCTCTTCCTGCATCAACATCAGAAACCATCAACGATAAAGCAGGGAAAATTTGGGAGATAAATTACTATATCCAAATACTAGAATTGCTAGCTCTGGCAATGTACAGCCCAAGCAGACAAAACTGAAGTTTTATTCATCCACTGCAATGACTTGGAGATCTAGCCTAACACTTAAAAGAGTAAACAACATTCAAATCTTCTAACATGAGCTACGGAAACAAGGACAAGCATAATGACTAATGAGAGATAAATCACTTGGAGCCTGTTTGGTTCGATTCCATGGGAGGGGATTATATTTTTCTTTTCTTTTTTTGTTGGGCCAAAGGGAGAGGATTACATTTAATCCTTATGCAATAAACCGATGACGACATTTGGTTGGATTTATGTAATGTAAAGAGGATTACATTTTGTAATCCTGATTACATCATTTGCTATAATCAAGATTGTACTACTAGGACTGCTAAATAGAGATGTAGATATCCTATAATCAAGTGAAAAAGACACTATTGCCATTATAATTTTTAAATTGACCAAAGTGCTCTCATAAAAACGTTAAATATTAAATAACTACCACCATTGAATATTAGAAAATTAACTAATAATATAGAAATTTAAGAAATAATCCCCCATTAAAAATTAAAAATATTTATATATTCCACCATTAAAAAAATAATAAAAACCCCATTAAATAATATTCTCACCATTAAATATTAAAATATTACTATGAACCCAACCTATACACTGCATAATATTTTCACTATTAAATATTAAAAAATTACAGTGAATCTAATGTTTAGACTGCATAAAATGAAAAAACATTACCATGAACTCAACGTATACATTATACATATATGTGTAAACAGGGGCAATTTTGTCTCTTGCATATCATTCACATATATTCTCATGTTTGATATAATCCAACCAAATGTTTTTATATAAATGCATCATCTTTCCTTAATGATCAACCCAACAAATTCATATAATTATCATTACATTGCATTACACTCAATTACATTCCCTCCGATTCCGTAAACCAAATGGGCCATTAACCTCCAACCTCCATATGGAGGTGAGGTATGAAACAACAACAACAACAAGCCTTATTCCACTAGGCCGCGCAGTGAAGTATGGGACATATCAACAAATTTTCCATACCATAATTCTATGCATTGTTGGTTATTCCACTTTTTACAAGAACATTAAGACTAATGAAAGTATGATCAGACTGCATGAAATATTGAACTGTGTGGTGGGCCCCCAGTATATGCAAGAAAATATATGAAAGGGGTGAGGGAAAGATATATTGTGAAAGGATCTGTAACCAACATGGAGTAAGGCTTGGCTGAATCCATAAAGAGTGAAGGCTGAGAAAGCAAAAGGTTATGGAATAAACTATACAGTCGGTTTGAGAGATAGCTAGCATCTTGAAGGCCTCCCATTATTTCTTCCGCATATTTTCATGCTTTCTCTGTAAATGCATTCTGCTATTATCTGGCAGGTTGTCAGTTGTCTTTGCTTTTGTTATCCAATTCTTTAAATTCAAGTATTTCTATTGTATTTTCTAGATTGTTTGTTTGGATTCACATTTTGATTGATTCATACTTTATTCAGTCAAGTTTGTTGAATGCAACTGGTTTTGATCGTTAAACTTGAATTCATAACAGGAACAAAAGACTTTATGTTGTAAAACATAATGTGTTAAGAATCACAGCAATGAAATTTCCCCATGCTTAACCTCTGTAGGCACCAAAATAGAGGATAGATTTGACTCACCTCTTTACGGAAAGCTTCTTCTTTGTCAACAGCAGTGGAATCAAACCACAAATTGACAACAGCGTCACCGCCACCAGTTGCAAGCATTTCTGTCTTCCTACCAACAGCCAAGGCCCAAACCTGCAGGTCACATTTATTCAGAAAGTATAGGACAAATAAATTCCAAATTTTTTATGTCGATGTAGATTTCTAGTGGAAAGGAAAATAGAGGCTCAAAGAAAACAACTGCAAATAGAGCTGCACTGGGGGAGAAATCAAGCATAATACTGAAAGCATCTTGGAATAAAATTGTGTATATAGAGCCTATTTAGTAAATCAAGGAAACTGCAAAGATTCAACCAGGTGAAAGTTTTAATGAAATTGGTGGTCAACAAAACAGGGGTGCTCAGACCACTTGAGGTTAGCTCAAATTGTTGAATGAGCGGGGTTCAGGTAAAGGATTACAGGTTTGATCCTTCTCCTGTCCCAAGTGATAATCATGCAGACTTGGTGAGAAAACTAGAGATGCACCGCTACAGCAATAAGTCAGTAAAGACACCCTATAAGCAATTTATTGAAGAATTTGTTGCAGACTTTCTAAATATAGGGAGATAATGGTTAGCATAATTTGAAAGAACAGCACTATATAGATTTTGGGGTATTTATGAAATTTAGGCTCAGAACCATTTCCTTTTACAGTGGCCAAGTGCTGCATGGACCATACCTTATGAACATTAAAAAGTCTAGAACTCCTTTCCTTTGGCGAATATTAAGCGTAAAAACAATGGAAACATTTCCCATCATATAATGTATATAGATGTCGAAACCAGGGCAAATATTATATTACATGAAAAAATTAACAAATTCAACAAAAACATATAACAAAGGGTTGACCAGCACCTTGTCTTCGTGATGATCATAAGTAGCAATGCATTCACTACTCTTAACTGTCCACAGCTTTACTAAACCATCAGCACCTGAAACATTGATTAAAATAAATGATAAATGCTATCAAAATGATAGAAGAGTGCCAAATCGGTTCCAGAGGGACTCATACCACAAGAAACAATTTGTGTCCCACGTGTAAGAAATGATGCTCTTAACACGCTAGAAGTGTGCCCTACAAATGACTTTAAACATGAGCCATCAGAAATAGCCCATATCCTTACAGTCTTATCACCAGATGCTGTTAGGACACACTGATCCACTGGAGAAAACTCTACAGACCAAATTCCCCTTTTGTGACCCTTGAGGACAACTACGGATACTAGATCTGGAAGTCTCCAAACACAAGCTGTGCGATCCTGATGTGTGAACAAGAAGGGAAATTATGGCAAACTGGAGCAGCAACTTAATAAATTTTCTATTAAAAAAATGAATAGTAAAAAATTCAAGAACCTTAGTAGCTATCGCATTTTCTTTTCTTCATCAAGCATAAAAAATAAAAAATAAAACATTATAAAGAACTAAAGAGGCTGTCATATTTTTTTAAAAGGAATTTGATTACTTAAAGGCCAAAACAAAGCTTTCATTCGAACAATACCAACCTGAGAACCGCTGCATACTAAACTATCATTTGGAGCAACAGCCACAGAGTTAATATCTTTGTCATGAGCTGCCACAACAGCTTTTGCTTTTAAACTGACAGGCAGTACCCCACTGTCTGAGAGGCCAGCTATACTCCACACCTTTAGAGTATGATCACTACGAAGTGAAACATGGGGAAATGGATTGGTAACTGGTAAGGATAAATTTATATATAAAGATACAAAGCACAAAAGCTTATTATATGAATATTAAAAAAAAAGATCAACCATAAACTCCAGCAACAAATTGCAATATTTCAGTTAGTACGGCAGAAAGAAGCTAGTTATTAAGATAGTCCACTTACTTCACATGATTGACATTCATTCTTTTTTAATGGTACCGTCTAAACTACAGGACAAAATTCCCCAGGACCAAGTTTTAACACTTTAGTTATGATAAAAATCCAGAGTCAAAGCATTTCCTCAAAACTACTATATACTTTTTTCCATGTAAAGACACAACAAAATAGCAGCTGCAGCATAGCAAATAGGATTGTGACTTGAAATTTATCAGAAAACAGACATAAATCAACCTTAAGATTCTTGAAGACAGTACCTTCCCGGTTAAAGCCAGGATTTCTTTTCATTTAATGAAGCTAAATAAAATATTATTGTGAGAAGCAAAGTATTGTAACAATTTAAAAACGTAGGATATAATATATACACATGGCATAAAGTACCTACTATCTTCCTTGCTTCTCAAGTAGAACCCATTACAATTAGCATAATACAATTCCTTAGATATTCCTTCTAATCACATTTGTGATGAAAAGCTTCAGCCTAAAGAGAAAAAGATAAAAGACCTATAATCTAGGAGCAACGCGGAGTTCGTTTGGAAGAAATATTGCTTTAAAGACTAAATGTATGAACACGCACCTGCTACCACTAACCAAAAAGTCTCGTTTTTTCTTTGAAAAGGCAACAGCTCCAACAGCACCCATATGGCCTATGCCTACTCCAAGGCAGCTTCTGCTTTCTGATTCCCACAACCTAACCTACATTGGAAGTGAACATGCCAAAATTCAATATGAATATTTTATTAAAAATCCAACATGCATAAGACTAATACAAAATACTTGAATACAGGAATACTGAAATCATATTATGAACTTAATGGAAGAAAGTGAATACAAAAATCTAGGAAGCAAATTGAGCTTACACTATTGTCTTTACTTCCAGTAACAATCAGTGTTCTTCCAGAGCTTGATACACATGTATCAACACACAGAACAATTTCTGTATGACCAGCTAAGACATAGGAACATGACATGGATGCCAGGTCATAAACGCGTACCTGCAATTCCAAGTTGGGTATACATTAGATATGAAAACCTTAAACATCAACTTTGATAGACTTAACACAGAAATACACACTTAGGGATGAATCAAAACCCAAACACCTTGCATACATTAACCATTCTAATGCCATTAACATATATGTGAATTGTATTCTCTTCCGCTTATCCTTTGTTTTGGTTAATAACTCAACACTACAACATAGATGAAATATTATCATTAATTGTCACTTTAAAATTAGTTGCAAAATATTATAATTCTCTTCCGCTTATTCATTATGCAATTTGTTGCAAAATATTTTTATCAGAAAATTTCAAGTTTCTAGCATTTTCTTTTCAATACGTCAAATCACATTTTGCTTAGAAGCTATAAACAGCAGAACATCTAAATAAAGATAAAACATTGATGCCATTAAGACTATGAGATAGTTGTAACGATTAGTACCTCATCAAGGTAAGCATGAATACAAATTAGCTCTCCATAATCATAGCATTAATAGCATCATGAAAATGCAAAATTATCTCTCAAGTGTATATATATAAATGAACGCTCCCCCCCCCCCCAAAAAAAACACACAAAAAAAAATGTCATTTTGAGACATAGAAGGTTTCAATGACCATACTGTGAAAATTGACGGAATCAGTTACCCGGTAACCCCACAAAATAGAATCTGTTTCAAAATTTTGTTTTCCTCTAAATCCTTTTTAATATGGTAGTATTTCTAGTCTTGAATATACAGTGTGTTTTTCCAAAATCATTTTTATCATTAGAAGAGTCATCAACATGAATTTCATGCCACAAATCACCAGGTACATTCATTGATAGATACTCTGCATCACAGAACTTGGGAGGTGTCACAAATAAACAGTTAAACACTATAAGAATAAACAATCAAATGCAGGCACAATATACTTTAGTTCAGGGTACAGTTCTACTAGAATGTAGTCAATTTGCAAATTTCTAGATACAAATGAAAAATTCAGTACCTGTTCAAGATTGGTAGCAAGAGCAAGGAATTTCTCGTCATCCCCCAAAAACTTCATATCGATGATCTCCTCATTATACCCTATAAGCCTTTTGGTTAGGTTTAATTGCAGATTTTCATTGCTGTATTCCAGAGAGTAAAAAAGGAACTGCTGATCTGCAGTCACACATAGCAATCCTTGATCTGAGGTAGGCATAGTAGCAGCAGTGAAACCCCTTTGTGAGCCATCCTCATCAGTGCTGACCGAAACATCTGAAGTCTTTTGCTCAAACAAGCAAACTGCACTGTCAATAGAAAAAATATCATGAAACACTGCACTATTCCATCTTTAATTGATGCATTTTAAAGATGCAATCACATGAAGGTCCTACGTTAAACCCCATTATATTTAAAGCACTTAAAGTTATATTACCCTTCAGAACTCCAAATCCGAATAATTCCACGTTCACCAACTGTAACGAATTGGATTTCCAGTGAACCACTTTGCTTCTTTCCACTCCGTTGGTGGTATAAATCCAAAGATGAAGCAAAAGAGCTTCCAGGACCGATTGCACATACAGCTTCAACTGCCTCATTTGTGACAACAGTCTTCTTGTTGCTATAATCATGAAGATCCCACAATGTTACCACCTGAGCACATTCTGCTGATCAATTTGGTTGGCAATATATTGCAAGTTGCATGAAAGGGTTGAAGAAACGGCTAAAATATATACTTATCCATAGCAAGTAGCAACGGAACAGAAACTGAGAAGAAATGAACTTGATACAAAACACACTAGTTAACTAGCACAAAACAGATGGATGCTCAAAGCTAAGTAGCACAGGTCTTGTCGCCTAAAGTTGTAAGGACCACCAGCACTAAAGGGGTAAATTCTAGAAACGGTAAAAGCATGTATCACAGGACAAAGGTCGGGCCAAAGAATATGATATCATCAATCATACTTTCGGAGAAAAATAGGAAAATAAAGCGTGTGTGTGTGATAGATATCGTCTGACTTATTCAAGGCACCAATATTAGCATTAATTAATTATTATTTAATTATTTGAATTTTGAATCTGAAAATTTGTTGCCTTATTTAAATTTTGAATTTGAAAGTTGGTTGAGTCTGTTTTCCATTTGAATTCCCAAATTATTAGGAAGAGTTTGTTATTTCCATTGTAATGTTTTTCTATATATATCATAGTTATTCCCAATACTAAGATATGAGTGAATAAACAGTATTTCTTATACTTGGAGATTCTCCTGGGCTTCTAACTCTTTATCAGTGAGATTCTTATTGAGAGAGAGGTGAGAAGAGAGTGTTCCTATAATTAAATACCTGAGAGTTATCATTTAGTATCAGAGACAAGTTCTGATCATAATGGTAAACACATGTTCTTCCGGCGCAAGTGAATCAGAAGGCAATCCCTCATCAGCCGAGCAATTGGCTGCCATTGCCGAAAAGCTGTCAGCCCTTGACGAGTTAAAAGAAAAAATCACAGTTTTGGAGGCACAATCAACCCGTCAAAATAGAAGAAAACAGAGAGTTCCTGACGAAACAGATGAAGACTCTGAGTATAATCGGGTACAACCATATACAAAAATTGAATTCCCGAAATTTGAAGGAGGAGACCCGCGAGGATGGATTCTTAAGGCGGAAAAATTTTTTCGCTTTTACGAAACTCATGAAGATGACAAAGTTGATGTGGCATCAATGTATTTGGAAGGCGATGCTTTGGATTTATTTTCCTGGGTAAGCTCTCAACGCTCTGTGCTTTATTGGGATGATTTTGTGAAAATACTACAAGAGCATTATGGACCACCTGAATATCAAAATCCTGATGAGCATCTCTGTAGTATTAAGCAAATTGGTACTGCGCATGAATATAGGCAGGAATGGGCAAGACGGGTGGCACGAGTTACTAACTGGCCTGATCATTGCTTACTTGGGGTATTTTTGAACGGATTGAAGGAAGAACTGAAGGCTGACGTTCGCATCCATAAACCCCGAACAGTGTTTAGAGCTTCCAGCCTAGCCCTAGAATATGAAGGAAAATTGACACCCATGTGTGCTAAACCCAACTATACCCACGCCCAAAACCGATCCAGCCCATACTCACCCTATCCAAGTCACAACCCGACCCGACCCGCCTTGCCTTACAATTCCAATCCCCTAGCTCGCGACACCCGACCCGGTTCCTCTCAAACACCAAGCCTCACTAAATCCGCTCCTTCTGTCGCGTCATCATCCAGCAGTTCGACCACAACCAAAAGTTATACAATCGATTCCGAACGCCAACGCCAGCGAGATAAAGGTCTCTGTTATCACTGTGGTGATCCGTTCCGACCCAGACATCGTTGCTCAGGGTCGTTTTCACCGCTCGAAATCGACGAACATGGCGAGCCGGTCACAGAACAGTTCGGGTCCCTCACTGAAATTGAACCAGAAGCACTGGCCGACACTGAAGTCTCGTTTAATGCTATTCTCGGCCAACCATCAGCGGCAACCATGAAACTCAATGGTACGATTAATTCCCGAGAAGTGTTATTGTTGGTAGATAGCGGCTCAACACACAACTTCATATCCGCCGCATTGGTGAAAGAATTGGGGTTGATCACTTGTTTGGTGCCTACCTTTGGAGTGCAAATTGGAGACGAAACCTTAATTCGATGCAACCAGGTTTGCAAAAATGTTGAGGTTCGGCTACCTGGCTTAACGATCAAGCAGGATTTTTATCCTTTCTCTCTAGCCCGTACTGATTTGGTCCTCGGCATCAAATGGCTTGCATCACTCAACACCATTCAAGCTAATTGGAATGAGATGTTCCTCATCTTCTGGGTTGACGGTAAGCGTTACAAACTCCAGGGAATTCCCCGACTTGAGCATGGTGCAGAATTCAAATCTATGATGTTCTCTGATCTAAAAGTGGGTTCTAGTCATACGGGACCATTAGACCTAGACGACCTCCTCACTGAATTCTTCCACATCTTTGATGAACCCATAGCTTTACCACCTACCCGAGCCCATACCCATGCCATAACCTTGTTCCCAAACGCAACCCCTCCTAATATACAACCATACAGATACCCTTACTACCAAAAGAATGAAATTGAGCGCCAGGTAGAAGAACTCCTCCAAAAGGGTTTCATTCGGCCTAGCTCAAGCCCATTTGCTAGCCCTGTCTTACTAGTGAAAAAGAAAGATGCCACTTGGAGAATGTGTGTGGATTACCGGGCTCTCAACAAAATTACTATACCCGACAAATACCTCATTCCCAATATTGACGAGCTCCTAGATGAGTTGCATGGTGCAGCTTATTTTTCAAAAACTCGACCTTCGTTCCGAGTATCACCAGATTAGGGTCTTAACTGAAGACATCCCCAAAACCGCATTTAGGACCCATAGTGGTCACTATGAATATGTTGTGATGCCGTTCGGCCTAACTAACGCCCCAGCAACATTTCAGTCAGCCATTAATGATCTCTTGAGGCCATACTTGAGGAAGTTTGTGCTAGTCTTCTTTGATGACATCCTGGTGTATAGTCTGACACCTCAACAGCATGAATTCCACCTCCGTGCAGTGTTGCAAACCTTACAGCAACATTCCTATTTTGCTAACTTTAAAAAATGCGAATTTGGGAGATCTCGCTTGTCATTCCTCGGCCACAGAATTTCATCCAAGGGGGTAGAAACTGATTTCGAGAAGATTGAGGCAGTAAGAGATTGGCTAGTACCTCCCAATGTCACTGAGCTACGTGGCTTTTTGGGACTCACAGGGTAGTACCTTCCAATGTCACTGAGCTACGTGGCTTTTTGGGACTCACAGGGTACTACCAGCGTTTTGTGCAAAATTATGGTATGATTGCTAGACCTCTCACTAAACTTACCAAAAGAAATGCTTTTAAGTGGTCCCTGGTTGCTCAAAAGGCATTTGAAAGACTTAAAATAGCACTAATTTCTGCACCCGTCCTCAAACTACCTGATTTCAATTCAGAATTTATTGTTGAGTGTGATGCTTCTATGGAGGGTATTGGAGCTATTCTATTACAACAAGAGCACCCGGTGGCTTTCTATTGCAAGGGATTTTCTTTTTCCAGCTGATACAAATCTGCATACGATCGAGAATTGTTAGCAGTGGTGTTAGCACTCCAAAAATGGCGTCATTATCTCTTGGGATGACACTTCCTAGTGAGAACTGACCACCACAGCCTCAAACACCTATTTGATCAACCAGTCCTCACCAATAATCAACAGTGTTTGATTCTTAAACTCTTGACATTTGACTTCAGTATCATATACAAAGCTGGCCGAGATAATGTGGGAGCTGATGCACTATCCAAAAGGCCTCACCAGGCAGATTTCTTTCACTTGGTTATGCCACTACCGCTGGATTTTTTGGGATTTGAAGAAGCACTGCTGCATGATCAATTTACAGCGCCTATCATCAACGCCCTCACAGCAAATCCAGACTCTAAACTTGGTTACATATTTACAAACCAGAAGCTGTATTACCAGGGACGCTTGGTTATACCTGAATGCTCTTCCTTGCGAGCAAAACTGATTGAGGAGTCTCATTTAACACCTTGTGGAGGACACGAAGGGTATTTGAAAACATTGAAAAGACTCTCAGGTACTTTCTTTTGGCCCCACATGAAATCTGATGTGAAAATTTTTGTTCAACAATGCCATGTATGTCAAAGGACTAAGTATGAGACCTTATCTCCTGCTGGTTTATTGCAACCTATACCTTCCCCTGAACAAATATGGGAAGATATTTCATTTGACTTTATTGTGGGATTACCTAAATCAGGAAATTATGACACCATTTTGGTTGTAGTAGACCGCTTAAGCAAGTATTGTCATTTCATTCCATTATGCCACCCCTATACTGCTAAATCAGTTGCTACACGCTTTTGTGAAGACATTGTGAGGTTGCATGGTATGCCTAGATCGATTATCTCAGACAGGGACCTCCTTTTCTTAAGTGCTTTTTGGCAAGAACTATTTAAGTTAAGCCAAACTCGTTTGCGGATGAGTACTTCATATCACCCCCAAACGGACGGCCAAACAGAAGTTGTCAATCGCTCTTTAGAGGCTTATTTAAGGTGTTTTGCTCATGAGCAACCACGTACTTGGAGTAAATTTTTATGTTGGGCAGAATATTCTTTTAACACTAGCTTCCATACATCCACCAACACCACTCCCTTCAAGGTTGTGTATGGAAGGGACCCTCCTATCCTTCATCCTTTTGTCAAAGGTGAGACACACATTGCAGCCCTTGCAGAAGAATTAGAAACTCGAGATGACATGCTACGTCTCTTAAAGGATAATCTTAAGAAGACTCAAGATAGGATGAAGACTTATGCCGACCAACATCGCCGGGAAATTACCTATAACATAGGGGATGCGGTTTTCTTACACCTTCAACCATTCCGTCAACATTCACTTGCTCGGCGAAGTACAACAAACTTTCCCCTAGGTTCTTCAGCCCTTACATTGTGAAACGGAAGGTTGGACCCGTTGCTTATGAGCTAGATCTGCCCTCCATTGCGAAAATTCACCCTATCTTCCATGTTTCCTTATTGAGACCTGCATTTGGAGTCACACCCTCTTCTCCACTTGCTGATTTGCCCATCACCGCGGATTTTGAATTACTCCTAGAACCTGAACAGGTGCTGGCTCATCGCTGGAAGGGTCCTTATTTGGAGCTTCTTATCAAATGGAAAGCTCGGCCACAAGAAGATGCAAGTTGGGAAGACTATGACCTCCTACTGAAACAATATCCCGACTTCCACCTTGAGGAGGTGGTTTTCAAAGGGGGGAGTGATGATAGATATCGTCTGACTTATTCAAGGCGCTAGTATTAGCATTAATTAATTATTATGTAATTATTTGAATTTTGAATCTGAAAATTTGTTGCCTTATTTAAATTTTGAATTTGAAAGTTGGTTGAGTCTGTTTTCCATTTGAATTCCCGAATTATTAGGAAGAGTCTGTTATTTCCATTGTAATGTTTTTCTATATATATCTTAGTTATTCCCAATACTAAGATATGAGTGAATAAACAGTATTTCTTATACTTGGAGATTCTCCTAGGCTTCTAACTCTTTATCAGTGAGATTCTTATTGAGAGAGGGGTGAGAAGAGAGTGTTCCTATAATTAAATACCTGAGAGTTATCAGTGTGTGTGTGTGAGAGAGAGAGAGAGAGGAGAAGATCTAGAAACAAATTCCCTAGGATCAATATAAGGGCAAATATACTAGACAATGTAAGCATATGCAGGGTTCGAATAATTTTCTGATCAACTTCTAGATTGACACAGTTTAGAAATCAAGAGGTTGATTCCTGTTACCATATGAAGGGTTCAAAACCATAATGTGTGTGTGTACGACTTCAAAGTTGCGCTTGTTTATTATTATCAATATTATTATGCTTGAATGATTAATTTATATATCAAAAGACATCAAAATAGTTCATATTTATTTGTTACATCACAAGATAGACAATAAGATTGAGCCATGCAGATCCTACCTTATCTCTTCCAGCACTAAGCAACTTCCATCCATCTTCAGATATTGCCAAAGAAGTCACAGCTGAGTTATGATTATCTAGTGTTGCAATGCATTTCTTCCTTTTGTCCTTGGAAATATCCCAAACCCGTACACCACCATCATCACTCCCAGAAAAAAGCTGTGGAGATCAAACTCATCAACAATATGGTCGATTTAAGGAGGGATGAAAGGCAGATTATTGATGATAGACAGGTATGGGGGAAGTCACGATATTGGCAGGGGAAAAGGTTTTAATTTAAACACTTAAAAGGAAATAAGTCAATCTATTTGCATTAATTGATTGTTCTTAGTGACCCACTTAGAATTACCACCATCTTCTATCACTGCAGAAATCATGAGTTGTGATGTTGAAAGACAAATTACAACCAAATGGCAGAATTATACATGCATAACCATTAGATAAACTTGCATAGAATTGGAATTAAGAAAAATAGGAGAAACTGCAGTTTTTCACCTCTTTCAATTAATGCCCGCTTTTCGCAAGTACTTGCAATGGCACATGATAAACCGGTTTCAATGTTAAATTCCGTGTATGTTACTGATGTATATACAATAGTCCCCCTCAAAATCCACAATTACATGTTATAAACCGGTTTGAGGGCAACTTCGTTCAGACACCCTGAAATACATAAGCTTTCGACTTACTAGATGTTTCTCTGGATCAGGATGAAACATAACGCTAGAAACAACTCCTCTGTGACCCGTAAAGTAATGAGTGCTGAATCCACCCTCAACATCCCAAACAAACACCTTCTTGTCAGCTCCTCCTGTAGCAAGTAATCCCCCAGATGGGTGGGACGCCATCGACATAATGGGACCATCGTGACCCTGCCCAGATGTCAACCCCACACATCACATAAAATGAATAAATCAGAAACACAAGCTGCCCAGTTCAAAAGCACCCAGCATTACCTTCCAAGACCGTTTGCATTCGAGCTTAGATAAATCCCAGGCTCTAATTTGCCGGCTGTGACTCGAGGAGAAAAGTTTCTGATCATCTGGACTTAGGGCCAAGGCCGTGACAGCCTCAGAATCGCCCTCGATGGTGGATCTTATGGATGCGTTAGCCGAATCGACGATCTTAATGGATTCACCGCATGCACAGGCGATAAAGGAGCCATCGGAGGAGACAGCAAATGGTCCGCCAGTGTAGAACTGCTGCAGAGAGGGGACACAGCGGAAGTTTCTTTTGAGGGAAAGGGACTCCATTGGCTGCTTCGGCGTATCAGCTTCTGCGATAATCAGTTTGGCACATTCATACTCATAGCATCTTCCGGCGGGAAACTAGGGTTTAAGGAGGGTTTATGTAGCTGGGGTATAACTGCATGGATAAAATATGGTGTTTCAAGTTTAACTATAGGGCTGGGCAAAGCATGACCCTTGCGATGCCCCACCCAAACAATGAATGGGTGTCATTTTGTAATTTAATGTCTTACCCTATCAGGTGAAAATCAAGGAATGAAAAATCAGATCGGATAATAAATCGGATTGCCGTATAAATTTAAGAGTTAATGAATTAATTGGGCATAACCGGTAGTTGAATCAGTCATATTAAAATATTATAATCTATTAGTGACAATATATATTATGATATTTTTAAATTTCTATAAATAAAAATAAAGATTTTTAGAAAAAAATGATTAAAATCTATTAGTATTAGTTATAATGCCTATATTTATGTAATGATATCTCCTTTTCTATAATTATTATATCTTTTTAAATAATTTTTTTATTATCTTCTTCATTTTTTTTAGATTTGTTATTTCTTTACCTATTTTTCTCTTCATTTTGGTCTTCAACCTTCTATTTTTTCCTAAAAAAGCAAAAAATAAAATATAAAACATTAAAAAAGAAATAAATAAATAAAGAAAAGAAAAGGAAACCAGTTCAACCACCGGTTTTAGCCGGTTCAACCGGTTTCAAACTGGTCCAACCGATCTTACAGTTTAATGATCAAACCAAACCGGACACGAACCGGTTCCCGGTTCAACCGGTCAAACCAGCTGGTCCGGTCCCTTTTTTGTTCTCTGGTGAAAACTCAAGTAATTTCATGCTAGGCGAGCTTCCATGCCCGAAAATCACCTTAAAATAAAAAATAAAGAAGCATAAAAAAAATATATTTTGATATTTCAATAATATATTCTATACATATACAATAGTCCAGATTTTATTATTTTATTCAATTTATTGACTAATAAAACAAATTAATTGAATAGATATTATTTTCTTATCATTTAATAATAATTTATTTCTCGAAAACCCAATTTACCAATTTCTTAATTAAATATGTTCATGAAAAAATATGCATATTTTTTGAGTAAATAAAAAATATCTTTATTCACTATATTCTAATTGAATGATAAGCAAATATTTGTTAAATTTTATCAAATAATGAATATAAGTGTATATACACATTATATATATATATATATATATATATATATATATATATATATATATATATATATATATATATTAAATATAATGATATATACACTTCGGGTATGGCAGCATATCTTGTTCGGCTCCCGACCCTGCCCGATTTTTTGCCTAGCCCAAAAATGCTCACATGAATTATGGGCTGATTTGTTAGCATTGGTTTGGGCTGGGTGTTTTTTTACCAAGCTCAAATGTACATTCATGCTTCATGAACACCCTAATAAAAAACAGGTTTTCAATGTGTGAGTTTTGTTTTTTCCCCCTACATTTTCAACGAGGTTTAGTTTTAGGTCCTTTTTACCCCGTACACTTTATACGCCCAACATATTGTTTTTATAAGTACTACAACAAGAACCAGTAATTGTGGTCCTCATGACTGGAGTTTCCACGTCCTAAAGGACCCAGGTTCGATTATTAGTACCATCGGATCAACTATAATTGAGGCTTTACGCTGTTAAATTTAATGATGTGGCTGTTAGATAGACTAACGTGGATGTCTTTTTTTTCAGCGAAAATATCTTATATTAATATAAAGTAAAGAACAGCACTAAAGTTCAAAATAAGACTAACAAAATAAAAGCATAAAGGCCAAACAACAAATTAGAGAAACTAATGACAATTATTGAAAAATGAGAAAGTAGAATCTCTATTTCATGAAGAATTTTGTTTGAAGGCAAATGGTCACTTACTCTATTTATTAAAAAAGATAAAACATTTAATACTTTAAAAATAATTTTTATTTTAAATTAAAAATTTTAGTGTTTTAATTTAATTTCTTTAAGAGAATACAAAAAAAAAAAATTGTTAAACAGGCTTAAAGCCCACCAGCCAACCTCGAGTGTGTAAGTAAAAGGGTTAGGCCTTAAAATAAGACTTTTTTATAGGAGTCAGCGCCTAAAAGGTCGGCTCGTTTTCCTACATCTAACAACAACTAAAAGCTTTCAACACTACTACACAAACCCTAGCCATAAGCAAAAGATAGAGAGCCCCATGAACCTTCACTGCAGAACAAGCATAGAAATATGAGAAATACTGACAAACTATTGAAGTGTCACGTCATATGAATTCTATCCAATAAAAATACAACAATTCAAAATATTTTAAAAGAAAGTATCATGTCATTTAAACTCTATCTAGTTAAAATATAATAACTCATATCATTCTAATCTTAGTTGGTTGATGATTCATCTAAAAAAATTTAAATTTTGTTTTGTTTTTAAGAATAATATTGGTTAATCATTTTGTTGTAGTTTTTTCGAATTAATAAACATATTTTTCTTAAAAACAAATTCAAATGTGATTTTTTTTCATATGAGTTATCAATCAATTAGGATTAAAATGATACGAGTTATTGTGTTTGCATTGGATAGAGTTTAGATGATATGGCACTCCTGGAGTATATAAGTATTTTTTTAGAAACAATGGTAACCATGCTGGAAACAAGGGACGTGGGTTCAAAAAACCATCCTAACAATCTCATCCCTCTTGAGAAAACAACTGCTACCATTAAGGCAAATTCATAAATCCCATGCAACCGTCGTTGCCTAGGGAGAAGTGATGCCATGAATATAGACAACCTAGCTATTGCCAGCTTGTGCCGCCAACTTTTCCACAACCTAAAGCCATTAGATATGAGCAGAACAAGTAGGATCCATCGCCAACAAAGCCAAATCAGTGGAAATAGAAACATATCATATTGAGAATAGGGCAGAGGGATGATTAATCTTGAGAAGCACCAACACTCTCGAACGCAATCATCTACTGCATCGCCATCGTACATCTCAAACCCATAGATTTAGCCCTCCTTCCCTTGAATGCCTCTACACAGATCAATATGGCAAACACCATAAAAGAGGAAACAAAAGCCTTAACCCCTTAAGAAATAAAAAACCCCAGACCAGATGACCTTCCCACCAACTTAAGCCAGAAAGAAGGGTGCCCAGAAAAAATGCAAAGAGGCGAAAGCCTGGAAAGAGACAAAAGAAAAAAGAACTCCAAGACGGGGAGAAAGAACAACCACACCCTCAAATTCATCTCTATCATTTAAAAACATATGACTAACATGAACTTCCAAGTAAAACAAATTGACTTGCGACATAAGTACCAAAACTAAAACTAGTTAAACTCAAAATTATTTTTCTTGTTAAAAATGGATTTTTTTTCGGTTTAAGATCATTGGTATATTTTTTGGACTTTTGTCTAAGTTGCTTTTTATATAGGGTTAAACTCATTTAATGTTCATATACATTTAATGAGTTTTTATTTTGATATTTATAATTTTAATGAATTATGATTTTAGTCCTTACACATAAACCACATAGCATATTTAACTATGTTAACTATATATCTGTTGCGGAAGCGGGATATATAGAGCGTAACCAATTATACTAGAAAATCACAAACTAGAAACAAAGTCTCTAGACGTAATTTAATAATATAATAAATCACAACTATTATATCTAATAACAGCTAATAAATAATAAATAGGATACCAATAAGGGAAATACCAGAATCTAATTTCACTCTAAATAATTTACAAGTGAAATTCTATAAGAGAAGAGGAGATGCAAAATGCATTATAGAAGGAAATAGGTAAGTTGAGGGGTGAGTTGAGGAGGAGGGGCAAGCTCCCTATTTATATCGCAAATCCTCCCCTCCCTCCTTTACAATTGAGTGATGTGGGACTAATTTCTCACCCACATCCAACAATATCAACCCTGTTAAACTGATATCCAAGTCCAGGATTAATATTTTGGACATCTTAGAGTATATGTACTATGCAGAGGTTGTAGAGTTGCTTGAGAATGGATGGCAGGAAGAACATCCAGAGAGGCTAGTGCTAGACGAGTTCCGTGCATGCCCAAACAGAACCTAGGGCACTAGCGTGGCTTGGTGTAGTCTGGAAGTTAACAAGGTGGCAGACATTCTAGCGAAGGAAGCGATGCAGATTGTAAACCGTTTTGTCTTTTTTGAATCTCCCCAAGTTTACATCCAGGAAACTGTTGAAGCTGACTTAGTTTCATGGTGTTCTTTAGTGCTGTTAGTTCATGGGGGGAAACTCTCTACAAGTATAAAGGCCTGTTTGAGTTGGCATTGAAGAAGCACGTACATACAAGTTGAGATAAAACTTTTCTCATATATTTATCTCGTACACAGTAAATCACATTAGAAAAGCAGCTTCTATCGCCAGTTCAAATAAGCATTAAGTGTAACCACTAAGTGGGTTTAAACCTATTTTTATTTTTATTGTTTCAACAAATTATAATTAGATGTCATAAAACATATTATCAATTTGTTGTGAATATAAAAAATAATTTTTTTTGGGATAAAACTTAATGTATTTTACGAGAAGCTGATAAAAAGGAAAAAAAAATTACAATGACATGATTAAAAATAAGCACAATTGTAATGCATGATAAAACTATAAGTAGCTAGTGATTAAAAATGAGATAAAATTATGGTACATGCAAATTATATTTTCCAAATTTTCTTTAATTATAAACTCTTCTATCTATGGAAAAAAAATTCCAAGGATAATTTCTTAATGTTTGCTAAAAATTTCAATTGTCATAGTATTTTTTTATTCAAGGACAATTTTATTCAAACACGGACAAGACCATACATATATAAAAGGCTTCTTTATCGGTCCCACATCATGGTTCACTACAGGCGTTAGCTATTGGTCCAGTCTCAGAAGAGAAATTGGAATGGAGCGTCGCAGCTTGCTTGACACCGTTGAGTGCCTGGGACTGGTCTAAGTTTGAAGAGCTACTCCCCGCCTCTACTCTTGAGGCTATTCGACGTGTTCATCTTGATCTCTCTGACAAGAATGATACTCCTGTTTGGCGATGGTCCACAAATGGGTGTTTTTAGTGTACGCTTAGCTTATGAGTACCTATCAGACAGAGGGTCATTACCCCAAGACTCGTTGTGGAAGCTGGTTTGGAAACTCCAAGTTCCACAGTGGTATCGTCTATTCCTTTGGCTATGTTGCCATAACCATCTGCTTACGAACTTGGCGAGGCATTCACGTGGGATTCACCCCACGGGGTTTTGTGGGGTTTGCTCCTCAGAAAAGGAATCTTTGCTTCATGTGCTACTTGATTGTCAACATGCGCAACGGGTTTGAGAAGCTTTAGTTATGGGCGAGTTGTTTGACTCTTTCTTCTCTTATGAAGACCCCATACACTGGATTAAATGGTGCTTTCGATCTAGAATGGTGGTTTGGGGGTTTGAGTTTAGCCTTTGGTTTGCTATAGTTAGCCGGCATATATGGCTTGGCCAAAATAATCATGTCTTCAATGATCGGGTATGGAGCTCCAAGGTGGTTTTAGCACGTTTTCGAGCTTGCCTCTCTTGGGGAGTCAAAAACTGGAGTTCTTTAATAGAGGGAGGAAGTGATCGAACTTTATGGCATCCACCACCGTCTAGGGTGATGAAATTCAATGTTGACAGTTCTCATGACGTAGATTCAGGTCTGTGAACATGGGGTGGGGTCTTGCGGGATAGCAATAGGAGCATTATTTATGGGTTTAGTTTTCGTGTGGGTCGTGGTATGGTGATTACAGCGGAAGCATGGGGTATCTTATGGGCTTTAAAACTCTTATGGGATAAAAGGTGCTTAAACCTTATTGCCGAAAGTGATTGTCAAGAAGTTCTTGATCTAATTGCAGCTACTATATTGAAGGATCACCCTAATTACTCTATTTTAGCAGAGATCTAACAACTTTTGGGGAGGACAATGCATGTCAAAATGTGCCACTGCCTCCAGGATGCTAACTTAGTAGCGGATGTTATGGCTATGAATGCAAGGAAATCAGTAATGGATTTGCAATTTTCTAGCTTACCTCCAGACCCTGTACGTGATGCTTTGCGTCAGGATATGGAAGGCTTTGTAGTGACTTAGTTTTGTCGTTTTTGTTCCCTTTCCATAATATAAAAAAAAATAAATAAAAGGTTTCTTTGCTATATGACAAATTCAATTTGTCATTTTATGGCTCGTTTAATATGATAGAATTAGACACGTGAAAATAAAAATGGAGCCTAATTTCATATTGAGTGCATGTTTGATATAATGAAATTAGCCAAAATTCCATTTTCATACCCATCAAAATTTGTAGAAATGAATTTCATAAAAAAAAAAACTAGTTTTTTAATTCTATCTCCTCATATCCCTCTTCTACCCTTCATCCTCTCTGCCTTTGTTGCTACCACCAGCTATCACCATACTTAGCGTCGGCCACCTTATTCCCCCACCGCCAGCAACCTTCTCCCTATCGGCAAGGACAGCGTGGCAACGAGGAAGATAATGCGATTGCAATCTCTTTTCATCATCTCTAGTTTGCCTCAGATCTATACTTCCAACAACACCTTTATTCTCTTTCGCCTCTGACCCACCTTTGATTTCACCTCCGACGGCATGGCAGCGAGGAGGATGGCATGGCAGAAAGGATTTTACCTTCTACCCACCTTCGATTTCACCTTCGATGCCCACCTTTGTGCTTCTATATGCATCTTCCAATTTAATTTAGTGGTAGATGAAGCGAACTAGAGACTTTAGAAGAGATGGATAATGGGTCATGTTGGTGAATTCTTTTTTTACCTTGGCATGTTGGTGCTTGATTAAGTGTTATGATTGTTATATTTCCAGATTAACTATAGATGGTGGTAGATTGATTTTTTTGGGTTGTTTTCGAAGAAGATGAAGTTTGATTTTTTTGTGCTATTATATCTTTTTAGGTTTTTTTAATATAGGGCGGGATTTTGGTCTTTTGAAATAACAATTAGATTTTATTTTCATAATATACCAAATATACTTTTAAAGCTCATCTCGATCCTTATATCCATCTCTATCAATTTCCATCAAAATCAATTCCAGCATACCAAACGGGCCCTTAATGTTGTAAGTGGCATGTTGTGCTACTTGTGATTGATGCTCGACCAATTTAACGTTTGAGAAAATGATTTCTATTGCTATTTAGATTTTGAGTGTGTTTGGATTAGCTTTTAGAAAATAATTTCTAAAGAAAAAGTGATAAAAGTGATTTTAGAGAATAGATTCTGAGCATAATAGATTATATGAAAAAAAAAAGTGATTTTGATAAAATGTTTGGGTATTATTATCAGAATCACTTTTTCATTGTCAAATTACTAAAAAAAACATTATCTTTTATAATAATTACATATAAATGATAAAATGATATTTTATATATTTTTAACATTTAAATTTCATAATAAATACCAAAAATAAAATAAAATTGTGTACAAAATTAAAATTATAACATTTGTCAGTTATGTAACATGAAAAAAATTCGATCAAACATATATATATATATATATATTAAAAAATTGTATAGTAAAAATCATTTATTAATAGTAATGATCTAAAATAATATCTTTTCGATTGAAATAAATATTTTTAGTAATGGATTCATAATTTATTAACCCACCGCCTCCCCGATCGGCCAAAACAACGTTGAGACTTTAAGCGTTGAGAGAAAGTCTAGAAATATTGCAATAGGAGACAATGACGAGAAAGAAAAATTAAAGAAAGAGAAGAGAAGGAAAGAGAATGGCGGGTTGCAAAAATGAATGTCCCAATGGTTGAAAATTAAAAAAAAACAAATAGCTTTTTCAATATATTGAAATACGTAATTTATTTGATATAAGAGATTGACAAAACTTATAAAATGGAACCTTAAACAAATAAGAGTAATGTTTTTATAACAAAACTTACAAAATTTAACTAAGGTCTTTATAGACAGTTTTTTCCTAATACAAATTTGTATCCACAACAAAAACCCACAATGACCCAACATAAAGAACCTCCATATCTTCATAGGAAATCCATCTTTAAGTTGTAAAAGCAATGAATCTTCATTCCAACTGAAACTCCACCCCTTATTATCTTCCTTTCACCTTGCTTTCAAAGGAAGCTGGTTAGCTATAATGACCATCCTATCTGTAGAAACAGTTTATGGATTATAAGAAGAAACACTATGTGCCTGATCATCATCAAGTTTTGAAACTATCCCAGGGGCAGTCATAACTCTTGGCATAAAGGCAAACAAAAGAAAAAGTCATTGATCAGTAAGTGACTATACCACCACATTCATAAGCTACATATGAACACTCAATATCATAATAGCAGGAAAAAATTGACTAAATATAAATCATGCATACTGATTTGTTTTGTCATTTTCTTTGAGGAAGGGATGGCAGGGCAACCAAAACAGAAATAATTGCATTTCACCACAATGCTAAGACATATAAGGTAACCAAGCCATGTTGGATAGAGGTGGGATGGAGCAATACCTAGCTGCAATGCTTCAATAATGGCAGAACACACTGAACACAAAAAAAAACAGAGATATTCTGAACACAAATATGTGAATATTTTGAACAACATTTAATGAACACTAAACACGTTGTAATAATTTCCCCTAAAAAAAGAAGAACACTGACCAAGCAAAAGTTGAGCGCCAACCACTTTTTGGCAAAATTGCAAGAGCACAGTTTAAATGAATAATACAATAACAATTATATTTTGAGTGTATTTGGATTAGCTTTTGGAGAATAATTTCTGAAGAAAAAGTGATAAAGTGATTTTAGATAATATATTTTGTGCAGAATAAATTATGTAGAAAAAGTGATTTTGATAAAATGATAATATTTAAATAATTCTTATCAGAATCACTTTTTTCATGATCAAATTATCAAAAAGGACATTTTAGCTCATATGATAATTGCATATCAAAGATAATGTTCCATTTCATCCATTTTTAACAGTTAACTACATAAATAAATACCAAGATTTAAATAAGTTTGTCTACAAAATTAATATTATAACATTAGTCAATTTTATAATATGATAAAATAGCTCAAATATATATGTATTAATAAATTGTATAGACAAATCATTTTTAAATAGTAATTATAAATTGTACATTCTAAATAATAATTAAAAGTTCCTGGATTCCTTTTTTAAAATTTTTTTTTCCAAATACCCATCATCTTCATATTAGCCTAGAAGTTAGTAAATTATATATATATATATATATAGGGAGAGGGGGGAGAAAGAGCAGAAGGACAAAATAGCAGCAGATAAAAGAACCAATAAAGTGTCAGAAGAAAGAGAAGACTGAGGAAAGAGAAAAGATGGAAGGGAAGGGAAGGGAAGAGATGATAGAGGAAAGAGAACATGGAGAAAAAATAAGATTGTCCAAAACCATGATTTGGATAAAAAATGGGATTCAATCACCGCCTCTGTGCGTGTTCTTTGCCTAGGGCTCTCCTAGGGTTGGTGGAAGCGGAGTCTTCCTTTGGTTTTGGTCATGGAAAGCTGATCTGAGTTGTTAGCAATGAGCTTTCGAGGGTTCTCACTTGGGGCTTCAGCAGGTGAAGGAAGGAACAAGTTCGATGTCGGTGGAATTAATGATTGGGGCTGGTTTTCAGGTGCACTGAAACAGGGGCTGATGGATGCGATTCTGAAGGGCATCGGATTTCCTCAAGCAAGTCGACTTCTTATCACTCTATTTATGAAATTTGGAGGGCTGGAGCTCTGGGATAATTTGAGCATAGGGGAGATGAAAGATCTGCAAGACTGGTTCGCGGATCTGGACAATCCTTTGATAGATTTTTCTCTGCTGTCCGGTGGCTGGTCTACAGCCACCCAGGTACCATAGGGGCTGTTTACTTATCAGATCAGGGATTTGGGGCTTCTCTGGTCATGATTTTAAAGCCTTGGTCTTTCATTAAATTTATGATTCGTGTCTTGTTATTGCTTATGCTGTGGAAGTCTATTGGGTTTGGGTTTTGCTTCACTTTGTGGGTTAATTTTGTTTATGATGAGTGCTGGCTTGTTTCTATCATGATTACTGGTTACCTGGAGTTTGTTCTCAAAATCTAGTTGGTTTGCCCCTTTGAAATAGAAGGTGGCCTTGAAGTTGCATATGGTTTTGCAGCATTTGCATATACGGGGGTAGGCTCGGGAGAGCAAGTCTTTGGACAACCACCCTCTTTCGCTCTTTCCCCTGATCATGGTGGAATGAAAGTTGGTCTCCTCACCGTCAATCTGCAAGGTTTAGGCATTGGTTGTTCTAGCTTTGATTTTGCCTTTAGGCATAGGCTGTTCTCTTCTAGTTTTGGATTTTGTCTTGGTAGTGATTGTGGCCCCGGGCTTTGTTCAGTGTGTGTGTTTCTTTGGGTTTATTTAGAGTCTGTAATTCTATTTTAATATAATGAAATAGCCCTTCGATAAAAAAAAATAAAAAATGGGATTCTTAGTTTTGTTTTTAGTGTTTGGGTTTTTTTTTTACAAAAGCATGGTTTGACACCAAAAGCACTTTTTTTTCCTTTCATCCAAACACACACAACTGTTAAAAAAAAATAATCGACTACATAGTCCATCTGATAGATGATCATTTAATACAACAACAAGAAGAAGAGAGGATTAACCTTATTATCTGCAAGCTCTGTCGACTTCTTCAATTTGCAAGCAACAAAAAAAAGATGGGTTTTGAAATGGGGAAGGACAGAGAGATTTGAGTTTTTGAAAAAATGTACAAGATCGGAGAGAAACTCACTAACATCCTCCTCCTCTGATCGCCACCAGCCTCCTCCGATCGAAAGATGGAAGTCGAGAGTTGAGAGAAATGGGAACGAAGATAAATGACAAAAGGATGAAGAAAGAGACTCACCACAAGCCTCCTCCGATTGCCACGAACCACCACGATTCACTGCCTTCTCTGATTAGCTGGAAGAACAAAAATCAAGAATTGAATAAAAGAGAGAAATGTGAATGGCGGAAGAAAGAAGAAAGAGAAGAAAAGAAACAAGAAAAATGAGGAAAGAGATTATGAAAAGTGAAAAAAATAGCTTTTTCAAAAACCATGATTTCTGACCCAAAACCATGGTTTGAGAGAAAAAAGTGATTCTGGAATTTTTCATGTGTTTGTGTAATTTGCTCCCAAATCATGATTTTATCTGAAAAAATGCTTTTACAAAGTTATCCAAACACACACTTCTTCCGAAATCTCACCCCTTTCATCTGTACCCTAGCTAGGCGGTAGTATCCCTATAAGCAGGAGATAAGAAAGCTTAATAGCTAAGTCTTTAGGGTCTGTTTGGTTGGGAGTTTTTTTATGGGAGGTTAGATTAGGGGAGGGTTGGAAAGGAAAAAAAGTGTATTTAGTTGGAAGGAGATGAAGTGAGGGGTGAGAAAAATTTTTGTCTTTTAGTCCTCCCCTCACCTCCTTTCTCAACCCCCAAATTTTGGGTTTTTTGGAGGGGAGGGAAATTTTGTGTCTTACCCTAACTAAATTGCCCATGCCAAATTTTTGATATTCCATACTTACCCCTTTTGCCTCTGGCTCGTGTATTCTAATTTTTGAAGCATTGTGCTCACCTTTCTTGTCCTTTGTCACTAGTCTCGGCAGCCTCCATCTCCAAATCTTCCTCCAATCCCTAGATTAGTTGTTTTTTGTGACATTAGAAAGCAAATTGCCTCTGGCTCGGGTATTCTGATTGCCGGTTCAATCTTCAACGAACACTCCATAAAACAAATTGCCCCATCAAGTTCTGAGTGTAGTACCCAAATAAAAAATTTTGCTGGCCAATTTCGATCCTGTTAATTTTTATCCCAACTCCCCTTTCCCAGCTCCTTTACTTTCTCTTTTAGATTTAATTAGGAATGATTGTTCCTTATTGCTAACACTGGAGACATCCTTAGATTATTTGGGAATTCTTTACAAGCCAACTCTGGCTTTTTCCAAGTCATAACAACGAAAAAAATCGGTCATAGCAAGAAAAAAAAGGAGAGAAAGGGAGATTGATATGAGTTTTTTTTTTATTTTTTCCTATAAAAATATGATGGAGAAAAAGTAATAAACACATTTAAACAGTAGATCAAAATTAATAAACACATTTCAAGAAAATTTATTCATTAATATTGATATTAATAAATTAAGAAATAATAATTTAGATATAAAAATTATAAAAGAAGAAGGAAAATATATAGAAAAAGAGAAAAGGGCATATTTGTTAACTTATAATTTGCTCCTCTTACTTACCTTACTAGACCAAGTAAGAAACCAAATCTCCCCTCATTTTTTTCTTAAACCAAATAAAGTTTATAACCTCCTCTCACCTAACTTTAGCGAACCTCACCTACCCTCCTCTCCGTTAAACCAAACACACCTTAATGTAGTATTCTGAATGTTTAATACTTCTAAGGCCCATTTGATTCGATCCCACTACACCCTGCAGTGCAGTACAATATGATGTAATGGTAATGCAGTGCAATATTAATTACAGGGGTAGTGTTTGGTTTGCTTTTTAAACAAGGTGCAATGAGTTAACATTTTAACAATTATTTAAAATTAATATATTGCACAAAATCTATTTTACCCATAATATAATCTTTGTAGAAAAAATAGTCAAGAGCTCGCGACAGCGAGGATGGAGGAAGAGGAGGAGGAGGAAGCAGTGGCAGAGGCAACAACGGGGGAGACGACAGAGGAGGAGGTGGTGATGGGCGGTGGTGTAACCCCCTACCTTGTTAACACTAATTATTATTCGAAAATGCATAATTAAGTTAAATTAGAGACCGATAATCAATACAAAATTTGTTTAAGTTCCCACTTCAAGACAAGGACTCTCCTTGAAATAAAGTGGGTTTTCAAAATTTCTTTCAAAACCTATTCAATCCGGTCTCATACTCACATTTTGAATATAATTAACCTGTGTAGTTAAGTTGCATTCATACTTATCAGAGTGTAAACCAAAATTCCAGGCAACCCCCGGGTCTCCATATATTAACTAAAGGGTTTACGGGGCATAATCGCCCCTTACAACTTCCCATTCAGGGGATTACATATCCTTTTCCAAAATAGCCTTTACAGTATATATATAACAATCTAAATTCCAAAATATGACAACCATCCATCAAACTAAAGAAAACTAGCCGCCCTTCATTGGTTGCTTCTCTTTTAAGCCGCTCACCCTGGTTGTAGGTTAGTCAATGGAAAAAATGAGATTCAAGAGAATCTCAGTAGTAATAAATCACTCATACAACATATAATCACATAGCATGCAAGTAAATCACCAAACAACAACAGCATACATATGGCCTTCACGGCATACACATATTCTTCACAGCTTTCACATAGCCTTTACGGCTTACACATTTAACACGGTAGGTGTAGATGTGAATTGCGTCACATCCACGACTGCTCATGCTGTAATACACATTGCCTTCACGGCTTACACATTGCTCGCACAACATACACATTGCCTTCACAGCACACACATAGCCATCACAACTTACACATAGCTTTCACGACTTTCACATAGTTTTCACAGCAGCAAACTTCACAGCATTCCCAATACACAATTCAATGATAAAACAAACATACAATGCATTATACATAATATAAAAGAAAGTGTCACTACCTTGTTCTTTCTAGGTGTGCTCTAGCACAGGCTGCTCACGGTCACGGCAAATATTGAATCCTATCAACCAAAATCAAAGACATAACGTTATTCCCTTTTCCAATTCCTTAACTTTAAAACACTTAAGGTTAGTTATCATTTGAGTCCCTTATGTGGCTATGATAAGCTCAACGAAAGCCTAAAAGGTTTGGGACGAACTATATCAAAAACCACCTTCAAAAGTTCTGAAAATGTTGATTTTTGAGAGTTAGCTGCAGTCAAGGAATTCTTTGGCTACAGCCAAAAATAGGTCAGAATTTTTTGGGCTACAACCAAGAATCCTCTAGCTACAGCCAAAAGCAGTCCAGAAGCTTTTGGGCTGTGGCCAAGAACTTTTGGCTGCGGCCAAAAAAATCCTGTTTCTTGGCTGAACTTCAAAAAATCATAACTAATTCTAGAAAAATCAAAATGAGGTGACCCCAAGTCCTATGAAAAGCTATTAAAGTCCTCTATACAGGAAAAATATGAATCAATACTGTTCATAACCACAAAATACAGAATTACACAAAATCTCATACTGCTCTAAAATAGTTTCCAGTTTCAATCACAAACTTTGGAAATATATAACTTCCAGCACACACATCAAAATGACACACATTATCTATGCATTTTGAAGTTTGGCATGTGAACTATTAGACGGGAAAGTTTCAAAAATTTTAGACACCATTTACTAATTCTAAACTTCCATGCAAACCGACTGCCTTGCATAGAGTTTACATTTAATAGAATTTCCAATTTTCAACTAATGTGTCCAATGGCTCCAAAATCAACAACCAAACTTATTCCCACACAATTTTTCACAAGGAAACCATTGAGATCACTAAAACAACCAAATTCATATCACATACACATATGTTCTGTTTTCAACCACATTGCAACACCAATCCACTAAATTGCCAAACTTTCCATTCAATATTCCGAACCAATTTCATTGTTCAAACCATGCAACAAGACACCAATTCCACCATCAAAACACCATCCAATTCACTAGACCCTAAGGACATGAAAAATAGGGCCAAAATCCAGAAATTTCAAAGTTCAACCAATGAGCACAATATATATACCAAAAGGAAGTTATTTCTCACCTCTTTCACTTCCTCAAGCTAGTTTCTTGATTCCACCACTTTCAACTTTTCACAAGCTCTCAAACTCCTTCTTTCAAAAATCTAAAACCATAAAGTGAAGCTCTCATCAAGGTGATCAGGATTAATGAAGAATATATGAGCGTACAAGATCATCTATAAGGTCAAAACCTTACATTTTCTTTTCTCTTTCCTCTTTGCGTTGGAATGAAAATGGCTGCTGGAATGAGAGAGAAAGTAAGATAAGAATGAAACAGAATTTGGCCTCCATGCACCCATTTTGGCAGACTTAATGAGAGGAGAGGGAAGAGAGTTGGTGTTGAAGTTTTGACCATGATCTTATGGTTCATATAATGACATTTGTCATCATCTCACCACTTCCTCCATGCACATGCAAGCATAGGATCACTTTCTCATAATCTCTTTAGCAATTAAACACTACACAGTAGCTCCAAGTAATTAGTAAACTCCTTCTTCGGTAGCTTTTATTTTTCCCATTTTGCCTATGACTATGGTAATTTCTCTTGAATCACCACTAAATACATTTTATCTTTCTATTTCACCATACTATGTGCCCTCCCTCCATCTAATTTCAATTTATGTGTTATCCACAATTGAGCTTAAATACAGGGTTTGGGCATTGATTAAAACACATCCAGTTCATAATTCGCATTGCACTCTCCGAAAGTGTTTGTTTAACAATAATTACATTCACTTTTGGAGTCATTAACAATAATTACATACTAATGGTCGGTAGCTTTTATTTTTCCCATTTTGCCTATGACTATGGTAATTTCTCTTGAATCACCACTAAATACATTTTATCTTTCTATTTCACCATACTATGTGCCCTCCCTCCATCTAATTTCAATTTATGTGTTATCCACAATTGAGCTTAAATACAGGGTTTGGGCATTGATTAAAACACATCCAGTTCATAATTCGCATTGCACTCTCCGAAAGTGTTTGTTTAACAATAATTACATTCACTTTTGGAGTCATTAGCCTTTAATCACATTTTGGGGCATTACAGGAGGGCTGGTGGTGATGGGCGGTGGACCGGTGGCAACAACGCCATTGATTTAAAGCCTTTAGTCGCCTCAGGTTAAATCAAAATAAACCAAATTATGCAGTGAAGGGCACAACTCGTGTCGTGTTCTCTTGAAGAGCCTTTTATTTAATTCCTAATCTAAACTAAGTGATAAAAACATTAAGATGGGTTTTAAATTGATTTTTTTTCTTTTTAATAATGGAAAATAACCTAACTACTATTTTTGGGTTTTAGAGAAATTGTTGAGATCATTAATGAAATTGTGATTTAAACAAATTGATGACAAATGATTCTTGGACAAATAGAATATAGGTTATCCTTGCTCAAATTGAATTGGAAGTTAAACTACTCACTAAGTCAAAAATCAAGCCTTAGCAACTCACTAAGTCTAGTAATATTAATTAGTGATTATCCCTAGAACTCTAGCTAAATAATTACTTCTTAATACACTATTCAATACCACTTAGTGTGCAATTTAAGATTGGATTTATACAACTTGTTCCTCTATACACTAAACACTTAACTGAGATATTCAAACACATCAAAGTAGTCATAGTACTCATTCAAACTATGAAAGAATAGCACAACCACATTAAACCAAAAAGAAAATATAGAAATTTAAATCTCAAACCACATAATCCAATCTAAATCACAATTGTTTAATCACTACTAAGATAAACAACTAGCAATATCAGTAAATTAACCACATAATATAAAATCCTAATTCAGGAAATCCGTTACATAGCTAGATCAAAAGATTAAAACAAATAACTTCCCTGAATGAATCTCTGGAGCTCAAACCAATCTTTCATCTCCAAGAAGCACAAAAGGATTTAGCCTCTTATCATGAAATTCATCACAGCCGCAACTTTTTGAAGGCACTAAGAATCTATTGAATTGAGATAATGGAAGGAGAAGAAGATGAAATTCTTGGTGGAGCTTGGTGAAGGTGGTCTCTTCTCCCGTTCTCTCGTGTCTGCCACTGCGTCCGTGTGTGTCTCTGCGGCTGCGTGAAGATCCCCTCTTCTAATTTCAGATCTCAATCTTGTCTGCGCTCCGTCAAGGTGGTCTCGGATCCAGATTTGCAGCCAGAAAATTCTGGAGGCCTTTTTTTTATTTTTTTGCTACTTGAAATATAGGTCAAATCTCCTCAAAGTTGTGATAGAATCTTCCAAGATTATAATTAGATTCTCCCTTTTTTCCTATAAGCGATTCAGCAGCAAAAAAAAAAAATCAGTTTTGGCAGGAGACATGGTGATTTTTGGAATTTTAGACCGAACTGATAGTTTAGAAATTCGGAGTCATGTTCTGTAATTTTCTTTGATCTTTCCACACTGAAAGTGAAAGACGTAGATTTTTGGACCAGATTGGAATTTTGGAATTTCGGTGTCCTATTCTGTAATTTTCTCTGGTGTTTTCCTTGTGAAAGTAACAGCTAATATTACAAAAGAAACCCTTCTTTCTGTCAGAATTCTCTTGGAGCCACACGCATAATCTTATTTTCTGTTTTAGTCCTTATACATCTTTACTTTTTAGCCCTTCAGCTCCTCCTTTTCCAATGTGACCTACAATTCAAATCAATATCCTGTAATATCTTCATTCAAAATTCTAATTTTAAAGAACAATAACAAGATTATAACAAATATATCCTTTTAAGATTTATTTTCACATAATCATCTTTAATTCAATTTAATTATAATAAATGTTATTTAGCCCAAAAGTAATGATAAAATCCCTAAATATGATATTAAATATTATGATAAAATTGAGATATATTAGGGGCATTACAGGTGGGCCGGTGGCGATTGGTGGTGGACCGGTGGCGGTGGTGGCGGCAGAGGAGAAGGTGATGGTGATGGCGGTGGCGGTGGGCAGGTAACGGCGGCAGTCGGCGAAGGAGGAGGTGGTGGTGTTGGCCGGAGGAGGAGGCGGGGGTGGTGGGCGGGTAATGGCGGCGATGAAGATGGTAGTAGTGGCGGCGATGGGACGGTAGTGGCGCTAGTGGGTGGAGGTGACGGAGGTGGAGGAGGCGGCGGCAGAGGTAGAGGGTGGAGGTGACGGCGGTGGAGGAGGAGGAGGAGGTAGTGGCAGTGGCAATTGTAGTGTGATGTGACAAGTGAAATGAAATAAGTGAAATAAAGACATTGGCAACTAAAGGGTAAATTTGACTTTTTTAACTATACAATGAGGTGGTAATGATGATTCATAGGGGGATGTATGAATGAGGATTACCAATTTTTTAGTAATCATCATTACCATGATAAACCCTATTACCATACTAAAGAGCAACCAAATACCCTTTTCTTGATAATGCAATCATGATTACCATTGCAGACATGCAATGGAGTTGAACCAAACGGGCTCCTAGTTTTATTATGATGAATTTTGACTATAATACCCATGTTTTGTTTTAACTAATATGTAAAAGCTTTGTAATCTCATGTTAGAACAAATGTGTGTTTTCAAGAAATTGTCAATGAATTTTAGAAATATTCATGCCTCCTATACTTTCATCTTTTTTTTTTTTAAAATTGTTACACCATTGTACATATAAAGTACCAACACTTTGATTTAGGTTCTCTTATTCAACATGCATTTTCCCGCAATTTTCTCCCATCTTAAAAATATTAGACTCTATCTTATTTTTTATAAATGTGGAGGTCAATCCCTAATCAATTAGCATATAGTTTATGTGATTGCCACTTCCAGTATCTAAATAAACTCAAATTGGCAAAATATTCTGTACAAATTTTTTTTGGGAAAATCGTCCTAAAATACCTTTGGGGCAAATTAATTGTTGAATGTTATATTGGAAAATTTGTTGCATTTGAACAGAATATATTTTACACTCAACGAAAAATTGTTTGCAAGTTCATATAGAAGATCGCTGGCATACACGGAATATCGCTTGCACACAACAGAAAATCATTTGCATCCACAAAAGATTACTTGCACGTTTGGTAACATTTAGTAATAGTAATTAATTTATCCAAAAATATTTTTGGATGATTTTCCCGAATTTCTTTCCCCGCATGCATGTGTTGGAATCTAATCCAACTAAATCCCCCTATTTCCCTAGTGAACAGTTTCAGCACGCTGGCACTTGTCGCAGGGCCTCTAATATGGATTTTCCTAATTCCCTTTATAATAATCCAATTCCTCAAATATATTTTATAATCAAGCTACGGAAAAAATAAGTGACATCTGATGGTTTATCGACATGAAATGGCGCGGTTTTATTTTTTATTTTTTACATTTTCTTAAAAAAATTCAAATTCGTATGATTTTAGAATTTTTTTCTTAAAAATCCTAAAAAAAACGCATAATTTACGTATCTATAAAATATTAAATGTCACCGATCTATTCTGTAAAGCATATTGATTAAAAGACAAAACAACATTATCTGGGACATTAGAAGGAGACACAAACTCCACCTATTGCACCACCACCTCCAATGCTACTCAACACGTCACTGAATACCTTTTAGTGCATTTTTGGGAAACAAATACAGCATGGTTTTTAGAAGTTTTTTTCGCAAGTTGAGGCAAAACTCCTCTTAAATACTTACCTTGTAAATTGTAAAAAAACTTCTAAAAAATTGAAATAAACATATTTTTAATCTATTTGTTTCAGTTTTTTAAAAAATGTTTTTATAATTTACGTGATAAACACGTGAAAGAAGTTTTGCTTCAACTTATAAAAAAAGGTTTTTAAAACTGAAGTCCGAAGCAGGCAGTAAACTTGACACTACATTCAAAGAGTTCACTTTTAACAACTGAACAGGTTCCAAGATCCTTGGCAAAGCTGTGCACCCAGCCTTCATTCGCTCTTCCCAGAACAGCAGACCTCCAAAACCTGCCTTTTCAGGTTGTCCTCTTGCTGCACCCCCCCCCCTCTCTTTTTTAAATAAAAAGACAAAACAACATTAAACAACATAAGTTTACAAATAAAATGAGTTTTGGGAAATTGTAAAAAATAGATATTGGAATGACCTAGTTTTAACAAAGAAAAATCAAAACGCAAAGCTAAGATCTCCTGCCAAGTAATGTTGAGAATTGAAGAAGGTTGTGAAGGAATTTGGAGAAAAGCTTTCCCAGCATAGTAAGTTGTTAATGGAGGTTTAAGATCTGACAGTAAGACTCATGTGTTATGAATTCAAAAAAGAACAGCACGATAACAATCGAAAAGAACAGTAGTCCCTAAAATTGTTCTATTTTTCCACAAGAATTCGTTCATGGGGATCTATTATAGCAAATAATTCCATAGCAAAAAGTGTTTTCCAATCTCTTGTACTTGTGTAAGAGAATACTCCATCCATCATTGCGTAAAAATAGAAAGGAAGCAACAATAGATTTTGGCCTAGTAACCTTTAAAGTGGAAGTTGAGCAAGCTAGATCCCGGAAATTGGCAATTTATTTTACTTCCCTAATGATGATCATGGGAGTATTACTTCTCTCGCATAGCTTTTAACAAGTAATTTAGGAAGTGTTTGGTTTGAGGGTGTAAGAATTTTAGGCGTACCTGAAATGCAATTGACTCGTTGAAGTACCTACACGAAACCGGAGCACCGATGCGGACCCCGATTACATTACACAGCAAATACACCAAAGAGAGAAAGAGAAGAGAACATTCTTATGAGAAAATTTTTTAAAAGGAGAATTGTGTATTATATCATCATTAGTCTTCTCCCTTAATCCCACACATTATATATATAGTTTACATAGGAATAGATGTAACCCTTAAACGTATAGTTAAATAGGAATAGATGTAACCTTTAAGACACAAAGGGTATCACTCTTTATAACCCATGTCTCTCCATAAAGCCCCTTTTGAATTGAGATTGGGCCCTAATCCACCAAGGGTGGACTAGTATATTCCAACAGAGGGAGGGGAAAGGGATATATTACCTTTTTTGATTTGTTAGAAGAATGAGGAATAGATCTTTTATGATGAGAGCTAAAAATAAGAGGAAGGAAAGAAATAAAAGCCAAAATTTTAACTTAACTCACACTCAAATTCAAACAAAATGAGAGAATGAGGATTCTTCCCCTCCCCTCAACCCAAACATATCTTTAGGCTCTTTATTTTCTTCTTATTTACTATATTGTTTTTTATTTATTTTAATTTAAATTATGTGGACTGAATATGGCCCACACATCACCTTTGGGTTGTTGAAGCTGGGTGATATATATATAAATATATGTGTGTTTGTTTAGAATAGTGATTGAAACATTTAAAAGTAATTTTTTAATCGTGATTTATGATATACAAAATAAGTATGTGAGATGAATTTTGTCTCAATTTATATAAATAAATATTTTTGAGGGGGACATGTGTGATCCCAAACAAGTATTATATATTGGTTGAGATATTATATATATAATTTTATATCTTACTGGAAGTTCTAATTCTTATGCATACGCTATCAAAAATTGACCTGAGAGGTCACCATTTATTGGTTTTGACTTCGATAAGATCATCTTTTTCCTTCCTAATTCGGTGGTTAGAGATTTTTCTAACCAGAAGTCATAAGAGTCGGAAAGGAAAAAAAGTATTTTTATTTTTCGCCCAGCAACAGGCGAGACCAGAGAAGCGTTAGAGGAAGGTTTGGTGGGGTTAGGGACCAAGGGCGTTTTAAAGCTTGTTTGGTTCTTCAATAAATAATATGGCTGGCCTGGCCGAAGAAGATCAAGGTCGAGGGGCTAGTAAGATCCAGGACCCGGAGGCCGAGGAGAAGAAGAAGAAGAATAATATGGCACCCACATCAGGCAATTCAATTCACCGATCGAGTTCAAGGCCTCAACTCGATGTCAGTAAAGCTGAAATCCAAGGAAATTTTGAAGAGAAGTATCCCACAATTTTGTTACCGAACCAATCTGATGATATATCTCACCTTGCTCTTGACCTTGGAGGTAAACATTAGTGTCCCTGTTTCAGAGTGAGGTCATGCATCTGGTTTTTATGGTTTTGTGGAGCTGCTAGTTTACCATGTTTTGTATCAGTTACTTAGTGCTTATGTACGAGACAATTGCGATCTGTTGCTCCTTCTTTCCAATATCGAGAAGTTCTCTGTTCTTCTGTTTGACACGAAGAAAGGGATTGTGTCCTTGCTTTTGTGGAGTTCTCTGGGATTAAGTAAATTTATGGCAATACTTGTAGCAGATGCATTTTTTTTGGTTTGTTTCCAATTCAATGACAAATAACTCTTCAATTGCATCTTACAAATATGAAGATATAGGGCGGTGGCATCTAAAATACGTGAAAGGCTTATGAATACTATTTGATGTGTATGGGCAGGATCTCTGATAAAGTTGGTGTATTTTTCAAGACATGAAAATCAATCAGCCAATGATAAAAGGAAAAAAAGTATGAAGGAGCGACTGGGAATTTCCAATGTTAACAGGAGAAGCTACCCTATTCTCGGTGGGAGACTTCATTTTGTGAAGTTCGAGACAAGCAAGATTAACGAGTGCTTAGACTTCATTTATTCAAAGCAGCTTCACTGTGGTGGTATGGTATTATTGCCATCATCATTATTCTAAATTAGCACTCAATTGGCCATCATTCTACAATTTTGTTAACTCATGCACCTGCATTCATCTACTACTAAGTTTTGTGGAAGGGTTCAGTATGTTGACCCAACTTATTTTAACTATGATTTCAATTATGCCCTGTTGCTTACCCGTAGGGTTGGAATCATGTTACTCTGATAATGTGGCTGACCGGAATGCGATAATTAAGGTAATTTTATTTTGCTGACTGATCTTAGCATTGTCAGAAGCTGGATATAGATTGTATACTTTGTTCATCCATGTTCATAAAAGATTTGACAGAGATTTACTTTAGCTGTTGAGGGTCTAACACAACCCTCATTCTTTACCCGGGCTTGGGACTGGCTATAAAACATAGACGAAGTTTGTATAGATTATATAATATAATGAAATATTTAAATTTTTTTTGTTCTTGAATGCACAAGCCTATAGTTTTGAAATGATTTAAACAATTTACTTTATGAATTGTTTGCTAACCAAGCTTTGTCAAAATGATTTTTTTAACCAGCAACTAAAAATAATTAATGCATTGATTTTGTGACAAAGGCTACAGGCGGTGGAGCCTACAAGTTTGCTGACCTTTTCAAAGAAAGACTTGGGGTAAGTATCGAGAAAGAAGATGAAATGGCCTGTCTTGTCTCAGGAGCAAATTTCCTGCTCAAGGTGAATCCCTAATTTCAAGTGATCTGTTTCTTTAACATCTTTTTACAAAGTCAGCTTGAAATTTTGCTTTTTATGAGTTGTACATGTGTGTAGAAAGATACATGTCAGGTTTTCTTGTCCTTTCATTATGTAATAGTCATCTCTGTTTGTTTGGTTAATTGCCCGGTACATGAAGCCTCTGACTAATCTGGATGGAGCTGATGTAATAGTTATCTTAATCATGTAAAAGTATTTCTTATCTCTAATTTAAAGAAAATAAATTTTTTTATGGTTTTGACTTCTGCTTCTTTTCTCAATTTATTTGTTTATGGAGGTAAATTGTCAGCACTTGAATGTAATCCCTTCCAGTATGGATAGCCAGTATATAGTTTGAGTTTGTATATACTCTTGATGCTGCTCTGTTTTGTTGAAACTTGCTTGAAGGAAAAGCCTGGATTTAGAATGTTATCTATTGCTCAGAGCTATACTGCCTTTATCTTCTTGACAAACCACAAAACTATGATTTTAGAAGCCCTTTTCTATAAGCCGAGACAAAATTCTTCTTACATACTTATCTCGTAAATCGTAAAAGTTATTTTCCAAACGCTAATCCAAACATGCACATAGTTTGTTTCGTTGCAACTTGTACCGGTCTTCTTTCAATTCAATTTGGAACATGTGAAGGACATATTGTAATACTATGTAACTTGTTATTGATGATTGATCCATTTGTTTGTGTATTGCTATCAATAATTGCTGATTAGAAGTTCTGCTACCTCTTAGTAGGCAATTCGTCATGAAGCTTTCACCCACATGGAGGGCCAAAAAGAATTTGTTCAAATTGACCCTAATGATCTGTTTCCTTATCTTCTAGTTAATATTGGATCAGGTGTTAGTATGCTCAAGGTACATTTGCCCCCCTCTTTCCTCATTTTATTACCTTCTAATCTCTTTAGTTTATATGCAGTAAATATTAATGAATTGTGATCTACTTCTTAAATTTGAACCTGCACAGGTTGATGGGGATGGGAAATTTGAGAGGGTTAGTGGCACAAATGTTGGTGGTGGTACGTATTGGGGCTTGGGGAGGCTTTTGACGAAGTGCAAGAGGTTACCTTTTATATTTGCTTAATTTCAATTTATTTACTGTTATTTTGGTATTATTGCCAAAGTATTTGTTGGAATGAATTTCAGTTTTGATGAGTTGATGGAGCTGAGTCAAAAGGGGGATAATAGGACCATTGATATGCTTGTTGGGGATATTTATGGTGGTATGGACTACTCTAAGGTAAATTTTGGGGTTGATCATATTGTTGTGTAATCCGGCTGAGAAAATAGATTCAAACCAACTTTATTTATAGATTAGACAGACTTGAATCATTTAATCCTTTGATTTGTCAGCGTGACTAAATACTCACTGATATTAAATATTTCTAGATTGGCCTATCAGCTTCAACCATAGCTTCAAGTTTTGGCAAGGCTATATCAGAAAAAAAGGAGCTTGAAGACTATAGACCTGAAGATATCTCGCTCTCCCTTTTGCGAATGATTTCATACAATATTGGCCAGGTGGGCTGACAGCTTTAACTTTATCCAACATTTTTGACAAAAAAATTAAGATGGAACTTCAGTAGTTTTCTTGTTCTATTGCAATATCTATTCTCCCAGAGTACCCAACTAATCTGTATTTTCTTCTTCTCTTCTGTGCAGATATCTTACTTGAATGCACTGCGATTTGGGCTGAAGCGTATCTTCTTTGGAGGATTTTTCATACGGGGTCATGCATATACCATGGACACCATTTCTTTTGCAGTTCAATTCTGGTACTTAAATTACTGATCACTTCACTTGGTACCAAAATTTCTTTTGGAGAGTCTTTAGGTTGAATTGCTTGTGATTTAGGTCTAAAGGGACAGCACAAGCAATGTTCTTGCGACATGAAGGATTCCTGGGAGCATTTGGTGCGTTTATGAGCTATGAAAAGCATGGTTTAGATGACCTCATGGTGCATCAGTTAGTTGAAAGATTCCCAATGGGTGCCCCATATACTGGAGGAAAGATTCATGGACCTCCACTCGGTGACTTGAACGAGAAGGCAAGTGGTAGCATCCTGCTGGAGATAAATTGATAAAGTTTTCAGGTGTTTCTGCTTGTTTTCTCGGTTATGAGCAACTTGTTAGTCAACTTAGGAATTGTTGCCCCTGCTATCAGTTCTGAAACCACCAAAGAGGCCCCACTTAATTATTTCAAAGGTTTTTTTTTGAGGTTCCAATAATTAAATCGCCAAGAGTTACCCCATTATTGAGATTCTTTGGATTTATAATTTGATCAGGTTGACATTGCCTACACCAACTTGGATGACTACCAAAGGTAACAAGTATGGAATTAGAAGTGAATAATTTACAAATATTTTAGTATGAAGTATTGTGTAATAGGATGAGGAGGAGAGAAGTGAAGGTTGCTAACCAGAGTGTCATCCTTGTCATTCATGTAAAGATTTCTTAAAAGACGAACATGTAAAATGCTCCTGTACACAGATGTATCTATTAGGGACCCATTTGGTTGTAAGAAACAGGCTTAATGGAAAAGAATAGGAAAAGGGAAAATGAAGGGAAAGGAATTAATGAAGCTATGGTCATTTTTGGTATGTGATGTTAAGGAATACGAATTTAATGTCTATTTAAGTTTTGTTTCATAGTAGAGGTAGAATAGAAAGGAAATAAACTGACCCAAAACAAGCACCAAAAAGAGATTCCCTGGTGATCACAGATACTGTGTTCTGACATCCATATAAGTTTGATAGCTTGATGAAAAATTGTTGGGTCTTCCTTTTTTGATTGAAAGCCTCCATTTCTGGCACCCACACAAATTTGATGGCTGGATTAGTGCAAACCTCTTGAACAAACCAAGATGCAGAGCTCTGGCAATGGATATTGCCTCTGGTTGCGTTTTAACGACTTTTTTTCACAGGAGGGGGTGAAGCTGCTGAGACCTTTAAATTGTTAGGTTACATGGTGGGCCTATGAGGCTTTGGATGACTGGGCATAAATGCTGCAGCATTATTTTGATCTTTCATCCCATCTTTTGTTCACTCCCCTTTCCTTCCAGCCGCTGAAGACTTTCGTTTTAATTCATATGGATGAAAGCTCATTCCCCCATGAAAGCTACTGTATATGGGCTCAGCCATCTAAAAGTGCATTATGAAGAGAATGGACTGGTCTTTCCCTTTCCATGGGCCCCTTTCTGCAAATAAAAAGGGCCCAACTCCCCTATTTACTGCCTACTGCAATGAGCACATTGATTCAAATTGCAATCAGCTTTTGTGTTCTTTTGTCAGTTGCCTGATTATCTTGTGTTAATAATTAAGATTAGTGAGGGGTGTTTTATTATACCTTTGAAGTGCAACTTCTTGGTTAATGATATTTTGAATAATAGGAGCAATCAAATACTGGTTGTTGACAAATTTTCAACTAGAATAAAGAGAAATGGAGCTGTGCTTAAATTGTACCTGACCTGTGGTATTCCTGAGCATGTCTCCTAAATCCATGTTTTTGGTCCTGACGTCTTGATGGACTGAATACGCATGTGTTGGTGCCTTGGTGGCAGTAAAATCTAAGATGATCGGGATACAAATATTCTAGATTGAGTTGCCTTCTTTTACTTTTATATGGAAGCTGCTTGATCTGTTAGGATATTGTATTTTTATTTATAAATTTCACTCAGATTTTAGTGGTTCCAATGCAGATTTCATGGATGGAGAAGTTTTTGCAAAAGGGTACTGAGATAACTGCACCTGTGCCTATGATTCCACCTGGAACTACTGGACTTGGGGGCTTTGAAGTTCCTTTGTCAAAAGGAAGTACTCTGCGATCTGATGCCAGTGCTCTAAATGTTGGTGTGCTCCACTTAGTACCGACATTGGAGGTGTTTCCATTATTAGCAGACCCTAAAACGTATGCATGAGTACTTAACACTTTCTGTTCTGAGAGTAGAAACACTTCATCCTTATTTGCTGCTTTTATGCTATTATGTTTTGGTAAATAACATTACCTAATAAGATGACTATACTGGAAATTTTACTCATCTAAACATGTGCATAGAGTTGTTGATTAGCGACTATCCTAGACTGCAGCAGGACAGGTTTTTTACCCTCCCTTTATCATCTTCTTGCTCCTAGCCAAAGAAAAATTATTTTCTTACTAAAATGTTCAGTTTAGAAATAATTTTTCAACTGCTACAGTATCAGTGCTGCCAACGTTATGATTAGAAACTATCTGAGGAGAAGTATGTTGTTAGTAATTACACTTTCTTTCAGCTTGTCATGCAATTTATTATTGTTTTTTTCTTTAGGGTATTTGTCTGTTATTACCATTTTTGCTTTTAACTTGAACAACAAATTTCCCCTCTACAGGTATGAGCCTAATACTATTGATCTCTCAGATCACAGTGAATTAGAGTGAGTATATTTATTTAAATTGTCTAGCTCTATATTGAAACTTTTTAATTTAAAGCAGAGATTTAATAATTTCCCATGATTTTCTTACCATTGCTTACGTGAAATTTGTCTGTAATGTAGATATTGGTTCACCATTCTGTCAGAGCACCTGCCCGATCTTGTGGACAAGGTAAATCATGTTGCCTAAATGCTCCTGACCTCAATGTGTGGTGTTTATATTTGGTTGTGCATATGCTGATTTGTATCTATGTGAATGTTGATGACACCGGACAATTTGAGATATCCATGCACATCATTAGAGACTTGAACACAATTTTTCTTATCAGGTTCTGTATACAAATTAAGAAAATCAATTTTATCAACTAAAGTGGGCACAAACTAGAGGAAAAGTTTTAAGCACCTTAATTTTACATATTTCAATCTTTTTTTGCAGTTTTCTCATATCGGTTTCTAGACAACTTTCATAACATGGTAGCTGAAATCAAACATTATGACCCGTGTTTAATCGTATTACAAAAGCTGAGGACTCATATTTCCCCAGAAATAACTAGAAATAAAGCACCAGACAAATGAGAATGATACACCAAACATTGAAACCCAAAGTTCCCTTGCACATTTCCTGTGAGCTTTGACTTCTTTACCCACCCTAAAATTTCTGAAATGTTGTACTAGAAGGGGTCTTAGCTTCGTGGAAACTCCAAGATTCACTGAAATGCCAAAATTCTATACCAGATATCCAATGACGGCCGTACAGTGTAATAAATGGTTACTGTTCTTTGAAATCTAAATTCTATTAAGATATTGATTTACCCCCTGGTTGCTGGTATCATAAAAGTTTTGACTTTCATGTTTTTTAGACAATTTGAAGGAGCATGCGATATAGTTACTTATATAGAAGTCTTACAGTAATCCATTGAGCTTAGTAGTGGAATGGTTGAAAGCGTTTGGCTTATTTGTTTTTTCATTTTGCTGTACTTTCTTGCCCATCTTGTTGGAAATTATGGTAGGCCGTAGCAAGCGAAGGTGGTACTGATGATGCCAAAAGAAGGGGTGATGCTTTTGCTCGTGCATTTTCTGCTCACTTGGCAAGGTAGCTTGGCATAAGTTTCCTGTTTGGGCTTACTTTCATCATTGAAGCATAGGTTTTTTATTTGATAATACTTACTCAAGCCAGCTAGTATATCTTTTGAAAGTATATGATCTTTCTTATGATTAGTCACTTGGATTTATTCCAACTTATTAAAACATTGATGGATGTTGGATTTGTCTTTTTCTTTCTTTCAGTTGTGGGCAAGTTATTTATTCTCTGTCGCGTGACAATGTAATTTTGGATTTTGTAATCTTATTGTTGTTACAATATTGATTAAGCTTATTAATTTTTATTTTTTAAAAAAACTTTGTTGATTTCATGTGGCTTACAATTATTCCTCTAATCAACTTCCACGCTAATTAAATAGATTGATGGAGGAACCTGCTGCCTATGGGAAGTTAGGCTTGGCCAATCTGTTGGAAATGAGAGAAGAGTGCTTGAGAGAATTCCAGTTTGTTGATGCCTATAGAAGTATAAAGCAGAGGTAAGTAACTTTTATAACATCAAGCTGTAACAAAGCCGAGGTAACTTTTGGACACCATGTTTCATATGCAAAAGCTTCTCAGGCTACCAACCTGGATCAGCACAAGTTGGATGATAATTTAAATACCAAATAGGATGCAATACCAGTACACTGAAACGCATGCACGGTGCTTTATCTAAACAATATCGAAATTTTTTCCTCACAGAAATCATCGAAGTCATTGAGCCGACTTATTTGGCTTTTACATATCCAAACGCTATCATAGATGAGTTATAAAAATATGGATATTCTTTCAGGCTGTTATTTCCTTGAAAGACATCTTGCAAGAATGCAAGCTTTAATTGTAGAATTTGAATATATTTGAAAAGGCAGGAAAAAGAGTTTGTATATAATGCTAGTAAAAACTATCTTGCTGGCTGTTTGTCTATATTCTCTTAATTTCCTTATTGCTTATAATCTATATTTCTTATTTTTAAATTGTATATATAACAGGGAAAATGAAGCTTCACTTGCTGTTTTACCTGATTTGTTAATGGAGCTTGACAGTATGGATGAGGTATGCCTAAATAATTTTATAATCATCTAAACCAAATTGCTGCGAGGAGTGAGGAGTCAGATATTAAATAATCTTTCTTTTGTAGTTATGATCGATTGATCCCTTTGGCAATTTCCTCCTCTGTGAATGAAATATATTTTTAACATATTAGTAAATTGTATAGTGGTAAATCTGCATAAGTTAGGCTAATCAGACCCAATGCTTAGTATAAAACCCATACAAGTTGGCAAACATGTAGTCATCTAGTATCTGTGGCATGCTTAAGATGAGATAGCCTCTCATAAATTGGCTTTGTAGGCAATCTAAATCATCCTTTGTTTCAGGAAACAAGATTGCTTGCGCTAATTGAAGGTGTCCTCGCTGCAAACATTTTTGATTGGGGATCTCGGGCATGTGTGGATCTTTATCATCAAGGAACAATTATTGAAATTTATAGAATGAGCCGCAATAAAATGCAGAGACCTTGGCGGGTGTGTGCATCTAAATTGCAGTTGATGAGCGTACTTGGTTTCTGAATTTATTTATCATAGTGGATTATAGGATACTCAACCAATCTTTTGCGTTTAGGTGGATAATTTTGGTGACTTCAAGGAGAGAATGTTAGGGATCGGGGACAGAAAACCTACCCCACACAGAAGAGCTTTGCTGTTTGTGGATAATTCAGGTGCTGATGTTGTTCTAGGGATGCTTCCCCTGGCACGAGAGCTCCTTCGGCGTGGAACTGAAGTGAGTTATCCCTTTTCCTCACTAATATTTTATACGATTTGTTTTGATAATTTCCCTTTTAGTGATCTGGGCAAAGTGGCACGATTTATTACTGTAGACCACAGCTACTATGGTCACATCAGTTAACAGTGTTTCTAAACAGTATTCTTATGCCTTTCTATTTTATTTTACTCCTTGATTTCTATGTCTTTTTGGAAGTTTTATTATCTTCACACAATGCAGGGGGCAGGTGATTCTAATCGATAATAAAGTTAAAAATAATGATGAATGTTTTCTGTCTATCAGTTCAGCTGCTTCTCAGTCGCTTGGTTCTTTCTGTCTGAATTTTGTGATATGCTTGAAGATCTGAACGGGCGTATTCTTGCAGGTGGTCCTGGTAGCAAATTCGCTTCCTGCATTAAACGATGTAACTGCAATAGAACTTCCTGACATTGTAGCTGAGGCTGCCAAGGTCTGTCTTCCTGAACTTTAGTTTCTGATCTTTGTGATGTTTAAAGCACCCCCATAAAATTCGAGCATATTTTTGCATCTGGTTAAATGTCTTGTTGGAAGATCCCAATGTTGTTCACCTTATTCTTCCTCTCCATATGTTGCTTCACTATAATTATTGCATCCGCTGTGTTTATTCATTAGTTAAAACTGCAGTGCTAATTCTTCTAGCCTACAGCATTGTGACATTCTTAGGCGAGCTGCCGAAGCCGGAGGCTTACTCGTGGATGCAATGATTAGCCCTTCAAACAGCTCAAAAGAAAGTTCAACTTCAGTTCCCTTGATGGTTGTTGAGAATGGGTGTGGAAGTCCTTGTATAGACTTAAGACAGGTCAGCTCTGACTTGGCTGCTGCAGCAAAAGATGCTGATTTGGTGAGAGGCTCATTCTTTCTATTTGAGAAGGTCAGAGAAAAACCAAGGAATCATATTCTAATCAAAGCTTTTTGTGTTCTTTGCAGATAATTTTGGAAGGGATGGGTAGAGCGCTTCATACCAACCTCAATGCTCGGTTCAAGTGTGATGCCTTGAAGGTAAAGATGGACTGGTTTTATAGCTATTGTATTAGTCATATGATCGATTTGTCACGCGCTTCCACATAAATTTGACACAATTTTCACTTTCTTTTGTGTTTTTAACTTTTTTGGGCAGCTTGCAATGGTGAAAAACCAGAGGTTGGCTGAAAAGTTGGTTAAAGGGAAAATATACGATTGCATTTGCAAGTATGAGCCTGCTAATTGAGCTCCCTTGTGCAACGTTAATAGTATAGCCGACTCTTATTAGTATATTCGGATGGAAATTTGTTAGAATAAGTAATCATCAATTTCTTAATAGTAATTGGGTTTCCCCTTTAAAAAGAATAAAAGTTTGAACATTGGTCTATATACTGAGATGAACTTCTCTTTGATCTTGTCGATCGTTAATATCGCTGCTGCCCTGCCTCCTCCTCTCTACGCAATTGACGAACACTTCTAAATTCTAGTTTGTTTGTTGGCCTTTTTACTACTCTATATTTTTCCAATAAAAACATGATTTGTAATCACATTGTTCTGAAAAATTGATGAGTTTTGTGGGAGTAAATCATGTGATTTTTGGTAAAATCATTGGATAAATGTTTTTGTTAATGTTATTTGATGGGCTAATTATTCAGTGTGTCTTTCGCTTTCCTATCTATGTAAGAGTAATATATACAAGTAGAGGTTTAAAGTAGAATATTAATTGTTTGCTTAAAAAATTGAATTTTAATTGGAGAATTTTATGGTTCCTTAATTTAATATTTAAGGCTCAGTTTGTGGAAAAATGTTGGCTGAGTGGTTGTTAAATCTTAGCTTTGGAATAAATAGAATAAAATGGATAGATATGAGTGTGATCTGACTCATTATCAGTGATCAATCTTGAACCGAAAAAAGACACTTAGGTTAGTAGGCCAAGTGTTTAGGTTAGTAGGAAAAAGACACTTAAATAATATTTGAACTTTCAAAACTTTAAAAAGTCTGATAACATATGAAAAGACTATTTGGAGCTCCGGTCAGCGGTGGTGTTTCAGTGGGGGTGCTTTTTTTTTTTTCTTTTTTAATTAAAGGGTTAAGGTGCAAATTTGTCTCGGAAGTTTTCGTTGAAAAGCAATGTTCCCTTGGAAGTTTTTTCAGGTTCAATGTTTTCTCAGAAATGTTAAAATGGAGTAATGCCCTTTTCCATAAAAAGTTAACGGTCAATGTTATTTTTTAGCGGTATGGAGCAATATTGCTACGTTTTAAAATTTTCAGGGCAATATTGCTCCTTAGCGAAAACTTCCTGAGTAAATTTGTACATTAACTCTTAATTAAAATATCAAGGGCATTATTATAAAATCACCGACATTTTAAAAGCCTAAATTCCTCCCTAATCATCTCTCTGTCATTTCCATGTGTTACTAGATTTTTTGGGGTTTTATAAGTTTAAATGGTATTTAAGTGTCTTTTTCCCAACATTTAATACCTTTTAGGCTTTTGCTTGGGCTTTGTTGCTCAGAAGAAAAAACAGGAGAAAGAAACCCCCATACACTATCCGATAATTTTTCTTTTTATCAAATACACTATCCGAGTTCAATAGCCTATATCTACTCATCTTCCTTCATAGATTAAGAAAGAGATTAGTCATGAGAAATTTTATCCCTTATACCCAAACAAAACATTTATATTCAACTTATTATTTATCTTGAGGGTAAGTATATAACTTTTCAAAAAAAGGAAATAGAAAAAATAACAAAAAAGCCCCATAGTAGATTCCCCTATAAAAAAACTCTCTAGGGATTACAGTGATATAAATTTTGAATGTGAAATTATCTTCTTACCCTCATTAATTAAAAAAGGAAAAGAGAAAAAGTGATATATGATTAGGTGCAAGTATTTGTCAATCACTACTATGTGACTTGTCAAAATAGGCATATCCATTGGTCAATCACAAATTCCGAATGCAACAAACTCCAATAATGTATTTTGACAAGTTTATGTGCGTATAATGGCAAGTCATATATTGGTAAGTGTATATGCTTATTTTGACAAGTGTATGTGTCGATTTTGATAAGTGTATGTGCCGATTTTGAAAAGTTATATATTGACAAGTGTATGTACCTATAATAGCAAATTATACATTAGCAAGTATATATGTCTATTTTGACAAGTCTTAGAGTACCCATTGACAAGCTCATCTATGTTAGCTAAAATAGCTCTTGTTGATAAGTAGATATACATATTTTGACAAGTCATAGAGTGGTAATTGATAAGTACCTGCACCTAATCATATATCACTGATTCTCTTTCCCTTTTTTAATCAATGAAGGTAAGAAGGTAATTTCACATTCAAAATTTATGTCACTGTAGTCATACACCAGGGAGCTTTTTGATAAAGGAATCTTCTATGGGGTACGATTTTCTCTACAACAACCGCCACATTGAAGAAAGGGCTACTCCATGGCTCCTGTAGTGTAAAAACTAAAGTGCATTGTTGGAGATCCTGATTAGTAACTCGGAATTATTGATTAAAAAAAGATCAGCATGTGTAAATTAAATTTTTATTATTTAATTAAAATATCTTTGGATATTCAGAATTTGGCAAGCTACAAGGCATAAAGCTTATAAGCCATCCAATGAGTCTTGATGTTTAAAAGGTCAACAAGAGCATAAAATGTGTTAGTTAAAATTAAGATGTTAGAATCATGTGTGGTCATTTATGAAAAAATAGAATTTGCAATGAGCATATACGGGAATAGTTGGGGACAAGGAGTTTATTAAAGAGAAAATAGTAAAAAAATTGTTTGAAATGATTTGGATAAAGGAGAGTAAATAAATCAAGTATTATGAAGTCATTTAAAAAGGATAGAGAAAGAATGTACAAAACATTCAACCAAGGTATTTAGTGTGCACAATTTTAATATTACTATATATAGATTAATTTATGTAGTTAACTAAATGCAAGTGGAGAAGAAAATGAAGAATAATAGCAATTGTAGTTGATGCTATCAAATTTTTAGTAAGCATAACATATGTATGGGTCGTGAAAGTGATATATGATAAATCAAAGCCAATTCTACTAACAATCAAGTTAATTGATAATTAGGTATTAAACTCCTCATTTTTATTTAAGCTGATCAAATTTAAAGAAGAACCATCAAAGTGTACTTGAAAGTAAATTTTTAAAAAATAAATCTACCAATTAGTTTTGGACCTAGTAAAAAGGACTTTAACTGCTTAAGTATAAGATCTCGAGTTCGAATATGTAACATGAGAGAATAATAAAGCATAAATGAGGGAGAAATAGAAAAAGAAGAGGGTGAAAGAGGCAAGAGGATACTATCAGAATCTTTTTCCTCCTTTTCTTCTCAGAATCTCATATCCACCTTCAGATAAAAAAAATGAACGGATCATATTTAATATTTTCTAAAAAAAATTATTATAGTATTTTATAATTTAATTTTTTAAAATTTTGTTTGTGTTGCAATTATGGATTATGCATATTAGATTTTGACAATTTAAATTTATTTAGTGTGTGTTTGGATGATGAAAAAAAAGCACTTTTGAAACAAAATCATGGTTTTGTAAAAAATCATTCAAACCAGTGTTATTAAACCCGGACCGGACCGGCCCGGGAACCGGTGACCCGATTCAGTACTTTTTTTTTTTTTAATTTAAATTTCTTTATAATTTCATATTAATAAGTCTAAAATCTTCACTCTCTCATCGGTTTGGTCCCAGGTTAGCTCCGGTTTGACTCCGGTCTGACTCACTGATCTTTGACCCAGTATCCCGACCGGTTCACTGACCGGTTCCGGTTTAATAACCTTGATTCAAACATCTAAATTTTTGCCAAACCAAGGTTTTGATCTCAAAACCATGGTTTTGAGAAAATCCAATTTTTTTTTTTTTTTGCTTTTTTTCTTATGTGGGCCCCACTATCTCTCTCTGGTCCTTTTTCATTATGTGGACCCCATGCCACTCACTCTTTCTCATCTTTTTTTTTTTTTGAATTTTACCGTTTTTCTTGCTTGTCTCTATTTTTTTTGACGAATTTTAAAATTTTAATACTTCCTCTTATTTATCTAATTTAATTATATTAGAAAAAATAGTTAAGTTAATTAACATTACATATAGGAAAATTTATTTCAGTTTTGGTATTAATTATGAAATTTAATGTTAAATAATGGGTTAACATGCATCCTTTTTAATACTGTTAGGGGTTTTTCTCTCTCATAATTTAACGTCGTAAAGTCAAATTTAACGGTTTTGTTAAATTTATATCCTTTTTAATTATTCATTGTTATTTTTGCCTCTTCCAAAAATTATTTGTACCACACGCCCCTCAAGAAAAATTTTAATGTTAAATTTGGACCTTAACCCTTAAATAATATATAAAATATAATCTTATTCTTTATATATAATCATCATAGAAGTTAATGTTTTTTTTAGTAATTTGACCATGAAAAAAGCTATTCTGATAACAATATCCAAACAGTCTCATTTTATCAAAATCACTTTTTTCCCATAATCTATTCTATAAAAGCTATTTTCCACTTTTTCTCCAGAAACTATTTTCCAAAAATTAATCCAAAACATTATTATTTATGTTTAAAATAATATTTTTATAAAATTAAAAATATAAATCATCTATTTTTTTAATTTGAGGGTCGAGATGAGATTCTGAGAAGTAAAAAAGATGAAGGCTTATAAGAAAATCCACCCGTAGAAGTGAAGGTTAAATCATAATAATGTACCACCTTTATATCAAACTGGGCGTTTGGTCTAGTGGTATGATTCTCGCTTTGGGTGCGAGAGGTCCCGAGTTCGATTCTCGGAACGCCCCATGGCTTTTGCTTTTGTTAGCTCAGATCAACGAATATGGTGTATTTTCGTTGTTCTTACTCCCATAGTTTTATTGACTGCATTTATGTGTTGAAAATACATAAACTCTATCTAGATTCGGAATAAACATATAGTTACTTTTGTTTTAGTTTACCCAGAAGCTTTAGACTTTAGTACTGCATTGTTTTATACATAATCAATAGATAATATATATTATACGGATCTTCTAATGTATAATTTAACTGTGCTCTGTCCAAAGTTTAGTACTAAACTATTCTCTTGTTAATTAATTACTTCCTACCTGTCTACGATATATCTACTTAGTTTGCGCAGCTAGCAACATCTTGATTATAGAGTGCCAAATTGTTTCCCTTTTCTGGCCGCTACTTAATACAGAGTGCAAGCCAAATTGAAAGTGGGCAAATAATAGAGTGTTGCTTTCTTCTAGCTTTTTGCGTTTGAGTTCGTTTCTTTGTGTGCACTGTGGCTATAGAGCGTGTGTTAATCCCTAAAAGACTGAGACAAGAGCTTTTGAAAGAAAATGGTACCAGATTAGCTAGCTATATATAGTGCATTTTCATAGAAAAGAGAGCTAAACAAAATGTTCCTCGATGTTACAACAAAATCTTAAACAACCTTTCAAATAATGTGCTTCACACAGACACGAATATATCTAAACAAACCAAAAGTAAAGCACCAAGGCAGCCCTCCATTTTGGACCCTGTAGCCTCTCGTTCACACCCTCTTTAAAATATTCGTGTGAGGTCAAAAGTAACCCAGGAGACCACCTTAATCAAATAGAAAGAAATTCCGCTAAATGACAATATATATATGATCGAGCTACCTTCCTCCATAAGTGGCTGGTCCATAATATATTAATATTTCAGAGAGGAAAGTGATTGATTATGTCATGTGGATCAATTTAACCAACCCCAGAGACACATGAACACCTGATCGAGCCATTGATCATAATCTGACCATACATGATTTTCGAGCTTTCAGTGTCTGATTTCTTAATAAAAACATAACAGTAGTATGTGACAGAAACAGTAAAATAATAATATTTACTTGTTATGCTTTTATTAATAAACCCGACTAGTAAATATTTAGATCAAATCAGAGGGTTTGTTGTGGAGGGTCCATAACCATTGATCATACCAGTCCATGATCCCAATGTAGTAGTGTTGATATACCCAAAAGGATCTTTCCCAGTATCAGAACAACCTTGGTGGTGGTCTTGCCATTCAAGAGACAATGTCGTAGGATTTGGCTTCACATCATGAATAATTCCACCAACATTTTGATCCTCATCATTTCCATGATAAAAAGACTCCATTGTGCTATAAGTCCCACCCTTAATATTAGAGCCATCAAAGTAACACATATTTCCTCCAAAACCCTGCAAATAATTCTGTGCCAATAAACCATTGTGGCTATAACTTATCTGGTCAGCAATATTCGCAGTAGTATCTCCAATATTTCCCATAACATTATTTATCATCATCCCTCCAAACTTGGTTTCAACCACTGGGTGGGGAAAATGGATAGCATGATGATCTGGGAAATCAGAGGCTGCTGTGAGTTGAAGAAGATCTTTATTATTGGGTAATTCCAACGACTGGGAGTGAACGACATCGTTTTGTTTCTTGGATGAGACTTTCTTGTTCTTTCTGCAACCTCCACCTACAGGGATGTTTCTCAATGTGCCTCCTTTGGTCCAGTACCTTCTGCAAGTTTTGCAGAAGTACCTTGGCTGAGAGAGACTATAGTTGTTGTAGTAACAGAACTTGGTATTTGTCGAATCACACCTCGGACACTTCAAAGCTTGGTCTGTTGGGGCTGGCCTTACCCTCCTCTCCATTAATGGTGGAGACGAAGATGAAGAATCCATTGCTAGTCCTCCAGATTCCTCTTGAACTCCTCCCTGAAACTTGTACGTAAACGCACCCATCTTCTCCATTAATGATCAGAAACAAACACAATTGAGATATAGAGTAATATTACCCCTTCCGGTTACTCTCAAAATTGTTTTAAATTTAATATTACCCTAAAAATATTAAAATAGAATAATATTACCTCTTACAACTAAAAAATTAAAAACCAATGTTAAATTTTAAACAACCAAAATGTTAGTTATTTAAGCAGATAAAATTATTACGTTTTAAAACTTTCATGATGACATTAAACTTAAAAATATTTTTGGAGCAATGTTACTCCTCTTCATGCCAAATTTACCCCTTAACCCATATATATATATATATGTATATATATTCATCAAATGTAAGCATTATTATCACATACCTGAAGCCAGTGATCGGAAGATTCCATGCAGACGTGCTCGTGAAGAGGAGAAAAATCCATTCACACGATAATTGAAGCTAGACCTAACTGATCTGATATGAGAGAGGGGAGATATATATATATATCAGGCTTCACTGAAATGTTCTGTGTTCTAAGTTCCAACCTCTTGCGCTACTGTAATGCATTGAGAATGGGAAGGATTAAGAGAAGTGTGAAAGATACAGAAGTCGTTTGTGTTGGGTTAGTTGGGGTGGGGCAGTCAATAAGAAGGGGGAGAAAGGTGTCGTGTCGGTGACTGGAATGGTGGGACCCACATGTTCTTGTGTGTGTCGTCGCACCAGTGAGCCCCACTGGATAAGGGACGGTGAGATTTGTGGGGTGGGGGGAGGTGGGAGAATGAGGAGCGTTGGATGGGAGATCATGCGTCACAAGGTTGTTTTGTCGTGGAGTGAGAGACTGTGAGAGAATTGAGAATATTTTGGGTTCCTCGATAAAAGAAATCATACCTTAATGCACTCTTCTTGAGGGGCCCACTCGCCCTCCCCCACAAGCAAGGGATTTATTCCCTCACACGCCCCTCACGTGCCTCCTTTTTTCCCTACTGTTTATTAATTTTAAGGATGAAATAAATTGATTTAATGTTAAGGCTTGGTTATAGTACTAGAAGAGGCTTTGACAATTTAACATGAAGTTTTAAGTTTGTATGAAGGCAAAAAAATATGTTTCGAAAAGTTATCTCGATTGGGTTTAAAATGTTTGAATCTGATTAATCAGATATAAAACATTCAATATTTTAATTCAAAAATTCATCTAGTAATCATTTGGATCCAAATTTTGAAAAACCAATCATGATGGTGCTGGTGCCCCACATCCACGTCCTCATGGTAATCTCCCATGTCCTACAATATTCTTCCTCAAATTCCTTCGTTCATGCATTGATTTGAGATGACGTGTCTTATTTCTATTTGAGAAAACTACTTTGAGGTGCTAAGAAAAAAAAATATAATTATAAAAAAGTTTTAATAATAAGTGAATAGTATAGACCTATTATCATTTTATACCATGAAACTTGACATTGCACATGTAATAACAAGTTATGAGACTTTCTCGTAATTATATTTTTTTTGCCTAAACCTTACAGTGATTTTCCCATCCTACCTTCATTAGATTAAAGCTATGTTTGGAAACACTTATTTTTTGACAATAAGTCCTTATTACGCAAGCCGAGATAAAACTCCTCTCACATACTTACCTCGTATACCGTGAATCACGATTTATAAGCACTTATTACCCAAAAATAAGCTATTCCAAACGAGCACTAATTCATACATACTCTACCCTCTCTCGACCGTTCCAGAAGAGAGTGTAAAAATTAAAGGATTGAACTTGAAGACAATTATTTACATTTTCATGATTAAGAAATCTATATCTCACATGTGTGTGTGTGTGTGTGTGTGTGTGTGAAAGTAGTATTATTTAAGGGAAAAGAACTAGATTTAATCTGAAGTTTCTTGGATGCTTGAGATGGCACAAGCAGTTGAAACTTAAAACCAGCTAGCTTTAATTTGTTGAAGAAATTCAAACTTTGGAACATAGCTATATTCCCAAAGTGATATATGAGGGGGAATAATCTCAGAAAAGCTTTAATAAGAAGAGTGACACCTTAAAGCACAACGAGAGGGAGAGGCTGCTTTATATCCACTCGGAAGAAAGAACATAATTTGTGTGTGAGAGATACTTGGCGTGACCATCACACTAGCTCCACCCAAAGCCGCACAAACATTTTTAGAGACCCAAATCCATCCACAATAATTAATTAATTAATCAATCATTAAAGATATACATATATGAGCTTTAACCAACACCAATGACTACGAGTTTGCTTAATTATTGTTGACTAATTAAAGCGTCTACAAAGAATGTCAGGAGAATAAAGTTGATTGGGTACTGTGTGCCCACGTTATTAACCCCACCGTACGTAGTCCTGCGTACATATAGGTTTCAATTCATACTTTAATTTGTAATGATATGAAGATTATTGATGAATTAATTATTACATAATGAGTGTATTATTCTAAATGTAAGACTTTGTTGACTTTTTTCTAAGAGATTAAGGAAGATAAATAAGTTACTTAATCGTATCATATATTGTACATGATTAAATTATATATATTAGTCCTTTGGTCAAACAAATTAGTTTGAATAAAAAAGGATAAATATAAATACTTTAAAGTAATTTAATTAATTTTCTTAATCTCTATAAAAAAGTTAACTTGATCTAATATTTAGCACCGGAGATAATATTATGTAATGAGCCTTAATTATTGCCGGTTGGTGAAGGGTCATTCACATACGTAAAGAGAACAGTTAGAGCCGAAAAATAATCATCCATGGTAGCTAGCTAAATAATTAACCACTGATTTGTTCTGTACGTACGTACTTACGTTAATCGGTTAATGTAATCATGTGTTTAGGGAAAATTGATAGAGGGGAATAAAATCAGTGTCGTTATATGGTTGTGCAAGTATAACATTTTAGACCTTTTTCTGAACAAGATTAAAAATTTTGTTTATTATTGTCATGCATGCATAGGATTCTGCAATGTGATCAATTGGTAGCTTGTAAAGTAGTAATAGGATAGTAATAAATAAGATAATATTATTATCATAAGAAAGCCAATCAATCAAATTAAAGTGCCAAGCATCTTGTTGATAGAGATTTGAAATCTGGTATACGACCAACCTTCATTCTCAAGCTAAGGATCTTAGTTACTTTCTGCAATCGAGCTTCTTTGTTTTCTGCTTTTGTTGCCCTCTTTCTTTTATATCAAAACTACTCGATCAAAGCTCGGAAAAAAAGCTTATAATTTATACGTAGCACGAGGGATTTTGAAGCGGGAAAATGTTGAAGATGTCTTTTTTTTTTTTTTTTTTACCCTGTACTAAAAATTGTGAATCCTTTTCGCCTAGTTAGATTGAGTTATAATGCATTCTTATCCCCTGAAAGTGTTTTTTGTTTTTTGGGAGGAGCAATTGGCATCATAAAAGAAATTAGGGTTAAGGTGCAAAAATGCACATGTGCTTTTTCTCAAAGTGCACCCAACAGTAAATATTTTTTTTAGGTGCAAAAGTAGCTATGTGGTTATATAATAGGTGCAAAAGTCACATGATCTGTTAAAGGAAAAACGTTGACCGTGAAAAATATGTTTGTTGACTAACTGTGATGATGTGGCAGGTGACTTGGAAGATGAAATTGCTGACTGGATTTTTGTAGTGTTTAAAAAAAACTAAAAACACACACATGTAAAACGCAGGCAAAAGCTTGGCAGAAGAATAAAAAATTAAGGCATGCCCACTCGGAGCTGAGGGCGAAAGGAATCGAAAAAATAGAAATAGAGTGGGACGAAAAGGGAGGTCGAAGGAAACACCGACGGTGAAATTAAATCAAAGTGCGGACAAATTAAAAGGAAATCAAATCGGAGGGGGAAGGAGGCGAAATCATATCTGAGAGCGAACACATAGCGTGAGGAAATTAGAACTACAGTTTCGAGTCGGCATTATCTGAACGAGTTGAAGATCATAGGGTTTCAAAGTTTGGGAAGAGACAAAAGGAATCCCAGGTAAGCACTGATTGGGACCCATAAATGTTAGTTTTTTTGTCGTGGCTATAGTGAAATGGCATGAAAACCCTTCGGCCAACGTTTTTTCCCATATTGCAGTATCGATGGCATTAGATGGCGGGGACAAAGAAGTAATCAGCGTGGACGAAATAGAGATAGAGACAGTCCTACATAAGCATGAGAGGTCAGTAGAAAAGCATTGCAAACTTAATGAATTGGCAAAAAATAGTGGGGAGGAAAGTCAATGTCGTTTGCAAGAGGGTCATAGCAGTGGGGTAGAGGTTATTTTAGCTGATGGAGGGAATGGGGCAAGTCAAAATCAGAGAGGGATAGAGGAAACTGAAAATGATGATGATGAGATTGAATACCTTGGAGAGTTGGACATTGACTTTGATGATATGGACGAGGTTGTAGAGAGTGAGGAAGCTGAATGTGATTATAGTCATTATGTTGATAAAAGGAAACAAGGAATGGCAAGTGAGGAAGGTGAAGATGGTTGTGATGAGGATGAAAGTGATGATGTGAGTTATTTGGGCCTAAGTGGGAGCTGTGATACAGAGGAGAGTATGTATGATGAATTTGAAGTAGGGGAGGTGGATTCAGAAGATGGAAGTGATGATGAAGATGATGAAATGGGCCCAAATGACAATGAGGGGCCTCTTGAACAGTTGACAGCCCTTGATGAGTCTCAAAGGTCGGCTACTAGGCCCTATTTTATGACTGGAATGACTTATGCCGACAAAAAAGAGCTAAAAAGGGCTGTAGATAAATATGCTATCAGTCGCGGGGTTAAGCTTAGAATAGTGAGAAGTGATAAAAAGACATTTCAGGTAGTGTGTGAAGAGGGGTGCCCGTTTAACCTTTATGCTTCTACATACGGGGCAAATGTAGGTTTCCAAGTGAAGACTTTGTTTTATGAGCATAACTGTGCCCGTGTGTATAAGAACCCCAGAGCTTCAATGAATTGGTTGGCTGAACATTTTAAAGAGAAAGTGCAAGAGATGCCTTTGTTTAAAACAAGTGACATGAAGAAGGAGGTGCAGAGAGAATTCATAGTCAATGTGAGCTTACACAAGTGTAAGAGGGCCAAGCGAAAAATAATGCAAGAAATGGAAGGAAGCTTCAAAGATGAATTTGGAAAGCTTGAGGCATATTGCAATGAATTAAGAGTATCAAACCCTGGGTCGGACGTGAGTGTTGAGTTGAGCACCGAAGCTTTGGAATAAGGAAGACGTGTTTTCAAAAGAATGTACATGTGCTTTAATGCTTCGAAGGTAAATATTTTCCTTTCAAATATGAAGTTTAATATACATGCTATGAACTTGTGTTTTAAATGTTCAATTTGTGTGTAGGTTGGCTGGAAAGAAGGATGTAGGCCTCTAATTGGGTTAGATGGAACTTTCTTAAAAGGCAAAACAAGAGGCATTTTACTAACTGCAGTGGGTTTAGATGGTAATGATTCCTTGTACCCACTTGCTTATGGGCTAGTTGACAAAGAGAATGGGTTTCACTGGACTTGGTTCCTTAAATGGCTTCAAAAGTCACTAGATCTAGGTGTGGGTGAAAATGTAACACTCATGTCTAATATGCAAAAGGTAGAAAGACAACTCTCTCGTGTGAAAACGTTTGGTTTTTTTATTGATATCATACCTGACACATATCTCTTATCATTTATTTATTATGTTAGGGATTGGCTCACGCAGTAAAAGAGGTTCTTCCACAGGCAGAACACAGACTTTGTGCACACCATATTTACGCTAATTGGAGCAAGAAATGGAGGGGCAACGAGTTCAAGAAAAAATTCTTCACCTGTGCATGGAGTACATTCCCACAAGAGTTCAAAGACAATTTAACTTCTCTTGGCTCGTTGAAGGAAGAGGCAGCTCAAGATGCTTTGACTTATCCTCACAATTCATGGGTAAGAGCGTATTTTAGTGGTATATGTAAATTTTGGGTTGTTGATAACAATATGAGTGAGTCCCTAAATGCATAGATAGACGAGTATCAGTACCTTCCTGTAATTAAGATGTTTGATGGCATAAGACTGAAAATGATGGGAAAATGGGCTGACAGTGAGATAAATGTAAGGAATTGGAAATTTGAATATAGTCCAAAATGTATTAACTTATTTGAGGCAAATAGGTTTCTTGCTGCAAAATGTATAGTGCATTTTAATGGGGATGAGGGGTATGAGGTGGTAGAGGGGCAAGATAGGCATTCTGTTCACATATATAGGGCAATGTGCACATGTAGGGCTTGGGATATAACAGGAATCCCATGTCAACATGCGATATGTGCTCTGTCACATGCTAAGATAGCTCCGAAATCACAAATCTCACACTATTACCACAAGGACACCTATCTAGCTAGCTACAGAACAAAGCTACAGCCTATAAGGGGGGAGCAATTTTGGGACACTGAAACATTCCTCCCAATGCAACCGCCGCTTGTAAGTAACTTACCCGGAAGACCTCCAAAAAAAAGGGTTAGGACTGAAGAAGCAGAAAGGAGGAGGAAAAAAACTATCCACCTTGCACAAGGGATAGCTCAGCCACAACCTCAAATGGAAAAGTTGACTAGAGCAAGAAAGAGACATAAGTGCACTGTGTGCAAACAAGAGGGACATAATAAGAGTACTTGTAAGGAGGTAAGATTAAAGTTGCATCCAAGCTTTTTTTTTCCAAGTTTTTATTTTTATTTTTTTTCGTACTTTGTACTGCTTATCTGGTGATATAGTTTTTCCAAGTTTTGGATCATTACATTGGTCTATGTTGTGAATTGTCTAACAAAATGACTATATGTGCTGACCCTTTTCAGGCTCCTTCAACCAGCAGACCTCAAAATCAAAGCAAAAACATTTCTGTACCTACCCAAGAGCCCACACCATCATCCCAACCAACCCAAGAGCCCCCACAACCATCCTAACCAACCCAAGAGTCAAGAAACCATTCTCAGATTTCTCACACTACACCTAACCCCACTCCTTCATCCAAACGAATATCTGTAGCAAAGAAGTGCTCCTATAAGTCAAGGGCTCAATATGGGTTTGGTATACAATATGATGAAAGCACTGGTCCCACTGTTTACAATGTAAGATTACGTCAAACATGTTTAGTACTTAATAAAACATTGTCATGGAAGGCTATCTTGATATTTTGTCCTCATTTTGCAGCCAGGACTCTCATCTAAGGTGGTGCTTGAAGAGGGGACATCACAAGAATATATGCGTCATTATGCAGACCCACAAACAAAATTCCCCATACCCAATGAAAAGGAATTGAGAATGTCAAGGGTTGCAAGCTCTAGTGCCCCAGAGGGTTCAAGGGTAATTCAGTTTGGGCCTCAATCATCAGACTTACCATTTCAGCCACGGGGTCTACAGTGGCAGGGGCAACCATGTGTCACAACAAGACAGCTGTTGGCACAGAGACAGAGCCAAATTCAAAAGACAAAAGAGAAATTAAAGAAGAGTGCTATGTAGTTTTTTGTATATTCCTGGCACTTTTGTAAATGTCATTTGGGTTTTCTTTTAGAACCTTATGTAGAGACTATTTTGGTTACATGTCTAGGTGAAACTGAAACACTCAAGTATGAAGTATGATTTTATGTAGCTTTTGTTAAAATGTAAATTGCACTCTACCAGCTTTATGCCAGGTTGTTAATATTTAAGCACTCTTAAAAGTGTATATGCTTTACCTTTTCTTCATTTCCCTTTCCTGGATTGTGTAGAACACAATTTAGAATTCAGTAATGCAAATTAATAGGGAATATCTGGCCATCTAAGAAGACTTAGTTTTATTGATTCAAAATCCTTACCACTTTTTCTTCTCTCGTTCACTGGTCGTTCACAGTGATCCTTCATAAAAGCCTAATGCAAAATTCTTGCCATTACTATTCGAATAGTAATAAAACTATTCGAATAGTTTTAATAGTTTTAATTTCTATTCGATATTCGAATAGTTTTATTACTATTCGAATAGTTAATAGAAACTATTAACTATTCGAATAGTAATTTCTATTCGCTATTCGAATAGTAATAAAACTATTCAAACTATTCGAATAGTAATGTAATGCTCAGTGTAAAATAATTAAATATTATTTGTTCGCCCTCAGATATGATTTCGCCTCCTTCCCCCTCCGATTCGATTTCCTTTTTGTCCGCCCTTGATTTAATTTCACCGTCGGTGTTTCCTTCGACCTCCCTTTTCGTCCCACTCTGTTTCTATTTTTTTCGATTCCTTTCGCCCTCAGCTCCGAGTGGGCATGTCTTAATTTTTTATTCTTCTGCCAAGCTTTTGCGTGTGTTTTACATGTGTGTGTTTTTAGTTTTTTTTAAACACTACAAAAATCCAGTCAGCAATTTCATCTTCCAAGTCACCTGCCACATCATTACAGTTAGTCAACAAATATGTTTTTCACGGTCAACGTTTTCCCTTTAATAGATCCTGTGACTTTTGCACCTATTATATAACCACATAGCTACTTTTGCACCTAAAAAAAATATTTGCTGTTTGGTGCACTTTGAGAAAAAGCACATGTGCATTTTTGCACCTTAACCCAAGAAATTATATAGTAATATAGCACACCATAAAAACAAAATCAATAATTATGACCATCATTCATTGCTAGTTGATTATAAGACCCAAATACCCAATGATATATCTCACTTAACCTTGATCTTGACTTACAGTCTTATTTATAAAAGGTTTTTTTTTTTTTGGAAAAAATACTCCATGCACTAAAAATTAATTAGCTTAAGATCAAGGTAATTAAACCTAGACCGGTTAGTTAACCGGCCAAGGGTACTGAGTCAAGGGTCTGTGGGTTAGGCCGGAGTCAAACCGGGACCAAATCAGTGAGAAATATAAGGTTTTAGGCCTATTAGTATGAAATTCTAAAGAAAAAATTTTAAAAAAAGAAATTAAAAACTTGACTCGAACCAGACCGGTTTACTGGCTAGTTTCTGGTTTGATTTGCTCAGTCCGATCCGGGTCAGATAACCATGCTTAAGATATTGGGTGTTAAAACAATATTTCAAATATTGGATGCTATTGAAAAAAAATATTTCAAGATACTGATGTTGTAGGAAAAATATTTCTGATTTTAGAACTAGAAATTAATTAATTTGAGACACCGTAAAAATATTTCAAAATGCAGCTTATAATTTAATCTAAATAAATAGAATACATAAAAAAAAAAAATGGTCCCATCCCAAAATGGAGGAATGAACATGCCGGACTCATCTTTTAGATGAGCACGGCATGCAAACCCCTTATTCTTACACACGAGCAAGCACAGACACTATCCTAAATCCATTTCATAGTTTTTGCCTATTTAATAATATTTTTGTTCTCAATTGAAAATACTTATATTCAATCTACAGTCAACCATTAAATGTGAGCACATCTTCCTATAAGAATTTAAATCTAGTTCATCATATTATGAGGAACTAACCCCATCCATATACTTTTTTTTTTTTTTGTAGAATCTTGACCGTATCCCCTAATCGATAGTTAGAGACTAATCCTCCCCAAGGTGTAGAGATAACCAAAGTGGGTTTTGCCTCTCCCAATAAAACCTTTTCTATGAACATGACATGGTTTGAACCCAAGATATCATGTTTAAGGGGTCCAGCTATTTTACCAACTGGGCTATTATTAGTAACTAACCCCATATACTAGTAGTGAATGTGAAAATTGATTTTGGGGACCAAAAACTGAAGGGGAAAAATTGAAGAAACAGGCATTATATCATTTAAAAGTTTTCACATGCATGTATTTTAAAAACACAAAATTAGCAAATTTCTGTTTGGTAGTCAGTTTAGTGATGGAATTCTATCGCGAATTGCTCAATGACAATAGAATTTGTGGTAGAGCTTTAAAATTTTGTCACTAAATTCCGTCATTAATTCATAGTTTCTTTATACCACTCCCATGTGGTAGATGCCGCAAATAGAAGCAAAAATAGGGATAAGGACACGCACGCAGACGTACATGCAATATTGGAATTGTGGATATGAAAGAGATACAAGGGTATGGAATGGATTAGGTGCATGAACCCTGATTCGGTGAATCTATATACAAGACTCGTTACGTAAACTACTCTTACTCTGCAGCCACAATATAATTTATGAAATTTATATATATGATCATGAGATAGAGGAAGAGAGAGGCTAATTATCTCCCTGCTTAAATAAATATATATAGTAAGGTGTTTGGATTTGATTTCGCATGCATGATACAAATTAAAGAAGATAAGAAGGGCTATTTGTGTTAATTTGGATTATTAGATGATGATGATGATGATCGAGTTTAACCTAACACTAGAAAATAATAATAGTTGGAGGGACATGCCCGACAAAGCCACCGGTGACTGCGGCGCTGTCGGAAAATATAAACTACGCTCTAAACTCCGCGGCCGCTCCACGTTATCTCTATATATCCCCCCTACGTTTCTTGTAGGGTTTTTGGCTGTCCACTGGAGATTTTTTTGGAAGAAAAACGTGGCAAATCGCCCATCACGAGATTTTTTTTTACAAAAAAAAAATCATGTCAAGTTTTGTTTTACTTTTCTTTAAAAAAAAATATTGGGAGTTCCCCTGCTGTCCTTAAATTTTAATTTGTTCGACTTAATTTATTGTGTGTTTTTTGGGGATCAAATTTTGAAAACAAGTTCTCCACTTATAGGCAAGGTTGGGTGTGTGTGTATCTATTCAGAGCTCACATGTTGAGAGTCATGCACACTGAATCGCGTTTGTTATTATTGTTGTTGTTGTTGTTCAATCATGAGTATTCCCCGACCTTTGTTAGAGGCTAACCTCCATCAATGTGTAGAAAGAAAAATACTTAGATCAAATTCATTATGTCTATTTTGTCAAATTCTCTACTCAAATGTGACCATGTGTTCTATGTTTGAATTATTATCATTTAACTCTAATTCCATATAAAAAAAGTAATAAGACATATGGTCGTATGATATTAGAACACTTGATATAATAGATATAAGAAATTTGATATACGTATAGTCCAAGTAAAAATACACGAGTGAATTTTGCTTTTCCAACAAGGTTTTCCTTTATTCACAGAGATCGAACCTATAATAACATTCTTGAGAGATTTAATTAGACATGTTCTCTTTTTAATATTGTATTTTTTCAAACGCTATATGTTCCTCTTAAAAAATTATACATACCTATTCTAGATTTGTCTTAAATGATACCGCCACGAAAGGTAAATTACACCGATTTTTTTTAGAGACGGTTTATGAGTATTTCAAAACTAAAAAAGATAGTTACATGTAATTTTTTTTTTAAAAAAAAATAGCATAGAATGTAAAATATATTCTTCATATATTTCAAGAAAATATGAGGGAACATGTCTATGAACTATATATATATTATTTTTTTACATAAGTTGTAATAATTAATTTTGTATAATTAAAATTTAAGCAAAATTTTAAGAAAATTTTAATTTTATTTTCAAAATTAAAAATACATGTAAGGGGTGTATGGTTTAAGTAACTAATTAATTAAAGTTTAAGAGAGAGATGTGAGTGATTGAGCAATTTTATTACAGGCTATATTGATATGGGGAAAAAAACAATTGATAAAACAGTTCATCCAATACAACTACAAGTCTCTAATTGATCTAAGCACGAAATCGGTTGAATTAACATCTGACTTTTGTCTATTTCTTGTTCTTGATTTTTGATTTTTGTCTCGTTTTGATATATTCTTATTGTTTCCTGTGCTTTGCTGACCAACGGAGCCCCTTTTTAAAGCTAAAGAACATGATTATATATGGCGGTTGGAATTAGACAAAAGCATAATTACTTTTGTAATTACTTGATTTGACCCTGCTTAATATTCAAACAAGTACTGCCTTGTATTTGATTATTGTGAATCAAAGGCTTAAATATCTCCAAATATGTCAACATCTGAAAGAAGAGAAGTAAGGCTTAATGAAAACTCAGAAAACGACTTCAACCAGAATCAGCATGAATGCCAAACTGGGCAAGAAATTGTTTATACTCAGATCATAGGGCTTAGCTAGTTTTATTGAGGCCTAAATGAAATAAAAAACTTGCTGGGCAAAATGGCCCAATATGGGTCCAAAACTAATTCTAATAAGACACATGCTCTCTTCTTTTATTATTATTTTTTGGGTTATTGTGGGCTAGCCCGTATGATCATAAAATACACTTAACCCAAAGCTTCCCATTTTTTGTACCACTGTAGCAGAGCCCATTTGATTGTATATAATGCATCAAGCCATGTTTAGCATGTGAGCAAGTACTGAGGAAACAAATCTGTCCTTGATAACCGATGAGAGTTGGTTCAAGTGATAAGCGGCTTGATTCTGCTTAAGCAAGATCACGGGTTCAAGCCTTGTGTATGCAGAAAATTCTCATTGGGAGACTCTTCTACAATAGTCAGGTGCACGACGCAGGTCGGATCCGGATGTAGTCAGGACAAAATTCTGATGAATCGGGTGGGCAACCAAAAAAATCTGTCCTTGATAAACTCATTGCATCAAGTTTACAATAAAATTTTAGGGTAAGTGGCTTTGGTCTCGTAACGAGATCTTGAGCTTGAATATGTCCCAATGAAAAAAGCCGTGGAAGAGCTATCGTCAATGAGACCCGATAAGATGACAAAGCTTGAATTTGACTCCAGGCAGAGCCTGTAAGTTGTTTCCAAAATCACCAACATAACTCTCTTGCAAGTTTTCTGTTGGCAAAATGGGGAAGGAGTTTTACTTTTATCGGATCTTGTGCTGGTTTAAATATTCGATCTTGGTCATTAAATTTTGCATAAATACAATCGTCACTTGCCAAATTCAGCCTAGGCCAGCGTGATATGTTCTTGAATACATTTACTTGATCGTAGCGCTCAGGTCCATCTGACTCACATCGATCCGAGCCATTTGCAATCCTAGTTGTGCGTTTTCGATTGATGATCTCAAAGTTGTAAACAAAAATCCCTCTCTGTAACGTCAAAGTAGAGCTGATAAGAATGGAATGTGGAGTTACGGATCCCTGCAATATTACCCAAAATATTCGATTGAGCATTAATATGAATATCATATCCATGTTTAAGACACTTGTGATCGGATCGGATATGTTTAGCTTAATTTATGAGTACGTGACTGCAATATATTTTGGAAAGCAGACTCGTTCTGCAGATGGGTGAGAGGAAGAAGAAGAAAAGAGGGTTTTGAGTTGAAGGAGACCTGAGCCCCAAGGAATTCGGTAAGCATCCTCATTTGTCATTTCTCTTAGCCCATAAGTATCGTATCATTCTAAGTTTCTAACTTTTCTTCTCCAACGTCAAAAGTTTTTTTTTTTAAAAAAAAGAAAAATTTACACGGAGCATTTATTCTGCTTTATCTTGTTTATGATTATTCATTAATCATTACTATTAATATTACAATAACTTATACCAATCCTTTCTTTCTTCAGAAGGCAATACAATATTTATTATATTCAATTTCGAATGATTCCTTATCTTTTTGTTTGTGTTAAGTTTTGTTTACTTTGTCGGTTAATTTTCGTAATTTTTTATTTTTGTGTTTATTTCTTTTATGCTAATTTATTCACTGTTTTTTAAATAAATATTTCCCCCGAAACTGTCAATTTCAAATAATTAGTAAAAAAGTAAACAAATCGGTTTAAGAAAGACAAAGCAGAAATTAAGTTGCGTGTTTAACAAATTAAAGAGTACAAATAAACTTTACAATAAAATTACATGGTTAAAAATTCACGTCAGTACGTGTTCTTGACTCGGTGACTTTTTTGAAAAATACATTCTTACAATGTATTTTTATTGATAAAATTATTTTTCTATAAAAACATTTATTTAAATATAGTATCGTGTAAATAATGGAACTGAATTATTAATTTTTGAAAAGGTAATTTATTTAATAAAAATAACATAAGGTATATTATTATAAATTATCATAATTTATTTTATTTATTTAATAAAAATAAATTCAAGTTGGGCGGCCTCAAATCAAGTTGGGCGGCCTCAAATCATAACGAGGTTCAACTGGGTCTGAAACTTTATTTCTTGGGATGCAAACAAGCAAAATAACATACTGTGTTTGTATGTATATATATATTTCTGAGGTTATCAAATCTTATACAAACACAGTTCAATATTTTATTTTTGCAACTCTATCATCATAAGCATGGTCGTGTTTGTTGTCAATTGTCACCGACCACGTAGGGGAGATCTCGTGTCAATTAAGTAATTTAATATTGATCTCGCAACACCCTTTTTCGAATTTGCGCCGTCCTTCTCTCTCTTATATCCTCTCTGTGAATCCGCAGGCTTCAAAACTAGGAGCGCCTGCAAGCACCTTCTTCACCGCCCATTGCAATTCCAGTCTCTCTCTCTTTTGGCGGTCCCTCATTGAATATACACAGATTACATATTGTACACTAGGCCCTCGTTTTTCCTTTTAGTTTAATATTTTTCATTACACTACAGTTGTTCGAGAACACATCTTGATATCTCCTCTGTTTCTAATTCTGAGTTCGGGGGGTAACCGCCTCTGGTAGGATATAATACTATTTGGTAGCAAGTTTTAGTACCAGTTGAAGAAAGTTTTTGGGGATGGACTACACTGTTTGATTAACCTGTTGATTCGGTTTCTGGAAGTGCGGGGGATTGTGTAATTCTTGCATTCTTTTATTCCTTGTAGTTCGTGGTTCTCTAATGGTCTTCATGATTCTTCCGATCTTTTAATATGTAAATACTTTCGATTTTGGTTATTTGATCTGATCGTGGTCTAGTTAGCTTCCTGTATACGGTCGAATCTTTTTCCGTCTCTCCTTCTGTTATATTGTCATCATGGAACGAGCGATCTTTCTTCACGATGGGAATGTGCAGATGTTCAAATTCGCCGACACTGCAAGCGAGCAAGAGTCCGGAGAGGGGTCAAATGATATGAACATTAAGAAGTCTGCGTGGGAGCCTGCAAGCATCGAAAATTCTACGGTTTCCGATTGCGAAAGTGGTGTTTCGGGAGGTAATTACGTGCAGCGTAGTTTGTTCGATGAAGCATTTGTGCGACTCGGAGAAGGTGACAGAGTTCATGACCTAATTCAGAGAAGGTTCGTTCTGAGTTTGGGGTTGCTTGGGGCACAAACCGATGTTGTTGCGATTCATAAAAGTGCTTGTTCTAGCGTTATGTCACAAGCCAGGGTTCAATCGTTTCAGCTTTATCTGCAAGCAATGCAGAAGAGTCGTAATGGTAATGCCAATTTGAAGTATGCTTGGTATGGAACTTCTGGTAGGCAAGAGGTGGAAGAGATCACTTCACACGGCTTTGGTCATTGTGGGAAATCACAGAATAATAATAACAATAAGCTTTATGGTTGTGGACTCCATCTTTCTCCAGATGATTCTCCTCTCGACAGGTATGCAATTTCTTGTCCCTCTTTCATTCCCTTCACAGTCACCATCAACTTTTTGTTTTTGGTTATGTCGGTGTATAAGCTAAAATACTGTATTTTGGTACCTTGTGTTTATTTGGTAGTGTGAAGAGCTGTGCTGTTGACAAAGACGGTCTACGACACTTGTTACTGTGTCGCGTTATTCTTGGTAGAACAGAGCTTGTTCATCCTGGTTCTGAGCAATGCCATCCTAGTTCGGAGGATTATGATTCTGGGGTGGATAATCTTTCAGCTCCGACCAAGTACGTGATTTGGTGTAGTCGGATGAACACCCATGTCTTGCCGGAATATGTTATCAGTTTCAGAATTCCTCAGGGTATGTGAAAGTCTTGGTTTGTAGAGTGGTATTTGGGGATTATTTGTGTTTCTGAAGATGGGTGTATTTATAAATGTGTTCGCTATTTTAGGTTCTGTGAAGAATGAGAAGCCCTCGAGAAGGCCATCTTCCCCATGGATGCCATTTCCAACTCTAATTTCTGTGCTTTCCAAGTTTTTGCCAGCAGCTGATATTGCGTTGATATCAAAGTACCATAAAGATCACGGAGTAAGTGGTTCTGAATTAACTGTGGGGGTTCAAGACATTCATTTGTTTTACTTTAGTTAAAAAATACGGCAATTACTTGCCCTGGCCTCTCACTGATTGAGCTTCCTCTGCTTTGCAGGCAAAAAAGATTTCTCGACACGATCTGATACAAAAAGTGAGACAGGTTGCGGGGGACAAGTTGTTGATTGGAGTCATAAAGTCATTCAGATATAAGGTGATATTAATGTGATGATTTTGGTTACTAGTTTGGTATTATTTCTTAATGAAGAGTACAGAGGATAAGAACAGAGTTGTGCTTATACGTTGGAAGAAGGTTCTATCATAATCTAGTAGAGTTACATAGATTAATGGAAAAGCAAAGTTAGATGTTTTAGGCATGACGTGTGGCATGAAAAGTTGCCTTAAGCAGCAAGTCTCAGCAATCGACGTTGTGGGTCACGCGTGTCATTTAATAACATGTGTAAAGCATCAAAGCAAGGAGAATAACGCGTGGTTTTGACTTTGGATTTTGCAGAAAACAGGGGGGATGTTGCAGGAGCAAAGAAGGTCAACGAATGAAACTGTAGATAGAAGAAGATCTTTAATATGAGACGGAGAGGATTAATATGGCGGCGTTCAGAGGAAGATAGGAGGGTGGTGAAGTTTTAATGGCATGGTGCCTAATAATGGGATACCTAATGTTAGGAACAGAGGAGTTGGCATATGGGTGGCGTGAAGGAGTCCACTTTTTCCCGTCTGTATACAGATGCCTATGAGATCAGCATTCCATTTGCAATTACAAGTTGAGGGATCTCTTCTTTTATTTTTATTTTACCATTTTTTTGGGAACAATTGTACATTTGGTTCCTTGTTGCTGCTTTCTTTTCTTGGTCAACTAATGTATGCCTTCCCTTCATTTTGTACACGTACTGGTGGCTTTTGTTATTCTCCGAGTGGATACATACGCGCAATGGTTTGCTGCACATGAGTTTGCAACTTTTGGGCTTTACATTAATTAACCTAAAACCCAATAATGCACGGCTTCTCAAAATCTTTCCCTTTTTCCCCTTTGTTATAAAATGGTCAAATAGACCAACGGGATTAGGGTAAACGTAAGGCATTAGTTCCTCATAACGTAACGAACTAAGATTGAGTCCCCACATTTAATGTCAAATAGTGTCTTGAATAAGAGAAAACCTGCTATCACTTGTGGCTGAGGGAAACCTAGCCAAAAAATGGTCAAATATATTATATAAAAAAGGTTAGCACAAACACGCCATTATTTGTGGCTGAGGGGCTCTATAATCTTTTTTTTTTTTTTTTTTTGCCAACTGAACGAGGAATTTCATTAATACGAATAAAGCTACATCAATACCAGTACATTAATAGAAAGCATAAATAAACTACAAGCAATAATATATTACAACAAAAGCTGCCTCCTAATCGGGTTCTCTTGGTCTAGCGTCTGCGTCTCTGTCCAGTGAGATCCTCAACATCTCTGGGGGTCTCAGTCCAATCCAATGGGCAAGACCCTCATAGTGTAACTTTAGCAACCCAATTGGCAACTAAGTTTGTTTCCCTGAAAATCCAATTACAAGAATGGTTTCCTATTAGATTCCTTGAATATTGAATGCTTTCAAGGATATTAATATATCTCCAATCATTTGGAGAAGAGCCATTACTGATAGAATTAATCAACATTTGACAGTCAGACTCAAATTGAACTTCCTCTAGCTGGTTTTCATGAACATATTGTAAAGCATCCAACAATGCCATTCCTTCATCCATAAAGGCTGAATTAGCCTTCACAATTCATGTAGTCCCATCCAATAACCACCAATTTGAATCTCTAACCATGCACACAACCGCTGCTCCATTTTCCAATTCTGAAAAAGCACAATCAGTATTAATTTTAATGACGTTACCTGCTGGAGGTTCCCATGCCTGCTACTACCTACTGATCGTCTCCCACAGTATAGCTGGTTGATCCTGCGCACTAGACCATCCCTTCACTTGCCAGTATTCTTCTACCAAATTGCTACCCTGGGAAAAGGTAAAGACCGGGTTAGGGGTGATATTTTCGAACAAACATGCATTTTGGGTCTTCCAAATCTGCCATAAAGTCATAGCACATAACGCTTTCTGCCACTGTGAAAAAAAATTTCCATTGAGACAATTTCCAACCCATTGTATTAAGTCAAAGCTGTCAATATTCTCCACTATAAAGGAAAGATTGCTTCCAAACCAGGTTAATCTAGCCCACTCACACAAGCAAAATAAGTGTTCCATAGACTCAGATGATTGTTTGCAAATTAAACATATGTCCACAGCCCTACAATTTCATTTTGTCAAATTTTTTAATGTTGGTAAGGCCTTAGACATCAATCTCCACAAGTTCTTAACCTTTGGAGGTATCTTTAGGTTCCAGGTTTCCTTCCAAATTTGCATATGAGAATTATTGCAGGTGGTTGGAGTATTTTCTGCTCTTCCTAAGACATTACTTTTTGCACTCACATACCCCTCTTTCATAGAATATACGCTTCTTTTTCCTCCCGTCCACACCCATTTATCCTCTCTATTATTCCACACCCATTTATCCTCTCTATTATTTGCTGACACTAAAGTACTTCTAATGGCCTCCTTCTCAACTTTTGAAATCCAACCTTCAACTAACACCAAGTCCCACCTCCCTTCTCTTATTAAATCAGTCACTCTTAACTCTTTGAATGATTCATGTGGGCAAGTAGACAACAGCCTTTTCCCTGGCAATTCCCCTAGCCAAGGGTCTCCCCATACTCTAGCCTGAGTTCGACTACCTAGGCTCAATAAAACCTGATTCTCCAACACTCTCCTCGAGGAGCTCTATAATCACCATATAGAAACACACACAACATGTGTAAGAGAGAGAGAGAGACACACACACACACAAACCAGCTAACACAACAGAAGATGAAGATACCAATTACAAGACGGCTAACACGCTTTGACTAGTTGGAGGTTGAGGATAAAGGCGAGCTAATAACATGAGCAAGTCCATGGAATAATTCCAACAAGGGATATGATGAACAAGCCAATTCCATATAGCACAGCAACTAGCGCCTTTGCTTTTCTTTTCTTGGCACATGTATTCTCTTATTGAAAGCAATCATGCTCAATGTATTATTAGACATCAAATATAAGAAATATAAGAACTTCTCTCGGTTGGAATTTGCAAGCAGCATTTATCATTAAATATTTGAGAGAATTCCAAAAAAAAATACTTTTAAAATATTAAAATCCTAAATCAGTTTTGTTGTCTATGAAAAATTAGGTATTAACTGCACTTAACTAACAATTCACAACTCATTTTACCGGCAAAACCACTAATTTCAGATTTTCAAATTTTGAAGGAATTTTTCTAAAATTTTCCCTTAATATTTCTTGAATTATGGGCCTTGCAATCGCTCAAGCACAATACCCATTAGGTGGGTCTGATTCTTTACAAGGGATTTGTCCACTAAATCTGTTGGTTGGTGAGGCTGGGCTTTTGTGCATCTTGAGTGGGTACTAAAAATAGACCACGTGGATAAGAAAAACGTTCCTTTTTTTTTTCGAGGTTTTTTTTATGGTTTTTTTTTTGGGGGGGGGGATAAACGGAAAAATTAACAGGCTTAACTGAATAGTTGGGGGAACAACTTGTATACATTGGAACCACCGATAATATATGCTTATGGCTGTGGCGTTGTTGTTAGAAACACTTAGTTAATTGGATTTGTGGCTTCAATCATTTTATTGGGACTTGCTATGTGGCCGAAGCAGAAGAGTTGGCAATCTTTAGCCCTATATTTGGATAGAGAAAAAAGTTAGGAGAGACCAAAATCCATAAATGGTAAAAAAATATATATATTTTTGGAAGTTTTCTCTCATAGTTTTCTTCCCCATAATTTTCTCTCCACAAAAACATAAGTAAATGTCTCAACCTTGTCTGGGATTGTATGATATAAGAGAATTATTCTGCAGTCTGATACCACAACCATTATTGATGCTGTAAACAAGGATGAAGAAAACTATGGATCGAGCCTCCTTTCCTTCAAGGTTAACGACTTATTGGGTCAATGATGGGAAAGTAAAGATGCTATATGTACCCTTGATTCAAAATCAGGCTGCTGACGTGCTTGCCAAGAAGGTCTCTCTAGATCAGTCTCTTTTGGGATACATGTCCTTCTCATTTGACGGCGTTGGAAGATAACAATTGTACGGGATCTAATTTTCTTTGCTGACTTATTTTATGGGCCCTACCCCTCTCTTGCAATAAAAAAAAAATGAATAGTAGTAGTAGTGCCCAATAATAATAGTAGTAGTAGTAGGCGTTGGAGAGAAGAGAAGCCAACTTGAAGCTTAAGCAAATGAATAGTGAGAGGATGGGAATAAAAGAGAGGGAATTGAGTGGGACAGAGTTGGCACTATGATGTGCGAGTGAGGATGGAAGTTGAAGATTACTTAGTGGGCAAGTTGAATCAAAGATGATATGAAGTGACGATGAAGCCCCCATTTAAGAATAATAACCAAATCAAATTAAGGAATAAGCCCATCGCAAAGCTTACATCTTATAATTTCATATTAGATTGCGTCAGTCCACCCATCATTTTGAGCACTCTTTATACGAAAGCGGCGCCCTCCCTCCCCTCTCTACCCTTAACTTTGCATTATTTTGACTTACTAGCTCCGGTTTTAAATATAAAATCTGATTAATTTTTTTGGAGAAATTAATTAAATTATTTATATTTATCATTTTTTCTCCAAACTAATTTGTTTGATTTAAAAACTGATATATAATTTAATCATACACAACACATAATATAATCAGGTAACTTATTTAACTTCTTTAATCTATAAAAAAAGTTAACTAAGTCTTATATTTATAGCGGGAGTTAGTATTACCTATTCAGCTTCTATCATTTAAATGCCTGTTTTAGTTTTTTATAAGTAATTTTATAATGTTCAAGGTAAATATGTCATAGGAGTTTTATCTTGACTTATGAAAAAATGCTTTAAAAAGCACTTTTTTGTGCTACCCAAATGAACACTAAAGACATGTTTAAATTAGTGTTGAAAAAGCACGTTCATACAAATAAAAATAAAATTATTCTCACATATTTACTTCATAGATCGTAATTCACATTAGAAAAATAATTTCTACTACTAACCTAAACCTGCCTGTATCCTGTGACCCTGTCTTTCAGCCCTACTCCTCTTTTCTTCCATCGTATTGGCACAACAAATACATCAGGCCTGTGTAAAATTTTTACTATATTTTATTTGATTGCGTCCATCCATCAGCGTGCATAATGAAAACACAGTCATGTCATGATATTTATGATGATATTCAAAACTTTATCAAATGCTTTTTCTGTTCTAGTTTATATTGTTCGTGTGGGTTTTTATGCTAAGCTTTGTAGTTAATTAGGGCTTTGCTTTTCGTGTGAAAGTTGTTTGAGTTATAAAAACAAATAAATATTGATTAGTGTGGTCACCATTCCCACTTCTCAAACAACCTACCAAATTATATTATTTTTGTGTTTTGAAGATTTACCCAACACAATTTAATAATACTCATGCTACACTTGTATAACAAGTTAGTGTATGTTTGGTTAGGCTTATTTTTGGACAATAAGTCCTTATTACGTAAGCCGAGATAAAACTCCTCTCACATACTTACCTTGTATACCATAAGCACTTATTACCTAAAAATAAGCTATTCCAAACGAACACTTAATTATACAAGTCCGTCAGTCCATGTTTTTTTTTTGGTAAAAATGTTTTTTTTTAGTTTTATTATTAACTAGATCCTATTTTTACCTTGTAAATTACGTGCATAAAACTAAATAATTAACGTATTTTGCAGTTAATTACTAATGGTGAGTATATCCTTGATATGAAAAGAAAAAAAAATAATATAATACCCCTCAAATTATTAACGATCCTAGTTTAAAAATTAAAAATACTTATAATGTTTCTCTTGTCCTAAATTTTCAATTTCAGGATGAAATACTTACTTCACATATATTTAGTTCAAAATATTGGACAAGGGCATATTCCTGCTATTTTTTAAAGATGACAATAATTTGATTTAAATATATTTTAAGTCTAAATAATTGAAATTAAATCCATCAACATTTATAATTTATCATGCTCAAGAATTTTTTTTTATAAAATTCATATATAAAACCACTGAACATGATCAAATTAAAAGAGTTAGTACAAGTTTAAGAGCGAGTTAATATGATTTTGTAAGCTAGAAACGTAAAAATGAAAAACTCGGTGTGTAAACTCTCGAGTTTGACTGAGTTTACAGCTAACATGAGTTTAAGAGTGACTCAACACGATTTTGTAAGGTAAAAACCTAAAAACGGTAAACTTAAAGAGTCAACTCACAAGTTTGACAATAATGATCATATACTCCTACCATCCTTATATATAAGGTCCTATTTTTAAATAGGTTTGCCCCTTTTTATAAGATCTCATTTAAGTTTGTTTAAATAATAAATTCATTTTCACCCATGTTATCTTCAATTAATTTCATACATTGCATTAATTAAAATGTTGATTCATTCGCCTTATTCTAGCACATCATCTTTCTCCATACATTATCTTTCATCATTTTTTCATTTGTACTCTCTCTTACTCATTAATTAACAAAGGCATTTTTTAAAAAAAAAATATTTTTATATATTTATTATTTATAACTAATTTTAACTACTTTTTATAACCCAACAATTCAGTTAGAAGCACCTTATATATAAAAGGACGGACTACGGAGGGAGTATAGGCAGAGACAACAAAATGTGAGGTGCGTCCAACAAAATTGCCCCATATTAACTACTCTACAACTCTTTACTTATTTGAAACCGGATGAGTAGTGTTATTTCAATATTGCCCCTCATTTATTAATGAGAAAATCGTAATACGGTTTTAATGAACAGAAAAAAATATTAAAAAAGTCTCAGTATATTATTTACAATCGAAAAAGCTCAAGAAATCTCAGTGATATATATTCAAATTATGAAATTATCTATTTCTTAATATGGCATATGCACTTGTAAATGATAATATTGTGACTGATCAATATGGTGCATATATTTATCAATAATAACATTATGACTTATTAATATGATACATACACTTGTGATTTTTTGATAGATAGACTTGTCAATGGAAACAAATGTGAAAAACAAGGAATTTTACAATTTGAATCTATATTAATGAGGCTTATTAGGAGTTTTTAGATAGTAAATCATATGTACTAAAAATTTTTTTATATATATTTTTCATTGAGACCATACTGCGATTTTCCTTTTATTTATTGTTGGTTTAAATGTTTTATTATGTTTTCATGAAAATTGAGTTTCTTATTATTAATGGCTCATTCAGTTGGAAACTTTATTGTGTACACTAATTTGAATGAATGACAAAATTAAAAGGTCATATTTTTTCTACAATTTTAAAGATACTGAACATAAATCATCATTCCTTAAAAGTTTTAAAATAATTAAATTTGTATTATAGTTAGAATGGAAGCAATTACGTGCGTGCTCTGCTCTAATTACTTATTTCATCCCTTTCAGGTCCATCATCTCACCCATCTTTCAAAATTTAAAGTCTGTCGCCCTTTCCTTGCCCTAACATATACGCTAAAGTAAGATATTTTACAGGGGTGAAAATGGAATTTCACTTTTGGTTCGGTATTTAAATGATTAAGAAAATTTTTATATTAAATTTATTTGAGATATATATGATAATCTTATTCTTTGTACTTCGTTCCATCCTTAATAAAGGGTTAAATAACTAATTCATAGATATTAATGTAGTTATATTACTATATATAAAAAATGCGTATTGGTCTCATTAAAATACTTTTTTAATATACTAGTAATTTGCATTGGAATCTTAACTATATGAAAGTATAGTAATAAGCATCTTCTTGACAGACATATCAACAATATGGCAGATTCAAAATACTAAAATATTAACTATATAAAGTAGAGCAGTAAGCATCTCTCTAGCCGACACATCAGTAAAATGGCAGGTTTAAAACACTAAAAAAAAAAAGAAGAATGATAGATAGATAATGGGGAAGATAGTTACATAATATTTTGTAGATTAATAATGGAAACGGTAGATACAGAATGGGGACACATCAGCAAAACGATAGGCTCAAAACACTAAAAGGAGAGCAATAAGCATCTCCTTGGCTGACGCATCAGTAAAATGGAGGGCTAAAAATGCTAAAATAATAATAATAATAATAATAATAATAATAATAATAATGCGATATGGTTATGACAGATAGATGATAGAGAAAGTAGTTACACAATATGTTGTAGATTAATAATGGAAAAGGTATATACAAAATGGGGACACATCAACAAAATGACATGCTCAAAACACTAAAATAAAAAAAAAAAGATAATAATGCGAGGCGGTTATGACATATCGATAATGAAGGAGGTAGTTACACAATATAATGGGAAAGATAGATACAAAATATTAAGCAAAAAATTAATTTAATATTTAAATTATTCGGTTTAAGATCTTTAAAAGGAATGAATATAGGGAGAATTGTGAAAAAAGGCTTCATTGGCAACTTAATTGCTAAATGGGATCTGGGAAGATATTTGCACGCGGAGGGAAGATTTTGTGCACACAAGAAAAGATTTTTACACATGTATAGAGAAGAATTTTGCATATAGGGAAAATCATCTGCACACTAGGGAAGATATTCTGCACACGCGGAAGATAATCTGTACGCAAAGGTTCCATTTAACAAATAAGTTGCCAATAAGAGATTTTTTTACAATTTTCCCATAAATATAATATTATAGTTATAAATATAAATATGAGCAAATGTGCAAATTTAAGGTATCTATTCAATAGAAAATATAGGAATTCTAATAAATTAATTACGACTTTTTATATAGAGCAGCTTTTTGAATATTTTATGTACATGTTGAGAAATGAAAGTCAAGATTGCTATATCACCTCCCACCCATATGAAGTATATCTCTATATGGGTCATAGTGCATTCCATACTACAAAAATATTGTTTTAAATATAAGTGATTATTTACATAACAACACATTAATAAACACCTGGTCTCTCACTCATGCGTTGCGCAGGCTTGGGATAAAGTGATTGAGATATTATATATAAGACAATATAAAATTTTCTTCTAATTCATATATTTAGGATTAAAGAGAGTATAATTCATCCCCATATAATACTTCTTCTATCCTAAGTGTAGAAACTTGTACAACAAATTATGTCCTATATTTATAACAGAGGATAGTAAGTATATTTCCCTTTTCATTTAGCAACTACTATAATACGTGTGTTTCGATCTTGCACTACTATCTATGATCATAAATATAAGACATAGTTGATTTTTTTTGGAGAGATTAAGGAAGTTAAATAAGTTATTTAATTATATCACATGTTATGTGTCCTTGGATTATATATCAATTTATTAGTTAAACTAATTAGTTTGGACAAAATAAAAATAAAAATATTATAAAGTAATTTAATTAGCTTCTTTAATCTCTATAAAAAAAAATCAATTTTGTCTTATATTTAGGATTGGAGAAAGTAATTTCTTTCCAACTTACTTCTCCCTCCGGTCCAAAATATAAAATAGAGTTGACTTTTTTTGGAGAGATTAAGGAAGCTAAATAAATTTCTTAATCATATCATATGTTGTGTATCATTAGATTATATATTAATTTATATGTTAGGCAGAATAACTTAAAGAAAAAATGATAAATATAAATATTTTAAAGTAATTTAATTATTTTTCTTAATATCTCCAAAAAAATTCAACTCTGTCTTATATTTAGGATCGGAGTAACTTTTATTCTTAATATAAGAACATGTTGACTTTTTTTAGAAAGAGTAATGAAGCTAAATAAATTATATTAAAATATTTATATTTATTATTTTTCTCCAAACTAATTTGTCTGACTTGTAAAATGATATATATAATATAATGATACACAACATTTATTCATTTATTTAATTTTTTTAATTTTTCTAAAAAAAATTTAACTGACTCTTACATTAAGAATAAGTCAAATACTAAAGGTATAAATCGTAGTAATCAAGGTACTGAACACCAGACCGGACACTGAACCGGCTAAGACACTGGGTCAAGGGTCAGTGATTCATAACCGGGTCAACCCAAGGGTCAGACCAGGGTCAATTAAATAAATAAATAAATATATATATATATAATTTAAATGTTTATATATACCATTCAAAAAACTACATAAAAGTTTTTTTCTCCAATTAATAGTCTAATATAACCTTTTGAACCTAATATTCACAAAAGTATCATCAAGTATAGTATAGAAGGATTTTTCTCCAACCAATGCCAAAAGTATTCAACAATCATTTTAAAGTTTCTTGGAAATAAAAATTTTTTAGGGAAATAGTTTATAAAAAAAAAGCCAAGATGACTTTGTTTGGAGCATAAAAAAGTATAAAACAAAAGGGGGGCTACCTGTGACCAACTGAGTTACCCTGAGTCAACCTGACTCTTTCAGTTCAATTCACCAGTTTTCGATATGAACCGATCGGTCTAAACCAATTTTCAATACGTTAGTAGTAATCTTATCCAATAAAAAAAAGTACTAGAAATTTTATAAGTCAAACAAGACATAAATAGCTAGTAAAAAGTTGGATTGAAAAGTTAAGTAAGAAGTTATAGGTGGGCCGGGTGGTAATTAAACACCGGCGCTTACGTCTAACCCTATTATAGGCACACGCACCAACAATTATAGTTCCCATTTATAATCCATCACCAGCCTCTTCTTTTACTCTCATCCCAGCCATAGTAAACTATTCGTAAAGTGACGTGAGACTGACCTTTTTTTATAAAAAATTTTCTAAACATAAATTAGATCATACTATTTGATTTTTACTTGAATTTTAATTTGCACAAATCAGTTGATAAGGCTACTTTTGGTATCGTTAATCCAATGCTTTAATTTCTATCTTTTTATTATATATATATATATATCGGGATCATCATAGGAGTATCATATAGTATCAAACAAGAAACTGGTTACACTTGGGTTTGCGGGTGATTCTTGGGTTATAATTCTTTTTTAAGTTTTCTCGAATGGATCACATATCGCTGTAAAAACATTAATTGATATAGAGACCTTAGACTTGAACCCATTTTTTTAATTGGTTACAGTGACCTGTTAGGCGGGGCCCAGCTTCATTAAGAAGGGGTTGGTCCATCTCTACGCCTCCATCAATCTGCAACGTCACTGATTGAAGCCACGCTACCACTTGGATTTAATCTCAGCCGTTGCCCTCATTCCCTCTCAACACTTCGCATTCATTGGCCTTCTGGAAGGGATGGGATCACAATCACACGCGTCGCTATCTCCTTTCCTCTGCCGCCTCAAATGCCCTTCAAAACTTCCACTGAATTCGTTATACGTGTCAGCCAAGCCACCTAATCACACTCTTTCCCATCATCCAATCCAACCTTACTTTTCTCGAGGTGTGTGTTGAGATTAGTTCGTAAAAAATAATTTTTATAATTTACGGAATAAATACATGAGAGGAGTTTTATTTTGATTTATGAAAAAATACTTCTAAAAATATATTTTGGGATAGGGAACACACATGAATTCCTCACTTTCATTGGTGTCCCACACACCAAACCCTGCGCCTCCCCCACCCAATTTTATCTCCACCTTCCCTGCATTTGCACACATAAATCTCCTATACCACCATTTCAATTGAGCTGAAATTCATATGAAACTGAACTTTTAATACAGTTTATGGACATCATCCTTTTCAATTTGTTTTAATTTATATTTCTATTTTTTATTGAATATACTCATCTACCTTTCTTCTTTGAGTTATTTCCTAATTATACAACGTGTTTTAAAATCATGTAGAATGATGGGCTCATAGCAGACATTATCAGCAGTAAAAGGTTGAGATGCTACAAAATTCAAGTGATTCTCAATATATTTTTATTAATTATACTAAACTTCAATCTTTACTCTTAGTATTAAATATGAACATGCATAAAAAATATTTAATACCTTTAAAAATTACTCTCTCGATTTTTTTTATAAGAAATGTTTAACTGAATTTCGTAATTTAAAGTGACAGTTAAGAACAATAAATGTATTAATATTGTAATCCTTCTTGACTAAAATATCTTTATTTACAAAGAGATAGAGAATAAGAAAAGCAGAAAAAAGAGATATGAGGAAGAGAGAGAATGTGTGATTGGGAGAGAGTATAACTAAATGTAATAAATACAATGATATTAATATGAGCAATTAAAATATAAAAAATTTAAAACGTTCTCTAAATGACTCTTATAAATAGGAATAAGTTAGAGATAGTAGTTATTTCTTATAACAAAGAACAAGATGAGTACTATCTAATGCCTTATACAAATGATATTAACAAAACAATGTAGACATGCCACACACACACACACACACATATATATGGAATTAAAGTGAGTACCTCATGTTCTAAATTTCAAGGAATAATTATTGTTTTTCAAATAATATTGTTCTTAGGTGAACGACATAACAACTAGGTACGTAGAAGGTTTTTTCTTCTTGTTATATGCCTTTTCTGGGAATTTGTACTTACGGAAACGAGATTTCTTCCATGCTGGGCTTGAGCACTTTTCTTAATATTTTTCTTTTGCGCGTTTTTTCACAAGTAAATACAAAGAAAGAAAAGTATAAAACGCCCCACATCTATACCTCTATATACACACTAGTACGTACGCAAAATCCCGTCAGCGTCTTTCACTCTCCTATATATTGTCATCTTCCTTATATTTTCCTTTCGTGGAGCACCACTTCAATCAATATCTGTCCCTGGGAAAAGCCAAGCAACCCAAATTGGATCTTTTTGAAGCCGAAAACAGAGGTGTTTGTGAATGACACAGGTTCAGGTATCGGAAGCCATGGCTTCTCAATTATCGTCCTCTACTTCTCCCAGTTTCAATAGCTACTCTTCCGAGACTCTCGCTGAGATTGCCGCCAGAGTTTTGAATGAGCTCCGGATCGACCCTCTTTCCGTCTCCGACGACGACCTGCTTTTCGATTCGTGGGAATCTCTCGGTTATTCCCAATCTCACCATGATTCTCTCAACGACCGAGACCTAATTAACAACGACGACGAGTTTGAGTTTGCTTTGGTTTGTGCAGATCCCAACTCCTCGCCGGTATCGGCCGATGATATTTTCTGCAATGGTCAGATCAAGCCTATGTACCCAATCTTTGATACCAATATTATGTTGAATCATCCTCAATTTGATCCATCGAACGAAGTCGTTGTCGTCGCTGACGCTTCCGTTTCTTCAATTCGCACACCGAATGAGACGGTGCCTGCTCCACGCCACCGTCGACCTCCTCTGAGGAAGCTCATGTTCGAGGAGCGAGAAACTCTGTCGTGTTCGTCTTCCGCCTCGGATGCTGATGAAAGTGACGTCGGAGGCGGCCGCGTCCCTTCCCAGGCAAGTTGTGTGTGGAGTCCGAAATCAGCATCGGCGGGAAGGACGAGCAAGAAAAACACATCGACGGGATCGTCGTCGTCGAAGAGATGGAGGCTGAGGGATTTGCTTCTTAGAAGCGGAAGCCAGGGCAGTGGAAGGAAGGAAGCAACGGTGTTTGTGAGTCAGAGCAAGAGGAGCAGCAAAGTGACTCAGGAGGTGTCAAAGCCCATCTCCGGCGCCGGCGGCGAACACGGAGGGTCGGATTACATGAGAAAGGGTACGAGTACGGCGAAAAAGGAAGGTGAGCAAACGAAGAAGAAGTCGTTCTTGCCTTACAAGCAAGAACTGGTAGGAATATTTAGTAATGTGAATGGAATTGGTAGGAATTTGCATCCATTCTGAAGCTCAGAAATTGTATCCAATTAATTCCTACGTTAATCGTTCTTCTAATTAAACTAAATACCGATTAGGTTGGATTTTGTGTAAATTGATTAGATGAGATGATCCAATGTGCATTATTTTAGTTTAATGATTCTCTTGCTATATTATAAACAAATTCTGAATATAAAGATAAAAATCAACGTTTAACAAAATCAAAGCAGAGTATAAAAATTGCAGAACATCAGTGAACGGAAACCAATTCCGGCAACCAAAAAAAAAAAAAAAGGTTTAGTGGACCGCCAAAAAGTGCAGATAGAAATCAATATCAATAAATTAATTATCAGTATTTAATTTCTAATAAATATATGAGTACATGGGAATTCCCACTCTACATAAATCGAGAGAAATAAGTTTGAATTCTCAAACTTAATTTAATAGGACATAGGATGCAAAAAACATAAAAAAAAGAGTAATAGTAGGATAGTTAATTGTATACCACTCTGATTTTATTTATAAGTCTATTTTAATTAATTTTCACATATCAATGAGTGTTAGTTAACTCATTAACTATGGGTTAAATTTTCAATTTCGCCCTTATCTATGATTTATTCTGAAAGTCAACATGAATAAATTCTTTTTATTTATATTGTAATTAATAAGGATAAAAAAGTACAAAATGCATTTACTACCCTGAAAATGGACTTATAAATAAGACCAAAATTTTTAGTTAAAAAAGACTTATAAATATGATCAAAATGGTACGTTTTTAAGAAAAGATACATGGGACCTTAAATAGCATAGGCAACGTCGTAAATGCATTAGGCCTAATCTAACTATGTATAGACTAAGTAAGAAGGATTAACATCGTCACAAAAATATGACATTCAGAATTTGTAACTCTGATAAATAAATAAATAGTAGTAATAAGAATATAAAAGCATACATTAAATTTACAATGTTTAAAAATTGAAATTAAATGTTATGGTGATATTTTTATGATGACTGTTTCATCTGTTTCATTATACTTTAATCAAAGTTTGCTAAAAAAAAAATATTTTAATTAAAATACCGCAAATTTATATATGGCGCATACAAATACAATATCTGTTTCTTTTTGCAAAAACAAATCCCATATCCTGAACGAGTATTCTTCCAAGGAACATTTCAACATTTGCAGGGGATGGGAATCGTGTGGGTCTCACACGGCACGGCCTATAGTATAAATGTCTATGACTTTGTGCCGAACAAGACTTGTAAATGTGATCTAAGTGTTTAGTTAGTTGACTTCGATTTAAAATAACAATGTACAACTACTCATTTTTAGTACCATAGCCTACATCCATCTTTCAAAAGCCAAATTTAATTATAATAATAATAATAATTATTATTATCTTATTTTTATTTCTTAAATGATAGTAAAGCCGCTGTTCTTTTAAATAATCATGTAGTTTGGGTTGGTTAGATTCATACGTTCTTACATCTTTTACATTGAAATTTTGAATTAATTTTGTTCGCAATTTCAGTTTGAAAATGTCGTAAAGTCATCTTATGTACAAAAGTAGCTTCAGGAGTTGACAATTCTAATGTTTACACCTAACATAAATGTCAAAGTTGAAAAGAGTATTTCTAGACTTAGATTCTTCTTTGTGGATAAATGACTTTCCGCTGTAGATCCATCTAAACTTTATTCTTATCCTTTTGGTAATCATATTGTAAGCTTTTTTTCCAAATAGCTTCAAGCTTCAATGAAAGATTTCGTCAACAACCAAAAATATCAAATTTGAAAAGAAACTATCAATGCGTCTTTTTTTTTAGGGCATGCATGTATTTAACGATTTAACTAGTTTTAAACACAAAAAATAATGCAAAAATTTTAGAAAAATACAAACACAATTGGGAAAAGACAAATTGGTACTGTAAATTTATAAAATCCCAGGTTAAAATTGAAATAGGAATTTGGGATTTCCAATTCTGATCAAATAACCAATTTGACCTAAGTTAGGTTGTTAAACATGAAAGTGAAGTCGTCATTGTAAAATCTAATGTTGTTATTAACCCCTGAAACTCTTACTTTCAAAATTATGCCTAGTTTTTGGGATATGAAATTGTGAAACATGAAAGTAAAGTCATTGATGTAAAATATGATGTTGTTAATATAGATATTGATGTTGTCATTTAGTTAGAATTAAAATCTCAGATTTCTACTTCAATTTTGACTTGAGATTTAATAAATTCGAAGTACCAGTTTATCTTTTTCTCATTTTAATTTTATTTTTCTGGAATTTTCCCAAAAATAATTTAAAGAAGATAGCTCTTAGTTATTTTATCTAAGATATGAGCTCATACAATTATAATGTAGTATTATATAATAGTGCACTTGATTATTTAGAATTTAGTTGTTGATTCTTCTAATAATAATTAACAAGCATGTTTGCCAAATTCATACAAAAACAAAATAAAGTGGACTTGGCGTAGAAACATGTTTAAAAATTAGTGGGCTTATGTTTCCACTTTTGGTTGTTGAGAAGTTTCAAAGCATTGATGAGGTGATATTAATTAAATAAAATACAAACAAATAAAGTCATAATTTTGGTACTGAGGAAGGAGATGAGTGGGAGATTAAAGAGGCAACCAACAATGTGGGTTTTACAATGCACCACGGGATATAATCGATTGTGCTGATTGTCTAACAAAATATACTCAACACTTAATTTAAAGTCTGGTAGTTTTATTAGTTCCCCATCCATATTTAAAGACAAAGGGTGTATTCCCTCATGAGGGATAACCTTCTACAATCTTTTTGATATTTATTACACTCTCTGGTCCTAATCATAAGATAAAGTTGACTTTTTTGGAGAAATTAAGAAAGCCAATTAAATTACTTTAGAGTATTTTTATTTTTATTTTTTTCTCTAAACTAATTAATTTGACTAATAAACTAATATATAATCCAAGGATACTAAAAGTATAAATACTCTAAAGTAATTTAATTGGTTTCCTTAATTTCTCCAAAAAAATCAACTTTATCTTATAATTAGGACCAGAGGGAGTATGTGTTATAGTATGTAATATCCAAGTTAGTTTGTCCTATATATATATATATATATAACAATGTGGGTTGCTTCAGTTGAGGCCTGCATTAAAACATAACATAATGTTGGTCTCCTCTTTCTGGTCTTTGTTGGGTTTTAGTTTTAGGATAAACCTAAGACTCTTGAGGCCTCTCTCTGTCTTGTCTCCTTTGGAATTTTCGCAGCAATCCCAGTTTCTACAATCTCTGGAAAATTTGGCTTAAAGTTGAAAGTGATCAAAGGACCCACACCACACTTCTGCTTTTGGAAGAAGCAGCCACGAAAAAATAAAGGAAAGACTCATATTCTAAATTTTGACTTACCGCAGCTTAATTTCTAAACTTTAACTTATTACAAGTCATATTCTATAGTTTTAATAATTTAAACCGTTGTTCTTTAGTTTAACGGTTAAGTTGTAACCAAGTTAAACCTATAGAAATTAAATTACATGGAATTAAAGGTTAAAGGTTGAGTTGTAAACAAGTTAAAATTTAAGGAATGAGTTACAACAAAATCAAAGTCACAAGAATTAAAAGATTGACAAATTATAGCTCTTGAATCTTCACCTACATGTATTGAAACTGTAGGTTAAATACAACTGGCCTGCCTTGAAAGTAACTATTGAATTGTAATTACGTACGGTGTATAAAATAAGAATTTAAAAGAAGTTTCGCTTTATATATCATATTCCAAATAAGCACTAATTATACCAATAGATAAAATACTTGCACGCCAAGATTCGTACGATGTACTTGCATGAAAAATCTTTTTTAAAAAATATGCCTGGAAGTGGAAAGAGTTTTGTTTTGTCAATTAAATTTGAATACACCTTTCTGTTAAGCAGAAGGGTTTTGAAGATGATGAAGGGAGAAAATGAGGACAAACTCAACGTAAAACACGGAGTGAAGGGGTACTTGTTGTCTTCCTCCATTATTTTCCCGTTTCAAGTGCAAATGACAAGCTTGTCAATCCTACAATTGATTGGAAGTTTCTAATACCCCACAGTGATTAGTGACAAAACAAAGCATATACATACAAATTACAAGGGACTCCCAGAAAAACAAATGAGTGAAAAAAGACAGAGAGTGGAATTTTATAGGGAAAATTGCTAAAAAAAGACCTCATTGATAATTTATTTGCTAAATGGGACCTCAAAAGAAATCTGCACATGAAGGGAAGATTTTTGCATACGTAGGGAAGATTTTTGCATATAGGGAAGATATTCTGCACACATAGAAGATAATCTGCACGCGAAGGTCCCATTAAGCAAATAAGTTGCTAATGAGAGATTTTTTCACAATTTTCCCGATTATATATATATATATATATATATAGAGAGAGAGAGAGAGAGAGAGAGAGAGAGAGAGAGAGCGCTCAAAGGGCAATGTATGAGGATGTGGTTAAAGAAGATTGGTCCGCCATGGAATAAATGAAAACTTCCATGAAACTTTGATGAACATTATCATTTCCAAATCAGTACTCCTCTTATCCTTAATAAAAAAATATATTTACCTAATTTGATTAGATTAAAGAAGTTAGTTGATATGATATATATTTTTTAAAATACCTTAGTAATCTTCCTTAATTCCCTTCTTTCCTATGCTCCTTGATAATGGTTGAAGGAACATTAATAGGAGTAAATTAGGTGAACATTGATAAATATGAAAATTATATTTTTATATTTAGGATCAAGATCAACTCTCTAAATATATTTTATATCAATGGCAGGGGGAATATTATAGGTGGAATTGGATGAGAAGAAGAATGAGACATTTGAAACATGGAAGCACACTATGTTTGGAGGTGGGGCTAAGTGGATTGTCTTTTATTTTTTGGAATAAATACTGAAACTATATTAATCAAAACCAAAATACAAATAACAACCCAATGGCTTAATGAATGAGAATTCCCTTTATTTCAGATAACTTAAGTAGATTTTATGGGGAGGAGATTTATTTGTATGTATATATAATTAATTACCACATCTGATTTTTAATATAAGAGCCAATTAACTTTTTTTTTGAAGAAATTAAGAAAAATAAATAAGTTACTTGTCAATCATATATCACTTCCATTTGATGAAATGATGGTTAAATACAGACTAAGGTTATGATTTATTTCTAATTTGAATATGTATATATTTTCAGGTATGGCAGAAGCGGATATAGAAGCAAAAGAGTAGATAGATATTCTTGAGGCGGTTTAGGATGAGCTTCTTGATCTAGTAGCAGAAGAAGACCTTCTTGAAGATGACGTCATCGTTATCATGGAGCTGCGCAAGTTTAGAATGGTCTTAGAAGGCCCCAAGCAACTGTACAACTATGCTATATGTTTGAAGGATATCAACAATCCCGAACTTACTATAGTGAAAAGCCTCCCGCTTTTACTATCTTCACTCCTCTTCCTCTCTCCTTTATTTTGTGAAATTGGTATCAGAGTTCCAATACCTATATACAGATACTTATGTATTGGTATCAGATGACCATCTCCTTTGTGAGGATAAACTCCATCGGTCCGTCAAGGTCTTCTTCTGTTGCTACATCAAGAAGCTCGTCCTGAACTGTCTGCAGAATATGTATCCACTTTTCCACTTCTGTCATACCTAAAAATATATACATATTCAAATTAGAAATAAATCATAAACCTTAGTCTGTATCCAACCATCATTTCTTCAAAGTAAAGTGATATATAATTGACGAGTACAAATAAATTATCTCGTCTTCTGTATCCAATTGATGACATATGGTAAGCGGTCTCATCCTATGAGGAGGAAAACATAAGTTTGAATTCTAAAAAGCACACTCGTTGGAAGAGTTGAAAACTTTTTGCACTCTAAGGCCTAAGCCTCGAAAGGGGAAACCCTTTCATGGTAATAAAAAAAATTATTTAATTATACCATATGTTGTGTATCATTAAATTATATATCCATTTATAAGTCAGACAAATTAGCTTGAAGAAAAATGGTAAGTATAAATACTTTAATTTAATTCATTTAGCTTTCTTAATCTTTTCAATAAAGTTCAACTAACTTTTTTTATTAAGGACAAGAGAGTACGTGTGTTAAAAGTGACAAGTTAGAAGTTAATTGGGGTTAAGATAGAAAGCAGTGTTTGGCACTAGATAAATTAATTCCATCCTGTAAGCCTCGAGTTGTTTGCAAGCCAGCATTGGACAACCACTATTCTTCCCCTTTTGTCATTTTCATTCATTCCACTAACTGACAATGACATCGTCTTATTTACACTTTTTTTTTTTGATCAATATCTTATTTACACTTAACCAAAGATCAGATTATTAGTTCCTTCAAAACATCATTCCCAAAATGAAATTAATGTTAAGAATATTCAGAGCCTTATCCATAAGCTATGAACTTACTATTGGCATAGAAGGCCCACTTGTAGGTACTGTAGCGTATACCATGCTCTTTCTTCGATGGCAGTGGCAGACAAGGTTAATGTCTTTTGCCTTCTTTATTCATTCTTTAACTCTAATCCCAATCAGCATTAGAAACATATAAACTAGTCCACATCAATTCGAATCTCAAGTTTCAATCTCCATTTTCCTTTATTTTCCCCGAAAGTTTCTTTCATTCTTTCTTTTGCCCAAAAAAGTTTAAAAACGTACATCAAAACTATTCGTTTTCACATATCTTTTCTTGATTAACGTGTACCATCCAAGCTACTTCGTTCTCATCCACGCTTCTTTAATTTGTGGAATAATCAAGATTTAGCAGACTAATACAAGTCTACAGCAACATTCGATTGATCATTGCATGCCAGAAATTACAGTATCATTCTATAATAAGATATGTATATATCTTACATCGATGATTGGCCAAAAGTTCAGGCTAGGTAAAACAAAAGGTTCTTTCAAGCTCATCCTGAACTTTGGACAACTGCTAGTACTACTGTTCCCAACTTCACACAGTGATAAATCAAGCTAATTTAATTAAACATAACGTGACTTTATTTCTCTTCCTAGTTGACTTCCTGGGCTGTTTGTATCTCACCGGAGTTGGGCATTGAGCTAAGTCCGTAGTCATGTGTGATGCCTTCAGATTCAGATGTTTTTGGGAAGTTCTGCACTTCATCAGATTCAGATTTTTTTGGGAAGTTTTGCACTTCATCAGACATGTCTGAAGAACGGCCTGCTGACTCATCATCTTGCACCTGTTCCTTCTGAGCCACCGACTTGGGCCGTCTAATGGCTTCTGCAGCCTCTGGCATTGCTATAGGAGGCGGCTGAGGAGGAACCCATGTGCGTTTTACCGGCTGTGGCTGACTAGATGGAGCACTGTAAGGTGCTGGGTCATGCCCATTGCCATTATCCATCTCACTGATTCTAACGTTTTTCCTTTGCCACCAGGGAGCTGGAGTGTCTCCATTCACTTCAATGGAGGCATCTTGAACCTTGGAACTCGAGTCTTCACCGTTGACCCGAGATTGAAGCATTTGGGTATGGGTGCTTTGCACCTGACTAACCTCCCAAGGCTGCACAAGGAGAGAGGAAACACTAATCAGTTTCGGGCAGAGTTACAAGCTAGGAAAGGAATGTTGAGAATTCTACTCGGTTTCTACTCCTTCGATCCTTAATGTAACACATATTTACTTAATTTGACTAGCTTAAGGACGTTAGTTAGGTAATATGACGTGCATTTTTTAAAACACCCTAGTTATCTTCCTTAATTCCTTAATTCCCTCTCCTCCTTAATTATTGTTGAGGGGGCATTAATAGGGGCAAATTATAAAAAGATTCACAAATATGAAAACTATGTCTTATATTTAAGATTAATTTCAACTACCCAAATATGACCAGATGGAGTACTACATAACAAAGAGATCCAATGAATTAATGTTATGGGATTAATTAAGAAATGCCTTAATATGGCTCCATTGCCTATGGCACCTTTCATATCAAATACATGAGAACCTCGTCATTACTCTGGCGATCCTGCCTCGTTTTAAATTAAAATAAAATATCACTGATGAGTGAAAACTAATTCAATCGAGAAATCTCCAAAGTAATATCCTTGATGATCCCTTCATAAATGGTCATCACTCATCAATCAAACTGACTCTGCCAGTCTATAAACTATAAATACTGCCCATGTTCAGTCATTTTATCTTGCGAGAAGTAAAAAATGTTCTTTTCTTAAAAAAATATCGTAAGCCTAAAATGTTGGGAAATAAATATATCTGAGGAGAAAAACCTTGGCTCTTGGTGCCATGCGAGGATTTGATGGTTGTTGATTTGGATTGGGGGGACGATCATCAATATCCTGCATTAAAACCAAAATTATTTTTAAATAAAAAAGAAAAAATAATAATAATGACTACAACAAAAATGCTAAACCCAATATTTAATAATCCCAATCAATGACCACATATTTTTAAGTACCCCTATTCCCGTTGATTTTATTACGTCACTGCAATCAACTAATTGTATTAAATCCATAAGGTAGAAGAGAGATCGAAAGGCAAAAGTTAAGCGTCCAAATAGACTAATGCAAAGGAGGGGATAGTTGATATACTCTAATGTTAGAAGGCTTCTCCCCTCTCTGGACCATGGCCAGTATCTGCAAAATATTATGAAAAAAGTATTGGAAACTTTGCATATTAAAATAAGTACGACACATCTGTTAAATACATCACATCAAAGATGAAAATAAAAAAGAACAACTAATCGTTGAACTGCTAAATTTTAGGCAGTCATCAAAGCTGCAATAGTCATAATTAGATCACAAGAGCAGCTTTCTATGTCAAGAGTGCATTCGATTTTATTCTTTCCTTGCAAAATTCACATGACAGACAACACATCTTAAACCAGCAAGCCTACTGGCAAATCTGGTCTCCATAGTGAGCCCTAAGGATGGAAATAGGTTATGTCCCTAACAGGGGCCTATGGCCTAGCCTAACCTATTTAGTAAATAGGTCAGGTTCAGGCTCAGGCTTATTGCTAAACCTATTTAGAAAAATATGCCATGCCTATTTTTATAAGGCCTAGCCTACAAGCCTACAGGCCTGGCCTATTTAACTTTTTTTTAAAAAAAATTATACTATTATATAAGCATATATAATATCATCTCAATAATTTTATAAATTATTTATAAATTTACCAACTTAATTTGAATTCTAAGTTTCATATTTCATTGTTATTATACTCAACCTTTCCTTTCGCATAAATCATTCACCCCCACCTCTCCTCTCTTCGATCGCTCGAGATAGCAGTACTAACTCACTTTCTCTCTCCTAATTTGTGCCCTCCACTAAAGCATAATAATTACTATGAGTTTATTTTAGGGTCAAATGAAATATTAGAATGTTAATAAGAGGAGTTTATCTCAATTTATGTGGTAAGAGTTAAAGAGGTAAAAATCTAGTTTTACATATTATTTGTTATGCTTAGTCGATTTTAAAAAGTATATCTCATTAGTCAACAAATGATTAGTTTTCCTTATTCCTATTTGCTCAGACAAGTGTTGTCATTAGACATTATTTTCTTTTCCTTACTAAGCCTTAATATTATGACAAGAATAGATGTTAGGCTTTTAAGACATAATGTAGGATTGTATATAAGCATGAAGGGGTATATATGAGTTTGGAGATGTAGGCTTCAAAGACTATTTAAAGTCTTACATTTTAAGTAGGCCTTTAAACAGGCTTCAGGCCTTGTTAGGCCTGTTGAAGGCCCAGACTCAAGCCTAAAAAAAAGCCTACATGCAGGCTCAGGCTTTAAATCTCTGTTGCAGGCCCAAGTCTATTTAGACAAAGCCTAGCCTATTTCCACCTCTAGTGAGCCCTAGAAGGCTTGACTTTCGGATTCCGAGGTCAATATTTTTGTACCAAAAGGACAGTGGCATTGTAGGCCCACCATATCAGATCAATATATTAGGATGATATAACTTTATATTGGAAGCAATATTTTAGTACAGATACCAAACCTTTCCAATAACTTAGTTTGCACAACTAGTTGAACAACCTAATCCAGCATGCCTAATTTAGCAGTGTTGACTTGGTCCTTTTTTAAAGCACGACTAAAAAAATACACACTACATCATTGAAAAATTAAAAAAAATAATAAGCTTGAATCAACAGCCAATAGGAAAAACAAAATGACTTGCCTCCATATATGACTTAGGATGAGGAGTGGTAGATGGTCCAGTAGAAGCAGGTGTTGATGAATAGCTCCCTGCAAATGACAATTTAACCATAGGTTGAATTTCAGAAATCGTAAGTTAATAAAAAAAAAGGAAATTAGACTTTAGTTAATGTATCTAACCTGAATGCATGTTATAGTCCACCTTGCCATTCGCAATCAGTTGCTGGCCAAATTATCAGAGGAAAAGTATTACAGTCAAAGCACAACCTTTTTAAGACAACTCAAACGAGGAAAAGAGAAGGCATGCCCAAGTTTCATTAGAAATCTTGAAAAAAAGAGCCACCTACACCTATGTATTTCTGACCTTTGAACTTGCTTGAGTGACTTGGTAGTCTTCTTGCTCCAAAAGAGTGGCTCCACTAGAAGCTAGTGTTTTGGGCAGAACAGAAAGTCAGGAAACGATAATAAAATCAATGTGCTAAAGATAAGCCTGGAAGCTACCAAAATTTTTGGCAAGAAAGTATTAACAGACAAGCAAAAACGTTGCTGCAGAGCTTGGTAAATCCCAATGAGTTTTATATTTACAAGTTCTTCTATCACACAAAATTGAGCATTTCTGAAAGATATACCATTATGAGTGCAATTGATGAATTAAAGACCAAACTATTTGTTAAATCTTATATTATAGGAGGAACTGTTCATCTTATCCCGAGATATGAAATAGGCAATCCAAGTTCCAAGATTACCTTGCAATTTTCTTATTGCATCAGTCATCGACTTCATTTCTTGTACTTGCTTATCTACAAGGCTCACAAGTTCTCCAAAGTATCCCTTCTCTGCAGAGCATAAAACCAGATGCAGCAGCAAACAAAATCACTACTCAGAACTCAAAGATGTCAAGTTAATGTGGAACCAGACAAGCAAATCTAAAAAATTATCATCCTAACTTATGTTGAATTAAAGTCACCTTCATTTAGTGAAATCTGTATTTCCTGGCTTGCTTTAGCCACATCTGCAGCTGCAGCGGTGGCAGCTTTTGCTGCTAGTGTTGTTTCTTCTTCCAATGACGGTTTTGAGGCTATTTTCTTCAATGGTTCATTATCTTCTAAAGCGACCTTGCGTATCCATAACTTTAGTCGAGGAAGAATTGAATTCTATAAAACAGCAATTGCTTTCAGATGGAGAATGGAGGCTCAAACCCAAAGAGAAAAACTTATGCACATAACAATACATTAGGTACAAGAAAGGACATGAGTCATCAAAAAAGTGAAAAGGTTGATGAAAGATGCTTTTATGCCTTAGGATACTTTAGATGGCATACAGAGGTCACCAACACATACCTTTATAAGTAAAACTGATCCAGCACCTGAAGCAGCAATAAATCCAATTGCTATAATGGCATGGGACCAGTGAAATCTGCGATATGAGATAGTGGTGCCAGTAGAAGTAGATGCACCCTGCTGCAACATCTGTGCCGGGGTAAGCTGCTGAACGTTTGATGATGTCTTTGGCTGCCCATCTGTGAATGTTACATGGAGTCATGTAGGAAGGTAAGTGATACAAGAATCAGTCCAGCTCTAGTTAAACATAAAAACTTATGGACACTTTTGCAGGCAATCTAGCTGAATTCAAAAATGAAAGGAAAGAAACAGAAGCCCAACTGCTACTTCAATATTAGACCTTTCACCTTTATTGTCACCAGATGTCATCACATTTGGAGGTGAATCCTGTGATTTGCAGGGAAAGCAAGAATTAAAACAGAAGACCAAACCAAAGGAGAATATAAATTGGATGTGTTATATATGATCAAGTGAAAAAACAATGTAGAAAAATAAGTAAACTGGCCAAATAAATAGCTTACCGGCACACGGCAAAAGGCTTCATCTATCTCCTCCTTTGTGAGGCCCTTCTTCTCCAGAAATGATCTCCTGTATATGACAGGAGAGCCTCTAACTTTTGGGTGTGATAGAAATTTCACAGCATTCTGCACTTGCTCTTCCCGCATAGGTTGCGAGTTCACAAATACTGATGTTGAAGTCTGTTTTGCAGGCTCCTCTTGGGGCTGATCAACATTTGGTTGCATAACTAAACCCCCGAAAAGAAAACCAGCAAATTAATTTTATCATTTACCAGCAAATTAAAGCATTAGATTATTAATGTCATTTAAACACGACTTAAAATCTATTTCCTTCTTAAAAATTCTAATAAGATTTGAACTTCTCTATTTACCTATTAAGCCATATTTAACCCCTTCCCCTTCTCCCTCTTCATTTTACTTCCCTACCAAGGACCACCTGGGATGAAAAATCTAAGGATTGGCTCGAATTTTCTAATTATATTCCCCATGAGAAAAGGTCAAATGTAGGTAATACACGAAAATTCCAACAACTTCCATTCAGATCTAAACTCCATGCCCAGCATTTAAGCGCCCCCCCCCAAAAAAAAAAAAAAAAAAACCAAGCAAATCACCAAGAAAAAAATTATGCAGAGTGTCAACACAGAGCTACCAGCTTATTTTCAGAGAGAAGCGTGAGGCTTCAGAATGCAATAAACGTAGCTGAGAATAGAAATTACAGAACTTAAGAAAGTGGAATACGTAAAATAGTAAAAACGCTTAACAGAGATAGCATTAAGTAAATCATTTTGATGGTGCATACTGCATAGTCTGAACATATGCCAAGGATGACGATGAGGATGTATCCAGATAAATAAAGAAGTGACTAGAATAAACGTTATTGAAAGAAAAGATAAAGAAACTAGCAGTTTCTTCAGTACTGAAGCAACTGAAAGTTTTTTCTTTGTTTTTTTGGACTGAAACAAGGTCTGGATTTAATAAAGCCGAAGGACGGGGCAGTAAATTTCATAGGGTGGAAAAAAACAATAAATGATGATTTCGAAATTTCCATTAGAAATTCAATAAAGATAAGAAAATCACAAGGAAACTACGTTATTATCTTGTAAAGAAGTTGGCAGTTGTTACCAAATAAGTGAATAACACAACAAAAAGAAGTTCATTTTAGTGTTAAGTATAATAGGATAGAGACATGAATCAGAAAACAGGAAAGTTGGCACTAAGATCAAGATTAAAGATTTAGCTTGAAATCATAACAAACGAATGTGACAACAATTAAATGAATCAGATCATATACTATTACCCAAACTTCTTTCCCAGTTTCTGTGCTCCTAAACAGCCGGTCAAATGATTCAACTCAGGACCTACCCGAGTACTGATTTAGAAAGAGAGGGCGAGAGAAAGGAAATCATACCCGGGTTTCGAAGTTTATCATCTGAAGCATTTGGAGGAGCCGCCGATCGGGTCGCCATGCTCACCTACTAGTTCTGAGCAAATATATATATATATTTGAGCGTGTATATCGTGGCAGCTGAAGAAGGTTGGAGGATCAATAAGAAATTGGAGAAGAAAAAGGGTAGTTGGATTTGCACAATTGCACCCCTGGAATCGCAGGCAATGCTATCGTCGGCGAGAGGCACTAAGGCAGCCTCGGCTAAAGAACACCCGGGGGGGGGGGGGGGATTCACGGGTCAATCTTGCTCACCATTACCCATTAAGTTTGATTATGAGTTGATAAAATTTTAGACAAATTTGCTATAACTAAAAAACTTTCTAGAATAAATTTGTATCTTGGTAAAAATAAAATGGATGATAAAATTATCTAAAAATTTTAATTTAAGAGTAAATTTGCCTAAAATTTGATCAACTAACAATTAAATTTAATTAGGTTAACAGTTAGGGCAAAACTACTTCAAATTTAAAATTTCTAAGATAAATTTAACCTTCGAAAAATTTTAAAGATAAAATTAACCCATAGTGAATACTTTTAGAATAAAAATGGCCACTAACACTTTTTTTTTTGGACCAACTATATGGTTAAGGGTATTGTAATCCGGGTCGTTTTAGGTTTAAATATAAATATAAAAATAATAACAAATACAATTAAGCATTTAATTTATAATAAAAAATAAGGAGGTTGATATAAAGAAAAGTGAGTATTAGAATTAAAAGGTTGATGGTTGAACCAGCAAGGGTCTCGCCCAATAATAACAAAATATTGTAGTTTTCATTTTTTTTTTTAAATTACATGTTACTACCTCTTATCCTTAATAAAAGAGTTACTTGGAGATTGAATTTGAATCTAAATATAAAATTTCAAACCATTTGATCCCATGAATCTATAATTTTTTCCTAAAACTAGCGTGGACTTCCCCGCGCGATGCGCGGGGAGCATATTATCACGCATTCAAATACATTCGTGCCAAACATTCAAGCTGACCAATCTCTCATTACCACAAAACACAAACTTAACACCAATATTGTTGAAAAGCTACACTGGAAAATACTGAAAGTCTATTAAAAAAATTAAGCGTACATTATTGTTCGAAGAACATAAGGATGTCAGGTTACACAGTACATTTGTGATAAAACTCTGAATCAAGCAGTGTCAGTCAGCATCATAAGTTTCTGAAAACTTCCTTGTAAACCACATTTGTTGTTGTCCTACTATTACCTTGAGGATTTGTAGGGACATATAATTTCAATCCATCCATGCTCCTAACCCTCGATAATGCAACATATAATTGACCATGTGTAAAAACTGGTTTAGAAAGATATACTCCAACATGACGAAGAGATTGCCTCTGACTTTTGTTGATAGTCATTGCAAAACTGAGGTTTAATGGAAATTGCCTCCTTCGCATATGAAAAGGCCATCTACTTTCGGAAGGGTTCATATCCATCCTATGAATCAACACCTTTTGGTTTGGCTTCGAACCATTCAATGTAATGGCTTCGATGACATTCTTGCCAAGCTTTGATATACGTAGCCGAGTACCATTGCACAAACCTGAAGCTTGGTCAATGTTCCTCAAAAGCATAACAGGAGCTCCAACTTTCAATGTTAGTTTGTGCGGTGACAAGCCAGAGCTGGTAATAGTGTTCAAGAATTTAGTTGTGTAGAGATTATCAAAGCTATCACTATCATCCGTAGATTTACACACAGAGTCACAACTGAAGAAATCAAAAGAGTCACCAAGCAACAAAGAACACATATATTCATTGATTTTATTAACTGCCTCTATAGTGGGTGCCAAGATTGCTCTGTCATTGAAGTATTCATTGTTGCAAAGATTATCCACCAGATTTTTGTATGTAGATTGTACAATCATCTCTATTGGATTTTGAGATTCGGGCAGCAAAAATTTGGCTGGTATCTCAATATTATACACACCATCACTTCCATCACCTATCTTCCCATCACCTACATCTAGAAGCCATTGACTAAACCATTGCAATTGATTGATGTCAATATTTGAGGATCCAGTTGTCAACCTCATGTTCTTTGTAAGATGGAAGATTGTGCAATAATCCCATAAGCATGAAGATGAAATACATGCATTAACAATTGAAGCCCTAGTACCTTTTGGTATTACAGGAAGGATTTGACGGAAGTCACCGCCCATGACAATGCATTTCCCACCAAAAGGCAAATTAGAATGCATGATATCCTTGAGAGTACGATCAAATGCTTCTATGCAGTACCGTTGTACCATGGGAGCTTCATCCCATATAATTAACTTAGTGCTAACGATTAAATTTGCAAGTGCAGAGTTTTGTCTGATTGAGCACATTGAAAACTCAGTTATTTGTATTGGGATTGCAAAACGTGAATGAGCTGTCCTACCTGAAGGAAGTAAGGTTGCCGCAATGCCACTTGATGCAACTGCCAATACAATATCTCCGTTAGCACGCAACGTAGAAGTTAATGCGGTCCACAAGAAAGTTTTGCCTGTCCCACTATAACTATGCACAAAGTAGAACCCTCCTGATGATGATTGTACTGAACTCATTACTTGTTCAAATATCTTTTTTTGCTCATCTATAAGAGTTTTTTGCAACACCATAGCTTCAGATTGAAGTGCAGTACCATCATAACTCAGTTCTTGTAGTATGAGATTATTTGTAACATCAATGGATGAAGTTTCATCAGGAACTGGGAGGCTTGGATAATCATGTAGACTCTTCCCATTTTCCTTAAGCATAGCATCAATCTCTTGCAAAGCAGCTTGTTCCTTGGCGTAAGCTAAGACATAAAAACCTGGAATATCATAATGTATGAAACTGTTATGGTAAAGCAATGCTCTATTTAAGGAACTAATTAGATTAATTCAGTGGAATAAATCATAACTTACTTGAATAATTAGGATGATCACGCGGTATGTACAATAAATCCTCGGATAGAATCTTTGAGCACTTCTTCCACACTAACTCAGGATGTTGCAGGCAACTACAAAGAAGCATTGTTACAAGTAATTTCCTCAATGAATTCCCACATGCCCAAGAAGATGCTTCTTCGAGTGCATTTATATACTCTTTATCATCATCCAATAGACCTAAAGCATCACACGCGTCTTTAAAAGTGTCATATAGGATTCCATCAACAATCTTGATTTCATCAAACGATTTTGGACCTCTTACTTTTGTAAGCAGAATACGCAAGTAGTACAATTCTCCAGAGCTCGGAGTTGCATTTGCAATCCTACCTACAGAAAATCCTTTCTGCCTACGCTTCCATTTTCTCTCATTCCTTTGGTACACATAGTGTTGCGGGAACTCTGCATAGGTAAGGCCAGCTGCAAAATCATCTTCATCATTGATTTTCATCCAAGACAAGAATTGTGATTCGCATACTCTTGGGTTGTCCAATAACTCAGAAACATCATCAGTATTTTTGTAAATTACATACTGTTGATTTGGCAAGTGGAAGCTTAGTCTTTCAACAGAAGGAAATCTATGGTGAATTTCAAAACCAAATATTCGCCATGCAGCCTCACAAGCAGATATGTACCTGAAGTTATAATTGTAATACCCCGAATTTTGAGACTCGAGGTTAGAGAATAAGCCTGAGATTAGTGGATTGCTAAGCCCCGGTTTAGCAAGATCCCAAATTGTGATTAGGGGTTAATGACTACAAAAGTGGACATGGTTAGTGATTAATGAACCCTTTTAGAGAATATAAAGTGGATTGTAGTCGCGTGTGTTATGAGCAACGCCAAAACCCTGTATTTGAGTTCAATTGTGGATTAACATCCAAATTAACTTAGAATAGAGGGAAGAATTGAATGGGGTATTGTGATGGAAATGGTGTCATGTTGTGATATTTAATCATTGGAATTGATTTAAATTAGATTGGACACATTGGTTGCAAAATTGGAAATGCTGTCCAGTGTGAATTCTGTCTGGGCAGTCTTCTCGTGTAGACGTTTTTAATAGGCAAATGATGTCAGAAAATTATGAAAATTTCTAGTCTTAAATAGCACATCCCAAGCTTCAAAATGGATATATAATTTGTGCCATTTCATGTTGGGAACTGGGAGATATGACTGTCCAAAGTTTGAGGTCGAAAATGGACTCTGTTTTGGGGCAGTGATGAAATTTGTGTAATTCTGGAATTTTGTGGTGATTTCTGGTAATGGATTATATTTTTCCAATGAAGAGGACTTAAATACCTTTCATTTGGATTTGGAATCACCTCATTTCAATTTTTCTAGAATTAGTTATGATTTTTCAAAGATTGGGCAAAAAATCTGCCAGAAAATCCGAAAATGCCAATTTTGGGAATTATGACATCATCAAAAGGCAAGATGATATAAGCATGGAATTAAAGCATCTTCTCATCATCTTCAGCTCTCATTTCCGACGTGCTGCACAGCTGAATATGGAGAGAGGAGTTGAGAGAAAAATAGAGAGAAGGAAGGAGAAATCTCGCAAGGTAAGCCGATTTCTTCGGCAATTTAGCTCCTAACGCGTATAACTCTACTCTTAAGCTTCTCTTCTATGTTCTTGAAGGTTGTTGAAGCTCAGATCTTGGTTAGGAAAGTTAGGGTTTTTCACCCATATTGGGGAAAAGCCAGAAGGAGCTTGAGGTAACTTCCAAACTCTTGTATATTGACTATTCTAGCTGCTGTGGGCAATTTAATCGGTGAAATTTCGCCGGATTGCCGTTGATTTTAATTTATGGAAATGGGTTGTAGGGGCTGTTATGCTGCCCAAATTGATACTAAATGGTAGTTGTAACCTAATGGAATAGTCAATAAAGTGGTTAGGAGTGGAAAGAAACACGTTTACGGAGCCGAAACCGAAAAACCCCAATTTTCCCCTTAAAACCCATATATTTCGGCCAGCATTGTAAATGGGTCTTAGAGTTGGATTTTCAATCATTTGATGATTCCATTGGATTCAGTGGGCGAAAATAGGTGGGGTTACAGTTGGTCACTTTTTCGGAAAAGGCCGAAAAAGCATAATTACGAAAACGCCCTTGAAACCTTTAAAGTGGGGCTGCCAAGGGTAAATTGGTAAATTGACATTGAATTTGATAATTCCGAGTCGGGAAATGGATTCCTTGGGTGAAAATATGTAAGAATAGCCCATGTCAAAGTTTCAAGAAAAGTACAGCCGGACCGGGTACGGCGGGGCCGGGCCGGGTCCCCGGGGGTATTTTAGTAATTTTTCCACATAACTTCATATAACCCCAAGAAACACTATGGAAGTGTCTAAATAGTACATTTGACATTGTAGGATCGAATGTGAAGCCCCGAGTTGCTGGCACGCAAATCGAGGAGAAAAGACTGGAGGTAGGGAACTTATCTCTCCTGCATGCTCTGATAACTGTATTAATGTGTTGATGCATGTTATTGCTTTGCTTGATAATGTGGAACATGTATGAATGATTTGAAGCTATGTTTCAATATATGCTATGGCCATATGTGTATCGTTCGAAGCATTGAGCTTATAGATTTCTCATTGTATATGTGCATGAGTTATGTGATGCAAGCATGTCATGCATTAAACACTTCTCTTGCCTGCATATTGATAATGTTTCCCTACTGAGATTCTCTCGAATCTCACCCTCCCCTACTAACCTTCCAGACAGGGTAGTAGATCAAGGATATAGCGAGCAGCTAAGGGCGATGAAGACTCCTTCGGGATTGAAGTTGGTAGTTGGTTCTCTTAGTTGGGATGTATATTTGGATAATTGTTTTCGGATATTGAGATTTGTTGTGTAATTCCCTATTTGTGAAGTTGTATGGGCTAATGTACCCTATGATTGTTAGCGAAGATATGTATTCCGGGATTGCCGGGAATTTATATTGCGTACTCTGATATAGAAATGTGATTTATCTTCGCGTAGTAATTGTATTTGAAATGTGAATATGAGACCAAGTTTATAAATGATTTCGAAAGGTATTTTTGAAAACCCCATCATGTGATGGGTTAGTAAATGTTATTTGATTATTATTGGTCTCTATTTCATTTTAATCCCGTATTTTGGATACAATTACGGAGGGGGTTACAATAATACTGTTGAATCTCATCAACTACACCCTCACTATTTGCATTCCCATTCTTGTCAAATATGCCAGCCACCACTCTATCATTGCCTTTACTTATGTACTTGAATAAATACTTTATGGCAGTTGACTGATTGCATTTCTCAACATTGATATGAGCTTGAAACATAGCAAGCAACAAAGGATTGTATGGTACAATAAAACGGTTGTCCAGGGGTATACCTTTGACTTCAATGAATCGCCCATCGTCTCTTCTTCTGTATGTAGGATAACCGTTCTCATCAACAGTTGTATTCTGATTGAATTTCTTAGGGAAATGCTTGCTGCACTTGTTGTCCTTCATGCATGGTGACCTAGTATTACTTCTACCACACGGACCGTGAATCATAAATTTCTTCACCAATTCATATAGTATAGGTGATGTTTCCTTATCTGGTATTTCTGCAGTAATCACTTTGTCTATGGCTTCAGATGTTAAAATCTTGTCACCTCTCTCGAGAAATAGAAGTATGTGAGCATGCGGCAAGCCACGCTTTTGGAATTCAATGGTGTACACTTCTGAAATATAAATGTGGAAACAGACACACATGTCAAATATAGGGTAAGATAGATACTTGATAACCAGGAATTAAATAATCTTGTAATTTTAAAAAGAAATACTACCTGCAAGGACTGTTCCAAAAATCTTCTTCTCTTTTATAACTTTCATCAGTGATTGTAACTTTATCTTGAAAATTCTTGACAGAATCTCAGGCTTGTCGGAAGGATTTACTAAATGTTCCTGACAATACCTTGTTATTTCAGGCCATGTTGGATTACATGTGAAGGTTAAAAAGATATCTGGATAGCCAGCCCATCGACATATGGCCATAGCATCTTGGTAATTTTGAATCATATATCTAGCGCCTCCAGTAAATGAAGATGGTAGGATAATCCTTTTTCCAGTAGATGTAGCATTTGTTTCACCCTGGATCACTGCCTCAGAAAGCCCTTGGTAGAGATCAGCCCTAAGTTCTTTCTGGTGGGTTTGAATCCAAATTAACCGTTGAGCTTCAATCATTGTGTATCCATCGACTATGAATTGTTGAAGCAACCTAGATGCATGTAGCAATATAGATAGCTGATCCTCTCTATACATTAACTTGTAAGCAAAGAACTCTCGCATGCTTAACCTCTTTCTTTTCTTAGTAGCACTAAGAGACTCTTCCCTATGTTGAATGTCATCTCTGTAACCATCTTCACCATACGGGAATAAAATAGGGTATTGAAGGGGTAAATAGGAAGCATGCAGTTCATGTATGCGTTGTGGGATGCATGAGTGCTCCCTGACTATTATGTCTCTGATATTGAATTCCATGTCAATGTCACCAACAATTAATGCAGCAACTTCTGAGGCAGTTGGTGTGTTATAAGTCCTTCCATCATGTTCTCTGGTGCTGATCAAACACAACTTCAGCTCATGAGATTTGTTGTTCTTTAACAGGTTTGAAGCAAAACGATACTGCTTGACATAAGGATTTACTTCATCTAGCATATCCTTGATGTCCGTCACAATCTTTGTATCGATTGTGGAGTCTTTTTTATGTTTGCTGGAAAAGCATAAGAAATTCAAGTTACTAAATGGGTTTTCAATATTGAAATTCAAGTATAGTATTTGAATAAAGTACCTGACAGCATCAATTCTGTTCCTCACTTCATTTTCTGTATCATAAATATACATCTGAGAGTAAACTGGACGTGAACCTTCAGGAGGTAATAAACTCCCAATGCTATGGTGGTTTTGTCCTGACAGAACAAAAGAGTATGGACCGCCACCATTATTCTTTGAGTGATCAATCTTGCCTCCCATTGATGTGAAGGAGAACATATTGTTGTATTGCCTTATGTTTGCATAGAAATTTCTTGCCTCCAAGCTTTTCTTGTCAAAGAAAAGTCTTCGTAGTAAAGGTGGAGGTGTCTTCATCTTTGGTAAGACAACCTTCCCATGGAGGCAGCACATATTAAATGAATTGGGAACTCTTTTCTGGTTGTCCTTTTTAGCTCTTTCATTATACCAAAATGTAGCATGGCAATACTTGCAAGTATATGTGGGGTCACCTTCATCTATATATGCTGTGACAGATCAAAGTGTAATAGCATCAAATCATATATAAGTCTATGGTAGGCAATGGTGTAATAGTACAACATATTATCACAAGAGAGTTTACCTTGTAATTCTAATTTCTGCGTGTCAAAAATGTCCACCAAGGTTGAATGTTGATTAGTGAGGTCTGTTGTCAAAGGACACATGTCCTCTACATGATGTAAACATGTCAGCCAAGTGCTTTGCGAACTAAGTAAAGTAGCATAAAGATAACTTCAGGAATATTGTAAGATAAATAACCTTGCTCCTCATCTGAACTTGAGGATAAGTCCTTATGAATTTCATCATCATTGTACTCAAGATTTATTTGAATATTCCTATAATGTTGACCATCCACTGCAAGAAAAAACAACAACACAAGTCTATATATATTGAACCAAAAATTGAACATATATTGAACATTCTGTTAAATATGAAATATGTACTTGTGTAGGTTGGTGGGTTGGAATTCTTTAATTCATTGAGAACTACAACTTCAGTTTTGGAACTTGGAATAACCTCCTCCACAAAATTGTCATGCATATCATCATTGACTGTGGCAACAATTAAATATAAAAGACATATCAATAGGAGTATAGAAACGAAATCTATAATTATAAGAACCAACAATTGAGCGACTGGAAGTGCAAATCACCTGAAGGATAAAGAGGCATAATAGATTCTCCTCGACTTCTTTTTTTTTAGGATCTTTGGTGTCACTTTTCCTTACTTTTATCATTGCTGAATCATGCATCGTCATTACTGTTTTCAATGAATCACTCTTGCGCTTACCGTTTTGTTCAGCTGGTCGTTGAAACCTATTTTGTTCTAAACTTGGCTGATATTCTAAACTACTCTGATGTGTGCATGATCGTTCTGCAAGTATAGGCAAATTAACTGTAACTGAAGATATGTAAAATTTAAAAGTCAGGAAGGTAAACAGTGAAGGATGCAATAGATTTAAAACACCTGTGCAGGGAAATCTGGATTGCTCTACTGACAAATTAGGTGCTTGGTTAGTGATGTCCATGTAGTAATAAATTTCCCTTTTTTGATTACATGAAAGCAGCCTTAGTTCCTGCCTCATAACTTCTGTTCCATTTAAAATGGTCAACATTATGAAGGTTAGCAAATTGCAAAGCAAACTAGTCCTAAAACAGAAAGGTCTTGAGAACGGAATGACCTGGTTCCTTAGAGGGAAGTCTGATTTCATTATGCGAAGTTGTACATTCAGATGGCTGCAATCCTCGTGACCTCCTTCTTGGTGTTTCAGGTTGTCCATTAGCCATTAAGCCCTTAAGTCTACCACTTTGTCGCTTAAACACTTGGTGGATAGGCTCTTGGAAAATATTTTCTTGTCCATGTAAGCTATCAGCAATTGAATTTATGTGACCTGGTACTGTTTGTAGGATGATAAGTCCATGTTATTCATGAGAATGAAAGAAGGAGTTCAAAAAGTAAGTGGTATTAGATCACCTGAGGCAGAAACACCTGGAAAACGATTCTCCAAGTTTGTTGCAACATGTGTTAAGTCTTGCAAAAACCCTCTACTTCTTGCACTTCTTCGTGAAAGCACTTCAGATGGTTGAGTAAGTTTGGTTGGACATGATTTGCCATTTTCTGTAGCTGTTGGACTTCCTTCTATTCCATTGCATGTAGTTGGAGTTGAAGAACTCATCTTGCCACACTTAATTCAGGCGAGTAGCAAAAAATGCACGGTATATACAGAAATCACCAGGTTCAGAAACCTAAGCAAATACACTGCTAGGATTCCAGGTTTTTAAGCAAGCGCCTCCCAGATTCATAACAACAATATTGAGCTCAGCCTCTCCAAAAATGCATTCTCTCTCAATGATAGTGTTAGCTAAACAGAAATGGAAGGGCTTTTTTCATCATGAAGTATTGTAAATGCTCCAGTTACATCTAATCCATATATCTCTAACAACAATGGTGAATGGAAGATAATGGACACTCCAACCTCAGCACAAGAAAATAACCTAAGGTTGTCTTTCCGGGATATTGAGCAGCTGAATTCATCGTTATTACGCAGAACGACAACGACAGGACATATTGGTGAATGCCTTTTTGTATCCCTCAGAATTTTGTCTTCTCCTGACTACGTACACGCATCACCTGTAGGAGTAGTAATTTTTTAATTGTATATCATCTAATCAAATCTTTGACTATTGTTTTATCATAATATATGAAGTACATTATATATTTGACCATTGAAGTTGACAATACAAGTTGCAAAAAAGAAAGTGCAATAGTTTTCCCAACGAAAGCTTGGCAAGACAGTGATATGTTTGCACTGCGTTATAGGCATGACTTATGATAACCAACGTCACACATACTTCTTGATATTTGTATTATGCATCCGGATCAATATAAAATGAGAAATATGTTGTTTGCTGGACTTGTATCCTTCGTTTCAGATTGTGAAATGCAGGGCCCAATTTAGTAGATGCCAATGTGTGGACACAGATATCACAATATGGGTTGCATGCAAACTCTGATAGAAGAGACTTATTAATAGGGCCAAGTCCTCATGTTAAATAAACACATGTCTTTCAGAACTTTGGATATCAATTCCAAGAACAACAACTTGTAATAAGATGAGTCCAATCTTGATTTAAGTGGGTACTTGCCAAAAATAATCAGTGCGTAAATTTTGTGAGAACAGATGAAGGCAAAGCAATGTATTTATAAGTTGGATGCAATTTAATTACAACTGTAGAATTAGTACTTAAGGTATCTAAAAAACTCATGTAGGCAGATCTAAGTTTATAAAGTTGCAAGGTATGTAAAAGACTCATGACTGATACTGGCATTTTTAAAATGAAGGTGTTAGGAAAAACACTTAAGGGGTGGTGCTAATTCTGATGGATGTAGAACGGTAGATGAACGTTATTCCCTGTAAGAGGGCCATTAGTTTGTTTTCATACATTGATGGAGGTGAAATGAAGTCACTTTGCAACAAATTGTCAATGTGTTTATAATAGTCCAGCTCATTTCTCACCCGTGATTAGATTATATATTAAAGATGATTCAATCGGAATATCTTGTATCATCCTTTTGATGATGTGTAACTTTCATTCATGCATGATGTTAAGTATGCTTAGGTTCCAATCTGGGGGATTTGGTAATTGTTGCTTTTAAATTGCAGACACGTGCCATTCATTTATGCAGGCTGTCCAAGATGTAGCCGGTTCAGTATAATTATAGGACACATTGAACTATTATATGCAAGTGTCTTCATTGATGGGTCTTAAATTTAGATTTGAACTCATCCACATTAGGTATTTATAATTCTAATGCAAATATAATTAATAAACTCCAGTGTTAATGCTGGAAGAATATGTATAAATCTCAAACATATTACAGTGAAGGAAACATTATATTTCTCCATGTATTTAGAGAGTTTTGAAATTTGCTCAAGCATGTAACAACTGTAGGACCAGGAAATATGTACTTATTATAAGCACTCTACTGTCCTCAACTGATTCTACTTGAAGTGTAATTAAAGCTTGGCTTAATTGAATGTGCTTAGCGTATAGTGCACATTGATTCCTACAAAGCTTTCTGAGAACGTCAACTGGAAAAGAAACCGCATTTCATGAAGGCCAAGATAAGATGTACGCAAGTAAAAATCACATAAACCACTAAGTCTAAAATTATAATGAAAGACTGACGAACACTAAAGTACAACTGGAATTAAGCAGTACAAGTTTTCACCTAAAAGACAACAGATACAAGAAACAACCAAGCGGCATGAAGATTTTAAAAAAGCGGAAACATGACAATCCTAAGTAGTTATGCTGTGATGAGTCCAGGCCAATTATGATGATATACATATCATAATATGTATTTGACTACTTCTCTATCTTAACAACCTTCAACACTAGTTCTTTAGTTGGTATGCTTGGTTTACCGTTGGATTGGGAACTTGACTCGGTTACCACACCATGTCTCTTCAAGTAACACCTCCTCCTTCCTTTTGTGGTGGTAGCAACAACTTTATTTCCATTCTGTGACAATGATATATCATCAGATTCAGTCGATCCTCCAATTGCAGCTACAGATATGGGGGTATTCATGGCAACGACATCACTTTCTTCCCCTGAAGTAACCTGAGAATTAACCTACAAGAATTTTACAAATAGAAATCCTATTAAGTAATGAAACTGATACAGTCCTTATTTTCATATGAGAGGCAAGTGATGACACACCTGGCTGACTTCCTGAGCTGTGCTGTGTGCTTGTGGCTGATCCTAAAAAAATTTCAACGAAAGTGTGAAAGTTAGAGGTTTTTTTATTTGCACTTAATCAGTTAGTAACCAGCATAACGAAAGCATACGATTATCTATAGGAGATGACAACCTGATTAACTACATCATTGAATTCATCTGCCAAGTTCTCGCACACAGTAAATTGTACCACACTTATTCCTGAACCAGTGTGCTTGGAATTGAACTCATTGAGCTTCAACTTCAACATCATAGTCTTGCCCACAACTAAGTCACACTCATCAGGAAAATCATACTCCCGATCATCCTGTATGTGGAAAGAATAGCTTGAAGTTCAGAATCTATATACTGACATAAGTGAACTATTACAAATCTATCAGCATTATGTAACAAAATTATGCATGCCTCCTTCAAAATTGTCTTCAGCTCAGCTGCATATTTTCCCAGCAGTTCAACACCAAGCTTGTCCCAAAAAATGACAGAAGCTACCCCAGATTTATCAGCAACTGTGTAGTGTACTTTAATCCTGTATGTATTTAAACAAATCATTATTAGCATATTTGACATGTACGCAGGCATATGGACCAAGATTTCATTAACTGTACTTGGACTGAATGGATTCTGTTTTTTTTTACAGCCAGGACAAAAGAGTGCATCATCTTCATCTCTCAATTTTGAAGAGCACTTCCCACACCCATCATAGCACCATCCATGTCAGGTCTCCAGTTTTTGCAATGAGCAATTAACCACAAAAGTCTGACCCTGTGCAGTTGAATAAAACCAACAATTACTACTGTCCATTAAAGTTGCAAGGAATAAAATTAGATTGCAAAACTTGTAGATGCAAACAATTTTTTGATCCGGAATTTGGGGTATCAAAATCTTGTTGTTGTTCCTGAGTATGCTTGAATTAGAGTGCTGGCTTGACTGGTTTGCCATGAGTTGACTGATGGTAGGGGTTTGAAATGAATCATTGTCCTTGGCACTGACATTGTAATAGCACAAGAAAGATTAAGAACACAATAAATTCACTTGGAACTGACAAAATCTGTGGTAAATGCAGGACAACTTTAAACCTTTCAATCAAGTCCTTTACTTCACGGATTGCAGGGTTAAAAAATACTCTAGTAGCACTGAATGAGCTACAAACTTGTGGCCTACCTGATATTCATAAAGAACAACATCCCTATTAGAGAACATCATTTAGGCATAATAACTTATTGGTGTATCATTCCTAATATACTACTGATTGACTCTGATAGGAAGATGGACTAAATACATTTACCATCATCTGAAAAAGCAATTCTGACAAGATTCAAGACAACCACAACTGGTGTTTCCATATTTTCCAATTGTGACAAGTATGCATTGGTAGAGCACTCATCAAATAAGACACATTCAAGGTCATTGTTCCTAAGAAACAGCAAACAAATCGTTAGGCAGCAAGCTTGAGTAAATAAGCATTCATATGATAGTGAAACCATAAACCTTCAACAGATAACACATGAGTAAATCAGCATCATCAATGACAGTCTAAACGCATGAAGATATTAATAACTGAATGTATTAAGTAAATCACTTTTAAGTAATGAAGTAATAGTAAGTCGTATGATATTTGTTTCAGATGGTTATAAGCTTATACTCAGCATCAGTGAGAATCATTCTCAGCTTGTTCTTTGTTTCATTATCTCTTCGGAATTCTTCAAGTAAACCAACTGATCGCACAAAGGCTACAACATCTGTATGGAGAGAATAAGGCTTAGTAAGCATTAAGGTTGTCTAATCCAACCACCGAAATTTATCAATTATGAGAGGCAAGTTAAGTACCAATCAGATGCTCAGAAAAATTCCTCTGTTGGCTCTTCATAATCTCAGATATTGGCATGAAACAGTATGCATCGAGAGGTAAATCTACTGCTTGCTGCTTCAGAAACGTTTGAGTGGTGAAGTTGATCTTGAATTGGTGATTGGTGGCTCTGTATTGACTTGTATTTTGAGAAACCACAAAGTTGGCTATGAAGTAAGATTGACCTTCAGTTATGGCTCCTCTGAATCTCTCATGCAGATTCTTTTGAATAACGCTAGCCTGGATTTTATTTCCCTGTGAGAGGAAATGAAAATTGAAGCACAATTAGAACTATGATCTAGATGTAGTGAGTTCCTAAACATTGAACAAAGAAACATGGTGGAACATAGGCAACATATAAGGATGCACATAATACCTCCTGATCAACCAATATCATGGTAATACAGAATAAGTCAGAAGGATGTTTTTTCTGGTATACATTCCATCGCCTCCAAACTCGAACAACAATACTCCAACGATCAGTTCCATCATGTAGTTGTTTAAGCAGAGAATGAGGAGCCATTAGTGTTGGGAATATGGACAAATTATGGACTAAGTGATGTAAAGTATGAAAAGATGTCCACCTGATGAAGTTAGCAACAGATTGAATCAGAATTTATAGGCTTCTTCCAAGTTCAAATTGTTAGACTTGGCGGAAAGATCAAATTACATATGAATGCAACGGATTTTTAAATTTCAAAAGTTTTTCCCGCCAAGAAGAATGCAATCCAATCCAAGTATTCCATGGAAGTATGGATGACGCCAAATTCAAACAATGTACCTAAGCTTTCTGCATATATAACATGTATTTTTCTGTTCTGGAAAAGCCTGACAGTCAATATAAGATTTTTCAGAGGATGGCGCCAAATTCAAACTATCTTCCTTAATCATGAAGGATCATTCTCAAGCCTCAACAGCTCGACTTCAGAATGCTGAAATGCAACATTACAGTGACATCATTTCCAATTACTGACTCTGTTCATAAAATATGACAGATAAGGCCAAAGTTCATTATAGTTTATGATCATGGGTGATAAAAGGTTTGGCAGCAAGGCTACAGGTGGTTTGACAGCTTTAGTGGTTTATATGCAAATAGGACCCTGAATTATTAATGGCCAATTGTGCAAGCAAAAGAAAGGAAGACAGTTTACTAAATGAGTAATTATCTTACAGTCCAGCGTTCATGTTTGACACTGGCATATATAATATATCAGATATAGGCCCACAAAAAAAATCCTTCTCTTGATGACTTCAAATCAATGATGTGGTTATATTAATATAGGCCTGTGGGAAGACCAATGTAGGCCTGTCCTATCAACAATACCACATCTATTAATCGTCTACAATGTGCTGCAGCAATGAGGAAGATGATACTGCAATGAAGAAACCAAAAGGATTGAGTCTGCAGGAACGAAAAATGTGAAACACATTTAATGAGATCTTTTATCAGTTGCTGTTTATATGATAGAGTTCTGTCATGGAGTCCCTTTCATTGACATATGTTTCACGTTTTTGGTGCCTGCATCGTAAGACACATAATGCTGGAATAACATAGCATGTGAAGAAGCATATCTTGGATAAGGGCATAAGGGCATAATGATACTGGCATATATAATATATCAGATATAGGCCCACAAAAAAATCCTTCTCTTGATGACTTCAAATCAATGATGTGGTTATATTAATATAGGCCTGTAGGAAGACCAATGTAGGCCTGTCCTATCAACAATACCACATCTATTAATCGTCTACAATGTGCTGCAGCAATGAGGAAGATGATACTGCAATGAAGAAACCAAAAGGATTGAGTCTGTAGGAACGAAAAATGTGAAACACATTTAATGAGATATTTTATCAGTTGTTGTTTATATGATAGAGTTCTGTCATGGAGTCCCTTTCATTGACATATGTTTCACATTTTTGGTGCCTGCATCGTAAGACACATAATGCTGGAATAACATAGCATGTGAAGAAGCATATCTTGGATAAGGGCATAAGGGCATAATGGTGAAAGGGACGTATCATCACAATGAAAGGGACATTTAACTTTTCTATTTGACCCTCGTGTCCAATGAAAGGGACGTATCATCGCAATGGTACTACATGATTGAAAGCGTTGTTAATGGATATGGAAATTTAAACATGTCATCACAACCTCATTGACCATGCAGTAACCTGGTCAAGCAAAAAGTTGTCTTCAACTCATTTACGCCACTGGTCAATAACCACTATATAAAACGTAGAACAGACATGAACCACCGGCTAAAATGTCAACCCACAAAGGAATTGAAGAAACAGCACCAAACACGACATGACCACTTATTTCAAGGCCCATGGAGTATAAAAGGACCGAACACAAAACCTACCATTACCCACCTATTCACTCCCAGTACCAAATTCAATCAACCATCGTCTCTGTCATTAATCTGCTATGAGTGGCTTCCAAACATTTTCCGAAAGTGATTTGTACCTGATGTTACGTTCATGGAGGGAAAGTGGGGTTCGCTCACTTAATATCACATGCGGTCCTCTCCTTGTCTTTGCTAGCTATGACTTTGTTGAGGAAACTTGGCGTGTTCATGGAGTCCTCAGAGGCAGAATTATGGCAGGATCAGTGATTTTTTATTCACCAAGATATTCCCTCTTCCGTTGCTTGTATGGTATAATGAGAACGCAAGGGTTGGAAAATCATGAATGGGAAATGGCTGATCCTCATAGCTTCATGTACCATGTAGAGTATCTAAATCTCATCTCTAACTATATCCCATATATGAGAGTAAAGATACAAAGGGGAACAGATGAGGCCATTTTCATTCAAAATCTTCTAAGTCACGCATATATGAAGATCAAACCTGTCCGTCTTAATCTTAGAAGGAACAATGAATCAGATGGCAGCATGGAATTACCTACCACAACCACACTCGAAATACACCTGGGGTTTGTGAGTGAGGAAAACTCGAACTAATCCACAATTTGGAAGAAACAACTTTTTGTGTACTTCGTTTTAGTCAAGAGTGTTTTTGTGCTCACCTAGGCCCTCGTTTGTTAATTTAAGTTTCATTCAAATGTTGTCTTTAGTCGAGGTTATGTGTAAGTCTAAGCTTTCAGTTGGTTGTCGTCAATGTTATGTTAATCGAGGTACTATTCTATGATTATTTTGGTGGTTTCAATCTAACGCCTACAATGAAACAAACAACACAAGTACGAAGTAAAATCATAAGATGAGGTTCAACAACTAAATCCACAGAAGCTGTTATACTCCAACTAAAGTTCATGGGATCTCATGAACATGAGCTGACAATCATGAGTACAAAGTAAAAAGACAAATCTTGAACAATTCAAGTTCTCTAAAACAACAACCAGACGTTATGATTAATTCTTGAAACGGTCAGTCACTACAAACTAAGTTGGATGAGACATTCCCTCATCTTCAGCAAATGCATCCAGATAAGAGCCATGAGAAACCAAACTGAAGTTGGTGTCACAACCAACTTGTCCAAAACTCCACTCAAAAATTGTGTAAACATCGTCCCCATCCAGTGTTCCTAGCTTCCAAGACAACTAATAAAGAAAAAAAAATAACATTATGTCATTTCACAGTCAAATATCAAGAAAAAGGCAGTATACTCAATTGAATATAGCTCAATCAACTAATGTACAAACCTGAGTTACTACCAACTCTGTCCTACGGCAACCAAAAACATCTAATGAACCGCAAAAGTCTTGGTATAATATAGTCAAGCTTCAGGAGGAGACTACTTTTGAGTACCCCACAATGAAGCTCCTCAATGGAAGGTCCGCAGTCCAAATTTTTCATTGACATCTTCAGCTTACACGACTCACATTCACACGCATGTTTCCCACCCCTGGTACTGGAACGTAACGTCAGGCCTACAAGTAACCATGACCGAGATTAAACATTAAAATGAAGGCAAAAACAAATATAGGCAGAAAAGAGATCAATGTTATCTACCATAAACGCTTTAAGTGGTCTGCCAAACCTTTAATAGGAAGCTTTAACAACATATAAACTTCACCATGACTTCCACCATGCAATTTTTGACACCGACGTGACCGATGGAACGCCATGCAGTCAATGTACCTTTGAAGCAAACTCCTCATTACTTTAAGGAACAACCTGCAAGGAGAATGGATATGAACACAGAAGACGACATATTAATAAAGCATCCATGAGGAAACATGCATGTTTAAAATTTTAAGAGTTGAACACAGAAGATTTATAATATTGATACACTTGTTACTTTTACAGGAACAACCAGGAAGGGAAAGAGATGAACACAGAAGATGATGGTTTCACAATTCAAAAACCATTCATGCAAGAAACCAGTGGTGCGAAGCAGAGTGAGAGGGGAATGTAATAGAACAGTATAAATAGAGCACACTATGGCGGGACGATGTGGTATGAGGAATAAGATGTCTAAAATTTAAACACTAACCGAGCCGACAGCCCTTTTTTAAAAGCTCTCAGCTTCACAGTGAGCCGATGACATAGTTTTTTTTTTTAGCGAAGCCGTTAACCTCTTGTGAACAGTGTTTTGAGTCAGGAGCCACAGTGAGCTGACATATAGCAATCGGCTTGAGTGGATGAGTATTAGTAGATATATTGATATGCATATTGATTACACATGTTAAGGGATTCTATTTAAGGGTAATTATGATTAAAGATGGTATTTTAGGATAACCATCCAATATTTAAAAACTACTAGCAATTTTTTATCTTTATTATAAGACACCAACTGTCTTTAACTAATTCATTTATTACTATTTTCCCATTATACCATCATTTTTAATTGACTCATTCAAATCCACATCATTAAAGTAGGGGTAAAGTTGTAAATATTTATTAATTTTGGACCAATTTAATAACTTAACTTCCATTCATTGGCCCGTGAAAAATAGTACTTAGTGCTTTATAATAAGAACTAGAGGAGTATATGGTTAAGGATATTGTAATCCGATGCTAATCATTTTAGATTTAAATATAAAAATAATAACAAATATAATTAAGCATTTAATTTCTAATAAAAAATAATGAAGTTGATATAAAGAAAAGTGAGTATTAGAATTATCAAGTTGATAGTTAAAACAGTGAGGTCTCATCCTATAAGAAGGATAATACAATTTCAAATCCGACAAGCCCACTTATTGGAAAAGACAAAAATTCTTTACCCTCTAAATCTCAAAAAAAAAAAAAAAGAATATTTCAATCCGGCTTAATTTTTCTACGTCGGGCTATTCATATTAAAAACGGGGTTCATTTAATACTTTATCTACTTAATTTATCCATACATACATACACGCACATATATAAGCAAGCAATTAAATAAATACTTCTGGGGAAAAGTAAGTACTGATATTACAAAATATTGTAGTTTTCATTTTTTTTAAATGCATGTTACTACCATAATACTCAAACCTAGATTGGACCAGACGATCTGAACCTGAAACCGAAGGGTAAATTGGTCTGGTCCGGTTCCTTTTTTAAAAAAAATCAATTTTTTTTAAAAATTTTTCTTTAGAATTTCATAGTAATAACCCTAAAATCTTTAATTTCTTACCGTTTTGGTCCTAGGTTAGCTCCGGTTTGACCCACTGACCTTTGACCCAATACCCCAGTCAGTTCAGTAACCGGTCCGAGTTTAATTACCTTAGTTACTACCTCTAATCCTCAATAAAAGAGCTACTTATAGATTGAATTTGATTTTAGATCTAAAATCTCAATCCTTTTGGTTTCACAAATTTATAATTTTTTCATACAATATTCATATTTATTGCACACATTAAAGGTTATTGTTTAAGGGTAGTCATGATTAAAGATACATATAACTAACATAACTAATTTTCTTAAACTACTCAAATTAATCAATTAACCCTTGTGTTAAAAATCGGAAGTAATGCGCAAAAAACCTCTCACGCCACCATAACACCAAACAAAGTTTGCAAACAGAAACGGATTTGGCTGCGGTCCGCTGCCAATCCTTTTCTCCCAAACTACACCGTTTTGGTGTAGTTTGGGGGTAAAGGGGTGAGTTTTTTTTTTTTTTTTAAAAAAATAAGATATAGTATTTTGAAATATTTTTTTGAAAGTATTTAGTATCTTAAAATATTTTTTAAGTAACATATAGTATCATAAAATAATTTTTAGTACTTTAACCTTTTAAAATATGTTTTCAGTTATATCCAGTGTGTTAGCAGATTGATTGCAATTTAACCTTTAATGTATTTTTTTAGTTCCAAAAATCACTTTAAAATATTTTTTTGATGTTTTTAACCCTTTAAAATATTTTTTTGGTGCTTTGAACTCTTTAAAATATATTAAGAGTTAAATTACAATCAGTCTGCTAACACACTAGATACAACTGAAAACATATTTTAAGGGGTTAAAGTACTAAAAATTATTTTAGGATACTGTATGTTACTTAAAAAATATTTTAAAATACTAGATACTTCCAAAAAAATATTTCAAAATACTATATCTTATTTTTTAAAAAAAAAAAAAAAAAAACTCACCCCTTTACCCCCAAACTACACCAAAACGGTGTAGTTTGGGAGAAAAGGATTGGCAGCCGACCGCAGCCAAATCCAACAGAAACATGCCAAAACAAGAATATAAGTAAACTTTGATATACTACCCAACAGAACAAAGCATGGCTTATCCAAATCCAACGCCCATGAACCACGCACATCACCTCCTATACTCCAATTCCAATCTCAGGAAGTTTATTACATGCTTAGCAACAAAAAGAACGAAGCATTGTGCTTGTGCGCAAGGACTTTCTTAAGCCTAGTGCGGTTTTTTTAACCACACTACGCACATTTCTTATTTCACGTTATGTTTCTATTATATCCACGTGGGGCGTTAAGTGGATTGGGGGAAGGGGTATCACCAAAAGTGAAAAATTAGTGAAGTTGTTGAGATATTATCAAGTGTTTATTGGCAAATAGTGGAAGGTTTGAGTAAGTAAATAATGAGTCATAGAGTTCGGCCTGTTGAGTTTCATGGTTAATCTAATTGGCAAAACAAAGGAAGAAAATGGCAGAAGTTGCTATTCACACGAAATGCATGTCAATAATTATCACAAATACACTCAAGTGTCGTGTTGGTGTTGAGGCTAAAAATTCCTTCCCCATGTCACGTGTTTGAATCTGACATCTTACCAACAACAATAATCATCACAGACTAGTTCGGGCTGAAAAGAAAGCGTTCATTATTGTCTCACTTGAATATATGGGCTAGTTTGTAGCCCAAAAAAGCTCACTCAATTTTCTATGCAAACAAAAATAAGTCCATTCATTAATAATCAGTTTGACAGGAAGGAGAGCCCACAACTTTTCTGATTGCCAGATCAGATTCATTGGATTTTGGTGGGGCTCTGTCTGCCTTTGCTTGATGCATGCATGTTTAGATTTTTAATTTTATCTTGCAATGAAAAAAACGATTATTCCCTCATAAAAGTCCCCTAATATAAAAGTTAACTGAGGCATTAAATTTGGTACTAAATGCAATATCTCAATTCATTTCCACTCCTATGTTTTTAATTTTTCCCTAAACCAATTTACCTTTTTTTTTCCAGTCCTAACTAATTTACTTAACTTATAAACTAATATATAATCTAATGTTATGTATGACTATTTTAGGGGTATCATGATCATATTTGTTACAATTAACTAACTTATCCCATTTTCTAAATCTAGTCAAATTATTTAGAAGGAAAATCCCATTTAAATCCATTTGAAATGCTTAAATCCAAATTCAGACATACACTTTTATCAAATCCTTAATTGGGCCAAGATACTGCATTAGATTAGTTGATTTTATTGGTATGTCCTTTATTTTTGGCCTTTTCTCATTTTTTTTCTCATTCTTTTTCTATTGATAAAATTTCTATCTCAATCGGACTTCTCTTCCCACTGTGTAGATTTATTTGGCCGATTCACCAACCGTGTCCTTATCCTGTATGGAATTAAGGATTTTATACTCTTTTGACAAGCAACAAACTTCAAAGTTTAAATATTGTGCCTAAGTTAAAAAACCATCTCAATAATTTGTCATCTTCATTATTTTTTTTCTCAATCACATCACAGTGGAAGTATAAAAGTTTATAATTATTTATTATTATAATAAAATCAATTTCTCTAATGCTTTTAGAATGATTTTCCCATACCTGTAGATTTATTGTTGAGTTGATGCTTCAATTATTCCATCGGCACTAACTAGATTCTATACACTAGGGCTAAATGGAAATTCTTAGAACTTACCCCTTAATGTTATTTGCTAACTCTATTTCTTCTCTTCTTTGATTTTGTCCTCACATGCTCTAGTTTGCCTTATTCTTTTTTTTTTTTGGATGATTCATGATATGATGGAAGGGGCATAATGGTATTATAACAACATTCAGTAATCCCTAATGAGCACTACTACAAAATTTTCTTTTTAGACCACCGCATTTAGACCAGTTATAGCGGATTAGGTCTAAAAAATTTGACTGGTGGCAGTTTCGTAATTATATAGAACTTTTAAGACCGGTTCTCCAAAAAACCGGACTTAAAAAATTATTTAGACCGGTTATAAATAAAATTGGTCTAAAAATATCAAAATAATTAAAAAATTAAAAATTTGAACCCTTTAAGACCGATTTTTATTAAAATCGGTCTTATATGTGAAAAATTAAAAAAATATTTTCTTTTTCACCCTTTTAAGACCTTTTTTTTTTATATCAAAAATCAGTCTAAAAGGTGACTATTTTCGTCTGTATTTTTACTCCCGCGCTCTATGAATCATTTCTTCTCTTTTCACTATTTCTCTGTGAGATCTGTCCCTGCTTGTTCTGAACTCATCCATCGCTCCCCCTTCCTCATTTGCTCAACTCTCCTTCGTCATTACCGCTGTCGTTGCTATGTTCGTCGTCGCTGTTCTTTAATCATCGTTACTCTCCTTCGCTGCCACCTCTATTCTCCATAGTGATCATTCTCCTCTGCTGTGACTTCCATTTGTCAGTGCCGTGAATTTGAGGACTTCATTTTAATCTCAATCGACGCCACCGTGACTTTGGGTAGAACCTCACTCCATAGTCTTTAATTGGGTTAGTGTTCTGTTAATTAAAGCCCTAAACTTTCAGCTTATAATTGCTTATTCTCAACAATATTAACTCTAACAATATAGTTAGACACAAAATAATTGCAGAAAAAAGTAATTAAGGTGAAAGGGAAAACTGTATGATGACTTTATTACTATATATATGTTTTTTGTTTTGGACCAAAAGTAAATAAGATGCTCTGACTTGTGATATTTGGTTTGAAATAATACCATTATAAGTTCTGTTTTAATTTAGTGTGATTATTTGATTGTCCGTGTTATTAGTTTGTTGAAACAGTACTAGTTTTAAATGGTGCATGCTAAAATTCGTTGAAATCTCTAAAAGTGGTTGTTGTTTTTTGTCTATCCTTTTGCTATTAGATATAGGGTGCTACAAGTGTTGAGATATATATGGATCATAGTTGGATAAACGCTAAACGAACGAGTGTTGAACACGATACTAGGGTGAGGGGTTTTTTTAGACTTCGCTAGAAGAAATGCCGATGATGGTAGTGTGAAGTTTTATTGCCCTTGTGTAGTATGTTTGAATGAGAAGTGACTAAGTGATGTAGATATATATATATATATATAATTTGTAAAGGATTTTGTAAGAGTTATACAATATGGGTATGACATTGTGAAAAATTAGAAATGCCAAGTTCATCTTAATAGGGGAAGTGACATTTGATGATAATGACACGGATACGGATGGTCAGATAGAGGATATTATTTGTGATGTAAGAGAAGAGGCTTTTGAGCAATCATATGCATATGGTAATATGTATAGTGATGCTGAGACGCCGCTGTATTCGGAGTGTAAAAAATACCAATGGTTGAAAACAACATTGAATTTGATAAACTTAAAAGCACGGCATGGATGGAGCGACAAGAGTTTTTCAGAAACGCTTAAATAAAGAAGATGAAGCAGACAATGAACACGGCACAAGAAACGATCATCATGAAGGGATATAGGAGTATATCCTTTTATAAAACTACTTTGAAGATTAATTAGCTAAAATAATTATTATGAACTATATTTGAATTATTTATATTGTTATTGGTATATATAAAACTACTTTTTTTGTTGTCGTCAAAGGAAAATGAAGGATATGAGGTGTCTTAGTGTAGATGCTCCGAAGCTAGCTAGTGATCATCAGCTATGGATTACTATCTACTGCATGTATTCTGATCTTACTTAAAGTTTTGATTTCTTTTGTCAAACTGTAATATTAAAATAGGGGAATAAAAATATTTAGCAGCATACCTTAATTTTCATATTGTGTGTGATCATGGGATGATTTTCAATGATTTATAGTTGTTGCTTCTGTGGAATATGGGGTATAGAAAGAATCATAATGTAAGTTACAAGATTTGAAATTATGTTTTAAAATGCTTGACAAAATGGGAATGTGTAAGAGATGATTATTTATGAAGAGCCTAGGAAAATGATTTATTGTTGTTGCTTCTGTTGAATGTGGGGTACAGGAAGAATATAATGATGTAAGTATTACAACATATCCAATTGAAATGCTTGATGAAAATGCTTCTGTATAAGATAGATGTTTGTTTATAATGTGTAAGAGAAGAATTTAATTGGATGTTGTTGAAATGACTGCTTGTTGAGTGAAATGTCTTAACAGGGGAAATAACTTACTGGGTAAATGTTTTTAAACGGAACAATTTTTTTAAAAAAAAAATCAACTTTTTAAACCGATTTTCTAAAAAATAGGTCTAAAATGTACTTTTTAGGCCGGTTGTTAAAATAACCAGTCTAAAAAGTATTCCTTTTAGATCGGTTATTGAGACAATCGGTCTAAAAAGTTGAACTTTTAGACTCGTTTTTTAAAAAATTGGTCTAAAAAAATTTACTTTTTAGACTGGTTTCTTTGATAACCGGCCTAAGAATAATTTTTAGACCTGTTATATAAATAACTGATTTTAAAATAATTTTTTAAAGTAGTAAATTTTTTAGACCTGTTGTATCTAAATTGCCTCTAGAATCGGTCTAAAATGTCAATTTTAACCGGTCTTAGAAATAATTTTTCCACTAGTGGAGGCCTTTTGGCCTAATTAGATATTTGTTAAAAATGCATACTTGAATTTGGATTTGGATATTATTTCAAAAGATTTAAATGAGATTCTCCCTTAATTAAATAGTTATTATACTAAAAATTGGAGGGAGTATTATAAATTTTTTATATGAAATTAGTTGGTTGATGATAAGAATGAGGTGAGGCGAAGAAAATAGGCAAAGATTAAAAGTGAGATAGGATGTGGACAAGAGAAAAACATTATTGTATTTTTAATTATAACCCTCTTTGTCATCCGGTATCCTGCCCAAGTTTCCGAGCGATCGATTAAGGCCAGCAGAATTCAAATTTAATGTTCTCGCTTTTGTGTATGTTAATTATTTTTTTAGAATATATTTTGTAATTTTAAGGCCATATTTATATGGAGAAAAAATTAGAAAGAAAATAGGAGGAGGGAATACTAAAAAAAGAAAATTTCCCAAAATAATAAAAAAAATTACTATTTTTGAAATTTTGTTCATCCTAATATTCTTTCCTCCCAAATTTTCTCTTTCTATCCAAACATAGGGTGAAATATCACATTAAATTTCAGGATGGACCATTCTATTTACTCTGGGCACACTCAAACTAAAGTCTATTATTGTGTGTAAATCGGTGAACACAAAGGCTATTTATCTTGTAAATATATGAAGGAAAGGTTTATGATTTTCTACTCTAGGTACACTTTATCATAGAGGGGGGTGGAAAAAGAGAAGAAAGGACAGTATTGTTTGGTTAAGTTCGTGTCATTTGTCACCTAGAAGTTTGTCTCTTTATCACCTAATATTCACACTTCTACATACCCATTTACATATGCATACCCAAAATGTTACTGCACACACTGTCAATTCAATTACTCCCTCCAGTCCTAATTATAAGATAAAGTTGACTTTTTTAGAGAAATTAAGAAAGCCAATTAAAACACTTTAGAATATTTATTTTTTTAGTATTTTTTGATTATATATTAGTTTATTAATCAAATTACTTAGTTTGAAGAAAAAAATATAAATATAAATATTTTAAAGTGATTTAATTGGCTTTCTTAATTTCTCTAAAAAAGTCAACTTTATCTTATAATTAGGACCGGAGGGAGTATATTAACTCCCCATTATTGTCTCTCTCATGGCCTCTTTAAACTTGAGTAAATATCTACAGAGAAACATTAGTTAACCCTAGCCACTACTTATGAGCTAACGGTGAAAAAAAATCTCATATGAAAAGTGGGGTTAAGGAAGATGCAGATAAATGATAAAAAGCCATAAACTTAACGATTGAGTTGTAGGATTTATATATAGGACTGTAATTCTCCATGCCCCGACAGAAATATTTTTTAAAAAAAAAAAAAAGCAAAAGGAAAACAAGTTAACAAAAAAGATTCTTCCATATATCTTTTTTGGTCAAAGACGATTCTTCCATATATCAAACATAGCCATGTTCTATACCAGCCGGCGGGACTTTTGAATCACTCTTCTGCCTGGTTGCAAAAGGCCAACGAAAAAGTTGTATGTATTTTCAAGTATTCATCATAATAAATTTTTGACCTTATCGTTTATATATATTTTTTGGTCCAAAGGAATTACCTATGCACCGTTAGCGTTTTGAACGTGACTTGATCTCATGTTTTTGCATAATATTTACATTTCACGTGCCTTTTTATTCTGTGTTCGTTTCTTGACTTTGGGGTTGTTTGATATGAGAGTAGGGAAAATAAATTTTTTCTGAGTTAAATTTTAAAAAATTGAAGAAGCAGTGTCATTGAATTTTAATAATGAGAACATGTAAGATAAAAGAGTAAGAAAAATTAATTAAAAACTTTTAACCTAACTTCTCTATTTATTTTTTAAGAAAATTCAACTTATAATATTTTCCCTCTGGATCATGTTAAATATCACAACTCTTATTTCACATCCTGTATATTGTCCTTTTGTTTTATATTGGAATAGAAACTTATTAGTGTGCGTTGATGTTTGATCTATTATCTATAAGAAAATACAAGGCCGTGAAAAAGACATGTGCTTAGGTAACCTTACGTGTCCATTTCAAGCTTATCTTCATAATGATCGATGAGAACAAATGAACATGGAATTACCCGACCTCGTGCAAACTGTGCTAAAAATAAGTAGTTTTCTTTTTCTTTAAAAAAAAAATCGATTAAGTGATAATTTTCAGCTATAAAAAGGACATGCATGCAAGCTAAGCTTCTTAACTAATTATCAAGTTTAATTTGGCGTCCCTCAGTGCTCTAGTTCTCTCGTTGCATAGGGTATTTACTTTTTACCCAGAAAACCATTTTTTCTAGCTATAGTTTTCGTAAGTTCCCCTTTTTTTGAGCCAACTGAAGTGGATCGGAGTTGCATGACGAAATATTAGGCTTTTTTAATTAGGTATATGCGTTAAATTTTTTATTTTACCAGTAATGTTGAGTGTTATTGTTCATTTTCATCTCCAGTTTTGACTTCATCAAGTGGAACTATCAACTATGACTAAGAAGCAGTCCGCCGAGTTGGCCATCGAAGAGCTTAAGAAACTTGTCAGGTAAATACTACTCCTACATAACATACACTAGTTAAATAATAAACTTGCAATTATTCATTATTATTGGTGTTATATAAATGTGTGTGTGTGTGTGTGTGTTTCAGAGAAAAGGAAGAATTGGAGGATGTGGCGGCTGAAAAGATCGGCAAGCTCATAGCTGAGCTGCAGGGAATCCATCTGGATCCGTCAGATCCAGCTGTTCAGAGGATCATCGAGGGCTTCCAGCACTTCAGGATCTCCATATTCGAGTACAATAATTAACCTAAATATGTTAAATCACTATTTAAATTAATCTCACTCTATAATAATTATACACGGTTTATCTCTAGCTAGTTATAACTTGTTTAATTATCCGTGTGCCTATTATTTTTTCAAATGGCAGCAAGAACCCAGATCTGTTCAAAGAACTCGCCCAAGGCCAGACACCCAAGGTGATTGATGATTCTGTCTTTTATATATTACTCCTCCAGTCACTCCGTTTCTTAATGTAAGACTTAGTTGTAAAGCTGACTTTGGTTCTAAATGTAAAATCCATTTTTTTATATTTGGTAATGTTTGTCTAATTTATTTTTATTCATACTCCCTCAACAATAATATTAAGTAAAAGAGAGATGAAGGGAATTGAGGAAGATGAATAGAACGTTTTAAAAAAAAAACATGTCGTATTAACTTCCTTAATCTAATCAAATTATTATTTTAAACTGATATTGTGGGGGTGGGGGTGTTTTGGTAGTTTCTGGTGTTCGCATGCTCAGACTCACGAGTGAGCCCCGATATTATGTTGAACTTCCAACCAGGAGAAGCTTTCATGGTCCGCAACATAGCTAACATGGTCCCTCGTTTCGATCAGGTTTTTTATTAATTCTTTTTGTGTGTGTGTGTGTGTCTCCTTGTTTCATCCACAAAAGGAAATAAGTTTTAACGTTGTTGAATTGGACCTACAGATAAGGCACACAGGAGTTGGTGCAGTGATTGAATATGGTATCACAGCACTGAAGGTAATTAATCATACAGATCTTATTATCACAGCACTTGTGATGACACTGTTTAATTTAAATATAAATAATGTGATTTATTAATTAAGAATGGGAAATTAATAATGATTTGATACAGATACCAAATATTCTGGTGATTGGGCATGGCGAGTGTGGGGGAATCAAAAGGCTTATGGAACATCCAGAGGATGGCTCTTGTCCCTAGTAATTAATAATACTCTAAATCCTTCAAACTATAAATCAAAAAACCTAACATTATCTTAAACTTTGTGTTCTAATTAATGTGTGGGTGCAGTGACTTCATAGATGAGTGGGTGAAAATTGGCTTACCCGCCAAAATCAAGGTGAAGTGCGAACATGGCGATTTATGTTTTAAAGAGTTATGCAGACTGTGTGAGAAGGTGAGTTCATTATTCACATCCCATTACTACTGATCGTTACTATAAAGCCATTTAACTTTTTTCAAGAGATTAAGAAAATTAAATAAATTACATTAAAGTATTTAGATTTATTGTTTTTCTATCAACTAATTTGTTTGACGTATATAATCTAATAATACACAACATATATTATAATTAAGGAATCGGTGAACAACTCGTTGGTGAACCTGAAGTCGTATCCATATGTGAGGGAGAAGAAGGTGAGCTTGTACGGAGGGCACTATGACTTTGTGAAAGGAGAGTTCAAGCTGTGGAAGTATGAATGTGATCACATGACTGAGGCTATCACCCTCCCAATTATTCCAGTCCCTCGTCCTCCTCTTAATTAATTCCCACCAAGTGACCATCCCCTTGCTTGCTTGATCTCTCTTAAATTACTTCTATGCCTTTTTAAGGTACCGTAACAAAGAGGAAGGAATATAATCATAAACAAGTTCTACAACAAGTGAACAACATGTAATAATAAATTCTAATATAGTAAATGGTAATATGTATGTACGTGTTGCTCATTTGTTTTTGAGACTTTTTTGTGATTATATGTCTTACTTTATACCTCTGTAATTTCTCTTAGTTCCCCTTGTGGTTTTGCTCTCTGTCCCTGTCTATGTTATCATGTGTTAATGAATAAGGTGTGCCTTGCCTTTGTACCTTTTCTGAAATATCCAATAAAGTTGATCATCCCCACTCTATCTTCATTTTTCTCTTAGCATTTTCTTGCTTTATTGATGCGTATTTCCTAACTAAAGGTTGTGTTTTCACACCAATAAAGTGTGTTTTGGTTGGAGGGGAGGGGAGGGACTCCAAAATTTTCAACCAAAGGAGGCCACCCTCCCCTCCAATCATTTTAGCCCCCTTTATTTTTTTATTTTTTGGTTTTTGGAGAGGAGCCAAATTTCTTGAATATTTTAGCCTTATAATTTTTATAATATTATTTTAATGCTCATAATAAAAAAAAATAAGAATAAACCCATCACTCTATTCATGCACAGAGGACAAATTAATTTTTTTTTACAAAATTCCTGACTATTTTGTCCTCATGGATTTTGTAATATTTCATTCTTAAAATATGTATTTGTAATTAATTGCGTGTTTGAGCTTGTGTCATGATTATAATTTTATATATAAAAATATAATTTTTAATTAGTTTCATGCTGACTATTTTTTAATTATTTTTTTGTACTACATATTAATTTTAATGATTATATATACATTGGTTTGTTTTTTTTTTATCATACTCTATAATGAATTAAAATTCAATTCATTGCCATATAAAAGAAATATAACAAAATTCAATTCATTCATTTTTTATACAAAAATTCGACTCAATGATTGAACAAATTATCCGATCTAGAGGGCAATAATTGAAAACAGCGGAGACAAAATTTGGAAAAGAGAAACGGATGAGATTTCTACTTTCATCTGATAAGACTAATGAATAGAACGCCAGTCAATCACGGGAAATGATTTCTCCTTGCATTATTGGCAAATGAAAACGCTATCAGCATTTTTTTTTCTTCCCATGTGCTTTCTGTGGAAGATAGTTTACATTACAGTTTTCATTTTTCCGTAATTATTAGGGGGAAAAAAGGTTTAAACTTGATACACACTCAATATTATTATCTCAATATAGCTGTCCGCAAAGAAAACAAAAGCGCGTAATGGAATGGAACCAGCCAAGCAGGCTTTCACTATATGATCCTCCTAGTTAAAAAAACAGAGAACGACAATGGAACAAGAAGCCAAGAAACAAATTAAATGACCCCAGTTGGTTTCACAGTCTCTTGGACTTTTTGAGAGATTCACAACTTTTACTGAAACTCTTTAAAGTTTAAATCTTGGGCCCCTAGTGGAGTTGTGGTCCACTGGCCCTCCTCCGCAGTAGGACCCCTCATCATTCATCTTCAATTATTTTGTAGCAAGAAGTTTAGGTGAGTTGGGTTACGGAAACTCTATTAGAGCCCAGACATGCCTCCATTCTCAACGAGAGCATACAAAAGTAATTACAGATCATCCACCAACAAGATCCTCAATAATAGAAGAAGATTCTTCTGTTTTACTCTCAAGCTTTTTCAGATTTTACACATGCCAATTCTGGCAACATCCAATGCCTAAAAAACACAGCTAACAACGAGCGTGTTCAAATCAACAAGACCAAATAGAAGATGAGCATATAAAGCAGGACGCCCCAGTTATTATTGGAAAACTCACAACTATATATATATCAGATGTGAACCAAATCTAAAAATATATTGACACATCAGCAATCAAAGTGTTCAAACAATGGGTATATCCGAAGATCATAAATAATTTACATCGTATCATACAATAATATATCTTAAAATAAAATATGATACAAATCATCACCCTCATTTTTCCTCCATAATTGAACTGCACAACCTGTTCTTCTGTACCTTTATTAGAGTTCCTCTGAAGGCATTGTAATTCTTTGCGCCCTAGCTAGCCATCCTCATGACAAAATTGTTTAGAGCATAAACATTGGAATCAAGAAGGCGCTCCAGTGATACTGATTTTCTGTTCCGAACTCTACCTGCTTCCTTCAACAATTCACTCAACCTTCTCTTCTCATCATAAACATCAGGATTTGCAGTCCCAAGTTTTTCCTCCCTTAAACTAACAACGTACTCCAGAATTTCAATTGCATCATCCAACCTGAAATAAACATCAAACATACAGGACCAATGAATTCCATCATCTGTATTAATCTAATTATCTCTCAAGCCAATCATTTGGTAGGACATGTTCTTTTCTGGAACGTTAGTGAAACAGGTCTCAAGAGGTGCATGGATCAGAAAATGAGACCTCTATTCTTACACACTGATTCAGCGGTAAAAATTGTTACTTGGCTAAAGAAATCAAATGATATAATATAAGCATGTCATTAGTCATAACCCAACCATTTTATCCCTATTACTTCAGTTACTTGACCATGAGTAAAACTCAAAGTGCTCAATATGCCTAAATGATGAAGGGCACTTTACTGGTAGAAGAGGGTATGTTATAACAAGAAAAAGAACAAAAATGTGAATACCTGCCAAGTGCATCATATGTGCCGGCAAGATTGCTACAGACGCCAAGTGTTTCAGGGTGATATGGACCATACTCTTGTTCCAAAATACTCTTGGATTCTTCAAACAATTCTGCAGCCTCACTGAGGGCGTAACGCTGCACGCAGGAAAGTCCCATTTGATTAAGAGCAACGCCAAAGAAGGCTGATTTCTTCTCTCCCATAGCACGAAGCTTTGTGATACCATTCTTAAATGCATTGTAAGATTCTGTATAGTCCCCTACAATGTAGTACAATACCCCCATCTGAGCTTCAATTCCTGCTATTGTGCTTTGCTGACCAGGGGCATTGTTATAGATACCCAATGCCTTTTTCAGTAAATTGAGTGCCTGTTCATGTTCATTCATTGACTCATAGATAGCAGCAACATCAGTGAGACCACTTGCAATATCCTCGAGAATGACCCCCGTAAGAGGCTTCTCATAGATTTCAAGTGCACTCTCACAGTAAGATTTGGATTCCTTTATCTTCCCTGTCCTGTTATACAAGTCAGCTAAACGTACAAAAACCAACGCCACGGCTGGATGATTCTCTCCTTTGCTGGCCTTGAAGGCTGTTAGTGCTTTTTGATAAGCAAAAACAGCCTCATCATATTGAGACAAGGATAGATACGTGTCTCCAATACTACAATCAACAGATGCCACTTCCCCTTCTTGTCCATTTGCTACCATTGCCATGCTTGCTAAAACAAGATGCTCTAGTGCAGCTTCATGCTTTCCCTTTGTTTCACATATAAGGCCCATGAGCCTCCTATCAGCTGCCTCTTCAAGAGAAGGAGGTGAATCTCTCGCTCTATGAATGTCCAAAGCCATTTGGCAGAGCCTCTCAGCCTCATCAAACTGCAATGCTTGAACATGGGCTTCAGCCAGATACCGACAAGTTTCACCAACTCTCTGATCTGTTTCTCCCAAAATCTGTTTCTGGACTTCCAAACCTTTGGTGTAGTACGTAATTGCATTCTCAAGCTGGCCCAGCATTGCATAGGTGTCACCCAGTTGCATCAGACCAGCAAATTTAGCCAGTGCATGGTCCTCCCCTTCCTCAATATCAGGAATCGCAATAGAGCGCAGGAGAACTGGAATCGCATCATTGTATTGACCCAAGCTACAATATATTGCTGCTGCAACATGTAAGCTCATAACAAGCTCCAAACTTGGTTTCTCACCAGCATACTTCTCAAACACTTCGGTAGCTTGAAGAGCTAATTCAAGAGCCTTATGTGGATTATCCCCTGATGACATCTGATCCGCTGCCTGCTTAAGCAAAATTGGTCCCATCTCCAGCTTATCCGATGCTGGTTCAGCTAAATTCTTGGCACGACTCTGTGACAATGATCTTCCAGGAGGAGCAATTTGTGATTTCTTCGAGCTAACAACTCCTGTGCTTTGTTTTTTCAAAGGCTTGTTGTTCTTTTTCTCAAAAGAAGGCTTCACAAGAGGACTTTTGACATTGGGTTTTGATTTTAATGCTGTCTTGGATTGTAATTTTGCATTGGATGGCTTGTTTGGTTTTTCAGAAGTGACAGAACTTGTACTTGCAGGTTGAATCTCATCCACATTATCCACCTTCCTTTCATTTGACAAACTACCCTTTCTAGAAGATGTTTCACTAATTCCACCACCGCCTTGCTTTTCCTCCATTTCCTCTTCCATTATCTCCACCTCCCTCATTTTCCCTCCAACAAGATGATGCAATTCTGAATCAATCCTAGACTCATCATCATCAGATCCAAAACTTTGCCTCGAAGGTGACTGATCAGAACTTTGGATGTCATACACATTTTCATAAAGCTGGTCAATAGGGGTATCAACAGCACCAGCAACACCTGTACTCTCAGGATGTTGTGACTTAATTGGGGTTAAGACCTCCTTAGATTTAGACGAGGAAGGATTTATATTCCTCTCATTTTCCTCCCTCTCATCAGTAACTCCATTATCAGCCATTCCCGGTATCTCTAATTCCTTTAGGAACCAAAGTTACCGGGCTGGGACAACCAATATCAAGCAGATAATCTACAAAAATTAAAAACTACAGTCACAACAGATCCAACCAACAAAGATCAATGATCATGAAAAACAAAGAGAAGCATGATTATGAAACAAAGATGTCCGAATGAATTGATGTGTTTTGCAATGTGGTAGTTAGAAAAAAGCTTTGCTAAGGCAATATGAATGCAAAGTCAATATCATTCTAAAGTAAAAGCATGAAAAACTCAGGCCAAAAGGCACGATTGAAAAGGTCAAAGCTCTCCATATTTTGCCTCTTCTATTCCCCTTCTCTCCAAAATAATCAGAGGAAACCCATAGGATCTCCCAGGATGAGTTTAAGCATATAATCATGAGGAATTCAGACAAACAGAAATTACTGTATTATCCATAACATACCTTCCTCAATTGAAACGAAACAGAAACACAAAGAGAGCGAAAGGGAACATATCCCAAAAATAAATCGTTCCAGAACTCATACAACAGAAAGCAAATATAGAGAGTAAAATTGAACAAAAGGGTTTGTTTCCTTTTTGTGTGTTTTCTTTTTTGGTTGGATGAGAGAAGATAATGAGTTGGAAGAAAACAGGGGAATTGCAAAAAGCGAAGATATAGGAAGGCATACCTTTATAATTTTATAAATGAACCATGAAGATGAGAAGCAGAGAGGGCTTTGTCCTCGCGTTCCCTGTGAGATATAGAAAGAGAGATAAAAAGAAGAGTGTATTTATAGAAAAATAGTCATCGGAAGGAAAATTCCACCATTTGGGTGAGATGTGTTCATATTAGCCAGTGGCGATGAATGAAACAGAAGACTACAAGGTTGTCCAATTTGAGAAAAAGGGTGGGGGCAAAATGGGGAATTCAAAGAATGAGTGGGAAATTAGGGTTGAAAGTGATAAAATGGGAGAAATTGTTTTATGAAGAAGGCAAATAAATCCTACTTGAATTTTAAAATTTTAAATTAATGATTTTTAAAACACTTAAATTGTCAATTATAATATTTTTTTATCAATTTTATTATTTTATTATTAATAAAATTAATTTAAAATTTTAAAATTTAAGTGATATTTAAATATTTATTCCTCAATTTTTTTTTTTTTTGCAGAGTTGGAATGTCAGCGAGGACGGCGACGTCGCGTTTAATGCCGGGGGACGGCAACTGGGTGTCGAGGTTCATTTTGTCTGTATCTTGGTCATTGTCAACACGTGTCAATCTGCCACGTGGCAGTATTTTGTGTAAGGACAATTATGCTACCGGCAAATATATAAAGACAGATAAGGACGCTTTTTCAATTTTCAATTTCACCCTTCGTTCATTCTTCACTTCTATTTGCCTGTTTGCAATTGCTACCAAAAACGTCGGCGACGGAGACCGACGGTCACGCTCTTAAAATTAATTTAGATTTTGTTACAATTGTCATAAAATAAATGAATTTTACAATTTATTTGATAATTAAACTTATTCATCATTCGTTAGTATAATTTTTTTTTTTGCCATCATCATTCGTTAGTATATTGTTCAAGTAATGGTGACATTTTAAATGGAACTTATTTAGTTATGATTGCGAAGGCGTTAGTGTAAAAAAAATGTCAAAAAAGTTGGGGCCAAGTAAAAAATGCTAGGAAGAAGGGGCTCAATTAGAGAATATTGGTAAAGATCACTCATGTTAATATTACTTTTTTATTTGTGTAAAGAATTCTCAAGTCACTAGAACTTGAGGCTAATTCCTTTTGGGATTTACAGCGGAATAGCTTTCTGTCATCCCAAACGTAGCTTTTCTTTGAAAGAGCACAGTAGTGTTGGTTTTTTAAAAACGAAGGTGTCTGGGTTACCATTTTGGTTACTGGCCTTTTTTTAAAAAAATAGCTTATGAGAATAAATCCAAAAATCTGAATTTTTGAAGGGAAAAAAAAATTCACTTCTAACACTGTCAATCCAAACACAAATCATATTTATAATCTAACTTTTATCCTATCTTAAGTTTGTAAAAATCATATTAAAAAAAAATCACTTCTGTCACTACTAACACAAACAGATCTTTAGTACGCATAAGGATTTCGCCTCTCTTAACTGCACTTTAGTGAACTTAGAACTTAGATTTTTCTCTTTATATTGTACAACTATTTACCAACTCAACCAATAACTTATTTTTATCTTGTTATTATTTTTGGTCATGCATGTTTTTTCCTCTGTTGAATAATGGGGCTTACAGGCTACCGCCCATAATGTCACATAAAAGTATTTTTTTTTAATTTGCACTCAATATTTTAGGATAATTTTGTGTGCTTTCAACATCATAAAGCATTTTTTATGTATCCTGAAGTAAGTTTTAATGCAAGTCTACCCTTAGTGTATTAAAATAGTGAGCACACTAAAACTATTTAATTAATATTAAAATAATTATGTACTAATTTAATATTATTAATGCAGTTAACAATTTTATTAAATATTTTACCTATAAAATCCAACAATATGTATGGTCGAAAAAAGTTTTAACTGTTAAGTTGTATATAATATCCTAAAATATTTTCAGTAATAATTTTGTTCATAAAGTATTTTTTTTAATAGCAATCAAATTTTAAAACACTTTCTAGTGCACCCTTACTCTCTATGGTTGAGTGTTAAGTGCTATTGAAAAATAACTTAAAAGTAAAATTGTACCAATCATTATTATATGATACCAAATATTTTTGGAAAAAAAGTTATTCTGGATTGGAATGTAACTTAACTTAAAATTTTATAAGAAAAGGATAGAAAAAAAAATTTTAAATTACAAAATTCCAAATCAAATTTGTTACCATAAAGAATTGATAAGGGAATTATAAAACTTGATAAACAATTCACAACTCATTTTTTAAAAAATATCTTACTTATAATTTTACAAATTTATGATTCTTTTTCTATTTTTTTTTTTCTAAATTTTATTATGATGTGATTAAAAAATGAAAATTGAAGGATAATGAATCCGTGGGGGATGGGATGGGACATTCCATGGAGACCGCGATAGAGAACGTGAGGTGAAATAATTGAAGGGAAGGGACCCCGTCATCCTGTGGACCCCGCTCCTCTTAAAGCCACTTTCGTAATCATGTTCACTTCTTCACTTCACATCTTTTTTTTTTTTTTTTTTACCCATTTTTAGTTCTCAACATTATTCTTATTCCAATTTGGTTCCTCCATTTTCACTTGCTTTCTTTAAAATAATAATACTTTCCTCACATTTCTGGAGCACTTTTTAAGTGGGATAATATGACCACTTCCACCATAATTTTAGCCAAAAGCAGTAGATGCTCGCACGCTAGTTATATAATTAAGGAGCTTCAAATGCTATATTGAGGATCCTGTTTTTATTATGGAAAGCAGTATTTAATGATATCATATCATCATCGTAATCTAAATAATGTAGAAAGAAGGCCCACTGGTCAATCAACTTTATATTATGTGTTTGTTTGGAATAGCTTATTTTTGGGTAATAAGTATTTATAAATCGTGATTCACAGTATACGAGGTAAGTATGTGAGATGAGTTTTATCTCAGCTTGTGTAATAAGGATTTATTTTTTAAGAAATCGTGATCCCAAACATACTTATAAATAACTAACACAAACCTAGAGGATAAAACCCCACTTTATTTTAACTTTAATTTGTTTCCAATTCGGACAATCGCTCAAAAAAGGCAAATCCCAGTCCTTTTAGCTTTTGTCCCTACGTTTAGGTTTCCATCATGCAGGTCAACTCTATTGAGTAGTTACTCACTTCATTCTTCTACATTTCTAGTGATCTGGTGACACTATTCATTGCAATAATCACAATAATGTAATCCTAAATTAAATGGATTTGAGTTAAAGGGCACCCACTGAAACTAAAAATTTCGACTTTGATTATCTTTTTAATTTTTTTATACTCCCAACGATGTTGATTATCAAGTTTATGAGAAGGAAACAACTTTCAGGAATCTCCCAACTATTTTTTTGGGAGAGGAGTGGGTGTTGTGTCTTTGGTGCTGCTCCATTAATATGGGGTTTTTCCAAGTGTTTTTTTCATGTTCCCTTTTATCTTTAGACTCTACATAAAATGAATGACATCTTGATAAATTATAGGTAAAAAATAGAGTTGTTTTCAATTTTTTATAATTTTTTAAAGATTCAGTGTTTAAAATGAAAAAAAAAGGTATCATTTTTCATAAATATCTTTAAAAAATCATGAAAAATTGAAAACAGTTCTATTTTTTACACATGATATATCAAAATGTCACACATTTTATATAAAATATAATGATAAAAAAAAAATACTTAGAAAGATCCTCATATTAGCGGGGCAGCAAGAGGATAGAACCAAAGACACACAACACTCACCCCTTCCCATTTTTAATGTGTTAAAGGCTGGGAATGAATAGCAACGACATTTGGGCCAGCACGTCTTCCATATACACTTGGACTTGGGTCTTTGAAGTTTTAGTGTGTATTCCGATATTTTTATAAAGCCATGGTTTATTTTTTCATTGGTTAAAAAAAAAAAAAAATTGCCCAACACCCAAAGCTTTTATAAATTATGGTTTTGGAAAAATCTATTTATTTATTTATTTTTTTATATGGGTCCCACCCTCTCTCTCACATTAATCCTTTTTCTTTATATGGGTTCTACCTTCTCTCTCTCATTGGTCATTTTCCATTATATAGGCCCCACACCATTAAAAAAATTATTTTGATCATAATATCCAAACATTTTTATTTTATCAAAATAGTTGTTTTCTCATAATTTATTCTACTCAGAATCTATTTTTCAGAAGTCATTTTTCACTTTTTTTTTCAGAAGTTATTTTTCAAAAACTAATCCAAAAATTGATTCAAAAGTCTTTTTTCACTTTTTCTTCATAATCTAAAAATTAATTCAGATATTGACAGCTGTGGGATTTGAACCCACGCCCTTTCGGACCAGAGCCTAAATCTGGCGCCTTAGACCACTCGGCCAAACTGTCATGTGGATATTACATCCTACCGTTTTAATTATATATTGCATATGGATTGCGTTTTTAGTTGGTAACTAATTATATACTTCCATATAGCCCTCTTATTAAACGTTGAGCAATAGGGAAATAGAAGTACTTCTATTCCTTACTCCATACATCACGAAAATCATAAAGAGGAGAAGGATTGGGGCTCTTGAACTCACATATAAACCAAAGCAGCAAAGAACAACAAAGAGACAAACATACTCAGCAGCAACATGCAGAATAAATAAGCGAGATGAGAGACTCAAACATATACATACACAATCGTAGCATTGAGGACTAGGTTTTAAGCTCTGCAGGTGTTGTTCAAAGCGGAGAAAAGAGAAGATCTCAACTAATCTGGCCCAATGGCGACCAAGAAAAGAGTTCACACAACCCATAGCTACCACACACAAATGTCGGCAAGAAAGGAAGAAAAGTTGCAATGGACATTGGCAACGATTCTTGCATTGGAAGAGGATACTTCTATTGTCCTTTTTCTCATTATCTTCTCATTATTTCATCCCCACCTAGATCCAGAAATGGATAGTTTAGATTTAATATTTTATAAAATTATTATTATTATTATATTTTATAAAGTAAAAAATTTTTTTTATGGATTGCAATTATAAATGGTATAGATTAGATTTTAAAAGTTTAAATTTACTTATTTATGTTTATAGAAATAATTTTATAAAAGATTAAATCTAAGCCATATATTGTTTTAATCTAATGGTGGATATAAAATTATAAGAAGAAAATGAGAAAGAGGATAATGAGAGAAACCCAACCCTTCTCACATCGGTTGTAACCCCCTACGTAATTATTATTCGAAATACATGATTAAATAAATTAGAGACTAATAGATAATCAAAACATATTTTCAATCCCATCCTTGAGATAGAGTTTTTACAATTTTCTTTCAAAATCCAATTCAACTAGTCTCATATTGACATTTCGAATACAATTATCTTGCGAAGATAAATCACATTCATTGTATATCAGAGTGCACAACACAATTCCCGCAAACCTTGGGTTTCATATATTAACTAAAGGGTATACAAATACCTATTCAGGGAATTACACAATATCCTTTCAAATTTACAACCAAATATACACCCACAACATATACAGTTATCCCAACCAACATTGATAACCAACTACCAAAATCAAATATTCATAAGGAGTCCTAGCCGTCCTTGGTTGTCTGCTTCCATCTTGAAGCCACTTGCCCTGTTTGAAGGTTAGTCAATGGAAAGAATAAGATTCAAAAAAATTCCAATAGTAACAAATCTCTCATACCACACATAATCACATAGCATGCATGTAAATCATCAAACAATACGAATACGGCATACACAAGCTGTCACATATACACATTACCTTCTCGGCATTCACATATGCACATACACATTGCCTTCCGGCTTTCACATAGTCACGTCCCTCATAACCCCACAGGCACAGTTCTCCCACCCGAACCACCGATGGGCCTCAAGTGAATGACTCACAAATAGCCTTTTGGTTTTCACATAAGCAACGAGCTTTACAACATTCAAAACTATCACAACAATGATTACATATACATACAGTACAATTACACATAGTATAAGGGAAAGAGTCATTACCTTGTTCTTTCCGATTGTGCTCTAGCACCAATGGATCACAATCAGGGTAAATATCGAATCCTGGCAATCAAAATCAAGGACATAGGGTTATTCCCTTTTCTAATTCCTCAACTTCCAAACACTAAAGTTGGTTATCATTTAAGATATTTAGGTGGCTATTAGAAGCCAAACATATGCCTAAAGGGTTGGGAAAGATTATACCAAAGACCACCTATCAAAAGTGTAAAATACTGATTTTTGGTGGTTGGTCGTGGCCTACAAATCTCCTGGCCACGGCCAAAAATAGGTCAAAAATATTTAGGCCGTGGCCAACAACCTTCTGGCCACGGCCAAGAAAATCTTGTTTCTTGCCTGAACTTTCAAAAATCATAACTAATTCTAAAAAAATTGAACTGAGGTGATCCCAAAGCCTAATGAAATATATTTAAGTTCTCTACATAAGAAAAATATGAATCAAGGCTTTCTATCACCACAATAATACAAAATTGCACAAAATCCAACATTGCTCTAGAACAGATTCTAGTTTTAATCCCAAATTTTGGAAAATCATTACTCCCAACTCACAAAACAAAATGACATGAATTATATGTCCCTTTTGAAGCTTGGAATGTGAAATTTAAGACTATAAAGTTTCAGAATTTTTTAGATATCATTTGCCCATTCAAAACGTCCACACCAACAAACTGCCCAGTACAGAGTTTCAATTGACAAAATTCCAAGTTTTGCACAATTATTCCCAATGGTCCCAATTTCACAATAAACACTCTCCCCACACAAATTTCACAAGGGATTCATTGAAAACATCAAATCAACCTAATTCACATTACATTGACATGTTTCCCCAATGGCCACAACATGCCACACAATATTACAGCACAAAACTCACATTGCAATTTCTTTCCATTCAAAGTTTCAAACCAATTCCAATGGCACCAACACACAATATGACACCATTTTTACCACAATACACTATTCAATTCATTCATTCCACAATTACACTAAAATCAAGGCAAATTCCACAATTCTCAAAACTCAACCAATGACCACAAAACTTAGGTCAATAGAGAGCTATTACTCACATCTTCCTCTTCCTCAAGCATATTTCTTAATTCCTCAACTTTCCAATTTCTTCAAGCTTTCAAACACCTTCTTTCACAAATCTGAAACCATAGAGATGAAGCTCTCATCACTATGAACAAGATTATAGAAGAGTATCTGAGCTAAAGAAAACACCAAGCAAGTAAAATCTCACCTTTTCCTTTTCTCTTTCCACCTTGGCTTGGATGAACATGGAGCATGGAAGAGAGAAAGATGAGATGAAGAAGATGATCAGCATTTTTGGGGAATTAGGCCCTCTTGACCGACTTGACAAAGAGAGGAGAGAGGAAAATAGTGTTTGAAATTTGATCAAGATCAATGGCTCACATGATTCCACTTGTCATGATCTTGCCACACCTCTCATGAGTTCACATGAGGACACAAACATGAGATTCCACCCTCTTGATCAATTAATCACAACCATTGAATTTTCAAGTTACTAATAAGTTTCTTTTTCAGTAACTGACCAATTGGTCGGTAACTTTTCTTTTTCCCATTTTGCCCCTGATTATGGTAATTCTTACTGAATCACCACCAAACACACTCTTCTCCTTTCATCTCTTCCCCAATGCGCCCTCCCCTATATTTTAGTTCAATTTAGATGTTAATCCATAATTGAGCTTAAATACAAGGTTTGGGTACGAATTACAACACATTCGAATAACAACTTATATCGTATTCTTCAAAAATGTTGGTTTAACAATAATCATATACACTTTTGGAGTCATAATCTTTTAATCAAAATTTGGGATATTACATCGGTGATGGATAGAGAAGACCAGCAATTTGGCTAAGCAAATAAAGAAGACCAAACACACAAGAACTTCTAGAATTTTCTTCCCTCTCTCCTCTGCCCTCGGTGACAAGAAATGGAAAATATAAGGATGCAATAAAAAATATCTTGCATTTTTTATTTTATTTTGTTTTTTTTAAAAACAAACCCAAGCCCAAATCAGACAATTTCTGTTGTATATAAAGAGAAGCATTTTTTTTTTTTGTAATTGTCATGGTTTTAAAACAAAATTAAAATTGCTTCTTTAAACGTAAAGAATTCAAACCCAATTTTAAAGTAGAAAACAAGCACAATTTTCACTTAAACACCTTTCCACTTTGTTGCATTTGCTCATTTTTTTTATAAGATCATGAATGATTTATTATTTCCCTTTTTAAAGAAAACCCTTAATCTTCAACTTAATTTAAATACATAAAATTTTATATCCTAATTTTTTTTTAGAATTCCTGAATTCCTAGGTTGTTATACACAAACATATATATCTATATATTAAGATATTCTGACAACTGCACTAACTCATTATGAGATAACCTGTTCCGCCATTTACGCACACAGATAGGCATGCTTATAATATTAACAACAGAATGTGTGTGTAATTGATTCGAATTTAGTTTTCATTCTCTTCCTCCTCTGGTTTTTAATATAAAATATATTTACTTAATTTGATTAAATTTAGAAAGTTGGTTAAATTAGTTAATATGACATGTATTTTCTAAAACATTCTAGTCATATTCCTTAATTCCTCTTTCTCTCTCCTCTTTGATTATTGTTGAGGGAGCATCAATAGGTAAATTAGAAAAAGATTGACAAATATAAAAACTTTTCTTATATTTTAACCAAAATAAAATCTCCAAATATACCTTATATTAAGGAACTAGAGGGAGTAATTATTTGAAAACTGAGAAAAACGGGAGATAAAGGTTTGGGTTTTTTTTTAAAATCTATTTTTGATTTATGTACTAAACTTTTCTTTTCGAATACATCTCTTGTTTTCTATTTTTTTTCCCTAAAGCTGTCCTGTCATGAATATATACTCCTGTAGTTTGTTCCTTTCGTAAGAGACATTTTGATTTCTTTTTAAAAATACCTTTAACGGCGAGAACCAAGCTCTCTCTTTTTTTTTTAAATTAAAAAACAGTTCCGAACTCGATGCCACTCGTAGTTCTCAGTTTTGTTTGCCATGCACATACTTTAAACACTAACACACTCCTGAATTGGATTCATGTAAACGGTAAAGAATAAAGACTACACTCATTTCACATATCTTTAATATGGCGCCAAATCAGCTTCTGATAAAGGGAAACGTTGACGTATGTGAAATTCACATTCAATAAAGGTAACGATTTGGAATATATGATCGAGATGGAACTCTCCAAGCAATTCATATTCGGAAGATGATCATGGGAGACTTTTACACATCAATAAAATTTGAAACAAGACAACAATAAAATCAACATTTCAAAATTCAAAAGGCTTGCTGGAGCTGTTGATAACAAAACGGAGTACTATTCACTAATTGGGATAATCAATGGAAAAGGAATTAGAGTGTCAGAGAATAAGCTTCTCAGATTCTCTATTACTGGCTTGGGGAACCTTGAACAAGATAGCTCTGAGAAGATCGGCGTAGAGGGGGAATTGAGCGACGGCGTAGAAAGTAAGAGGCAAGATGGTGGCAGCGTAGAGCGGGAAAACAACCTCCTTGAGGCTGTCCTTGAGCACAAAGAAGAAGGCGGCAGAGAAAGAAACCAATATGGAAGCGATGGAGACGAAGAGCGAACTCAACCCTAAAAGAAGCTTGCGAGGCAAATCTTTGCGGAAATCTCGAGGCTGCTGGCGGGAAGTGAGGATGGCGAGGAACATGGTGAGAGAGGTGATAGAGCAGCAGAGAGCCAGGAGGGAGGTGAGCGCAAACATGTTGAAAGCCGGGTAGCGTTGCAAGTGAGGCTTGCCGGTCTCCTCCTGAGTGCCACCGGGGATGGTGGTGGATGTGGCAAAGGCCACGCCAGCAATAAGTGCGGCCACCACAGAGCACGACTCCGATGTGTGGTTAAGCCATTCAGTACTTTTATTGACTAAATTCTCGTGATCATCTCTAAAAAGGTCTACCGGTGTCTTGCCATTGTTGTTGGGCAGGAACAGCACATAGGGCGGCGTTATATCCTTTATATACTGCCAAAAAAAACCGTAGATTATATGTAGATGAGATTAAAATCTAGGGTTAAGATGTATTTAGTATCCTAAAAAGTATTTTCTTAAGAATATCCTGTATCTACTTTCATGATGCATCCAACTTTTTAAAGTATTTTTTTAAATACGTCCAGTTCCTTAAAATATTTTTTTTTTTAGTGCATCCGATAATACCAAGGCATAAAAATATTATAGGATACTAGACATACTTAAAAAAATATTTTAGAGTGGTGGATTCATGCATACAAAATACTTTAAAGCATGAGAAAATAATTCAGGCTAAAAATATGTCTGATTTGATTGACGAGGAGGAAGAAGATGAGAAATAGATGATACCATAAACCATTTGATTTCCCACTGCATTTGCAAGGCAGAACCAGGGATGTGCCATGGCTTGTACTGTGAGAGCCTGGCGGCTAAGTGGAGGATAGTGTTGCCTTCATTGTCTACGTTCTGAACCAGGTTATCCCTCATCCTCTGCTTATCCAGAAGCTTTTCCAAAAGGAGTTTAAAAACATGGGGTTGCCTGCACTTTACTGCTACGTGCAATACATTTTGCCCTTGCGAGTTGGTTTCGTGGATGGCCCCTGGTTTATCCTTCATGATTTTATCCAGTATTTCCAACACTCCATTTTTTGCTGCAATAAAAAATGCTGACTCTTTTTTGTCCGACTCTTCTTTCTTCTCTCCGTCACCTGCAAATAAATATAACATCCCCAGTGCCACAAGCCCAATAAGAAATGTGTGATTCGTTGTTGCATAGAACTTATCTAATACTCTATGAAACTAATGACATGGGTGTGAATGAAAAGTGAAAAACCTTGTATGGCACCGATCTGACGATCACCAGGTTTGGGAAGAACTTCGACTGTTCGAAGTAAGGAATAGCCTTGGAAGGCACTTCCACCTCCAACGTATGCTACATCTTTATACTTCCAAATTTCATGCAGTATTTGGCGACACGAAACGTGCTTTTGTTTCTTCTTCTTCAAATCCTCTATATCCTGCAGAAACCCTTAATATTGACAAAACCACACATACGTTCAGCAGAGAATTATTGAAACCATGATCGTCACACACACACACAGAGGGTTATATGAGCACAAGGCAGCGTGTCAGTTACTAATATTATAATTATGTAGAGAGAGCTTACCAAGGTTTTTAACGACAAGCTGAATAACACAGATGAATAGATGCACTAAAATATCATAACAGGTCCAATAATTGGGCGGCACCACATTATTATATCCCTCGTAACCTGGGTTTTCTGCATCCGCTCCTTTAATTTGTACAACAAAACATGAACAGGAGATCATATAATATACTTTAATTATAAATTAAAGAAGAATAAGATCAAAATCAAACACGCCATGCACCTAGCTAGACTAACGAACTCACCTACGCTACTACGTACGTACTGCATACAACTTAAAGACTAAAAGTATGAGTAAAATAAAGATATACAAAATATGTTTTCATTAATATATTAATAAACTTGCCAGTCTGGGTATTTTGAGAAGATTTTATCCTCCAGTTGAACAATGTGCCATTGTTGTTTGACTGCTGCTCGCGGCTCCCCATCAACGGCTTCACGACTATGCCTTACGACCCAAAAGGAACATAAATAAATACTTCAATTATTGAAACATCCAGCGCAATAATGACAATTTAATTTTTATTCTAAAATGTTACAAATTAACATCCATGTAAATATGCTCATGTATGTTCTTTCATTATTCTTTCTCTCTCTGTCCCCCCCCCCCTCTTTTCCTTTTCATGAACTAAGCTTTCTCTTGGCCGGTAATGTGGAAGTGGTCCTACAAGGGATCACATGTAATGAAATGCGGGGCCCCATGGGTCTCATCGATGTTGGCTCCAACTTTATTTTTTAAAAAAAATAGGAAAAAAGTAAATAAATACTGGAGGTATACTTACAATTGTAGACAAGCTTGTTATACCATCTAAAGTTGCTGCTTGTTTCAAAGGCGGAAGGTTTGTTGGCCAGGATATGGAGAGGGGTGATTCCCTTTTCATCCACTGAGCCCACAATATCCCTTTTGTACAGAAGAATGATTTGAAATGCCAACTCTGTGAAGGTGAACAAGAATCAATTGATTCATAAATGATTACTAATTAAGAACAATAAAGGATGAAGATAGAATTGATTAATAATAAGGGGTAAGCAACCAAGGTGTTCACGGCGAATGGTGCAGTGAAGGACTGTCTCTCCGTCGCTGGTTCTTTTCCAGGGCCGACTGTCTTGGTCGGGGCAACAAGAGTGGAGATAAAGAAAAGCATCCTTATGGCCGTGAAGAGCAGCCAAGTAGAGAGGAGTCTCTCCTTTCTTGTTGCGAGCTTCACTCAGTTTGGTGTCGCCGCCTTGAGCTTTAGTGATGGCCTCGCACATCTTGAGGGACCCTCTTGATGCTGCACAGTGCAGTGGGGTATCCCCTCCATAGTTCTGTTTTTTCAGCGCCGACCACGACGACTGGTTATTGATTTCACCCACTATCTCCACCACCATATCTTCTTCGTCGTCGTTCACCGCCACATGCAACACGGTGTCGCCGGAGCTGTTGATGGCTGTATTGTGGATACCCGGGTTGTTTTTGAATATCATCAAAGCTTCCTTCCAATCACCTTGTTGGGTGGAATGGTATAAACTCAGCGCCGTCATCTGAAGTTCCACGTTAACGGGAAGTTCCACGTTAACGTCCATACCAGCAGGATCCATAATATGTGATGCTAGAACGTAACGAATAACGTAATTAATTAATTAAGATAGTGGTATGGAGTGGTGGTCGCTTTGCTCGCAAAACAAAACTCGCTTTATATACTGCCACATTAACGTCCGCCAAACGCCTACCATGTACTGTGTCTGTACAGTACAGAGGAATCTCTTTTCAGTTTTCAGTGTCAGGTGATATCCGTTTTCTCTTTCATTATGCCATATACGTGGAGCATGTTGTTTCCCGCCTCAAATGGGATCCCACTGTCTCATCTTTATTTTTTTAAAAAAAGAAAATTATTATTAGTACGGTTGTATAAATAACCGGTCTTAAATTTTTTTTTTAAGACCGATGAAGGAAGTAGCAAATTTTTTAGATTGGTTGTATTAAGACCATTCAAAACCGGTTTAAAATGTCATTTTTAACCAATCTTAAAAGTAATTTTTCAACTAGTGTTTGGAGTCAATCGTTGCTTTGTCTACCACAGAGATAGAGTACATGGCAATTATAAAGGCTATGAAGGAGGAAATTTGGCTTCAAGGACTTCTTGGAGAACTTGGTATTGGTCAAGAAAACATCATAGTATTTGTGATAGCCAAAGTGCTATTCAATTAGCAAAGAACCAATTTTACCATGCAAGAATGAAGCACATTGATGTTCGATATCACTTCATACTAGAAATTTTAGAAGAAGGTGGAGTCATGATACAGAAGATATGGACAAGTGAAAATCTTGCTGATATGCTGACAAAGGTGGTGACTTTTACCAAATTTCAACATTGTTTGGATTTGATTTACATTGTTGAACATTAATTATTAAATTGTTAGCATAAATTTGCAATGTGGGAATTTTTTCCAAGGTGGAGATTTGTTGGCTATGGAAAAGAAGTCCCACATCAGTGGGATCTCTTGTGATGAGGGGGGCTTTGAGCATTAAAGGAGCCCCCCTCCCTCGTTCAATTCTCATCTCTTAGCAATTGTCTCTTAAGGTATTTGTATCTTCTTCTCTCTTATAGTGTTTCACTAGTAAGTTATTCAAAGTAAAATTTAGATTTTTGTATTTCTCTTATTGTTATCTTATTTATTATTTATTAGTTGTTGTTAGATATAGTAGTTGTAATTTATTATATTATTAAATTATGTCTAGAGACTTTGTTTCTAGTATTATGATTTTTTAATATAATCGGTTACGTGGTACATATTCCACTTCCACAACAAAATCATCATCCATAGCTATCTCCATTGTTCAGGTTTTGATGATGATGGTGAATTATATGATTATGACCACAATGTTGTTCACCCACTTGGTTCCTCATTCAGGGTTATGTCATTTTATACCAAACTGTGCCCTTTAATTCACAACATGTTGACAAAAAGAATGAATGCCGGATTTCTTGATTAGCTTCCTAGCGGAAAAAGATAGATAGGTGGGGACAGCGTTAATTTGAATGAAGGTGAAAAGAACTAAAGAAAATAAAGGGTAGCAAAACAGCCATAAATTAAATCTAACATTTCTTTTTATGATATACACAATAGATACCTTTCGTGTTCATGAGATCATCAGAAGAATCATTAAAAGCAGAAACCATTTTGCCTCTCGCAAGTGGCCGGTGCGGGTGTGTGTGTGTGTATGAGAGAGAGAGAGAGAGAGAGAGAATATAATGAATAGAATAGACGAGAGGATGACGCAAACAGAGCAGCTTCTAATTCCTACGTGTTGGGAAAGATTCATTCTAAAGTTATGCCGTGCGATTCTTTCTATTTCTGTACAAGTTATCTATAGCTAATTAAGTACTCCACCACCTTGCCTTCACAGTCTAGAAATCTTCAAAGTTACAAAATGGAATTAAAGAGCGAACTTTGGCGAGCTTTTTCTAAGATATATACCAGAATATTTGCGTGCCCTGAAAAAAGCAGCAGTCGCATGTACCCATGTGTTTCACGAGCGCGCCACACAATTGCAGGTTGAAGGCTAGAGAGACAAATTAAAGCTACTTGAATCATTAACTCACAAAAATAATATATTTCGTTTTTGATCTTCTTGTTTTTCCATTTATGCTACTCTGATCCTTTTTATAAGTCTAATTTGAAAAAAAAAAAAAGAATTAATTTATGTTGGAAAGAGAAAAAGATGAGAGAGAAAGTTGAGAATACTATTCATAAATAATGGTAGATTTGGAAAAATGCATCAATTTATGATATATTCAATAAGTTAATTAACTTTCTTTGATATATGAGAATTTGGTAAACTAGACATATAAAAAGAATCAGAGTGATATTTCTTTAAATTTATTAGTTGCTTAATAAATTTAAATGTAATCTGTGATAGTCTATATCATCCTGTAAATTTATATTTTTTTTGTCGTGTGCTTCGAAATTATATATATACCTTTGTGGTGATTAATATTAGGGAGGATTCTATTTAAATCTAGTTAAAATATCAAAATCTGAATCTAAGCCTACACTTTCAACAAATTATTAATTAGATCATGAGGCCTTATTAGGAATTTTTTTTAATGTTACTAAAAGACCAAAATGCCCCTCTATAGTTAAAAAAGAATATTGAAGGTATATGTAATGATTATTTCAACTAAATTTAATTGGGATTTTTCTCAAAAAAAAACAATTGAAAAATTAAGATAAAATAACACATGATAGCAAATCAAATATTTATGGAATTTCCTGATATATGTGAAGATTAATTTTACAATTTCGTAAATCACGTTCAGGCTTATTAATTTATCTTCAATTATTCTCCAGGAATAGGAGGCTCGTTGTACTTTTAGTGTAAGAAGAATCCATGAAACAAAGGAACAAAAATCTTTTAGATAGTTTCTTACATGTATACAATATATAATCTCTTATTCATTTGACAAAAAAAAAAAATATAACCTCTTATTCATGTTTCAATTCATTCACTTATCATTGTTTTGGTTTAAAATTGAAAGTGTTATCCTTGAGATAATAATAGCATATATATGATGATTTGCAGATGTACTAACCATGATGAATCTTTAGCCAAGCCGAGTGATCATGGAAATTGTAAATTTTTCCTCAATTCAATTACAGCTTTTTAGTTCTTTTTTATTTATAAAATGAAAATGTGATATTGACTAAATCTTGAAGACTAAAATTTAAGACGAATTGATCAGCCCAATGTGATCTACAAAACCATAAAGCTAATCTTGATGTTTTTGTTTTTCTTTTTAGATGATACTTATAATGTTTAAAGAGGAGAAAATCTCAATTAAATATTTTTAAAACAATTAAAACAAAACTAGGCATACACCTATTTTCAATTTTTTTGAACTACATGGGGACGTTTTGATCTTATAACAACATTTAGAAATCTCTGTTGAAATCTCTTAGCTTGATTAAGAATTTGTTAATTTTGTAGGCCTAAATTTAGATTTTGATATTTCAGCTAGATTTAAATAGGATTCTTACTTAATAATACCTCTTTTTAAAAAAGAATTTTCTGGAGAAGTCCTTCACAACTGGACTAGCTAAGATTAAACCATAATTTATTTAAAACCAATAATTGCACCAATAATTAAGCTAATTTTCAAAAAAAAATTGATACATAAGTAAGATTATGTATATATAAATGTTTTCATTAACCTCCATTTTTATTTAATATTTCCATCATTGAACCCAGTTTCAATAGATGAGAGTTATTATGTAAAACATTATTATAATATAAAAATATATATGCATCAAATTTTAATATTATATCTATTTTTATTATTCAATATTTAATATTATAATAATGTTTTTACATGGTATTAAATCTTAATTATTGAAAATTAATCTAAAGAAAAAGAAATTAAGTGAGGAGGAAAGCTAGCAGAGACCTACCTCAACATGTCAGGTGTGTAAACCGCACAGCTTTGTGAAGCTTAAAGAGTTATCTTTTTTTTTTTTTTTGTCATTTTAAAGAGTGATCTAACAAAAAAAGTAGATATAAATTTTTTTGGTACATAAATATAATTTAGAGTAAAATATATTTACTACCGCTCTGTTTTACCTAAATTATACAAAACTCCCCTCTATTTTGAAAACGCACATAGGCCTCCCTTAAAATTAAAATGCAAACTACTGAAATCTCTTTTACATATTTGATATTCCATTTCCATCCACCTAACTGTTAGTTGACCGTTAAGTTTGATTATTAAACATTTACTTTGATTAAAATACCTCTTTTTCAACAAATAAATAAATATTTATATTTATCTAAAAATAAATTTTTATATAAGAAAATAATTCTAAGACATGTATATTCAAAATTTCTAATATATTATAAAATTTTTAAATTTTTATTATATTATAAAATTTTTAAATTTTAAACTTTTTATCATATCTATTGAAACTTATTTATTTAGTATTTTTTTAAATGACTAAAAAATATGTCTTTCAAATAAAAGGGAAAGAGAAAAGGAAAGAAATATTTTTCATTCACAATATGTTATTAATAATATGAATTTTATATAGTATATGACTTATATTAATTTTAATTTTTAATTTTTAAAATATATTTTTTGCACAAAAATTTATAAACATGTTTATTTTAGTATGCATCTATTAATAGGATTAATCATATTTTTAATTAAGTTTTATATGTCTACATTAATTAAATTAATTAAGAATTTATTTTAATATGAAAAAATTTTAACATATAACTATTTACAAAAGTAAAAAATAAGTTAAGAGAAAGAGAGAGAAAAACTCTTAAATTACTTAAACAATTTTAGTTAAAATTAAGAAATTAATAACAATGAAGGATAAATTGGTAAATAAAATTTATTTTAATATAAATTTTAATTAAAAAATAAAAACTCCTAATAGAATTAACGGTTTAGACTTAAGTGTATATTTTTAAAATAAAAAAAAAAATCTGTATAATTAAAACAAAACATACGAAAAGTTAAAGTTTTCTACTCTATAATTGATTTTGAGTAGTCATCATATTGAGGCGAAGGAATTACAAAGGAGTATAGGCCTCTTGGGCCATGAATTCCAGGCCAGGTCAAAAGTGATTCGAATCAAATCATAATATTTGTCTGAGAGCTTATTTTTGAACAATAAGTGCTTCTAAATCATGATTTATAATATACGGGGTAAGTATATGAAAGGAGTTTTATCTCAACTTACATAGTAATTGCTTATTGACCCCCAATAAGAAATATCAAACACACACAGACAACTCTTGAACAGCAGATCATAATCGTGATCGGCTCAACTCAGTTTCTTGGTTGAAGTTGAACAATTAAACCACCCAGTTTTGTCCATTGTCTGAATATTCAGAACCAAACTCTCACTCACTTTTATTATTATATATTAAAAAAATCACATTCTTGGGCATTAGGAATACCGGCCATAGCCATCAACTCATCAATAATTGAGGAAGCATACAGCTGTTTCTCTTCTCTTACACCAGGGGAAGGGAAACAAACTAATCTCCACAAACTTTCAAAAAAAGAAAAAACAGAGAGAGAAAAGGATTATGGACAGCTCGTACTTCTTCATTGAACGTATTTGTCGTTCATGAGATTAAGCATGACACAGCAGATTTACGACCAGAAATGCAATCTGGTAAGTAATCCTTAATGATATTAGTATTAGGAGGAGGTGGTATGAAATTAGAGAAGAAGTCTGGATCCTCCTTCAGAGATTCTGAATAGCCCTCCAAGATTGAAACTATCTCATCGAAGTGTGGCCGTTTATGTGGTTTGGCTGCCCAGCATCTGGTGACCAGACTTCTAAATGCCAATGGACATTCAGGTGGCAATGGTGGCCTCACATTCTGCACAAAACCCACCAAAAAAGTTCTTGCATCAGAAGTTGAAAGAGACATACAAATGAAATGAATTTTTCGTATACTTGATCAGTGATTGATTCAACTGTACTTGCATATCGTCCAGATGTTCTGTATAGCAGATTTAACAATCATTGATTTGGATAACTGGTATAGCAGATGTCAATGATCTTGAGTTTGTAAGAATCATTTATATGTCAGCCAAAAGAGATTAGCATCTGCCCATAATGCATATCAGTCTTATTGATATGCTGAACTAGGTAGGGGAATCACAAACAAGTCCACGTGCTGGTAAAGATAATACCCAATGATTTCCTATTGTTGAATTGTTGTAGCCTACCTCACACGGACACGTTGGTGTCCACATTAACCAAAGAAAAAGTGCCGATTCATATACATGGATGCAATAGATAAAATATATGAAGACAAACATGTATGCACGTAGCACAACAACTTCGGCATTCATGCAATATCTTTTGTCTATATGTAATACACATAAAAAGGCAAACTGCTGAATTAAATAGTGACTCATTTTCAACATCCATCTCCATAAAATTACATTTTAGCCTTTCTTAAACATCTTGTACCTATGAGTTCCTTTTGAATAACAAATAAACAAATGGTCCTTGATATCAAGATTGTTAACTTCTGATAATCCACAATCCTTTCCATACTAAATCCAAAACTGGTTTGCCGGGGCCTTGTAGCCCAAATGACACTCACACGTTCCTCAAGGCTTTCTAAAACATGAGGTTTTGAGTTTGAACATCTGTTAAGGGTATGATAGGTGCATGAGTCATGACAAAAACAGATCCAAAACTGGTTTAGAACACTAAGATTGTTTTCAAGCCTCTGCTAGCATGGTTCTTAGGAAGTCTATATGCAAATGGATTAATCATTCGAAATTTCAAAGAGAGTAAGCAATTGCGGAATTTCCGTTTCTTCACAATATGGAAATGTGCCATTTCATAAATGAGTTTTGATACAATACCTTTTGGGAGGCTGCAAATGCTGCCTGCTCTGGTGTCATGTTCTCATATGGTGTCAATGATGTTAAAAGCTCCCATAGAACTATGCCAAAACTGTACACATCTGCTTTCTTGGTATGATTCTTTTCTCTCAACATTTCAGGTGCCATCCAACGATAAGTTCCAGTAAATTCATTAGTGGTAAAGCTCTCAGATTCTTGGCACGAGATTCCAAAGTCTGCTACTTTTACACGCATATCCCCTCCCAGAAGAAGATTTTCTGATTTGAGATCCCTATGTAGTATCCCCTGAGAATGAAGATATTGCATACCCCGTGCAATGTCTAGGGCTAATTTCAAAACAAGTTTGGGTGGGAGTGAATAGGGATTTTGGTTACGCAGGTATCTTCTCAATGACCCCCCAGGCATATATTCAGTAATTATGCAGAAGACAGGAGGTTTCTTGCAAGCGGCAACTAACTGCAGGACAGAAATAAGTCAATAGCTGCCAGAAAATGTACAATTTCCCTCATATCTAAGCATGAAACCATCTCTCTTTCAACAGAAAAATAACTCTCAGCTAATTCTCAGCGCCAACTGCTTTCGGCACTCATATAATGGGTTTTCAAAACAAGAAATGAAACCACCAACGAAAACTCCGATTTCGTTTTGTACTTAACCAATCAATAATTGTTAATTAATGATGAATCTGAACAGTGAAAACTACACGGATAAGGACTATTCTGGGGACCTACCAAATCACAATTTATGACTATGCAAGAAGCAATAAGATATATCAATGATGCATCTCAGCTCTGTTCAATTTGGCACCAACGGTATCGGCTGAGCAAGCACTTCACTAGCACCATCAATGAGAACAGGAGGAACAAAAGGAGTAAATTCTTATTGTCTTTGCAGATGATTAGTCCATTTTTTTCCCTTTCCGATAAACATATTTTACAGCCCCAAGCAGATATATAAGTTCAGATAAGAGAATCAAAGTCAGTATATTCCAAGCCAAAGCAAGAGAAATGTCTAGTATCCTTATCACATAAAACCACAGATTCCAACTACAGAGGAAGTTCAAGAAGCAGTGTTTACCTTGATGATATTCGGATGATGCAATCGAAAGAGCATGGTAACCTCCGAATTAAACTGCCTCTCGAGCAAAGAAGCCAAGTCTTCGTCCTCCTCCGGTAAACTTACCAACTTAATTGCCACTTCGGTGTTCTTGTAAACACCTTTATAGATCCTACTATGACTGCCAATAGCAAATTTGGCGCCAATGAGCAAGCTGGACAAGTCGGCGCTCCAATCCTCTTCTCCATCTTCCTTTATTGCAGCCCCAGAGGAGACCAGATACTTGGACCACGACACGGCTCGCTTGTATTCGCCAAGCGAAAGCCTTCTCCCAAGTTTCTGGTTGAGCGGAACGTGTTTAGACCAGCAAAAATTCCTCATGGAGGATCGGGAGTTAGTTCTTATCAGAATCACCCAAGTTCAATTCGACCCCTAAGATGAACACAGCGCAGATCCAAAAGAAAATATATATATATATATATATGAAAAAGAAGAAGCCTGAAATGCCTAGAACACCTAATCTTGATGGCTTAAATTGTTCCTAACAAACTACATTTCATCATTTCCCCTTCAAACGATGATCATCGGATAATTCAAAATGACGGACCAAATCAGCTAAGCTCTTCAAAAGGAGTGAAGAGAGGGCCTAGAAATTGAGGGAAGAAGAGAAAGCAAATTGGAGAAGGAAGAGACAAGAAAATAGCGCGGGGCTCAAAGGAGCTAATTACGCAGAAGCCACACACTGTTCTAAGTTGCGGAGTAACATGCCAAGACCCTCCTCTTAGCAGACAAAATGGGTCTGCCTGATAGGGACCTTCCTCCTTCTCTTCCTCTTTCTCTCAGTGCCATTCCCATTATGACACTTACCCATGTTCCTAGCTTGTTTGGTAAAAGCAATTTGGAGGGAAAGGAGACATCGGTGAAAATTTTTATGAATTTAATTTAAAAAAATTGAAGAAAGTAGACTTATTAAAATAAGAGGTAAAATAATATAATGATAAAAATTAATTAAAAATTTTTAACTTGGTTTCTCTAATTTTTTTTTTTTAAAATTCAACTCATAAAATTTTTTTTACCTCCATCTCTCCTCCATAACTCTCCTACCAAATAGCTAGTTAATATACTATCTTCATACTTAATATAAGAGTTAGTTGGGGTTAGTTAAGGTCTCATTCCAGTTTATCTACTAATTTTATCTTTTTCTTTTTTTAAATTAATTTACTTGACTTATAAAAGGATACATAATATATAATGTTACACGAGGATATTTTAAGAAGGAAGGGCACCTTACGTTTATTCAAATTAACCCATATTTGTTTTATTTTTTTAATTTATTTAAATTAGTTAAGTGGTTCTTATATTAAAGAACAGATAAGAGGAAATATTTGATATCATATAGCATTTTTAGCAATATCATGAAAACGATAAATGTACAATTTTCTCATTGTCAACCTAAACATAGAAGCTAGTTATGGACTTTATTTAGATCCTAAATATAATATCCCAGTATACTTTATCTCTCAAACTTATAACTTTTTTCCCAGACCATCCATATTGTTGTGAATAGTAAAAAGGGTTTCAACAAACAATAATTCTAATACAAATGATTATCAATGAGAGCATTTTTTAAAAGATCGGCATTTATTTTTTGGGTTAAGGGGTAAAAATACCCATAAAATATTTTCAAAAGTACATCCACTACCATAAATTTTTTTTGGATGTAAAAGTAGCTATGAACTTTTAAAAGTGGGGCAAAAGTAACACTTCCGTTAAAACTAACTAACGGCCCTTAATTTCAATGCAAAAGTACCAAAATACCCCTATCTAAAAAAAGGTCAAGGGTGCGAAAATGCACATAAAATTTTTTCAAAAGTGCGTCCACCACCGTAACCTTTTTTTTATATAGGGGTATTTTGGTACTTTTACACTGGAGTTAACTGCCGTTAGTTAGTTTTAATGGAAGCATCACTGTTGCCCCTTTTTTGAAAATTCATGGTTACTTTTGCATTCAAAAAAAAGTTTATGATGGTTGATACATTTTTAAGAAAAATTTATGGGTATTTTTGTTCCTTAACCCTATTTTTTATAAATAACTAACATAACTTATTTTTTTAATCTTTACAAATTAGCTACATAGTTTACTGAGGATAATTCTTATCAGTCAAGGGTGGTCAGACATTAGTTCAGAGGGAGGGGGATTTCATTGGACCTTGTATTATGGATTTGATTATTTGAACTCTGGTTCTTTTTCAGTGACTCGTTAAATAAACAAAGATAAGATTATAGTAAAAGATAAACTAAAGATGGATCTCTTCTCAAAATTTTTACGGGGATAAAAGGGTCATGAATGGAATATAATTATAGTTTGTGCGAGATAAAAGACAAATCGTTCTTAACAAAAAAATAAAAAGAAAAAAGACAAATTGTAAGGGACACTGAATGAGTTTGAGAGAAATGAGTGGGCAAAGGTTGCTTGTATATGTGGGAGTGCCATTTGGCAGAGTGACAATTAGGCAAATGCAGCATTTGCTGTTTCTAACATTGCCCCAACATTGACTCCCACCACTCTGATCCCTATTATAAGTCCTTCTTGATTAAAATATTTAGTCCTATTTATAAGTCCACTTTCAGTACATAAATGAGCTTATGACAACTTTACCCCTATTTATTGTACCTATAAAGACATAATTTGAAGAGAGATAAAGAAGAAAAAGTTGAAAAGTACACATTCATAAATGAGGGTATAGTTGGAAATTTACCCTATAATCATTGGGTTAACTACTTTTTCTTGGTATGTGGGATTTAGGTAAAAGGGACTTATAATAGGGACCAGAGTGGTATGAAAATGAGAGCAAACTATTTCTTCATTGAAATATAATAATTATATACCTTTTCTTTTTAATAATATACTCCTTTCGATCCTATTTATAAGTAACTTTTTCTTTTATAAGGCCGGTCCCTTTTATCAGCAATTTTTACTTTTTGTCTGAAAATGTAATCTTCTTTTTCCTATTCTACCTTTAATAAATACTTATTATCTCTCGTATTTTTTATCTATTCTCTCGCCCATATTCTTTTCATAAATAGGGGCATATATGAAAAAAATATGACATTTTTGACTCACTTATTACTTTTAATTACCAGTTTGTTTTGCGCAACCAAGGAAAAAATTGCTTATAAATAGAATTGAAAGAAGTAATAAGCATTTATTTTACATACAAATAAGTTAGTCCCGATTAGATTACCTGTTTTCAGTATTTATATCTGACATTCTGTAATTTTATGTGAATTAAAAAATTATTTTATTGCAATTCATGACATGAAAACATACACTTGAATTATAAAAATTTGTATGGCGTGATAGTTTTGTTATAACAATAGTATGACGCGATTATTGCTCTACTGTAATTTGAAATCACAATGTTATTAATTTTTTGTAATGAAATACTACCTCTAGTCTAGTGGTTAATATAGAATCTCTTTTATGAGATAATTTGCACTATAAATAAAATCTTTTATTAAAGACATAAAAAAGTAGGATCTTAATACTATTGGGGTAAATTTATAGATATACTCGTACTGTTACTATTTGAATTACATATTATAGAAAGGACGAAAAGGGGAGGAAAGAAAAATAAATATAGCTACATGGTTAATTTCTTCTTCTTTTTGGAAGAATAATCAGTTTGGATGATTTTGTTCTATTACAAAGTAAAAACTATAATTTTTTTAAAATAAAAATTGTTAGTAATTTTTTTTTGTTTATATGGCTATTCGACTTGATCATATTTAGACATTTAATTGGGAATAAATCTCTTGAATACATTAAAAGGATGTTCCAATAGAAGTAGGTTCAAAACTTCAAATAGAATTGTTTAAATTAAATGATGATAGAGAAAGTAGGGAGGGAGTTGGGTCATGGATGATGGATGACTGGATGCGTCAAATTGTGGGGACGGGGGACAAGCTGGATGGTCCTGTTCCGTATACGGTCCTCGCTTTACTATCTTTTTTATTTTTAATAATTTTTTTATATTCCTTCAATCTTAATTATAAGATAAAATTATTATTTTTTAGAAAATAAGGAAGATAATTAAATTATTTTAGAGTATTTTTATTTTTTCTTCAAACTAATTAGTTTGATTAATAAATTAATATATAATCTAAGGATACATAACATATGATACGATTAAATAACTTATTTTACTTTTTTAATTTTTCAAAAAAAAATTAATTTTATCTTATAATTAGAATCAGTAGTAAATAAATTTATTTTCCTTTACTCTACCTACTTAGCTGACCTTTTTCACCAGATTGGCGACAGATGTGGTAAATTAATCAAGATTTAAACATTCCCGCTTTAAATAAAAAGGGCTAATGTGCGTTGAGATCACAAAATTTATTTTTTCATGTTCATCAAGTGTGTGTTTGGATTAACTTTTTTTAATAGTTTTTATGATCTATGAGATAAGTGTGTGAGAAAAATTTTATCTCGGATTGCACAAACCATGGTTTTAATGCTTGCCAAACACACATCAGTGTCATACAATATCCGGTGATGTATTCAGCACTTTGAAATATTTTGTTTTAGGTACGTTTGTCATCTTAAAATATTTTTTTTAGATACATTCACCATTTTAAATTAATTTTTGTTACATCAATACTTTGAAGTATTTTTTTAAGTATGCCAAACATTCTAAATTACCTAAATTGTTAAATAAAAAATTTCTCAAAAAAATATTTTAGAGCACACCTAAGAAAATACTTCAGAGTGTTTGATGCACCACAAAATATTTTAAGGTGTTGAGTGCACATGGAAAATATTTCAAGTTGTTAAATGTACCTTTACACAACAATAAAAAATTATCATATTAACATGTTATTTTTGTTTTTATTTGTTATATTTAAATCCTTAATTTTATATAAACAAATTAACTTGATCCAACTTCACTCAATTTCTATTTATTATTTATGAATATAATTGATATGTTTATGAGAATTGGCAATCAAATCATGTGGTTGGAATTTTTCATGAAATATTGAGGGAGACTTAAATTTTAGTTGATATATAGTTTTTTTTTTTTTGAGTCAATGACATATAGTTTTTAAATGCACATAGTATATATCATTTTAAAATGAAAAATAGGATATGATGAGCTAACAAGCTTAGAAATAGAATAGAAATTAAGGAAGGGAGAGGGGGGGGGGGGGATGGGGGCCACCACGTGAGGGTGGAGGGGAAATCGTGATTGGCGGATAGTGGGGACCACACACGAGACCAATTTTTGGATGGTTCGCTCGCTCCCCTCAACAAATACCCTTCCCTCCCCAATTCCCACGATCCCATTTACTAATTAAACTTTTCTTACCATTCACATAATTTAAGAAGCAAAATTTTAATTATTTTTTACCATTTAATGTTTTTAAGTTTTAACAAGAAAAGTATTGAAGATTTAACATGAAAATGAAAATATATAAGGGAAAATTCCAGAAAACTACAAACAAAAATACAAAAGGACAGAAAGGTTGGGTGAAAATCAGAAATCCCAAATCAGTTGCTCATGAGGAATCTGGCATTTCAAATGTTAGCAAAATGACCTACATGCCCTCCTAAAAAGGGGAAGTAAAGAGACGAGCAGAGAGTGACGGAGGGAGAGAAACGAAGAGACACAAGATTCAAAACGGAAAGGGAGGAGGGCGCGATGTCGGGCTGAGGGAAACAAGGACACATGAGCGCCGGCTGAGGGAAACGAGGAGACAGGAGATCGGACTTGACGGTGCGGTGGGGAACGTTGGGCGGCGCGGCGAAGGGAGACGAAGGTCCGGCGAGTGTGGGGTGTGGGAAGGCGGAGCGGCGCGGTGAGAAGAAGGGGAGGCCAGTGTGGGGTGTGGGCGGCGCTGTGAGAAGAAGGCGAGGCGAGTGTGGGGGGTGGGAAGGCGGTGCCGAGCAGGACGGCGAGGCGCGGCACGGAGTGTCGCATGTTTGTTCATTATTTGAATTTTTTGTCTGGCCTGATGTACATTTTTTATTAACACCAGCAACCCGTACATTAACATCATTACATTTGTTATTAACGACTTGACGTCGGTAATTAACAGCATCGAATGAACAGCTTAGGACGGCGTCATGTAAATTGGAAACACAACTTATATGCGCGTAATAACATCTTTCCTTTCGCTGTTAACGACTATGCCTCGCCTATTCACATCTTCCAATAACAAGTTAGAACGACGTCACGTAGATGGGAAAACACAACTTGTGTCTGCGTAATAACATCTTTGCTTTCATTGTTAATGACTATGCCTCACCTATTCACATCTTCCAATAACAAGTTAGGACGACGTCATGTAGATGGGAAAACACAACTTGTGTCTGAGTAATAACATCTTTGCTTTTATTGTTAATGACTATGCCTCGTCATATAGCAAAAAAAAGGAATGATAATGTGTCAGATATATCAGTTGAGGCAGACATGTAAGTGTAAAATTTTGTAATTTTTATAGTTGTTATTTATGAAGCTCTTGTTGGTTATTAACGGACTGCAGTTGTTATTCACTGCAGGGCTGATGATCTACTGGGACTGTCACAACAAACATCTACTCAGTGTCGAAGCATTGTGAAAAATGATTATGAACCAATCAGTTATGAAAGTGTTGCTGCTTGTTTGACTGCTGAAATTGGTGGAGGATGTAATAGGCTACCTTGTGGAGTAGAGAGTGCACCTACACCAATGCCGGAGTTGAACTGTACGAAATGGAGGGGATTACTTTCAGGAGTCATGCAGAGTTTTGCACATGCAGAAGCTTTTAAGAAGGCGTTGTACAAGTACAGCATAGCGCACAAGTTTGAGTTTGAATTTGTGAGAAATAGTAAGGACAGCATTTCAGTTAAATGTAAGATTTTTGGATGTCCTTGGAGGGTAACAGCAAATGCTATTGGTAAGACCAGCCCATTACTACGGGTAACGACATTCAGAGATGAACATTTTCATAGTGCCCAAGACAATCTTCAGGTTAGTCATGGTGGAAGATCTAACTTGACATCGTCAATTATAGTTGATGAGGTGAGAAATCACATTGAGAAACGTCCAAATGATTATGTTCCCACTCAACAATATTGTGAAGTGAAACTTTTTGATTATGCTTTTGTAAAGGTGCTGTCAACCCACTCATGGTTTTTTTGGGAGATGGGTTGCTGTCAATTGTGTACTCCAGTAGATAGTTACTTTAATTAGTGTTTTATGTAATCCAATGTTTGTGACAAGGAAACATTATGTACTAGTCCAGAGATAATGTTCCCTTGTCATGAAATATGTCAACGTGTACAAGGGGCAGTGTGTAACTTGTTTTTGGGCTTTATATGGTTGCTGGATGTAATTATGCAGATTGTGATCTGTCAGGAACTGATACATATATAAGGGTGTTAATCAACAAAACCATGTTGTTATTATAGAGGCAAATGGTGTTTTTATGCTAGTAACATGTTTTTTTGCAAACTTGTTCCTTCACACATCTTCTGTTGCCCGTGTGAATGGAAGATGTGAAAGGTGTTGCGTTAAGGCAATGATGTTAAAAAGTTCACATTTCTTGTTCAGAAGATGTTAATGAACGAAATAATGTTGTTAATAGTACATATAAAGTTGTTAATAAAGAGAAGAATGATGTTATTAGGATTATAAAAGTTGTGTTTTCCCATCTACGTAACGTCGTCCTAACTTGTTATTGGAAGATGTGAATAGGTGAGGCATAGTCATTAACAATGAAAGCAAAGATGTTATTACGCAGACACAAGTTGTGTTTTCCCATCTACGTGACGTCGTTCTAACTTGTTATTGGAAGATGTGAATAGGCGAGGCATAGTCGTTAACAGCGAAAGGAAAGATGTTATTACGCGCATATAAGTTATGTTTCCAATTTACATGACGCCGTCCTAAGCTGTTCATTCGATGCTGTTAATTACCGACGTCAGTCGTTAATAACGAATGTAATGATGTTAATGTACGGGTTGCTGGTGTTAATAAAAAATGTACATCAGGCCAGACAAAAAATTCAAATAATGAACAAATATGCGACACTCCGTGCCGCGCCTCGCCGTCCTGCTCGGCACCGCCTTCCCACCCCCCACACTCGCCTCGCCTTCTTCTCACAGCGCCGCCCACACCCCACACCCGCCTCCCCTTCTTCTCACCGCGCCGCTCCGCCTTCCCACACCCCACACTCGCCGGACCTTCGTCTCCCTTCGCCGCGCCGCCCAACGTTCACCACCGCACCGTCGAGTCCGATCTCCTGTCTCCTCGTTTCCCTCAGCCGGCGCTCGTGTGTCCTTGTTTCCCTCAGCCCGACATCGCGCCCTCCTCCCTTTCCGTTTTGAATCTTGTGTCTCTTCGTTTCTCTCCCTCCGTCACTCTCTGCTCGTCTCTTTACTTCCCCTTTTTAGGAGGGCATGTAGGTCATTTTGCTAACATTTGAAATGCCAGATTCCTCATGAGCAACTGATTTGGGATTTCTGATTTTCACCCAACCTTTCTGTCCTTTTGTATTTTTGCTTGTAGTTTTCTGGAATTTTCCCAATATATAAATAGCATGTCATAAAGTTAAAATACTATTATTTTTTTATAAGCATGACCAACATTAAATACAAACACATACCTCAACAACTATTCAAATATTGGTTGAACACATTGTTATAGAATAGTTTTCTCTACTGGATTCAATTGTAGCAAGTTATTTATACAATCTTTTATTTTTGGGTTGGGTTTTGTTGAAGAGAAGGAAATAATGATAATGAGATAATGAATTGGGGTTGATGAAGGAGAGGAGAGAAGATATTTGGGAAGAAATGGGTGTGTTTTGTTCAGCTTATTAGGCAGAAATAAACCCGTTTTTTAGCAATAAGCTCAAATAATAACGTGTTGCGTTTTTTCAGTGTTTGGTTCAACTCATTTTAATTGTATCACGGGTATAATAAGATACTTATTAAATAAGCTCCTCAAACAAAACTCCTCTCAGATACTTATCTCGTATATCGTAAATAACGATTTATAACCACTTATTATTCAAAAATAAATCGCTCATCCAAATATAAATCACATTATAAAAACTAACTTTTCTATTAAATCATTTTTAATAAGTCAGAATCATAATAAGTTATTTTTCCTATCGCTATCCCAAACACACACTAAATATTTTTTGGTGTGTGTAACCCAACAACAACAAACAGTACAGACTTGGCGTATAAAATAAAAAGAATGAGAAAACAAACAAGTGTGACGATTTGCAATATCCAATAATTATTATTATTGAGCCAACCATCTCCATCCCCATTATTCTAGTTTATATGTAACTCATCCGGTCTTTAATATAAGATATATTTACATAATTTGATTAGATTAACAAAATTAGTTAAAGTAATTAATATAATATATATTTTCTAAAACATACTAGTTATTTTTCTTAATTCTTTTGTTCCCTCTCCTCCTTGATTATTGTTGAGGAAGTGTCGATAAGGTAAATTAAGAAAATATTAATAAATACAAAGAATATATCTTATAATTAGGAGTTTAGGACTAAAATCAACAACCAAATATATTTTATATTAAAGACCGGAGTGAGTATATTATTAGTTGTCACCTCTCTCTCTCTCTCTATATATATATACACGAATGTAACACTGTTACCTCTTACCACCCACTTAACGTACATGAGTCTACGTCTCTGCTACTGCTAAACCATTTGTGCATTATTTATTAGTTTGTTGGCATACATGCAGTTTAGGATTTAATATCATATGAGTCGCTCAGTTAAAGCATATTTCATTAGAGATATGCCGATGCATTACTATACGTGACTTACAATACAATAATTCTGTATATTAGCCTATAAAATTGATATTTTGAACAAAAACAGATCTTATATTAAGGATTATATATGAAACATCATCTTACAAAGATCACTGCATCGCATAGAGTATTTATTCATGTGGATATATGTATATATTTGTCAGCACGAATTAATATTCTGTATTCATATATATATTCTGATATCACTAATTAAACATTATAACCTTAAAATGCACGATTCACTCTTAGTTTACTAACTTATGCACTCTCCTGCTTCGCACTCACCAATAGATGTGGATCTCTTTAATTTTTATAAAAAATATAATATAATTAAGTTTAAATTCTTTTATGACATCATAAACATTTTACTGGATAACTTAACACTGCATAAGTATATTAAAAAAAATACAGGTTAAACGGTACAAGTTAAAATGAATAGGCCAAAACTTAACGAAGAAATAATAACATCCTGATATTATTTTTCTTATCAACACGACAATTCAAATACGACTACCTAAGACTGGAGAAACAAGAACGAAACAAAACATTTATGATGAATTGTCCTTGTTGTGTTTTGTGCTGTGAGATTTTTGAAAATGGTGAACACTATTTATTTATTATTGAGCCAAGTTGGACACAATTTATTAGTAATGGCATGTGTTTGAACACATTAAAAGGGATACTTGAATTCACAAACAAAATCCAACAAGATCAGTCTCTATCAATGTTGGCCACAGTTTGTCATAAAGCCTTAATTATTAAAGCCAAAAAAAGAAAGAAATCCGTAATTATTTGCATTTATTTTCTCTGTTTAACTTGTTTGGATACATACGTTGGGGTACAAATCCTAAAGTTCTATTTGTGGGAAATAAAAATTTATTGCTTCATATTAATATAATGCATGTTTAAAGCCTCCAAACGAAAATCATTTACAACTTCACATAATCACAAAATCTGAATTCATAACAAATCTGCCTATTCCCCCAACAAGTGTAATTTTATTGACAGTTTTTCAGTTAGTTTATATATTTTCTCATGTTGTCGGATCAAAAGTTAAGTTTTAATCATGCCAGACATCTTATTACAAAAGTTTCAGCGTGAAATTTTTCATCGGAAAATCAGAATTACCTATGTGTTATGGTGAGCTGAAAAAATATCAGAACCACCTTTTCTTTTCCCTCAAAAAATTAATCAGAATCATGTTGGGCCTGAAATTGATGAGAAAATTGGGTCAGGCCATCCTACTATTACGTGGGCACAGAGCTACTTTGGATTATTGCAATCAAGTTTTAACTTTTAAGCTTTCAACCTTAGAGTTTCTCAAGCCCAAAAAATTCCCTTGTCCCAACTCTTTACAACTTTATAATTTTTAAGTGAATCCGAACAACTAAAATAGATACTTCGTTAGACCTCTTTAAGTCTCAAATTCGTCTCTCAAAAGAGACACCTATAGTGAAAGAGATAGTTACTGACCCCAAACCGAAGCCGAACACCCCTGGTGGTCTCGTGACACAAGATATGCCCAATATGGCTGCAAGTTTGAGGTTCCACGCCCATTTCTCCTCATGTTGGACAGTTTCATCCGTTTATGGGAAGTACAAAACTCTTCGACCATTGAGAATAATTCGATTTTTTGTTTCATGATAAATTCGATTCCATGATTTGTAATTTTCCCCAAATACAATTTGAAATACAAACCATGCATGGCACGTGCAAAACTAATGGATTAAAAAGAAGGAAGATCGGGTGATAGTGGAAACCAACGTAGCAGAGGCCATATATGTTGGAATTGTGAGATCAGGCGGTTCCACCCTCCACCGGTAAAAAAAAGACCCATCCATTAATTAACACAACTCTGCATTCACTTTCCGTCGTCTGTACAAAAAAAGTTGAATCCATTGGCCTAACCCTAATAATATAACTATAAAGGAGAAGCAGAGGGCGGAAAGTAAAATGACTATAATAGACACATAAAAAAAGCAAAAGACGATGATATGAATCATCAAGTGGAAGATGAGAAGGAAGCTCCAAGTTTAAAGAAGGAAAGGAGAGAGCTAATTGCAAAGGCAATGAAAGCCAGAAAAGCCATTACAATGGAAGCACTTGCCTTCTCTGTGAACTTGTCTTTCCCCCAGTTTGATTCCCAGTCCTTTACCCTCGTCGCCGCACTTGAGGACGCCGATACCAACAGATACGCCACCACCTATACATATCACACACACATATTCACAATCAAATCCATATATAATATACGATCTATATGCAACCTGTAATTTGAAGTATTTTTTTAGTTACGTCCAATATTTTGAAGTAATTTTTAGTATACCTAACATTCTAAAATATTTTTTTGAAGTGCATCCATCATCTTAAAATAATACACCTAAAAACATATTACAGAATATTCGATGCACCAAAAAAATAGTTTATGATATTAAATGTACATAAAAAAATACTTCAGAATGCTAGATGCATCACATATTACTTTAGCTCCATTGATACACCTTATCCCTATAATATATATATTCTTCTCTCTCCCTAACATTTAAATGTGTCTATTATATGATTAGTCTGTAACACTTGCCTGATCCATGAGATAATCAAAGCGAGATCGGAGATTGGGACAGAGGCGTTCGTTTTCAGCAGAAACGAGTTGATACGCCTTCTGACAAGCTTGAAATCCTGAGTATACACACCCTATCACATTCACACCTAAACAATACCTGTATTCCCTGTACCGATCAAACGAGTCACCGGCCCAGCCTTGGGTTCTGTCCGTCGCCATTATTGAAGCTGAAACTAGACATAACACCACCTCGCTCATTCTCAACCCTAGCTCCGACACGGTCCTCGCCGGTGTGTCCCTCTTCAACGGCGGCACCACCGCATTTTCTGAAACTTGCTGCTCTTGATGATGGTGGTGGTTGTTATTATCCCATTGCACGTCCGGTGTGTTTTGAGCCGTATGGTAGCATGACCCCGGCGTGTCACTTGGGTTTTGCTGCAGCTCCGATAACTGATGACCCCGAGACTCTGGCCGCTTCATGCTTGCTATTTCACTGTGAAATGAAGAGAAGATCTCCCATAAATAAATTACAAGCCAAAAGAAAAGACTGGGAAGAAGAAGAAAGACGTGTGAAATGCCAAGTCGATTTGAGTGTTCCACTATGGTCAACAAAGGATCTTTACGTGGCATGCTTTGATTGGTGGACAGCCAGCGGGGACAAAATCGAATTGTGCATCTGATATAAGATCCCACCAAACTAATAATAAAGTAAATTCATATCCTAAGCATCTTCTTTGTGGTCATCATACTTTCACTCAGAGACAACACATTGCATAAAGATAGCCTTTATATTGGAAAGCCTCACTCTCACAAACTATATATAATGCATTGTCTTTTTGTAGAATTTTTGGTGTCTCCATAATAATAATGTGCAGACAAGATAATGTGATATATAAAGTTATAAAGACAAATAATACAAAGAAAGTCGAAGTGGGGCCTTGCCAAAAGCTTAATGAGATTCATTGATGAAAGAATTATCAAGTTACTTTCATTATTGGAAGCTTTCCGATACAAGCGTCTGCTGGAAAGTGGAGAGGCCTATGCTTTAATAACATCTTTTCGTTCATATATATAAAGAATATTGGGGAAAGCAACCTAGCTACTAATGCCAAATAATGGAGCCTTTGCCTTATTATATTTCTCATCACAAGACTTCTTTTTATCTTTCTTATTGTTTACTTTGGTCTTTCATACTGGAATCTGAGTAAACAACGATAGCTGCTTTCTCACCAACTTTTGAAATAAGACATGGTCTATCTACGTCCTCAACACGCTCAAACCTTCAAAAAAATTTATCAAAATGTGAAGATTCCTCGTTTTTGTTCTTGTATTTATTGCGTTGCATCAAACATCAACAATAGAAGTGAAGGACACACGCACGAATCAAACACAGAGGAGGAGACAAAATTGAACTTAAAACTACGACAAATTTCAACTTTGTTAATATCTATGTCAGAAAAATAAACAGGACTTGCGCATATGCGGCTCTAATCAATGTTAGTTGCGCCAAAAGGGGGAAAAGGGCATAAATCATTTTTGTAGTTCCCTTGCTCCTTTGAAAAAAATCCATTTATTATAACAGGACCGGTTAGCAAGGAATTTCAGAGTTTGCAATCATTTTCATCCTCATTCCTTATATTTACCGTTTGACGATGTTAATGTCATGAGTTGCATGTTAGGGTTGTTTTAAAAGAGTTCCAAGATCTTAAGTTACCCAATACTAGCGGTTAGTTTGTAGGGACTTTCTCAAGCACTTATATTCTCATTACATTGGTACATTCGTTGAAAGATGGCCACCAAAAGAGACCACCTATGAGCTGTCTCTCTCATAAGGACTCGTGTTCATTATATTTATTGTTATGAGTCTCACGGCATCTTGAAAGAAGGGCCTTATAAGGCCTTGAATTATCCAACTCCAATAAGCAATAACTAGCTTTAACGGTGTTGTTACTTACACATTATCTATATCATTGTGTTGATACTAAGTGTAGCATTAATTATCTTATAAGTGACTTACGTTTTGGATCAAATTATCTTTCTAGAAGCACCCTATATTGTAGATCAAAAGGAGTATGACAAGTGGATCACATCCCAAATTGGGAGGGAGTTTTCTGCTTAATCACTGGTATGTTTAATGTTATGCTTCATATTGTGCCAAAATTTACAAGACAGTTACAGTAATCCATTTTAGTCTGGGTATGGCAACACGATTGTTAGTCAATGGTCATACAGTGAGTAATAATATTTTTGGCATGGGAAGAAGTTAGTTACAATTTGGAGGGTTAAAGCATTTATATACAGCAGATGCAGGCTGCTTATAAGTGGGAATGCTTTTGGTATCAACAAAACGGACTTCACCAGGCGCAAAAGACAGATCCCTGTGCCTGAAATATCAAACAAGAACAAACGTAATTAAGGAATCTAACATCATTTATGCTCTGAAGAGTGGAATGATAGAGTAAAAATGGTTTCATCAGTAGTACAGTCAATTACCTTCGCAAGTCAAGTCCTGTCAGACCAGCCTGAAGAACTGTCAAATTGTCAGAATCAGGGGAAACTATAACCACAGTATCACCCGAGTACTGAGTTTCTAGAATTGACATTAGTTGTGTTACTCGAACAAAAACATCACTGACACTCTCATTTGGAGTTCCATCATCCACTGGAGGTGGTTTGCTGTTTGGAGAAATACTATCTAATTCATATATCTGTTGGAATTCAAATAGTATTCAAATTTAGATCACACATAACACCGTTATAGGATAGATGATGCACGGCCCAACAAGAGGATAGTGAAGAAATTGATCTAACAGAACATGCATGCAATGCAGCTAAATAGCACAGGGAGAAATCTTACTTCAGACATGGATTCCAAGTTTTTGCCTTCATAAGCACCCAACCCGCGGGCATCCAAAAAGCTGTATTCTGGAACTATGAAACTGAAATGAAAGAAATTGACAAGTATTCTCAGATTTTGTGCAGCATAGCCTGGCTCTCAGATAAAATAGAATAGCAAGTTTTAAGTGAAAGTTGTTGTTCTATATTTCTTAAAAGTTGAAACCATGTAAGCAACATTTCAAATGATTCTCTCTGTTAGTTTGACAGTGTCAATGAAAAAGGCAGATAAAGTTATCACTAGGAAAAACATAGAACAAAACTTTGGTACAAAGGTCATCAATATTAACAACAAACGATAAGTGGATATTATTTATAGCTCAGAGACAGTCTTATCCAGCGAAATATAGTTATTCTAAGCCATCTGACATATCAGTTAACTTCCAATGGTAGGACCAGAAGCATTTTATTCAACAAATAAAAGAAACAACTTCAATTTGAGACTGAAGAATTTTAAAAGATCGTACCAACGGCAATCAAGTTCAAAAGTTAATTGCTGCACCTTCTACTAATTCCATTAACGGATGCAATAATTTCTGCAGTCTGATAAGCTCTCTGAGTAATGGCAGCCCAAATCCAGCAACTCTTATCACAAGCCCCCATTTCCTTCAGATCAAAAGCAGCTCTCGCCACTTGCTTCTTACCTCTTTCAGACAAGCCACTATCGACAGAAGTCTTGGCCACCGGATTCGTGTTAATCACTCCCACGCTTTCGAATTGAGACTCTCCAGCCCTAACAAGAAAATACCTTCCCACACCACCAACAACTGTCATCAGAAAACCTAGAATCCAATAAAAATGACAGAGTTTCATGAAATTACCGATTGCTGAGACGAAATGGCGGCATCTGGAAGAGACCGCGTGCGGCGGCGACCGGCTCTGCAACGGGGAGCGAAGTCATGAATGGCGCGATAATGGAATTGAAGGAGAGGGTGAGTGCGGTGAGGAGGTGGCGGCGACGAAGGTGGATGTGCTTGGAGAAATCGTGGAGTGCGATCGCCGGAACCGGAGGAGACAGTGGTGATACATGGCGGAAAATTTGGCGAGGATCACTGGGTGCGGACTTGCTCATTTCTCACTGACACGGTGCTTTCAGAGGTATGGCCTGGCCGGCGTTATCCACTTATCAGCATTCGTTATGGCATCTCGGAAGTGTACGTTTCGATTAACTTTTAAAAAATTGGTTTTATGTTTTGTGAGATAAAGATGTGAGAAGAGTTTTTACCTCAGTTCATAAAACATAGTTTTTAAAACTACAGGTGTTTCTTAAACATGCACTTTATTTCATGTGACTTTTTTTTGGGTTAATACATTTTTTTTTCATGAAATTTGATTCAATTTTGGTTTTATTTCCTCGAGTTTGAAATTATGGGCGTTCAAAGTATTCCGATTCCGGTTGTCCTGGCCTGATCCCTGACATTTTGATCCCGGAAATTTTCTATTCCGGGCAGGACCAGGATCACACCTTGTGATCCCGGTTCCGTCCCTATCCCTTTTTTATTTTGTTAATTTTTTATCTTATAAATTAAGTTATTCTTTTTTTCTTACCCCATAAATTAAGTTATCATTTGATAAAATGTGTAACACATCTTTAGTTGGAGTTAAACCGTATATATCATGATATTAATCCTAACTATATAATGTATAAAGATAATAACGAAAATGATGAAGGTAATCATAATAACAACAATAAAATGTTATTCATCAATTATAGATTAATTTGTGTGATTATTATGGCCTTATTAGGTGTTAAATGATCACTTTAAACACTAAATTATGAAAAATTAATTGATATAATAATATAATTTAAATTTTTTTTAAAACAAAACTGGGACCGAGACCGAGATGCAATTTGCATCCTGGCCAAAAACTGGGACTGGGAACTAGGATTGGGGGATCTCTGTCCCGATCCGAGTTTTGAACACCCCTATTTGAAATCAGTGGTTTCGGTTTATTAAGTTTAGTCCATTTATAACTGTCAGTAGTCCTGCTTGTGATGATGTTAATTCGTCTGACGTGGCTCTAACACTGTTAAAATAGCTTATATGTCATTCCTATTAAAGCAGCTAATATGACAAATGTACTATAATGTAATATATTGTGCTAAAAAAAAGGAAAATAAAATGAAATGCATGAGTCAGAACTTCTCAAATTTAAATTGTCATATTTAACATTTTTAAGGAAAAATTGCCCAAGATTTAACTCTTCTGAGGTAAAATTATCTCTCTATATCAAGTTTTGGAACAAAATTGGCCTTTAACTTACTAATTAAAGTATTTAAGGACAATTACGTGTGATTGAACCATATTTTTATATGGTTTTCACAATTAAATAGGGATTTTGATGCATCTTTTGAGACATTTTGCATGATTAGGCGCTATTTTTAGTTATGAACAATTGTATTGAATTAATTGTAATTAGCAGTAAAATGATCATAATTTGTTAAATATTGTTTGCAATTGTTTCTTGGAATTTTTATACTACATTTTACTTAATTTTGCATTGTAGGTGCTTAAGAGGAAAATTGAAAATTCATGAGGGGTAAATTAAGTTTTTTTAGGATTAGGGAAAACTACAGAAAGGGGCCCAAATTTTGTTTAAATTACAAAATAATGAAGAAAAGGGACCGGAAAAATTATAGAAAATTCCCAGAATCGTTAACAATTATAGTTAAACCCTATAAAATTTTGAAAATTTGTATTTCAGTCCCTACAAGAACTTTCAGAACTTCTCACTTTAGTCCTTAAGTCAAAACTTGCGTTTTCACCAGGGCTAGGTCATGCTTCTGCCGGAGCTGGATACTCGGGAGAGACGATCGAGACCTGAAAAGAAAAACAGAGTGGGAGCTGAGAGTTAAGAGGTGCCCCGCAAGCTTCATATCAGGACCTTCATTTTTCTTCTAACCTCGCCGGCGACCTTCACTCTCTTTTCTCCATTCTTTCCGTCACCGGCGAGGCTCGGTTTGAGAGTTTCAGACTGTGAGAGAACCGGAGAGCAGAGATCCGAGAGTTGATGAGGCGGCTGGATTGGAGAGCTGAGGGATGTGGGCTGGCGAGTAAAAGAAAGCAGAGCGGCGGAAATGGGAGAGGATTGAGAACTGAGAGGAGAGCTTGAGAGGGGGAGGTTCGGACGACAACACCGTCTACGGCGTCAATCTCCGCAGTCATTACAATCAGAACCAGCTGAGACTGGAGACGGGAGGACCAGAGGCGAAACAGATCTGGGACCTGAGAGAGAGCAAGAGAAGCAGGCGAGGGAGCTGAAAGAGAAAGCTGGGAGTTGAGAGTGACACCGTCATCCTTCGATTCTTCACCAGAACCAAACACTACCACCCTCGGAGCTGCACTTCACCACCGCCAATGCTTCTCTGCTCTTCATCACATCACCACCGTCACTTTCTTCCTCAGGCCTTTCACCATTGGCATCGGTCTTGCTCTACCACCACCGTTAATCTCCCATCTCCACTGCTGAGTTATTCTAGCTTCTCCTCCATTACTTCATAATTTTTTGATGGCCCTTCCTCTGTTCTTATCTCTACCTTTGTCCACTATCTTCATCCCACCGTCATTACCCACTTCTCTCGTTTGCTCTGTTCTCAACAACACCATCATTATCACCTACTGCTTCTTCTATTCTCTCATTGACCGAACCACTTCCTTCTTTCATTAATTTGGCTATTCACTCATATTTCCATGGAACTTTGGTGTTTCGAGGTTGTTGTGGCTCCCGTTAAGATCATGAGTGGCTAAATTGTTTGGGTCTTGATAGCAGAGGAGGTGGCTAGAGCTACAATATGCTATAAAGATGATTAATTGTGGATTGGTATATGTGTGTTTTTGAAACTTAGATGAGTGATTATTTGTTTATGATGAATTATCTTTGTGTTGAATTTTGTATTGGTGGATTTGAATTTTATTGGGTCTATTTCCTTTGAATTAATGAAGTTATGCATTATATGTGATTACTAGTTTGTATGATGGATTTATTTTAATTTGAATGCTATGATTGTGCTTTCAATTAAGAGAAAACAGGTGCATTAAAATAATTTTCAAACATGTATCAACTGTTTCTTAACAATTTATCTAAGAAATGATTATTAATGCGATTATAAGATTAGTCATTAATTAGATAAATTGAATTCAATGCGATTGCTTGAGGTTTTCACTTCGACTTGATGATAAATGAACTTCCAAATCATTTTAAGAAGCTAGGAAGGCCATTTACTTTACTACCAAGATTCATTTCTTCATATCCATCTCATTTTTATAAAAATACCAAAAACAATAGCTTAGCTTGTAATTAAATTACATTTTCTTTTAGTTTATTAATTCGAAAAACCCAAAACAAATTTCCATTTGCTTTCATTGCATGATATTTAGATTACTTAAGATTCAATAAAAGGCTTCTCGAGAAGAGAGAACGATTCTATGTTTGCCTATACGCAATCCTTAGTTAATTTTTTATTATGGACCGCAAGGCTAACATATGAAAAAAGTCTTAATCAATGTGAAAATGGTAAGGTAGTTTAGTTTGTTAAAGGAAAGAGTGTGTTCAAACGTTGAAGAAATTTGTATTTTAGAAGTTCTAGTTCATGTGTTTCATTTTAATGCCCTTTTGCTTTTTTTTTTTTTTTTTTAGCATGATATATTGTATTATAGTATATTTTCCATGTTAGCTATACTAATGGGCATGACACATAAGCTATTTTAATGGCGTTAGCGCCACGTTGGATAAATTAACATCATCAAAGGTAAGACCAAGTTCTTTTCAAACTTGAGGGATTAACGGTTATAAACAGATTAAACTTGAGCAATTAAAATCACCGATTTCAAACTTGAAAGATCAAAACCAAAGCTGGGTCACACTTCAGGGACAAAAAGTTGTATTAACCAGTTTTTTTCTTATGGACAAATGGGTAGTTTTGCCCGGGAAGTTTTTCAGGGAGAATTTTGCCTCGAAAGTCTCAAAAAAGGAGAAATTTTGCCTTAACCATTATCTTAGTTAATTTTCACCGTTAGTTGACCAAATATGTTGAATTGATAGTACACATGTCATTCAAGTCATTTTTGTTAAAGTGCAAATTTACCCTGGAAGTTGATATGACATCTACTTCATGAAAAATATTTACATGCTCTATGAATACCACCTCATATATACTTCAACTAATTGAAATATCATAACTCATCTTATTTTAATCATACATGGCATATCAATTATCCAAAAAAAATTCAAATTTTATGATTTTGAAAAAAAAACATAAAATTTTTAATTTAGAAAAACAAAAAAATGCAATTCTCTCCCATCATAATGGCATCATCCCTAAAATCATAGAATTTGAATTTCTGCATATAATTCATCTGTCATGTAGGATTAAAATAAGATGAAATATAGCATTTTAATTCGTCAAAGTAGGAATAAGGTGGCACTCTTGGAGTCTGTAAGTATTTCTTCTACTTTATTTGTTTTAAAAGTTAGATTAAAATTCCCGAGGCTAATTTGTAACTTAACAAAAATAACGTGGATGACATATGAACTGTTAGCTCAACATATTTGTTCAACTAACGGTCAAAGTTCACTGAGATAACGACTAGAGCAAAATTGCTCCCATTTTGAGACTTTTGGGGCAAGATTGCCCCTCCGAAAAACTTCCTAAGCCAAATTATCTATTGATGAAAACTTTCGTCGCATGATTGCCCCCTAACCCTTTTTTTTTTTATTTCAAAACACTAAACACAAAACAAACTTTTAGTTTGACTCAATGGATTAAATGTTGTGCCTTAATCCTAAATATAAGATCATGTCGAATTTTTTTAGAGAAATTAAAAAAGCTAAATAAATTAGTTAATTATATCATATGTTTTGTATCATTAAATTAATAGACTTTGTATCAATTTATAAGTCAAAAAAATTAGTTTGCAGAAAAAGAATGAGTATGAATACTTTAAAGTAATTTATCCGACTTCCTTACTCTCTACAAAAAAATCAAATAGATTTTGCATTAAGGACCGGAGGGATTACTTTTTATTATTCTGTCCTCTAATTAAAAATAAAATTCAGCAACACTATAATTTGGATCAGTATCTCGGTCAACAGAATGTTAGATGGCTGTAAGAAATAGAAGTTACTTTTTATGTAATTTGCTTGCCTGCAAAGCACAAATTTAAAATCATACTTCCTCTTATTTTTAATATAAGGTATATTTATCTAATTTGATTAGATTAAGGAAATTAGTTGAGTTAATAAGATATGTATTTTTTTAAAACACCATAGTCATTTTCCTTATTTCTTTTATTCCCTCTCCTCCTTGATTATTGTTAAGAGAGCATCAATAGAGATAAATTAAAATTAATAATAAAAAATATAAAAATATTATCTTATATTTAAAACAAAAATCAACTTCATTAAATATTAAGGTAAGGAGTAGTAGTGTTTTTTAGTAATTTTAAAGTTGATGAAAAGAGTAGAGAGCCTAAAAATCCAGGATTTCTGGGCCTCCACAAATGATCTGAAACATGATGTGGCTTCGAAAGCCCAAATTAGTGGAAGACCTTGAGGCCATTTTCTTGGTGGTCTAAACAAAAATACCTCAATTTTTTTTTTTTTTCAATCACTGGTGCCGAGTGTGTTGAATAAATTTGTCTCCAGCCCAATACTGTGTTTGAGAAGGGAGGGCGTTACCCTTTTTTTTTTTTTTTTTCCATCTCCTCCATTTCATATTCCAGTCACTGGACTAATTGTAATAGTTAGATTCAACACTCTATGACAATAAATCATAGCCTTAAATAACAAAAAAAATATATAAAGATAATTTTAATCTACTAAAATTTAACCTAAAAATTTTAAAAATTTAGAAGATAAAAAGTAAAAAAATTATAAAATATTTTAATAAACGCCCGTAGAGTTGAAGTATTCATTTTAAATTTAGTTATAAGTATATTTTGTGTTCAATGTTATAATAATATTATACTTATAAAAAATATAATAATAATTTTATAAAATATTTAATCCCAACCGTTAGAAGTTGATCTAATAGTAGGTATAATAAATAGAAAGAAATTTAAATGGAGACACCCTCTTCCATTTAAGAAAGCGTTGTGTAAATAGCTAACTAGGAGGGGAACCTTTCTGCCTCTCCTCCATTTTTCGCTGCACTTTTTGTCTCTATCATTATATTAATTTTAATTAGTTGAGATTTAATTTAGAATCACAGAGGATGAAAATTTATAAAAATATATAAAATATTGTGTCACTTGATATTATAATAATATTATATAAGATATGAAATATGGACCACTTCAAGTTGGTTTAATGATGGAGATAAGAAATTGAGAGGAAATGAAGAGTAAGAAAAGTGGAGAAGTTGCATGTGAGCTGTGTGCTCTCTCAGAACGAGATTGAAAAGTGTGATCAGAGCACGTGAATAGAAAGAACAATAAAGATGCTAATAGTCTAATTCACTCATTCTACGTTGTTGGTTTCCCCCCAAATTTCAACATTACATTTTCAAGTGTCTTGGGAATGATGTCTGACAGATAAATATGCCTCAATTTGAATTAAGCAAGGTAATAAAATCCGGACCGGTTAGTGAACCAGTCGAGATATTGGGTTATGGGTTAGTGGGTCAAACCGGAGCTAAACCGGGACTAAACCGATAAGAAATGAAATATTTTAGACTTATAGTATGAAATTCTAAAAGAAAAATGTTTTAAAAATTTAAAAAAAAAAAAAAAAAAAAAATCTGACTCGGACCGGGTCACTGGACCAAACCGGTTTAGAGGCCGGGTCGCTGGTTTCCGGTCCGATTCGGCCGGGCCGGTCCGGGTTAGATAACCCTGGAATTAGGGCATTGGCAATATATATATTCCAATTTTTGTTGTTGTTAGTACTCCTTTATATTTTTTTTATAATTTTTTTATAAGTAACATTTTCTCTCATACGTTTAGTCCTTTATATAAATAAAGGAAATTACTCAACACCCTCCTCGTGGTGGTTTAATATGAACAATATCTTGTTTTCTTGGCCATCAAAAGATTTGCCAAATTATATAGTACGTACTTCAGAAATAAAATAGGATAGAAAACCCTGTCGAATGATAAGTGGGAGATTAAGGAATAAGGAATGAGAATGATAGTTGATAAATAATTGCACAAATGTAGGATACAAACCTTAAAACTTCATTATTATTATCTTCCCTTCTACACCCTCCCTTGTTATAATCTTTTTAATGATTGATTCAATGCTACACTGAATTAGGAGATAACAAATATAAATATACTAGTTTATATATATACATACATATACCACAAAAAAGAGGGGAAGTTAAAAATCAATTTTGCAACCTTTAAAATTTGACAATATTGTTGAAGAACTTGTTCAAATTTTAAGCAACACCGATTGTTGACTAGGAGGTTGTTAATTATTTTAAAAAAATAAAAGCAAGTCTAGTCAAGAAAATAAGATTAAAAATTCATTACAACGTTTCAACCACTCTGCATTATTGTGGACTAAAGTCCTCTGATACATGAATAACTAACTGTGTGTCTCGTGGCCTTTAGCGTAGATTTTCAAACTATCCGTATTCATGGGACCATTGGATATATCACGATACATTTCCTGAATGGGATCAAGTGCAATCTTTTTCATTTTATAATAAATTGTCAAAGAAAGCATGCAAAAGGGGAAACAAAACAAAGAAAGAGGAGGCACCCTGCCCCAATATGGGGAGCAAGTTTATTTGCAATGTCAAGTCCTGAAATTTCGTGGATGTACTACGCCAACTTAACACTTGCCGTTGCATTATTGTTTTGTTTTCTGCCAATTCTTAATTATATTTATGTGTTATCAGTGTATATGGGTGTGTGTGAATTTTAGGCCTTGGTCGTCACGTCATGGATTGGCAATATAATATTCCTTCCGGTCTTAATTATAGGATATATTTACCTAACTTTGGAGAAATTAAGAATAGTGATTAAATTAGTTAATCATATTTATTTTCCTAAAATACCCTTATTTAAAATTTAAAATGACATCCAATTATATTGATTCTCTGTTTTTTCTTGGATCTCTCCTACCCCACACATGACTTCTCCAAGCTCTCACATAATCTGACGTCGTCAATATCCCTCAACAACCTCCGATCTACTCTTATTAAATTATTATTGAAAAAGTATCAATATGGGGTATTTTGGGAAGAAATTGATAAAAATTAGAACTTTGTCCTATAATCAGGACCAAGATCAACTCTCAAATGTTATCCTATAATTAGGACCGGAGGGAGTAATATGGACGTTTTGGTGTTATGCAAATAATTGGTTAGGTTGATGCTAATAAAATATGACTCCTATAAAATGTTTAAATAGGAGCATGACTGCACATTCATATGGATTATGGAGGCACACTTTTACACAGTGTGAATGAACCCGCCGGGATCATTCATTCGACTTTTTTAAATGGGCCCAACTAATAATTTTTGTGCCCGCTACAAATTATTCAAGCGAACCTGCTATATTACGAGTATTATTCATTAAATTAATAGTTATTATCCTGGTGAAATTACCACGTTGGAACTTAATTTAAAACAAAAATAATACTTCCTCCAGCGTAGATTTTATGATAGATTATGTTTCCTGGAGGGGATCAAGTGCAATTCCCCCCCCCCCTTTTTGGTGCATTTTCTTTTTGCATTTTTTTATTATTTTATTGCCATATTATACACACATTTTCTCATTATTTTTATAAATTGTCAAAGAAACATGCAAAAAAAAAAAAAAAAAAAACAGAGAAAGAAAAAAGAGGCGCCCTGACTTGATACGGGAAACAAGTTTATTTATAATGTGAAGTCCTGAAATCACTCCTCGAACGATTAATGTATGTAACACATGTAGGGAAGCTTTCTTGCGGTGGCTTCATTTTTTTTTTTTTTTGGGTATTGTTTTGTTTTCTCTCAATTGTTAATTCACGTGTTATCAGTATATATGGGTTTGTGTGAACGTCATGATGAGTGGGCAAATAATCGGTCAGGTTGATGCTAATAAACAATAATAAAATCTCGACCGACAAAAAAATAATATATAATGTTTGAATAGGAGCATGACTGCATACTCATATGATGATATGAGGCACTCTTTTTCACACTAGTATGTGTGTCAGTGTGACGCTGTGGTACTTCCCAAGTCTTGCTTGGTACACAAGCGCTTCCCTTTGAATCAAGATTTCGGCAGCCTATCAAGTCAGGTTGTAGTGTTCGTCAATGTGAACATGCCGGAGCCAACCCCTGTCATTCGACTTTTTTAAATGGGCCAACTAACTGCCCACTTGACGTACGGCCCATCATGATCTCCCCATAATAATTTCTGTGCCCGCTACAAATTATTCATGTGAATCTACTTTATTACTCCTCTAACGTTTAAGATATATTTGAGGTGTTGATATTGATTCTAAATATAAGATATAGTTTTTATATTTATCAACCCTCAACAATAATTAAAGACTAGATGGAATGAGAGAATTAAGAAAATGTCTATGGTGTTTTAGAAAATATATGTCATATTAGCTAATTTAGCCAACTTCCTTAATCTAATCAGATTAAATAAATATATCCTATAAATTAATACTCCCTCCGTGCTTAATATAGGATATATTTAAGGAATTGATATTAATTCTGAATATAAGATATATTTTTTTTATATTTATCAATATTTTTTAAATATACCCTTGTTGATTCTCCCTCAACAATAATCAAGTAAGAAAGATAGAGGGAATTAAGAAAAATGATTAGAATGTGTTAAAAAGTACATGTCAAATTAACCAACTCAATTAACTTTATTAATCCAATAAAATTAAATAATTATGTATTATATTAAGGATTGAAAAAAAGTAGTTATTATCTTATGTGTATAAACTCATATTATTCTTCTTTTGAGCTACAAGGGTAGGCACTTGGGGCCTAAGGGCATATTGAACGTGCAATCTCTTATTTACAGAGGAGCATTGATACAACTAGACTATAAGGTTATTGGGGAATTGGTGAACGGAGTTTTTCTTATCTATAGGGGAGAAGGGGGTTAAATTACCTTTTTAAGTTGAAAATATTTAAATTTTGAACAGAAACCTAAAATTTAAAAGGAATAAGAGGATAAAATTTAGATGAGAATCCAAAATTTAAAATAATAAAAGAATAAAATTTTAGATTTGGCCCTTTTAAAATTATAATTTGCCAAATCCCTCGAAACCAAACACAACCGTAAACGAAGGGGGAGAAGGGTCAAAATAAGAGGTAAATGGGGAAGATGACCTTGGGAATTGGGAGGCCACGTAAGGGGGTCACAATTTTCACATATTGTGGCGGGGGACACGTCAGCCTGGGGCCCCCTTGGCACCGTTAAAATTAAAGGATTGCCATTTTTTTTTTGGCCCGCAGGATTGTCATTTTATATAGAGTTTCGACAGGACGACACCTGTGTTGTGCCCTGTTCCTTTTTCCCCAAAATAATGGATGCCGTTGGCCTCCCTCCTTCGTCTCAACGAACAATACAAAGACCATTATAGCGAAAGTTAGTTAGAAATGTTGGTTTTTATAAGTTTGAAGGAAGGTGTAAATGGAGGTAGGCGGTGGAATGAGTTGACGTAGAGATGAGGTAGGTGTTACTGTGAGTAGCTTAATTAGGGTTGATTGAGAAGCAGCAGATAGAGGATGGAATAGTGATGTTTGTGAGAATAAAAGAGGAAGATGCGAGGCAATGAGAGAAATGCGCACGAGTCTTTCGCTATGTCAGAGTGTCAACCTCCACAGGTGACGTCATCTCCTCAGTCACTTCTCCAGGAGACCAGGATGCTACTGAAGCTACAGTACTAGAATTTAGTATACTTAATAAAGATAATTTTGAAAATCACTTAAATTTTATATTTTATAATCGTGCTTACTTAAGATTAGAGGGAGTATAACACCTTAATTACCACACGCAGGGGAAAAGGAGATGTCATTTGCCATTGTAGAGGATGCATGTAATGTTAGGATTAGACCGGAAGAGTGATTGGATAATTAATTAATTTGATTGATTAATAAAATTTGGTTTTCATAGGTTATATGTTGGGGAGGATAGGGCCGCCCGCATTCATTGAACTCAGTTACCCACAGACGCGTCATCCATTTATGATATAAGCCCCACTCTGACCATTTCTCTTCTCCTCCTTGACTTTTTAATTGCATTTATGTGAAGATTATAGTTGATTTTTTTTAAAGAAATTAAAGGAGTTAAATAAATTATTTTAAAGTATTTATATTTATCTTTTTTTATTAAAGTAATTTGTTTAATTTATAAACTGATATATAAAAATGATATACTACATATATTATGGTTAATTAACTTATATAGTTTTCTTAATCTTTCTAACAATAGTAAACTCTTATATTAAGGACTGGAGAGAGGAGAGAGCACTAAACTTGACCAGCTTAATTAGTTATAGTTAGTAAAAACAAGTCATTGAGATTTTATTAGAGATGAGGATATCAAGAAAAATTAAACAATGTGGGCCTAGCCTAGATTATATAAAAGCATGGGAAATTTTGACCCATAAGAAAAGAAGTGCCTAACACAAGTAGAGTTGAAAACGTGAGGCATTCCCCTCTTTTGACTTTTTTTTTAAGATAATTAAATTCAGACCGACCATTGAATATATTGGAGTACTGGGTCAAAGGTTAGCGAGTCAAACATGAATCAAATTAGACTAGAGCTAACCAGGGAAAACCGGTGAGAAATTAAAAATTTTAGGATTGTTAATATGAAATTCTAAAAAAAAATTAAAAAAAAATCGATTTTTAAAAATAAAAAGTACCGAACTGAGTTGATGACTGGATCAAATTGGTCTACCGGCCGGTTCGCAGGCTTCCGGTCAGGTTCGGGTTTCATAACATGGCTTTTTTTAGATGCGGCCAGTGGTATCTTTCAATACTGCCCTTCGCTACCCTATGCATTAATTCATTTCTATCGATCTTCACTAAATACAAATTATTCATTCCTTCTGATGAAAAATACCTGTATTTAAATTCTAAATCAATTATATAATTGTTTATAGTATCTTTTTCATTATTTCATTTCATTTTACAAGAGGGCGTAGACTTTAACACGCGTGTATATTCTTCCCTACTATATAGCTTATAGGTTGGTGATAGATCTGGCAACAGCCTGATTAGAGTATGTCGAGCTGGTTTCTCAATTCTCTCCACCATGCAAAATCAAATCTACAAGCAATTAAGGTTTGAATATCATATTTTATTGTCGTGTTCATCTAGCCCAACTGATATCAAGCACCAATGCTTAAGCCTCTCTTGAGCATGAGGTTGCGATCGAGTTTAATTGGCCCTCTATGAGCACGATGCTTGATGTGAGTGCATTATGATTGAGTATTATTCAGTTGGGAAGGATGAAAAAAACATATCATATTTTATCAACATACTCCCTCCGGTCCTAATTATAAGACAAAGTTGACTTTTTTGGAGAAATTAAGGAAACCAATTAAATTACTTTAGAGTGTTTATACCTTTAGTATCCTTAGATTATATATTAGTTTATCAGTCAAATTAATTAGTTTAGAGAAAAAAAATAAAAATATAAATACTCTAAAGTAATTTAATTGGCTTCCTTAATTTCTCCAAAAAAGTCAACTTTGTTTTATAATTAGGAATGAAGGGAGTATTATTTATGAAGGATTAACTTTATTTTATTATTGAAACTTGATGTGAACATATAATCTATAAATTAAATACATTAAGGAGGGTGCGTGATTTTGGAGATGCACAGTTAGTTTGCGGGTTCAACAAATTAGATGACGCAGATGGAACCTTGAGATTGGATGATTAATTAAACACTAGCTAGTTTCGTTAAATCCTATGATTAATTAGTTCAATATATGATAATGGAATAATGTTTTCGTGCATATATATACAAGGGCATCAAGTTTTGTATTTAAACAGAGCCGGGGGGGGGGGGAACTGGACTCATAGGAGAAATCACCTTTGTAACATGTAGTACTAACTTAAAGAGTAGCCCTTAAAGTTCATAATTTATAGTTTTTTTCCATTGTCAATCTCAAATATAAATGCATTGTCCCAAGAATTTAATATTTTAAAATTCTGGGCTTATAAGTAACAATCTTGAGAAAATTTATTTTTTGTGAAACAAAAATTCTTTCGTAACTATAAGTTTTTCGAATCCAAGAATAGATAGAGTAGTATCAAAATTAATTAATGATATAATAAGAACTACTATGAATATAAGGATGAGATTAAAATAAGATAGTTGTTTTATTTTAATTAATCAAAATATATATGAAATAGCGTTCGTAGAGTATGTAAGTATAAATTATCTATTTAATTTGGACAAACAACATCAGCGCACAAATCAGGACGCAAGAGGGCATGCTAATTAAGTACGGATGATTAGGTGATGAAAAGTTATCTGACAAACGAAGTGAGGAACCCTTGGATAGGCACCGAAAGCTCATTTCATTTAGACTGTTCAATGGGATCTAGATGATTTAAATTTGTTTTTTTTAAATTGGTTATTTTTTAATAAAAAAAATCATTGTTTAAGAAAATGTCAATTAAGAAATTATTTTTATTTTAGATCCCGTATTCATAAAATAATTTTTTTTTTCAAAAAGCAAAAAGTAAAAATAAAATAAAATTTAGATCAGTCAAATCTCATTTAAAAGATCTAGAAGAGCTCTCCCTGCTCGTCCAAAGGACGAGCAGGGAAGCTCGTTCCGATGAACTAATCAGTATCATAATATATATGTCAAATCCGTAACTAATCTTACTTAATCCTATTTATTTGGCAGCATATAATTTTCAATATATCATGAAAAACACACACTTTATTTGTTGTTCTGTCACTAATCTTACTTAATCTCATTTATTTAGCAGCATATGTTTTCAATATACCATGAAAAACACTCACTTTATTTGTTACTGTTTCCATAATATATATATATATATATATATATATAATATGATGGGTATCTGGAAATATCACTAAGCTTCACTATTATCAAGGAAAAGTCAGCATAGACACCTACCGCTCTGGTATAAGTCCAATTTAATCAAATTTTACAAACATCAAGGAATATGAGAGCTAAACATTTAATATGTCTTAAATTAATTGAATTTTTTAAATCCATCCTTATTTAATTAATATCAAAAAATTTTAAAAAGATGTTACACATTTTTCTCTTACCTATTTATTTCATTCAAATAGATAAAAAATCAAAAAATAGTCATTAATGACAGTTAGAGTGGACTTATATTCATGGTAAAAAAAATTTTTGCAACTGAACTTGTAACAAAGGCTAGAGTGATAAATTAGGAAATCCTATAGATATAAATAAAATATTGGGTAGATGATGAGAAGTACTTTAATTAGTAAAAAAAAAAAAAATATATATATATATATATATATATATATGAGAAAACAGCAACACATGGAAAGTGTGTTTTTCATGGAGTAATAGTAATAATTTTTTAAAAAATTAGATGTTAAGTAAATAAAAGGGAAGAGATAAGATGGGTTACAAGATTGACCAGTCAAAATGACAAAGTCATGTTTACGTGTCTTCTTCATTAATCAATGATTTGACCAAAATCAAATCCCATTAGCCCACGTCACTTCCCAGGCTTAGGATCAGTACGTCACCGGCGGTGTAGGTCCTCTCTTTCACCATCTAACGTTGTAATGTTGCATGCATGCTCATGAACTTTGACCTGTCAACTTCATGGTAATTTATTCCACGCGTCTATGGATTCCATATTCTCTCCTCTCTCTCTCTCTCTCTCTCTCTCTCTCTCTCTCTCTCTCTTCCCTCAACCCTTCCATTTCAGTCATTTTTCCATCATGTTTTAAGTTTGAATTAATTTCCTTATTCATGGTCAACACATATATTTTTGCAATCTCAAATGGTCACATCCATCAGTTTACCCCTGCTTCTAGATAGCTTGCTCTAAAATTAACGTCAAGTTAACGTTTTATATCTTTCTCTTATTGGTTCCTACCGAGAAATAACAGCATGTCATGTTAAATTGACAACAAGAGACACTAAGCACTATTCATTGACAAGACATGATGCAAAAAATAACAATATGTCATGGTTTATAATGACAATTTAAGGAATTTTTTAGTGATCAGATAACTTATATAGGATTGTATAGTAATTCTTCCGTATTCACTAAAAAACAATGGATTAACGACATGATTTAGCAATAGAATTAAATAATTTCGTTTTTAAATACATTATCACTAATTAATTAGTAATAGAATTCAATCATTGAGTAAATTCAATAACCGAATTATTTCATCACTAATTGATTGCTTTTTTTATAGTGGTTGTATAAGCCAAAACGGGCGAGTCAAAAATGTTAGAGAGGGCTAGTTGGCTACAAATGGGTTGTCTCTGTCAAGGTTAATTGGGGAGGAATAGAAGGAAAGAGAGAAGAAGCAGCCTAGGCCAAAATAGATGGAAAGCAACTAGTGTAATAATACATACGTGTGTGGTTTGACTAAATTAGTGTGCGGGGTCACTAGAGCTGGATTTATGCACGTACCTACAACTTAAAATTAAAGTCGATGGTCCTATCCAATCCTCTTCAAGACCAATTCCACTGTACACACACATATAATTACAATGTTACGTTGAATCCCACTACTTGTACGTTGAATATCTAATATTCATAAGGGAGAATGACCCAAAAACATCTCAGGTTAAAAGAAAAAGAAATATATGCAGACAAATATATCAATTCATCAGATTTTGAAATGGCCTAATTAATTGTCCTGATCGAAGTTCTTAGGAACTGATGTGCGATTAAATTATGAAGCTAAATTACATAATTGTCCTTCATTTGAAATCTGAAGACATAAACAGTTTAATAAACAACAAATATATAAAAACCATTTTCAAGTGATGATATTAGGATTTTCATATTTTCGGTGGGGTTCATGTATCTTTGTAGCTTCTAGATAGATCATAACATTGGGAACCATATGTACCAGCAACCACCTTGTTGTCTGTTAGTAGTCGTCCAAATGGAGGCGGGGTCCCCAACTTGACCCAATCAGAGATTCAGAGGCGGATGTTGGGGGTCCCACAGTCTCACTCTTACACCCCACTCATCATTTAATTTTGGGAGAATTATACTCATTTTAAAGAAAAAATAAAAAATTAAACTTATGGAGTTATCAATTACGTCCTTGAAGTTGTCAGTTCATGCCAATAGAATTTTCAACGAAATTAGCTTTTTATTTTTTTTTAGACAGAACCTAAATATAATTCTCCCTTTAATCTTCAATCTCCTTTTAATTTCAGTCCTTTTTAATAATTCATACACTATAATAAGTACTATTTATTTATTTTCGTGTCAATAAAATATTCTTTATCTCTTCTGGTAAGCCCATTTCTCAGCGTTACTTTATTTTCTATATCTGCATAAGAATCTCATATCATAAGCAAAGAAGAAGGGCGTGAGCACACAGAAATCGAATCCACCCCGCCTCAACATTATTCCTAAGAGACCAGAAACTTTAAAAACAAAATATTTTACTAATTAAGTAATATTCGGTGAACTGGAAAAATTTTTAAAAAAACTTTGGAAATAGTTTAATGTGAAAAGATTTTTTTTTTTTTTTTTTTGCCAAGTAATGTGAAAAGATTAAATTATAATATCCGTCATCCTTAAATCAGAAAGTAATCCAACAAAGACTTTTTTTTTACACTACTAATTATTATTGATACAAAAGTTATTGGTAATTAACATATGCTGTCTCTTGTGATAATTAACCATGCAAAAATCTTACTTTCTGTCCTCTTTTTCGATAAAAACTTTCTGTCCTCTTTCAGTGAAAATTTTGTTTTTTTGAAGTAAATTGATTGAATGAATTGAAAGTTGTCTATCGAATTGTTTCTATGTATTAGAATCACTATGATGTCATGAAGAATGAATTTAATCGCTAAAAACCTCAATAACAAATGAACATCATATCAACCTATTGTCGTTATTTGTTATAATAGAACTTGTCATTGTATATATTGCTTACTTGTCGTGGGATATTTTAGTTTTTACATTCTTTTATTAAACCTTGTAGTAGTTTTCTCTCAGATAATTAATTTGGATGCAAGTTGTATGTGGGTGTCACATACCTAATAAAGCCGTGTAAAAAGAGTACAACAAGTAACACTCAACAAAAGAAGACAACTTGAAACATATATCATTTTGTCCTTTATTATAAGTCTAATTTATCTAATTCTCTATTTTTTTATGAAACAATTTATTCAATAAGATTAGTTAACTCATTAAACTACATTAATTTATTTTTCCTAATTTTATGCTTATGTGTGAATGGTATTCTCAACCCTATCTCATTTTTCGTTCTTTTCAATATGAATTAATTCATTAATAGAAGAAAATTTGTAATATTGTCATTATTAATTACTCTCTTGCTAGATGGACTTACAATGACTCAAATGCTTATAAAAAGGACCACAGTTGCATAGTATGGCCAGCCAGCCACTATTGTGACATTAGCTTAAAGAAATTAAAACAGCTGTGTTGACATAAGTAGGCCATTTGATATCAGCTTAATTAAGCACACTGAAAACGTAGTTGTGAAGAACTAATTAATAATAAACAAATGGCATTGACGAGGCACGTGAGGTGTCGTTGAAATGTGCACTAGAATCTAAACAAGACAGTAAGACACGATTACTTGCCTGTGTTTTTTGCAGACTAAATCTTAATAATCACGATATCATGCCCCTTCCTTCCAAGTAGACACCAATCAGGTCGTGCTTCACATTTCCATGTTGCCTCCTTACATACGTATCCTCCATCTCTCTCTCTCTCTCGCTGCTTGCTCGCTAATCAATAGTAACTTCCCTCTCCGACACATATGACTATAATATATGCCTCTATTAAATTCTAGCATCGTTTCAATTAAATGAGGCTTCTAGATTTAATTTCTTAATCAACACGCAAGCAGTCTCTCCGTTTATTAAAAAACATAGATTAAATATACAAAAATGATCAATAATCCAGATCGTAAGGTTGATCTTGTTAGGAAGTTAAATAATTTAGGTAAATGTAGAAGGAGATTAAAGAAGCGGAGAACTCTCACACATCATATATCATATATATAGTAAAGTTAGACCGAAGAATGATACATTATTTATATATGGTCAAGGCGCAATTTTACTTTAAAAGTTGTTAATAAGGGATTTTTTTTTTTAGAGGTGTCAAAAAGTGAGTAATTTTACCCTAGTCATTATTCCAGTTAATTTTGACCATTAGTTGACTAAATATGCTAAGCTAACAGTTTATATGTCATTCACGTCATTTTTGTAAATGTGGGAATTTATCCTAGAAATTTTAAATCGAACTTTAAAAAAAATGAAGTATATGACACATAGATTTCTAAGACAAATTTGCATCTTAACAGAAATGACGTGGATGATATGTGAACTATTAGCTCAGTATATTTGATCAATTAATGATTAAAATTATCTGGGATAACGGCCAGAACAAAATTGCTCTACTTTTAACATTTTCGGAACAAAATTTCCCCTCGAAGATAACTTTTGCGGTAAAACTTCCGGTTAACCCTTTATTTATAATATCCATAAACTCAATAATTCACTTGTATGCCTTTCACTTCTCAATACCCAACAAAACTAATAATACACATTCTAATTTTAATTTGAGGCCAAAAGATGGTTAAAGTAATAACATAGTTCCTCCTGCCTTAAATATATATATATATATATATATATATATAATATGAGTTATATGCATGGTTTACTTTTTTTCTAAATATAGAAATCAATCCACTTAATTATCCTTAAATTTATAATTTGTTCTCATAGTATTCATATTAATTGCATATATTAAGAGGGTTTTCATTAAATGGTGGTTTTAATAATGCATACGATTAAAAAATGTATTTGAGAAACATTAACACACATTTGTTACAAATAATTAATTTAACTAATTTTATCAATATTCATAAATTAATTATCTGGTTCTTATATTAATTAAACACAGCAGGATGGAGCAATATGTTTTACTTGACCGACCTAAAAATTAATAGATAGAAAGAAAGAAAGTACTCCCTCCGGTATATATTTAGGGAGTTAGTTTTAATCCTAAATATATGACACAATTTTCATATTTATTAAATTTTTTTTAATATACCCCTATTGATAATTTCTTAACAATAATTAAGGAGGATAGGAATAGGGGAATGAAGGAATATGACTATAGATGTTTTAGAAAATACATGTCTTATTAATTAACCCAACTAATTTTTTTTTTAATTTAATAAAATTAGTTAATATATCTTATATTAAGGGGGTATATTGTTTAGAGTGACGTAGCAAAGACGAATCCATAAGATGGCAGTTTTCAAATTGATAAAAAAGGCAAGAAGAAGATCCATGTGAATTTATGGTCAGTTCAAACAAGAAATTCCTTTCGGTGAGCAGATTGACAAATATGCGGGGCCACTTTATACAAGGACGGTGCATGCGTATGCTCAAATGTATTCAAAATTTTAATTTAACAATGCCTCACTTTATTGATTAAAATCATATGTTAATTGAATAATGATAATTAATCAGTGATGATCAGGATTGTTAAAGTTTTTATACTTCATATTGATTTTGATTTAACTCAATTTCCTAAGCAGGGATGATCATTTGAATTCTAGTTATCTTCCTTAATTCCCTACTTTTCTCTCCTAGTTAATTTAACATGAAAAACATGAAAATTTGAATTTAACAATGCCTCACGTTATTAATTAAAATCATATGTTAATTGAATAATGATAATTAATCATTGATGATATACTTTATATTGATTTTGATTTAACTCAATTTCCTCAGCAGTGATGACCATTTAAACTCTAGTTATCTCCCTTAATTTCCTCCTTTTCTCTCTTATTTAATTATTGTTGCAAGAACATCAATAAAGATAAATTAGGAAAAGATTGACCAAAACGAAAAATATATCTTATACTTGAAATCAAAATCAAGTCCCCAAATAAGTATATATTTATATATAATATCCATAAACTCAATAATCCCCCTGTATATGCCTTTCACTTGTCAAGACCCAACAAAACTAATAACACACATCCTAACGGCCTATTTGGGTTAGTGTTGGAAAAACATGTTTACGCAAATCGAGGTAAAACCCCTATCATATACTTATTTCATATGCCGTAAATCACGTCAGAAAAGCAGTTTCTACCGCCAACCCAAAGATACACTAATTCTAATTTGATAGTTAAAGAACTATTATAGCCCCTGTAGCCCTAAAAATATAGATTAGATACATGGTCTACTTTGGTTCTGCATATAAAACATCAATCCATTTATCTTTGAATTTATGATTTTTCTTAGAGTATATATATTGATTGCACATATTAAAAGAGTTTTGATAGTTTCAATAATGCACATGATTAAAAAATGTATTTTAGGAAACCTAATACAAATTTGTTACAAATAACCAATTTAACTAGTTTTATTAATATTCATAAATTAATTATCTGGTTCTTGTATTAAGAACAAGAGGGAGCAATACATTTTACCTGACAGACCTAAAAAATTAATAGAAAGAAAGAAAGTATTCCCTCCAGTTCTTAATATAAGACATAGTTTTCATATATATATACATATACACATACATGTATATTTATCAATATTTTTCTAATTTATCTTTCACTGCACAAAATAAAGAATTAGTGATGGAATTTAGTGACGGAAGTTTTCTGTTGCTAAATTCTGTCTCTAATTCGGTCATAAAAGATTAGCGACTGAAATTAGTGACGAAATGGAAATTGGTGACAGAAAAATTCCGTCAACAATTTCTGTCCCTAATTTTTGTTACCAATAGTTAACTTTTTCAATAATTATTTTTTTTGTAATTATAAATTTTTAAATAATTTAAATTTAAAATATTAAATTATTATAAAATTATAATATAAATATGAAAATAAATAAATAAATAAAAATTATTAATTCAAATTTATTATTGAAATCAAAATTATTATATAATATATTTAAATTTTTAATAATATATTATATATAAATAAAAATAAAAATTTTATAAATACAAAAAAAATATATAATAAAATGAATAAAAAATATATTAATAATAAAAATTTAGGTAGAATATTTAAATAAAATAAATAATTGAAATAATTAATAATATATTAAATTTTTTATTTCTATTTTTGTTTGTAAAGTGAAACACACATTCACACATATGATTTTGCATTTAAATTACACAAGTTCTTCTCATGGTACCAAAAACTGGATCGGACCAACATGTTTAGATCGGGAACCGACCACTTGTCTATCTGGTTTGCTCCTTAAACCAAGGGAAAACTGACCCGGAATGAGCTGCTCTGAATCGGTATGACCCGGACAAAACCGGGTGACCTGTTGGGTTGGGAGGGTCACCCGTGTTAGCTTTTTAAAAAGAAAAAAAATGCTTCCCATCGGTGAACCACGCCATTCTAAAGAAAGAGAAAGAAGGTTTGGAGAAGAATGAAGACTGCAATGAAGAAAGGTGAAGCATACTAAGAACAACCTCATAGAAGATAAAAGAATTTACCTAGCATGATATAGTCATAATCATCGAGAGCATAATATTGAATCGTTGATGAGAGGCCAAAAAAAGAACAGAGCATGTCAAAAGAAGACGTCGTGCAGAAATTTAGATCCGAAAGGAAAGAGGCAAAGAAAAGGAAGTAGAGGTTTGAAATAAAGGTGTGCAGGAGAAGAATGCTTGACTTGAATGGTGAGAAGATAGAGAGTCTACTTCATCAGGAAGAGGGGATGAAGGAAAAGGCGTCAACCCGCTATATTGGCCATAGGGAAAATAAAAAACCCTATAAAGTAACTATTTTTTTTTACCTTGAAAAAGTAACTAAATTTGAAACTTACGGGCTGGCAAAAAAAAAAAGTAAAGCGCAATGTTTTGGTTGCCGTGTGACATTGACAAAAATTCAATATAGTATGTGTTTGTTTTGACGATTGGGTGAGGCAATTGAACGATTTGGGGCAAAATTTTCACTGTTCGTTGATAATAACGATTGAGTGAGGTTTTGAAGCGTTTGATATGGCGTTTTGTTTGATTGGCTTATTCCCGCAAGCAATTTTTTTAAGCTTGTAAATGTAGCTTTTAGAACCACCGATTAGCTTTTAACTGTTACCTATGCTTTTTTTTTTTTGGCCAACTACGTATGTATTTATTTGGTTTATATATGTGCGTATATATATAATAATATTGATAGGAATATTTTCATATCTTTGGGGATCAATAAGGTGCTCAAAATCACTTCTAATTACAAAACTTCTTTTATGAAAAATACTCTAAATAATTTTCTCCTTCTTTAGATAGTAATTTTATGCTACTTAGAGAATACTTTGGGATAAGAGTTTAGGCAAGTTTTGAGTTTTGTCAATATATAACTGTAGAAATGTATAGAATAATTAATAATTAATTTTAATTAGTTTATATTTATTATTTGGTTGTTTTATGATTTTATAATCAATTTCTTTTATAAACATGTCATAAATTAGTTTCTATATGGTGTTTTTACCGATTAAATTTAGTTTAAATAATTTATTTGGATTATTGGAGGTATTATTGAGATTTTAATAGGTTTATTTTGCTAGATTTGGAGTTATGTGAAAATATGAGTTAGGATTTAATATTTAAATTAGAGTTTGATATAATTTATAAAATTTAAGTTTGAGATGCACAATAGAAAGAACTTTTGGAGTGTGGTAAAATCAGTGTACATGAACCCGGACCGGCGAACCGGCCGGTGAACCGATCCGGTCCGGGTTTGAATTTTTTAAAAAAAAAAAAAAAATTTTTTTATATTTTTCCTTTAGAATTTCATACTATAAGTCTAAAATTTTCAATTTCTCACCGGTTTGGTCCCGGTTTAGCTCCGGTTTGGCCCCGGTCTGACCCACTGACCCTTAACCCAGTACCCCGACCGGTTCAATACCCGGTCCGGGTTTTAATACCTTGGGTAAAATAGGTTTGAAATATTACCTAAAATGTGCAAGTACAGCTTCGACCAGATTATACGGGACCTTTGATCTAATTAGTTCTATTGTAATTTACTTTATTAAAAACTTTAAGTTTGTATAATTTCTAATTTATCCATATTTTTATTGTAATTTTATTATGTATTTGACTATTGCCAAATTTTCAAAGTTAATTTTTTCACTTTTCATAATTTTTTTATATTTTTCTCTTAAATATCACAAAAGCCACTTATGTAAAAGTCAAATCAAACATCTTTCACTTTTACAAAAGCACTTATCTAATCGTCAATCAAAACATTAATCATTTTATCCAATCTTACTTTTTCCCAATCTTAAGATTCCATAAGTCAAAGTAAAAATAAACCATTTATCCAATCGCCAATCCAAACACACCCATAATTGATGCAGTAACCCTCAAGGTTATGTAATCGTGTTGTCTATAATTAATATATATATATACAGATATAGTCGAGTGAAAAAATTTATGAGCAAAAAAATGTAAATGTCTATGTTTTCCATTAAGAATATTAGTGGAAACAAAATTCTATATATGAAAATCCTCTATGTTGTAAATTCTCAAGCTAAAAGATTTCAAGAATTACGATCTTCATTTTGATTCATAATTAATGATTATTGATTAAAGGATTGTGGGATGAATCTTTCCAATATTATTGTGTTTTTTATTTTTACTATTAAATTATTATATGTTTTAATTTTGATTTTAGTGAGTGTGAATGTTGTTGTAATTTGTTATTGTTAATTAAATTGTATTATTTTAATATGGTCAGTTTGACCTCGAGTCGACCCCGATCTGACCTACTGACCTTTGAACCAGTATTTTGACCAGTTCAATGTCTCCAGTTTTTTGAACCTTGGTTCTTCTTAGCTCGACTGTCAAAGGCACTCGTACATGCGTGAGAGGTCATGGCACTATTAGAAAAATAGAGATCAGTGGCGCACCTTTTATGACATTTCTTTAAATAAGTGTCATAGTTTCTTTCTAGATTTTTAAATTTTTTTAAAAGAAGCACGTTAGGTGGCGCTTTCTCAAGGAAGTGTCGCAGCTGCGTGGTGACATTAGGTGGCCCTTCCTTGAAGAAGCGCCACCTAAGGTGTTTTTTTTTTTTTTAAATGAAGTAGCAGCTGTGGCGTTTGCTTAAGGAAGTGTCACAGCTGCTACGTATTTTATGTGGCACTTAGTTTAGGATGCGCCACTCAAAGTAAATTGTTTTTTTCAAATTATTCTCTCCTGCAATATACTTCTATTACATTTATCCTCTTAGTTTCCACTTTTTATCTAACACGTGTCTCACTCCTTATCCTCTTAATCCCCACATTTTCTCCTACTCTTCTTTTTGTCATTCATCACCGTCGATCTCCACTTCGATCGGCACTTCACTTGTACATGTACCAAAGATGATCAATAATATTTGTGCAAAAGGTATCACCTCAGCTTTCAGTATCTACAAAGCATTAAATTGAAGGATTTTCAAGAGTTCAATGGAGGATCTTTTCTAGATTTGATAGCTTCTTTGCAACGAATACAATTGGATGTGAAAGCTCCAAAAGTAACACATTTAAATTATTGTTCCTGGATTTTTTTTTTCAATGAACTGTGTAGCATTCAAACTTGAACGTCAAGAACATATTTTCATCCCTAAAAAATTTGGCTTGTCAAGACATGAAATTTCTAAATTTTATACATTTTCATTCAAAAAAATTGGGTTTGCATCAACACACACACACACACACTCCTTTCCCAAATTATAATAGAATTTGTGAATCAAGTAAGTAGTGACCTAGAAAAGTTAAAAATTTATGATATATACTTTAAAAGAAAGATGCACCGTATGTTTATCAACTTCTGATGAATATAGATATTATATGATTTCAAGTGTATATAATTGAGCATAACCATATGTATGTTCTTAATTCGTAAGCATTTGAGGCATCTATAGATAAAGTTTTCTCTTTTTATAAACCAATGCCTATTAAGGCATTCATTAATCACAGTATTAGGAATTTCACAATTTTTGTGAGTGTGATAATTTGAATTCATGCTGAAATTTTGAATTGTTTTATTTTTATTAGGACTTTCTCTAGGGTGTGGAAAGGTTGACAAATATTGAGGTAAGAGACTTCAAAATAGAAGAGGTTCTTAATTTGGAAGGAGTGGAAATAGATCGTTCAGAAGTGAGATTAAAATTAGAAGAAATGTGATTGGAAAATCTATATGTGAGTTGAGGTACAAAGGGAGGGGTCCCAAAGATACTCTCAGGATCTACTATCTTCAAAATCTGAATATCAGAGCATGTAAAAAATTAAGAACAATCTTCAGTGGTGTCTCAATAGTATATAAATAAAATAATTATTTATTTTTAGCACTTATATTTTATTTAGTAGTGATTTTTTTAATTAGTTATTTGTTAATTTATATCATTTTGGAGTTATTTGATTGTAGTTTGATTTTTTTTATTTTGTTTTGGATATGAAAATGTGTTCAAAGTGTGTTATCAACTATAATTATAGGGTTCTAAAAGAAAAATACAAAAATGATTTTTTTAAAAAAAAATTTAGGTGGCGCTTCTTTGAAGAAGTGTCACAGGAATGGCCCTTCTGTGGCGCTTGCTGACGTAAGCGCTATAGGAGACCCACATCCTGTGGCACTTCCTTCAAAAAGGGTCATAGGAGGGTATTTTTTTAAAATTTTTTTTAAATGATGTGGCCCTTCCAAGCGCCACAACTTTTTTTTAATAGCGTCCTGATATGTGGCACTTCTCTAGCGCCATAGCTAATGCAATTATAAACGCCACATCTTTGCTTTTTTATAGTAGTGTGGCTTCAAATCCCAACTTGGTCACAAAATGCAACCAATTTATGACTTAGGCATTTGGCAGGTGACGGAGGGTGACATGTGGCGCACGTGATAGTTGACCAGAACACGTGGCAGTCAGAGGTGAGGTGGCGACAGTTGATAGGTACACATGGTTGGCTGTGGGTACACGCGGTGGCCGTCGGCAAGGGACATGTGGAGGCTCGTGGTGAGGACATGAGACAATTTAAATTATATAGAAAAAACTATTTTGTGATGGACTAGGGACGGAAATTCCTTCTCTAATTAATGACAGAATTTAGCGATGGAATTTTCCGTTACTAATTAACGACAAAAAATTTTCATCGCTAATCCGTTGCAAATTAGCTATGGAATTAAAAATTCCGTCCCTAATCATCAATTAGTCACAATATACTTACCGATGAAATAAATTCCATCGCTAAACTGATTAGTGACGGAATTTTTATCACTAAATTCTATCACTAATTTGATATTTTTTTGTAATGTCTTTTGATGTTCCCTCAACAATAATAAAGGAGAAAAATGAATAAGGGAATTAAGGAAGATGATGACTAGAGTGTTTTATAAAATACATGTCATATTAGTTAACTCAATTAGTTTCCTTAATCTAATTAAATTAAATAAATATGTCTTATATTAAAGATAAGAGAGAATATATTGTTTAGAGTGACGAAGCAAAGACGAACTCATAAGGTGGCAGTTTCAAACTGATAAAAGGGAAATCCATGTGAATTTATGGTAAGCTCAAACAATAAGTCAATAAATTCCTTTTCGGCGAGCAGAGTGACAAATATACAGCGGCCACTCTATACATGGATGGGGCATGCATGCTCAAATGTATTCAAACTTTTAATTTAATGATGCGATCACTTTATTAATTAAAATCATATGTTAATTGAATAATGATAATTAATCAGTGATGATCAGGATTGTTAAAGTTTTTATACTTTATATTGATTTTGATTTAACTCAATTTCCTCAGCGGGGATGACCATTTGAACCCAACTTGCTTCAAGCCTTCAACAACCGGCCAATTATTATCCCTAATGTCAATCCACATTTATGGATTAATCAACTTATGTAATGTCCATTTAGACGACGTAATTCATTTTATTAAACGAACAGATTTTTGACTATATATAGCCAAGAGAAGAATGTATATTAAAACGTTACGTAAAGGGGGGGGGGGGGACAAAGCATATTTCTAACATGAGATCATAAACAAACCAAATGTATAATATCACATCTCAGACAAAGTATAAACGGTTTCATAGATACTTTTCAAGTTAACGTTTTTTGAAGACGTGAAAACATAACTTTTCTAGGTATCCGATATTCCGACCCATGATTTGAGGTTGACAATCAGGCACCTTAAATCATGTGACAATTTTTTTTTTGAATGTGACAATATTAATTGCAGACAATATACAGTAATGTAGATGAAAATGGATGAGAAGGGGGAAAAAAGAAAGAAACGATGAACATGAAAAACTTTTCGCAGAAATCACTACAACAAAACATTAAATTTCTGACGGAATTTGTTTTCATGGCAAATTCTATCTGAAAAGTTTCCGATGGAATTTTTTTCGTCGAAAATTAGCCACTGAAAATATTCCGTGGCAAATAATTTTGCCATGGAATTTCATATGGAATTTTTTGAATTCTATCGGAAAAATTAAAAAATTATTATTATTTAATTAAATTTAATTTTAAAAAATTATCTCTATAAAAATTAAAATTGTGATATTATTAGCCATATAAATATTTAAAAATTAGAGTTAATACCATCTTTCATTCCCCAAAATTTTTCTCATTTTGGTTTCGGTTCATCAAGTTTCCAACCATAGGTTTTAGTCCCTGTAGCAGCAAAATAGTCATATAAAAGGTTATTTATAAAAAATAAAATTTATTAATTATTAATTAATATTAATAAAAAGTATTAGTTAGTGATTATTTATTAGTTATTAATTAATGTTAATAAAAAAATAATTTTAGAAATTATAGAAAAATATAGTCATATGAAATTTATTTAAGATGTAGATTTTTTAAATTTGAAATTAATTTATATTAAAAATTATAAGAATATATAAAATTATTTTATATTATTATTACATTTATGTACAGGAAAGAAATATATATTGATAAATAATTGATTATATATAATAAGATTATATATATAATTGTGTAATAATAAAACGCCAAAGCAGTCCAGTCCATCCGGTAAGGCATCGTGCCCATACGAAAATTGCGACATAATTGAAATCCTTCAAAAATTCCAATGGAATTTAAATATGTCAGAAATTCAAACGGAATTCCGTCGAAAATTTGTTTGTCACGCTATTATCAACAACGGAATTCATTTTGTTGGAATTTCATTTCCGTCGAAAACCCTGAATTTCTTGATAAATTCTGTCTGAAATTCAGTGTTTTTTTTATAGTGAATATTAATTAACTGGTTAAACAAATTTTTTTTAAAAAAAAAGTATGTGTATTATTAATTTAACTTAAAGTTGACTAAATTGAGAATGACAAATTTGAATTTCCAGTCTCTAAAAACCAATGGTCGTTTAAAATTTAAATTTTGAAAACAAAATTGAGTGGACAATCCCTACATTTGAATATATATATATATATATATATATATATATAGAATTATAGATAGATGCTTTTCATATCCTATTTAATTTATACAATGCCCGCCAAGTTTCTTCTCGATCTATACCAATCAGGCTAGCTAGCTATATTATTTATTCCCATCTTTGTCCTTTTGAATTCAGAGTGTGATCACTTCGTGTGTATTTGGGTAAGCCCCAAACTATGGTTTTAAAAGTTTTTCTTTATAAATCAAGATAAAACTCTTATCACATACTTACTTCATAAATCGTAAAAATTATTTTTTAAAAACTAATTTAAACACAGATTTCGTATATATACATACACAGCTTGCAGCTAGCATTACCAAAGTTTTTTATGAGGTCACCAGGTACATCATGCTACGTATATAATAGAATATTTGGATTGATCAAAAGTCAAGCGTTGATGGAATCAAAAGAACAAAAAGGGCACGATCCATGTGGTGAGAACAAGGAGAACATATTCAAATATATATAACTATTAATGCTAAAAAAGGAGGAGGAGGAAGAAGAAGAAGAAGCAAAGCGAGTTGATGCGTGGACTTAGGGAAGAGGAGCGTTGAATTGGTATATAATAAGTTACGTTACGTTGGACGCGGGGTACGTAAATTAAAAGAGAAGTCATATATATATATATATATATATATGTAGTCTTTAAAATAGAAAACAAGTGAAAGAAAGTTTGGTGGTCGGTGAAAGCGCGGACTTCTCACTGTAGAATGTATTATTGCATTATTTTTTGGTCTTTAATGTAGGATACAATTTTGGATAACTAATCTGTAATTGGTTTTCTTAAAATACTTGTTTTAATCATTCACATTGGATATTATTTTCTTGTTGAAAAATTTCTCAGCATGTGCAATTAATGGGAGAAGTTTATAAAAAATTTATAAATTTATAAGATAAAATAAATTAAGGTATTATATTCCCTGCTCGTACTAACTTTTATATACATTTAGGAGTTAGGAGAGAAGGAAATATATATGCAACGGTCAAAATGAAAACGAGGTCAACAGTCAACGAATCGGGCCTCCTTTTGCTTACCCCTGGACCATCCCAAACGACAATAGTACCTTATTCTCTGTTCCTAAGTCCTTGTTATAAAGCGCAGCGGGACCCTCCAATCCTTGACGGGGATTCGTTTTCTGAAAAATTCACGCGAGGTATTCTCTCCGATTTTAATTATATGATAAATTTGATTTTTTTTAAAAAATTAAAGAAGTCAATTAAATTATTTTAGAGTATTTATATTTTTATGTTTTTCTTTAAACTAATTAATTTGACTAATAAACTAATATAAAATCTAAAGATACTAAAACTATAAACATTCTAAAGTAATTTAATTGACTTCCTTAATTTCTTTAAAAATGCCAACTTTATCTTTTAATGAAAGAAAGTGTAGAAAATTCAACGAGAACATTAATAGATGTAATTTGATTAACCTTGGTTCAGAAGGCCCAAAGTTCACTTGGAAAGGTCCTTTAATTCAATTCGCAAATCGCCTCTACAAGAAATTAGATCGTGGCCTATGTAACATTTCCTGGAGGAATGAGTTCTGTGATGCTAGTGTTAGAATTGGACCGAGATCTCAGTCAGATCACCATCCTTTAATCATCTCCCTTTTTCGCCCATTTAGATTTGAAGCTGCATGGATGAAGCACCAAGACTTCAATGTAGTTTATTGTGCAATGTAATATATAAATGCTTGTCTAAGATCTTGGTGAAGAGACTAAAGAACATTATGACCAAGCTTGTGTCTCCATACCAAGTTAGCTTTGTACCAGGTAGGAATATTCATGATAACATTATTATTGTGAATGAAATGATTCACTCTATGAGGAAGAAGAAAGGCAAGAAAGGATTTATGGCCATTAAAGTTGACCTTGAAAAAGACTATGACCGTATAAGTTGGAGCTATATGGAAAAAGTGCTTCTTGACATCAAATGTCCAAAGGAAATGATAGAGAGAATTATGAAGTGTATTAAGACGTCAACTACCAACATCCAGAGGGTTGCGACAAGGGGATCCCATGTCCCCATATCTCTTTGTGCTTGGAATGGAGAAACTCACACATTTGATTATGGATAGAGTGAGAGCGAAACAGTGGAGAGGTGTGAGAGCAGGTCGTAAAGGACCATTAATTTCCCATATGATGTTTGCTGACGATTTGGTTTTATTTGCAGAGGCCACTACGGATCAAATTGATGTAATAATTCAATGTCTGCAGGAATTTGGGTGTATGTCTGGACACAAACTCAGCCAAGAGAAGACTTTCATCTATTTCTCGCCAAATGTTAGCCAGCATGAAAGGCGGGCTATATGTAATAGAAGTGGGTTTCATCAGGTGACAGAAATTGGGCGCTACCTTGGAGCTGAGATTACCTACCCACGGAAGAGGAAGGACAGATACCATAGAGTAGCTGAGCGAGTCAGGAAGCGTTTAGCTGGATGGAAAGCCTCGAGTTTGTCTCTTGCAGGAAGACTAACTCTTGTAAAGTCAGTCACGAGCACAATGGCCCTCTATCCCATGCAACATGATAGGTTGCCAAAAGGAATCATCGAAGAAATTGAGCGTGAGTAAAGGAGGTTTATTTGGGGTGATAGTGCAGAAGGAAAGAAAAGGCATGCAGTAGCGTGGAAGCAGCTTTGTCAACCAAAGGACTGTGGTGGAATGGGACTCAAAGCACTTAGTACGATGAACGATGCGTTCCTACTCAAGATCCATTGGAGAATGCAATGCGAACCGGGTAACTTATGGGTGCAAGTACTAGAAGGGAAGTATGGTAGAAGCGGTAGTTCATCTCAAAATCGGATTGCCAGAGGGGGTGACTCAAGGTTGTGGAAAGAGTTAGTTAAGCTAGAGGACGAATTCTATGCAAACTTTAACTTAAGGGAGGGTGGTGAAAATGGGGCAGAGGGGCTTTGGAAGCTATCGTCTAATGGAGAGTTCTCTATTGCTAGTACTTATAAATGGATCCAGAATATACCCCAAGGACTTTAAAGTAGGAAATGGAAAGTTGTGTGGAAGCTACAGGTCCCGGAAAGAATACGGGTGTTCATTTGGATGGCAATTCTCAAAAAACTCTCTACAAAGAGCATTACCTGCAAGTGAGACGGGTCCAATGCCTTTTGCTGTATCTGTGACCGAACTGTGGAGAATCAGCTTCATGCTCTACGTGATTGTCCGTCAATTGTAGGGATCTGGAAGAAACTTGTGCCACGCGACAGTTGGTTTAGATTCTTCAATGTAAACTGGTCTAACTGGATCAAGAACAACCTAAGATTAAGGGGTGGGGCTTGTCAGGAGGTTAACTGGCCAGAATTATTTGAAGTTGCTTGTTGGAAGATCTGGGGATGGAGGAATAAACAGATACACGTACCTGGATTTGAAGTTCCCTACAACACTGTCGAACAAATCAAAGAACTCCTCCAGCATTATAATTCGAAGTGGGAAGGAGAGTTGATGCACCCACCAAGCGGGACTGTGGAGATGGTCCATTGGAAACCCCCAGGCAGGTTGGTGCAAGCTGAACGTCGATGGTGTGTGGTCCATTAAGAAGGGAGCTGGTGGTGGAGGAGTAATCAAAGGAGACGGTGGAGAATGGTTAAGGGGTTTCTTGATAAAACTCACGGCTAGTAACCCGGCTGAAGCAGAAACGTGTGCAATTATAAAAGGTTTGTCTCTCTGTTGGAAATTGGGGTTCAAAAAGATCATAGTGGAAAGCGATGCAAAATTGGTAGTGGAAGCCATCAATAAAGGAAATAGCCTTCCTGGCTGCAAGGAAGCACTGGTTGAAGTTAAGAGGTTGATGGGGCAAGACTGGCAAGTAAGCATAAATCACGTGTTTCGGGAGGTAAATCGCTATACCGATGAACTAACGGCTTTAAGTCTACAGTTGGTGCAAGATAGAAGTGAATGGGTGGAACCCCCTGTCTCTATCGATTCTATCCTTAAGGAAGACCTTGAGGGACGTTGTTTCCCTCGGCGAATTTCTCAGGAGTAGTTGGGCTAGGCCCCTGTATTTACCAAAAAAAAAAAAAAAAAGAACTAGAGGGAATATTATAGTTCTCTTCTTTATTTCTGTTAGAATCATTCAAGCTATCCTTTACGTATATGAAACTTACAAATGCTCCACTTGATCCCTCTTTTTATTGGACGAATAAACTAATTTAAAAAATAAATATCTAAAATACTTAACACTTGTACTATTTACAAAAAAGAGAGGCACTTCATAAAATAAGTGTAACATTTTAATAGTTACATGTGAGAATTTATAAAATGAATAAGCTAATTTAAAAGGCATATAATTGAAAAGTCTAATATGTTTATTTTTGTCATAGAGGAGGGTATTTTTGTCCATTATCTCTTGAAATTAATTTCACTTCCCAATATGACTGAAATGATATATCATAAAGTTATGAGAGCTTGTGGGAAATATTTTGCAATAGAGGGGCCTGGTGAAATTTTCCCCATCTAATTCGTTTACGACAATAAGATGTGACAACATACCAAGACTGATTCATTTTTGAGAAACTTATAAATAAAAATGAATTTTGCCTCTTTCATCTAATCTGATTGGGGTCGTTGACTCAAATGAAAATTATATTATATTCCGGAGTTCTCCATCTTTTTATTTTCTTTATTCAATATATATTAATAATATTTTATAATATAAATATTTTTTTTACAAACATTAGTTCTTTCCAAAAGTAAGGAGAACTAGTGTCGAGAATGAAAAAATAAAATAAATTATATAATAAGATATATCATTGAGCCTTTATTTTTTGTTTGACACACTAAAAGTTTAGGTGAGTTGGGTCTCGGGGCTCATTAGGGCCAGAGCATGCATCTAAGCTCAAAAAGTACTTACAGAGATACTTACAGATCGTCCACCACTAAAGTCCTCACATTGATGGAATTTGAACCCACAACCTCATTCTTATGAGTCTACTCCTATGCCATTAATTTATATATTCACAAACTGCTCTTTGAGATTTTTCTTATTTAGAAAAGCAAGTACTAATTACATGAAGTTATAGCTGGGATCGAATATGCAACCTTTCGCTTAGGCTTTCATATCAATAATCTCCAAGTTGTTAGCAAATTATTATTCTTTAGATTTTTGTTTTGGTCAAAAACGTCACCAGCTTGAAGAAAGTTATAAAATATATGTAGATGAAGTCTATTTAAATTAATTTGTTATTCGTCAGTGTCATGGGCTTTTTCGGTAATTCACTAGCCCACCTCCTCCCTCCCTCTCACTATATAAAGGACTCATCTAGCCCAGGCTGGAGAAGGACTCTCCAATAGGCTCTGCATCTCAAAAACTCTCTTTATCAGGAAGATAGATAGAGAAATTTTCTTGTCTCACATCCACGAAAAAGCAAAAAAAAAAAAAAAAAAATGAAGAAAACAATTAATGAGTCGTCCTCAAAAGTGGATCGCAAAACCATAGAAAGGAATCGCAGAATTCACATGAAAGCTCTTTGCTTCAAGCTCGCTTCTCTTATCCCTCCCCAGTATTTAAAACACACCAAGGTCTCTATTTCTCTCTTTCATCTAAAACTCTGTGCATATTTAATTAATTAGGGAATAATGAGTTTTGATGATGATGATTATTATTATTGCAGGACATGATATCGCAGCAAGATCAGCTGGATATAGCAGCGAGCTACATAAAGAATCTGAGAGAGAAACTTGAGAAGCTGAAGGGGAAAAAGGAAGAAGCCATGAAATTAAAGGAAACAAACACTAGTAACAACAATCTGCTAGCTGGAACGGAGAACATGTTCATGGCTTCAAATCTGCCATTACTTGAACTCAGAGACCTGGGTTCCAGCATCGAAGTGATGCTTATCAGTGGGCTCAACAGAAACTTCATGTTATATGAAGTAATTAGTGTCCTTGAAGAAGAAGGAGCTGAAGTTGTGAGCGCAAGTTTTTCCACTGTGGGAGATAAGATATTCCACACTGTTCATGCCCAGGTAATTGTCAAACTCTCACATTTCAAAACTCATTAATTTGCTTCGAGGCCTGTAGGACCACAAGGGTACACTGCTGCGTTTCCCGAACTCGAACTCGAACTCGAGACATCTGATTAACCAGCTGCTTGCTTGTTAATTTGGTTTCTCTTTCATTACTGAAATGCTGATGGAAAGTCACTTCATGTGTATGTGTGTGTATTGCAGGTGAAAATATCAAGAGTTGGTGTAGAAACCACGAGAGTTTACCAGAGGCTTCGCGATTTGATTGCTCCACTCAAAAGCTGGGAGTATTTTTAAGAACTATATATATATATATATATATGCCCTCCGTGGAGAACCAGATCGATCATTTATTAATTGCCCAAGTGTTAGGGCACTGAAATTAAAAACTAGGTTACTTTAATTTGTAGCTAGGCAGCATATATATATATGAATGTATGTATGTATCAGTTGATGATCATGAAGGAGTCTGTGCAGACTATATGCAGTATTTGGAATGTACATGTTTGTATTGAAAAATAACTCCAACAGTGAAAGGCTTTGTTTGTGGTTAGGTATTAGTGGCTGTGTTTGTTTTTTGAGTATATTAATTGCAGTAAATAAATTAAGAAACTATGGGACACGAATTTATTTGTTGAAGAATATATATATATATATATATAAAAGAAGCTGGAAAATAATTTGTGGTGGATGATGATATTGTTCACACAAGAATGTCTGTCACATATATAAAAGAAAAGCGTTTGTGACCAGAAATGAAGCATAGCCTGGAGAATAGGGACAAAAATTCGTTATGTCAGGAAGGAAGGGAATGGATTATGTATGGCGGAAACTTGAATTGAATTAAAGAAAACGGTTTTAATTATTATATATATATTTCCGAACTACCACTCCAGGGGATCACTTTGAAAGGAAATTAATGAACCGACACTTGCCAGGTTTTTGAATATAATAATGCTTCATTCATTATGAAGACGCGAATTAACCAGAGAATAATGAGAGATCGTCAACAAGGAGATTGTATAATTTTTTTCTTTTTAAATATTAAAATGATTAAAATGGAAGAATGGGATGGACTAACACACCTACAAGTTCAACGGTGACGAGAATTACTCTGATAGGGCGACTGAAAAATTCTAAACCTAGTTTGATGCAAACATACAGGTAGTGGTATTTTTAAATTAGGAGATCAGGGAGACTAATGAGATAGAATATGTTAATATGAATAAAATTAATGATAATATATTGAATAAGTAGAGTTTGCCTTGGTTGAAGGGGCACAGAGGTTGAATAATAAGAGATACAAATAAATATTCCCTCCGGTCTTTTTTATAAGCAACTTTTATCCTTATTATGTAAAACGAACTGATAATTAAGATTAGTTAAAAATAATAAATATGTCAAAAATGTCATGTTTCTTCCAAATATGCCTCTATTTATGAAAAGAGTATAGAAAAGAGAATTAGTAATAAATATGAGAAAATATGGGTATAAAAAATGAGAGAGAATGTGAATGAATGAGTAAATAAAAGAGAATTATTGATGAGCGAGGGATAATTAATATAAAGATGTGTATTTAATAGGGATAAAAAAAAATAATTTAAAATTTAAAATATAAAGAAAAAATTGTTTATAAAATGGACAAAAAAATTATTTAAAAAAAGGGACAGGGAGTATATGAGAAGTGAAAGGAAGAGTTTATGTTGGAACAGATCCAAGAAGGTTCCTGGGAGCTACAAAGGAAACACGCCGACGCCGCCGAGGGCCGCCTTTGACTTTCACCACTCGCTCTATCTTGTATTATATCTATATGCTTTATTCTTCTTCTTTTTTTTTTTAAAAAAAATCTTACTTTTTTTTTTTGCCATACAAAAAAAAAATCTTATTTGGATGCGTAAATGCCAAGAGTTAACATTTTGAAATTATAAGCGCAATTCAACCCATTGCCTCTCACTTATAAACAAGTATTCACGTCGTTATTTTTTATTTTTGGAAGTTTTTCGCCTTAATATCTCTCTATTTTTCCATTACTTTTTTTCTACGTCCAACCATAGTCAAAAGAAATAAAAGATAACTAGAATTGTTTGTTTTTATAATTTATAAATGAAGGAGGGAGTAATTATAAATAGCATTAAAGGGCAGGGGGTCCTACTCTTGTATAGTTCCTTCATCTAACAGTCAGACGGAGACCCCACGCTACAGCAGCTTGGACGTTGCCTCTAACCTCTCTTGTCCTACTATGGTGATATTTTTTGGTTCCATCCTTTTCTCCAACCTCTCCACACATTAGCACAGGGTTTTTAGATCAGAATATTTAGACAGGATATACTATATTAGATAAGGTATTAAAAATATTATCAGTGGTATTTTTATAATTATAATCAATTTTTAAGACCGGTTATATTAAAATAAGATCTTAAAAATACTTTCTAGACAAATTCCTAAAACAATCGGTCTTAAAATATATACAATTAAAAAAATAAATATATGTAATATATTTTTTAGACCGGTTCTAAATATAACCGGTCTAGAAGATATTATCTGAATTGAAGGCAATTAAAAAAATAAAATGCTTATTATTTTTAAGACTGATTGTAAATAAAAATTGGTCTCAAATATTAAAACTTTAAAACCGGTTATTAATAAGAACCGGTCTTAACAAGTTTCGTTTTTTTAAGACCGGTTAATTATTAAAAACCGGTCTAAAATATTAATTTTAAGACCAGTTTTGTATAACAACCAATCTTAAAATTGACATAAATTTCAGCCCGCGCCTAATTTCAACTCTGAAATCTGATACTCAAGCACATCTTGCAAACCCCTCCCTCGGTTCGCGGCAGCTCCTCCTTTCCCCTTCTCTCCTCTATCCTTAACCTTCGCTGCCGTCAACGCAGATTTATGGTTGAATACATTACCATAAGGCTAACGTCATTTGCTCCCTTCGATTGGTTTCTTTCTCAAGCTCGTTTTTATTATTAGTTTTGTGTTTCAATTGTCAGGCCTTCAATTAAATTAATGGTTTCATTTTTGGGTATTTTATTGAAATTGACTTGGCCTCCATTTTCTTTGTTTGATTCTTACAGCAAGTCGTCAACCCACTTTTCGAGAAGCGTCCAAAGCAATTCGGGATCGGAGGTGCATTGCCTCCTAATAGAGACCTTACTCGATTCGTAAAGTGATCAAACACTGTTCAAATCCAGAGGAAGAAGAGGTATGAAAAACTGACTGAAGCTCAGGATTCGTGATTTTTTAATCTTGACTCTAGTTTTTCTTATGTTATATCGTTCAAAGTAAAAGCCTAATTGGGACTTTCAATTTGTAGGATATTTCTTTCTTCTTGTTGACTCATCTGAAGGTTATAAATCAGTAGAACAATTCGTCTCGTTATATATGTTAAATGATAGTAACTTTATTGGCATCTTTCTTCTGTGGACCTGGGTGTATTTTGCTGCCGTTAATTATTCTGAAGAGTTTTACTACATGCATGTGTCTGAGGTTAATGTCCTTATGTTATTACTGAGATAATACAATAACTAAAAAAAATGACGTCATATAAACTTCTGAAGTGGAGTTCAATATCTGTAATGATTACTAAACAATTTCAAATTTCCTCAACAAGTTCTTCCGAAAGAAGGAAAAGGAGCTAAAAGTAATCAATGTGTTCCTCAAAAGTGTGCTTCTTAACAAAGGATTATAGTAGAATCACTACTTGTGCCTTTAATTTTGTTAATTTCATTCTTTCCATAATTTGGTTTTACCCCGTTTTTTCCTTTCCCATAAGCTTATGATGAAATCTTTAGTCCTTCATCGATTGATTTTAATTTATCTTAAACCATCACTATCCTTAAATAGTGTCCTTAAAGTGAGGATAATAAGTCATCCTAGTAAGGGTACTTCGGATCCAACTAATGTTAATCAAATTGAATCTAGCAATGCTCCGAATGAGGAACAAAGTGAGCCACATAACCAGCCCATACGAAGGGGTAGGAGAGGCACCCGATTGAGAGACATTCCCCTCAATCGGAATATTAGAGAAAAGATTCTGATTGAGTTTGATAGATATTGAAAACCAATAGAGCCTAATGCAAGTAGGTATAGGAGTTTTGTCGACCTCCTAGCATGCAACAAGCCTAGCATCTTGATAGAGCAGTGGAGAAATGTAGATAAAAGTGTGAAGCGACATATTTGGGAAACTATTCAGCTCACTTACGACATTTCTGAGAGTGAAATCTTGTATAACAAGATAATGACGTATTGTGATGAATGCTGGAGGAAGTTTAAGACAAGTCTAGCCAAAATTACGTGCATATCGAGATGGAAGAATGTCAGCCTCGTCCTAATCCGTGTGACAAGTATTCTTATATTGATGAACACACTTGACAATAATTTAGACAACTTCGGACTACTCCAGAAGTATTGGCGAGTTGACTTATTTTGCATTTGATTTACTTATGAATTGTGAATTATCTTTATTGATTGTAACATTGATTTTAATTTCTTATTTGCAGGAAAAAAGGTAAAAGATCCAAGAGAGTGGTAGAAAGAATGATTGCCCTCATACAATGTCTCGTGGGGGTTATGCGAAGGCGAAAAAGACTTATTGGTGGCCAAATAGAAGAGATTGGAAGAAGCAGCTCAATTCGAACCTTCTGTTCTTCTTTCTCCACCATCTCCGATACGTCGCGAAGAGAAGTGGTTGTTCTCTCACCAAAAGAGGAGCGAGTTTTATACGAGTGAAGAATCTCGTATAGTTGGTGAGAAAATTGTAAGTGTTATTATTGTTATTGATTATTTAGTAAACAAATTTCATTACTAACGTTTGTCATCTGTGTCTTACAGGAGGAGCTTAAAAAAAACCAAAATAAGGGGTCGTTTGGGTAGGATAGGGGGAATGATATCCTGACCATAGCTACAGGAAAACATGAGCATCCCGGGCGTGTCAAGGGGTTGGAGGAGGGGTAGGCATAAGGGATTACTTTGGAGCAACCTTTCGCTATTCCTCAAGTGTGGTGACTAGGGAGGAGATGGATCATATGTTGGCCACTGTGAGGGCGGAAGCAAGGGACGAGTCAAAATCATCATTTGATGTACGAATTGAAGAAAGGTTTAGCAAGATGAAGGAGTAATGGATTATCATGGCGAGCACAAGGTAAGATACCAGTACTCCCCCGACACATTCCCTAAGCCCTAAACAGAGCACTAAAGGGATTGTATTGGTCAGTCATCAGAGGGTCCTGGAAAAAAATTGGTGAGCCTTGTGACCTGTTTGTGGAGGATCCTTTAAGACGATTAGTTGCACGGGGAAACGTGCACAACTTGAGATCAACTGTCCACTACTAAGAAATAAAGGTTGATTAAGTTAGAGTGACAGTTGAAGAGGTGATCGTTGCAGATGCACCTCTCCCTATTACCGCTAATGACTTCAAAATTGTGAGCGATGTCCTCAACTCTTTCATCCTGTGGCCAAAGAACCTTATTTCTGACCGAGCTAAGGAATTCCTGATAACAGCCCTGCCACCTGCTCCTCCCTTTACTCAAGATGTTTCACAGCCTCCAGTGAATGTTATGTAGTAAGTGATTTTGATGGCATATGATACATTCTTTCGAACGAGAGATTGGCTTATTGAGTCAACTATTGGCTAGTTAAGGGTGCAATGCTATCTTGAGAGGAATGATTTAATGTCCCTGGTATCTCCTCAACAAGAGCTTACGGTTTTGATTGTTTAACTATTTTTAATGTAAGTATCTTCTTCAATTGGAAGTAAATATTTTACAAATTACGCTGTTAAACTTTGATTTGTATGCTTGTATTATTGTAAATACAATCGTAGGTTGGTTTCCTCTGGCAAAACCGATAAATTTGGTTTCCTTTGGCATATATATATATGATGGTTTTAAACAACACATTACATGACGATGAAGGCGCATGTTATGTTGCAAGTTCCCAATGAAAAAGTTAAAGAAAAAGGAAATGATAAGTGGAAGCAAATTGAACACCTTATGACACTTAACAAGTATGGCATTGGAAGCAGAAATTCTAGGATGTGTTTTGGTTACTAACATAATCAAAGACAATTAAAAAAAATTATAATACTTTTAAGACCAGTTTTCCATATAACCGGTCTTAAAATTCAAGTTTTAAGACCGGTTTTATGTATAACCGATCTTAAAAATAAAACTTTTAAGAATGGTTATATGGAAAATTGGTCTTAAAAATATTTCAGTATTGCCTACATAAGAGGTATTTTAAGACCGGTGCTCATGAAAATCAGTCTTGAAAATTGTTTATTTTAAGACCGGTTATCAATACAACCAGTCTTAAAAGTGTGACTTTTAAGACCGATTCCTTAACCAGTCTTAAAAATATCAGACTTTTTAAATTGGATGTATCTAGATCTGATCCAAAATCGATCTAAAAAGTTAATTTTAACTGGTCTAAAAAACCATTTTTCCACTAGTGACAGTCTATACCTGCACCCCATTTTACCCATTTCACTCTAAAGGAGTAGGTAATACGGATTCAACCTATTTCACTCTAAAGGACTAGGTAATACGGATTCAACCTGTTAGCCCTCAGGTTTGGGTAAGATTAGGGTTAGGAGTTTTCTAACCAGTAAAAGTGCAAGTCTCACAATTGTTTTTGAATATGATAATATCACAAAATTATATTCATAAATCCCACATTGCCCCTTTGGTACCTTTTAATTCCGAATAGAAAAAATCCCAACCCCTTTCTCCTTTTTAAAACAAAATTATTATATCATGTGTGAATGTCTACGTTATTACTTTAGTTTAATAGCATATTTGGTTGTCTAAGTAGGTAAGGATCCAAAAAAAATTAATTTCGCATGTGCTTTTCGCATGTGCTTCTCTTTTTGTAGAACTTCAAGAATAGAAAAAATGGACACATACAATTTGTATCTTAATTTCCTGCAACTCAACACTCAAAGCCTGGCTACGTAATCTTTGCTGCAAATGTGATTATTAGTTTTTTGGCTCTGTTCCAATTCTAGAAAAACATAAAGGCCATTTTTTTTTTTTTTCATTAAGAAGATATCGGCATATTACTGTCAAGCTATTATGCTTTGTTGGGACACATGCAATCATTGTCCTGGAGGCTTTATCAGTTATATATATTTTATTAATATGATAATATTATTCAAATTATATTTAGATATATTTATTGATTATATAAAGGATTTTCTAGATCAAATTAAATATTCTAGATATTATGTAGTTATTTTGAATATTATATCCTGCTTTAAATATTATCAGTTTAAATATTTTGGATAAAATATCTCCTTGATTATATCCTGTACGCGATTTGGATAGAGATTTGATTTAGGTTACTTGCCTAGTTGGTAAGCTGTCACAAGCCTTAATAGGAGGTTATAAATAGCATATGCCGAATCTTAGGGCAGTAACCTGAAAAACACTTACTTGCTCCTTAAGAGTTCCCTGATGAGTAACGGTTATTCCTAGACCATCACTGTGCCTAATAGTTCTGTTCAAAGAGGCCCTGATCCTTTTCTACTAATTGTATTCTATGTCTTCAATTTCCCATAATAGATCATGATTATATGGAATACGGCTTTAGATCATGGTGAGAAATATTTGTAATGTAAAGTCTTCCGTTCCTACTCTATTACATAATTCATATGAATTTCTAAGAATTATGATTGTTTTTATTCCTACATGTTGTATTAGAGCATGATTTCAGATCTCCCTCTGCCTGCTATTTTTTTTAATATAATTTATTATGGTTTTATTTTTTGTTTCCTATTTCGAAAATTGAAAAAATAATATGAGAACAAAAGTGAGGCATCATCTACATGTTGTTTTCCTTTATTCCTCCTCATTTGAGCTTTCTGAATATTATGTAATGATCTGGTGCCCCTCAATCGAAAAATTATCTCCCTATATCAATATGTGGTGTTGTTTGAGTTCCCTGTTTGATTGTACTTCATGGGTTTGAGAAATATTTTTCTTTTTATTCCATTCAATTTTTCACTTTGAATATATGTGCGTTATATTCTCTGATAAAAAAAATTTTGGGTATAATATTTTTGTCCTAATGCACTATTGTTTTAAGATTTCCGATTTATGATTTTATGAAGTTACGGGAATTATTGAAACATTGTTTTTGGAAGCATGTGCTCTTATTTGAAATCCATGTATGGACTTTTAGTTTGTTTTCTGGCTTTTAGTTGTTGGAAAAGAGTTTTCCGTTGTTTTTGTTCATGCTGTGAAAACTGTCGGATGAGAATCCAGAAATCGTTGGGAAAGTGCCTCATGAAAGTTACAGATGGCGGCAACTGCAAGTGGGTTCACTGGGGACGACAACCAAAACCCGTTTATCTTTTTAACCAAATCTGGCCGTCTCTTCCAACCAGAGTGAAACGAGCCCTTTCGCTTATAAGGGCGTGGCCTGGAATACATTTGTGGGCCTGACTATTTCAGTGTTGGTTTATACTACTTTCGATTCTAAATATAAGAAAAAATTGACATTTTTTTAGAGAGATTAAGGAAGTTAAATAAATTACTTAATTATATCATATGTTATGTATCATTAGATTATATATTAATTTATTAGCTAGACTAATTAGTTTGAAGAAAAAAATAAAAATAAAAATATTCTACACTAATTTAATTAGTTTCCTTAATTTCTCTAAAAAAGTGAACTTTATCTTATAATTAGGATCGGAGAGGGAGTTTTATTTTCAAGCAAACTAGGCATTCATGCCGTTTGGGCCTGTATGCTTGGGCTTCTTTTTTTTGGTCATATCTGAATCCCTTTTCTTTGTTCACGTTCTGGGCCTGGGAATTTTGCTTTGTTTGAATCTGCCTATTTTAGTCACGCAGTGGGCTGATACATTTATGTTAGGCTTGCAAAATTATTAATTAATGACCGTACTGAATTTAAACCATACGGCCGAAGATGCTTTTTGGGTTTTTTAAAATTGTCTGATTTATTTTTTCTATTGTTCAAACCTGCATTTTAGTTTTCTTACACGGTGATGGTTTGGGCTGCTTTTCTGGACTTTCGAATTATTGTGTACAATCAATTCTATTTATTTTTTTAAATTTGTTATTATATGTTGCTGTTGGGTTTTAAATTTTTATTGCATGGCAGGTCTAGTTTTTTTTTGGGCTTACGAATTTTTATTTTTTCTGTCTGTAATTTAAATGTGTTCTGGGACTTTTTTTTTTTGCCATAATTGGGCTTACAATGTTTTATGTTTCTGCTTATAATTTAATGCACTTTCTGGGCCTTATGGAGTCGGGCCCATAGATGTAAAATATTTTTCTTTTTCCTGTAAATTTCATTGAATTTCTACCGTGGTTTTCTCTGATTGGGTTTTTTGCCAAGATTTAAAATCCCTCTGTCAACTTTTTCGGGCCTATATTTATGCAATTTTTAACTGTAACGGTTTTTTGTAATATTTCTGGACTTCTGTGTTTTTTATTTTCTAGTTTAAAAGTTTGTCCAGTCTCATGGGACTATTTGTTTTTGCTGGTCCGCTATACAAAAATATTCCAACAACAGTTTTTTATACTATATGGGCCTCAATTTATGTATTTCGGTTTTGTTCAAAAGTCCATTTATGACCTTTTGGGCCAATTTGATTGATTTTCAGATATGTTTTGGACTTAAACGCTTTTTTATTTTCTGGAAATTAATTTTGGGTTTCATTTAAGAACGTTATTGTTTTGGGTCATTTAATTTGTCTTCATAGAAAACTTATTTGGGCTATTTATATTTGTTTTTCATTATGGAAAATTTCTATTGGGCTCTATCTGAGATATTATTGTTTGAGCTATTTTATTTGATTTTCCAGAGATTATTTTAGGAAAAATTAATTTTCCATTTTAACATTTGCAAAATACTTTACTTAAGTTGAAATGTGTTAAAATTAATTTTGAATAATTTTTGGTTGCACAAAATAGTGGGAGAAGTCAATTTTGGTTATTTAGACACATTTTTGTTAGGCGAACCAATTGATTAAATTCTCATTAAAGTTTTGTGTATATTTAGAATTTAAATATACATAATTGATATTTGCGACTGTCATACATCTTGAGATGTAGCCACAACATCCTCAATGTTGCATGCAAAAATAATCGCTTATGAATTTTAAAACATCAACTCCATTCAATGATTAATTAATTTAATCAAAGTAGGAGGATTTCAGCTATTTAGTCACTCTTGTTGATTAAATTAACTGTTTAAATTCTCATTAAGTTATTGGTGTATATTTATGTTTTAAATGCACATGATATTTATGATTAGTATGCTTGTTTCCTAGGAAGTAGCCACAACATCCTCAATTTTGTTGCATGCACATTTATAATCACATATGGTATTATAAAATATCAATTGTAATTAAATATATGTTTATAATTAATTTTTGTCCACATGTAGATAATTATAATTACATATTTAATTAGGGTGAAATAGAATGGCATTGTATTTTCTAAGTAACCCACATCTATTAGAAAATATAACTATGTTCTAGATTCATTAATTCGAGATAAATTCATGATATACTAATGTCTTTACCTACAAGTAAATCTTAGTGATACGAATTTATAATTATAGGATTTATATTAGTAAACATTTGCCTTTTTTTAGTGATGGTTTTTTACCTTGCCTCTTATATTTATTTTGTAAGCATAATTAACCTTTACTTTGATTTCATAGCATGATTGTTATGTATTCAATTGTTTAGTATAATAAACTTTATTAGGGACAATTATTGAGTCTAGAAGGAGATAAATTTAACTTCATCAAATTTAGCATCAAGAAAGTTCTAGTACTTAATGATACTAGCATGAGAAGTGAGATAACATTATGAGATGTAATTGCCTTATTAAATTAAACTCAATTAAGAGCTGGTCATCGTGGATACATAAGAATATAGTAAAGTCAATGGTTGTTCATAGATTAAAGGACGAATTTAGATATTCTCATAACTATTATGTTGTGTGTTGACTATAAAGTGATTCCCCATATTGTGGCATAAGATGTCTCCATTAATTTTGGTGGAACGGATCTTCAATTTATTTTCTCATTGACATGATTCATTATGGATATTGAATATTCATTGAAACTACACATATAAAGGTTTGACTCAAATTTGGAAAAGAATGGGATTTTAAATGAAGGATATTAGGCCACCAATTCTAAAGCTATAAAGTAATAGACATATAAAGGATAATGTGTCTATTGTTAAAAGGCTTCGTTGGAGGTAGTAATGGATATATATATATATATGTCATTGGTCATGTTCTAACAGATGAATTAGTTTAAGTCTCGTTATAGTTGAGTTTTCACAATACCCAAATGCTCTTTGCTTTTAAGTGTCATTTGACACATTTAGAATATATATAAAGCAAAATTAGGTGGTTAATTTAATAAACAAATTAATATAATGAAATTAGTTGGAAGAGATGTGTGACATGATAAGTAGATTATTGGTGGATTAGAACTTATTCTATATATTAAGTTTTTTCATACTTGAACTCACCTAATATAGGTGGTATTGTTGTAAGAAGAAATATAATGTTAATAGACATGTTGAATGATACAGTTTTCCTTTTGAAGGACACACTAAAAGACAATTATGTATATATTTTGTGAGATTCCAACAAAATTTAAATTTAAATCCTTTTGATATCTCAAAGGTTGGAAGCTTGGTTTAAAATATACTCTTACAAAGGATTGTCTTATAAAAGAGATTGTGGATTCTATCCGGAAAAAAAAAGGAAAGAAAGAAAGAGTGTGGAAGGAAAATATTCTAAAAGATAGAGACTGCAAATTTTGATGAAGATGCATAGAGGTCTTAGGAATTTGTAAGACCCTTAATTATTTTGACCTTTTCAGAGTGTTTGCTCGCAGTTTAGTGAATACACATAAATAGCATAAATATATTGATAATAAGTACTTGATTACAGTATGGGAATTCTCCACAGGGACTGTACATAATAATTACAGGCTTAAAATATAATAAAAGTCTGCATATAACCATCAGTTTTGTTTGATCAGCACCAGAACCTTCAGTTGTCGATAATTACGCTTTTGCCCCTTTGAGCCGCTACCTGCTACTGAAAACTTTATATATTTATGGAAAATATGAGATTCAAAAGAATCTTAGTAGTAACAAGCTATCAATTATATAAAATGCGATAAATAGATATGCAATGCACCACATAGTGTAAATATAACAATAACACTATAAATCGGAGTGTGCATACTATTCAGGGCCAAATCACCTACTTGTCAGTGTACTTCAGCCGAGTCCTAAACCACAGCTAAGTAATGTACCCCCTGGCACTGTGTATCATATCTGGGTCCTCACTGGGCCGAATGGTACTTGTGCTTTTCTCTCACCACAGCTACATAATGTGTGTTCATCATTCATATCATATAATATAGCTATATACAACAAATATACCACAACATAGTGTTTGAGAGATAGAGTTACTACTTAGAATTGTGTAATACCCCGAAATTTAGGATTAGAGGTTTGGGAATAAGCCTAAATTAAGTGGACTACTAAGCCCCAATTTAGTAGAAGCCCAAATTTATCCCCTAATGATTCTTATATCTTTGGGGTATTAAGAAAGTAAAATGGTGAACTTTGGAGAATATAATTATGTTTTCGGTGAAATCGCCTATGAGGTAGTGAGCTTGTCGTGTGATTTTGAATGATCAAATAATGAGCAAAATTATGTAATTTTACATTGAATTTGGTAATTCCGAGTCCGGAAATGGATTTCTTGGGCGAAAATGTGTCATGATAGCCCAGGTTAGAATTTTAAGAAAAGTACGGCCGGACCGGGTACGATGGGGCGGGTCCCCGGGGGTATTTTAGTACTTTTTTAAGATAGACTCATATAACCCCTATAAACACTATGGAAGTGTCTAAATAGTACATTTGAAATTGTAGGATCGAATATGGAGCCCCGAGCTGTTTGCATGTAGATCGAGGCACACATTTCTAAGCGGAAAATGGTTAAGGTAGGGGACTTACCTTACTTGCATGTATTTGATATCTTTGCTTGTGTAGTGATGTATGTGATTGCTTTACTTGATTGTGTAGAGCATATTTGAATAAATGAAGCTCTGTTTCTGTTTTGCTGTGGCCATAGTTTTGTTACATGAAACATTAAGCATGCAGAAATATCATTATGAGGTATACATCTAGATAAAGCTAACATGTCATACACATAGCATCAATCATGCATGCATTATGGTATCTGTTTCCTACTGAGATTCTCTCGAATCTCACCCTCCCCTACCAACAATTCAGACAGGAGACGACAGAAGATATGCAAACAACAATGCAGAGTACCGTACGAGGGGATTACAGTAGTGGAACGAAGACGGGAAGAAGTCTCCGTTTCACTGGGATGAGTTTAGACACCCTAGTAGCCTTGTGCAGCTGCTACCTTAATCGTAAGTATCATGTACAAACCCCTATGGGGAATTTATGTAATCATACACATATTATCAGTATAATTATGTTATTCTTGTGTTGCCTACCGAACCGCATATCGTTTTTCATAAATACTCTGAAAAAGGTTGAAATTGAGATAAGGGCGTGACATTTTGGTATCAGAGCAAGGATTCTTGCCACAAAATTGTCTGCTCAGAGTAAGTGCGGTGATTCTGGCAACATGATAGTATACCGATATGCTTGATTACACAATGGTAGGAACAGTGAAGTAAATTACTTCGGCTAGTTCACAAGCCCCTGAAAGGTATAGACATGCCTAAAGGAAAGAGTGGAATACCCGGAAGGCAGTACGTGTCATCATACAGTGAGAGGATGGTACAAGGATGACATAGACACCAAGGCAGTGGATCCCAGTAAGGCCAAAGTGTGGAGCCTCATCCTAAAACAGAATCACCAGTTGGCTAAACAGTAACCAGCCACAGTTGTGGGTAGTTAAGTGACAGGCAGATATACCACAAACAGACAAGACAGAGACAGATCCGGGTTTCATTACCGATCTCAGAGTTGGAGCGGTATACGTGATGCATGGTTTACAATCGGATTGAGGATTAAGGGAGTGGGGATATCCTTGTGAGTCCACCCTCGACCTCGAGGCATGTACCTCCAGGCCAGGTGATATGATATCAGTAAGTGGGGTTCAGTCAGAGATTGGGGGTGTGACACTAGCTTAATGGTAGCAGGGTTCGCCATGGCGCTTATCTTAACTCCTATGGGGAATTTATGTAATCATGCACTTATTATCAGTAAGTTATGTTATTCCTGTGTTGTCTACCGAACCGCATGTCATTTTTCGTGAATACTCTGGTAAAGGTGAAATTAAAATAAGGGCATAACAAATTGCCCTTTCTTTGCCTGTCTGCCTGTCCAATATCCTGTGTCCGGCTCGGATTACTTATATATCTTAAAATTCCAAATTTATGATAAATGAGTTATTACCTATTCATAACTTATTCTAAACTCATTGTGTTGGTTTTCTTGACTCAAAAATGCAATATTACCAAAATACCTTTGGGAACCTGGTCTAAACCCTTTTATATTCGATCCAACTGTAGTTTGCCAAAAATTATGACTCGGGCTGTTCCTACACAATTTGGCATGTAGAATCCATTTTTGACATCAAATTAGTCAAATTCATGCCCAAATTATAGATTTACCCCTTGGCAGCACATAGTTAGGGTTTTAAGGGTAAGATCGTCATTTCACACCTTAAAGCCTTCACATTTCGTATTATACATGTTCCCTATACAATTTTTCATTCTAAACACAATGGAATCATTAAATCTATGAAATTATAGCATTATCAGGACAAACATTCCCCTGGACAAAATTCTGAAATTTTTGAGAAAAAATGGTTTTTCTTGATTCCATTCAATAAATCACCTTCTTTTCACCTCTAATCACTTGTTTAACCACTTAATTGCACTTCCCACATGATTAATCAAAATTTGGGTAGCACCTCCCCTTAGGTTTGTGCATCCAAAAATCATAAACCAAACCGAACAAACCACCAAACAACCACAACAACAACATACAACCTTGAATCAACAAGAAAACAAGGTTATTTGAGTTTACCTCTTGTTTCTCTCTCTAGCTCAAGAAAATTGTGGCTCTCCCTCTCCCTCTTCTCTTAATTTTTTTCTTGCTACAAGTGTGCTTCATGAAGAAATAGAGATTAGAGGGGCTTATTCATGAACTAGAAGACATAAACACATGAATTTTTCATCAACTCACCTTGATTTTATCTTGAACCACTTGAGCTCTCTTTACTCTCTATTTTCTTCGTCCAACTCTTTCTCTTTCTTGTTCATATGTTTGGCCGAAAATATGGCCTTTGAAGAGAGGATTATGGGTCCTTAAAATATCCTTTCCACCTCTTCAAAATATTATATTTTATTGTAATTTTTTGCATGTGTTTTCTTCTGACCACCAAAGTCTTCATCTTTTGTTTGGTCATAATTATTTCTCTTTGCTCTCCTTAATGTGACCGAAATATGGCCCTTAAAGGAATGAAAAGAGCTTCTTGAAATATTATATTTCCACCTCCTCAAATAATAATATTAAATTGTCAATTAGCATGAGAAAATTGACTTTAAGCATCATCATTTTGAACTTATTTATAAGGGCTTTTAAATGTCATCATTTATGTTCAACTATTTATTTTTCTTTTCTTTCCATGTTGGACGAAAATATGCTCTTGAAAAAGAGATAAGAGCTCTTAAAAAAAGTATCATCATCTACCTCCTTAAGATACTAGTATTTTATGCTAATTAATCACATGTTTTTCCTTTTGACTTTTCTTCACATTTTTACTTGCCTAATATTAGGCCATCTTTTTGCATATTTGGACCAAGTATTTTATTTCCCTCTTGCTTCCCTTGTTTGGACGTCCAACACCATAAGAAAAGGAAGAATATGGGCTTTTAATTCTTATTTAGCCAAATGACTATTGTGTCTTTACATTTTTGTAATTAAGTTAGACTTTCTTTTTTCTCTTTGTGTCTGGCCGAAAATCACCATTAATTGGGCCCAAAAATTATGTTCTTCCATTATCCCATTTTGGGCCACAAAAATGAGCTTTTAAGAAGGCAAAAATTGGACTTTATGTCTTATGTTGGCCTAAAATTTGTGTGGCCACTAATTACACTGTTTAGCTAATTAAAGTGCTCCAATATTCACCATTTTATTCCCTTTAATACCACTAAGGTGTAAAGGAATTTTGGTGACTAAAATTTAAGATGTTCTAAAATTTAAGTGAGTTGTCCATTTTATTTTACAATTTGTGTAGTATTTTGAAATGTCAAATTATTTATGAATGCCGAAATTAGTGAAAGCGATCAAACTCAATGAAAGTGATTATATATGGAGGTCTGTCACCTCTAATTATGGTAGAACATTGGTTCTACATAACACTCACCTTGTCAAGCTTCAATCTATCAGTGGATTGAGTTGGGACCAATGATATTAAAATTTGGCAATTCATGGCAACTATGTGATATAATTCAGGAAATTTGACTAGGATATAAATATTGAGAGTAATTATAAATTCCAAATGAAGGCATTAGTTTATAATATATATAAGATAGGCAACAACATAAGTTTATTTATAAAGTTCCTAGTATGCAACATTAAGTAATAAAAATAAAAGTTGTTTGCTATAACTTCTTTATGAAGAAGGAATTGATTTAGTGAGGTATTGCTTCCTATATTAATGTATAATTCTTTCCACATTTCCATGATACTTAATATCTGTCTTGAGTTGGGATGTCATTGGTATCTTTCTATCTTGGACATAAGGAGAGATATATATTTGAATTGGTAGAGATGATCATATAAATAATAAAGAGAATTCAGTTAACAAAATTGAGAGTTCATTTTATCATTAGCAAGTCTCACAATAGTGATAGTTAAGGTATCATAATGTGATTACATATAAGACATGTTGAGGACATCATAAGTTTTATTTATATTATTATATTAGTGGGAGTTGAGTAATCTATATTGTACAAAATGATGATTCATTTATAGCTTATGCATTTTGAGTTAATGTGTTAGGCATCATTATTGAAAGTTGTGATATGACTAGGTTAATTCTAGTATCCTTTTAGAATACATAAAGAGATTATCCTCAAAATATTTGAGAATATCATAAGTAACCTACGATTACAGGCATTTGAATATTCATGAATAATGGTAGTTGTTATGAGTAACAACTATTATAAGAATGTGATTAAACTATTCATATGTCTCTAATATCATATTGTTCCTTCTAATTCAATTTCCAAGGTGTAGGCTAGCTTAAATGTGCACACAAATAAGCAATGCCATTACAAAGGAATTTTAATAAGATTGTCAAGCATATTCTTACTTGGATAATAAATAAAAAGGTACAAGTTATGTGGTACATTGCCAAATGTACATTAACTTTCATGCTTTATGTATAGTAGAATGATTAACTAGTTTTGTTTTGTAAGATGTGTTTTCTATAGAATAGTTAACATTATGATACATCTTTACACTTGCTGAACAAGTTACATTATGGAGTGGTATAAGATTGCTGAGCAGTCGCTGATTGCTTAGTTCCACCATGGATTGCTTCACCTAGTCATTCTTGAAGGTAAGTTACAAGATTGCCAGTTAAGGAATTTCATCATAAGGGTTTTGGAATTATTAAATTAATTCAAAACAATTAAGAATGTTATATGACCATAGACTTAATGGGTCATAAACACATAAGGCTTAGATCCTTTAATGAATAACATGCCTTTAGAGAAATCAAAAAGATCAAACACCTCATCAGGGATGGATCACATTTAGTGATTTAGATGAGGCATTATTAAGTGATGAAATTTAAGTTAATGTTTGTTGTCTCAATTTTGGTACCAAAATTATGGGACACTCGCAAACATTTAAGTTAGAACTGAATAAACATTCAGGTTTTATTCATTAAGTTTTTGACCCATTAAGTAAAGGTACTATTTATGATGCATGGAAGGTAATACTTGATCAAAGAGGACTTACTGTCATGATTCATGTGGTATTGCTTAAATGAACCTTGACTCAACAAATAACATTAGGTTGCGGGCCAAGTGAGAAAATGTTAGATATTTTATTAATATGATAATATTATTCAAATTGTATCCAGATATATTTATTAATCATGTAAAGGATTTTCTAGATCAAATTAAATATTCTAGATATTATGTAGTTATTCTGAATATTATTGGATTGCTTTGAATATTATCAGTTTAATATATTTTGGATAAAATATCTCTTGACTATGTCTCGCACGTGATTTAGATAGAGATTTAGTTTAAGGTTACTTGACTGGTCGGTAAGCTATTACAATCCTTGATGAAAGGTTATAAATAGCGTAGGCCGGGTCTTAGAGTAGTAACATGAAAAACATTTACTTGCTTCTTGAGAGTTCCCTGACGGGTGACAGCTATTCCTAGATCATCAATATGCCTCATCTTTCTGTAAGAAGAGACCTTGATCCATTTCTACTAATTATATTCTATGTTTTCAGTTTCCTATAGTAGACCATGATTATATGGATTATAGCTTTAGATCATTTAAGCATGACGAGAGGTATTTATAATGTAAAGTCTTCCGCTGCTACTCTTTATTACATAATTCATATGATGTATATTGTTTTTATTCTTACAATATCTCTTTTACGGACAGTTACGCTTTTAATTTATTATTGAATACTTTAATCTTTGTTTTATACTTGAGATTGAGCTGACATACTCATAAGGTTGCTTCTCCCTGACATTTTTTTAAAAACAAGTCATGTGAACAAATTTAGCGTTTGGACTTTGGTTCATGGCTTCATCCGTCTTACATCAATCAAGGTTGCTGAACTTGAAAACAAAATGTTTGATATTGCTTGCCAAAAGAAATTGTTTCTTTCTTAATGTAATTTCCATCCTAGTATGATCCCGAGCCTCTTATTTTGGAGTAGGTTCCATTCTTGGCCAATGAAGCAAATTTGATGAAAGTCCATTTCACTTTCCTTGTTTGAACGTGTATTGTGTTAATCTCTGTAGATTATTGGTTGGAGACTATTGAATGAAGGTGGTATTAAACTTCAATGCTTGTTGAAAGGTAAAGATTTTAAATGTGGAGTTGAATTGATCAACAAGATCCTTAAGGTTACAAAAGTTGAATGCAAAGTATAATTCTTCTACATGGGGATATTAAAAACGCTTCAATTTGTGCGATATAATGAAGATTTTTTAATGATTGAAAGTACTTCAATTTGTGCATGAGGATTGAGTATGAATGACTTCATCATAGCAGCAAAGATAGATGAGATAAAGACATCGAATCTGGCCCCCAAGAAAAGAGTTTAGGCTTAATTGGCCTTTACATCCATTAGACATTTTACAAGTAGAACTTATTTTTTGTTGTTATCATTTTTAGTTTGTATTTTTGTTGCACATCCAACCTGATACGCAAGTATTTGCTAGTTGGTATTTTAGTGTATAACTACGTGATGTTTATGTATGCTACTTTCCTTACATGAATTCTTGTAGGTTCATGTGCTTACATGGTTACATATATGGGATGACACTATGCATGATGATGAAGGGCATATAATGCCCAAGAACTCTGTGATCAACTCCATGATGTTAAGGTTGAATGTCTTTGGTAGCTTGTAACACATAGGAACAACTTTCATGCTAATAAAGTACTTTCAATAGTAGCAAGCAAGCCAGCAAGCAGAAGGAAGAAATAAAGCTTAAAGTACTGATATTATGTATTTTGTTAGTTGATGAATAATAAACAATGTAATGACCTCATGTGAATCGACATTAATCTATGTATAAATGAAAGTTTGCTAACATGATTCATATAATATCTTTTTAATCTCAAAATATTAGGTCCACATTATATGACCCTTGATATGTTTAGATAAGTCATTTTAGTCAGCAAACATTGACAAGTGAGTGAGCAGCTAATGACAGGTAATTGAACACCTACTGGCAAGTCCTTAAAAGCAGCCAATGCAAGTCATTGAACACCTCTGTCAGTCTTTCTATGTCAATCTTGGACTTGAGGAAATTGTACAAATCATGACTTTTCTATATATTGAAAAATGAATCAATGATTAATGTTACATACACCTGTCCACCTATTTATATAAGTGGAGTCTCGGCCCAATAGGCATATAACAATTCAAAACTAACTATTATTTACAATTATATACCTAATACAATCAACAATTATTTACACTCCCCTCAAGTGGGAATGCAGTATTCATAAGTTCCCAGCTTGCTGAGAATATCTTCATGTTGTGCTCCTCCAAAAGCCTTAGTCAGCATATCTGCAAGTTGTTCTTTAAATTTTACATGCTTGAAAGTAATCATCCGTTCAACAATTTTTCATATACGAAGTGATAATCCACTTCAATATGTTTTGTACGCTCGTGAAATACAGGGTTTGTAGCTATATGAATTGCAGACCTGCTGTCACAATAAATTCTAACTGGTTCTACTCCTTTAATGTGTAGTTCCTTTATCAAACCAACTATCCAAGTAAGTTCCGCTGACGCCATCCTGAGTGCCCTATATTCGGCCTCAGCAGATGATATAGATACTACACTTTGCTTCTTGGATTTCCAGCATATAAGGGAACCACCAAATTTCACTAAGAATCCAGTCATCATGTGCCTTGTATCAGCACATCCAGCATGGTTTGAATCGCAATAGCATTCAAGGGTTGATGAGCTCTCATTTGATAAGAAAATTCCTTTTCCTAGACTGTCCTTCAGGTATTTAACCAATCTGAGTGCCGCTTTCATGTAGGACTCCTTAAGATCTTGCATGAATTGGCTCAAGACCTGAACAGCAAAGGAGATGTCAGGCCTAGTCAAAGTTAAGTATAATAGCTTACCAATTAACCTTCTATAAACCCCTGCATCTTCAATGTAATGGTCCTTTTCAGTCTTTGCAGTTGTGAGCTTGAGATTTTGTTCCATAGGTGTCAAAGCTGTTTCAGACTCATCCAAACTTGTTTGATCTATCAATTCTGTTGCATATTTTCATTGGTTAAGAAGAATACCAAGCCTGGACCTTAGGACTTCCACACCAAGAAAATATTTCAAAGTCCCAAGGTCCTTAATTTTAAACTCAATATGTAAAAATTTCTTAACATCATTAATAGCTTTAATACTACTTCCTATGATCATCAGGTCATCAACATAAGCTAAAACAAATATCAAATATGTATTAGATTGTTTATAGAACAAAGAATAATCATGCTTGCTTTGTTGGAAACCTCCCTTTATCAAGGATTGAGTTAATTTCTCGTTCCATTGCCTAGAGGCTTGTTTTAATCTATAAAGGGATTTTTCCAACTTACATACCTTGAAGGAATGCATTATCAACATCCATTTGGTGAATTTCCTAATCATTCACTACTGCAAGTTTAATGATAGTTATAATGGTTACAATCTTAACAAACGGAGAGAAAGTCTCATAAAAGTCTATTCCTTCCCTTTGATTGTAACCTTTGGCTACCAATCTAGCTTTAAACTTGTCAATCTCACCATTGGGTTTATACATAATTTTATAAACCCACTTACAACCTATAGGTTTCTTTCCTTTAGGCAAGCTTACTATTTCCCAAGTTCTATTTGATTCCAAGGCCTCAATTTCATTTTGCATGGCTTTTACCCATCTATCATCTTTACAAGCTTGATAATAATTGTGTGGTTCTATCTCTTTATCAATGCAAGTAAGGAAAGATCTATATGAATTAGACAAATCATCAAAGGAAATGGAATGAAAAAAAGCAATATCATTTACTAGGTTAGTGTCATTTACTAGGTAAGTATGTAACATGCGATTCTCATTGCTACTTGAAGATGGAAAACGACATTCATAATCCTTTGTCCAAATAGGAGGGTGCCTACTTCTAACCGGCCTAGTTACGGGTTGTTGCTGTGGGTGATGTGGAACCATTCCATAATTGTTTATAGTCAAATCCCCTTCTTGAATTTCTGGGATGTTTGCATCATTATTCCGATTGTGATCTGTTCTGGTTATAGGAGAAGATAAATCATGATAGTCCTTCACAAAATAATTATAATAAGCAAGTTTTATTGTTCCCACTCCCCCTTGACCAGAACCTTCACAATCATGATAGGGAAACTTGTTTTCTATGAATGTAACATGCCTAGAGATAATAAGACCCTTGTTTTTGACATTATACAATATATAGCCTTTTTGGGTGTTTGGATATCCTAAGAAAACACATGGTTCTGTCCTGGCATGAAGTTTATCATTACAATTAAGATTCATAGCGAAAGTAAGGCATCCAAAGACTCTAAGGTGTTGTACACTAGGTGGTCTATTATGTATCAACTCATAGGGTGTTTTCCAAAACAAGATATTTGATGGTGTTCTATTTATCAAATATGCAGCAACTCTTATACCTTCTCCCCAAAACTTAGTAGGTATATGTGCATTAGACATTATGCTCCTAGTGACGTCTAAGAGATGTCTATGCTTTCTTTCAACAACTCCATTTTGTTGGGTTGTAAAAGGACATGTTTTTTATGGATAATCCCTAAATTATCAAAAAAAATCTCACAAATCTTGATTAACAAACTCAGTCTTATTATCAGTTCTAACCATTTTAACCCTAGCAGAAAAATGATTCATGGCATAATTAATAAATTTTTTTAGATATTTCCCAGCTTTTGATTTGAAGTGCATGAGAAATACCCAAGTGCCTTTTGAAAAATCATCCACTAAAGTTAAGAAATATCGATATCCTTGATGTGTGGGTGTCCTATATGGACCCCACACATCCGCATGTAACAAGTCAAAACAACATTTACTTTCAGAACAGCTAGAAGAAAATGGTAACCGACAATGTTGGCTTTGAATGCAAATCTCACATTTATCATTATGCTTCATAGAATCAAAAATCATTACATCTTTCAAATGTTTTAGTGTGTCTATAGGTGCGTGTCCTAGTCTAGAATGCCAAAGAGAAAAATTCACATTGTTTACAATTTCAAATTTGTTTCCAAAACACATCAAATCAATATCATGATCCTTATCCAATATGTAAAGTCCTTTAAAGTGCTTACCAATCCCTTTGATCATCCCACTGAACATGTCCTGCAAAACACAAGAATCAGGAAGAAAAGATGCAATACACCTATTATCTAAAGTGACCTTAGCAATAGAGATTAGTTATAGCAGAATTCTTTAGCATATAATACATTTCTTAACAATATATGTTTAGTGAGTCTAACATTTCCAAAATGAGTTATTCTAATTCTTTCCCCACTTGGCACTCTAACCTATTTAGGTGGTCCTACGTAGGTTCTATAATTGTCTAGTCTAATCATTCTATTAACTATATGACAACTAGCTCCTAAGTCTAATATCCACTCAATATCAAGGTTAGGATGCAAACCTGGGGTAGCAGCTTGGACACTGACTGCTGCCTCATTTGGGTCAGTTTCCTTTTTGAGCATTTTCAATATCCTCTTATATTGATCATGAGTAAAAGTAGGGGTTGGCTGGGTTCCATTGTTGTCAGAATCCTTGTGTAGCGTCTTCCCCATTTGAACATTCAGAGTATAAGTGTTGTGATCCTCACGTTCTTTCTGAGCTCGAGTATAAGGAAAACCAGGAGGAAACCCAATGATATGATAACATGATTCCCTTGTATGGCCTTTCTTACCACAAAAGCTACATACTTCCTGATTTTAACCTCTTCCCCTTGCGCGTCCTCGCCCACAGCTTCGACCACCCCTATTAGAGATAGAAATCATCATGGTGTTGTCACTAGAGGTATTCGCAGGTCCATAGGAAAGGATCCTTTGTGTCTCCTCTTGTGTAACCATCGAATAAGCCTGATTTGGCGAGGGTAGAGGTGTCGTGAGAAGAATCTGACTACGAACCGAGTGGAACACTTCATTTAATCCAATCAGGAATTGAAATAGGAGTTGCTCTTGTATAGTCTTTGCATATTCAACAGAAGAGTGACACTAACAGCTAGGAATAAGGACTATAGCAGCATATTCATCCCACAACTCTTTGAGCTTGGTGTAATAACCATAGACACTCATAGTTCCTTGAGTCAGAGAGTTTATAGACCGGTGCAAAGTGAAAATACGAGCACTATCAACCACATCAAAATGTTCTTTGAGTCCCTTCCACACCAAATGAGAATTGAAAGAGAAAACCAAACTATTGGCTATGTCCTTATCTATTGAATTGATAAGCCATGATAACACGACTGCATTACAGCGATCCCATGGTCCCTAAGGTGTTCTTTTTACTGTTGTCGAAGGCAGGTCCCCTCTACAAACCCCAGTTTATTCTTCCCTAAAAGAGCCAATTTCATGGCTCTGCTCTATGTTGCATAATTTTGAGAACCCAGTAAGACTTGAGAAACCAAAGTGGCTGCTTGAGTATCTGCTAGGTGTAAAAAGAGAGGATGTTGAAAATCAAGAGGTTGTGTCTTCGAATTCCCAGTTTCAGCTATAACAGTGTTCTTGAAAAGGCAAGTCCCCTCTACAAACCCGTGGTATGTTGCAACTCAGAAGAGTGATGGCGACAAGTCGGCAAGTCCGTTCTTGAAAAAAAAATTCCGGTCCGCCAATGACTGGAGAGTGAGAGGAAACCAAGGTTGTCAAATCTCCTGAAGATCCGTAAAGAGACGTTCTGGAGTGAGACGCATCAAGTTCAGATCGTCTAGGAGCAGCGGAAGGTGAGGCGATCTCGGCTTCGCAAGATTAACCACCAGAAAACCAAACAAGAAAAAAAATGGCGAGATTCATCAGAAATGTCTACTGAATACTGATATTGACAGAACTTTGAAAGGTTAACTTGCCTGAGAGAACAGACCATGACAGATTGACAAAATCAAGATCTTCATGCAGGACAATAATGAAGCCAAAGCTTGAAAATTCATGGCGAAAATGTGAGAAAGAATCTGCAGATTTTACCCCAATGTTTCCAGTAAATGGAGATAGAGGAATAAAACGGGAGAAAAGAAATCAATACAACCAAGAATGCTTAATTTGATTGAGGGACAGGTGGCTCAATCTTGTGTTTAGCCCTTGAATGGCTCGAATGATGCGACATAGCAGCAATAAAACATCTTGATCTTGCTTTTGGTGAATAAACGGTGTATATTGTGTGATGGCAATGAGCAGAATTGAAAAAAAATGAAAAGTTGATTTCCTGGATCCAGTAGTGGGGTCCACGACCTGCCAGCTATCTTCTTGATCTACAGGCTCTGGTACCATGTCAATCTTGGACCTGAGGAAATTGTACAAACCATGACTTTTCTATATATTGAAAAATGAATCAATGATCAATGTTACATACACCTATCCACCTATTTATATAAGTGGAGTTTTGGCCCAATAGGCATATAACAATTCAAAACTAACTATTATTTACAATTATATACCTAATACAATCAACTATTATTTATACTCTATGGCCCAAAGGGATTAGGATTTGAGGTAATCAACACAAATGTAAAAGGAAGGTAATCAAAACAGATAAAAAGTAAATGTTTATTTATTTTTGCAAGGTTTCAGTCTCCCCCCTTTTAATCACAAAGAAACTGAATTCTATTTCAGCACATGGGTCACCATGATATTTAATAGACATGAAATATAAAATAAAAGTTAATCAACTGTCTCAATTCTTAACACAATTGTTCAAGTCTGGATTCTTTTATTTAGGCTTGTGAGGAGTGAGAAGGAAGAAGAGAGGACAATATGTAAGCATAAGCAAATCGGAGAAAAGAAGAGGCCATGAGGTGGACCCTCTCTTGAGCTCTAGCTATTAATGGAACCGAGGAGCATTTGTTTAAACCTGAGTGCTAAAACATTGATAATCCACCGAAGACGACCATGACGCAGTGACTCTCGAGTCTCGACAACTGTGTGAGATAGGGGGCGTTGACAGAGAAGAGCTCGAAGCATTTGGAACGATTTGAGACCTAAACCCTTCTTAATTTTATTTCAAATTAAAAGAGGCAAAATTATATTTTAACATTTGGAATTAATACCACCAAAATCTCTAAGGATTTTATTTCAAAGGACTTAATTGTTATTGATTCTCTTATATGGGACTAGATTGCAATTTTTCAAAAAAAAAAAAAGCTTCTCCATTTAATTTTATCCCAAAATCACGTAGTTTTGAAGTAAAGGATGTGAACGAAAAACATTCGGCCCACATTATTTAATAAGATCCTTCTAGTGTAGCCTAAACATTTGACCCCATTCAAATCATGAGGCATTAAGATCAATAGGCCGTTTGGTTTATTTTGGATGCTTCTCTTTAAACAAGCGAGTTCTATAAAATGCTTTGTGTAATAATTAATAAGTAATTATTCGTTGGATAAATTATATGCAAATTGGTTTAGCTAAATCCTCTCATCGTAGGGTAGTCAACATGTTATTATACTACACTCAAGCCTAAGTTCTGGGAGGTTAATTAGTGGGATTTGAAGAAAAGAGAGAATCTAACATTCTCTGTTGGTATGAGATCGTTTGTTGAATTAAAAAAATAATATAATAAACAAAAAAAAAGTGATGTGAAAAGAATAACTGGGGGAGGGCTGTCCTGGCATACACATCCGAGGCAGTTAGCAACTCTTTACCGTCTACACACACAACACAATTACACTCATTTGAAAAAGAATTCACAATTTATTTTATAAGAAATATCCACCTATTATCTATGGGTTCAACTGAAGAAGGGGGTGAGACATATAACCATTTGAAACGTGTTTGATTTCTGGAGAGTGTCACTTAGTTGTGGTTCTAGTCACAGCATTTGAGAAGGCTTCTCCCTTAACCATGGTGAAACAGGTGTACTATTAGGTTACGGGTGGAGGCATGTGTGCTCCGTAGGCTTGGGATAATCTCCATGGATATTTCATCACCAGGGGGAGAAATATTCGGTTTGAGATTTTGTAATTTTAAAATTCGTCTTATGTCATTTTTCCTTTTTCCTTTTTCACTCTTTCTATTTTACACCATATATTCTTTCGTTTCTTCAAAAAGAAAAAAAGAAAAATCCTCCACCACTAATTTAATTGAAACAAGAAGAGCCCGCCACTAGCTGTAGTGACTGTTTATAACTTCGTTACGCTGAGGTTCCGGATTTGAACATAGGGGAACCGGTGAAGGTATAGGAGTATATATAATCCTAGGTAGTGCTTTTTTAAGGGGAAAAGCCTGAATTAGTGTTATTAAAACAAAGAACGGTATGAAATTGGGAGAATTCCAGTTAGCCCCTAAGAATATAACTTAGTTTCAGTCAACTTCCAAAAAATTCTGAAATTTTAGTGCACCCCATTAAGTCAAAATGAAATTAAGTCTTATAGGTGAAAAGACAATGATGCCATTACTTTATTTATCTTTTGAATTGTCTTACAAATGTCCATATTTATTTAGTGAATTTTCATTCTTATCATGTAAATGGTTTAAATGTTTTCAATTTTTTAAATTCTTTCGAATCCCTTTATTTATCTTGTAAATGTTCATATATGTCTTATAAATTTCTATATTTTCCTTGTAAACGCTCTTCTGAAAAACATAAAAGAAGGGTATTATTGTCTTTTCATCCACAAAACATAGTTTCATTCTGATTTAAAAAAGTGCAGTGAAATTTCAGAATCTTTTGGGATTGACTAAAATTAAGTCACATCCTTGATGGCCAGATAAAATTTTCCCATTGATATATCTGCACACTTCTTGCATATGTGGGGGAATACAAGTCTCGTATGGGAGTAAACCATTATTGGGGTTTCACTTTAATTATAATTATCAGAGGCCATCGTGGAAATATTCAAATTCAACTATTGGCAAGGGGTAAATAAATCCAAAAGAGAACTGTGCGATTGATCTCTTGATTTTGAAGAAAAGACCAAAGTGGGGGATTGGGGATGACGGTCTATAATATACGCACATTCTATAGTATTATAATCAGAGTAATGAAGATTGGGCTTGGAGAAAAGAGAGGTTAAGTAATTAAATTAAAGTAGAAGAATAATGGCTTTGATATGTTGATTTTTGACTCTTTGTGGCACTCTTTTGTTTGCTTAAGCATGCCACGCCAATATTTCTCTGTAGGTTTTTTTTCCCCTCCTTAAATGATGATTGTTGCCTCTTATTTTCAACTTTACTATGTTGCTAGTCTGATAATCCATTGTTTACTCCAACTACTATACCTATCCTATAAATAATAGACAAATAAATGTAGGGGGAAAAACTTATCATCAATTTATGCATATTCATATGCCCATTTCTCTTTAATTTATAAATTGATATATAATATAATATAATATAACATAAAGATATAATGTCACATTTATTCAAACTAACCAATTTGTCTCTTTTCTTTTCTTTTTTTTATATATATTATTATCCTGTATCTGATTCCGGGTTGGTGGCTGCCCTTCCAACATAGGTATCTCTTGTAGGATTTGAACCCGAGATCCAAAAAAATTTAGCGGGGCCTTATACCACTAGACATCTCATTTCTTTATAACATACTTAAATTTGTTAACTCTTATACTATAGGATGGGGTGAGAATATTGGTGGCAAAGAGTAGCAAGATTTATTTGGAATTTAATATTAATACCAATAAATTTTAATTTGATGCAAGTTGGGAAAGCTCTCTTGGTGTACCTGTTTTCATCAATTATAAGATTTAAATTCAACACTAAATGATGTTGAGTTTTTTAATAACCCAATCTTACCCCCTGCTAATTCTCAATCTTTTTTTTTCTCTTGTTTTGGTTTTCATGCATTATAGATAGAAAGAAAGGAGTTTTGTATATATGGTAATTAATGAGAATGTTGAGAAACTTGAAAGGGACAGAACAAACAAAATGGAGGAGGCAAAGAGATAAAAGGGAGGGAGCTATATGAGCCATAAATATAAAATGGGATCATGAAAACTACTGCTGAATGAAGAAGCAATGAACCACAAATAGCAGCATATCCCATCAAAATAATGCCCCCCTAAATTATATTATGTCCCACAAAAAAACAATAACACTACCACATCCTTTTGCCACCTCGTTTGTTACAACTTACAATGTCACTACTCACATTAACTTTTATATTAATGGGGGGAAAAAAGGCTTTTACTGCTCATGTTTTACCTTTTTTTTTTCCCCCAAGTATGTATGAATATTAATTAATGCATTCTTAGAATTATTGAACGAAAACAGAGGGATGAGCAGTGACGTTCTGTTATTGAAGCGTGATGTTATACATCACAGATCACACCGTATTACATTTGAATTCAAATATCCCAATGATTATTTATTCCCAAATCGAATGTCAATCACGAATATGAACGGTCAAACCATATTTATGAAAGTTTTTTAATCTCTTTTCAACCACACTATTTAGACGTTTATAATATTTTCGTAAAATATATATATATGGCACACACCAAAAAGGTCATTGGATGTACGGCTAAGGAGGGTAGGTAGATCAAACGGTATAGAGTCTTATGAAAAGAGGTAGAGTAAGGCTGAAACAAACACTTAATTAAATATTTGATTTTCAATAAAATACAATAACGTCGTGTAATCCATATAACAAAATTCCTTTAATATACTTATCTCGTAAATCGTTAAAATTATTCTTAGAAAACTAATCCAACTAAATTATAGCCCCCATATGATATGGGTGGCTCATTATTGATGTAGATTTATATTCTGTTTTTTCTTGGATTAAGTCAGATTTGTTCATTGTTTGGCACGTCTGAAATCTTGAGTTACATTGATTAGTATTGTGGGAGTGCCCGATTGCCCGAATCATGTATGCGAATCACTGAATTGGTAAATATGGGCTCAATTTATCTGTTTGTGGGATTGCGCCAATTTTGTTAAATTTACTTAAGATGTGTCGGGTTTGTTTATTTTCCGTTCAATATCATTTAGAAAGCTATTGGTTGTCAGGGGGCGTGGGTGGAGAATCTCTAACCTTCTGGGAGGTAGGGAAGGGGGAAAAAAAAAATCAAAATTTCTAATAAGTTTAATCTTTTTAAAAAAATAAATCAGTTTGCTATTTTATAAAACTTTTTTGTATAATGATAATTTCTTCATAATAGCTTACTTTTGGCCTATTGCAATTGATTTTAACAAAGATGAAATTGGAGTGGATATAGAGTTTAAAAGTATGTTTAGTATGTCATGAAAATAAATTCTGATTTTTATATAAAAAGATTAAAATACTCTTCAAATCGAGACAAAATTCTTTTCATATATATACTTCGTATACTGTAAATTCCGATTGAAAAACTGTTTTAAAGCATTCCAATCACTATTACAAATAAACACTTGGTTTCATGGAATGGAATTGCAAATCTTTATCTTTTAGGTGGAAGTCAATTTAATAGAGTTGGAGAGATTTGGTTTTCACATAAATTGAAAAAATTTTCAATTCAATTATACCAAACAAACCTCTCTTTTTATGATATTGAGAATCAATTCCATTTTCACACTATTAATTCTGCCATACCCATGGGCCCTTTAAGTAATCGTTGTAATTTGATATGTTTTTGACTCGCCACATGAATTTATTGATTGATACAGTGCATTTTCTTGTGCACATTTAAAATCTTCCAAGTGCAAAATTCTTATAAAATTTATGCGTAAGTAACTTAGTGCTATTTCTGATTATAAATATAAGATTCAATTCATTTTTTTAGAAGAATTAAGGAAGTTAATTAAATTAAATTAAAGAATTTTTATTTTTATTTCTGTTAACTAATTTATCTGACTTATAAACTAATATACAATTTTATGACACACAATATATTATCTCACTAACTAACTTATTTAGTTTCATTAATCTTTTTTAAAAAAAATCAATTAGATCTTATATTTAAGACAAAAAAAATAATATTTTATTGTGTTTATACTATAATCTTTAGTCCATATATTACCACAATTTTAATTTTGATTCTTAAAGTTTCAAACCAAAGGTTTGAGCCCTCAGGTATACTATACAATTAGATCCTCTAGTTTAAAAGGAACTTGGATTTAACTAACGGTTTTAGCTTTGCATTTGTGTCACTAACGCTGTTTAAGTTACTTATGTGGCACTGACCTGGACATTTTATTTAAAAAACAAACAAAATTCAACGTGCACAACCAAGTCTGGGGTCTGAAGAAAAAGCACCAGAGAAAGGGTCAGGTCACCGGTGAGGTCTGATGTGGCCGTCGCCGGAATGGTTATTGTTGTCGGCGAACTTGACCTCACCTGCTAATACCGTCTCCTTCACACGTCATTGTCGGAGACAACCTTCCGTCATCGGAAGCGGTGGCGAATTTCCTCAAGATCAAGACAACCATCGACAGTGTTAAGATCGTGAGCCCTTAAATCCTGCAAGCCTTCACCGGAAGCGGCATCTCCGTCGCCGTCGCAACACCTAACAGAGGCAATGCGACACCAACCAACTTAGATTTCACTCACCAGTGGTTTATTGTGCCATTTGGAACACCATCAAGCTTCTCATCCCCGCCATGATTACTCTCCACAAAGCTCAGAACATCGATGGAATCACAAATAATAAACATCAAGGTATTCAAAATTTGACAGTTTCCCCTCTTTTTTTTTTTTTTTTTTTTGTTGTTGCTTAAATCCCTCTTTTGTGCTTCTAATTGCATTCACATTTCAATTAAAACTCTCTAAGCAAAAAGATCTGACAAAATCTCCCTATGTTTTTCCAATCGATTCAATTTTACCCAGCTGATATTGTGATTTTTCTTTGGATTGAATCATTACAAGAAGGTAAATTTAAGCTAATTGATGTTATCTTTTAAAACATTCTAGGTTATAATGGCACATTCTTCAGCCTTAGCATGTGAAGGAGTAGTCTGTGACTAGTTCTCGATGTTCGCCAGCAACGACGACAACTATGGCGGTGGACACAGCGGACTCCACCGGCAATGGCCATGGCAGATTTCTTTGGCGATGGTCACAGCAAACTCACAGGGCTTTATCTTTTGCTTTCTTCAGCCTTCACCATGCATGAGTGCGTTTTTCCATTGTTTGATTGTTGTGCATGGGTTTTATGTGGAAGGCTTTTTTAATTTTTTCAAATAAAAATGTCCAGGTCAGCTAGCCATGTTAGCGTGCCACATAAGTAACTTAAAAGGCATAATGACACATATGTGAAGTTAACACCGTTAGTCTCATCCCAAATTCTTTTTAAACTATTAGGACTAACAATTATAATGCAGTAAGCTTAAGGGATCAAAACCTCTTATTTAAAACTTTAGAGATTAAAACAAAAAATGGGGTAAACTATAGATACTAAATATTATATTAATCCTATTTTATTTCAGAGTTTGTCACCAAGGGCAGGTTAAAATCAATCAAACTGAATCCAGTTTCGTTGACCTCGGGGTAACATTATGAATTGAACATGTTTTAAGTTCCTCTAATTCAAAAAAAAAAAAAAAAACAACACAACTGATTTTAAATAATAGTATTTATTAATCAGATGTTATTTTCATATTATAAACTTTGGTCCAAAGCTAACATCATGTGTTGGGCAAAATGACTCAGTTTTCGTCCAAAGAGAAGATTATAAGTTACTGTGTGCGTTTGGAATGGCTTATTTTTGTCCAAAACGGGCTTATAATTCGTGATTCACGATATACGAGGTAAGTATGTGAGAGGAGTTTTTTCTCGGCTTACGTAATAAGTGCGTTTTTACTGTACAAAAAGCTTAAACAAACACGCACTAAAACCATAATAAAGAGGTTGGCTGTCTGGGGAGTCTTTTGCTCCTACACGAGGATACGTGCCGCCCACAAGGATAAAATTCGCAATTCCCAGAAGCATGAATAAGTCAAATGATATTATAATATCAACTCTTTTCTTTTCTAAACCAGTCTACTTTTAGGGGCAATGACCTTAGGCAAAAAGTTAGGCGTATCAATTGGGAAAAAAAAAATACAAATTTAAAATTTACCAGGAGTAGAACTATAGTATTAGATACAGTTCTTATACTCACCAGTTTAAGCTAACTTGTAACAATAACATAATTGTTTTGGTGTTGAAGATTGTTTATAAGCTGTTTTTTCCGTAAATCGAGATAAAACTCCTCTCATATACTTATACCGTATATCGTAAATCATGATTGAAAATATGTTTTTAAGCATTTCAATTGTTATTCCAAACGAGCACATTGAACTAAAATGATAAACTTGAAAGAGTTTACTTTTATAAATAAATAGGTATTAATATGGTGTAATAAATAATTAAAATATAAACAATGACAACAATTTAATTTAAATATTCTTTAAATCTAAATAATTGAAAATAAACCAATCCACATTCATAATTTACTATACTTAATAAAAAAGTTTTTATAAAATTCATATGCAAAATCACATGGCATGATCAAATCAAAAAAGTTACTTTGAGGTTTTTTTTTGCCAAGAAAAAAAATTACTATGAATTTAATAGTAAGTTAACGTGATTATGCAATTTAAAAATGTAAACTTAGCATGTGAACTCATAAATTTAATCAAATTTACAATTGACACGGGAGCTAAAATCATAAAAACAATAAATTTAATGAATCAACTGGCCAGTTTGGGTAAAAAAGGGAGTGTGAATTAAGAGAGAATTTAGCTGAATGTAGTCTATATATTTGGTCCGTGTCGGGGAAGGGGAAAAAAAAGTCTATATATTGGGTCCGGCTTTGAATTGGTAAAAGGAAAAAAAAACTAAAATATGATGAAAAAGGGAAGGCATAATAAATAGGGAAGAGAGGAAGAAGAAGACCCAAGTGGGTCTGAGGCACTCGCTAAGCGTAGGCAAATCCATGTGCCCACATGGATGATTGGAGGGGAAGTAGCAAACCTGGGGAGAGAAAGAGGAAGACGATGAACAATCACTGCATCATCAACGACAATCCTTACACCCATGCCGTATCTGGCGAATAATTAAATCATATAGCTTACCCCCAAATCATTGGTCTCTGTTTCCCACAGAACAAGAGAGTGAGTCAGAGAGAGAGAGAGAGAGGAAAAGGGTGAATAAGGAGAAGAAGCAAAGATGAAGGAGGTGAGTGACGGATTTGTGAGGGCGGATCAGATTGATCTGAAGAGCATAGATGAACAGCTGGAGAGGCATCTGAACAAGGCATTGGCTTTGGAGAAGCACAAGGCTAAAGACGAAGATGTGCCGGCGTCGACTAAAATCGGCGTTACTTCCATTAAAAGTCTAAGCAGTGGTGGCGGAACCTTCAAGAGGCAAAGACAGGAGTGGGAGATTGACCCTTCCAAGCTAATCATCAAGAGTGTTATCGCTCGTGGTACTTTTGGCACCGTTCATCGCGGTATCTATGACGGCCAAGATGTCGCCGGTTAGCCTCAAATTCACCGCCTTCCTTCTAATTCTTTATCTTTGGATAATCTATGTTCTTTTGATTCCCCCAGTGACTGACTCTGAATTTTTGATTTATCGATGGGCCGTTTTAAATCCAGTATTATGCGCGTCCCCTGGTGGGGGGATCCATTATTTTGCAATTCTCTGGAGTGATGCTCGGACTAGGCTAGAATTAGTGGAAACAGCAATGACTTGAATGAAGTTCTGTATCTGAATCTTTTTGTGATCCCATTGGGTCTTCGACTTAGAGTCTTGTTGGCGGTGTGTGTATAGAGATGTTATTGTTGAAGTTAAGGCCTAGATTTTGAAGGGATAATTTTGTTTGCTGGGTTATTGCTGCATGTGAATGAATGGTATGCTTTGCTGCATTTTGACGGACAATGATTATTTTGATTACTTTCTCAATGCTTAGTTAAAATGTTGGATTGGGGCGAAGAAGGTCACAGGACAGATGCTGAGATTTCTTCATTAAGGGCAGCATTTACACAAGAAGTTGCTGTTTGGCATAAACTTGATCATCCTAATGTCACCAAGGTTTGCTTCACTTTGATTTTAACTTCTCTTCCTTACGTTATTGTTGTTGTCTGCAATTTCGCTTCTGATGTATCTATTACTGAAATTTACTACACATGTGCATGTGTGTTTCTCTAGAGTTAACTCCCGATATTGTCTGCGTATCTCAAAGCCGAAATTTTTGGCTTCTTATTTACATAAACCTCTTCCATCTTTTCATGGACTCAGTTGATGTAACTTTCACACTGCTATCTTTTTATTTACCTAAAAAGTTTATTTTACAAAAGTGTTAGTGTGCACTGTTTCATGCAACTTCAGAGTGGCCTAAACCTGTAAATTTTTTCCATTTGGAGGATGGAAATGGATCTAAATAGTATGCCATGTTAGTAATTTCATTCCTTGTTTCTGCTTCACAGAGTCATGCCGTTTAAGTAATTACATTTATGTTTGTTCTCTTGGTATCCTGAAACCTCGCTGTATTTGTCCATCTCTTTTTCTGGGACAAAGGATCCTTTTATATATAGTGAACAAGGCTTACCATATTGCTTCTTTCTTGTCATGAAATTGTCTGCTTCACCTTGTAATTGCTTGCAGTCAGGCATGTTCATATATAAACAAAAGGTGTCATACCTTCATTTGGATGTTAACAGTGTTCTCTTTGCATGTTTAGTTTATAGGTGCAACAACAGGGTTGTCAGAATTACAGATACAAACTGAAAGTGGTCTAATTACCATGCCAGGCAACGCCTGTTGTGTTGTTGTGGAGTATCTTCCTGGGGGTCTAAAAACATTCCTAATAAAAAACAGGAGAAAGAAATTACCATTCAAGGTTGTCATCCAGCTGGCACTTGATCTTGCAAGAGGGTATTTGCCTATTTTTTATTTTCCTCCCTTTGTTGGTGTGTCCAGTTGTAGAGCAATTGTCCCGATACTTATACAGTGATCAACTCAGTTTTACCTGGTTCTGTTTTGCAGCCTGAGTTATCTTCACTCACAAAAGATTGTCCACAGAGATGTAAAGACAGAGAACATGCTGCTAGACAAGAAAGGTACAATCAAAATTGCTGATTTTGGGGTTGCACGGGTTGAGGCTTCGAATCCTAATGACATGACCGGGGAAACCGGTACTCTTGGATACATGGCTCCTGAGGTATTTAAAAACCTTTGCAGTATAGCCTTTGACATATTAAATTGGTGAAATATGCATTGAATTGGTAACTTTAATGTGATAACAGGCAAGTGCATGCCATAAAGAAAAGTAAGAAGATTTAAAGTTGATCAAAGAGAAAGCTCATCCTGTTATTGGCTATTCACTTACTGTCTATATTGGGTGTCTTACAGGTTTTAAATGGCAACCCCTATAATAGGAAATGTGACGTGTACAGTTTTGGTATCTGTTTGTGGGAGATATATTGTTGTGACATGCCATATCCGGACCTAAGTTTTGCAGAGGTTACTGCGGCTGTTGTTCGCCAGGTACAATAATGTCATCTCTGTCTTCACAGATTATTGTCTCTGGATTCATTGTGAAAAAGAAAAATCCCATTCTAATTAAATTTTTTGGTTGAAATGGTAGAACCTGAGACCTGAAATACCAAGATGCTGCCCAAGTTCTCTTGCAAATGTGATGAAGAGATGTTGGGATGCCAATCCTGATAAGCGACCAGAGATGGACGAGGTCGTTTCCATGTTAGAGGCCATTGACACATCAAAAGGTGGAGGCATGATCCCTCTTGATCAGCAACAAGGTTGTCTCTGCTTCCGCAAGTACAGAGGTCCTTAAAAAGTTTCATTGTTTGGCGCAAAAACAACGATGGGATCATGATGATTTTTCATTGTCCAAACAATTAGTATGTATCTATGGGTTGAGAGAATACATGATATAAAATACCAGAGAATTATTATATAGTGAACTGGGAGGGTATAATGAATCTTTTATAGGAAGGAGAAACTGGTGACATGTCAATTCATTGGATGAGTCATACCTCTTCATTTTCTTTCAGTCACAACTTGGTTTGGGTTTTGTGGGTATGGCTTTTGTTAATTTCAGTTTGACATTGTTGCTGTACTGGCCTTGTTATTAACATTCATGTAAGTTCTGCATTATACAGTTTCCAGCATGATTACTGTGATTAAACTAAAAATCTGCCTCATAAGTATTCTCTTACTTCAGATTCACTAAGCAATAGAGGGTGATGTACTTTCCCAGAATTTTGGATTTTAAATTTTATATTTCCAGAGTAAGCCTAATAGAGTCAATGGCCCTATAGCCTTGCGGCATGAAAGCTTCATTGTAAGTGTTTGCTTCTCTAATTCAACGGTTGCAAATTCAATAGAGCCCATGGCTTTGTAATAATCCAGTAGCATGAAAGCTCCCCTGTGAGTGGTAGGTTGCAAGTTCTTGTAATCTCATGCTGTTTGACTCTGATGCTATGGTTAGATGGAGAGAAAAGTGGGGAAAATAGGGGGAGGGAATACTAGATTTGAAAACTTCCATAAATGATAAAAATATTTACTATTTTTGGAAGTTCTCTCCCCTAATTTTCTCTCCCTCTAATTTTCTCTCCGTCCAAACATAGGGTAATACCGGATCAAGCGATGAAGATGTGTTTGGTAGGATAGAACCTTAATCCAGTTTTCCAAGGTGGTTGTGGAAGTATATCCAGAAAGAAAGTGGGGGATGTTGGGAGGAATGGAAAAAAGCAATGGACAGCGAAGTGAATGGTAGAAAGTAGAACACGATGGAGACAAAGGGACAAAATCAAAACTGTATGATTGCTTGGATTTGATTTAGAGCCATACATTTTGTCTGCTGTGTGTTGTATTTTTATGAGCATCCCAAACACAAGTGAGTAGATTGTGAGCCCCAAAGTGGGTCGTTGGGATCAAGTTGGTGACAAAGTGCTATAATCCAGAAAGAAAATGCTGGCAAGTGGCAACCCCTTTGGATTCTAGTTTTATGTTTAATTTAAGTCACGTCACCCACCAACTTTCCCATATTTATGATTTTGACTATAGTTTATCGTAAAATTAAGTTATGTTATCTCAAACTTATGATGCATTTTTTTGTTATTTCATTTTTTCTTATAAAAACTTGAGTGTTAATTTGTGGTCCGTCATTCTATTTCATTTCAAACTGTTATCTTTTCGGATTCCAAGTTTGCTCGTTACAAAAGTTTTCGTTGAGACACCTTCATTTTGTTGAATTGTTTAAAAGTTAAAATTTTTTTCTGTTTGCTTTAAAAATTAAAACTGTGGCCGTGGACTATCATTAGTCATTCATGTTCAAAAGTGGGATAATTTTTTTTAAAGGAAGTGTTTATAACAAACCAAAGAAAAGAAATGTTGTAATGAATATTTATAAAATAAGGGTAATTCTTTTTTTCCCCAATTAAAAGAAGTTTAAAATTCAATTCCTTAGATAAACGGGGCAAAATGCTATGGCACACTTATTTTGAAAGGAATTAAGAGCAACAACGAGAATAGGGCGAATGACGCACGTATTTCCTCAACTCCTAAATATAGGAGCTAAATGAATAACTTAGAAAAACTAAAACATATTTATTACTAAAAACTAAAGGGCTTATACAAATATGATTAGGTGCTCTCCCACAATTATGAATTATCCCTATATCTAAACGGCTTGACCAACTGAGTATCTCTCTCCACAATATCTTATGATCTTATCATATACCAGTATTTATGTATCAATCAATGTATATACGGAGGGGTAGTAGTAGTGTACTAGTATGGTATATACGAAAAATATTTATATATTCTAGGAGTACTATGTCATCTGAACTCTGTTTAAAAAAAACATAACAACTTGGGTAATTTAAATCTTAATTGGTTAATGACTCAGCTGAAAAAATTCAAATTTTTTCTTGTTTTGAGAAAAAGCATCTTAATTTGAAAATAAACTAAAACAAAATGTTAGCTAATATTTTTCTCAAAAATAAGATAAAATTTGAATTTTTTCAGATGAGTCATCAACCAACTAAGATTAAAATAGCATGAATTGTTATATTTTCATTAGACAAAGTTCAGATAACTTATGCAATAAGTAAGTATTTCAGTGGTATATACTAGTAATAATATGTGGTATATAATAATATCATATTGCCTTCTGTGCCCCCAGGTTGATGTGGGGGGTAGTATTGGACCTATGAGGCCGCCAATCTTGGGCTATGTGTTGAATCCATGAAAAGTTTAGGGTCATGTGAGTTCCTGAAATAGAAGCCCAAATTCTGCGTCAATCATTTTTTTTTATATTATTATCTAGTATTTGGTTTAAAACTTCTAGTTGCCCCTCTAATACAAGTGTCTCCTTTAATACTTAAAGGACTTAGAAGGATTTAACTGGCCTTACACTGCTAGATCAACTCTATGTTGGTTGGATTCAATCATTTTTTTCTTAACAAGGTTTGTATCTTGCATTTGAATTTAGAACAAAACAACGCAGAGCTTGTCCAGCGATGTAAAACCCTACTATATCTCTTTGAGTCTTGAGTTTGAATCTTAGAGGAAACATCTGTGTAGCAACTAGCAAGGAACAACCATGAACCTCGAATCTGATAGCTGAGGACAATATCAAAAGGAAAAAAAAAAAAGACTGAAAGAATATAGAATCAAAAGTGTTCTAAACAAACAACCTGAAATAAGATGAGTATTAACTAATTCAAGTTCAACCCCACAGTTTATTTCCATCCAGCCATTTGAAAAGAATACCATATGATATACAAAAAAAAAAAAAAAAAAATCAATGCAATGGACTGATGCAAACTGCAAAGGCCCACTTATTGAAATTAGCTCCCTGAAGGCAAAAAACAACAGGAGCTAATTCCACAAATTCCTCTTTTTAAAAAAACAAAAATAGCAGAAAAATCTTGTCCCTAAATATTTACATGATCCTTTTCATCTTATACGTAACAAATTAACAGCGTCAAGGTTTAGTTGTTCTCCTCCAACCGCAGAAGCTGGTTTTTCATAAAACTCGTGCAAAATCTTCATGAGAAATCGAGCTTTCTTTGCCCCACGACTCGTCCCATCCGTAAGAATCAAATACAAGGAACCCATTATCGATGCGTCTTTCGCCATTACACCTATCACTTCTTCTCCTCCATTCACACACAGTGATAACAAAATCGAAACACACTGTTCTTTCCCTGTTTTGCTCGTTGTTGATTTCAGTATCCCACTGATCAATGGCACAGCCGACACTTTCATCATGGCTTCTACCCCTTCATTATTCTCTGCTAATGCCGCAAGAACGGCCAAGGAATCTGTCATCACATCGTCCTTCTCTGTCGAAGCTAGCAGATCAATAATCACTTGAACTGTATTGGCTTCGATTACTCTTTTATGATTACCTGTATGTAAGAGAAGCCCGAAGATTGCTGACACGGCATGCTTCTTCCCGCATGTTGTCCCTTCCTTTATCAGTTTAACCAGAGAAGGAATTACATCTGGGTTTTCACCTACCAATTTTCTGTAATGTCTTACAGAAGCAAGATAGAATATTATGGCGGCTGCGATTTGGCGTGATTCTGGGCTTATTCCTTTCTTGAGGACAAGCACAATTGGCTTTAAGCCTTCATTTTCCATTATAGCTTCTTTGCCATTGTTGTGCTTTACGAGCTTCAACAGAGCAGCAATGGCGTTCTCTTGCGCCGATTTGTGCCTCGTTGACAAAAGGAGAAGCAGAGGTGACACTGTCCCCACTTGGATCAGACACGACCGATTAAAAATGTTGGATCTTCCAAGCAAACGAATCTCGTACGCTGCTTTGTTCTTCTGCTCCATTGTTCCAAAAACGAGCCTCCGAGCAAGAAACCAGGACAAAAATTGCGTGGCGTGGGCCTCTGAGGGGCTTCCAGGGAGGACGGTCTTCGATATGTCGCGACTTTGATTGTTTAATTTGGTCAAGGAAACGCCATTGTCGACGCAGAATTGTTGTGCAAGCTTTCGGAGTGCTGTGTTCGGGATTAAGTCTGAGTTCTGCAGCTTCGCCCCTGTTTTGGGACAGGTTTTGTTTCCAGATTTCAGCCATTGTTGAATCGAAGTTCGATCGTAGGTGTGACCTGTTGATACAGTTACTGGGTCCGTCATTAGCTCAAGCGAAATTGGGCATCGAAAATCCTCAGGGTTTAAGCCATTAATAATCTTCTTTGTACTACACCTTCCTTCTGAATCATCTGTGGGGCTGCTAGGATCATGAGTTTCATATATCACTCCCCTGCAATAACTCAAGAATCCGATTAAACCACTTAGAAGAGGAGCCTCACGCTCTTCACATTCAGAGAACTGAAAATCCATCTCATCTTGTAAGAATTCAATCTCATTGTTACAATCAGTCCAAGTCTTTATCTCTAGATAATCCAAAACTCCCTTCATATCATCCAATTCAGGCTCAATTCCCTTCTCAAACTGACGCAAAATCGAACCAACTAGTCTTGAATTCTCTTCATCGACGGGGTCAACTTCGAACTTCACTTTCCGAGCTTGGTTGGCCACGAGTTCCACCAATTCCTTCACGTCATCACAAACCTCAATCCGACGCAGAGGCAATAATAATACGTCAAGCGCAGTGGCAACCCCACAAATTATGTCATGAAATTGTGAGGCAGCGTGTTGGGATTTCATGAGCATCCATAATTTGGCGCCATCATGAGTGCAATCTTGAAGCAAGAATAGAATCTTCTGGAAACTAAAGTGGAGCTCTGAGAAACAGAGAATAACAGGGGATTGTTCTGGGATTTCAATTTCTGGAAGATACTGGAGGAACATGAGGATAACATCAACCTGGCGTATGATTTCTCTGGCATTACGTCGCTGTGTGGGGAAGAATCTGTATTTGAAATTACAGATATTGAGGGAGAGAGAGATTAAAGAAGTGAGAAGAGTGGAGGGAGATATGTCTCGGCATGGGAATACAGCAGGAAAAGAGAGAAGACGACGATGGTCGTGATTTGAGTAACAAGTCATTTGTTTTTTGAAGAATGAAAGTTTTTTTTTTCTTTCTTTGTGTATGCTGAGAGAGAGAGAGAGGAGTGCGGTTGTTATTATAGGGAGGATAGCTGACTGGGAAATCTGGGAGACACGTGGTAGAAGCGAGGAGGCGACACTTGGATGCAACGAATCCCTGGACGTTCAGGGACCCCAAAATGGAAATCCAAATCCAACTGGACCCTCTGTCCATAGAATAATAGTTAGATAATTCAACTATTTTAAATACTTACTACAAAATCAACTTCCGAAATCAGTTAGATTCAAGGAGATCTAAGAATAAATAGGATCAAAATAAATTGGAATAGTTGCAGGACATACAACCACGATAATTAACACGGGAAGGGAAAGTAAAAACTGAAAAGTGAGAAATTTAATAATGTATAAGGATGGAGTTATGAATATGATAGATATTTTTATACATGGATCACCAATATTTTAATTAATACGATATATACAATTAACGAAAGGTAAAAAAGAAAAAAAAAACTTATTAAATATCCAGTCAACTTTTATCAGATTCTTATAAAAAAGATTAAGATAATTAAAATTTTAGGTTTTTATAAAAAAATTGGTGGAAGCAATTTAAAATATTAATTCTTATAATTTTAGAGATAAAATTGTATCTTTCAGGGATAACAATGACTCCAACAATAAAACTTGGCTGAAATAATAATTTTCTAATTGAGGTGTGATGTGATTGTAGAAGGCAGGTTGATTTTTGTGGAATTTTGAAATTTGATTTTCTTGTGAGGGAAGGAATTTGGAATTTGGAATGGTAAACAGACAAAATTCGGGAGGGATGCATGGTGATGGGTCAAGATGAAGGGGGGGGGGGTGATGTGATGTCAGCCGACTGAACAGAGAGGACACGTGGAGGCATTAAGTGGTGACGTGTGGTGTTACCGCCCTGGCATCTCCCATGTAAGCGCGTTAAGCCCAATCACGACAATACAAATCCAACCCAATGCATGCATATGCTAACTAATACTCTGACCATTATGTTTATGAATTTTATAATCAAAAGGCCTTAATCATCCTCATCATTACCCTAATGACTTTCATTTTTACTAAGTACAAAAACATTTCTTGTTAATTAAAGCCTCTGCCCTCCCACCAATAAATGAATGCCACTTTCCATCCCCACATTTGATTCTCAGTTTTCCTTTAATTTGTCTTTTTTTTTTTTTTAATTTCTCCTGATCAAACTCATCATCATTATTGTTTCCATGCTTTCCTCCCAACCCTGCCTCCTTTTCCCCCCCTTTCCAGTCTCCATATAGTGTAGCAATCATTGATTATGAGAAATTAATTCCATTATGAAATAATAGAATTCACCACGATCGTTCTATATTTATGACGATACACGCATGGGGAGGATATATATATATATATATATTCTAAAAATTCAAACCTAGAGTATTAAATTGGCTTATAAATAATAGCATCTTAAATCTCAATTATAAATATGATCGATGGAAATAATTTTTTCCCCTAAATATGATGGAGATATGATAGATTCTTCACCAAGATGATAAATAAAGATAAATCTCTGTGGATTATAGAGATTTGAGTTATAATCTCAAATATCAATTCTCAACAATATCAGTATCCCAATATTTAATTGAGAATAATTTCAATCTAATCTTGTATGTGCATGACCTTTCAAGTATTATTGGCCGTACAAAAAATCCCTTTAGTTTCAAGTAAGTCTTCATCTACACAGATCTAGGGCCCTGCAGGATAAGCGACATCGATCTCACAAGTCACTACTAGGAACATATGATATTCACACACACACACACAAATTTATAATATTAACTTCCATGACACCTGAATATCTTAATAATCAATTATTTAATGTTTTAATTGGAATATCATTATATTCATTCACATCAAGACCGGATTCGAGAAACAGAACTCTACACGCAAAAACAAGATCAAGCGTCATGTTATATATGGAATTATAAATAAAATAATTAATTAACAAGTCGACATTATAAGATATAAATATTGAGCAGTCTTAAACCGCTCCCACCGGTCATAAACATAGGAGGTAAGTAACTGATTTACCAAGATCAAGAAATTTAATTTAATCACTTATTTAAAAAAAAAAAAATACCGTGTGTTTTCTTTGAAATACCTTATAACCATCTGCAATGAAAACTATCCAACAATATGGAGATAAGGTGAACTAATGTTTTACATTTGAGGCCAACATGAACCCCTTATTAGTTAATTCTTATATTTAAGATTAGAAGGAGTATATAGATAATACGAGTATTATTTATTAAGTGCATGTTTGGGAACACTTATTTTTTAAATATAAATGTTTATTACGCAAGTCGAGATAAAACTCCTCTCACATTCTTACCTCGTATACCGTGAATCACGATTTATAATCATTTATTGCCTAAAAATGAGCTGTTCCAAACAAACACTAAATAAATGAAGTGGAGATTTGAGATTGTTGGACTAATATTGATGCCGATCGAGGTATTGTAAGGGAACAAGGCATAGTTGAATGTGAGGGCGTCTTCTAATAATCTAATGTCCAAGAGGAGAATGATGAATGTGATCATTGATATATGTTATGCTAAATATTAATATAAAATTCAGTTGACTAATTTAGAATGATTAAAAAAAATTAAATAAATTATTTTAAAAAGTTTATATTTATAATTTTTTTAAACTATTTTGCCTGACTGATAAAATGATATACAGTTTAATAATACACATAAATATTTTAGAACAATATATCATGTAATGTATATATATATATATATATATATATATATATCAAATTATATGACACAAGTTTGTGTACGCTACGATAAATGAAACTTAATGGAAAATTAAAGGAGCGTTGTCACATCAAAGCATTAACATATCTAGCTAATACCCAGTTTAAGTTTTCCCACCAGCAACTAATGAAGAACAAGACTCATTTGTGGCGACAAATAGATACAAGATGTCATTTTATGTAGATTTGGACACGTCAAAGAATTCAAAAACGATGATGTGGATGGGAAAGCACGTGGACCAATCAGGGGATGCCCAGTATAACGCGGTTCAGCTTCGCACCACAAGTATTACATATGCATGTAATTGACACGACACCTAATTAATTAATATAAATATGACCATTGAGGAGGATAAAATATTGATGATGGCTACGTATTTGATGAGTGATTGATCTTTTGTCATACATAACGAAATGTTGTGCACGTAGCCCTGTCATATAGACTGTTGCAATGCGTCGCTCTTTTATTTCGGGTTTTGTTTTCCGTTCACACTCACCAATTAATATTAATTAAGTGGAATAATGAAAGATATTATTAGTAAATATAATTATTATACATGTATATGTATAAGGACAAGGAAAATAATGTGAGTGTTAAGTAGTAGGTAATTAATCTACGCGTATATAGCTTCCTACGCCGTACATTCTCATTTGCCTAGTTGCTTGCTTTTGTTTGGCCCCTGGATCACTCATAATTTGATTCTTCGTAGGAAGGCACCATACATACACATAAATATATATACACAAGCATCAACGTTACGCATATACACTAGTTCTCACCTATCTTTGAACTACTTGAGAGCTTGTATGTATATACCACTCTGGTTCTGTTATAATTTTTTCTTTTGCATGAATAATTATAACACTTGTCATTAATTTTTTATCATTAGTTTTCGTTTCTTTCTTCTTCTTTTTTCTTTCTTTGCTAAATATACATATATTCTCTTATTGAATGCAATTCTATTCGAGGTAATGTTAGATACTAAATATAGACACATCTCCCAACAAATATCATTAGTTTTCCTTTCTACCCCTTAATAAATAAAAAGTTGGCATGTGTAATTTAATTTTTAACAAGGGTGCATATTTAATTAAAATGGACATAATTGAAAACACATTAAATTTTAAGATATAATTAATGAGTTTTAATATTTTTCTTAATTCTGATGGAATATCTGTCTGCTCTTTCACCATCACCTTAGAATTCTTGTGTTTCATCATTATTCGTGGTTCCTTCACAACTATGAAAACCAGCTTCTTTAATTTCCAGTTCCACGAAACCCAAAATTTGTACCCATGGCACCCCTAGTAGCGAAATGAAATGACAATTTTGCCCTTCCTTCAAATCCATATTCCTCCTTCCTTGTTTTCCCATTTTGCAGCACACATTCTTTGTCCCTGGGATAGGGATCTTTTTTTCCCTGTAAAAATTTGAAGGATAGGCATATGTGATCATCGCATCATATTATTTTTCGCTTCTAGCTTCTATATTTTCCAATCACTAGTACAGAAAAGGGTTTTTAGACCGAAACATTTAGATAGGTTATATCGGATAAGGTCTTAAAAATATGACCGGTGGCATTTTTATAATTATGATGAAATATTAAGACCGGTTATATTTATAACCGGTCTTAAAAACACTTTTAAGACCGGTTATATTTAAAACCGATCTTAAAAATAATTTTAAGACCGGTTGTAATAAAAATTGGTCTTAAAATATATACAATTAAAAAAATAAATACATGTAATATATTTTCTAGACCAGTTCTAAATATAACCGGCCTAAAAAATATTATTTGAATTAAATACAATTAAAAAAATAAAATGGTTATTATTTTTAAGACCTGCTGTACATGAAAACCGGTCTTAAATATTACTTTTAAGATCGGTTGTTAATTACAACCGGTCTTAAAATTGACCTGGATTTCAAAATGCGCCTAATTTTAACTCTGAAATTTGAGACTCAAGCACATCAGCAAAACCCCTCCATTGGTTCGCGGCAGCTCCTCCTTTCCCCTTCTCTCCTCCGTCCTTAACTTCGCCGCCGTCAACGGAAATTTACGGTTGAATACATTGCCGTAAGTCTATCGTTGTTTGTTCTATCCGATTGGTTTCGTTCTCAACCTCGTTTTTATTGTCAGGTTTGTGTTTCAGTTGCCAGGCGTTCAATTTAATTAATGGTTTCGTTTTTAGGTATTTCATTGAAATTGTGAGATGACTTAGCCTCCATTTTCTTTGTTCGATTCTTGCAGCAAGTCGTCAACCCACTTTTTAGAACCGTCCATTGCCTCCTAAAAGAGACCTTACTCGAATCATAAAGTGGCCAAAGACTGTTCAAATACAGAGAAAGAAAAAGATCCTCAAGCAAAGGTTGAAGGTACCGTTAATTATTTTGAAGAGTTTTACATAATGCATGTATTTCTGAGGTTAATGTCCTTATGCTTCTATGGACCTGGGTTTATTTTGGATGTGTATGAGAAGGGTTCGATTTTGGTTCTGTATTTTTGCATGTTTAATATAGTAAAACTCTGGATAAGGTAGTGCTGATATTGCTTGATATGAACTTTGGTGTTGCTTGTGAGTCTGCCTCCTAATGCATTTATGTTTGTTCAAAGCTTCTGAATCTGCCTCCTAGTGCATTTATGTTCAACTTGTGCTGACATTGCCTCCTATTTTTGCATGTATGTTGAACTTGTGCAATGCAATTAATTATTTGTTCATGTTGGCATAACTTGAAAATTGCTTTTGAACGATGCCTTTGTAGATAGTGCCGTGTAGCAAAATTTCCTAAAACCATCACTAGCTATCCTTAAATAGTGTCCTTAAGGTGTTTTTAGACAATGAGTCGTCCCAGTGAGGGTACTCTCGATCCAACTAATCCAAATCAAAGTGAGCCTAGCAATGCTCCTAGCCATGAACACAGTGAGTCATGTAACTGGCCTAAACGAAGGGGTAGGAGAGCCACCCGATTGAGAGACATTCCTCTCAATCGGAATACCGGGGAAAAGATTCCGATTGAGTTTGATAGTTATTGAAAACCAATCGGCCATAATACAAGCCGGTATAGGAGTTTTGTCGGCCTCCTAGCACACAACAAGCCTAGCATCTTGATCGAGCAGTGGAGAAATATGGATAAAAATGTGAAGCAACATATTTGGGAAACTATCCAGCTTACTTACGACATTCTTGAGGATGAAGTCTTGTATGACAAGACAATGACGTATTGTGATAAACGCTGGAGGAAGTTTAAAACAAGTCTAGCCAACAATTACGTGCATATCGAGGTGGAAGAAGGTCAGCCTCGTCCTAATCCGTGTGATCAATATTCTTTTATTGACAAACAGACTTTGCAAGAATTTGGTCAGCTTCGGACTACTCCGAAGCATTAGTGAGCTGACTTATTTTACATTTGATTTGCTTATGAATTATGAATTGTCTTTATTAATTTACAATGACTTAATTTTGATTTGTTATTCGCAAGAAAAAAGGAAAAAGGCCCAAGAGAGTAGTAGAAAGAATGATTGCCCTAATACAATGTCTCATGGGGGTTATGCAAAGGTCGAAAAAGACTTGTTGGCGGCCAAACGGAAGAGATTGGAAGAAGCAACTCAATTCGATCCTTCTGTTCTTCTTTCTCCACCATCTCCAATACGTCGTGAAAAGAAGTGGTTGTTTGCTCACCAAAAGAGGAGCGGGTCTTATACGAGTGAACAATCTCGTATAGTCGGTGAGAAAATTGTAAAGTATTGTTGTTGACTTGTTGTTATTAGTTATTTAGGAAACAAATTTCATTACAAACACTTGTCATCTGTGTCTTATAGGAGGAGCTTCAAAAAAAAAGCCAAGGGATCGTTTAAGTCGAATGGGAGGAATGACATCCTGACCGTAGCTACAGGAAAACCTGAGCATCCCGGCCATGTCAGGGGGATTGGAGGAGGGGCAGGTATAAGGGATTACTTTAGAGCACCCAACACCGTTCTTCAAGTAATATGTGACTAGGGAGGAGATGGAGAGTATATTGACCATTGTGAGGGTGGAAGTTAGGACCGAGGCAGAAGCATAATTTGATGCACGATTTGAAGAAAGGTTCGACAAGATGAAGGATGAATGGATGATCTTGATGAGCACAAGACAAGCAGATACCAGTGCTCCCCAGGCTCATTCCTTAAACCCTAAACAGAGCACTAAGGGAGTTGCATTGGTTAGTCATAAGAGGGTCCCAGAAAAGAAATTGGTGAGCCTTGTGACTTGTTTGTGGAGGATCCTCTGAGACGATTGGTTGCATGAGAGAGCATGCACAACTTGGGATTAACTATTCACCACCAAGAAATAAAAGATGATCAAGTCAGAGTAGCAGTTGAAGAAGTGATCGTTGCAGATGCACCCTCCCTATCCCTGTTGATGACTTCAAGGTTGTGGGCATGTTATCAACTCTTTCATCTTGTGGCCAAAAAACCTTGATTCTGATCGAGCTGAGGAATCCCCGCTACCTCCACCTCCACCTCCACCTCCCTCCACTCAAGATGTTTCATAGCCCCCATTGAATGTCATACAACAAGTGATTCTGATGGCATATGATACATCCTTTGCAACAAGAGATTAGTCTACTGAATTAGATGTTGGCAAGTTAAGGGCGCAATGTTATATTGAGAGGAATGATTTAATATCCCTGGTAGCTCCTCTACAACGGCTTACGATTTTGATTGTCCAGCTCTTTTTTATGTAAATATCTTCTCAAATTGGAAGTTAATATTTTATAAATTACGCCGTTAAACTTTGATTTAATGTCCCTGCTTGAATTATTGTAGGTGCATGCATTGTAGGTTGGTTGACTCTGACAAAACCAATAAATTTGGACTCCTATGCCCAGTTCAACTCTACGACAAAGGGACCGCTACTTCTATCAGACACACATACTTATCGCACAGGCTTAGTGAAACCTCAATTGAGTGTTTCTTGGCTCTATATTTGCATGGGTAAGAAACAAATTTATATTTCATAATATACATAATGTTTTATATTTGCTTAAAAGTGTTTCCTTTTTTCAGTATTCATTGGTAATTGGCTATTTTGTGCAAGAAAATTTATTCTGTCATCCTCTTATGCTCTCTTCACCTCAGCAAGCCAACTTGTGAATTGAAAAAGAGCTTGAACGCATAAGTTTTCTTGCATTATTAATTACCTTTCGTGTGCAAAATTTATGAAATTTGTGTAAAATAAGTAACCTTTGTGATTTTGATGATATAGGGCTATGCGGACATTCCAACACACTACTTGTGGTAGGCCTATGCGTGAGGTAAAAGACCCTGCATGGATCTTGCCAAATGTTAGTTACATATTGGTTTGTTTTAAGAATGTATTCAATAATAAACCATGCTTTAATTTTATACTTGTTTTAATGATGTCATATTATTTTTCAGACCCGTAGGCAACCATCGGGGTCCAACTTATGTGGGTTGTATATTATAAGGCACATGTATAATATTATTACCCTATGCATGACATAACTTACTGAAGAGGTAAATGCATATATATTTCAAAAATTTTGGTAAATGCATATATATTTCAAAAATTTTGTATTACTTTTATTTTTTTAAGTGAAGTTAATGTTTTGCCTGACTTTGGTATTTCAGATGTTTGAACTTGCTGACCCCTTTCCAGAAGAAGATATTGAGTACATTCGCAATTATTGTGTTGAATTCATTTATGAACTTTTACAACAGTGAGTTCTTGTAAAACTGAGGAATTTTTTTGTGTATATTGATGAATTGACATGTTGGTTGGTTGCAAATATTGTTGGTTTCATGATTTAACATGTTTGTTGGTTTTAACATGGTTTTGTTATATTTTGATGAATTGACTTGTTGGTTGCATGATATGACATGGCTAAATTCATTTATGTGTATATATATATATGATGGTTTTAAACAAAACATTATACATGAGGATATATGACATGTTACAAGTTCCAAATTCAATGAGAAGGTTAAAGTAAAAGGAAATGGTAAGTGGAAGGTTAAAGCAACGGGACATGGTAAGTGGAAGCAAACTGAACACCATATAACACTTAATAAGTATGACACTGGATGTAACAATTCTAGGATGCGTTCTGATAACTAACCTAATCACACACAATTAAATATATATATAACACTTTTAAGACCGGTTATAAAGATAATCAGTCTTAAAATTTCTTTTAAGACCAGTTATGCATGTAACCGGTCATAAAATTAAATTTTTAAGACTAGTTTCATATATAACCGGTTATATATGAAACTGGTTTTAAAATAACTTTTAAGACCTGTTATAATTCTAACCGGTCTTAAAAATGTTATGTAATTTGCTTCACAAAAGAGGTCTTTTAAGACCGGTGCTCATGACAACCGGTCTTAAAATTGTTACTTTAAGACCGGTTGTATTAATAACCAGTCTTAAAAGTGACATACTTTTAAGACCGACTATATCAAGACCGAATTTAAAACCGATCTAAAAATTCAATTTTAACTGGTCTAAAAAGTCATTTTTCCACTAGTGAATGTAATAAAACCTGAACCGGACCGGAAACCAGCTGGTAGACCGGTCCAGTCAGGAATTTTTTTTAAATCAATGTTTGTTATTGTTTTTTAGAATTTCATATTAATAAGCCTAAAATCTTCAATTTCTCATTAATTTAGTCCAAATTAGCTCCAGTTTGACCCACTGATCTTTGAACTAATACTTCGACCGATTCAGTAACCGGTTTAGATTTAATTACCTTAATACTTTCATACCACAAGCGGCTACGTCACTTTTGGCCCTCGAGACAATCTTGAAGTTCAATAATAATGTCAAATGTGAAATTAAAAATAAATTTTGTAAATAGTGTCGCTTCTTTGTTATTGAAAAGGTGTCTAATTAAATTTATTATGAGAAGTTTTTATTTTACATTCCAAGTACACATTCAAAGTGGATCAATGCGATATATATCATTCTAGCAATTAATGTTGTCAAACTCATAAGTTTAAAATAAATTTGTAATAGTGATGTAAACATGTATTGTGATTTTGAATCGTAAATTTGTAAGAGTTTATTTTTATTATTAATTAGGCATTAATGATGTATACTTAAATAATTAAAATATAAAAAAACTGTAACATTTTGATTTAAATATATTTTAAATTCAAATAATTGAAAGTAAATCCATTAACATTCATAATTTATCATATTTAACAAAAAAATTTCCAAACAAATGTTATATAAAGCTATTGGCCATAATCAAATCAAATAAGTTAACAAGAGTTTAAGAGTGAGTTAATACTTTTTTATTTGCTAGAAACGTAAAATCGGAAAACTCGTCAGTATATAAACTCGTAAGTTTAACCGAGCTTACAACAGTCACAAGTTTATTAGTGATTCAACTCGATTTTACAAACTAGAAAAGTAAAAATAGTAAATTCAGAAAGTTAACTTACGAGTTTGATAACAATACTAACCGTATATGTTTTTTCTTGTTGAGCTTAAGAAATATACAAGGGAATAAGTTGAGAGAATTATAATGTTTAAATAATTAAATAACAATGGCATCAACTAAAAAAATTATTGTATTTGTAATCAGATTAATTATAACAAAATGTTAATCCATTATGGGGGTTGGATGGTCCCCACAGGCAGACAGAAACGGTAATGGTCGGTGCCTCGGGGCACGTATGTCAGATTTGGAATTAAGAAATTTAAAAAAAAAAAAAAAAAAGTCAGTCAAAGACTCAAAGCGATGAAGTTGGCGGCTGTGGCCATGATATGCAGTTTGAGTTTGACATGAGGCTTAGCGCTTTGGAGATTAGATTCTGGGATATTTTCTCACCCCACAATTACAACTACAATTACAAATTAAAAGTCTTGATTTGCTGAGAGAACAACATTTTCCTAATTTAGTTTCGTACAATAAACTTGTGATTATGACTCCAACTGAACATCCATCTCAATTAATTAGTTTTATAATAAATTTACTCAAACTAATTTCTAGAATCAAGTAGAGTTTCATCATTTGTGTTGGAATAAATTCTTTCAACCTGAGAAGATGATGGTTGTGGAGATATTTTATGTTCTTTCTCTTTTGGGCTGAACTATATTTAGCCACAACCCTGTCATCATGCTGACCCATTTCTGGTTTTGTTGGCCCAACTACATGTTTATGGTAAGAAATCAACCTATGAATAAATTCAAATGTTAAATTATTATATGTTCTTTTTGTGATGCCACAAGAGTGTTTTTTTTTTCCCGCATCTGATGTTAGATTTGCGGAGGAATACCTATTGCAGAGATGATTTTTTTGTTGTGACTTGAACAGTTTTTATTATGGGCATGTGGTTGCTATGGATATTTTTCTAACGAGTGTTAATTGGATATGGCCAAGACGAACACCTTTATACTTATAGTATTGTTTGCACAATTTAATTTCATTTTATCTGGTAGTTAGCATGTAATTTCTTAGTAAATGGAGTATTATGTGACAGAAGATGAGCAGTCAAAAGTCCTGCCTCACCATTTTTACCTCCCGGCCCGTCCGGTGTTCGGTTTGATCAACAATATGTCCTGCCTCACCATTTTTACCGAATTCATCTTCTTGACTGTACCTCCTTCCTTTTCTATTCTAAAGCTATCATGAACGCACTTCGTTTTTGTGTTTTATCATTATATTAAGTTGCTAAGGTGAAATATTATTTACTTTCGTCTTATTAGAAGTCAAAGGAAATCCCTTACCCTCAGGTGTATCCCTATTAGAAATCAATACATATCCCTTACCGTCAAGTGTATCTCCCACCATTAGGAAAGTCATAATGTTAGGAAGCGAATGTCGGATTCAAATTGAATTTTTCAAATATAATTACTTGTATATATATCTATATATAACATTACATGAATGATAACTTAGATTTACTTCAATTCACGTCTTAACAAAAACAGAAACCTGTTGCATAATCCACAGACTGGCAATTCATGAGATGCTTTGGCGTATCAGATTTGGCCTTGTTTCTCCTCCTTTCAATAAATTAAAACAAAACAACAGCACCATCACCTCAGTTATTGTATAACACACACACACACACGGCCATGGACTTGAGAGTGAGACATTGCCTTTAATTTGATCGTCCATACATACGAGGAAAGAAAATATCTTCTAAAAATAAATTTCATTTCATATCCTCATCATCCTTGATTGATGCTATCAATTTTTAAGATTAAAATTAGAATATGAAACAAGTTAAAGAATACTGTTCCGATATCTAGCCGAAGCTTTAGTGACGATACTTCTTTTTTTTTGGGTTGTTGGTTAAATTACCTGTTATATTGCTGGAACTTAATGGAAGCTTACTTCGAATTCGTATCCACAGTGCAAAAAGTAGGTGGCATTTGTCGCCAGCTATATGACTTGTTATATAACTCATGTATATAAAGTATTATATGGTTTGTTAATTATTAATTAGGAATAATCTTGTTGTTTCAGCTAATATGATGCGGCCTAACTATGAAAAGTATGAATCCTTTCATGAGGTATATTTTATGTACGTTCAAACCTTGCGTGCCGAGGAAAAAATAAATCTTGTTCGTTAAGTATTAATTATTTTCTACTAAGATTGATAACAATTCAATTTGCCACAATTAATTAGACGTGACATATACGATATAACAACTCTTACATATGCACAGCGTCGATATATATTGAGTAGAATAGGATAAGATCGCGATCGAACAAACGCATGTCTTGAGATATATAAATTAGATGTCCACATCTCTCAGAAATTAAAACCAAAACATATTTTTTAAAAAAAATTAATGATCGAGAGCCAGAAACCACGAATGAAAATCTTGGAGCATGCCATGATCGGTCACTTTTTTCAGTTGAAGGAGCAGGTACTAACAACTTGAAATCAGGTTACAAACCAACCCTCGACTTCTTACTTATAAGGGAGCATCTATGTCTAGGCTATATAAGATTAGTGGCGAGTAGGTCACTTTCTTTTTAGCACTGGAATTATTATTTTTCCCCCTCACTGTTATTGCAGCAATGCAAGCATGGAAGCCGTTTGATGAGATATATATATATATATATATATATATATATATATATATATATATATATATATATATATATATATATATATATATATATATATATATATATATATATATATATATATATATAATTACAGAGAATATAAATAAAACAAACAAATAAATAAAAGGGAAGCATGCTTGCTTTATTCTTTTTTGTTGTTTTCATCAAAGTCATATTCATCGAGTTTCTCTCCTCCAACACCAACACGTAGCACTTCCTCAAATCACAGCATATTTTGCACTTTTCTTATATGAAACGTCAAAATTACACAATCATCATCAGAAACCTAAACTAAATAAAAAATTACATCATCCTCAAATCTCAACTCTGTTTTCATTCCTATTCGGCCTGAGGTTAATGGCATCTTTTCTGTTAGGAAGAAGGATAAACAATATCAATAATTAACGCGTCAAGTGCATAATAATAATAATAATAATAATAATAATATGAATATGAATATGAATATTAAAAATCCATATAATAAATAAGCAGCATGTGATGACAAGTTTTGAGGTAAAAACAAGAATAAAATAATGTTGCTAGCTTGTTATTAAGATTTATTATATTCTTTCACTGAGACCTTGTAATGATTTTCCAATTTTCTAATCTAGCAAAGATAATTTGGGCCTATATATAGCCGCTAGTACAAGCATCCTTTATGCTGTGGGCCTATAAAACCATGATGGAGCCCAATATAGAGATGGCCTGCAAGCCCACATGGTGGGGATCAAATAAATGAAAAAAAAAAAAAGAGGAGATTGACGATGATGGCGGCAAACCGACTAACCGAGGGTATAATGAGGAGTTGTAACAACCAAGCAAAAGCATGTCCTGCTTGAAATCTCACAATCCTTATAAAAAGTAGAAACCCAATGATTAAGATTGTTGTTCTTCACCGATACGTTGAATATGAAAGGGCCTTTAAAATCCAAACAACAAGATCCCTTTTTACTCTAAATATGTCAACATAATCAACCTGACCTTTCACCTTTTTTCATTTAACAAACATCGATCTTTTCCCACGTTACAGCATATTCGATTGTGGCGATTTAAGATTTGAGGCTTTAGAGATCCAAACACAGATTTTGTAAAGGTCAAAGGCACCGGCAAGAACAATAGTAAAACGCCATGGATATGGTGAGTTTCAAGGTTCGTCGTCCTAAGAGTGTAACGAGTAATAGTAAAAATGGCTTCTCTGCTCTGAGCATCATAGATTCACAAGAAGATGATGAAGCAGACTCTGGAAATCATGTCCGTCTCAAATCTCCAGGATGGTTTTCTGAGTTTTCTTCAATTTGGTCAGGTGGGATTATATATATAATCACTTTCCAATTTTTCCCAGGCTTTCAGGTTGGTGTAATTGTTGGTGATATTAAATACAGAAACGTTTTTGGAAACTAAAATCCTACATATATATGTGTAGCATAGAAATTAAGAAAAGTAATTCTTCATTTGATCCTGTATTACCAGTTTAAAAGTGATAAATATAAGAACCAGGAGGAAGGGAATTTAAGTTTTAAGTATAAAACCTCCTTTGTTATTTTATCTCTTTAAATTAATTTACTGACTTATAAACTAATATATAATCTAATGATATATATAAAAATATTTTAAAGAGATTATGTCATATATAGTATAGTTAAGAAATTTATTTAGTTTTCTGCTTTCCTTAATCTTCCCAAATTAAATAAAAAAGATTTATATTAATTTAGGAGGGGAGGTAATATTATATTTTTTTGAGACACTGGAAACATCTGATCATATATATAAGATACACTTTGTATGAATTTTTAACCAATCCTTTTTTCATTCTTGTCCCTATTAATTACATATTATATTATTGTATTCATTATCTCTCTCACTTGGTCACACTCATATTTCTATTCATCCTATCTCTCACTTCTTTCCTTTCATAAATAGGAATATTTTTGGAAAATATTTTTTATATATATTTATGATCTTTAATTGATTTTAACTAACATTTTAATTTCCATAATATAATTATTCACATCTTTTATACATAGAATAGAAAGGACTATGTATGGGAGCACTGAAAATGGGAATGTTTTGAAAACGCTCTCATAAGGACAAAGTTAGTGTTTTCTTGGGTCTTTTTGTGCCTGTAATTGAGTTAACGGTAAAAGCTGCTTTTCTAACGTGATTTACGGAATATGGGGTAAGTATATGAAAGGAGGTTTTTTTCGACTTGCATAAACATGCTTTTTAAATGCCAACTCAAACATGCACTAATTAGCACTAGCATTGATATCTTAGGATAAACGCATAATATCTTTTTTTGAAAAAAAAAAATTAGAACTCTATATATACAATTTAAATATGAATTTTAAAGGTATCATATATACTTTCTCTCAGCTCGGAGGCATGCCTTGACTCTGGTAAGTTCTAAGACTCAACCCATCTAAACTTTATTTTATAAAAAATATATATATCATATATACTATTCTAAATGCATGCAAGATTCATCTCATTTTCATTTCCTAATTAGATCCGCAAGTAATTGAATATTAAGTGAAGAAGAATTTTATCGAGTAAATAATTTATCATTAATTGGTGTTTTGTGAGAATAAAAAAAAAATCAATTTTAAATTGATACAAATAAAAGTTAATTCATCAAAAAAATCATCATTCATGATGCACTCTTGAATTTTACGTTGATATTTCTCTACATTACTTTTAACCATTTATTTATTATCCTATGTACACAAACCGCTGGTATCCACGTTTAATTCTAATCAGTCTCTTTCTTTAACGCGCGACACGTTAAAGAATGACACTTTCTTCCTAATTATATTCAAAAGTTCATCACAATATCAGGCTACTTTATTTTTCAAAAGCTTGTTTGTTTCTAGCTTGTCCCATCGAAAAAGGAATAATAAAAAAGCAAGAACAAAAGTTTTGTGCTCTAGAATATATCTTCATGATTGGAGGCGATCTTGCTTTTAAGGTGAAATTTTCCATAAAGCTATAACGTAACCAAAGTTGGTGGAAATATGTTGCAGGGCAAGCACACTTTTTGAAGGTTGAAAATATTTTGTTCCAAGGCAAGTCTCAGTACCAATCTATGCTGGTATTTCAGGTGATTACTACAGTATATAGCTCTCACTTGAAATTATTAAATACATTTCAATTAGTTCGACAGTCATTAATTTAGAAATAAATTATACCAACTTTATATAGTTAAAGTTTTTAGACTAAACTGTTTCAAAAATTACATTAGCTTAGCTGGCTAGGTTTACACTTCAAATCATTAATGAGGTTGAATTATATATACAATATGTGTTTTATTTAGTTGTATTTATCGTTATATTGAAAAAAAAAAAAAATCAAAATTTAATTTCAAGCTTTTCTTCTGGTATATGGCAGTCAGCAAGCTATGGGAAAGTATTTGTGTTGGACGGAGATCTGCAACTGACAGAGAAAGACGAATGTTCATACCAAGAGATGATCACTCATCTTCCTCTCTGCTCTATCCCTAACCCAAAAAAGGTTCCACTCACACACAGCGATTATGCACATTTATATATATATTTATATATATTAATTAGAAATTATCATCAGAAACATGAAATCATCAATTTCAGGTTCTGCTTATAGGAGGGGGAGATGGTGGCATCCTCAGAGAAATTTCGCGCCACTCCTCTGTGGAGGAAATCGACATCTGTGAAATAGACACTATGCTCATTGATGTAAGCCAATTACTATATACTCCCTCCGGTCCTAATTATAGGACATATTTACCTAACTTTGGAGAAATTAAGGATAGTAGTTAAATTAGTTACTCATATTTATTTTCTTAAAATACCCTTATTTAAAATTTAAAATGACATCTAATTACATTGATTCTCTGTTTTTTCTTGTACCTCTCATGCTTCACACACGACTTCTCCAACTCGTTTGCAGGATCGGGTTGGGGCTGGGCTGTGATTAATGTGTTTAATTATTATTGAAAAAGTATCAATAAGGGGTATTTTGGGAAGAAATTGACAAAAATTAGAACTTTGTCCTACAATTAGGACCGGAGGGAGTACTAATTATTAAATTCTAAAATACAACATATATATATATATATATATATATGAATATAATTGGACGTTGTTTGAAAGGTGTACAAGGAACATTTCCCAAATGTAGCTGTTGGATACAAGGACTCTCGAGTGAAGCTTCATGTCATAGATGGTATGTGTGTGTTTATTAATTAGTTTCTTGTACTGTGCTCAATATATATATAATTATATATAGACACGATGCATGGGTGATTATTGGTTAACTTTGGTTTGGTGTTTTAAAACTTGAATTTGTGCATGCAGGAACTTTGTATCTGAAATCTGTAGAAAGAGGCACGTACGATACAATAATAGTAGATGCCTTCGACCCAATAAGTATATACTTTGCTAGCTGTTTCTTTGATATAACCTTTTATTTAGATCTATCCCGATGCAACCAGTTTGAAGTTGACATAGCTATTTTTTTTAATTACTTTTGGCTTTTTTATTTTTTTCATATTTCAACCTTTTGAATCTAACGTTTAAATATATCATCAAAACAAGTTTATACCAAACTGATTTTTTTAATAGGGTTAAGGGGTAATTTTGTCTTGTAAGTTTTTTAGGGGGCAATTTTGTCTCAGATGTGTAAAAAAGAGAGCAATTTTACCCTGACCATTATCCCAATTAATTTTAGCTATTAATTGACCAAATATGCTAAGCAGACAGTCCATATGTCATTATTGTTAACGTGCAAATTTTTCCTAGAAGTTTTAAATATAACTTTGAAAAAAAAAAGTAGATAATATATAGACTTCTATAACAAATTTTCATTTTAACAAAAATGACGTGGATAACATATGAGCTGTTACTTCAGTATATTTGATCAACTAACTGTCAAAGTTAACTGGAATAATGACTAGGGCAAAAGTGTCCCTTAACCCATTTCAATAAAAGTCTGTCCAAATATGAATTACATTACACTAATTGACTCTTATCCCAACTTCAATTTACAATTAGAATAAAAGTCACTTTTACCTACGTATGCAGGGGGTGATCATGAGCTGTTGGAATCAGGGTTTATGGAAGAGGCAGCAAGGGCTTTAAGAGGAGGAGGAGTTATGTGCATTCAAGCAGAGAGCTTATGGTGTGGTTCACTGGACATTCAGAAGCTTTTATCCAAAAGCCACCAAATTTTCAAAGGCTCCATCGATTATGCTTGGACCACTGTTCCTTCTTATCCAAGGCATTTTCATGAACCCCTAGCTGCTCTTCTTCTTCCCCATAATATATTCTCATGATGATATCTGACCAAATCATTTTCATCTCCATCTCTAATCATAACATTGTCTCCCCTAAAAATACTTGAGCTTCCTGTACTTATTATTGTAGCCTAACCCTATATATGAATACCGCATTCTCTCCGGTCCCTATTATAGGGCGCCTTCTAAAATGTATGCTTAATCTTTTTATAAGATATTTGATAGTTTTAAGAAGTACTATTAAATGTGTTTTTCCATATATGCCCTCATTATAGGATGCCTTCTAAATGGTATGCATTATTAGTATTAAATAGTGACCTTTCTGCATTGCCCACAAGTTAAGCCCTCTAATAATATTCCTTTAACTTTTCCTGCCTAAAACAATCAATCATTCTCAATATTGTCCTTATAATTGATTTAACAAATCGAATCATACATATCTCCCAATCTCTTTATTACCTGAGTAAGTTGTCTTTTCAATGATATATTCAATACATGTCTATGTTTGAAATGAAGGCTAACCAAGGAGTCAATGATTAAATTACTTGCAGTGGGGTGATAGGGTTCTTGCTATGTTCCACAGAAGGCCCATTCGTGGACTTCAGATGTCCCGTAAACCCCATCGATCCAAGTAGCTATGGCATATCCAAGCAACCTTTGAAGTTCTACAACTCTGAGGTACCTAATCATCAGCAAACCCTAGATCAGTTTCATTACTTAATTAATGACCACAAATAATCAACCCCCTTTCATTGATTTATGATATTATTTAATTTCAGGTTCATTCAGCTGCCTTTTGCTTACCGTCTTTTGCGAGAAAGGCCACCAGCAGCATGATGAAGCCCAAGAACAGTACTTAACGAAAGAGATTAATTAAGCGTACGTATTCAACATATGCCGACAACAATCTTGGTCAAGTGAGATGTCATCCATGTGTCTGGATTCTTGACAACTTTTGCTCTTTTCCTGTCCCCCCAAATTTTGTGTTTTTTTGCCTTAAAAAACACTACTTCTCTCAATTCTTTGCTTATATCTATATACAATTGCCATTACGTAAATCATTACATGGAATAATTTTGATTAATCATCTTTCATGCTTACCGGAAGGTAGTAATCACATACTATATATGAATCTCATTGCCTAGCTAAAAACACTGTTTAATCTTATGAAAGTAACCCAAGTTTAATCTGTTCCAGCTGGTGGTTAGGGACTTAGCGAGCTTAATGAAATATTTAGGAGATTGTTTAAGTTTATGAATCAATTAATTTATATATATTCTACTCAAAAATTAAGTTCTTTAAGGGTGTGTTTGGTTTGAGGGGAGGGGAGGGTATGTTATCTTATTTGGTTTGTTAAAACAGAAAGAACAGGATCCTTTATTTTGTTTACGAGGAAAGGAGGGAATTAAAGCCAAAATTTTGGCTTCCCTTCCATCCCCTCTCTTCAAGTCAAACACACCTTAAAAGAAAATGTATAAAACAATGAATGAAATGCTATGGGCGAACAAACATTAGAGAGCCTAATAACCAACAATATATTATATTAATCGGAATAGCTCTACATGTATTGTACTTTCCTATCAAAAAATTTTTAAAAATCGCAACATTTATTTTATTCAACACTTTTCGATCTTGAACTTGAAGTGTGAAACGAAAAGGGATGCTGTTATTTATTTATTGATTTCGTCTCCCAAGTCAAGTTCGACTGCATTGACCTAAAAATTGTGACCAACAAAAAAGAAAAGAAAAGGGTTTGCTTCGAAGATGCCAATTGAAAAGAGAATAATCCTTCGAATGTCCAAGGAATAGGTTGTTAGGATTTGTGATGACAAAAAAAAATATCAATTCAACCTATCAGATCATATTTTGGATTGTGTCAAAATTAGTTTTTTTTATCTTAAAGAAAGTAAATGTACCGTATCAAGTAAATTAATTTTAATAAGTTTTTTTGACCAAAAATTATTTTAATAAGTTGATTATATATGCTTTTCTTATAATTATTTTGAAGCACATTTAGTAAAAATATTGATTTTTTATTTTAAACTGTAACATTTTCATGATTTTAAAATTTTTAATCATTGGACTTTTATAATTAGCTTTAGTTATAATAAACTTGTTATCATGAACTTTCTTGTCGTTGGATCAAGATATTCCTTTTTTTAGTCTTTTCTATGTGCCATTATTTTAAAAGGAAAAAGATATTTAAATACCACTTGAATTTCAAAATCCTAAATTAGTTTTGTTAACAATAAGAATAATGGGATTAATAAAAAAAATATAGTAATTGTCAACTCATATTTTTGAGAAATAACTTATTTGGGATTTTAAAGTTCAAGTGACATTTATTTATCTTTTTCCCTATTTCGAAACTGTATAGAAATTTGGAAGTGATCTAAATTTAGACTCTTTTATTTATTTTTTTGCCAACAAAACTCTTTTAATTAATGTGATAAAAAATAATGTGTGCTGTGTGTTTAACTTTCTTACCTGCATAATAATTTTAAGGTCTTTATTTTATATTGTAACTTTTATTAATAAATTTACAAAAAAAAAATATGCGATTTTATTTCCTGGCTTAATTTGAGAGCACATAAAAAAATGACTTAAAATCGTATATATTAACATGGGTGTACTGATATATGTAAATATATATATATATATATATATATATATATATATATATATATATATATATATATATATATATATATATATATATATATATATATATATATATATATATATATATATATATATATATATTAGTGTTTACACGAGTAAATAGTGTAACTTCTAATCTAAAACGCATGTACCGAAAATTATTATGGTCAGTTGTCCTTTACTTTTAGTGAGCAAAAGATATTAGAGAAAACAAAGTGAGTGGCATTTTTTGACTAATGAATTGGACATCTTTTTATAAAGAAAGAATTAAAGCCTAAATTTCAAAGTTGATACTCGCGTAGACGTTCATACCCATTTAATCTTTAATTTTATTGTAACCACTCTATCTGCTTCTTCCTTCTTTGAGACTAGGTTTTAATCAAAAGAAAAATTAAGGAACTTGTTATAATAAATAAAGGAGAAAACTTAGGTTTAGTCCTTGATATATTGAACATCCAATTCACCAATAAATAAATGTCATCTGTTTTTTTTAACACATCATCGTGAATACTATTAACGGCGTTTCTTCTTCTCACCTTCTTCATTCACCGTCTTCCAACTGTAAAATATGGATCAAAATAGATGTATAGCACTAAGCATTGCAGACTGCTCCTTAACTTGAGATTAATGCTAATACTCATAATTTTTTAACTATCAATATATATATATATATATATATATATATATATATATATATATATATATATATATATATATATATATATATATCAAATTGAATGATTCAAAAAGCCATCTCTGTATAATGAGCAGCTTCTTTGCAAGTATCAAATGAGGAGAGAAAAAGAATGCTACGGAGTAAACAATTGCACCAGATAAAGCACTTGGAAAGCAGGACACAAAATCGCCTTAACTCAACCATAATCTGATGTTTGTCTTCAAGTAAATGGTCATCTTCTACAACCAGGACAAGGAAAATCAACATCACAGAAGCAACACAGTAACGTTTCACTTCAAGCAAATCATATGATTGGATTAAGGGTGAAAAGGAATCTCTAGCCCTGATCGTGTATGTGTAAGTTCGACCCACCGTCAGCCACCAATCCTTCGCCGATCGTGCATGGACTATGGGTTTTGTTGTTTAATAGAAAATCGTGACTAGGGAAGAGAAGAAGGTACGGGGTTAATGATGATGTGTTAAAAAGTACAGATGGCATTTATTTATTGATAAACTGGATGTTCAAAATATCAAGTACCGGACTTAAGTTTTCTTCTAAATAAATCATTTTCTTTTATGGGTTATATTTTTAAGATAAATAAAATGCGGTCTCTATGCATAACAATAAGCTTCAGGAAGGGTTTGTATAATTCATGATTTATAAATAGTGTAAATTGCTATAGTTTTTATACAGTTATATTGATGATGGAATCTGTTGTTACTTATCGCATAAGTTTTGAAAGAAACAAAAGAAAATAAAATTGAAACTGAAGGGAAATGTTGCTTCGCACATTTGTGCTCCTCCTGATGTTTCCCTCTTCACTGGGGAATTGACATGAATTATGCTAAAGATACAAGTTCATCATCAAACTGATTGTCAATTTTGTTTCCCAAACAAATGTACAAAAAACCATAGTATAAAAAACCGGACCGGACCGGCCGATTCGACCGGTTGAACCGGGAACCGGTCCCTGGTCCGGTCCGGTTTGATCAGTAAACCGGTTAAAACCGGTGGTCCAACCGGTTTCTTTCTTTCTTTCTTTTTTTTTAAATTTTCCAAATTTTTATTTTGTGTTTTTTGAGGGCAAAATGAAAAGTTGAAGACTAAAATGAAAAGAAAGAAAGATATAATGAAAAAAATTATTTAAAAAGATATAATAATTATAGGAAATGAGATATCTTTGCATAAGTATAGGTATTATAACTAATACTAATAGATTTTAAACATTTTTTCTAAAAATTTTTATTTTTATTTATAAAAGTTTAAAAATATATTAATATATATTATCACTAATAAATTATAATATTTTAATATGACCGGTTATGACCGGTTCAATTACCGGTTAGTCCCCGGTTGACCCATTAATCCTTGAACCTATGCTGTGACCGGTTCATTGCCCGGTCCACTTTTTCGTTCCTTGCAAAAAAACATACTCCCTTCGGTCCTAATTATAAGACAAAGTTGACTTTTTTTGGAGAAATTAAGGAAGTCAATTAAATCACTTTAGAATATTTATATTTATATTTTTTTCTTCAAACTAAGTAATTTGATTAATAAACTAATATATAATCCAAAGATACTAAAAATATAAATACTCTAAAGTAATTTAATTGGCTTCCTTAATTTCTCCAAAAAAGTCAACTTTATCTTATAATTATGACCGGAGGGAGTACAATATTTTGGGCTCTGGAGAAGCCTCCACTGAGGAAAATCCTGGACCCAACAGAGACTCCATTTCCTGTTATTGTTGACACAGGAGCGAAAAGACTCTGTTAACAGAAGAAAGAGGATCCACTAGCATAATTTGAGATTTAACAATACTTTAGAGCATCGGTCATTCACGTACTGCTCTTCTTTACTGTGACAACCAATCGGCTGATCCACAGCTATGTTGCCTATTGGTTTTAATATCTGTGTATTGTTTTCACAGAAAAAAAAAAAAAGGGATCTGTATAATGTTATTTCTCATCTTTAGAGGGTGAAAATTTACCTTGGGATGACTATGAAATAAATTGGGAACTAATTAACATGTTATGAACAGTTACCCCTGTGATGCAACGATAGCATGGAGGAGTGCAACTGCAAGAGAACAGAATGAGAATCAGGTACTGAAATTCAAATTACTTGGAATGAATCTACAGCCAGATCAAACAATGTTTCAATATTTGTAATACAGAAGCAGGTATTGAATATTGATAGAATTTCAAATTCCAAGCAAGTATCCAGACAAAGATAAAACTAAAGTACACAAGCATGCACCATTTATACAAAAGCACAGAAATTACCGCAAGGGTTAAGCAACTGATGCGTGATTGTACAAGTTCTAATTTGAAAGTCATCGCACTGGCCAAGATTCAAATATTGAAATTATTTCACTGTAGCGAACCTTGTTGTAGGGAGGAGATTGATGAAATTATTTAATTGTTGAATGAAAGCCTCAGTTTCTATTATACAATATACATAATTATAAATATCACAGTGGTAAAAGCAGAGAAAAATCTCGGAAAGCATAAGCTACAGTTAAAGAGGAATTTGATCTGTGTGAAGATCATTTGGGTGCAGGGACATTATACACAAACCATGAGGTAGGAAGAAAAATGTGGCTAAAAAAACTATAACACCAAGATCAGCCTCTTCCCCAACTGCAGGACGACGAGGATTGATCATGTATATTTGAATTGCACACCATAAACAGTATAAGCAGGCTATAAACAGGATGAGTAGCAGTGATTGATGCGACTTTTTCACAAAGGAGTTTGATGAATTTCCTCTGCATGGTCTTCAAAGGCAAAGAAAATGTCAACACCGGAATATATAACTTGATAATTAACACGGAACATTGTATAAACAGGCACCTGTTGATGTAAAAAAAGCCACCATACAAGCATGTGCATAAAAAGGAAATCACAACAACAGCATCTGGGTGGATTGGTGCTCGGCTTTCCCACCAACCCGTGCTCAAAATCCAAGTATACACAGTTGAGTGCCCATTCTCCTACATGGTTTTGAATAGAACTGAATGAATTTTGAGGATGAATCACAACATAGTTTGGACACCACTAGATAGCTCGCTAAGCAGTAAAACTCAGCAGAACTCCAATTCTTGTTATAGTTTGCACCGGAATAAAAGCCATCAACCAATAGCACAGTATATTTGCATATGGAAGGGATCAAGAACATATACTTTCAATCTAAAATCAAGATAATTAGTAATGAATATAAATGATGGCCAAAAAACAGTAACAAATTAGAGACGGTCTAATGGACACTCAAGCAGGACAGAAAACTTTCCTTCAAATTCTAACTATTGAGGTGAGAGATATAGTGCTATGGGATTAACCAAAGAATTGAGAAAGAAGAGGGAAAGAGGGAAGAAACAGAGAAGAGGAAATGAGAAAATGGATTCTATCCCATAATGACATAGTCTGAATTGATACAGTAGAGAGAGCCTATTAATATCTTAACATACTCACCTACCCCAACGGCTAATAAGCAATTAACTAACTAACAGACTAATAACAGCCTAACAGAAGTAACTAACATTCAAAATCTTATTATATTATTTCCATAACATATATCTTATATAAGCATCTTATAGAACAATCCATGCAACCCGATTTGGAATCTAGGGATTTTCTACTACCTTGGTCCATATCAGAAACAAATATGAATATCTAATAAGAGACGATGGAGGACTTGAGACTTGAGTAAGACATTATGAAATGTTGTTTGCTGGAGTTGATGAGAACAGTAATTACTAAAAGTTGTCTGCTGGAGTCTTTCTCATGGTCTATTTGGGTATTTAGTTGTATGTGGAGTACCAATTGTAATTAGTAAGTGGTATCTATGGATGGCTTCCAGCGGCTTGTGTTTATTATCTTCAGCTGCTGATGCACAGAAGGTGCAGTTCCCAAATTTACTCAGGATTTTTTGTTACCAACCAGGTGTGACAAATACAGAAAATAATAGGCAGCATAGATAGAACTTAATCACTCGAAAAATATCACATTTAAAATTTTCAACAGTTAAAGTGTGCCAGTTCTTGATGTGAACCTGAGCTACACCAATTCTGCGTTTGACACCAAATAATGACTACGATTGTATGATGTAATTTTAGAAGGGCTAACAAGGTTGCACACTTGCACAAGTCAAATGATAGCCATTGCACATGTAACTCCCAATCAAGGCCAAAATTGATTACAAAGAATATCAATTCGCTTATGTCATCAGTGAATGAGAACCATATCATTTGATTCACTTAACATCAATCAAGATAAAACTCAAAGTTTATTAGAACAATCATAGATCAAAGGAACGCCCCACCTAGTGGGATAAGGCTTTGTTGATCAAAGGAAGCAATAGTACAAATGACACTGATCCAATGCGCACCTCAAATAAATGGTCCAGGAAGAAGTGACTAAAAGCGCCAGCAGATATCAACAAGAAGCATTGCCTCGGTGTAAGCGGCACCTGATCCATATATAAAGTGGATGCTTTCATTTCAAGCATCCAAAAACAAACAAAAAGGAAACATAGGCAAGGTTTCTTTAAGAGAAAACCAATGGGGCTTGACAATCAAATTTGCAGACAAGATACTTCTCCCCCGTATAGCATGCATTTTCTGTCCCAATCATTCTCAATCCAATATGCTAAGCTAATTCAATATGCTTGAGATAGCCACCCATGATTGAAAACAGAAATATCAAAGTAGCTCAGGAAAATTTGAGGCAATAAGTTCATGTATTTAAAATCAGCAACAATACCGAACCAACTGTGATTTGTGAAGTGAGGGGGTGACTGACCTTGGGGACAGAATCAAGAAGCTGACGTTGAAGAAGAAACTTTGAGATCCAAGAGTAGAGAAAAGAGAGAGGAAGTCCCAAGATAAGAATGTAATAGAGGGGATGGTGGATGAGATCGGGAAGGCGGGAAGCAAAGGAATCAGCAGAATTACCAGTGAAGGAAGCGAGCCATTCGGAGAAGGAACCAATATCGGGACCGAAGAAGGCGTTGAGAGCGTAAGTGAGAGTGTGGTGGGGGCTGAATCTGCCATGGGTGACCGCCGTGAGAGCCACGCCTGAGCCCATCGCGTACATCATATGAGGACCAGGACCTGGCATGGCGGCGATTTGACCACCGCCACTCAATTATCGCTCTCAATTCTCTCAGAGAGGATCAAAGTTGCAGGCGAGTAAGGGAGGAGCTCGGTGGAAATGGCAGGCAGTAGGGTCGAGCAGGGTTAATTTATGATATTGGTTTAGTTTCCTTGATAGAGATATTGTCCGTTAATATTTATGAAAACTCATAGTAATAAATGAACTCAGATCATAACATAACATAGTAATAGATCTGGGAGGGACTGTAACTCAAAGGTTAAGACTGAGCCGTCCCCGAATTGGGGTTTGCTTTCCCTACAGTACGGTTTCCTCTTGTTCTATCAAAATGTTGGCTCTGGTGTGGTGGGGGGTAGTCTCTCCCCTTCCAGTAGAGCTCTCCAGCGTTTCCCCTGATTTGTGGATTTCTGTTGCTACGGAAGTGAGGGCGACAGTCGGCAAAGGTGAGAAAGGTGAGTACGATAGCCGATGTGCGAAGGCTTGGAGCTCTTAAATCGGGGAGATGGCCTCAGATAGTGACTTCTGTTGGGTGCCTCTAGGGTCATCAGTGCTGCTCAAAGTGTTGCAAAGGTTTTCACCAGTGGCACGGAGGGGTCAGATTCAAACTCAATCAACGACAAAGGCTCTGGCGAACTCTAAGGGCAAAACGTCTTTGGCCATAGAATACAACGAAAGCTTTGGGCCCAATCGATGAAGGGGTCAGTGTAGGGCTCAATCGACAGAGGGATTAGCTTTGGCCTCAGGCGATTGGAAACCTTTGCCAGATCAGTTGTTTGGTGAAAGTTAGAACCTCTTTGTTGGTGTAAGCTCTTCCAAGGCAGTGGCGCAAAGGAAGCTTGAGATATCAAGGCTGAGTACCATGGCTCCAAAGGTTAGATGTTTATTCAAGTTTAAACGCTTTTACTCTAATGTGGTTTTGGGTAAAGATCGACCTAAGGAGCTATTGGGGGGAAGAGTAAATTGAAACAATTGTAGTGTTGAAAATAGGGCTATTGAATCTTTAGCTATGAACGGTTTCGTTGGGGTTCAGGCTTTGATCTATAGAAGGGAGATTCATTATATTATGATGCAAAACTCTAATGCATGGTTAATAACTAGTATGTTAAGAATGATTACCTTGTGCATGTTTGGTATGTTTGTATACTTTGTTCAATTTTGGTGTGATATGTGCTTGTTCAGTGTATTTGTCTTCACTGTTCTTATTTGAGCTAGACATGCGTTAGTGCAGTGTGTAAGGAAATATTGTTCCTTGTGTGACGGGGATCATGATTTTTATATCAGTTGGCATGTTAACTGTGTTTCTTCTAGTATGATGAAAGGTGGTGTTCTCCTTGACAATACTCTTGTCTTAAGGAACTTAATCAGGAACCATTATCGTATATGAATTCCCATAGAAGCAAATTTAGTAGGTCATTGGACTACCAAAGCTTCATTGAAGTGGTCTTATCCTCTGGATTTAGCATTTAGACCTCCAACTCTACTGCAGGTCTATCGCCGAAGAATGTTTGTGAAATTTCTTCTTATGCACTGTTATGTTTTCTATGCTTTGAAGAATTTTTAGTTGCTAGTTTTTTATATATTTGCTCTGTTATTTATATGTCGAATCTATTTTTATTTCCTTTTGAGAGTTGTTTTTTTTATTATGGTTGAGATTGTGTAGTTTCTATTTGTTATTAATATAATATTAGTTCCTTTGTTGGCCGAAAAAAAAACATAGATCTGGGCTTATGAGAAATTGATTAACAATTATTGCTTCGGATATCCGTTGAAGGCCTTCACTATTCACTTGAGCTTCTTCAGATTCGGTCCAAGATGGGAGATAACCGAAAGCTCCCTTGGCCAATCATTAACTTCTTTATATGACAGTAAATTAAATCATCATATCTTGTATCCATACGTAAATAAATGCTTCCGTATTTCTTAAAAAGAAAAAGAAAGAGCAGAATGTTTGACAAAAAATAATACTCTCTGATATCCTTAACGTAAAAAATTGATTTTTTTTTAGAAAAGTTAAATAAACTAATTAATCATATCATATGTTGTACATAATTAAATTATATATTAGTTTATAAGTCAAGCAAATATGTTTGGAGAAAAATAATACATAGAAATACTTTTATATAACTTAATTAGCTTCCTTAATCTCTATAGAAAATGTCAGTTGCCTTTTATATTAAGGACTGAAAATAGTAAATAATGAAGAAGCTAAGACTTAAAAAAGAAGTTATTATTCTTAATCACAGGAATAATATTATTTCTGAGCTCTGAACAATATGTCTTACATGTTGTTTCCGTTTTTCTATAAATCTACGTGCTCGTTTGGAATAGTTTATTTTTCACTTATAAGTGCTTATAAATCATGATTTACGGTTTACAATATACGAAATAAATATATGAGAAAAATTTTATCTTGACTTATATAATAAGCACTTATTTTTCAAAAAAAAAAACTATTCCAGATATAGCTTACGTGTATGTTTTACCTACTTGTTTGATTGGGTCATATTCAAGTTGTTGGGTTATGAGTTATTACAGATAGCTCTTCCCAGGGGATTTTCTACGACCATACGGAGTAGAACTCATGCCTCATGCTCAAAAGTAGAAAATCCTTTTATTAATACTATGAGTACTATTTTTTGAAATGTTCTCTCTTAATTTTCTCTCAAATCAAACATCAAACATAGGGTAAGACTCAGTGCTAGCACGTTGCAACCTAAAATATGTGGATCACAGCTGCGTTTATAGTGTGGGCCGATCCACATGAAAACTTGGCCCTATAGAGAGGTGAGCCTCATGTCTTGGAACATAAGGATCGGGTGTATAAGAGAAAAATCACACTCAAGTCACGCACAACAAAATCTTTCTCGGACAATAATAAGAACTAGAACTAGAATGCGGCTTATGCTCCTAAAAAAAAGATTTAAGTGCAAGACATAAACAAGTGGTGCCTTAGTTTTGTTTGCCTAAGCAGGTTGTTTTAGGTTAATAGCAGGGATGAGTAATAATTAAAATAAGTTATGAAGAACGATGCATCACCTGATTAGATTATATATTTTTGAATTGATAATCTTTCTCCGACTAATTTTTTGAAGGCACAAATATCAATGTATTAGAGATAGTTCTGTTTAAGACACTATCGTCTTTCTTTGACTAATTGTTTGAGTTGAAATATACATAATCCATCTTAAGCAGATTAAGACCCAAAGCCCAATTCAAATGAGATTATTATGTGAATATGGTGAAATATAGGTTTGTAGAAGAAGTTTTTACTCTTAGGATTATGTAACTCCATTTAAGTCATATGTGTGTGTTTGATTAGCTTTTGAGAATAGTTTTTATGATTTATAAGGTAAGTATGTGAAAGAAGTTTTGTCTCGATTTACGAAAAATAACTTCTGAAACCTCGGCTTAAGTATTTCCTAAACACTCACCAGTCATATAGGGAGTATGGGTATGATATAATTGGTTATACAATTCATAATACTCCTCCTCTTTTGAATTAACCGCTCTCTCTCATACAACTCAGCACTTTTACTCTTATTCCTCTCTAATGGTGAATCTAGTATATAATGTAATCATAGTTAGTATTGATGCTCTAATCTCATTAGGATACTTTAGTAAGTTCGAGATATATTTTAGGTATACTCAAAATCCTAACGTTTAAATAATAACATTACATCTTTCAATTCAAGATATGATATTTTATTAAAAAAAAAAACATCATTGTTATAAATAAACTTATCGTAAGTCAGTCTTACATGTATACTTTTAAGAAAGTAAATTTAGTAGCCGTTTAAGTTATTAAGACTTGTTTAAAGGGATCATATCCCTCTAATTGGGCGTGGGACCTCCGTCAGGTTTGCAACAGTTGCTATCTTTAATGCCTCGTTTGGTAGGGAGGAACTCAGAGTGGAGAAGTGGAAGTGGAAGTGAGTTTCACCATTTTGTTTGTTTGGTAGCATAGATCTCACTTCCTCATGGAAGTCACTTCCATAAAAAATGATGGAAGTGAGTTCCAACCCCCATCTGATGGAAGTGAGGCCAGCTCTATGGAAGTGAAAAATGATGACCGTTTTGCCCTTCAGATCTGTTTTTTTTTCTTCGACTTGCCTTCAGATCTGTTGATGAGAGCAAGGACCACGACGAAGTGACGAGCGATAGCAACAGCAGACAGTAAAGACGAAGGAGACAGCGGACGGCAAAGGGGAAGGTCACGGTGGGGACGGATCTGCAATTTGTAATGGCCAATGAGTGAAAAATGAATCAAATGAATAGCCAACAAGTATGAAGATAGTGGTGAGGAAATCAATCGTCCTTCTTCCTCTCAAGCTCGTTGCTCCTCTGTTCTGACTTTTTCTTGTTGAATCTTGAGTCTGAACAAATTAAAAAAAAATCATGGTGAATGACCGAGGTGAAGAGCCGATGAAGGTGGAAAGCAATAGATGAAGGTGGAGGTGGGAGTCAAAATCCAAAGCTGTTATGAACTTCCAGCTTGTAGCTCTCTCCTCTGTTCTTAGGCTATGGCTAGCAGCAGTGTTGGTGTGGTGCTGAGAATGTGAAGGTCGCCGGCGACGGGGGAGAAGAGAGCGATCGTTGCCGGCGACGGATGTGGAGCAAAGGTGTGGTGCTTGTGAAGCTTGAAGGTTTGGAGCTTTTTTCCAATGGTGTTGGCGGCAGTTCTCTGGTCTCAATCCAGTCCCCTTTTTCTGCAATTTCGGTTTCAGAAAACCAACTCTGCGATCTCTGAACGAACATGATCTCGATGGACTTCGTTCATAATTTTTGGGAGGAGGTTGGGTTTTTTTTCTCTACGGGGGTAAATTGGTTATTTCATATTTAAAATGAATGAATTAATTAAAAATTTTATTACACTTCCATGGTCATACCAAACACATTTTTATCCCCATTTCCACTTCCACCTCCACTTCTAATTCCACTTCCATTTCCACTTCCACTTCCACTAAAAACTCTTCCACTATACCAAACGGGGCATAAGGGAAATAGGAAATGGATATGGCAACGTCAAGGGTCAACGTTAAGGCAGATAAATGGTAAGATCGAGGAACATTCATTCCGTCCAATCCAACCTAAGGGTGGGTTCCGCTCCCAACCTTAACCTATGAAAATTGTCGCCAACAAGTAAAAGCCATGTAACTTAATGGCCGTTTGGATTAACAGTGAAGGAATGATTTTTGTTATCATCTGATTTTTTAAAAAGTAAAGTATGATTAAAAGTGAAAATATAAATGTGATTTATGTTTAGATTAGTGGTGACAGAAGTAATTTTTTTTTAACTTTAAACATATTTGGATTAGAGTTTGAAAAACCCGTTTAGACACAAAATAACTGAAACGGGCATGGATGCTACTGTTTTTGGTCCTAATTATAAGACAAATTTGATTTTTTTGGAGAAATTAAGGAAGCTAGATAGATTACTTAATCATATCATATGTTATGTATCCTTATATTATATATTAATTTATTAGTCAAATTAATTAGTTTGAAAAAATATATAAATAGTCTAAAATGATGTAATTAGCTTCTTTAATTTTTCCAAAAAAGTTAACTTTATCATATAATTAGGACTGGAGAGAGTATTAAATACTACATATATATATATATATATATATATTATTAGAAGTGCAATGGAAAAGCAACGCAAAGGAGCTTTAGAAAAAAACTACGACAGTTATATAAGCACAGTATATAACAAAGCCTTGCCAAATGGTACATTTTTGTCCAAAGTGTTTTTTTTAACGAAAACGTACTGTTGTCATGGCTTACCACTTTGCCAAACAAACCCTTAGTAGTATGATTGCACTCTTATAAATGATATCTCATGAGTTTGATCCTACTACTTGTAATTCAGACAGTTAGTGACTGCCTTTGAATTTCAAAAACAAAATATCCCCAACAATTGCATCTAGGACTAAAATGTGTATCCAACATCCTGAAATACTTGCACAAATGCATACAATATTCTAAAATACTTTGTAGTGTACCCATGAAATATTTTTTTCAAGTGTATTTAGCACCTTAAAGTAATTTTTTACTCATCAAACACATTAAAGTATTTTTTCATAGGTGCTCCACACCCTAAAATATTTTTGGGTGCATCTAGCACCAAGGTATAAAAAATATTTTAGTTTGCTTGATGCATTTTAAAAAAATACTTCAAATTCAGGGTATTTGATACACCACAGAATACTTTAAAATACAAAATCTATTTCAAAAAATACTTCGACGTTTGCTAAATATAGGTATGAAAATATCAACACATGTTGTTATTCTTATTATTATACACTCATGTATTATTATTTTATATAAAATAAAAAATGTTCACAGATTAGAAATTACTCCCTCTAATAGCACAACAACTATTTATCTAATTTAAGAAAAATTTAAAAAATATAATTAATTAATTAATTAATTTGAATATACGAGACATGGATATATTGTGTGTATTGACCAAAAATATTGTTTTTGCGTGTACTTACATCATTTTATAAATTAGATTGGTTAGTTTAGGTAAAATGATAAATACGAAATATGAAGTGAAATTAGCTCCCTATTTTGTTGTTCAAATTCAACTATAAAGTGAGTATTATGAACCAAAGACAATATTATAATTTTGATCAAATTTGACTCTTAGCTAACTTTGATGTTAGAATCGAAATTTCAGGAGTGGTATATTGCTGTTATGGAAGGAATTCAGAATGTGCTGACTGTATGGGAGAAACGGATAACCATGAGGAGGAGGTTAGTAACAGCAACTACCCTCGGTCAGAGGAAGCCACTCCCTCAGACTTTGACCCTGCCCTTTCCGTAAAAGACGCATTCCTCTCTTCTGGATAATGCGGGTCCCGCCTCCTAGCCCCACCTGTCACTTCTATTCCATAATCCATATTATCAATCCTTCATATTTGCTGCTTCCTTTTTTAAAAAAGAAAAAAAAAAATTATTACTAACTTTTTTTTTTTTTGCTCAATAAAACAATACAAAGTAATGGGAAGGTAATCAAACCCGTACTGATCACTGAATTAGTTGGAATATTGGGTTAAGGGTCAATGAGTCAGAATAGAGTCAAATCAGAATTAAACCGAGACTTAACACGTGAGAAATGAAAATTTTCAGGATTATTAATATGAAATTTTAAATAAAAAATTTAAAAAAATGATTTTACTTTTTTTAAAAAAACTCAGACTGGACCGGACCCATCTATTGACCGGTTCGGTGGTCTCCGAGCTGGACCAGCCGGTCGGTCTGAGTTCCCTGAGTAATGGCTTGGACAATTAACCTACCGGATAAACAACCGTGAAGCCTAAGCGCAGAAGGCAACAAATGAAAAGAAAAAGGAACAAAGAACATAAAAGCAACTAAAAAAAACATGAAAACAATGAAGCTTAGATATCCCATCCAAAACACAAACGAACACCAAGTAATCACCAATACTGCTAGTTCTGCAGAAACGCGTCAAAGAAAATGAAGACCACCGTGAGCATATGGATTAAGAGAAGAGAACCATCGTTCCAATCTTCAAACCATGCCCAACAGACACCTGCATCCCTTAGGATATTGAAAAAGCAACGGCAAACACTTAATGGTCTGTTTGGTTCAACGAAGAAAAGGGAAAGGAAAGGATTTTAATATAGGGGAGAGAAATAAATTTAATATTACCTTATTTAAATTGATGAGAGGGAAAAAGAAAGAGAGAGAATTTAATGTTACCTTATTTAATTCAAAAAGGGAATGGAGGGAAAATATTTTTAGATGGAAAATTTTTCCCTGATCTTATTTAAGTTGTTTTTCCCAAATTTAGTAGAATGTTTAATAAAATAGAACTATGAATAACATTTAATATATAAAATTATAATTTCAAAATTATGAAAGTTAAATAAATATAATTATAACACATAATTAATAATTAATATATACAATATATAGCTAATAATAATAAATATTATGATAATATAAAAATAATTATAAATATTTGAAAAGAGTTACTAATATAAAATAGAGTAAAATACTCTAACCTCCCTTGCATTTTGCCTTAATTACGCGGACCTCCCTGTATTTTAAAAACATACACTTAAGTCCAAACCGTTAACTTTGTAAAGGATTTTTATGTTTTAATTAAAATTTATATTAAAATAAATTTTATTTACTAATTTATTTTTCATTATTACTAATTTCCTAATTTTGACTAAAATTGTTTACGTAATTTAAGATTTTTTTAATTTTTATTAACTTATTTTTTACTTTTGTAAATAGCTATATGTTAAATTTTTTTCATATTAAGATAAATACTTAATTAATTTAATTAATGTAGACATAGAAAACTTAATTAAAAATATGATTAATCCTATTAATAGATACATTCCAAAATAAACATGTTTATAAATGTTTGTGCAAAAAATGTATTTAGAAAATTAAAATTTAAAATTAGTGTAAGTCATATATTGTATCAATTTTACATTATTAATAATGTGAATAAAATATATTTTTTTTCTTTTTTGTTTTTCTTTTCATTTGAAAGACGTATTTTTTAGTCATTTAAAAAATTACTAAATAAATAAGTTTCAATAAATATGATAAAAATTAAAAAAAAAATCTATAATATATTGAAAATTTTGAACATACATGTATTAAAATTATTTTTTATATAAAAATTTATTTTTAGGTAAATATAAATGTTTATTCATTTGTTAAAAAAGGGATATTTTAGTCAAAGTAAATGTTTAATAGTTAAACTTAACGGTCAACTAGCAGTTGGGTGGATGGAAATAAAATATTAAATTATATAAGGGAGGTTTCTGTAACTTATATTTTAATTTCAATAGAAGTCTATTTATATTTTCAAAATAGAGGAGATATTTGCGTAATTTAGGTAAGACAAATGGATACTCAATATATTTTACTCTATAAAATATAACTTCATAGTAAGAACTCAGGTAAAAAGACAAATTGCATAGTAAAAATGATTTTTAAATTGGATGGTCAGTGAAGTTAGCACCCAATCTTGAAGCATAAGTGTGATCAATTGACACTTCCTTCATTCACTATTTTGAGTTTTGAAATATGATAAAACTCTCACATCTTCCTCTTCCTGTCGACGTTTCATCATTGTCAACATCGTTGCCACTGCCTCACACACCTCATCCCCTCCGGCGACGCAAACCACTACAGATGGCAAATGAAAGAAGTCTTAAAATTTTGATGGTGAACACATCATCAACATATCTGGAGAAGCATCAACAGGTCTTGTGTGTTTTATTGCAGATGGATGGAGGATGTCGCTATAGAAGGTAGGTTTGCTGGCGTCGGAGGGGTTGAATGAAGGTGAGAGAGGCTGCACAGTTCTTGAGGTTCTGGAGTGAAGAAGGGCAGAAGGGGAATATCAAAAAAATATCATAGGTAAAATAGTCATGCCATATCAAAATATTGTCCTTCCTTTCCAAATCCTCCCAATTTGAGGGGTAGGGTTTGGAGGGGAGGGGGTCAAAATTCCTCCATTCCCCTCCAACCAAGCAGACCCTGAGGGTCTATTTGGTGTGAGGGATTTAAATGAGAAGGGATGGGAAAGAAAATTTTTATGAATTGAATTTTAAAAAATTGAAAAAGTGGGGTAATAAAATTTTAATAAAAATATATATAAGATAAAAGAGTAAAAAAAAAATTAATTAAAAATTTTTAACCTTGGTTCTCTAATATTTTTAAATTCAACTCAAAATTTTTTTCCCCCCGCCCACTTTCCTTCCCCTCCCCTCAGACTAAACTAGACCTTTTTTTGTACAAATGAGGGCGAAGCCCTTATTTAATTAGAAAGAAACTACTGGGGATAGGATCCCAAACTCTCTGATGTTAGTACTGACCGGAGTTGATTCGGACAAGTCTCCATGAATGAAGAATGTAACAGACCCTCCTTTACTAGAGAATCAGCCAGTTTGTTATATCTCCATGGGACATATTGGAGCTTAACCTCCCATGGATACCTTAACATTTTATCAATCTGCACATATAGTAGAATATCAGTTGCATTTCGATCTTTCTTCAGAAGCAAATCAATAAGTTGCTTAGCATTAAACTCCACTATAATATGTCTAAATCCTATCTGCCATGCAATTATCATTCCTTTATATACTGCCCACTGCTCAGCCTCAAATGCACTGCAATTCCCAAGGAAATGACAAAAACCAGCAATCTACCTTCCTTCATTATTCCGAAGGACACCTCCACAGCCTGCCTTCCCCTTATCTGATGTAACAGCTCCATCTACATTAACCTTAATCCAATCAACTGGAGGTGCCTGCCAAGAAGAAACCAGGGGAGTTGCGTGGAATGAAACTTCTACTTGTTCATTCTGTAGCTGAACAAAACTCGTCATAGTACTCAAAATAATCATCAACGGATCAGTTGGCCTATCAAATTCTTCATCAAATAAATCCTTGTTCCTCCAATTCCACAGGGACCATACAAAAACTCCCCACAGTTGGCTCCAATTATCAATATCACCTGCTCCCAGATCTTGCTTTAGATTCATAGCCACCCAGCTTTTTAAAGAGGTTGAATAGAATTGATTCGCATGCCTCTCATCAAGAACTGTATCCCACAATTTTTTTGCATAACAACAATCTCTAAGAAAATGTAGCACATCCTCTATTCCACTATTACAGAAGTCACCTATAGCAGTGCTCGAAGTCCACTTACTTCGCCACAATTTGGTAGGAAGACGATCATGAAAAACTTTCCAGATATATACCTGAACGCGTTCAGCTCCTTTCCAACCCCAAATATATTTATAGGTAGTACTATATGATGCGGTTGGTGCTTGCTCTATGAGGTAGTAAGCACTTTTGACCGAAAAAATTCCATTGGATATTGCCCTCCAAGTCATGACATTAGAGCCAGCATTATCCATCGGTGGTAATATTGCAATTAATCGCTGAATCACATCACTTGAAACAAGATTAGCTAAGCGGGAAAATCTCGAGTCCCTTCATCTACCTACTTTGCAACTTTGCTATTATCCTCCATGTTGTCAATATCTCTTACACAAAGGCTCTTAATACTTCTATCTGGAAGTAACCATACATCATTGAAAAAGTTAACCTCTCTTCCATCTCTGATTTTCCATCGAGTGCCCATCTTAATTATGTCTTCTTGCTGAGAGATAAATTTCCTTAAACAAGAATCACCCCTCCTGGCTTCTAGCAGATTATCCTCATTCCTCAACATGTACTTGTGCAGAAAAACCTCCGCCCAAGGGCCTTTTGAGCCACTCACTAGCTTCCAGGCCAATTTTGCTCCACATGCCCTATTAAAGGATTCCAATCGTTTGAATCCTAAACCACCATATAGCTTCGGTAGCAGAATTTGGTCCCAGCTAATTGGATGATATCCATGGGTGTTGTGAGAATTACCCCAAATGAAATTTCTTTGTAAACTTTCAATCTCATTACAGATTGATCGAGGGAGCTTAGCCACTTGCATGGGCTACACTGGTATGGCACTAATGACTGATTTTGCCAATATTATACAACCCGCAAAGGAGAGTGTACGTTCCTTCTAGACTGCAAGTCTATCTCTTACACAGTCAATGACATATTGGAAAGTGTCAGTGGGTCTTCTTCCTCTTGCAATTGGAACGCCTAGATATTTTCCTATTTCGGTTGATATGCCCATATTAGTGATCTACTTAACTCTCCTTCTAGTCTCCAACTGTACTCTTGGCGAGAAGAAAATTGATGATTTATCCTTGTTAATGCATTCTCTATAAGCCAAGCAAAAATGATCAATACAATCCATCATGCATGTTGCTTGAGCATCCGAGGCAACACCAAACAACAAAAGATCATCGGCAAACATGAGATATGAAATTTGTGGCCCATCATTGCTGACCCGAATTGCTTTCCAATTCCCTTCCTAGACCTTATCATTTATTAAATGGGAGATACGATCCATACACAGGATAAATAGTAATGGGGAGATAGGATCCCCTTGACGGAGTCCTCTTTTTGGTTGAAAAAATTTCTGTTTTCTCTCCATTCCATAGCACATTATAGGAGACTGAAGTAACACAGTGCATAATTAAATTCACTAGCTTCTCTTCAAACCCCACATCTAATAGAACTTGTCTTAGAAAATCCCACCGGATTCTGTTATAAGCTTTCTGCAAATCTATCTTTCAAGCCATTAAACCTTTACTACTTCTAGATTTTTTCATAATACGCATTACCTCTTGCCCAACCATAATATTATCTTGAATACTCCGGCCCTTAATGAAGCTGGATTGGAACGGGGATACCAGCTCATCCATAATAGGCCTCAGTCTGTTAACAATGACCTTTGTAATGCATTTAAAATGCACTGTACATAAAGAGATTGGTCTGAAATGGCCCACTACCTCTGGATTTTCTCTCTTGGGCATCAGCAAATCAGGGTTTTATTGGATTCTGGTACCACAGAACCTTTACTAAATACTTCTTGAACAAAACTACATAATGAGGGACCCATTGTGCTCCAATTAGCCTGGTAGAAAATAGGGGAAAATCCATCTATACTGGGAGCCTTGTAATGACCCATTGAGAACAATGTATTCTTTATTTCCAATTCTGAAGGTGGAAAGCATAAATTAGTCAAACACCCTTCCTCCAATAGTGGATAAGTTGAGACAGTGGCTAGTTCCTCAGTATGCTGGACATCAAGGTCATACAACTTCTTAAAGGAATTGAGTACCAGGTTTTTTAAATCTTCCACTCCCTCAACCCAGTTTCCTTCTTCATCTTTAAGAGATAAAACTCTATTATTCCTTTTACTTATACTTGTCTTTAGATGATGGTATTTAGTATTACGATTCCCTTTTGCAACCCAATTTGTTCTAGCCTTTTGGAACCACTTGATCTCCTCAAGTTTGAGAATCTTCCAACTCTGAGTGCAATTGTTTTTCAAGGTTACTCAGAAAATTCGAATAGTTATAGGAGGCAGAGGCTTGTATCCCACCCAGTCTGGCTATAATGATATTTTTTCCTTTTTTCTATAAAACCAAACACATTCCTATTCCAATCTAATAAAGGTAAGACCAGAGTATCAAGAGTGTTGTTCAGTTCATTACTACCAACCCAATTATTAACCAGAAACTCTTTAAAATTGTCATGTTCTAACCACATGGATTCAAATCTGAAAGGCCTGTTGCCTTTAGTACTGAGATCTCTACTAAACTTCAGCACAAGAGGGTTATGATCAGAAAATTTGGTCCGAGGTAGTACCTAAAGCAAGCATTCCGGAAATTCAATTAAGCAGTTGTTGTTCCCTAGCGCATGATCTAGTCTTTCAAATAATCTGGAACATCTCCCCATTTTTGGTCCTTGCCAAGTGAACTTCGGTCCATGAAAGCCCAAATCCGATAAACCACACTCAGCTACTTTGTCTTGAAACCATCTAATTCTAGATGATACATTCCCTATACCACCCACTCTATCAGAATGATAAAGAATGTTGTTGAAGTCGTTGATCACCACCCACGGTTTCACTACTGTTCTTGCTATGTTCTTTAATTTCTGCCATAGAATTTCTCTGAGATTGGAATGAGGGACAGCATATACAGAAGTAATCAAGAAAGATGGCTGTCCGGTTATTTTGCATTCCAGATGGAAGGATTGCCTATCCTTGATTAGTACCTCCACTTTGATCACATTACTCTGCCAAGCCGCCATTAACCCTCCAAAACGTCCTGTACTTGGGATGATTTCCATAACATCTTAGCCATTGAGAGAAGGAACTCAAAACGGGCCTCATTATTGCATTTTGTCTTTGCTAAAACTACCATTATTGGTTTCGGCCCACTGCATAAAGCCTTCAAATTCTTGGCAAGCCCACTACCATAGGCCCCACGAACATTCCAGTAAAATATTTTATTATTCATAAAAAACCAATAAAATAAAATAGTGGCCTAATATAGCAGCCCACTTCTGGCCTCTTTGTGTATTTGGGTCTCATGGACCATTGAGTCCAGACACTGCACATCCCCTATAGGTTCTTGATCATCTATTTGAGCTATCCTTTGCCCCGTGTTTGGATCTCTAGGATCCACTTCCTCAAATCCAATGGTTGCTTCCAATCGTTGGTTCGGATCCATCATGGTTTCATCTATTGGTTTTGGTTCCTCCATGCTATTATCTCTCGTTTGTGCCACCTCATTCGCCTGAGATCTTCCTTCCACCTTTCCTTCTTTTTTATTGTTCACCAAGTATTCCCTGGAATTTCTTCCACTTTCTTCCCTGTTCTGAGTCACCTCTTGTAATCTTTTCTCTCTCCGTTGTTGTACACTCTGTCCCACCAAATGTTCCTCTACCTTCATATCCGTAACTAACTCCGTACCCTTTTTTATTCCAATTTTCTCTTATAGCGGCTCCTTTTTCTTTTCTCGTATGGAACGTACATATGTAGTGCGCATAATATCCTGGGCTACTTCCTTGTCTGATGACCTCTGTACGATTTCTGTACCATTAAGCAGAATTTCTAGCTCCTCCACCTCTGCCAGAACACCGAACTGGGAATTCGTCTTCCCCGCCCGAGTCAGCTCACCCCTGTTATCTTTCATCTTTCGTTGCCGGCGAGCTTTTTGCACTACTCGCCATTGGTCCTGCACCGTCGGCTCATGAACTTTGTCACAAACGCCATGCTCATGATTGTCTGCATTGTCCTCATTAGTTTGGTCCCTTTGCTCATTATTCTGAATTTTAGTAGGGCATGTTTCTACACGATGTCCATAATACCCACACCCAATACATAGCATACGGAGACCCTTATATTCAAGGTAATATTCCACTCTATCTAAGTAAAAGCTAGCTATCAACTACTTTTCAAGGTTAACCAGGACACAAATTCTCGCATAATGTCCTATGATATGACAGGATGTGTTCATATCCACCTTCAAAGTTTCACCTATCCTGTTCCCTATGATTGTAAGCACTTGTTCATCATAATATTCTAACGTTACCTTTGGAATCCTTACCCGCACAGCCACCTTATCAATGGTAGCATTGTCAAGTCTGAACCTAGGTTCCCATGGTCGAACTGTAAGATAATGATCATATATCATCCAAGGACCCCCTGTTAATGTGTTAAAGTAATCCTCTCTGTTGGATAATTTCACCATATAAAAGCCATATCCTATATTGATAAGATTAATAACTCCTTTCTTAGCCTACATGGATTGGAGTCGGGTGAGTAAGGCTTTATACCCAATACTCTTATTCAGTAGTTTCACAATGACTGCTTTCCGCCATGCCCTATATAAGCGTTTCCTCACCTTCCTAGAGAAAGTGAAGCTAGGAAATTTTTTTCCAGGGTTCTCAACAGTCTTATACAGAGAATGCTCTCCCTCCCTTTCATTAGCCGTTTAGGAAGAATCTGACATATTATCATCCGTAAGGTCATCTTCGTCTTCACTTCCTTCATCTTCCGATGACTCCACTTGATGGTCTACTCCTTTCAGATTATCAGCAAAGGAAGGGCCTCCTTTTAAAATCACAGAAGCTTTTGATCCCAGAGCTGGCCAATTCCCATGGAGAATATTCCCTCCTATTCCTCTAGGCCCATTCTTAATCTTCTTAGAACTTCGAGCTATTTGGTCCTCTTCCTCCTGTGTTGGAGGGACGAAAGATGACGTATCACCAAAGAGCACAAGAGCCATCAGACCAAACTAGACCTAAATGCAGAGAGGGGTAAGCAAACCAACCAACAACTACAGTATGGGCCAAAACAACTTATTGATGAAACAAAACAACGGAGGGGTAAAAAAAAGAATACCAAAAGATAAATAATTGCAGTTCTGCAGGATGAACATCTAAAGTTGCCTGTTCCAAATCCCAGTAATACTCAAGTCCCGGAAACAAATTTAACATTTTGTATTATGTCATCACTAGTTTAAATCTTCATCGGCTGAGCTCATAATAATATTGGCTAGCTAGCTCAATTTTCAAATTCTATTAGTTTGAATGATGCCTTGTGGGCCTACCGTACAGCCTTCAAGACCCCCTTAGGCATGTCTCCCTATCGGATGGTCTATGGTAAAGGATGTCACTTACCGGTTGAAATTGAGCATCGTTCCTATTGGGCTGTTAAGGCATGCAATCTAGATATTGTTGCAGCAGGTGATGAACGTCTACTACAGCTCCAAGAAATTGATGAATTGCGTATGGAGGCCTATGAAAATTCTCGTTTGTATAAGGAGCGTACTAAGGCAATTCATGACAAACATATCTTGCGCAAACACTTTCAAGTGGGTGATCAAGTTCTTAAATACAAGGTAAGGTATTCTTTTGGGCCTGGTAAACTTAAGACTAGATGGGATGGTCCTTATGAAATCCTCAAGGTTCACAACTTTGGCATGGTTGAGTTGTTTGATCTAAGCAACGGTCACACTTTTAAAGTAAACGGTCACCTACTCAAGCTTTATTCTAGTCCAGATGCTCCTCCTTAGCCCCCGGTAGTCCCTTTCCCTCACTTACATTTTCTGTTTTATTTCGCTTCATTTCCTTGTGATTTTGCTTGTTTGACATAAGTGTGGGGGAGGGACCGCATCAGTAGCTATAGGTAGTTCTTTGTTTTCAATTTCCTCATCTTGCTATTGTTGTATGAGATTATTGGATTTAGATGTAGATTTCCTTTGCTTGCTGGCTGGACACTTTTCACACAAGTGGTTTCACTTTGCATGTGTTGTGTTATACTTTTCTGTTCTGCTCTGCTTATTCAGGTTTCTGCCCTGTCTTTTAATTGCTTGCATTAGGGACAATGCAATCCTTAAGTGTGGGGGTGGGCTGTGATATATATGTGGTTCTGTATGCCATGTTTTGTAACTTGTTAATTACCTTGCAAGTAGTATTTTGGAAGCCTGGGTAGTTTTAAGTATGCTGTTTTCTTCTAACAAATCTAGGAATGATAGACATATGAGTACATGAGTGTTGGAGGGAATGTATTGAACGAATCTGTTTCAAGGGATACAAACCATGTGAGCTTGGGAAACTGACAGTACTGAATTTAGTAATATATATGGTTTAGTCATTGTGAGTTAAAGCAAGAGAATTAGCCCACATGGAAGCATATTTGAGCTTGTTCGATTCATTAAATTTTGTGTGCATACTCTCTAGTTCTATAACTCTCTAGAACTTGTCCTAGCTCTTAGTTGAAGCCTATGTGCACATGAGGTTACATGTAGATGATTGAGGCACTCATTTCACACCTACATGACCTAAACACAAGCCACTTACACCTCTTATCCCTTGCTAACCCAATTGAGCCCAGCATTTTCGTTTCTCATCCCTTCTATACAGTTTTGAATAAGTATGCGAACTGTGTCATGATGCTGTGTTTATAGCTGCACATGATTTTTTTTTTAAAAAAAGAAGTGATCTTTGAAAAAAAAAAGAGGAAGAGCTGAAAAAAAAAATAAAAAAAATAATAACATGCTCTCAAAAGAATGTTCAGAAGTCAATATTAAGGGAGCAAGGAAAAAAAAAACGAAAGAGAGAGAAGAAAAGAAAAAAAGAAAAAAAGAAAAGAAAAGAGAATGGCATGTATGAATAAACACATGTGCTAATGAATTCCATCATGCATATTTGTTTGGGCTGTATAGATTGACATTCCATATATCCCATTTTAGCCTTACCAACATTACAACCTGAATAAAGTCCTCTTGATGCATAGAAACTTGTGTGCATATGGTGGAAATGATAGAGCTTTGACAAGCCTATGGTAGAGCATAGACTAGAAGAGAGGAGTGAAATCATTACCCTATAGTGAGAGAGAGCTAAACACTTAACCCCGAGAGTCTCTTGAATTCTCTTTGCAATGGCTGAATCATATATAGAGCTGGATTTATGCTGGGTGGTGGGATTGTTTGCATGGGGAATTGAACTTGAGATAGTGAAGGGAGATACATAACCAAGGGCATGAATAAAATTCATATGGATAGAATTGCTAGAATAAGTAAGATGGATGGAATGCTTGATTTTGCCCAGGAGTGCAAAATGCTCATTTTGATAAAGCTTGTCGTTAACCCTACCAAAAAAAACTAAGCTAACTATAGTAAAGTGATACCTAGCCTAGGTCATTCTTCTCTAAGGAACCTAACTATTGTTATAATTCTTAGCAAAATTATGGTCCATAATAAGTGAAGTTCAGTTATTGAAAATTGAATGAATTATATGAACTATGAAACTAGTCCTAATTTCATTGATTTAATTCCCTGATTTGAATGTGACAATGTAATGAAAATGGAGTGATGATGATTTAAACAATGATGAGATAACTCTCCCTAGAAGTTCCACCCAACCTTCCTTATCCAATTCATATTACAAGCTCGCTATATTAATCATTTAGCAATCTGCCCCTACGGTTAATCAACTGAAACAACATATTAAGAGCAAATTGTTGATACAAGCTCTAAGGTAACAGATCTGGACTCTCTGTAGTAACAACTACCGCATGTTACTCATGGAAGCTCTTGAAGTAATCATACACACTAATGCAACTTGGAATTAACATATATGATCAAATCAACTTGAATATAGAGAACACATTCCATTAACTAATTTCATGTAACAGATCATTACTGCTGTAAAGCTCAAATCAAACGCAGAAGTTCATTTCACAATTATAAGATTCATAGCTCAAAATCGATTCTAACTCACAGTTGCACAACTCGTGCAATTATAGAAATCAAAATCAGTTAAGAGTACAAATCTTAAGGAGCTCCTCCCTTCAGCGCATGGATTCAGGTTTTGGTTTTGCTTCTAGAGAGAATTTCGGTGCTCAACCACTCATGATGAAGGAATCAATGTCATTGAATTTCAGATAAGTTTTAGTCATGGTTGAGGAAATATTTCGATCCCCTGGTTCACGAGCTATCAGTTGTGGAGCAGAAGAAACGAGATCTTGATCTGCGAGGGCGTTCCCCAATTTTTCTCTTCTGTTCTATTTCTTCGTTTCCTCTCTCCCGCCACCGACGCTCAACGCTGCCCAGGTCTCTGTTTTTCCCCCTTTTTCTTCGATCTCTCCGCGCGAATTTTGAATCACCAGTGGAAAATTTTGCACTTTGGGGAAAATTGCAGTTTAGCTCCAAAGGTTTTCTATGTTCTGCACTTAAGTCCCTTCTCTCTTTAGTTACATAATTCTGAAACTTTACCAATTAGTCCTTCCTTCTTCTTTTGGTTCCTTTTTCTTTTATTTTCCTTCAAGCTTCCATTTATCACTAAAACCTCCCAAAATCTATGAAAATATGTGGTAAAATTAGGACTTATCACTCAATTTTCAAATTCTAGAGCCAATATCAATACACATTATTCATGCTGAGTTGGAATTGTTTTTAAGAATTACCATGTAGTCCTATATAAGTAATTTAATTATTAACAAATTTTTTGAGTTCTCAATATGTTATAAGATGTTATTTATTGCACTTGATTTTGTCATTGTATGCTGCTCACTTATTATAAGACTTTTTAACAATTAGATTGTTTTTGTGGAGCAACAAAATAATCATCCCTTCTTTTTTAGATAATTATCTCAAAAATTCGCAGTCCTTAGTTTTTTATTTTAAATGAAATTAACCTCTCAATATGTTTTTTTTTATCCACAAAATTATAAATCATGATCAAAACATATCATTCCTAAATTGCATGGACATTTTGAGACACAGATCCGTAAATTAAATATAAGTTGATTAGATGGGCTCATATATTTAACAAAATAGCACTATGTTTCTCGTAAGAGAAAACTGTGATTACTATATTGTAATAACAAGAAGACGAATAATAAATGAAAATTGTGGATTCAATCAATATGCTGGTCATTCATTGCTGCTAAGGGCAGAGCATTCTTGGTCGCCGAACATATCCACATCCATTATTTGTATAAGAATATTTAAGATAATGGTGGCCAATAAAGAAACTTGTTGCAGAATTATACAGCAACTGTGCACGTAAGACGCGTCTACTTTTGTATTTTGACTAATTGAATCATGGTTTCCCCGATTTGTAAAATTGACTCGCTCTATTAAAACCAAATAGAAGGGTAAGGAAAAATGGTTATACTCCCTTTTATTTTTATTATAAGACACCAACTAACAATTATCATAAATTAATAAAAACAATTAAAATCATTAAATTTATCATAAAATTTAAGTAATTTTCAACATTATCTTTATTAATTCCACTAAACTCTAATATCATATTAATTATCACTCTCACCCACTACCTTTATTAATTATGGATATGCATGAAAAAAATATTTAATGTTATTTGAAAATAAACAAGTGTCTCATAAAAATGATCAGATGTATTAGTTAGGTGGTGCCTTATAATAAGAATCAAATGGAGTATATGCTAATAAAAAGAGGACCAATGGCGTAAGTGACGCATGTGAATTACATGGGATTGACGTGGCAGTATATAAGGAGGTTCTATATTTTCTACGCCTTATTTTTATATATAGATATAAATAAATAATAAATGAAAAGAAGATAAGGAGAATATGGAAGAAGTGAAGGGAACAAAGCGATAATGGATCGGAGGCTGTTGAACCCCTTGATTCAATCCTTTATGTTCTGCCAGTCTTTCTTTCTTTCTTTTTTTCTTTATTCTCAAATAGTTTGTTTTATAATTAGCTCAAGTTCAAATTTTGATAGCTGCGATTTTAAATAATATCTGAGAAAATCGGAGAATATCCTATTAAAAATTTTATTGGGGGAAAATGACCTTTTAAGTTACGAGGATAACGTTGGAATATTAGGAGTGGAGAAGAATGCTGAAGAGAAGGAAGGAAAAAAGAGTTTTTGGTTATTAGGATAACGTTGGAATATTAAAGAATTGGTACGTGGAATTTTGTGTGAACGTGATAGAATGTTTTCCACCCCCCTATTATCCATCGGGTTAAATATTATTTTACATATTTTTTTAATTCTATAGAACTGGATATAATTGAAGGGTAGGGATTATCCTATATAGCACGATCCCTGACCTCTTGATTGCCACAAGACGCGCCGTTGATTAATTAATTGCTCATCATCTTGGTCTCCTTTCGGTCTTCCCCTCTATCCTATCCAAAATCTGTTCACCTTTTGGTGAAAAACAGTTAATTATTGTGGGCTGATTTGGTGCCCCTGTTTTCAAATTACCACATTATTCACATGCTTCTCATATAAGTATATATATATTTATTTAATTTGATTATATTAAGAAAATTAATTAAATTAGTTAATATGATTTGACTCTTTAATCATCTTTCTCAAATTTTTTTATCTCTTTTTTGTTTGATTATTGTTGCGAGAACATTAATAAAAATAAATTAGAAAAATATTCATAAATATACCAAATAGGTCTTATGTCTAAGACCGGCAAGGATAAACTCCCTAGTTATGTGTATTAAAGACCGGATGAGTACCAAATCAATGGATTCAATTAACAACATCCGACTCATATAACACACAGTCTTAGATTTAAGGGTTAAATGCCTTAAATGCCTCAGAAGCTTTCACGTATGAGCATTTGACACTTGGAAGTTTTTGAGTGCGCATATATGCCCTATAATTTCAAAAATGAGGCAATTTTGCTTCTCCGTTAACCACATCTAATGGTCAACGTTTGTTGACCAAATCTGTAAAGGTGACATGCCTCTGTGGCTTCCACCTCACCATTTTTTGTCCATGTTAGTCGTTAGACTTTTTAGTCGGCTTTTTTTTTTAAAAAAAAAAAACTCAGATCCACTCCTATAATGTCTCTCGTCCTTGATATAAAACTCAATTGAGTTATTTGGATGATGAAAAAGGTATATATAAATTATTTAATTATATATTTATTTATAAACTAAGCAAATTAGTTTAGAAAAAAAATACTAGTTCCAGCATTTGATTAATTTGGGAGACTAATGAAGCTAAATAAATTATTTTAATGTATTTATATTATTATATTTTCCAAATAAATTTGCTTGATTTATAAATTACTATGTAATTAAGTAATTTATTTAATTTTTTAAATTTTCCCAAATAACTCAATTAAGTTTTGTATCAAGGACCAAAGACATTATAGAAGAGGATTTGAGTCTATAATTGAAGAGGATAAAAAAAAAAGAGTGATATGAATATCATATAGGCATACCACCTATACATATTTGGTGCCAAATGTTCATAAGTTAAAACTTCTAGAACATTTTAACCCTTCATTTAAATCCTCCTAGTTTCTCTCTGTGAATTTGAGTCAATGAGTCGTTGACTATATCAACTTTCATAATAATGCTGCCATGCCATACACGAAATGGTACTTTGCTTTTGTTTCGTTATAAGCACTTGGTCTTGGGTTTTTTTCTAATTAGTCTTGATTTGCATTGACGCATTGGGCTGTACGAATATTTTCCAAGAAAGTTATGTATGACATATATTTGGGGGAATCTATCTTTATTTTAAATATAAAACATATTTTTTTTATATTTAACAATCTTTTCTTAATTCATCTTTATTGATACTCCCTCAGCAATAATTAAGGAAGAAAGAGAGTCAAAGAATATGACTAAATTGTTTTAAAAAAATGTGCATATTAATTAGTTTCTTTAATATAATCAAATTAGATAAATATATCATATATTAAGCATGAAATTGTGCATCACCGATATGGAGACCTTTGTAAGTAATTGTGAAGTATATATTTTACGAAGTGCTTTTTGAATGATGAAGTTTCTATAACCTTGGCAAGCTCCCTAATGCAACGCATTTAACAAAAAAATAATGGGAAATAAAATATGAATCATTCCTTAACCCTCAATCCTCTGACTGGAAAAGGACGAGACGGTGGGGCAGGTAACATGCCCGATCTGCCACCGCCATTGTCGGGTTCTTTTTCTCCTCATTATCCAGAATTTAATATTGCCAATAATTTCAATCATAAACCGTCTGCGGGCGCGCGAGACAATCAATAGTTAAATATGTTCCCCTTTTAATTTTTCCCAATTTTTTGTTTATTTTTTATTAAATCAATTTATACCTTAAAAAATGGGTGAAAAGTCCTCATTGGCAAAAAGTACTTTAATCTGAGTATTGGTAATTTTTGGATTATGTATAAAAGTATATCAGATTCTTATGGCTAATAAAAATTTTAAATATGGAATTTTTACCAGCTTCTCTAACTTCTACTTTCATACTAAGAATATGATTTGCCTATATGGCTATAATTTTATGTGTGTGGGGAATTTCACACAATGGTTAGCACGTTTATATCACCATTTATAATATTGCTGAGTTGTATTTTTTAAATAAAAATAAAAATATGCAAAGCGTGTATTTTTAAGGGGGGAAATCGTTGGAATGCCACGTTACATGTCATATATTAAGGAAACGTGTTTTCATAGAGAAATATGCCGTGAAAGGGAGACCGAGTTGAATTTTGTGGGATGATTCTTGGCGTCAATCTTGTAGCCTTATTATATTAAGTAATTTAGAAAAAAGGTGGTTCTTTGAAATAGACAAATTTAAGATTCTATTTACGAGAACTTTGGTTAATTAATGGGTGCTTAATTAATTTATTTTATATGATTAGCGATCTTAAAAATGAGAGAAGGAGACATGGTCAAATTGATAGAATACTATAAGGTGGTCGGACACGGTCAATGTTGTTCCCATCATACAAAGCATAATTTCAACGACAAGCAAAGAATCCGTATTCCACACTTTAATTAAATTTAGTTTAATCCGTATTTTTGGATTAACAAAACTGATCTGTGAAGCGTTTGGTCTTTGCTTAATCCTAGTATTTCTTTATCACGCCTCTCCACTCTCAACTCTTTCATTTAAGAGAAATACTTACATACTCCCAGAACGTCACCTCATTTATATTCTGACTAATTAAAATATAACAATTCATCTTATGTTAATCTTATATGTAGATGAGTCATCTAGAGAAATTCAAATTTTATAATTTTAAAAATTATAAACGCATAATTTAGAAAAATAAAAGATGCAATTTCCTCCCACTAGTTATTTTTTTAAAAATCATAAAATCTGAATCTATCTAGATGACTATTTGCCCTGTAGGATTAAAATAAAATGTGTTGTCATATTTTAATTAGTCAGAGTATAGATAAGGTGGCGCTTTTGGAGTATGTAAGTATTTCTCTTAATTTAATCATCCTATTCAATGACTGTTTTGCCCTTTTATGCTTTCCCGATCATTCTTTAATCAGATTAATTATCACTTAATTTGTCTGATTTTCACGGCTAGAAAAATAGAACCTTTACATATTATTTTAGTTAAATCAATAAATTTTGTTTTATTTTTTTATATGTATGTGATTAATGTATTAGAGTAGGGTATTGAATAAAGCTAGATAATTTTTGTTAACAAGCTATAAGACGCAACCGAGGCGTTATATATAGAGAAGAAAACAGTGTATGGTTGAATATCTTAACCTGGTTTCTGATTCATCCCATATCGCTATTTTTGTTTATAAAAAAAGGCCTATTTGAATTTTGAAGTTCTCGATTCCATGACACAACTCAACAGAGTAGTTACAACGGATTGACTTGCAAAATGGAATTCTCTTCAAATAAATATCATTCAACTTTTAGATAAGCTATATGAGGGCATTTGTGTAAAAGAGCCTAATTAGGATTAGGATCAGAACTGAAACGTAAGAGCGACAGTGTTGCAATCCAACTGGATTTGCTTCTCTCGCTATTTTTAAGTAATATTATTATCAATTAATTATTATAACTATTAATTAATTAATAAGATATCAATACACACAAATGTGATAGTATATCTTTCTCTTTTTTGACTTTCCATGTTCAAGCTGTCTCAGCAATTCAATGCAGCATCCTTTGTTGAATATGCAAAAATTTGAACAAAACCAACGCCCAAGGGAAACGGAACCTCTGAAACAATATTCCCATCATCGAATTCTTTTCGCCTCTCCAATAATTATCGAGGTCGGTTTCGAATCCATGAAACTCCCACAAATCTCACCGGTTGTCAACCTAACACACTCGTCGCATATATTCAAGTAATACCATCTTTCCACTTGTAAATTTTCCCCCCACCTGGCTTCATAGTTCATACCCATTTTTCAGTTTTGAATTTATCCATTGTTCATCCCCATTTTATCTAATCTTTCTTGTAATGGGTTTGCTTGCTTGCTTGTTGAGAAAGTGAAGGACGGGGTTAATGACTTGTTGATATTTCATTGACCACTTTGCTAGAAATTAGGTTCGCCCAGTTGACAGAGTTTTCTTTTCGTTTCTCTTGGTTTCTCTGCGATCAAACTGAAATGCTTTGTTTATGTTTGATCTTGTTTGTTTCTCCGGCAGGAAATCTATGTGTAGTCACTGGAAATTCTTGGTTTTGCATCAGTTTGATTCATTTCAGGTATAATGTGCGCTCTTATGTCTCTGGTTGCTGGTTGGGTGTTTGGCATTGTGGGTTGTTTCTGTTATATTTGATCTAGGAGCTGTTTGTTTGGTAAGAAATATACTGCTCATTAAGAAATGAAAGCCAGTTTGTTGCATGCACAAGGAAGTAACAATAGTACATACAAATATTCCTTATTCAAATTCCATTTGCTCGGTATTGAGGAGCTGTTTCTCTGTGATCAAACGGAAATGCTTTGTTTATATTTGATTTTGTTTGTTTTTCCAGCAGGAAATTTATGTACAGCCTGGAAATTCTTGGTATTGTATCAATTTGATTCCTTTCAGAAAAAGGTGCGCTCTTTTTTCTCTGCTCGCCTGTTTGGCTTTGTGGTTTGGTTCTGTTATATTTGCTTTAGGGGCTGGTTGTTTGGTAAGAAATGTACTGCTCAGCCAGTTTGTTTCATACACATGAAAGTAGAATGGTACATATAAATATTCCTTATTCCAACAGTAATTACTTGGCATTGAGGCTGCTTGGCATGTTTGGCCAATGTAAAAGTTAACTATTGAATATTGACAATTGAAAAGGGAAAATAAAAATTACTGAAGGAAATGTAAGATATAAATTAAACAACTTATGTAGAAACAAAAAAAACATCCTGGATATGTTTAAATAGCTACAACTGGCAAGCAATGCATTTATACCTCCGCTGACTGTTCGTGGTCACTAAAAGATAAAGTTCGCCAATGGCTTTGCAGCTTAGTGGCATGAGAGCTCCCTATTACGTGGGAGGTTGTAGGTTCGATCCCGCTTGTAACCTCAAGCTATTAGTGCCTGTCTCTTTAATTCAAAAAAAGAAAAAAAAAGGAAAGATAAAGTTCAACAAACTCTTGAGCTGATCCATGAATCCACCAGCTTATCTTTGTCATTAGTTGCAAATTATTCCGTGTTTCTGCTTTGTTTTTACTTATGTACTTCTTTGTCCTGGCACATTGGCTGGATGTATTTCAGTATATTGTATTTCCATAAAATTAAATAAATGAATGAACTCTCTCCCTTGAGGCATTCAATTATTTTATATATTTGATGATCCAGTGAATTAGTCTTAATGATTTTGCTGGATTAAGATGATATATAAATAATGTAAGTTAGTTCCTTGTTCTGCCTAACTCTGCGCTTTACTCGCAGTTCCCAAGGATAACGCTCTTTTCTTCACGATCTCTTTATGACAAGGCAAGGAGAACCGCGTGAAGGGCTAGCAATTCAAGAACCGACTACCTTGAGCTTAGCTGTATAAGTGTCGGTTCAATCTAGGTATGCACACTTTTGTTTTCTTTATTAGCCATTTGATCTCATATCTTTCATTCTAATTTTGTGAGTCTGTGTTTCGGGTCAGGCATTATAGTGCTTTTGTATCATTGGATGACTCAAAGATCAAGTATAACTGGACTGGCGTAACCCTTGGTAGGAATCTCTGCCTTTCTTTCATTTCCTTTTCTGTTTGATTTCTTTCTTTCTTTGAAGATGGAACTTTAATGTCCTTTGATTTGATAATTTGGATCAAGAAAAATTTGTCATCAGTAAAATTATGATAGAAGCTTCAATCATTTTTCTGATTCATTGCTGTCCCTTGTCTTTTGCTCGGATCGAAGAACATAATATTTTTTCAATCAGTCTTCTTTGCTGAGCATACTTGGGGGGTCACTATTGTTTTTGCCCGCTGAAAATTGTTGCATAAAAGATTGAACTTGTAATCACCTTGTCCTTCCTCTAGCATGCTGTTTTATATCTTGGTTGTAATTAAATTGATTTGGGAATTCTTTCATACATGCATCTGGTATGAGTGTTTTTGTATTGAATATTGATCTCGCCTCTTGTTTCCCTTATTTCAACAATGGATGATGGAGTTAGACATGGTAAAAAAACATACAGCAAATAATTATCGGGTGATTTGAGTGGCATTTATCTGTTTTCCTAGTTCTGCAAGCAATCCTGAGGCCTAAACATTTACTAAAAGCAGCAAGTGATTACCTAAGCGATGTTTAAAGTACTGATTAATTAACCTTCAGTTGTTTGCTTGAGTTATGTACTTGTGTCCTTTAGTGCTCCGTTTAGTCCTGCATGCTCAAATTCTTTTCTATTGTCACAGGTTGTTCTTGCTTTTCTTTTATTAAAGGTTCTTGTAATTGTTGATCCAACATAATATTTCACTCTTGACACAAAATAATTGGAAATTGCAGTAAAAATGGTGGCTAAATCTGGCACAAATTTGTTGGGCTTGGTGTCTGGGGACATCTTGAATTTCCCTCAAACATCCAGAGCTCTTCCACGTGCTAATACTGTTCCTGGAGTTATTTCTGATATAGATACTGGTGATGGTGGTTCACATGCTTCCTCATCAGAACCTCGTCAAAAGATAATCATTGCAGCAAATTTTCTTCCCCTTAATGCTCAAAAGGATAAAGATTCAGGCAGATGGTGCTTTGGTTATGACGTAGACTCAATCTTCTGGCAGCTAAAAGATGCTATATCTGATGCCGATGTTGTTTTTGTGGGATCTTTGAAGGTTGATGTTGATGAAAGTGAACAAGAGAAAGTTTCTCAAGAGCTGCTTGATGAATTCAAATGCTGGCCTACCTTCCTTCCTCCGCTCATTCAGAACAGGTTTTATGATGGGTTTTGCAAGCAACATTTGTGGCCACTATTTCATTACATGTTACCCATGTTTCCCGATCATGGTAATCGCTTTGATAGGGTTCTTTGGCAGGCTTATGTTTCTGCTAACAGGATATTTGCAAAAAGGGTTTTTGAGGTTATGAATCCAGAAGTTGATTATGTATGGGTTCATGATTATCATCTGATGGTTCTCCCAACATTTCTCCGGAAAGGGTACAGTAAAGTCAAGATAGGATTTTTCCTCCACAGCCCTTTTCCTTCATCAGAAATTTATCGGACTCTGCCCGTCAGAGATGAAATTTTGAAAGCACTTCTCAATGCAGATTTAATTGGGTTTCATACGTTTGATTATGCTCGCCATTTTTTATCTTGTTGTAGTCGAATGCTTGGCTTGGAATATGAATCCAAAAGGGGCTACATTGGGCTGGAATACTTTGGCCGCACAATATTCATTAAGATCTTGCCAGTAGGAATTCACTTGTCTAGGCTTCAATCTGCCATAAATCACCCATCTTCTATTGTCAAAGCTCAAGAACTTTGTGGGCAATTTAAGGGGAAGCAGCTTATTCTTGGTGTTGATGACATGGACATCTTTAAAGGGGTCAGTTTGAAGCTCTTGGCTATTGAATTACTCCTAGAGCAGAATCCAGAACTGCTAGGTGAATTAGTACTAGTCCAAATTGTAAATCCCCCAGAAAGTTCAGGCAAAGACGTTGAGGTAGCGAAGAAGGAGATACACACTATTGCTAACAGGATAAATGAAAGATTCACTTGGCTAAATTATGAACCTGTGATCATCATAGATCATCCTCTTCCTTTCTATGAGAAGATAGCCTATTATTCTTTGGCAGAATGTTGCATTGTGAACGCTGTACGGGACGGTATGAATTTAACTCCATATGAATATATCGTCTGTAGGCAGGGGAATACGCAAATGGATCAAGCCTTAGGAATTATTCCAGAGTTGCCTCGTACAAGTGCGCTTGTTGTTTCTGAGTTTATCGGTTGCTCGCCATCTCTTAGTGGGGCATTGAGGGTGAACCCATGGGACATTAGTGCTGTAGCTGATGCAATAAATTTGGCCATCAATATGTCTATCGTAGAGAAACAGTTGCGGCATGAGAAGCACTATAGGTATGTTAGCTCTCATGACATGGGTTATTGGGCTCGAAGTTTTGTGCAAGATCTGGTTCGTTCATGCCAGGATCACCTCAGCAAATGTTGTTGGGGTATTGGCTTTGGACTGAGCTTCAGAATCCTGGCCCTTTCTCCCAGTTTTAGGAAGCTGTCAATTGGCCACATCGTCTCTGCATATAAAAGGTCAAATCAGCGAGCAATTTTTCTGGACTATGATGGTACACTCGTGTCCCAAACTTCCATTGTCAGAAGTCCCAGTCCTGAAGTCATATCTTTGCTAAACAACCTATGCAGTGACCCCAAGAACACTGTGTTTATAGTTAGTGGTAGGGGAAGGGCTTCACTGGGTGAGTGGTTAAATCACTGTGAGAACCTTGGTATCGCAGCCGAGCATGGTTATTTTATAAGGTTAGTTTGTCCTCAACCTAAAGCATGGCTTCTTAGGTTACATATGATATGAAGTTAAATTCTTTTTGCACATGCTTATAAGGGACTTTTTACTTGTTATAAATCTCTGAACTTCTGAAGTTTTATTTACTCTTGAGAATGCAGGTGGGATGGACAATCAAGTTGGGAAACAAATCATATAGCCACAGATTTTGCTTGGAAAAGCATTGTTGAACCTGTGATGAGATCATATACTGAGGCAACTGATGGCTCTCAAATGGAGATCAAGGAGAGCGCGATCGTTTGGCACCACCGTGACGCTGATCTTGATTTCGGATCTTGGCAGGCCAAGGCACTGCTGGATCACCTTGAAAATGTCCTTTCAAATGATCCAGTGGTTGTTAAGAAGGGACAGCACATTGTTGAAGTTAAACCGCAGGTAAAATCTGTGTCCCTTTTTTCTTCATCTTCTTAACCCATGATTGTTCATAAAAAGTCCTGAACTTGGATAGTCAAACACAACAGGGAATCACTAAAGGGTTAGTTGTAGAAGAGGTTCTGTCTCGGCTGACCGGGACAGGGAAATCACCAGATTTCGTTCTGTGCATTGGGGATGATAGGTCTGATGAGGACATGTTCGAGTGCATATCGACCAAAGTCTATGAAGGAGGAAGCAGCCCATCTTCAGCACCGGAAATCTTTGCTTGCACGGTTGGCCAGAAACCAAGCAAAGCCAGGTACTACCTAGACGATACTGCTGAGGTGATGATGCTGCTTAAAAGCCTTGGTACTGCTTCAAGGCTTAAACCGGTATGTGATGAAGAAGAAGGTCATTCTGAAACAGTCGAAGCTGGTTCTGAAACGGTTGCTTGAAAAACTGGACTTGCTCGTTGAGGTAGTAAGCATAGGGTGGGGAGGCAAACATAGAGGACATAGTTTCGAATGCAAGTTATGAGTTCATTGTGTTCAAAGGTGTTTAGAGCAGTTGAAGTTTGATTGGTAGGTGGGGAGGGAAAAGAATGTAGCAGTGTCTGTTTTTCTTCTAGCAGTAGCCTTGAAAGAAGGATATCAAATGTCAGGTCAAAAAAAAAAAAAAAAAGAAGGATATCAAATGTATTGAGGGGTTAAGGAATTCTAGTTTCATGGGACTTTGGAAATCATTTGTCTGTATAATTCGAATTGATTCGGTTTATCCATTAAGGTATTCAAAGTCTCAAAATTGCAATTATATACACCCATTAGTAGAGTTCTTTTTTCATATCTCTGGGTTATGTTATGTGACATATTTGATGGAATCAATTTTTTTTTTTTTATTTGATGGGTTCACAGTCATAAGGTAGAAAATGCATAGGAAAACCGTAAAAGCAAATGGTTTGTCAATTTTTTATTTGATGGATTCTCAAATTTTTTTTTTTGAAAACTATTAAATTTCCATCAAATAAACCCATATGTTCAAGAAAATGGCTTGTTAATTGTTTGGTAATTTAAAAGTCTCAAAGGGAAAAATTTGTATAGTACTTGTGATTTGTGAATAGAGCCGGAAAAGATAAATGTGCAAGTATGCATGCGTATGTCTAATGGTTTTTGTTTTTTTTTTTGCCCGGTCTAATATATATATAGATATATATATATATATCCTAAATTCATTTATGATCCACATCTTGACAGCCAATAAGCAGTTTGGTACGATATGCATAAGAAAATTTAAAAAGGGATTAAAATAATTATATATACTTTTTACATTTTTAAATGTAATTAAAGAGGAAGATAAATTTCTAAGATGATAATAATTAAAATATAATGTAAAAGAAGTATATTTTTCTTCCAAATGTAAAGAGGTTGAAATGGATACTGTGAACTCATGATGGCAAAGTCACAGAAACAAATTTAAATATTTGAGTTTTTATTCAGGGTGTTTCAACCATTATGAAATTTACAGGTAATTTTAATCATGAATAATATAACTTATTTTTTTTGTTTTTATAACGATATCTATATGTATATGACAACTAATAATAATAATAATAATAATAAATCATCAATATTAATATCAATATCATTAATTAATATAAAGTTCTATATGGGATTGGTGGTTTCTAAACGAGGGGATTAAAGAGTTCAAAGTTTAAACCTTGCAAAGTATGGGGAAGGCCTTGAGAATTTACCAAGGTTCAGGAATCCAAACGGGGTACTGAATCAGTTGGGGTATTGAGTTAAGAATTATTGGGTCAGATCAGGATCAAACCAGAACTAAATTGGAGCAAAATCGGTGAGAATTAAAGATTTTAGACTTATCAATATGAAATTCTAAAGAAAATTTAATATATTTTTTAAAATAGTAACCCAGACCTGACTGAGAACTAGACCGGTCTTTTGGCTGGTTCGTCGGTTTCAAGACCGGATAAGCCGGTCCGATCCGGATTCATTAACCCTGGAATTTACAAACCACGTGGACTTAATTTAAAATTAGTTGACTTAATATGTAAGGAAGGAATGACACTACATGGTCCCAGTCTCAGTCACACTTGGCAGAGAGCAAGAAGGAAGACGAAGACGAAGCTGCGACTTCATCAATTCTGAGCCCAAAAAAAAAAAAAATGCCGTCCGTTTGCTTCACTCTCTTCTCCGTTTTACTCATCGCCACGCTTCCCAACTTTCAGGTGCGCTGATTAGTCATCTTCTTCAGATTTTTCTCTTTTCCCTTGTCCCTTTTCCGGCGATCGGACGATCGCTGAGGATATGTTTAATGCTTTTTGTGTAGGGATATGCCACAAGTGATCTTCAGATCAGATCATCATCGCCGTTTTCAGTGGCTCTTGAAACCCTACAGAAGCAATTAGGGTTTGTCCTTTCGTTTCTTCATTTTTTATTCATGTCCTGTACCTTCTTTCTTCTTCTTTTTCGTTAAAAATTGATCCCAAAATTATGCAAATTCCTTGTATCAGCTATACCTTCGAAAACATTGACCTTCTTCGTCGTGCGATGACCCATGCTTCCTTCTCAGAAGAGAACAACAAAGCTTTGAGCATTTTGGGTGCCAATGTCATCGACACAGTCGTCTGTCTCCAGTCACTTTCAAAAGACATTGAAACCTCCTCGAAAGATCTGAATCGTATAATAGTGGAAGTCTCTAAAGTGGAATCTTCATGCACTGGAGACGCATCGCGGTTGGGTTTGCAGAAGGTGGTTCGGGTTTCTCCCAAGACCAATTCATCTGCACCTTCTGTGGTTTGTGGTGCATTCCGAGCAATCTTTGGTGCTATTGCTATTGATGCTGCAAACTTCAGTGCTGCAGGCAAAGTTTTCTGGGACGTTCACGGAGCTAAGCTTGGGGTTGCTCTGCCATTTTGAGCCTGTGAGTTAACTTCTCAGTTGCTTGCGCTGTGTTTCTGATCGTGAAAAACATTTTAATGACTAATGTACGTACTTTCTAGTTATTGTAGTTTGAATTTGATCGGTTCTGACTATGCATACGATAATATGTAAACGGCTCTCTATATGATGCTGTTGCCTATTATTCACGTATGCTAGTGTGAAATGATTACATAAATATGTTTGTCTGGAATTTTAGGTTGATGTTATGTAAATGGCTCTCTATGATGCTATTATTTCCCCTCTTTGTTTCTTCTTAGCCTTCTTTCGTAAGTATTGCCTATTTGCTTGAATTACCTTGCCATATGATGGGGAAGAATGTGACTGTAATTGATCCAAACTTGCTCAGAAATGCATTTTCATGTTAGTATAAAACTGATACTCGATTCACTTCTTGAATTTCTGAGTTTCTCTGGATCATATGGCTGTGTGTCCTCGACATCCATATGGATAATAACTTGCTTTTATAAGACTTAATATTAAAAAATTTGTGTCATTTTGGCAGAGTATGTAAAAGATGTTGACTTGTCCCCCTTCAACCACATATGTGTGGGGCATAAGTTTTGGTTCATATAATTGCCTTTTTACACTCTAGGATGAGCGAGTCTTGAAGTTTTACAAGAGTGTGTCAAGCATAGATGATAGATGGCTTTGGTTCATATAATTCTAGCATAGTTTTGAGATCAATAGCTTTCTTAAATTATCCTTTTTTCTCTTTCAAAATGTTTTTTTTTTGGTGCGCGCCGGCGCTGTTCCCTCTGTTTCTCTCATCTTAGCTGGGATCCCTTTCTGAGCTTATTTCTTTTTTGGGTGAAAATCCCTGTCTGAGCTTAGTTCAAATCTTTCTTCGTTGCTGCTACAATTGGCAATCAGGTGGAGTGGAGAAAGTGATGATGTGATTAGAAAGTTGCATTAATTTTTTCGATACATAGAAAGTTGCATTATTAGCAAGCTATAGATTATTGTAGAAGAAAATATGTTTAATTGTTACAAAGGGAGATTTTAGTTACCGCAAACTTTTGTAGAAACTACTTTCATACTTATCCCTCCCTCATGTTCTTAATGTAAAACATGTTTAACTAATTTGATTAGATTTAAGAAGTTGGTTAAGTTAATTAATATGATATGTTTTTTCTAAAACATTCTAATAATTTTTCCATAATTCCCTCAATCTCTCTCTTGATTATCATTGAGGGAGTGTTAATAGGATAAATTATGATAAAATTGGCAAACATGAAAAATAAGTCTTATATTTATAACTAGGATTTAACTCGTTAGTTAAGTTTTACATTAAGGATTAGAGGAGTATAACTTATTAACTGAATTTTGACCTCACTTGACATGGACGATTAGATGTAGATCACGAGATAACTGAGTATCATTGCTATTAGGTGCTTCAACTTACTCTTCTTTTATGAGAAATACTTCTCTACTCTATCTTTACAACTGCCACATTATCTATGTTAAATAAAAATATAACTATTCAGATATCTTATTTGGTGATTCTTCATCTGAAACAAATCATATTTCATATTGTTTTTAATAAAAACAAACCACTTAATTTGAAAAAGCAGAAACTCGGTTAGATGTTTATTTTTTTTAAAAATAAAATAAAATATAAATAGTTTCAGACGCTATTTCGCTTTGATATATAGACATATATACCAGACAAATTCTACTATTTGTTTGAGTTTTCAAAATAATTTTCAAGTTTTTTAAAGAAGCAATTAGTTTCACATTTAACTGAAAATGTTTTCTAAGGAGCTAGTATGTCTAAATTAAAAATTTTAATTTGAAGAAGGTTATTTAAGAAAAATAACAGCCCCTTAAAAGTTGACAACTAGAAAAATATATATTTCTTGTTCATTAAAATAGGGGGAAACTAATGCTTGTATACTAAGGCTGTGTTTGGTTTGAGGTGAGGTGAGGTGAGGTGGGAGAGGGTGGGGAAATTACCTTTTTGGGTTAATGGAATTTAAATTTTGAGCGGGAATCCAAAATTTTGAAAAGAATAAAAAAGTAAATTTTGGGCGGGAACCCAAAATTTAAAAAAATGAGAGGGTAAATTTTGGATTTCTTTTGTCCAAAAAGGTAATTTCCCAACCCTCTCTCACCTCACCTCACCTCACCTCAAACCAAACACAGGTTTATAATCTTAAATTCACTTGTTCTAATTTGACCTGAAAAAATACATCTAAATTGACTAGTGATTTTTCATATAATATATAGATCCTAAGATAAAATAATGTTTCATTTTTTTTCAAAAGAGAAATATTTTCAAGGTTTTGAATTGAAATATTAAACTCCAAGCAATATATGAGAAAATATATTTAATTATAATTATAATTAAAAAAAAAAGATGATATGGTTTTTAACATAGCACAATGACATCGTGCGATTCATGTAGCCGACCCCACTTAGTAAGATAAAAACTTTGTTGTTGTTGTTGTTGTTTATAATTAAAAAAAGATATCATCAATTTTTTAAAGCAGAATTTAAGACTTTTTGTAAAATGAGGTGTTTCACATGGACGCGGCTTCTCTCCTCTGCTCTTCCGGTCTGCTGCCCTCCTTTTCCTTCAAACTGCGCCGTTTTGGCGCAAAACAATACCCCAATGTTTCTTTTTTTTTTTTTTGAAAAATACTATTTAATGTCCTGATATATTTTTTTAGTACCAGTCACTTTCCTAAAATATTTTTTCAAGATCCTAAAATAATTTTCAGTATTATCCAGAATTTTTGAAAAATAATATTCATATTGAAGTATTTGTTCAGTACCATTCAGTTCCCTAAAATAATTTTTCAGTATCATCCAGTATTATCCAATGTTTCTTTTTTTTTTTGAAAAATACTATTTAATGTCCTGATATATTTTTTTAGTATTAGTCAGTTTCCTAAAATATTTTTTCAAGATCATAAAATAATTTTCAGTATTATCCAGAATTTTTGAAAAATAATATTCATACTGAAGTATTTGTTCAGTACCATTCAGTTCCCTAAAATAATTTTTCAGTATCATCCAGTATCATGATATATTTTTTTAGTATTACTCAGTTCCATAAAATATTTTTTCAAGATCCTAAAATAATTTTTCAGTATTATCCAGCATTTTGAAAAATACTATTTAACATCCTGAAGTATTCCTTCAGTACCAGTTAGTTCCCTAAAATATTTTTTCAAGATCCTAAAATAATTTTTCAATATTATCAGTATCATGGAGTATTTTTTTTAGTATCAGTCAGTACTCTGAAATATTTTTGGTGCACTTGAATTAATTTTTAGTGCATCCAACATTCTAAAATATTGCACAAAAAATATTTCAGAGTACTGATTGACACTAAAAAAATATTTTAGGATATTGAATGATACTAAAAAACTATTTTAGGGAACTGATTGGTACTGAAAAAATACTTCAAGATGAATAATATTTTTCAAAATACTGGATAATACTGAAAAATATTTTAGGATATTGAAAAAATATTTTAGGAAACTGATTAGTACTAAACAAATATATAAGAACATTAAATAGTGTTTAAAAAAAAAACAGTTGGTGTACTGTTTTTGCGCCAAAACGGCGCAGTTTGAAGGAAAAGGAGGGCAGCGGACCGGAAGAGTAGAGGAGAGAAGCCGCGTCCGTTTCACATAACACCTCTAAATCGTTGACCCAATTTGCTGGGTAAAAATAGTTCTTTTTAACGAGAGAAATTAGTCGGCTAATGGGTATGAATATTTAAAATCCAAATGGGCCAATGGGCACACATTGTTTGGGCTAGATGAAAAATATTTAGACCTGGGCCCTTTCCGATTTGTTGGCCTTAAGCCTAAGATCGTTTGCCGGGAATTAGGGTTTTGTTCTTTCTTTAGGTGCGCTACTGCGCTGCATTTTTCACTTCTTACCTAGGGCGCCACACGGGAAGAAGCCAGAGAACCTGACGTCCGACAGCCATGGTTCACGTATCATTCTACCGCAACTGTAAGTCTCTCTGAGACTGATCGCTAGTTTTCCATGCGTGATGCTGTGAATTTTAACAATGTTTAATTGATTTCTTCTTTGATCAATACTAGCTTCTGGTTAATTTGAAGATTGCTGATGTTTTCGTGATGATTTGCGATTGTTTTATTATCTGGTGTTTGAGTTTTTCCGCCTTTATTGAAGTTTTTTTTTTTTTTTTTTTTGAATCTGGTCTTTCTTTTGTAAACATTTCGGAAATATTCGGTGATCAAATTGTACTATAACATGTCCCATTCTTAAATAGACGGGAAAACCTTCAAGAAGCCTCGCCGTCCATATGAGAAGGAGCGTTTGGACGCTGAGTTGAAGCTTGTAGGAGAGTATGGACTTCGCTGCAAAAGGGAGCTGTGGAGGGTTCAGTACGCTCTGAGTCGTATCCGTAATAACGCAAGGGAGCTTTTGACCCTTGATGAGAAGAACCCACGCCGGATCTTCGAGGGTGAAGCCCTTCTGCGTCGTATGTTTCGATATGGGCTTTTAGATGAGAGTCAGAACAAGCTTGATTACGTCTTGGCTTTGACTGTTGAGAACTTCCTAGAGCGTCGTCTTCAAACACTTGTGTTCAAATCTGGAATGGCCAAGTCAATCCATCATGCCAGGGTCCTCATCAGGCAGAGGCATATCAGGTTTTATATCTGCCCCATCTCTTTTAATCCAGTTAAACTGTTAGTGCCAAGCAACTGTGCTAGTGTGGCAGTTAATTCAAAGATACGAATACTATGGATCATAATGCCTGCTATGAAATACCTTTATAATGCTAATAGTTCCGAGATTCTTACCTGCTGCAGAATAGCTGCCCTGATTTATGAGACTTGTGTTTTAGTGGCCTCCTATATCTGCCAACTAATTTGGAAAAATGTGTTCTTGCATCTTGAATGATTATGTTTCTAACTTAAAATCTATGATAGTAGGAATTTTGTGTTTATTACTTAGGAAGCTTTAAGATGCCTTAGCGTGTCAGTATTGTGCACTGTGAGTTCCAGAGTTTACTCACGATTGGCTCCACTTGTGGTGCTTGCTTCTTTGATAGATAAGTAAAATTAAAGTCAATTTGTATAGAAGTTGTTGTGCCCTCAAGTTTTGAACAATGGACTTTGTTCAAACAGGATTAGTTACTTGTATATTTGGAGAACTGGTATTTTTCGTATGAATAAAATTTTACTTTCCACTCAAAATTCATTTAATCTGAATTTATTGTGATTCTTATGGATGTACATCTATTTCTGCAATGTTATTGTATGATTTTTTTTAATTAGGAAATTAATTTCTATGTCTTTTGGGCTTGCCAGGGTTGGGAGGCAGGTGGTGAACATCCCATCATTCATGGTGCGAGTTGATTCCCAGAAGCACATTGACTTTTCACTTACAAGTCCATTTGGAGCTGGACGTCCTGGAAGAGTGAAGAGAAGGAACCAAAGGGCTGCTGCCAAGAAGGCTGCTGGCGGAGATGGAGATGAGGAGGACGAGGAATAAGTTATGGATTTGTCCTTTTCCTAGAACTCTTAGATATTGTGCCATTTTTGTGTCGTTAGTACTTTTAGTTTACTGCATGATTCAGTGTTATACTTTACAATCCTCCTTGTTGCTGGTTTGAAGAAAGCTTTGCCCGAGTTATCGAACATTATCTATTCTAAATTTACAAGTTTTGCTCCAAATTCCTAGACTTGGGGTCACTGGTTTGTCCAATGGCATCAACACCCTACTAATAAGTGGGAGTTTCTGATTTAAATTGATAGTTTACTTGTTTGTGGAATATCATGATACGGTTTATATGCTCCATGTTGTTTGGAGATCGCCAGTTGCTACCAGAAAAGGTACCTGAAGGCCAATGGGGATTAATTGATGGTTTCTGTAGTATGTATGGAAATTACTGTACGTCACTTAAATGTGGCTTGAAATTCTTGGTAAGTTAAGTTTATATAAATGATGATATTAAACGTGGAGTAAATGCAGTTCACTATTTGTTATGATGAGATTTTATTTTAAGCGTCTTATTCATTATTTTAGAAGTATGTAGTTTATTTACTTTTCTGAATAGTATAATAAGGGGTTTAGTTTATCTTAACTAATCTTTCCCTCCACTTGCACCCCAACGCTTATTTAAGCAATACAGATTTAAGTTTTTATAAAATAATGTTTAATATACTTATATTGCTCTTGGCAAAAAAAAAAAAAATACTTATATTGCAGTTTTAAATTTTCATATTAAAATTTAGCACTTTATTTATATTAAGTTTATGAAACTTCAAATATGGTTCCTTGGATGAAAAATAGAGGAGGTGGGGAGAATTTGAATCCCTAATGATTCGTCACATACTCACATAGTCTGGACTCTAGTCCCATGTTGCAAATAAAACTTTTAAATGAGCTTTTTGGTGTAATTCTATAATTATAATTTATAATATCAATTTTAATTTTTTGCCAACGTAATTCTATCATATCAACTTATTTTTGAAAGCTTGGATTTGTTTTCAAGATCAATCTGTTCAATTATTCCTTTAGAGAAGAGTATCAAATCAGCCATTCTTGGCGTTAAATTGCTTCAGAGTTTGTCTTCACTGTATCACAAACTGTCATTTTTGTAGTGGTGCCACAAAAGAAAACCTCCTAGTCTTGTTTTATTCAAGGTATTAAAATTCAGACCGGGCATTGAATCAGTCGGGGTATTGAGTTAAGGGTTAGTGGGTCAGACCGGGGTCAAATCGGAGCTAAACTGGGATCAAACCAGTGAAAAATTGAAAATTTTAGACTTATAGTATGAAATTCTAAAGGAAAATTTTAATTTTTTTTTTTTAAATATGAACCCGGACTGGAACGGGAACCGGACCGATTTACTAGCCGGTTCACCGGTTTCGGGGCCGGTCTTGCCAGTCCGGTCCGGGTTCAAGAACCTGTGTTTTATTTGTTCATGATATTAGTTCTGGCATCCAATTATTGTTACAATCATGTCCTTTTAAATGAGCTTTTTGGTGTAATTCTATAATTATAATTTATAATACCAATTTTAATTTGTTGCCAACATAATTCTATCATATCAACTTATTTTTGAAAGCTTGGATTTGTTATCAAGATCAATCTGTTCAATTATTCCTTTGGAGAAGAGTATCAAATCAGCCATTCTTGGCGTTAAATTGCTTCAGAGTTTGTCTTCACTGTATCACAAAACTTTCATTTTTGTAGTGGTGCCACGAAAGAAAACCTCCAAGTCTTGTTTTATTTGTTCATGATATTAGTTCTCGCATCCAATTATTGTTACAATTATGTCCTTCTATGATTGTGGACTTCTAATATATATCATTTTACTATATTAACGCATTTGACTATTATAAAAAAGACTAATTTTTGAAAGCTACGTAATACTCCAACAAATTTGGATATTGACTAGTGATGTTTTATTTGTTCACTAAAGAAAACCTTCAAAGTCATGTTTTATTTGTTCATGATTTTAGTTCTCGCATCCAATTGTCCTTCTATAATTTGGAACTTCTAATCCTTCCATGATTGTGAACTTCTAATGTACATCATTTTACTATATTAATGCATTTGACTATTAAAAAAAACTAATTTTTGAAAGCTACATAATACTCCAACTGATTTGGATGTAAGTTTCTATGCAATTATATTTAGAGAAATGTCTAAGCTCAATTTAAATTCTAGAAGATGAATTTAGCCATTTTAATTTTGATTAAGTTGCTATTTTATTTTTTAGAAACGAAGTTTGTAATTTCAAATCTAATGTTTTATTTTAAAGTTTATGATAAAGATATAACATTTTTCAAATAAAAATTGATATTGAAATAACTCTTCATTTGAGCATATTATAAATTAAAATTTTATTTATAAAAAAAATTAATATAAAAATGTTATCAGATTAAAAAAAAAGAATTAAAATGCTACCTAAATAATTTTTTTTAAGACTGAGAGTTTATTCGTAAATAGAGATAATTGTCCACTTATTGCTTACACAAATCGTGGTCACAGACTCAATAACTGGCAGGGCACCCTCCACAATGGGTCATCAGTATTCTTATGAAGGTAAAAGTCTTCATGTGGCAAGTGTCGTACGAGAGATTGGTTACAAACTCACTTAGAACTAAGTGTGGTCTATCAAATTCGAGTGACTAAGGAGAGTGTTGTACATATTCTAAGAGATTGTGAGAGAGCGAGAGAACTGTGACAACATATTTAATCTCCTAACCACTTTTCTAGAACTATGGTGAATGTGTCATCCCTTGGCCTATGCTCAGTTACAAAAGCAAAATTATTAGTAATCAATATGTTTGTTTGGATTAATAGTAGAAGCTGTTTTTTTAACGTAATTTACGGTATACGAGGTAAGTTTGTAAGAGGAATTTTGTTTCGACTTATGTGAATGTACTTTTCCAATACCAATTCAAATAGGCCCTGATATTGAACTTGCTTTTCAGTTGGGGTTTCATCTATCCCAAGCTTCGGCTTGCCCTTGTACTCCAAAAACACCAGGTTAACATTGTCCCTGAATGGTCTCAATCTTGCACAATGCAATGATATTTCATTTTTCCAACACAGAATAATAGCCAAATGATTTATTTTCACGATAAAACATATTGACATCATGCTACGATAATGAGTAATAATTTAACAACAAATAAAAAGATTCCTTACCATTTTATTTTTATACAATATATTGATTAATTTGATATTTGTAATTTGTAAGACTAATCCGATCCCATTTTTTTGTTTTCAATAAAGCTATAATTATTTGGCACAGATATTTTACTTCGGATTTTTATCTTTCCATTTTCATTCTTAAAATGATTATGTCACTGAAATAGGCCACCTGGTTTGGAAGGTAAAAAAAATCTCTTTCATCGAAAGCGCACGGGATAAGATAAAAGATCATAAAAGATTCCCCCACCTTACTTCTTGATAAACATTGATGCACATTCTCTCCATTTTCTTCCCATTATTCTCCTTATTGCAATACTCCATCCGGTCTTAATTATAAGATAAAGTTGATTTTTTTGGAGAAATTAAGGAAGCCAATTAAATCACTTTAGAGTATTTATATTTTTAGTATATTTAGATTACATATCAATTTATTAGTCAAATTAATTAGTTTGAAAAACAAAATAAAGATATAAATATTCTAAAGTGATTTAATTGGCTTCCTTAATTTCTCCAAAAAAATCAACTTTATCTTATAATTAGGACCAGAGGGAGTAATATTTTTGTAAAATATTAAATGCCGACTATTAAATCTGGATGATAAGAGAGGATGAAAAAAGAACAAGAGAAGCCATATCTGATGCAACTTTCATGAAAATAGTCAAGTCGACAAAAAACACAAGATTCATCGCCCGATCTTTTTATATATAAATTAACCTTCCCATTTCAAATTGAGTCCACAATACAAATTCAATATCCATTGAATACCCCTCTACCCATTTGATTTTATTCACTACACTCAGTCGTAAAAATTTCACATATATTAAAAAAGACCCAATTTTTAATATTGATTCACTAATTTGTGTTGGTTAAGCTCATATATATATATATGCTGAAAAATGAGTTAGCAATGAGAATACGGATTCCTCAAAAGTAGTTACACAAACACAAACATTAGGTAGAATCAATTCTTGCAACAGTACAATGAAACCAGCCTAACAAATAACAATCATTTAGGTTTAGGCAGGCAAAACAGCAAAAACTCGAGTGGGGTGACATGTGCCATTATGCACTATTCCCATGGCTTCGGTGGTGGGCGAAAAAGGCTCCACTATTTACATAATTTTAATCATAATCTTATTAGTGTTTTTTTAACATGTTAAATATAAAAATCATTTATTTTTTTTTTGGAGAGATGAGCGAAACTAAATGAATTATTAACCAACTTTTTTAGTTTCTTTAATCTCTCCAAAAAATGTTATGATTAACCAACTAACTTTTTTAGTTTTTTTAATCTCTCCAAAAAATCAATTGGGTCATATATTAAGGGAATGAGTAATATAGAATGTTCAAGTGTGTATATTTAGCCTATAGATTTAAAGAAAATTTCAGTTTAGTCATTTTTTATTAACACCGTTAGTTTTATTTAACGGCAAATGATATCTCAACAAATTTAAATGGTGCTTCTGAAATTCAATGCTGGTAAAGAATTAAAATCTGGAATATGTTTTGTCAGCATTTAACTGTAAAATCATCATTTAAAATTAATGAGTCAGTATTTTTTGTTAAATGGGATTAGTAATATTAAGATTAAGGAACAAAAAATATACTTTATAAATTTAAGTGACTAAATTGAAATTTAAGGTAAATTTACAGGACTAAATATATACTTTAATCTACTCCCTTCGGTCCTAATTATAAGATAAAGTTGACTTTTTTGAAGAAATTAAGGAAGTCAGTTAAATTACTTTAGAATATTTATATTTATATTTTTTTTCCTCCAAACTAATTAATTTGACTAATAAACTAATATATAATCTAAGGATACTAAAAATATAAATACTCTAAAATAATTTAATTGGCTTCTTTAATTTCTCTAAAAAAATCAATTTTACCTTATAATTAGGACATGAGGGAGTAATATCTAAAAGATATATAATTAAATTTATCTGGTAAATCTATTCGGGATAAATATCTGCACTGGGGCTAGCACATGGTATTCCCAAACCGGAGTCAATACCGCAACTTTGTCCCTTAACTTTTTCTAGTGAGGCTCAAGATCTCAATGACGACATTATTCTCTTGCAGAATCCCCAGATGCTGTAGCTTTAATTTGTCTTTCCTTTTGGGATGTAATTTTCAAGATTTGATCTTTTGCCCTTTTTAATTAAAAAAAAAAAAGAGGACCATTCCATACCTGTGTCATATTAGGAAGGAAAACATTTTATATTATGAAAAGAGAGCGTGATATCATCATCCGATGCTAGCTCAGGTGATCAGGATGAAAAGTGCAAACAGAGCTGTGTAGGGTTATAATCCTCCTAATATATATGTGTGTGACACCACCAAAATAAGTGGTGAAAAACATGATGAACATAAATTTACGTAAGGTTAAGGCGTAAATTTATTTTAAGAGATTTTGTTAGGGATCAATGTTATCCTATACTGTTAAAAATTAATGTAAAATGTTAAAAAATTAATATTGAACATTAACTTTTTGACGTTAGGAAACTATATTGTTCCATTTTAATAGTTTTGAGGTAATATTACATCTAAAAAGGCTTTTGTAGTAACATTACTCTTCAGGGAGAATGTTTGAGAAAAATTTGTATCTTTTTCCATCTATGAATTATACTATATGCATATGAATAGGTCATTAAAAACTTTGTATAGCTTATTTGATTCATCGATAACAAAAAATATATGACGGATAAGGGTTAAATGCATATAGAATGATTTGGGAGCACAAAAACACAAAAAAGAACCAACAAGGTCCATACAAAAATAAGTTTCTATATTCTTGAGGACACTCCTTCAAAATTGCAGACCCTGTTTCTATGATATGAGCGAAATTTGCAATCCATTTTTGCACGGTCATTAGAGCTTACTCAAAGGATCCAAAATCCCAAATCCATTAGTTAATCACTCTATTTCTTAGTGGCCAACAAAAAAACACGCTCGAAACCTTTCCCGTGTAAAAGAGGTGAGATGGCTTCCCACACCTAAGCTAGGCCCCACATAGGATTGATCCACTCATGACTCATCCCTTCAACGGCTCTCATTCTCTGTCTCCAATTACTATTATACCCTTCCCTCCACAGGATCATCGTCAGCTATCACCCTAAATAAAAGGCCTAAACCCTCAAATTATTGCCCCAATTATTGATCTCCATAAATAAACGGCTCATGAACTTGGACTTCGTGCAAGAGCTCGCACTGAACACGGAATGATTGGGATCATTGTCTCTAATACTTGTCCCACATACCTATAATTACCAGTCTCTGCTTCTTGCTGCTTTGTTAATTTCATCGATTCTTCTATTGATTTTCTCAATTTTACTGCAAAATCCAAGGTACTATTGATATGTCCCATATGGAGCCGGAATCCGCCGTGGAAGACAGATCCAACAGTCTCCTAGCCAACACGCGCTGCTGCTTCTGCTTCCCCTGTTTTAGCTCCCGCCCTTCTCCCACCGTCGGTCTCGTCTGGTGGGAGCGCGTACGACCCAATTCCTGGTCTCACTCCCACGCGCATGCTTCTTCTTCTGTTACCGAGGATCGCTGGTGGTTTCGTGGAATCAAAGCCCTCAAGAAGCTCCGTGAGTGGTCGGAGATCGTCGCCGGACCGAGGTGGAAGACTTTTATTCGGAGGTTCAACAGGAACAGAAGCGGCAGCGGCAGCGGCTGCAAGCACGGTAAGTACCATTACGATGCGTTGAGCTACTCCTTGAACTTCGACGAAGGCCCTAACGCCCAGGACGGCGATCCCGAAGACAACGGCTACGACGGATACCGCAATTTCTCCACCCGCTACGCCACCACGCCTGGTGCAGTCCCGTTGACGTCAGTTGGTGCCACGCCGGGTAATAACGTAGCGGTATTCGCGTGAAGAGCGGCGGAATGCGCCGCGTAGGCTAAGATGCGCCGGTGGGGTGTAGTGAGCTGGAAGTGGCCCATCAGGAGCTGGACCAGATGACAGAACCGCACCAGAGCCGTTGATTACGTGTATTAACGCGCTGCTGTTAGAGTGGTGTTTCGCTGGCCGCGTCGCGCCACTTACCCTTTTTTTTTCTTTTTCTTTTTTAAATTTTTGGTTTCTTACGTTGGTAATTTTTTTTTTTTTTTTTGCTACACTTACGTTGGTATAATATATCGTGTCTGTCTATAGAAAAATAATGATTTTTCTTGTGTTGGTTGGTGACATATAAAATACAAAAGACGGCGTGTTGATATTGAGATGAGTATACGCATGAGAGGAAGCAAGATTTGGCAGGTCATACTCGATTCTCTCTTTTTGTATTCTCTTGGTTTTTATTTTAATATTGCTTTTATCAGCTGATGGAAAGATAATGTATTCTTTAAGGGAAATGCACTGTGTGTGACTGTATATGTATAGTATTTTATTGATGATATGTTGTGGATTTTGTTGAATTGGTCCAAATGGGTAATTGTCTTTTTCCATTAGTCACCTTATTAAAATATCTTTTCATTGTTTTAGTGGAAAAAGGGTATTAACCATGTTGGAAGGATTTGATTGGGTGGGTAGGTGATGGGGCAATTTAAATGGGAATAAAGTGTGGGCACTTCTAATGGATCACATTCAAGATTGCCCAAGATTAAAAAGCATCACAGCTGCAGATACTCCCTCCTCTCTTTTTTTTTTTTTTTTTTTTTTTTCAAATGGTCAAGCTAACTTGGATAATATAAATTATATTATATAATCCACATCAAAAGGGGTGAGGGAGGTCTGCCCAAAGTAAGAAAATATACCCTGAATCCCGGAACTGGCAAAATTATCAAATTTTGAACTAAGCACTACGCATTCATTGTTAAGTAATCAGTACACCTAATTGTATTTCTTGATGCATATTGAAGTTCAATATCCCATTTTGAATAGAGCAAATCTCAAACCTCATGAATCTCTGATTTCAAGGGATGATTAACACCGTACTCCCTCCCCTCTAAAACGTAATAACTGACAAATACCTCACCCAAATTAAAAAGAAAAAAAATTGAATGATTGACTTATCAGGTCCGTTTTAAATTGAACGTATTTTTTTTATAATTATTTTATCCATATTAGATGAGATTTTAAAAGAGAGCCGAAAATACAATGAGCCATATTTAAGTACTTATAAGGTCTTCGCGCAAGAAAACGGTTAAAAAGTAGGAAATATGTAAGAAATATAATATACCCTTATTTATAAATGAGTAATAGAGTAATGAGAAAAATGATGAAAACAAATGTATGAGGGAGGATGATGTGAGAATATGAGGAACGAGTTAACATTTTAATAATGCAATGTATGAAATTAAGGATAAAATAGGTAAAAATATATTCATTAGCAACTTGAAAAAAACAACAACAAAGCCTTTATCCCACTAGGTGGGGTCGGCTACATGGATCGCACGACGCCATTGTGCTCTGTCGAAAACCATATCCTTAGGTATATTATTAATCAAAAGGTCTCTCTCAATGACCTCATTTAGCGTTCGTCTCGGCCTTCCGCGACCTCGTTTTACAGGACTCCATACGGCTTGATCAACCCTCCTCACCGGTGCATTCAACGGCCTTCGTTGAACATGACCAAACCACCTCAAACGATTTTCTACCATTTTTCCTTCAATAGAGGCCACTCCAACTCGTTCACGTATATGATTGTTACGAATCTTATCCTTTCTTGTATGCCCACACATCCATCTCAACATTCTCATCTCGGCCACCCCCATTTTATGCTCATGCAATCCCTTTAAAGCCCAACACTCACTACCATATAGCATTGCTGGTCTTATAGCAGTGCGGTAGAACTTCCCTTTTACTTTATTAGGTACTTTCCGGTCACAAATAACCCCAGTGGCTTTTCTCCATTTATACCATCCAGCTTGGATTCTGTGATCGACATCTCCATCAATTTCACCATCTTGTTGAATAATTGATCCCAAATACCGAAATTTTGTCACTTGTGGAATAACTTGCCCCTCCAATATAACTTCCACTTCATTTCGACCTTGTCTCTTATCATACTTACAATGCATATATTCAGTTTTGCTCCTACTCAAACGAAAACCCTTCACTTCCAAAGTCCGTCTCCATATCTCAAGCTTAGAATTAATTTCCTCCCTGGACTCAGCCAACAGAACTATATCATCCGCGAAAAGCATGCATTTAGGGATTTCCTCTCTTATAGGCTCAGTTAGAACATCTACCACTAGGTTAAACAAATAAGGGCTCAAAGCTGATCCCTGATGTAGGCCAATCCTTATAGGAAAGTCCTTTGTTACACCTCCAGGCGTTCTAACATTGGTAGTAATCCCCTCATACATGTCCTGTATGGCTTTGATATATGCAAACCGCACCCTCTTCTTTTCCAAGGCTTTCCATAGTAAATCTCTTGGCACACGATCATATGCTTTTTCCAAATCAATGAAAACCATATGCAAATCTCTTCCTTTGCTTCTATACTTTTCCATAAACCCCCTTAATAAATAAATCGCCTCTGTTGTAGACCTTCCTGGCATAAATCCAAATTGGTTTTCAGCAATTTCAGTCTCCAACCTCAACCTACGTTCAATCACCTTTTCCCATAATTTCATTGTATGACTCATAAGCTTAATTCCTCTATAGTTTGCACAATTTTGAATATCTCCTTTATTCTTATAAATAGGAATCAAAGTACTTTTCCTCCACTCATCCGGCATTTTCTTGAATCGTAAAATCTCATTAAATAATTTTGTGAGCCACAAAACACCTTCTTCACCCAAACATTTCCAAACTTCAATAGGAATCCCATCAGGCCCAATAGCTTTACCATTCTCCATTTTTTTAAGAGCTTCTCTAACCTCACCAACTCGAATCCTGCGGTAAAAAGACAAATTGAAATCACCTTCTCGAGTTGTCAAATCTTCATAATCACAAGGCCCTCCCCCTCCCTCATTGAACAACTTATGAAAATAGGTTTCCCACCTATTCTTAATATCTCCATCAGTAACCAATACTTTACCTTCTTCATCCTTTATACACCTCACTTGGTCCAAGTCTCTCGATTTTCTCTCCTTGTTCTTTGCAATCTTGTAAATCTTACGCTCTCCTGCCTTTGTTCCTAACTCCTTATAAAACTCCTCATATGCTTTATTACGAGCTTCACTCACCGCCTTCTTAGTCTCCTTTTTAGCCAAACGATACCTTTCCCAATTGACATCATTATTACACAAGTGTATTGCTCTAAAACAATCTTTCTTATGCTTGGTTTTCTCTTGAACAGTCTCATCCCACCACCAAGTCTCCTTATCTTGCCGACCAAAACCTTTTGATTCTCCCAAAATTACTTTAGCAACCTTCTGGACCTTTTTAGACATATTCTCCCACATGATGTTAGCACTTCCTTGTAACTCCCACACCCCCTCCTCCAAAAGAGCTCTCTTAAAAACCTCTCTCTTCTCCCCCTTTAACTGCCACCACCTAACCCTTGGATTTAAAACTTGCCGGTGCTTTTGTTTTACACACTTAATAATCACATCAAGGACCAAAACCCTATGTTGTGTTGTCACGCCATCCCCAGGAATCACTTTGCAGTTAGTACAAAGTCTTCTATCCAAGTTCCTTACCAAAAAGAAGTCAATCTGTGTCTTGGCAGCTCCACTCTTATATGTTATTAAATGCTCCTCTCTCTTCTTAAAGCAAGTGTTGACAATCTTGAGGTTATATGCGAGGGAGAAATCAATAATAGATTGACCTTCACTATTGAGCACCCCAAATCCAAAACCCCCATGAGCCCTTGCATGAGGTCCTGCCTCCTTACCGACATGTCCATTAAGATCTCCTCCAATAAAAATCTTTTCGGTTAGTGGGATACTCTGAATTAGCCCCTCCAAATCTTCCCAGAACTTTTCCTTAAGATGTGCTTCTGCCCCTACTTGAGGTGCATACGCACTGATAGTGTTTATAATATCCTTCCCAACAATCATCTTTAAGGAAATGATTCTGTCCTCAACCCTTTTAACTTCCACCACATTCTTTCTCCATTCATTATCAGTGATGATACCAACACCATTCCTTCCGTTGACCTTTCCAGTATACCAAAGCTTAAAACCATTAATTTCCCGAGACCTTTCTCCAGCCCATTTTGTTTCTTGAAGGCACAAGATATTAATCTTACGTTCATTCATTACACCCACCACCTCCAGAGATTTGGCATTCAGAGTCCCAACGTTCCAAGTGCCAAATCTGATCTTGCTCTCATGAACTAGCTTCTTTAGCCGCCTTCATTAGCAACTTGAAAAAAGCAATTATTTTATTTCCACCGTTCATCTCTTCGACTATCTTTCAATATCCGTTTTAACCTGTGTCTGGGTAGACAACACAGTCCAAACTCAACTCTATCCTCAGCTTTAGCTTCAGGCTGCAATTATCCTGTAGCTCTAATTAAATCAGCAGACATGTTGCATCTACCATTTGCAACATGTACTCGTACATAGAGAATGAGGTCTTGCCTTCAATCAATATCCAGCTATAAATGTTCAACGACAAATATGGGCTCATTAAAAACATGTCCTAACGGACTAAATCCGATCAGCAAAGATTTCACATGTCAACACCACATGATGTCTTTTTCATTCCAAAATCACCATCAACATACACAACACAAGGAGGAAAATCCACTCATCTCATTACCTTGCCCTGCATGACAATGCAAGGAACACGGGGAGGAAATTCTTCTCAACCAGCCATCCTCCAAGTGGATTAGTACTGACATGTTGTAGAAAAGTTCAAAAACACAGACATCATAAATTGTTGCAGATACTCTGCTCATATTTTATAGCCGGTCTCAAACTCGAGTAAAGGAGGAGGGTTGTGTCAGGCAATCGACAGCCAATATAAACTCTGTCGAATATATGAACATGGATCATAAATTGTTCTAGGAAAGTTCTAACATGTTAGTTTTTTTTCAGTTCCTAGAGTGGATTAGCACTTTAATCACAACCTGCATCTTGTCATCTTTATCACCTAAGCTAGTCCCAAATAACAACTAAATTCAACGCCCTCCGGTCCTATATGAGACATATTTGGGGGTTGATCTTGATCCTAAATATAAGACTTATTTTTTATATTGATCAGTCTACCCCTATTGATGTTCCCTTGACAATAATTAAGGAAAACAAGAAAAGAGGGAATTAAAGAAGAAGACTAGGACATTTTAGAAAATACATGTCACATTAACTAACTTAACTAACTTCATTAATTTAATCAATTTAGGTAAATATGTCTTACATTAAGGACTAGAGGAGTAACATGTTATATCACATGCAAAAATATAAAATATTTATAACAAGTCATACCACTTACAAGTCATCAATGGTTCGAACTCCAGGCAACACTGGGACCAATCTAATTTTCACTCAAGGACATGGTACTCAACAACCAGTGTTTACCCTTGGTTTTTTCTCTTATACTTTTTCAGGGCCACACCCTTACTAGACTTTATCTGCAATAAAATGTCCCCTAAGATCCAAGGAAAACTCAGACAACTAGAGCTCTCCTGGTTATATGAAGGGTGATACGTAACATGATACCAAGCACAGGCCATTTGCCTTTTTTCATGTGGTTGGCAACTGCTTTCAACCCAATGTTTAGCTTCATGCTGCAAATTCTTCACCGATAACAGAATCCGATCCTTCATATCTCCGTATCTCCTGTTATCACGCTGCAAATATGAAGCACGAATTCGCAAGTTACCAGTCAGCAACTCGTCCTCAGTCTCAGTTCCATAGAAGTTCATCAAAGATCTCATTTTCTCAGCATACACATCTCTATGAAATTTTGCAACCTCCAGAAAGTCCTCAAAACCATCCACCTCAAGTTCATGATCATATGCTTCTGCTAGTTTCTCAGACGACCAATCAGAGTTGGACCTTTGTTGCAAGATCAACTCCATTATGGTTCGGTATAGTTTTCCCAGAACCCCCTTTGAGATATACATCGGTTTCCCTATCCTCTCCATGAAATCAGGAAACTCCCTTGGTTTCAAGGCTCTTGGCATTTCAGCAGGATTTCCGGTCTTTGCAAAGTCAACAGCCATGGAGTGAAGCTCTGCCAACGCCAGACATTTTCTGCTCATGGCCTTCTCAGGGTCACGGTCTGCATGAACCAGATGAGCCGTAGAGATAGCACCTAAAGTATCATTGATCATGTAATCAACAAAAAATTGTTGGATCTCCTGGCAATACAAGAACAAATGAGGAACAATTCCAATTCCAAATTTATCAATATTAAGATAAAGGTCAAGTCCAAACTGAACTGTGCCAAAAATTACCTTTAGTGTCACCTCATGGTCCATTACACGAGGCCTCCTTGAGCAATCCATTGGAGCCACTGTTTTGAATGGGATGAGGCCTTTATCCCAACTTATGAAATATTGATCACCATCAAGATCACCACCTGAGCATTCATTTGGATGTGGCCTGAAGATCCAGACACAAGTTTTTTGCTCAGAAGCAGAAATAAATCAGAACTGTAAAAAATCTACTATCACTAGTTGATTTCCACAAGACAATATACACAATATCTACATAAAAGGATCGGGAGCAGCAGAGATTAAGGGCATGCAAGGCCTAACGGACCATCAAACTATTGATCAGCTGGTGGAATTAGATTGTAATCAGCCTAACAAAATCACTAATGACTCTAAATCCAAGCAGAGAATAAAATCAAAAACAGCAGAATTTGCAAGGCTTTTTGGGAGATGACATTAATAACATCTAGCAAGTCCATGTAAAATCTTCTATACTTACCTAGGCCCTTTTTGGGGGAAGACAAGGCAATCTCTCAAACCGTTCTCCTCTAATTGCACATCATAGATAGCATCAAGGACTCTGATGTCTCCTGGGTGAAGGCAAGGATTTTTTGTGACAACCACCTTGCCCACTATTACACATGTGCTCTCATCCACTTTCCTTAAGCTTTCATCTCCACATTCAAGCTCAGATTTTGTCATGGTCATGCGGACGTATACTTGGCCATAATTTAAAAGACCAGTTTCATCCAAGCAACCAATTAAAATTCGACCTTTAGGGACAAATATTCGGCATCTACTTTTCAAGTCAGATAACTGGTGCTCATAATAAGCCCTGATCATCATTGACAAGTAAGGTTCAACGTTGGGTTCATAACCTTGACGCAACATCTTCACCAGAATGTTTTTTGAATCACCACCACTTAAACTCTCTAAAACATTCAAAGCTGCCACTCTATCATTCAACATTTTTGCTAATGAAGACAGCTGATCTTGCTGCAACGCCTCAAATACTTCATCTGCTACTCCTAAGGTGGACAACAGGGTTATAATCTCTCGATTCAGAAAGCAAGGCATAGATTCACTCCATTTAGCGACATTAAGCATTGTGCTATTGGATACAAACTTAAGCATATTTTGGCGCAATGATAACTTCCTGAAAGAACATTGATCAACAGCAATGACACCCTTGTATCCGCCATAGCGAATTTGGAAGGCCGATGGAACATAGTCCAATTTACACTTCTCTGCTACTTGCTTGGCAAAAGATCGTGAAATTTTTCCAATACCATCAGAGAAACAATAGGTTGTACCATCATCAGCAGTGGTTTCAATATCTGGAATTAACTCCACATCCCATGTTGGAACTTCAAGAGTTTGCATGGAAGAACTGAACAACTGACCCATCCTTGCTGCACATTTAGAGACACTGGGTATCACTTTGAACATCCCCATCCATTCTCTAATATAATCTGCTGTCACACTATCATTAGAAGCAAACATCCAAACAGAATTTGACCTGAGTTGACTAGCTGAATAGGCCAGAAACTCAAATCTTTTATCCCCAATCACAACCCCATCTTGAAGAATAGTCAATATCCGCTTATATATTTGAGTTTCAGAAGACTTTGAAAAGATGCCCTTTTGAATTCTAGTGGAGACTGCACCGGTTGGAAGCTTACTCCAATCCTCTTCAACAAAAGTAACTCTAATGAAGTTTGAAGCATATGATGCAAAATACTTTACCACATAATTAGAGGTTTCCAGCTCAGGACCAAGACAATAAATCTTTGATGGGGTAATCAGGGCTCTATGGCAACTCATGATGTTATTATCTCTCAGCCTTTTATGTGGTGATGGTGGAATAGTTCTTTTTTTACACCTTAGCACATGTAATTGACTCTTCACATATTTTAGGGGTTCATAACATGTGGACTTTAGGTTGTGCAACTTTTGAAGAATTACAGCAGAAGTTTCTTCATCTAAGGTGCTGAACAAATCAATCAAATCATCGTCTACTGAAGCAAAACTTATTTTCTGTGTGTGAACAAGAGAATTGAGTTGAAAAATAATCTCATATGGCAACTTTGAATCTGAACCACACTTTACCAGTGGAACTATTTCTGATGAAGAACAGAATTCTTCCCCCTCTTCCAGAATTAGATCATTAAAGTTTTCTCTGTAGAGTGGGAAACTTTGAAAAATATCTGCAGCTAATGGTTCTTCTTCAATGACCCAGCAAAATGATGTAGAGTGTCCAACTGACTTTATGGGCGAGAAGTCTGTTGTCCGTACCCAAAGAAATTCAAAATCCTCCTGGCAAAAGTGGTACCTATCAGCTTTAAATTTTGATGCTATATTTGGCCCAGCTTTTTTCTGATAGATCTTTGGTCCATATTTGAGCTGTAATGAACAAATGTGGCAATCAGTTTTATAGTAGGGTAAAACAAATATTTAACTTTACCTTAAGAAGATAAGAAATGGTCAAATGAAGGAGCCAATAATGATAAAAGCTATAAGTTCTATTATACAACAAACTGCAATGATAGAACCGACACCGCTCCTCCCAAGAGATCAGCAAAGTGAATGTGAAAGTCATATTCCAATAATAGAATAACCATACAAAATCATTATTTCATAAGCAGAAATTCAAGCCATGCATAGCTTATTCGATCAATTGAATGGTAATGAGTAGTTGAATGGCTAGAAGCTTTTAGAAATGCAAGCAACCTTTTGGTCTTTTGTTGTTAATGTTACAAGTCACTGAAAACGCCAACACAACAACTATGCTGCAATTCTACCACACTGGATGTTATGCCAGTGTGAAAAATAAGAACTTCAAACCAAATTAGAACACTTGTATACACTGACTATCGAATTGAACTAGAACCTTAGAACCTTTGTCCTCTGGAAATAATCTGGCAATTGAAGAAAGACTTAATGAACTTTGACTCTTCAACCACGTATTATTTAATTCATCTACATACATTTAGTAGCACAAAAATAGATCTTTTTTCCTCCCTTGTATTCCCAATATTAGCACTGTCTGTGGGAATGTGTTGTGAATTCCAAGTAAACGTGAAAAAGGTGCCAGCTTTAGTACATGGCTACAAAATTACATTCACCTAGATACATGAAACAACAGCAACAGTTCTAAGGCATACCTTCAGAAGTAGGGCATTCAGTTTTCCTTCCCCAAGAGAATACCCATTTGTCTCCAATATATCTTGAAACATTATTTCCAGTTTGTAACACTCTTTCTCCTGCCACACCCAAAGCTCAAATCTTTCCCTTTCGGGCATGATCCATCCTCTCACACCCTCCCAGGATTCCAACACATTCATACAGTTCTCTTTAACCATAAAACCCGCATACAAAACCCCATTGTCGACCCGGTTTCTTGGATTGGCGGGCCTGAAAATGATGTCGTCTAAGCTCTCAGAGATTTTGAGGAAGTGGGATTTGAAGACAAGACGATCTTGAAGAGAAAGTGATTGAGCATTAGCTTTAGCGTCGAGGGAAGCGAACTGGACGCGGCCGAAGCCCCTCGATTTCCAGTTCTGGCGCTCCGTAAAGATTTCCAAGGCATAGACTGACCCAGGACCGGTTTTGGACTCCAAAAATTCGACGAGCTCTTTGGCCACCGCAGTGTGGGGAATGTTGGAGATTCGAACTGCGGGATTGTTTTGCAAACCCATTTGGCAATGGAGCGGGGCGCCGTCTCAGTAACCAAATACTTTCCGGCTGGAGGAGGCCTGTGCCGGGAAGAGCTGAAATGGCCTGAAAAGAAGAACAGATTTTTAGACGCTTTTTTATCAAAATACTTGGGTGAGTTAAAAGTTAAAACACTCTGGAAATTTTAGGGTGTGTTTGATTTGAAGGGGGCGGAGGGGTTAATTCTCTTATTTGGTTTAAATTTTTTAATAAGGTTCTGAAATCCGGACCGATCACTAAACCTACTGGGTTAAGGGTCAGTAGGTCAGATCGGAGTCAAACCGAAACTAAATCGATGAGAAATTGAATATTTTAGACTTATTAATATGAAATTATAAGAAAAAAATATTACAAAATCAATTTAAAAATAAATAAAAAATAAAAAAATGGTGCACCGGACCAGTCATCGGACCGGTTTATGGTCCGATTCACCGGTTCCTGGGCCGGATCGATCGATCCGGTCCGAATTCCAAAACAGTGTTTTTTAATAGGATTGAAGTTAAAATTTTGATTTCATTCCCTTTCTTCTTTCTATCAGAGTCAGACCCTCATTACACAAGATCTCCTCTCCATTTCTCTAAAAAAGATCACTAAAAAAATTAGCAACATAAGTGAGGCGGACGATGACTATTGCTCTTTCCTTCTTCTTGTTCCTTTTTTGTTTTTTAATTTTTTGGCAGAATTCTTGAGGCCTGATTTAGTTAGAAGCCAACATATGGTATATTTAATGAAAGAATTGACACATAACTATAAAATTATAAGTTTAAATATCACTATCCTAAGAATTTTATTGGTGAAAGAAGATATGTCCTGATCCTGATGAGAATTAAAATCCAACTTAGAACTTTACTTTATAAAAACAATAAAAAAGGAGGGGATTGATAGAGGGTTAGCTGTTTCTGTTTAGAAAAGGAACTTTATCAAATACACCTTCAAAAACGAAAAAAAAAAGGTCTTATAATTTTTGACACAATGTTCTAAAAAGTGTATAATTTTATATGGAAGGAGTATTTTTTGGGTGAGATTGTTTTCAGGTTTGTAAAAAATTATGACTTCTCATTCTCATGATGCTGTGGGACTAACTTTCTTGATTACTACTACTAAGAATTGACTTGCTGAGAAAATCTAGTCAAATCCTATATTTTCATAGTTATTTTATCAATTTTCTAACTTTTCCTCCTCAAACATATTAGTAATTTTTAATGAAAAATGACTGAATATATTTTCTTATCTAGGAAGTAGGCTTTACAAGGAGCTGATTAATTGAACTGCTCTTAAATATTACTACCTTCTATCATAATTATAAGATAAAATTGATTTTTTTGGAGAAATTAAGGAAGTTAAATAAATTACTTAATCATATAATATATTATGTATCCTTAAATTATATATTAATCTATTATTCAAACTAATTAGTCTGAAGAAAAAAAGTAAAAATATAAATACTTTAAAGTAATTTAGTTTGCTTCATTAATTTTTTCAAAAAAATCAATTTTATCTTATACTAGTAATTAGAACCGGAGGGAGTAGTATCTCAAGTCCTTTTTTTATGAGATATTATCTTATATCTTTCTTTGATAATATATGTAATTTAAATAATAGCTTAAAAGTAGTTTTAAGATTATACTCTTTTTTTTGTTGTTAATATAATATTTGGTTCTTATAGGATGATCTCATTTTAGTTTTGATCTTTATAATTTTAAATTATATGTTTTGGTTACTAGCCAGGTTCTTGAATTCGGACTGGACCAGTTGGTAAACTGGTCTGGTTTCCGGTACGGTTTGGGTTCATATTCAAATTTTTTTTTTTTTTTTTTTTTTTACATTTTTCTTTTAGAATTTCATACTATAAGTCTAAAATTTTCAATTTTTCACCGATTTGGTTCCGGTTTAGCTCCGATTTGGCCCCGGTCTGACTCATTGACCCTTAACCCAATACCCCGATCGGTTCAATACCCGGTCCAAGTTTTAATATCCTGGTTATTAGGAAACAAAATGGTCAAAATTTTTATATTAAAACATAAGGATTGACATTATAGAAAAAAAGAAACATGATAAATTAAAACTAACATATGAGAGCAAAGTAGAAAATTATAAGAACCAGATATTATATTAAACCCTTATTTTTTAAAATATTTAAATCTTCCTGAAAATGTATAGAAAGATATTCATGAAGAAGGTTGCATGAAAACAATGGGAAAGAAAAATTGCACAAGATCGACAGACAAGAAACATTAGTATAATTTTGTGTTGTTCATTGCTAATCTTTTGTGTTGTTTTTGAACCGCATCATAATTTTGACGTGCTTTCATCCACAGCGACTCCTTAGCATTTCCCCCCCCCCCCCCCCCCAATTTACTGGTGTAAATTTGACTTAAAAAGTATTACCTCTAGTCACTAACATAAGATCTTATTCATAATATAATTTATACAATAAACTAGATTTTATATTAAAAACAAACTGTATGCAAAACCAACTAAGCATAGCCTCATGTATTTGATATTGTTTATTGGGGGTCAATAAATCTTGTTATGTAAGTCGAGATTAAACTTCTCTTATATACTTATCCCGTATAATGTAAATCACGATTTATAAATATTTATTATCTAAAAATAAACTATCTCAAACAAACGATATCATGGTGTCTAGAGCAAGAAAGAACATTTTATTGTCATGGACTCGTGACTAATAGAAAACACTTGATCTTCACTGTGAACTGAACCTACTTACAGTAACCAAGGGAAAGCAGCATCATGAGAAGAACTTCGAAACTTGCTCTTGTTAGACCAAAGCCATATCTTTGACACAGAGAAGCTCTCACCTCTGATTCTATCTCCTATCTTCTTCCCCTCCACAGCTTCCTCATTGTCCGAAACATCAGAAAGAACCACTTGCAGATTTGAACCACTCACCACATACTGATAAGATCCCATGGAGAAGCATCTCCTTCCATCCATATTACTACTACCTCCTCCTCCTCCTCCTCCAATCTCTACTTCTCCTCCATCAATGTGTCTGAACTTTCCAAGCCTTACAGAAAAAACCCTTTTTTCTGTAATTCGACCTTCATTACCCAGAACTTTCTCAGTATCTGAACACCCATTGGCATTCTCTTCATCTCGTTTGAATCTGTTAAAAACCCATGAATTATCATTATTGAACAATGGATTTTCCACAGAAAAATCTGAACTTGATGAGATTGTCGCTCTGCAAAGAGGGCATGTAGAGTTTGAGAGGAGCCAAGTGTCAAGACAACTGATGTGAAAAGCATGGCCACACATTGGCAGCAACCTCAGCTTGTCCTGCTCAGAGAATTCACAGAGACACACAGCACAATCAAACGGCTCTTTCAAACCCAAGACATCCTCGTAGTAAAAAACAGGAAGAGCGTCTATGAGAGACTGTTCTAATCCTGAATCATGTAAGCGAAAGAGATGATGAAGCTGCCTTTGAAAAGCACGAGAGCGTGTGGATCCTGGAAATCTATTGGAATGATATAGAGGTGAAGATGATGGTGGAGTCCTCATTAAAAGCCAAAGAACCAAATGAATGATTCCATAGATGAAGAAGATGACTGCCAGAACAATTATTACTAACAGAATAAGTGGGCTGATTTTGCTTAAAGTTGAAGAAGGAGATGGTTCTTCTTTCTCATTTATAGCTATGTAATAAGGATCTTGCAATGAAGAGAGTGGCGATTCAGGGGGTGAATACCTCAAGCTATCACCTATTTGCTGAGTCTTACGTGGAACACTGGCCATTTTGACAGATATCTATATTCTTAAATAAGATCTTTGGCTTTGGAGAAAGGAACACTGAAAAAGAGACTGTGAGCAAGTGGGAGGTTTTCTCCTGTAAACATCATCAAAGAGAAATTAAGAGTCAGTATATCTAAAGAAAAAGAGATTGAAGAAGAACCCATCTTACCTTTTGACAGTGTCCAAGAACAGAACTGAAGTCACTGTAATTGGGAACAATTGAAGTGATGATATTTGTGTCTTTGAACTACTTTTGAATCAAGAAACCCCAGACATAGTGCTTTCAGCTCTCTCTCTCTCTCTCTCTTTTTGTGGTGAGGCAAAGAATGTTCGCTTTTTCTATAGTACTTAACAAGAGCATGACTTAAGTAAAGTATTTTTTTTTTAATAAAAATGTAATATATAGAAAAGCTTTTCTAAAATAACGAATCATGTGATATTACTTGTGCAAGTTCTTATTAAAGAAAACACAGACACCAGCATGATATTCATGGTTCAGCACATAATGACAACACAATGAAAAGGTCCTCTCTTTTGTACGTTTTCACAGTGTAGGCCCAGAAATATATCACTCAAAAGAAAATGCTTGCAAAATAATGCTAAACAATGAATCACTATATAAATAGGCAATCAGATTCTAGAAAAGAGGGTCTGTGACAGGGTCTGGAGACAGGTAATATACTCCACCATTCTGTTGCGTGTATCATGATAAGATATGAAGGTTTTTATCTGATCTGTATAAGAAGCTTTTTAGTTATTGACAACTTATTGTACCTCAAAAAAATATTATTATACTTGGAACGTTGTCCCTGATTGAACATTCAAATTCGTACACTTGAGCATAGACAGACTTGTGCAACATATCACTTGTTTGAATATCTAACAAGGTTTTAGGCGTACTTTTAAAACCTATAAAGCATCAAATGATCAAGATATTGACCTTTTCACCCAATTTTATTGTCCAAACCTGTCTATACTCTATATGTTAGGGTGGCTTGTCTTTTAAAACACGAGATCACAATCGAAATCATTTCAGGCTATCATGACCCGGTATCATGCTCGACTAATTTCGCCATTTCACGTCAATCTAGGCATGATTGCAGCGAAAGAACAATTCTTGAAGCCGGCCAAGAGTAAAGATGTTCCTTTCTCCTTTTTTATTTTTTGTCCTGGAAGTTATTGAGGTCATAATATAAAATAAAGATGGATATTTAGTGAGTGTTTGGAATAACTTATTACATAAGTACTTATAAATGGGAAATAAGTACTTATTACATAAGTCGAGACAAAACTTCTCTCATATATTTATCTTGTATACCGTGAATGACAAATTATAAATATTTATTGTCCAAAAATAAGCTATCCCAAATAAACGGGTAGGATGTGAGATATTCATGAGCCTCCCTTAAGTTCATTTTCACATGTTCAGTGAAAGTGACACGAGAGATTCCAATGGAAGACAAAACAGGATGGTGGGGTCCCATATTCCTTTTCTTTGCACGCATGGCATCCAAATGTTGCCTATGATAAAGGTGCTTGTTTGGGATCACGTTTGGGATCCAAAAGTGCTTATTCACGTAAATCAAGATAAAATTCCTCTCATATATTGAAAAGCTATTTTTGAAGGCTCTAATAGCTATTCTAAACAAGCATATGCTTTCTAATTTGAGAGAATTCAGGTTATAACTAGGGTACAGTTCAGGCATTTTGCTAACGTTGCTTTTATCCCAACAGATTTCCATGTTCCAAATCAATCATGTTTTGAACTTGAACCTATGACATACAGTAACTTTGAAACCCATTGTTTTGCAGTAAACCAGAATAAACAAATACAAATGAATGAATTCAGGACATAAATCAGGAACCTCATTACTAGTGCTATATATGGACAGTTGTAGGGTTTAAAGCTGAGACCACCGAATGCTTTTTCAAGGACTTTCATCTTCACTTGATCTGCCTCCTTCTTCACTGTCACTGATATCCTCCTCACTTCCACTCTCTTTATAGCCTAACGAGCTTTCAGATAGTATATCTTCCTCCCTTGCATACATTTCACAATATTCTGTCTCAAAGTGAAACAATATTTCACATTTACTTCGTCACACAGTGGTAAAGATTATAAGCCATTCAGTTAGTTAGTTCAAGGAATTGAAGAATGTTTTTGCCGTTGGAAAACAATGAACCCGTCAACTACAGTTTCCTCACCTCTAACTTCTTGTTTATACTCCCCTTCATCATGTTCCAGCAACTCAGCCGCATCAAGATTTGCAAGTCTTTCAGGATTTGGTTGACGCAAGAGTTGTGGAACAAAGACTTTAAAGATATCTGCAAGATCTGGAAAAATGGATTACAAAAGATGCATGGTCATTTATGCATTTTATACACTTGAGCATGAAAATCAGTACTTAAAAATCATCAAAGGCAAAAATAGTAAAATACTTGAAACTTTTGATATAAAGATCCTAAAATTAGCAGTTACCATATTTTGCAATCCAGTATTCGGAAAGAACATCCAAGCATATAAAACCGCTTCTGCAGACAAAGCATATAGCTGTTATTCCACATTCCAAAACGATTTCATTTCCCTCTTAGGAAAAGGGGAAAGCATCGGATAAAGGTTAACATCAAAATGGGTGCTCACACGAAATCAATATTTGGGTGAAATATGTGGTTCACAAAAAACAATTTGGGGGGTTCGAATGGATATTCAGGTGGAATGTCAACACGAATTCTCCAGACTCCACCTTCGTAAGGGGCTGCAAAAACAAACATAATGTGTTGAGAGAGGTATTATGATTAAGCCAATTCATATATTATCAAGCCAAGTTAGAGAGATAGAATATGGACAGTACTAAGTTTTGGACCATGAAACACCACTTCCAACATATCAAGCTTATCTTCTCTCATCACTTTAAAATCCCTCATCAGCCTGGGAAAAAGGAAAATGTTTACAGTTAATTAACGAGACATATGAAACGTAACTAAATATATTGCCTATATCTCCAGCATTTGTATACGCTTACAACATGTTTGATCATTTGTCAGCATATTCCACCTACATAAGTTTTCTTAACTTCTTTATGTTCAATAAATCTTGCATTTCTTTTCTGTGACGACACATTATGATAGCTAGCTTACCAAACATCTCACAACAAGGAAATCGATATTCAGCCAATTTTACCAACTATGAAAAATATGGTCAGTAAGGCTAAATTGGATTATAAGTATAGATCTAACAACTCAAAATTTTTAAAAAAAAAACATTCACTCACAATTCAGTTATATCCATTTCTTTTCTTTGACTGCACGACATTGATCTGATTTGAGTAAATCGGTTCTTCCAACCTGCTACAAGAACATTATACAAGCTTCTTGCTCAGCCAAACGTACAAATTTGGGACCATATAGCTGCTACTGGATTTCATTGGATTGGGGAGGCTCAAAGATTTGAGTGTGGTGTGAAAAACATTCTTCTGGAATTCGTAATACTGTTGCGGCTCTCGCAAAATCATACCGTTGGGCATTGATGAATCAGAGGCTCGTGTGGGGAAGTTGAAAAGGAGACCTTTTCTACAGGCTAAAAAACAGGGGACCTTTTTCGTCAATTTCTGTTGTTTTGTAACCGCACAAAAATCTATTTTCTCTCCTGCAAAGTCAATATGGAGTGCATAGGCATTGAGCTTGCTTGGTGCATGGTAAAAAAAACGGAGAAAGGAATTGGAGAAAAATTTGATGCTACTGAGTACTGACCCAAAATTTTATCTGATACGAAAGAAAAAGTGGATAGGAATAAAAAAGCTTTTATGCCTTATAGTCTTTTCCCTTTTTTTTTTTTTTTGTTTTTGAGAATTACTATGAGATCTTAATGAAGAGATTTCATAACTAAAAAGTTACAATGACAAATGAGCATCTTAAACATGTTGTCATTTCCTATATTTAAACTTGAAAATGTATGATTTTCTGTTATCAGATTTGTAAGTGATTAAATCTCTTCTATAGGATTTTATAGTAATTCTCTTTTTCTTTTTTTAACCATGCGCTTAAGGTATATTTTAAAGTGAATGAATATGGATGAGAAAACAACGGGAAAATAAAATAAGATATTAATATTTTAAAGTATTAGATTACGCATGTGTGAAATAAGTCATATTTAATCACTCCCTCCACTTCTTTTCATATCTCGGTAATTATATTTATAAAATGTTTTACTAAATTTAAATAGTGATTAATTAATATTTTTCTTTTTGTTAAAGGAAGTCAAAAGGAAGTACTGCAGCCCGTTTCAAGGGAATCTTACCAAACTCTCAACTACTTAGAAGTCAAAACGATTAGATATGGATTTTGTGAATCATAAATTTAGGTAAAACTAAAAAAGAGACAGAGACAATAGAATGAACAAAAAAGAGAGACAAAATAAGTCTTTCTTTTGCTATCACTGCTTTTCTCCCAACAGACTCCTATATTGTTGTAAATCAATCACATGCACAAAACTAAGGTGGAAGAAGCGATTCATATGAAGTTACTTGCCGCTAACTAATATCAAAGCTGTGAAGTGAACCTTATTGTTTTGCAGTTATCCTATGACATTACCACAAAGAAGTTGAAAGAATAGTACACGAAAATGTATCTTGAAAAACTACTGGAACCAGTGCATCAGAACACACACACACAAATATGAATGAATCCAGGACATGAATCAGAAACTCATTACAAGTGCTGTCTATATATGGACAGTTGTAGGGTTTAAAGTTGAAACCACCAAATGCTTTTTCAAGGACTTTCATGGTGGCTTGATCCGCTGCCTTCTTCACTGACATTCTCCTCACTTCCACTCTCTTCATAGCCTGACGAGTTTTCATATAGCATGCCTTCCCCGTTTGCAAACATTTCACAATATTCTGTATCAAAGAGAAACAATACTTCACATTTACTTCATCCACACAGTGATTAAGATCATAAGCTATCCAGTTAGTTTGTTCAAGGAATTGAAGAATGTTTTTGCTGTTGGAAAACAATGAACCCGTAAAATTACAGTTTCCTCACCTCTAACTAGTTGTTTATACTCCCCTTCATCATGTTGAAGCAACTCTGCCGCATCATGATTTGCAGGACTTTCAAGATTTGGATCAAACAAGAGTCGTGGAATATAGTATTGAAAGATTAATAAAAGATCTGGAAAAATGTAAAACAAGAGATGTATGGTCATTTATTCATTTTATACACTTGAGCATGAAATCCGTATGTAAAAATCATCAAAAGCAAAAATACTCGAAATTTTTGATATAAAGATCCTAATATTAGCAGTTACCATATATTGGACTCCAGCCTTTGTCAAGATAATCCCGGTAAAGACAATCCGAGCATATCAAACCACTTCTGCAGACAAAGCATATAGCTGTTATTCCACAGTCCAAAACGATTTCATTTCCCTCTTAGAAAAAGGGGGAAAACCAGATACAGGTTACATCAAATAGGGTGCTCACACAAAATCAATATTTGGGTGAAATATGGAATTCACAAAAATCAATCTGGGGGGTTCGAATGGATATTCAAGTGGAATGTCAACACGAATTCTCCAGACTCCACCTTCGTAAGGGCCTGCAAAAACAAATGAGGTTGTGAGAGAGGTATTATAATTAAGCCAATTCATATTATTATTAAGCCAAGTTAGAGAGATATAATGTGAACAGTACTCTTTTCTGGACCATGAAACACCACTTCAAACGTATCAAGCCTATCTTCTCTCATCACTTTAAAATCCCTCATCAGCCTGGGAAAAAGGAAAACATATACAGTTAATTAACGAGACATGTGAAACGTAACTGAATAAGTTGCCTATATCTCCAGCATTTGTAAACGCTTACAAGATATTTGATCATTTTTCTGCATAGTACTACTTACATGAGTTGTCTTAACTTCTTGATATTCAATAAATCTTGCATTTCTTTTCTGTGACTACACATTATGATTGCTAGCTTACCAAACATGGCATCAATTCTTCAACATCACAGGACAAGCAAATCGATATTCAGCCAATTTTACCAATTATAAAAAAAATATGGTCAGTAAGGCTAAATTTAAGATTACAGGTACATATCTAACATCTCAAAATAAAACAATTCACTTACAATTTAGTTATATCCGTTTCTTCTCTTCGCTTCCACAACATTGATCTGCTCGAGTAAATCATTTCTTTCAACCTGCTACAAGAACATTAAAAAAGCTTCTCGCTCAGCCAAGCGTCCAAATTGGTAAACACATAATTTTGTTCGTCTTTGTCTTCAACAGAATTAAAGGTTCAAAATCAAAAGGTTACTCCATAATCTCAATAGAATTCCATTAAATTAAAAGAAGGGGCAGGGGACTAGCAAATAACTCTGAAGATGTTCATTCATTGTTTATTGCAAAGCTTTAATTGGCTCAAGAACGCAAGAAGAAATCTAAGAAGTAAACCTGGATCAAAATCTCCGGGAGAAAAGAATGCCAAGAAGCTTTTGAAGTTCGACGTTTGCCTTCTGAAATTCTGATTAGGGATCGAATGCGAAGAGACAAATCTCATTGAGAAAGAAGAATTGGGGAATATATAGCAGCAACAGCGTTGGATTGGATTGTTGCGGCTCTCGGGAATAATTTCTGTAACTTGGCTTCCGGCCAACGACATTTTCTTGAAATCGGTAATACCGTTGCGGCTCTCACAAAATCATTCGTTGATGAATCAAAGGCTCCTGAAGGGGCACTTGAAAGAGAATGACCTTTTTTCTCCAGATAAAAAAAAAAAAAAAAGGTCAGAGGGCCTTTTTATCCTTTTTTTTGGGAAAATTAAATTTAGCTCCTGGATAAAAAAAAATATAAAAAAATGTTTTTTAAAATTTTAAAATTACATTTAAGTCACGTAAAACTTTTTTATAATAAATTTCAATTCCGCTGATAAGTTTAACAGCGGGTTATTGATAAGTTCAGGGATATTCATTGGTCTATTGACAAGTTCATGATTGAATTTTAGGATTTTAAAGGATCATTTTTTTATATTTTTCCTTATCCGGATCTAAATGTAATTTTCCTTTTTTTTTATTGTCCATCCAGTTCAATGGAGTTTTGCCTCGACTGCATCCGGATTCGACCCGCGTCACACACCTGGCTATGATGGGAGAGTCTCCGAATAGGAATTTTTTACATACACAAGGCTCGAACCCAAGACCTTACTTAAACAGAACCAAGCCGCTTACCACTTGGACTAACTTCCATTAATTTTTTATTTTACTTTTGTAAACGTACAAAAATGCATTTTTGCCCCTGCCATTACCATGTGTAGTGCATGGGCTTTGGGCTTGCCTGGTGTTTGGGGACAAAAGAATGGGAGAAAACTGTGATGCTACTGAGTACTGACCCAAAAATATGTTTGCATGGAAAAAAAAGAGGATAGGTAATAAATATGCTAATGCCTTGTGGTATTTTTCTTTTAAGAATTATTTTGAGATCTCGATGAAGAGATTTTACGATAAAGAAGTAACAATAACAAGTGGACAGTTTAAATAAGTCATTTCCTATACTTCAACTTATATAAATGTATGCTTTTCTGTTATCATCAGACTTTTAATTAATTAAATGTTTTTGGTGGGATCTTATACTAATTCTCCTTTTTTTTTTTTTATAATGTGCTCATGGTATATTTTAGTATGAATAAATGAATATGGATAAGAAAAATAATAGGAAAAATATCTAAAGGACGAAAAGCCTCTAATTTAAAAATATAACCCAACCAACAATGGGAAAAAAATAATATATTACTTCCTCCCATCCTTGATATAAGACATATTTTATAGAATTGATCTATGATCTTAAAATAAAATATATTTTTCATATTTGTCAATCTTTTTCTAATTTACTCTTATTGATACTCCCTCAATAATAATTAAGGAGAAGAAGAAATTAACAAAGATAACTAAGGGGTTTTAGAAAATACATATTATATTAACTATTTACTAACTTATCCGAATTCTTTAATCTAATCAAATTATATAAATATGTTTTAGATTAGGCACCGGAGGAAATAATATTTTAAAGTATTAGATTATGCATGTGAGAAAAAAAATCATATTTAACCACTCCCTCCACTTTTTCATATCTCAGTAATTATAATAGTGATTAATTAATATTTTCCTTTTTGCTAAAGGAAATCGAAAGGATGTACTAAAGCGCGTTTGAGGGGAATATTACGAACCTCTATACTATTTCTATATGGAGAAAACTTGAGTAATAATTTTGCACATGAATTCAAGAAATGAATCAGAACCTTAATCCTCCTCCCACTCTTTAATATACGACATATTTATTTAATTTGATTAGATTAAGAGAATTAGTTATGTTGGTTAATATGATAAGTATTTTCTAAAATACTCTTATCATCTTCTTTAATTCCCTCATTTCCTTTCTTCTTTGATTATTGTTGAGAGAGCATTAATAAGGATAAATTAGAAAAAGACTGATAAATATAAAAATTATATCTTATATTTTGAATCAATATTATCTTTCAAAATATATCTTATATTAAAGACCGTTGCGAGTACTAGCTAGTGCTAATACGTACAGTTGTTTATATGGATAGTTGAAACTCCATTGCATCAAGTTCCAGCAACTCTGCCACATCGATCAATATTTGCAAGAGTCTTTCAGGATTTGGGGGGAAAAAATGGAGGAACAAAGAATTGAAAGATATCTACAAGATCTGGAAAAATGTAAAACAAAAGATGCATGATCATTTATGCGTTTTATACACTTCGAGCATGAAATTAAATCCATACGTAAAAATCGTCAAAGGCAAAAGTACTTGAAACTTTTGATATAAAGATCCCAAAAATTAGCAGTTACCATATGTTGCATTCCATTATTGGGAAAGAAAATCCGATTATATCAAGCCAATTCTGATCTATTTGCAGACAAAGCATATAGCTGTTATTGCACATTCCAAAACGATTTCATTTCCTTCTTAATTAGGAAAAGGCCTGAAAACTAAGGGTAAAAGTGCCCTAGCACTCCAAATTATTTATTGAGCTGCAATTAATTAGCACCCAAAATATTTAAGGTGTAATTTTGATCTTGATGTATTTAAAATGGGACAATCTCACCCCTCAACTAACCATTCATTAACGATGTTCCCTTTTCTTTTATGCCTTGCCTATCGCTCTTTCGGCTTCTCTCTCCCAACCCAGTCGCATCTTCCATCCACACACTCATCTCCTTCTCTGTCTACTCGTATGCATAAATCTCAAACCTAGCTATTTCACATGAGTACTGGTCAACTGTAACTATATAATACGAGAAGCTTCACCGTGAATAATGAATTTTGTTGCTTTTGTAAGCGAAGGGTGTTGACATAGTGTTTGTTTGGAATAGTTACTTATAATATATGAAATAAATATTTGTAAATGAATTTTATCTCGATTTACGTAAATAAACAATTTTAGGAACCCAAACGTGATCATATTGGATTTGGTTGCTTTTGTAAGGGACGGACGTTGACGCAACACAGTTGCAGGCACATTCAGGAATTGCATAGTAGAACTATCGACGAAACAGTAGACGAAAGATGACTGACCATCTTTGGGGATGCTTTGTCCCTAAAAGTAAAACCCTGTTCAACCCATGCTTTTATCCTGTGGCTAGTTTGAGGAATTGGAAGAAGACGGTTTCTTTTTATTTGGTTTAATAAAAAAGTGAAGGAAACATTTAACTAAAATTTTCAACCCATCTTTTTTATTATAGATTCTCACCTTTCTTCCATTAAAATCGTCCCTTCTATTCGGTTCAACCAAAGCCTGTGCTAAACAAAGAAATCCAGAGTATACAAGGAGAATTACCTTATGGCACAGGAGAATTATTAACGGGGTAAGTTGCCGAATACAGAATAATGGAGCTTGCCTGGAGAAGAAGATGAGTGTGAGATTGGAGGAGGCGACTCGGTTGGAAGGGAGAAGCTGAAAGAGTGATAGGCAGTGCATAAAAGAGAAGGGACAGCTTTAGTGCACAGTTAGTTGAAGGGTGAGATTGCCCCATTTTTAATCCATCAGAACCAAAATTATATCCTTAAATATTTTGGGTTCTATTGCATCTCAATAAATAGTTCGGGGTGTTCACCGCACCTTTACCTAAAATAACAATTATGAGCAACAGATATATTATAATTAAGCCAATTCATATGCTATGAAGCCAAGTTAGAGAGATAGAATGTGAACAGTACTATAAGTTCTGGACCATGAAACACGATTTCCAACATATCAAGCTTATCTTCTCTCATCACTTTAAGATCCCACATCAGCCTGTGAAAAAGGAAAATTTATACAGTTAGTTAACGAGACATGTGAAACGTAATTGAATATATTGCCTATATCTCCAGCTTTTGTGAGCGCTTACAATATATTATTTGATCATTTGTCTGCATATTGCTGCTTACATAAGTTTTCTTGACTTCTTTATGTTTAATAAATCTTGCATTTATTTTCTGTGACGACGCATTATGATTGCTAGATTATATTTATAAAATGTTTTACTAAATTTAAACAGTAATTAATTAATATTTTTCTTTTTGTTTAAGGAAGTATTACCAGGGCCTGTTTACCAACCTCTCTATATTAATTATATATGGAGAAAACTTTAGTAAAACTAAAAAAGGGCAGAGACCATATAGAAAGAGTACAAAACATTGAGAGAAGATGAGTCTTTATTTTGCTATAATTGCTTTTCTCCCAACAGATTTCCATACTGTTTTAAATCAATGATACGCACAGGTGGAATTAGTGATTTATATAGGAAGTTACTTGGTTGCAAACTGGCATCAAAGCTTTGGACTGAAACTTAATTTTTTGCATTTATATAGGTCTTTACCACAAAGAAGATGAAAGAGAAGTACAAGAAGCCACACTGTATCTTGAAAACCTACTAGAACCAGTGCATCAGAATACTATACACACACAAATGAATGAATCCAGGACATGAATCAGAAACTCGTTGCTAGTGCTGTCTATATATGGACAGTTGTAGGGTTTAAATTTGAAACCACCAAATGCTTTTTCAAGGACTTTCATGGTCACTTTATCCACTTCCTTCTTCACTGATATACTAACTTCAAACCCTAAAATGATAGGGTTTGTTAATAAGCAAACTTCATTCTTATTTATGAAATGTACAACTACATATTTATATACAATTAACATAATATGAAACCATCCATAATCCTGTACATTTTCATCACATTCGTGTTCGGCAGCGGACGATATTACTGACTTCTAACACTCCCTCTTAAGTTGGAGCATATATATTGATCATGCCCAACTTGTTACAAAGATATTGAACCCGTATTCCATTTAAGGCTTTTGTCAGACCATATGTGCCCTGTAGATACACTATTTTCTTTAATCTTATCACGAATAAAATGACAATCAATCTCAATATGTTTTGTTCTTTCATGAAACATAGAGTTCGATGCTATATGAAGTGCTGCTTTATTGTCACACCATAGTTTTGCAAGCAATGTAGTAGTGATGCCAATTTCTTTCAAGAGTTGAAATACCCACACAATTTCTTGTACTGATTGTGACATGGCTCTGTATTCCGCTTCTGCACTTGATTTTGACACGACTTCTTGCTTCTCCAAGATATCAAATTTCCACCAACAAACACACAGTAACCCGTAGTAGATCGTCTTGTGGCCTTAGATCCTGCATGATCCGCATCACAAAAACACTCAATTTTAAAGTGCCCATAATCTGTATAAAGAATACCAAGACCCGGAGAACCTTTCAAATAATACAAGATATGTTCTAAAGCTTCCCATTGTGCCACTATTGGTGATGCCATGAATTGGCTGAGCCTACTGACTGAAAATGTTATATCAGGACGAGTTACTGTTAGATAATTCAGCTTACCAATGAGTCTTCTTCTATATCTCTCAGCAAATGGAAACGGCTTCAATTCCTCTAGATCAATCTTCTTCTTTAAATCATCAGGAAGCTCATCAAACATACTAGCATCAAGATCTAAGAAGGGATTCAAAATCATAGGAATGTTGCTTGGTGCCGATCCAAGCTTTCCAGTCTCCTTTAAGAGATCGAGAACATACTTCCTTTGACTCAAAAGAATACCTTTCTTGCTTATAAAAACTTTAATACCAAGAAAGTACTTTAATGACCCAAAATCTTTTGTCTGGAAGTGAGAATTCAGAAAGATTTTAAGTTCCGAGATTCCAAAAATGTTACTCCCTGTAATCACAATATCATCAACGTACACTACTAGAAGAATCATTCCTGCTTCATATTGCTGATAGAACACAGAGTGATCACACTTGCTTTGACTTAATCCAAACTTCTTGACTACATCACAGAATCGCTAAAACCAAGCACGAGGGCTTTGCTTTAGACCATACAGTGACTTCTTGAGGTAGCATACTTTCCTATTCTCCCCCTGAGCAACAAACCTAGGTGGTTGCTCCATATAAATTTCTTCAAGGAGATCACCATTCAAAAATGCATTCTTAACATCCAATTGATGCAAAGACCAATGATTTGTGGCAGCCAAAGAGATCAGAAGACAAACAGAGGTTAGCTTAGCCACAGGAGAGAAAGTCTCTGAGTAATCAATACCATAAGTTTGTGCATAACCTTTGGCAACAAGTCGAGCTTTTAACCTTTCAAAGAACCATCTGCCTTGGTTTTAACAACAAACACCCATTTACATCCAATGACTTTCTTCCCAAGAGGGAGATCAACAAGGGTCTAGGTACCAGCTATTTCTAGGGCCATAAGTTCTTTGGCCATTGTTGTACGCCAACCAGGATGAGTCAAGGCTTGATGAAGGGTAGTAGGGATGGAGATGGAATCAAGGGTGGCCATAAGAGAAGAAGAAGGAGAGGACAAATTCTGGTAAGAAACAAAAGAGGATATAGGATATGTACATTCAGCATATCTTCTGGGAGGATAACGAGAACGGGTACCTTTCCGAAGGGCAATAGGTAGTTCAGGAAAGGGTGTAATAGCAGGATTATGGGCAACTGGATCAGGAACATCAATGGAATGATCTGGGACAAAAAATAAGAGGAATCATTACCAGAATCCGTCGGTGAAGCAGTGATTGGAGGAGGCAAAACATTGGTTGCATCGATATCATTGATGATAGCAGGTTCTGGAACAGCAGCTTGTACTGGTGAGAGAGGAACACGATAAACCAGGACATCATCAGACTCAGTAATGACAGATGGAAACTCAAAGGAGGTTGAAGATGCGAAGAAAGGAGAAGACTCATGAAAGTACACATCAGTGGACACAAGGTAACGATAAAGATCAGGAGAGTAACACCAATAACCTTTTTGAACTGTAGAATAGCCAAGGAAAATACATTTGAGGGACTTGGGATCAAGTTTACTAACACTAGGACGGACATCCCGAACAAAACAGACACAACCAAAGATTTTAGGGTCAATAGGAAACAATTTAGTGGTAGGAAACATAATGGAATACGGAATATCCCCACCAAGAATAGCTGAAGGCATGCGATTGATGAGAAAACATGCAGTAGATACAGCATGGCCCAAAAAGTTTTAGGGACTGAGGAATGTAACATGAGGGCTCGGGCAGTTTCTAAAAGATGTCGGTTCTTTCTTTCAGCAACACCGTTTTGAGCAGGAGTATCAACACAAGAGGGTTGGTGAAGAATACCATGACTTTGCATGTAATCGGTGAAGGGGGCGGAAAAATATTCTTTTGCATTATCACTTTGTAAGATTTTTACAAGAGTGTTGAACTGGGTTTGAATTTCAACACAGAAATTATGAAAATGAGTAAACAATTCAGAACGTTGTTTCATTAAGTAAAGCCAAGTTGTTCAGGAAAAATCATCAACAAAAGTAACAAAATAACGATAACCAGTCTGGGAAAGAACTGAACAAGGACCCCAAACATCAGAATGTATCAACTCAAAGGGGGACGCAGCCCGTTTATTTACACGAGGTGCCAAATGAACATGATGGTGTTTGACAAATTGACATGACTTACAATCTAAAGTAGACACAGAAGAAAGCTGAGGATACAATTTTCAGAGAGACGATAGCGACATATGACCTAGACGACAATGAATGTCAAAGAGAGACGACCCACCAGAACAAGCAACAGAATGTGGCACCTGATCATCAAGGATGTAATGTCCACTAGATTCATAGCCTTCACCAATAATCTACTTCGTCGATAGATCCTGAATTAAACAATAGTCAGGAAAGAATGAGATAAAGCAGTTTAGATGACAAGTGAGTTTACTTGGAGGTAAAAGATTGAAGGTGAGATCAGGAACGTTAAGAATAGAGGATAATGCAAGGGATGCAGTTGGGTTAACAGTGCCTGAGCTAGTAACACGGACTGGAGAACCATTGGCGATAAATATGGATGATGGGTTGGCATAGGGGGTATATGAAGAGAATAAGTGATGATTACCTGTCATGTGGTCGGTAGCACCAAAATCAATGACCCACTTAGTTGAATAGTAGTAAGGCCAGAGGACGGAATACCTGTAGCTAGGGCCCCTGCAGAAGAAGATCCAGAACCAGAATCAGATGGACCAGGTGTCTGGGCAGTATGAGCAAGGCCATGCTGTTGTTCACGTTGCTGTTTATTTTACAATTTTCGACAATTTTTCTTAATGTGTCCAGGTTTCTTACAATAATTGCAGATAATATTTCCAGAAGTCATTGTCGGAGGATTATTATTTTGTTTGTACCCATAATTTCTGTTCTCAAAGGGGCCACGACCAGTTAGAGCACTTGCAGTTGGATCAACAGAAGAGTGAATCAAGCTATCAGCACGAAGAACTCGGGAGAAAACATCTTCGAGAGAAGGAAGCTCTTGACTAGACAAAATTTGAGAATGAATAGTATCATAAGATGGATCGAGCGCTTCTAGGAAACTCATGATAGCCTGAAGTTCCAAGTTCTTGATACGAGTTGAGAGATCTACTTGCAGAGACATGAGTACCTTCATTTCTTCATACATCCTCTTGAAATCCAAGAAGAAATCTTTCAATGAACAGCCTTACTGTTGGGAACGATAAAAACCTTTACAAACTTCATGAACCCGAGTAATATTGCCCTTGCCAGAAAACATAAATTCAAGATAACTCATGATTTCCTTGACAGTATTGCAATGACTGATAGAAGATAGAATTCGTGGTTCAATAGAATTTCGAATTTGAAACAGAAGTTGAGCATCTGCTCATTGCCAGGCCAAAAGTTTTGTTTCATTACCAGAAAGAGGATCCTCAGTTAAATGAATTTCCATCTCTATGCCCAAAATATATACTTTAACAGTTTTGTTCCAATCACTATAATTTGTCCAATTCAATTGTGAAGCAGTAATCTTAGCAGACATAGGCAACATATCAGAGTTCTTAGAGTCAGCTATAGTGACACGCAAGTGAAAGTCACAAATTCGTTTGAGAAAATCAGTGCCGAAATCAAATGAGCACAAATTATTAAATCAAAGGAATCAGAGAGTATAATAGCAATACTCAATCAGAGGTTAGCCAAAAGAGTCCAACAGGCACACAATCACAAAATGGAAGTCAAGGCCCCAAAAGTCATAGCACCACGGAATGGGAAAACACCCAACAAAAAACAAAGCTTAAAAGGGATCACAACGGAGATAAATACCAAGATGTACCCGAAGATCCAAAGTGAAAATTAGATGACACAGCCACCGGGGATGGAACAAGTTCGAGAAGACGATCAGAAAACACCTAGGAAGTACTGGAAAAGCTCGCCGGAAATCACCCCACACGTCGGCGCGTGGTTCAGGCAACAGAGGTTGTGGAGGCTCGTGTGGCCACACGCGCCGTCGTCTTGGGATGTCGTTTCAGGGTTGGGCCGGTTTGTGGTCAGGGAATAGGGTGGAGGGGCGCGTGTTTCAAGAAGACACACCGACGAAGGGAGATCTGAAGGGCTGAAACAGGCTTATCACCGGAAAAAATGGAGGTCACCGGAAACAAAATGAAATCAGAAGGGAATATCTTAACAAGGCTCTGATACCATGTTAATAAGCAAACTTTATTCTTATTTATGAAATGTACAACTACATATTTATATACAATTAACATAATATGAAACCATCCATAATCCTGTACATTTTCATCACATTCGTGTTTGGCGGCGGACGATATTACTGACTTCTAACAGGGTCACTCCAACCAACGAGCAAAAAATATTTGAACAATCTTGTTTGAATGGAACTCTTCCGGCCACTCCTAAACATTGAGGGCCTACAAGATAAATATTATCAAAAAACCATTAAAAATATTTTTTAATCAAAAAATCTAAAAATTTAAAAACACACACACATTACCTCAAAAAAGTGAAAAACCCTATTACTCCCATCAAATCAAAAAAATCCATAATAGCGTATCCACAGTTTCTCCCAGTCTGAAAAAGAAATTAAACTTGATTAATCAAATAACTTTTAATTTAAATTTTAAATTAAGTAAAAAATGAAAACTTACTATAACCTACCACATGATTCTTGGGCAATATGACATCTCTATACTGGCCCCCATAAAGTAATTGACTTCTAGTACAGCTAATTTAAATATCTAAAATAAAAAATTAATTTTAAAATGAAATAGAAAATATCTTATACCGTAATGGGATATTCTCAAGTATGAAATAAAAAAAATATCTTATACCATAATGGGATATTTTTCAGTATTAGGTGGTCCTTCTATCAATTACCCTCTGTACGAGGGGAATGTTGATTTTCAGAGGCAAAGATGCCTTAAGCTGATTCAATCTAGTCATATACTCCCGGATCGTGTTGTCCCTCCACTTTAAGATGAATGTAGATAATATATATTAAATAATAATGAAAAAAAAGCTTTGTAAAGTTAAAATGAAAATATGAAAAAGAGAAAGATCGAGTACGTTAATACCTTTTGTAATATCCTAAATTCTAGACCTAGAAACTTGAGGATAAGCCAGAATAAGGTGAATCACTAAGCCCAATTCAGGACAAGTCTCAAGAATGACAAAAAATAGAAAGACTCTCTGAGACATTATGGTATCAAAGCTAGTTTGTAGAATTTCGACATGATTGGGGGTTCTCACAGTATGATATGTGGTGAAGTATTGGCTTATACCTCAATATGGCCTCTCTTTAGTGGAGGGAGGTTGCACCGGCTAGAACTTGCCCTAGGCTGAGAAGTGGTGCTAGCGGCTGAGGTACCATGCGTTGCCATAGCCTATGAGCGCTACGAACACATTATGGTATCAGAGCTAGTTTGGAGAATTTTGACATGATCGGGGGTTCTCACAGTCTGATCTTAGGTGAAGGATTGGCTCTTTGCCTTGACATGGCCTCTCTCCAACGGGGGAAGGTTGCACCAGCTAGAATTTGCCCTAGGCCTAGAGGAAGTGCGTAAAACTAGTGACTGAGGTACCCTAAGTTGCCACGGCATATGGGCGACACGGAGAATTTGGTGGTATCAGAGCATAGATTCTAGTATTTGGTTAGTATGCTCTACTAATGTGAATAGTATCCTTGTTGATACTTGAATAATCCTAAGTGCTACTAGGAATTGGCATGCTGGTATAAAGAAAGAGTAAAGTCGTATATCAATGAATCGGTTAATTGTAGAATCCCCTATCAAAGGAAAGGGTAAAGTTGTATATAAAGAATGAAACGGAGCAATAATGATGTATACCCAGTATAAAAGGATATGAGCTGCGAAGAATTTGATGCCAAGCCAGCCTGTGACCCGGATTCTAGTTGAACTCTATGCTTAAGCGTGCTCAGGTGAGAGTAATCCCAGGATGGGTGACCCCCTGGGAAGTTAAGTTGGTAGGGTTATGGAGACTTTGTTGGTATCAGAGCTAGTTTGTAGAATTTCGACATGATCTGGGATTCTCACAATTTGATCTGTGGCTAAGGATTGGCTCAGCCGCTAGTTTTACACACCGCCTCTCGGCCTAGGGAAAATTCTAGCCGGTGCAACGTCCCTCCGCTAGAGAGAGCCCATGTCGGGTCAAGAGCCAATCCTTAGCCACATATTAGACTGTGAGAACCCCGATCATGTCGAAATTCTCCAAACTAACTCTGATACCATAATGTCTTCGAGAGTCTTTCTATTTCTCATCATTTTTGGGACTTTTCCCGAATTGGGCTTAGTAGTTCACCTTATTCAAGCTTATCCTCAAGTCTCTAGGCCCAAAATTCAGGATATTACACCTTTTGCTTTCCCTTCATCGATCGCCGTCTGATTGTCTTTCAATAAAGTCTATATTAAACTATGAAGAACCGTGATCTCATCCCATGTTGATTCAACATCGATCCATATCTCAATGTCTTCAAGCACAAGGTAGCTAGTAATTAACTCAACACAAATACCCCAGAAACAAGTTCTAGACGCTCCAGCAAGCAGGTATGCCTAATGTCCTCTAGCTTCTTCTATACACTCATACTAAAACTATTTTTGTGGGGTTTTTCACGCTTTACCTAACTGCTTAAATTTTTCCCATCTAAAAAAGGTTCATTGACATAAATATAAGGAGTCACATACTCAGACACAGAGTTCTCTAACCCGGACCGGACTGACCGAACAGGACTGGAAACCAGCCATCCGGCCAGTAAACCAGTCTGGTTCGGTGACCTAGTCCGGGTCAGGTTTTTGTTTTTTTTAAAATCATTTTTTTTATATTTTTCCTTATAATTTCATACTCTAAGCCTACAATTTTCCATCTCTCATCGGTTTGGTCCCGATTTAGCTCCGGTCTGACCCACTGACCCTTGACCCAGTACTCCGGCCGGTTCATTGACGGCTCCGGGTTTAATTACCTTACTCAGACAAGACAAAAGTAGATGTAGGTTGAAAAGGAAAGTGCTCTTACACCTGTGCCCAGCTCAACGTACGGCTTTATATATACTGGTTCAATAATTTCTGCATTCAAAACCTTATCAAACATCGAATAATAGTATAAGAAATAATTCCCAAGGGGAAAAGATACTATTCGCAATTTCCGTTAATTATAAAGAGGAAAAAGAACCAAAAGTATATATAAGAAATGGAAACCACATGGAATAATGAACCCTAGACCCTAAAGAAAAATGGTAAATTTGAAACGACATGGAATAACAGGTCATAAAATTCATGACTCCATTAATGCAATAAATCGTAAACAGAAAAGGCCTATACATTGTAGAACACCAAGAAACAGAGATAAACAAGAACTGGTACACGAAAAATAGAACTGGATAACAGTCCACCCTCAAGATTATTACTCAATTTCCTTTAATGCACTTACAGTTGCTTCACATCCGTTTGTCTTCTTTTGTCTGAAGAAGACGGCGACATTCTGATTCGAGTAAATCACTTGTTTCAAGAACATTAAGGTTCAAAAACAAAAGTTACTTCATAATGGTTATATACTTCGGAAAAGAAGGATTGTCCTAAAAGAAAATAGACTGAAGGAAAATAGTAACCTGGATTGACGTGAGGCCTCGCCGTTGCTCTCCGTCGAATTGACGTGAAGGAGTCGGTTGAATTATTAACAGAACAACTCGAACTCGACCCTGATGATGAAAAGATTTACAAACGAGCTGATTTGATTTTGTCTGAGTTGGAGGGTGGAAAGGAACCTAACTTCACAGATACAAAGCAGGTTTTAGATTATATGGAGATCAAGACCTGGACTGATTGGGACAGAGAGATCAGATTCTTACAGGACAAAATCGCATTCCGGTGGTATGAACGCGACAAGCTAGACGTTGAGACTCTGAGTGGTTTGCACGGACTGTTGTGCTACTGTAGGGTTGTGATTTTTGAAGAATCTGAAACTGTGGAATTGAGCCAGCGAGGACGTCGTCCTCGCAAGATATCGGATACGTTCCAAGCAGATAGCACAGCAGAATCTTACGCCATGATGCATATCTCCCATTTTATTGCGTCGAGGCTGGAATTTGGAACTAAAGAGCAGAAGAACAAAGCGGCTTATGAGATGAGTTTGCTCACAGGATGCAGCAAGTTCAACGTGGACAATTTAGTTGGAGCGGGAACAGTACCTCATTTGCTAAATCTTTTGTCAACCAACGATAAATCTCTGCAAGAGAATGTGTTTACTGCCCTAGGGCACGTCTCGTATTTGACCCTAGTTCAGGACGCTATAATGGCAAGTAGTGAGGGTTTAAAGCCAATTGTTAGGGTTCTAAAAGAGGGATTGAGCACAAAGTCACGCGCAAGTGCAGCTGCAATTCTAGCCATGCTTTCTGATAAAATCATGGACAAAGAAATAATAAGCACAGAGGTAATTCCTTGTTTGGTGCAGCTAATTAAGGAAGGACCAAGTCCTGAAAAGAAGAATTCTTTGATGGCGATTTCTTGGCTTCTGAATGTGAAGAAGAATTATGAAAGAGTAGTGGAAGAAAACATTGTTGGGGTGATGGTTGAAACCCTAACCCTAGATTCCGATGAGCTATTGACAGAGTCGTTGACTGTGCTGGAGAGTTTGGCGAAACACGAGAGTGTGGGGAGAGAAGCTGTATTGAAAGATTGGGTTGAGCTTCAGCCTCTGATCACCGGAATTTTGAAATCTACAGAGATAAGACGACGGAGAGAATTATGCACTTGCATTCTGCTTTCACTGTGTGAAAGTGGAAGTGAAGATGTGAAGAGTGGATTGGCGAGGGAGTACAAGTCCATTACGCCTGTGCTGTTTTCGCTTTGCTCCGATGATTACACCTGCGATCTAAGATTCCATGCTAGCTCGCTCATCACCATTTTGCAGGATTATATTCTTCATTGATTCTTTAATTTCAGTTAGGGAAAAATAATTTCACACACTTTTTTTTCATTACAGTTTTTTCTTTAGTCACTAATTTCATACCTATATCTAGTGGCTGACATGGACCATTTCCCCCCTTTTATTATAAGTTTCAAGCAATACTTTTTTCCTCTCTATTATTTAAAATTGGCACATGCATTCAAATCTATATGGTCATTTTTATCTTCACCAAGGCTTCTACGGCGCCAAAACCTTGACAGAGGCAAAATGTGTAGCCTATGACTGATGGAATAAATTAAGATAAAATGAAAATAAAGAGATCTAAAACTATAGTAATAAAATAAACAAATTATATCTAAACTAAAATTAAGGTTACAGATGATTTTATATTACGGGATTTGGATTATGATTGTATTGATTATTTCTTAGTGTCTGACATTTCCCCTTACTTATAATTAAAGCTATATTTGTTATTCTATGACTCTTAATTACCTAATAGAGTCTTCCAATCCACTGAAAGGCTTTCCAATTATGTTAATCCTAATTCCTCAAGTGATTAGTATTTAATTGAATTAATTTAAGTGCATGCCTAATGAGATTATGTATGGTTTGTAGGTATATGTCTATTCTACAAGCAAATTAAGTTTAAACAATCAATCCTACATAATTCAAATGTCTACTTTAAAATAAGTTCCAATCATATTTTCTCGTCTTTTAGAATAATTAAGCTCACAATTGAATCAACGTACAAATATAATATCAAGCAATTAAAGGTTAAAATTATCATTCACTAATCCATAATCAAACTGTAGTAATCCAAATCAAAGATTCAACTATATAGTTTGAACATTCCCATGCCAATCAAACATAGCGAAAATCACTTCTTTCAACCTGCAACAAGAACATTAAAGAAGTTCCTTGCTCGGCCAAGCATAGAAATTTGTATTCTGTTTGTCTCTTTCTTCACAATTAAGGTTAAAAAACAAAAGTCACTTCATAATCGTAATATACTTCCTAAACAAGGATTGCGATAAAAGAAAATGGATTTCTGAGTTTAAGTATATATAGGTATCAACATACGAAAGAAATTAAATTAGTATTAGAACTAAACCTGGATCAATTAATTTGATTGTGCGAGAGCACCTAACACTATGATATTGGGAAGAAAGAATGGGAGGAAGCTTGTGACGTTTGATGATTGCTTTTCTGAACTTTTTTTTTTCATACAAAGACAAGCAAAGCTTGTAAGATAACAAAACCCTATAGGCTAGGTCCTATATATTGTTCATGAGGTAATACCCCACATTCCAAGGCAAAAAGATGAATACATTCCATAGGGGATACCCCGATTTCCATGTAGTCCTGGTTGTTTAGATGAGTCGTTCGTGACAGAAAGTCAGCACAATGAGTACTTTCCCTGTGGGTGTGGGATATCTCTAAATCCCAATCAGCATAAATAAGAGACCTGGTATCCGAAATGACATCGTTCCAAGGGTGATCAACTCCACAATTGGTAGATAAAAGGTGGATGGCCTATAGAGAATCTGTGAACAACCTGATTTTCTTAAGACCCATCTGTTTACATAACTGAAGTCCGCGTTGGATTGCATGGATTTTTGCAGCAGTTGGGAAAGCATGTCCCAATTTCTATTGAAATCCACGTACCCAATTACCTTGGCGATCACGGATAACACCTCCGCAAGCTGCCTGACCTCCACTGGCAGTAGAGTCGTCTACATCTATACGAAGGAAGCTCTGTGCAGGAGGTTACCAGTGGACAAGCCCTCTCTCTGAAACTTGAAATATCTGGTGATGAAGACGTCCGCTTTCCACACTTTCCGAGAGGTGGTATATACACTTGTGAACTATCTCCTTTAGGTTGTTAGTTGACCCTTCAAAAGCTTGGCAGCATCGGTTCTTCCGTAGGAGTCAGCACGCGGTATCGAATACTTGTTGCCATGCCCATCTAGACATCCTCCTGTTCCCTAGTGAGTTTTGTAAGTTCCAATAAAGCCAATCCTGCAAGTTACCAGAAAAAAAATATAGTAGAGTATATATGGTTAGTTAAAGAGAGCTACACTCTCTGAGCTTGCTCACAATCTCTCAACACATGAAGGGTGCTCTCTTCACTCTCACATTGAAAAGGGCAAGTGTTTAGAACGCTCGGGTTATGTCTCGCTCTTATCACATTTGTTGAGAGTCTATCATGGAATACTTACCACATAAAGAGTTTGACTCGTTCAGGAATTCCCCAATGCCATAGTTCACGCCAATGACGTTGATTGCTAAGATTCCGCTGGTGATAGATACCTTCATATGCTGATTTCATACTAAAGATACCATCAGGAGCATTCCGCCAACATATGACATCTTCGTCAGAGCCCATTGGAGGGGTTGTCATCATTATTCTATCAACCACCCAATTTGGAAGAAAGGTCTCCCATTTGGCTCTATCCCAATTACCCGTATGGGATCTAAAGGAACAAACCTGCGCCTCCATATCTACAAAGTGCATATTCCTTTCAATGAAGAATTTTAGCGGCTTGTCCAAGGGGGCCCAGCATTCCTACCAAGCTTTCGTGTTTCCACATCTTAGTTTCTTGCTTAGACCCGTTTTGAAGTCATCCCAAACAACCACTATTCCACTCCAAAATGCCGATTGATTGCGCCACTTCTGCACCTGTGGAACCAATTCAATGCCACATGAGTATTTAGCGTGTAGACATTGGACCCATAAAGCTTGCGGTTTTGTGATTAGACTCCAACACAATTTCATGAGAAAAGCTTTGTTTTGGCAATGAAGGTTTTTTATTCCCAGGCCTCCTTCACACTTCCTTCGTTTTAGAGCATCCCATACTATCAGATGCATTTTTTTACTTTCATCATACTGGTTCCAAAAGAAGTCTCTAATTAATTTTTCTGAACTTTGTGATGAAAGAAATGAGCACAAGTCTCATTATTGGAGGAATATATAGATCGGGTTGGACTGCAACTGGGTTGGATTGGGGAGGCTCAAGAACAAACAATGGTTTCTTGAAGTTGTCTTTTGCCCAACAGTATATTTTCTTGCATTCAAAAATATTGTTGCAACTGCTGTAAATGATCCTTTAATTTGCACATATTGTTGATGCTTGATGTATTTCTCCGATTATCATTTGGAACTAAATATTGTTATATAAGATTTGTAACAATTATATAAAAAGACCATTATTGTTGTTAACCTGAAAAAAAAAGGCCATTATATACATTTAGTCAGATAAGAATAAGTGCTTGTTAAATGAAGATGTATCAAGCACACATAGATCTCATTATAAAAATAATAATTTTCATTTTCAGCTACGATTTTCAACAGCGTCACTGCTCAAATTTTAGTACAAATATTATCAACTCAAGGACTCAACACTTGCAATTCAAGCTTTCTTGACTTTTATATGTTTGATAAATATAATATTCATTTCTTTACTTGTGTGGCCCCCAATTTTTCCATATGATTTAATTAATAAAAAAACCATTATATACTAATTCTACCCCTGATAGGGCTGTTTGGCCTGTTTCCACCCCTAACTAGAAGTAGTAGTTAACAAAAATAGAAACACCATATACTAGTCAGAAAAGAACACCTTTTGTATAAATGTGTAACACCTGTCACATTGAAATAAAATCAAATCTCTTTTAAGAGGACGTATGGATTAACTGGCGACAGGATCTCGGTGAGTAGGAGTCTATCACGGTGAGCTGCCAAGGGTCTCCGCCGCCCACTACGGTGGGGTTTAGAGAGTGGATCCTATTACGTTCTATGCGTGTAGGATTAAGCAAGATGGTACTGGCTTTTGGAGGGTCGTTATCTTTGGAGGAGGCGGCAAAGGATGGGGATTGAGAACGGAGGAAGCTTAGGAAGGATGCGGGTCAGTTCACTGGGGATGTCAGCTTGAAGCCTCGAGTTAAGGATTGGATGGAAGAGGAAGTACTGAACTACAAGGATTCATTGTTGAAAAATATTGCTCCATCTTGGTGTGATCTGGATGAGGAGACGGTAGGCAAAATCGGTTTAATTAAGACAGGATTTGATGATGTGGAAGAACCGACAAGGGGTATATTGGTGGACTTGAGCAATCCGTTGTGTCCTAACTTTGTTTTGGATGATCAGGAAAAGGAGAGGCTGACTAAGCCGTTTAGGAGGACTTTGGTAGTGAAGTTGTTGGGGTCAACGCCGAAATACAATTTCATCTATGGAAAATTCGCTTAAATGTAGGCAAGAGCAGGAAAGGTTTGTGTCTTTGATTTGCCTAATGACTTCTATTTGGTCAAGGTTCAGAGTCAGGATGATTATGATATGGCTCTTACTAGTGGACCGTAGGTGGTTGCAAATAATTATCTTAGTATTACGAGATGGAGAGCTGACTTCAATCCAAGAACAGAGGTGATTGATCGTGTGATTGCTTGGGTAAGATTGCCTGATCTTCCTACTACTCATTTTGATAGAAAGTTTTTATTTAATTTGGGGAATGTTATTGGAAAAGCTATTAAAGTGGATATGCCTACAACCCAGAAGGGAAGGGGGAAATTTACTAGGATGTGTGTGGAATTGGACTTAACAAAGCCTTTAATTCTTCAATATAGCATTGAGGGGCAGATTCAAATGATTGAATATGAATGTATGAACCTGTTATGCTTGCATTGTGGAAGGTTTGGCATGTGAATGATGTGTGTGGGGAGCTGAAGAAAATGCAATTAGAAAGGGGGAAGGTAAAGGAGGGCAGTGGAGGAGTAGAAGGAAGGGTTATTGAAGAAGAAGAGGGAAATGTGGAGAGTGCATGGAAGGTAGTTTTGAGGCCTTGGAGATCGAGGAGGGGGAGGGATCGGGTTGAAAATCAGAGGAAGGGGAATAGGTTTGCAGCGTTGGGGGAAGTAAAGAGTGAGTTGGGTAGGAGGAGACCTCTAACTGAATTAACTAATAGAGGTAACGGGGCGAATGTTGCAATGGCTAATAAAGGAGATGATGTATTAGCTGAAGGGATGAGTAGAGAAACTATTGATAGGGGAAAAAATTTTGTTGGAGAAATGGTGGGAACTAGGAAATCTCGTGAGTCCCAGCAAGGGCTCAAGGGGAGGGGAGAGAGTAGTAAGGAGATGTTAAAGTCTGTTGCAGCTTGGGACGGCAAGGGCGATAAGATTAACAACCGAGAGGGGATGAGTCATAATGGGGAGGGTGTTGAGGAGTCGTGTATGGCTATTGATGGTATAGAAGATGTGGAGGAAGGAGAGATGATAGTGAATGACGAGGGTGATGAGAGGAAGCAGGGGGAGTTGAGGAGGTGGGGTGATAGATGTTAATGATGAATACAATGAGAATAATTGTTTGGAATTGTCGTAGGGCAGCTGGGAAAGGATTTTTTGTGTCAATGAGCAATTTGAATAAAGAATTTAAGCCGGATGTAGTAGTGTTACTAGAGCCGAGAGTTAGTGGCTTAAGGGCAAAGAAGTGTATAAAGAATTTGGGATATAAATATAGTGATATTGTAGAGGTGAGGGGATTTGCTAGTGGTATATGGGTAATGTGGAATAGGGAGGAGTTAATGTTGAAGATTATGGAGAAACATGATCAGTTTGTGCATTGTTGTATAGGTCATGGAAGTGGGGAGGAATGGTACCTTACTGTTGTGTATGCTTGTCCACAAGAAGATAAGAGGGGAATTTTGTGGTCTAGCATATCGAGAATTGCAATCCAAATGAATGGGAAATGGCTTATGGCTGGGGATTTTAATGAGATTACTGATCCAAGGGAGCAAAAGGGGGGAATGCATGTGAATGTACTAAAATGTAATAATTTTAGAAGAAGAATTGAAGAATGGGGGTTGTTATATATTGAAATGAAGGGACCGGGTTTCACATGGAAGGGACTGAAATAGAGAGGGTATGAAAGGGTGTATAAAAAACTAGCTCGATGTCTGTGCAATATAGAATGGCAGGAGGAGTTTATAGAGGCGATCGTTAGAGTAGGGGCTCGTATTTGTTCAAATCATCACCCTATATTGATTGATCTAAGGCCAATAAGGAGGGGTTGGAGGAGGAGACCTTTTTGGTTTGAAGCGGCATGGCTAACTCATGCAAACTTCAGGGAGTTCTTGGGAGAAAGTTGGTGTAGGCAGTTAGAGGCTCCAAAAGCTTTATGGGAATTGCAGGAAAAATTAACTTGGTGGAATAGGAGAGTTTGGGAAGGTTGATTTACGAAAGAAGGAGCTAAATAGGAGGTTATTGGAGGTTCAAAGAGAAATGGAAAAAGGAGAATCGGATAGATTGGTGGCTTTAGAGGAGGAATTAAGACTTGAATTGCTTGAAACTCTTAAGCAAGAGGAACTTATTTGGTACCAAAAATCAAGAAGGAGGTGGATTGATCAAGGAGATAGAAACATAAGATATTACTATACGAAAACAATGGTAAGAAGAAAAAGAAACAAAGTAGTATTACTGAAGGATCTGGAGGGAAATTGGGTCTTGAATGGAGAAGGGTTGAAGGAGTTGATTCAGGATTTCTATAAAAATTTATTTGAAGATGTTCCTTTGCATAGTTGGCATCTCACGAATCAGAAGTGGGGCAGTGTGGAAGAGGGGGAGTTGAAGAGGATCGGGAGGGTATTATCTAAGGAGGAGGTGAGGAGGGCTTTTTTAGTATCGAAGCGTTTAGAGCTCTAGGTGATGATGGGTTTCAAGCTGTGTTCTATTAGTAAAATTGGGATGTAGTGGGGGAAAGTGTATGGGATTATATAGCTAGGGTTTGGGATTGTCTGGAGAAAGTGGCTAAGATTAACAAGACTCTGATTGTGTTGGTGTCAAAGGTAGATTGTCCAGAAATAGTTGCTCAGTTTCATCCTATTTCTCTGTGCAATGTGCTGTATAAAGGTATCACAAAGATTCTGGTGAATCGTTTGAAGGGGATTATGAATAAACTAGTGTCACCATGCCAAGCTGGTTTTGTTCCAGGCCGTAATATCCATGAAAATATTGTCATTGCAAAAGAAGCGGCTTACCTACTAAACAAGATGCGAGGAGGTAAGGGGTATTGTGTTATTAAAATTGATTTGGAAAAAGCATATGATAGAATGAGCTAGAGTTTTTTGGTGAATGCATTAAATGAAACTAGTATCCCTGATCATATTGTGAGACTCATAGAATTTTGTATTAGTTCTGTGGATATGTCAGTTTTGTGGGAAAGAGGAAAGGGTGAAGTGTTTAAGCCAAGTAGGGGTGTGAGACAAGGAGATCCCTTGTCACCTTTTTTGTTTGTGTCAGGGATGGAAAAACTCTCTCATTTGATTGCGGATGCAATAGAGAATAAGTTGTGGAGCCCTTTGAAAATTGGAAGGAAGAAAGTGCATATTTCACATTTAATGTTTGCTGATGATTTGTTGATCTTTTGTGAAGCTAATGTGAATCAATTGTGTAATGTAATGGATATATTAGATCTCTTTGGTTCAAGTTCGGGACAAAAGGTTAACAAGCAAAAGACTAGTATTTTTTTCTCCCGGAATGTGTCAAGAGAAAGGCAAAGGGAATTGTGTAACGCATGTGGATTTCAAAAGAAGGAGGAGTTGGGAAGATATTTGGGGGCCTTTATCACAAATGGAAGAGTTACAAAACACAAATTTCAATACATTATTAATAAAGTTCAGGGGAAATTAAGTGCTTGGAAGAAGCAGCGTCTCTCTAGAGGGCCAAATGACACTAGTAAAATCAGTGTCTTCACAAGTAGCAGTGTTTAGTATGCAACACAGTCAGATACCATTTGGAGTTTGTAAAGAAATAGAGAGATTGCAGAGGGAGTTTATATGGGGGTCCTCAAAAGAGAAAAGACGTTTACATGCAGTAAGCTGGGATACTTTGTGTTTGCCAAAAGACTAAGGGGGTATTGGTTTAAGGAGAATGGAGGATACGAATAAGGCTCTGTTGGGTAAATTGACCTGGAACTTGTTTGCAAAACTTGAGTCATTATGTTCTAAGGTAATTAAAGGCAAGTATGGGAGGAAGGCGGATCTATTTCAAGAGTGTATAGTTAAGAAGCAAGATTCAGATTTGTGAAAGAGTTTGGCTAGATTTTGGGAGAAGGTAGTAGGTAAAATAGCTTGGGATTGTAAAGATGGAAAACTGTCAATTTCTGGAAGGATAGTTGGCTTGGAGATGGCAAGTGTTTGTTTGATAAAGCATATAGAAAGCCAGAAGGGCGGCTGGTAGAGTATAAGGTGGGAGATTTGGTGAATGAGAGGGGGGAGTGGGAGCTGATTTTCTTGAAGGACTATTTAGATAAGGTAGATATTTTGAAGCTGAGAGCAACCCCAACACCGGTTGTAGCAAGAGGAGGTGATGTGGTTAGGTAGAAGGGTTCTACTGGATTATCCTATGTAACTTCAGACATGTATAAGTTAATGAGGGGAAGTGAAGAAATGGCTAGGAACTCGAAATGGAAGAAGGTTTGAAGTTGGAATAGGCCTCATCGGATACAAGTATTCCTATGGTTGTGTCTACACGATAGGCTATTGATAGCTTGGAAGAGAGCAAAGATGTGGGGTGAGTCTCCTTTTTGTGGGAGATGTCAGGAGAGTGAGGATGACTTAGTTCATGTTCTAAGGGATTGTCGAAAGTCTAAAGAAATCTGGTGCAAGATAGGAAGGGTGGATGTAACTATGTATTTTTTTCAACAACAAAGTGAAGAGTGGCTGGTGGAGAATATCAGTGGTGAAGGTGAGTGATCTCGAACTTTTGGTGTCACATGCTGGTTAATTTGGCAATGGAGGAATAAACACTTATTTGAAGAATGTTTTTTTTGAACATATTAACCCTGAATTTATTATTCATAACTATGTCTTGGAGCTGAAAAACCTTGCATGTACAATAGGGAATTTTGAAAAATTGAAACAAAGGGTGGAAGTTAGATGGGAGAAACCCCCCAAAGGTTGGTTGAAGCTTAATTTTGATGGAGCTGTTAAAGGAGGGATGGGGAGGGGCAGGATGTGGAGGTGTTTTGAGGGATTGGGAGGTTAAATGGGTGAGAGGGTATATGAAGAATATTGGCATCTGTCATGCATATAATGCTGTACTGTGGGGAGTGTTGTGGGGTTTGAGGGTGGCCAAAGGACTAGGAGTAAAAAGACTTGTGATTGAGGGAGATTCTAGAGTGGTAATTTCAGATTTAGCTAATATATTGGATGGCACTGTGAAACCTGGGCTGTTGCACTCTTTGATTGCAGACGAGATCAGAGGGACTTGGGGAGAGCAATAAGGTGGCTGATAGATTAGCAAATGATAGTTTATTACATAGCTATTATCTTGTGCAATTTGTAGATGTAACTGATGTTGATTTACTGTCACTGTTATGTAAGTATAGCTTGGGGGTGACTTACCCAAGAGAAGTTTCTAGTTGAATAAAGTTTTGACAGGGGCTTTTCCCTGACATTCTACCAAAAAAAAAATCGAATCTCTTTCAGGTGAAAAGCCGTAGGTGCTTAAAAATTAATCCTATATTAATGAAGTGCTGATCATGTTTAGATTTAATTTAAACCATCCATGGCAATATTGGATGGTATGTATTTTACTATTTTGTTTCATTTTGATTATAATCATATAATATATAGAGATGTTCCCAGCCAGAGACCACCTCACCACTTAAGTGGACCATATGGGCATTGAAACAAAAATCCATTAAAATTATTTTAAATTAATAAATAGGTAAAAATTATAGGGAAAATTGAGAATAAATACCTTTTTGGCAAATTAATTGCTGAATGTTACCAAACGTGCAAACCATCTTCCGTGTGTGCAAAAGAATTTCCATTGTATGCAATTACTTTTCCGTGTGTGCACAAATCTTCTATATAAACGAGCAAACCATCTTCCGTTGTGTGCAACATATCATTCTCCAGTATTATTATATGCACATAAAAACAATATATACATGTGTGTATATTTCGAATTATGGCTGAGGCTTGTAACCACCACCAGCAATAGACATAGAAGTTTAACAAACCACAACTAAAACAAGTGCAGCAAGCAACCCAAAACTGCCATGCCACTAAAATCCAAGCGGATATGTTGAATTATAGCTGAGGCTTGTAGCCACATCTCATCTAGGCCATCCATCACACTATTCCTAATTTTAGTTCTAATACACATGACTCACAAAAGCAACACACATCAGTCCACAGATAACTTCCAATCCCCTCATGCTTCCATCTATAGAGGGCATCAGTATGTCAATAAAGCTGTATTATTGAATGAATTGTATATCATAGTACACTGATAAGAATTCAACTGCGTATGCGTATGTAAACTCAAGAAAGTTTCAAGACAAGTTGATAAGAATTTTGGTCCTTCAATGACCAAAGTTCAACATTACACGACAACAAAGCCAGTGGGAGGGGAAAATTCAGAGTTTAACTCGATTGCCAAGGATTTTCTCCGTAATAGTATGCAGTACCAACCATAAGAGCTACTGTAGCACCTTGGACAACCACACGAGCCCTCATTAACTTCTGACCCAACTGAGAATTGCCTTGTCTGAAACTGATTAAGCCAGCCGTGAGCACACCAGCAGTAATAAGTGCACCTAAAATTCATACACCAGCAGTAATAAGTGATAATTCATTATCTCAATTTAATCCTTTTTTAACTTTTATTGTATAACATCTGTAAGCTAAACAGTTGGCTTTGTTACACAAAACAAATTAAAACGAAGCCAAATGGAAATAACAAATAAAATAGAGAACTAAAATACTCGTTCAAGAAAAGTCATTAAGAACCATCTCATTGGAGACAACAATCTAAAGTTGAGATTACCCAACGTATGCAGGATGGAAGAAGGAATCAATCAGAAAGAGAACCCTCCATCAGAACTCGTTTACTACACCATAAGTTCATCACATCTCAATCTTCAGAGATTGACAGAGTGCAAACCATTTCCACCTAGAATAATGATCCATTTGCTAAATTAATTAGCGTCCAATGTTCAGCAGACAGCAACGTAGTAAACTGATTGACTACATATGGGGTCAGACGTAAGTTTCAAGCACAAGACGTGGCATCCTCAGGATATGAGCAGATTCAGGACCATGAACAGAAGGGGGTGATTATTACTTAAACATGGAAACGTAATCAGTTAGCAAAGCAGATGAATTTCAGATTCAGATTTTAGTTGCTTTATACATACGTATGATCTCATAAGTCAAACCCAAATGGCACGGTACTTTTTTGTGCCGCATTAATTCCACAGTAACGTCTCCAGTTCCCTTTGCTCCAACTCTCAATTCATCGATCCAAGAACACCATTCCCCCCAAATCACATCCCTCCCCAAATCGGACATCAACACAGGGTATCAAAACTAATGGTTATTTACTCTCATGTTTAGTGCCTCCATGGAGAAAGAAAAGCTACTACTGCCCAGGTGTAACGATAGGACATCACACCCGTCCATAAATTACAGTGACTGGCTCATACTCAGATGAGGAGCGGTGGGCCTGTGTAGCAGAGCTCCGTGCAAAGTCAAGAGTCAATCAGACTTTTTGAGGGGATGCAGGTCCGATCGATGGATTCACACTTAGACGATAATGTCTCCGGGTGAATCCAGCACCCCGAACCCTAAAATTTTTCTCCCTCAATCCAAATCTAAATTCCGTATTTGCAATTCCACCTTCTTTCCCATTCATTCAGAGGATTTTTCCCCAAAGTTTAACAAGAAAGAAAAAGCAGCTGAATAACGAAATCAATCAGAAGACATACAATATGCCACCGAAAATTAGATAAAAGACATGAACCGAGCACAATTATGAAAAAATAAAAAGACAACTTGGGAAGCAGCAAGTCTAAAGTAAACAATGAAACACGGAAATACAGAGCGCGGGGAAAATGAGGACAGAGGATAATACCAACGGGGACAAAAGGGTTCCTGACGCGCTTCTTCTCTTCGAAAAATTCTTCCAAACTACGATCATCAGTACCCATCTTCTCCATACAAAGCTGAGAACTCGAGAGGGAGAAATTGACCACAGTGTGCGGAAAAATTTAACGCGAACCTGATGCAATATTGCAATGGCAGGCCAGGCTAAGCACGCACCGACCGACCAAAGCGAGTGAGGCCGGTTATTATAGCCTTTATATAGTTTAAAGGTGGACGTAGCGCTCTTCTTTACCGGACACGTGGATATGCTTGGGCCGACTAATGAACCAAACATAATCCAACACTAATCACTTAGGCCCATTTAAATAGGCCCAAACGTTTTGTCCCGTTGACCAAATCTAGGAATTAAGTTGAGCACGGCACAATTTGTTGACGAGGCACTAATTCTTGTTTGAAACCAGGATCACAATGTTGTTAGACCAAAGTCTCATGCCTCAGAATGATGGTAAAAATACAAACCTCAGAATAAGAAATGAATTTTTTAGGGGTTTTAATAGGTCTTCGGGTTAACAAGTGTAGCTTCTTTTTTTTTTTTTTTGAGGTTTTTTAATTGTTAGGACTTCGTTATTTTTAGCAAAGGTGTTCTTTTTTTTTTTTTTAATTCATAATATGGCCAAGCTAGCTTGGAGAGTACATACACCAAAACAATCTAAACATCAAAAGCATGTAATGCGTCCTCCCTCATGATAGGAATACATCCAGGGTGAGGAACAGGTAGAACAACTAAATGCTGTACTAAGTGATGGGCATCCTTCGCCAGAAAATCAGCACACCGGATTAGATCTCTCGGTGCATATCGGACTTCAATGTCCCAATCAGAATAAATTAAATCCCTAACTGCATTAATTTCCAACCTAAGTGGGTGGTATAGACCACTATCCTGCATAAGCAAGTGGTATGTCTCAAGTGAATCTGTGTAGGCCACTACCTTCTGGAACCCATATTGTCTACATAATTGGAGGCCTTGGTGTAAAGCCATAAGCTCAGCAGTAGTTGGCGGTAGAAAGCCAAGCCGACGCTGAAAGCCAAGAACCCACTGTCCTCTATGATCCCGAATAAGGCCCCCACAAGCTGCATCGCGGTGGATATCCACTGAACCGTCAGTATCTAGGCGAACACATCCCTCCTGTGGAAACTTCCAGTTCTGATCGTCCTCAACGTTGTAGGAAAAGATCTGGTGCTTTAGGTTGTCCGCCACGCTGGATTCCATGAGATGATACAGGCCACCATGAATAAGCTCGTTCGGCTGCGCTCGGACTCCTTCCATGACGCCTTTACATCTGTTTTTCCATAATAGCCAACATATAATGCTGAAAATGCGAACCCACGGCCATCTATGAAAATAAGGCTTGCCCAGGGGACAAGAAAAGTTATCTTTAATCCATACCTGCAAATCAGAATGAAAGAAACTAAAACGAAAGTTAGGTGAAATAAAATGTGACCATACTGCTCTCGCAATCTCACAATCCCGAAGAATATGTATAATGCTCTCTGTCTGGTGACACTGAAAAGGACACTCCTCACTATCTGAAAGACCTCTCATAGCCCGAAGTGAGTTAGTAGGCAGTCTCTCATGAATAGTCTGCCATAAGAACATCTTCACTTTCTCTGGGACAGGTAATTTCCACATCTTCTTCCACTAAACCGAACCGTTCCCCTCCCGCTGAGCAGAAAGGAAAGAGTATGCAGCACGGACACTAAAATTACCGTCAAAAGCACTTCTCCAACAGAAAGGATCATCCCCAGCTTGACATGGCGGGGGAATTTGCCTTATAAGGTTAACCACCCAGTCCGGTAGAAATTCCCTCCATCATGCGACGTCCCACCCTCCATCCGATGAGATAAAATCTCTGACCTTAGCAGCTGGGTTTAAGCGATGGAGATTATGATCAACAAAATGAATAAGTGGTTCTTCCAATTTAGTCCATAAATCCCACCAGGCATTGGCTGTAGTCCCACTGTGAATGGCACGACCGATTCCACCATAAAAGGTGTCCCAAACCTTAGTGATGCTCCGCCACACACCAGAGGAATTGGCCTTCTTGCAGACCATGGGGTAATCACTATTGCCGCATCCATATTTTCCTTTTAGGCAACGAACCCAAAGGGCTTCTGGTTGGGTTAATAAACCCCAGCAGAGTTTCATTATGAAGGCCATGTTCTGTTTCCGAAGGTCTTTAATACCTAAGCCCCCCTCCTCCTTAGGCTGCTTAATGTGGTTCCAGGAGATAAGATGCATCTTTCGACTCTGTTAATCCTGATTCCATATGAAATTCCGGCTAATCTTCTCCAATTCCTCCAGAGTGGCTTTAGGGAGCAGCAATGTTTGCATATGATAACTTGGCAATGCAGACAATACCGCCTTAATCAAGACCGTCCGCCCTGCCATGGTGAGGTGCCGCCCCTTCCATCCTGTCAATCTTTTCTTTGCCTTCTGAACAATGGGGTAGAAAGTAGCCTTGGTAATCCTATGATGAAGCATCGGTATACCGAGATACTTACCAAGATCACCTGTGAGTCCTACATAGGACTAGGAATGCGGGCTGGCCCGCGGGTTGCGGGCCAGCCCGCGCGGGCTGGAATGCTTCGCAGGGCGGGCTGGCTTACGTTTAGGCGGGCTGGCCCGCCAGCCCGCCTTTTTTTTTTTTATTTCGTTTTTTTTAAAAATATTTACTCTCTTTCTCTTTCACCCGCTCATATCACACTTCTTTTTTTTATACATTTGTGTCATGAAGTCAATTTTGTTCTTACTTTCCTTGTTTTTCATCTACTCACATAACAAAAACATATAAACACATCTCTTTTAAATTTAATAATAATAGAATAAATAAATATAATATAAAAATAAAAATGTCAAATAAAAAGTATGAGAAATTAATTAAACACGACATCAAATGAAAGGTAATAATAAGGGTATTTAAATTTATTTTATTTAAAAAATAATAAAAAAACCAAAAAACTATTTTAAAAAAATTTATAAAAAAAAAAAAGCGGGCCAGCCCGCATCAGCCCGCGGGCTAAACGGGCTGAGCCCGTTTAGCCCGCATTTAAACGGGCTACCAAAATGGCAACCCGTTTAAAGCTTTTTTGGGCGGGTTGGCCCGCCAGCCCGGCCTGTTTTACCGGCTCTAGTCCTACACCCAACGATTGACTCAACTCCAGAGCCCGGTTGAAGTGAATATTGCGGGAAAAGAAAGCTTTGGTCTTGGTCAGGTTGACTTGATGGCCTGAGACTTCGCAAAAAGATCTCATAGTGTCTCGCATCAACTCAATTTGATTTTGAGTAGCCTCCCCAAACAGGATAAGATCATCTGCAAAGAAAAGGTGGGATATTGGGGGTGTACGGTTATTGAATCGAAGACCCTTCCAATGTCCTTCCCTAACTTTGGTGTTAATCAATTGACTTAGGAGCTCCATGCATAGTACAAATAAGTAGGGGCTTAAGGGATCACCCTGGCGCACTCCCCGCGAGGGCCTAAAATCCGGAGATTGGGAACCATTCCAAAGGATCTTCATGGACACCAAGCTGGTACACGCCATGATAAGATTCACCAACTCCTCCCGAATTCCAGCACAAACCAAAGTGGACTGAACAAACTTCCAGTCAAGACGGTCGTAAGCTTTCTCCATGTCAACCTTGATTGCAACCATCCCTCTTCGTCGCCGCCTACTCCGTATAGTATGGATTGCTTCTTGCGCAATGATAACATTCTCACTCCCCTGCCGCCCAGATATGAACCCACCTTGCTGTGGTTGAATCAAATACTGCATCGCCTTCTTCATTCTTTCTGCAATGATTTTCGTAATAACCTTGAAAATAACATTGCAGAGAGAAATAGGTCGGAAGTCCTTTAAGGTTATAGGATTATCAACTTTTGGGATGAGGACAATGTTAGTATGGTTGATATCCTTAACTTTTTCCGGTTGATGCCAAATTTCTCGGACAAGTGCACAGACCTTGTTCCCTATATGAGTCCACTGGGTATGGAAAAAGTGTGCTTGAAGACCATCCGGGCCCGGAGCTTTGAAAGCACCAATCAAAAACGCCGCATTTTTAAATTTAATATCCTCCACTTCTTTGTGAAGCAAGATATCATCAGTTGGGTGAAGCGGGGGAAAATCTGCATACCAATCTGTGGATTGAGGAATCTGGGGATCCCTTGTATAGAGATGAGTAAAGAACGTGGCAGTCATTTCTCTTAACTTATCCGGGTCCATGATCCAATTTCCTTCATCATCCTGAAGGGCTTCGATTCTTTGTTTTTTCCGTTTAAGCAACGTTGATGTATGGAAAAAACTCGTGTTCTTGTCCCCCCAAGCGAGCCACTTACACCGAGATTTTTGATACCAGAGGAGCTCCTCCTGAGCACAAATCTTACTGTAGTCTTTCCAAAGCTGCTGCTCAAGTTTGTAAAGGTCAGTCGAGAGATTAGTTTGACGTACTCTATCAATGCCCTCCAGCCTTTTGAGAAGATTTCTTTTTTTCCTAGGAAGACTACCAAGGACCCTAGCATTCCATTTGGGGGCCTCCTCCTCAAAAATCAACCTACCATGAGTCCAAGTTCTATTTTCCCAAGCTTTGCAGACCACGTCAGAAAAGCTATCTTCCATTGCCCAAATTGGATGATAACTAAATCGACGCTTGTGATGGTGGACTGGGGGATTATCCCCATTTGTGACCAGCACAAGTCTATGATCTGATTTATAGCGCAGGTGGTAAAAAACTTTTCCACGTGGGTGATTGATCTCCCACTCAAGGTTACCAAACACCCAATCTAGTCTCTCTTTAATCCCCTGTTTTTCCCATGTAAAGCGCTCACCCGTGATAGGAATCTCTAGCAGACTCAAGCCACTATGCAATTAGAAAATTGCGTCATAGCCCGTATAGAAGGAGCAGTACCTCCTATCTTGTCTACAGGAGACAAGAACGTATTAAAGTCCCCCATCACCATCCAAGCACCATCGATAGCCTGAGAAATATCTTGCAAGGCCCCCCATAAGTTCTCTCGTCTACTAATCCCCGGTTCCCCATAAACAAAAGTAACAAAGAAGGAATCGTTCATTCGCTTGTCCGTCACTTTGCAGTGGACCAATTGAGTAGTAGAAAAAAGATAATCCACTTGAGTATTGCTCTCATCCCATAAAATCCAAATGCCTCCCACAAAACCGGTGGCCTCCAACCTAATCCAATTACTATAGCCTAACTTACAGGTGACAGCCTCCGCCCTATTACCGCTAACACGAGTTTCAATTAAGGACAAAATATCAATATTATTGGCATGGACAAGGTCTTTAACAATGCGGGGAAAATGCTTGCTCCCCGCACCCCTACAATTCCAAGAGGCAATAATCATGGGATAAAAAATTAGAAAACAAAAAGTGATACTTACTGATCACCAAGAGCTCTGTCTGTTCGTGTGAATTGCTTCCCTGAACCATGTTGGCTTCTTTCAGCGAGAGTTGCTTCCAAAAAATCATCCCCAATGTCATCATCTAAGGACGTGGAATATGGAGGCAAAAGATTAGTGGGTGGTTCTCCACATGTGATTTGCTCACATATTTCCTGAGTCAAAGTAGCATTGGGATTTATGGCCTTGTTATGGGATCCTTCTAACAATGGTAATTGATGCAATTCTGGCCCATGAGGGTGTTGGGGTAACAAAATAGGTGTAGGCCCAACTTGAGTTAAAGACCCACCCACTACTATGTGCTCTCTACCCCCCACATACGTTTTTGAGGGCCCAACTGAACTTTGTTTTTTTTCCTTGCCCATGACAGAATTTGTCCCTTCCATTTGGGCTCTCACCCCTTGTCCTCCAGGCCCAACAAGAAGAGGCCCCATCCCTTGAGTTTTATTTTTCTTTTTATTTTTTCCCTTTCCTAAATCCCTTTTCCTTCCTTCCTCCGCGTCAGTTGCGTGGGTGTAATCCGCTGCTCCATTTGTCTGTGCCACACGGTCCGCGTCAGCCTCCTCATGGTCACTTCGTCCCTGCTCCTCTGCTCCCATATGTCCCGTCACCATACCGTCATCTCCCCCAAGGTCGGCGAGAAGCTGGAATCTCGAGGCTCCGCCGGCAATCGACTTCGTCTTCTCCAGCTTGGCTCCGTCACGCTTTGCCGACTTGTTTCGGTTGCCCTGTTCCACCACTTTTCTAGTCCTTTTCTCCTCCTCGGTCCCGTTCTTCCTTTCCAGTCCACTCCCTTGCTGTGGCTTTCTATTCCCAAATCGAGATCGGCGTCCATTGCTCACCAGCATCCATTCTCCAAATGGTTCCTTGGCAGAGGCTTTCGATTGAGGCGGTGAATAATACCGATTTGGGATATTGGGCTGAGATGGTCCTAGAGCCGGTTGCTCCTTCTCACTGTATGTCCAGGAACACTGATCCTTGTGGTGTCCGTACCGGCCGCAGGAAAAGCATATTAAGCCCAATCCCTCATACTCTACTTGGTAAACCGAATGAGCTGCTATTACTCGTGAGACGAGTTTCTTTTGGAGATCAATCTCAACACAGATCCTGGCATACTTACCCCTACCAATTTTCGCAGTGTCAGTCGCAACATCAGACGGGGTAAGCATATCTATCTTGATAGTCCTTCCAATACAGTTCCCCAACCTTGTAATGAATTCCTTATTGTAACACTGCATTGGTATGTTGGGAATCCTGATCCAAGTAATTATTCGCCCAAGAGGATTGTTGTAAGGGTCAAAATTAGGAGACCATTTTTGTACCAAAATGGTGTGTTGTTGCACCACCCATGGTCCCCCATATAATACTTGTTGGTAGAGCTGTCCCCAACCTTCTTTTTAGAGAAAACGGACCAGAAAGTAATTGTTTGGCATGTCCACTAAATCAAACTGAGATGTCCTCCATATACGGCTCAGGTGTGTCTTCAGCGTGTATACATTATATTTTCTGCCTAACACCGTTAGAATCAGTGCTGTATTCCAGGGGCGACACCAGTCGTTGTATTCTTCTACCGTCACAGGGACAACCGAGTGTATTTTCATAAGATCTTGCACCTCCTCTGTTAGTGCTGGAAGATCCCATTCCATATTTATTGTATCTGATATCAATTCTTCTTCATCCATACACTCACCTCCATGAGCAATACCGTTAAAACCAATAAGTGAATCCTTATAGGAGGTAGTGGTAACCAGAGCTTTCTGTTGATGGGAGTCTTCATGTTCCATGGAGATGTCAATCTGTGGAGAGAGTTCCTCCGGCGTAGAAGTGTCCATTGTGATGCGAGTAGAATTATTCCTTGTCTTTTTGTTACTACCACTGGCTAGGACGTCAGAAGGTCGGTCCGGTGGAAGTTTCCGGGGAGGTTGATCATCCATGATAAACAAAGTTGAAGATGATGGCGCACTATTCAGAAGAGAGAAAAACCCAAATTTGAATTTAGCAAAGGTGTTCTGGGTTATAAGATGTATGTCTAAGTGTGTTTGTTTTACCTTTTTAAAAGTACTTTTATGACATTTGAAGTAATTATATCAGAAGAGTTTTATCTCAACTCATAAAAAAAAATGCATAATACACTTTTTGGTACTTCTCAAACTATCACTAAGGTGTTGATGCCTACAGATTAAGATCACAGATCTTTTGTCATGATTCTTTAGGTTTTCTAATTTCATGTCTATTATATAACCATGGTACTCCTTCATGGTAAAAGATTAAAGACTAGAGTAATACTTCTCCGATCCTGAATATAAGACAACTTTGAAAAGTTAGTCTTAGTCTTAAATATAATATATAATTTTCATATTTATCAATTTTTTCATAATTTACCTTTATTGATGCTTCCTCAACAATAGTAAAAAAAAAAGGAATGAGGAAATTAAGGGAAATAACTAGGGTGATTTAAAAAATATATGTCATATTAACTAACCTCCTTAATCTAATTAAATTAGATAAATATATCTTATATTTAATACCAGTATAATTTAGAGGTGCAATCTTTGAAAAAGAAAACAAAAAATGTAACACTTGTTGTAAGTTCATCAATGATTGTGGGACCCTTGATAAAAAGGAAAACTTGAAAGTTATGGGCAGTGTGTTGTCCAAGTCAGGGGCACTTCCAAAGGGAAAAGTGAAAGATCCAATACAAAAAATTGGGACTCTAAGCATTGCTCATCTTCCAAAAAATTCTGCAACAGAAAAATGTAAAAGAATACAGTCAAAATGATGTATCTTCCACCCCCCGTCAAAAATATGAATTCTATCAGTTTCTACTCTCTAGAGACGTAGTAACACTTGAATGAAATGAAACAAAAACTTGGCAACTCTACCCTATAAGCCTACATATCTGAACCTTTCAAAAGATTATGTAAATGATGTAATGGGTTAAAAAAGGAGGCTTCCCACAGATCCTGCACAAGAATTCTCAAAGCACATTCCACCGACTTGCGTTCCAATTCATTCCTTGAGGTCGTCCGACATGGCTGACGGAATGCAGTGCGTGGCGAGAATATCAAGAGTAGCAGCTTTAGCAGTAGCTGTCTGAAGCACCACTATCTGCATGGGAGATTTGCTTATAAGTTAATAACAGGACAAGTGCCATATTCAACCCCAAAAACGGGGCAAATGCGACATTTCACACAAGCAGTCAGGGGATAAAGGAATGAGAAGGCACCTGATCATACTCTAGATTGAATTTTAGATATTCATCATTGCAGTTCTCAACCATGCTGGCCAAGCTCTTCAGGTTTTTAACAGGTTCACCATTAAAAGCAAGTACCTTCGTATGTAAATGGGAGTAATGACTATGAAGGACCAAGTGGACTAGCATAAATATAATGTAACTAGGAGCAAGGAAATAAAAAAAGGAAAACAAAACATTACGTACCTGAGTATTAACAATATCTTCATACCCAATGTTTATATCAGCTACCAGCACCTAGTATATGGCCGACACAGATCATCCAACTTTGTCAAACACTAAAGAGAAATAGCAGCGAACCGCAACAGATAGTGTAACAGTGACATAGAGCACCTGAGATACCGCAACAAGTTGCTCGTCTGGTGACTGTGGCATTGAATGTAGAAGTTTATCCAAAAGCTTGACCGGAGCGTCGAATTCATAATCCTTTCCATACTGTTCAAACGTGAAAAACAAGGGTTCAAAACTCAGGAATTCAAGTAAAATCTTTCTAAACACGGGTTGTACCAACAAATTTATAAAGTGTTTCCTGAACTGCAGGAGACTAGATGGAAAAGCTCACAAGTCCTAGAAAATGTGAAAGTGAAACAAGTGATAATAAAAGCTGCTGTCATAAATACCAGAAATCGAAATATTAATGAAGGGTTTCAAGAACTTACATATCGATAGGCTATGATTAGGCTGGATGTATAAATATATTATTGTATCCGACTAAATCTTCTTTAGTAACTGACTAAACCACCAAGTCCTACTAAATTCAGGCATATCCCACTTGCACAGGTCCAATCATAGATGAACTGCACCATTCACTTATACATGAAAACCGTCCTACAAATTTACAAGGATGGTTCATTCTATCATTTTTCATGTGATTATTAAATTTCTACAAAAATCCCAACAATCTCCAATCATAGATGAACTGCACCATTCACTTATACATGAAAACCGTCCTACAAATTTACAAGGATGGTTCATTCTATCATTTTTCATGTGATTATTAAATTTCTACAAAAATCCCAACAATCTCCTAAGCCATATGGCGACACTCAATGATTTCAGGAAAAATTAAATCATTTTTCTATTGTAAGGTCAGATGAAATTTATGCAGACTGCAGAAGTATTAGACATCGACAACATTTCAAGAAACAAAACTACAAACACAAAGATAACATGCGCACTAAAAAAAATTAACAGTGTCAACCAAGACATGAAATAAACTTAATATGGAAGTATTGGATGGTGAATCAACCACAAACCTCAGAACGAAGATATGGAACTGAGACAGTTGTAAAAACAAATCCTGCAATGATATAACATGAGGGAGACCTGCCCTTGCTATGTGCCGGAATGAGCTTTTTGCGACTACCAAGTTTAATGTCAAATTTGAAGATCTCCGAATTTCGCAACACTCTGATTACCGCTTTATCCTCAGTGTATTTCTGAGATATAAGATAACTGAAATTAATGCGCTCTCCAAGGCGAAATGGAACTGTAAAATGTACAACGGAGTTAAAGCATTAGGTGGCAGACCCCTGAATCGCAAACACAATAATTGAATACAAAGCAATGAAAGATTAATATATAAGTTGAAATGTTATGTCAGGACAAGTGACTGGCTCAAAATTCTTCCTGTCAGCAGTAACAAGCGTCAGATATTGCTCATAGATGAACTTTAATCTTGTAGAACAGTACTCGAAAAATTAAAAATGTCAAATTTCACAACTCATCTGGTCAAGAAATAAGGAATAAAGAAGATCATGACAGAGGAATAATGATTCATATATATCATGCCATCCACAGGAAAGATGATTAACTAACAAAGATATCCCATCACTACTACCTAAAATACAAAGGACAGAAGGGAAAGAGCACCCAGATAACCTGTGACTTCATTATTAAACTGCACTCAAGATCTTGGGCCAAAACAAAAAATTTATTAAGATCTCCAAATGATTGCGCATAAATATGAAGAGAGAATAAAGTTTGTTTTGTCCTCTCTGTTTCTAATACAAATCAATTACAGTATAGCAAAGCCTATCCCATAAGCACTAATGCAAGTGATCAATGATACAAAAGGCTACTGTTAAGTCCCTTAATTTCCTCCATGGAATTTTGAAATTTAAATGATTTATATCTGATGGACAGTCAAGTGAAAGGAACACTCTTCCAAAAGCTAACTACCGAAGTAGAAGAATTGACTCACTTAAGTTCCCATAGGTCAACCCACATAACTCAATATGAGACTAGGCATCTCATGCTACCTTGGTATCCATCACTTGGATGCCCTTAGAAAGCAAACATCTCAGCAACTATATTGTTTGACGCTTCACTTGGCTTCTTTGCCAACCAGAACCTTCCATAGACATCCCTTTCAAAGCCAACATCTTCAACTTTGATATGGACACCCCCAAAAGCTAGCTATTAAATTTGGAAAACTATCCAGCTTAAGTATCCCATAAACTACTATATAGTCTATACTACTGCTCAATATACAACTTGGCATCTCTTATTCCCTTAGTCCATCACCAATTTCCCTTTGTAGATAGTCAACTACGCGGTTGTATAGAATTTATGCGCAGCCTTTATATTTTCCTGATTCTTTTTCCCTTTGCAGGCCATACATGAAAAGGATGTTCTCCTCTATGTCTCGGTCCTTTATCATATAAATAGATGTGCCCATCATATTTGATTGATTCAAAGCAACATGCAAAGCCTTTTTCTGTATTTTCCACTCATAAATTTGAGGAAATTAAATCCATCAACTTTAAACAATTTAGTTATTGATGTTTTTGTGATGAGAAGAGGCTGAAGGCTCATGCTTTTACAATTCATTTTTAATATAATGGTTGCTTTAGAAAAGCAACGATAAACCCTCCAACAGATGAATTCTTTACCAGCTATAAAAATTACATCAAGACGAATATAGGCTAGATAGCATGCCTGAAAGTATATGAGGCTGCAAAGTTCCATTTACCTGTCCCATCATTGGCGACATCAACCCCATCAAAGCTAAGAATAACATCTGATGGTTTCAAAACACTATATTCTCGAGCAGTTGGATCTATTCTTTTACTACGTACCCCCTTCTGATTAGATATCAAGCCCATTGCCATTCTCAGGTCAGGATTTTCCATTTTCTGCCACTCAATCCCAAGGACAGGGAATCCTGAAAGCAGATGCCAACAGAAATAACAAGTAGATTAATACTTTTGTGCTTAGTTTCCATGGTTAGATACAGATTGTAAAATTCAAATTTAAATTTCACATCTTAGCACATCAAATCAGTAACTAACACGCCTGTATATGCTCCATTCTTCTCATAATCACGGATGAAATGCATGATAACTGGTGTTGGAATGACATAACCTATATTTTCTACATCTTCATGTTTGATGAACTGAAATGCAATTCCCACACAATTTCCCTTATCATTAAATGCAGGCCCACCAGAATTACCTGAGTTTATAGCAGCATCTATCTGCAAAAGAAATACCCTTCACAAAACTAGGAAAAGACAAATGAAGCAAACTTGATGATGTCAGTGAACGAAGAAGACACTTATTTTCAACTATGTGAGTGTCAAACGGCCACGACATACTACCAACACAAGCCTAACATGTTATATGTACGAACATGGCAAAATGAAATATTTTCAGTTAGGATGTGCATCATGTAAATGTCAGTCCATGCTTCAAAGGGCCGAAGCCAGTCATTTCAGCCTAACCTGTAATCCTAGAAGTTCAGCAGAACCATGGACATAAGATAGAATCTCAATGCGAGATACAACGCCACTAGTCACTGAAATAGTGCACCACCAATGGGGTAACCAACAACAATAACTGCATCTTGCAGTGCGGGTAAATCCCCGAACTCTACAGGTGACATTCCGTGCCAGAATTCATCATCTTCAACAGTAAGCATGGCTGCAAGTGCAACATCAAAAGCTTTGATTCAGATTCTTATTAGAATTATAATTAGAGGCCTCTTTCATGATAGGTTCATGGTTGGTTCCCTCCTAAATCTCCATGAAATAGTTGAAGTTGTAACTATTTTTGTCTTGCAATTTTATTCCTCTATTCATCTGATTAATGTATAAAAAATCAGTTAGATTTATATGTCAACAGAGAAAACTGTAGTGTGTACCAATGTCACACTCGGTCCCAATGGCCAGCACAGTGGCCAAGTATTCGGTATCGGAACCACGTTTCTTGAGCTTGACTTGGGTGTAGTGCTCCACTGAATGGGCATTGGTGAGCACCCTCCTCCCGCTGATAACGAACCCACTACTGCTAGAGCTGTACTGCCTTTTCCTCTTGCTCTGCCGCGGCAGTGAAAAATTAGGTTGTGAGTGTACACATGACAAAACACCTTAACAACGGAGTCCATTGCTAGCACCACTCTTGCCGAAACACTCTTCCACGCTGGATCCACTTGCATGCCCATTGCTATTGCCCCGGAACCCCTGTATAAACAGGAACAGTAAAATCTCCATCATTGTCACCAGAAACAATCTCCCACGCTGGATCCACTTCCATGCCCATCGCTACTGACCCGGAACCCCCAGTATCACCAGGAACAGTAAAATCTCCATCACTGTCAGCAGAATGGGTGAGCTGTCTAGCAGTAGAAACTGCAGGTGCCTTATCAAACTTGTCAGAGTGATTGGTTGAACTTGTTTGGTTCAATGGGAGGGGATGGAATGGTAGGGTGGAGGGTTACCTTATTTGATTGGGTCAGTGGGAAGAGAAGGTGAGGGGTTTTTACTGATTCTTTGTTTGGTTTAAGAGGGGAAGGGAAGATTGATAGTAAGTAATTGATCATTTTATCCTTACATATTAATTTATAATTTCTTCCTTTTATTCTATATAAATTAATTTGCATCTTAATTTTTTTTTCCAAGAATCTGTATCATAGTTCAAATGGCATAATTTACGAGAAATTATTCTCTGTTATCGAAAAAAGAGTCCCTCACGTTAAAAAGTGTATAAAAACTGATAGAATGATTTTTAATTTTTTGATGAATTTAATTTTTAATTAATGTATTAAAACAAGTTAACAAATTTTATTTATTTTTTTACTTCACAATCAGCCCCTCATCTTCCATTCTTCCTCACGCGCACTGTCATAAGCAACAAAACACGCATACTTTGACCAAAAAGATACAGAAAAAAACAGGATGCATGTACAGGGGGCATACTCTTCCGCAACCTCTCACAACTTCACCCCATGGAGGTTCTCTCTTCCCACCTCCACCACTACTCCACCGTCTCACGCCTACCAACCCCCACTGTGTCTCTTCTGCAATCACGCCCTCTAACCCCTTCTGCAAGCTCACACCCAACAACTCCTACCTTCTCCTCCGCCCCACCCCGACCTCTACCCGACCTCTAAGATTGCCACAGTGTTGGATGAGAGACTCCATACTTGTGATGAAGAAGCCAACTCCAAAGAAGCCGACTCCAAACCAATGGAGAAGCCACCATTTTATTTTTTCATTGAGGGCATCGATGAGAATATAACAAAATTGATGGAGGTAAATTAGTCAAGATTTTTGGCTCCCCTCCAAAAAAACTCCAATTTGGAGAGGACCAAAATAAAGGGATGGGAGGGGTGAGAGAAACAAATTTTTGCTCCCCTCCCCTCCAAAATCTCAAACCAAATGAGGGAAGGAGCTCATTTTTCCTCCCCTCTCCTCCAACCAAACAAGGCCTAAGGGTCAACGTGTAAATTCACCAATGAAGTTTTGTCTGAGGAGCGTCTGGCATAAATATATTTTTAAAAGGGAAAAAATATCAATAAACAATTAAAAATGGTCCATCCAGCACAAAATTGTTAAATTTGACCAAACGACGTTAAATTATAAGAAAAGAAAACTCTTAACAGCGCTAGGTCAAATTTAACGGTTTTATGTTGGATGCACCCTTTTTAATTGTTCATTGGTATTTTTGCCCCTTTTAAAACATATTTGTGCCAGACGCTCCTCGGACAAAACTTCGTTGGTCAATTTGCACCTTAACCCTTTATTTAAACGTACTACTTTGGTCTTATTTATAAGTCCTTTTTTATCAAAAAAATTTGGTTATATTTATAAGTCCAGTTTCAGTGTAGTAAATGAGATTTTGACAATTTTATCCCTATTTATTGTATCAATAAAGAAATAATTTTTTAAAAAAAACTGAAAAGTACTCATTCATAAATGAGGGGATAGTTGAAAATTTACCCTATAATCATTTAATTAACTACCTCTCCTTAATACGTGAGATTTAATTAAAATGGGTTTATAAATAGGATCATAGTGATACATGTACTATAAATCTAATTAAAGATTAATGGACCTTGCAACAAAGTATTAGACATTTAAGCAAATGGGGTGATGCATGTGGAAAACACTGCCACTAGGAAAAATCAACTAGAAATATTCGTGCTCGAAGTCTAGGACACGAGTTGGTGCACGAATAAAATAATTAAAAGTTCAAATAGATTGTAAAGCCTCTAATATTCAAACGTCAAACGCAACCTCCAATCCAACAAAAAATTCAATATCTCGAATAGGCGTTTTATTACACAAATAGATGGCTCAAGATGCAGCACAGCGATTCTGGGGCCTTCCAGAATAAGCACAGCAGTATAAAGCCAACGGCTATAAATTAAAGACAAAATTTCGCTGGACAAATAAAGGAGGAGCAAGAGAATAGGCAACGAGTAAAACTGGGCGAGCGAGGAGAATGCCATTAGAGCCAAGCTAACTCATTTCAAGCAACAAAGATAAAATCCATTAATCTCAGAAAATCCCCTTTTCTTTCTTGTTCTATGTGGTTGTTTAAAGAGAGAATTTCAAGAAAAACCAGCTGCGTTTCAAGTACTCGAATTAGCAGAGGAGATCAGGAGAATGCCATTAAAACGAAGCTAACCCATTTCAAGAAACAAAGATAAAATGCATTAATCCCAGAAAATTTATTTTTCTTTCCTGCTCTACGTGGTTGTTCAAAGAGAAATTTTCAAGAAAAACCAACTTCGTTTCAAGTACTAGGATTAGCAGAGGAGAATGCCATTAAAACCAAGCTAACCCATTTCAAGAAACAAAGATAAAATCCATTAATGTTAGAAAATTCCTTTTTCTTTCCTGTTCTATGTGGTTAGAATTTCAAGAAAAATCAACTGCGTTTCAAGCAGTCGAATTGGCAGAGGAAAACACACCAAATTTGTACCAATTCCGCAAACAAAATCGGCAAGAAATGTATGAAGGTGATGATGAAGAGAGGAAAACTGATGCTTCTGCGACGGTGGCTGGGTGCTGGCGCAGGGACTGATGACAGAGGGAGCGGGAGGAGGTGAAGACCGGAAGTATTTCTGAGAGGGAGACAAATCTCCGGAGTGTATTATGTTATGTAAGGCTTCAATGTTAATATTAGTTGTTAATTTGATCTGTTAATATGTAAAAGTCACTTAAATATTTCTTTTTCTAGACTACTCGTTTGTTTAATGAAAAATTGTTAGTTGAATTATCAATTAACCAAATTAGAATTTTAAATCAAGCATTTTTTTTGATAATTCTTTTCAGCATTTTATTTTGTCAACGTCTGAGGGAAAAAAACAAAACTTTTAAAATAAAGAAAGGAAGTCAAAGTGAAAATTAAATTTTAAACAAAATTAAAATAAAAGAAATATATTTATCATTTAGAACAAAATTCAAGGTTATGGAATTTTTGTATAACATATATAGAATAAAATTTAACAAAAATACACACAATTCCATGACTTCATCAAAATTATGATTCATTTGATTAATAACCTCATTGATACTCTGTTTATTATTGGGGAAAAAAAAAAGAATTGTAATATTTTTGTCAATTAGGAAGCTTTCTCATTGGTAAGGAGAAAAAAAAGGGAGTTCCAGTTTCCGCTACCACCTCGAGTCTGTGTTTGGTTAGCTCTGTCGGTGGCAGCGGTGGCCGCTGCGCACAAGACCATTGCCCTTTCTCATTGGCTAATGAATGAACAAACCTCACTACTCAATAAATACTCTTTTTTTTCTTTTTTGTCCTCCTTCATCATCAAGAGTGACAATTGACAAGTGAGGACCCATTCATTTTTTTATCCGAAGCAAGAAAATGGTAAAAGGGGCCTTAAAAAAACGGAGGAAGGGGTAAAAAAGGTGATACAGGGAAGAAGGAAAGTGAAGGAATAATTGGCTTTGCCCTAGCAACAGCAAGGAGTGATGAATGAGTGAGAATCATGTGAATTGCCGCCACCCTGTCTATCTCTCTTGATCTTTGAATCAGCCAAGAGCCTCGACCCTGTAAAATCAAGCGAACCCCTTTTTGTCCCTGCAAATTACTCTGTAAAGTTCTCAGTCTTCATGCAAATGGCTACAAATGCTTCGAGGTTCATCAAGTGTGTGACCGTAGGAGATGGAGCTGTGGGGAAGACATGCATGCTCATTGGCTATACCAGCAATAAATTTCCTACGGTACGTTTTGCTTTATTTTATTTTTTTTGGGTAAAGATCTAATTCCAGTCTATGCATATGCTTCCCGAATTTACGTTCTTCTAGTACGATCTTCATAGCTCGATCATAGCAATGTCTTTTGTGCATATCTGTGTCTGAGAAAGAGGGGACGTTTAAGGAACCCATTATGTTGTGATTAGAAGAAGATCAAGGGTAGAAGAACCCACTTTTCATCTGGGCTTCGAATATATGATGCTATTGTTGCTTCTGTTGAATGGTTCTCTCTGCTCATATTTTAGACTCTGATCAATCTTCTTTGGGGGTGGTTATCAGGACTACATTCCCACAGTGTTTGATAATTTCAGTGCAAATTTGGTCGTTGAAGGCACAACTGTCAATTTAGGCCTCTGGGACACAGCTGGTATATTTACAGAGATTTAAAACTTGCTGTAGTATTATTCTTAGTCAGTTATACAGGCAAAATTAAATGGGGGAAAACATGCTTGTTTTAAACTTTATTTCTCGCGTGCCTGGAAGAATTTTTGTCACTTTGGAATATGATTTGTTATGCTCTATTCACTTCCAATATCTTTTGCAGGGCAAGAGGATTACAATAGATTGAGGCCTTTGAGCTATAGGGGGGCAGATGTCTTTGTCTTGGCTTTCTCTTTAGTTAGTCATGCAAGCTATGAGAATGTTTTGAAGAAGGTATGGTTGTGTATTTGTAGTGTTACCTTGACATATATGGGGAATTTCTTGTTTTCTCTCTAATTTGTATACAATGGCCAGTGGATCCCTGAACTCCAACATTTTGCTTCTGGCATCCCAGTTGTACTAGTTGGAACTAAATTGGGTAAGTCATCAAGCTCAAGAATTAATCATAGTATTCTTCACAGCTTTATGCTATTTTGACTTGAGATTGTTGGCTGTCTTTGCCAAATTCTTCATAAACTTGATGCGAATACAAGGCCAAATAAGACCTTCCCTTCTAAAGCATATATTTCCTGATTGGCACTAGAACCACAGCCACTTACTTGTGTAGGTACAGTTAGTTATCTAGACTGAATGTGCACTTGTTTGGCCAAGGTACTTGGTTTCTTGTTTGGCACAATTGATCTGATACTTAATATTTTTTTATGAAATTTTGCATGCATTTTGTTTAAAATAAATTCTGTTGTTATTGATCAGTAGATTTTTTGTAGATTCCTGCTGGTGTTAACCACACTAAGTATGGCAAGGATACTTGCTATTTCTACTGACGCTTATCTGTGTATATTTTTCCTGTTAAACTTTTCTTATCACATGCTATTGAGATATTCAAATGTCACTACAAACTTCTATTACAAGCTAATTGACAGGAAGACCTTCTGCTGCAAAAATGTCTAATGCCATTTATACACCAAAATGATTCTTCAATATTCTCATCTCACCCATCTTTAGTGAATCAGCCCCTTGTAAAACAATCTGACATAATAACCATATATTTCTTATAGAAAGGATGGCTTGGAGAGAAGCTTTCATAGCAATTTATAGGCATGACTCAAGGTATGACTGATTTTAGTTATGCATGAAGCAAAATCCCAGCTGGAGAAACTTGGTTGACTTGTGAGTCCACCCAAGTCAGAATGGCCCGCACCGTTTTCCAAGTCTATGTAAATTCTGACAGATTTCATTAGGTTGAAATTTAAACTCTGCAATCTGCATTCCACTGAGTTGACTTGCAAGTTTCACAACCATGATTGCCAGACAATAGTACACCTGAAAGGGTTTTCCTAGCCATTTATGGTAATAAAGATCAATTTAATCACAAGAGTGGTGAATATGTTACCTGTTAATTTGGCTATCTCCTATTTGTGGCACATTCATTTATCAGTTTTAGAGAATATATTTTGTAGTTTCTGAATTAATTTCATGAAATAGTCATGTAATAATAGTTTTGCTTGTATCAACTTCAGTCTATACCAAAGTAGATGTTACCTGTATTTAGCGCTATGGCTTCAATTTGTCGTTAATATTTTCTCTTCAATCTCCTTTTTGATGAAATACCTCATGATCATACCTAAACGAAACAATGTGGTCAATAATGAACATGTAGATCTCAGAGAAGACAAGCACTATTTGTCTGATCATCCTGGCTTGGTGCCCGTGACCACTGAGCAGGTACAAGGACTTCCTTTAATAGCTTGATAAAGAGTTCAACGGCCTGTATTACTGAAACTATTTGGCCTTTGTTGATAACCAGGGTGAGGAACTCCGTAAACAGATCGGTGCTGCCTACTATATTGAGTGCAGCTCAAAGACTCAGCAGGCATGTGTATACTAGCATTTTATTCTTACAACACTAAAAATTTAGCAAAAGGTATATCATGAGAAGGAATGTGCTGCATTCTCACCCAAACAATAGCAACACAACTCCCTTAATATATGCTTCTGAAGTAATTCTTCTAGTGCTAAAGTATGTGAAGCAAGTGAGTATTTACTATTTAGGGATGCAGAGTTGTGCAAAAAGTCAAGTCAATGATGAGGAAAGAAACATGGTAATTTCTGTCTCTTGATCAAGGATGAATGAATATATGAACAAAAATGCTACTTTGCCCCGGTGATTACAGTTTTCTTTTGTGAATAAGTTTATTTTATTCTTATGATATCTGACACTCCTTAGTTATCCAAAACCAAATTACTTTATAAATGATCATATTGTGGTTGCATTTGCAGAATGTGAAGTCAGTTTTTGATGCAGCGGTGAAGTTGGTGATCAAGCCTCCCCAGAAGCAGCACGAGAAGAAGAGAAAACCACGTCGAGGATGTCTGCTGTTAGTGCACTCTCTCCATAATATCTTATTAACCGCTTTCCTTCTAGAACTAGTCCGTTTCAGTTTCATTACCATTCTTTTTACAAATTTAATGTCACTTGAAATCTCAACATCCGTCTATTATCGCCGGTTTTCTGCACTTCCAGTGAAGTATGAAACTTCATTCATAAAAGGGACGTGCTCATGAAGGACCAATTATTGATTTGCATTCAGGCTTTGTGGGACGTAAAAGATAGAAATATTCTTGCTGAAAAAAAAAACACGTGCATTATTAGAAATATTTCTTTTGCACGTCATATTAATGTAAATAATCATATTACTACTCCCATGCTTTCCTTTTTCCAAAATAAAAACAGTTAATACTTTATTTTCGTGGATTTAATATGACCCAATGAAACTGTACGCGCAGAAACGTTCTCTGTGGAAGGAGTCTAATTCGCCTAATATGAATTGTCTCAACGGTTGCGACGGAGGCACCCCCATTTCCTGAGGTTACTTGTTTACGATTTGGTGGAAGGCGAAGGATTGCGCTATGGATTATTATGTTTAAAGCTTGTGTTTCAGTATCTTGTTTGGATATTCAAAAGCCTGCCTGCGGGCTATAGTTATAAAATTATATTTCTTCATTGATTATTCCAACGAATCAAAATCAAAAGTTGACTAATAAGGGTACTTGAAAACATCACCTTCATACAGGATATGTTTGTATTAACATTGAGATTATTTATAAATTGTTTTTCACATAAATTGAGTCAAAACTTCTTTCATATACTTACTTCGTATATCATAAATCACGATTGAAAAACTATTTTTAAACATTCCAATCGTTATTCCAAACGAGTATATAATACACTCGGCCATATAATACACTTGACCCCCCAAGGGACGGGTGTTGCAGTTGTTATGCACGGACACGAGCAAAAAATCTACTTGATGTAGTAATTTTGGCATAAAAAATTGCTATCAGGAATAACCACAAATCTCAACCATTATTTTCCTGCGCAAACTGGATAAATCATACATTGTAATCAAAAAACGCAAGCTGCTACTCTGCAATAGAAGCTAACAAGCTAAATCTTGAACAAAAATCTTGGGATCGAGATGCTGATGTTTAATGCGGGGGCATGACTTGCGGATGGGTCACACAACTTGATGCTATTAGTAACTGATTCAAAGACAAAAGGATCAGCTGGCTAGTTAATCTCCTTGGCTCGAGATGCATAATGACCAGCTCCAAATTCATGTGATGGTACAAGAATCCAGTAATAACATGTACTATTTGACTTGCAATTACATCGTATTGTAATGTAATTACCAGTGAAAATTATTGCAGTGGAAAATATGGAAAATTAAGGCAACACATCGACGATAGATCAACCATAAACAATAAATGCCTCGGCTGTTAAAATTAGCTGACCAGTTTGTTAGCTGGTGCGTGTGCGCGCAACAAGGAGTAAACAGAAGCAAACTGCAAGAAAATAGAAATTCAACAGGGAAATCGGGCTTCTATTGATAGTGTGGATTCTAAGTCCACAAATAGTCTAAACAAAGAATGGGCACCCTATCACAAGTCTAGGTGGGGCACGATGAGAGCTTTCCAGCAGCCAAGGTATCTACAGAGGAAAAGCTCAAGTGCAGCCGCCACCTAGAATGTATTGAGGGAGCAGCCAACTATACTCACAGCTACATTCCTTCAGCATATTTTAGTAAAAAGATGGGGCAGAAGCCTATGAGAATAATCAGGTGCTCGCTCACCACCCAAGTCTCCCAAATTTACGATGACCCCTAGGAGTTAACCATTGTCCATCCTCAAATCACTGAAGACAAGACGTAAGCATACAAAATATTAAATTACAGGCAGCATGCAAAGCACAAGACAAGCCAACGGGAAAAAAGTGGTAGAGGATCTATCCGAGACATTGTGAAGGCAAACATAGAAAATGCTGCCAAAAAAGCAGGTTTTCTCAATTAACATGAAAAAGAAAACCATGGAGAAACTACAATGCCACTTATTCCTATATCATTTAAATATTTTTTTGGCTTTATGAAAAAATATCTCTTCCTTCACTGAATTACATCGGCAAAGCATCGGGATATATTTTCATATATCCTCTTCCTCTCAAGATCCTACAGGTTACAGCAGTTGAATATACAGAACGGAAAACTTACAAGCATTTTTATCATCAGACTGTATGATTAGAGATTGCTATTGCCAAGAGGATTGCTTGTAGCTATCCCATCCACCATCTGGTTCCTTCCTCTTAAGAACACCACCAGCCAGCTGGAACATCCTCACCTGCTCCTCAGCTAGGACCTGTGAACTGGCAACAGGAAGTTGCCTTGGCAACAGAGCTGAGCTCTCATCTCTGCCCTCCACCTCAGGACCTCCAGGCCCAGCATTAAGGTCTAAACCCTGCCCTCTCCATTTCTTACCATCAGCAGTACCACTACCATCAGGAAGACTAAAGACATAAGGCCTGGCAGGGTAATGAGATGAAACAGTACTAGCAGGTGCAATTAACTGTGAATTTACTGTGGGAAAGAACAGTCTTCCACCAGATGCTGAATCTACATAAGTAGTTGATCCACCTGAAAATGATGATGATGGAAGAGGAAAGCTGGAATTAAAAGGGAAGACAGGATACTGATATGGCGCAGATGGATATGGCATTGCAGAAGATGACAGCACTGGTCCCCTATAAACATCAGGTCCAAATGGGCCGCCACCAGTAGCAGGAACCAGCATTCTTTGCGGCCCATTAGGAGCAACAATTGAAAAGGGCTGATCCCCTCTATCAGGCATAATTGAAGATATTGTGACAGCAGAATAGGTGTTCCCAGTTGAAGGAAACCAAGATGAAAAACTCCCCAGTTCAGTACTACTCGTTCTAGGTCCAGATGCGGGGGGCTGTGATGGTACATTGCTTCTGGATTGGTGAGTGAACAATGTTGGCTCCGTGATGACTTCATCAACAGCAGGCCCATCATTCAAATCAAAGTCCCTAAGGGCACTTTCCTCTCTATTTGAATGTGCATTGGATGATTGTTTCACCTGCAGAAATTGTACATCCATTTTATGACCATTGCTTGTGGAACAATTGCCGACATCAGAAGCTTCATCTACTTGGTTTAAGTCAAGACCAAGACCTCCAGAGCAGCGAACAGAAGAAACACCATCTGCAGACTGACGAGAACTAGCTTGAGAGGCTATATCCTCAAGCATCCTTTCATCAGGCACATTTAAGTCAATATCTAATAATTGCCGACTCTGCTTTCCAGCTTTGGCGTCAGATATAGGAGCTGCTGATGGTGTACCAAGAGGTATTTCTACAATTTTTCTGGGCTCAGCAGGCCGGAATGCACTGGTGGCAGCTGATCCCCTCCAACCAAGCTCCCCACCTTTACTTTTCAACAAGTCTTCAGGTGGCACAAAGGGCCCCTTTGCAGCTGCAGCAACAGTGATTGAGGCAGTAATACCACTAGACATGGTTGAAGCAGGAAATGGCACTGGACTGATCACTCGTACAGCAGGTGCACAACCAGGCACAGGAATGCTATTGAACTCTCCAGATTTTCCATCATCGGCACTGAAGCCTTCATTTAAATCAAACCCAACTTTTGCATCTGCCACATCAGATCCACCAGCGGCAGACATGGAAGAGGCGTCTGCAGTGGCAGAGGTGCACTCTTCAGCTTCCTCTGTTTCAATGGCAGTCGATTTAGATTCATTAGAGCCTGGACGCTGCTCCATTTCTTGTGAAGGCAAGCTCAGTGAAGCTCTCTGCAGATTCTGTCCAGTATGTTGGTCATGAGACTCTTTTGTTTCTGAATTCTCCTCCACGTGCTCAGAAGCAAGACCAGTGTCACCTGAACCTAAACCTGTTGTACTTTTGTTCTCAGGCGTCGTCACAGCATCACTTTCAAACTCATTTCTTTGGATTTCAGACTGAGCTGCATGACTTCGAGCAGCCACATCAAGAGTTTTTCTGCATTCTCCATCACTGTAGTCTTCTACAGCCTTACCAACACAATCATCAGAAGGATGCAGCACATTCTCATCATTTCCTTTCACTGAATCCCGCATAACAACCAAAGGAACCTTCTGAGCAGTCTGTCCACACCTGCTTAATTCCTCAATCGTACAACTTTCACCCTTCAGATCAACCTCCACAGAGGGATGTGGTGTCGGTTTGTCAATATTGTTCATCTCAACTTCTCTTGCAACCTCATTAGCTTTAACATCAAGATCTCCACCTGCATCAACATTCCCAACAGTTTTGTTTTCCTTGAGCTGTTTGCTACATTCACTACCTCTGGCTTCTTGCACTGTGCTTTCAGGAAGGCCAGATAAGGCGGCAGAAACTGGAATTTCACTTGATTTTTCTTTGCTTTCTGGGCAGGCTTCTGTAACCCGCTGCAAACCCATACTAGATGAAGTAATGTGCCTATTTTGCTCTTCAGGAGCCTTCACTTCAGATGCCAAAAGACCCAAATCATTATCATTATTAGCAAGTGAATCACCAGATACCATATCTTGCTTCTTATGTTCATCAATGCCAGTACTTGCATGACATTCATTTTGAACCAGCTTTCCTTCACACTCCATGGCATTACCTGGACATGACTCTTCAACCGCATTGGTGTTTATTTCAGGTGATCCAGTAGGGGTTGTCAATTCAGATTTGGAAATCTCACCAGCTGCTACACTGGCAAGAAGCTTCATTCCAACATCATCAACCGCAGACAAAGAAGCATTAGTTTCTGAATACTTTACACAACTATCTATCAAAGCATTTATGGAGCTGAAAGAAGCATCCTGATTATTTACTGCCTTATTTTCATTTCCAGATGATGAAGAAGCAGCTTTTGATGCTTCCATCATCTTCTTAGAATCACTGACAGTCCTGCAGCGCACTTCATCAGTAACACCAGCAGGTGATCCATTGCCTTCATCAGATGCTGTTAGTACATCTTTAAAATCATTACTCTGCCAGGATTCAGTATTAATATCTGCACCAGTATTAGCTCGATAAAAATCAATCTTTTCCTTTGAGCTATGATCATAATGCTCATTCTTCTCTGAGAAAACAGGAGATGATGCTCGACTGTTCATGATTGAAGGATCATCAAAAGAACCTCCACTTGCACTTTCTGCAGGACTCCGACCTCGGTTTGGAATCTTAACAATCAGCTTGGGAGTACTTCCCTCAAAAGAAGTCCCATCATGTGCCTTTTCTGTTAATCCAGATTGAGCCAATTTTTCAGATGATGAATTTCTGTGTACAGAGGAATTTCGAACAGACTCCCTTTGCCCTCCAGATGGAGTTGCACCTGAGATTCCATTAACAGACTTTCGGTGCCGTGATGAACTGCCTGATATTTTATTCACACTCATGGCAGTAGAGCTCCTAGCATCCTCCTTTCCTGAAAAACCCCCAGTTTTAGCATGGTCACTGGAACAAGACTGACTGTTATTATGAGATTGACTAGAACTACTACTTTTCTCATCCCTGGCATTTGATATGGGGAGATCAGAAACTCCACTAAGAGCAGCAGCACGGGGCTGTCCATCTTTTGAATTTATAGTTGCCGAGGTTGGTGAGGGGACTGACTTCATAGACCCAGGAGATGCAGATCTGGCAGCATTCTCTCCCTGGCTAATCTTCACAGAGGAAGTTCTGGATACAGAAAGCTGTGTAACCGAGCTCTTAACAGCAACATCAGATGATCCACCTGAATTTTTATTCCCACCCTGGCCAACTTCAGAGAGGCGTGTCCTAGTAGGCCAGGGGACAGTTTGACCAGAACCAGCTTTTGCATCATTAATATTCATTTCAGCTTCAACACGTTTCTTCCATGTGTCAACTAAACCCCTAGCTTTCCTCTGGATTTCTGAGTTTTTATGAGTTCGCAAATGATTCACAGATTTACCAATGTTACATGTCTGTAGAGCTTGAAGATTTACAGGAAGTTTATCAAGTGCCCGAAGTAATACCAAAAGAAATTCTTCAACAGATTTATCACTGTCCTTAGACCCACTTCCATCACCAGTCTTCCCTTTATGAACCTCTTGAAGCCATTCATCATACACCGGCAAACCCTTCAGCTGCACAAACTGACTAAGACAATCAAATTTATCTGTCGCTGCAATAACAGCAGCAAGCATTGACCGGCTAGCCAAATCTATCTTTTTTACATTCCTATCGGGATGCATAAGCTGCACAAGCTTCTCAACCCCTTCAGCATTGACAAGCCCCCCCTTCTCCGTAATTTTTGCAAGCTCTATCTTTAAAATGTTCTCCTGTCTAGAATGACCAGAATCTCCATCCTCAACTTTTGTTGTTCGTTCTCTTTTGGCGGATTCAGGCCCTTGATCTAACCTCTCCCTTTTCCTGCCCTTAACTTGAGAAGGAAAAGAAGAAGCACTATTCTGGACACTATCTGAACCTGATTTTAACTGTGATGACGTTGGACTGCTCATTGGCTTTGGAGATCGACCACCCGGTTGCACTGTAGCATGCATTTCTATACGAGTCCTATACAATAGCTGATCTACTTCTTCTTGAAGTACCTGGAAGTTTGGGGACACAACAAGAGAATAAAAATATAGCACTGTAAAAGACTAAAATAGAGTTGTATACAAGATATCAGAAACTTACATTAACATAATCTTGGTCAGTTAACCACCATAAACACTTGTTTGCAATGTCATAAACCCTCCTACATACAAATGACGAAGTCCCTGATGGAAGTTCGACGCCCTTGGGAAGAAATGCAACTTTACAAGGATGCAAAAGTGATGCAGCAGGAATCTCATCCTTATGAAAGGAGTAGAAAACTTCGTTTGGCACAGTCTCCAGCAGGAGACCTTTGCCAAGGTTCACTTCAGCAGACCGATATAGCCAATTAACAAGTATCTTCAATTTACCCTCTTTGCCAACTGTCAGTGAACGAATTATTCCAATAAAAGGTGGACACTTCTGCGGTGGCTTGAAGAGAGCACAGTCACCAATACTAATTTTACGACCATCCTACAAATGGAAAAGAAAAAGAGTCCTCAGCAAACATACATAATTTCCATTTTGTACATTAAGATGTTTAAGAACAAAATCCAGATATCAACACTGCAATTCTTCTAAAATGAATAAATATATCTCATCACTCAAAATATATATATATATATATATCTCAAGAGAAGACTAGGTGTACGGGATAAAAAGATAAGAAATCTTTCCAAGAAACCCAAAAACGAATAGACATAAGAAAAAATAAAAACATAGGCCAATCTGTAAATCCTAAGAATCCCCACCCTAGCTATTCTCACACAAAATCAAGTTCTTCATGTCTAACGCAATTTAAAAATTAGCAGTTCACTTTAGGGTAGAAAACTTCCATTGAGAACAGCCTTTGCTTGGATTTTCTTTAACAATATGTGTGTATAGAGCTTATTAAAGTATACAAGGTATTAGCCGGACACCGTGTTATACAATTTTCAATAGTATAAACATCAATCTCAAGATGAAGCAACAAAAGAACAAGTAAAACATGAAAACAAGTATATTCCAAGGATTGCTAAATTACAGAAGCAAGATGGTCAAGATCTTTTTGATGAAATTATTCAAATTAGCCACAGTTTACACAAAAAGCTAACAGAGAAAAAAAAAACAAAAGCATCCTAAGAGACAGGATAAAATTAAAAAACTCGGATGGTTCACCCTATAGCCAAGAAAACCCAACCCCAACAAAAATCAATTTGTGAAACCACTAGGCCAAGATAACAAAATCCCCATGTTTCAGGAAGTATCTAGCTCTTTCGAGCTTGGGATTAAATGAACATGCAGAAACTAATAAGTTTGATAAGAATTATAATCAAATCGACAAATCCAATACTCTATCAGTGAAAGACCTTTAAAAGATTTATATTCTACCAGAATTAGGAATTAGGAAATTTTCTAAAAATTCTCCAAGTGTAACACTTCGGATTAGCATATTGGTAGCTAACCCCATTGGCACCCATTGGGCCAACGGATTAACCTAGTCGCGAGAATCGTGTTGGATTTTCACCCTTTTTTATTGAACTAGTCACAAACATGAATTGAAAAATTAAAAGTTCATTTTTTTTTTTTATATTTTAATACGTCACGAGACATAATAGAACTTTTTCGTATATAAACCCATCAAAATTTCAAATCTAGCAAAAGAAATAATGATAGTAACATCCAGAGAAGGATGCATACCTTAGAGAATGAATTAGCTGTAGGCGAAGATGAAGAAGAAACATTGGGAACAGCGCTTACAATCGGTTGGCCACGAGTGGGGCTTGTCCACATGAGCCGAGTTCTTTTCCTCTCCTCACCTCCACGCCCATGCATAGCCTAGCATTTTCCCAAATCCTAGCCTCAATCCCAGCTTCAAACCCAACGAGTACCATCAATCCCACCTTAACTCCGCAGCAAAGCCCGAACAGCCTCAAAATCCACAAATTACAGCGACGCGAAACCCTAGATCCACCCAAAACCCTAACTTCAGCAACATCCCGAACATAGAACCCGAAACCCTAATTCCACGACTTTTCCAATCCAACCAAGATGAATTTAGGGCTTCATACAACGATAAACGGATTCAATCGAGGGTCGGATCCAACCCACGGAAGAAATAAGCGAGGAAATTTCGAACGGTCCTTCGATCTCGGCGGAGAGAGAGAAAGCGGGACGAATTTAGAGAGAGAGAGAATAGAAGAGAACACAGAGGCATACGGGCCAACAGGAAAGATGTACTTGGTACTTTGGGGAGAGCAGGACGGGCAGCGGGGGCAGGTTGGGCAGTTTGGGCAGGAGAATGATAACGTCACAGCCAGGTGAGGCAGAGGGTGCCACGTGTAGAGAATATGACAAGAGATTGGGGGGTTGGGAAACCCAAAATGTTGACTGGTCCCATTTCCCGGTTTGACTTTCTATTTTCTTTTCAGCGTTGGTACTGAGATTTCCAGGGCATCTCATAACACATTTGTGATTAGCCTGACACAAACCAGTTTCATTGATTTGTTTGTTTCCCATATCTCTCATTTTTTGCACCTTTACTCAAGGCAGATCGGGGAACAACTTTTGTGCTTATTTTAAATTCTTATTAATGTTATGTGTTAGAATATTTTAAAATGAAGGGCTTTACTTGTTGAAAAGTCATTTCTTGATAAATTAAAGAATTTATGTGAAAGATTATATTGGAAGTTATAATATTAAATGTTATCAAGATTATATCTTTTTAGTTCTCAAAGACACATATGAAAGGTAATAATTAAAGATTTTTGGTTAAAGGTTGTGTTAGTTTTTAAGAAAACCCTATATATTATAAGGTGTAACTCTTTATCGAAGAGTTATTTTAAATAATCATTGGTTATTTAAATTATATTGGTTCATAAGGGTTCATGAATCCAACATATAGTTATGACTTTTAATTAAAGAGGTGTTACTTCAAAAAACACTACTTTAAGACATTACTTCTTAGTCTATAAATACCTTACACCATCATGTTACTTGTGACATACGATACAATATCAGAAATCATGCAACAACAAGAGATTTTGTCCTTGAGTGCACACAAAAAGATAAAGTCAAATTATCATTTTCTAAAAACCATTGTTGTTTGGCTTGAGTGTTAGGAGTGGAATCTATACTCAAGGGTCTTCATTAAATCCTACAGAAAATTTGCCCGTCAATCCGAATTACACCCTATAAGATAAGTATAGATGGGGAAAATTAAGTCTCAAGGAAAGTGTGCCCACGCCTGTGCAATACTTTATTATTCATCTCTTATTCTTGTACTCCTCAAAGATTCAGCCCCTCTAACATTATATTCTGTTTTTTTATAAAATTTAACTCATGAGCTTTATTTATTTTTTTAATTTGCAATCTATGAGTGTTGTTCTTGAGTTAGTACACCCGGAGTTAATTTGGGTTGATGGTGAGATCAGAGGGGCTTATTTGTGAATTGACGTTTGTTTGGAGGTAAAAAGGAAAAGGTTATTTTTTAATGGTACGATTTAAATGAAAACATATATAATGGAGGAAGTTAAGGCGCCTTCCAGCAAATATTAAAGGAAGTTATACTACGAAGTGAATAATGTATGGTTTCTGCCAGGTAAACCATTGGTTGAACTTTACGCTCCATTCGCCATTAAGTTTTAGCCGCATTCTGTATTTAGTATAAGAATTAGACAACTGATTTACAAATATTAAAGAAATTACTTAATAGTTAATTTAGTTATTCATGATAAATGTGGGTTAATTTTTCTAAAATATCATATTTAATCCTATCTATTAAAATTACCCAGGATGAAAACCTCTTAATATATGCAATTACTAGAGGTACTTTGGGAGAAAATTATGAATTTAAGAGACTAAAAGGATTGAGATTATATATTTTGGATTAAAATAAGCCCTTTTACCTGACTCTTATATTAAGACTGGATTTTTTGTCAAAAAAAAAATATAAGACCGGATGGAGTATTTTATCAAAACAGTCCCTCTATGAAAACTTATTTGTTAAAGAATATGTGAAACTGGGAAAATAAGTTTTTTTTAATAAAAAAGCTAGCAATGACGGTGAATTGCGACTTTGAATGGTATCAAGCGCCAAATATTTATCATGTCATGTGATTTTAGTCATAGGCGTCTTGTTTCAAGGTCAATTACGTCTTAGCTGGCCCATTGGAAATCTAAGGTTACGATTGTTTCTTGTTAGACTTGTTTATGGGTCTTTTAATGGGTAGATCAATAATTCGGCAAGATCCACGTTTACTACATTAAAAAAATAATATATGGTCTATCACCAAAAAGGATAATGATAAATGGCAGTGGACAAATGAAAAACACGGCATGTGGGTATTTTTATACAAAAAAATTGCCATTTCAAAAATCATTCAGGGCTTGTTTGGTCTGAGAGGAGGGGAAGGAAAGTGGGCGGAGGGAAAAAATTTTTGAATTGAATTTAAAAAAATTAGAGAAGTGGGGTTAAAAATTTTTAATTAATTTTTCTTACTTTTTTATCTTATATATTCTCTTCATTAAAATTTTATTATCCCACTTCTTCAATCTTTTAAAATTCTACTCATAAAAATTTTCCCTCCCCTCCCTTCCCCTCCAAATCCCTCACACCAAACAGACCCTCAGAGTCAGTTTACTGCAACAGAATTTAACACGTCTTTCCTAAATCTCTCATACAACAATATATTTTATCCAGTCAGGTCATGCATTTATTTCCTTGGAACTATTCCGAACAAACAAACAGGCCTACTCTGTACACCTTATTTATCTTGGCACCAATTATGGCTCGAGGAAGCAAAGTTGAACCATACATATAACGCAATCAAGTTCAAGGATTGAGTGGCCACAATCATCGATGCGTAACCTCCACAATTTTGGCCCAATCCTAAATTATTTGCTACATATTACCAATTCGAGCAATCATTACGTCTGGGATTCCTTGCTCCTTTTTGCGACAACATACACACACGCATGTTTACTTTTTCTTTATTTTCTTTTGTGTATGTTCGGTCTCATATATACAGATAACTTCATAAACCACTTTTTTTTCCTTCCATTATAGAGTTTAACTGCTGTCATTTAGAATATGGTTGGTTCAGGATAAAAAGGAAACAAACTGAACATGTGGGATGTAAATACCTTGCTTGGTGTTGGAAGAATGAAAGCCCTTTGAATTAAATTCCTCATGTCATAAAAAGCACAGCCTTAGTTGCAGGGAAGTACGGCATGACCTTATTTCATGGACATTTACCTATTAATGCGTAGTATGACTATGGCCAAGTATTTGAAATTTTGCTACATGCCACTATCATGACTCGTCTAAATGCATCTCTAAATTTTTAATCTTCATATAGTTTTCAGTTTTGATTCCAAAGATAACGTAACGAGTTGCAGGGAACTTATGCTATTAAATTATTCCAGTTTTCTCCTAGGGGCAACGGGGGACCAAAATTAAGGATGCCTACCTCGAGCATTGTTCGGAACACCGTTTGGGGCAGGGCAAGTTACAAGTCATTATCGGCCTCATAAATAATAACCCCGCACCTTGAGACAAGGAAAACCAAACGTGAGTCCATAAACAGGCCAGCAAAAGTCCTCTAAACAAAGTTTTCTAGACAAATAGACCCCCTTGAGTAAGCGATTTTCCGAACTTGAAAGCAACATCATACTGCATCAACATGGACAATAATGCTTTCAGGTGCAGATGCATTGTAAGTCGTCAAAGGGAATTTATCATCCTCTTCATCTCAGCAGACCTCCTGGGGTCTGGGTCGTCAATTGCTCTCTCTGTAAGTACCTGCTTGATGCGGCACATTGACTTTCTCACCTGATTCAACATATATCAACAAGAATCAGTGATGATTTAGTTGCAGTGATCCATCAGAAACAGATTACGCATGGGGTAAAAAGGGTTCCAGACTAAATACAACATTTACACACCTTGAAATTCAAAGGTTCAATTTCCCTCTCATAAAAGTACCATGACATATTGGAAAACAGAGAACTACCCAAGTATTCTTAGAATATGCAAATAAAATTAACAGAAACCAATTGACATTTAGTAAGATTCCCAACAATTATTTTGTTTTGAAAGTTATCAGCGGAATGAGTTGATTACGTAGCTCCTTCCCACTGTCATTCTCCCAACCACAATATACATTTTAAACCCAGCGAACAAACATGTACTGACCAAGCCATGTCCACACATGACACATACAAATTGGCAACATCACAGGTGGAATTTTGGACGAAAATTTGGTGTACATAACAAGGATTTAGACTACAATCTACCTTCACCAAGGAATGAGAACACTACCTACTTTTGTAAAATGCAAATCCAACAGGTCTTAAGTGAAAAGGATTCAGAGTTTCAGACTATGATCTACCTCCACCAAGTAATGAGAAAGCTGACTACTTTTGTAATATGCAAGTCCAACAGGTCACCAGTAAGCAAAAAAGAAATTGACCATCAAATGCTAAAATTCTAAAATTAAATTAAAGAGTTAAATTAACACTACCTACTTTTGTAAAATGCAAATCCAACAGGTCTCAAGTAAAAAGGATTCAGAGTTTCAGACTATGATCTACCTCCACCAAGGAATGAGAAAGCTGACTACTTTTGAAAAATGCAAGTCCAACAGGTCACCAGTAAGCAAAAAAGAAATAGACCATCAAATGCTAAAATTCTAAAATTAAATTAAGAGTTAAATTTTTTAGCAATCCATATCATCTCATTCATGCCATGCAATGTTTTCACATGTAAAGATTCTATAGACATCTCATTATCATATTTCAACAAATTATCCTACTCTTCTGTAATTCTCAAGCATAGTTAAGACGCTACTATGGTTCAGTTTCTACATCAACCGAGCAAATGCACTTTATTATTTTGAGTAATGGAGTATATATAGAGCAATCATAGACAATTTCCAACAAATGAAAACCCATTTAATAGGTATTCTGTATATACACCATTACTTACTATAGTTTCCACTAGACTCAATGGGGGGTTATAAGTTCATGTATACTTAGTCAAAAGTATACTTATGTTCATTTAATGTTTGGTCATTTGAAATTAGATTAATGTGGAAGTAATATCATATTTGGATTTAATTTAAAAAATATCTCAGAGCTAAAAAAAATAGAAGCAATATTATATTTTATTTGTTTTGTTGGCATGACGGCATGGTTAAAATTGTTATAGGAAACTTAATTTAATTTCTCAAAAGCATTTTCTGTTAAATTGTTGTAGAACCAAATTGAAACTTGGCGTAAGTTATTGCTTCCAACCAAGTCAAACAATTCGAATCAAAGATAAGTTTCTAGATTTTACTAAGCAAAGAAACAGAAGCTTTAGTCCATGTAAAGCGCAAATCTACAGGTAAAAAAAACTTGCCCAGAAAATGAAAGTGGACAACATTGTTATAAGCCAATCACCCATGGAACCAAAGGTTAAGAACAACTTATTTGAAAAGATGAATAAATGCGAGGATCTGAAGTAAATAATACTATAGTAGTACCTTAGGGATGCGCTCTGGATTAGGAAAGCGTAGATTTTGTGCATGAAGCATCTGACGTTGAGTCATCAACATGTTTTTCTCCTTTAACAACACAAACCATAGTTTGTGAAGGTCATCCCAAGACTTAAGACGCAGCTCAGAGGCCTTCCAACTCCGACCTTATGATAATAAATAAACAAAATAGCTTGAATTAAAAAAAAAAAAAAAGGTTTTTTATGGTAACAGCTAGAACCACTGTAATAGGTTATAGAGCAGTGAACTGCAGACCACACTCAATAAACTCTCTAATGTCTGAGAAAAGTGAACTTCACTTAAATTGGCTTGGAACTTGTCATAACAGATAAGGGGGGAAGGATACACTATAATTTACCCTTGTGGATTGATCTAAAATCCGTTTGCCCTCTTGGGATTTAAAATGAATCAAGGTGAAAAAAAATATTACCTTTTTAATGCAATGTCTATTATACCTTATTATCATTACTCAACAATGTCCGTTCCTCTTTTTAGTAAAGGTACAAGAGTCATTTCTATTCACAACAGCATTCCCTTTTCCTTTCCATAACTAACATTCCATTGTATCAAACATAGCCTTAACACCATTCTCTTCCACACATATATCTTATATCCCAGTCAATAAAAGACTGGTAGGAAAAACTAAAGCAATGAATAGGTCAATACCATAGACAACAGGCTTGTCATCATCTACGCTCCTATCTGCCTCAAAGAACTCCTGAAGAGGGTTATATCCTTCCCTGGCAGCATTAGCAGCTGCAGCAGAAGAAGCAGAAGTTTCTGACCTAGCAGCAGCCAATAGTGTCCTTCCAAATGCTCTTGATAAAAACATGACTGTGACCAGTCAGATTGCTGTATGGTAGTACATTTACAAGGTAAGAAACTAGGAAAAAATGAACCTGAGTATATTGTACATTTAGAAAACCACTCTTCTATTTGTAGCCAGTGCAGAGTCCATAAGGGAATAAAATCATAAACTTTCAAGGACTGCAGAGAATGACTACTCGTTGCAAAAATACACTACAGGATCAAAGGTCAGATGTTAGGGGAAAAACAAATCAATATGAATAGAAAATAATGGTAAAGATGCAACACTATACAGGTTTTCTCATGCAGACACTTAAAGCACATAATGATAGCACAATGTAAATATTTAGGCAACATCAACAAAGAACAGGACTCTCATCTTCAAACAAAAGGGAAAAAAACATACCCCTTCTCTCCTCAAACTCATAGTGGGATGTTCGGGATCGGGAAATCCCATTCCCGATCCCGAAAAGCATTCGGGAAGTAATTTCATTCTCGATGCCGAAAATTTCCCGGGAAATTTCTGAACTCGGGATCGGGAATTTCCCGAATTCCCAAAGATTTTCAATCTCTAGATTCTGATAAAATCCATTTCGAGTTTCCAATGGCTGGCTGTTAATCTCCTATTAATTTTTTTCCCTTTCAAAATCAGGTTTTCTATTCTAACTGGTAAACAAAAACCGAGAAAGGAGAAAAACAGTATTTTGGACCAATGTATGTGTTTTCTCTTCATCAGTGAATGCAGGCAACATCAGTGAATTCGTATGAAAACCGAACAGAGCAATTAGATACAACACAGAGCTTGAGTGCAGGCAACACCAATGGCAATTAGATACCTTAACAGAGCTTGAGTGCTTGACGATGAGATCTGGAAGCTAGGGATTTGGAGAAGAGATGCAGACAGGGGAAGGCCGATCAGAGCAGCGCAGCACCGTCGTCCGTCAAGCAGTGAGGCGATGAGCGACCGGGAATGGGATTCGGACGTCCGTCTCCGTCGACCGTCAGGGAGAACGAGGACGCCGACGAGGGAAGCGTTTCGAATGTGGGACTGTGCGACTGAGAGAGCGAGAGTGATAACTGTCGATTTGTGGTTGAGACTTGAGTGGGAGAGCGAGACTGAGGTCTGAGACTGAGAGAGCGAGAGTGATGACTGTCGATTTGTGGTTGAGACGAGTGCGAGAGCGAGACTGAGAATATGAGATGATGAGTCCCAATGTGTGTGTCTGATCAGTGATGACCTTTTTTTTTTTTTCCTTGGAGATGATGACTGATGTATCATCCGTGCGTGCCTGGGCCGAAATGGGCTTTCACGTAAACAACTAAAAGCAAAAATATAAAAAAAAAAAAGGTCTACTATTGCGGGATCAGGGGAAATGTCATTTCTGATCCCAATCGCGAAAGTTTTGAGGCGGGAAAATTCTGTCCCGATTTACTCAGGATTGGGATAGGAAGACCGGGACGGGAATTTACTTCCTCTGGTCCTAATTATAAGACAAATTTGATTTTTTTGGAGAAATTAAGGAAGTCAATTAAATTACTTTAGAGTATTTTTATTTTTATTTTTTTCTTCAAACTAATTAATTTGACTAATAAACTAATATATAATCTAAGGATACTAAAAATATAAACACTCTAAAGTAATTTAATTGCCTTCCTTAATTTCTCCAAAAAAATCAACTTTATCTTATAATTAGGACCGGAGGGAGTATTGAACAACCCTAACTCATACCATAACCTATTTTTCCCTTACTAGACAAATGAATCATATTGTACCTTACAAAAGCACAAATGAGTAGACCTATAGCTTTACCAATCTCATCTAGCACAACCAAATCAAAACATACTTAAAATAAGAGAATAGATAACATATTTCGCAAGAGCATAACATTCTACAGTTCATTTCATAATCTGAGAAAAATGCATAGTCAGCCAAATCAAAAAGTGTTATTGCAACAATAAATATGAATCAATAAATTCTGTAATTCTGCCACAGTGGCAAGCCTAATTTAACATCAATAAATATGAACCCGTTGTAGAAACAACACTGGCATGATAAAAAAATACATCCTAAATAGAACATCGACCTATCTCCTCACACAGCCATAGCAGAAAGGTAAAGGGACCCGTCATTATTGACATTGACATATTTGGATGAAATACATGGTACATGAATTGATTTGATAACCATTTTTATTCTTCACACATTCTTTCGCACCATTTCATTTTGTTCCTGAAAGAAATGCACAAGGTACTCTTGAGCCATTTATTGCTTTTTTATTTGCAGCCACATAAGATGGTAACCTCAAATATGGTTGGCCGTTTTATTGAATCTTGTTGAAAGTTGGGATTCTATGTTCACTCCGTGCATCCCTTTGATAGTGTAGCTGGATGAGACTGTGCATATCTTATGTGACTTGTGTCATTGTCAGCATAAGAAATCAATGTGTTTATAGAACAGTAAAATGCTCGCCAGGCCAAGATTTTGTACAAAATAACCAATCTCGAGCAAAAGTAAAACCAACGACCTAACTCCCCCGCAGCACGCTCATCCTAACTAGCTGACAGAAGGCGCGCTCATACGGTTTATACAAGGGATGCGCATCTCAGGGAAATATTGAGATTCAAATGTCGAAAGTTCATGATGGACTGTGTAACTACTGCAAACTATCTTGCACGATAAAAGAACAAAAGAAATTTTAGTAGATTTTTTTAAGCTTATTTCGAAAGAGAAAATAACGGCATCAGAGAAGGGGACAGAGAACGGCGAAACCTGAACTGAGAAGGCCTGAGGCAGCGACTGCTGGAGACAATTGCTGGGGCTGGTGCCGCAACGAGAGAGTAGAGAAGCGAGAAGCGAGAAGCGAGAAGCGAGCAGAGCAATGCGAGAGGGTTCAGCGGGGATGCAACGCGTGAAGTGTGAAGGGTAGGAGAGGAATTATGTTTTGTGAATGAGGCTAATTTTGTAAACAACAATTTATCTCCCACCTCTCTTCGAAAACTAAATAAGTCCAAATTTTACGGAGGAGGGATAAGACTTGCAAGTGATAATATGATCCGGCCTACTAGGTTCGGGCTAACCCATTACGAATTGGGATCATATAAGTTCGGGTCTAAAAGAACCGCATCAATATGGGTTGGCTAGCTCATAACTGCTAGCCTGCCTAACCCATATTTTTTTTTTAAATTTTTTTTAATACAAGATCACAAACCGTCAGACCTAAGAGTATAGGTATCCAGATCATAGCCCGAAACGGTAGCCAGAGCTAGGAGGCCAAACCGTCGTCTTCACCATCGCCGGAAATCGTCGTCGACTTCACGTGAGCCCTCGCCGAGCTGGAAGGAGAGACTAGGCATTGAGATCTGAGTGTGAGTCAAGAGAGTCAGATGTTGAGTACTGAGATTTGAGATTCACCGTCAGCTCTTCCCGATGGTGTACTGAGATTTGAGTGTGAGTTGGGGACAGGGGAATGGTAGGGAACTAGGGATTAGGGAATCTAAATTTTGAGAGCGTGAGAAACTGAGATTGAGGCAATGAGGTGAGGACTAAGGGCTGAGAAGTGGACGATGGACTGGTGGAGTATTGGACTAAGTGACAGTAGGGTCTTGGACTTTTATGCCTTATCTCTTACCTCTTGGTTTACATTAAAAAAACAAAAGAAAACATGGGCCAACCCAGTGATCCAACCTGTCATGGGTTGGGACCATATGGGTTCCGGCCTAAAAAACAACTCCCAAATGGTCCCAGTTTTGAACTCAAACCTCTCATTTTATCAGGTTAGGTGGCATCGGCCCACGATCTCAACCCATATTATCAGCTCTACTTACAACGAGTAATATGGGTTGAACTCATAGGCCAAACCCGCCCCAACTCGTAAAATTTAGCGAGCCAGGGTGTGAAAAACTAAGCCTGCTTTTATGCAGGTCTTTTAGCCCAAACTCGCGACTAGTTAGCATGCCGTGTTAACGGGCTAACCCATTTTTTTCACAAATAATTTTTGAAATTTTTTAAAATTACAATATTATACTATTATGTTATGTTGTTATCTCAAACTTGATAGAAAGCTTTAGTGAATATTTTCTTCAATTTGAAGATATTGGCCAGTGAATTTCATCAGCTCCTTTTACTGAATTTTAACCATTGCATCAACAACATTTTTTGCTTTGTTGATTGCTTCTAACTAGAGACAGGCATGGACACTTAAGAAGATAATTGAAGATAGGATCACAAAAGTTTCCCACAATAATTATATATTTCCTTAAACATTTCATGGGCTTCATATTATTTTGGTGATGGTGTCGTATGTTCTAGGGTGTCCTAAAGTTTTGTGGGAGACAATCTCCTTCCTAAGCAATATTTATCACACACTACCTCATTCTCTCACGCTTTGCTTTGCATGATTGTTGTATGTTAGCACACATGGTATTTCTAACTTTGCACAATTTTTTTGATTGATTGTAACATTGCATTGCGGTTTAGGTTTGTGGAAAAAAATCATTTCATTATATTGTTTAAAATAATTTGACAAAAGTAATATGAAATTTTTTAAAAAAGAAAAAAAAATCAGGTTGGGCCAACTAACCCGCCAATTAGGGCTGAACAACGAGCGGGCGAAGCTATCTCATGGCCTAACCCGTGTCCCGCCCATTTATAATACATGGGTACGGGTTATCCTGTACATGTGGCATAACCCGTTTGACTCATGATAAACGGGTACGGGCAAACACATGCAATCTTGATGGGTTCCGGGCAACTTGTGACCACTTTCTTTTTTAAAAAAAATCAAAGAAACCCGGTCCCTCTCCCTCATTCCTCACACCAGTCGCATCCATTATCAACAAAGAAGAAGAAGAATTAGAAAATGAAGATGAGAGAAATCCTTATGCTCTTAGGTGAGATATGAGAAATGCGACAACAAGATCTACAAAATTTATATGCTCAACGAGAGAGCAAACGAATTTGAGATGAGATGGTGAGATTGCAGATGCGATTGAACATATCTGAGAAGAAGAAGCACGAAGTTAGCTTGTTGTCATCACAGCTGTAACAGATGAGGAGATGACCACGAACTACGGCGACATGAGAAAGGAGATAAATGACAGAGAGAGAGAGAGAGAGGATGATGACGACAGGAGTAGAAGGAGTCGGCGTCAAGGTAAAAGAAAAGGAAACCCATTGTCCTATCCAATCAACTGTCATGAAAATGAAGAATAGGTCAAAGGGGTTATTTGTAATTTTGGTCTTTTAAAGTTTAAAATTTTATATAAAAATTTATAAAAATAACTAACAACTTCAAGGTATGGGGCATCAGGGATCGAAGGAAGGACCAGATGATTGTAAAATAGCTCATCAAACACTAGACCAAGAGCTACAATTATGAGAGTGAAGAAGAACTAAAATAATATGCCTATTGTTTTTATATATAAAAAATAGGATTAAAGTGCAAAAATACTCATGAATTTTTCTCAAAAGTGCATCCAACACCATAAACTTTTTTTAGGTGCAAAATACCCATGAACTTCTCAAAATGGGGCAAAAATGTCAAACCGTTAATTGGCACAAACGTCCGTTTTGTGGGACCCACAATATTATTTTTTGAAGCGCAAAAATACCCATGAAATTTTCTCAAAAGAACATACAACACCATAAACTTTTGAAAAATTCATGGGTATTTTTGCACCTCGAAAAATAATATTGTGGGTCCCACAAAACGGACGTTTGTGCCAATTAACGGTTTGACATGTTTGCCCCATTTTGAAAAGTTCATAAGTATTTTTGCACCTAAAAAATGTTTATAGTGTTGGATGCACTTTTAAGAAAAGTTCATGGGTATTTTTGCACCTTAACCCTAAAAAATATATACAGGTAACGGGCTCCCCTTGGGTTTGCCCATTCCCCTTCTCGTTTAACATATACGAGTACAGGCAACCCGTACCCGTTACAAGCCCAATATGGGTGGGCTTAAATGGGCTAAAAAACTACGAGGCGTGGGCAGACATGTGCGTTGCGGGTGTTTTGCTCACTACTACCACAAATCCCACGGGTTACGAGTAGAGCTGGTAATACGGGCTCAACCCGCGGGCTCAACCCGTGAGCCCGCGGGTTTTGACGGGTTAGGGTTGGGAAAATCCCAACCCGCAAAAATGCGGGCCGCACAGGCCCGCACCGCATAACCCGCGGGTTAATGCGGGCTAGCCCGCGGGTTTGCGGGTTGGCCCGCAAAATTTTTTAATTTTTATTTTCATATAATAATTTTACAAAACTTATAATTTTTCCACTCTTATCTTGGTACCTCCCAATCCAAAATAAAAAAAATCTTAGCTTCTTCCCTTCTTCTTTAAGCAAAACTATTATATCTTGGTTGTTTGAGGATGAGTTTATGTTTTGTTTATAAACTTTAACAAATTTGATAACTTTATCTCTTAAATTTTAGATTATGTTTTTAAATTTTTATAAAAGAAATGATTGATACTAGGAAGATAAATTTAATTACTCATATATATGTGTCTCATATTTTTAATCCTCTTTAAAAAATATGATTTTTTTTTTCAAAAAAAAAAATGCGGGCTCGCGGGCTGGCCCGCAACCCGCACACTGCGGGTTAGGGTTGGCATTTTGCCAGCCCGCAGAAGTGCGGGCTGCACAGGCCCGCACCGCGCGGGCCGCGGGTTGGTGCGGGCCAGCCCGCAACCCGCGGGCTGGCCCGTATTCCCAGCTATAGTTACGAGTTTGGTTGGCTAAATATTAGCCCATTTTGGTGTAGGTCTTTTCAAAAAGACCCAATGGAGAGTCAACCCATGGCAGTCTGCTGCCTAGGGGTGAGAAAATATGAGAGGAGCTAAAAAATTGTCTGACCCTTGCACAAAAAAATAATTGACTAATCCAAGATTAAGTACTAAGAGTAGTAATTTTCTTCAAATTCTACCATCAATGTAGGGGTTTTATTGGCGGACAATCTGTAAGTACTTTTGTAAACGCTCTGAGTACGAATATATGCTATGGCCCTAGTAAGCCCTAGGGATCCAAATCACCTAAATTTTTTTTTTTGTACAAAGAAAAAAAGTATGTGATGAAGGGGCCCAAAAATCTCTGTACCAAACAAAATAAAGGGAAAAATGAAAGGGACAATTGGAAGGGTTCAAGAATCTGAACTTTGGACAAAGCCAGGAGACCGCGCCAGGATCCTTTCTTCTAATGGGTCACTTTTATTTTACACTACATTTGTTGCCCAAAAACTTTATACTCTATTTTGCCTTTTCAGATAAGAAGCCCAAAAAGGTGAGGCCCACGCTAGATATCAAAAGGATTGCAAGAGTCCCAACTCAACAAAAGGTCCCAGTGTGTGTTTTAGCTTTTCATTTCATTTGTTAAAACTTAAAAAGTTTTTACAAAATAAAAAAAGAAAGATCATGTTCATTTGCCAAAGGACAGTTTGGTAACAAATTAACAATATAATGTTTATAACAGAATTTATATTAAGATATTTCTTTTCAAAACATTGGCTTGGTAAATTGAAAGTTGTTTAGAAAGTAATTCAAACCAGTTTTTATCAAGCAATGAACATAACATCAAATATCAAATATTGCCAATAAATAATGACACCCAACAACCATGTGCTTCTGCCCCAAAAAGCCAACTCTGAAACCATCATCAAAATAATGTCCCTATAAATTACTGCTTTTAGCTATAAAGGAGATAACGGGGAAATTCATGATTATGATTGCTATATAATGGAGGCTGGTGGTGATTTTCCAATTAAACTTTGCTTTTTATATATGTTTGTTGACACTGAACACCCAGTGAGTAAATTAAGATTGCTTCATACTGATGATATCAGCATGTGTTTTTAATCATTATGATTTATGACCACAAGTAATAATATAATTATTAATACTCATTACATATTAATATCTGTAAGAAAAATATAACTAAAAGGAGATTAGGTGTACCTGAATAAATCCATGTTCGGATCCGGGTCAAAGCTCCAATCCTCCATACTTATGCCCACACAATTATTAGACTACTAGAGCCTAATTGTGATTTGCACAGCAGATCACCAGAACCAGAAAGATGGTAGGAGAGAATGAATTGCTAGAAAACTCAATGGCGGGGTGAATTGCAATTGAGGAGGCACACCCTATTTATAGTGGTTTATGGAGGCCACTAATTAGGAAACGTGTGCACTCCTTCTTGCCCTCCAAGACAGCAATTAATTGATTCTCAATTAATTTCCTAATTATGGTGATTTGTTCCTTAATTAACAAATCCATAATTATTACTGAAATATTCCCCAATCTGCATTTTATGCTAATTTTATTCTTATTTGATTAGGCTACTTATTTCCTAATCAAATAGTCCGGCCCATTAAGGGCGGACTTGGACCCAAAGTCCAACAATATCCTTAATATAAGACATATTTACCTAATTTGATTAAATCAATAAAGTTAGTTAATATGAAATATATTTTCTAAAATACCGTAGTCATTTTCATTAATCCCATCATCCACTCTCCTCTTTGATTATTGTTGAGGGAGTATCGATAAGGATAAATTAAAAAAGAATCGATAAATAAAAAAAAATATATCTTATATATATTAAGAATCAAGATCAATTTTTTAAATATTTTATATTAAAAACCGGAAGACCAGATGGAGAGTTAAAAAGAAGAGCCTGAAATGCATAGCGCATATACATTGTCTTTTAAGGACTGAGGTATTGTAAATTTCTCTCGCTTATGCGATTGGAGTGTAATTTTACAAAGCTCTGGGGCACAATGTTAGCAGGGTGGAAAAACAAGGGGCTGAATCGTAAATTAAAAAGTAACATGAATGATTGAGGCTGTTGGGTAGTGGGGGCCGCTTTTTAAACTTTAAAGTGAATAATATATACATGACTAGCACATAGTATTAAGTAACATGGGTATTGTCTGGGTCGCTTGCACATGGAAATTTTAACATTTTCTTTTTTTTCTTTTTCTTTTTCTTTTGGACATATGAGAGAGTAATGAAATAAAAACACAAAAGCATATATCGCTAGGGGACTTATCGGCGACAGAATCACAGGATATTTTAAGAGATTTTTGAAAGAGAGCCTTGAAATGTGTGTAGTTAAATATAAGGTTAATATAATTTTTGGTCCCTGAAGTTTGATCTAATTTTGGTTTTGGTCCCTCAAGTTTGAAATCGGTGGTTTTGGTCCCTGAAGTTTCACCCGATTTTGGTTTTGGTCCTTCAAGTTTGAAAAGGACTTAGTTTTTTTTTCCGGGTCGGGTCGGGTTTCAAAAATGGGCCGCCGAGTCCTTTTCAAACTTGAGGGATCAAAACCAAAATCGGGTGAAACTTCAAGGACCAAAACCACCGATTTCAAACTTGAGGGACTAAAACCAAAATTGGGTGAAACTTCAGGGACCTAAACCACCGATTTCAAACTTGAGGGACCAAAACCAAAATTGGATCAAACTTCAGGGACCAAAAGTTATATTAACCCTTAAATATATTATATTTGATGATTTTTCCGTCAGTCGCTGCCTTTAATTAAATTACCAAGGATGATCTGAAATACTTTAGACATGATGATTAGAGAAATCTCAACAGAAAACATGCAAGGATTCAGAGAAGTAGGAGATTGAGAAAATAGATATTATTGTATCTACTCGCTTATGTCTTTAATATGGAACATATTTAAAGAGTTTATTTTGGTTTTAAATTTAAGACAAATTTTTTAGATTTTTTAATTTTTTTAATTTATCTTTATTGATATTCTTCTTAACAATAATCAATGATGAAAGACAAGGAAATAATTAAAAAAGATGACTATGATGTTTTAAAAAATATATATCATATTAACTAATTTAACTAATTTTCTCAATCTAATTAAAATAGATAAATAGGTCACGGAGTATACTCTGTCATAAAATCACTTATTTGAAAAATTATCTTTGCCCATTCAAAAAGTTCAATCAAACAAAATTGGTGGCCAATTTAATTTAAAATTTTAAAAATATAGTTAGGTTTCATATTTGTGTTGTTGGGAGAAATTAAGCTAAACAAGAAGATTTTGTTGGGGAAACAAAATTTATTTTGCTTTTTTTATAAGTTATTTCAAATAGCTTATTAAAATTAAATAAGCTTTTTCCAACACGTATTACATCATGTGTTTAGTTTAAGTTCTCCAAATTTTCTCATACCTCCAACAAATTTCTCATGTTTATCCAAACTAAAATTAGAATTTGTTTGTGTATAAAAAATCTTAAATTTTATTATTTCTCCAGGGATTAAATTTTGCAAAGGAGATTTTTACTTCATTTTGAATTTGTTTGTAAATAATTAAATAAATATCTTCTTGAGTGGGTGCAACTATTATTAAGCTTTATACAATATATCTTTATCTATGTGAAGACGTCTTCTATTATGTCATATGTGAAGTTCAAAAAATGTCTTCTATTATCTATTATGCATATAATTGAAGATAGGTTATGCATGACTGAAAAATAATTGTACTGGCTGAAAATATCTTTCAGGTAATTTTTTAAACAAATTTTAAGTATTTTTAAAAAATAAAATGTGTGATGAAATTTTTAAACTCCACCACACTGTTTCAAGCACAAACTCACCATCCAGGCTTCCATACGTTTGTTCCTTTTTTTTTTTTTTTTTTCCCGTTTTGTTTCTGTTTTTTTTTTAGCATTTAAAGTGAGTGAGTATTTGGAAACCATTAAAATAGTGGTTTTAGAAACCCTTTTTCACAAGCCGATATAAAATTTTTCTCACATACTTATCTCATAAATTATAAAAATTATTTTCTAAAATTTAATTTAAATTTACACTGAAGCAACGGGGCAACAACTACGTTGAGTGCCTTTGTCTTCTTTCATTGGGCACAAGGCCACAAGTCATTGGTTTTGAAGAGCTCCCAATATTCTCTAATACTATTTCTCTTTAAATATGTATTTGGAATAATGATATAAATGTTTAAAAAATAGTTTTTCAATCGTGATTTACGTTATATGAGAAAATTACGTGAAAAAAATTTTATCCTAATTTACGTAAAAAATAACTTATAAGCTATCGTGACCCCAATCCAAACATATACTGTGAACCATGTCACCGTCATGCCTTTCTCTCTTTTTTATTAGGGTTTGGTGATTTCCATAACTTCACTTTAATGCTATAATTAATACTTAATCGAATTGTGATTATCCCCAAAGAAAAAAAGTGAACAGACAAAGCCCACCTATATGACTTTGACATGTCTTAAAGCACAAGGAAAGGTGACATGGACACATCTCATAGATCTTACGATAAAGACGATCTCTGGCTTGCTCAAACCTTATCAGTTCCTTCTCGACAATATTTCATTTCATTTTATTTTTTTCCTTTTTTCTTTTTCATTTCCCCCAAGAGACAAGTTGTCCAGCGACCAATCAATCTGTGTATATTAGTGTCCCAGTAAAAGACATTTTTGGCCTCTATTATAAGAAATATTGCAAAAGTTAACAAAGCATTTTTATTTTGCCAATATAAAATGAAGTATTAGCACACTGTTTGGCAAATATATTTAATAACTTTAATCATCTCTCTCATTGATTATAAGGAAAATAGATAAAAAATCCTGTTTAGAAATTTTATTGGCGACAAAGATATAAATTTGAGTCCCAATACTTTCTGTGCATAAAATCTAAAGGATACTCTCATAATTCTTTTATCATTTTCTTCTTAAAATCTCATATCTACTCTCAGATAAAAAAAAATGAATGATTCAGATTTAATATTTTATAAAATTATTATTATAATATTTTATAGTTTAATTTTTTAAAACTTTTCTATGTTGCAGTTATGAATTGTGTATAACAGATTTTAACAGTTTAAAATTATTTATTTATGTTTACAATAATATTCAGAAAAAAAATTTATATTTAAAATGAATCGCCTATTTTTTTCAATTTAAGGATTAAGATGAAATTCTTAAAAAAGAAAGTTAAAAGATTATGACAAAGCCTAATCCTATATAAAATCACTTACAATATCAATACTTTATGGGTCTAGAAACACACTAAAGCCTTATAGTTTCGTTTTTATTGCCTTTTTCACACGAGACGTCACATCTTCAAATAGAAAACTCATATTCATTTTATTTGTTCTCTTATTAGTCTTGTTATTCACTCTCATGGGTGATTTTTGAAAGGGACTCTAAATGATTCCCTTCCCCTTTTTTTTTTGATAAACATACCATGACTAATCTATAAACCAAAACAAAAACAAAAAACAAAAAAACTACAAAACTAACCCATATCTAAAAGTATCTTAGAACGAATACACTCCGGTGGTTCACGAAACCAGACAAACCCTACCGATAATCCCAGAGATTCCTTTGCTAAAATATCCGCCACATGATTAGAGCTGCGGCCACACCATTCCATTGTTACATCCCAGCTTCTATCCAACATTTCCTGAATCTGACCGAGTAACTGAGCTTCCATGTGATCTTCCTCCCAGCCACCCATTATCAGTTCTAAAGCCTCCAAACAGTCCGACTCTATCACTATTTGCCGCTTCCCTGCATCCCAAGCTATCTTGAGCCCTATCATTACTGCCCACACTTCAGCATGAAGACTAGATCCTCTTCCCAAGCCATACATAAAGCCAATCTGCAATTTGCCTTCATGATCCCTCACAAGCCCTCCACATCCCGCACGATTCCCTCCCGCACTGCACGCGCCATCCACATTTACTTTGACCCAACCAACATACGGCGGTTTCCATAATGTACTCTCTCCTATCTCACCAAAAGACTTGCATAACTTCATATCAGCCCATCTTGTTTGAGCTCTGACTTTAGCTATCAGCTGGTTGGCTGCTAAGGTCTGGCCTTGAAATACTCCCGAGTTTCTATTTAGCCAAAGCTGCCTACAAAAAATTGCAAACCATACCGGCCAGCTCACCCCTTCATAATCTTTTCTCTGTAATAAATTCCATCTTATCCAAGAGCTTATATCCGTATACTCATAAAACTTAGTACTCTGTGCCGGAGAGTCTGTTATCTTCGCCCAATAACCCTTTGCTAGGCTGCAATCCCGTAAAACGTGAAGCACCCTTTCAGGCACATCTGCACACATAAAACAATCCTGCTGTGCTTGCATTCCACACCCTGCTCTCCATGAATTCGTCATCAATCTTCCGCGAGCTGCCATCCACAGAAAAGTTTTACACCTTTGTGGAGTACGCAGTTTCCATATTCTTCGCCATAATCCGCTAAGAGATGAATGCTGCTCCCCGGCCACAAGTTTATATGCAGATTTTATAGTAAACTCCCCACTATTCGATACCCTCCATATGGGTATATCATCCTCAGATCCACGAGCAGACGGTATGACCCTTCGTAAGGCATGAAGCACCGTGAAAGGTAAAAACGAATCAAACTTCGCCCAGTCCCACCCACCTGACGAGGTAACATATGTACACACCGGATCTTCTAACATGCCATCCGGAATATCTCTAACACAATACCTCAAAAGACTATCATAATGTGGAAGCCATGGATCTGTCCAAAAACGTACTCGATCACCCTTTCCAATCCGCCATCCCACACCTTCCTGCACTTGATTCCAAACATTCCGTATCCCCTTCCATGCTTGAGAAACATTCCTCACATTCTTGATGACTGGCAGGATATCTTCCCCACATTTATATTTCTCCCGCATAAACTGCACCCATAAGGTATCCCGCCGCTTCACAAGGCCCCACCCTAACTTCATCATAAAAGCTTCATTTTGTTTTCGTGCATGACGTAGTCCCAGGCCTCCTACCTCCTTCGGCTTACATACTTCATCCCATGTGACCATTGAAGGCTTTCTACTCGTACTAGAACTTCCCCACAAAAAACCCCTACATTTCTTGTCGATTTCGTCACAGGTGGCTGTTGGTAACCATGCAGATTGCATGGCATAGCTGGGGATAGTTGAAACTACTGAGGATACAAGAGTATGACGGGCAGCCATTGACAAGGTATTCGCCTTCCAACCCTTCAACCGGTTTTCCATCTTATTGAGAAGATACTGATACGTGTGCTTTGACACCCTCTCATGATGTACAGGAATACCCAGATACTTACCAAGATCCACTGTTGGTGTAAATTCTAGAAAAGCGCTGATCTCCGACCTCCTGGTATGACAGACGTTCCTTGAGAAGAAAATCCTTGACTTAGCGCCATTCACTCTTTCTCCTGATGCAGCACAGAAATCATCTAAGCATGCTTTAATAATTGCTGCTTGATCAAGAGAAGCCTCAGCAAACAGTAAAAGATCATCAGCAAAAAATAAATGTGAAATTGCCACCCCATGTTTCTTTAACCTGAAAGGAATCCAATTCTTTACGTTCACCTCCGCTTGAATCAGGTGGGCCAATTTTTCCATAACAAGTACAAACAAGTACGGAGAAATAGGGTCCCCTTGCCGAACCCCACGAGACGGATTAAAATTTGGTCCAGGCTTGCCATTCCACATAACCTGCATTTCAGGGGTAGTAAGACAGGCAGAAATTAACTCTATAATTTGAGCTGGGAATTTTATTTCATGTAGTCGTTCCACCACAAAATCCCAGCGCACACGATCATACGCTTTCTCCAGATCAATTTTCAACGCCATAAAACCCTGTTTCTTCTTCATCGTCTTCATCGAGTGCACAATTTCCTGAGCGAGGATAATATTATCAGAACTCTGTCTCCCAGGCACAAAGCTACATTGATTTGGTGAAATAATTTGTGGCAACACCCGCTTCATCCTGGTCGCTAGGATTTTTGTAACTACCTTATATATAACGTTACACAAGCTAATAGGTCGAAAATCCCGAATGCACTGTGGGATCTCAATCTTGGGGATCAAAACGATGTAAGTCCCATTTATCCTCCTAACCTCATTAGGCGTACAAAAGATATCCTGAACCATCTTAACCATCATCTCTCTTACAATATTCCATTGGCTCTGATAAAATAACGGATTCAATCCATCTGGACCCGGGGCTTTAAGGGAGCCCATGCTGAAAATTGCTTGTTTCACTTCTTGTTCCGTAACCCCTGCCCCCATCATTAGTAACAAACTCTCAGATACCAACGGATATGTGCCACCAAAATTAACTTCTCCACTCTGATTCTGTTCCTCAGTATAGAGATTCTGAAAAAAATTAGTTCCTTCCCGTTTAAGTTCATCCTCACTGTAGATCCATACCCCATCATCCTTCTTAAGTGCTTCCACTTGCTTCCTCCTTTGACGACTATTCGTAACCGTATGAAAATACTTCGTATTTTTATCCCCATATGTATACCAGTTGCATCGGGAACGCTGCAACCACATTAATTCCTCCTGAACCAAACACTGTTCTAGCTCTTCCCACACCAACTTCCTTTCATTATCCCCTTCTAGACTTTCATTTAATTTTTCCAATTTGTGAAGCAATCGTGCTTTCCTGTACTTAATATTCCCAAAACTCCTCTGATTCCATTCTGTGACCTCTGCCTTAAACCCCGCAATATTTTCCTCCCAAGATCTATTTATCCTCCACGCATTCTCCACGACAGAAGAAAAGGATTCATCTGTAACCCATGGCGCGAAAAACCGGAATGGCTTCTGTTGCCTACCTCTAGGACCTCTCACCCATCTTAATAGAAGCGGGCAATGATCAGACTTATATTGAGGAAGATGCAACAAAGATACGTTGGGAAACATATCAAACCATTGCTTTGTTGCTATAATTCTATCAATTCTGCTGGCCGAGCCATTTCTCCTCCAGGTAAATTTAGGTCCTTGAAAGCCCATTTCTTCCATCCCACTTTCCCTCAACCATTTAATAAATAAATTATCATGCCGACTTGGTATATGAGATACCGATCTTCTATCCTCATCCCGTAAAGTTGCATTGAAATCACCACCCACACACCATTTCGTCACGCCACTAGCTCGGATTACATTAAGTTGCCGCCAAAGATCTCGACGCTTTGCATAATTTGGATGTCCATATACCACCGATAACTCCCAGCTCGAATCCTTCCCTTCATTAAAGATCCCATGCAGAACCTGTGAATCTTTAAAAGTAACCTTAAAATCAACATTATTTTTCCAAAGACACCATATTCCACCACTAAAACCGTTCGCTTCTACTACCTCCACATGTTCCATTCCCAATCGCTTGCCAAGTACTCTTGCCTTCTCTCCCTTCTGTCTTGGTTCAAGAAGAGCTAAGAAATCAAATTTATAATTTTGCTTCAACTCAGAGATCAAACCTGCAAACATTTTATTCCCAGTACCCCGAGAGTTCCAAATTAATAGATTGTAATCCATAAAAAATATTTTTAATAAAGGATTCAAAACCCCGAGCTACTGCTCCTTAGCACTAGACTTCACCACATCACTCATCTCTGTATCACCCAAATCATGCAAGACAGGACTCTGACTTGCCACGCACTTTGTATCACTGCCTTCTCCAGGATCCCACTTATTTGTAGCCCCCATGTAATCAACATTCTTCCCTCTTTGTCTATTCAAATTCTGTTGCACCTTTCCTTGAACTTTCATTGATATATCCTCTACTGGCAGCGCATTTTGAATATTCCCTTTCGGCTTCACGGACCCAGGCGTCATCTCGGCTTGGTCATCGGACTTGGCCCCACCCGATTTCATTGTTGTATCCACTAGCGCATTCTGAATCATCACCATCGGCTTCACGGATCCAGGCATGCTCTTTACTTGGTCAACGGACTTGGCCCCACCCAATTGCAAATCCAACGTGTTGCTCTTCACCAACCCCAACCTTGTTTTTGCCTCCATTATAAGCCCCATATTCGCTGGCCCCTCCACTTTTTTATCTTTTGTTTTTAGCACAATTGATGCTTGACTTTCAATCCCCTTCTTGGTCCCACTACAACTTTGATCTTGCCCCTCTTTGTTGGAATCCAATGCTGCCGGCTGTGTCTCCCCAATTTTCGCCTTGCTTTCCTCCTTCATTGCACGTTGATTAATTATTTCCTTTAACGGCTCTCTATCCCCAAAAGTCCTTGTCCTCCGAAAATCACTCCTCATATCTTCCTTAATCAGTGCATCAAACCGAGAGCCGCGCCTATCCGAACCAGAGTAACTCCGTTCACCTGAAACAGAGTGTGTTCGTTCGTCCCTGTGTCCAGCTACACCAGCAGCACCATTATACCGATTCTGTCTTCTTGGTCTCTGGACTAAAGTCCAGCTATCAAAGCCCACCCCTTCCATGTCCTTATTCCCACTATTCGCTCCATTCCCATTTACACTCCTGCCTCCAACCCCGACATTCGACTCATGGCTTTCTACAACTATATCAGATTTCTCACTCGACTTACTCCCCACAAAGGATTCATTTGAAGAAGGATCTACCTCTTTGTGCGGACAATGTTGTACATCATGCCCATAACGACCGCATTTAAAACAAATAAAATGTATACCTTCATACTGAACACGGGTGACTCTGCCGTTGATCAAAATGAAGGGCCTCAACGGTGCAGCGAGATTCAGTTCCACGCATATCCGAGCAAACCTACCCTTCTTCCTTTTCAACGTAGCCACATCAACTTTGATCACTTTCCCAATCTGTGAGCCTAGAACAAACAGCGCTCCTTTATCATAATAATCTAACGGAAGCTTAGCAAACCGGATCCACGCAGCAATCTTGGTCACCTCCGCTTCATCCGGATCAAAGTCTTGTTGCCATGGTTGCACCGAAACATAGTGATCAAATAATAGCCATGGACCGCCGGTGAGTGCGAGATCATAATCTCTTCTATCCTTGAATTGCACCACAAAGAAACCAGCACCCACATCAATTGGTTCAACATCTCCGTTCTTGGCCCAGAACTGTTGGATTTTTTTTGCAAAGTAAATTGGATCCACCATGCGCCCCAGAAGCTTTACTATCAGTGCACTGTTCCACTGCTTAGCCAATCTATCCCTTTCTTCCAGCGAAAAGATCACATTCGGACCCAAGGCAGTCATCTCTACCTTGATACGGTCCTTCCACCCATCCCCATTCCACCAGTCGTCTTCATCTTCTGTTTCACACCTCTCCTGTAATACTGCTTCTTTAAAGGACCTCCATTTAGTCTCTGCATGAGCCTCTGTTGCCTCCCCATTTCTATCGGATTTAATCTCGCTACTAGCATGGTCTTCCTTCTCCGCATCATGCATCCATTCTTCATCCCTGGAAACCAGTTGATATCCTCCAGTGAAGCCACCAGAGCTCGGGTTAATCTTTCTCCTGCTACGATTCAGAGCATCACGCTCCTCCGTCGTCGGCGCCGGAGGACCTCTCTCTCGACTTCTTTCTCTCTCTCTCTCACTCATCTCTCTCTCTCCCAAATTTTCCCTATTCCCTTCCCCTTTGCACATCATAAATCCACACGCATGGCGATGAAACCCAGTTATAAAGTCCAAAAGAAAAAGTCAGGAGGCTTAAAATGTTGTGATATTTTTCTTAAGGAAATGTTATTAATATTTTTTCAAAAAACAAAATGCTATATGGGTTTAGGGACAAAATTATGTAAAAAAACTTGTAATTGATTAATGAATTACTCCCTCCAGTCCTAATTATAGGACAACATTTGAGAATTGATCTTGGTCCTAATTGTAGGACAAAGTTTTAATTTTTATCAATTTCTTCCCAAAATACCCTTATTGATACTTTCTCAATAATAATTAAACATATTAATAATTTAATAAGAGTATATCGGAAGTTGTTGAGGGAAATTGACGACGCTGGATTGTGTGAGAGCTTGGAGAAGTCGTGTGTGAGGCATGAGAGGTACAAGAAAAAACAGAAAATCAACGTAATTGGATGTCATTTTAAATTTTAAATAAGCGTATTTAAGGAAAATAAATATAATTAACTAATTTAACCACTATCCTTAATTTCTCCAAAGTTAGGTAAATATATCCTATAATTAGGACCAGAAGAAGTATATGGATCAAGGAGTAAAGGTACTACTAAATTTTTATGAATTGAAAAGAGGAATGAGGGTTCACAATTATATTTAGTATGGTGTAGTATTTGAAGGGAATACTCATGCATTAATTTTATTTTACAATCAGCTATAAATCATGAAAAGATTATAATACTTTTTATAATAAACAAAAAGAAAAGGGTTAATATAATCCTTAATCCCTCAAGTTTACCGTCATTTTAGTTTTAGTCCATCGAGTTTCAAATCTTAGCCTTTGGTCCGTCAAGTTTCATTTCGTTTAAAATATTAGTCCCTATAACTTAATTAAAACCTAGACCATTCTACCCCTACAGAGATACTACTACAAATTTGTGCATTTATAACGCTTAGTACATAACGATTACAGCTAATAAACGTTATCTATATCAAGCCAGAGGTCGTGCAAGGGTATATAATGCTTAAAAGTAACGGTTAATTATGTGTACCGTTATGTATTGTGAGACGGAATTCGCGAAAACACAAAAATAATTGTTGCAGTTAATAACCGTAATTTATTTGTGACAAAAGTGATGGTTCTTTCCAAAACAACTGTCATGTAACACTTACAAATGATTTATCTTCCAACCTTACATCAACGAAACACACAAATATAATAGTTATATCTATTAGCCCTAAAATCTAAACTATAACAATGACATTTCATAATAAACAACTGTCATGTAAATAAAAAAATCTAAAAAGCACCTTTTCAAAACATCGTTTGGTTTGACAACAAGTATCAGTTCTCATAGGTTAAATATTTTAAAGTAAGGTATATACTTATTTTGTTCTTAGTACTTTCTTAAAAAGCATCTTTTCATAAAATCTTCCTTCTTTCCCTCATAATGGCCATATGCCAAAAAGCTCTCTCTATTTACCTTCCCCGTCCTCCACATGCTCGCCCTCCTCCTCCTCCTCCTCCTCCTCCCCCTCCCCCTCCACAAGCCCCTCCTTTCCCACCACCACCACCTCTTCCTTAAATGAATGCTCTGCTGCAGATATTGGTTAGCCTTAACCACTCCATAAGGCGTCACGCTAGACACGCTTAAAGTATAACAAGAAGTTGGACCTAATCCTTCATCACAATCAAGTTGTATATGATCACTTCCAGTCAGACCCTTTATATCTTTCCTCAGACATCGATGATGTGCCGAGTGAGGGGGAGGGGTAGGAGGAGGAGGACACCAATAGTGATGATGACTGAAAACCACCACTGCTTTTTTTTAATATTAAAAATAATTAATCATTTGGGCAATGTAGACCAAAAATATTTTTTTAAAATAAACAATTGACTCTTCACGGTTATTTGTAAACAACCGTTATTAATTTAGGTATCTTACAAAGGATGTTCACAGTTGTTAGTAAATAACCGTTACTTATGTTATATGTGGCAATTTGTAACAACACATTTGGCTATATAATGTGACTCTTTCCATTCCAAAGGATATGATCTGCTGGATAACATGTGAAACCCTTATCCATGTATCCACTTCTATTCTAACTTCTAATTTTTGTTCTTCATTTGTTATATAAGAGAGCAAAGACACATGGACAAGCGTTTGAAGGAACTGACCTCTCTCCTTTGCACTGTTGCTTTCTTTCTTTTTTAAATTTGTTATTTGTACTATGTGGTTGAATAATCAACTTTAAAAATTATTAAAAAAAATCAAAAAAGTTATGGTTATTACGTAAAACCTTTTACTTTTTAGAATATCATGTCAAATATTTAACAGTTATTAAGAAATTACTATCAACATTTACAAAACCTAACGATTGTGATGTTAAAACCGTGAACTTTTGTTCAAAGTTTCATTATGAAAACCCGTCATCGTTTACAAAACCTAACGATTGTGATGTTAAAATTGTAAAATTTCGTTCAAAGGTTCATTACGGTTGTAAATTAAGAACCGTAAGAAAAGGGTCACCTTTAATAACGGTTTTAGACTTATAACCATAAGCAAGTTTCGTCAAGTCTTTTAAAACACCAACATCGACCCCAACTATCTGCTCCCTGCGCCTACCAAAGACACATATACAGTAGGAGAGCTACAGCGAACTTCGTTGCATGGCCTCACCGTCTACTTAAAGTATGGAAGACCCCCACTTAAAAGAAGTCAGCTACTCAAAAGAAGCTTTCCTCCAAGTCCAAGCCCCCCACTCACTCCAAGACCCCTAATCAGTTCAAACCCACCACTTCCAAGACCTCCAATTAGTCTAAGCCCCCCCACTCGGCTTAAGTCTCTTGCTCAGTCTAAGACCCCTACTCAGTCCAAGAAGAGGAAGTATCTTACCCCTGATGGTCAATCCGGGAAGAAGTTTTCCTCACAAAATAAGACCATTAGCTAATTTTCCTGAAAGTCCCTCAAGGAGTTCGTTGACAAGTGCTTTGCTTTAGACCAATTTTCAATGATCAAATTTGAGAGAGAGGTCTTTAGCCATTCAAGCCAAGAGAAAGCTATAAACGAAAGAACTTGTTTCTGAGGTCCTAAACAAGAACATGGCAAGTTCAAGCTCTGTCAATTTCTTTATGAGGTATTTCTTCAACTGTGATTGAACAGTTGGTTACTTAAAACTTTAATTACATTTTGATATGTTAGCTTTAACATTTTAGGCACTTGTATCGTAATTACCTTAACCCCTGCGGCTCCAGGACAAGATCAAGTTCATTTGCCCTAACCATCTCAACAACCAAGGTGAGAACATGAAGGAAGATCTCAAGTAACAGTACACAAGGTTTTTGGGGGATGAATTCATTATGAGGGTACCCTACAAAAGTGACACTTACTTCTTTTTACCTTACGTTCAAGGGTGAGAATATCATTAACTTTGATTAAATTAGTTTTTATTTATTTTGTAATTGTCCTGATGGTGTGATCTATTATTATACTTAGGAACCACTAGATATTTATAGTTGTAAATCCAATGCGCAAAAGGATTTGGTGTCACACCCTCATTTTATTTTTACCTATTTCAGAGTATTTGTGAAAAATGATACACAGTTCAGTGGGCAACGCAGGAATAACATAGATATATTGATATTATATGTACGATTACAGAAATTCCCCATAGGGTTTGTACTTGATAATTACAATTAACCTAACCTCACAGCGCTACGTGGGTGTCTAAGTCTATCCCAGTGAAATGGAGACATCTTCTCATCTTCGTTCCACCACTGCAATCCCCTCGTACGGTTCTCTTCTTTGTTCTCAGCATACATTCTGTCTTTTCCTGTCTAAATTGTTGGTAGAGGAAGGTGAGATTCTGGGAAATCTCAGTGGGAAAGTAATACCAATATGCATGCAAGATAAATGCTTAATATATGACGTGCTTGCATTACATAACTCCTGCTCATACAATAACACATCTGCGTGCCCAATGTTTCAAATAGCATACGTATGGCCATAACATAAACAGAAACAGAGCTATAATTATTCATATATGTTTCACAAAATCAAGCAAAGCAATAACATGCATCAATACACCAACACAAATATCAAATACATGCAGGAGAGGTAAGTTCCCTACCTTAAAGCTTTATAATCCATTTTTCCGGTATGTCTCGTAACGTGTGTCATTCCAGCTTTCGAATTGGTCCTAAAATATTAAACGTACCAGAAATAGGTCATAACCTATCCAAGTATCATTTTAGACTCTTTCATAGTGTTTCTTGTGATTATATTAGTCTATAGTGAAAATTTATCAAAATGTCACCGGGACCCTGGCCCGACCTCGCCTTATGCAGCCTGATGGCATGTTTTTCCAAAATTTTGACTAGGGCTATCCTGACTTATTTTTGCCCAAGGAATCCATTTCCTAGCTTAAAATTACCAAATTCATTGTCAAATTACAAAGATACCCTTGACAACCCCTATTTAGGGATTTCAGTGGCGTTTTCGTAATTATGCTTTTTCGGCCTCTACAGAGAAAGTGCCCAACTGTAACCCCACTTATTTTTGCCCACTGAGTTCGATGGAATCATTTATTTCATGAAAATATAACTCCTACTACCAATTCTGGTTCTAGCCGAAAATATGAAGAAAAATGCAAAAATATAGTTTTGTGTTTTAGCTTTCAAAACTTGTACTTTTCCACTTCAAATCCCTGGTTAACTCACTTAAACACTTCTTAATCATAATTTAAAGGATTTTGGGCAGTATAACCCTTTAGGGTTATGGCTTTTCCAATTTTACAAATCAACCCAAAAATCATAAAAAACCAAACAACAACTTCATATTAACATAAAGTTGAGATTGGTATAATTACCTCTTAACTTATTGGATTCTCTTACTCCAGGCACTTCCTCCCTCTCTTCTTGATCTCAAAGTGTGACTTCACTACCATGGATTTATGAGAAACAAGAGTTTAGAGAAGGATTCTAAGGAAATGCTATAAGAAAGACCAAAGAAACCTTACTTACCTTAACCTCTTCTTCCTCCTTCTCTCTAATCTTCAAGAACTTCACAAGCTCACACACACTCTCTCTCTTCCTTGTGTTATGGCCGAATGTGTCAAAAAAAGAGGAGGGAGCAAGTGTTTTATTAATTAAGTCTTCCTTCTTCCTAGCCCTTGATTTAATTAAGAGCTCCCAATGTGACACTTGTCACAAACCCTTCTCTTCCTTCATGATTCTTCATTGACTTGCCATTAAATTGAATCATTTCTCTTCCTTTCTTGCTCCTCAATCCATGCTCTCCCCCTTTTTGCTCCAAGTAACTCATTCTTTTTTTTCTATGTTCATACTTACACTCTTCCATACAATCATGTTTCTCATTCCTTCATTCAAGCTTCTCTCATCATGCATTACACCATCCTTCATGTTGTGTACACTCCATCTTTGCCATGATTGATATGTGCATGTAGTATAGTCATCATCACCTTCTTCTTATAGCATGTGATCATGGATTTAATATTTTCCCTTTACTTTCATACTTGGATGAAAATTAGAGAGAGGAAGAGGAGGAAATTTTTTTTCTCACAATTCCATAATTCACATAATTGGTTTATGTATAATCCCCTCTTAATTTCACAATTCTTGATTTATTCCACCAAGAATAATCCCATTATGCATTTTCCTTTATTTTCCTTAATTAATTGAAATTAACTTCAATTAATTGGAAAATAATTAATCTTGAGCTAAATTGGCAAAATTGTGATTTTGCTATCACCTTTGTTATTTAATTCATTTCTTGAATTTATTTGCCCATTTTCTTGTGAATATGAATATTTCAAAATTCACAATATCCAAATTCATGAATATTCACTATTTTAGTGAATTTCTCAATTAATTATAATATATTTTTGGTGAATATAAAATTTGGGATGTTACATTTGGTACTATGATTCTATGAGCGGGGTCTCAGACAGGAGACTATACATGCAGGAGACATTCAACTAGCAAGTTATTCATTCATCATCTCTTATAATTCAATTCACCTTGCATGTTTCTATATATATAATTTTATATTGTATTTTCTCAGCGTGATCTACAATTACCGCACTCAAAATGGTCTCGAGTGAACTAAGAACAAGCTCTCTGATGGCACCTGCATATGCGCTTTCTAATAGCTGTGTCTAAAGGTATATATATTATTCATTAGTGACTATAATATTAATAAATTGATGAAGCACACAATATAGTTTATATATACACGACTAACAAATTGTTCTTCTCATTTTTTTATAATGCCCAAAGCAATTGGACAACAACAACGATTGTGGGTACTACGTGATACAGTAAATGAATGACATCATCACGCATGGTCCTAAAAATATCGATACAAATAAGGTATATTATATGCTCAATTCATTCATATATACATTTGGTCAGCTATATATTACAAATATCCATCCATTGTTTTCTTTTGTGTATAGCCTCCTACACGATGTTTAGCAACTAGTAAATGGAAGAAGTGGTTAAAGAGTTGACAACATCTATTTAACATTAGTGGGAGAGTAAATACATATAGAATGGTTGTAAATGTCTAGATACTAATTATTTTTTTGTTTTAAAGTTTTGGTTTTAATAGCGTATTTATGTACATGAATGACTGTAAATATATTCTAATTTGTTGCATTGTTCTGTATAGAAATGAATGTAAATATATATTGTAATTCATTCTATACAGACGTATATATGCAAGGGGATATCAAAAGCAGAAACCCCCCCATTTTTTTTTAAAAAAATTAGCTTTGATAAATCATGGTTGTTATCTAACAACAGTTATTTATGTCAACATATACAATGGTTGTTAAAGCAGAACTGTTATATATGATGTAAATAATACCATATATTATGACAGTTATTCATGTGTGCTCGTTAATTATTATCACAACAATGTGCATATCATGGCCTCATCAAACCTCAATACATAACGAGTGTTATATTATAATTAGGGGTGGAAACAGGCCAGGCGGCCTGTCAGGGGCCTGTAGCCTGGCCTGTGATTGGCCTGGCCTGTCAGGCTAAAAGGCCACGCCAAGGCCAAAATAAAAGCCTGTTTTGCTTAATAGGCCAGGCCAAGGCCTATTGACAGGCTTGTTAGGCCTGTCAGGCTGGCCTGAGCCTGTAAAAATATTTTTTTAAAAAAAATTCAGATAAGGGCTAAATGATAATTTCGCCTGAGCCTGTAAGTTTTAGCCTGTTTTCGGCCTGTTTAAGGAGGCCTGTTAAGGAGGCCTGTTTTCGGCCTGTGGCCTGTTGGCCTGTTTTGCAGTGTGGCCTGTAGGCCTGTCAGTTTGTTTAAAAAATTTTAAAAATTCAGGCCTCCTTAACAGGCTTCAGGCCAGGCCAGGCTCAGGCCTAAAAATTGGCCTTTAACAGGCCACAGGCCAAGCTCAGGCCAGTTTGTGCCTTAACAGGCCAGGCCTGTTAAGGCAAAAGCCCGGCCTGGCCTGGCCTGTTTCCACCCCTAATTTGAAGTAGGGGTGGAAACAGGCCAGGCGGCCTGTCAGGGGCCTGTAGCCTGGCCTGTGATTGGCCTGTTCAGGCCTGGCCTGTCAGGCTAAAAGGCCAGGCCAAGGCCAAAATAAAAGCCTGTTTTGCTTAATAGGCCAGGCCAAGGCCTATTCAGGCCTGTCAGGCTGGCCTGAGCCTGTAAAAATATTTTTTTAAAAAAAATTCAGATAAGGGCTAAAGGATAATTTCGCCTGAGCCTGTAAGTTTTAGCCTGTTTTCGGCCTGTTTAAGGAGGCCTGTTTTCAGCCTGTGGCCTGTTGGCCTGTTTTGCAGTGTGGCCTGTAGGCCTGTCAGTTTGTTTAAAAAATTTTAAAAATTCAGGCCTCCTTAACAGGCTTCAGGCCAGGCTAGGCCTGTGAACAGGCCAGGCTCAGGCCTAAAAATTGGCCTTTAACAGGCCACAGGCCAGGCTCAGGCCAGTTTGTGCCTTAACAGGCCAGGCCTGTTAAGGCAAAAGCCTGGCCTGGCTTGGCCTGTTTCCACCCCTAATTATAATCATTATAATAGGTTTGGAATAAATAATGATTCGGAATTGTAATGTATCTGCGCCGAGCTTTTATAACGCCCGCATATATAACAGTTCGGAACCGTGATGTATGATAGTTAATAACCATTTTATATTGCAATTTTTGTAGTAGTGAGACCAAAACTAAGGGTTTGAAATATGAGAAACTAAAATCAAAATGAGGGTATACTTGAGAGACTAAAGATGATATTAACCAAAAAGAAAATATTATAACCCTTCTTTGTGTGCCTCACTATCCCTATGTCACTGCTCCGCCTGCTTTCATTGTCCAACACCTCGGAACCAATTTTGGTGCCTATTCAAGGCGCACATCTCATATATAGAACACCCAGATTTAATTGTTATAACTAATGATTTTTAAACAAAAAATAATTTTTTAAAAAAATATTAATTAAGAGATTATCTTTAATTTATTTTAGATTCTCTACCACAAAAAAAATATTAAATTTGAACCGGTCATATCTCATCTGGAGAGCTTACACCTCCCTTTGCATGCTTTATCTTACCATTTTCCTTCCTCCACAAAGTTCTCAATTTCTTTATGGTTCTCTGTTTTCTGAAACGCATTTCTCCCATTGATGCCGATGCATACGCACGCCCTTATATTCCAAAACTGACTAACAAGAGATATGACAGATTTTATGACAAAAGGATGATAACATGCACACAAGCATGCACGTGTTCATATACTTAGGTATGCATATCAATTTAGGTTGATTCTTAATTAATATCATTTTCCAAAAAAAAAAAATATAACGTGACTACAATATTTAATTTTATTAGCGGTAAAGTGAACAAATATTTAAAAGATATCAAATTTCGAAACATTTTTCTATTGAGATCATGCCAAAATAACTTAATAAAAAATTCAAATAAAAATTAAAATACTGCTATACTTCCGACCAACTATATAAACAAGTCAATTTTTTAAACAATTAAGTTATAAGATATGAATCATGAAAGTTTAGTCTATAGTTTTTCGGTTATATAGCGTGTGATTAATTAATCAAATATGTATTAGTGCGTAATGTGTGTGTATCATGGCGGTGTTATTATTCTCATGCATGTGTAATCAAACAGAATCCAAGTAGTATTAGTTAAAAGGCTGCTTAACGTATACCAATGATAATTAAATAATAATATATCCGATCCTAATTATAAGATAAAATTAATTTTTTTTGGAGAAATTAAGGAAGATAATTAAATTACTTAATAGTATTTATATTTATATTTTTTTCTTCAAGCTAATTAGTTTGACTAGTAAAATAATATATAATTTAAGGATACATAACATATGATATGATTAAGTAACATATTTAGTTTCCTTAATTTTTCCAAAAAAAAATCAATTTTATCTTATAATTAGGATTGAAGGTAGTACTCATATAGTCGTATATACTCCTAGTATAGTCTTATACAACTTTTTTTTTTTTTTTTTTGCGTTCGTGAATACATCTCTAAATAATCATTGAATTGAGAGACGCCATACTTGCTCAAACTCAAGTGCGATGCCCACTAACTTTTGGCTTAAGTTGCTTGCCCATTGTCATTTGTCTTTATGCTAAAAACCCAAGTTTTGTAAATTCCATTTGAACCCAAACAAATTAAACAAGCTGCAATTTTTAATTAATTTATTACTACTTGTCCTTTTCATAAAATTCCATTAGCCGAATTAATTAATGTCTGGTCCCTTTTATTAAATAATTTATTAATTATTACCCCTGGCCCATTAAAGCGATGCTTGCTCTTTTGATGAGGACTTTATGGGGTGTATGGAACCACACCTACTTTACATATCATACAATTAGAATTAGTTGAACACAATGTGTCAGATTTTAAAATTTTGAAATGCATGCACAAAAGTTATTTCCTCTGATTTTTTAATAAAAAATGGAACAAAAACATTTTATTTCTCATGAATCAAGAAAGCATTAAATAATTTTTATTTTTGTGAAATGTCTAATACACTTTCTGAAAATGTTCCTATTGCTCTTCAAATAAATCCTATTTGACCGCTAATGAGTACATTAATAAAAGGAAATTAAAAATAGGTATAGGTCCTGAAGTTCGGGTATCTAATACAAAATAAGAGATAAAATAGCAAACAAAGCATTTAATATCTTCTTTAAATATGAAAATAATGATTTTTGTTACTGAAAAATGACACTTATTTTGAAGCTCAGAAAAGGGGTATTTTGTAATTAAGAAAATAGTCTGTAATGTAAATGAGTGAATAAATAAAATAAATATCTAAAATTAAAATAAGCTTTTACCCCCAACAAAATTAAAATAGGCTTTTAAAAGCAGTACACGTACAGAATATGTTCATAAATCATAATCATTACTTCGATTATTACATGATTTGAATGGTATTATAAGATTAATGTTCCGCGTGTTAAATCCAAATCAGATGGCAACCTGCAATTTATAAATTCGTCGTCGTTATTTATGCAGGAGGGGCACTGGATGATCATTATAAAAAGATTTTAACATGCAGCAAGGACATTTAGTGTGTGTTTGAGATAGCGGTAGGAAAAATGACTTATTATGATTCTGACTTATTAAAAATGACTTAGTGTTTGTTTGGAATAGTTTATTTTTGGGCAATAAGTGCTTATAAATCGTGATTCATGGTATACGAGGTAAGCATGTAAAAGGAGTTTTATCTCGGCTTACGTAATAAGGACTTATTATACAAAAATAAGTGATACCAAACACAAGCTTAATAAAAAAGTAAGTTTTTGTAATGTGATTTATGTTTGGATGAGCGATTTTAGATAGCTTATTTTTGAACAATAAAGTGTTTATAAACCGTGATTTACAGTATACGAAGTAAATATGTGCTCGTTTGGAATGGCTTATTTTTGTCCAAAACGTGCTTATAATTCGTGATTCACGGTATACGAGGTAAGTATCCGAGAGGAGTTTTTTCTCGACTTGCGTAATAAGTGCGTTTTTCCTGTACAAAACGCTCTCCCAAACATGCCACAGTGATGAGCTTATTTAATAAGTAGCTTATTCTACCCGTGATGCAAATATAAAATGCTGAACCAAACATAAAAAAAAAAAAAAAAAACTCCAACTCATTTGAGCTTATTTCCATAGAAAACGGGCTTATTTGCCACAAAACATTATACCAAACACAGCTTTAATCATCCTTAACATAAAATACATACTTCATGTCTAAATATAACAAGCATATAACTAATTTGTATAGATAAAAAAAATTGTTTAAATTAGTTATTCTTTTAATAATGTGCATTTGAATATGAAAAAACTTTCATACTATATACTATCAACAAGAATAGTTTATATTTATAATTAAAATGCCAGTGGTCTTGAAGCCGAATCATATGTGAAATTTCTTGTAGGTGGGAGGGATAGCCTTGTGCTCTTTTAATTTAAGACAATATTTATAATCCAAACATGTTTCTTTTGTGATTTTTACATTTAATACTGGGGTAAATGGTACTCCCTCCGGTCTTAAATATAGGACAAAGTTTGTAGTGTAAATTACACTACAAACTTTATCCTATATTTAGGACCGGAGGTAATAATAGCTTTTATAGGAAAGCCACGGGTGCACGCGCGAGTGTAACGTCTAGCGGTGATAATTTTAGGGTTAAGGGTGATTCAACACCATAAAGTATTTTTTGGGTGTATTCAATGTTTTAAGGTATTTTGTAATGTACCACTAGTACTCTAAAATATATTTTTAGGGCATTTATCACTCCAAAATATTTTTTTATATAATTTTGCACTTAATAATTTAAATAATTTAACATGTTGGATAGGCCCGAAAAAATATTTTAGAATATTGAATGCAAAAAATAGTTTATGGTATTAATTAGATACATTTGAAAAAATATTTCAGGATATTAGATGCATAAAAAAGATACTTTAGACTAGTAAATGTATTGAAAAAAACTTCAAGAAACTAGATGCACTTAAAAAATACTCCAGAGTGCTGATGCAACTTAGCCCTAACTTTTATTATCTCATGCATAAAGTTTTAAGGATAATTTTGTTTCTTATTTAAAAGAAAAAAATCCCCAAAGTTCGATGTTTACTTCGAACGGGTCTAAGTGGGTGTTTGGATAACACCAAAACCACAGTTTCAGAAACTCTTTCCTATAAATTGAGATAAAACTCATCACACACACTTACTTTATAAATTATAAAAGCTAATTTAAACACACATTAATTAAGATATTGTTTTTATTTTAGATTCTCTACTCATTAAAATAATTTTGTTTAAAAAATAAAAATATTAAATATGAGTAATTCAGATCCAGATAACTCTCCCTACCGTCAGTGGTTGTGGTTTCGTGGTAACTGGTAACACGACCATGTTAGCTTGTTTGTGCGTGGGAGCCACGAGCGGTGATGGCCCCAGCCCCTAGGGGCCCTATTCGGCTACTCCGACCCAGTGGGCCCCATCAAGTTCCTCAAGTCAGTGTCACCTCGCTGGTCGCTTGCTTCCTTCAACTTTCATTCTATCTGCATCCACATTGCACGTTCGTATTACTTACATATCTTTGCTTCAATTTATTTCCATGCATCAACTTAATTACTCCATCTAGGTAACTATCGAGGTTATTCAAATCATGAGTATATATAATCTATATATCACTCTAATTCAATTTATAAATTATTTTTAATAAAAAAAATTAAGATCTTATTTATAAGTTTAGTTTCAGAATAGTAAATGTATTTTTTTTTTATTTTTTTACCCTTATTAGTTATAATAATAAAAAAAGAATCTATTCATGTTAACTTTTAGAACTAATTATAAATAAAGATAAAATTAAAAATTTAGTCTATAGTTAATGAGTTAACTAATTCTTTTTAATATATAAGAATTAATTAAAAAGAACATATAAAGTGTGTGTTTGGATTAGCCTTTTTTAATAGCTTTTACGACTTACAATGTAAGTGTGTGAGAGAAGTTTTATCTTAGGTTGCGCAAACCATGGTTTAAAATCATGGTTTGGGATGTTGCTAAACACACACATTTAAACAGAATCAAAATAACACTACTTTTTTAAGAATTCATCACAAGAAAGGTTAATATTTTTTCAATCTTTATTCATATATAAATAATTATACTCCAGTTTATTAAAAATTGGTGAAATCCATGGATCTTAAACGTGCCATGTCGTCACTGTTTGACCCAACGAATCTTGGAATTTGTTACTTGGTTTTTGTATGTTTTTACTATATTCCCTGTTTCTATGCAGGCATGTGATCTCCCTCTCATGTCAACAACAGTACAACACCCACCCACAAACTCCTCCATATTCATATTATGTGCCTCCCTTCATTTATCTGTCATTTTAGATACCAGGAGGACCGGATTAATGCTACAAAAATTTTGTAAGGCCAAAAGAGTAACACGCATGAAATGTTGTTGGCAAAAAAAAAAAAAAAAAAAAACCACGCATGAAATGTTAAGAAAATTTGAAAACGTAGGGTCATATGTGTATATATATATATAGGTCCTGCTAGTCTTCGTAAATCACTTTACGCTCCTATGCACATTGCCACCGTCGCGTGTCAAATGTATATAATAATTGTATTTATTTGGAATAAAAATTTAAATATTTAAAAGTGATTTTTTAATCATGATTTATAGTATATGAGGTAAGTATATGAGATGAATTTTATCTCGAATTACATAAAATACAACTTATAAATAATCTCAATAACATAACAAACATACCTATTATGTCGTAAATCTAAAAGATAGAATCCTCTTATATAAAGCCCTTCCAAACAGGTGTATCGTGTGTGTTTGGAAGAGCTTATATCTGAAAAATAAGTCTTTATTATGCAAGTCGAGATAAAATTTCTCTCATATATCGTGAATCATAAATTATAAATATTTATTATCTAAAAATAAACTATTCTAGATGATTACTGTATCTCTTTGTATCTAGATTTTGAGTCATAGGTAGACGTGACACTTATGTTCGGTTGTGGTTGATAATATATTAAAAAACTTTCGAGCTAGTATTTGCTCTGGAGCAGAAATTTTTGAGAAAAATTTGCACTTTAGTTTAAGGTCTCGTCTTGAAAGATGGAGCGTATTTGGTATTTCCTATGGGTCCCACGGCCGCGCTACGTTTCTCTCTGTTACTCGCGTAACTCGTCGGCACCCTTCCCTTGGCTGCCTCTTCCATGAAGGACAACCCAGAAAAACGGCAATAAACAATAATTAAGTACAGTAAATAATACTCCGTTCTATTTTAAATATAAGATAAAATTTATAGTATAAATTATATTATAAATTTTATGCTATATTTAAGACCGGAGGTAATAGTAACAAATAAATACTCCTCCGACTCGGACATGTAAAATAAAACTGAAAAAACATGAATGCGGAAAAGGTTTGTTGGCAGAATAAACAATAAAGGTGAGACCACACATAAGTGTGAAAATGTTTGTTAGCTTAGTAAATGATGATTGAGAAATAAGGAGGGAAGGACCTCTCCTTTCTCTCTCTCTTTCTACCACCAAGAGAGAAAGAAGCTCCATTCTTTTCTCCTAGAAAGTGCCCTCATCGTTTCTTTTCTCCTACCTTTGGAGTCTTGTTTACTCCTCACACACTCACAGCTCCTGCGTTTTCCTCTCTCTTCTCTCTTTCCTCTCGGCATTTCTTTTTGGTGCGGTGTGGTGTGGGGCACCTGCGTTTTTGACTTTATAGTCCTCCACTTGATTTTGCTTCTGAAACTTTGTTAAAAGGTACCTTTTCTCTTCTTTTCTTCCTAAATTGCCGCATTACTGTGAGTTTTACTTTCACTTGACCATAGCTAACCTCTCTGGTTACACTTTCATTTTCGGCTCTTATTTTCCCCTCTAGTGTAGTTCCATTTCCGTCATTTTCTTCTTTGCTCAGTAGCCAGTCATTTAGCTAGCTCACTGTTCCTGTCCTCTTCTTCTTCGTGAATGCTTTATTTTTTGAGCCTTCTCTTTCAGATTCGGGATCAGATTTGCTCTCAGATTTGAGGTTTACAGGGTTCTCAGATTCAGTGGTTGGTTTAATTTATTAGTCGGAGAGAAAAATCATGGCAGGAGGAGGAGGTGGGCCAAAAACAGATGAGCCTCAGCCACATCCACCGAAGGATCAGCTGCCCCATATTTCTTACTGCATTACAAGTCCTCCTCCATGGCGTGAGTTTCTCTGATCTTAGATTTGAAAATCTTACCGTTTTGAAGATGAATCCTTGTTTTTTTATCTGATTCTTGTCAATTCATATGGTATATTCAAGGCATATTTTGTTATGCAAGTATTACTTCTTTTTTTGGGCGGTTGTCTCTCTGTCTACTTGTCAAAAGTTGCTTTTTATAAATTCCTTTTCCTTGCATTTGCCAGATTTTTAATGCGCTCCTTCCTTAAAGCAAAGTTATTCTTGTTTTTTGGGGTGGGGAGCTCCCATTTAGGCCTGTTATAGTTTTATGTCTAGCACTGCAAGGAACTCATGTATGGGGAAATAAAATGAATTTATTGGAAAAGAACCTTCTCATTTCCAAATCTCTGGACCATTTAATTCACCAGTCATGTTTCAAATTAATACAGAGATTCTTCCCGGCTTGGGAAAACCTCCTGGGCTTCTCAAAGCTTAAAATGTCAACCATTTAGATTAGATAACTTTCAGAGAATCCAATTGTTTTTTAACTTGACCGTTGCTATAAAAAGTTTCAAAAATATTTTTCCGTTTGATAATTTCGTATTCTTGAATCATATTATTTGAGTTGTTGAAGTTTTTGGAGATTTTGTGACACCACCGAAGCCATGCGTTCAGAGCTGCCTAGACTTTAAAGTTTCAAGTGATTTAAATTTTTGGCAAAATCATTTGCCGTATTCTGCATCATTTTACTGTTTATGATTTGAGGACACTTCTTCAACCCCCTTGTCTGCATTATCTTGTTGAACGCTGAATCTTCAAAATTTTGCTTTAAATAGTTGCCTTTGTTTTACTTTGTTAAACTTGACAAAAAATTGGGGACATTCTGGTGCAGCTGAGGCCATAATTCTTGGTTTTCAACATTATATCGTGATGCTTGGTACAACTGTGCTCATTCCTTCTGCTCTTGTTCCACAGATGGGAGGTGGCAATGTAAGCAATAAACAATAAATTTTACAGAAGCAACAATGTTTAGATCTAGTTTGGGTTATATTGACAATAATTCCAACCATGAGAGTGAAATCGTGTTTATTCAGCCAAAACTTAAAAGAGAAAAAGAAAGAAAATCAACCCTACTTTTTCTTGCAGGAAGAGAAGGCAAGAGTCATCCAAACACTACTTTTTGTTGCTGGAATAAACACATTGCTGCAGACACTGTTTGGAACTCGGCTGCCTGCCATAATTGGAGGGTCTTACACCTATGTTGCAACCACAATCTCAATTATACTGGCTGGTCGATTCAGTGATGTCTCAGATCCTATAGAGGTCTTGTGGATCAGAATCCATTTTCTTATGCTAAATGTTGCATGGTTGATATGCTTGTTATATCATTTAATGCGGTAATATAATTAGATGCAACCAATAAGCAAATTGCCATATGTTTTGTAATAAAAGTTGTTTCATCAATTATAGCCTAAGTTTTATATTATCTTTCATCAGAAGATTAACCTCTAGTGGTCAGATCCATTGGAAATGAGGGCATGAATTTTGGTTCCAGTCCCAAATTAAGGCCTTGGAATATTACATGTTTATTTGATCAAAACTGTCTATTCACTTTTATTTTTTGTATTTTTATTTTTTAAAAACTATATTCAGAGATTCAAGAGGATAATGCGGGCAATCCAGGGGGCTCTTATTGTTGCTTCAACTCTTCAAATTGTATTAGGCTTTAGTGGCCTCTGGCGTAATGTTGCAAGGTCGGTCTGAATTTTTTTGTAGTAAGTTGATGGCTTATGCCTTTTCATTTCTCAGTCTTCACTTATGGGTAAAAATATCAAAGTTGAAATATAAACCTGATTCATGGTTTTCTTTCTCAGTTGTTGTATCATTTTCACGTTATTGTTTTTAATGTAGTTTTTATTATGATATGGATTGGTGTTTGAAATAAAACTTGTGCTGACATCTTTAAGTAAATTATGCAATTAAATTTATGATGACTATCAAAACCATAAACTGGATAATGAAAGAAGTGAATATTCTTGTGTTTGGATGTAAATTTATCAAGTGATATAACTTCCAATTCTTTCTTCAGGTTCTTAAGTCCACTTTCTGCAGTTCCTTTGGTATCCCTTGTTGGTTTTGGGCTCTATGAGTTAGGCTTTCCTGGGGTAAGCCTTATGTTACTTTATCACATGTTCTCATGAGAGTTAAATTGATAAGAACAGTTGATATTGATTTATTCCTTGGGTGTAGGTTGCTAAATGTGTGGAGATTGGATTGCCAGAGCTTATATTGCTAGTGTTTGTTTCACAGGTAAAGTTATTGACTGTGTCATACACTGTTATTAAGCATGTTTAACTGCTAGCATAATTTTTATTATAGTCATGGTTGATTTTGATATCTTGGTTTTTATTTACTTATTGATCATGATGATTCCTGTAAGATTAATTGTGTTAATGGTTATTGGTTGTCCCGCAGTACGTTCCCCATGTGCTCCGTTCGGGAAAACATATCTTTGACCGCTTTTCTGTTTTATTTACAATTGCAATTGTGTGGATATATGCTCATCTACTCACTGTTGGAGGCGCCTATGACCATGCTGCACCAAAAACACAGGCTACCTGCCGCACTGATCGTGCTGGACTTATAAATGGTGCTCCTTGGTTAGTTGTGCAATTTCTTATAAAAGTAATGCTAAATGGTGTTCTTTTCCCTATAGCAACTGATCAGTCAATTAAAGTAGCTCCTACCTATAAAACGGAAGAGGGTAGCGAGGCGGATGTGTTGAGTGTGCTCATTTCCATGAGATTTTGAATTTTTTTTAAAAACAAATTCAGTAGCATACTACGTTCTGGCCTTAGTTTTGTGAGTTGAAATGTATGGGCAATAATGTACTTTGAATTTGGTTTTTCAGGATAAGAGTTCCATACCCTTTTCAATGGGGAGCACCTTCATTTGATGCTGGCGAAGCCTTTGCCATGATGATGGCTTCCTTTGTTTCTCTTGTAGAGGTAATATATTCCTTTTAGTTTTAAGTTTCAACAGGAATTTCTTTTTTGTTTCTGTAGTGGTTTTCTCCCATACAAGAATCATTTATTAGCTTCCATATTCTCATTTTCTTTGGTTATCTTGGAATTCTATGTGTACGTTGTTGATGGTCACCTAAGATTGCATACTACTACAACGTTCTTTAGCGACTGTGGTCATTCAATGATTTTGTCCTTTTGTTTTAAAATGTCACACGTATAAATAGGTTGGTAGCATGAGTAAGTTTTCGGAAATCCTTTTAGGCTGAAGCTGGGTTTTAGTTTTGAGGGGAGTTTTAACTTTAATTTGCCATTTGACATAAGTAGTGTCAAGGAACCTACAAATACACACCCAAAAACTGTTGTTTTCCTGAATATATATGGGATATACTGGCTGCATGAAGCAGCGAATGTGAAAAAGGAAATTTTGCATTAAGTCACTGTAAACCATCTTGGTGTCATGATCAATGAAGGAGATTGCGTGAAAAAGAGATTAAAATTTTCTTTTTTTTTTGGGGGGGGGGGTGGGTGTTCTTGAATGTCTTACTTCTCAGCTGTTAAGTTCAATGCAATAATTGGGAGATTGTGCCCTTCAATTCAATCAAGGGGAGGTTGATATAAATGCTAACAAATTACTATGTGCTTAGTGGCATGCTTGGGATTATATGGCTTCCTTTATTGTGCATTGGCTGCTAATCAGTAATATGGACTTGTTACTTTGCCATTTCCTTGAATGATTATGCTTTGCCAGAGTTAAATTATCTACTTACAATTTTATATGTTACCAACAGTCCAGTGGAGCTTTTATTGCTGTATATCGGTATGCAAGTGCAACTCCATTACCACCATCTGTTCTCAGTCGTGGTATTGGTTGGCAGGTATACTAAGATGGTCACAATTACTACTATAACATTGAACTATCAGTAAATATCCAGGCCAGAAAGATTATCTATAAATAATCTTTTGTGTATTTATAATTTATTAATAATGAGGATAGTAGAAGTAATAACTAACTATAATTCTAATTATTGTTTTATCTGCCATTTAAAGTAGCACAATGCTAGTTGACCGGAAAAAAAAGTAGCACAATGCTATAAATAGTTTTTGTGAGCTCTGACTTCAATTATTGTTGACCTACTCTGATTGTGCCTCTCATATTTTGTTTTCAGGGAGTTGGCATACTGTTATCAGGATTGTTTGGCACTGTCAATGGATCCGCTGTATCTGTGTAAGACAGTCTCAAGCTTTTCTGTATTCCCTGCTAAAAAAGGGAACAACATAATTTGTTGATGGACCCCATTTGCTTTCTTTCCGTTTAGTGAAAATGCAGGTCTACTGGCTTTGACTCGTGTTGGAAGTCGAAGAGTTGTGCAAATATCTGCTGGATTCATGATTTTCTTTTCAATTCTTGGTGAGCTAGCACAGCATGAATATTTAAGCAATTTGTGTGACTTAAATAAATGGCTGGTTCACCTTCATAGTTCTTTTTCCTTCCCTGAAAACTTGTGAATCTTGTTGTCTAGGGAAATTTGGAGCAGTCTTTGCTTCAATTCCACCGCCCATTTATGCTGCACTATACTGCTTGTTCTTTGGTTACGTTGGTAAGTCGGATTTATAAATTGACTCACAAAGTTATTGAAGGTCCAAATTTGTTTTGATAGCCAAACACAAACTATCCATTTTCATTCATCATGTGTAGGTGTGGGAGGCCTCAGTTTTCTTCAGTTCTGCAACCTCAATAGTTTTAGAACAAAACTCATATTAGGCCTCTCTATCTTCTTGGGGTTGTCTGTGCCACAGTACTTCAACGAGTACACAGCGATTAGTGGTTTTGGTCCTGTCCACACAAGTGCAAGATGGGTAAGGATATATGATACAAGAACTTAGGGTTTTTCTTGAAAGGATAACTTAAGATGCAGCTCTATAGGCGTTTACTATCAAGTTTTTTGTGGAATTTGCACTTTGCACTGATATATTTTGTGTTCCTGGGCAGTTCAATGATATGGTGAATGTCCCATTCCAATCGAAAGCATTCGTTGCGGGTGTCTTGGCATTTTTCCTGGACAACACTCTGTTTAAGAGAAGTGCAGATATTAGGAAAGACAGAGGGAAGCCTTGGTGGGACAAGTTCAGGTCTTTCAAGGGTGACACAAGAAGTGAGGAGTTCTATTCACTGCCTTACAATCTAAACACATATTTCCCATCTGTGTGATTTCGTGCTGAGAGCTCAACTTTTATGATGGTTTCATTTGGATGGTCATTGTTTAATCTTGTAATATCATCAGATAGGGACCTGGATACATGCCATAACTAAATGAATATTGAGTAGTCTCCTTTGTTTAAAGAATACTGTAAAACCATTTATTTTTATTGCTTTCTTGTATGTAAATCTTGAGAACTCTCTTCGTGGTAGTAAGTAGTAACATGCAAATTCTCTATATCATTCATTTGATTCATATCATGCATGCTCTATAGCCCTTAATACCTTGCTGATGAATCCGAGTTAAATACCATAAAATTGTACTCCCTCCTGTCATTAAGACCTACTTAAGGAGTTGATTTTGATCCTAAATATAAGATATAATTTTAATATTTGTCAATTTTTTCCTTCTAATTTACTCTTATTGATGCTCCCTTAACAATAATTAAGGAAAATGATTAGGGTGTTTTAAAAAATACATATGTCTTGTTAATTAATTTAACCAATTTTTTTAATTTAATTAAATTAAATAAATAAGTTTTATATTAAGAATTGGAAACATTTTTTACCTGCAAATGTGGGTGGTAGATATTTTACATTGGAGTCGTTTCATAGTAAGTGTTTGTTTGGAAGAGCTTATTTTTGGGTAATAAGTGCTTATAATTCGTGATTCACGGTATACGAGGTAAGTATGTGAGAGGAGTTTTTTCTCGGTAATAAGGACTTATTTCTCAAATTTAAGCTCTTCCAAACACATCTTTAAATATTCTTCTTAAAAGCCCTAGGGCCATTGATTAGAAGAGATCTTATTTCAACGACCTTCGCTGCACGTTACAGTAATCGTTACGTATGCAAATAGCACTTTCTTAAACGCCCTAGGGCCATTGATCAGGAATTCAGGAGTGATTAAGGACTTTGGCCCGTACAGAGCCTCCAAAGTTAATCAAACCACCTTTCATATATGAACTATGGAGACCTTCTCAAAAGAACTTGTGAACACTTGGATCCAACTACTTCGTCCGTTTCTACATCAACCTGATTCTTTTTTCTAGGAAAAAAATCTAATGCATATAATGTATTTTGGAAACAAATTCACTATCGTTTAAAATCTTTGAATAATCTCGCTTTTTATAGATGTATGTATTTACTCCTTCCAGTCCTTAATTAATATAAGAATTTTTACCTCATTTGATTAAATTAAAAAAATAGTTAAATTAGTTAATATTACGCGTAATTTCTAAAACACTCTAGTAATTTTTTTAATTTCCTTCTTTATGCTTAGTTAATATGATATGCAATTTCTAAAACACTCTAGACATTTTCTTTAATTCTTTCTTTTCTTCTCCTCATTCATTATTATTGAGAGAACATCAATAATAATGAATTAGAAAAAAAAATAAATAATCTCAGAGAGGCTTGCTGGTGTGGAGAAATAATCTCAGCCACAGCGTCGCCTGTTTGAAACGCGGCACCGAGTGAGAAAAAAAAGAAATAAATATAAAAATAGATATTATATTTAGAATGAAAATTACCTCTATAAATAAGTTTTATATTAAGAATAGAAGAGGAATTAATAGAAAACTAGTAGGACGGAAACTATAAATTTAATAATTTATAAATTTGTTTATTGAGGGATTGAATATAGACTTCGGACCTGAATTATCATTTATCGTTATTTAGAGTGCAGAGAAGAGAGATTTGACGAGACGGGGATCTGACACTGCCTGCCAACCTGCTTTTAGCCATAGGTTAAGGTAATATGTAAATAATTGGTTCATGTCTTGTGTTCGGTTTGAGGTGAGGGGAGGTGAGGGCTAAATTGTAATTTTAGATGGGAGGGGTTTAAAATTTATTTTCTCATTTTTTTAAATTTTAGATTTCCGTTTAAAATTTACTCTTTTATTCTTTTTAAATTTTGGGTTCCCTTCTAAAATTTAAATACCTTCAACCCAAAAAGGTAATTTAATCCCCTCCCCCCTCAAACCAAACACACCATAAAGTATGTGTTTGGATAAACCTCAAACCGTGGTTTTAAAAATTTATTTCTACAAGACAAAACTTCTTCACATACTTACTTTATAAATCATAAAAGTTATTCTTTAAAAGTTAATCCAAACATAAACTAAACAACCTTATCATATTACACGATTCCCTCACCCTCCCTCATGCCCCATGATACTAATGCCTCAAACTAATAAAATAGGACGGTTTAGTAGCTACCCTGATCTCTACACTTGCAATGATGGGATCCCCTTTACTTAAGTTTTCTACTTTTCTCATCCTATTTTTGCTAACATCTATCTTCGTTCTTGATTTCAGCTTTTCATCATCCTCCTACTTCATATTTTTTCCCCTTTTATTATATTCTGTATTACTGTGGGAAAGCATTTCATCTTAGAAAAGAGATGATTCTACAAAAAATTACCGTATATCATGCCGAATATGTAACCGAGACTCTGACTTATCGTTTTGTTTTTTTGAGGGGCAATTGACAGAAAAATAAAAGTTCAACAGTAGGCCTTCAAGTGGGCCACGGATGAGAAAGGCAGGCCCAGATAATATTGGGGAGTGATTCTCTTTTTGAAACGTAAATGCTCAAAAGGCAAACGAGTGTGCATGGGAAGCCTCGCACGCGACACGCACTCATCATGACGCGTTGTTCCAGAATGAATTTAACCGCGAATATTCCATAATTACCAGGCCGACCCCACAAAGCAAGCAAGAAGCAAACCCCCGTTTTTTTTTTGGTAGAAAAGAAAGCAACCCCCTTCACTCTATCAATGCCGATAGCTTGGGTGGTCCACGCGCGGTGATTTAGCGTGGCCCTATAAAATTTAACACAACACACACACACATTCATTCAAATCCTACGCCACTCACCTCATCAGTCGTGGGTGTGGCGTGGTCCACAAAATATAATGACAAATTGCCACGCCCATTTAAATCCTCGAAAACGAAATCTACTTAATTATTCTAATTATTTAATGTTTATACCAATATATTCCCATTTCCCCCGATAAGCTGGAGCATTATGATCATGAAAGAAGATGGTAAAATGGTGTGTCAATAATGAGGAATTTGACTGTATATAATTATTGGAGAGTAAGTAAAAATGAACATAATTTCTTAATTAGTGGTCGCCCTGAACCTCTATAAATATGATGTGTCTATCTCAATTATAATCCATCTCTATCATTGTACCTTTGGACAAACTCTCTTTTTTTCCACCGTCTTTTTCATTCTGGTGTATTGCTGTGCCAATCCTATTTAGATTCTAATAATCTAATATTTATATGAACATCTATTATCTGAATTCGACTCCGACCTATTACGCGTCTCTTCTCTCTTTCTCCTTATTTTTCCTGCAAGTGCAAATCCTTCATAGGTATAATAAGTACATGAGTTATGACAAAGGGAAAAATGATGTATCATTTCTAACATATTTTACATACTACTTTCTCTTATTTTTAATGAGACATATTTAAAAGTTGATATTGGTCCTGAATATAAGATATATTTTTTATATTTATCAATTTTTTTTTCTAATTTACATATAAAAAATATTCAGAACCAAGATTAACTCTTTAAACATATCTTAATATTTAATAAAAGTTCAGCAAAGAAGACATAAAAAATGTCGAGCATCAAATTTACATTAAAAAATACAGAGAGGAGATTGATTCCTGTTGAGGGTATATAAGCAGGCTTGCACAGGATCTCAAATTGTGTTTGTCCCCTGAACCCTGTTTGGCATTGTGAGTCTGCTATACACACCTCCTTGCCTCCTCCAACATTTCTCTTTCACCCTTCCTCACTCTCAGAGAGAAAGAGAGAGAGGATGGGAAATTGTCAGGCCACTGATACAGCAACACTGGTGATACAACACCCAAATGGGAAAGTGGAGAGAATGTATTATTCTGTGAGTGCTTCTCAGATCATGAAAACCAACGCCGGTCACTATGTGGCCCTTCTCATCTCCTCCACATTATGTCCTTCCCAACACAATCATCATCATCAACACAACACTAATAACTCTGTTCGCCTCACTCGCATCAAGCTCCTCAAGCCCTCTGATTCCCTCCTTCTTGGCCATGTTTATAGACTCATCACCTCTCAAGGTTCTTGAATTCCTCCTTTTATCTCTCTCTACTATTCAAATTTTTGTTCTTTCTCTTCCATTTATCACTCTTTTGTGCTTGTTTTGTTCAGAGGTTATGAGGGGTTTGTGGGCCAAGAAACAAGCTAAGATGAATAAAACCCTGTCAGAAACAGAGAGACGAAGCTTTGAGTTGAAGACTATCACCAGGATCAACGATATGGAGAACAACCAGGTTGATCTCTATCAGAACTGTTACATTAGCCCCAGTAAATCTCAAGAAATTAGTTATCTGGGTTCTGAAAAAGATTTAATCTTGGTACCTAATAAGACACATGACATTTTAAATTTAGTTAATTTATGTTCTGAGAGTATGACTTGTATGCATGTTTAAGGAAAGGAAAAAGGAGAGAGAAGGAGGAAGGAGAAGAAGGAGTAATGGAAGAACATGGGAGCCTTCATTACAGAGCATCTCAGAGTCACCAAGCTGATCTGCCTTGCCTTCAGGGACTGACAGATCAAAGTTCCATGATTGGATCATATACATTTCTCAAACTTTTTTTAAAATACTAAATCTAGGAATATAATGGTAGTTACAAATGCAAGTGAGCTCAAAGTTCAATTCATTTTCCACAGTCAGCTCAATCCTTCTGCATGATTGTGTATACCAAAAAAGGTTCACATATCCAGCTTCAATTCATGTAACCAAGCTCTGCTCTTTTATATCAAATCAGGCTTCAACATCATCAAATTCTTCATCTCCCTTGTTGTCCTTCTTCTTAAATTGTAGCTCGCGTCTCTGTAAAACTAAAGATCATAGAGGGGTTTCAATTAAATTATGCATAGAACATTGCAACTTTGGGTTATGGGTATCATAGAAGAAGTGAAGGTGGTTTGCATTCTTTATTCCAAAGCAAAAACAAATTGGCCACCGACATGTTTGTGAAATTTAAATTCTAATAATTGCTTTCATTTTTCAAATACCCCTTTGATATGGTTCCTTTATTTAAAGAACCACCCACATACCAAAGAATAAAGCACCCAGTAAAATATTTTATCATGCAAATGATTAATATCAATATATAACAAAATTAATAGGAAGTCGCATAATCCATAAGTTACAAATAAATTTTTTTTTTTTTTTTCGAGTTTTGTATAATTTATTTCAGTTTTTCATATTTCTTTACACATTTTATTGACTTATGTGCAATTTTGTTTTTACTCTTTCACTATTTCTTCACATGTTTTTAAATAAAACTCAAATATTATAAAGATGGGTAAAAGTTTCAAATTTTATTATTTTTTTTAATCAAAAAACATGTGACATGTAATTTATAAACGACAAATCCACAATAATTACATATCTATCTTTTATTTCTAAAATATAAAAGATTTTCTTTGCAGATAGAAAAGGTGTCGATGTATTTTTAAGAAAGCTCAATAGGAATACGTATAATTAATTTTTTTTTAAATGAAGCATAAGTAAGTTTTGAAAATAAAGAAATTGCATAACTTTTTTGTCCTAAGAAATTGTACAACTTTAATAAAGAAAGCTTAAGGAATGTTTCTTAGAAGGGGCTTATTAAAAAAATGGGATCCGAGGTTAAGAATAAATCAGGTGCAATTGATATGGTACGATTCCCACAATTCTTTTTGGTTGCATTAAGAACAAGAACAAGCAAATTCCATCGCCCATCAGCATTATTAGTCCCTCTCTTTGTTCCGTTCCACACCTTTAAAAAAAAGTAACTACATGACACTTATGTTTCTTCTTTGTCAATTTTTTATTTTTCTTCTTTGTTAAGTATATTATATATATAATCAATATAATTCCTAAGGAATCCCGATTATTTTTTGAGAAAATTGTGAAAAAATCCCTCATTGGCAATTTATTTGTCAAATGGGACCTTCGCGTGCAGATTATCTTTCACGTGTGCAGAATATCTTCTTTGGTGTGCAGATGATCTTCCCTATGTGCAAAATTCTTCCCTATACTTGTGCAAAAATGTTCCCTATGTGTGCAGAAATCTTCTCTCCGTGTGCAAGATATCTTCCCAGATCTCATTTAACAAATAAGTTATCAATAAAGTCTTTTTAAATAATTCTCCCTTATTTTTTCGTGTCAATTGCCAACAAGTCTTGTTATTTATTAAACATAAAAGTCCCTTGGAGTATGCTCTCACTCATTTAAAAAACAGAGCTTCTTGAGCTTCTTTTGCAAGTGCCTTGTCAAATCAAATAACATTAGGCTTAGGCCAACTTTTTCTTTCCGCCCTTTTCTACTTTTTCATTATTCCATTTATTTTTTGTGTAATACCATAATGGCTTATTGACCAAAAAAAATCATGCAACTTAGATATGCATAGGCATTGGACCAAAGCATGCTCTGTTTCGTTTTTTTGAGTTTGACTTTACCTCTTTTTGACATCACACTTCCTCAACAAAGATCTTCCTCTCATCATATCTCTAGGCTTAGCTTCTCTCTCTAAGTTACCTTGTTTTATGCAAGTGCCTTTGGTCAGTTGGTGGGAATTTTCTTTTGTACTTTGAATGTCGGCTAGATAATAGTTTTTTTAATTGAATAAAACTAAGGGAAAGTTGGGGAAAAGTCCCTCGTTGACAAATTAATTGGCCAATGGTCTCTGGGATTTGTAAGTTGTAATTTGTAAATGAGCTTCCGCAATTCCCCAATTTCCCCTAAAACTAATGCAGCTAACATTTCTTAGACTTTAAGTATAATAGCACTCAGACAAATCAATCATCAAATATTAACAAATTTCATATTTTGATAACTAGTGATATCCATTAGGTTGTTAACAAGTAAATACTAGAAAACTAGCCTTTAAAATCAAGAGAACCATTAAGAAACTTTATGCAGCTTTATATTTCGAAATTGGCAATCAACCTTCAAACATACCCTTTTTGACTTTAACGCTGGACCTAATTGGAAAATTGACCTTGATATTAAATATAAGACTTATCTTCTATATTTATCATTTCTCCCCCTCAAAACCACCTTCTATTAATACTCCCTCAACAAGTTGGTAGTTATTTATTTATTTATTTATTTTTGGTTTACACCCCCTGGTGTCCCACCCCTTTGGAGGTAGACTAATGCGGAGTCGTCCCCCAGTGTAGAGGGACTTCCCAGGGATCGAACTTGGACCCTTGAGGCAAATGGCGGAGGAAGCACCTTGGCTCCCCTTTTCAAACCATCTGAGCCACGCCCCCTGGGCTATTTTTTTTATTTTTTTGCAACAATGGTTGAAGCTAAAGATCATCCTAAACAAGGGTGTTTTAGGAAGGAAAAACACGTCATTTATTATAATTTACTAACTTTAGTAATCTAATCAAATTAGTTAAATAAGTGTTACATTGAGGACCAGGGAGTATAGCAATGGATCAAACCTTCCATCACATTGCCAGCTCCAACTGAAACTTCATAATTTTCTGCTATTTCTTGGTATAAATCACAAGTCCAATCATTTTTTAGGCATGAAATCAAACAGTCAAAACAGCCTCAATTTTTCTTTTGACATTAGAAACTTCTACCACTCCTTGTCAATATACTGAAGAATAGTGTCTGAGAGAAATAGACATCAAATATACATTCATCATTAAAAAGGAGAAAAATGCTGACAGCAAAGAGAAAGGTAACTGCTTCCAGAAATTTTAAAAGCAGGATGGTAATACACCATTATGATTATTGTTTCAAAAGCAGATCAAAACTATCTGCTAATTGTTTCTCAAAACTCAACCCCAATTTCCCACAAAATCTGAGTTCTTTTGTTACAATGTTTCCTCAAAAAAAAAAAAAAATTACATACAATATTAATAAACAAGGAGAAATGCAATAACATCTCTATTGTATTGAAACAAACTTCTGCATTTGATGTTTGAACAGAGAATGACATCATCAAGTCTTGTTCTTGGCCACTGAAAGTTGATGGGTTGAAGTATATCACTGGCTTGGTGTGTTCTCAGTCACCCCATTGCCATTCTCATGCTTGTCAAGCTGACTGAAGTTACCCTTCTGCTTGAAGAGCTGAGTATGGTGGTGCCTACAATAAAGGTGATGTTCGTGGGCCACGTAATTTGATGGACTGATCACGCAACCTCCATGGGTGCACCTGAAACAAGCCTTGTGATAAGAACTTCCATCAACAGCCACCTACAGAGGAACAGAATCATCAGAGAATACGAACATATACACATGACATTGTATAATGTTGCTGAACACGTAGTTTCAATAATTGATAAGACCAATAATTAACCCATCTTCCTCTCCATATATGTTTCTCCTTTCTGTTGTGTTCTAACTCATTATGGATACCGCTTTTCCACCATCAGGAAACAAGGTTTTAACACAGCTAATCAAAGATTTAGACAAAAGTTCTGAGAAAACTTTGCCTCTGAACTACTTATTCACTTATATTTTATGCTAGCTCTTGGATAATCACTTAATACAATGATAAGGAAGGCAAGCATCTCATCTTGCTAATTATCAGCAGCTACAAACAAAGGTGTTAGGGGGTTTCATGTGAAAAGAATACAGGAACAGAGATTACTTAGTATTCCTGGAGGGCAAAATAGTTTGACACATGGGTAAACTTTTTAAACTTAATTTCCAGTGTCAAATTTGGATTTTTTTTTCACCTTTTACTTTATGAATTTCCATTTCTAGTACAGTCAAGCAAAACTGAACATAAAATCGGATACAGTTGCTGGATCTCAAAAGGAACATCGACTCCACAACTATGGCTGTTGGTCAAACTTTGTTGAGAGTAATATCCAAGAGCATACATCTGCAACATTTGGCACACTATTGACATGCTAAACAAATATTGAGATTCTTTTATTTTCACGTGTAGGGAGGTATGTTTTGTCGAAAGCATAGAGCAGCGGCTTGATCTGAGAAATTCACAAACATCTTGGTTCATTCTACGCATCAATTTATCGACCAAGTGACTTGAAAAAACAGAGACCACCAGACACTATGGAAAAAGTTCACTGAAGTATATTTATATACCTTTTCAATTGGGTAAACCGTTTTCTCGCAAGCAACACACTTTTCTCGAGTTCCACCAAATAAACTTGAAACTTTACTGTTGGTTTGGACCTGCACATCCTCAATCAGATAAAATTCACGACAGATGCACTGGAAATCGATGAACTAGTAGAAAAATTCATTCACAAGCAGTTAACATCGTTTTAAGGATGTGAAAAATACCTGATCACCCGATCTGTCAACTCTAACAGTTCTTGGAATACCTACAAGTGATGAAAAAACATATACATGCTCATTATAAATTCGAACTTTGAAGAAGCGGATAAGTTTTAGAAACATTTCAATGACAGCAATCCACCTTCAAAACTTTTTTCCAGGCTGCCAGTCATCTTAAAGAGTTGATCAAAATGTGGCTTACAGTATAAAACTCCCTCAAAGGAATTATAATTACTCAGCTGCAGGGATGCACAAGAAAATTAATAAATGAGGATATATAGGGTAACAACTAAAGAACAATACACGAGAGGCAAAAAAAAACTTGTTTGAGACGCTATTCTTTCTGCATTTCAAAATATAATGAGACCAACGAGAAAGTTGCAACCAATTTCCCAATATCCATCCAGCTAAAGAAAAATCAGACAGCATCTCACTGGCCCCTATCAAGGTTTAAGAAGCCTTCTAACATATACCAATTGTATATCTTGTTAATAAATATTCCCTCTTGGCCTTAATATAAGACATGTCCACTTAATTTGATAAGATTAAGGAAGTTAGTTAATATGACATACACTATCTAAAATACTCTAGCCATCTTCCTTAATTCTCTTCTTCCCTCTATAGCTTGATTGTTGATGAGAGAGTACCAATAGGGTAAATTAGAAAAAGATTAACATATATGAAAAAAAGGTCTCATATTTATATTTAGGATCAAGATCAACTCTCCAAATATATCCATGTAAGTAAGGACTGGATGGAGTAATTATGATATAATGTTCATCCCAAACTCAAATATCACGTTGGAACAGACCTCAGCTAGAATACTGGCATGGTTCTCAGATTTAAAGTTCATAACTCGTAAAGAATTATGGTTGGAGAAGTTTTAACAACTACAAGTAATTCCTAGCTGAGTAGTTAATGAAGCCATCACCAACTTACTACCACCTAAACAAACAAATTCATTGGATCAGGCATAAAGACAGGCAAAAGCGTCACCATCACTAGAATGTCAAGTCAAATGAGGGTAGATTGAATTCAATAAATGAATCCACAATGACTTTATAACTGAGAGCTGCACATTCTCTCTGTCAATTATAGTCAATTCCGCAAAAACCACTATTTAATGATTATAAATGGATATGGAAACAGAACACTTTGGTGGTAGAGTAGAGCATATCATCAGCGATCATCAAAAGACAGCACTTAATACAGAGGCAACTTCTGTGTGTTGGCTAATATTTTGCTTGGAAGAAGAAGAAATGCTTCAATCTCACCTTAAGGGTACCTTTACAATGGTGGCATCTGAAGCAAGACTTGTGGTAAATCTTGTTGTCAGCAGTAAGCTGATCCACCAAGTACACTGTTTTCTCACAGGCTTTGCACTTCTGGGTAGTGCCTGCAAACATCGCCATACCAAAATCAAGAGCCAAAGGTTCAAACTTTGGAGAAATGGAGCAACGAAAAGAAGAAGAGTTGAGTTGGGGTTTCTTTTGCGCTCTGTGTTTTCAAATTTGAGTGTGTGGGGCTTTGGAATATTTACAGCTCAAGGGGAAGTGAAGAGAGAAGAGAGAGGCAGGCTTACTGGTTGCTGACGTGGGAAGAGTTGAGACAAAAATATACAATAATGAGCTGGAGGTCATAATGGACAGTTCCGTGATTCACTGACTCGGCGCTTCCTGGTGACGGCTCTGTCGGGCTCTGGCCCCACTTACAAATGCTGACATTATGATACGATGCCACAGTTTTACAGGTTTTCCAACACGTTGCCGCGGTTTCGTGGATTTGGTTGTTTATCTTTCACTTTTACGATTGATGATTTGTACTACTAGTAATTCAAAGGGTTAAGCCGTAGTGAAAAAATATCACGAAGTTTTAATAAAAATGCGTGAAACATTAAATATTTTTTAGTGGCATAAAAAATACCTATGAATATTTAAAAGAAAAATAAAAATTCCAACACCGTTAAATTTAATCTAACACCATAAACATTGTTATATATGCTTATATTAAAAGGGATAACCATAAAAAATATATAATGTTAAATACATTTTTAATAAAAATTTATGAGTATTTTTTAGCTTAACCCTAATTCAAAAAAGAAAAACTTTTGCCCCGGTATGAAGAGCTCGCAGCTGAATGAAGTAATTGGGAGGCTATACATAATGCATGGGAATAGCAAAGCCAACAAAGTGCAAACAAACATAACGTATCTCACTTGTTTGAGGGGTTGATTCAAGGATCGGAGGGATCCTCACATCACATATATGCAAGCTATGTCCAATACACACAATTAGTAAACACTTTGACCAAAACCATAATGCCAGCCACCTCCTTCTCTGCAGCATTCGGCTTCTATAAAACCGTCACGTTTTATATGGAAGCTTCATTTAAGGGTTACAGACTTACAGTCACAGTCTTCATTTTTTATCGAAAGAACATGATTCAATTTCGATAGAAGTGATACTCAATTATTTTTATAAGAAATAATTATCAAAATCACATCATTCAAAATCAACGCGGAGTAAGATCTATCACCTTCCAGTCTGTACTTCCATGCTTGTCATCTCATTCAAAACATTTTTAGTTTATTAATATCGTTGTGGAAGCAATAATTGAGGAAATTAATGTATTCAATGATGCAAAGCTACCCCACCTGGCCGACCATTCTGACCTACTACTGCCTCTTTACGAACACGTAGTTCATTTCACCATTCAAATTTTTTCAAAATAAGCTTAATCCATTATACATTAATATTTAATTACAAAGCAGATAAGAAGTATTCTAGTCATAATTTAATCATCACCACTAAAACTTCGATAACATCATTAAGAAGATTCAAAGAAAATGAGGTGATAAATAGATGAAAATTTTAAAGAGGGTGGTGGACTTTTGTTTTTTGTTTTTTTTTTGGTGGCCAGAAAGAGGGCAGATGCGACTGTCATTTTATGGAAATACCAATCACCATAAATAGTCACAAGTTCTTCCAAGTTCCATCTCAAATTCTTCCTCACATTAGATGGTACAACTACCCAGAAAGGCATGAAACCATCTGAAGCCTCTCATTTTAATCAGCTCAACGAGCCTTGCTCTTTAGATGGTGGAAAAACTATTGAGGTGACAGGTATTTTGGATTCAAACGCTTTTTGGCATATTCAAAGTTTTAAGTAACACACTACTAGTCATCACAGATCCACATTGTTGCCAGAAATATGAGACAAATGTCACAACATATAACAGCACAATATTCCCTTCATTATGCACTCTGGTCCCTTGCCTGTTTCCGAGCTTCTTCTCTCATTACTGCTCTCACATATATCTCATAACAGCATCCTGCAGAAACATATAAAAAGCACAAATCATATTGAGAAAACGCATAGGCGACATTAAAAGTTAAGGATTGAATCTTTGAAACAAGATAATGGTTATGTCTACCCATATCCAATCTAAATATATACCCTCCTCCTCAAAGTTTGATGAATACATTAGAGTTATTTGCATAAATATAAACAATTTATACCATGGGTAGGTAAGGAATAGAATGCTACTTCCAATGTCCCTATTTACTTTTCCTCGTTTGGATTTTCATTTTGTCCCCAAATATATGTAATGTTCCAAATATGAAGGTATAATTATTGATTGTTTCTAACAATACCCCTGTTAGATGGAGGCATTAAATGGAGGTAGTTAAAATTTAAAATAGTGTACCTTCGAATGGAGGGCAAAACTGAAGGAAAAAATAATTCTTACATAGTACATGGATTTTGCTTTCTCCTTGGTCTGTCTTTTTCTATGAGAACAAGTAGGGACAGAGAAAGCATTAAATCAATCTTTTGAAGAGGCCACATCACACACTAGTGAAAAATCTCAGTTAAACTGCCTCATGACTCTGTTGCCTTTGCATTACCTTGCCTCTCCTTTAATCTTTTCTCTGGACTAGAGATATATGCCATTAGAAGCGAGTGAAGGAGGGTGTCAAAACATTAACGAGTCCGTTTAATAGCTAAGAGTGTGGACCACGTGCATCTTGCAAAGGCATTTCCAATAGAAGCTGGCAAGGCAAAGCAAATCCTTGCTTGATGTGTCCCACTTAAGACATAAGGCTAATTGGTAGGCTCATTGACTGACAAGATTGTTTAGTGAGGCGACCTATGGTTGGAAGGAGTCTAGTTGCATTTCTTATAGTGAGATTGATTTTTTCTGTATAGAATCCTACTCTCTTATTTTTTATGATAATTCCTGAATGGCCAACCATTGCAGGCTTGGAGCTAAACAGGAGGTGCTAATCAGTCATCAGATGAGTATTTTCCATTTGTTGCTATTGATGTCAAATTTGTTATTGAATAAGTGCATATGCCATCATCAATTTCAGCAACAGTGTTCATGAATGAATATGCAGCAATATGAGAATTCAAGATTTCAAAAAAATATGCCAAAGCTTTCCAAACCATTAACGGAACATTTGAAATAGCCACATCAAAAACATTGTTGAACTTTGTATTTATGATATGTGAAACAGACCTTCCAACTCAAAGGAGCTCCACTTCAAAAGTTTCAGCAGCAAACTGGAACTACCCCAGTAAGCACATTGCTCAATGATGAAGATACTATAAGTTTATATTGAGGAAATAATGAATGTAGAAAAACAAGCATATGCACACACAATGCATTCAGTAAGACACAATCTATTGACTCAATCAAAGACTAGCCTTCTGAAAATGGTGCATTAGGAATCTCTGAAGTGCCCCAAGATTCCAGAGAATACAATTCTCCTCGAATGGTATATTGAGGAAATATCCGCTCGTCCAAGATATCACAAAAATAAAGAATGACTATTTTTTTAATCCCCTATTGGTCCATGCATGATATTGGCATTGGTTTATTCATATTGTTGCCATTTATAAATGATAGGAACCAAATAAACCTTATCAGATTTAAACAAAATCAGTGCCTGCTTCACCCACCCCGGATGCAGGAATAGAAAACAGCATACCTGCAACAACAACGACTGTTAGAACATCCCCAATTCTCTTGATTCGTGACACACTCTTCTTATATGATTTGAATGGCTTCAGAGATGGATCCTCAGCCAAGAGCTGCAAGATTATCAATGTTATAAAATTAAGTGCACAAGTAAATCCGAAGGAATCACCAAAAATAAGCTAAAAAAGTGACCCAATCATGCAACAAACAGCACTTGTCAAAGCATATTCAAGGTTATATGAGATCAACTACTTTGCTCAGGAAAGATTATGCAACTTTATTAAGGTTCTACAATGCTCAAAAGCTCATGCAATGGAAACTCAATGATTATTTATTCTCTAAATTGTTGGAGAGGCAAAGCTTATATAACTCCGTCTTTTAAGTTTCATTCAGCTGTGCTTCGAATAGTTATTATAAGCCATCCTACAAATTAAATAAAAAACTCATTTGACAGACTTGCTCAGACAGAAATCCTAAAACCCATTTTCATTGGTCAGAAAAAAGTGTAGAGAACAATATTAATTGGGTGTTAAGCAGCCAGCTACCATTTAATAAAGCTCACAAACAGGCAAACGATGGCAAGTGATCTAGATGCAACAAGTAAGAAATTTGCATAAAAGAGGTAAAAGGGGTGTCTACGCCTTACAGCTTTTTCACGAGGCCCCGGTTCGACGTGGAATTCACGGCGCCCGATAGAAAGCAAATCCTCCCTCTTGTGCTAATTTTGGGATTTCATTACAAAGAGAGTTCAAAAGGCCAGAGGACGAATCAAATTTGACATAGAAAAAATTATTTTAGTATATTGAAACAATCGCAACCGATCGGAAGAGTAGATACCAAAATACCTGGGAGTGAGATAGGAAATGAGAAGCAATGCTTGTTTTGTTCAACAAGAACGCCATTTTGCTTTCCGTTGTGACCTTACTCGAGTAAATAATACAAACGGAGCACAGAATCCGGAAACGGGAAAACCCAAAATACGTTCTCCTTTTTTTGTTGACGATGTTGATTTAGTTGGGTTTTTTGCTGACCTTCCTCCTACGAATTGCTAATGGTTAATTATTTTGCAGTGGGAAGGAAAAGATATCTTATAAGGAAACATTCAAATTATGGTTTAAGAAGCTATTTTCTGTAAGTCGGGACAAAATTTCTCTTACATACTTACTTCGTAAATTATAAAAGCTATTCTTAAAAGCTAATCCAAATACACGCTTACTATCCATCTCAATGTGTTTTAAAGCAGGTGGAGTCAAAGCAAATAATACCGAGAGTGAAAGGTTAGAATGTTATAAATAATATCAAAATTAGATTTAGGTCGATGTACTAGCAAGCACACTGTACTAAACTATGATATCAGAGCTAGCCTATGCAATTGCTAAGGGGATTCTATATTCCCACATAATACAATATTAGTTCTTTGAATATGAATTATAAGAATGATACACTATGAATTCTTTGAATACGAATTATAAAAATTCTCTTTTTATGATACAAGACGTTTGCTTCTCTTCATTGATGACTTCTTTAGGACAGACAAGCTGGCGTGGTTTATAATATCATTGATCATGCTAGGAAACGGTTAGGATTTTAGGTAATCTTTCTGAATTGTGCATTGTTGACATGCAAATTTGAAAACACATTTTTTAATTCTTAAAAAGACATTTTTCAATACCTACAATTACTTGTTGATACCAAGACAGTGTTAGTGCCAATTTTCACTTAAGAGGAGGGTGAATTGAATAATAAAAAAATTATTTAAAAACAAGAATGATTAGTAAACAATACAAAGAATAAGAGTAAGCATAATATCACCGTAGTGTACACAACAAATTATACTGGTTCAGTCTTAACTCACTGACCTACGTCCAGTCCCCACAGCGTCTTTGAGTTTTTCACGATTCTTCACAGATTCTACGGGTTCTTGGAACCACAATACAACGTACACAACAATGAATGATCCTCAAAAGGACTCACTCCCCCTTACACATTGTAATTCTACAACTACATTGAAGGTCCTACTACCTTGAAATTTTATAGAGTTGAAAGATGGTTGGTAAAGAATTCTCTCTCACAGAGCAAATAGATAATCACTAAAGAACTAAATGAATGTCAGAGAATATTACAGAGAATGAACTGAGCAATAAATGAAAAAGATTGGTTGTTGACTTAGTTGTTTGCTCGATATTGAATGCATGGCTATTTATAGTCAATCCGCACTAATGACCATTGTGAGCATTTAAACTTTACGTTAGGTTGGCTTAGAGCTGTTGAGGGATTTCGGCGTTCATTCGCTTTTGTCTTCGTTGCAATAAAATCTTTAGACGAAATCCTTTTGGTCTCTAATCTGTTTTCCTGCTAAGCATTTAATGCTGTGACAATAAATTTGCTTTTATTAAATTTTAAATAAATCCTTGGTTTATGGATTTGAAACACACACATGAATATGATTAGTAGCTTTGGAAGGATAATTAATTAATAATCAAACTTAAACAGATATTTATCATCACTTTCAAGTTTATCGAGAGTTGGTTTTCAAAAGACAATGAATATGTACTCAAGTGTGATTTAGTATCACTTCAGTGAGTACTCATCACTCGAGTGTTTTGAGTTCTGGTGGTGAAGTATAAATTGTGTCACTCTTGGTTAATCTGAAAGAGACTTGCTGATGCCTCGAGAGTTACCTGCCATCACTCGAGTGACAACCTACTCATTCGAGTGCACTCTATTTATAACTTGAAAGACTATCGCGAGTGACATGTTGAAGTATTGAGAGTTGACACAATCATTCTAGTGGCAACTTACTCACTAGAGTGAGCTTTGTTTATAACTTTCAAAATTCCTGCGAGTGACTTATTGAAACCTTCAAGTGATCACTGCCACTCGAGCGGTTACTTATTTACTTGGGTGACTTGATCATAACTTCTAAAAATCCTGCATGTGACTTGCTGAAATCCTATAAGTGACGAAAGATCATTTGAGTGCTGACTCACCCACTTGAGTGATTTTGCATCACCTCTCAGTTTTCAGTGAGTGACTTATGAAATCACTGAAAGTTAGGATCATCACTCGAGTGCATTATTTGTCGGCAACCTACTTAAGTGATTCAAGTTTGATTCAAAAATAGTCTTTTTACTCAATCATCCAGAAACTCACTTAAGTGATTTAAATCATCAAGTCCTCCTTGATTATCAAATTTTGTTATCATTGAAACATAATTTGGGAACTAACATATATATCACTATATGTCAGAGTTTGAAAAGGCCAGGTGGGGCAGGCTACTTAGGCCATGTCTTGGACATCCAACCAAGGTATTGAGCTATAAAATAAATGTGGTTGTTGAATAGGAATGATTTCTTGAAGGTTTGAGCTCTGATATTAATTTGAAAGACAGAGCTCTCATATGTTTAAGAGTCATAATTTTGGTGAATATTGCTGGAGAAACAACATAAAACAAACTAGACTTGGGCTTTAGACTTCCTCTGCTTCTTCTCACTTCCTGGTTGAGCTACTTTAGGATTCTCTAATAAAGGAGAAATCTCATAATCCTCCTCAACAACTTCCTATAGATCATGATAATTTGGGCCGTCAAAATTTGAAGGAGCTACAGTAGTAAAAGAGTTTTCAGATTGCGTATGTAGTAGCTGCATTTTGGCTTACGTTTAGATTTTTCTTTTTATGGGTATGCTCGGTGTATCTTTCTCTCACAGGTCTCATAAGTTAAAAAAACTCTGATATCAATTTGAAGTTTTGAGCTATGATAGATTGATACCAGGATAGAGCTCTGATACCAATTTAAATGTTCGACAAATAAAACTCTTAAAAGAAAATTTTCTGAAAACCTATCTTATACCATATGCTATAGGATATTTATGTATAATAAATGATGATAATAATATCCCACAAAATCAGCAACTGAAAGCTAATAATTAAAAACCCACTAAATCAACAAATGCATAGTTGATCATTAAAAGCAACAAACTCTTGTAATTTATTTTCAAATTTAAAATTGCAACAGATTCCTACAAATCAGCAATTAACCGCTGATGAGGCATATTTTAACACTTCTATTGTTAATATACTTTGGTGATTATTAGCTCTTTGGATTTTGGATTCTATGATAGTTCTTTGGGCATGATTTTGTTGTTTTCTGAATTTTTATAGAAATTGATGTATAAAAACTGTTGTTATACTATAATGAATAGAAAAACATAGTTATTGTTTATATATACTACATTACTATGATGATTATTAACGTTTTGGAGGTTGTACGGTTCGGACCTGGCTTCTTTCCTTTACTTTTCCCATCTGTTGTCGTCTTTTCCCCCCTTCATAACAATTGGATCAAAATCTAATGGTCTACATTTAATATTTTATAAAAATATTATTACAATGGAGAGAAATGATGGGAAGGCAATATTGTGGACCATTAGATTTTGATCCAATGGTTGTGAAGAGGGAAAAGGATGGCAGCAGATGAGAAAAGAAAAGGAGAGAAGCCATGTCCATAATAGTTTTAAGGGTGGACATGGGCAGGCAGGGCTAAGCATGGCATGCCCTTGCCTGATGCCTACCCTGAAGAATGACTTGTAGTTCGCTCCCCAGCCTTACCCATGAAAAGGAAAAGCCCAAGTAATTTCAGGCTTGGCAGGGCAGGCATCCTAGTCCAAACGTTGAAATTATATTGATAAAATCATATATGAAGAAAACTCCAATTAAGACTTGATGAACAATATTAGAGCTGGGAATCAGGGCCGGCCCTTGACGGACCAGGGCTTAACAGGGCCGGCCCTAAAGGGCTCGGGGTCAGGAAAATTGCAGTTTTTCAAGGCCCGGCCCGCAGGGCCGGGAAATCCTTTTCACAATATTTAACTATTTTTCCTGCGTATTTTCCCCAGAGAGATATAATTAGTAAATAACAACGATTAAAGTTCTAATTTAATACATAAATGTTGTCAACATTAATGTTTAAATAACACATCTCTTGCAACAAACAAACACAGTTACTAATGTATAATCAAAGGTAAAATAATGTCCATAAATAACTCGCACAAAGGCCAAAGTATAAGAAGGCAAGAAGCTAGATACCCTAACCTGTAAACAACATGAGTATGACGACTATCGTTTTCACCTTCGCCTTTATCATCAATTTCAAAGACATTTGATTGTATTTCACTTTGAGCAGTAGGTTCAAGTAGTCAAAATAATCACAACCTCCATAAAAAATCATACTCTATCAGGCATAATAGTATATAATATGATTTTAGTCTAAATAAGCAGAACAATATACTCAAAAATCATACTTAAAAATCACAATATGATTCAATTAGACAAAACAATATACTCAAAAATCATACTCTATATAATATGAGGACAGAGTGACATATAGATTCAATAAGGTAATTCAAAAATGTAACATGGTTCCTTTTCAAGTAAAAAAAATAAAAAATAAACGGGCTTAAAGGGCCGGCCTGAGGCCCTCCAGGGCCGTCCCTTTTAAGCCCGAGGCCCTACAGGGCCAGTTCTTTAGACCCGACTTCCTTTTGAGACTACAATTTATAAACCCGGTCCTTGAAGGGCCAGGGCCTAAAAGGACTGGCCCGACGGGCTCGGCCCGTTTTCCTGGCTCTAAACAATATTATAACATAAAATATATTCCATAATTCCTCAAATTGGAATAGTCAAAAAGAATAAATATGCGTACTTATATAATCACAAAATTAAACCCAACACAATATCCTTACTTGAACAAGAAATAAGTAACATCTGACAATCTTTAATCCATAAAAAAACAAGGTAACAAAAAGACTATAATGAAATATGTGCATCCATTTTTGGGTAAAAAAAATGTGCATCCACACACACACACATTATATATTTTCATATGCATATATTGTATTTTTTAAATAAAAGTATAAATTATCAAGGCACAGCCAAATGGGTAGGGCAACATACTGTAATGCGGGCTCAACCCACCAACCTGCGGGGTTAGGTGTGGGTTAGGGTTGACACTTTTGTAGCTCGCACCACACAACCCGCGGATTGGCTAACGCTTATTTCCTTTAATAAAAAAATTATGGTAATGTGACAAACCCTAAAACCCCATACTTTTCACCTTGGCACCTCCCAATCTCAAAGAGACAAAATCACAGATCCTTCCTCATTCTTTAAAACAAATGATTAAATCTTGATTTTTCGACAATGATTTTATATTTTTTGTTTGTAAACTTTAGCAAATTTGATACTTTTGTCTCTTAAATTGTGGAGTAGATTTTTTATTTTTTGTAAGTAGAATGATTTATACTATGAAAGCAAATTTGATGACTCATATATATATATATATATATTTCGGACTTTTTGCCATCTTAAAAAAATTGCGGGTTGGTAGGATTGCACAACCCATAGGTTGATGCAAGCAAGCCCGCAATCTCTAATATCATGCCTGATGCCCAATCCTACTAGACAAGTGGCCTTACATGAAAATGCACAATGTTCTTTCGGACCACTATTTGTAGACAATACTTGGTATTTTTCTTTGGGATTCGGTGATCATTGCGAGCTACTGACCCACTTGCTCACCTCTAGATGGTTCTTTCGATATGTTTTCGTTGTTTAAATTAGCATATGGTAGCATCTGCCTTCAATCATCATTAACGTGTGTTCTCATAATTTTTTAGATGATTTTTTTTTGCAAATATTAAAACATTAAACTCAAATGATTTCCCCTGTTTCATGAGTTTCTTACATCCATCCTAGCGTCTGACTTTGAATTCTACAAAGAAAGAGCTGATGTTATGTTTGATTTATCGATGGGCCTTTTGAAATTCATTATTATGCATCTTGGAGGGAGGAAATGCATTATTTTTTCAATCCTAGAGTGATACTTGGGCTAGGTTAGAATTTGTGGAAACAACAATGACTGAAATGAAGTTTTAGTCCTTGTAAGGGGTCGGCTATAATATCTCAAATTTTGGGCCTAGAAGCTTGTGAATAATCTTAAATATAGTAGGCTACTGAGCCCAGTTTAGCAAGAGTTCAAATAATGCTCAAGAGATAAAATGATTTCCAGGGACTATCGATCCAGTTTTCCAAGTAGAGAATGATTCTCCGGATTATATAAGGGCTCAATGTGTATAAGTAGTCAGATGAAATGTGTCGATGCAGGTGTGCATAGGACGCAGATATGGCGCCATTTGGTTAAGCCACATGAGTGCATGTATGACGCCATGTGGTCCCATATGTATGAAGTAGCTTGTGAGTTGGTGCAATGATAAGTGGCCCTATGTGTGTTAGTAGTTAGATGAAATTTATTGGTGTCTATGTACACCTGGCACCTTGAGAAATTAAAGTTTTTAATGAGGTATATTCATAATAGACATATAAGGGGGAGTGTTAAGAATATTAATTATGTGGATGTTCATTAAGTCAACTAGCTTGCCCACCAAGTTACTTGCCCTCCAAGTAAGCTTGCTTACTCCCCAAGATTGCTTGCCCTCCAATTAAGCTTGATCCCCAAGCTTATTACTTGATCTCCAAGTTTCCTTTTCCTATTCTCCAAGTTTTACTTGGTCCCCAAGTTCGGCCAAGGGCACACATGGAAGAAGAAAATTTTGGTAAAAAAGGTGCTTGGACACTTGGACACTTTCTTGACCAAGTACTTGCACATGCATGTGACAATAAAACCCTAGCCTCCTACACTTAAAATTTCGGCCAAGGGAGCAAAAATAAGGGGAAAATAGTGAGAAAAAGAAAGAAGAGAGTCGAAGGCCGAATTTCTTGAAGAACTAGAGAGAAAAAGTGTTCTTGATCTAAAATCACCACCAAAATCACATATCTAGCTCAAAGTGTCTTCACCAATCTTGTTCTCCTCATCAAGAGCTACAATCATACAATTTTAGTTTCTTGAAAGGAGGAGTTTGGTGCTATCTAAAAAGTGTGGAAGTTGGTGAAGACAAGAGAAAGTGACAACAAGAGAAAGATGTAAGAATAAGCTTTAATTTGAGCCTAATATCTTGGATTTTGGGTTGAGTTTTGTAAGAGATGTCATGCTACCCTAATTCTCATCAAGAGTGATTTTAGGGTTTTGATGATATTAATCACACGAAAATGAGGTTAATTGAGGTTTTAGCATGATAGAAATGAAATAGAGAAAGTCTTGTGGTTAAATTGTCAAAAATCATGTTGTGTCCTCTAGGGTTATGATTCGGCTAGGAGCAGGGCACCATGAAGGAATATGATTTTGTAAATTTGAGGTTACCATTAGGTTTATAATCCAAAATTGTGTAGGAATTGCCTATGGGAATGATTTTGGTAAAATTGGATTGGATTACTAAAAATTGGAGTTAAAGGTATTGTTCAGGTGTTGCCAGATTTGACTTCTAGAAAGTTAGGTTGGTTTGGGTTTGAATTTGATTGATCAAACCTGGTCCAATGGATGTGGAATTTTACATGTTATTAGTACACATCCTAAGTTTTAAAATGAGTTATAGAACGCCTTAATTGGATGTTTATAGAGGGATTTATGATTTGCCAAAGTTAGGTGACAAAACTAGAATGAATTCTAACATAGTCAGGATTGATCGAGGATTCTGGAATATAACCCTTGTAATTGGAAGTGGTTAATATTTTTCCTTTATAGAGGACTTAAAGGGCTACATGTAGGAATTTGAACCACCTCAAATAGATTTTTTTTATATTAAGTTATGAATTTTTAAATTTGCTTGAGGAATGCTTGCAGATTTAAGATTTATTCTAGAATTTCCAATTTTGAGGAAAATGTGGTTAAGAGATTATTGAGGATTAGAAACATGATTTAAAGATTGTCATGATCTTATTGGGTATCTTAAGGGATGGATGCCATAGTTCATGTCTTAAGTTAGCTAAATGCTAGATATAGAGCATAAAAGGGTTAAAGATAACTAACAATAGATAAAGTGAAGCATAAGGAGTGGAATGGGTTAGAATAACTTGATCTTTGTTATGACAATGGAATTGGAATAAGTAATGACCCGTATTCATGAATTCTAAATGATAGGATTTGAAAACTACCCGAGTCCGAGGAAAAAGAAATGTTCCTGTAAAGGGTAATTCGCATGAAAGGTGGATAGGTAGTAACTCCTACTCTGATATATTTTTTCTTGTTCTGCATGTATATTTTTACCCTCCGTATATTCATTTCATGATTATATGCTATATTTGTGAAAAGCTTTAAGAATTGTGTTGACATTGTACCGGGGCAATAAGACCCTAGAGAGGACCGTAAGACCGGGCGGTACAATTTGTTGTTCAACGTTGTATCGGGGCAATAAGACCCTAGAGAGGGTTGTGAGACTGAGCAATGCAATGAGGTAGTAAGGCCTGATGTGCTCACTTGCATGGGATGTATCCTTGAGCTGTAAGACCTAGAATGCCAGTTGTGCAATGTAGACTAGCGGGTCCAGTATTGTGAATTGCTGACTGCTGATTGCTATTTGTGTATGATGGTTTGTTTGGTATGCTTTGTGAACTTACATATGTTATGAGTGTTTGTTGTTACTACTAGAATTCTCCCGAATCTCACTCTTTCCCTAAACTAACACTCAACAGAAGCAAGGGGCTCAAAGGGTAAAGAGGTAAGTAATGACAAGTTAGAGGGTGGAGGCGAAGGAATTAGCTTTTCTATTGGTTATTTGTAAATGAATGTATTATGACTAAACTTAGATATTGTAATAACTTTGAGTGATCACTCAAGGTATGTATGCATACGAATGCATGTAGACCCAAGTAGTAATAATAGTATAAGGTAGTGTCAAAGCACTTAATTATTTTATTAGAATTCCTAGAAATTTGGGTAACATCAGCAAATATAATAGTAAGATCAATGCATATGATAAGGGTATCAGTACTCGAATGTGGTATCAAGACGCAGTGGTATAGAACGTGCAACAAGACCTTAGTATCAGTATTGATAGATTATTCATATGTCCAAATAAATGTGTAATAACTCATAAGTATATGTTAGAAGTAAGGGGGTTTATATCGGCACTAAAAGTTGCTTTTCTAACATGATTTACTATGTATGAGGTAAGTATATGAGAGGAGTTTTGCTTTAACTTGTGTGAACGGGCTTCACCAACGCCAACTCAAACAGGCTTTTAAATAGTTGTGATTATTCAGGCAAAAAAAAAACAACAAGAAGAAGAGGTTGTAATTGGATAAATAATACCCCTCTGTTCTTTAATATAGGACATAATTTTATCTTAAATATAAGAAATATTTTTTATATTTGTCAATTTTTTCCTAATTTATCCATATTGACTCTCACTTAACAATAATTATGGAGGAGAGGAAGGAGGAAATTAAAAAAAAATGACTAGGGTGTTTTAGAAAATACTCCCTCCGTCCCTATATATAAGATCATTTTTTTAATAAGCTGTCTCTTTTTATAAGATTCCATTTGACTTTTTCTCAATAATAAATGCACTGTTATCCATTTTGCCCTCATTCTTTTACATCGTTTATTTATCATACATTCTCTTTCTTTATTTTCTCATCATCACTTTTTCTCTCTTACTCATTCATAAATAAGGGCATCTTTGAAAAAAATTATATTTCCTAAATATTTATTCCTTTTAACTAATTTTAACTATTTTGTAGAATCCCGCGATTCGGTTGAAAGGGCCTCATATAGGGATGGAGGAGGTACATGGCATACTCCTTCTGATCCATAATATAAGGCATTTAAACTATATCATAAAAAACAATAAATGACAGTTAAATCATTTAATATGTCTTGAAATGTAAATTTGTTTCACTTTTAACCTTATTGAGAAATGTGTTTAATTACATTAGAAATGTTATTTTAGAAAAAGAAGGATATAATGAGTAGGAAAAATTAGAAAGTTAGTATTAATCACATTGGTAAAACAAGAAAAAAAGTATTAATTAAATTGGAGGTGACTTATATTCTGAACCATGCCTTCCTTTTAGAAATACCCTACATTATGGACCGGAGAGAATATTAACTAACTTAACTAACTTTCCTAATCTAATTAAATCATATAAATATATTTTATATTAGTTAGCGTTGGCTTTCGTAATAAATTTAAGAATTGGGCCCTTGCGCGTCTCCCGCGGAATACAGTTAATATTTAAGGCAGAGCAAGTGTTCGTCGCGCGAAAATATTCCCATAATCCCATTCAACGGAAAAATCTCAGCCACAAAGATGGCGCTGAGAGGAGCAGCCGGTGCTTCCATGGCTTCTGCCTTCTGTTCATTCAGCGCAAGACGAAGAATCCCAATTTTCCTCTCAATCCCTCACCCTTTTACACTCAAACCCCATAATCCTCCTTCATATCACCCCAATACCCTTCCAACCATTCCAATTTGTCGACCCGGTGAATCCCCAATCCCCTTACGTTATTTTCTTAACTTTTGAGCAAACGAAATGAAATTTTTCTTTATAGGCTAACATTATTTTTCTGGGTATGTGAATGGGGTTCTTTGAGGTTATTTTCTTTTCTCAATTTGAACTCTCAAGTCCAGACTGTTCTTTTCATCGTTCAGGATTTCAATGTCAAATTCGGGCAATTAGTCAGGCAGCTGCTGAGATCAAAGTCTCCGAGAAAGAAAACGAAGAGCAATCACCCAAAGACTGGAAGATTAAAATGCTTTATGATGGTGATTGTCCACTTTGCATGCGCGAGGTGTGCCTTCTATTACTAGTGCTCACGTATAATACCTTTTATTTGGCACATGCAACGTGGACACGACTGTTTTGGGTGTTTTGTTGTCGGACATAAAGTGAAACATTTTTTTAAGATTTTTTGCTGTAGATTCTCTAATAAAATATTGTTTTAGCCTGAACTGTAATTTGTTAACTGTGTCAGGTTAATATGCTTAGAGAGAGGAATAAAACCTACCGTACAATTAGATTTGTCGATATAAGTTCAGATGACTACTCTCCGCAGGAGAATCAAGGCCTCGACTACGAAACTGTGAGTTTGGATTCCCAATGTTTTACCTGTTAAAAGCAAATTTTCTTGCAAGTATAACCGCTTGTGTCTTCAATAAGAATGGTATAAATCATGAAGTTCTGTTCTTCACTGTTCTTTCTTTCTTTGGAGTGAGCTTCTACAGTTCATTTAGAGTGTTATGAAAACTACTTTTCGATTCTATATATGGTGATCTAAAAACTCCATATAGCTCCACGTTTCTCCAAAGGAAGTCAGTTAGATCTTTTTCTTTTTTCCTACAAAATTTATATGACGTGGTTATTCGGAGATGTTTGCCTTGTGAGAAAATGTTCTCACTGGTAATGCGCGTTGAATATTTAGTATTCTAGATTACCGGCATTTCTTTGATCTGGAGAGATACTATGACAATGTGGTTATTTCTCTTATAGGTTATGGGAAGAATTCATGCCATTCTTTCAGATGGAACTGTGGTCACAGATGTTGAAGTATGTCTTCTTTCCTGATCGTCCATAGTTGCAAACATGCGATAATTTCATGATCTTAATATGAGTGCTTTAAAGTAGTTGCACAAGTTGATGTTGAGCTCAGAAAATCTCTATAGATTTCTAAAAATTCCCAGACTAGAGCATCATTCATGGGCATACTACTCTCTTATTTAGTTTAAGCCAAACACAGTACCTCCTACACATCGTCATATATAATCTGACATTGACATGCCCAAAAAGAGTTGCTGTTAAGACCTTTAATATGATGATGAATCTTTGGAGGAATATTCGTATTATGATCTTATTTAAAGTTTATAATTGTTAAATGTATATGTATGTTTTCATTTGCTCATGAATATCATGCCAGTGATATGTGTTGCAGGCATTTAGGAGATTATATGAACAAGTTGGCCTTGGTTGGGTTTATGCCATTACAAAATATGAACCAGTAAGTCATTCTACCATCCTTTTGAAATGACTTGTCTCACATTTCAACTTTGAGACACCCTCACTCCTGCTTGACTGCAGTGAACAGGGTTTCTTTATTTATATATCATGTCATTAATGAAGGAAATTTCCTTTTACAGATTGCTAGAATTGCTGATGCAATATATGGTGTGTGGGCTAAATACCGTCTTCAAATTACAGGTAACAGCAAAAAACACATTGCACGGCAATTTCTACCAAAGTTTTCTGATAGTTATGCTGTCATAGTTCTGTTGCCAAGAGTAAAAGCGTTTTTGTTTTAGTTGTGCTGATTTAGCCTGATGTAGTGATATTCATATTAGAGAAAGCATGAAATCTATGAGCCCAGATTGTAGTGATAGGCTGTCTTCTTACACATGATCAACAGATATTCATCCACGTGACGGTACACATTATGTAGTTTTTGTTGCATTTTTCACTTCTACATAATTTTTCTGTTAGTAGCTCCCATGTGGCCACGACTAGGGATGAAGACTGGCCTCTGCTGTGATGCTCAGTAATATATTAATGCTGAGATTGTCAAATTGATATATTCTTATCTTTTTTTGTTTTAATTTCAGGCCGACCGCCAATGGAAGAAATATTAAAAACTCGAAGACAGAAGGTAGGTACACGGCAACTGCACAAGTTCATATATTTGTTACTCCTCCGGTCCTTAATATAAAATATATTTTGGGAGTTGATCTTGGTCCTAAATATAAGACATAATTTTCATATTTGTCAATCTTTTCCTAATTTATCCCCATTATACTCCCTCAACAATAATAAAGTAGGAGAGGGAACGAGGGAATTAAGGGAGATAATTAGGGTATTTTAGAAAATATATGACATATTAACTAACTTAACTAACTTCCTTAATCTAATCAAATTAGGTAAATGTCTTATATTAAGGACCGGATGGAATATTATAGAATAAATCTGCTGGATAAAACAGGACAAAAGTATAGGAAATAGATTAAATAAATAGGAAAACTGATGTTAGAAAACCTCCTGAAATTCTGGAGTTATCTTGAGACTAAAATTCTTTGAACTCATCCATTCATGGAGAAGCTGAGAATGAACCTTTTTTATTTTTAGTTGGAAAGAGTGAGGAGTGAAGAGTGAAGATGTTTGTAATGTTTCGATTAAAATTTTGAAGACCATTTGTTAGTTTAAAACGTAGGTCTTCCCACTCTGATGTGGGTTTAAAGAGGTGTGGCTGTTCGAGCTCTGTAGAATGTCCTAAAATGAACAAAATTTTGAATAATGTGCAGATAGATATGGAACTAAGAAATCTCATTTATAAACCATGCTTTATCTTATCCCAAAGGTGATGCTTCAGGCAGTAGACACCCGTGGCAATCTGAATAAAGACGGCTAAGATATGTCACAAGTCAATGTGAATACTGTTAAGATGTCTTAGATAATCTGATTCCATTCAAGTGTTTGTTTTGGATCCCATTGTTAATTAGTTTTTTTAACACAGATTTCTGTCTTTAATATGCTTGATTTGAGATTTGTTTGGTGCTGGTATGTACTTGGTTTTCCCTGTTCTTTACAGGGTGAAGCATGCAAAGACAGCAACGCTTGCAAGATGTGAATTACCAAGATAGCTGATGGTTGTGACTATTTTAGTCACAACTTTTAAATTTTCATTTATATGAGCTTGGTTTTAAAAACAAGCCAACATAGATACGTGTCACAGCTCTTCTCCATGTTACCCATAATCATGTATATTCAGTGTATGTATCAGTTAACTTATTTTTTGGATAAATTTTGCTGCCATTAGCTGAAATAAGAACTGGGAATGTATACAAATATCACTTGGGGCATGTGAAATCATCAGGGAAGGTTATGTAGAAAAGTTCCATTTGCACATAAATACGCAAACACAGAAAGTTCCCTTGTTCATGTTGCTTGTGTCTATATCCCTACTGAATATGAGGATTACTTCTGGTTGCCCTTCTTTTATTGGATGAATTGTAAGATCTTGAATATATGTCTTCTTACTCATTATCACTTGTATGCAAGTCACTTCTTTTTCTTTCGTCTATAATTTTCGTAAAATTTATGAAGACTAATATTTTCTCAAATCAGAGTAACATAACACCAGCATCTTCTGAATTACCAATGCACACCAGCACTTGCTATGACTGAGACAGAAGACAGAAGAAGGGAAGTAAAAAAGTTCCATTGGCATGTGCATACATAAACAAACAGAAAGGGGCACTCATGTGTCATGTGTGTGCTCGTCTATATAGATCCATTTGATATACTGACAGATATCAAATATAGTTCCCCTCATCCCATTAAATCTCTTATAAACTTGCTGATGTTATTGTCTGAAGTCCCACCTGGAGCAGCAGCTCTGGCTGCACTTTCGCTCCACTTGGCAGCATTCGTTCTAATATCTTCACTTTTTTCTCCATCCATAACCTCTCTTATGCATTTATCCAGCACTTCCCCTCTTAAAATCCCATCTGAATCCTTCTTTGCTCTTAAACCCACTCCCCATAACTCTTGTACAAGCTTAGCATTTGTAGGCTGATCACTCCAATGAGCCACACCGACAATTGGCACTCCTATGCTCAATGCTTCTAACACAGAGTTCCATCCACAATGAGTCACAAAGCAACCCACAGCTGAGTGAGCCAACACTTCCACTTGGTTGCACCAAGTCACCACCAATCCTTCATCGTTTAGCAGATCTTGTGGTAATTTGTCGTCAGTCTCTTTCACAACCCATAAGAAGTGCTTTTTGCTTGCCTTCAAGCCATTGGCAATTTCTTGGGCTTGTTTGGCTGAGGTAGTTCCCATGCTTCCAAATGACACAAATACTACTGATTTTGGTGGTTTTGTGTGTAGCCACCTCAAGTAGGTATGGCTGCTTGGTTCCCAGAAACTAGCACCGTAAGCTGTGTCGCCGTCTGATGGTTGGCCAAGGTAGGCTGATGGAATCATCGGACCGACCGTTACAACTGGCCATTGGCCTTCCAATGACTTCATTAGCTATCAACGACAATGCAAACACGTCACTAATGGATGAGCTAGACTAACGTTAAAAACTTGTTTTTAAGCTCTGAAGTTTTCTAAATCATGTGGGGCAACTGGCAAGAAAATTTTGGCTTCGTTCTGTGCACATCTGCTGATCAGTATCTACTTCAAATAATTTAGAGGGTTTTAGCTTATTGCAGTTATCGAATCAGTATCTGCTTCACTGACATTGCATTTTTAGACAAAAGGTATGTAATAAAGAAAAGTCCCATGTACAATCTCCGTAGAGAGAGAGAGAGAGAGAGCAATGTCTCTATTAATCTGTGTCTATTTCCTTTTCATTAAATGTCTCCACTATTAGATTAATTAAAACTTAATCTAAGGGTGGAAACATTCAATAAAGATGAAATAAAAAGAAGAATCAATAGAGACATTTCAATCACTTTAGTAGTTATAATTCTAAGTACTCCCCCGGTCGCTCCACTCTAATGAAGAAATTGAATTATAAAGTAGATCTTATATTAAGAATCGATCTATAATTATTTATATATATGTATATTATAGAGTCAAGGATGTGATTCAATCCTTAATAAAAATACAAAAAATCATATTATTTATAAATATGAAATTTTGACTTGCAAATATTAAAGTCTTGAAATTTGAGTATAAAATAAAAGGAAGAATTTCAGAAAAATACCTTCAAAATATTAAAATTCCAAATTAGTTTTGTTTCTTATCATAATTAAGGTATCGATTACACTTGATTAACAATTCATAACTTATTTTGATAGGAAATTATTGAATTAAAATTTTTAAATGTTGAATGCCTTTCTTTGAAATTTTTCCTAATGGACCTATTTGTATTTAATTTTTTTTACCTGTTCTCGTATGTAAGTTTTCCAAACAAATTGTTCCAACAACATAAATAATATCAAGTATTAAAATTTAAAAATTTAAAATAATTTAGTATTACTGCGTTGAAGAAATAAAAAATCAAGATTTTCTGTGGTAAATCTATGACTATAACCCCACCCACCCTCTCGCTCTACCCCTCACGCAGTCACATACAAAATCAAACAATATTAGCGTGTGTTTGGATTAATTTTTTAGAATAGTTTTTATAATTTACGAGATAAATATATGAGAGAAATTTTATCTCAATTTATAAAAAATAACTTCTGAAATCACGGTTTAAATGTTTTTCAAACACAAACTAAATCATAAATTAGATTATTGGACCACAAACAAAATCAAAGAATAAAATTACTAAACTAGACCTTAAGGTTACCTCATTTTCGAGCTCTTGAAAGGTGTTGCAGAATACCCAGTCATTGAGCTCCAGAGCCTCAAACTTGTCCATGATTGCCGCCAAATAAGCCGAGTGATCATCCGGTCGCGCAATGAAACTTGGCAAATCACAGAATTCAAGACTAGGAAGCCCAGGCAGCGAGATCGGAAACGCTTCATCGTTCAGAGGCAAACTGAGTCGACCCTCTCTGATTCGCCAATACAGTGAACACACTGAGGCTGAATTCGTCAAGAACACTGCTCCATAGATCCCAAACTGCTTCGCCACATCAAGCGCCCAAGGAAGCAGAGAATCGTATACAATGCAACGAACAGGACAAGAAGAGTCTCTGAACTTCAATATAAGGTCACTTAAAGATTTGGATCCTTGTGATTTATAGGACTCTAAGTAGGATTCTACGCTTGGAGCTTGCTTGAAGCCGCCTTCATCGTAACCGTCTGAGATGGGCTCAATGGAAACTGTGGGTGCGTCGTTTATGTGCTTGATTGTGTAAGGAGTGGTACCAAGAGTGGCTCTGAGACCTTTTGCGACGAGTCGTTTTGCGAATTGAAGGAGTGGGTTGATGTGCCCTTGAGCTGGGTAGGGAAGAACAATGACATGGCCTTTTGGGATGCTCATCTTCTCATCACCACTCTTCCACTTTTGCTGCATTTTTCTTTTTTCTTTTTTTGCTTCGTGAGATAATTTCGCTTTTATTTATACAAAAAAGTTTGCTGCTATTTCCTCACTTCCTCTCTTCATATTCAAATTAAGGGATGGAAAAGTTGTAGTTTGATGGTTAGTCAAACAAAAAAAATTGATGGGATTCATAAGCCAATGGCAGCATTCCCTGTTTTGACAAGGAACGTTAAGTTCATAAAGCTCTTTAGGCATAGATTGACGAATCCTTCTCTTTTCTCTGTTTCTGCTTTAAATTGTGTTTTTATAAATTATCATATACTCTCTCCAATCCAAAACAAACGTACGAGTCAAATTTGCTTTCGTAATATATCAATCATTCCACTCATAGGAAGTCAAAAACATAATTTAAATTTCAAGAAATACAACGATTACGAACTAAAAAACCATCAAATCATTATCAATCAAGATATAATAATTTAGTTTAAAGAAAGAAACAGGAAAGCTACAATTTTTTCTCTTTTAGATTGGAATGTATAAAGGTGGGAGTATGGGAATATGGGGTTTTATGATATTACATATTTTCTATTTTAAAAAAAATAGCGCAATCCAACCCATCAAACTGTGTATTATGAGGTGCGGGCCTCACTTTTGCCAGTTGTAAAAGTGCCAACCCTAACCCACGAGTTGATGGGATAAGCCCACATTATAGGCTCTAAATGCTAGCCCACCTATTTTAAGTTTAAGTCTGTACGAATATAAAAAATGGCTTTGAGAAAATTAACCCTAATTAGATTTAATAATGCTCAAATTTGACCCAGTTAGATAATCATATAAAAAAAAAACTAGATGCTTGCACCAAATTGATATACATAAACCATCGTGAATAAGAAAAAATGACTGTTGTTTAACAAAGAAATGGTTTTGCCCTTTAAGAGACCAACACAGACAAGAAAAAGAAATTGTATTTATTTGGTTACATTCATTCAACCCCCCTCCCCCGGCCCAACAAAATCCCACAGGTATGGTGAAAAAAACTATGTTTTATTGCAGCAAGTTGGAACCAATTCATGTCCCGTTTCCTGAACTTCATATCGTGCAACTCTTCTTGAAAAAAGGAAGAGAGCTCATGTGCATATCATATTAGAAAAGATTTGTGATAGATATTTTGTCCCAAAAAGACTTGAGCTCTGATGCATGTTTGTCCAGAGTGAATGATTTTATTGACCGAAGCTTGCTCACAAAATTATGAGCACATCATGATTCAGCATAGAATAGAAGCCACTGAATCGCCAAGATCGCTTCCACTAGTCTAGGCACCTTCTCACCAACCAAGGAACCATCTCCTAACTGTATAATTACTAAGTATGTACAACTCGACTTTATACAATGAAAGGACAGCAGTTCAATGACCCCTAGCACGATATTTGACAGCCAAGGTCATCGAATGTGTATTTACATCTGTTAGAGGAACCATAATATTTTCTCAACAATTTACATGCTCTCTCTGGTTTTTTTTTTTTTTTGAGGTAGCAATCATGAACACAGCCATTTGTTCATGTTAGAACACAAACCAATCCAGTCCTGTAATGTTCAGCTTCTCAATCCTGGCTTCTTTTTGCCCAACAGGAGCCATTTTAGAACATTGAATAGCATTCTCCATCTCTTTTGAGCTTTGCCAGGTACTTCTACTTGCTTATCTAGATATGGACGAGGAATATCAGGATCAAAGAAATGATGAGCCTCGTCATCGAAGACATGAGTATCTGTTTCACCAATGAAAGAACTAGGAGTTTGGACCGGAAAACCAAGTGTTTGGCCATAGCTAAAATTCATGCTGTCACCAGTGGGCAACAAATAATCATCCAAGCCACTAGCTCCCACGGAGAACACAGGTGACAGAATATCCGGAGTGGGGGCACTCTCTTGGAAGTAATCAAATCGATCAGTCTTCTGAGGAGACAAAAGCTTGTAGGCACTAAATCCATCTGATCTGGATGAATATGAGGAGGAAATTTCATTGTCAAAGCGTGAACACCACTCCATTAGAGAGGCTTCATCATTGAAAGAGTCAAATTTCTCCTCCTGTTGCATTGCAGAAGTTACTGAGCTTTGAGCATCGGCCTGAAAGCATACATTAGCTTTAGTAACATGCTTCAAAATGGAAAAAGGAATGGAGCAGGAGGGTCTAAAAAAAAAGTAGATTAGAGAAGAATGCCTTGTCAGTTTCAGACAGCTTATCTACTGGGACAAACTGGCTTTCAGAGAGCAGTCCTGTCACTTGTCCAACAGCATTGAAGACTAAACCAGTTTTTGGTTGAGATTGAGAAGGCAAGTACAGAAATCTCCGAGTATCAAGCACACATGTTCGAGCATGCTCCACTGTTGCTTCCCACATTTTTGTAGACATACCTGTCCCCAGTATCTGCACATGCCCAATATTTTTTTTTTTTCATTTGGCAAGGATAAATAAATAATTTATTTGTAACCACTAACCAGAAATAACAGGTGCCTTCTAATCAGAACCTTTTAATTGTTTACTGAATGTCTGATATAAATTTTGACAAAAATGCACAAGTTTTCTGTAATATTGCTATAAAAGAACTCAGTCATGCCATAAACAAGAATAGAAATATGTCAAGGATAAGTCGCATTAAGATCAGTTTTAAGATGCTTTAAACAGGGGTGTGAACAAGTACGTATATTATATAGTATATCCTACCAGGGAGGTGCTCTTCACAATGGAGAAGATAATTTTTAAACTCAATGATCCAACCAATGGACAAAAAAATTGTAAGACAAGATCCTTTTTCTAAACTCCTTTGGATGGCAAAATCTCACTGAAGGATTTGAAGTATATGACAATATAAAACTCTATATGCTCAGGATTAACTAATAGCTAGTGATCACATACAGAGAGAGAGAGAGAGAGAGAATAAGGTAGTAGTTAATTTATTTGTACCCTGCGTAGTTTTGCTGAGTCTAGGTTAAGCTGTGTGAGAAAATCTTCCACAGTATCGATCTTTTCCAGACTCAAACGCTTGTGGAAAGCTCCATCCTTGCCAATCTTTTCTAATCTCCAGACTTCATCAGACAGACTAGGCGGGTGGTGTTTCTTGTACACTGCAGCCAAATATAATCACAAGTAATTTTCAATTCCTCTCTTGCTTTGACAAGCAAATTGAACAGCTCAAATAAGCTGTCTTATTTGATATCCACTACAGCAAAGGGATTCTCAGTACAGATTTTGTTTAAAAAACACTAACCAAGATTGATCATTTGTAGCTAAAAGGAATCACATATTAGAAAAGAACAAAAGTTCAGAACCAGCAAACAACTTGACTAGACGGAATATTCAATCAAGTTCATTCTAGATTTAACACACAACAAAAAGGACAAGGTTACTCAAGCAAATACATTCTTTCATGCATCACATTTGTTCTTTTTAATCATCTTCTCAGATGTCTGCGAGGTTCAGGATGGAATAAACTCAAAGTAAACACAGACAGCATTTGCAAATATTATATATTTATGAATCTAAGAAAGCAAAACAAAAAAAAAAAACATTTGAAGTACTCACATTCCCCTCGGTGATCCCTGACAATAAATGAGTCTGTCTTCGCTTCTTTTATTCTAAATCCAAAGTTATTTACAACTCTAGCTCCTAGCTTGAACTTCCGGCTCTTTGTCCAGCTTGAATTATCTGTAAATAAAATTTCACCCAGTACTCCAATCCCATCATTAAGATGCAAAAATACTTCTCCCATAAGAAGAGGCCTTTTTCCATCTCTCTCTTTTACAATGTTGCTCCTGAACTCTTCAGGCATCCAAATGTCACTTCTGTATTCAAAATCACCCTCAAGTACTACAATTTCCACCTTAGCTGCAGATTCAAGTCCTGAACTAACAACCTGTCCTGTCAGGGAATCAATTAAACTTATCCTTAAATTGGAACCACCTTCCCCTTCAATTCGAGCCCCTGTAAAGATGGGAGGACAGATATTGTTTTCAAACCGCAGCTGCAAATTTCTTGATTCAGGAGTAAGAACCTCCTTCTCACAGGCCCTGAAAAGGAAAGTGAAAAGAAAGAATACAGTAGTCAAGCTGAACTCTTTCAAAATCATTGGTTTTCCTTTTATTTTTTCCATTTGTCTTGATTCATTTCATATCCTTTGTCTGGTTGTCCCTGAAAATTTCATTATTGGCAGAGGAATGTTTCTTACTGTCTCATGCTCGTTAAGTGCCTCTTTAGGGCCGATTCAACTTCTTCCTTAACCTGCAAAGATGTCATATCTATGGTTGGTATCTGATGTCAACTATCCAGTAAAAGCAGAACCAATACATTACAGAATCAAAATCCAAACTTGTTCCCACCAGAAAAAGAATTAATTATCGGCATAGTATTCCAGTTGGAAGACCACCTTTTACTTGAGTCAGTACTCAAAGTACAAATTTAACAGGAACACAATATCACAGCTTTTGGTTCATTTATCCAAAATGAAAAAAGTCTCATTAAGTTGCTTGAAAGCATTAAACGTCTCTCTACAAAAATAATTGATGATAATAAAAAATATATACTCCATTCAACAGACCAAATTATAAAATGCATAACATAAAACCTGATGAGTACTTCACTCGTCTAACCGAACATGTACCCTTCACTTATATAGCAATTAAATTGGATGAAAACATCTTTTATCTCCTCTATGGGATAAAATGTTTTGCGGCATTCACTCAATCCGGATCCACTAACCAAGTTGATATCGCAGGGAACCAGGAAATTCATATCCATTCAAAAAGATTCTTTCTTCTTAACCCAGGGGGAAAAAATTCTTTCTTCAAGAATTTCTCTAATTTTTATCTGACTTGTTCCATTTTAAATAGAGAATCTCAGCTTTTCTTCAATCCAAAGTATCATTGTATTCAATTTAACATTTTCAGACTTAATCATCTAAAAACTTAAACAAAACATGGGGCTTGAAATACAAAGACATTTGAAATCATTCAATTTCACTTTTTCTGACTATTCTACGACAAGCCAGAAGTCCCAACACAAAAGAAATACCTATGACCAGGTAAAGGATAAAAATGTAGCTTTTATAATTAGAGGGCTAGTTTGAGGAAGGCTGGGTCAGTGTGCAGACACCCATAAGGTGGAGGGATTGAATCATATCAGGATACAACAATTGCCACCAACGAATGGATGCCACAAAAAGTTATCTGCAGCATGCAAAGCATGCTGGTTCACACTAATCCATGCCTAAATTGTCTAAGCCGAATATAGTTATTCTAGGGCTTATGAATTGCATCCATAAATTATCCGAGTGACCTAAAAGTAAACATCACCATATATTCAAAAGCAGCATAAATTTTGCAAAAAGTATGCAATACCAGAATTATGATAGAAATTCAACCATAAAAATATCTGAAATAAGAGAGTTCCATACCACTCGACGGAGCAAGGGCTCTAGAATTGGCTCCAGCAAATTCCGGACATAGTTAAATGTCATCATATCATGCACCACACTGAACAATATTAAAAATAATTGAAGTAAAAAGTCAGAATTGAACAGTTCAGTTAATCAAACATGTTATATAATGCCGTTCTTCTTATCCATATTAAATTACATCTAGTTAAATTTTATTTCAATAGCGGGTTAATTTGACAATCATTCTCATTAGCAACCATGTAAGGAATATATATGATATCAATTTCCCACACGCAGCCAAATTCCATTCGAGAAGATTAACATTATATCATGATTCATAAGCTTTAAGTGATATATAGATTCATCGATAATATATTTTGTACCATTTTCTTCATATCAGGTACACCCTGAAGGCCTGATCCCTTCCTCAAAACAGGGTTGTGCTACATTTAATCCAAATGCACTTTGCTTCTAGGTTGAAGCACAAATAACAGCATATGAATTCTGACAAATAAGCAAACCCAATGATATATCAAGCTTTCGGCAATCGGACGAGTTAATAGCAACCAAATTTAGAATGGTTATGGAGCATTCATTGCTAATTCCCGTCAGGTAATAAAACCCAGTTAAGATTGCTAACTCCCCTCAGGTAGTCAGATACAGTCACCAAAAAAATTCTATTTGTTTTCTCACTTCATTTCTCACACAATATTCCAATTTTCCGAAATCATATCGACCAACAGGGAAGGAAAAAATTGAACAGATAATCGATTTGGGGGGGGGGGGGGGGGAAGCAGCCTCTTACGTGGAAAAGGCGGGAACCTTTCTGCGCTTATCCTCGGGACTGCTACTCTCTGATTTAGCCGTGCCATCTTCGGGGCGTCTCTTCTGCGACATCGCCGAAGCTTAAGAAAGAGGCGCAAGGCTATGAGGAGGCGGTGGCTGTGAGCATCCAAATCCAAAAACATGCGGCCCAAGAAACAGAACAGAATCAAAAAAGGACAAATGCAACAAAACCAGTAAATGACGATATATTATTGAAATGCTAAATAAAACTGCCAAAGCGTTATGCCACTTTTGTGACTCTCTATGTGTGCGTCGATTATCTCTTACCATTAACTGAGTTTGTTTGCTTGTGTGTCGAATGCTTCTTGGCCTCGAAGCTCACTCGCCATCTACTTTTCGTTGTTCCTTCAGCTTCAAGCAAAGCTTAACTACTGATGCTGCCATACCATCGCTTCCCTGGTGATATGAATTTGTATGAGGGGGGAGAAAGAGGCTTGCTCCATGGGTTAACAGTAAATGGAGGGTCTTTGTCTGGGAATTGTGTGGGGCCCATGGAAAGCGCGTTTCATGACTCAGTAAAAGGGGGTCCACACTCCACCGCTTCTTGAACGCGCGTTCGACGAGCTAACCCCAGCGAAAAACTTGACTCATCCGTCATCCGTGACAAAAAATTAAAGGCAAAAACATAAATAAATACTACTCTTTCTTATTTTAAATATAAGATGATGTTGATTTTTTTGAAGTGATTAAGGAAGTTAATTAATTTATTTTAGAATATTTTTATTTTTATTTTTTTATCCAAATTAATTAGTTTGATTAATAAACTTATATATAATTTAAGAATACATAATATATGATATTATTAAATAATTTATTTAGTTTCTTTAATCTCTTAAAAAAAATCAAATTTATCTTATATTTAAGACTGGAGGCAGTACTTGAACTTCAAAATCATAAATCAATGATTTCTCAAAAATCTGAGTTATTATCAATTACTTTACTCTTGTTATCAACAGAATCAATTTAGGATTTTAAAGTTTAAGTTGTATTTATTTTTTATTTTTAAATTAAATAAATAAAAGGTTTTTCACCCAAAGGTTCCCGGACCGGTCAACTCAACCTGCCTTGATTGTCTGACCTTGGGAATATCTCGATAGGCAAAATAAAAACGCACTCGCATAGGTTTTTAATTTTTCTTTTTTTTGTTAAGTCGAATTTTGTTCTAAAAATTTTATAAAAGAGTAACGTTGCTTCAAAAAAAATTTTATAAACAATGTCACTTGAAATAATCTAAACGCTGTAGCCATTATCCAGTTAAGTTGACGATTATTTAGTTAAATATGTTGAGTAGACAAGTATATTTGTCATATTAAGGTATAAATTTATTTCAGAAATTTTCACATTTTAATATTTATCCTTCTTGTGAAATTTTATTATCAGCTTTGGCAAAAAAATATCAGTTATTAATATTTTTTATTATTCATATTTATGTATTAATTTAATGTTAATTTATTAACATCTGTTAAACAAGGAAGTCATGGATTTCGTTATGAGCTTCTAGGTTTTTCAAACTCCATCTAATTATTATATTTAAAACAGATTGTATGCTGCTAATTTGTGATCACGTGATAATTGGTTATTCTAAGAATATGACTATATTATTTTTAAAAAAAACAGCCTCAAATAATTTTTATATTATTATTCTGTTTAAAAATAACTCCGCCTTTAAATTTGTGAATGGTCTACGAGTGCAAGTGAATCTTTTACTTAAACAAAAATTGTGAATTTGTTATCTTAAGTTGTCAATTTTTTATCTGAAATTGGGAATTCTTCATCTAAACTTGTGAATAGTCTGAGAGCAAAAGTGAATTTTTGGTTGAAACAAAAGTTACGAAATCCTTATCTCAATTTGTTAGTTCCTCATATGAACTCAGTAATTCCCTATTTAAACTAGTGAATGGTCTGAGAGTGTAAGTGGATTTCTTACTTAAAAAACGAAAGTTATGAAATCCTTATATGAACTTGTTAATTTCTTTTATCAATTTGCAAATTTCCTATCTAAACTTCTTGATTGGCTTAGTTAAAAAACAAATGTTACTATATATATATATATATTGTAGTACATATAGAAAGGCTTTGCTAGCCCAATGGTCATGCACTTTTTGTGCATGAAAGTCGTGGGGGTTTCGAACCCCCACCCCTACCACTTTGGGAATTATTCCCAAAGTTAAAATATTCCCTGACCGGAGCCCCCTTCTGGCGACGCCCGTCGGCGACGCGAGGCCCATTGGCCGGTGTGGTAGTTGTTATTTTAATAAAAAAATAAGTAAGGGCAAATAGGTCATTTTCCTCTGAATATGTAAATTCCAGTTCAATCCTAGCACCTCCCTCTGTAGGATTTCAGAAATTCAGAACACTTGTCTGTCTTTTCATGATTTTCATATGCTTTTTAAGGGATTTTCCCTAACTTTAACAGATCAAATTTAAAATTTTTAATTGATGTTTTAAACAAAAAAGAGTCATTTGTCAAAAAAAATCAAAATCAAAATCAAAAGTTCATATTTATTACATATTTTAGAGTTAAGGTGCAAATTTAACAACAAAATTTTGTTCGAATGGCGTATAACACAAATAAGTTTTGGAAGAAGTAAAAATAATAATGAACAATTAAAAAGGGTGTAAATTTAACAAAACCGTTAAATTTGACCTAACGCTGTTAAGGGTTTTCTTCTCTTATAATTTAACATTGTTAGGTGAAATTTAACGGTTTTATTAAATTTGCACATTTTTTAATTGTTCATTGTTATTTGTGTCGCTTCCAAAATTTATTTGCGTCGGACGCCCCTCTGACAAAACTTCATTATTAGATTTACACCTTAATCCTATATTTTATACACATTAAAATAATTTTTTAAAAAAAAAATTTCACCGTTCAAGCTACCTTTATTAGACCGTAGAAATTTGTTTTTGAACTATAGTTATTAAGATCGGACTGGACAACTTGAGTCAAAAACCTGCGAACCGGTCTAACCGATATGAGTGGTTCAAAATTTTTATTTAAAAATAATTTAATTCTTTTTTTAAATTTTATTTAAAATTTTATATTAATAATTTTAAAATTTTCACCTCCACGCTGATTTAGTAGTATTTGATTTGATGCACCGACTCTTCACCCACTGTCAGTGAAGAATTTGATATCCTTGTGACTTGCAAGGGCAATTCCAAAATCTTCATAGACAAAGATGTTGAGATTTTTTGTGGTGGGCACGTGGATGGAGTGATATTTGTGGGAGTAGGGAATGAGAGTAACAGCGGGAGGTAGACCTACTAAATCAGTGTGGGGGTGAAAATTTAAGATGATGTTGATTTTTTGAAGTCACTAAGGAAATTAATTAATTTATTTTAGAGTATTTTTATTTTTTTATCCAAACTAATTAGTTTGATTAATAAACTGATATACTATAATTTAAGAATATATAATATATGATATAATTAAATAACTTATTTAGCTTTTTCAATCTTTTAAAAAAATCAAATTTATCTTATATTTAAGGCTGGAGGGAGTACTTGAAGTTCAAAATCATAAATCGGTGATTTCTCAAAAGTCTAAGTTATCAATTACTATGCTCTTATTATCAACAAAACCAATTTATGATTTTAAAGTTTAAATGGTATCCATTTATCTTTTTTTTTAAATTAAATAAATAAATAAAGGATTTTTCACTCAAAGGTTCCCGGACCGGTCAACTCAACCTGCATTAATTGTCTGACCTTGGGAATATTTCGATAGGCAAAATAAAAACACGCTCGCATAGTTTTTTTTTTTTTTTTTTGTTAAGTCGAATTTTGTTCTAAAAATTTTATAAAAGAGTAACGTTACTTCAAAGGTTTTTTTATAAACAATGTCACTTAAAAGAATCTAAACGCTGTAGCCATTATCCAGTTAAGTTTGACGATTATTTAGTTAAATATGTTGAGTAGATAAGTACATCTGTACATATGTTATATCAAGGTATAAATTTACTTCAGAAATTTTCACATTTTAATATTTGTCCTTTTTGTGACATTTTATTATCAGCTTTGGCAAAAAAAAATATCAGTTATTAATATTTTTTATTATTCATATTTATGTATTAATTTAATGTTAATTTATTAACATCTGTTAAACAAGGAAGTCATGGATTTCGTTATGAGCTTCTAAATTTTTCAAACTCCATCTAATTATTATATTTAAAACAGATTGGATGCTGCTAATTTGTGATCACGTGATAATTGATTATTCTAAGAATATGACTATATTCTTTAAAAAAAAAAAAAAAAGACCAGCCTCAAATAATTTTTATATTATTATTCTGTTTAAAAATAACTCCGCCTTTGTTTATAGGCAGTTCCAAACCTAAGTAAAGGATAAGGGTTGTGTTAGGCCCCGACAACCAACGTAAAATCCTATTAAATCTTATATGAACATGGATCAACGAAGAAATTGTTGATGTTGTTGTTTTATTCTTTTTAAAAATATTATCCAATTGGTTGATGAACATTTAAAAATTACTCCCGAACATTAAATAGTTTTGTTTTTCTTTAAAAAAAAAAAAGTTGCCACCTGGTGAGGATGATATCGTCAAAGAAGAGAAATGCAAAATTGGAAAGTAGTTATAATTTATAAACTTGGTTTGTGTTTTGTTTGGATTTATCAAAGACACAGTAATATTAGAAGGTCCAGGGCTTACTTGAGGAGGAGGGCATGGCATTAGATGCTAACGAGGGTCAGAATCATTTAATTTTAAGTAATGAAGCAAGAATCTAACTCTTTTGCAATTAAATATTAAATAATGATGTAATTAATTAGATGAATTGGTGACTCTCCAATAATTATTCTAATCAATGATTGTATTTAGAAGCGTAGAGGCCAAAAATTGAGGTTAGTTGGATTATTTTTGGGGGACAAATTGCGATATGCCATTAGCATTAGCTAGCGATTTTGGGCCAAGAAATGTGATCAGTGACTGAAGAAGACGGGTGATGTTAATTAGGGATTTGCCAATAAGTTTTGAAAAACGTTGGATGAGATAAACAACTCAATAGTCCAATGAAATAAAAACATTGTATAATAGTTTTATTTATTTAGATTAGTGATTGGTCAACTTGAGTTAACCCTCTTTTAATTTTTTTTTATTAAAGAACCAACCTCTATGATTATGATCAGTTATGATGAAAATCCTAAAAAAAAACGACTTATTAGTAGTTACAATGTTTGGTAAGGGTAAAAGATTTAACTTTCTGGCAAAAAAAAAAAATATTTAACTAAAATTAACCACAATCCCAATATTTATTTTGAATGAAAAATATTTTAAGAATGTTGACTCAAGTTGACTATAATTTATAGATCAAATTCTTTTTTTGTTCTTTTAAAGAAAAAAAGTTAGAAGTAAAACAAATTTTAATCCGTGTCGCAGCAATAAGCATCACGTGGCTCATTACAGCAGTAAGGTTTGTGTCGTCCAAAATTCCAAATATAACTTAAGGGTGTGTTTGGTTTGAAGGGAGGGAAGGGAAGAGAAGAAGGTTAAGTTATCTTTTTGGGTTGAAGGTATTTAAATTTTGGGTTGAAGGTAATAAGAGAATAAATTGTGGAAGGGAATACAAAATTTAAAAGAATGAGAGGGTAAATTTTGAGTTTCTTTTATCCAATATTGTAAATTTGCCCCCTCCCCTACCATCCCTTCAAATCAAACGCACCCTTAAAAAGCACCTGCAAATCATGAAAAAACAAATAGGTGCTTTGAATTTCTGAAATCCTGCAGAAGTGCTAGGACTGAATTGAAATTTACAAATTCAGAGGAAAATGACTAATTTACCCTTACTTATTTTTTTATTAAAATAATAACTACCACTCCGGCAAACAGGACGCCTGGCCCTGGGGCCTGCCTGAGGGTCCCGCCAGACCGGGGCTCCTGCCAGGAATATTCCAACAGAATATTCCCTGGCTTTGGAAATAATTCCCAAAGTGGCGGGGGATGGGGGTTGGAACCCGCCACCACTTTCATGCACAAAAAGTGCATGACCAATGGGCTAACAAAGCCTTTCAATATATATACTGCAGAAAATATATATAGTAACTTTTGGTTTTTAACTAAGCCAACCAACAAATTCAAATAAGGAATTGACAAATTGATAAAAGAAATTAACAAGTTCATATAAGAATTTCACAACTTTTGTTTTTTAAGCAAAAAATTTATCTATACTCTCAAACCATTCACTAGTTTAGATAAAGAATTACTGAGTTAAATTACCTTTTGGGTTGAAAGTATTTAAAAGAATGAGAGGGTAAATTTTAGGTTTCTTTTGTCCAATATTGTAATTTAAAATCAGGAATTCGCAACCTTAGATAAAAATTCATAACCTTATCTAAGCATGTGAATTTCGTATCGCAACTTGTCATTTATTTATCTAAACTTGGTAATTTTATATCTAAACTTGTGAATGGTCTGCGAGCGCAAGTGAATCTTTTACTTAAACAAAAGTTGTGAATTTGTTATCTCAAGTTGTGAATTTCTTATCTGAAGTTGGGAATTCTTCATTTAAACTTGTGAATAGTCTTAGAGCGAAAATAAATTTTTAGTTGAAACAAAAGTTGTGAAATCCTTATCTCAATTTGTTAATTCCTCATATGAACTCGGTAATTCCCTATTTAAACTAGTGAATGGTCTGAGAGTATAAGTGGGTTTTTTGCTTAAAAAACAAAAGTTGTGAAATCCTTATATGAATTTGTTAATTTATTGAATCATTTTGCCAATTCCTTATATGAATTTGTTGGTTGGCTTAGTTAAAAAATAAATGTTACTATATATATATATATTAAAAGGTTTTGCTAGCCCAGTGGTCATACACTTTTTGTGCATGAAAGTTTGGGAATTATTCCCAAAGTTAGGGAATATTTCGTCATATTCCCTGACCGGAGCCCCTCCAACGACACCCGCAAGGCCCACCTGTCGGCGTGGTAGTTATTATTTTAATAAAAAAATAAGTAAGGGTAAATTGGTCATTTTCCTCTGAATATGTAAATTCCAGTTCAGTCTTAGCATCGCTATAGGATTTCAGAAATTCAGAGCACCTGTCTGTCTTTTCATGATTTCCAAGTGCTTTTTAAGGGATTTTCCCTAACTTTAACAGATCAAATTTAAAATTTTTAGTTGATGTTTTAAACAAAAAAAAAAGTGTCATTTGTCAAAAAAATCAAAATCAAAAGTTCATATTTATTACATATTTTAGAGTTAAGGTGCAAATTTAACAACAAAATTTTATTCGAAGGGCGTATAGTATAAATAAGTTTTGGAAGGGGTAAAAATAATAATGAACAATTAAAAATGGTGTAAATTTAACAAAACCGTTAAATTTGACCTAACGCTGTTAAGGGTCTTCTTCTCTTATAATTTAACATTGTTAGGTGAAATTTAACGTTTTTATTAAATTTGCACATTTTTTAATTGTTCATTGTTATTTGTGCCACTTCCAAAACTTATTTGTATTGGACGCCCCTCTGACAAAACTTCATTATTAGATTTATACCTTAATCCTATATTTTATACACATTAAAATAATTTTTTAAAAAAAAAAAATTAAATCACACCGTTCAAGCTACCTTTATTAGACCGTAGAAATTTGTGTTTGAACTATAGTTATTAAGATCGGATTGGATAGCTTGAGTCAGAAACCTACGAATCGATCACCTAACCGATCTAATCGGTATGAGCGGTTCATAATTTTTATTTAAAAATAAGGGAGAATTACATTCAAATTCCAAGGAAAAAGAGAAATGAAGAAATGGTCCCTATAGATTACAAAATAAAAAAATAGTCTCATGGAGTTGTTAATAAAAACTCCTGGAGTTGTTAATGAATTATCAATACAGACTCATGGAGTTGTTAATAGGGCCATTTTTTCATTTTACACTCTACAAGAATCATTTTTTCATTTTTTTTCTTCCATGGGACCTAAGTGTAATTCTCCCTAAAAATAATTTAATTCTTTTTTAAAAATTTTATATTAATAATTTTAAAATTTTCACCTCCACCGATTTAGTAGTATTTGATGCACCGACTCTTCACCCAATTTCAGTCAAGAATTTGATATCCTTGTGACTTGCAAGGACAATTCCAAAATCTTCATAGACAAAGATGTTGAGATTTTTTGTGGGGGGCACGTGGATGGAGTGATATTTGTGGGAGTAGGGAATGAGAGGAACAGGGGGAGGTAGACCTACTCAACCTAACATGCCCCACTACCTACTAGTAGAGTGGCCGTGATGAAATTTCAAACATGTTAAATGCCCTCCTTAAATTCATTCTCCTTCAATTCTCTCTCTGTTTTTTTTTGCCAAACATTCTCCTTCAATTCAAGACCTTTCAATAAAATTCCCCCCGCTCATGTTTTTGAGTTTTTCGTGTTGTACCCTACACAGTTCACACGTCTTACTAATGCACTGTTTACGTACTTTTTGTTTTTGCCCTTGTCCTGCCTACACCCTTTTTCTTCATAAATAAATAACCCATTCATTAACAATAAATAGCGTAGTTTAAAGCACTTCAAATTAATACATATTTTATAAATACAAATTTCTTTCTAAAAATACCATCATCAACATATGTACAGTATTTTTTAGCATACTAGAAAATTTAACCGAGTTAGATCACAAATTTAAGACATAACTCCAGCTCAGGGCATGTGTAATAACTTGTTCCGTCAACAAACATGCCTTCGTACCAAATGTAACTAATTTTTTTTAGAGGCATAACTATTCGTCTTCAAAACACTGACAGGTTCTAACCTCTTCAACCTTAATTTATAGGGAATAGCCCTTCCACTAACTCCCCCTTGATGGTAATGACTCATTTGTTTACATGCAAGCCTTTCTTATCAAACGTGCTTTTTTGGGAAAATAACGGGAAAAAAAACTTCCATGGACCTTGTGATGTTAGCCTACACTTTTTGGGCCCCTTCATGACGATGAATCGGGCTCTTCAGTTATCTCATCCTTTTCAGCCCACTTTTCTTTCATAGATATTTTGAACCAGAGTGCAGGAACAAATATAAGAAAAAGGACAGACATTTTAGAAGAAACGTTTCTTTTGAGTAAATAAAATAACATGTTTAGTCTCGCATCGCGCACAAATCTATATCTAACTTTCACGATCCGACGATACCTAAACAAAATAACAAACTGTTCAATAATTACTTGTTGTAATCCACACCATCTATATACACTCTTGGAAAAACAGCCTTTAACTGTTAGGAAAAAAAGGTGGCAAATAAATAAAAACTGTTAGGAAAAATTAGTCCAAGAGGCGAAGTCCACAGAAAGAGAGGCGGGTCGGATGCTAAGAAGCCAAAAAAAACGATCCCTTTCTTTGGGGTCAAACATCTACATAGAACACTAATTATTGATATGAAAACAGAGTGTGTAGTAGTAGAATAAGGAGGAGACAAAGAGAAAGTACTCAAAAGTAGTGAGAAATGTACACACACTTGGGAGAGAGTCGAGTCCTAAGTAGTACTGAAGGGCATAAAAAACAGAAACAAGATCAAGGACACTTGGTCCTGTTGCCGTGAGTGGTCATATCAGTATAGCAAGTTCCACAGAGCTCTCTGTTGCCTGAAGTCCCAGGAGGCACGCACTTGCACCTCACACAGCAAGTCCCACAAGCCCTCTTGCAGAGGTGAGGCCTAGAATGCACGCTGCACCTTCCCTCGCACAACCCTCCACAATCTATGTTCTGCATCAGCTTTCTGTTTCCCTCCTTCACCCTCTGCCCCAACACCAAACAACACATATTACTTACTATGTGATTTCATAAACACAAAGTGAAGGGTATTATGTAGTATAATACTCACTGGGAGGGGATGGAGGAGTTCATCTTCGTCAAGCTGCTGTTCAATCTCCACATCAGATGAAACCTGCTTCACACAACAAACATCATAGAGTTCAAGTCTCCAAAGTGTTAAAACAGAGTGGCCATATCATGCATGTTACTTTATTAGTGTTACCTGTGGAAGGGAGACGGACAACACCAGCAACATCACACTCAACACAAGAACCAGACGTAATGCCATGGCTTATGTTTTACTGATCACTACACAGAATAAAAGCAGATAGACAAGAGTCATAAGAGAACAGCGGCTGCTGCTTTGGGCTCGCTCGCACTCACTCACGGTATTTATGGAGGAAGAGGAGTGGTGTGAAATTACGGAAGAGCCCCTCATGATGCCATCCGTAATTATCAGCACAGGATAAGCTTGACGCCCATCCCCTGCTTTCCTGTTTAGAAGGTAGGGAGGGCAGAGGGACTGAACAGGGTGGAAGACAGATGGATGGAAGCTGGAATCACAATCACAATAATAATAATCGGGAAAATCACACTGACATACAACGACCATATAAAATTAAAAAGAGAGTCTCAAAACCAGTCTCTTGTTGCTTTTATTAATTGAAAACACACTTGCAAACATTGATATCTTCATTCCCTTATTTTTTACAAACCTCTGTACTAATTTAATAAACTCTTCTGTTAATTTTGACAATTACATCGATCTACTTTAAACTTATCAAATGAGGTAGATGTAGTTGTCCAAATGAAAAAATAAATTTATTAAAATAGGTATATGTAGTTGTTAAAATAAACAGACGAAGTTGTTAATATTTAATAATGTGTTTTTAATTAATAAAAACAATCTAATAATTTTACATCCAAAATTAATTATAATCCAGACTCTAAAAACCTTTTTGATAAGAAAAAATTATTATGAGATTTTTTTAATAATTTTTTATGTTTTTTAGAACCTCACTGTGATTTCCCATAATAATCCAAAGGGAAGTCAGCTTTGGACTGCTGGGCACACCGAAACTAGAGCCAAAGTGTCGCATCGGATCTGGCTTGCGTCCGCTGCACCCTTCCCGTCTGCTGCGTCTTTGCGTAAAACTACACCGTTTTGGTGTAGTTTTGGGTGAGTGAGAATGGCCAGATCTTTGTTTTTTTTAAAAAAAAAATGGTGTCCATTTTTTTGATAGATTTTTCTGAAAGCATCTAGCATCTTAAAAAAAATATATAAATAGTATGCAGTATCTTAAAATAATTTTTAGTGTTTTTAATCTCTTCAAATATTTTTTCAGTTATACCCAGTGTCTTACCAGAATGAATGTAATTATACTCTTAATGTATTTGTTCAACTCTAAAAATTACTTTAAAATATTCAAGTAGTATAAAGTATCTTAAAATAATTTTTGGTGTTTTTAACCCTTTAAAATATTTTTTCAGTTGTACCCAGTGTCTTAGGAGATTGACTACAATTTTACCTTCAATGTATTTTTCTTAATAGTATAAAGCATCCAAAATACAGGATACTGATTTATTGATTTTTATCCAATTTTTGGTGCTTTTAACTTTTTAAAATATTTTTTCAGTTATACGCAGTATCTTAGGATACTGACTATAATTTTACTTTCAATGTGTTTTTCTTAATAGTACAAAGCACCTAAAACACAGGATACTGATTTATTGATTTTCACCAACTCTAAATATATTTTTTAGTAGCATCCAATATTTTAAAGTAAATTTTGGAGCTGAAAAAATACATGAAGAATAAAATTACATTTATTCTGATAAGACATTAGGTACAACTGAAAAAATATTTGATGAGGTTAAAAACACTAAAAATTATTTTAAAATATTGTGTGCTACTTAAAATTTTTTCTATTTAAATGTTAGATATTTCCAGAAAAATCTATCAAAACACTAGACATCATTTTTTAAAAAAAAAAAATCAGGCCATCCTCACTCACCCAAAACTACACCAAAACGGTGTAGTTTTGAGCAAAGGACGCAGCGGACGGGAAGGGTGCAGCGGACGCAAGCCAGATCCGCCTCTCGTCTTGAGAACAAAAAAAGGAGGGAAGTACTATGCCGTACGGAGCAAAACGACGATTGAGGAGGATGAGGGAGAAGGTATCCTATTTCCTTTCCAGCTGGCCTCCATCACCCTCCTCACTTTTTACCCAGCTCTATCCTTTCCCAATTTTCTTCTATTCACTTTACCCCCCCCCACCTATTTAGAATTAGATTTTACGCCCATTCACCACATTAGTGCAATATTTGTTTTTTTATTGTTTTAATTTTTAATATAAGATATATTTATTTAATTTGATTAAATTAAAAATAATAATTAATACGATATATATTTACTAAAACATATAATCATCTTCTTTAATTTTTACCATTCTTTTTTTTCTTAATTATTATTGAAAGAATATTGATAAGGGTAAATCAACCAAATCCAATCCATAACTTCTCATTTGTAGAAGAAGTACCATGTCACTACGCCCCAAAGTCATTAGTATCAATGAAAGATTTAGCATAATAGATTTAAGTATGTAAAAGAATCTTGCTTATGCTAAATTGATCCCATCTGGAAGGCCAAGAAAGTGGTTGATGGGTTAAAATATTCCTTTTCAACTCATTTTTTAATTGAACACCTTTTTTTTTCCTTTTCTGTTATGAAATAAGCAGGGTTATAGAAACCGGACCGGACTTTCGGCCCGAAAATCAGCAAACTGGCCAGTAGACCGGTTCGGTCCGGTTTCCATTTTTTTAAATTTTTATATTTTTTTTAGAATTTCATACTAATAAGCCTAAAATCTTCAATTTCTCATCGGTTTGGCCCCGGTCTGACCCACTGACCCTTAACCCAGTACCTCGACTGGTTCAATACCTCGTCTGAGTTTTAATATCTTGAAAATAAATGCTCTTTTATTATACTTAACTCATTCAATAGGCTATATCTGAAAATAAAAATCTGTATAATTCTTCCTAGAATTTTAGGCAAATTCTTAAAAACAATGACACCATACTTTTCAAATGGATTTTTACAAAAACAAGATGAAGGGAGTACAAATTATTTTACAAAATTAAATTGCACGATATAAATGGATCTCTTGGGATACATAAACTTTAGGGGGAAAACAAAAAAATATATTTAAATTTCAAAATCTCAAATCAATTTTATAACTTACACAAGTATAAGTACTGACTACACTTATAATAATTAACAACTCGTTTTAGAAAAAAATTACTGCTTCGGATTCTCAAATTTCAGTGGTATTTTTTTGTCCCTATCTCTAAAATTCAAAATGACTCATAATTCAAAAGGGATATATTGGGAAAATTAGAAAGAATGACGAGGAGGGAATAATATTTATCTGGAAGGATCTTAATGTCCAAACTCCATTTTGGGACAAGTCCAGCTGTTGCATATAGTACAGGGTTTCGATGACAACTGACAAGCCAGACTTTTGAACGCTTTAAATGAAATTTAAGGAAAATTACATTATTTATATCCTCTTCACTTAGGTTTAAGATGTTCTAAAGTTTCATAAAATAAGACAAAAACTATAAAAATATTGATAATGATTTTTTTATTCTTGTTCAATATTATTAATGCCCCGTTTGGTAGCATGGAATTGGGAGGAAGGAAGTGGAAGTAGAAGTTGAATTCAATTTTTGGGATGTTTGGTGCAACTAAAATCACTTCCTGCTGGAAGTCACTTCCACCACTTACCCGATGGAAGTGAGCTCCACTTCCACTTCCATGGGTTTGTTTCCTCCTTTGCCCTTCTCATCTTTCTTCTACCCTCCACCACTAACCACCATCCTCTACTAGAGCTGACGGCCCTCTACCGGTGACAGCCTTCTACCACTGACGGCGACGGCGACAACCCATCATCTTCTTCTTCAATCGAAGTCACCACCTCCCTCTTCACTCTATCTACTTCGTCTTTCTCTTATTAATTTCTTCAATGGGTGTCTTCTACTTCAACCTCTATCGCCACAGCCCAGCCTTGTTAGAATGAAGACAGAAGCGCACAATGGAGAAGTACTCAGATCTGTGATGGCGAACGACACTTCAACTTCAAATTTGCAATGAGGAAGACGAACTCTTCAAATCTGCGACGGAGAACGAGACTTTATATCTACGACAGACGAAATCAGATCTTCTCAATCTTCTCCTTCTGTGTCTTGGATTTGTGACATTGATCTACTTCTAAGCATCACGACCCTCACCGTCAACTTCAAATTTGTGAGAGCAAAAGGAGGCATACATGGTTGCCCTTTGTTCCTCCTTTACCTGACATTGCTGACTTTCTATTTTTTTTTATTGTTGGTGGCTGATGGTGCAGCGGTGGCTTTCACGGTGGTCTGGTAGTGCGTGATGGTTTTTTAGGGTGGCTGTGGTTATTTTGGGGTTTTTTTAGTAAAAGGGTATATTGGTCATTTCACATTTTAAATTAACATATTATTTAAAAATTATATCACACTTCCATAGTCATACCAAACACACTTTTAACTCTACTTCCACTTCAATTTTCAATTCCAGTTCCACTTCAATTTCCACTTCCACTTCCATAAAAAACTCTTCCATGATACCAAACAGGGCATAAATCATCTTGTCCTTTTTCTTCTATTTCCTTCTCTCAGTCACCATGGGCAAGGGCGGCGACTCCAATTGTCACGCACCTTACAGTTACCACGAACCCTAGCTATTCCAGTATTTCTATTTTCGTATTTTTCATACAAAGCTGAGACATCCTGAGTTTTATAAGTTCGAGACTTCCACCTGTCGGTCTTATATTAAATTACCTTAACAACTTCAAAACTTGAGCATGATATTTTTTATGTTTGGCCAGAAACTTGTGTACAAATTTTGCTTTCATATAGCTTTTGAAATTTATTAAATGGTTACTCTAAGAAAGAAGTCAAGAAAATAAAAGAATGAAAAAAAAACTAAGCATCACAAATATCAAAAAGACCAATTTTGTAATAGTGAAAATAATTTTATTATATATATACATGATAGTTTTAAGAGGGAGAACAAAACCGAACCGTCTGTCTCAAGAGTATAGAACCCCGGTCTCCTGCCTTGAGGCGAGACAGGTCAACAAGGCAGGAGGTCGGGGTTCTATACTCTTGAGACAGACGGTTCTGTTCTTCAGTCGGGTCAAAGTACAAGCGCGGGTGTCATTAAAGGGGAAGATGGGCAGTGAATTTGTGGTTTCATGAGTAAACTCATGTAGGTTCCTCCGGTTGTTGCTGAAATCATTGCAATCATCCAGGGTCTTCAAATTTGCTGGAATAGGAGTTTGAAGAATATTGAGCTCTTTACTGATTGTATTGAAGCCATTAATCTCCTCATGAGGGGTTGTGATGTGCTTCATCCCTTTAAGGAGGTCATCAAAAAGGCTAGGTTTTAGTTGTCCAGAGATTGGTACGTCCTGGTTAACCACTTTTCCAGAGATCATAATGTTCAGGCAGATAGTTTAGCTAGAGCAGCTCATAGTAGCAGAGAGCATTTTGTCATCTTTAATCACCCACCACCTGCTACTTTAGTAGGCGGTAGTTGATGAGAGATTTTGTGAGAGGCCTCTGTTGGAGGTTGTTATTGTTATAATCCCTTGGTGGATTATTGTAATCCAGTTTCTATTCAAAAAAAAAAAAAAAAAGAGGTAGGGCGACGAAGAAAAAGAGAATGTGATGTGCAGGCCTATCAATTTATTCTTCCATTATACAAAATCAGACATTGTTAATAAATATCAGAAAAATTTCCTCCACCCTAATTTCTAAATCATCATGGGATTTCAACATATTAAGTGGGTGAACTGTAAGTCATCGATTCAAATATTGAAAATAGCCTCTACGTTTATAGGGGTAAGACTATATATATCGATCCTTTCTTAAACTCTATTTAGGGGAAGCTTTATGTAATGGGCCCGCTCTTGAAATGAAACATGATGAATCATATAGAGAGCCACAACCCACAATAACCAGCCATACTACAAGACCTTCTTCGACATGTTGTGGAGTCAATTCCACAATCTTCATCAGCGAAACACCTGTGGTCACTGCGAGCATCAGGCACGTGGCATCCACTCTCAATATGTTTCCCTGAACTTAGAGTCCCTGCGGGGCATACTTGCTTTGACATCGCACTTATTTTATATGCTTTTTCACTCTGCAAAACGAGAAACTCATGTGCATTGGCATCGCCCTTTTGTTCAAAGCACAAAAATTGTCGTTTTTGTATCTGACATGCTTGACACTTGTCATAAATTACGATGCAACTCTCCCCTCCAAATTATATGAGTGGCAATGCTTCTTTACTCACCTATCTTTCCATTTCAATGGTTAGCCAACAGTTTACATTATACTCCTCTGGTCCTTAATATGCCTATTTAACCAATTTGATCAAATTATTGAAGTTAGGTAAGTTAGTCAATTATAATAAATATGACATGTTTTTCCTAAAACACCTCAAGCACTTCAGTTTCCTCACTTTCTCCTATCTAAGGGAGTATCAATAGTGGTAATTAGGAAAGAATGATATATATGAGAAATATATCTTACATTTAGAGTAAAAATTAACTCCCTAATTAGGTCTTACATTAAGGACGGGAGGAGTACAGATTTTTTAGGCCTTGTGGTTATAGTTGTTTAGTATCAAATGCAATAGGAAAAGGAGCCTTTGTAGGCATGCATGAGAAAACGAAAATATCTAGAATGTTACTCCTCCGATCCTTAATATAAGACACATTTGGGAAGCTGATATTGATCTTAAATATAAGACATAATTTTCATATGTGTCCATTTTTTCCTAATTTACCCCCTATTAATGCTCCCTCAACAATAATCAAGGAAGAGAGGGGAGGAGGGGATTAAGGAAGATTACTAGGGTGTTTTAGAAAATGCATATCATATTAACTAACTTAACTAACTTTCTTAATCTAATCAAATTAAATAAATATGTCTTAAAATAAGAACCGGAGGAGTAATCCACTGCCATGTCAAGCAACCCAGGTTTATTGACATTTTAGAAAGAAGCGTCATCTAAACAACAGAAAGCACTACCGGAAATTGTTCCCGTACCTTCATGTAAGTCCAATTAGTAGGAATGTAAGTTTCTGGGAGCCTTTCTTGCCAAACACTTAGTACCGGAAGGGGATGGCCTTCAGTGGTAAATATGTAATTACCTTCTTTTACAAATGAATCATCAAATAGAAGATACAAATATTTGCACCTGCCAAATCATGAAAAGTTTTAATCTTAGCAACCATATATAAGGAAGAAAGTCCATTTTCAATTCCTTCTCCGATTTAATAAAAAGAAAAATTGCATGGTTGAAATGGAAAACAAGAAAATCTCACGTTTCAGCAAGGAAAAAACTATGTTGATGATCTTCCAGCTCCATTGTTTTCACATCCCTGATGCTTGCAAACCCACCTTCAACTTTGGTGTATGTGTAGAGGGAATTAATTATTAATTCACCCACTTCAATATACCATGGATCTGAAATTTACCAAAGGTAACTGTGAAGTGATGAGATGGTTTGACCAGCACAGATCATAAGTGTTGTTGAAGGACTATACTATTCGTACTTTTCATGTTTGACAAGATAGAATATGAAATAACATCGATTGATATAAATAGAATGATCAAACCTTTAGTTGCTTGATATAAATAGAATGTTGACTCTGCAAATTCAGGGCGCAATGGATAATATTTTTCAGTAGGATGCAGCATCTGATGGTCCAGCAAATACCTTGACATTGATTTACGGCTCAATATGAAAATTTAAAAAGTGATGTAATAACAAAATATGAAAACTGCTAAACGAAAATAGACATCAGTTACAACGTAACTTATCAAACGAAGAATCTACCTCTCTGGAAGCACTCCAAATTTCTCCCACACATGGTAGAATTCACGATGCGTTGAATTAGCAGCTGTAATATCCCCAATAAGAACCTAGTTTCCATAAGTCACAGAAAAAAGTAAGGCAGAAAGGTCTCTGTCAACTGGAAAATCAGTAGTTATCTGTCAATACTCAGATACATGCCTGTAGGCCAGGCCAAAATGCTTGAAGGCTTGTAAGTTGCCAATAAGTTGCTCTTCCTGTTCTCATATCAGCTTCATGGTACCTGCATTAGAATATCAAGCTCAAGTTAATAACCGCCCTCGTGTCTGATAGATCATTTATACAGTTAGTGTGGTACCAAGGACCATGTCTGAAATATTTCTGCACAGCAACATAAGCAAGATGAAACATTCTCCAGAAGTCTTCCTTCCCAAAAAGGATATGGGCTTTAAGAAGATACTCATAGAATGAATCAACCCCTAGAATATTTGAAAAATTATCCAACATCAAAAACATCAAGGTCTGCCCATCAGCTTAATGGTAAAGACATCACTATAACATAAATCAACATCATGCGTCAGCAGCAGCAGACAGTAAACTGTTTCCAAAATATGGACAATAGCATACAGCTGATATATTGGAAAACCCCATGAACTGACAGATAAGGGATATGCCAATTCAGGGTGAGCCTACCTGCTCCAATTCCTGATGAAAACTCTTTCCATTCCCCAGTTTCCACATCTAGAGTAGTTCCAAATAAATTTAAAGAACTCCGCATGCTCCATAGCTTGTGTAGAGCATGTAAAGCCACTGATTCATATATAGGATCACCGGTCAATTTTGATAAAGCACCCATTTCAAGAATCAAAGAACCTGCACGTAAATAAAAAATTGGAATTAACTACAAATAAAACTATCATTTATCCATACCCTAGTCTTAAAACACTAAACTAGACCTCTCACCACAACCCGAAGTGCTTGTTTCTGTAGTCTCATTCTCCATTACTCCATACTGTTCACAGAATTTGGCAATGGTATAGTCATATATCTCTCTAAAAGGGGGAAAACAAAAGAAGAGGACAAAGGACAAAGCAATAGACTATAATTTATATACCTTGAGTCTTCAAGACAGTTCATTCAAATGCAAGGAGTAACATATGAACAAAGCCACAGCCTTTTGTTTAAAAGAACTTTTAGGAGAACTGAAACCTAATTAATAGGAATTTTGCCATTACTTTCTTCAAATAATGGGGAACAATAATGACCAAGACAGGAGAAAGTAGAGATATTGGGAGAGTCGGAGAGATGTTGATGACAACAGAAAAATAAGGAAACACTGTAGATCAGAGCATATAAAATCTCCAAGCATCCTCAGATTAATTCTCCTAAACCTTTATTTAGCAGTTAGTTACATGCATTATAGCCCTTAAAATGAAGAAGAAAAAAATTTACACTATATCATGTGCCCAACAACTGGAGAGTTAAGAAATAGCACAGAACTGTAAAAGCTCGCAGCTTTTTTATTTTGGAAAAAAATGTTTACTTCAGAGAAGGAGTCCCTTTCTGAGTTTTGTAATTTGTCAAATATTACTTCATGTCTCTACAATGACGTTTCTTTTGTAATGCAGTTACAAGACATCTGACTATGAGTATTCCCAATCTTTAAACGGTCAAAGTGCAAGGAAACAAACTAAAGGAACTATATGGGAAAGATGGTATCATGTCTGACTATAAAAATTGGAGAATGCAAGACTTTAGCATGTTCCATGAAATACCTTTAAGTTGATCCATGCATATGGCAATCCCGTGGGTGTATTAAATGCTGGTAGAAAGCGGTTCCCTAAATCTTCAGCCAGTACTAGCAACTCATTATTGTAGGCTCCTTGAAACAAATCAGATGCAAGAAGATGAGCAGAAATAAGTCCCCCAAGAACTCTAATGTTGCACTGCATGGTAATAATCAAGTGATGGAACAATACAATTATCAGGCTTCAAATATCAAGTGTTACTAATAAACATTGGCATCTGGGTGTCAGTGAAAAACAACAATCAAAACCACCAAGCTTGTCAAAAGTACTGAATAAAAATTAATCAACCAAATCCCAGATTTACCTCAAAAAGATTTATTCGTGCATCAACATCAAATGTTAGATTTTCAGAAAGCCAGAGCACTGCCCTCTTGAATTCAGTGCTGTTGCCCATAATAACGAGGCTACAGGAGAAAGGGTAATTAGTATCAATTTATGGCGTCCGGTTCCAGAAGATGCACAGGGAAAAAGGCTCACAGAAGAAATAACTATAACCACAAAATTATAACAACCTAAAAATTCAAGCCCTTGTGAGCATACCCATATACCTAGACAATGATTCAATAAGTGTAAGGGCTGATCCATTGTAGTCTTGAGGCAAGTGTTCAAGCTGCAATTGTAAATTGTAAGCAGTTACTTTGTGGAACTCCTCTCACAAATTTATCTCTGATTTCATAATTAACATGTAACTCACGTTCAAATTTCCCAGCTCACTAAGGGAGTCCGTGAATGTTTTGGTTAGAGGCTTTAGCTCATCATGCTGCATAAATACGACAATTTAGATATGGTAAAGTAGGTGCGTATCAATAAATAATAACAATGAACAACAGTAACTAACCGGGAATGCATGAGTCATGTAGTTGTCATACGCATGGTAAAACCTATAAGCAATAGTATAAAAGAAAATCAAGGACAGTTAATAATTTGATGTCAAAACCCTTTGAACACAAATGTTAAAGGATATAAAAAGTGAAATTGAACAAGTAAATTAAGGGGGGGGGGGGGGGGGGAATAGCGAATCAGCATAAAACACAGCGTAATTGCAGTATACTAAACAATGAAAATCCCTTGGGGCCAAAAGCATCATCGTGCTTCGTTGCTTAGGCTATCTTCACTTAAACAATCAACCAATGACTACTATAAGTCTCGTTAGGAAGACTATACCCCAGAAAGTTCCGTTCGGAGATTATAACTTCTCCCATATTTCGTTGGCATACAAAATACTCTCACACTGCATTTCTTCCTATTTGATATTCCTCCTAAATTCAGATACACTATTCCAACAGACAATAAAGTAAGAAGAGTCAACTTAATCGGATCAAATTTGCAGGATTGTAAGCTTGCACATAAGTCATCGAAAGCATCTCGTAGAGTGAACACGAGAGCTAGAGATTGGTGAAGATTGAACCAATCATTTCAACTGGGTGACATATGATAAACTAATATCCAATCAAAAACAATAAATTGAGATGAGGCGATTTGTAGGACATTGACATACATCTCGCGAGCTTTCTCTCTCATGCGTTTTTTCTTGGCAGCCCAACGGGATTGTGGTTCAGAGACGGACGGGTCAAAGAGGGTCGAAAGAACCAGAAGGCACAGTAAAGCCCAACTCAAATAATTGCGACTAATCATAGTCATTTCGATCAAAATAGAAGTAAGAGAGTAATGAGCAGACAAGGCATCAGGAAGAGGAGGAAGAGGATTTTGCTAAGGCGGAGAACCTGGAGGGAGGACGATCTTGGAGAATGCTTTCAGCGCTGAGTAAAAGACCAACGGGGGAAAGTAAAATCAGCAAAAGAAAATCAGCTGCGATTTTTTTACTTTATAATTTCCCGAAAACAATTTTCCAAAAAGTCGAAGGTTTTTGTTTTTAGATAAACCGAAAGGGTGGTCGGACATTGTACTAAGTGCGAGGTTTTGGTTCATACTCTCTTACCTCACTTGCACTATGGTACATGACAATCTTATTTTTGGGAATAACGTTGAGGTTTAGGGTGTGTTTGGTTCGAGGGGAGGGGAGGAGGAAAGGGGAGGGAGGGGTTAAATTACTTTGTTAGATTGAAGGTATTTAAATTTTAGGTGGAAACCTAAATTTAAAAAGAATAAGAGAATAAATTTTGAGTTTATCTTGTCCAAAATTATAATTTATCTTCCCCTCTTCTCAAACCAAACACATTAAAGAAGACAGATCATCATAGCCAAATCCCATAAAATCATCAAATTACTGTGAAGTTTCAAAAGACTTGTGAAAGATATATTAGAGTTGCGAGAAGATGAGTTTATCATAATTTATCATTTTTAGGCAGAAAAAGCCAAGTGAGCCTTTCCCACTGACCAATCAAATTGATGCTAATCGTAGGATCAATCAAGTGGACGTGCATTCTTTGAAAAAGAAAGGATAGAACTTTGGGCTGAAAAAAGAAAGCGAAAGAGAGTGGCACATTTGTCACTCGAGGCATGCTAACTTATCAATCAATACGTCTAGTGGTGTTCTCGGGATAGGACAGGATCGAGAAACTTCATTCCCGATCTTGATCCTGACGAAGGCTCAGAAAGAGAAATCATTCCCGATTTCAAAAAATTCCTGTCTTGATTAGGATCAAGATTTCTTGAGTCAGGATCTGGAATTTCCAAAAAATCTCAATGCATGCAACACTCCAAAATCTATATGAATTCCAAAATTTATCCAACATCAATTTAAAAATTGTGACAACTCCATACTTAATTTGCAACATAAATATAATGATTTTTGTCTAAAATCTTGTTTATTCACTCACAAGTCACTAAATAACAGATCCAATCCAATACATTACATAATCAAAAATCAAAGAGTCCAATACATTATATAAACAAAATGAGCCTAGCTATAAACCTAAAGCTTTAGAGATAAATCAAGGTACTTCATTTCTTCAAATTTAGTCCAATACATTCAAAAAATCAAATGAACTAATCATTGTTGTTATTAATTTATGAAATCAAAACAGCACCATTTGATTAGTTGGTTGGTGCTTGCTATTCATACATGTGTGAAGATGTTGATTGAGCTGCAAGAAGCACCAGGAAAAGAACAATAAATTACAATTATTTAATAAATAATAAATGAAAGAAACTAAATAAACCAAAAGAATATATATCACTGTGTTCTATAACAATAGTGTCGTTGAAGTTATCACTTTGAAGTCCTTTTATTTGACCACACAAAGTAGAAGTAGTTGATATATATATATATATATATATATATATATATATATATATATATATATATATATATATATTTGGGATTGGAAAGTTCCATTCCCAATTCTGATCTCAAAAATTTTCTTCCGATCCCGAATTTTCTTGTTCCTAAAATTTCTCGTCTCAATTACTCGGGATTGGGACTGAAAAACTTTGAACACCTCTAGATACATTCTAACTTGTCATTGACAGCACGCTAACTTGTCAAGGTATCACTAATAATAAATCAAGATAAACATGTCGGTTCACAATTTCAATAAAATGTCCATAAGTTTTTGGGACTACATAATAATTTCATAATTTGACAGAGCAGTGATAATTTATCCTACCTGGGAAGCACTGAGGTCCATTGTATTGTAATTCCTCGTTTTGCATCGTAATTTAAATATTGATCTTTTTATCAAAACCAAAAAGGGGGGGGGGGGGGAAGTGATTCACGATGTGAGGCCGAATAACCCTCTTTCCTTATTCGAATTGGGCAACCTTGAGAGGAAAAGTACAACGCAAGGAAGCAGCAAAAATTAAAAAAAAATAACGTGCATTCTTTATGACTTCTTCAGGGACAACATTGCTTCCTTATCGATAAGGGTACTAAATAGCAGGTTCATGATGGTAGATCAGTCAAGTTCTTTGCTGATGTATGGCTTCTCCCAGGCAAAACAATCAGAGATTGCTGTACTAGAGAGTTAACAAGGGAGGAAGAGGAAAGTTTTGTCCAAGATTGGAAATTAGAAGGATCGTGGGACTTTCAAAAGCTTGCGGGCATTGTCACAAGAGATGTATTTATGCGGCTAGTTTCAATGCCTCCCCCAATAGAAACAGCAGGGGAGGACGTGATGAAATGGGGAGTGACTACAAATGGAGAATTCACCATCAGAGGTGCATATGAGCTGATTGAGCATGCCCCACCTGGCAATCATAGGCAGTTATATCAACAAATTTGGAAGTGGAGGGGTGCTGAAAGGATCAGGGTTTTCTTGTGGATTGTGGAACAGGACAAACTTCCGACTAATGTGTGGCGTAGCAAATGGAGTAATTCATCCCCGATGTGTACCTAGTGTGAGTCTGGGTTGGAAGATACTCTGCATATTTTGAGGGACTGCTCTTATGCCCAGCAGATATGGATGGCGTTCATTAAGACAAGGTATGTGCATGAATTTTTTAATTCATCTCTGACTGAGTGGATGCAATTGAACCTTACAAAAGATTTGGAGAAGGATGAGAATATTGAATGGAAGTCATTATGGGTGGTTTCCGCATGGCATTTGTAGACTTGGAGAAACAAATCTGTTTTTGAGGATAACTATCACAAGCCAGTTTATCCTGTCACTGTGTTAAGGAATACCTGGCAGTTCTTTGTCCAAACATATGATTTATCATTGAGGGGTGAGTATTCTAAAGAGCCACGGTACTGGCAACCTCCTCCAGTGGGATGGGTTAAAGTGAATGTGGATGGTGCTGTTTCGACAGTTGATAATGCTGCAGGATGTGGCGGGATTATTCGAGATCATAAAAGTAGTTGGGTTGTTGGTTTCACACAATCTCTAGGGAAGTGCTCCCCTTACGAGGCTGAAGAATGTGCAATATTCAAGGGAGTCTATTTGGCCTAGGAATTCGGATTCAGGAAATTAATAGTTGAGTCAGACTCAAAGGAAGTTATTGAACTGATCAACAGCAACAGGCGCATACCCTTATCCAGTCTTGTGCTTATACAGATTGACGAAATGAGGAATTGGGGATGGGAAGTAAATTTTATACATGTTACAAGGTATAAGAATGTGGCTGCTGATGCAATGGCGAAAGAAGGCATAGTCAGGACTTCTTACTATGATTGTTGCCCAACTTTTGTTCGGGCACTGTGCGCAAATGACTGTATGGGAATTAATCCCCACTGATGTTAATTCAATGAATGGGTAAACACCCTCTATTTTCATCAAAAAAAAAAAAAACATTGCTTCCTGTCTGTTGAAATTAAGCCTCTCATATCTTCCCCCAATAAAATTATCCTTTTATTCATTATATATTGATCGAATTATTATCATCGCTTTAAAAAAATGTCTGTATACTTTTTATCTTTTATTCCACCCGGGGGGTCATATTACATACACAAAAGCACCATTTTCATTTTATTTTATTAACGAATTAACGGTGATCACTGTTTCTTCGTTTCTTCGGTGCCAGATGCTTCTGTCATCCCCCATAGTTATCATTTGCAAATAGAGTTCCCAACAAAAAAAATCTGTAACCTACAACACGTCTCCAAACAACTCCATTGTCATGACCCCATGGACTAATTGGATTATAGTAATAATCCACTGGCAATGTTCACAAAACAACTAATAGATCTAATCCCCCTACAAAAGAATTATTTCATGGACATCACATTTGGATGACAAGTTACCGTTCAACGTAATACAACGCATGCATTCAGAACGATCACATATTATGTAGTACTCTTCTAATCCCATTCATAAGATTCATAAACATAGAGTGAGAGGGATTTTTTTTTTTTTGTCTTATTTATAAGTCACATAATTAAATTTTTCACATGAATGTGCAAATTTACCCTTCATTTATTGTTGTATATATTAAATAAGAGTAAAGTTAAAAAGTTGTACTTTAGGCATAGTTAATGAAATTTAAGGTTTTTCTTGGTTCCACTAAAACATGTTGGAAGTGACTCATAAATAGATTCACATGAACAAGACAGTTGAAAGTGCATTCAATCATTTTGGATATCATTATATACTGCCAAACAAACATCTCAACCGCTGCATTACTTCCAAGTTCCAAGACATCAATCAAAGTAACTGTAAACCAACCAGCTCATAAAACTTTCAAGTTTACAAGTGAATTATGAACAGAAGGCCTAATCCCACACAAAAAACACGCAGGCCTTCGGAATCAAAATTGTTAGATATTTAACATGCAGAGTTCAAAGTTCATACCTAAGCCTCGCAGTATTTCAACAGAGGACAAGGGTTATCACACGTCGTTTTAGGTTGGTTACCCCTCTTACTTGTACATTTACTACAGAGCTTGCCATGTGTATACAGAAGACAGTTTAAGTCAAACATCAGCTCCTTTGGAATCCGGCGATTTAGATGAAGATACGTCTTGTTTCTGTCTGCAATAGCTGGTACCCACCCAATGGTTTTTGCAATCTCAAATATCTGTGCACATACATATTCATGTTTTACACTTGTAATAATATGTGTTTGTGTGTGTGTGTTTGGAACTTGTGGTGAAAAAGAAAGAGGAAATTGAACCGCTCTTTATGATATAATTAATAGGAAGAGGAAATCATCCTTACATGTGTGTCCACAGGAAAATCATCTCGCTGAAGATTGAACATCAAGACACAAGATACCTGTCATCAATTCAACAGTTTAGATAAAAACATAGCAAACTCAACTGAATCTTAATTCTCATAGCCTTCTTGTGTAGAACATGTCATAATCTTTGAAGGCAAGGTTGTACTTCAGACAACAGGTACTATGAATGTTGTTATTACAGCAAATTATCAAATAAAGAACATGATTTCTACAAGATCATATAAAAGAAGATGGACTTGAAGTTGGGTTATTAATAAACTAACAGGACGAGAAGTCTGAACTCTTAAATGTCACGATATCATTGAAAACAGCTGTAAACAATTCCTTTTGTTCATATTGGTACCTTTATTTAACCCCTTCTACAGGGAAAAATAGTTCTCACACAAAAATAATAGTGTACAGAAAATTGAAAAATATGAGCAGCAGATATGCTGATTATGATTACCATAGCTAACTCTGGCCAAGCCAAGTTCAGATAAAAAGGGAATTCCCAGCAAAGCGGTTAAGAGTGGCCCAAAAAAAAAAAAACCAACAACCTTTTTCCTTTGGACATTAACAGAAATAGATGGCCCCAAAAACAAACATTAATAGAAACAAGTAGCAATCCATAACCAGTCATTTGGACTGACTGGGAAAAAAAGAACAAGAAGATTTAGTGACTAATATTGATTACTCTGATTTCTGAGAATGCACTTATCAGGTGCAATCCAAACATGAAACAAGATTGAAATGACTAAAATAAATGACATATAGATAGACAACTTCAAAAGAATAACAAATAACTACCTGATGACCTGTAATATAGAAAAATAAAAGGTCCTTGAAGTTGAAGGGAACAATACAAAAGCAATTAAAACAATCTTTCGTGTATTTTTTTTATAATTTTCCATATTGTTAGCAATAAATATAAAGCAAGAACCAAATGAAAAAGATGAGTAGAGAAGATTACTGTCTTGGGACCAATTCCTTTGAAAAGAGATAGCTCAGACTTAATTTCATCAAGAGACAAGTCTCGCAAATACTCCAAGCATAACTTTCCTCTTCTCTCAAGCAAGCAACTTAATACATTCTTAATACAAGAAGCCTTAGTTGGAGCCAAACCACCACATCGAATGGCATTCTCCACATCCTTGGCGCCAGCACTAAGAACCTTCAACAGCCAAAAGAATTCAATCAATCCTGTATTCCTCGAACTTTCGTAGAAGACCAAGATTGACAAGAGCAGAAGGGCAACTAACGATGAAAGGTATAAGATAACAGGGAACTTGACGGATCAGTTTATCTGTATATCCAGGACTATGACTAAAGGAGGAGCATTTTCCTTTTGGGAGCTCAGACTCAGGGTACAAAGTCAGCTATGGATTTCTTCCACAGTGAGAGAGAACCAAAAATACAGTGATGAATTTAATATAGTTATAACCAGACAATCACGTAAGCCAAAACCTAGATGAGAATGGATGGAAACATGATTCAGCTACGAATTCATGGTTCTGTCTACCATCTTCAGAATTAGACGTAGTTGATCACAATTCCGGTATTGTATAAAGATTCGCCATGGATGATGGGTGGTTTTCGTGTCGTTATAGTGTGTATTGTGTGATTAGAAAACATATAGACAGAAACAGAACCCAGAACGAGACCAAATTAAAAGCTAAGCATACATCTGCCCAGGTAGGGAAGGTAGATTTGAGGGAAGCAAAAGCCCTTTGGGAATTTGCCTCAGTAGTATTCTGCGAGAGCACGGTCCGAACCAAACCGTCGAGAACACTCTCTTCTAGGGCAGGTAACTCGGCGGCGTCCTGTGCCAATTTCACAGCATCGTCCGTTGATTTTCTGCGATACTTGGCGAACTCTTGGGGAAAACCGTGCAGGGCCAACAAAGTGTCTCGAACGGCGCGACATTCTTCGGGGGCGGGTCGAGCGTGACTCGGGTACGGATCTTTCAGGTTTTCACTGGCGCCAACATTCGTGGCTCTCGCAGGTTTTGTTCGAGTCTCGAACGAAGAATTTAACCTCGACTCTGAACCACTCTCCGGCCGCTTCCTTTTGCGGATCTTTCCCATTCTGTCGATTCAAACGTCACAGTAGAATTTAACCAAAGGGTGTGTTTGGTTTGAGGGGAAGGTAGGGGAGGGAGGGGAGAGGAGGGTGGGAAAATTACAATTTTAAATAAAAAAAATTTAAAATTTATTCTCTCATTTTTTAAATTTTTGGTTCTCGTCTAAATTTATTTTCTCATTCTTTTTAAATTTTGTATTCCCGTCCAAAATTTAAATTCCTTCAACCCATAAAGGTAATTTACCCACCCTCAACCAAACACATCCTTAGGGTGTGTTTGGTTTGAGGGGAGGGGAGGGGTGGGAGGGGAGGGTGGGTAAATTATCTTTTTGGGTTGAAGGAATTTAAATTTTTGGAGAACCCAAAATTTAAAAAAATAAGAGGATAACTTTTGGGTTTATTTTCTCCAAAATTGCAATTTACCCACCTTCCTCTCCCCTCAAACCAAACACACCCTTAAGAACTGATATGTTAATTAGTGGCAAAATCCCATTAAATTATTAAATATTTAATTTTTTAATGATTAACAATATTATATACAAATTGATCCAAAAAAAATTATATACAAGGAGAAATTCTAAATAAATACCATTTGAGTTTAGAAAACTCTAAAAAAATCTATTAACATATGGAATGATAAATAGGTCTCAAGGAACTAATATGATATTTTAAAATATTATATTTTTACTAAAATACCCCTCAATTTTTTTTTTAAAAAAAAAGGAAAACCCTTGCTGCCGCCAGAGCTTCGGTTGATGACACTGTCCCACCAGCGGCAGGAGCTTCAGTGACAAGTTGAATAATGGAATTGACAAGTTGAGTGATAAGACTGACTACTTGAACTCCTCAAGCTCTATCAAGTGTCGTTAACAAGTCAAATAAAAGCAATGACAATTTTAATATTGACAATGATAATTTGAATGTAGCCAATAATAACTTCGGGAGCATAATTTGTCAATCGTTATACTCAAATTGTCCTTGCCTTTATTTAACTAGTTAACAACGCCAGATAGGGTTTATGGAGTTCAAGTAGTCAATCACATTGCTCAATTTATCAATCTCATTACTTAACTTACTATTAGAGCTCCAATGCCTGCGAGGGTTCTTTCTTTTTAAAAACAAAAAATTTGAGGGATACTTTAGTAAAAGCACAATATTTCAAAATTTTAAAATAATTCCTTAAAACTTATTTATCATTTCTACGTGGTAACAAATTTTTTTGGAGTTTTCCATGTTTAAATGACATTTATTTAAAATTTTCCTATCATACAACGGATAACTTGGGGAAAATAGAGGGAAAAGGGGCCAAGCAACGAACCTGCCCTAGCTCAGATCAACATTCCCGAGTATGGAGTCCTGTTTGAACACATCAATCTCTGAGCTCGCAGGTCGCAGCCTCGTACTGATCACTTTCACTCCTCACAATTTATTGTATTTATTTAGGATTACGTTTGAGATCCTAAAAAATGATTATTTATATAAATCAAAATAAAATTTTTATCATATACTTACATCATATGTTATAAATCATGATAAAAAATTTATTTTTAAAGATTTTAATCATTATTTCAAACAAACACAAGCCTCATGAGACACTGCCAACGAATAAAATTTCAACAAAATCACCGTCCCCAATTTCGGAAAGTCCTCCAGAAAAACAATGTCCTAAATTTCGTTCTCACTTCTCACCCATGGCCCTTCGTTGGTCATGTCAATTTTTTGTTTTTTTTGAAATAATAGAACGCGAGAAAGGCACAGCCTCCCTCTGGCTAGAGGAAGCCCGTGGCCACAACCTTTTAAGAGAGTGGATTTATACTTGGCTATAGGAAATTTTCGTAAAGACAACTTCAACGTTCATTTGATGACTTTGGCGAGTTAAGGAGTGGGCATATCAACATGCTTCTCCTGACAAGCATATTTAAAAATGACCATTTTTTGGTGTTGTCTACCAACGTGTCTTCTACATTTCACCCATAATTACTTACACCTTTCCACTCCTTAAACCAACAAATTCCAACTATTTACAGGTGGGACGAAATCAAATCAGAAATATATCCAACCTAATCACCAATTCTAAAATCCAGTTGAGTTCGCACCGTTACCATTCCTCCCTCGGAACCGATTCCGGATCAGCCCGCCCGCATCCAAATCAAAATTCAACCCGTTTCCATCTTCCCCGTCTTCTCCTCCCGCCCGCAACTTCTGCATGATCCTCCTCGCTTTCTCTCTGGCTCTCTCTGTACCTCTCTCTTCAACCTCCTTCAACACCTCCATAACCCTTGCCTCCTTCGCCACTGCTCTGAACCTCAAGCTTCCATGGCTAAGCGCATACAACGCAGCAACACAGTTCTCGCGAGTCGACTCCGAGTCCAACTCTTTCCCCTTTAATAAACTCACTAAGCACTCTACTGCACTACCGTCCAGCATCGCCGATTGCCCCTCCGAGCATGCAGCTAGATTACAAAGAATTAGCAGCACTCGGCTCCTCAATTTACCTGATTTCAACATCGCGAGTAGGGTCGGGATTGCCCCGAGTCTCACGAGCTTGACCCTATTGCTTGGTACTAAGGTCAGGTTGTACAACGCGAGCGCCGAGTCGTTTCGGGTACGCTCCGCCTCGGATCTCAGCGCGTACATGAGTGGCTGAAACGCGCCGAGAGCTCCGATGGCCATTCTGTTGTCTTCATTTAAAGCTAAGCTGAAGAGGGCGCCGGCCGCGTGTTCCTGCGCTTCATCGGATCCACCCTTCATGACGTTGATGAGATGGGGGACGAATTTCAGCCGAACGATCTTCACCTTATTGGATTTCTCGAGGGAAAGATTGACCAGCGAAGCGACGGCGTTCACTTGAACAACGGAGTACCTGGAGGCGATCAAAGGTCGTAGGGCGTCAAGCAATCGGGGAGTGCAGAGAGAAATTCGGGTGTTCTCTCTGTTCCTCGTGATGCTTCTCAGTGATGTAACGGCTTCTTCTTGCTCGAAGATCTCACTGCTTTTCATCTTCGAGACTAATTTGTCCTCTTCTTCGGAAATTGGGCCACTAGGGTTTTGAAATTCCGATTCCACAGTCACGGAAGACGACGACGATGAAGAGTAACAGGCTGGACGAGTGGTTAGATGCAGAGGCGTGCCGGGGCTTGGCACGACGATTACGGATTCCTCCGAGGAACACGAATCGAAGTGGTTAACCCGAGGACCCAACTCCGTGGCGGCGTGGGAGAATGTCACCGGCGGGTTGTCCGCCACCGCCCTCAGCAATTCCCTCTCCGAAACCCTTAAATCTGGCAAGTCCTTCTGGGAGGCCATTGATTCGCGTACCACGCTCTCGACAGAGCTATATTCAGGAGCGCGAGGGAGTTCCATACCGGAGTTTTTACACCAATTAGAGATTGTACTTCTGATGGCCAAATTGGGAATGACGGTGGAGAAATCAGGTCGAGAACCATCTTCGAGGCTGGGGGAGAAGTTCAAATCTCTGCAAACTTGAACGGCAACACGCTCGAACGTGTGACCGGAAGCAACAACAACAGGGTCGGACATGAACATCCCAGAAATTGGACAAAGAAACTCCTTAGGAGGTTGCTTTGGTTCGAGCTTGGAATCAGACGAAGAGGAAGAAGAAGCAGAACGATGGAAGGAAATTCTCCACCTGCGCTTGCCATTGCCACCACCCATTTCTTTAACTACCGTGGTGGACTTTCTCCTCGGATTCCTCTCCAATGAGCAACAACTCAGTATCTTGCGATTGAGTTGGTATGGATGTAATACGAGAGCACAGGTCGAACATAGACCGGATCTTCGAGTGGTTATGAGTGACCCCAAGACTTAGTATGCCCTTCTAATCTGATTTGAGTATGACAGCTTTGGAGTTGATAGGGTTCTTCCTACTTTATTTGTTGTCTCTACCATTTTTAACCTCTTTTTGCGACTGATATTTATATGGTTGGGCGCCGCCTCTGTTCTTTCTCGACACTGGCGAGGGTATTTATGAGACTTAATTAATACAGCTCTTAATTAAAAATAATAATATTCGTATGACGATTTTTGGCCCCCTGCAAAATGCCAGTTGGGGGTGGACGGGTGGGGGGATGATTATAGACTTTTGGCACCAGAGTCAAATTGACCAGTCAACTATATATGTGATTGATTTTTAATTAATACTGATAGAAAAAAAAAATTAAATCAATAAGGTCACTAATCTTTAATATAAGATTCAATTGACTAATTTAATGAGATTAAAGAAATTAAATAAATTATTTAAATATAGCATATTTGACCCTACTTGCCTAAAATACTATATATTTCATTAGATTATATATCAATTTATAAATTAGGCCAGTTAATTTAGAAAAAATGATAATATCTACAAATACTTTAAAGTAATTTGTTTAATTTCCTTGATTTATCTAAAATTCTAAATTAATCAGCTGACTCTTATATTAAACACTGAGAATTGTACTGATGTTATGAATCTTTGTAAAATATACCATATTCATGCATAATATTTAAAATAAAATTTGCAAATGCATATATTGTTTATGATAACAAGTTAAATATAAAAATCGTTGTAACCCTTATGGAGATTAATGACGTAGGAGCAAAATGGATTATAAAGGAGAAGAAAATGAGGCTTTTTGGACGGTTTTGTGGGAAACAGAAAAATTACCAAATGTGGAGAAACCATGTGAAGAAGGAAGCTGTTTTTAAAAATAACTGCAAGCGCCAGATAGTTTAGAATTTAAGATGGCATATTGGCATGTATTTTCCTTTTTTTTTTATAACACCTTGATTATATTTCACAGTGTCAGAAATTTTATATGTATTATATAAAGTTTAAGATTAGCTGTATTATTTATTATTTATGAATAGTATAGTTTATGATGATATTCTATTTTTACATTGAGAACGTATTATGAAGTTTTTAAGTGGATGGTCGTAATTATGTTTCTTACTTATTCGAGAAGTTTCCATCATTAGGTAGAGTCAGCCAATGGAGAATAAATAATGACAGAGAAAACTCCTTTCCTTTTCAGTGTGAATGAAATCATTAATTAATACTACTCTCATTACCTAAACACACCATATATAGGCTAATCTGAGTTTGTATTTAATTAAGTTGGTCCAACATACTTCCTCCCTGTTTATTTTAACGAGCCTACATATTTCATTGATATAACAATTTTTAACTAATCAATCTTATTGAAAGTGACTGAAACTAATAAAAATGATCCGGGAAAATATATTATAATTATTTTAGTTTCAAATATATGTACTACTACCAAAGGTTTTTGGTATAGAACTTAGATAGAAAGGTTAAAAAAGTTAAATAAATTATTTTAAAGCATTTAGATTCATCTTTTTCATATCAAACTAATTTGTTGGACTTATAAATTGATATAAAATCAAATAATACACAACATATTTTATGATTAACAATTTACTTGGCGTCATTAATCTCTACTAAAAATAAAAGTCAATTGAGTCCTATATTAAAAAATGAGAGGGAGTATTTTCAGCAGAAACATTCCTTTTGTGTTCCTAGCCACCTGGCCCCCTCCTCTCTGCATGCATACATAATATATATATATATATATTCCCTCCAGTCTTAAGTATAAGATAAAGTTGATTTTTTTTTGGAGAAATTAAGATAACCAATTAAATTACTTCAGAGTGTTTATATTTTTAGTATTTTTATATTATATATTAGTTTATTAGTCAAATTAATTAGTTTGGAGAAAAAAATAAAAATAAAAATACTCTAAAGTAATTTAATTGGATTCCTTAATTTCTCCAAAAAAAAATCAATTTTATCTTATAATTAGAACCGGACGGAATATTGTACTTGTAATTTGGTCAAACGCCTTATCAGTTTAGTTGGAATATAGTGGAGCGCTGCTAGCTCGAATGCCTTCTCTATCTCTCCTTTTGTTTTGTTGGCAACAACTGCTAACAATTATTTTGGAAATTTCTTATATATAATATTTAAAGATATATGCATGTAATAAATCATTTATATAGGGAAATGACATTAGAAAAACCTGTATAATTGAATATTTATTGGAAAGGCCAGTAAAAATCACAGAGGAATTGAAGTTGCTGACAAGTTAAATGCCCCTTTCATTTCTGTTGGATACATATACATAGAAATAGTTGTGATTGATGTTGGTAAAACATTATTCCTATAATCATAGGGAGAGCGAAATTGGGTGAGAGAAAATTAGAGGATAAAACAGAAGCTTTTCTTTTTTTCTTTTTTGTTTTGGATTAGGGATTAGGTTAACGAGAAAAATAAGAAACGGAGGAGAAAAAGAGATGTGAGCCCCATCGAGTGAGATTGATGGAGATTTTTTATTTCAACATTACTGAGAGAGCACAAGAGAGTGTCTCGAAAAGTAAAGACAACAACTCAACACTTTTGTCAATTCGACTCATACATTTGGCCAAAAAAAAAAAAAAAAAAATTCGACTCATACAGGTTTTTTTTTTTTTTTTTTTAAATCCGTTTTAAGATCATCTGACATCTGCTATAAATATCAGTCCATGCAGGTTTTCTATCCTTACTATCACTGCTTTTTAAAATTTACAAGAATTATAAAATTAAAAAGTTGTTTGATTCTACTATTTACTTTTATGTAATTACAAAATTTAAAAGTTGTTTGATTCTATTATTTACTTTTATGTAATTAGAAGAATTCTATAAAGTATTTTTTTGAACAAGGTTTATAGATTAAAAAAAATTATATGAATCATTATTTTGAAAAATATATTTGAAATAGTGAGCTGAAGAGTAAAATAATAGTTTGATTTTTAGGATGATTGTTAATAATAGTGTTATCAAATTTAGATCGGACCGGCTGGTGCGGCCTAAAAATTGGTGAATCAATCAGTAAATCGGTCCGGTCTGGGCATCAACTCAGTCCACTTTAAAAAGAACGAAAATTGATTTTTTTTTTATTTTCTTTAGGATTTCGTATTAATAACTCGGAAATTTTTACCTTCTTATCGGTTTGGGCCCGGGTTAGTTTTGATTTGACTCCAATCTGACTCACTAACCCTTGATCCAATACCCTAATCGGTTCATTGGTTGGTCCGGATTTACTAACCTTGATTATTAATGAAAGATACTATGTGTTTCTCCCAATAATGTAATTTTATAGAACAAAAAGTAACAAAACTAAATATAAAAAGGATGTTTTGATTTTTTTCATAACGATTTTTTTTTTTGGGGTTTTTTCGAACAAGAAATTGATAACACATCTTCAACAGATGTTTTTCTGTTTTTCATAATAAAAATTGTGTCAAAAATAGGAAATCAAACCGCCTTTAGAGCACATGCACGTTATTATTAACTATTAAGAGAATAATATATCCAAAATAGACTTCACACGTTTTTTAAACAAAGAAAGAAGAGATGAAATTTACCTTTTGGCCCCTGAACTTTATTTCATGTTGTTGTGTGATCCTAATTAATTTAGAGAGGAGTGTTTGTTTATTGGGATTGGATGCTTGTAGCCACATGTATAAGCTTTGAGAAAAAGGTAGGAAGGGATCCTTTGCGGCTCAAGTTGCTAATTTGGAGGCTGCCATTATAAAGTAATTGTTGATGTCTCACACACACAAACTAAATTCAGGTGTCCTCTTCAAGACCCCATAAGACCAAATGTGTGTGTGTGTGTGTGATTCATGGATTGCTTTTTCATCGTATGTGCTAAAGCACTTGCATGTGTGTGTGTATATATATATATATATATATATATATATGCATGGGCAGGTAATCGTTACTTTTCATAGAAGAAACCTAAGGAAGCAATACTTTACGCTCCTCTTTTGTGAGCTTTTATGGGTTATTTGGTGCTAGAGATTTAAAGAAGAAGAAAATTTTTTATAATAAGCTGAATTTAAAAAAAAAAATAGAAAAAACGAGGTTGAAAGTTTATTTTTTTATTTATACGGATTTACTTGGACCTGATTAATTGCTTGTTGCAAAAACTCACATTGTATTTTTTGCATTTTTTTCTTTCCCAAGGTGGTAAAACTTTTTATTTGAGCCAGTGATGCTGTTTGGGGTTTATTCTGTTCGTGTTGTCATAAATGAAAAACTTAGCATCAGTTTATAGCTCGCGTCAAAATAGAAGGGGTCGAAGACGCGTTTGGATGGGAATGTACTATACTTAGAAGAAGAATTAAATGATGAATAGATCAATAATTAAAATTAACGTAATTAGTACTTCCTCTGATCCTAAATATAAGGTATAGTTGATTTTTTTTGGAGAGTTGAAGGAAGCTAAATAAGTTACTTAATTATAACATATGTTGTTCATCCTTAGATTATATATTACTTTATCTGGTTTTATTTATAAGCAACTTTCCCTTTGATTGAGTAAAACAAACTGGTAGTTAAAAACAATAAATATTTGAAAAATGTCATGCTTTTTTTTCCATATATGTCCCTATTTATGAAAAGAGTATAAGAGAGAGAATAGATAAAAAATATGAGAGAATTTAATAAGGGTAAAACAAGAAAAAGAAGCTTACATTTTCAGACAAAAAGTGAAAGTTACTTATAAAAGAGACTAGTCATATGAGAGAGAAAGTTGCTTATAAATAGGATCGGAGGGAATTATTCATTAGTCAAACTAATTAGTTTTGAGAAAAAAATAAAAATATTCTAAAGTAATTTAACTAACTTCCTTAATTTTTCTAAAAAAATCAACTCTACCTCATATTTAAGACTGAAGTATATATTGATTAAATTATTCGCTGAGTGGTCTTTAAAGCGTGAGGTGCATCTTCTTGGAAAAATGCCGCACACTTTTACAAAAGATGAAAAAGGCAATCCCATCAACCAACATGAATCATTTAAAAAATTAAAAAAAAAAAAAACAACAATTTTGGTCCAAGTGGATAACTGGATGTGCACGCCTTTTGTACTTTACTTTAGTCTCAAAATTAATGTTTTTGATTGAAAAAAAAAGTTTAGTTAAGAAGGTTCCAGGATTTTACCGAATCAAGACAAGGGTTGCGACTTGAATGACACTTGTAAGTATACTTACACACATGACCTATCTCCGTGCCCACAAGGTTTTCACATAAAACATGACATGCTGATGTTATTGCATTGGGTTAATATAATTTTAGTTTGTTAAATTTACCCTCATTTTAATTTTGATCTCTTAAATTTCAAATCATAAGTTTAGTCCATCAAGTTTCATTTAACTTAAAACGTTGATCTCTATAACTTAATAAAACTTGACCATTTTGCCTCTAGAGAGACCAAAACCATTAGTTTGAAACTCGAGGAGCCAAAATTAAAATGAGAACAAACTTAAGAGACTAAGAATGGTATTAACCCTATTGTATTTTGGGAGAATTACAATTAGATTCCGCCTAAAGGAAAAAAATGAAAAATTGATCTTTTTGGGTTGTTAATTGCGCTCCTTAGATTGTTAATTTAAATTCTTAGAATTGTTAACGAGACCATTTTTTTATTTTTTTTATTGGACGGGACCTAATTATAACTCTCCCTTGTATTTTTTATTAGTAATGTTCCTTGTGATTCAAGATTTAGAAGGAGCCTAGTCGAATAATGTTATGCAAAATAGTACTGAGTAGATCATTGGGTTGGGCCTATTGATGAGGATGGCCTTCTTACATTAAAAAATGATGAGGGTAATGGATCAGTCAGACCATGGACTTGAGATGCGGTTCACGTGAATTCTTCTTCTTCTTCTTCTGCTTCTTCTTCTTTTCGGCCTTCATGTGAATTATGCCCCATGAACTATATTCAACAACTCATTATTTTTATTGACATATCAGTTGATTTGGACGAATGGGTCCTCTTGTTATCATAAGATATCTCTGGTCATCTCATGGGAATTGAGAAGATGATCAATTGGAGCATTCAAAATTAACCTTTCAAACATGATTTATGATATACGAGGTAAGCATATGAGAAGAGTTTTATATCGATTTATGCAAAAAACACTTATAAACTACAAACAAGCTACCCCAAATAAGCTTTTAGTTGTTGAATTTGTTTGAGATCTAAAAGAACTTTTAGATTAGTGCCCAATAGTAATTTGAATAGGAGGATATCTATACTTAAAAAGAATTCTAAATTTACCGCAATATTTAAAAACATGACTCACTTATGAAAAAAATAAAAAAATAAGACATCAGTTTACTTAGTCTCCCAAAACTATAATATTTTCTCAAATTATCCTTGTTAATGGTACATATTAAGACGCTTTCAATCACGTGATATTCCAAATGCACATGATTAAAATGTATATTTTAAGAAAATCAATACTCATTTGTAACAAAATAACTAAATTAATTTCCTCAATATTCATATACCAGTTTACTTGGTCTGATATCAAGGACTTGGAAGCAGTATTTTATTTGGTGACTTATAACAGGGGCCACTCATTTTTTCTACTCAATTGTTTTCCTAGAAGGTGGTTTATATTAGGGACGGAAGAGATTACATGATACTACAGTCTTTAATATAAGAGTCAGTTGACTTTTTTATAAATGATTAAAGAAGCTAAATATATAAATTACATTAAAATATTTATATTTATCATTTTTCTCAAAACTAAATTATCTAAATTATAAACCGATATATAATTTAATGATACAAAACATATGCTATGATTAAATAATTTATTTAACTTATTTGACCTCTAAAAAAAAGTTAATTGACTCTTATATTAATGACGGGATATATTGCTTGAATGAAGGAATCTTTAACAGAGGATGTATATGTTGAATACTTTGCAAAAAACAATGCAAGCTGCCTCCCCTCTAAATTATTTTGTGTTGTGGGTTGGCTTTTTCCAGCTAATTTTGGTTGAAAATTGATGAATTTTGAGCCTTTTGGATTTTGATTAACGCGTCGTGTACGTCTTGATTTTCTTTTAATTTGAACTCAAAGCACATACTATAAATATTACTTACGTAGTCGATTGTTCCTTTAATTTCCTTGTTTCGGACGATGATTTAAAAGAGAAGGTGAATTATATTGTGATTTTATATTTAAAATAAAAGCAAAACCGCTAGCTAACTACTATATTTAGTACTGGTGGGAGTAACAACCTGCATACTTCATGAGTTTTTTTTTTGGCCTCCTTTTCTTAAGGAATTCTTAGGTTGAGAGGAGAATTAATTAAAATTTTGAGGCATGGAAACCCGTATGTCTTATTTTTATCCGACCATGTTGATCACGCCAGTAATATGGTCGCTACTTGTAAGTGTTGAATCTTGACCTTCATTATTTACGCATGCTTAGCCTAACAGCACCCTCTTTTTGACGCTTTAAGCCCTCCCTTTCTCCACACACACTGCAGCTTCTTATTGCACTGGATGGATATACATCCAGCTATATATCTGTGTATGTATATTGTTATGTCTCACATCACACTGGTTAGGGAGGGAAACAAAATATACCTTATAAGGATTTGGATATTTCTCCTCTTGACACATTTTAAAGCCGTAAGGATCGACGGGCCCCAAAACAAACATCGGTAAGAGCCAAAATCGCATGACAAGGTTTAAACATATCACGTGAAGTCAACCCCAGCTGAGATTCGTAGAAGCAAATCAAATAAAAGAGGCGGGGCCACTTATAAGTGGAACCCAGGCCAATTTAAAAAGTTTTTGCTGAATATGAAGTTATAAACTTGTTAAACTGGAGAGTGTAAAAGAAAAGGTAGAGAAAAAGAGAAGATAGATGAGATTCATAATCTTTTTAACTACTAATATATATAACTGGGTGCCACTCTTATGCATGATCTATATCTCATTAAACCACAGTCATAGTTCTTTCTCTTTCCATTAAAGTTTACTCTAGATCTAACGGCTGATACGTAGAATCAAATTGTAAGCATTAAATGTGCCTATTTGTAATAATTATAAGATTCCAAAGCCTGTAACTGTACGTCGAAGAGAATATTAAAGTTAGATAGCTTCATGTTGATTGCGAACTTGACAAAAATGCTGTACCAGGAAGAACTTATTATATCAAATTAAAGCTTAGAACCGGACACAGGCAAGCTGGCTATGACAGGATGAGACCTTAACGTTTCAAAACTGAAGAAGAATTTGTATCAGTTTTCTTTTTTGACTTTCTATTCCGAATTTTCACTTTTGGCGTAGATAGCTGATAGACACATATACACGTCTCTCATTTCGTCCTCAAAATTCCATCGATGTGTGTGTTGTGTGTGTTCATTTCTGAAACAGATCAGACTCTCATAACGATTCATGACATGTTTATATCGATGAACAAAACCAGTGTAAGAAGATACGGAAGGAAAAATACAAAAAAAAAAAGAAAAAAAAGAAACACAAGGCACTGTGCAAGGTTGAAATTAAAAACCCTAGACCGGGAAAAGGCAAATATATATCATCAATATAGATAGAGAGTACAGCTAAGTCAGTGCCTGAAATTGCCTGTGTTTCTGTGGAAAACAAGAAACCCCATTTATTACGTTGAAGCATCAACAAACTTTATCAGACAAAGATTTCCTCCTCCGTTAATTACTTCTAGTCTAGAAAGAGAGCAGCACGAAGAAGATTTGGCTCAACAGGATAAGAACCCAACTCGGTATTCTTAAAAAAATAATAGAGAAAGAAATTAGAACCAAGTCAAGATGATACAGATCAACCCCTTGCAGAAAATAAGGTTGAAAAATGGACACAAATAATTAAGGAGAAGCAGATAGATCAAAGACGGAGGGTGATAATTAAAGAGGGAAGGAAATTAATCACAAGCAACAAAATATGCATATCATTTGGATTCCTTCATGGATCTGAATTGGTAGTACAAAATAATAAGAAGAAATTAAGAGAAAATATAAAATCAAAGAGAAAGAGAGAGTGTGAGAGCATGCTTAAACAATTGAAAATAAATGCTTGAAATATATATAAAAGCAAAACCGAAGTGGATCGGACCAGGACGCTTGATTCCCCAGGAGTAGTGGATGAGTTTTGGTGGAATCTGATCTTACCGGCAAATTAAATAAAAAGCCAGATAGAGATATCCACACAGTAACTCAGTGTTACTCCTATATGAAAGTTTGTGACTTGAAATCGCCTACTAGATGTCAAAGTAGGGCTCTTCTCTCATAACCAAAAACCCATCTCCTTCTCCTTCTTCTTCTTCGTCTTCTCCTTCTCCTTCTGGTTCTTGTTCTTGTTGTTGGTGCTTGTGTTGAAGTAGTTTTGTGTGTAAAGAAGAGACGTAGTGGTGGTGGTGATAATGATGATGATGAGGAGGATGGAAGGTGATGATGATAATGATAAGGGAGAGAGGGTAATGATGAAGAAGCATATGGATGGAGGAGGAAGAGGAAGAAGAAGAGGGCATGATGATTGCTGTTTGGAGAGGGCGTTGAAAGGTGGAAGAAAAATCCAAGGTTGTTCGTGCCATCACTATACTCTCTCTCTCTCTCTCTCTCTCTCTCTCTCAGAGAGAAAGAAGAAAGAGACTCTTATTTTGATGATGGAATACAATACCTGTTTGTTTCTCTCTCTTTGTGGTGGTGTTGATGTTGTTGTTGTGGGAATATGAATTATCACGAAAACCGTGGATGGCGTCCAGCTCTTGTTGGCGAGGGAAAGGAAATTAAAATACAGAGACACCCCATCCATCTTATTTTCCATACCCTAATCATCCCCTTCTTCTTCGTCCCCACTCTCTCTGGCCCACCTTCCTCTATTCTCTTTTGTTCCCACTTCTTATCATCTAACTTCATCTTCTCTTTCAACCATATTCTAATTTACTGCAGGAGACTTTAATTACTTAATCCACCCATTAGTTTTGTAGCCTAATGATTTAAAAGCTTTCTTATAAGTAAGAGACAATGTGTTTGACTAGTGACATGTTACATCTCTTGCGTACAGCATTTTGATATAGTCTTTGCTGGATCAATCACCACATTTTTTACTCAACTGGTCCTTTATATAAAAGACATATTTTAAGTTGATTAGATTAAAAAAATTGGTTAAATTAGTTAATGTGACATATATTTTCTAAAACACTCTAATCATTTTCTTTAAATCCATCATTTCCTCTCCTCTTTAATTATTGTTGAGGGAGTATCAATAAGGGTGGATTAGGAAAATATAGATAAATATGAAAACTATATCTTATATTTAGAACCAAGATCAACTCTCCAAACATATCTTATATTAAGAATACGAGGGAGTATAACTACATAACAAAAATTATTCACCTCATCTCGTATATACAACATTCAGTTCTTATAAAATTGAACTTTAAAGTAAATCTTATATTAAGAACATGAGCTAATATTAATTAATCTTTTTTTAATGTTAGCTCTCTAGGGCCTTTATCTTTAGTGCATATTACTAGCACAATGTTATAAGGGTGTGACTGATCATTGGTAAAGTTTTGGGGTAGTGTATATATATATATAGTGCAGAGTCGTCGTTGGGCAAGTTCAATGGATGATGGCTATAGCTGATGAATTCTCACTTTAATCATCAGACATGTAAACATTTTTTTAATAATGATGAGGGGAATATTATATTGAACACAGTAAAAGGCTGTTTGTGACTGTATATGAATGAAGAAGATAAAATGGTTCAAGCTTTATAGGGTTTAGTTAAAGAGAGAGTTTGGCAGGTATTCAGAGATAAATATTCCCATACATGAGAGAATAAAGAATGACAGAGTACTCATCAAAAGAACAGATGTCTAAGTAAAATACAAAAGAAAATTGCAACACACAAGAGAGAGAGAGAGACAGAATATATGAGGCCTTTTGACAGTAATGGCTGTCCTTGTGCAGAAAAAAAAGCACAGAGAGATTGGTAAATTATAATAATACAAATGGAGACAAAAAAAAAAAATTGGTGGTTACTGTTAAAAAATAATGGAAAAATAATGTTCCGGCATTTGTGAAGGTTGAAAGCAATAATTCATTGTTTACAGAGACAGGAAAAAGATTCCCATACAAGCATATTTTTTAAAATATATTATGTCGTCTATACAAAATGTCAGGAGTAGCACTTTATTACCTGGTTCTCTCTGAGTAGGGCAACACTTCTCTCAACGACTCGTCTGATATCAATGTCTCTTAAAACTACTTCTTTACTTCATCTTTTTGTTTTTTATATTGCCTTCCTCTCTTGTCATCACTTTATTCAGTTAACCACTTCTCGATCGTGTATATATGTCACTTTAAGGATCTGAATCCAAGCTCTCACCTCAGTTATAGGTTGTAGCTAGGTTTAAATCCTCCTAAACCCACCAACAAGTTAATCAAGTCTTTAATTTCTTGATGGGCATTTTCTTCTTAATCAAGAAGATCATATAGGAGTTAAGGAGCTACTACTTCTTCCGATCCTCAGTATAAGACATATTTACTTAATTTGATTTGATTAAGGATGTTAGTTAATAATCATCTTCCTCAATTTCCTCCCTTTCTCTCCCCATGATTATCATTAAGGAAGCATCAATAAAGGTAAATTAAAAAAATGATAAATATGAAAAATAAATTTTATATTTAGGACAATATTAACTCCTAAATTTGTCTTTTATTAAGGATTGGAGGAAGTATTTGTTAAGTAATTATAATTTGAGTAAAATTACTTGCTGGTGTAGACTTGGATATGATTGGGATGTACATATACTTTCTCCTTCTGCCATACAAATAAAAACGCATCTCAGATTATCAGATATATATATATATATATATATATAATATCAATTCCTCCACTATATGTATTAGTAATTTTCTTTCCTGACCCTTCTTTTCCTATCCATTTTTTTTTTAATTTAAAAGAATGTATATAAGTATAAACAGTTAGTTTGAAATTACAAACAGATTCAACCCACGATTTTCCATTTACATCAGAGCCATTAGCCTTCTTTTCACACAATAGAAATCTATACTAAACGCATGAAATCCTCTTCTTGCTCATACAGTTAACAAACTAAATGCAACATTATCTGTTTGAAAATGTGAGATTTAGGGTTTGATGATGGCAAGAAAATGGCCATATATATATATATATATATAAAGGTGTGATTCTCTAAGAAAGAAATTAAAAAGCTTTAATGTTGTTAGAGGGCGTGGGAAGGTTGGTGTGTATTGAGGAAGGAGGACAAAAGTAGTCCTAGAAAATAACCCTAGAAAAGAGAGAGAGACACTCTTTTACGTTTGACCTGATAAAGTCACTCGAGAGGCCACCCTTTTGTTCCACTTTCTTGGGCGAAAATTTGTAACTAAACGAACTAGTTTTCTTTTGTTTTTTTAAAAAATATATGCAAAAGTGATACTCTCCTATATATACTCTTTTCTCCCAATAAAAGTGAATTTCTTTTCCAGAGATTCAAATCTTTTTGGCTTAAAACAAAAGTCTAAACCCTATTTATGTTATAAAGTGCACACTTTCCCATGTCCCCACGCCACACCCCCTTGCTTAATACCAAATATAATTTGTTGGCAACAAAACTAATAATAATATCACTTTTTAGTTTTAATATAAGTCTTGTGTATATATTGTTATTGGCACATAATTTTTTATCTTTTTCATGCATTTTAAATATCTTAAAAGATTTCGTTTAAATATCTAATCACTAGTTAGTTTGTATGTGACTATGAATTGATTGAGGACAACTTCACTTTAGTATATCATCTCACTTGTTTAGACTAATAAATCGTCATTAGAGTTATATTTGTCGTGCATTGTTGGTTATAGCTAGCTAGTTTGGCATACTAATGTGGAACTGTGGAAAGAATATGTTGCCAGTCCCTATGGTCTATGTATGTTTGTGGTTTTGACAATATAGGTAATTAACAGCTCGAAGCCTCAAACTATAATATTCAAAAAAAAAAAAAAAAAGTGAAAAAAGAAGGAAATAATATATCCCTCCCCAAAAAAGTGTCGCAGATTATGAAATTATAAATTTATAAATCCTTAGCTTACTAAACGTACGAACGCGCATGTATGATTCTACAACTGATCAAACAAATTGCACATGTTATCAACAAAATTTTTTGAAGTGAGTTTGATCAAAAACTTTGAAAAGTCCCTGACTGTAGAGTAGGTGTTCTTGGGTTATATTGCTGTGGGGGTTCGAAAATGGCTTGGAATAGTGAATATGGCTGGATAGATATATGGGTGTGTTTGGGGAGCGTTTAGGCAGCAAATCGTGCTATTGGAATAAAAAAAATAAGTTCAATTCTAAAATTGTTTGTGTTTGAATAAGCGTTTTGCCAATTGGACGTGTAGGGGGAGAATTAAAGTTGTTTAAACTCATAAGCCATAATTTCTTTGCTTCTAGCCACGATAGAGTTGACGGTATCATTTAAAATCGGGAAAATATCATTTAGGTCCAAACCAAAAGAAATAATATACTGATAATTTCTATAATTTGTCAATAATAATTCTTTCTTCACTTATTAATGGTAGCTCTTCATTTATCAATGGGAATTTTTTCTGATATTATTTCTTATGATTGAAACCTTAATGAAATTCTCCCTTTAAACTTTTCATCAACCCCAATTTGCCCCTTCTCTCACTTCCCTCTCACATGTCTCCGGGCCTTTCGTCTTTTGGCCACAGCCACTTCTCCCTTATCTCTGTGGCTGAGTTCTTGTGCTTGATATCTAATCTTGAGTGTTGTATTTCTGAATCAAACCTTTCTTGTTGTAAATCCAACACAATACCCAATCATCAAGCTGCCACCACATAAAATATTCAAATATAAATCACGTTACATTGTCTAACTTCTATTCTATCTTGAATTTCCAAATGTTAGATGGAAAGAAAAAACCACTTCTGTTACTAATAATCCTAACGCACAGTACATAGTAATCAAATGACTGTATAGAATTGTTCATAGTGATGATTTTGAGGATAATCCAGGAGACTTGCAGGATACTTCAACATGTGATTGGCAAGTGGCCAAAATGGAACTTCAAACTTGTGATCAAGATTCAAATAGAGTTGTGGAGTTGCTTGTGATTGTGAAAGAGGTGTTCAAAATAGCATCAGATCAGATCTGTGCTTCCTTCAGGAACTTTGATGAGACGATGATAGTTAACCTGGTTTTGGTTGTGTTTGTTTCTTTTGGAGTCATCAAATTAATCTGAAGAACCTCATGTGCGCATTTAAAACTGTTTTATGGTAATCTTTTGCTAAAAGCATTTTATTTATGTGCAGACAAAATTTATTATCATTATCAAGCAGATTCAGAACACAAATTATTAAACAATCAGAGGCTTGCACTTCAGAGAAGCACAGAGACCAAGGAATACAAAAACTTTGTAGGAATAGTTATTGGAGTCTTCAAAAATAGCTTTTCAATTATAATTTACGGTACACGAGAGGTAAGTATGTGAGATGAGTTTTGTTTCGATTTACGTGAAAAACACTTATAAGCTCTTTATAAACCATTCCAAACAAGTTCTAATATACTTCAATTGAGAAGGGAACAAAAAAGGGCTGGCCTAACCCAAATCCTTTGTGTCTTAATTTGTATTAGAATTTTACATGATTTACCTTCTTTTTTAAATTTAAATATAAAAATTTTCAACAGCTTAGTTAAATTTTAATTTAAAACTATTTAAAGCATATCATATACTTCTTTTTATCCTTAATATAAAAACTAGTTGACAGGTTTAGATTTGGTCATTAATATAAGGTCTTAATCCATTTAAACTATAATTTTCTTAACTCATAAACTAAGATATAATCTAACGTTACATATGAATATTTTGGGGATATTATTTCATATTTATTTAAATTAACCAATTTATTTTATTTCTTTAATTCACTCAAGTTAGCTTAGTTTGAGTAGATGTTATATTAAAGACTGAGATGTAGCATATTGTTTCGTAATAATGTATATCTTAAAATTAAATAATGGTAAGAAAAGTTACGCAATTTTATTTGAATTTTGTGAATAGTGAAGATGTAAGATGCAAATCTAAATTGGGCTGGTCTGGGCTGCAAGAATGCTTCTTATTGGGCCAAGAAAAGGCTCGGGGTAATCCATTGGGCTTGATAACGCCCAGTTAAGCTGATTAGCCGTCGTTTCTGTTGTGTTGAGCCCATATTATTTTTGTTGGAGACTTGAAAATTGAAATGTTTATTTACGCTTATCTACTCTCTTGGTCATCTTCCTCTACCTGTCATTGTAAACAGAATTCAATTTAATAAATGAAACGGACATATAAAACTCATACAAATTATAACTCTAGAAAAATCTGACATAACAAAGATTTCGTTTTGATTTTTTTAAGAAATTATTATTCTATTAATAAATCAATGTTTTGGGAAATTTTGTTGTTACTGATATTTATTTTTAGCGAAATAACAAACTAATTAATAGTACAAAAACTACTTGCATAAATTTACACATTTAAATGATCACTTAATCAAGTGTTAAAGAACAAGTAGCTACTTACATATAATTCAAAGCTTAAACAAAAATTGCATGATTTGTTATTTTTTGGGGAAAAAAATTTGAGAGATTATCATTTAGGTTCCAATCAAGAGAATTAGTATTAGAAAAGTCCCCATTGACAAGTGAAAAGCTACCATTAATAAGTAAAAGAGCTACAATTAATAAGTTATGAAACTTATCAATATATTATTTCTCTGATTGGGACTTAAATAAATTCTCCTAAAAAATTTGGTTGGAATCATACTTTATGGTCACAATTTTTTTCTTAAGATAAGCAAAATATCTTCTTTCCCTTTCACATGCATGCGGAATGTTTGAGCCCCAGCCAATGAGGAATCCTGTAAGTGCCAAAATCGAGTTGCTTCCGTCCTATAAGTTTCTTTCACTGAAAGTATATATGGGCGGTTATATATACCTGTTTCAGAGAAAGAGAGACCAACCAAAGTTTCATTAATTGGTGGCTTTCTTCATGAAAGGTAATTTGCATTAAAAGTTTATTTATATGGTGCCTCCATTAGAGGGGGGAAAAACAAATTGATAAAAAAATATATATGGTCCCTCCTCGTTTTGAATTTTAAGCAGGGTTCTCAGACCCGGACCGAACCGGCCGGTCTGGACCGATTCGGAACCCGCAGAATCGGTTTGGGTCCCAATTTAAAAGAATTTTTTTTTTAACTTTTTCCTTTAGAATTTCATACTATAAGTCTAAAATCTTCAATTACTCACCGGTTTAGCTCCGGTTTGACCCACTAACCCTTAATCTAGTATCCCGACCGGTTCAATACCTGGTCCGGGTTTTAATGCTTTGATTTTAAGTGACTTTTTTGCCAAGTTGGTTCTGTCATCTTTTGCTAAATATCCCCCTTCCGATGTGGGATTCACGCGCCATCAACTACTACTAGAACAGTTTCTCAATCGTTAGATTTTTCGGATTTCATTCATGGTGCTTTTGAATTTGATTCCTGGGGTTTTATATATTTTACATTAATCAGATATTTCAACTTAGTGCCAGAAACCTGAATAGAAATAGGAGCTGTATCTCTAAACACAGACAATGAAACAACTGATCGCTTTGATTAGTTGCTGTATAAGCTGATCAACCAAGAGGATAATTCAAAATACTCTTTACCTTTTGTGTCTAGCTAGAATCAAGAAATGAAAGATATAAAGAGAAAGAAAAATTACACTAGATATAAATTTGTTTCCCTTTTCGTGTGGTTATTAATTAATTAACAACAGAATCTAGAGAACAAGAGGTACAATGATCTGCCAAACCTTAATGTCACAGTCCAAACCGCCACTGTAAACTAGAAAAGATTCTTCTGAAGCACCATTACAACCATCAACTGCTGCAGTTAAGCACTTAACAGGACCATTATGAATTGATGCGTGCTTCTGTCGCTAAAGCAATCAATTAAACTAGGTCCTAAATTATTATGCAGTTTAGGGTCAACCTAGGTCATTCTCCCAAGGAGCAAGCTATGGGTTTTCTTTAGGATTGATTTTTAAGTAACAAAAGATGTAATAGAATGGATCTAAACTATAATGCAAGATTCTACTACCTAAATGCAAATGACTCTAAAATCTATATGAGAATGAAACTAACCTAAATGAATTGGAATGCAATATTTAGGGGGTTTTTTAGTGAAAAATGAATTAAGATACTAAGCAAAGAAAATAATCAAAGGCAAGACAATCAACAGGGAATTGGCTCAGTTATGATAATGAAGGGGACAACTTGGGATTCACATGGATTTAGCTTTCTTAGCCATTTAATTTATTAGACCAAAGGGAGATTCATGAAAAATTGGATTCAATAAATTTAATCACCTAATCAAGACATGGGAAACCCTCATGCTCAATAACACCTAACCCACTAGAAAACTCATAATGGAAAAAATGTTGGTTAATTAAATCCATTAAAAACCAATCACAATTACTTAAGATATTTTTGGAAATTATGTTCACAATTACCTAATTAAACAATTCGACAATTAATCACCTAATTAAACAATCAAGCAATTAAACCCAAATTGACAATTAAATTAATAATGAAAACTCAATTAATAATTTAATCAACAATCAAAGGTTTGCAAACAAAAATCCCAATAATCAATTAAAACAAATCAAATCCAAAATATCAATTCAATCCAAATGAAAATAAGTCTACAATCTAAAACTAGATTGTTCTCAATTAACACAACCCAAAATTATTTAAAACTAAATAATCTCAAGTCTTGAATCAAAAAGATAAAAGAAAGACACTCCCTTATAGTCTTCAAGTGTAAGCTCCTAGGCTCTAGCTTCCTCCATGCTACTCCTAAGTTGCCTCCCAAGAGAATTTAAGCTTCCATGGAATTTTCCTCCTCAAACTCCTTCATAAAAGTCACGGCCATGAAGAAATATTGAGAAGAAATTGATTAACTCAGCTCCGTCACTGTGCAATCTCCTTCACTGTGCGATGATATTTGATGACAATTCAAAAGGGGTTGAATTGTCAAATGTGGAGGTGGGCCCGTGGTGTGAATTGAATGAGAAGATCGGTGTTTTGGTGAGATGAAGGGAAAAGCTACGGGAATGGAAGGGATGCAATTCAAGGGGTTGATGATAGTGAGATGCGTGAGTCTTCAGCCTGCTTCCGCGTCAGTTCGTGTATCTCCGTCTCTGCGTATTCAGCGCCTCCCCTGTCTCAGCGTCGTGTCTGTGCTCGTCAGTCCGTCAGTGTGTCCGCGTTTCCTCCTGATTTCTCTCGCTGCTAGGTTAACTCAAAGGGAGTAGAAGAGAGCCTTTTGGGTATTAATTTGGGCCTATTAAAATTCCAAAAGCCCAATAAAATTCCACCATTGGATTCTTTTTGAGTTTTTAAGAAAAGTTCTGCACCGTAGGATCTTTTAATCTCCTTTTCCTTATCCTGCAAGAATATAATAAAATCGTGATTTATCATATAATTGGAAATATTTTTCAATCACAAGATAACAATTAAGATATTCACTTTTTGAGCCCAATAATATCATAATCAATTCAGATTTATATTATTTCCCAAAATTGGCTAATTATCTAAATATTATCTAATAAATCTAAATTAGCCTAAAATAATCTCCAAAATAAATGAATAAGGTGGGATAAAATATATTAAATTTAGGATTTATCAACTCCCCCACACTTATCATTTGCACTCCTGGGCAAAACAAATCAAGACCAAGAAAGTATAACAAGACAAAATAAAACAAAACTTCAAAAGTGAATGTTCCAATCACAAGTAAAAAGTAAACAAAAGCATTTCAACACCTCTTTTATCCAAGTGATTTTCTCATGACTCAAGAAAACAAACTTCATGGCAATTTACTTGACAAAGGAATATCTAAGCTAGAAATCCCTCACCAAGGATATGTGTATGTCTCTCATCACTCAAAAGTGTATAGGCTTGTGTTTACACTCAAATCCACCCTATCCAGTACTCTTTTCCATAGGCTTGACAAGAATCTAAGTTCTCCACCACTAGCAAAGCAAATGCAAACATAAATCCAAAGGACTTTTATTAGGTTGTAATGGGGCTAAGGCTAAGAAAGAAAGAATATAGTGTTTGGAAAAACAAAGTTGAATATCCCAGAAGATGAAGAGAATGATGCAATAGGATGAAACAGGATGAAAGAAACCAAATCATACTTGAACTGGGTCATTACTTTTCCTTTCTCTCCTTTTTTTTTCTTTTTTTTCTCTTTTTTTTTTCTTTTTTCTTTTTTGCAATTCTCTTGGGCTGTTATATATATGTTCTTTTGACGCGAACCTGTATATTGGTGATACAAAGGCCCGGTTACTCAAACATTTATAACTCAATAGCACCAAGATGCTACTAGCACGCTCATAGCTCTTACTGGCCGTTTGACGCGAAGATCAACATTGGTGATGAAGACCCCCGGTTACTAAGCACAGCTTAAACCAGCGGAACGGAATCTTATTGCTCTTTTTTTTTTTTTTTTTTTAAGATAACATATCAAGCTTTTCACAATGACCCAATTCCCAATTTTATACATGTTCTTTTATCCAAAATAGATATAATGCAATGCTCTTCAACCCCTGAGACATTCAAAAGGGTAGGATTTTTTTTTTCTTTTTTTGTGTTATGGGGTGAGAAAAAAAATAAAATATAGGCTCAAAGGGGCTAAACAAAGGGTATATGTATGGAAAGGATGGGCTGTTTGGCTTATCTGGCTAAAATGAAATGAATGCCTTTATCATCTTCATGTATACATATGCATAAAATGTGGTCTCAAATAAGATTCAAGTCAAGTTCTAGATCAAGTAAAGAGATAGGGGGTACACACTGAAAAAAAAATGCATTAGGCTCAAAATCTCACTAGGTCTATGTGATTACTAGCCTAAATTCTCCTAAGTCAAATTCATTGCCACTTAATCTATTGTCTCAAAACATGATTAATCACCTTTCAAATCAAGGATGAATCATACTAAAGTTACTTAAAACTTGCAATTTTCACATTCAAAACAGTTGATCCCACCCCCACACTTAAATAATGCATTGTCCTCAATGCAAAACAGTCATAGCAAAGCACAAAGACAAGTAATATGCAGCACTACGCAACTTAATAATATGACAATGCAAAATAAAAGAGTGAAGGAAGGAATACAACCGGGGTCTACGTGGTGTCTCGTAGTGCGGTAACCTCCACTGCTTGAGTGGAGAATCCATCGTAGAACGGCTTCAAGCGGTGTCCATTGACGGTGAAGCATTTTCCATTCGGCTCCCTCTTGATCTTCACAGCCCCATATGGGAAAACATCAATGACAATGAAGGGACCCTCCCATCTAGAGCGGAGCTTTCCAGGCATGAGTTTCAATCTGGAGACGTAGAGTAGAACTTTTTGGCCCACTTGGAATTCTCTCTTCATAATGAGTTTGTCATGGGCTGCTTTAGTTCTTTCCTTATAAATCCTCGCATTCTCATAAGCTTCCCTTCTTAACTCTTCAAGCTCTTGCAATTGCAACTTTCTTTCAGCACCGGCACTAGCAAGATCGAGGTTGCACCTTTTTATTGCCCAATACGCCTTGTGCTCCACCTCTACTGGCAAATGACATGCTTTGCCATAGACAATCCTGTATGGAGACATGCCAATGGGACTTTTATATGCTGTGCGATACGCCCAAAGTGCATCATCGAGCCTTTTACTCCAATCCTTCCGGTTGGGTTGCACTGTCTTTTCTAAAATGAGCTTGATTTCTCTATTAGAGAGTTCTGCTTGACCATTCGTCTGAGGATGGTATGGGGTGGCTACCTTGTGCATCACACCATACTTGCTAAGCAAGTTCAGCAAACTCCGATTGCAAAAATGAGTGCCTTGATCACTAATGATAGCTCTGGGAATGCCAAACCTGCAAAGAATGTGAGACCGAACAAAGGAAACCACTACAGAAGAGTCATTAGTACGAGTGGGGATAGCCTCAACCCACTTGGACACATAATCCACAGCCAGCAAGATATACAGATAACCAAATGAAGTGGGAAAAGGACCCATGAAATCAATTCCCCAAACATCAAAGACTTCACAGAATAATAAGGGTTGTTGGGGCATCTCATGTTTCCTAGAAATAGTACCCACAAATTGACACCTGGAACACTTCTTACAAAATTCATGGGCATCACGAAATAGACTTGGCCAAAACAATCCACTTTCCAGAACTTTCCTAGCAGTACGCTTAGCACTAAAATGTCCCCCACATGCAAGAGTATGGCAAAAAGTTAAGACAGACTCAAATTCATCATCAGGAATGCATCGCCTAATAATTTGATCACTACAAATGTGCCACAAGTAAGGATCATCCCAGATATAGAATTTAACATCTTTCTTAAACTTATTCAATTGATGTGTATTCATGTCAGCTGGCAAAACAGACGCAACTAAATAATTTGCAATATGAGCATACCAAGGGACAGAAACAACAACCTCACAGAGCCTTTGATCGGGAAAATCGTCTAAGGGTAAAGATGTTACCGGAGGCGATTCAATCCTACTCAAGTGATTAGCTACCATATTCTCTGCACCACTCTTATCACGAATCTCCACATCGAACTCTTGTATCAGCATCACCCACCTAATGAGGCGGGGTTTGGAGTCCGATTTTTTGAACAAGTATTTGATAGCTGAGTGATCTGTAAAGACGGTCACCTTGGTGTGAAGGATGTAGGATCGAAACTTCTCTAACCCAAAGACGATTGCAAATAGCTCTTTCTCTGTGGTAGTGTAGTTAGCCTGAGCAACATCTAGTGTTCGAGAGGCATAGGCTATGATATGTTGTCTCTTCTCTACTCTCTGGGCAAGAACAGCACCTAATGCATAATCTGAAGCATCACACAAGAGCTCAAATGGAAGGCTCCAATTAGGTGGCTGAATGATGGGGGGTGTAGTGAGTTTCTTCTTTAACTCATCCCATGCATACCTGCAAGCATCATCAAAAACAAAACCCACATCTTTCTGCAATAAACGAGATAATGGCAGTGCTATCTTACTAAAATCCTGGATAAACCTTCTATAAAATCCAGCATGCCCAAGAAAGGAACGTACATCTTTCACACAAGAAGGGTATGGAAGGGATGAAATAATATCAACTTTAGCTTTATCAACCTCAATACCATCATGTGAAACAACATGGCCCAAAACAATTCCTTTCTTAACCATGAAATGACATTTTTCAAAATTCAACACAAGATTATATTGAATGCATCTTTCCAAAACATTGTCCAAACTAGCTAAGCATGCATCAAAAGAATCACCGTAAACAGTGAAATCATCCATGAAAACTTCCATGCAACGCTCAAGAAAATCAGAGAATATGGAAACCATGCAACGTTGGAAAGTGCCTGGTGCATTACATAAGCCAAATGGCATGCGTCTATATGCAAAGGTTCCAAATGGACATGTGAATGTGGTTTTATCCTGATCCTCAGGGGCAATAGAAATCTGAAAATATCCAGAAAAACCATCCAAAAAACAGTAATGTGATCTACCAGCCAGTCTTTCTAACATCTGATCTATGAAGGGAAGGGGGTAGTGATCCTTTCTAGTCACAGAATTCAATTTTCTATAGTCAATACATACTCTCCAACTATTCTGGACTCTAGTCGGAACTAGCTCACCTTCGTCATTACGCACAACTGTAATACCAGTTTTCTTAGGTACTACCTGAACTGGACTTACCCACTGGCTATCAGAAATAGGGTAGATTATACCTGCAGAAAGAAGTTTAGAGACCTCTTTCTTTACCACATCAAGAATCAATGGATTGAGTCGCCTCTGTGGCTGTCGCACAGCTTTGGCACCATCTTCTAGCAGGATCCGATGCATGCACACATTTGGGCTGATTCCAGGGATATCAGCAAGAGTCCATCCAATAGCTTTCATCCGTCCCCTAAGCACCTCTAAGAGGCGGGTCTCCTCATCAGCAGTTATGTCATTAGCTATAATCACAGGAAGTGTCTCATTCGTCCCCAAATAGACATATTTCAAGGAGGCAGGAAGTGGCTTTAACTCCAAAATTGGAGCTTGCTCAATTGAAGGTATGAGCGGCTTTAAATCTATATCATTCAAACTAGAAACCTGCACAACTGATTCACAAACAGAAGAGCAAACTTTCCCATCTTGGGGAGTATTAGTAGAAACTGCAAGTGCAGCAGAATCAAGCAACACATCACAATCATCAGCAATAGTGCCATCAGTAGCACTCATGTCAGAGATAGAATCATAATCAGAAATCTCACTATTAGAAACATGATCAATGTCAATCAATAATTCAGAGTCAGGTAGTGGAGATAAATCAGTTCTATTCATGGCATCAATCACACTAAGTAACTGAGAAAGTCCATTAGAATCAATAGAAGTAGTAGATGTGTGATCACTAGAATTGCTAATGCTACAATTAGGCACAGAATGATCATGTCTAGAATGTCTCATAATCTCAATAGCATCAGTGAAAATATCAATATCAGCACTATCAAGATCAGCACACGTATCACAACTACCAATTTCAGCACATGAACAAGAGATAGTATCATCTAAACAGGTAATATCACCGGATCTATTAAGCATGCTATCTCTAAGATCTACAATAGAATCATCCATAACGGCATCAATAGCATTAACATCTATCTCAGCACAATCATCAAGGGGATGTCTCATGGATTCAAGCACATTAAATCTAATAGTTTCACCAGCAAATTCTAGAGTAAGGCTACCAGCATGCACATCTATCATAGCTCTAGCAGTTTTAAGGAAAGGCCTACCTAGAATCAAAGATGAATGTCCTTTCTGCCTAAACCTACCATCATCCATATCAAGAACATAGAAGTCTGCAGGGAATATGAAATCTTTTACCTTAACCAAGATGTCCTCCAAGACGCCTTCTGGGACTGTGCAACGTCTATCAGCGAGGGATGCAATGAGATTTGTGGGCTTAAGCTCTACACCCTTGAGTTGATTGAAGACTGATTTTGGCATAACGTTGATAGCTGCTCCCAAGTCTGCTAAGGCATCTGAGAAGTCAATGTCACCAATAGTACAAGGGATGAGAAAGCTACCAGGATCCTTGCACTTTACTGGCATTGGCATTTGATAAAGAGAGGAGACAACTGCTCCTAAGTCAACCTTGCCTTCATGCTTAAATTTTCTCTTTGTAGTACATAACTCCTTCAAGAATTTTGCATATTTAGGCACTTGTGCGACTAAGTCAACTAGTGGAACATTGATCACCACTTTCTTGAAGATATCATAGACTTCATTAAACATCTCAGCTTCCTTCTTTCTCCTTTCAGCCTTAGCTACTGCAGTAGGAAATGGCAGGGCTGGTTTGATCACTTGTTGTCCTTCCTCACCCTTTTCTTGTTCTTCATGAGGTGCCACTTGTGTTTTTGATAAAGTGGACTGATCCTGCGATGTGGAAGTGGAAGTAGAAGGAAGAGTAGAAGGAGAGTCATCAACAACTTCCTTATCATTTGAAGTATTGGTGGTAACAGGATCTGCAGAAGGGATTATCTTTCCACGTCGAAGAGATATAGCATTAACTCCACCAATATTAGGATTTTGTTGAGGTCCAACATTCGGATTGGTTACCACTTGAGATGGAAGCTTTCCTGAACCTTGACTCTGTACATTACTGAGTGGGTTAGAAAATTGACCCATTTGAGTTTTAAAAGCTTGAAATTCCTGCATCTGTTGCTGTTGCTGCATCAGGATTTTCATCATAGCGTCCACCTTGCTTGATAACCCTGAATCTTCATCTTGGACTGGCATTGATTGTCTAACTTGTTGAAACATCTTGCCACTAGAATTCCCACTTTGATTGAATTGTGCCTGCTGAGCTTGGCCATTTCCATATCGAAGATTTGGATGATCACGCCATCCAGGATTGTATGTATTGGAGTAAGGATCATATCTTTGGCCGCCTTGAGTCAAAGGCTTAGAAGGGTAAATCGCATTACAAGATTCAACTCCATCATTCATGTAAGGGCAAGAGTCAGTACCATGAGTAGCTACAGAGCAAATAGAGCAGAATGACCCTACTAAAGCAGAAGAGTTAGCCTGTGGGGTAACAGAAGTAGAGGACCCCATAGGAGTGGCCATATTAGAAGAATTTTGCATCTGAGACATAACCATTTTTTCCATAGCAGATGCGAGTCTATCAATTTTGCTCTCTAGGCGAGATTCAGAATTAGAAGAAATTCGTCCCACTTCATTAACTTTGACCTGTTGTCTAGTACCAAATTGTTGGCTGTTTTCAGCTTTCCTTTCAATCAATTCCCAAGCATGATCCACAGTCAAGTGTAGAAGTGCACCACCAGCAGCTGAGTTTAATAAATCTCTCTCTAGAGGTAAGAGACCTTCATGGAAGTATTGGATCAGTAATGTATCCGGAATCTGATGGTGGGGACAGCTAGAACATAGCATTTTAAAACGCTCTAGATATTCATATAAGGATTCTCCAACCACCTGTCGACATCCACATATGTCCTTCCTGATAGATGAAGTGCGTGAAGCTGGGAAATACTTTTCCAAGAACAATTTCTTCAATTGGTTCCATGAAGTAATGAATCCAGGAGGTAATCGAAGCAACCAATTTTTAGCAGATCCTTCTAAAGAGAATGGGAAGGCACGCATCTTAATCTGATCTTCAGTCACACCAACAGGTTTCATAGCAGTGCAAACCATGTGAAACATCTTCAAGTGATTGTACGCTTCCTCACCTGAAAGGCCATTAAATTTTGGAAGTAAGTGAATCAATCCAGATTTCAATTCAAAATTTGCATTAATATCAGGATAATTGATACACCAATTTTGAAAATGCAAATCAGGTGAAACCAATTCTCTAATAGTCATAGTAGGATCAACAATATTAGCATTTGCATTTGCATTTGCATTTGCGTTTGCATTTACAATTGCATTTGCATTTGCATTAACATTAACATTCCCATCAGCATTAACAACAATATTATTAGCATCCATATTGACCCTAGAATCAGAAGGATCAACAATGGGCTCAACAGAGGAACTATTGCCTACAAAAGTACTAGCTCTAGTCCTTCTTCGTTGGTGAAGTGTCCTCTCAATCTCAGGATCAAATTCAAACAATTGTTCAGAAGAGGATCGGGTCATGCAATAAACAACTACCTAAGAAGTTGCCTAAAAACTCAAACCTAAAGCCTAACCGCTGCTCCCCGGCAACGGCGCCAAAATTGATGCGTGCTTCTGTCGCTAAAGCAATCAATTAAACTAGGTCCTAAATTATTATGCAGTTTAGGGTCAACCTAGGTCATTCTCCCAAGGAGCAAGCTATGGGTTTTCTTTAGGATTGATTTTTAAGTAACAAAAGATGTAATAGAATGGACCTAAACTATAATGCAAGATTCTACTACCTAAATGCAAATGACTCTAAAATCTATATGAGAATGAAACTAACCTAAATGAATTGGAATGCAATATTTAGGGGGTTTTTTAGTGAAAAATGAATTAAGATACTAAGCAAAGAAAATAATCAAAGGCAAGACAATCAACAGGGAATTGGCTCAGTTATGATAATGAAGGGGACAACTTGGGATTCACATGGATTTAGCTTTCTTAGCCATTTAATTTATTAGACCAAAGGGAGATTCATGAAAAATTGGATTCAATAAATTTAATCACCTAATCAAGACATGGGAAACCCTCATGCTCAATAACACCTAACCCACTAGAAAACTCATAATGGAAAAAATGTTGGTTAATTAAATCCATTAAAAACCAATCACAATTACTTAAGATATTTTTGGAAATTATGTTCACAATTACCTAATTAAACAATTCGACAATTAATCACCTAATTAAACAATCAAGCAATTAAACCCAAATTGACAATTAAATTAATAATGAAAACTCAATTAATAATTTAATCAACAATCAAAGGTTTGCAAACAAAAATCCCAATAATCAATTAAAACAAATCAAATCCAAAATATCAATTCAATCCAAATGAAAATAAGTCTACAATCTAAAACTAGATTGTTCTCAATTAACACAACCCAAAATTATTTAAAACTAAATAATCTCAAGTCTTGAATCAAAAAGATAAAAGAAAGACACTCCCTTATAGTCTTCAAGTGTAAGCTCCTAGGCTCTAGCTTCCTCCATGCTACTCCTAAGTTGCCTCCCAAGAGAATTTAAGCTTCCATGGAATTTTCCTCCTCAAACTCCTTCATAAAAGTCACGGCCATGAAGAAATATTGAGAAGAAATTGATTAACTCAGCTCCGTCACTGTGCAATCTCCTTCACTGTGCGATGATATTTGATGACAATTCAAAAGGGGTTGAATTGTCAAATGTGGAGGTGGGCCCGTGGTGTGAATTGAATGAGAAGATCGGTGTTTTGGTGAGATGAAGGGAAAAGCTACGGGAATGGAAGGGATGCAATTCAAGGGGTTGATGATAGTGAGATGCGTGAGTCTTCAGCCTGCTTCCGCGTCAGTTCGTGTATCTCCGTCTCTGCGTATTCAGCGCCTCCCCTGTCTCAGCGTCGTGTCTGTGCTCGTCAGTCCGTCAGTGTGTCCGCGTTTCCTCCTGATTTCTCTCGCTGCTAGGTTAACTCAAAGGGAGTAGAAGAGAGCCTTTTGGATATTAATTTGGGCCTATTAAAATTCTAAAAGCCCAATAAAATTCCACCATTGGATTCTTTTTGAGTTTTTAAGAAAAGTTCTGCACCGTAGGATCTTTTAATCTCCTTTTCCTTATCCTGCAAGAATATAATAAAATCGTGATTTATCATATAATTGGAAATATTTTTCAATCACAAGATAACAATTAAGATATTCACTTTTTGAGCCCAATAATATCATAATCAATTCAGATTTATATTATTTCCCAAAATTGGCTAATTATCTAAATATTATCTAATAAATCCAAATTAGCCTAAAATAATCTCTAAAATAAATGAATAAGGTGGGATAAAATATATTAAATTTAGGATTTATCAGCCCTTCTAAAACTGCTAAACAAGAATAATCACCATGAACGCCTCTCCATATTCTTATCGTTTTATCAGCAGAACCACTAAACACCAAATCAGATACCATAGCTAAACATAATATAGACTTAGTGTGTCCCCTGAGCGCACCCACCAGCCTCATTTTCCCATCTTCTTCATTATCATCCTTTGCCCAAACCAGTATAGATCTGTCACAAGCACCTGAATATAACAGAGACCCATCACTGCTCAGAGCCAAAGCATTAATCCCAGAGTTGTGTTTCTCTAACGTATCAACCAAACTATGTTTCTTCTCTCCTTCACATTTCTTCCACACTTTGATCTTCTTATCTGCTGATCCAGTGTACACATAACCATCACCAGAAACTGCTATGGCGTTTATAGCATCATCATGTGCGTTGTTCACTGATTCTAAACAAGTCAAGTCTTTGATTCTCCACACTTTAACCGTTCGATCCCATGAAACAGAGTAGAGCAAGGTCTCGTCCCTGGACAGGGCCAAAGCAGAGACTGTGTCCACATGATGAACCCATGTACATTTTTTATGCCTCCTAATCTGAACATGGTTCTTTGGGTTCAACACCTTCGTGGCACGGTCGCCGAACGTCGGAAGTGTGGCTAAACGGGTGTACTTCCGGTGATCAGGCTCGTCGGCTGTAACCTTCCACACCCTAATTTTGTAGTCTTGGTGTGCACTGAATAGTTTATCAGACTGGACTATTAAGGACTTCACTGCACCTTTGCCTGCCGACACCATTATGCTAGTAGTGATTGAAGAAGAATTTGACTGTTCGTCGAATATATCAGAATGAAAAGGAGCATGGTTCTTCCAGGATCTGATTTCTCGATCAGATGAACCAGTGTAGAGGAATTTACCGGCAAGGGCTATACATGATATGTAAGAAGTGTGACCTTTGAGAGTTGCAAGACACTGGTAATAGGCTGATGAGGCATGGAGGTGAAACTGAGAGTTCAGGGAAGGAACTGAAACAAGGCTGCGTTGTGAAGACAGAGAAGCTAGTCTACTAGATTGAACATGGTTGGATGAAGAAGACGATCGCTGGAGCTCCATGATTCACTTGTTCAAGAGAGAGAGAATCGACTACATGTTCAGGAGAGAGAGAATCGACTAGTTAGCATAAAAAAGGCAAGTGAACTGTCTATTATACATGTGCGCGCGGATATTATACACACACACATCCAGAGAACAAGATAGAGAGATATTGGATAGAGAAGCGGCTAGTGAAATTGCCGCTATTCACAGGCTATTCCTCAATATAAGACATTTAACGTGGTTTGAAGAGATTAAAAAAATTAAAAAATTTATTTTAAAATATTTATATTTATTATTATTTTTAAATTAATTTATTTGACGTATAAATTAATATATAATTTAATGATATATATATATATATATGTTATAATTAAATAATTTATTTTATTTTTTTAATTTTTTTTAAAAATAGTCAATTAAATTTTATATCAAGCAACCAAGTATATCAGAGTTGGGTTTTGTGAGGTCCTGCACCAACCAAGTGAGGAAACAGGATTGATCCATTGGGGCCATTCTAGAAAATAGAAATGAAAACGTGATATTAAGCTTTCAAAACCCGTTTGGTAATTGGAGCACATCGTTCTTTAATTGAAGAGCTGGGGTCACAAACGTCTTTTCCATATCATTGTTTAGAAGAGAAGCGGCAGGTATGAGGCGATGTGAATGGACAGGTTCAACCTTCATCATTTCATGCCTATTACGATAATTTACAAGTTTCAAACCTGCAAAATTTGACCCACCCCACAATCTGCACAATAATATCAATTTAAAAAAAAAAAAAAGTCTTGGTCAACTTTGGAGGATTAGCTAGCATCCATTTAGTTCCTTCCACCAAATATCTCGGTGACTCTGCTTGATCCAAGGTTTTAGCCTGAGTTCTATATTGTCTGGAAGAGTATTTTAACTGGGTTCAGTAGGTAACTGATATATTTATATACACAAATATCAAGAAGTTTTATTTGGCCGGGGGACAAACAACATTAAATAATCATGAAGTGGGTCAATAATGATGATTTGGATAGATTTAACCACTTGTATGTGTCAGATGGTCGTTATTAATCTTTTAAGAGCTGTTTCTTTCTGGTTGGTACTAGTCATTAAACGATTTTACTCATTGGGGTCAGTACATGAAGATCACTAAATGTACAGGTTAAGATAACATAGATCAAGACAGATTCATTTATTTGTGAATAAGCCATCTACCTACTAGAGAGACCTTGGCATGAAGAAAACTGATTGAAAAAGAAAACGATCCCTTAAAGGATAGAGAGACCTAAGCAGAAGTGATGCCAGAAATGTAGGGCAACTGGGATTATGGTTTGTGCAGCTTATAGGACAACATTAGCCCATATTAATTCTTATTCATGTCTCTTTTTTTTTTTTTTTTGGGGTAGGATTGATTAAGTGGTAGGCATAACTTCAAGAAAAAGAAGCTTTTAACGAATATAAAATTTTAGTGAAACAAAAGGAGTAATAGATATGTTCTGATTCTTTAAGATACGATATATTATAATGGATTTATACTACTCGATAAAAAGTATTTAGCCTAACCTAATCTAAAGATATCTTACATGGACACAGTTGGAAGTTGGCCATTCATCCACTTAATTCACATTGATTTTATGATTTGTCCAACACACATTTTTATAATTTATAACTAAAATCCAATATTTGCAACCAAGTTTCTATGATTTACCACTTCTTTTAAAATTTATAACTCATTTTTAACTAAACTTTCACCTTTTGCAGCTCATCACATCTTTCACCATTTGCAAATGACTTGTGTGTTACTATCTCCTGTTGTTAGTATAAGATTTATTTACCTAATTTGATTAGATTAATGAAGTTACTCCCTCCGGTCCCAAATATAAGATATAATCGACTTTTTTTGGGAGAAATTAAGGAATCTAAATAAGTTACTTAATGATATTATATGTTGTGTATCCTTATATTATATATCAGTTTATTAGTCAAACTAATTTGTTCGGAGAAAAAATAAAAATACTTTAAAGTAATTTAATTAGCTTCCTTAATCTCTCCAAAAAAGTCAACTTTATCTTATATTTAGGATCAGAGGGAGTAGTTAATCAATATGACATGTATTTTCTAAAACACCCTAGTCATCTTCCTTAATTCCATTATTACCACTTTTCTTAATTATTGTTGGCGGAACATCAATAAAGATAAATTAGGAAAAGATTGAAAAATATGAAAACCATATTTTATAGTTAGAATCAAGATTAACCAAGGTAATTAAACCCGGACCGGTTAGTGAATCGGTCGGGGTACTGGATCAAGGGTCAATGGGTCAGACCAGAGCTAAACCAATGAGAAATGGAATATTTTAGGCTTATACTATGAAATTCTAAAGGAAAAATAAAAAAAAAATAATTAAAAAAAAAAAAACTTGACTTGGACTGGATCATTGGACCGAACCGGTTTAACGGCTAGATCACCGATTTTCGGTCCAATTCGGTCGGTTTGATCCAGGTTAGATAATCTAAAGATTAATTCCTCAAATATATTTTATATTAAAGATCCCGCATATTAGTTATATTCATAAGAACATTTTGTCCCCTGACTCTTACTTTACAACTTTGGTTCTTCTCTGTCATTTTAAAGGTTCACGGTCCTCTAAAATGATTAACTTCCTTCTAATAGCCCCGTCGTACTTACATTTAAAGTTATAAATAATTATGCAATTTCACCCACCTGCTCTATCTTTTCTCTGTTCCTTAATATTTGAGCTGACATAAGAGCGTCCTAATCCTAATGACTCATATGGGGGGGAGGGGTAAGGCAAAAACAGGGGACTGTTTAATGAGGTTTTGTTTGATATAAGGGAAAGGACAGAGGATGAAGTGAAACCATGTGGCTTCAACAAAACTGACGTGATTTGGGTACCCATTCTCTGCTTTGTCCTGTCTTCTTTTTCTGTCTCATTCAATCGCTTTCTTTCATATTTAATCTCAGCCCTTCAATTTATCAACACAATTGAATGCCACTACCGTCTTTGAGTAAACTCTCTACGTCCCCCTCTATCCCACTTCTCCCAACACAACCAAATTTTGACTTCTACACTCTCATCACTTTCACTCCACTTTAAAATAGGATCTCAGATAAGAATTGGTTCGATTTCAGAGTTTCAGTTATGAGAATATGTTGTAAGGGTTTGTAAAAAACCCAAGAGTAAGCTTTTGTACATGTAATACAAAAAAAAAAAAAAAGATTTTCTACCATTATTAATTTTGTAAAAAAATTAAGATAAAATATAGCAATCATCCGTCCATGGGGAAACTTCGGCCTTTTGCTTGATTGTATTCTCTATTTTTTTTGTTCTCAAAACAGTTTTATAAAATTGTTTTTGAAAATTAAGTTTTGAAAAAAAAAATCTATTGAGATAATTATTTTAAACAATATGCTTTTAAAATGACACGTCATTGGTCATTGGCAGTGATGACATGTCGGTGGTCATCACTAGGGGTGGAAATAAGCCAGGCGGCCTGTCAGGGGCCTGTAGCCTAACCTGTGATTGGCTTGTTTAGGCCTGGCCTGTCAGGCTAAAAGGCCAGGTCAAGGCCGAAACAGAAGCCTTTTTTGCTTAATAGGCCAGGTCAAGGCCTATTGACAGGCCTGTTAGGCCGGCTTGAGCTTGTAAAAATATTTTTAAAAAAAAAATTAGATAAAGGTTAAAAGATAATTTCGCCTGAGCCTATAAGTTTTAGCCTGTTTTTGGCCTGTTTAAGGAGGCATGTTAAGGAGGCCTGTTAGCTTGTTTTGCAGTGTGGCCTATAGGCCTGTCAGTTTGTTTAAAAAATTTTAAAAATTCAGGCCTCCTTAGCAGGCTTCAGGCCAGGCCTGTGAACAGACTAGACTCAAGCCTAAAAATTGGCCTTTAACAGGCCACAGGCCAGGCTCAGGTCAGTTTGTGTCTTAACAGGCCAGGCCTGTTAAGACAAAAACTTGACCTGTTTCTACCCTTAGTCATCATTCATCACTAGTAATGTGAGGTTGAGAGTGGATAATGGATGCATAGTGGTTTTAAAAAATAAAAAAACGAAAATAATTAAAATCTGTTTTTGCTTTTTAGTTTTAAAAAATAAATTTTTAACTTTTATTTTTAAAAATGACTTTTTTTTTTTTTAAAACAAAATCAAAATCATCTGTGAGAAGTCAACAAAGAAACGTTTAAAGATAATGTCATACAGATAGAGAAACAAACAGTACTAGCACTTTGATTGGTTAGCTTTGCAAAAATCCTATCCGCTGCGAAGGTCGGACCTTCATTAAGCCTCACACTATCATTTAAATAATAATAATAAAAAAAAAACAAAGAATTCACGGATTTTATTTTTGAAGCTTGAACAGAAACCTGACACGTCGCTGAGAGAGCGAGTTGGCTGTGAAGTGTGAATGGAGGTGTGTGTGGGGTCCAGTGGTAGGATTGGATTCATGGTTCATGTCAATGTCAATTGTGATGCCTTAGTCCATGGTCGTCCCCTTTGTTATCTCTATCTCTAATCTATTATTTGAAGTTTTGGCCCTTCTTTCGTACCAATTTTCCTTTCCGGTACTTCATTTCACACCATGGTAGGATGGATCACGTGTTAGTTTGGGATAGTTTATTTTTAGATAATAAGTATTTATAAATCGTGATTTACAGAATACGAGGTAAGTATGTGAGAGAAGTTTTATCTTGACTTATGTAATAAGGACTTATTACCTAAAAATAAGTGATACCAAACACACACAACTGTAAATCACGTTTTTGAAAGTCAAAATTTCATTAGTACTGTGGTCTAAGAATATCTGCATATATATTCCCGCCGAGGGTGATATTTGTGTTGGAAGTTTTCACATAGAAGATATGTGACATCAGGCAGATTTTTTGATCTAAGGAAGTTTTCAAAGTGTTAAAAAAAGGTGTAATATTGCCTTACTCCAATGATAGTCATGTAACATCCCAAATTTTATATTCACCAAATATATTGTAATTATTTGAAAAATTCAATAAAATGGTGAATATTCATGAATTTGGAATTTATGAATTTCATAAATGTTCAATTTCATGGGAAATTGGGCACAAATAATTATGGAATTAATTTGGGTAATTTAAAAATCCCAATATTAAGGTCCAAAAATGAAGGAATATTAGAGAAAATATTTGGTCCGAAAATATATGGAAATTGGCCAAAGAAAAATAAGAAAAGAAATTGGATTAGAAAGGTAATGGCAAAATCGTAATTTTGCCAAAATAGCACAAAATAAATTATTTTTCAATTAATTGAAGTTAATTTCAATTAATTAAGGAAAAAAAATTTTAAAAATATATTTAGAATATTTTGGTCAATTTAATATGAATTTATGGAAAATTTGAGCAAAAAGTGCAATTTTGACCAAAATTGAGACTTTACGTGTATACGTAACCGAAACAAGTTGTGAAGCCAATTGAGACCAAAGGGAGGGACCCCTAGGTGTCTCCTACATGTTGCAAGAGGAAGAAAATATTGGTTGGGATTAATGAGCTTGGTTACACATACATAGGGTTTATTTACATAAAAGTGATTTTTGAAAATTTTGGAAATTGTTAAATGGATAAAATAAGATATAATATTAGGATATATTATTATCTCCTTCTACCTTCAGCTCATTTCACGCAAGAACCAGACCTGAAATATAGTGTGAGACGTTGAGTTTTGTAGAGAGAGAAATAGAAGAAAAATCATAAGGTAAGCCGATTTCTCCGACGATTTCGCTCCTAACGCGTATAATTCCGACTCTAAGCTACTCCTCTTTGTTCTTTAAGGTTTGGAAAGCTCAAATTTGGTATTCTAAAAGTTAGGGTTTGCTGCCATTTTTGGGAAAAGCTTGTGGGAGCTTGAGGTAACTTCCAAACCTTCGTATATTAACTATTCTGGCTGCTGTGGGCAATTTAATCGGTGAAATTTCGCCGGATTGCCATTGGTTTTAAATTTTGGAAAAGTGTATATCTAAGGGTTATGCTGCCCAATTTTAGTTCAAATGGTTGTTATAACTCAATTAGAGTGTTAATAAAATGGTTAGGAGTAAAAAGGAACGTGTTTACGGAGCCGAAATCGTAAAACCCCGATTTTTCCCGGAGAACACAATTATTTCGGCCAGGGATGTTTGAGGGCCTTAGAGTTGGATTTTCAATGATTTTATGGTTCTATTAGATTCAGTGGACGAAAATAGGTGGGGTTACAGTTGGGCACTTTTTCAGAAAAGGCTGAGAAAGCATAATTACGGAAACGCCCCTAAAACCCTAAAAGTAGGGCTGCCAAGGGCAATTTCGTAATTTGACATTGAATTTGGTAATTTTGAGTCCGGAAATGGATTCCTTGGATGAAAATACGTCAGGATAGCTATAGTCAAAAATTTGGAAAAACGTGCCATCGGGCCGGGTACGGCGGGGCCGGGGTCCCGGGGGCATTTTGGTAAATTTTCACCATAGGCTAATATAACCACAAGAAACACTATGGAAGTGTCTAAAATGATACTTGGATAGGTTATGACCTATTTCTTGTATATTTGATGTTTTAGGACCGAGTTGGACACCTTTAGTTGACACGTCTTACGAGGCGGGCCCTTTGAGACAGGAAAGAGGTTAAGGTAGGGACTACTATCTCTCATATACTATGTGACTATTTGTATGATGCATGTTACTGTATTTTGTGATCTGAACACGTGCTTGAGGCACATTACCTAGCTGTGGTCTAGGACCTAGCTGAGGTACACTGGTCTTACCTAGCTGTAGTCAAGGACTCGGCTGAGGTACATACAGGGGTTTCAACGGGTTAGTTGGCCCTGAATTTTGTGTACACACACGGATGATATGAATTTTCATTTTACTTGATACGGTGCATTGCATATTTAATTTTCGCATTTTATATATTGATGGTATGTTTCTACTGAGATTCCTTGGAATCTCACCCCTTTTTCTAATCAAAATGTCTCAGCGGGTGCCAGTGGCTCGAAAGCCAAGGATGCAGAGAAGGGAAACTGACCGGCACGTTTCCCAAGATAAATACAGTGGTTGTATATAATCTGTATGTGAAATAGTTTTGGGACATTTTGTATATATTTGTCAATATTATCGACTTCTGCTCTGTTAATGACTGTCTGTAAACAAATACTTATTATCAGTATAACTATACTTTTCTGTTTGCCTATGGAACTTGTTCATTATTGCCCTGCGCATATCAAAATGGAAACGGGTGTTGACAAGTCAACTAGGCGTTTGTCATATCAAATCTTATGTTATGAATGATTCCATGTAGACATGACCATATTTTCTTTTTTGATTATTTTTGTTTTGAAAGTTTTTGAAATGGAGTAGTAAAGACACATCGAAGCAAAAACACATGATGAAGTAAATGATACACATCAAGAAGCATATATGGTACAGTGGTATGGAAATAGGTCAGGACAGGCTTTAGCTAAATAGACCTAAGCATGTAATGGGAATCTGAAGCTTGAGCCTACATGTAGACTTTTTTTTTAGGCTCAGGCCTGAGCCTATTTGAGGCCTAGCTAAGCCTAAAGCATTTTTACAGGTCTATTAACAATATAGGCCTTTGACAAGGCCTCGAAGATCATAAATAGGCTTTGAGCCTACTAAAATCAAAATAAATGTAGGCTTTTGGTATGTTTCAAAACCAACATATTTATAAATTATAGGCTTTACAAAGGTTTAAAGTCTATTTAAATCCTATACATAAAATTAAAATAATCCTAATTATTAGTCATAGAAAAATGTATCCATTATAATTTAGTACTAAATATACTCAAGTCAATATAGTGATAAACACAAAAATCCAACATCCACGATGTAATATATAAAAATATCATAAAAAGATACTATCACCATAATAAAAATTGTGTATAAAGAATAATTAAACAACATAATAACATCAAGATCAAGGCTTCAATATAATCTCCTCCTGTTCAGATGACTCATACACAATAAAAGAATTAATTTAAAATAAATAACTAGTCCCAACACAAGTCCAACCAACATGCAACAAATATAAAATAAATAAGTATATAATATAATATTCATACCTTCAATTTTCTCTTCAACCCATATTTGTGACGAAGCTAGTCCCCACCACATAAAAGAACTTCAACATATTCTTCATTCAATCTAGCACGATATTCATCAATTACCCTCCTCCCAGCACTAAATGTGGATTCTGATGCCATAGTTAAGATAGAGATGGCTAATATATCAGATGCCATCCTCGATCAAACTTTAAACTTTACACTGTTTTTCTTCCACCACTCTAAAGCACAAAAAGATGAAGATTCATAATAAGGAATATAAGGATCATCAACAAGATAGGTTTCCAATTGTGATTTTGTAGGAGGAATCAAATGCCTTTGAAAAATCATGTTCAACATTTGTTGCATTCCTTTATCTTTTTGTTGTGCACTAGTATCTGCTAAGTCAATGCTATCAACATTGACTTCATCAAATGCAAAAGATGAGGAATATAAATCCACATACTCAAGATATAATTCCTCTAATGCATTTTTCACTTTTTCCACATTTCATATAGCCTCACTTTCTGATTTGTATATTAAAGGGAAACTTATCTCAACAACCAGGAATTTAATCCTTAGATCCAAAACACTTGCAATAGCCATCAGTAAGTTGCATTCCCCCCAATATTTATCAAATTTTTCTTTCATAGGTTTTGCCATCTCATACATGAGCAGGTCAAGAGACTCCAATGCATCATCAATCACTTGTTTCACCCGATGAACTTCAGTAAGATATAAATTAGAAGTAGGGTATTCACTCCCTGAGATGACATGAGTGGCATCATTAAAAACTTCTAAAAAATGACAAATCTTTTCAATCTTTTTCCAATGCTTGTGATTGGGTGCATAAGTATATTGGGGCTCTTTTTCATTATAAGCAGAAAATACATGCTTGAATTTTATTGCAGTCATCAACATCAAGAATGTAGAGTTCCATCTCGTAGGATAATCAAGAATAAGCTTCCTTTCTTTCAATCCCTTTAACTCCACAACTTCACAAAAAGATTTCAGCCTTGCTTCTGAGGCATTTATAAACTTGACACTTTCACGAACTTTGTGAATGACATATTTAATGGTGCTAAGGCCATCTTACACCAACAAAAATTTAGGATATGTGCACAACATCTAACATGAAATAGTTGCCTGCCAAGTACCAACTTATTATTCAATGACAAATTCTCTTTCAAAGTTCTTAAGCAAGTGTCGTTGTAGCTAGCTATCAACAGAAACCGAGAATATTTTGTTCTTAATACCCCATAGTCTCAAACACTTGAAAATTGCATTTGCTATATCTACTCCTCGTCTTGGAGCAGAAACTTTAACAAAACTCAAAACTCTCTTTTGAAGATTCCACATATCATCAACAAAATAACCAGTAACAACCATATATTCAGCTACTTGATGACTTGACTTCTACATGTCTGTTGTAATGCTTATCTTGCTCACATTTTTCAATACTTTTTTTAAAGTATTCTTTTCATCTTCATACAATTTGAGGCAATCACTTCTAACAGTCTTACGAGTGACTTTTCTAAAATCTATATTTGCATATTCAAAGGCCCACATCAAAACATCATCTTCCACCATGCTAAAAGGACGCTTATGCACCATAATAGCAGTAGCTAAGATTTCTCTCATCTTTTCATTAGAGTATTTAGTGCCAGGAACAATAAAAGGATTAATTCCTGATTCACTTGGTGAAAATTGTATGGTAGTTTACTTATTTTGTCGAAAGACAAACAACCTACGTTTAAAGCAACCCACCAAATGCTTCTTAAGATGGCTAGTGCTAGCTCCCCTTCCACCAGTAGCTAGCTTTTCTTTACAGTACAAACACATTGCTTTGTTGGCACCATCAGCAAGTTGAACTTCTTCAAAATCTTTTCATACCACTGAAGTTTTTCTCCACTTTTTTGTGATAACAGAATCTTCTTCACCCCCAGTTAGTACTTGTTGAGAGGCATTATTGTTAATGTTCATTGCATCATTTGAAGAAGTTGCTACATGCATTTGTTGTTGAGTTTGAGGTCCTTGAGGTTGAGGAGGAGCATATTTACTTGTATTGTTGTTGCAGCTATCCATTATAAGGACTTGTTCTATATTAAAAAAAATAACTAAGCAAAATAATTAACTGTAATAGAAAGAAAGAAATATTTTTTTGAATAGAAAGAAAGAAATAATTAACTTGTTCTCTCGATTAATAGTGACAAGCTATTAGGCAGAAACTCGTGTACTTAATTGTAATGAAAGAAATATATATTTTTTGAATAAAAAGAAAGAGATATTTTTCAAATCATGCTTTTGAATTTTCCCAAACTTCAAATGATTCTCTAAAATCTGTGAACTAATTCAATTGGATCACAACATCCCTTTAGCTAGTAAAATAAATAAAAACAAACAAATGAAAATAAAAGAAAAAATTTGTTTCAATGGGTTTGTCTTCATTTAAATAAACCCATCGAAACAGAATTTCAAATAAAATAAACCCAAAAAAAGAGGAAAATATCAAATAGCAATATAATAAAACCTTGAAAAGACAACCCATACTGGAAATTAGATCATGTACCAAAATGTAGCCAACACATACAGTGAGTATGAATTAGACGCCATACACTTTTCCACCAAGGGGACCACTTTTGACGTTTTTTTATGCTTTATTGAGTCGAAAATGAATTTTATTAATAAAATATGCACAAAGTGATCATTAGTTTCGAAAAGTTACAACGAATCAACGAATCAATTTTATTTCAAAGTTATCATCAGTTTCGAAATACAGATGGGGAGATACCTGAATTGTGGCTGGTTAGTTTTTATGTGTTGGACGAAGGAGAACAAGAGATTTGGCCTTTGGGTTGCGACGGAAGGAGTGAGAGGAATAGTGAGCATGAACGAGGATACTTAAAAAAAATGATAGGATGACGGCTAGGTCTGAGTCTTTGAGTAGAAAAGATTGAATAGAAAATAATAAAAAATCCTTATAGCAATAACACGGGTAATATATATAGTAATTACCTATTATAAGTTTAAATTAGAAATTACAATATAATAATAGTTGGCAAATAAAATTAAAATATAAGAATGAAAAATATATAATTATGAGTATAAAAAATATATAAATTAAATATTGTGTGTATATACATATATATATGATATAAATAAAATTATATTTTTTTTTGTATAAATAGGCTAGGCCTGAAGGCTTATAAACTTGACCTATTTACATATTTAAACCTTTAAATGAGCCTTGGCTTGATATTTTTAATAAATAGGCTAAGCCCGGCTAGGCCGTAGGCCTCCTGCAAGGGGTCTGGCCTATTTCCACCCCATCGCTACACAAACACCAATGAAGATGAGGTAGAAGCATAAAGCAATCAGCAAACAACTCCCCTCTCAATTAATATTTTTTTAGGGTGTTTTTATGCATACTTAAGTAGGGATTAAACAATACCTATATATATGTGATTCAACGGGGAAAGATATTTTTGAAGAGTTTGCTACAGATTGGGAACTAAAATCTATGTAGTACAAGTATTTGTTTCCTTTTTGTTTCGGGTGCATCAGTATTAGTAATATATATAAAGAAAAAGAAGTAAAGTTTCAATACCTAACTCCTTTAATTTTTCTGTTGTCACAGAGACATCGGCTTTTTTCTGAACAAATATTCAGGCCACAGAATAACTTCGATATGTTTATTATTATTGGATGAATGCATGTGGACAACATTTTTATACACATGCGTAGTACTTTGATTTTAAAAAAGTACACTACATGGTGGCTAATTTAAACAAGTGGATAGTAATTCCAATTCCACAAGATATCCGAATTCTAGTTTTGGAACTAATGAACCAATCTGCCATGTTAATTAGTTGAGAAAGTACAGAGCCATAAGGCTGTTGATCTCTCCAGTTTCATATATATATATACAGAGAGAGAGAGAGAGAGAGAGAGAGAGAGAGAGAGAGAGAGAGAGGCATGCACATATAGTCAAAGGAATTAAAAGTGATGGAGAAGGGGTGACATGCATGCACTTGCTCAACATAATCAAAGTAAACAGCACGATTCAAAAGTAAACGGGACATTAAACTTGGTCATTCGTGCACTATATATAATTCAAGAAGGAACAACTGTCCAAACAATTAATCTGGATGAATTCTGGATCATATATAATTCATAAAAGATTTTTTTTGATGATTATATATATAATTAATACAGGTAGAGAGGGATATAAAAGTAAATATAAGTTAAAAAATATTGACTTCGATGCTCAATTATTATTTTTACATAAATTTTTCTCCATAAAAATACATGACTACATTCTCCTGGCTCTATTTATAGGGCAGATGAAGAAAAAAAAATTAATTTTGTTTGTAAGTCATATCATTAAATTGTTATGTGAATATACAATTTTTTTTTTGAATATAAACTGGATATCATTAAATTACAACATCAATACAGAAGAGTCTGCTACCAACTGCCCTTTTTCATCCATTTCCACCTCTTGATAAAGAGGTCGAGGATGATCAAAGATACAAAAAATCCCTGAAATACTGTGAGCAAGTTTTGCCAAATGATCCGCAAGAAAAAGGTCTTCTCTCGAAACATTAACAAATCTCACCTGCCATTGTCTACAAACTAGTGTCCAAATCTCATCAACTAAGTCCTTTAAAGGGTATTCAGGATCACAACCACGGACCGCTAAGTTAATTGCCTCTACACAATCTGAAAAAATAACAACCTCCTTTATACCCCTAGCCCAACATAAGTATAACCCATGGATTATTCCAATCAACTATGCTATCGCAGGAGGCACAGCAATGAGTTTACAAGAGAAACCACAGACCTATTGGTTATCCGGACCTTGAATCGTTCCCCCACACCCACATCTAGCATCACTGAAAGCTGAACCATCCGGGGCCGAATATACAATTTTACCTTTCTTTGTTATTATGTTGATTTTGTTCACAAAGAGTATAATGTATATTAAATATATATTGATAAAGTTAAAAAGTTATTGAATTTTTTAATTAATATTAATGAAGTTTAAGGTTCTTTCTAACATGTGTGAAACATATAGAAAGTAACTTGTATAAATATAAAACCGGAGGAGTAATAATATAAAAAAGGTGTAACTTGCAGTAAAATGCCTTGTTACTAGTTCCTACAGAATGTTGAAAGGTTTGAAAAAGTTACAATAAATAAAGTTGATTTAATGTTGTTGAAGTGATATGTTTATTTAAATTATTTTTTTAGAATCCAGGCAGTACCTTAACCTCAGCTAATAACTAGATACTAATCTTTTGGAGATGTAGAGATTTAAATTAATTTTTTATTAACAAGGGGATGATCTTCCTCCTTTACTTTTTGTTGAGATAATGTGGGAGCTAGATGCTCCCTAGTAGTGTCCTTTTGTAGCATGAACCTTCTGGATGATGTAAGCCGCCTTGAACTTTAATTAGATTATGAGCGATATTTGTAATTAGGTTGGCAAAGCTGCTTCATTTCCTAGGTGTAAAGCTTATATCTAAAGCATATGCTGTCTCCTCATCTACTATCTATTATCTTAGGTTAGGCATATATAGCATTACTATTATAAATATAGCACCTAATTATCATATTTAATTAGTTTTACATACAACTATTATTGGGACACGGGTGTTCCACCCTCGGTAGATTAGACCTAGGTTCATTAACTATTGGGGTGTCAATGAAAGTAACAAAGAATATAAGGATAGAGATTGTTAATTGTCCATTTTGTTTGAACTCCATGAGTAGGAGCAGTTTTAGCTATATGTGGGTGTTTCTTCTTGGTAGTCAATTGATGAGCAGTTTGCACTATAAGTTACTTTTATGAGTGCACATGTAACTCCTCATGAAGTGTGAAACATTTTACTTCCACAAATATGTACTATAGTAATCCTTTTTTCATGAGTTTAGGAAAGTGAGAATGATACAAAGAGGCTATAACTCTCAAGTTATTTATGAAGACATGGGTTACATAAAGCAAGATTGTGTGTGTGTGTGTGTGTTTGTGTGTATACATATAAATGGTCTCTCTGCTCTCTGATCAGACGTTCTCAAATTTATACTCTCTAGAATATGTATAAGTGAGTGTGTTCTCTCTTCTCTTTCTATTTGTAGTGTATTTGCTATGCATTTATGCCTATGTCCAACCGAGATTTGGCTTAGCGTGAGCATTTAAGGTTGTAGATCACACTCAATAACATTTCAGTTCATTTAATCTCTAAAAATTATAATTTTTAAACTATCTCCTTTGAGTGCTAATAATAGCCAATAAGTGAGTTTTTATCAAGGAATAATTCCAATGTAAAACATCATTAAAGAGAGTGTTTTAAAAAATTCAACACTTATTTTAATATAATGACTAAATTAACTAATTTTTTTAATCTTTACAAATTATTAGTCGTCATACTCCGAGAGTAAAGGCGGGAGAGAGTGATTATCTAGTGTTAGAAGCTAAATTATACTCATGTGATTTGACTTAAAAAATGCTTAATTTGATTATTTTTTGCTTAATTTACTAGGTGATCAAATGTAAATTATTTAAAAATTAAATAACACAATACCTGTCTATTTTAAATGTTTTTTCCCTCACTCTCTACACCAGTCACAATGAAACTAAAAGAACTCAGTTGAATTCATCATTTAATTTAGCCTCAAAAGTCAGTAAGTCACTAATTATTTGCCATGGCAGGGCCACAGCCAATCAAAGAAAGTACACACAGCAAGATAACATGAGTTTCGAAGAGGAAGAGAGACAGAGAAGGATATTTATGTTTAAAACTTTTTAAAAAAAATTATTTCAAAGAATTTGGTGACGTGTATATTTAGTGGCGATATGGGGTCGAGAGTGCATCAAGCTAGGAGTAGGTTTTTAATTTAATTGATGGTAAATATATATATATATATATATATAGTAAGTTTCATTAAGAAAGCTTCCATAAACTACAGGAAATAAAAATTGAACTGTATAATTTGTAAATGATGACTCATTCAGAACAAAAATACTTACTCGATCTTTGGCAAAAAGAATAAAATACTTACCGATGCAATCCCAGCTGTAAGAGCTTGCAGATAAATTTGTTTTGATTGTAAATATAAGATTTTAATTCTCTCTATCTCATAAATTTATAACTTTTTTCTTAAACTTTCCTATTTATTACACATCTTAAATGAGTATTTCAATGCAAATAATTAAAAAAAAGTACCCAAATGAAGTGTAATACATTTTTCTATAAATAATTAAATTAATTAATTTCTTTAATCTTTGCAAATTATTACTCATCTATAGGAACTTCCAACTCATATTTTACTACAATTAAGAAAAACCTTAACCACTTTAATTTTATCTTAAAACTTAATTACTTTTCAACTTTAACCCTATTTAATATTTATACTACATTTAGTCAGTAATATAATGTCACGCTTGTAGGGTAAATTATAGTACGATCTAGATATTATACTAATGAACGGAATTAGTTTTAAGGAAAAAATCAGGGGTTGTTTGATTTTGTTTTTAAAAACAATAAAACCTATTTGGTAATCTGTTTTTAAAAAGTTGTTTTTTTTAAAAAAAAAAATTTGTTTTTAAAAACTAAAAAGTAAAAACAGTTTTTAGTTATTTTCTTGTTTTGTTTTCCTATTTTTAATTTTTTAAGGACATCACTTATTCACTATCGACACTACATTACTAGTGACAACCATCATAACATCACCACTAACGACCACACCGCCATGTTACTTCAGAAACAATTTTTTTTTTTTAATTTTTGAAACTTATTTAAAAAAACTATTTTATAAAACTGTTTTTAAGAAAAAAAAAACAGAAAATAGAATTAAACAAACCTTTACTTTGTCTCTATCTTTTAAACCGGATTAGAAAAGTAGTTATCTTATATGTGTGAGTTGAAGTGGGTACAGTTGTTTTGTTTTTTTTCCATTCAAGTGGAGAAGAGTCTTTTCCTCCATGGCTTTTTGGACACTATTTCAGAACATCCAAGAACAACAAATGGATGAAGCACTAAATAGACAAAGTAGAAACCCACACAGTTAACAGAGATCCATCAAGTTGCAAAGCAGATCAGAAACCAATCCTTTCATAATTATTTGTGTCTTTTGGTTAGTTGGCCCCATGGATGACTCACTTGCTGGCAGGTGCGCAAACACCTGCGATAAATCCTGAGAGTGATGTTTCATTATTTTTGATTTGATCTCTTCCTCGTATCTTTTTCACTGCCTGCCCGCACGTAAAATTATTTGTGGCCTTTAAAAGTTGCATGATCTTCAGCAAACAGACATATATAGAAACTAGGGCATGTGATCTTGCTCGCTCTTAGTGCCTCTCTCCTCATTCAAATCAATCAATGTCCCTTTTTCTGTCTTCGGCAAAATTCTGCTGATTCAAGTGTTGCTCTCTAGAAAGATTATTATGCCATTATGTGTTGTTGTGCTACCTTGTAATCTTGCTCTTCTTCATTTTCACATGACAGGCCTCAACTTCACAATTCAAAAGCACTATTGATTGCATGCGCCAGTGGATGAAGATTGATTTGGTTTGAGCTCACGTCACTGACGACATGAATCCGGCAAGGAATATAATGAGCCGTCAAGAGTGGAATGTTAACTAGTGGACAGGATTAATTTGTGTATCGAGGTATGACCCATTGCTTACACCAGCTTGCACTGTACAATATTTTTTTTCTCATTAATAATGAGAGGTTGACCATTTTTATGGTCTTGCCAATCCTATATTACACTCTTCGGAAACATTATCTCGACCTTTTTTGTGAGAGAAAATGACAACTTACCTCTCTTAGTTCCTGTATGCCCACATAAAACTGAAAGATAACTAAATAAAGGGCAACGGGAATGCTAAAAGAGGACGGTGGTTTCTTTTTGTTCTTTTCTGCCTATCTTGAATAGAAGGAGGGACAAAATAGTCCCACATCGGTGATGACTGACAAAATGGAAGGAGCTCTTATAAAAATATTGATTACCCATTTTCTGACCTAAGTGATGGAAAGAAAAGGTTTGATTTCGCAAATAAAGATTGGTTTAATTAGTAAAAGAGTTGGTTCGTAATCATAAAGTTGTAAGTTTGAATCCCACTGATGTGAGAACTATGTTGGTGGACGATCTGTAAATACCTCTGTAAGCGCTCTTCGAGTCCGAAGGCATGAGCCCCTAAGACCCAACTCACCTAAACTTATTTTTAAAAAGATAGATAGATAGATAGATAGATAGAGAGAGAGAGAGAGAGAGAGAGAGAGAGAGAGAGAGAGAGAAGGTTTGATTTCTCTCTGTAGAAGATCATAGCTATTTCTAGGGGTAGCATTCGGTTTTCGGTAAAAACCAAAAAACATGAACTACTGAAATGAAGGAAATTTTGAAATTGAATAGTGGACAATAACCAAAATTATTCGGTTCAGTTTCGGTTTTTAATTTTTTGGGCCTTCATAATTGACTTAGAATATCTGAATTTTCAGTCAACAAAACTTAATACAAATTATAAAATTGAACAATCTCATCAAGATCCAAAGAAAAATGATACAAAACAAAGTATAAACAACATATTACATATATGATCAATGTAGTTTAGAGTACCCAATATTCCAATAATGAAACCAAAAATAGGAAGGTTTATGAGAGATGCAAAATGATTGTATTCAACATTACTTAATCCAAAGAAAGTATAACAAAAGTTCAAAAATATAAATATCCAACAACATATTATGTATCATTCTTTGCCTTGCATCCAGAATACCACATATAATTCAAGTCAGAAAAAATCAATCAAAAACAAAAAACAAACAATATTAGCACTACAATGATACAAAGGTGATAAATATTAGTTATAAATCTTGCAATTTGTTCCATATTGCATCTAGAAGATATCAACAGTTGTCTCCAATGCAATTTTTTTTTGCAAATCTAGCAATTAAAAAAATAGGATCTTACTTAACTTGATATATCATAATAAATGTAGTGTTATTCTTGTAAAGTTATGATTTATGAAGAATAAGTAAAATATTACCGAGTTCTATCTTCTGTATATCATCACCCTTTCTTCTACATCATATAACACTGATTGCTTTAGCTAATCTTAAGCACAAATTAAAGATTTCACAACTTTAAGACTTAAAGAGCTCCTGAATGAATCTAGACTCGACCTCCTGTGCTAAATGTAGACTCTAAAGCAACTGTGGAAATTGGCATAGCCAAAACATCTCTTGCTATTAGAGAAAGAATGACGAATCTAAGACTATTTATCTCCCACTAACATAAAATATCAAAATTATCATTTATAACCTCAATTGGTTCATTCAAGTATCTATTATCACACCCTTACTTATTTTTACTTGCAATGGAATATTAATGTGTGGTTCGGTGGGTAACACAGGAATAACATAAATATATTGATAATATGTGCATGATTATAAACATTCCCCGTAGGGCTTCGTACATAATAATTTCAAATAATATAGCCGCATATGGCTACTAGGGTATCTAAACCCATCCCAGTGAAACGGAGATATCTTCCCGTCTTTGTTCCACTTCTACATTCCTCCTGTGTAGTTCTCTTTTTCTACTTTCAGTACACTTCTTGTTTTTCACCTATCTAATTTGTTAATAGGGAAGGGTGAGATTCAGGAGAATCTCAGTAGGAAACAGTACCAATATGCATGCATGATAGATGTTATATGCATGACATGTAAGCTTTATATATATGCATGCCCCGTAATGATATTTTTACATGTTCAATGTTTCATGCAACAGAACTATGACCATAGTATAAATAGAAATAGAGCTTCATTATTCAAATATTCTCTACACAATCAAGTAAAACAATAACATGCATTAATACACCAGCATAAATATCAAATACACGCAGGAGAGGTAAGTTTCCTACCTTAATTGTCCTTTCCTGATCCTTAAAGAGGCTCCTCGAACTTTGTACCTCAACCTGGGCTCTCAACTTGGTCCTAAAATATCAAATGTACAAGAATTATGTTAAAACCTATTTATGCACCATTTCAGACATTTCCATAGTGTTTAGAATGGTTATATTAACCTATGGTGAAAATTTACTAAGATACCTCTATGACCCGCCCCGCCCCGCCCCGCCATACTCGGTCCGGCTGTACTTTTCCTGAAATTTTGATCTGGGCTAGACTAATATATTTTCGCCCAAAGAATCCATTTTTGAACTTAGAATTATTAAATTCACTGCCAAATGACAAAAATGCCCTTGGCAGCCCCGCTTTAAGGGTTTCAGGGGCGTTTTCGTAATTATGCTTTTTTGGGCTTTTCCAAAAAAGTGTTCAACTGTAATCCCATTTAATTTTCCCTCTTGAACACAATTGAATCATCAAAACATCTAAAATATAGCCCTAACCCCTCCAAACAGCACTAGTTGAAACATGAAATTTTCAGTGAAAAATTGGGGTTTTTGAGTTTTGACTCCGCATATTTGCTCCTTTCTACTCCTAATAACTTTATTAACTTTTTAATTACATTATACTACCTTCGGTCCTAAATATAGGACATAGTTTGTAGTGCAAATTGCACTACAAACTATGTCCTATATTTAGGACCGGAGGGAGTAACTACCATTTAGTTCCAATTTTGGCAGCATAACATTTAGGTTACAATATGTCCCAAATTTTACAATCAAGCGAATTCAACAGAAATTCATCGATTAACTCACTCACAGTTGCCAGAACAATCAATATTTGAAGTTTAGGAAGTTACCTCTTCTTTCTTTTCGCTTTTACTTCTTGTGGCTGAAGCCTAACTCTTCCAACAATGATATTTTAGCTTCTCAAACACCTTGAATCAAGCAGAAGAGTATTTTAGAGGAAGAATTATACAAATTAGGAGTTGAATCATCAAAGGAAATCAAACCTACCTTGACTTATGCCACCCCTTCTCTCTACAAAATATTAAGAACTCTCTCTCACTTGAGCTCCCAAATGACGATGGGAAATAACAGGGAAGAGGAATGAGATTGCTTTATCTAATACTTGCTTATGTCATCTAACATTAGGCTTACATCATAATTTCAAATTTCCAAAATTCTAAAATTTGAACTTTTTGTGCATAATACTTTATATACATGTAACCATATCATTAAGCCCAATGAACATGCAACTAATATTTCCTCCTTCTTTTTACATGTAATGGCATCCTAAGAGTCCTTCTTCCATGTCCAAATTAGCTTTATAACTTGTTCAAGTTACGTGTATACTTTAAGTCACATTTTTCCAATTTTCAAATTTTTTTACAATTCTAGCAGATTTTCTGGTCAAACTTTAAAAAATCATAACTAAATTTGTAGACTTCGTATCGGAGTGATTCCAAACGTTAACTCTTATTGAGTCTAATTTCAAAGAAAAATATAGATTTTTGCCAATTGGAAGCACATCATTCCCAGATTTAATTTCTTTGAATGCTACTCCAGAACCTTTCCAGTTTGTCTAGGCTAACTTAAAAAATTCATAACTTTTTGTATATAGCTTCAAATGATTCATATGACCTATCAAATTAAATCTTAAGATGTCTACTTTCATCCTGTAAAATATTATAATTTATTTTCATCATTTGGTCTTACAAAATCGCATGATAAGCTCACTGCTTCACAGGAAATCTCACTAGAAACATTGTTCATCTTTCCAAAATTCACTATTTTATTTTATTGACTATTTTCAACAATTACCATACATATTGGTGAATAAAATTTGGGGTGTTACAGTTATCAATCTTTGTTTTGCTAATATTCCCACCAAGACGTGTATCCATGAATAATTGCTTCTCTATATGAGAACTTTTGAAGTAGGGTTATCATCACCATAAAAATCTACTTGAGTGGCTCATACTTGTTCCCTTTCAGGTTGTGTTGAGGGAGAAACACCTTGATTGTATTCATTATATAAAGAAAGTAAAACTTCTTTAATTTGCATCCCAATTGTTCACCAACTGCATCTATATACATTTTAGACAAACCAAATTGCACCCAATCTAGCATTGTCCATAGTAATTGTCAACACTCTTTTCATTCCCCATTCAAGTAAACATTTTTCAAGTTCCATTCCAATATCAATGCCCTTATGACTAGAAATAGGGATAAAATTCAAGATCCTCTTTCTCATAGTCCATGTATCATCTATGAAATGAACAGTGACACATATGTAATTTATTCTTTGAATAGAAGTCCAAGTATCTATAGTGAGGCAAATTCTTTGTTTTACTACCCAAATAGTCTTTAAATTCATCCATATAAATTTCAAAACAATCTCGAGCTACAGTCCATCTAGATGGAATTTTAAATTTAGGTTGAGTAGACAACATAAATTTCTTAAACCCAGTCCCCTCAACAAACTTGAAAGGTAATTCATCAATAATTACCATGCATACCAAGGCTTTCCTAACAATATCCTGATTAAATTTCCAATTAACAAGACCCATTTTATCATCTACATTGAAATGTAACTGAGCTTGGGCAAGTTCTTCAGGAGGGGGCCTCTCTTTACAATTTTTCATATGGTTGTTAAGTGATGTGGTTGCATTCATTTTTGGATCACATGCATAATCTTTTTCACAGTAATTACACTTACCTCTAATAACTTCGCCAGCGTCATTAACAAATCTAGTGAGGTGTTCCCAAACTTTTGATCTTGATTTTATTGCTTTTCTTTTTCCGATCCCAGTTGTTGAAGGCTGATTATTCTCATCATTTGTTTGAGTATGGTTGCCTCCTCCAGTTGTTTGGTCAGCCATAGTTCCAAACCTTGAAAAAATATAGTTGCTGCATAATCATATTATATGCAAATTAATTCACTTTCACATTGTGATGAATTGAATAAATCATTCTCAACTAACACCCTATAAAAGAGTAATTCTAGTTCTATAATTAATGCTCTAAAAATAGGAAACATATAAGCAAATACGAAGTAAGATATACTCTATAGCCATACAATAGTGAGCTAAGTTTTAAGTTTCAAGCTCCTTATTCCTTTTCCAATTTACAACTGTCTATAGCAAAATGAGATAAAACTAAAATGTAGACAATTTAATTAACTATCAAAAAATGTCTTTAGCGAAGTAAATTAACAATTTACAACTGTCTTTAGCTAAGTTTTATGTTTCAAGCTCCTTATATCGAACATCTTTTAAATATTTATGTATTTGTATGTGTGTATTTCCAAGCTAAAAGACAGACAAGTTAATTAATGATTTTACAAAAATGGTAACATAGCCGTGAATTAATATATAGCTTCCCATATATGTACCCTAATTAATTGAAAGTTCTTTTAGTACATCAAATTGCTGTGTTTGCATGAAATATGAAAAGAATCGAGGAAATTGAAAGTCTGAAAGAAAAGTGATTTCACGCCAAACTATGAAAAGCAACATCATTCAAGTATAGAGTCGATGGTTCAAATATATTTGGATAAAAATAAAATTAATTATTGTTTAATGATGATAATAAAAAGGGAGAATTGCCCAAAAATACCTTAAATGTAAATTAATTGTTGATTGCTACCAAGCGTGCAAGTGATCTTCCGTGTGTGTAAGCGATTTTCTGTTTTGTGCAAACCATCTTTCTTGTGTGCAAAAATCTTCCATATAAATGTGCAAACAATCTTTTGTTGTATGCAAAATATTTTCCGTTATGTGCAATAGATCTTCTATGGTAGCATTCAGCAATTAATGTGTCAAAAAGGTATTTATCAGCAATTCTCCCTAATAAAAATAATAATAAATGTTTTAGTGGTATATCCCAAAATAATCTTTATGCAAAACTCTCTTATCACAAGTCAAAACCATATGAGACCCATAATGATATGTAAGCATAATAAATAATTGAAAACATAGCTGTTAGGCTAATTACAGTTGCAAAGTCAGTTAGTTAGGAAATTAGAAGGGTTAGTTAGTTAGTTTTAGCCTTAGCTTGGTTATTAAGTCAATCTAGCCTATAGATAAGAGTCTAATCCCTATTGTAAATCAGATTATGATTAATGACAGAAAATATATTTCTCTTTGCCTCTCTCTTTCTCTCTTGGTTCGAAATTCTCTCTTGATCTCTCTGTCTTCACCTTCTATCCCTCTATTTTTGGTTTCTTCCTTTTTGTCTCTCTCTCTCTTTCTATACAAGATTACAATTATGTATCAGTGGTATCAGAGCCTTCAACCCTTGGTCCTTCCACTGCAATACCAAAAAGAAAAAAAAGAAAGAAGAAAAAGTCCTCCCAATATGGCTTGTGCATATGCATCTCGGTTTCTTTCAAGAAGCTTTGAAGAACTTCTCTAGCAAACAGAGAGGTGACTTCAGCTATGACACCTTCGACAAGAGAGGTCTATAGCATATTTTAATTATGCCTTCAATTCCCTCTCAGCCAATCTAGATGTACTGGAGGATTACTTGGTTGAGGCATATGTTTCTAGCTTGAAAGAAGAAGTTGCAGAATTTGTTAGGCTGTTCAATCCTTATACTATGCTTGAAGCCTGATGCTTGGCAAGAATGCAAGAATTAGTCTTGCAGTGGCAGAACAAGAAGAATGAGACCCAAGAAGTGTTTCCCTTGCAATCAACACAAGACCGTTTTGCTGATAAAGATGCTTCAGTCACTCAAGAAGGTGGTGGGTTTTGTTCGGACTCTACCCAAGAATATGTTGTAAGGGTTTGTAAAAACCCCAAGAGTAAGCTTTTGTACATGTAATACAAAAAAAATAGATTTTCTACCATTATTAATTTTGTAAAAAAATTAAGATAAAATATAGTAATCCTCCATCCATGGGGAAACTACGGCCTTTTGCTTGATTTTATTCTCTATTTTTTTGTTCTCAAAACAGTTTTATAAAATTGTTTATGGAAATTAGGTTTTGAAAGAAAAAAATCTATTTAGATAATTGTTTTAAAAAATCTGCTTTTAAAATGACATCTCATTGGTCATTGACAGTGATGACATAGCGGTGGTTATCACTGATCACTAGTAGTGTGAGGTCGATAGTGGATAATGGATGCATAGTGGTTTTAAAAAATAAAAAAAACGAAAATAATTAAAATCTGTTTTTGCTTTTTAGTTTTAAAAAACAAATTTTTAACTTTTATTTTTAAAAACAACTTATTTTTTTTAACAATTTTTTTTTTGTTTTTTGTTTAAACAAAATCAAAATAATCTCTGAGAAGTCAACAAAGAAACGTTTAAGATAATGTCATACAGATAGAGAAACAAGCAGTACTAGCATTTTGATTGGTTAGCTTTGCAAAAATCCTATCCGCTGCGAAGGTCGGACCTTCATTAAGCCTCAGACTATCATTTAAATAATAATAATTAAAAAAAAACAAAGAATTCACGGATTTTATTTTTGAAGTTTGAACAGAAACCTGACACGTAGCTGGGAGAGCGAGTTGGCTGTGAAGTGTGAATGGAGGTGTGTGTGGGGTCCAGTGGTAGGATTGGATTCATGGTTCATGTCAATGTCAATTGTGATGCCTTAGTCCATGGTCGTCCCCTTTGTTATCTCTATCTCTAATCTATTATTTGAAGTTTTGGCCCTTCTTTCGTACCAATTTTTTGAAAGTCAAAATTTCATTAGCACTGTGGTCTAAGAAGATGTGCATATATATTCCTGCCGAGGGTGATATTTGTGTTGGAAGTTTTCACATAGAAGATAGATATGTGACATCCGGCAGATTTTTTGATCTAAGGTAGTTTTTAAAATGTTAAAAAAAGGAGTATTATTGCCTTACTCCAATGATAGTCAACTAAGCGTTTGTCATATCAAATCTTATGTTATGAGTGATTCCATGTAGACATGATCATACTTTCTTTTTTGATTATTTTTATCTTGAAAGTTTTCCCAATGGAGCAGTAAAGACACCACGAAGCAAAGACACATGATGAAGTAAACGATAGACACCATAAAGCATATGTGGTATAGTGGCATGAAAATAGGTCAGATCAGGTCAGGCTTTAGCTAAATAGACCCGAACTTGTAATGGGAATCTGAAGCTTGAGCCTAGACCTGAGCCTACATACAGGCCTTTTTTTAGGTTCAGGTCTGAGCCTACTTGAGGCCTAGCTAAGGTTGAAGCCTTTTTATAGGCCTATTAACAATGTAGGCCTTGTCATGTTATAGGCCTCGAAGATCATAAATAGGCTTTGAGCCTATTAAAACCAAAATAAATGTAGGCTTTTGGTAGGTTTCAAAACCAATATATTTACAAATTGTAGGCTTTACAAAGGCTTAAAGTCTATTTAAATCCTACATAAAATTAAAATAATCCTAATTATTAGTAATAGAAAAATGTATCCATTATAATTTAGTACTAAATATACTCAAATCAATATAGTGATAAACACAAAAATCCAACATCCACGGTGCAATATATAAAAATATCATAAAAAGATACTATTACCATAATGAAAATTGTGTTAAAAAAATAATTAAACAACATAATAACATCAAGATCAAGGCTTCAATATATATAAACTCCTCCTGTTCAGATGGCTCCTACACAATAAAAGAATTAATTTAAAATAAATAACTAGTCCTAACATAAGTTCAACCAACATGCAACAAATATAAAATAAATAAGTATATAATATAATATTCATACCTTCAATTTTCTCTTCAACCCATATTTGTGACGAAGCCAGTCCCCACCACATAGAAGAATTTCAATAGATTCTTCATTCAATCTAGCATGATATTCATCAATTACCCTTCCCTCAGCACTAAATGTGGATTCTGATGCCACAGTTGAGATAGGGACAGTTAATATATCAGATGCTATCCTCGATAAAACTTTAAACTTTGCACTATTTTTCTTCCACCACTCTAAAGCACAAAAAGATGAAGATTCAGAAGAAGGAATATAAGGATCATCAACAAGATAAGTTTCCAACTGTGATTTTGTAGGAGGAATCAAATGCCGTTGACAAATCATGCTCAACATTCATTGCATTCCTTTATCTTTTTGTTGTGCACTAGTATTTGCTAAGGCAGCGCTATCAACATTGACTTCATCATATGTAGAAGATGAGGAATATAAACCCACATACTCAAGATATAATTCCTCTAATGCATTTTTCACCTTTTCCACATTTCGTATAGCCTCACTTTCTAATTTGTATATTAAAGGGAAGCTTATCTCAATAGCCAAAAATTTAATCCTTGGATCCAAAACACTTGCAATAGACATCAATAAGTTGCATTCCCCCCAATATCTATCAAATTTTTCTTTCATAGGTTTTGCCATGTCATACATGAACAGGTCAAGAGACTCCATTACATCATCAATATAATCACTGTTTGACCCGATGAACTTCAGTAAGATATAAATTAGAAGTAGGGTATTCACTACCTGAGATGACATTAGTGGCATCATTAAAAACTTCTAAGAAATGACAAATCTTCTCAATCTTTTCCCAGTGCTCGGGATTGGGTACATACGTATAATAGGACTCTTTTTCATTATAAGCAGAAAATACATGCTTGAATTTTATTGTAGTCATCAACATCACGAATGTAGAGTTCTATCTCGTAGGACAATCAAGAATAAGCTTCATTTCTTTCAATCCCTTTAACTCTACAACTTCACAAAAAGATTTCAGCATTGCATATGAGGCATTATAAACTTGACACTTTCACTAATTTTGTGAATGACATATTTAATGGTGCTAAGGCCATCTTACACCAACAAATTTAGGATATTTGCGCAGCATCTAACATGAAATAGTTGCCCACCAAGTACCAATTTATTGTTCAATGACAAATTCTCTTTCAACGTTCTTAAGTAAGTGTCGTTGTAGCTAGCTATCAACAGAAATTGAGAATATTTTGTTCTTAATACTCCATGATCTCAAACACTTGAAAATTGCATTTGCTATATCTACTTCTCGTCTTGGAGCAGGAACTTTAACAAAACTCAAAACTCTCTTCTGAAGATTCCACATATCATCAACAAAATAGCCAGTAACAACCATATATTCAGCTACTTGATGACTTGACTTCCACATGTCTGTTGTAATGCTTACCTTACTCACATTTTTCAATACTTTTTTTATAGTATTCTTTTTATCTTCATACAATTTGAGGCAATCACTTCTAACAGTCTTACGAGTGACTTTTCTAAAATTTAGATTTGCATATTCAAAGGCCCACATCAAAACATCATCTTTCACCATGCTAAAAGGACACTCATACACCATAATAGCAGTAGCTAAGATTTCTCTCATCTTTTCATTAAAAAACTTAGTGCCAGAAACAATAAAAGGATTAATTCCTGATTCACTTGTTGAAAATTGTATGGTAGTTCGCTTATTTTGTCGAGAGACAAATAACATACGTTTAAAGCAACCCACCAAATGCTTCTTAAGATGGCTAGTGCTAGCTCCCCTTCTACCAGTAGCTAGCTTTTCTTTGCAGTACAAACACATTGCTTTGTTGGCACTATTAGCAAGTTGAACTTCTTCAAAATTTTTCCATACTATTGAAGTTTTTCACCTCTTTTTGTGACAACAGAATCTTCTTCACCCCTAGTTACTACATGTTGAGAGATATTATTGTTAATATTCATTGCATCATTTGAAGAAGTTGCCACATGCCCACTACTTTGTTGTTGAGTTTGAGGTCCTTGAGGTTGAGGAGGAGCATATTTACTTATGTTATTGTTGCAGCTATCCATTACAAGGACTTGTTCTATATTAAAAAAAATAAAAAAGCAAAATAATTAATTGTAAGAGAAAGAAAGAAATATTTTTCAAAGAAATATTTTTTGAATAGAAAGAAAGAAATAATTAACTTGTTCTCTCAATTAATAGTGACAAGTTATTGGGCAGAAACTCGTGTGCTTAATTGTAATGAAAGAAATATATATTTTTTGAATAAAAAGAAGGAGATATTTTTTAAACTATGCTTTTGAATTTTTCCAAACTTTAAATGATTCTCTAAAATCTGTGAACTAATTCAATTGGATCACAACATCCTTTTAGCTAGTAAAACAAATAAAAACAAATAAATAGAAATAAAAGAAAAAATTTGTTCCAATGGATTTGTTTTCATTTAAATAAACTCATCGAAACAAAATTTCAAATAAAATAAACAAAAAAAGAGAGGAAAAGATCAAATAGCAATATAATATAACCTTGAAAAGACAACTCATACTGAAAATTAGATCATGTCCCAAAATGTAGCCAACACATACAGGGAATATGAATTAGACGCCATATACTTTTCCACCAAGGGGACCACTTTTGACGTTTTTTTATGCTTTATTCATTTATTGAGTTGAAAATGAATTTTATTAATAAAATATGCACAAAGTGATCATTAGTTTCGAAAAGTTACAACGAATCAATTTTATTTCAAAGTTATCATCAGTTTCGAAATACAGATGGTGAGATACCTGAAGCGTGGCTGCTTAGTTTTTATGTGTTGGACGAAGGAGGACAAGAGATTTGGCCTTTGGGTTGCGACCGAAGGAGTGAGAGGAATAGCGAGTATGAACGAGGATACTTGAAAAAATGATAGGATGACGGCTAGGTCTGAGTCTTTGAGTACAAAAGGTTGAATAGAAAATAATAAAAAATCCTTATAGCAATAACACCGGGTAATATATATAGTAATTACCTATTATAAGTTTAAATTAGAAACTACAATATAATAATAATTGGCAAATAAAATTAAAATATAAGAATGAAAAACATATAAATATGAGTATAAAAAATATATAAATTAAATATTGTGTGTATATACATGTATGATATAAATAAAATTATATTTTTTTTTGTATAAATAGGCCAAGACTGAAGGTTTGTAGGTTTGACCTATTTACACATTTAGACCTTTAAATAGGTCTTGGCTTGACCTTTTTTTTTAATAAACAGTTTAGGTCAGGCCAGGCTGTAACACCCCAAATTTTATATTCACCAAAAATATATTCTAATAATTTGAATAATTCAATAAAATGGTGAATATTTATGAACTTTGGATCTTATGAGTTTTGAAATATTCATATTCATAAGAAAATGGGTAAATGGATTCAAGAATTGAATTAGATTACAAAGGTGATAGCAAAATTATAATTTTGCCAATTTAGCCTAAGATTAATTATTTTCCAATTAATTGGAGTTAATTTCAATTAATCAAGGAAAATAAAGGAAAATGTATAAATTGAATATTCTTAGTGGAATAAATTGAGATTTGTGGAATAAAGTAAAAGCTTTTTTATTGGTGGATATTTAGGAGAAGGGAAATATTTACTTGGAAGATAAATATGCCAAGTGGCATCATCTAAAGCCAAGAGATTAAATTATAATGGCTAAAGTTGGAGCACATGTTTAAATTGCAATAAAATATATTATGTTGACCAAAGGAATGAGATAATTGTAGAAAACCCAATTGTTAATTGAAGGGAATTGGTTCAATTACAATGGGACTTATGACACAAGTTTGAAGTAGATAAGCACAAGTTGGAAGTGGATAAGATGAAGTGTCATTAATCTAAGCTAAGAGGAATAAACAATGATTTTTAAATATGAGCACATGGGTTAATACCTTAAGATAATGTATCTTGGACCAAGAATCTTAAGATAATTGAATGAAGGTCCACTTGGTTTCTTAAGGACCTAGAGGATGTTTGGGCTAGAGGGAAAAGAGAGGAAGATTAGTCCAAACCTAAATGGACTTTATGACACTCATTAGAAGTAGATAAGGGTGAGTACAAGATGAGGTCATAAAGAAATTTCCTATCCATTTGTTAATTAAGAGAAATTAGGTGAGATATTTATGAAGCAAGGCTTCATCTTTCTCTTACCTTCGTTTTCATCACTTGCAACAAGAAAAGGAGAGAGAGGGAGAGCTTGGGAAATCTAGAGAGAAGGAGGAGAAATCTTAAGGTAAGACCTTGTGGATCCAAGTTTTAAGGCTTCCAATTTGTATAATCTCCTCTCTAATCTCTTCTTCTCCATGAAACACTATGTTTAGCAAGCAAATCTTGAGCTCAAAGAGAAAGAGAGAGGAGGACCTCTAGAGAAAGGAAAAGAACTCAAGAAGGTAACTTCACAAATCCTAAAATTATACTAGTATGTGGTTATTGTTGATGATTATGGTTGGATTTGGTTATTTTGTTGAGTTTGTAAATTTGGAAAGTGCTAATCCTAAGGGGTTATGCTGCCCAAATTTCTTTGAATCATGGTTAAGAAGTGTTTAAGTGAGTTAATCAAGATTAGAAGTGGAAAAGTACAAGTTTTGGGAGCTAAAACACAAAACTCCATTTTTCCAATTTTTGACCAATATTTCGGCCAGACCATATCTGGTAGTAGGAGTTGGATTTTCATGAAATAAATGGTTCCATTGGACTCAGTGGGCAAAAATAGGTGGGGTTACAGTTGGACACTTTTTCGGTAGAGGCCGAAAAAGCATATTTACGAAAACGCCATTGAAATCACTAAATAGGGGCTGTCAAGGGTATTTTCGTAATTTGACAGTGAATTTGGCAATTTCGAGCCTGGAAATGGATTCCTTGGGCGAAAACAAGTCAAAATAGCTTTGGTCAAAATTTTGGGAAAACGTGCCTCGGGCCGGGTACGGCGGGGCCAGGCCGGGCCGGGTTCCAAGGGGCATTTTTGTAAATTTTCACCATAGACTAATATAACCACAATAAACACTATAGAAAAGTCTAAAATGATACTGGGATAGGTTATGACCTATTTCTGGTACATTTAATATTTTAGGACCGATTTGGAGGCCGGATACGACACGTTCTTCGAGGCACATTTAAAAGAGGATTATAAAGCTTTGAGGTAGGGACATTATCCTTCATACACTATGCTATAAGTTATGTGATTGTGTGGATGCCATTGTTTTGTAAATGCACTTTATTAATAACATGATTTGCCTAGAGAGAGGCTGTTAGTGCCAGAGGTGCACTTACACTGGGAGTTGGCAGAAGACCAACCGGTGTAGATTGTAGGGCTGGGCCCTACTCATGTATACATGATGACGATGATGTGTTTATATTGTTCATTAATTTGTGTATACCTTGGCGCATGACATATTTACTTTTTGCATTTTCTATGAACGATATTATGTCTCTACGGGGATTCTTCGGAATCTCACCCTATTTTCAAACAAATACCTCAGCGGGTACCAGTGGGCCAAAGGGCAAAGACATTGACGTCGGAAAGTGAGCAGCGCGTGTCTCGAGGCAGGGTCAAGAACGTGGTTATGCTTTAGTCTATGCCTTAATATTTTGGATAATTTGTAAATATTAAGTTTCCGCTATATTTTCTGTTTTTCGTTGACGAACGACGTTGGGATTGTAAACAAATATTTTTATCAGTATAATTGTACTTTTATGTATGCCCATTGAACTTTGTCTTTATTACTCTTTGATTATCGAAATGGAAACGGGTGTTGACACAGACCGTAGGCCTCCTACAAAGGCCTCCTACAAAGGGCATGACCTATTTCCACCTTTGTGGTACACATACACCAATGAAGATGAGGTAGAAGCATAAAGCAATCAGCAAACAACTCCCCTCTCAATTAATATTTTTTTAGGGTGTTTTTATGCATACTTAAGTAGGGATTAAACAATACCTATATATATGTGATTCAACGGCGAAAGATATTTTTGAAGGGTTTGCTACAGATTGGGAACTAAAATCTATGTAGTACAAGTATTTGTTTCCTTTTTGTTTCGGGTGCATCAGTATTAGTAATAAATATAAAGAAAAAGAAGTAAAGTTTCAATACCTAACTCCTTTAATTTTTCTGTTGTCACAGAGACATCGGCTTTTTTCTAAACAAATATTCAGGCCACAGAATAACTTCGATATGTTTATTATTATTGGATGAATGCATGTGGACAACATTTTTATACACATGCGTAGTACTTTGATTTTAAAAAAGTACACTGCATGGTGGTTAAATTAAATAATTGGATAGTAATTCCAATTCCACAAAAAATCCGAATTCTAGTTTTGGAACTAATGAACCAATCTGCCATGTTAATTAGTTGAGAAAGTACAGAGCCTTAAGGCTGTTGATCTCTCCAGTTTCATATATATATATATATAGAGAGAGAGAGAGAGAGGGGCATGCACATATAGTCAAAGGAGTTGAAAGTGATGACGAAGGGGTGACATGCATGCACTTGCTCAACATAATCAAAGTAAACTGCACGATTCAAAAGTAAACGGGACATTAAACTTGGTCATTCGTGCACTATATATAATTCAAGAAGGAACAACTGTCCAAACAATTAATCTGGATGAATTCTGGATCATATATAATTCATAAAATATTTTTTTTGATGATTGTATATATAATTAATACAGGTAGAGAGGGATATAAAAAGTAAATATAAGTTAAAAAATATTGACTTCGATGCTCAATTATTATTTTTACATAATTTTTTCTTAATAAAAATACATGACTACATTCTCCTGGCTCTATTTATAGGGCAGATAAAGAAAAAAAAATTTAGTCTTATTTATAAGTAATATCATTAAATTGTTACTTGAATATACAATCTTACCTTTCTTTGTTATTATGTTGATTTTGTTCACAAAGAGTATAATGTATATTAAATATATATTGATAAATTTAAAAATTTGTTGAATTTTTTAATCAGTGTTAATGAAGTTTAAGTTCTTTCTAACATGTGTGAAACATATAGAAAGTAACTTACATAAATATAAAACCAGAGGAGTAATAATATAAAAAAGGTGTAACTTGCAGTAAAATGCCTTGTTACTACTAGTTCCTACAGAATGTTGAAAGGCTTGAAAAAGTTACAATAAATAAAGTTGATTTAATGTTGTTGAAGTGATATGTTTATTTAATTTTTTTTTTTTAAGAATCTAGGCAGGACCTTAACCTCAGCTAATATAACTAGATATTAATCTTTTGGAGATGTAGAGATTTAAATTAATTTTTTATGGGAGAATTACAGTTAGGTCCCGTCCAAGAGAAAAAATAAAAAATTGGTCCCGCTAACAACCTTAGGAGCTTGAATTAACAACCCGAGGAGCGAGCCTAACAACCCCAGGAGACCAATTTTTCATTTTTTTCCTTAGACGGGACCTAACTATAATTCTCCCATTTTTTATTGACACGGGGGATGATCTTTATCCTTTACTTTTTGTTGAGATGATGTGGGAGCTAGATGCTCCCTAGTAGTGTCCTTTTGTAGTATGAACCTTCTGGATGATGTAAGCCGCCTTGAACTTTAATTAGATTATGAGAGATATTTGTAATTAAGTTGGCAAAGCTGCTTCATTTCCTAGTTGTAAAGCTTATATCTAAAGCATATGCTGTCTCCTCATCTACTATCTATTATCTTAGGTTAGGCATATATAGCATTACTATTATAAATATAGCACCTAATTATCATATTTAATTTAATTAGTTTTACATACAACTATTATTGGGACACGGGTGTTCCACCCTCGGTAGATTAGACCTAGGTTCATTAACTATTGGGGTGTCAATGAAAGTAACAAAGAATATAAGGATAGAGATTGTTAATTGTCCATTTTGTTTGAACTCCATGAGTAGGAGCAGTTTTAGCTATATGTGGGTGTTTCTTCTTGGTAGTCAATTGATGAGCAGTTTGCACTATAAGTTACTTTTATGAGTGCACATGTAACTCCTCATGAAGTGTGAAACATTTTACTTCCACAAATATGTACTATAGTAATCCTTTTTTCATGAGTTTAGGAAAGTGAGAATGATACAAAGAGGCTATAACTCTCAAGTTATTTATGAAGACATGGGTTACATAAAGCAAGATTGTGTGTGTGTGTGTGTGTTTGTGTGTATACATATAAATGGTCTCTCTGCTCTCTGATCAGACGTTCTCAAATTTATACTCTCTAGAATATGTATAAGTGAGTGTGTTCTCTCTTCTCTTTCTATTTGTAGTGTATTTGCTATGCATTTATGCCTATGTCCAACCGAGATTTGGCTTAGCGTGAGCATTTAAGGTTGTAGATCACACTCAATAACATTTCAGTTCATTTAATCTCTAAAAATTATAATTTTTAAACTATCTCCTTTGAGTGCTAATAATAGCCAATAAGTGAGTTTTTATCAAGGAATAATTCCAATGTAAAACATGATTAAAGAGAGTGTTTTAAAAAATTCAACACTTATTTTAGTACAATGACTAAATTAACTAATTTTTTTAATCTTTACAAATTATTAGTCGTCATACTCCGAGATTAAAGGCGGGAGAGAGTAATTATCTAGTGTTAGAAGCTAAATTATACTCATGTGATTTGACTTAAAAAGTGCTTAATTTACTAGGTGATCAAACGTAAATTATTTAAAAATTAAATAACACAATACCTGTCTATTTTAAATGTTTTCTCCCTCACTCTCTACACCAGTCACAATGAAACTAAAAGAACTCAGTTGAATTCATCATTTAATTTAGCCTCAAAAGTCAGTAAGTCACTAATTATTTGCCAGGGCAGGGCCACAGCCAATCAAAGAAAGTACTATACACACAGCAAGATAACATGAGTTTCGAAGAGGAAGAGAGACAGAGAAGGATATTTATGTTTAAAACTTTTTTTAAAAAATTATTTCAAAGAATTTGGTGACGTGTATATTTAGTGGCGATATGGGGTCGAGAGTGCATCAAGCTAGGAGTAGGTTTTTAGTTTAATTGGCGGCAAATATATATATATATATATATATATATAGTAAGTTTCATTAAGAAAGCTTCCATAAACTACAGGAAATAAAAATTGAACCGTCATAGATATAATTTGTAAATGATGACTCATTCAGAACAAAAATACTCACTCTTTGGCAAAAATAATAAAATACTTGCCGATAATTTTTTTTTGATTGTAGATATAAGATTTTAATTCTCTCTATCTCATAAATTTATAGCTTTTTTCTTAAAATTTCCTATTTATTACACATCTTAAATGAGTATTTCAATGCAAATAATTAAAAAAAAGTACCCAAATGAAGTATAATACATTTTTCTATAAATAACTAAATTAATTAGTTTCTTTAATCTTTGCAAATTATTACTCATCTATAGGAACTTCCAACACATATTTTACTACAATTAAGAAAAACCTTAATCACTTTAAATTTCACTTTAAATTTATCTTAAAACTTAATTATTTTCCAACTTTAACCCTATTTAATATTTATATACATTTAGTCTGTAATATAAGGTCACGCTTGTAGGGTAAATTACAGTACAATCTAGATATTATATTAATGAACGGAATTAGTTTTAAGGAAAAAAATTAGGGGTTGTTTGATTTTGTTTTTAAAAACAATAAAACCTATTTGGTAATCTGTTTTTTAAAAGTTGTTTTTAAAAACAAAAAAAATAAAAAGTTGTTTTTTAAAAACTAAAAAGCAAAAACAGTTTTTAGTTATTTTCTTGTTTTTGTTTTTCTATTTTTAATTTTTTAAGGACATCACTTATTCACTATCGACACTACACTATCAGTGACAACCATCATAATATCACCACCGGCGACCACACCGCCATGTCACTTCAAAAACAAATTTTTTAAAATAACTATTCAAACAGATTTTTTTTTTTTAATTTTTGAAACTTATTTCAAAAAACTATTTTATAAAACTGTTTTTAAGAACAAAAAGCAGAAAATAGGATCAAACAAACCTTTACTTTGTCTCTATCTTTTAAACAGGATTAGAAAAGTAGTTATCTTATATGTGTGAGTTGAAGTGGGTACAGTTGTTTTGTTGTTTTTCCATTCAAGTGGAGAAGAAGAGCCTTTTCCTCCATGGCTTTTTGGACACTATTTCAGAACATCCAAGAACAACAAATGGATGAAGCACTAAATAGACAAAGTAGAAACCCACACAGTTCACAGAGATTCATCAAGTTGCAAAGCAGATCAGAAACCAATCCTTTCATAATTATTTGTGTCTTTTGGTTAGTTGGCCCCATGGATGACACACTTGTAGGCAGGTGCGCAAACACCTGCGATAAATCCTGAGAGTGATGTTTCATTATTTTTTATTTGATCTCTTCCTCGTATCTTTTTCACTGCCTGCCCGCACGTAAAATTATTTGTGGCCTTTAAAAGTTGCATGATCTTCAGCAAACAGACATATATAGAAACTAGGGCATGTGATCTTGCTCGCTCTTAGTGCCTCTCTCCTCATTCAAATCAATCAATGTCCCTTTTTCTGTCTTCGGCAAAATTCTGCTGATTCAAGTGTTGCTCTCTAGAAAGATTATTATGCCATTATGTGTTGTCGTGCTACCTTGTAATCTTGCTCTTCATCATTTTCACATGACAGGCCTCAACTTCACAATTCAAAAGCACTATTGATTGCATGCGCCAGTGGATGAAGATTGATTTGGTTTGAGCTCACGTCATTGACGACATGAATCCGGCAAGGAATATAATGAGCCGTCAAGAGTGGAGTGTTAACTAGTGGACAGGATTAATTTGTGTATCGAGCCATGACCCATTGCTTACACCAGCTTGCACGATACAATATTTTTTTTTCTCATTAATAATGAGAGGTTGACCATTTTTATGGTCTTGCCAATCCTATAGGACACTCTTCGGAAACATTATCTCGACCTTTTTTGTGACAGAAAATGATAACTTACCTCTCTTTGTTCCTGTATGCCCACATAAAACTGAAAGATAACTAAATAAAGGGCAACGGGAAATGCTAAAAGAGGACGGTGGTTTCTTTTTGTTCTTTTCTGCCTATCTTGAATAGAAGGAGGGACAAAATAGTCCCACATCGGTGATGACCGATGATACAACACACGTACGGGGCCGAAATGGTTAAATACATGAATTGGGCCTTTTCTATTCTTAAACTTTAGGTTAACCTTGGGCTTTCTACTCTGCAAGGAGCCCAGGTTTGACTATCCTCCCCTAAAAAGAAAAGGATGGGATGGTTTTCATTCAATGTGGCCCAGGCGGCATAGTTTAAAAAATAATTGATACTCCTACTCTTTTTATCGATAGTTAATGTTGGTTACGCATTTTATATTTTATATTGATGTTTATCATCATTTCATGGGTCGCCAACATGTCATACATGAAAATTTTAACTAACACATGTTATTTATTATATGATGCATTGTCCCATAAACAAACCAAACAAAAAAAAAAAAAACTAGCCAATCGAAATATTTTTATTTTTGGAAACTGTATGAACTTGTGAGTTTATAACATGGTGTTGTAATATTATTTTATTTTTAAAAATATTTATAATTCCATATTTTATATCTTTATTAATATCATTATATTTTAATTTAAATATTATAGTTTGACTAATTTAAGATGAGTTTGATTATGGGTTACTTCTTTCTACACACAGTTTTCTTTTTATTATAAGATTCAAACTTGATGAGCCAACTTCCATCCGTTGATATGTTTTTATCAAGTGTTAGATATTCTTTTATAAAAGGATAAAATGATATTATCTAATCAAAATGTTTACAAAGAGAGCATAAAAACAAACATAATTGGAAAATAGTTTACAAAAAAATTTAAAAATAACTTTTACAAAAGAGAGAGAAAATTCACATATTAAAAATAAAAGTTTATGCCATATGATGGTAGATATAGGCGAGCCCTTGTAAAAATATTGATTACCCATTTTCTGACCTAAGTGATGGAAAGAAAAGGTTTGATTTCACAAATAAAGGTTGGTTTAGTTGGTAAAAGGGTTGGTTTATAATCATAAAGTTGTAAGTTTGAATCCCACCGATGTGAGAGCTATGTTTGTGGGTGATCTGTAAGTACCTTTGTAAGCGCTCTTCGAGTCCGAAGGCATAAGCCCCTGAGACCCAACTCACCTAAACTTATTTTTAAAGAGAGAGAGAGAGAGAGAATGTTTGATTTCTCTCTGTAGAAGATCATAGCTATATCTAGGGGTGAGAATTCGGTTTTCGGTAAAAATAAAAAAAAAATGAACTACCAAAATGAAGGAAATTTTGAAACCGAACAGTGGACAATAACCGAACCGAAATAACCGAAATTAGTCGGTTCAGTTTTGGTTTTTAATTTTTTGGGCCTTCATAATTGACTTAGAATATCTGAATATTAATGCATGGTTCGGTGGGTAACACAGGAATAGCATAAATATACTGATAATATGTGCATGATTATAAACATTCCCCGTAGGGGTTTGTACATAATAATTTCACATAATGTAACCGCATAGGGCTACTAGGGTATCTAAACTCATCCCAGTGAAACAGAGATATCTTCCCGCCTTTGTCCCACCTCTGCATTCCTCATATGTAGTTCTCTTTTCTGCTTTAAGTACACTTCTTGTTTTTCACCTGTCTAATTTGTTAGTAGGGGAGGGTGAGATTCAAGAGAATCTCAGTAGAAAACAGTACCAATATGCATGCATGATAGATGTTATATGCATGACATGTAAGCTTTATATATATGCATGCCCTATAATAACATTTTTGCATGCTCAATGTTTCATGCAACAAAACTATGACCATAGTATAAATAGAAATAGAGCTTCATTATTCAAATATTCTCTACACAATCAAGTAAAGCAATAACATACATCAATACACCAACATAAATATCAAATACACGCAGGAGAGGTAAGTTTCCTACCTTAATCGTCCTTCCCTGATCCTTAAAGAGGTTCCTCGAACTTTGTACCTCAACCTGGGCTCTCAACTTGGTCCTAAAATATCAAATGTACAAGAATTATGTTAAAACCTATTTATGCACCATTTCAGACATTTCCATAGTGTTTAGAATGGTTATATTAGCTTATGGTGAAAATTTACCAAGATGCCCCGGGGACCCGGCCCGGCCTTGCCATACCTGGTTCAGCTGTACTTTTCCCGAAATTTTGATATGGGCTATACTAATATATTTTCTCCCAAAGAATTTATTTCCGGATTCATAATTACTAAAATCACTGCCAAATAAAAAAAAAATGCCCTTGGCAGCCCCGCTTTAAGGGTTTCAGGGGCGTTTTAGTAATTATGTTTTTTCAAACTTTTTCAAAAAAGTGTTCAACTGTAATCCCATCTAATTTTCTCTCTTGAACACAATTGAATCATCAAAACATCAAAAATCTAGCCCTAACCCCTCTAAACAGCACTAGCTGAAACATAACATTTTCAGTGGAAAATTGGAGTTTTTGAGTTTTGACTTCGCATACTTGCTCCTTTCTACTTCTAATAACTTTATTAACTATTTAATTATGTTATAACTACTATTTAGTCCCAATTTTGGCAGCATAACATTTAGGTTACAATATTTCCCAAATTTTACAATCAAGCGAATTCAACAGAAATTCACCGATTAAGGGTGTGTTTGTTTTGACGATTAGATAAGTAATTTATTTTTACTTAAACTTATGGAATCTTAAGATTGGAAAAAATTTAAATTTGGGTAAAATGATGAGTGTTTGGATTAACGATTGAATAAATAACTTAAAGTAACTTATGTAAAAGTTAGAATGTTTGGTATAACTTTTGCATACGTGACTTTTGTATTAATTAAGAGAAAAAATTGAAAAAAATTATGAAAAATAAAAAAATGAAGGGATAATTGTGAAAAAAGTTATCATTGGCAGCTTAATTGTCAATGGGACTTAAGAAGATATCTACACACGGAGGGATTTTTTCACAATTTTCTCAAATTAACTTTGAAAATTTGGTAATGGTACAATTTTAATAAAATTATATCAAACTCTAATTTAAATTGGTACACTCAAAAAGTCTTTTCTACTGTGTACCTCGAGCTTAAATCTTATAAATTATATCAAACTCTAATTTAAATATTAAATCCTAACTTATATTTTCACATAGCTCAAAATCTAACAAAATAAACCGATTAAAATCTCAATAACACCTCCAATAATCCAAATAAATTATTTAAACTAAATTTAATGGGTAAAAACACTATATAGAAACTAATTTATGACATGTTTATAAAAAAATTGATTATAAAATCATAAAAAAACTAAATAATAAATTTAAACTGATTAAAATTAATTATTAATTATTCTCTATATTTCTACAGTCATATATTAACAAAACTCAAAACTTGCTTAAATTCTTATCCCAAAGTATTCTCTAATTAGTAGAAGATTACTATCTAAAGAAAGAGAAAATTATTTAGAACATTTTTCATAAAAGAAATTTTGTAATTAGAAGTGATTTTGAGTACCTCATTGATCCCCAAAAATATGAAAAGTACTCCTTTCAATATTATTTTATAGCAATAAGCTCCAATAAGTTTCATTTTGAGGCTTATGAATTTTTCCAACTTTTGACTTATTTTACCTTAAATCCCATCGCTGAAACAAACACTCACTTTTGGCTTTTCCACTGTTCAAGCTCGTTTACGCCACTGTTCAAGCCCATTTGTACGTTAAAACGCCAAAACAAACACACTGTAAATCACTCACAGTTGCCAGAACAATCAATATTTGAAGTTTAGGAAGTTACCTCTTCTTCCTTCTGGCTTTTTCTTCTTGTGGCTGAACCCTAACTCTTCCAATAATGAGATTTTAGCTTCTCAAACACTTTGAATCAAGCAGAAGAGTAGTTTAGAGGAAGAATTATAGAAGTTAGGAGTTAAATCATCAAAGGAAATCAAACCTACCTTGACTTATGCTACCCCTTCTCTCTACAAAATATGAAGAACTCTCTCTCACTTGAGCTCCCAAATGACTATGGGAAATAACAGGGAAGAGGAATGAGAATGCTTTATCTAATACTTGCTTATGTCATCTAACATTAGGCTTACATCATAATTTCAAATTTCCAAAATTCTAAAATTTGAACTTTTTGTGCATAATACTTTATATACATGTAACCAAATCATTAACTCCAATGAACATGCAACTAATATTTCTTCCTTCTTGTTACATTTAATGGCATCCTAAGAGTCCTTCTTCCATGTTCGAATTGTCTTTATAACTTGTTCAAGTTACGTGTACACTTTAAGTCACATTTTTCCCATTTTCAGATTTTTTTACAATTCTAGAGGATTTTCTGGCTAAACTTTGAAAAATCATAACTAAATTTATAGACCTCGTATCGGAGTGATTCCAAAGGTTATAGAACTCTTATTGAGTCCAGTTTCAAGGAAAAATATAAAATTTTGCCAATTGGAAGCATATCATTCCCAAATTTAATTTCTCTGAATGCTGCTCCAAAACCTTTCCAGTTTGTCTGGGCTAACTGCAAAAATTCATAACTTTTTGTATATAGCTTCAAATGATTCATATGACCTATCAAATTAAATCTTAGGATGTTTACTTTCATCCTGTAAAATATTATAATTTATTCTCATCATTTGGTCATACAAAATCGCATGATAAGCTCACTGCCTCACAGGAAATATCACTAGAAACATTGTTCATCTTTCCCAAATTCACCATTTTATTGACTATTTCCAACAATTACCATACATATTGGTGAATAAAATTTGGGGTGTTACAATTATCAATCTTTGTTTTACTAATTTTCCCACCAAGACATGTATCCATGAATAATTGCTTCTCCATATGAGAACTTTTGAAGTAGGGTTATCATCACCATGAAAATCTACTTGAGTGGCACATACTTGTTCCCTTTTATGTTGTGTTGAGGGAGAAACACCTTGACTGTATTCATTATATAAAGAAAGTAAAACTTCTTTAATTTGCATCCCCAATTGTTCACCAACTGCATCTATATACATTTTAGACAAACCAAATTGCACCCAATCTAGTATTGTCCATAGTGATTGTCAACACTCTTTTCATTCCCCATTCAAGTAAACATTTTTCAAGTTCCATTCCAATATCAATCCCCTTATGACTAGAAATAGGGATAAAATTCAAGATCCTCTTTCTTATAGTCCATGTATCATCTATGAAATGAGTAGTGACATACATGTAATTTATTCTTTGAATAGAAGTCCAATTATCTATAGTAAGGCAAATTCTTTATTTCTTACTACCCAAATAGTCTTTAAATTCATCCATATAAATTTCAAAATAATCTCGAGCTATAGTCCATCTAGATGGAATTTTAAATTTAGGTTGAGTAGACAACATAAATTTCTTAAACCCAGTCCCCTCAACAAACTTGAAAGGTAATTCATCAATAATTACCATGTATGCCAAGGCTTTCCTAACAATATCCTGATTAAATTTCCGATTAACAAGACCCATTTTATCATCTACATTGAAATGTAACTGAGCTTGGGCAAATTTTTCAGGAGGGGGCCTCTCTTTACAATTTTTTATATGGTTGTTAAGTGATGTGGTTCCATTCATTTTTGGATCACATGCATAATCTTTTTCACAGTAATTACACTTACTTGTAACTTCACCAGCGTCATTAACAAATCTAGTAAGGTGTTTCCAAACTTTTGATCTTGATTTTATTGCTTTTCTTTTTCCAACCCCAATTGTTGAAGGCTGACTATTTTCATCATTTGTTTGAGTATGGTTGCCTCCTCCAATTTTTTGGTCAGCCATAGTTCCAAACCTTGAAAAAATATAGTTGTTGCATAATCATATTATATGCAAATTAATTCACTTCCACACTGTGATGAATTGAATAAATCATTCTCAACTAACACCCTATAAAAGTCTAATTCTAGTTCTATAATTAATGCTCTAAAAATAGGAAACATATAAGCAAATACGAAATAAGATAGATTCTATAGCCATACAATAGTGAGCTAAGTTTTAAGTTTCAAGCTCCTTATTCCTTTTCCAATTTACAACTGTCTATAGCAAAATGAGATAAAACTAAAATGTAGACAAGTTAATTAACTATTAAAAAATGTCTTTAGCGAAGTAAATTAACAATTTACAACCGTCTTTAGCTAAGTTTTATGTTTCAAGCTCCTTATATCGAACATCTTTTAAATTTTTATGTATTTGTATGTGTGTACTTCCAAGCTAAAAGACAGACAAGTTAATTAATGATTTTACAAAAATGGTAACATAGCCATGAATTAATATATAGCTTCCCATATATGCACCCTAATTAATTGAAAGTTCTTTCAGTACTTCAAATTGCTGTGTATGCATGAAATATGAAAAGAATCGAGGAAATTGAAAGTCTGAAGGAAAAGTGATTTCAAGCAAAACTATGAAAAGCGACATCATTCAAGTATAGAGTCGATGGTTCAAATATATTTGGATAAAAATAAAATTAATTATTGTTTAATGATGATAATAAAAATAATAATAAATGTTTCAATGGTATATCCCATAATAATCTTTATGCAAAACTATCTTATCATAAGTCAAAATCAGATGAGATCCATAATGATATGTAAGTATAATAAATAATTGAAAACATAGCCGTTAGGCTAATTAAAGTTGCAAAGTCAGTTAATTAGGAAATTAGAAGGGTTAGTTAGTTAGTTTTAGCCTTAGCTTGGTTATTAAGTCAATCTAACCTATAGATAAGAGTCTAATCCCTATTGTAAATCAGATTATGATTGATGACAGAAAATATATTTCTCTGTCTCTCTCTTTCTCTCTTGATTCGGAATCCTCTCTTGATCTCTCTGTCTTCATCTTCTATCCCTCTATTTCTGATTTCTTCCTTTTTCTTTCTCTCTTTCTTTTTATATATAATTACAATTCTGTATCAGTGGTATTAGAGCCTTCAACCCTTGGCCCTTCCACTGCAATACCAAAAAGAAAAAAAGAAGAAAAAGTCCTCCCAGTATGGCTTGTGCATATGCATCTCGATTTCTTTCAAGAAGCTTTGAAGAGTTTCTCTAACAAACAGAGAGGCGACTTCAGCTATGACACCTTCGACAAGAGGGGTCTGTAGCATATTTTAATTATGCCTTCAATTCCCTCTTAGCCAATCTAGATGTACTAGAGGATTACTTGGTTGGGGCATATGTTTCTAGCTTGAAAGAAGAAGTTGCAGAATTTGTTAAGCTGTTCAATCCTCATACCATGCTTGAAGCCTGATGCTTGGCAAGAATGCAAGAATTAGTCTTGCAATGGCAGAACAAGAAGAATGAAACCCAAGAAGTGTTTCCCTTACAATCAACACAAGACCGTTTTGATGATAAAGATGCTTCAGTCACTCAAGAAGGTGGTGGGTTTTGTTTGGACTCTACCCAAGAATGCATCGAGGTGCTAGAAGCTAAGGAGTTATTAGACATGGCTAATATACACAAGAAGACGATCAAAGACACTTGATTGAGCTCCAAGAAGGGATCTTTAAGGAGTGGGTCATCAAGTCTCAACTTCGAAGGAGGTTTTTTGGGTGAGTCGCACAAGACAACTTCATATTTGTTGCTATCACAGGCTGTTTCTTCAGATATGAGCTCTTCACCAGCGAAAAAGGATGAAGTACGTGCTTCAAGAACTGTTGAATTGGGTATTGAGTGTACGTGGCTATATGTTCCTCATTTTAAAAAGTCAACAGGACAGCTGGTTACCATTTACCCTGTTTTTAGCACTACTCAACATGCTGCAAATAAAGGGTTACAACTGGCTTGCGTAGTCTTGGAAGGGTAGAAAACTTTTGAAGATCACGGGCGTATAGGCTTTATCTTTCAAGAATTAGGCCCAAAGCTATTTATACAATGTTGTTTGCCTAATGGACGTATGACTTTCTATCACAAGTAGGCTTTTCACCTTCAATATTCTCCTGCAAGAAGCTTGGTTATCAGTTGATTCAAGGGAAAAATTAGTGAAAATGCTGTAAGGTTTTGGTTTAGTGCAAGGTTCTGTGTACTTGGTCTAAATGCTTTTTGGATCAACATTAGACCCATTATTTCCATTTGGTTCAGCATCCAACAAGTGAATTGTACTTGTGTGTAGCAACAATTTTCAGAAGTTTCCTATCTCAGTTTTTGTAAATCCTTGAAATTGTCTTTTGTTGTTCATCATCCTTGAGAGCAAGGATGTTTTAGGAGGAAGGTATTGATATATAAGCATAATAAATAATTGAAAATATAGCCGTTTGGCTAATTACAGTTGCAAAGTCAGTCAGTTAGTTTTAGCCTTAGCTTGATCATTAAGTCAATCTAGCTTATAAATAAGAGTCTAATCCCTATTATAAATCAGATTATGATTGATGACGGAAAATAGATTTCTCTTTGTCTCTCTCTTTCTCTCTTGGTTTTGAATTCTCTCTTGATCTCTCTGTCTTCTTCATCTTCTACCCCTCCATTTTTGGTTTCTTCCCCTTTCTTTCTTTCTATACAGAATTACAATTATGTATCACATAATCACTTGATAATCCCAAAACTTCAGCCAAAGAATTCATCCAAATCACTCTCATTTTTCAAATACATGGATGTAAAAAGAATCAAGAGGATAAATATATATGAACGCCTTTCCCTATAAAGCCATAAAAGTCTTTACTTATATTATAAAGCCATAACGGCTTTTATTAAAAGCCTTCATATGTATAAGTCATCGGGGAACCACTTATCTACAAAGCTTTGACACGCACATGCCCCTCATCTTGTCATCTATCCTTATTTATCTTTTGTCTCTTTCAACTCAACTTTTATATATACATCACAGTATCACACGAGTTATTATTAAAGATTTAAAGGGATAAAAAGACGGATTTGGATCCTCTCCTTTTTCTTTCCGGTTTGCTCCTATATTTTTCTCTCAAAATACACATTTTTGGTGCAAAATACACAAGCTCCTCACTTTTTTTTTTTTTTGAAAAACAAAATTGACCATCCTGAAGTATTTTTTAAGTACCAGTCAGTACTCTGCAATATTTTTTCAATATTATCCAGTATCATGAACTAATTTTTTAGGATCTTGAAAAAATATTTTAGGGAACTGACTGGTATTGAAAAATACTTCAGGATGATGATCAACGTTGTTTTTCAAAAAAAAAAAAAGTGAAGAGCTTGTGTATTTTGCACCAAAATAGTGCATTTTGAGAGCAAAGGACGGGAGCGAACTGGAAGGGAAAAGGAGAGGATTCAAATCCTAAATAGACTATGGCAGAATAAAGAAAGAGCCAACTCAATGTCGCACTCTCAGCAAAGTTTCAAACTTCTAGTATGAGACCAAGAACAGGGTTTAAACCAAAGTTGTAAAGGAGACTTAGGGTTAGGGGGTGAATAGAGTTCATAGCAGAGTAGCAAACTTGTAGTGAACTAAAGACTAAGAAGTGAATGCCTGAACAGAACAATGATGGCAAGAACAAAACGATGAGAATGAGAGAGATGAAGGTGTGCATCTGCAATTGAGGTAGCTAGGGAGGCTACGAGTCTATGGCTGCAAGTCGCGAGAGATGGAGCAGCCAAATTAGGGCTTAGTCGAATAGTCGCTTAGGTTAGATTCTGATAATTTGAATCGATCACTGTATTTGGTAAATATAAGAATAAGCAAAAATTAAAATCAGGAAAAATTGAAAACTATGGGAAACAAATCATATGGACTCTTTTAATATTTTCGGTTTAAATCAAATTTTTTAAAGAAACCGAATCAAACCCGAATACTGAAAATTGAACCAGAAAGACCGAAATTGATTCGATCTTCGATTTCGGTTTGATTTTGCTCACCCATAGCTATTTCAGTTGAAGGAGTTCCTGAGTAGCAAATGTATAATTGGCAAAAGTGATGCCCTACTTTTTAAAATTTGTGAAGAAAAATATCCCATCCAGCATTATCAAAAGAGATGGAAACTTTGGTAGAAGGTGAGATATATAGCTTTTTGAATGATGGGGGATCTTCATAAAAGCCAAGGCTGAAAAAGAAAGGAGGTTGCAAATTTATCAAGTGTTAGATAATTATCTAAAAATTGCAGATAATTATCTAAAAGTTACAGATGGATACGTGTATTAAAAAATCATTGAAGATGCATACAAATAACAACTAAACAACGTACTGTACCACGAATATTTTTACTTGTAAATAGGGAAAATTGAGATTGAAATATTTATAGGAGAATTACCTGGAGTCCTGGACCAACGGACATAAATAGCGGCAAATTAAGCTTTCATCTAGTTGTCTTACTCGACTCGGCCGGCCTTCGAATTTGTCGTCCAGCGATGAAACCGCTTCGCTGAGAATCTATCCCCTCCCTTTCAGTCGCTTCTTTATCTTCTTCTCACTCTCTTGAAAGCGGACTCCTCACTCGTTGCTCTTCCTCCTTCATGATCGTCTCTGCCATACTCATGGAGGCAAATTTTCCCGCCATTTTCCCGCTCTTTGTCTTGACGTTCTGTTCCTTCGCTTCATCGGCCCTGTCTTCCACCGTTGGTGTTGGCTCCATCTCCCGCCTTCTTGAAATTCAAGACCGGGAGAGGGCTTCGCTTTCCGTCCAGGAAGCGGCCGCTCGCGCCGTTCTTCACCGCTTGCTTCCTTCTCATTCATCCAGCTTCGACTTCCGAATTGTCTCCAAGGTTTTTGAATTTATACGATTTTTCATTTTTTGTTTAAGTTTGGAAAAAAATTGAATTGCCCGCTACTTCATTTGGTCCGCAGGTGGTTGTTATCTTCTCGGCACTGACCCATGGGTTTTTTTTTTTTGTAATTTCTTGTATATCCGTACGTCACTGACGACACTTATCTGTTTTCATCGAATCAACAGGAGCAATGTGGTGGTGAATATTGTTTCATGATTAGAAACCATCCTTCATTCAGAAGACCCGGGGATCCTGAAATCTTGTATGCTGTTAATTTCTTCATTTACTTACTTGTTTCAGAATGTCTTAGCCTCGCATTCAGGCTTCAGCATACGAGCTATATCGTTGCATTATTAGAATATCTTGGAACCAGTGGACTAGTGATAATTTAATAGTCAGATTTAACGGCAAAGAAGTTCGTAATTAAGTTGTTTATTACTGTATATATCAGCCTCAGTAGAATTGCGATACATGCAATTTAACGGTATCTATTGTACACATTGGAATGGAAGTCAAAGCTCAGATTTAACGGCAAAGAAGTTCGTAATTAAGTTGTTTATTACTGTATATATCAGCCTCAGTAGAATTGCGATACATGCAATTTAACGGTATCTATTGTACACATTGGAATGGAAGTCAAAGCTAACTTGGTGGAGCTTAGAAAATGATTACAAGATTTTCAATTGTCACCAGACTTGCTGGGACGACTGGAGTGGAGGTTGTCGCTGGTCTTCACTGGTACTTGAAGCATTGGTGTGGTTCACATATATCTTGGGACAAAACTGGTGGCTCGCAATTATTTTCTGTACCAAAAGCAGGATTTCTCCCACGTGTTCATGATACTGGAATTTTAGTCAAGAGGCCTATTCCATGGAGCTATTATCAAAATGCTGTTACGTCTAGCTGTAAGCTACTTTCTAGTCACCCTTTGTTTTTCTGATGTATGTGGATTGAAATATTAGGGTTGGGTACCAGAAAATTATATTTCACGCAATCTTATTTTATCTACTTTTGGAAGATTCTTTTGCTTGGTGGGACTGGAAAAGATGGGAAAAGGAAATTGATTGGATGGCTCTGCAGGGTGTAAATTTACCACTTGCATTCACAGGACAAGAGGCAATCTGGCAGAAAGTTTTCCAGGTCCTTTTCTTTGCCTTAGGTCTTACGTAACTTTCGGCATGTGTCTGACGTTTTAACATCTCTTTTGTTTGAGGAAACTTTATTAGGATTTTTTTTTTTTAATGCTCCAGATTACAAATAGACAATGTTTGAAATGCATCTTTAGACCAGTCCTTAATCATAATTAATAAAATTTAATAAGTAGCACCATGAGGATGTTATTTCACTCTGTTAAAGACATTGTGCGTCAGAAAACAAGTTATATATCATAGTTTATAATTTTCACAGACATTATACTTAAACAGATTCTTAGAACACCAACAAATTGTGAGACCTTGCTATGCCGAAGTAACTCTTTCTTGGAGGTGTTCCCTTAAGGACCAGAGGTAGTATTAATTTTGATGCAAGCTTGTACATGTCAATCTGTTTGGATATATAGCTTTGTTGCCCATTGCCATCTGATCACTAGTGAAAATGTGTAGTTACCTCGTATCTGATCGTCTTATAAAATACAGTAGTTTTGTTGCAGTTAGATGGTAACTTAGTTCTCGGTTGCACTTCTTTTTTATGTGAAATTCCTACTGTTTTACTGCTGTTAGTGTTATCTATTGTTTGTTTGTTTAATATCAGGCAGTGTTTTTTTTCCCCTGGCAAGTAAACATTCACAACATTGTGCATAACTATAATTCTTTCATTAGCTGACTGTATTCTCTTCTCATTGTCGTGCTAATGGTTTAGTATTCTTACAAAAATTTTATAGATGCTGAAGTAATATTTATTTTCCAGGAGAAATTCAACATGAGCAATTCAGATTTGGACGATTTCTTTGGTGGTCCAGCATTTCTTTCTTGGTCACGTATGGCTAATTTGCATGGGTGAGTGTGAGGACTCATGGGCTTGTATTTTGACAGTTCCAGATGTTTGATTTTGGGGTTAGCTAATTTTTGTTGCACTGGTAGTTCATATGACTTCAAGTGTCATTTGTAAAGTTGTCTGGTCAGATGCTTCAATCTGAATTTTTTCTCTCCGTATTTCCATGATTTTATTTTCATGAGTAATAGATGTTAATGTCCAAGTTTTGAGAATATTATAATTGTTGAACAAAAAATTATTATTATTATTGTTTTTTGTAATCACAGATGGGGTGGACCATTGCCTCAGAGCTGGTTAGATCAACAGTTGATCCTACAGAAGAAAATTCTTGCCAGAATGTATGAACTTGGAATGACACCAGGTGCCAATTACTATTTTGGATCTCTTCTGAACTTTTGGTTCCTTGTAGCACCCAACCCAAATATAGGTTCTCATGTATGCCACAGTGGTGTACCCATTTTACATATATGCTGAATTAGCCTATCTTATTACACTCTTTTTGGGGGAAGTAACAGTTACATACTGAATTATTGATTTTCAGTCCTACCAGCGTTTTCTGGGAATGTCCCTGCTGCGCTCAAAAAAATATTCCCATCAGCAAAAATAACACGCTTGGGAAATTGGTAAGTAGTAGCATGTGCTTAACTATAATCTGGAACTCTATTTATCACCATTTTCTTTTCCCTCTTTCCTTTACTTCCATAAACATCCATCATATTGAATTTACAAAAATTCTATCATACTGTATAGGTTTTCTGTTAAGAGTGACCTTAGATGGTGCTGCACTTATCTTCTTGATGCAACTGATCCCTTGTTTATTGAGATTGGGAAAGCATTTGTTGAGAGACAATTACAAGGTAATGTCCATGCATCTTCTTAACTATGTTGTCTATCTTGTGAAATAGATTGACACAAGCATCTATTCCCCAAACAAAATTAAATACTGCTCTAAATTAACTTTTATCTTTTTTTCCTAGAGTATGGAACGACCAGCCACATATACAATTGGTAAGTTTTCAATTACTCATCGGTTTAAAAAAATCATGCATCCATAAATTATCATTGCATGAACTTTAGTTTGGTTCATGGAGATTCTAGAGAACAGTAGTACTTTTTCTTCTTCAACGTGGGATGCGCGTTTTCTAATTATTTTGTCCTGTCTAACTTCCTTGGCTTATGATGCATATTACTGAAGTTCTCATGCTTGTTTATATCCTACCATTGTGTTTTTGGTGCACTTTCTCCAATACAATCAGTACTCTTACTTTATCCTTGATTCTCAGAGTTTTCATAGGGTTATGTGAAGCCCTGAGAAGTTTACAATTTTCCGATTTGCTAGCCTGAATTGCCTTTTAACTCCTTTTTACATTACTCCCTCCAGTCATTTTTATAAGCAACTTTCTCTCTTCTAGGGTTGATCCTTTTTATAAACAATTTTCTCCTTGTGTCTCAAAATTTAAACTACTTTTTTCTTTTCTACCCGTATTAAATACACATTTTTATATTAATTGTCCCCCACTCACTATTAATTCTCTTTCATTTGATCATTTATTACACATTTTGTCTCATATTTTATACTCATACTCTCTCATATTTGTTACTTATTCTCTCTTCTATTCTCATTTCATAAATAGGGGCATATTTGGAAGAAACATGACATTTTTGACATATTTATTGTTTTTAACTAATCTTAACCGTTAGTTTGTTTTACGCAATATGGATGAAAGTTTCTTATAAAAAGAACCGGAGGGAGTATGTTGTTTTGATTTTAATTTATAAGAGGAAATAAATTCTGCTAACTTTAGATATATTGGAAAAAGATTTTAATATCATCAATGCAAGATGATTAAACAATAATTTTACTTTTATCAGGTGATTGAGCAGAAACACATAATGATAGAAAGTTTTTGTCAACTATAGATCATGAGGCAAAAATCTATTTATTATTCTTATGTAAAGGTCTGATAGGATGCATTAACGAAGCTTGAGCACAAAATGGGTAATGGTTGATGCTGAAAATTTCTTTTCTTCATTGTCTGCCACAAAACTTCAAAAACAAGTGGGGTTGATTCAATGTATTCGTTAAAAGATTTAGTGCCACATAAAGATTCAAGTGTTTGAATCTTCAGCTTATTTTATTGAGGCTTATAATTTATCTTTCCAGAAATCCACCATCATGCTCATCATAGCACTTTATATTATGGTTTTTTCTCATAGTGAAGATGTTTTTCCATTTATTACAGTGATACTTTTGATGAAAATACCCCACCCGTTGATGATCCAGAATACATTTCATCACTAGGTGCAGCAACCTTTAAAGGAATGGAGAGCGGTGATAGTGAGGCTGTGTGGCTGATGCAGGTATAGGTGTTCGTTTGGTTTTTCTAATTTAACTTTGATGCTGTTAATTTACCTTAAGAATCCGATGTTATACATGCAGAAAGTGATATACATTCCACTGAAACTCAGATTTCTTTTAATAGGGATGGCTATTTTCATATGATCCATTCTGGAGGCCTCCACAAATGAAGGTTATATCCATAAATCATTTCCTCTGAACTAAATTTTTTGTCTTTAGAACAAGCCTTTTCCGCCATTGATGATTGTCCAAGAATTGGGTGCTTAGAGCTCTTTTGCTGCCATCATGCAAAGAAAGACATAATGACCCCAGTAGCATTTTTGGTTATTACAATTAACAGTGTATGCTCTATCAGAGTATTTATCATATTGGCTACAAACTGGCATTCAAAACGACAATTGTTCTTTTTTTTTCCTTTTGTTTTTTTGAATTCTCTAAATGCCTCTGTAGAATATTTTTGGAACAATATTTATACGGACTTTTGACAAGATACCTCTATTCATCGATTGATTTCTTTATGGATTCTCTGATAATTTATTTAGAGTTGCAAATTTTATTTTTCAGTTCATATGCAGTTTCTCATAGGTCGTATCGATCTGTTTTATTTTTTAAATGATTTCTGTGATTGTTTTCAGGCCCTTCTACATTCTGTTCCTGTTGGAAAGTTAGTGGTTCTTGATCTGTTTGCCGAAGTAAAACCCATATGGATCACTTCAGAGCAATTTTACGGTGTTCCCTACATCTGGAAAGTCGTTGGCCCTTAATTCAGAGAAAACAATATTTGTGACATCTCTGTTGATGAATTTAACTTTCACTGCCGTATTCATTTTCTGATTTTCTCTTTGCCATAAAGATGTGAAGCTGCCTCAATTTGTTGATTTGTTTTCAGTATTCTTGTATTGTTTGATGACGTTCTCTGAATATCAAATCCTGCCTGGCACTTCGCTTAGGTTAGTTTGGGTCCAGCTGTTAAACCAGACATTTCTAGAGACGAGTATGGAAATGGAAATTGTCCTCCTGGACCATCTTGGTGGATTTCTTTACAAAATGTTCACGACCCATAACAACGTTGAGTTGTCTATATTTTAACAATTTAGTCTATTAGAATACGTATGGTGATGCTTGGCATTAGCTTATAAATCTAGACATGGTATGAATTGCCAAGACTGCAAACTGCATACTCTTGATTCCATTTTCCTTTTCTTTATTTTTTAATTGATGGGGTATCTGTTCTTCTGTTTGACAGGTGTATGCTGCATAATTTTGCAGGAAATATTGAGATGTATGGTATTTTGGATGCAATAGCATCTGGACCCGTTGAAGCACGTAAAAGTGTTAACTCAACTATGGTAAGTTAGTTGTTTTCATCTGTGATGAATTGCGTTTAAAGTAGCTTCTCATCAACTGATTGGTTTATGTAGTTTCATTACCTTATATCAAACAACAAACTGATCCCTTAATTTCATCCACTTTTGCCGACAATCCCATGATATACGGTACTCTGTCAATTCTAAACATAAGACATGCCAGATGATAGTGTTTTTCCAAGCAAGTCATTCTATGAATAATGTTACAAATTATTTTATTATATAAATTGTATATCTTGTGATTGTGTATTTGTTGTCTGAAGGTTGGTGTTGGATTGTCAATGGAAGGCATAGAACAGAATCCCATTGTCTATGATCTGATATCTGAAATGGCATTTCTCCACGAGAAACTTAATGTTAAGGTAATAATGAGGAATCGTGGTATCAGTTTTCTTTTTTTAATTTCATTTGTGGTTTTAGAAAGTCTGAATATCGTTTCAGGTTCTGTTCTGCTTGTTCTGTTAAATGTGGACTTTATCTGACTTCATCCTTGGGCGTCATTTCATCATGATATCTTGTAACAAATGGTTTTGCTTGCATCTCATCTAAGAGTTATTTCTGATAACGCCCAATTCCTGGTTTTGTAAGTATCTGTTCTTCAATTGCTAAAGGAATTGCAACTTGAATAATGGCTCTTTTCAGGCATGGGTTGATCGGTATTCTACAAGACGGTATGGTCGACCTATTCCTTCAATACAAGATGCATGGAATATATTGTATCAAACGGTTTACAATTGCACCGATGGTACCAATGTAAGTGCTTGTTTCAATCCTTTTGTTTTCCTCAGATTAGTGATTCCTTTAACATGCACATTTCTACAAAAACATACTGCTTAAGCCAACGTATTTCTTAATCATACCTCTGATCCTTAATCTGGCCAATTATTTTTCCTTGTAAACACAAGTTAACCTTAACTGCATAGCTTCACGCTCAGTTCCATCTTTAATTAACTACACAGAAAGAAATAGAAGTCTATAACATACTGTAGTCGTTCCATAATATTTTTCTTCTTGTTTGCGGACAGAATAAAAACAGAGATGTCATTGTAGCGTTCCCAGACGTTGATCCTTCTTTAATTTCAGTCCAGCAAGGGTGGTCTTACCACCATGGCAAGACAGAATCAAGAACAGCCTTCAAGGAAGTTACTGACTCATATGATCGTCCTCATTTATGGTATTCAACTTCAGAAGTAATTCGTTCATTGAAGCTTTTTATATCAAATGGAGATGAACTGTCAAGAAGTAGTACTTACAGGTAAGTAATTTTAATAACATGCTCTTTCTCTTTTAAAATCTCCACCAAGGGTATTCATTATATGCTTCATTTTCATATATATCTATATATATATATGTATATTCATGTTGTTTCTTCTTCAATCAGGTACGACCTTGTTGACCTGACGAGGCAAGCATTGGCAAAATATGCAAATGAGTTGTTCTTAAAGGTCATAGAGGCCTATCAATCACAAGATGTCCATGGTGCGGCCTTCCACAGTCAGAAGTTTCTAGATCTAGTGGAGGATATGGACACACTGTTGGCTTGTCATGACGGATTTCTTCTGGGGCCTTGGTTAGAAAGTGCGAAACAACTGGCCCAAAATGAACAGCAGGAGAAACAGGTGAATTTGATTTATCATACAATTGAAATTTTATCATTTAAGTATTGAATTATTGATGCGACTTTAACATTTACAGTTTGAGTGGAATGCGAGAACACAAATCACTATGTGGTATGACAACACAAAGGAAGAACCCAGCCTTCTTCGTGACTATGGTATGATTTCCAATGCCTGCCTATCTATATTTATAAGCTCCGCCGTGTGTCGACCCTTTAATTAAAGGTTTACCTTTTTGTTTCTTCTTCCAAAGCACTCGCACCAGTTAATTGGAGACGTTTATTATAAACACATTCACGCAAGTTATAACAAAACTTCTCTGATATTAAAAAAGTAAAAGTACTTTCAAAGACTCCAATCGACATTTCAAACAAGTCCTATCAAAGTTATGGAAAAATAGTTACAAAAGTTCTATGAATTTTTGGCATGGTGACTAATACTCTATGTTTGCATGTAAATAGGAAACAAGTACTGGAGTGGGCTTCTACGTGATTATTATGGCCCCAGAGCAGCTATTTATTTTAAATATTTGATAGAAAGCTTAAAGAGAGGCGAAGATTTCAGGGTTAAGGAATGGAGGAGGGAATGGATAAAGCTTACCAACGACTGGCAAAGCCGTGGCAACATATTTTCAGTGAGGGGTACAGGAGATGCTTTAAACACTTCAAAATGGCTCTTCAACAAATACCTGAGCAATCCCGGGATGGAGCTTATTACCCCTTGCTGAAAGCAATCCAATAAGCTATTTTAATCTCCGTATGGCCATAATAAATTACAGGGTAATTTTATTATCAAATGTTCAAATCAGTTCAGTTTGTCTTTCGAGTTTTTCTAGAAAAGCTAAATAACAATCAAGGTTAATGATCCTGGAAAATATTTTCTAAAAAGTCTCCAACATGATCCTGAAGATATTATCACGAGGGGGATACAATGTAAAATGATAAGAAAAGGGACAGCAATCCCAAAGTTGCGTCATTTGGGATTTATTTCGTGTTAGCCAGAGGCTCTATTTATAAACTGAATGGTGTAATGATAAACGAAACTCAACTGGTCAAGTAAAGTCGTCAAAATAATCACCAATTGTATTGCAATCATTTTAGTAATTGTATAAGTGCTTGTTTGAATTCAAATAATGATCGTTATTGAATCTTCAAGTCTTCAGAGTCCCCTAACATGTATAAATTAAGGTCTTAAATTCAAATACCAGTCAAACCAAAAAAAAAAAAAAGATATATTATGTAAGTCGAGATAAAACTTCTCTTACATATTTACTTCGTATACTGTAAATTATGATTTATAAACACTTATAAATCAAAAATAAGTTACCCCAAACGAGCACATAATTAAATTGCATGGGGAAGATTTCTTAAGAAAACTAAACTTCTTGGACTAAATTCTATCACTTTCATATGTACTTTAAATTTTCACATATTTCTTTTAAGGGAATTATAATGATGTCCTAAGGAAGGAACTTAATTATCAATAAGTCCTAATGACAATTGAAGAGTAGACAATGATAAGTTTGAGGTAGGAAATGACAACACTTCATTGTTATTATAACTTCTCAATAATTAAGTCTCTTAGGACTTTGTTGTAATTTGTCCTTTCTTTTATAATTCAGTACATATATTCTGTATATTTAAAGCATACACAGCAAGTCAGATTATTCATAAACGTGAAACTTTGAATGACTCATTCTATAAATTTTATATAATATTAAAGTGAAATTATTTAAATAAGAAGACAAAATCATTAATAAAAATTGAAGCGAACAGTATTTAGTCAACCTAATTTTAACTGATTGTTTCTTGATTTTAACTATGTTGGCTTGGCTATAGCCTTACATTGTTTTTCGAAAACATGTATAATAATCAATAATTTTAACTTTGTATATTATATTAATATTGATGATGATTAAAAAAAAAGGTGATAAAAAAGTGTTTAAGAGAAAGTGTCTTTTTTAATTAAAAAAATCAAGATACTTGAAACTGGATCAGTCATTAATAGAGAGTGATTGAAGAGTCAACGATTTGACCTGATTAAATCAGGATAAACCCTACTAATTATGTAAAAATTAATATTTAAATTATAAAGGTATTAACTCATAAGTAAATAATATATTCCTGTATAAATCACAAATAATTTAATAAAAGAGAGTTATTAAAACACAAATATCATCTCTTTTCTTTTGTGGGGAGGAATTTATCACTGTCATCACAACTTCACAAGTCCCCCATCCTTTTGGGGGCTACCAGGACACCCCCCCCCCCCATAACCATATATGATGTTAAAAAAGAAATGGGCAAAAAAGAAAGTTTTATTGGAGTATACTTTTTCTTTATAAAAAAGACAAAATGGTATTACTTAAATGAAAAAATCTATAAACTATCAAAGCAAATGCAACAAACAAATTGACGAAAATAAGTAAAATAAACAGACCGCGGAATAACATGAATAGGCTGTATATGAAAAACATTTATGAGAGTCAATATTTCATATTGTGTGATGCTATTTGTCAAAGACCGGTCTGGTGGAAACACCAAGAATGCCTTATTAACATAGGTTATAACCAAATGATGACGTCTAGATGTTTCATGAAGCTAAGAGTTAGTGATCCAAGGTTGAGCTACTCCCAAACATCTAGTATGGAAAGAAGAACCTGGATTCCTTGTATTCTTTCATAAGAATTGAATCAAAAGAGAACTTTGATGGTAGATATAACATTCACAGAAGTGACATTTCATCTTCTTAAAGTGGTGCATAATGATGTTTTGTCGAGTCAAAACAATAGTATTCATATGATTGATTGGAAAAGGGCATTGTTTTGATGATCATATTGTTCATCGGAACCTGTTCAACCAGTTTTGCCATAGACTGAAGACCCTTGACTTCTTGAATGATTGTTTTCGAAGTTGATCTTTTCCCATGATGCAGCACTGTATTTCTATTTAACCATAGAATATGAATTATCAAAATTATCCCATGTAAGAGACCTAACTCATTAGATTGATGAGGATGAATGAGGGCTTCCTCAAACCAAGATAGCAAATCAAATGGATCCAGCATAGGAATTCTTATACCTAACAAACCTAGGACACTAAAAGAATATATGGGCCAAAGTTTCTTCCATGTCATATCAAATTGACAGTAGCCATTAGCATTCATATGATGTTTTTTAAAAATATATATAGTAGGGAGGGCTCCTTGAAGTAATTTCCAAATCAACAAAAGAAATTTTGACATAAAAGGAAACTTCCAAAATATCTTCCAGAATGCAGTAATAATAATTTGAGGCCTGAATTCTTGACTTAAAAGAAATTGAAAACCATCTTTAATTTTGTACAAACTAAAACTATTTGGTAGGATAGAGGAATGCTAATAATTTTTTGTGAAATATAAGAGGATAGAGATTATAAACCAATGAATGGTTCTATCTGACAAGATGCGAGGGAACATGCATTAACATATCATTTATCAATACCGTATCAACGAAACCAAATTAAAAACATTTAACCAAAAAACCAGATTAAAAAAAAAGTATAAATGACAGTATTTAACTACATATTTGTTTGAGTTAATGGGTAAAAATGCCCCGGAAGTTTTCACCCAGGGACATTAGGTGTCTGGAAGTTTTCGAGGGAGCATTTTTGCCCCAAAAGTTGTAAAAAGAGGTCACTTTTGCCCCATTATGGCGGAATGGCAATGGACGTTGGACACAGTGGAATTTTGTGACAGGTAAGTTAGCCATGTTGGTTAACTCGTACAGGTTGAAATTGTGTTGAATTTTGAAAACCTTGGCAATTTTGGTCAAAAGGCTTTGCTGATAATCTATTGGAGGATTTGAGTGTTGAGTGGAGAAGAGGGAAGATGGATGAGTCGACAGCGTTGACGGCGACCGGAGGAAGGAGGAGGCTTGCGTTTCTTAGAGGGCGTAGTCGAGAGAGTGAAAACAATGGACATGCTCGGATTTGGCCATCCAGGAATGTATGCGCGTGACACCGCTTGCGGTGTTAAACACGATTGATTTGCTGCAATAAACCTGACAGTGGATACATCTATTTATACCTTACATAAATCAATTTATGCCTCGAGAGAGTGAAAACAATGGACATACTCGGATTTGCCATCAAGGAATGTATGCACGTCACACTGCTTACGGTATTAAATGCGATTGATTGGCTACAATAAACCCAAGGTGGGTACATATATTTATGTCTCGTATAAATCGATTTATACCTTACGTAAATCGATTTATGCCTTATGACAATAAGATCTTATGCTCTCTGAATTGTTAGGCAAATCAATTTATAAGTCCTAATTTCTGTCTTTCCCTCTACATTTTTCTTTCAATACAATCACATTCCCAAATTTTTCTATTGCCAAATAAAACAAAATAACACTCACTTTTTCCCCATAATCTCTCACAAGGAAGTCATGTTTTCATTGACAATGACAATTTTGGCTGACAGTGTGTCACTTAACGACTCCATTTTAACGTCCGTTTTAATGGGGTAAAAGTGACCTCTTTTTTAACTTCTGAGATAAAAATACCCCTAAAAAACTTTCATACATTCAGTACGCCTGGATAAAAACTTTCAGAATATTTTTTCCCCTAAACCCTATTTGTTTAATAGTTGAAGTTTAGACGTAACCCACAACCGCTTGTGGGAAATGGAAATTACCCGTTCGACCAACTAAATTCGCTCCGTCCATAAAAAAGCTGAACACAAAAAGGAAACAAAACCTGCCCCCGTTAACGGCCATGATCATGATCCATGTTTAAACTTCACGGCAAATCATTGGAGGCTTCTCTTTAAACTTGCACCTACCATATCATTTCCTTATAATCAGGCTAGTTATCACCATAAGATCTTACAATTATTGCTACCGAACTCTGTTGCGTTTGCATTACATAGAGAGAGAGAGAGAGAAGCAAAGCAAAGATGACGATCACTGTTCCCAGTCGGCAGCTGTTCCTAGATGGCGAGTGGAAAGAGCCGATCCTCAAGAAACGAATTCCTATCATCAATCCCTCCACCGAACTCATAATTGGTTCCTTCCCTTTCTTTATCTCATTCCATCATGTATGATTTAGTGCTTCATTGTACTGGACCACTATTTCTTCAAATTTTTTGTCAATCGGTGTTATGTCAATTGTTTGTTCGAGCGTATAATACAGAGATTTTGGTAAAATAATTCACTGGGAGCTGCTATAGGCTATGTTTCTCTGGATCATTGCTCAATCACTAGTGTTTTTTGTCTTCCGCATTTTCCCCTTACCAAATCACGATACAAAACGTTTCACTTCGAAATCGATCTTGCAGCTTTAAATTATACTTTAACCGAGTTCTAAGTTTTGGATCATTCAACTGCGCTTCAGGAGAAATTCCAGCTGCTACTGCGGAGGATGTGGACCTTGCAGTGGCTGCTGCTCGGAGAGCCCTGGTCAGGAACAAGGGTAAACACTGGGCAACAGCTTCTGGTTCTGTTCGTGCTCGGTATTTGCGAGCTATCGCCGCTAAGGTTGGGGATATTTGTGTTCTTTTTGTTTTTTTATTCACATAATTGTAGATGCCTCAGGCCCATCCTGCAACTTGGCTGGCAGGTAATGGAAAGGAAGTCTGAACTAGCAAAACTTGAAGCAATTGATTGCGGAAAACCACTGGATGAGGCATTGTGGGACATGGTAACTTTTGGTGCTGGTAAATCAATAATTCTCTGCCATGTAAGTTTACTTATGTGTACATATGATTTGATCTAGGATGATGTTGCTGGTTGCTTCGATTACTATGCTGACCTTGCTGATGGATTGGATGCAAAGCAAAAAGCTCCCATATCTCTTCCCATGCAAACCTTCAAGAGTCATGTTCTTAGGGAGCCCATTGGAGTTGTTGCATTGATTACTCCATGGTATCTGTTTCTTATTTGTTTTAGCATCACAAACATAAGAAAACAAATAAGGGAATTAAAGCCTGAGAAGAATCACATGTTAAATATGATTTCTGGCACTATCAATGGTTACTGAAGAGTTGTCAAGGCTAATTGATTGGGGCCTATGTTTTAGGAACTATCCTCTATTAATGGCTGTGTGGAAAGTGGCTCCTGCCTTGGCTGCTGGTTGTACTGCAATTTTGAAGCCTTCTGAATTGGCATCTGTGTATGTCCCTGTCTACCCATGTTAACTTGTTTGTCTTTTATGTTGGATACCATGATAATTGTTGGCTATTGCAGGACCTGTTTGGAGCTGGGTCAGATATGTAGAGATGTGGGCCTTCCTCCAGGTGTCTTAAATATTCTAACTGGATTAGGCCCTGAAGCTGGTGCTCCTTTGGCATCGCATCCTCATGTGGACAAGGTTTATGATCTTCAGATTTTAGGATGAATGCAACTATTGTTGGGATATATATTGTTCTCGGTCTTTCATGTATTGTTACCATATGTTTTCCAAATTTGTAAAGCTACCATGTCATCATCGCTGAATTTTAAATTTTCAACAGATCGCCTTTACTGGAAGCTCTATGACTGGAAGCAAGATTATGTCAACTGCAGCTCAACTGATCAAGGTACGTTAAACCAGCATAGTCAGCAAACTATGTACAGTTCATAAACCACTCAGTCCGTCTGCTTTGATAGCTAGAGGAGAAAACAGAACCCAAAGCAGGCTTCCATAAGTATGTTGCTTGCTTACTCTCTGATAATTTTTTTTTTTCTTGGCAGCCTGTTTCACTAGAGCTTGGTGGTAAAAGCCCGATTGTTGTTTTTGAGGATGTTGACCTTGATAAAGGTCTGTGCCATTATCTCAACTATAGCTATTTATTAATGGACTGCCCATGTCTACCTGCTTTTTTAACCTTATTTCTTCTTTAACCAATTGTAGATGAATAAATTTGTTGTATCTAAAGTAGATTTTTTGGTTTAAAAATACACCCATGCACAATTCAATATTGGCTTTTGTGGTGTTCATGGCTTAAGCAGCTGTTGAATGGACGATGTTTGGCTGTTTCTGGACAAATGGTCAGATTTGTGCTGCCACTACCCGTCTTATCATACATGTGAGTTTAATAGGGACTAAGAGTTTGAAATGCTCCATTTTCCCCCACCATGCACGCACATTTTCACAAACAAGGACAAGTATTTGTTGCTTCCTTATCTGATATTTTTTCCCTTTGACTTTGTTGAATAATGGGAATACCATATTAACTTAAACAACAACAACAACAATGATGGGAATATCATATTAACTTATGTTGTCAAAAATTTGTTCTACGACTTCGGAGGCTTTTTGTTTGGATTCATTTCTGAAAATTGATAATGCAAGATCTCTTGTTTCAGGAAAGCATTGCTGAACAATTTTTGAATAGGCTTGTGAAATGGATTAAAAACATCAAGATATCAGATCCCTTGGAAGAAGGTTGCAGGCTTGGTCCAGTTGTTAGTAAAGGGCAGGTATGTTCTCATATCCGCGGGCTAAGTCCATTGCATTATTGCATCATAAACAACGTTAAATGCAAAAAAAATAATGCCCTTCCGCATTCATTTTTAGAACTACTGCATCTGATGTAACAGAAAGTTTCATAACTAAAGTGAAAACGTATGTTGTTTAATGATACTCGTATTACTTGCCTAGAAAATTGAATAGAAATTTTGCTGGAAGGTCAAAACCTTAATTATTTATGTCAAAAAGTTAAATACAGGTCAACTTAATATATAAATGCATATATAGGGGAATGCTAGCTTGGCTACTTATATTCAAATTGGGGAATAACATTGTCCTTGTTCTCTTACTGCAAATGGAACAATTATTATTAGTCACTTAACAGACATCTTTCAATCATTCTTTTGCACCAACTTTATCTTGTAAATTAGTGACCAAGAAATCCATCTGCCAAGCTTTCAAGAATCTTTAGAAGAGAAATAATCCAAATTCTTCAATTTTATTCAAATGGCTGAGAAGATTTATAGGGACGACATTATTTTCCACTAGAAGCCGATGATCTGTGGAGACTAATATAAGGAAAGAAATAAAAGCAAATTAAAGATATAAATCAGGGAAATAACAACAACAACAACAACAACAACAATAATAATAATAATTTCTCACATTTTCCTCCTGACCTTGTAACTCAATTTTTCATTAATTTATGAAATTAGTTTACTTTATCTGAGATTATACAATATCTACTGTTCTTTTTTTAGCCAACTGCAATATCTAATATATGAATTATATGATTCAGTACGAGAAAGTATTGAAGTTCATCTCGACTGCTAAGAGTGAGGGGGCAACAATTCTGACTGGTGGATCTCGCCCTAGGGTATATTGTTTCCTCTGGTTAATTTGCTCAATTATGTGTTGCTGATTTTCTATTATTGTGTAGAGGATTGATGACTTTTCAAATTTATTGACAGCATTTAAACAAGGGTTTCTTTATTGAACCAACTGTCGTTACTGATGTAACTACCTCTATGCAAATTTGGAGAGAGGAAGTTTTTGGACCTGTTCTCTGTGTAAAAACATTTAGAACTGAGGAAGAAGCTATTGAACTAGCAAATGACACCCAGTGAGTTTAATTATCTCCGTGTCTGGAAACTGAAATTACTTTTACTAGTACACTTTTTTCCCTCTTGCTTCATTTGCAGCTGGATGAAGTTAATATATATATTGTTCTTTCATAGATATGGCTTAGCTTCTGCTGTGATATCAAATGATCTAGAAAGATGTGAACGCTTAACTAAGGTGAGACTGATTCAAGATTGTCATAAAAACAATAAAATGATTCGGTGGCTTTTGGATTAAAACAGTTTATTTTGCATCTCTGCAGGCATTTCAGGTGGGAATTGTATGGATCAATTGCTCTCAGCCGTGCTTCACTCAAGCCCCATGGGGAGGCATTAAACGTAGTGGTTTTGGTCGTGAATTAGGAGAATGGTATGGTCTTATGTGATAGAGAAAATGCTACTACCTCCAGTCCTAAATATAGGACATAGTTTGTAGTGCAAATTGCACTACAAATTATGTCCTATATTTAGGACCGGAGGGAGTATTTACTTTGGACATGTTTTGTGATCCCTAAAAGCTTTAAAAATCTTTCATATTAACAGAAGTACTGTGATATGAACAGAACAAGCGTGCTACAAAACTGACAAGACAATAATCTGATATATATACATGGATGCAAAGAGAAAGCAAATATACTTATTTTGTCAAATAAGCATCATCTGAACAATGGGGTCTGATTTTTATTTTTGTTTTTATTTTTTTTCAGGGGGCTTGAAAACTACTTGAGTGTGAAGCAAGTGACTCAATATATATCAGATGAACCTTGGGGTTGGTACCAGTTTCCTTCAAAGCTGTGATAGCTGAGCATGTAAATTCATCATACTTTGTTGTATTTAAAAGCCACGCGCAACTTGGTGAAGGACGAATCTGAGTCTTCAAATGTAAGTTGAGAACTGGTCTGTGGTCAAGTTTATGCTTTGTTGTGTTGTTTAATATTACGTGTTCTTGTATTTGAGCGAAGAGGAGGTTAAGGGGATTAGTGTCACTAATTAGAGACAAATGACAATAGATTTATAAAGTGTCCATCAATTTATAGGTCAGGTATGTGCTCTCTGGTGAGTCAGGGCTTTTCATCTTCACTGATACAAAGGAAATATTGTAGTTGGGACACCCATTTCAGTCTCTCTCAATATCTGGACTCCATCCTCCCCTTTTGCTGAATTCACTATCCGTACACTATACTCATTTTATATTTAATATAACAATAAGGATAGTGGTTAAGGAATTTAAAAATAGGTGAAAAGTCTATGTTTTAAAATTTTATTGGTCAAAACTCAAAACAACATGATATGTTTTTATATACAGAAAGTATTGACATTCTGTTAGATTTCATACAAAAAGTATGAGTACTTAAATTTAGGTCTTTTTGGCATATAATCTTAACTAGTTGTAAAATTATTTCAGTTGGCAATACATCATTGAGGCTCAAAAATAATGGGCAAAGGTGATCAGAAAAGAATGTCTCCATTGATTTCTTTCTCCATTTCTTCCACTATTGGATCAAGTTTTAATGGTTAAGATTAAATATTATATTTAATGTTATTAATATTTTTTATATAGCATTAAATCCCAACCATTAAAACTTAATCTAATGGTGGAGACATTTAATGAAGAGAAAATGAAGAGAATTATCAATGGAGACATTCTTCTTAGAGAACTGTGGTTTCCTTTTCTGTTTTTTTTTTTTTTTTTTCAATTTCAGGCTCCTTGTAAATAAACAAGACCTACCATAACTATCCTTTTTTTTATCCCGCCAACCATAACTATCCTAAAATGTAATAATGATTATAAAATAGCGCTAATTGATTTCAATAATTAGTTAATTACTATAATTGCAGCGTAGAGAAAGGCAAAAGGAAGTAACTGTGCTCTTTAGCAAACAAATGATTAGTCTGTCCTTTTAGCATGTGATTCGGTGCAACAACTGGTTAGGTTTATATGTGCAATGCCAAAACAAGAACTTTCCCAGCACTTTGCCTCAAATATAAACAAAGGGGAAAAAATCCTTTAGAGAAAACTAGTAGATTTTATAACATCCTATGATAAAGTTTTAAGTCTAGTTAAATAAAACTCTTTATCGTACTTGTTTAAGATATCATTCGAAAAATTAATTTTAAAGTTACATTTAGATTTTATCTTTTAAATAAATTGATCTAAATATTCTCCTCTGGATGCATGTGATAAATAATAATTTACAGATTTTATAAAGTAGTATTATTTTTAGTATTTAAATTCCATTGCAATATGCAAACAAAATTTAAAAAAATAAAATATTATGTATGAACCATAATGAAATATGTGGAGAAATAGTGGGAAAAAAGTTACACAAAACAGGAAAGAAGTCACATTAGCCCATAATTATAAATAATACTACTCGTCTTATATTGATATTGACTGTTTATATCTACAAAATAAATGCCGGCAATATATAAAGGAAAAAATATTGCTATTAGTCAAAAAAATGAAATGTTGAACTCTAAGTAAGAAGTAAGATTTCAATTTTCGAAAGTCATTTTTTAAAATTTTATGAAGTGAAACACACACACACACACACACATATAAAGCCATAATTGAGAAGATCACACATATAAAGCCATAATTGAGAAGATTCCTAGTAATTTCATATTCCAACTGAAGCAGTGGACTACCACTTGCACTTTTTTTTTATATTATTATCTGGAATCCGGTTCGGGTTTATAGCTATCCCTTCTATTACAGGTGTCTCCTCTAGAAGACGAACTCAAGACCCAAAAGGATCTAATGGGGTTTTATACCGTTAGACCAACTCTAGGTTGGTACCCTTACACTTTAATCTCAGTTGTTTTTTTCTGGATGAGAGACAATTTTATTACTAATTAAATTAAATAAAAGGATATTGGCAAAAAAATTAAATAAAATGATACATAAAAAACTTCAACAGCTAGTCTATTGAAGTAAATTACTCTGAACCTTGAAGGCCAAAAAAAAAAAAAGCACTCTGAAACTCAATAATAGAAAGCAATAAACCGAAGGTAGATAAAAATTAATAAAAAGTCGAACAAACATAAAATCACGAAGCATGAGACCCAACATACAAATGAATTCAGCCATGCACAAGGTTCAAAGCCCTAAACATCTATGGAAAAAGCAACTGGGACCACCTAATAGAAAGGTCCGCCCAACATATTTATGAGTTTAGAAGTTCATCTTGCAATACGACATCGTTTTGCTTCAAATCTAATAAGCTCAAACAAAGTCTCTCAATCAGAATGATGTTATTTAGTGGGATGAGCTTATAAGCTTATGAATACACTTGAACAGGTAATATGAACTCTCTGATATAGACAACCATGGCGATTAATCTCTTTTTTCTTTTTTTGAATAAAAACTGGATAACAATTACAAGAGTATTACAACAAACAATTAAAAAAGTTTAATCTTCGTCAATCTTCACCTCATGAGTATAAGGAGGAGGTTGATTAAAGAGACAAAATTTTTTATCTATTCCATGAGAAAGTTTCGCTAACTCTCAACGATAGCGACTAATTGCTTTTGGGTTGGGTTCTATGCTTTTTCCACCTTTAAATAAAAAAAATAAATGATTTTGATTTAATATTTTGTGAAATTACTATTATAAATATAAATAAATAAATTTAAGCTGCTAAAATTTGATCAATATAATTCAGTAATAAAAAAAGAATTTAATTTATAAAGTATTATAATAAGGGTTTTATGAAATTTTAAGAAAATTTTAAGAAAAAAATACCTTCAAAATTTAAAATTTTCAAATAAGTGATTTCTTATTAAAATGGCATGTGAATTGCTAATTGAACGTAGCTAATACCTAAATTAATGTGGGGACAAAAACTGATTTAAGATTTTAATATTTTGAAGATATTTTTCTAAAATTTTCTTTATAATATTCTATTTTCGATCTCATATCTCATGGTGGAGGAGGGATACTAAAAAAGGAAGGGGAAAACAGAGAGAAATTTCCTTCCATCTCGTTTGTTTACAAGTAATGATATCAACGAACTCAGAAAGCACACAATTTAACCCTCACATCAAATATTGGCCAAAAAAATGAGAGAGAGAAAGGCTTCACGTAAGATAATGACTGGAAAAAAATCAGTCTGCACAATTGAACAAGTTGTCGAAGAAAATCTCGCACAGGAACCAAAGTGACAAATTAGGCGCTAAAATCCGAGTAACCTCGTGATCGTGAAGGAAAGGTAGATGGAAGCTTCCTCTTTCAGGATCCACACGATAAGTGATAACCATTTTTAACTCTTAAGCAAGTACTGTACACAACCCGCCAAATTGTGAAGTGTCGTTGTCTAATTTGTGTAACTTCGCTTTCTCGATCAACCCTCCCAAGAGGATTGCAATAAAAGTGGGTCCGCGTAAATTCTCTCTCAGATCGCATATCCATTTCCAGCTTCTCTCTTCTTGTGGATCTTACTTAGCATTAGCAACAACATTGCCTGTTCAGATATATTTTTTTCTCTTGACATTTACGGCAGGTGAGGATGAAAGGAATTACTGTAATTGTTAGTGTTCCGTGGCGATAGACGAAGAAAGTGCCAAAATATGATGAGCTTTTTCTCTTTTACAAGAAGCTGAGCCTTCTCTCGCATTGTAGCAGACTGTTTGGGGCTTGAGGAGATCTGGACTTTCGCTTGAGAAGATGGGAATTGCTGAGGAGAGGGTGGTTGCTGTGATCATGGTTGGAGGACCCACTAAAGGTATGCATTCATTTGAGATTGTAGAGTAGTCAGCAATTCATAGTTTATTGCTTTCGAGTTCTGAATCTTGAATCATTGAACGCCACAATTATCTTTCTTTTGTGCAAATAACATTGGATTTGATGGTACGTTATGTTCACTGATACTATTCTCACAGCCTCTTCTCCCTCCCTCTCTTTTCCTTTATCTGGCAAAAAATCCCATGTCTTTCCGGGTACTTTGAATTTCTCTTTACCACTTGCTGTTAATGGGAAATGTGGTGGCTGGATCTAAACTTTACGTTGCTTAACTTTGTATTGGTATTTGTTCGTTAGTTTCTTCAGATTAGATACATGGTTTCTTGTGTTAGATTGGACTAGTGGCTTGACATCTATGGATTTTGGTGGGGTAATTGGGTATACAGGCACCAGATTCCGGCCATTGTCATTGAACACACCCAAGCCACTTTTTCCTTTAGCAGGACAACCCATGGTTCATCATCCAATTTCTGCCTGTACAAGGGTACGTTACTGTGGAAAGATGGGAATTCTCATGTTTAAGAATCTATATGCAATCTATCAATGAGTTTACTGTTATTGTTGTCACAGATTCCAAATTTGGCTCAAATTTACCTTATTGGTTTCTATGAGGAACGTGATTTTGCACTATACACATCTTCCATATCAAATGAGCTTAAAGTCCCTGTTAGGTAATCTCACCATCTGTTATCTTTCTTATTTTTCAGAAATTGTTTACTCTATGTTGGTTGCATTTTGAATGAGATCACAATAACCACTTATATCATTGACTTGGATAATAGATACCTGAAGGAAGACAAACCTCATGGTTCAGCTGGTGGTCTATATAATTTCAGAGATTTGATTATGGAGGAGAACCCGGTTATTATCTATACCTGACATTTTTTGTGTTCATGGTTCGATAGTATATTGATGGCGTTGCTCACATTGTGTTCTGCAGACACACATTTTCTTGCTGAATTGTGATGTTTGTTGCAGTTTTCCATTGCCAGAAATGCTGGGTAATTCCGTTTTCTCATTCAAAATGCAGAAAAGTGTCTGTGTCCAACACATACCACACACTCATATCATATATGACATGACACTTGGATGTGGACGCTTCAAAATGTTTTTTTTTTTGGCTTTGTCCATTTCAATGTTGTGCCCTGCATCAATGTCAGCATTCATGATTCCTTGGACATTTCAGAGTTCATGCTCCTTAGGACATAGAGGATATATTTTCAGTTTTTCTAAAGTGGTATGCTGGAATGTATTTACAGAAAAATGAACTTTGGCCTTGTTTTATTTTGTTCACAGATGCTCATAAAAGATATGGTGGGATGGGAACAATCCTAGTTGTGAAGGTTGGTCAACGATGGCACAAACAGATTTATATTTTCTGACATGAGTTTTCATATTTAGCAACCATTTTATGATCCCCCTGAAGGTTTCAGCTGAAACGGCCCATGAGTTTGGAGAATTGGTAGCTGATCCAGTGACCAATGAGCTGTTGCATTATACTGAGAAGCCTGAAACATTTGTAAATTCATAAGCTTACAAATCCTTTAACTGCTGACTTAGTGTTTGAATCTTTCCTTCCCATGATGTTGTTCCCCATCTTACTCCGATAGCTTACCTGAATGTAGGTTAGTGACCTAATAAATTGCGGTGTGTATATATTCACACCAAATGTCTTTACTGCTATCCAGGGTGTTTCTACTCTACGGAAAGACAGAGGTAAGGGAAATACCCTATGGGGTGATTTGCCATGTGCTTTATTAGTCCTTTTACTTAGATTTGAATTCCAGGATGATTTGATGCTAGAATTTGTGATATTGGAAAGTTTTGGGACTTTACTTGTTGAAGTAATGACAAAATCATTTTTTTACTTCTTTTATTCATGACTTGGTCTATTGATAATTACTGGAATTGGTGCTGTTGTTCTTTTCTCTTCTGTTTAAACTCTGTTCACTATTTTATTTGCAGCTAATCTGAGACGTGTCTCCAGCTTTGAAGCAATGCAACCAGACACAAGGTAACTACTTATACTGTTAGTACTTATACTGTGTGTTAAAAAAAAATCATCTTTCTTCTGAGTTGGTCAGAAGATTTTATGAAACTCCAAAAACTCATTTTGATTACAGCATATCAATCATAGTACTATAATTCTATAATCTATCTTGTATCTGATTCACAACAGCATTTTTTCAGGAGTCTCCCTTCAGATTTTGTAAGATTGGATCAAGACATCCTCTCACCACTTGCAGGGAAGAAACAGTTGTACGTATATGAAACCAAGGACTTCTGGGAACAAATTAAAACTCCTGGGTAAGCCTTACCAGTAGAGGATTGTGTTGCCTGGATAGCATTTTCTTTTTCATTGGGAATTCTTATGATTTTTTATCCCATGCTTGCAGAATGTCCTTAAAATGTTCTTCCTTGTATCTTGCCCAATTCCGTCACACATCCCCCCACCTATTGGCAAAAGGAAATGGACCCAGTGGTGCCAGCATTAGTGGTGATGTTTATATTCACCCATCCGCGAAAGTGCATCCATCTGCAAAGGTAATTATTGCTTCCCGTTATTTGATTGTTAGCTAGAAGGAATTTTGACTATCACAGTCATGTCAGTCGCTTTGTGCTTTTGGCCATGATAGTCCAAATTTTTCATGCTTTTATTAACTATTGTATATTACTGGCTGCGTGATCTGTGGCATGAGCCTCCATTAGCTAGGACTCTTTTGTTTGATGCTCATCATTTATGTTTTGCAAATTTTTTTATTTCGAGTAAAAAAATATATATTGAATGTTGCTGTTGCTGGCATTCAAAAATAGAATAATGGCAACAAGTTGCTATTTGAGTGTTAATTCTTTTTCCATCAAACTGTACGTCCTTACCCGCAAAAACTTTTCCTTATAGGACATTACTTGTATTTGTAGCCTTCATTATCCTTGAAAAAGGTTATTTATGGCCAATCATTTTTGAGGCTGCAGATAAAATAGAAATTAATTCCTGTTTATCTTCAAATTGACTTATATAACTGTGGTTGAAACTTGAACAGATTGGTCCGAATGTATCAATATCTGCAAATGCTCGTATAGGAGCTGGTGCAAGGCTTATTAGTTGTATTATCCTCGATGGTGTTGAAATTAAGGCAAGTGTAAACCTTAATTGGTTTCAAACGCACACAGTTTTTTCTATTCCTTTGATTATATGTTTTTTTTTTTTCTGACAGGAAAATGCGGTTGTTATTCATGCCATTATTGGGTGGAAATCCTCCATTGGAAAATGGGCTCATGTCCAGGCAAGTTCAAAAAATTGTAACTATAAAGTTAAATGTTTTGTTAATCAAGGGCATGCTTTTTTCCCTGCCTATTACTGTTTATACTTCTCCGGGCTGCCGGTTGCATAGACTCAGTTAGAGTGATGCATTCTGGAAAATGGAAATTCATCTGTATGGCAAGCTTTCCTTAAACAGACACCTTTTGGAGTATAACAGTTCATCAATTATCATATCAGATAGAATTAAGCATAGTCCAACTTCCAAGTACACAAAGACATGCTTCAGCTTCACTCTTAGATAATCCTTGGTTAATTTTATCGTATATCTTGATGAAGATAATTTGAAGCCCTCAACCCTAGTATAATTAAGAACAGTTGTGGCTTGTCAGCACTACAAAAAGACAAAAAACCTGTCAGAGAAACAAGCTTTTATATTCAGTTTAGATGAGTTAATCAATCCAAGCTGTTCTTCAAATCAGAATTTAACTGACACTCGTCATCATGCATTAGGACTTAGGTTTTCCTTTCCTGTGTGGTAAATCTTAGCTTTATGTACACACTTATGGGCCTTCACTTACAATGTATTTCTCCATTGCAATTTGTTTGCTAAATTAAACCAACTAATATTCAGGCTAGCGGAGATTACAATGCAAAACTTGGGATCACAATACTTGGTAACTTCTTGAGCCTTCTACGGATATTCTTTATTTTTTGGGAATGAAGGACCAAAACTACAGCATTTATTGATTTTACTTTGTGGAAATCTTGTTTGCATGTTGGAATCCAGGTGAGTCTGTTTCTGTAGAAGACGAGGTTGTGGTTGTTAACAGCATCGTCCTTCCTCACAAGACCCTAAATGTGGGTGTTCAAGATGAGATACTCTTGTAGGTCCTCCTCACAATACTCTGTATCTGGTTCCTTATAGTGGTATTTGCTTTTTAATTAGTGGATCTCATTTCCATTTTGAAAGCTGAGGAGAGAAATGTGTAGTGCACTATATATTGCGTTTGTAAAATGACCTCCATTGATCAAGTTATTGATTGATAAACATAGATGCTCCTATTGGTTTTCTAGAAAAAGTGCACTGTATTATGCCGTTTAAAATCAATATTGAAAATAAATTGCATTTAAAGGGTAACTCTTGGGTAAGTGCCCTAGAAGTAAGTTCTAACTATGAGCTCCATCACAATGACGTACTGATGACTTCTCCACAAAAGGAACAATAGTGCCCTGTTTGGTACGATGGAAGAGTTTTTGATGAAATTGGAAGTGGAAATTGAAGTGGAACTGGAAGTGGAATTGGGGTTAAAAGTGTGTTTGGTATGACCATGGAAGTGAGATATAATTTATAAATAATATGTTGATTTAAAATGTAAAATTACCAATATACCCTTTCACCAAAAATGAGGAGGGCAATTGAGGAAACCAAGGTATTAAAACCCGGACCGGGTATTGAACCGGTCGGGGTACTGGGTTAAGGGTCAGTGGGTCAGACCGGGGCCAAACCGGTGAGAAATTGAAAATTTTAGACTTATAGTATGAAATTCTAAAGGAAAAATAAAATTTTTTTTTTTAAATAGGTAACCCGGACCGGACCGGTTTACCGGCCGGTGCGCCGGTTTCCGGGCCGGACCGATCGGTCCGGTCCGGTCCGGGTTTCATTACCCTGGAGGAAACAGATCCTGAGAAGTGGAAGTGGAAGTCACTTCCATGGGGTGAGTGGTGGAAGTGACTTCCACCATTTTTGGTGGAAGTGACTTCCATGAGGAAGTGACTTCCATTGTACCAAACATCCCAAAAACTGAAATTCACTTCCAATTCCACTTCCTCCCTCTCAATTCCATGCTACCAAACGTGGCATAGGTGTTACCCATCAATGACTTCTAGCTGTCATAGTAAAATAATAAGTTACTCTCTTGCTTCTTTTATGAGCCTTAATTAATTATTTCACCTAAGCTGGGAAAACAAGTTAAATTAATTCTTTATTGTGAGATCTTAAAATTATCCTCAGTAAAAATTCGTTGATCACAAGAGTTTAGTTAGTTAATTAAAAAATCAATTAGGGCAAGTAAAAGAAATTAATGTTTCAAACAATTATTATGAAAGATTAATGGCTTTATCATCTCGTGCAAATTGCAATGCATTCAAACGAGTGTTCTATTTTTTTTAAGTATATAATTTTTTTATATTGATCTGGATTTAGATGGTATTAACGGCTGTCTTTTTTTAATTAAATTAAATGTAATTGATTATCAACTCTGAGGGCTTTTTTTGGCAATCCTGCGGAGGGCAATTTACATTGAAATTTCTCAAGTTCGAGTCAGAAAATTCTATGGGAAAAGAGAATGACACTGAAGATTTCACAAGCACAAATGTAGACCCCAAAAAAAAAAATGGTTAAAGCCACGATCATGTCAAGTTTTGAAAGTCTAACCAAACTTCGGAGCATATTCTTGTGCAAAACGTGCGCAATTTGTTATCCAAAATCTTATCCAGAATTTATTATCAAATTTTATTTTCAACTCAATCCATTTTATTACTAAAAACATTTACATTTACAAAATTACAAAAAAAAAAAAACTTAAATTTGTTTTTGTTTTATTTTAAAATTTGCTAAAAGTTCTTTGGGTGCAAATTATTTTTGACCGAAATAAGACTAGTATAGGTAGGGGAGCTGGCTTTTCTCGTAATTGCTTCAATGCTTGGGCTCAAACTTCCCGGAGCACTAATAAATTCACATTAAACTGCTAAAAATACCACTATATAGAATAATATCACCCAAAGAAAAAGAAAATCACAAGAACTGCCTTAACTGATCCTAAACTAACTTCAATTTAGTAGAAAGAGCTTTAAAGATTCCTTGATGGCAGCTCCATAGGATGGCGCACGGAGAGCATGCATTTCCAACATTAGATTCTCCAGAGAAAGCTGTACCTCATTATTTGACTACACCGAACAGAAATTACAAACCATGGATGGGCCTCTTGCCTGCCACTTCTGAGTACCATGATTTCCATGCTTCCATATAATGACCGAAGAGTTCTCTCAAAGCTGCACAATAAGGATATCAGACGTCAAATCAGTTGAATATTCAGAAACATATCACTATCAAGTCCATTTTATGCCAAATAATGCCAATCAACTAAGAAATCAATCTTCATTGTTCAGGAGTGGGCGGGCGAGCTGCCATCAAATAAGTTAAGAGCCACCAAGCAATGACATGAACATGATCCATGACTATTCTCAGTTATCCACATGAAACCAGAACTGATATAGTCATAGGACAGAAGGATGACTGAGCACCTTCCCAACAAAGTTTCAGATTCACCAGCGTTTCTCTCTCATCTCTCAATGGCATTCAAACCTATGAGTATGTGGAATGGAACTGTTACTCTCAACCAATCAACCAACATGCCACTCGAACATTGACGATTCAAGTGTTTCTAAAAAAATAAAGCAATACCTTGGTTTTGATACTGCGGACGATAGGCAGTTGCCAGACTATCCCAATCATGGACCCGCTTCACATTATTATTCTCAGAGGCACTCGCTTTGGGGACGAATGCAGGAGCGAAAGGACCAAACTGATAGCTCCTTAAACTCTGCTTTGAGTCCTGATTTTCATGGCTTTGATCTGCCTCACTGGACCAACTATCACCATCCACTTTGTTTAGTATATTAGTATTCTGGTTTGGGTCCTCATTAGAGAATAAATCCACTTTATTCCTCTTAAAACTGATGTTTGTGATATCATTACCAAATATCCTTTTCCTGGATTCCTTGGGTTTTGACTTGTGAACAGACTCATTCTCTGTCTTCCCCTTCAAGCCCAGCCATCTAAAAGCAGGTTTTCTTGTGTCTGATGTGTGAGTCTGCCACCAAAATAAATTAGTCAGAAACTTACAGTTGAAATAGAAAGTTACTCCCTTCGGTCCTTGATACAATACATATTTAAGGAGTTGATCTTGATCCTAAATATAAAACATAATTTTCATATTTGTCAATATTTTCCTAATTTACCCTTATTGAAGCTCCCTTAACAATAATCAAGGAATAGAGGGAATAAAGGAATTAAGAAAGATGACTAAGGTATTTTTGAAAATACATATCGTATGAACTAACTTCCTTAACCTAATCAAATTAGATAAACATATCTTATATTAAAGATCAAAGGGAGTATACAACTTTAATTTCAACAGCAGTTCACGCAGAGACGTAGATACATTACACTGCACGCTCAGTTCCTCAAAAAATAATTAGAAAGAATGGAATAGCACCTTCTCAATAAGGTTCATGGAGGACAGCACATTTGCAATATCATATAGACGTCTTACTTTCGCTGAAAGGTCAAAGATGTAAGTGAAAAGTTCAACGTTTCTTTCTCTATCAATGGATAATGAATAATTGCAGTAAAGCATTACTTCTCATTATTGACGTATTATGGGCATCTCCAAGCAACAACCTGGCGGCTTCATCAAGGGAAATCAACTCCATCTGTATAGTGATTGTTGGAAAATTTCAACGAAACAAAATATATTTGGCTAGTAAGCTTAATTTTCAAGAAATTGATGATAAACCTCACCTTATGGCAAATAAAGAGCTTGACAAAATTCTGAGTCAGAAGTGCCAGAGACTTTTCCCTTCGGTTATCTGCAAAGCACAATTGAAGCATTGTCAATCTTCAGAAGTCGTGCAATGTCATTTGTAACGTGTAAATAAAATCAAATGCTTCACACTACAAAACTACAAAACATTCATCAAAGCTGTTTTGTAGACAAGACGTAGGAGAATCTATTATATCCCCCAAAGGCAGTATATAACCCACAGCTTCCTATAGAGAAATGGAAGCCCAGCCAAAATATAAATAAAATGAAAGAAAGCTACCTTCCTCCCTCAAATTCATGGTGTTATCTTTGTTTTCTAATCTACAGAAATGCAATGTGACATCTTGACCATAAAAAAATAGATGCACAGGCATTCTACGATTCAATTTGCAACTAATAAATTTCAACTGAATGTTAATCAATGGCAAAGTATTAAAATACCATTCTTCACAGATTTGAGAAGAGAGGAATTGGGACAAGACTTGTCATTCTGACTTCCAGTACTGGGATTGGACATTGTTTCTTCATCATCCTCATCGTCTGACATCTGAAATGGATTATTGAAGTCAGACAGCTCATATTAGACTAGTTTAACCCTTCCAACCAAATTTTTAGCTTCAGGAAGAAAAAATAAATGAAACAATTCCTGAAATTCCGACTCTACTTACTTTAGTATTTTCATGACAGCCATCAAAAGCATCACAATTCTCCCTTAAACCTTCTTCCTATTATACAATCAGAACTTGAAAATCACTGCCAATCCTTGAACAATCAATTTTTTGCACGGCATGCGCCTCAACATAGCTAGATTCGCAGAAATTCTATCCTAAACAAAATTCTTAGTTAAAAGTTTTAAACAAAATTTACCTTGAGTTCCTGCAAGGCCCCTGGAATTGCCCCAAATCCTTTCCAAGTATATTGATTCTTAGCTTTCCTTGCAAGCACCTATAAATTAACAAACCGAGTAGGACACATGAATAAAAAACCAGAAATTAAGAGAAAAGGGAAGGGAGATTTTAAAGTATTCAAGCATCTTACCCCGACACTCTCCAGTACATTAACTATATCATAGATCCGCCGCCTCTCGACCCCTGAAATTTCACCAAAATTGAAGTGCAACCATTACATCTATCCCAAAGGCAACGCATTTTAAGAATAATAGAGTAACTACACTATATTTTCCTTTAAAAATGTATATACTTCTACTTCAACTCTTATTTTTAGTCGTTTAAAATAAATAGGACCTCAATTTCGTAACGTCACACATTAGTTGGATTCCTCAAGGCGGAAAAGAAAATATCAATATCTAAGGAGTTACAAATTCCTTTAAAAACCCAACTTTAACTACTGAAATTAAAAAGGAACAGATTGAAAAGAGAATCAAGAGGCACGTTCTTCAAAACCAGAATTGAGAGTGTACGAAGCTCCTCAAGCATAATCAGGTGCATAAATACCTAATCGCGCAGCCGCATCGTCCAGGCCAATCAAGTGAACAGCATCTCGATTATACAAGCTCAAGAAACTGCACGTGCAAATCAAATTTAAAACAAACGATGCCAAGGAGAAAGATGGATGATTGCAAAATCAAAAAAACAAAAAAAACAAAAACAAAAGAAAAGACTAGGAAAGGGAAAGTACTTGGTGCACAGAAGGCCGAGAGATTTTTGCTTGCGATTATAGGTGCAGTGTCTGGAAGGATCTAGGAGTGCAGTAGAAGAAGCCATAGTTTAGATCCGATGGAGCGGTCCGTGAGTTGGAATTGGAGGGAAGAGAGATGGGGGAAGAAGAGAGAGAGAGGACCGTTATGAAATAAGGAGGAAAACTTAGGGGTGTTTAGAAGAAAATGGCGGGGTCTGAATTTTGAAATTTGCGCATAACGAGGGCTGGGATCTGATACGTGGCTTTTGGTTTCGGTTGTTTTAGTTTCGGAATTGTTGAAAAGCGGGAATTTGAATTCTTGACGCGCCTCCCCTCAGTTATTCCGGCAGGTGCTCTCCCTCCCAAATTCCCAGTCATCTGCGGAACGTCCTCTTTTTTCGAATTTAAGGAGTCAGTTATGAAGAATGTGTAATGATTTATGAAAAAGGTTCTACATTCTAAAATTAATTTTACATGTTAACTGAGAATTTTCAAGAAACCTGTGACCTAACCCCTACAATTCCAAATTTTATTCCATAAACCATCAACTTGTAGCTCATCCTCTCTTTTAATAAATTGAGGTAATCATATTCGAAGTACTGTCAATCACTAAATGTAGGCAGACTTAATTTCTTGTACTGTGAAAAATTAGACCCAACCTTGTTAATCATCTCTGAATGAACAGATTTCACCATGTCATCACATCCAATGATCCAACATCACTTCTAGGACAGACAATGCTCTAATCTTAAATTGATATCAGTCTCCTAGAGATAAGCCTTCATTAGCTCAACATTCCACTCATAATCCTTCACCGAGTCATTGACCCAATTATTGACCTTGCTTGAAAAAATCTCAAGATTATGTTGAACTGCACAATGCTTCTTTATGAACCACTCAACTCCTTGTAAGTTATGAGAAACAGGAAAAATGCTAATTAAATACCATTTGAAATTGTAAAATCCTAAAAAGTTTATTAACATTTTAAAAAGATATAAAGGTATCAAGTACCAAATTGAGTTTTTTAAGTTTTAATATTTTTACCATTTTACTCCTCAAATTTTTTTTTTTAAATAAGAGTGGTGCCCCCGCCGGAGCACCACCGCCAACACTCTGGTGTCCGGCCGACCAATATCCCCGACAGTTAGAGCTTTTTTGGTTGGGAAGGGGTTTTTTTTGTGAAAACAATTATTTGAGAATGACAAAGGGTGAGATCGAACACATCCCACCTCTTTAGCAAATGAGCATGGTGGCCCAAAGCTCCTTTGATATATATATATATATATATATATATATATATATATATATATATATATATATATATATATATATATATATATATATATATGTATTATTAAATATGTATAATATAAATAAAGGTGGTAGCTTTGACAAATTCAGTAATGGAAATAACAAAATTCATAATGGTATTGACTAAACCGTTTGCTGATGAACCTTGACTTGCATGTTTTCATCAGCATTTTTGCACAAGACGTTTTTGTCAAAACCATTACAATTTTTGTCAAAATCATTACTAAACTCGTCAATCTCATTACTGAATTTGTTAAAATCCTTTTATTTATATTATGAATGTTTTTACAATGGAATCTCATAATGAGATTGTCAAAATCATTACAATTCTTGTTAAAATCATTACTAAATTTATCATTTTCATTACTGATTTTGTTAAAGCCATCATTCTATTTTTTATATCACACACACATATATATTAATTTATATATATATATTGCTCGTTTAGTCAATCTCATTACTCGTTTTGTTAAAACCATTATGCATTTTGTCATTTCTATTATTGATTTTGTTAAAGCCATTACACCTTCAATTCTTGTCAAAATCATTACTGAACTTGTCAATCTCATAACTAAAAAGAATTGTAATGGTTTTGACAATTCCATTATGAAAACATTTATAATATAAATAAAAGGATTTTAACAAATTCAGTAATGGGATTGATAAGTTTAGTAATGATTTTGACAAAAATTGTAATGGTTTTGACAAAAATTATAATAATTTTGACAATCTCATTATGAGATTCCATTATGAAAACATTCATAATATAAATAAAAGGATTTTAACAAATTCAGTAATGAGATTGACAAGTTTAGTAATGATTCTGACAAAAATTGTAATAGTTTTGACAATCTCATTATGAGATTCCATTATGAAAACATTCATAATATAAATAAAAGGATTTTAACAAATTCAGTAATGATATTGACAAGTTTAGTAATGATTTTGATAAAAATTATAATGGTTTTGGCAAAAGCGCTTTATGCAAAAATGTCGATGAAAACATACAAGTCAAGGTTCATCAGAAAACGGTTTAGTCAACACCATTACGAATTTTGTTATTCTCATTACTAAATTTGTCAAAACCATTATTGACTTCATCAAAGCTACTACGCCTTTATTTATATTATATATATTTACTAATGCATATATATATCAAAGGAGGTTTGGTAGCCCAATGGCCACCATGCTCCTTTGCTAAGGGGGTCCCCTTGTCATTCTCAAATAATTTTTTTTTTAAAAAAGCACCCCTTCCCCATCAAAAAAACTCCCGCCGGCTGGAGCTCCGGCCATCGGGGGCCCTAGCCAGACACCAAAGCACCAGCGGCTGGCCGGGAGCACCACTCTTATTTTTAAAAAAAAAAAATTTTAAGGAGTAAAATGGTAAAAATGTCAAAACTTGAAAAACTCAATTTGGTACTTGATACTTTTATATCTTTTTAAAGTGTTAATAAACTTTTTAAGGTTTTACAATTTCAAATAGTATTTAATTGATATTTTTCCTGAGAAATATCTTCCCAATGCTAACAATTTATTGAAATTTTTGAAAAGCCATGTTCCTTCATGCTTGCTAGGAATGAAAAGTTCAGGAAAGAAAATTAGACTGGGATAGTGGCATATATTCTCTCCGGTCTTGTAAATTCATATAAAATATACCACATCCAATCTTTAATATATAAGATTTCATTTATAGTACAATTTATACTATGAGTGAGATATTACATTAAGAATAAAAGATAGCACAATTGATAACAAATCATTTTTTTACGTTTGCCAGAATTGATAACAAATAATATAAAAGTGCTCGTTTGGAACAGCTTATTTTTGGGCAATAAGTGCTTATAAATCGTGATTCATGGTATACGAGGTAAGTACGTGAGAGGAGTTTTATCTCGACTTACGTAATAAATGACTTATTATCTAAAATTAAGTGATACCAAACACAGGCTAAAATCATTAGTAATAGAAATCATTTTTTAAATTTTGTTTTAGCTCCGTACATAACGAGAGTATTTTTTCTTCAACACTTGTAAAAGAAAGTTGTAGCCACGGTGCTGGAGATCATTGTTATGCACTTATGCTTACACTCAAGGATTCTTTTTTTTTTTTTTTTCATGACAGGATACTCATTATTACCGGAAAGAAGCAACAGATGGAGGGGGATTCTTGAAGGTTTCTCACGACATGCACGGAGTAAACTTGCCAATACCTCTTTGTCGAAGGTTTGGTTTTGGCAATTGCGATAAGAACCAAAGATGCCTACTATCAGAATTCATTATACTCACTGGGAAGAGCCTCTGGCTGATAATGCAGCGTCTATATTATAAGACAACAAAATTGTGTGGCATCAAGCATGTTCATACTTCATAATACACGCTCCACATAAATCAAAGTCCATTCACATTATACTCTATTCCAAATATACAAGTTATTTAATACATACCAGCTCCCTCCAATCCTAAATATAAAATTTCTTTTGAAGTGCAATTTATACTATAAATAAGCTCTTATTTCAAAGACAGGAGCTCGTATTTAACAATAATAGAACAGTTTGTAAAAAACGTATATTAATTTTTTTAAAAAAAATCTAATTTTAACAATTTATGAAGTATTATCAACATAGCTTATGTATCACCGGACACCAGATAATAATATTACAAAAAAACATAACTTATGCACCATACAAAAATATAAAAGTTTGAGAAAAATTAATCAACATGAAAGATAGAGGATATAGAAATTTTAGGATTAAAATAAATTCATACAGGGTAAAGAATTAAAAGTGAAGAGTGAAACTTATAAGTAATTATAAGATGTGAATCCTATATTCATCCATATTGTATCGTGTCCTTTTCCCTCCAAACGCATCATCCATATTTCGTGAAAGGAGATGATCCAGAGGTGAAAAACCAACAGATATGAATTCTTTTGCCACCCTGATTGACGTACAAAACAAATATTTGTAACAATACTAAAGTGTGTGTTTGGAAGAGCTTATATTTGGGAAATAAGTCCTTATTACGCAAGTCGAGACAAAACTCTTCTCACATACTTATCTCGTATACCGTGAATCACGAATTATAAGCACTTATTGTCCAAAAATAAGCTATTCCAAACAAGCACTAAAGCTCTATAAATATTCAGATTGTACCAGATCAAGCAGACAGCCATCCAGATGCCAGCCTTATTTATTCATCCTTATTTCCTAGCAAGCATAAAATGGCATAAGGAGATTATCACTATCTCAATACAACAACAACAATAAAGCCTTTATCCCACTAGGTGTAGTCGGCTACGTGAATTGCATGACGTCATTGTGCTTTGTCAAAAACCATATATTTAGGTATATTATTAATCAAAAGATCTGTCCCTATGACCTCATTGAGCATTTGCTTAGACTTTCTCGACCTCATTTTATAGGACTCCATACTGCTTAATCAACCCTCCCCATCGGGGCATTCAATGACTTTCATTAAACATGTCCAAATCATCTCAAATGACTTTCTATCATTTTTCCTTCAATAGAGGCCATTTCAACTCGTTCACGTATATGAATATTACGAATCTAGTCTTTTCTTATACAACCACACATCCATCTCAACATCCTCATCTCGGCTACCCCCATTTTATGTTCATGTTGTCCCTTTAAAGCCCAACACTCACTACCATATAATATTACTGGTCTTATAGCAGTACAATAAAACTTTCCTTTTACCTCATTAGGTACTTTCCAATCACAAATAACTCCAGTAGCTTTTCTCCATTTCCACCATCCAACTTGAATTCTGTTATTGACATCTCCATCAATTTCACCATCTTGTTGTATGATTGATCTCAAATATCTAAATTTTGTCACTTACGGAATGACATCCCCCCCCCCCCAAATTAGCTTCCACTTCACTTTGGCCTTGTCTCTTATCATAATTGCAATGCATATCACTATCTCAAGACAATGGGATTAAAATGAATGGTCAAACTGATGAAGTTACCCGTTAACTGATATGCAGATGCTAGGAGCTAGTAAATTAATCTGAAACCCAGATTGATGATAATTATGATAACAGAGGTGAACAAATAGACACATAGATCAAATCCTCTAAGTGTTATCATTGAAGCATCCACACAAAACAATTATTAGTGTATCTTCCACAGCTGACACCAAACAGGTCAGCCTAAGATCACTCCCATTTCATCAATGCACACAAGACCTTATATGAGACACAACAGGGTTTACATTTAAAACATACTGATAGTTATATTTCAAATAAACTTAGTCGCGGTTCGAGTCAGCAAAGTAGCTGTTGATGGAGGGCATGATCTCTGGGGCTCTGTTGCGCACATGCTTCCTCAAGAAATGCTCTGCATACTTCTCTCCCTCGGCAAAATTCTCCAGCACTCCTGCAGCCCTCCCCTCCTTGTTTACCCTATTTTTGGAACAAATTATTGCACAAGACAGAAAAATAGACTAGCAGTCATTACCCTCTCATCCAGTTAAACGGGGAAAACATCAGCACTTGTAATATTGGCATAGTTCTTGAGGAAGTTTTCAAATTCTGTTTTCCAATTGATGATTTAAATTTTTCTGTAATTCCCGGTTTCAGAAAAACAAGAAGGTCGCATCAATGTTAATGAGACATCCCCTCCAAGTATTCCGCATCACCGTTGAGTAATACCAACCTTACAATATTTTTAAGATTGGCTTAAATATGAAAATCTTCCTTAATGATTGTTCAAAAGCAGTTCTTATCTTGCAGGCAAAAAAAAAAAAAAGCAGTTCTTATCGACCTACATATTTGTGTTTGACTGTTTCACACAGGGAAGACACTCATACTATTGTAACACTTCCAATTGCATGTAAACAATTCAGATTTTATCGTGACACTGTGTCTCCTATCCAATAGGCATCCATGCTTTGTAGTTGCTGATAAATAGGATCTATCTTCTTTATGCTAACCCTTCCACAATATCAGCCATAACCAAAATTGAACGACTCTAGTTACTTATACGGCGAAAGATATTTTAACCCAACATAACATCTAACAGATCAAATTAGTCCCCCCTCTTCACCGATTGTGATAATCAGATGGAAAAATTTGTCATAATCAAAATAACAAGCACGAAATTCAGTTCAAGCATAAATATTTTGACCCCTGCCTTCTGCTGACTAAACTAGTCAAGCCAATTTCAAACCAGGGACGCAACAAGAAAATCAAACAGAGTCCACAAAAATCAACTGAAGCAAAATAAAAAAAGATGGCATCAAAGACGAGTATTTCACGAAAAACACATCAAACTCGAAGTTCGAATATCGACATCGAAAGTACCCCTACACAGGTTGAAACCTAACACATCAGTAAGAAAGGGAGAGAGATTAACCTGACTTCAGGATTGATGAGGATATTGCGAGCCAATTGAAACCCACAAATCCCTATAGCAGTTCCAACAGCAGCGAACAGTGGGTACACCTAAATGCTCAAATGATCGGTAATATAAGCGATAAACACTTAAGAAACGCGTAAGTCGAAAAGAGGGGAAAGGAAAAGGAGAAGCACCTCGGGCCTGAGCCAGCGATTCGCCATCTATAGCAGCGTTGAAGGAAGATCGAGAGTCAAACAAAGCTCGCTTCGAGTGAAATGAGCAAAAGAGGAGGGGTGCAAAGATGAACAGAGAAGGGATTTATTAAGGCTTTGTTTGGTTCGACGGAGGGGAGGGGATAAGAGGGATTTTAATATTACCTTGTTTGGATTGATTAAAAGGGAGGGGAGGGGAGGGATTTTAATGTTACCTTGTTTGGTTCAGGAGGGGAGGGGAGGGAAATGTTTTTGACATAGACAATTTTACCCTTGTTAAAAGGAAGGGGAGAGGAGGGATTTTAATGTTACCTTGTTTGGTTCAGGAGGGGAGAGAAGGGAAATTAATTTGATATGGACAATTTTCACATGGACAATCATATTATAAGTGATTTTATCCAAACTCTATTAAATGTATAATTAAATAAGTATCAATAAAATTTTTATATCCTAATTTATAATTGAAATGGCAATCACATGACATGCAAAAATAAATATGGACTGCTTCTGAACAAATCAACAGCGACATCCCCATTGCTGCAACAGCGACATCCCCATTGTTGTGGTAAGCTATCATTTCTAAAGAACCAAGAATATGTCTCAACCCTCAAGCCTTTGTGTTTATTTAGTCATAATATTTAATAAAATATTTCAGCGAAAACAGAGGACATTAATAAGACCGTGCTAAGCTAATTCATCAAAAAGTGGGCAACAACTTACTTGATATAGATTCAAATAACAAAACCTGATAAGCCGAAGATGCATACAATATAGACCCAAAAGCTTACATATGATACTAATACAATTACAAAATATAACCAAACACCATATCATTACAACAAAGTAAGGAGCTCATCCAAAAAAAAATTCAGCATGGCATTAAATCGGTTGGCATGTCTTTGTAGGCCAATACAAAAAATCTATGGTGGCATAACATTCTAATGGTAGCCACCGAAAACCATCTTCATAATCACTTGCTTGCGCATTGGAGGGGGGCATTCAATCACTGCCCTGAGCTTGCTAACATCATGCATGAGGAAGCAGTAAATGTCTGAAACTTTATCTTCATCACACCCACTCTCACGAATCAACTTGAAAGTGTCTTCTCCAGAAATTTGAGGCGCATATCTCTCTCTAAAAACTTGATTACCCTCCCTCATAGCACTTGCTATTTCTTTCATTTGCATTGCAATTATAACTCCATCAGAACTTACCTTCTCATTGATTGCAGCACCCCTTCTAGCCCTCTTAGAGCTCTCACTTTGTGCTCCATGAGATAACTCTTCAAATTCCACATTGTCCACAGAAAAATCTTGAAAAGTCAGATTATTTTGGGACAGCAGCTGATCTACCTCATTCTCAGTTGGTGGTGGAGGACTTGACTGAGCTACCGGAGTACTTGACCGAGCTGCTGGAGGACTTGAGCGACGCCTTTTCTTCATATTTGAAGGAGTGTCACCATCATCGCCAGTGGCTCTATCATTTCCATAAAGAGCAAGCATCTTGAAATAATTGGGCAGGGGAGTATTTCTCCAAAGAGCAGCTTTTGGTTTGACCTGAAAAACCAGAGTTGAAGATATTAGCTTCAAGGTACAACAACAATAAAGCACAAACCATGCTCAGCAATTACAGCTAGACATATATCACTGGCATGGCAAACTCTTTTGAGTGACTAATTGAAACAGAAGTCAAGAGGACAACAAAACAGCAAAAGAGTTTTATTTCTCCAAAAATCAAGCGTATACAGAACAGCAGGACAGCAAAAATATGCAGAAAAATAATTATACAATAAGAAAGGTTTATGTATCTCACCTGAATCAACTGATCCCAAACTTGGTCCTCAGCTTCCCATGTATGAGTAGATGAGTTCCATGAAAATCCACTCATACCCCCCTTGAAGATATCATAAATTTCAGAAAAGTTCTTCTTCAAAGTTTTCCAGCGATTTTTCACTTTCTCCTTATCAACTTTAAATCCAAACAGTGCAGTCAAATATGTAATTATATTATCATAAGCATTAGTTGTAAATGTCCCATTAACCTTGTTACCCACATCCAGTTCATGCATAAATGCATCAATCAAGGCATCATCCATCTTGGAATTCCAAATAAGACTCTTTTCAGTTGGGGCAGCATTCACATCAGCTGGCTTTTTCGGAGCCATACTAAAAAAATGTAAACCCAAATAAATTAACTAACATCAAAGAAACAATGTACATAAATGATAAGCTTCTGAATGAATTAAGGGATAAAACTGAACATTCAATTCAAGAAACAAACATCATACATAACTAACATCATGTAAAGTTTAGTTCACAGAACATTATTCTAAGCATTATTTCCATAGTCAGTCCACATTTGTTGAGCTATTGCATCTCTTATAAGCTCGCCCTGAGCTGCCTCACTTGTATCACCCCTTGGAAAATGGTTTTCAGCATTAGAGTGAGCTTCAGCTGCAAGTTCATTATCTACTTGATGGATAAGCTCTGCATCAGGGTCTACATTCATCAAATAATTATGAAGAATGCAACATGCAGCAATGATCAATTTTTGCGGTTTTATGCCATAATTAGACTCTGCTGCACTTGATAAGATGACAAACCTTTTCTTCAATACCCCAAAAGCCCTTTCAATTGCATTACGTAGTGATGAATGTCGAAGATTAAAGAGTTCTTTATAGTTTTGGGGAGGATTTCTTTCTGAATATTCTTTCAAATGGTACCGAACTCCTCTATATGGTGTAATAAGACCACTTGTTAACATGAATCCAGCATCAACCAAGTAGTACTTACCTTGAGGAATCTTAAGACAATCCTCTCGTCTTAATGCATCCTTTATAATTCTTGAGTCAGACGCGGTTCCTTCCCATCCCACAAGCACATAAGTAAATTTTAAATCAAAGGTACAAGTTGCCAAAACATTTTGTGTAGGGAAGTCCTTCCTACCCCGATAACGAGGCGCATCTACCATACGTACTTTGGCACGAATATGAGTTCCATCTATGGCCCCAACACAATCCTTAAAATATGGGTAGAATTTATCATTAACATTAATTTCAGTAGGGACTCTAGAACCATCTGGTTGGACAAGGAATTTATCTTCTAATTGAAGGATAGCATGTAACACATTATGGAAATGACGGCTAACTGTCTCACCAGACCGCCTGAACCAAAACATAACCACACGGTTTTTTGTTTTGTGTGTTAAGATGTAAAGGGCTTTGGCAACTTGTTCTTCCACACTTGAGAATCGGGTAGGCTTTAGGCCACCGTGTGTTTCTAACATGTTACACAATCCTACAAAGGCTTCAGGACCCATCCTAACAATATCACGTCCCCTCTGACTACTAGTTATCCTATACATCACTTCTTCACGTACCCTCTCTCTTGCAGAATTCATATTGTAGGTTATTCTCTTCTTATTATTACACTTCTGAACCATAAAATACTGGACAAGAAGACAAACAAGGTGGGCTACAAGTCTTTGACGCATTAAGAACCATTGCATCACAAATTCCTCTTCAGAACCCATCTAACAAATACAAAAATTATCCCCAATTAAAACAGTAGACCAAATAATCAAGCATATACAGAGGTGCATACCAAGCAGATGTCACTATAAATAACAGTAAACATGCCAAATAGAACATTTTGATTATTGTACAGAAGGCTAATGGACGCCTTAGGAACAAAAATTAAAACAAATAACAAGCAAATACAGAGGTGCATACTGTTATGCATATCATGCCACAGAGGAAATGCATATCAGCGAGAAACAAAATCATGCCACAGAGAAAATGCATATCAGTGAGAAACAAAATCAGCCATTTTAAGGTAAAACTCCTCTCAGTAGCGTTTACAAGCTCAAGAACATTAGAACCAACTCATTCAAATAAAACAGAGACTTGAACACTACATTGAGCAGCAGTAAAGGACCAAAAAAAATCAGCGAATCAGCGATTAGCATATCTTTAATCATGCAGAGAATCAGCGACCAAAAAAAATCAGCGATACTTTAATCATAAAATACTGGACGATAATGTAAAATCATGCAGAGAATCAGCGACAAAAAAAACACCCCAGAATCGACGATAATGTAAAATCAACCTTAAAAATCAGCAATCAACATATCATTGTTCAGACTACCAGCTATCAACGTATCTTCGACTTGATCTTACATGGATAGACATATCTTCGACTTGATCTTACATGATAAACAAACGAAAGAATAAAAAGACCAAAAATCACAAAAACGGTTTGAAAGAACGGCGACGCACCGATTCACCGATTGCATTCATCGAAGAGACCAAAAAAATTCAGCGATTCACCGATTGCATTCATCGAAGAGACCACAATCACAGAAAATAAGGTCCCCCGACAAAAAAGAAAAAAAATGGTTTGAAAGCACTGGAGAGCTTCATCGACAAAAAAAAAACAGATCAAGGAAGTAGACAAGATCAAGGTATTACCGAACGGAAATGGGTCGATTGTGCTGTCGTTCTTCAATCCTGCTCTCCGTCTCGGTCTTGCTTCTCGCGCCAGGGCTTTCGGTCGAGCATGAGAAGTTCTGACCCTCTGTTCGGATTAAAAAGAAGTAAGGGGTAAGGGCAGGTTTGGGTTTTCATGAAAATAGCATGGGTATTTTAGTCCCATCAGGTATAAAATTGTGTCCTCCCCTCCAAATCCGTCCGATTTGGGGGGGAATGATTTTTGGGGGAGGGAGGGGAAATTTTCACAAAATTTTCCCCTCCCTCCTAAATTTTATATATTACCAATCAAGGGGAGGGGAGCAAAATCCCTCCCCTCCCTCCCCTTCCCCTCCAATCCCTTCGAACCAAACAGAGTGTAAAATCGTGAAAACTGACATCGAATTATTTGAAACATAAATATTTCAGGTATTTGTTTTGGATAAAAATCGGAAATATTTTATCGTTGCGTTGATAGCTGCGCTTTTGTTTTATAAAAAACAGGGTATTCACGAGAACTTTGACGGAGAAAGATTGTTCGTCGTTATAAAGCGTAGGATGATATTGGAGAGACAGATGATCCATAGTTTTTTTTTTTTGAAAAAAAAAAAATCATAGATGATGCATAACGGATAATACTATAATCAGATAAATTTATTTATTATTTTAAATATTAAAATTGATTTAAGTTAATTTATTTTTGAAAATAAATACCACTTCAAGGTCCTCATTGTTTTTGACTTTTTGGTGTCTAAAGTTTAATTTTCTTGTTTTTTTTATGTACACAAGCTCATGTGAGTTGAATTTAGGAGTTTAATGGGATTAGAGCATGTTTTAAGGCTC